>OY997272.1:524997685-527782685 GCA_963921465.1 Triticum timopheevii | reverse complement strand
TTCCTTGTTGATGATAGACGATTCAGCATCAAGCTGGATGAGACCTTCGAATTCGATATAGTAAGTCACAACGACAAGTCTGTTTTCATAATTAAGCATGACTTATATATGCTTCATTTGCCTGACTTATAATTTTTAATTTTCACTATTCTACTAGCGCATCCCCTGCCATGCAAGAATTTTTATCTTGAATAAGATAGGTTTTAATGATATGGAAACTATGGAGGTAAAGAGAGTTTACCTGAAAACTGAGCATGGTTATACTTTCAACGTCAAAGTATATACAATGCACACATGTACACCTATTTTGAATGCAAAACTTGGCAAGCACTATGCAAGGCTTATGCATTTGAGCCTGGTATGGTTATCACCTTTGATATTCGTCCAGAAGACGATATTGAAGGTAATAGAGACATATGGGTCGATGTGCAGACGCCTCCAGTTCTACCATTTGGTGAGTCTTCCCAACTATATTTTTGTCTTTGATATTGCTTATTCAAAAATAATTGACAACTAATTTCTATTGACGGCTTATCTCCATTCAACCAAACATGTCCGGCGCTTGCTAGACAGGACCTACTACTGTCCCGGAGCTGAACTAAACTGCGAGGAGATAAGTCATTATGTTTCATGGCTTGAGGATCTTCATACTGTCAAGACAAATTTTTTTCCTGCACTTAGAAATGTTAGTACTCAAAATGTGCGACCAATAGTGATGGTATTGAACTACGGTCACATCTATTTAGGAATGATGGTAAGATATTTACTATTTGTCCTCAGTACATATTTTGCATACATAATTTTTTTGCTAAACTTTCATTGCTAATTAAGTATATTAATTAAGTACTATACGATGTTCTTCAACAGGGACTCCCAATGACAATTGTGCATCAGGGGATCGAGACTAAAGGTCGCATGTCAATTGTTAGCTTACGGCCAAGATATCCTGCATTGCACATGAATGCATTCAGGATTTCTAGAAGCGATGAATGCTTAATAGTGAAAGATTGGAGGAAAATTGTCAACGATCGCAGAGAAGTACTAGGGGGCAGCAATGAGAAGCGCAACCCATGATTAGGAGACAGGTTCATCTGCATGCTCCAGTATGATCAATCAGGAGAGCTATACATGTTCTATGCTATTTTACCAGAGAGAGAGTAGCTAGCAGGAGTGATTTAGCTAGTTCATGCTGCTCTTAGTACTTGTCCTTTCATGTCCGTGTTCTTCGTTCTGAACTTAAGTGATTTGCTTTTGTGGTGTTATATATGAACGCTTATAATATCATGACAATCATGTTGAACTCGATGATATTTTTGCTTCTGGTACAAGTGAATGTTTCTTCGTTAAGCTAGTAGTGCTGGTGGTGATTAGATAGCTAGCGGTAATGCATGACTATGATGATTAATATGATGATGATGATGAGTTATTATATCATTTAATGAAAGAAACCGCAGATTAGTTTCAGCTGGATGGATCCTACCTAAGTGATCAAGTATATGCCATATCCATATATATTATACTTGATCAAGTATAATATGGATATGGCATATACTTGATCACTTAGCTAGCTAGTAGCTAGATATCCAATGCATCCAGTCGAAACTAATCCGCGGTACTTTCAGCTAATGATTTAACAACTCATTATAATGTAAAACAATCACTAAATTAAATTGAAAACACAAAATTAAAGAAAAATTAAAAAAACACCCAAACATTTAGTACCGGTTGGTGTTACCAACCGGTACTAATGCCCTACACGCACGCGGGCCTGGCTCGTGCCACGTAGTGGCACTTTAGCGCCGGTTCGTGACGAACCGGTACTAAAGGGGGGGATCTTTAGTCCCCACTCTTTAGTGCCGGTTGGCGAACCGGCACTAAAGGCCGTCATGAACTGGCACTAAAGGTCGGTTCTGTACTAGTGAGGGTCCATGACCAGTGGACCTCGGGGCGTGCCCGGGGCCACCACCATAAGACGACGTCGGGCTCGAGTGGCATCCGATCCGCCTAGATGCCTCGAACCCAAGCACCCGGCTGGGACGTCCATGACGGGTGGATGGAGGTTGCATCCGGGGCCGCCGTCATGCAGCGGACTTCACCGCGCCCCCACGTGTGTGCAAGAGCCTGGCCAGGCCCACCTGTCGATGAATTCGCCCTTGCCGGCTGGTTCGGTCAGTACAGTCGGCAGTGTAGTGTGTTGGCTCGAGCAGCACCCACGCCCTCCATGGCGACATGCGCCCGTGGTCCATGACGGGTGAACTACGGGCGCTGTCAGGGCCATTGTCGTATGCCGGCTTGTGTCGCGCCCGTGCCCGTACGCGATGGAATAGCTGGACCCGCCTGCCGGTGTCTTGCCTCTGTCGGGCTGGTTCGATCGCTACAGTCGGTATGTTGGTGGGTGTGGTGTGCATGTCTGTGTCGGATCGCATGACACCTATGCCTCTCCCTCCGGACGGTTCGATCGCTACAGTCGGTGTGTCGGTACTTGTATACTTATCATCGACACAATGATCGAATCGAAAATAGTACTCCCTCCGATCTCAAATAAGTGTCGGAGTTTTGAATTAACCTTGAACTAAGATTAATTCAAAACTATGACACTTATTATGAATCGAAGAGAGTACTTTAGTACTTTCTCCATCCCACAATGTAAGATGTTTCTTTAAGCTATGTTAGCTTGTAAAAAGATTTTATATTATGGGACGGACGGAGTGGTACACTGGTACAGGTTACATAGAGCTTGGTCGGTCGAACGTGTCAAAGTATGCAGCTCAGCAGAGCATATGCTGATTGATACGGCGACAGTAGATGAAGCGGCAGAACTAAGATACTGTATATTGCGCTTTTCTGAGTGCAATGGCTAGAGTGATTTTACCGGCATTTTCACTGGAAAAACTGAAAAAGAATGTCCTTCTCTCTCCCATGCATCAACTTCACCCATGATTCCTGAATCTTGCCGGATCGCGGGACAACAATAGGAAGAAAACGGCTCGGCTGAACTTTTACTAGAAAGAAAACAAATTGGAGAGCCGGCAGAAAGCAAAGCCTCACCAATTCGGGAGAGCCACTAGACTGGCAACTGGACAGCGTAAAGTACATACCCGTCGCACCGGTTCTCTCTCTCCTTTGTGAGTGCCAGTAAAAAGTGCCTTCACCCGCCGAAGATGTGGAAGACAATTTTTCACATAAAAAGTGTAAAAGTGAAACATGACCGAAGCAGCAGCAGCAACATGGCCCGGTAAAAAGAACAACGAGGGAGAGACGCCGTCCAGCTTCGGCACGTGCTGCGTGAGCCGCCGGGCCATCCACACGTCCACTCCACTCCAAACCGACCGACGTGGAACATGTGACGGCCGCAACTCGCGCCCGTACCCTGCTAGTGGCAGCTGTTCCGCAACTCCTCCGGCGAGTCCGGTCCGAGGTTGCGGAGCGAGAGCGAGCGTCGTAAACGAAGTAGTCGAACACACGAAAGTAAATGACACAGAGAGATATGGAAGAGACCAGCTTTATTAATCAATGATCAGGTATTATAATGATGGGCTCCTCGTTGCTTTATATAGGGACTAGGGTGTCAATGGATAAGTACCCACTTAACGTAAAGAGGGGAATGGGAGGGGCTATCCCGAGCGACTCGGCGCTAGCCGCCGCCACCATCGTGGTGGCCCCGATTTCCCAACACTCCCCCTTGGGTAATTATCCGTATATCCATGTCTCAAAACTCTGAAAAACCCAGTGGGAAAAAATAGGGAGAAACATCAGGAAAACTCACTCAAGGGAAAAAGAGTACAATCCACTCAACCATCAAGTTGAGTACTCAATCATCGGGATTGAGATTTTAGCGACGAGTTTGTGAAGTTTCTCCCCCTGAACCTTGCATCTCTCTAAGTCTCATCATACCGATCCCACACACACACCTCTCTAAGGTTGATGCCGGTAATGATTTAGTGAACATATCAGCAAGATTGTCACGAGACTTAGTATGCAAAACTTTCACCTCATTCAACTGCTGCAGCTCATGTGCATAGAAGAACTTGGGACTAATATGCTTTGTGAGGTTACTCTTCACATAACCCATCTGGACTTGTGCAACACAAACAGCATTATCTTCATAGATAATGGTAGGGGTTTGTACGGTGTTCAGCCCACATGTCTGCTGAATGTGGCCGATCATCCGCGGAAGCGATACACACTCCTTTGACGCTTCGAATAGTGTCATGATTTCCGAGTGGTTCGTGGAAGTCGACACAAGTGTTTGCTTGGACGATTTCCAGGAAAACGCGGTTCCACCACAAAGGAAAACATATCCAGTCTGCGATTTGCAATCATGCGGGTCCGATAGGTACCCAGCATCGGCATAGCCTATAATAGATAGGTCTTGATTCTTTTTATAAAACAAGCCAAGATCTTTGGTCCCTTGCAGGTAATGGAAGACGTCCTTGACACCTTTCCAATGTCTTTTGGTAGGTTCAGAACTGTACCTCGCAAGCAAACTGACGGCGAACGCAATGTCTGGCCGTGTACAGTTTGCAAGATACATGAGTGCTCCAACTGCACTCAGGTAAGGAACCTCTGGTCCCAGAGTTTCCTCCCCCTCTTCCTTTGGCCTGAACGGGTCCTTGTCTGGCTATAAAGATCTCCCGACCATCGGGGTCTTAGAAGGATATGCCTTATCAAATCCAAATCTTTCCAACACCTTCTGGGTGTAGGCCGACTGGTGCACTAGAATCCCATCAGGGGAATGTTCAAGTTGTAGACCTAGACAGAACTTGGTTTTACCCAAATCCTTCATCTCGAATTCCGACATCAGGTAGGAACTCGCTTCCTCAATATCCTCAGGTGTACCGATTATGTTTAAATCATCCACGTAAACCGAGATTATACAGAATCCATCTTGGGATCGCCATATAAAAACACATGGGCAATCTTTGTTGCTCGTGTAGCCCTTCTCATGAAGGAAATCGCTTAAGATATTGTACCACATTCTACTAGACTGTCTTAGTCCGTACAGTGCCTTTTGAAGTTGAACACTATATAGACCCATGTTTGCTCTATCATGGTTCGGAACAGGGATACCTTCTGGAACCTTCATGTATATGTTCGAATCCAAGTTACCATACAGGTAAGCAGTGACAACATCCATTAGTTTATTTTCAAGCCCATGTTCACTACCATCGAGATCAAGTATCTAAAGATAACTCCATCCATGACTAGGGAATAAGTCTCCTCAAAATCGACACCTGGTCGTTGAGTGAACCCTTGAGCGACGAGCCTTGCTTTGTACCGTACTACCTTATTATTTTCATCTCTCTTTCGAACAAAAACCCACCTATGGCCAACAGGGCGAATGTGGGGAGGAGTTCGACAAACTGGTTCGAACACCTTCCTTTTGTTGAGAGATAATAATTCAGCAGTAATTGCCTGCTGCCAATCTTTCCAATCTGACCTTTTCTTGCAATCAGCGAGCGTGTTAGGCTCAGGGTCAAGATCTATGATTGAGGCAATTTTCGTAGCAAAGTTGATGTCGACAATCACCGTTGCTCGGTTCAGGGACTCCCTGTATAAATATAATTTATGGCCATTTCGTCATGGAGTGCATCCGGCGCAAACACTTGCTCTACCAAATTTCCCATGATGGGAGCAAGGTCCTTTAGATTTCCCGTGCCGATGTGTGCGCTCACATCTCCGCTGGGTGTTTCCCCTATGGGAAAGTTTAAGTCCGGAATTTCATGCACTGAATTTTTCATACTTGTGCTAGGTCTTGACTGGCTCCCCGTTTCAATTTGGGGTACTTTGGCGACAGGCTGTGATAAATCTCTCTTATCCTTTTTTGTCAGGCGTCCCCGAGTACTTGGGATTTGAGAAGCTGGATTTCTCGTCCTTTTAGGCCTTTGGACGGGAGCGGGTATACCATCATTTTTCTTCGGTATTTCAACCCTTTCCGGTGCATTGCGTTCGTGCACATGCGATTTTGTCACAGTCTTTAAGTCACTAAAGTGGTCGGGCAGTTGATTTGCTAAAGACTGCAAATCTATTATCTTTTGGACTTCTCTCCCAGTCTCAGCAGTGCGCGGGTCATGAGCGTGGATCCCCGTGGCTTGCCACGTGATTTCTCGACTTTTAGCATCAAGGGGTTGATTCTCTCCCCCTAAAGTCGGGAAAAGATCCTTGTTAAAAATGCAATCAGCAAAACGAGCCGTGTGACAGTCACCTGTCATGGGGTCCAGATACTTGATTATGGACACAGTCTCATAACCAACGTATATCCCCGACTTACGGAGCGGGCCCATCGCCGATCACTGAGGGGGTGGTATTGGTACATATACCTGGCAACCGAACCTACAAAGGTGGGAAATTTTTGGTGCTGACCCTTGTGCAAGTTGAACAGGAGAGTGGATGTTGTAGGCCGACGGTCGAAAGTTGATGAGATTAGCCGCGTGTAACACCGCGTGGCCCCAACATGTAGTTGGTAAATTACAACCCTGAAGGAGCGATCGGGCAATGAATTTAATTCTTTTAATCAATGCCTCGGCAAGTCCATTTTGTGTATGAACATGTGGTACCGAGTGCTCAACTTTGATTCCCATTGCCATGCAATAATCATCGAACGCCTTTGAAGTAAATTCTCCGGCGTTGTCCATTCGAATAGACTTTATATGATAATCCGAGAAATTATTCCTCATTTGTATGATCTGTTAGATCAATTTTGCAAATGCATGATTCTCTGTTGACAGCAGACAAACATTGGACCATTTAGAGGAAGCATCAATGAGCACCATGAAGTACCGAAACGGCCCCGTGAGGGGCTGAATTGGACCACATATGTCCCCTTGGATACGTTCCAAGAACGTGGGGATTTCATCCCTCAACTTGAGGGGCGATGGCCTAATGACTAACTTCCCCTTAGCGCATGCGGAGCACACGAAATCATCGGGATTCGGGAAGTTCTTCACGTTAACATTATGGCCATGCGAGTTGTTAATTATATTTCTCATCATCCTAAGTCCGGGGTGGCCTAATCTATCGTGCCAGAGGCAGAAGAGTTCAGAGCTTCTAAAGACGGTCTTGAGGGTAGTGTACACGGGCGGTGCTACTATCTTAGTGTATTATAGCCCTGTGTCAAACAAAGGAAGCCTTTCGATAACATGTTTGCCACCTGCATCCCGCTTTGTGATGAGTAGGCACTCCTTGCCATTTTCATCATCGGTCTCAGCATGGAAACCATTAGCGCGGATGTCTCTAAAGCTCAAAAGAGTACGAGTCGACTCCGGGTACAACAACGCATCATTAATGATCAAAGTTGTTCCCATAGGGAGTATAATAGTGGCTCGTCCGGAGCCAACTATGTGAGAACCGCAGCCGGCGATTGTCATAATACTTCCCGGAGATTTTTTAATGGACTCAAAATACTTAGTTTCTCGTAAAATGGTATGAGTGGTGGCGCTATCGGCAAGGCACGTTTCCTCCATTCGGGCGCCACACGCGTTCTAAAATATGACATCTAATTAATGTAATGAGGAAGAAAATACATTAAAAATAAATGCACACATCTCAGAACATAACATGCTATCATGTATAAATAATGGAATAAATGAATAAATGTCATCCAATCACCAAAGTAAAGAATAAATTTATGCTCTCATAGAGCTTACAACCAAATTGAATTTACTCAATTTTATTGTATCAAATCACGGAATCATTATAACCAAAGAGGTATGCTAAGTGGACTCGGTGAAGAAGCCATCCACTTCAGCCGCAATCTCCATACTAGTGAGCTGTGTTGGAAATATGCCCTAGAGGCAATATGAAAGATCGTGGATGTCGCCTAGAGGGGGGGTGAATAGGCGCTTTAAAATAATTACGGTTTAGGCTTGAACAAATGCGGAATAAACCTAACGGTTAATTTGTCAAGCACAAAACCTACAACAACTAGGCTCACCTATGTGCACCAACAACTTATGCTAAGCAAGATAAACAACTAAGTGATAGCAAGATATATGACAAGAAGCAATATGCCTATCACAAAGTAAAGTGCATAATTAAAGGGCTCGGGTAAGATATAACCAAGGTACGCGGAGACGACGATGTATCCCGAAGTTCACACCCTTGCGGATGCTAATCTCCGTTTGGAGCGGTGTGGAGGCACAATGCTCCCCAAGAAGCCACTAGGGCCACCGTAATCTCCTCACGCCCTTGCACAATGCAAGATGTCATGATTCCACTAAGGGACCCTTGAGGGCGGTCACCGAACCCGTACAAATGGCAACCCTTGGGGGCGGTCACCGAACCCGTACAAATGGAAACCCTTGGAGGCGGTCACCGGTACCCATCAAATTGCTCGGGGCGATCTCCACAACCTAATTGGAGACCCCGACGCTTGCCCGGAGCTTTACACCCACAATGATTGAGCTCCAAACACCACCAACCGTCTAGGGCGCCCAAGCACCCAAGAGGAACAAGCTCAAGGGCACCAAGCACCCAAGAGTAATAAGCTTCTCAACTTGTAACTTCCACGTATCACCGTGGAGAACTCAAACCGATGCACCAAATGCAATGGCAAGGGCACACGGAGTGCCCATGTCCTTCTCTCTCAAATCCCACGGAAGCAACTAATGCTAGGGAGGAAGATGAGAGGAAGAACAAGAAGGAGAACACCAAGAACTCCAAGATCTAGATCCAAGGGGTTCCCCTCACATAGAGGAGAAAGTAATTGGTGGAAATGTGGATCTAGATCTCCTCTCTCTTTTTCCTCAAAAACTAGCAACAATCCATGGAGGGATTGAGAGTTAGCAAGCTCGAAGAAGGTCAACAATGGGGGAAGAATACGAGCTCAAAGGATTCAGTCTCAATGGAGAAGAAGACCCCCTTTTATAGGCGGGGAGAAAATCCAACCGTTATCCCCTCACTCAGCCCGCACGACGCGGTACTACCGCACGGAGCTGCGGTACTACCGCGGTCGGCTGCGGTACTACCGCTGCAGGTTGCGGTACTACCGCATGTGCAGCACTGGCCATATGAAGGCCTGTTGCACAGGGCAACGAGCGGTAGAACTGCAGGAGCAGTACTACCGTGCGCCCCTACGGTACTACCGTAAGGCAGGCAACACTAGGCGCAGACAAAGCACGGAAGTAAAAAATTACTTCCGTACCTACTTCCGCTGAGGGAGGACCTGCGCAAAACTCTGGCACGGTACTACCGCACACGAAGAGCGGTACTACCGCGTAGAGCGCGGATGTAAAAAATTACATCCGCCCCTACTTCCGCTCATGCTGCTAAGCCTGGCCAGAGCCCACGGTACTACCGCGCCCGTGGCGCGGTACTACCGCGTAGGGCGCGGATGTAAAAAATTACTTCCGCCCCTACTACCGCTCGAGCAGATGCGCCTGGCCTGAGGCCACGGTACTACCGCTCCCACAGAGCGGTACTACCGTGAGCACCTGCAGTACTACTGCAGGGGACTGCGGTACTACCGCAAGGGCCTGCAGTACTACCGCTCTGGAGAGCAGTATTACCGCATGCCCTAGATCAGCAACACTAGGAGTCCTTCATTTTGCAGAGAAGACAACAGAGGGAAACAATAAAACCAGAACTGCCATAACTTCTGCAAATGAGCTCCGAATTGAGGAAACTCAAGCTTGTTGGATACAATTATAGTAAGAAGAGGTAGGGGAGGTATGCCTAACAAGAGAGGAGAGAAACCTCCAACAAAGAAGAACCGGCAGAACCTCCAACATCGAAAACATCATAGATGCATGTGAACTCCGTTTTCGATGAACTCGAGCTTGTCATGAAAATGACCAAAAGCTCCAAAACACACAAGGAGAAGATCCAAACAAGAACCCATAAAGATGATGCAAGGATGCAATGGTTTGAGCTCTCTACGAACGATACGATCAAGCAACTCATCGAGAGCCCCCCCTGATAGTACGGCAATCGATCCTAAAACCCAGTCCCCCAACAACCACCATGAGACCGGTAAAATAGAAAACCTATCAAGGGCAAACCTTTGCCTTGCACAAAGTCCACTTGAACTAGATGATGACGATCTACTCCTCCTCAAGATGGACCACCTTTCTTGATTGAGTTGGCTCGATGAAGACTAGTTCATTGCTCCCCCATACTCCACTATGGGTGAGCCACTCTTCCGTTCATCTTCACAAGTCCATTGTCACCACAATGGACGGCAAGCTTCAAGCACTTGATCTCTTCGTGATGCATCACTTGAACTTGCACACCGCAACCTAACCCCACAAAGAACTCTCACGAAGACCATGGGTTAGCACACAAAGCGTAATGGACAATGCTTACCATACCATGGGATCACTTGATCCCTCAGTACATCTTGTGCGCTTTGTGTGTTGAATCTTTCCAACTCTCTTCATTTGGATGATGTCTTGAAGATGGACATGAATGATCACACAATCTTCTTCTTCAAGACATGCTTGCAATAAGCTCAACACTCACATGACCAATCTTTGGATAATTCCTTAATAGCACCTTGGTCAACTCATAAACTCCTTGAAACCAACACATGGACTTCAAGAAAAGCCTATGGACAAATCCTTCAAATATAACTCAAGACAACCATTAGTCCATAGAGATTGTAATCAATTGCCAAAACCAAACATGGGGGCACCACATGTTCTTTCACAATAATAAAATGATTATTATTATATTTCCTTGTTCGTGATAATTGTCTATTATTCATGCTATAATTGTGTTATCCGGAAATCGTAATACACGTGTGAATACATAGACCACAACATGTCCCTAGTGAGCCTCTAGTTGACTAGCTCGTTGATCAACAGATAGTCATGGTTTCCTGACTATGGACATTGGATGTCGTTGATAACGGGATCACATCATTAGGAGAATGATGTGATGGACAAGAGCCAATCCTAAGCATAGCACAAGATCGTGTAGTTCGTTTGCTAGAGCTTTTCCAATGTCAAGTATCATTTCCTTAGACCATGAGATCGTGTAACTCCCGGATGTCGTAGGAGTGCTTTGGGTGTACCAAACGTCACAACGTAACTGGGTGACTATGAAGGTATACTACAGGTATCCCCGAAAGTATCTGTTGGGTTGACACGGATCGAGACTGGGATTTGTCACTCCGTATGACGGAGAGGTATCTCTGGGCCCACGGTAATGCATCATCATAATGAGCTCAATGTGACCAAGTGTTTGGTCACGGGATCATGCATTACGGTACGAGTAAAGTGACTTGCCGGTAACAAGATTGAACGAGGTATTGGGATACCGACGATTGAATCTCGGGCAAGTAACATACCGATTGACAAAGGGAATTGTATACAGGATTACTTGAATCCTCGACATCGTGGTTCATCCGATGAGATCATCGTGGAACATGTGGGAGCCAACATGGGTATCTAGATCCCGTTGTTGGTTATTGACCGGAGAGTCGTCTCGGTCATGTCTGCGTGTCTCCCGAACCCGTAGGGTCTACACACTTAAGGTTCGGTGACGCTAGGGTTATAGAGATATTAGTATGCGGTAACCCGAAAGTTGTTCGGAGTCCCGGATGAGATCCCGGACGTCACGAGGAGTTCCGGAATGGTCCGGAGGTGAAGAATTATATATAGGAAGTCCAGTTTCGGCCATCGGGAAAGTTTCGGGGGTCACCAGTATTGTACCGGGACCACCGGAAGGGTCCCGGGGGTCCACCGGGTGGGGCCACCTATCCCGGAGGGCCCCATGGGCTGAAGTGGGAGGGGAACCAGCCCCTGGTGGGCTGGTGCGCCCCCCTTGGGCCTCCCCCTGCGCCTAGGGTTGGAAACCCTAGGGGTGGGGGCGCCCCACTTGGCTTGGGGGGCAAGCCACCCCCCTTGGCCGCCCCCCCCCCCTTGAGATCCAATCTCTAGGGGGCCGGCGCCCCCTCCTCCAGGACCCCTATATAAAGAGGGGGGGAGGGAGGGCTGCGCACCCCTGCTCCTGGCGCGTCCCTCTTCCTCTGCAACACCTCTCCCTCTCGTAGAGCTTGGCGAAGCCCTGCCGAGATCGCCGCTACTTCCACCACCACGCCGTTGTGCTGCTGGATCTCCATCAACCTCTACTTCCCCCTTGCTGGATCAAGAAGGAGGAGACGTCTTCCCAACCGTACGTGTGTTGAACGCGGAGGTGCTGTCCGTTCAGCACTAGGATCATCGGTGATTTGGATCACGACGAGTACGACTCCCTCAACCCCGTTCTCCTGAACGCTTTCGTGCGTGATCTACAAGGGTATGTAGATGCTATCCTCTCTCTCGTTGCTAGATGACTCCATAGATTGGTCTTGGTGAAGCGTAGAAATTTTTTATTTTCAGCAACGTTCCCCAACAGTGGTATCAAAGCTAGGTCTATGCGTAGTTTTCTTTGCACGAGTAGAACACAAATTTGTTGTGGGCGTAGATGTTGTGAATTTTCTTGCCACTACTAGTCTTATCTTGTTTTGGTGGCATCGTGGGATGAAGCGGCCCGGACCGACCTTACACGTACGCTTACGTGAGACAGGTTCCACCGATTGACATGCACTAGTTGCATAAGGTGGCTAGCGGGTGTCTGTCTCTCCCACTTTAGTTGGATCGGATTCGATGAAAAGGGTCCTTATGAAGGGTAAATAGAAATTGGCATATCACGTTGTGGCTTTTACGTAGGTAAGAAACGTTCTTGCTAGAACCCTATTGCAGCCACGTAAAAACATGCAACAACAATTAGAGGACGTCTAACCTGTTTTTGCAGCATATGCCTTTGTGATGTGATATGGCCAAAAGTTTGTGATGAATGATATATATGTGATGTATGAGATCATGTTCTTGTAACAGGAATCACAACTTGAATGTCGATGAGTATGACAACCGGCAGGAGCCATAGGAGTTGTCTTATTTATTGTATGACCTGCGTGTCAATGAACAAACGCCATGTAATTACTTTACTTTATTGCTAAACCGTTAGCCATAGTAGTAGAAGTAATAGTTGGCGAACAACTTCAAGGAGACACGATGATGGAGATCATGATGATGGAGATCATGGTGTCATGTCGGTGACGAAGATGATCATGGCGCCCCGAAGATGGAGATCAAAGGAGCAATGTGATATTGGCCATATCATGTCACTATTAGATTGCATGTGATGTTTATCATGTTTTTGCATCTTATTTGCTTAGAACGACGGTAGTAAATAAGATGATCCCTCATAATAATTTCAAGAAAGGGTTCCCCCTAACTGTGCGCCGTTGCAAAAGTTCGTTGTTTCGAAGCACCACATGATGATCGGGTGTGATAGATCCTAACGTTCACATACAATGGGTGTAAGACAGATTTGCACATGCAAAACACTTAGGTTGACTTAACGAGCCTAGCATGTACAGACATGGCCTCGGAACACAAGAGACCGAAAGCTCGAACATGAGTCGTATGGAAGATACGATCAACATGGAGATGTTCACCGATGATGACTAGTCCGTCTCACGTGATGATCGGACACGGTCTAGTTGAGTTGGATCATGTATCACTTAGATGACTAGAGGGATGTCTAATCTGAGTGGGAGTTCATTAAAATAATTTGATTAGATGAACTTAATTATCATGAACTTAGTCTAAAAACCTTTGCAAAATGTCTTGTAGATCAAATGGCCAACGCTCATGTCAACCTCAGCTTCAACGCGTTCCTAGAGAAAACCAAGCTGAAAGATGATGGCAGCAACTATACGGACTGGGTCCGGAACCTGAGGATCATCCTCATAGCTGCCAAGAAAGCATATGTCCTAGAAGGACCGCTAGGTGACGCACCCATCCCAGAGAACCAAGACGTTATGAACGCTTGGCAGTCACGTGCTGATGATTACTCCCTCGTTCAGTGCGGCATGCTTTACAGCTTAGAATTGGGGCTCCAAAAGCGTTTTTGAGCAACATAGAGCATATGAGATGTTCGAAGAGCTGAAAATGGTTTTCCAAGCTCATGCCCGGGTCGAGAGATATGAAGTCTCCGACAAGTTCTACAGTTGTAAGATGTTGGAAAATAGTTTTGTCAGTGAGCACATACTCAAAATGTCTGGGTTGCACAACCGCCTGTCCCAGCTGGACATTAACCTCCCGGACGAGGCGGTCATTGATAGAATCCTTCAGTCGCTCCCACCTAGCTACAAGAGCTTTGTGATGAACTTCAATATGCAGGGGATGGTGAAAAATATTCCTGAAGTATTTTCAATGCTGAAATCAGCGGAGGTGGAAATCAAGAAGGAACATCAAGTGTTGATGGTCAATAAAACCACTAAGTTTAAGAAAGGCAAGGGTAAGAAGAACTTCAAGAAGGACAGCAAGGGAGTTGCCGCTCCCGGTAAGCCAGTTGCCGGGAAGAAGCCAAAGAATGGACCCAAACCTGAGACTGAGTGCTTTCATTGCAAGGGAAGCGGACACTGGAAGCGGAAGTGCCCCAAATACTTAGCGGACAAGAAGGCCGGCAACACTAAAGGTATATGTGATATACATGTAATTGATGTGTACCTTACCAGTACTCGTAGTAGCTCCTGGGTATTTGATACCGGTGTGGTTGCTCATATTTGTAACTCAAAACAGGAGCTGCGGAATAAGCGGAGACTGGCGAAGGACGAGGTGACGATGCGCGTCGGGAATGGTTCCAAGGTCGATGTGATCGCCGTCGGCACGCTACCACTACATTTACCCACGGGATTAGTTTTAAACCTCAATAATTGTTATTTAGTGCCAGCTTTGAGCATGAACATTGTATCTGGATCTCGTTTAATACGAGATGGCTACTCATTTAAATCTGAGAATAATGGTTGTTCTATTTATATGAGAGATATGTTTTATGGTCATGCCCCGCTGGTCAATGGTTTATTCTTAATGAATCTCGAACGTAATGTTACACATATTCATAATGTGAATACCAAAAGATGTAAAGTTGATAACAATAGTCCCATATACTTGTGGCACTACCGCCTTGGTCACATTGGTGTCAAGTGCATGAAGAAGCTCCATGCTGATGGACTTTTAGAATCTCTCAATTACGAATCATTTGACACATGCGAACCATACCTCATGGGCAAAATGACCAAGACTCCGTTCTCCGGAACAATGGAGCGAGCAACCAACTTATTGGAAATCATACATACTGATGTGTGTGGTCCAATGAGCATTGTGGCTCGCGGAGGCTATCGTTATGTTCTCACTCTCACTGACGACTTGAGTAGATATGGGTATGTCTACTTGATGAAACACAAGTCTGAGACCTTTGAAAAGTTCAAGGAATTTCAGAATGAGGTAGAGAATCAACGTGACCGAAAGATAAAGTTCTTACGATCAGATCGTGGGGGAGAATATTTAAGTCACGAATTTGGTATGCACTTAAGGAAATATGGAATCGTTTCACAACTCACGCCTCCAGGAACACCTCAGCGTAATGGTGTGTCCGAACGTCGAAATCGCACTCTATTGGATATGGTGTGATCTATGATATCACTCACCGATTTACCGCTATCATTTTGGGGATACGCTCTAGAGACAACTACATTCACTTTAAATATGGCACCGTCTAAATCCGTTGAGACGACACCGTATGAATTATGGTTTGGGAAGAAACCTAAGCTGTCGTTTCTAAAAGTTTGGGGATGCGATGCTTATGTCAAGAAACTTCAACCTGAAAAGCTCGAACCCAAGTCAGAAAAATGCGTCTTCATAGGATACCCTAAGGAAACCATTGGGTATACCTTATACCTAAGATCCGAAGGCAAGATCTTTGTTACCAAGAACGGGTCCTTTCTGGAGAAAGAGTTTCTCTCGAAAGAAGTAAGTGGGAGGAAAGTGGAACTTGATGAAGTACTACCTCTTGAACCGGAAAGTAGCGCAGCTCAGGAAGATGTTCATGTTGTGCCTGCACCGACTAGAGAGGAAGTTAATGATGATGATCAAGGTACTTCGGATCAAGTTACTACTGAACTTCGTAGGTCCACAAGGACACGTTCCACACGAGAGTGGTATGGCAACCCTGTCCTGGAAATCATGTTGTTAGACAATGGTGAACCTTCGAACTATGAAGAAGCGATGGTGGGCCCAGATTCCAACAAATGGCTTGAAGCCATGCAATCCGAGATAGGATCCATGTATGAAAACGAAGTATGGACTTTGACAGACTTGCCCAATGATCGGCGAGCGATAGAAAACAAATGGATCTTTAAGAAGAAGACGGACACGGATGGTAATGTTACCATCTATAAAGCTCGACTTGTCGCTAAGGGTTATCGACAAGTTCAAGGGGTTGACTGCGATGAGACTTTCTCTCCCATAGCGAAGCTGAAGTCCGTCCGAATCATGTTAGCAATTGCCGCATACTATGATTATGAGATTTGGCAAATGGACGTCAAAACGGCATTCCTTAACGGCTATCTTAAGGAAGAACTATATATGATGCAGCCGGAAGGTTTTGTCGACCCTGAGAATGCTAACAAGGTATGCAAACTCTAGTGATCCATTTATGGGCTGGTGCAAGCATCTCGAAGTTGGAACATTCACTTTGATGAGATGATCAAAGCGTTTGGGTTTATGCAGACTTACGGAGAAGCCTGTGTTTACAAGAAAGTGAGTGGGAGCTCTGTAGCATTTCTCATATTATATGTAGATGACATACTTTTGATGGGAAATGATATAGAACTTTTGGACAGCATTAAGGACTACTTGAATAAGTGTTTTTCAATGAAGGACCTTGGAGAAGATGCTTACATACTAGGCACAAGATCTATAGGGATAGATCGAGACGCCTCATAGGTCTTTCACAAAGCACATACCTTGATAAGATATTGAAGAAGTTCAATATGGATCTGTCCAAGAAGGGGTTCTTGCCTGTGTTGCAAGGTGTGAAATTGAGCTCACCTCAATGCCCGACCACGGCAGAAGATAGAGAAAAGATGAGTGTCATCCCCTATGCCTCAGCTATAGGGTCTATTATGTATGTCATGCTGTGTACCAGACCTGATGTAAACCTTGCCGTAAGTTTGGTAGGAAGGTACCAAAGTAATCCCGGCATGGAACACTGGACAGCGGTCAACAACATCCTGAAGTACCTGAAAAGGACTAAGGATATGTTTCTCATATATGGATGTGACGAAGAGCTCATCATAAAGGGTTACGTCAACACTAGCTTTGACACAGATCTGGATGACTCTAAGTCACAAACCGGATACGTGTATATTTTGAATGGAGGGGCAGTAAGCTGGTGCAGTTGCAAGCAAAGCGTCGTGGCGGGATCTACATGTGAAGCGGAGTACATGGTAGCCTCGGAGGCAGCGCATGAAGCAATCTGGATGAAGGAGTTCATCACCGACCTAGGAGTCATACCCAATGCGTCGGGGTCGATCACTCTCTTCTATGACAACACTGGAGCTATTGCCCTTGCCAAGGAGCCCGGATTTCACAAGAAGACCAGGCACATCAAGCGTCGCTTCAACTCCATTCGTGAAAATGTTCAAGATGGAGACATAGATATTTGCAAAGTGCATACGGATCTGAATATTGCAGATCCGTTGACTAAACCTCTTCCGCGAGCAAAACATGATCAACACCAGAACTCTATGGGTGTTCGATTCATCATAATGTAACTAGATTATTGACTCTAGTGCAAGTGAGAGACTGTTGGAAATATGCCCTAGAGGCAATAATAAAATTATTATTATTATATTTCCTTGTTCATGATAATTGTCTGTTATTCATGCTATAATTGTGTTATCCGGAAATCGTAATACACGTGTGAATACATAGACCACAACATGTCCCTAGTGAGCCTCTAGTTGACTAGCTCATTGATCAACAGATAGTCATGGTTTCCTGACTATGGACATTGGATGTCGTTGATAACGGGATCACATCATTAGGAGAATGATGTGATGGACAAGACCCAATCCTAAGCATAGCACAAGATCGTGTAGTTCGTTTTGCTAGAGCTTTTCCAATGTCAAGTATCTTTTCCTTAGACCATGAGATCGTGTAACTCCCGGATATCGTATGAGTGCTTTGGGTGTACCAAACGTCACAACGTAACTGGGTGACTATAAAGGTGCACTACAGGTATCTCCGAAAGTGTCTGTTGGGTTGACACGGATCGAGACTGGGATTTGTCACTCTGTATGACGGAGAGGTATCTCTGGGCCCACTCGGTAATGCATCATCATAATGAGCTCAAAGTGACCAAGTGTCTGGTCACGGGATCATGCATTATGGTACGAGTAAAGTGACTTGCCGGTAACGAGACTGAACGAGGTATTGGGATACCGACGATCGAGTCTCGGGCAAGTAACGTACCGATTGACAAAGGGAATTGTATACGGGGTTGCTTGAATCCTCGACATCGTGGTTCATCCGATGAGATCATCATGAAACATGTGGGAGCCAACATGGGTATCCAGATCCCGCTGTTGGTTATTGGCGGAGAGCTGTCTCGGTCATGTCTGCATGATTCCCGAACCCGTAGGGTCTACACACTTAAGGTTCGGTGACGCTAGGGTTGTAGAGATATTAGTATGCGGTAACCCGAAAGTTGTTCGGAGTCCCGGATGAGATCCCGGACGTCACGAGGAGTTCCGGAATGGTCCGGAGGTGAAGAATTATATGTAGGAAGTCCAGTTTCGGCCATCGGGAAAGTTTCGGAGGTCACCGGTATTGTACCGGGACCACCGGAAGGGTCCCGGGGGTCCACCGGGTGGGGCCACCTATCCCGGAGGGCCCCATGGGCTGAAGTGGGAGGGGAACCAGCCCTTGGTGGGCTGGTGCGCCCCCCTTGGGTCTCCCCCTGCGCCTAGGGTTGGAAACCCTAGGGGTGGGGGCGCCCCCCTTGGCTTGGCGGGCAAGCCACCCCCCTTGGCCGCCCCCCTTGAGATCCAATCTCTAGGGGGCCGGCGCCCCCCCCCCCCAAGGGCCCCTATATAAAGAGGGGGGAAGGAGGGCTGCGCACCCCTGCTCCTGGCGGCTCCCTCTCCCTCTGCAACACCTCTCCCTCTCGTAGAGCTTGGCGAAGCCCTGCCGAGATCGCTGCTACTTCCACCACCACGCCATCGTGCTGCTGGATCTCCATCAACCTCTCCTTCCCCTTGCTGGATCAAGAAAGAGGAGACTTCTTCCCAACCGTACGTGTGTTGAACGCGGAGGTGCTATCCGTTCAGCACTAGGATCATCGATGATTTGGATCACGACGAGTACGACTCCCTCTACCCCGTTCTCTTGAACACTTCCGTGCGCGATCTACAAGGGTATGTAGATGCTATCCTCTCTCTCATTGCTAGATGACTCCATAGATTGATCTTGGTGAAGCGTAGAATTTTTTTATTTTTTGCAACGTTCTCCAACAAGCTGATCCCCCTTAGAAATCATCTTGGAGGCAGCATCAATGTCTAGTGGTGGCGCAGCCGCCAAGGCGACCATGTGGTCAACCTCCATGGCGACGTGGGCGTCGGTAGAGACCGCCAAAGTTGCCGCGATGGGCACCACGGGGGTCGCCTCTATGGGCGCAGCAGGGGGCATAGCGATCATCACGGGTGCCGCCATGGGCGCCGGTGGTGCTGCCTCCTGAACCAAGGCGAGGTGCGTCTCACGCGCCTTCCGAGCCTTGTATGCTTCAACGACCTCCGATGGTGCGCGGCACTGGCGGGAGAAATGCTCCACCGAGCCACAACGGAAGCAGTCCTGAGGCCTCTGCCCTCCCTTGCTCGGCTTGTTCTGCTTAGCCGGGGCAGGGAGGGGGGTGAGGGCCCTTCTTCTTGCCCTTGCGGCCCCTCTTCTTCTGTTGAGGCTTGCGGACTTTGAGAGCGTTCACCTCCTGGCGAGAACTCCCCCCAACTGGTTGCGCGACAAAGTTCTTTTTGACAACCTCATCCTGCGCCTCCGCCACCTGGAGGACGTCGATCAACTCTGAATACCTCGTGTAGTTCCCCTGGCGGTAGTTCCGTGAGGACTGGACCGCGTCGGGGTGAAAAGTGGATAGGGTTTTCTCAATCTTCTGGGAGTCGATAATCTCAGTACCACACAACCGAAGAGTCGTACAAATCCGGTGCAGAGCCGAATTGTACTCCCCAACCGTCTTGGAGTCCGCAAACCTCAGACGGATCCACTCTGCCTCTACACGTGGCTTCACAGTGTACTTCAGCCGCTCAAACCGCTGCTTAAGAGCGGTCCAAAGGCCAGAAGCACTGCGCTCAGCCGTATACTCATCTTTCAGAGTAGGTGACAGGTGATGACGGAGAAAGTGCAGAGCCTGCGCATTCTCAGTTTCGAACTTGGGATCAGTGGCGGCCAGCTGGGCCCCCTTACCGATCGCCCTCAGGAGGGTTTTGCCTTGGAGAAAAATCTCGCAGTCCGAGGACCATGACAGGTAGTTCAGCCCTGTCTGGGCCAACTCAACAAACTCCTTGTGGACAATTCCGGCCATCTGCGATTTATGCAAAAATCATGAGATTACAGCAGGTAATCTTTTGCACAAAGCGATGTTGATAAACTTATTCAATAAAAAAATGGTGTTCCATTATTTAAAACGTGCTATTATATGACTTACTAAATGATTAAGAGTGCTAAACAATTAATCTACAGCAGTAAAATCATACAATAATATCATGTTACAAAAGATAGCATGTTAAGCGCATCTAGTATGTGAAAACTAGCCCAAAAATGAATTCCCGAGGCATTTTTAAGCCCAAATACGTGTTTTAAGTGAAAGTAGACAATTCCAGGGGCTTCTACGTGAAATATTACAATAGGAATAAAACATGCGTAAAATCTAGAAACTACCGGGGCTCAAATGCAAAGAATCGCGCGCGCGCGTGCTCTCTGGCCTGGTCCAGTGCGCTCGCAGGCCGAAATGGGTCGTCGACCCGTGTAGCCAGCCCCACCGCCCTCCCCCCATTTTTTATATGTGGAGGGAAAGGAAAAAGGGGCCCGGTCCACAGCAGCCCGCTGGGCCGGCCTGCTCGCCAGCTCAGGGTCGCTAGGGTTTCCTAGCGCCCGAGCGGCGGTGGCCTCGATAAGCCCGTGCGCACGCACGGTGCGGCACGACGCGGCCAGCGAGGCGGGGCGGCGTGGCGCGGCCACGGCGCGGCCAGCGGGCGCGCGGCCACGGTGCGGCCAGCGAGGCGGGGCGGCACGGCGCGACCAGCGGGGCCTGCGGCCATGACGCGGTGGCGGCAGCGACAAGTGCCAAGCCAGCCAGCCCGCCGGGCGCGGTTACCTCACGCGCACGCGGAGGCGGCCAGCAGCCGGGACCAACAGGGCCCGCGGCGGCACGAACGTGCATCGGGCACGGGTATGGCCATGCTGCTTGGGACGGCGACGCCGGCGTCGGGATCTCAAAAATATCATCGTGTTCATCGGGAACATCGACGGTGCGTGGCACAACGGGTGCGTTGTGGCGGTACCGTGATCATCTAGATCACGATTTGTACCGACTCCCTTATAGTGTAGTCAACAAGTCTCTCGTAATCCAAAAACATCGACATTGTTCGGCGATGTATTCGTCCGCTCAGTTTTTGGGAGAGAAATCCACACCATAGGTTGATTTATCCGGAAAAAAATAAACTAATCGCAAAAACGAAATCGCGAGAACGAGATGAATCCATTTTTGCAAAGAGTGGGGATCGGATCTTATACCTCCGCGGGATCGACGAAAGTCTGCGTGATGCAGGCTTGACGCAAGCTTGACGGAGAGTTGGTGGAGCGAAGCGTGCTGATAACGTGTTCCGCAACTCAGCCAGCGAGTCCGGTCCGAGGTTGCGAAGCGAGAGCGAGCGTCGTAGACGAAGTAGTCGAAGTAATCGAACACGCGAAAGTAAATGACACAGAGAGATATAAAGGAGACCAGCTTTATTAATCAATGATCAGGTATTATAATGATGGGCTCCTCGTTTCTTTATATAAGGATTAGGGGGTCAAGAGATAAGTACCCACTTAACGTAAAGAGGGAAACGGAAGGGGCTATCCCGAGCGACTCGGCGCTAGCCACCGCCACCCTCGTGGTGGCCCCGGTTTTCCAACAGCAGCATTGTGGTTTCACCCGAACGGCGGGGCCAGACGGTCAATGCCCGTCGGAGGGGGATGGGAGGGTCCCGCGGTGGGCGACGCGGTCAGAAAAGCGTGCACCGGCCGGGAACCTTCTGGAAGGAGGCCGTCGTGGGCTCCGGTCCCTAGAATATCTGGGACGGTGCCGGCCCAGCTGCGCCGCCCGTCCCGCCCAGGCCGCATCGGACGGCTGCGGTCCAGCGTCGCGCTAACGAGGATTCGTGCCAACAGATTCCTGCGGGAGGTGCATGTGCCCTGTGCCTTGATTTTTTTTGTTTTCAATCTTTTTGATTGTGTTTCTTCTCTCGCCCTTGAACAAAGTACTTAGATCATGCTCCTCCGTCTCAAAATAATTAAAATGATTAAGGTTTCAGCTTTGGTCTCAGTCAAAGTTAAATTTATTTAGACCAACTTCAACGCGGCGATCCATTTCATTCGTTGGTGTCTGACTAAACGCGAGAGAGAAAAACCACAGTCCATCGCGCGGCCACAAACACAAATGTGTCCGTCTTATGTTCGTTTGGACACATCTCTACCGCAAATTTGTGCTTGATTTTCGTCCACACGTCCTTTTGGTGTTCACTTTGGGCACACACGTCGCCCGCCCAACCACCATCCACCGGTCCCATTTAATCCACGCGTGTGGGAGGGACCCACACGTCAGGCACCCAGTCCACCTCCACCCAGTCCTTTTTAATGCCACGCGTGCAAGTCGAGGGGGCGTCCAGTGCACTTCCCAGTCTTCGTCCTCTCTTATGCCCCCAGATGGTCGACAAACCCTATCCACCATCACCCACCATCGCCCCACCCGCCAAAATGTCGTGGAAGTGGATCCTGGGGAAGCCTGGGAAGCACGACCATAGGGGCGGCTCATCCTCCGGTTCCTAGGGGTCGCGACAAGCATCGCCCTGACGCTGCCTACGACAGCGTATCTGCATTGGTGTCGAGCAGTCCAGCGGTATTGGGATGAGGCCACCCTGGTGTCGTGGCCTAACGTCCACCTTTCGGGCGGCTGGCACCTCAACCCATAGAGGATGCCCGTGCCTCCTGTTCCGGCCACCGGTCGCGCATCTGCTGGAGGTACACCGCTGCCAAGACAGCTCCCCAAGGATCTTCGCTATGACCCAGCATACGCCGTCTCGTCGCCGTCTCGGGACACTTGGTTCTGTTAGGAGCACGACGTGTGGTGCGTGTCGTACTTCACACCCGTGCTCCCACTCGTGCGCTTGCTCCTAGTCCCCCGCGTGCGGCGGGCGGGTGTGTGCGCGTGCTCCTAGTCCGCAGCCACCCGCCGCTATGTCCGACAAGGCCTCCTAGATCGCTAAGGAGGAGGACGAGGAACTCAAAAGGCCATAGAGTTATACGAGCTCGAACAACTTTCTGAATGAGAGGGCATGGTGATGCAACTATCCTAATCGGCCGCAGGCGATGTCGCCCTCCCCGAGCCGGAGGAGTGGGAGGTGGAGGAGGAACTGACCGTGCCATTTGAGGCATTTGTGGGGAATTCATGGTCGTGGACGACCATAGTGCCCTGCACATCGGAGTTGGTGTCGGCCTCGGACAGTTGGGTGGGAGTGGAGCCATGGTCACCAGAACATCAGACGGTGGTGGAGCCGCAGCCGGTGCCACCCGCTGCACCACTGCATGCGCCGGCGCCACTTGCCTCGTGGCCGTTCTTGTGGTAGCCTCCGCCCTTCGTCAACTTCAAGCGACAACGACGGCTAGGACTAGATCTAGGGTTCCATTTAGTTTAAGTTATTTATGTCATTTTTTAGTTTAAGTTAATGTACGGCCGACACTTTTGGTGGCAATGTAAAATATTTTAAATTTTAATTTTTTGATGTGTGAGTTGTGTTCGGCGCACCTATGGGCCGGCAAATAAGAACAAACGTTGGTGTCCGTCTGGCCAACTCAAACGGACGAAAAGCGTGTCCGTTTGGGTCTTCATGTTGGAGTTGGCCTTAAGTTTGACCATTTTCATAAAAAATGTAATTTATCTACATTACTAAATAGTATGAAAATATACTTTGTAAAGAATCTCATGAGACCAATTTGATTTTCAGATGTTAATATTTTTTGTGGGCATGGTCAAATTTAAATAACCTGTGGGAGTGACTAACAGTTTTCAGATGTTACAAACTGTGGTGTTGTTGAATGGTTTGCCAAGTTGATCGTCCCAATTATGCATTACTAGGAAATGGACTAATGTGACTTCGTGGTGATGCAAATATGTGCAATTAGCTAGATATGGAAACATACTGTCGTGCCATGGAAGCAAAGCTTGATTTTTCATACTTGGAGAGTGGATCTAGCCCGCAAGGAAAATATACTTCTTCAGGCACATTAATCCAAGTCTCAATTCATGGAAAGTTCTTCCCATGAAAGACCTAGTTCTGCTTCAGCACAAGATCAAGCTCAAATACAAGCAAGTTTTCATAGACTGGATTGAGTCTCATTTTTAGTCTGCTGGCTGTTTACCGTGGTGATTCCCAAGCAAGGCATTGGTTAGCTTAGTGAGCTTTGTTTGCTTTTGCTTTTCTTTTCCTTTTGCCTTTGTATAAACTTTTCCTTGATTTATGAAAATATACCGCACAACAATTGTTCTACGGTCTTTGCCTAAAAAATACTTCTTTGAGGACATTACTTGGAGAATTTTATTGTTGTCTTGCAAAGAAAATGCAGTTTTGTTGGTAACTTGCAAGGCGTAAAGTTTAAAACAATATAGCTTGGATAACACCAATGACACTGACACAACGGCACTACTCGATGGTTTCTTCGATAGTGCTAAATTGCTTCATATGATAAGACATTGTTTCGAGACGATGGGAAGTTGTTGACGAGGCTTGCCACTTCAGTTATCCTAGTTTTGCATTATTAGGAATGGACTAACGCGCTTCGTGGTGATGCAAAGATTGTACATTTAGAGATGGAAATCGACCGTTCTGCCGTGGAAGCAATGCTTGCCACCCAGAATCTGCAACGGGTCTTTTCATACTTGAGAGTGGACCTAGTTCGCAAAGAAACTAGGCATCTTCGAGCATGATACCTGGATAATTTTATCACTGACTTGCAAAACATGTGTAAATTACCACTAACTTTCAAGGCCTAAGGTAAAAAAAAATCTAGAGTTATGAAACAAAACATGACGACACAACTTCTCGACGGTTTCCTCGCTAGCACTAAATTGTTTCATATGGCAAGACATCACTTTCAACCGATTGAACGTTGTTGGGCGGGCTCACCTTTTCAATAATCCTAGTTTTGCATTATTAGGAAATTTATGAACGCACTTCGAGGTGATGCAATATTGTACATGTAAATATGGAAATCAACAGTTTGGCCGTGGAAGCAAAGTTTGTCACACAGAATACTAGATCATGAAGGCGCACGTTGCCGCGCCCGTTTTATTTTGACAAAATAATATAAATGTTTGAAAGGACTTGAACAGTATAATCATTTCGTAAAATTTGAATTACAGTGGGTGATGATACAAAGGGTTAGGCATGTTTAAGTCAGGAGTAATACACTCACGTAGATGCTTTCCTTTTTTTAACATTTATTCTACATCACATTCATGAAAACAAGATGCAAAAACAAAATAGGAAAAATAAAAAATTAAGACATTATATCATAGAGGCTACATCTTCTACTTTTGCAGAAAATTCAATGGTAATAGGAATGTCACGTTCTCATGGAATTTAACTCTTTGCATCCATAGAATTGGCTGTCACGTCAAGTGTGTGCAGACCAAACCTTCCTATTTCAAAACCATATGTCACGTAACAAAGGTAAAGAAAAAACTTACTAAACCTACATTTGATAAAACTTAGAGCGAACATATCCATTAGTCAACAAACCATACAAAATATCTCTCCACGAAAAAAAACATTTGTTTTTTTAAAGGAGGCTTACCTCCGTCCTCTGCATCGATCGATGCATGCAACCATATTATTAAAATCAAAACAATATCTTAAGTTCCATGGAAACTCAAAATCTGAGTAAGAAAGATAAACAAATCTGTAAAATGCCACACCCGGCGAGAAATCGCCACATCCGGCTATAAAAAACAGGCTACAACGCCTACATTCGTTTCTGTAAGGGAAATTCACACTTTATGAAAAAATAATCAATGCAAATCTTTAATAACTCAAGCAAAGAAACTGGAAAATTTCAGACGAGCTATGGTTAGAAATACAACGAGCAATAATCTTGTGGAATGACAGAAGATATTAAGTTGAATTGATTTATGTCATAGCATTCTGAATCATATGATTCTAACTAAGGTGAAACGAGCAATTTATATTCTCGGTTTCAAAATAAGAGGTAGTAGAAATTATTTTGTTGTAAAAGATATGCTCATGTTATACACGACATGAACCAAGTATATATACGGCTCGTTTGAAGCAAACCTAGTATTGCATTGTTGCATGCACGTTGTATTTTGCATCCAAGCAGCAAATCAGTTTAAAGCGAGCCAGCCAGAATGGAAGCCGCCTGATTAAGTTTCCACTTAATCAGTTTAAATTATGAAGTGGTTGCGGGCTCCGGGCATGCAACACACACCCCCTCTTCGGCTTTACATCCTTGCTCTGTCTCTCATACCCAGTACCCAGGTGCCCAACAAAATAAACAAGAGAGGCCAAATACAGAGAACACCATGGCTCGGAGATAACGAAGGGTCAAAAGCTTTATTCTTATGGTGCTAAGGAGTAAGGACACAAGCCCAGCCGTCGCCCATACCTTTCCTTGCATCGCGTGTTGGTGAGCCGCGGTTACCACCTCCTTGTCCTCCTTCGTGGCCTTCTTCCCTGTCGTCGCCGTCGCTGTCTCGCCTGTTGTCGCCGTCGCCCTGATCCCTGAGAGAGAGAGAGAGAGAGAGAGAGAGAGAGAGAGAGAGAGAGAGAGAGAGAGAGAGAGAGAGAGAGAGAGAGAGAGAGAGAGAGAGAGAGAGAGAGAGAGAGATTAGCACCTAAGCATATCGAGAATACATGATGAGGAACAAACCACCAAATGGTGTACAAGGATCAGCGTGTAGAGGAAACCTAAGGGCCAAGCATGGCTGATCCGGAAATAAGAAGAAAAAAGATGCAGGAGTAGAGAAGAGCATAGGTTGCCTAAGAGGGTGCTTGGATACGTTTTAGTCCCATGACTAAAAGTAGTGGGAATAAAACTTGCTAGGCTCACCCATACTTGGATCCAAATACTAAAGAGACTAAAATCAAGTTAATGGGCATTTATTATCCTCCAAACCCTCCAATCCAGAACTCGTCTGCGTTAAAGGTGAGGAGTTAAATGAAGAGAGAGAGGACTAATCCACATTTTAATAGGGGTACCCTGACTAAAAAAATTTAGTCTCAAGACTAATTTTAGCCCCTCTTTAGTCAGGGGTGCTTGGAACTTTAGCCTCTTAGGCTAGTTGTAATGTGGAGTATCATATACTAGTATCATGCATATGATACTAGTGTATGATACTATCTCCCTAATGCATAGTATCATATATTAATATCATGTAGTACTCTATTTATTGCCATGCATGACACAAAGTAGCATAGCATTTAATATGATACAGTATCATGATATGATACTACACCCTCTTTTTCTTCATTTAATGTTATGACACCTCATCAAAATTACCTAGTTGGCATGCATGATACTACCTATGATACTACCATTACGACCAGCCTTAAAGAGACTATTTTTAGTCAGACTAAAATAAGTCCCTTGGATCCAAACACCCTCTAAGTAGGGAAGTCGTCCGATACAATCAAGTAGCATAGCATTTAATATGATATAGTATCATGATACTCCCTCCATTCCAAAATATAGTGCGCCCGCGCTTCCCGAGGTCCAACTTTGACCGTAAATTTAACCAACAAGACCAACTGCGGCGGAAGAAAAAATTATATAATTGAAAACTTCTTTCGAATACGAATTCACTGATATAATTTTTGCTCCCGCCGCAATCGGTCTTGGTAGTTAAATTTACGGTCAAAGTTGAAGCACGTAGATAGAGGAAGCACTACATTGTGGAATGGAGGGAGTATGATACTACACCCTCTTTTTCTTCATTTAATGTTATGACACCTCATCAAAATTACCTAGTTGGCATGCATGATACTACCTATGATACTACCATTACGACCAGCCTTAAAGAGACTATTTTTAGTCAGACTAAAATAAGTCCCTTGGATCCAAACACCCTCTAAGTAGGGAAGTCGTCCGATACAATCAAGTAACGGCGGCGGCACTATCGCCTTTCCCCAGGCTGCTGCTGCTCTGCTCTGCTTGTTTTTTCAGTGGACATCGCATTTTGTGTCAGCTTCCCGAACCGGGCCAGAGAAAAAATGGAGGTCCGATTAACAGTTCTTGGCCCGACCGACGAGAGGACTCACAGGTCGATCATCAGAGCAGCGGCCCAGAGAAGTTGGGCAGGCTGTGACGTATGGTGTGGCGAGTAAAAACTGCCTTGGGATGCACCGTGGACGGCTGAACGATCTAGTCCGTTCCAACGATGCATCGAACGGTTCAAGAGCTCTAATCGCTATGGAAGGGCGTAGCTAGCTCCCTTTTACTGTTTTTTAATACAACGGTTTTGTCATACTAGGAGAGTGGACCTAGCTCACAAGAAAAATATACACCATTGAACACAATACCTAGAAAGTTTTATTATTGACCTGCAAAGCACATGTAATTTGCTAATAACTTTCAAGATCTACGGTAAAAGAGTGAGAGACATCGCCTTTAGCAAGATATGAAACACAACATAACGACACAACTACACGATTGATTCCCCGTTAGCACTAAAATTGCTGCATGTATATGATAGACATCGCCTTGAAATTGATTAAACATTGCTGAGTGGGCTTGCTATTTTGATTTGCCTAGCTATGCACTAGGAAAATGGACTAACGCAATGTCGTGGTGATGCAAAGATGTACATTTACAGATGAAAAGCAAACATTTTCCATGGAAGCAAAGACTGTCACTTGGAATCTGTAATAA
Organism: Triticum timopheevii; assembly: GCA_963921465.1. Taxonomy (NCBI): domain Eukaryota; kingdom Viridiplantae; phylum Streptophyta; class Magnoliopsida; order Poales; family Poaceae; genus Triticum; species Triticum timopheevii. The sequence continues at coordinate 527,753,640 of OY997272.1, read as the reverse complement.
TTTTTTATACTTGAACGGTGGACCTAGCTCGCAACGAAAATATACTTCCCTGCGCACAGTGACTACAGAATTTTATTACTAACATGGAAGGCATGCACAATTTTAGTAACTTCCAAGCTCTAAAGTTAAAAGGAAAGATCTATGATAACATTAAGGACATTTTCTCGATGGTTTTGAGGTAGCACTATAATTGCTTCATATGGTAGGTATCGCTTTCAAAACCATGGAAGGTTGTTGACTGTGCTTCTCACTTGATCGCCTCAGTTGTGCATTATTAGGAAATGAACCAACACGGCTCTATGCTGACGCGAAGATGTATATTTAAACATGGAAATCATTCATTATACCATGGAAGTAATGTGTGTGAACATGCGGAATCTGTAATGGTTTCTCATGCTTGGATGGTGAACCACGCTTGCAAGGAAACCTTTTTTTTCAAGGGGCACAATATATGGACCTAAACGATAATATAACAACACAATGATGACATAGCGGGTTATCGTGCACAGTATATATACCTTAACGGTTTCTCGTGGTTGGAGAGTGGACATGACGACATAACGAGGTTTTGAAAGAAAAAGAAAGAGAGCTATGAAACGCAACATATCGACACAACTTTTCGATTGCTTCATATGACAAACACCACTTTCGAACTTACTAAACGTCGGCTGGCGGGCTTGCCATTTCAATTGTCCTAGTTATGCATTACCAGGGAAAATGGACTAACCCGGTGTTAGTGGCATGCTGATGCAAAGATGCACATTTAGGGATGGAAACCAACCGTTTTTAGCACTTCATCCAAAATCTCCAATGTTCTTTTTATACTTGAAGGGTGGACACACCTTACAAGGAAAACATACTTCTTCAATCACAATACCCGGAGATTTTTACTACAGATGTGGAAGACATTCACGATTTGTTAGCAACTTTACAAACCCAAAGTTAAAAGGAAAGAGTTGTGATAACACTAATGATGCTTTCTCGATGGTTTCCTCGTAGCACTAAAACTGCTTCATATGGTAGACATCGCTTTCAAAACCGATGGAACATTGCTGACCATGCTTCTCACTTTGATCATATCAGTTGTGCATTATTTGGAATTTGACTAACGCGGCTCTGTGGTACCGCACAGATGTACATTCAAACATGAAAAATGTCCAATCCGCTATGGTCCATGGAAGCAAAGCATGTAAACATGCGGAGTGCATTGGTTTCTCGTGCTTGGAGAGTGGACCTAGCTCGCAAGGTTTTTTTTCTTTCTTTCAAAGAGCACAATATATACGACCTAAACAACAAAGTAACGACAACATAACGGTTTCTCATCCACAATATATACACCTAAATAGTTTCTCGTGCTTGAAGAGTGGGCATAACAACATAACGAGGTTTAACATAAAACGAGAGCTATGAAACACAACATAATGACACAACTTATCAATAGATTCATATAATAGACATTATTTTTAAACCGATTGAACCTTGCCGGTCGATCTTTGCCATTTCGATTGTCCTAGCTATGCATTACTAGGGAAGTGGACTAACACGATGTTTTTTACAAAAAAAGAACCCAAAACTTTATTAATTAGGAATAACCAATACATCATTTGTGAGGATCATTATAATTTCATTTAATGGTTCCTCAAATCAGTTAGAAGTCAAACAAAATCTAGCTAATCTAGCGAGCTCATGAGCAACTTTATTTGCTTATCTATTACAATGTTCGAGTCTAGTAATTATGAAATCACAAGCATATTGAAAACAATCATTGAAGATTGCCGCCGGCGCACTCGCTAACCGTCCTCCATCCTTCATGGTATCAACCACCTCCAGTTTGTCCAGTTAATAATGAGGCGGTTACATCCCGTCCTTTGCCCCAGTGTTAGATCGAATTTGAGAGCCAAGGCTTTGACCATCAAGACATCCGTGCAATAGTCAATCTTCCCATTCCCTCCAGCGATAAATCTGCCTTTGTCGTCTGTAATGACTACCCCCATTGTGCCCTTAAGCAGGTCGTGGTCAAAAGAAGCGTCGACATTAAGTTTCACAAATCCCCTAGGAGGACAAGACCAATCCCCCTTTTCATAGAGGCCTTGGGGGGTGATGCATTACCCAAGTTTGTCATAAGGGCTAGAATCCCCATAGAAATCTGATGCGCATTCTGAGTTGTCTCCTTGTGCATCAATTTTCGTCTTTCCCACCACATATACCATTGCTAGGATAACAAACATTTTCACGCACATTGTGATGACCCATAATCAACAATTCTTGGTCTGGTAGAAGAAGTAAGTACTCCAACATCGCCTCTCTAACACGATCAACCTCACGAGCTTTATCAGTATACCATCAATTCTCAGCCGTTTCCAAACCTCCTTTGCTTTACTACAGAGAAAAAGCATGTGCTTTGTATCTTCTGAAGCCTCAGAGCAAGTAGGACAAATGGATGAGATTTTCATATGTCCATTTGCAAGCGTAACACCACATGGAAGTGTGCCATGTAGCGTACGTTAGATAAATTTTTCGACCTTTGCTGGACAAGATAATTTCCATACCTTACTTCAAATAGGGTTTACTGAGATTTGTCCCGTCCCATTAGAATGGCTCAGTTTACATCCATATCAGTGGTCCCACTCAACAGAGTAAGCAGACTGAATCGAAAGCATACCATTTTCGCATAACTCCAAGCAATGAAATCTTGCATATCATGTTGCGAGAGTGGGATTGAAAGAATCTGTTGTACATCAATGTGCCACATAGTTTGTCTAATTAGGTCTTCATCCCAATTATTCGAAACGAGATCAATCAAATCACCCACTTTAGATAACATCAATGGACTAACGCGGTGTTTTTTTTTGATAAATGTATGACAGTGGGAGAGGCTTCCACTGACTTTGTATTACTCACAAGGAACCAGTTACAACATCATTACAAGTGGGTTTTAAGGCCCCCCGACCATGTGTCCTATAGGTCCACCAAAATAGTGGCTACAAGCTTTGAATGTATGTTTCTAGGGAGGGACGCAGGCCCTCCTTACAATTGTGAACTAACAGAGCCAAAAGCTCTTTGAATCTAGCCAGCCATGAGCCAAACGAGTGTGGAATCCCCTTGAAGTGATTATTGTGTCTCTCCTTCCACGGACTCCAAGCAGCCAGCAAGAAAATATCCGTAAACAACGGCAGGTGCCAACCATCTTTGCCAGCATGTATCATGGATAGCCTATTCCCAGAACTTGTCCAGAGCACGCCAACCTTGTCCCAGCAATGTCGGCTGAACGGGCAGTTGAAGAAAAGGTGCTCGATCGTTTCCTTAGGAGGGTTTTGGCAAAGCATGCACATGTAGTTGTTCCCAGCCACAGCAAAGTGCCGACGCTTGAGCATATTCCTGGTGTTCAGTCGATCAACCATTAGCAACCATCCAAACATTTTAAACTTGATAGGGCTCTTGGCCTTCTAGAGCCAACCAAAGGCCACATCAGCAACCGTGTCCCTGAAACAGTGTTCATAATATCTCTTGGAGGAAAAAGGCCCTCCAAGGTTGCAATCCCATGAATCATGGCAATCCCTGTCCAGTAGGACATGCACGGACCCCTGCTGGATTTCTCTGATTTCCTCTCTAGCTTGCATGGATAGAGGTAAGTGGAATATCAAACCTGGGTCAGAGGCAGTGAGAATATTAACCACTGGTTCGTCTTCATTAAGACTGAAAGAGAAGGCTCTGGGGTAGATCTCCATCATAGGTGTATCACGATCATTGAACCATGCGTCTTTCCAGAACAGGGAGGAGGAACCATTGCCCAGAGTGACCTTGGTAATCCCACGAAAAACATCACTGAGCTGCATAATGTCACGCCACCAGAAAGAGCCCAACGGTTCCACTGAAGGAAATATGCCCTAGAGGCAATAATAAAGTTATTATTTATTTCCTTATTTCATGATAAATGTTTATTATTCATGCTAGAATTGTATTAACAGAAACATAATACATGTGTGAATACATAGACAAACAAAGTGTCACTAGTATTCCTCTACTTGACTAGCTCGTTAATCAAAGATGGTTATGTTTCCTAACCATAGACAAAGAGTTGTTATTTGATTAACGAGGTCACATCATTAGTTGAATGATCTGATTGACATGACCCATTCCATTAGCTTAGCACGCGATCGTTTAGTATGTTGCTAATGCTTTCTTCATGACTTATACATGTTCCTATGACTATGAGATTATGCAACTCCCGTTTACCGGAGGAACACTTTGGGTGCTACCAAACGTCACAACGTAACTGGGTGATTATAAAGGAGCATTACAGGTGTCTCCAAAGGTAGATGTTGGGTTGGCGTATTTCGAGATTAGGATTTGTCACTCCGATTGTCGGAGAGGTATCTCTGGGCCCTCTCGGTAATACACATCACATAAGCCTTGCAAGCATTACAACTAATATGTTAGTTGTGAGATGATGTATTACGGAACGAGTAAAGAGACTTGCCGGTAACGAGATTGAACTAGGTATTGGATACCGACGATCGAATCTCGGGCAAGTAACATACCGATGACAAAGGGAACAACGTATGTCGTTATGCGGTCTGACCGATAAAGATCTTCGTAGAATATGTAGGAGCCAATATGGGCATCCAGGTCCCGCTATTGGTTATTGACCGGAGACGTGTCTCGGTCATGTCTACATTGTTCTCGAACCCGTAGGGTCCGCACGCTTAAGGTTACGATGACAGTTACATTATGAGTTTATGCATTTTGATGTACCGAAGGTTGTTCGGAGTCCCGGATGTGATCTCGGACATGACGAGGAGTCTCGAAATGGTTGAGACGTAAAGATTGATATATTGGAAGCCTATGTTTGGACATCGGAAGTGTTCCGGGTGAAATCGGGATTTTACCGGGTTACCGGGAGGGTTACCGGAACCCCCCGGGAGCCATATGGGCCTTCATGGGCCTTAGTGGAAAGGTGAAAGGGCTGCCCACAAGGGCTGCGCGCCTCCCCCCTTCCCCTAGTCCTATTAGGACTAGGAGAGGTGGCCGGCCACCCTTCTCCCTCTTTCCCACTTGGGGAATCCTAGTTGGAATAGGATTGGAGGGGAGTCCTACTCCCGGTAGGAGTAGGACTCCTCCTGCGCCTCCCTCTTTGGCCGGCCAGCCTCCCCTCCTCTCCTCCTTTATATACGGAGGCAGGGGCACCTCTAAACACACAAGTTGATCCACGTGATCTATTCCTTAGCCGTGTGCGGTGCCCCCTGCCACCATATACCTCGATAATACTGTAGCGGAGTTTAGGCGAAGCCCTGCTGCTGTAGTTCATCAAGATCGTCACCACGCCGTCGTGCTGACGGAACTCTTCCCCGACACTTTGCTGGATCGGAGTCCGGGGATCGTCATCGAGCTGAACGTGTGCTCGAACTCGGAGGTGTCGTAGTTTCGGTGCTTGATCGGTTGGATCGTGAAGACGTACGACTACTTCCTCTACGTCGTGTCATCGCTTCCGCAGTCGGTCTGCGTTGGGTACGTAGACAACACTCTCCCCTCGTTGCTATGCATCACATGATCTTGCGTGAGCGTAGGAATTTTTTTGAAATTACTACGAAACCCAACAGTGGCATCCGAGCCTAGGTTATTTATGTTGATGTTATATGCACGAGTAGAACACAAGTGAGTTGTGGACGATACAAGTCATACTGCCTACCAGCATGTCATACTTTGGTTCGGCGGTATTGTTGGACGAGACGACCCGGACCAACCTTACGTGTACGCTTACGCGAGACCGGTTCCCTCGACGTGCTTTGCACATAGATGGCTTGCGGGCGACTGTCTCTCCAACTTTAGTTGAACCGAGTATGGCTACGCCCGGTCCTTGAGAAGGTTAAAACGGAGTCTATTTGACAAACTATCGTTGTGGTTTTGATGTGTAGGTGAGATTGGTTCTTACTTAAGCCCGTAGCAGCCACGTAAAACATGCAACAACAAAGTAGAGGATGTCTAACTTGTTTTTGCAGGGCATGTTATGATGTGATATGGTCAAGACGTGATGCTATATTTTATTGTATGAGATGATCATGTTTTGTAACCGAGTTATCGGCAACTGGCAGGAGCCATATGGTTGTCGCTTTATTGTATGCAATGCAATCGCGATGTAATGCTTTACTTTATTACTAAACGGTAGTGATAGTCGTGGAAGCATAAGATTGGCGAGACAACAACGATGCTACGATGGAGATCAAGGTGTCGCGCCGGTGACGATGGTGATCATGACGGTGCTTCGGAGATGGAGATCACAAGCACAAGATGATGATGGCCATATCATATCACTTATATTGATTGCATGTGATGTTTATCCTTTTGTGCATCTTATCTTGCTTTGATTGACGGTAGCATTATAAGATGATCTCTCACTAAATTATCAATAAGTGTTCTCCCTGAGTATGCAACGTTGCCAAAGTTCGTCGTGCCCAGACACCACGTGATGATCGGGTGTGATAAGCTCTATGTCCATCTACAACGGGTGCAAGCCAGTTTTGCACACGCAGAATACTCAGGTTATACTTGACGAGCCTAGCATATACAGATATGGCCTCGGAACACGGAGACCGAAAGGTTGAGCGTGAATCATATAGTAGATATGATCAACATAGTGATGCTCACCATTGAAACTACTCCATCTCACGTGATGATCGGACATGGTTTAGTTGATTTGGATCACGTGATCACTTAGAAGATTAGAGGGATGTCTATCTAAGTGGGAGTTCTTAAATAATATGATTAATTGAACTTAAATTTATCATGAACTTAGTCCTAGTAGTATTTTGCAAATTATGTTGTAGATCAATAGCTCGCGTTGTTGCTTTCATAAGTTTATTTTGATATGTTCCTAGAGAAAACTATGTTGAAAATGTTAGTAGCAATGTTGCGGATTTGATCCGTGATCTGAGGTTAATCCTCATTGCTGCACAGAAGAATTATGTCCTTAATGCACCGCTAGGTGACAGACCTATTGCAGGAGCAGATGCAGAAGTTATGAACGTCTGGCTAGCTCAATATGATGACTACTTGATAGTTTAGTGCACCATGCTTAACGGCTTAGAATCGGGACTTCAAAGACGTTTTGAACGTCATGGACCATATGAGATGTTCCAGGATTTGAAGTTAATATTTCAAGCAAATACCCGAGTTGAGAGATATGAAGTCTCCAACAAGTTCTATAGCTAAAAGATGGAGGAGAATCGCTCAACTAGTGAGCATGTCCTCAGATTGTCTGGGTACTTCAATCGCTTGAATCAAGTGGGAGTTAATCTTTCAGATAAGATAGTGATTGACAGAATTCTCTAGTCACCATCACTAAGTTACTAGAACTTCGTGATGAACTATAGTATGCAAGGGATGACGAAAACGATTCCCAAGCTCTTCGTGATGCTGAAATCAACGAAGGTAGAAATCAAGAAAGAGCATCAAGTGTTGATGGTTAACAAGATCACTAGTTTCAAGAAAAGGGCAAAGGGAAAGAAAGGTAACTTCAAGTAGAATGACAAGCAAGTTGTCACTCCCGCGAAGAAGACCAAAGCTGGACCAAAGCCTGAAACTGAGTGCTTACACTGCAAAGGAACTGGTCACTGGAAGAGGTACTACCCCAAGTGATTGGCGGATAAGAAGGATGGCAAAGTGAACATAAGTATATTTGATATACATGTTATTGATGTGTACTTTACTAGTGTTTATAGCAACCCCTCAGTATTTGATACTAGTTTAGTTGCTAAGATTAGTAACTCGAAACGGGAGTTGCAGAATAAACAGAGACTAGTTAAAGGGTGAAGTGACGATGTGTGTTGGAAATAGTTCCAAGATTGATATGATCATCATCGCACACTCCCTATACTTTCGGGATTAGTGTTAAACCTAAATAAGTGTTATTTGGTGTTTACGTTGAGCATGAATATGATTTGATCATGTTTATTGCAATACGGTTATTCATGTAAGTTAGAGAATAATTGTTGTTCTGTTTACATGAATAAAACCTTCTATGGTCATACACCCAATGAAAATGGTTTGTTGGATCTCGATCGTGTGATACACATATTCGTAATATTGAAGCCAAAAGATGCAAAGTTAATAATGATAGTGCAACTTATTTGTGGCACTGCCGTTTGGGTCATATCGGTGTAAAGCGCACGAAGAAACTCCATGCTGATGGGATTTTGGAATCACTTGATTATGAATCACTTGATGCTTGCGAACCATGCCTCATGGGCAAGATGACTAAAACTCCGTTCTCCGGAACAATGGAGCGAGCAACTGACTTATTGGAAATAATACATACTGATGTATGCGATCCGATGAGTGTTGAGGCTCGCGGCGGGTATCGTTATTTTCTAACCTTCACAGATGATTTGAGCAGATATTGGTATATCTACTTGATGAAACATAAGTCTGAAATAGTTGAAAGGTTCAAAGAATTTCAGAGTGAAGTGGAAAATCATCGTAACAAGAAAATAAAGTTTCTGCGATCTGATCATGGAGATGAATATTTGAGTTACGAGTTTGGTCTTCAATTAAAACAATGTGGAATAGTTTCACAGCTCACGCCACCTGGAACACCACATCATAATGGTGTGTCCAAACGTCATAACCGTACTTTATTGGATACAGTACAATCTATGATGTTTCTTACCGACTTACCAATATCGTTTTGGGGTTATGCATTAGAGACAGCTGCATTCACGTTTAAAATAGGGCACCATCTAAATCCGTTGAGACGACACCGTATGAACTATGGTTTAGCAGTAAACCTAAGCTGTTGTTTCTTAAAGTTTGGGGCTGCGATGCTTATGTGAAAAAGCTTCAACCTGATAAGCTCGAACCCAAATCGGAGAAATGTGTCTTCATAGGATACCCAAAGGAGACTATTGGGTACACCTTCTATCACAGATCTGAAGGCAAGACATTCGTTGCTAAGAATGGATCCTTTCTAGAGAAGGAGTTTCTCTCGAAAGAAGTGAGTGGGAGGAAAGTAGAACTTGATGAGGTAAGTGTACCTGCTCCCTTACTGGAAAGTAGTTCATCACAGAAAACTGTTTCAGTGACACCTACACCAGTTAGTGAGGAAGCCAATGATAATGATCATGAAACTTCAGATCAAGATACTGCTGAACCTCGTAGATCAACCAGAGTAAGATCCGCACCAGAGTGGTACGGTAATCCTGTTCTGGAAGTCATGATACTAGATCATGATGAACCTACGAACTATGAAGAAGCGATGGTGAGCCCAGATTCCGCAAAGTGGCTTGAAGCCATGAAATCTGAGATGGGATCCATGTATGAGAACAAAGTATGGACTTTGGTTGATTTGCCCGATGATCGGCAAGCAATTGAGAATAAATGGATCTTTAAGAAGAAGACTGACGCTGATGGTAATGTTACTGTCTACAAAGCTCGACTTGTCGCAAAAGGTTTTCGGCAAGTTCAAGGGATTGACTACGATGAGACCTTCTCACCCGTAGCGATGCTTAAGTCCGTCCGAATCATGTTAGCAATTGCCGCATTTTATGATTATGAAATTTGGCAGATGGATGTCAAAACTGCATTCCTGAATGGATTTCTGGAAGAAGAGTTGTATATGATGCAACCGGAAGGTTTTGTCGATCCAAAAGGAGCTAACAAAGTGTGCAAGCTCCAGCGATCCATTTATGGACTGGTGCAAGCCTCTCAGAGTTGGAATAAACGTTTTGATAGTGTGATCAAAGCATTTGGTTTTATACAGACTTTCGGAGAAGCCTGTATTTACAAGAAAGTGAGTGGGAGCTCTGTAGCATTTCTGATATTATATGTGGATGACATATTACTGATTGGAAATGATGTAGAATTTCTGGATAGCATAAAGGGATATTTGAATAAAAGTTTTTCAATGAAAGACCTCGGTGAAGCTGCTTACATATTAGGCATTAAGATCTATAGAGATAGATCAAGACGCTTAATTGGACTTTCACAAAGCACATACCTTGACAAGATTTTGAAGAAATTCAAAATGGATCAAGCAAAGAAAGGATTCTTGCCTGTATTACAAGGTGTGAAGTTGAGTAAGACTCAATGCCCGACCACTGCAGAAGATAGAGAGAATATGAAAGATGTTCCCTATGCATCAGCCATAGGCTCTATCATGTATGCTATGCTATGTACCAGACCTATTGTATACCTTGCTCTGAATTTGGCAAGGGAGTACAATAGTGATCTAAGAGTAGATCACTGGACATTGGTCAAGAATATCCTTAGTAAGGACTAAGGAGATGTTTCTCGATTATGGAGGTGATAAAAGAGTTTGTTGTAAAAGTTACATCAGTGCAAACTTTTACACTGATCCAGATGACTCTAAGTCTCAACCTGGATACATATTGAAAGTGGGAGCAATTAGCTAGAGTAGCTCCGTGCAGAGCATTATGGACATAAAATATTTGCAAAATACATACGGATCTGAATGTGACAGACCCGTTGACTAAGCTTCTCTCACGAGCAAAACACGATCACACCTTAGTACTCTTTGGGTGTTAATCACATAGCGATGTGAACTAGATTATTGACTCTAGTAAACCCTTTGGGTGTTGGTCACATGATGATGTGAACTATGGGTGTTAATCATATACAAATATGAATATTGGTGTTAAATCACATGACGATGTGAAGTAGATTATTGACTCTAGTGCAAGTGGGAGACTGAAGGAAATATGCCCTAGAGGCAATAATAAAGTTATTATTTATTTCCTTATTTCATGATAAATGTTTATTATTCATGCTAGAATTGTATTAACCAGAAACATAATACATGTGTGAATACATAGACAAACAAAGTGTCACTAGTATGCCTCTACTTGACTAGCTCGTTAATCAAAGATGGTTATGTTTCCTAACCATAGACAAAGAGTTGTTATTTGATTAACGAGGTCACATCATTAGTTGAATGATCTGATTGACATGACCCATTCCATTAGCTTAGCACGCGATCGTTTAGTATGTTGCTAATGCTTTCTTCATGACTTATACATGTTCCTATGACTATGAGATTATGCAACTCCCGTTTACCGGAGGAACACTTTGGGTGCTACCAAACGTCACAACGTAACTGGGTGATTATAAAGGAGCATTACAGGTGTCTCCAAAGGTAGATGTTGGGTTGGCGTATTTCGAGATTAGGATTTGTCACTCCGATTGTCGGAGAGGTATCTCTGGGCCCTCTCGGTAATACACATCACATAAGCCTTGCAAGCATTACAACTAATATGTTAGTTGTGAGATGATGTATTACGGAACGAGTAAAGAGACTTGCCGGTAACGAGATTGAACTAGGTATTGGATACCGACGATCGAATCTCGGGCAAGTAACATACCGATAACAAAGGGAACAACGTATGTCGTTATGCGGTCTGACCGACAAAGATCTTCGTAGAATATGTAGGAGCCAATATGGGCATCCAGGTCCCGCTATTGGTTATTGACCGGAGACGTGTCTCGGTCATGTCTACATTGTTCTCGAACCCGTAGGGTCCGCACGCTTAAGGTTACGATGACAGTTACATTATGAGTTTATGCATTTTGATGTACCGAAAGTTGTTCGGAGTCCCGGATGTGATCTCGGACATGACGAGGAGTCTTGAAATGGTCGAGATGTAAAGATTGATATATTGGAAGCCTATGTTTGGACAACGGAAGTGTTCCGGGTGAAATCGGGATTTTACCGGGTTACCGGGAGGGTTACCGGAACCCCCCGGGAGCCATATGGGCCTTCATGGGCCTTAGTGGAAAGGTGAAAGGGCTGCCCACAAGGGCTGCGCGCCTCCCCCTTCCCCTAGTCCTATTAGGACTAGGAGAGGTGGCCGGCCACCCTTCTCCCTCTTTCCCACTTGGGGAATCCTAGTTGGAATAGGATTGGAGGGGAGTCCTACTCCCGGTAGGAGTAGGACTCCTCCTGCGCCTCCCTCTTTAGCCGGCCAGCCTCCCCTCCTCTCCTCCTTTATATACGGAGGCAGGGGCACCTCTAAACACACAAGTTGATCCACGTGATCTATTCCTTAGCCGTGTGCGGTGCCCCCTGCCACCATATACCTCGATAATACTGTAGCGGAGTTTAGGCGAAGCCCTGCTGCTGTAGTTCATCAAGATCGTCACCACGCCGTTGTGCTGACGGAACTCTTCCCCGACACTTTGCTGGATCGGAGTCCGGGGATCGTCATCGAGCTGAACGTGTGCTCGAACTCGGAGGTGTCGTAGTTTCGGTGCTTGATCGGTTGGATCGTGAAGACGTACGACTACTTCCTCTATGTCGTGTCATCGCTTCCGCAGTCGGTCTGCATTGGGTACGTAGACAACACTCTCCCCTCGTTGCTATGCATCACATGATCTTGCGTGAGCGTAGGAAATGTTTTGAAATTACTACGAAACCCAACAGTGGCATCCGAGCCTAGGTTATTTATGTTGATGTTATATGCACGAGTAGAACACAAGTGAGTTGTGGACGATACAAGTCATACTGCCTACCAGCATGTCATACTTTGGTTCGGCGGTATTGTTGGACGAGACGACCCGGACCAACCTTACGCGTACGCTTACGCGAGACCGGTTCCCTCGACGTGCTTTGCACATAGATGGCTTGCGGGCGACTGTCTCTCCAACTTTAGTTGAACCGAGTATGGCTACGCCCGGTCCTTGAGAAGGTTAAAACGGAGTCTATTTGACAAACTATCGTTGTGGTTTTGATGCGTAGGTGAGATTGGTTCTTACTTAAGCCCGTAGCAGCCACATAAAACATGCAACAACAAAGTAGAGGATGTCTAACTTGTTTTTGCAGGGCATGTTGTGATGTGATATGGTCAAGACGTGATGCTATATTTTATTGTATGAGATGATCATGTTTTGTAACTGAGTTATCGGCAATTGGCAGGAGCCATATGGTTGTCGCTTTATTGTATGCAATGCAATCGCGATGTAATGCTTTACTTTATTACTAAACGGTAGTGATAGTCGTGGAAGCATAAGATTGGCGAGACGACAACGATGCTACGATGGAGATCAAGGTGTCGCGCCGGTGACGATGGTGATCATGACGGTGCTTCGGAGATGGAGATCACAAGCACAAGATGATGATGGCCATATCATATCACTTATATTGATTGCATGTGATGTTTATCCTTTTGTGCATCTTATCTTGCTTTGATTGACGGTAGCATTATAAGATGATCTCTCACTAAATTATCAAGAAGTGTTCTCCCTGAGTATGCAACATTGCCAAAGTTCGTCGTGCCCAGACACCACGTGATGATCGGGTGTGATAAGCTCTATGTCCATCTACAACGGGTGCAAGCCAGTTTTGCACACGCAGAATACTCAGGTTATACTTGACGAGCCTAGCATATACAGATATGGCCTCGGAACACGGAGACCGAAAGGTCGAGCGTGAATCATATGGTAGATATGATCAACATAGTGATGCTCACCATTGAAACTACTCCATCTCACGTGATGATCGGACATGGTTTAGTTGATTTGGATCACGTGATCACTTAGAAGATTAGAGGGATGTCTATCTAAGTGGGAGTTCTTAAATAATATGATTAATTGAACTTAAATTTATCATGAACTTAGTCCTAGTAGTATTTTGCAAATTATGTTGTAGATCAATAGCTCGCGTTGTTGCTTTCATAAGTTTATTTTGATATGTTCCTAGAGAAAACTATGTTGAAAATGTTAGTAGCAATGTTGCGGATTTGATCCGTGATCTGAGGTTAATCCTCATTGCTGCACAGAAGAATTATGTCCTTAATGCACCGCTAGGTGACAGACCTATTGCAGGAGCAGATGCAGAAGTTATGAACGTCTGGCTAGCTCAATATGATGACTACTTGATAGTTTAGTGCACCATGCTTAACGGCTTAGAATCGGGACTTCAAAGACGTTTTGAACGTCATGGACCATATGAGATGTTCCAGGATTTGAAGTTAATATTTCAAGCAAATACCCGAGTTGAGAGATATGAAGTCTCCAACAAGTTCTATAGCTAAAAGATGGAGGAGAATCGCTCAACTAGTGAGCATGTCCTCAGATTGTCTGGGTACTTCAATCGCTTGAATCAAGTGGGAGTTAATCTTTCAGATAAGATAGTGATTGACAGAATTCTCTAGTCACCATCACTAAGTTACTAGAACTTCGTGATGAACTATAGTATGCAAGGGATGACGAAAACGATTCCCAAGCTCTTCGTGATGCTGAAATCAACGAAGGTAGAAATCAAGAAAGAGCATCAAGTGTTGATGGTTAACAAGATCACTAGTTTCAAGAAAAGGGCAAAGGGAAAGAAAGGTAACTTCAAGTAGAATGACAAGCAAGTTGTCACTCCCGCGAAGAAGACCAAAGCTGGACCAAAGCCTGAAACTGAGTGCTTACACTGCAAAGGAACTGGTCACTGGAAGAGGTACTACCCCAAGTGATTGGCGGATAAGAAGGATGGCAAAGTGAACATAAGTATATTTGATATACATGTTATTGATGTGTACTTTACTAGTGTTTATAGCAACCCCTCAGTATTTGATACTAGTTTAGTTGCTAAGATTAGTAACTCGAAACGGGAGTTGCAGAATAAACAGAGACTAGTTAAAGGGTGAAGTGACGATGTGTGTTGGAAATAGTTCCAAGATTGATATGATCATCATCGCACACTCCCTATACTTTCGGGATTAGTGTTAAACCTAAATAAGTGTTATTTGGTGTTTACGTTGAGCATGAATATGATTTGATCATGTTTATTGCAATACGGTTATTCATGTAAGTTAGAGAATAATTGTTGTTCTGTTTACATGAATAAAACCTTCTATGGTCATACACCCAATGAAAATGGTTTGTTGGATCTCGATCGTGTGATACACATATTCGTAATATTGAAGCCAAAAGATGCAAAGTTAATAATGATAGTGCAACTTATTTGTGGCACTGCTGTTTGGGTCATATCGGTGTAAAGCGCACGAAGAAACTCCATGCTGATGGGATTTTGGAATCACTTGATTATGAATCACTTGATGCTTGCGAACCATGCCTCATGGGCAAGATGACTAAAACTCCGTTCTCCGGAACAATGGAGCGAGCAACTGACTTATTGGAAATAATACATACTGATGTATGCGATCCGATGAGTGTTGAGGCTCGCGGCGGGTATCGTTATTTTCTAACCTTCACAGATGATTTGAGCAGATATTGGTATATCTACTTGATGAAACATAAGTCTGAAATAGTTGAAAGGTTCAAAGAATTTCAGAGTGAAGTGGAAAATCATCGTAACAAGAAAATAAAGTTTCTGCGATCTGATCATGGAGATGAATATTTGAGTTACGAGTTTGGTCTTCAATTAAAACAATGTGGAATAGTTTCACAGCTCACGCCACCTGGAACACCACATCATAATGGTGTGTCCGAACGTCATAACCGTACTTTATTGGATACAGTACAATCTATGATGTTTCTTACCGACTTACCAATATCGTTTTGGGGTTATGCATTAGAGACAGCTGCATTCACGTTTAAAATAGGGCACCATCTAAATCCGTTGAGACGACACCGTATGAACTATGGTTTAGCAGTAAACCTAAGCTGTTGTTTCTTAAAGTTTGGGGCTGCGATGCTTATGTGAAAAAGCTTCAACCTGATAAGCTCGAACCCAAATCGGAGAAATGTGTCTTCATAGGATACCCAAAGGAGACTATTGGGTACACCTTCTATCACAGATCTGAAGGCAAGACATTCGTTGCTAAGAATGGATCCTTTCTAGAGAAGGAGTTTCTCTCGAAAGAAGTGAGTGGGAGGAAAGTAGAACTTGATGAGGTAAGTGTACCTGCTCCCTTACTGGAAAGTATTTTATCACAGAAAACTGTTTCAGTGACACCTACACCAGTTAGTGAGGAAGCCAATGATAATGATCATGAAACTTCAGATCAAGATACTGCTGAACCTCGTAGATCAACCAGAGTAACATCCGCACCAGAGTGGTACGGTAATCCTGTTCTGGAAGTCATGATACTAGATCATGATGAACCTACGAACTATGAAGAAGCGATGGTGAGCCCAGATTCCGCAAAGTGACTTGAAGCCATGAAATCTGAGATGGGATCCATGTATGAGAACAAAGTATGGACTTTGGTTGACTTGCCCGATGATCGGCAAGCAATTGAGAATAAATGGATCTTTAAGAAGAAGACTGACGCTGATGGTAATGTTACTGTCTACAAAGCTCGACTTGTCGCAAAAGGTTTTCGGCAAGTTCAAGGGATTGACTACGATGAGACCTTCTCACCCGTAGCGATGCTTAAGTCCGTCCGAATCATGTTAGCAATTGCCGCATTTTATGATTATGAAATTTGGCAGATGGATGTCAAAACTGCATTCCTGAATGGATTTCTTGAAGAAGAGTTGTATATGATGCAACCGGAAGGTTTTGTCGATCCAAAAGGAGCTAACAAAGTGTGCAAGCTCCAACGATCCATTTATGGACTGGTGCAAGCCTCTCAGAGTTGGAATAAATGTTTTGATAGTGTGATCAAAGCATTTGGTTTTATACAGACTTTCGGAGAAGCCTGTATTTACAAGAAAGTGAGTGCGAGCTCTGTAGCATTTCTGATATTATATGTGGATGACATATTACTGATTGGAAATGATGTAGAATTTCTGGATAGCATAAAGGGATACTTGAATAAAAGTTTTTCAATGAAAGACCTCGGTGAAGCTGCTTACATATTAGGCATTAAGATCTATAGAGATAGATCAAGACGCTTAATTGGACTTTCACAAAGCACATACCTTGACAAGATTTTTAAGAAATTCAAAATGGATCAAGCAAAGAAAGGATTCTTGCCTGTATTACAAGGTGTGAAGTTGAGTAAGACTCAATGCCCAACCACTGCAGAAGATAGAGAGAATATGAAAGATGTTCCCTATGCATCAGCCATAGGCTCTATCATGTATGCTATGCTATGTACCAGACCTATTGTATACCTTGCTCTGAATTTGGCAAGGGAGTACAATAGTGATCTAAGAGTAGATCACTGGACATTGGTCAAGAATATCCTTAGTAAGGACTAAGGAGATGTTTCTCGATTATGGAGGTGATAAAAGAGTTTGTTGTAAAAGTTACATCAGTGCAAAATTTTACACTGATCCAGATGACTCTAAGTCTCAACCTGGATACATATTGAAAGTGGGAGCAATTAGCTAGAGTAGCTCCGTGCAGAGCATTGTGGACATAAAATATTTGCAAAATACATACGGATCTGAATGTGACAGACCCGTTGACTAAGCTTCTCTCACGAGCAAAACACGATCACACCTTAGTACTCTTTGGGTGTTAATCACATAGCGATGTGAACTAGATTATTGACTCTAGTAAACCCTTTGGGTGTTGGTCACATGATGATGTGAACTATGGGTGTTAATCATATACAAATATGAATATTGGTGTTAAATCACATGACGATGTGAAGTAGATTATTGACTCTAGTGCAAGTGGGAGACTGAAGGAAATATGCCCTAGAGGCAATAATAAAGTTATTATTTATTTCCTTATTTCATGATAAATGTTTATTATTCATGCTAGAATTGTATTAACCAGAAACATAATACATGTGTGAATACATAGACAAACAAAGTGTCACTAGTATGCCTCTACTTGACTAGCTCGTTAATCAAAGATGGTTATGTTTCCTAACCATAGACAAAGAGTTGTTATTTGATTAACGAGGTCACATCATTAGTTGAATGATCTGATTGACATGACCCATTCCATTAGCTTAGCACGCGATCGTTTAGTATGTTGCTAATGCTTTCTTCATGACTTATACATGTTCCTATGACTATGAGATTATGCAACTCCCGTTTACCGGAGGAACACTTTGGGTGCTACCAAACGTCACAACGTAATTGGGTGATTATAAAGGAGCATTACAGGTGTCTCCAAAGGTAGATGTTGGGTTGGCGTATTTCGAGATTAGGATTTGTCACTCCGATTGTCGGAGAGGTATCTCTGGGCCCTCTCGGTAATACACATCACATAAGCCTTGCAAGCATTACAACTAATATGTTAGTTGTGAGATGATGTATTACGGAACGAGTAAAGAGACTTGCCGGTAACGAGATTGAACTAGGTATTGGATACCGACGATCGAATCTCGGGCAAGTAACATACCGATGACAAAGGGAACAACGTATGTCGTTATGCGGTCTGACCGACAAAGATCTTTGTAGAATATGTAGGAGCCAATATGGGCATCCAGGTCCCGCTATTGGTTATTGACCGGAGACGTGTCTCGGTCATGTCTACATTGTTCTCGAACCCGTAGGGTCCGCACGCTTAAGGTTACGATGACAGTTACATTATGAGTTTATGCATTTTGATGTACCGAAGGTTGTTCGGAGTCCCGGATGTGATCTCGGACATGACAAGGAGTCTCGAAATGGTCGAGACGTAAAGATTGATATATTGGAAGCCTATGTTTGGACATCGGAAGTGTTCCGGGTGAAATCGGGATTTTACCGGGTTACCGGGAGGGTTACCGGAACCCCCCGGGAGCCATATGGGCCTTCATGGGCCTTAGTGGAAAGGTGAAAGGGCTGCCCACAAGGGCTGCGTGCCTTCCCCCTTCCCCTAGTCCTATTAGGACTAGGAGAGGTGGCCGGCCACCCTTCTCCCTCTTTCCCACTTGGGGAATCCTAGTTGGAATAGGATTGGAGGGGAGTCCTACTCCTGGTAGGAGTAGGACTCCTCCTGCGCCTCCCTCTTTGGCCGGCCAGCCTCCCCTCCTCTCCTCCTTTATATACGGAGGCAGGGGCACCTCTAAACGCACAAGTTGATCCACGTGATCTATTCCTTAGCCGTGTGCGGTGCCCCCTGCCACCATATACCTCGATAATACTGTAGCGGAGTTTAGGCGAAGCCCTGCTGCTGTAGTTCATCAAGATCGTCACCACGCCGTCGTGCTGACGGAACTCTTCCCCGACACTTTGCTGGATCGGAGTCCGGGGATCGTCATCGAGCTGAACGTGTGCTCGAACTCGGAGGTGCCGTAGTTTCGGTGCTTGATCGGTTGGATCGTGAAGACGTACGACTACTTCCTCTACGTCGTGTCATCGCTTCCGCAGTCGGTCTGCGTTGGGTACGTAGACAACACTCTCCCCTCGTTGCTATGCATCACATGATCTTGCGTGAGCGTAGGAAATTTTTTGAAATTAGTACGAAACCCAACATCCACTGCATGTGGAATTCTGTCAGAGTAATATGTGTCCCAGATCAGGTTCACCCATGGGACATCGTGTCGGTTGTAGAACTTAAACAAATGTTTCAGAAGGAGGGCAACATTTTGGGTTTTAATATCATTGACACCCAGCCCCCCTTTGCATTTGGGTCTGCAAACCAATTCCCATGCAGCGAGGGAATAGTTTTTGACGCCATCCGCGGAGTTCTTCGCCCAAAGACAATATCTCCGTAGCTTGTCGAGGTGCTCAATAACTTTGGGGTGCAGCTTGATCGTGCACATGGCGTAGATCAACATGGAGGTGATGGCCGAATTGACCAAGGTTAGCTTTGCCCCAGAAGACATTAACGCAAGGGCCGTTGAGAGCTTCATTTCCACGCCATGTACTAGCGGCATGAGATCAAGCATCGTTGGTCTCGTCGTGCCCATGGGTAGACCAAGGTACGTGAAAGGCATAGAGCCAATCGAGCAACCGAAAATGTGAGCCAGGTCAAGTGCGCGTTGTTGATCAAGGTTGATGGGTATAAGCGTGGACTTATGAAAGTTGATCTTCAGACCAACAGACTCAGCATAATCTTCTAAGGTAGCTTTCATGCGGGCTGCTTGGTCAGGGTAGGCAAGCATCACCAGAATGGCATCGTCAGCGTACTGCACCACCGGATAGTCCCCATGCGGCTACATGGGATGGGTAGATCAATCAATCCACGAGCAAAAGCATCATTGACCGCGGCTTGGAGAAGATCGGCGACGAGGACAAAAATCAGAGGATAAAGGGGGTCACCCTGGCGCACCCCGCATTTGCATTTGAATTTTCTGCCTGGAACCCCATTGAGTAAGACCGAGGACACACCAGAACCAAAGATACAGTCCATCCAACCCAGCCACTTGTCGTCAAAGCCCATATGCTTCATGATCTCCATCATCGGGGCATGTTCTATGGTGTCAAAGGCTTTGGCAAAGTCCAATTTTAGCAATATAATCTCACGCGACGACTTTTGACACTGATGGATATATTCAAACGACCAAGCAAGGCAATCTTGAATAATTCTCCCCTTAATGAAACCATATTGGTTTCGATGGACAATCCTCAAGATAACTTTCTGCAACCGGTTGGCCAATATTTTGGTGATAATTTTCAGACATCAATTAAGCAGGGTAATTGGCCTATAGTCATTGGCAGTTTCAGGTGACGATGTTTTAGGAATCAATGTAATGAACCCCTCACTGATGCTGGATATATCAAGGTTGCCTTCATGGAAATCTTGACACATTTTATAGAAATCCTCCTTGATGATTGGCCATCAGCTCTTGAGGAAGCAGCCATTAAAGCCATCAGGGCCCGGGGCACGATCGGTCGGCAATTCTTTCACCACTGCATCAATCTCCTCCTTAGAGAAAGGCAGAGACAACACTTCCAGACCGGGGACACGTCTGATGAGTCGGTGGAGGTTGAAATGCATGGTAGTGGGTTTGGAGGATCCCAAACGATCCTTGTAGGTTTTATACAAAACACCTTCTTTGCCAATGTGATCACAGACAACAACGTCACCATCCCGCAGGTTAGCAATTGAGTTATGCCTAAACCTCTCAGTCGCCAGTGATTGAAATAGTTTAGTATTTTCATCTGCAAACCTGAAATATCTCACCGTGCACCGTTTCCTCCAATAATCATTCTGATAATTTAGCAGCCTATTAAGATGCAGCTTCAGAATGCACCTGAAGTTCTTTTCCTGTATGAAAAGAGTTCTTTTATCTTCTAGACTGTCTAAATACACGAGAGCTTCATTACTGTTTTGGATCAAGATTTTGAGTTTGGAGATACCACGGCTCCACCTCTTGAGTTCATACCGCAGGTTTTTCATCTTTTTGCAGATAAGAGCAGCAGAATTTGGAGCGTGACAAGGTTTGGACCAAGTTTTTAGGCATGTCACCCAGCTCGGAGGGGGAACGCAACTCGCAAAGAAAATATACCTCTTCGATCAAAATCGCCGGAGAATTTCACTACTGACGTGAAAGTCATGCACCGTCTATTAGCAGCTTTACAAACCCAAAGTTGAAGGGAAAGAGCTATGATAACTGTAAACACCGCTTTCCGAATGATTTACCACAAGTAGCACTAAAACCGCCTCATATAGATGCTAGACATGGCTTTCAAAGCGATGCAACGCTGCTAGCCGTGACAAATCTAAAACAAGAATTTCGGACGGATGGAATATTATTTTTTCCACGGGCCAAAGTTGGTTTTGGAAGCAAGGAGGCTACCGCGTCGCCTTTTCGCAAGGCGCCAAGGCGTGTAAACAAAGCCAGAAGGAGAAATTCGCAGGTTGAAAAAAAAAGCGTTTTAAAAAGGGGCAAGTGGGCATGATGGCCGTGCTTCCAGAGGCTTCCAGGGGCAGGCAGTGCGTGGAGGAGAGGAGCGACCTGAGCCGAGAGAGAGAGAGAGAGAGAGGGAAGGAAACGCCAGGAACCTCCTCCTCCGTCCTCCTCTCCTCTCCCCTCCTCCTCCTCCCCGCGCATCCTCGAGCCCCTCCGGCCGGCGACGCGCGCGGCATGGCCACCGGCGGCGACGGCTGCGGCGGCGGGGAGCCGGCGGCGCCCGGCGGCGGCGACCTCTACGCCGTGCTGGGGCTCAGCAAGGAGTGCTCCGACGCCGACCTCAAGCTCGCCTACCGGAAACTCGCCATGGTGAGCGAGAATCACCGACTCATCCTCTGTTCCTCCGCTGTGCACGTTTCCGCGTTTTCTTCGTCAAATCTTTCTCTGCATCTACATGTTCCCCGCTGCCGATTCGACCGGGAATCGGGGAGGTATGGCCATGGATTGCACCTCTCGCCATGGCACGGAAGATAATTACATGTCGCCGATCTCGAGTTTGGAAATTGGAGGTTGGCGCCAAAGTTCGTTCGTATTCCTGTAGCTCAACGGCGCTGTAGTCCTGTCTGTCCCCATACTTTACGCGAGCATACGCCGGAGCCCGTGATCTTTGCCGATCCGGCGATTTAGATCCCCAGACGCCACGCTTGTAGCCAATTATTGGCGTATTTCGCCTGTCCCGCCGTCTCCGTACTCGTCGAACATTGCTTGATTCGTCCCAAGTTTTGCTCTGTTCCAACTCTGAAACTGCTCTGTTTTTATCTTCCTTTCTTTCTGTTGTAAATTCAGCTGAACTTCTTGATCTGTAACCTGTTGCAGAGATGGCATCCGGACAGATGCTCGTCCTCCAGCGGCACCAAGCGCATGGAGGAGGCCAAGGAGAAGTTCCAGGAGATCCAGGGCGCCTATTCCGGTCTCAATCTTCCCTGCCTCAAGCTCAACCCCCCTCCCCCCATATTTATGTGCTCACAATCCACCCCACAGCACTTGTTACATGTTGCAATAACAAACCGACTAACCCGCCGAACCGATCTAGCAAGCTAGTTGGCAAACTTATCGCATGGAGCCCTCGTGCTCCCATCCCATTGTTGTTCTTGTGCAGTCCTCTCCGATGCCAACAAGCGCTTCCTCTACGACGTGGGGGTGTACCAAGAAGAAGAAGACAGCGACGACAGCGTAAGGATCGCGCATTGTAATCGGGCTCTTCTTTGGTATTGCTTGTAGTGGGAGTGACGTTTTCTGCTATTGTTTTTGCAGATGCAGGGGATGGGGGACTTCCTTGGTGAGATGGCCCATATGATGAGCCAGACGCGGCCAGCGGTAAGAACCATTCGCTTCACGGTCTCCGATTTAGATGTTTTTTGTAATCTAGCATTAGTTGTCAAAATCTCTGTTATTCTGGGTTTCGACACTGATTTTATCACCATACTTCGCCAACCATCATCTTTTTGTTCCGTTGTTCGTAAAATGTTTATCCTGGGCTTGGAAGAAGAACTAGGAAAAGGAAAAAAAAATAGTGACTTTTGTTCTTCGTCACCGTATCCTAATATGGATGGAAAAAACTTGCTGTTTCTGGACTGAACCCAATCTTCGTTTGGGGTTCTTGGAGCCCTCGTCACGTTTTATTTGTTCTAAAGAATCTTGCTGCTGCTTGTTTAGAATTTTGTGCTATTGTGGGAAAAATTGTTGGCAAAATTCTGAGAAGCATAAAGTGAAAGTTTTAAGTTTTTGACATTGCACATGACTTTTCACAGCATAACTATATGATTTGCATACATATTTCCTTGTCCATGGGAAAACTCGTCAATAAACATAACAAAGTTGTCCAAATATGAGTGGATGAGTCATTAAAATCTTGCTTAGGTTTACTTGAAGGATTTCAGTAGTTTCAAAAGATATTGTTTTTTGTATGTATGTATGTATGTAATAAGGCTTGTAAAAGGATTGTTAGATTTTCATATCTTCCATGGTTTTTCTTGGATAATAAAATTGAAACTTGGGTGAACTTTTCTGGAATCAACTAGAAAATGATATGTTTTTTTCCTGGACTCTGTTCAACCAAGGAAAACATGACAATAACAATGAGCCTTTGGATTTGCAGAGGCAGGAGAGCTTTGAGGAGCTGCAGCAGCTGTTTGTGGACATGTTCCAGTCTGATATTGACTCGGGGTTTTGCAATGGACCTGCCAAGGGCCATCATGACCCGTTCCAAACATTCTCGACCTCCGCTTCCTCGTCGCCATCTCCACCACCTCCGCTCGCTACAGAGGCAGCCTCATGTAACGGCATTAACAAGCGTGGCTCATCAGCAATGGGCTCTGGGAAGCCTCCAAGAGCTGGGGAAGCGGGTGCGGGTTACGGCCAGCCTGAGTTTTGTTTTGGGGTAAGTATCCCTTGCGAGTCCTATTTATTTGTCTGTTGGGTGTATTAGCTTTGCTTAATAAGTTCAGCATCAGATACCTAAGCATAACCTCGTATACTGGAATAAATAGGTGGTTTGCAACTATCCTTCATCCTACTTTTGGGTACCTTTTCCATTGTCCAGCATGACTGGCCATTCATGAGAAAAGGGTTAGTTAGATAGGTAGCGGCCTTTTGGTCTTTGTGCACCTTCACCTGCATTGGATGGTGATAGGGGCCTACAGGGTCCCAGGTTGTGGAAGCCACTAGACGTTCACTTCTAAGCTAATTAGGAATTTCATCGCCATAATCATGAAGCATTCTGGCCAAAATAAACGTGGAGGGCCCCGGTGGAACCTTTTGCATTGGATGGACCACTAACCAAGTGATGCAAAATCTAGCTCCACAACTGGATGTATTCTTCACACGACGGCTTGCTTATCAGCTATGAGGTTTCTCGGTAGGGCCTTCGGAATGATTCATTAGCGGTACATCGCTGTCTTTAGCGTGGCTCACATGGTAGAACAGTCCGCTGAGCTACTTTTCTCGTGTATGTAAATTGCCTTTGGATAGGCTTTTTTTATTGACATGATGTGACTTGTCTCATGGTCTCTGTCATTTAGAGAAATTGCAAATTTTCAGTGAGATAAATGCCTTTTTAGCAACTAAATAAACAGATAGATGGGGCCCAGATGACCTTTTTGCTTTACAACTTTCTCCTTTTTTGAAGTTATTCTACGTCGTATGGTGCTGTTGCTGACTTGTTCACCGCCTCCTTTTTATCGTCAGATCACGTGTCGTTCTGGCTACCTTAAATTGACAACCAGTTGAATGGTTCATGATAAGGCCGCATCTGTTATCTGATGATATTCTGCATTTTCTATTGTTCTTTAAGAATCTTCAAAGTAGTGGTGCTGATTGACACTGGTTGGCTCCACTTGCCATGGCGTATGGCGACAACACACGACAGTTGATCTCCGATGTCCTGGTTGTTAAGTAACCAATAACAGACAAAAGAATATGTGTTTGTATAATCCTTCACTTAGGTTTCTGCAATGAGGTTAAAACTAATTTGTGTGGAGTGCTGAGCAGTACCTGTGCTAGTCATTTCGGAGCTGACCATTTCATCTTGTCTATCTGCAGACGAGTGACACCAAGCAAGCGCCAAAGGCGCGAGGCGGGAACACCAGCAGGAGACGGAACGGGCAGAAGCAGAAGCTGTCGTCGAAGCACGACGTCTCGTCCGAGGACGAGATGCTGAGCCCGCAGCAGCCCAGAGTAGTATGACCCTCGATGCAACCATCTGGTCCTTGTCACCTTATGTCCTGACCATGTCCTTGGTCACCCAGTATCAGTGCAGCCAGCGAGTAGAGTGCCGGCGCCGGAAGCTGTTACAAGGAGGGGGGGTTGCTTCGTCGAAGGCTATGTAGGCCCCCCTTAGAAGGTTTGTAAGAGAACCTATAGCGTGTGAGACTCGTCGATGTTACCGCATTCTTCTTTCTCGGTTTGTTGCCGCTGTGTTGTTGTTGTTGTTGTTGTTGTTGTAATTAGGCATTGGATTCTGGATTGATTCAGTATTCATTGTTGTTATGATGGAAGAAGAAGGCTCCTTGTTGTGGTAAGAGGTCAGGGATAACTTGACCAAACTATGAATGGCATGGCACTCAAAGAGCAAATGTCTTGGCATTTACATCTTCAGTCTGGCTGGACATCAAACAGGGCAGATTAGATAGAATTTTATTAGGACTTTTTTTTTTCTGAGACAGGCAAAGCAGATAGATGTTTTGCCAACTTGTTTTGTCTTCCAACCAGATCACTGTGTAAGTCAACAACTGGACAACCGTAAAACCAATATGTGTGAATAATCTCAGTGAATACTGAGCAGCTTTGGAAATTGGAAGTGGGATAGTTGGTTACAGTCAGCGCAGCCAATTGATTTACAGATGGCAACATGAAGAAAATGCTACTGCTCTTTTTTCTTATCAATCAATTCAAATGCAACTTCTTTTTTCTTTTCTTTTCTTTTTTAGGGTCAAGTGCTATTGCTCTTGAATGAAGAACATACGACTTATTTTTTTTTGAAGGTGAAATGAAAAACATACGACCATGCGTAGATTTTTTTTTTGAGGGGTACGACCATGCGTAGATGGCTGGATGCATGTGCCCAGCCCGTTTGAAATTGACCCATTGAAGCAGAGAGCTGGGCCTCACCACTGAAAGCCCATAGAAGTATCGGGCCCACTAATCTTTGAACTGAACGGCTGCACCAAGGCGCTCTTTTTAGTACCACCTCGCCTACTTGAGGAGTCAGGGATGGGGAGCAGGCTATATAAGCAAGTTATGGTGCGACCTTGAACCATACTTACCTGGACGGGGTCGATGGCCGATCATGAAGGGCCGTGGCCTAGGCTAGTGGTCCACATTGCACTTGGTGGATGCGCTGGCCTACAATGAGAGTGACGTCATAATTTGTGGTAGAGGAGGTACGCGTTCGCGCGGCCCCTGCCAATTCTCAATATTAAGTTTTGACCTGTTTTGCTCTTCAGCAAGGACATTTTGATAAAACGTTTTGGGTATTTGTTTTTCTCATGTTTGTTACCTGGCATTGGATTTTTGACAATTTGCCAAAGCTTAAAGTCATTCCTGGTCCTCCAAATAGTTCATAGCATGGCAGACCCAGTGATGTTAATCACTTTATTTCTACAGTCATCAATGCACCATATCAGTCACAGATTCTGAATCGATGTCAAATTTGTGTTATCCAAGCAATAAGAAATACTTAGCCAGACTATGAATGGCACGCAGGCTCAGAGGGCAAACATTTTCAGTCTGACTGCACATCAAACAAAACAGACTGGTAGATGTTCTGCCTAACTTTCTGTCTCTTAACCACATCACTCTGCTGTGAGTGAACAACTCAACAACCTCAACAATCACACAACATGTACATGCGTAGGTTGAATACCTCAGAACTTGATGATGGTGTTAAGAGAATCGGCTGGTAAGTGCTTCACCGCACCTGTTTATTGATAGTATCATCATTTAAACTGAACCAACACCAATATATGTGAAGTATCTCAGTGGACACTGAGCAGCTTGCGAGTCAAATAAATTGATTACAATTGGCGCAGGCAATTGGCTACACAAATGACAACATAAATGAAGTGCTGCTACTCTTGGATGAAGAACAAACGACCTGTAAAAAAATCAGTCCACCCAAGCAATATTGCATTGGAGAGGATGCGGCATGCACGTCCTACCTTTTCCAAATCCCTAAGTGCTTGTTCGGTTAGTCATGGGCCGCGTAATCTAAAAAAATGTGTCATGCCATTAAAAAAAATGTCAGGGAGCATATTTGCTATACTCGAAACAATCGCTTTCTTCTTTGTCGGAGTCGAAACAATAATAAGCAAATGTGACATCAAAGCAAGTTCTATCATATCTCAAACGTTACATGTGGCGCAAGCAAACCAGCCATCGACCGTGAACAAACATCATCATTCAGACGGCCCGCCATAGGTGAACCCGCCGTTGGGGCTGATATGAGACACGGAGTACACCTTGTCGTTCGTCATGTAGGGCGTGAAATCTTGCGGGGCTCCGAACCTCTTGCCATCTTGATCCAGAAACATGATATTGCTGAATGACGCGGCTTTCACGTTGCTGGGACGGAAACCGCTCCCCATCGGGGCCAAAGGACTAGCTTGAGTCAGCACAAAACCTCGGGCTTGTATCTCGTCTGCCTTGGCGGCCAAGGTGGTGAACAAGGTCTTGGGGAAACGCCCGATTAACTTTGGCTTCGACCCGAATCCACAGTGCACAAGCCAGTCTCCCGTTGCTTTGTCCTACACAAACTCCAAAAACCAAAAATTTGGTTGGCCTGGAATTGCAACTTGTACAAATTCATCTTGAGTAACAGATTGCAAGATAAAGATACATTATGTTTGTTTACCTTGAAAACTTTTAGGTTGATGGTTTGCTTGGCTCCATTGGGGTTCGAAACGGGGCTCAGTTTAGTTCCTGGCACTATGGCACCTTTCTCAGGAACAAAACCTGGACATGTTAAATCGTAGCAGCCCGTCCATCCTTGGTTATCGCTCTATGAAACAATTTTGAATTAATTAGCAACAAGAGAAATTACCCCAAGGCATTATTTTTTGAAATGCATGACGTGTTTTTCTTACCGTCCAGTAAGTGAAAAAGCGAGTGTCTGAATTACCACCATACTGCCATGGATAAGCCTGTGGATTAAATAAAATTAGATGGGAACATGCTTGTATTACCATACACACATAGTAAGAAAATGAAATACAAAATAAATGAAAGTGACTTACATGCCATCCAACAACAATCATGTTACGGTCGAACGCTTTTGAATTCTTAATAATCAAGGCAGCTCCACTGTGTTGATCTTGGCGCAAAGAGAGACCATGTAAGTCAATTGTAGCTTCAATCCCGTAGTAATCTCGTGCCACATGTGTTTTATATGCTGCATCCTGGTTATAAAAAGGAATTTACTTGAAGATGCCAATGCATTTATTCTCTATTTGGTAGGGTGGAGGATATTTATATAAAAAAATCTCCATTTGTGTCGATTTTGATAGCTATAGTTTAATTTAAATGTTTTTAATAACTTGGTTTATTGTGATGTTTGTGCTTTCATCTGGATATTTAAGATTGAAACAGTGGATCCTGCTTAGTGCAACATGATTTAGTTTCACCCCAACAACACACTTCAAATCAACATCACAACCCCGTGCAGATTAAACCTAATGGTTTAGATAATTATATCTATCTTTTAGACGAACGGTGACATGTTTCCTTAATAAGCGGTTTGGCATAATCAACAGTCGTCTTATATCTAGGTTGTTAGTGACAACCGTGATTCATGTTCGTGTTTAGGTTGAATACTTTGGGTAATTGTATATGTAATTTGTCTCAAATATTGTTACTTTGTCATTGTCCCAACACAGAAAAAGATAATGTTAGCTTCACAGTTATGTTCTTGAGACTGTTGATGCCGGAAACGACTCAAACCAGAGGGGGGATAATATACTCACATAGGAAGTTCTGACGCCGTAATTAGGGAACGTTGATACATTTGCAGGAGGTGAATCCAAACCATCCATATTCAGGTTGATTGGCTTTAAATTGCCACCAGAGACACCAAGTTCCTCCTGAAATAAAATATTAGGCCGTTTGATCTTGAACCATGCATGCATGCACCAAGTTTGAAATTACGCATCAATATTACTGGGAATTTCTGAAATGGACTCACCTGATTTCCAGCATGGGGTCTACCTCCAAGTATGCCATGGGTAAGATGTAGAATGCACAGAACCAGGATGAACAGACTAAAGTTGTTACCCATGAGTCTCAAACTACCAGAGAATAGTGAGATGCAAGAATTGTTCCAGGGAAAGCTTAGATAGGCCTCCTTTAAATGGAACTTGAAACCAAGAGGTTATTGAAATATTTATGACTATAGTTTAGCATATTTTATTTGCATTAACTTAGTCCCAAAAAAAGGCACTGTTGCACTCTGGTATAAAATGGAGATTATTAGTGCAAAATATTTGGTTTGCACAATTAATACAATGCCCAATATTTGATTGGCGTTAGAACTTATACCCAAGCCTCTATATCTGAGAGAGTTTTCGCTCTATTATTGTTCCACTTGGATGAAAAAGATGTATGGGTAAATTTGAATGGCGTGCATTTTTTTGGTACACGGGTGTGTACAAAGATGGCGAAGAAGGCCGCAAAGCGAGCTGTTGGTGAAGCAAGGGGTCGGGCGTATGAGGACCTCTACCAACGGTTAGGCACGAAGGAAGGCGAAAGGGACATCTATAAGATGGCCAAGATCCGAGAGAGGAAGACGAGGGATATTGGCCAAGTCAAATGCATCAAGGACGGAGCAGGCCAACTCTTGGTGAAGGACGAGGAGATTAAGCATAGATGGCGGGAGTACTTCGACAAGCTGTTCAATGGGGAGAATGAAATCTCTACCATTGAACTGGACGACTCTTTTGATGAGACCAGCATGCGTTTTGTGCGTCGAATCCAGAAGTCCGAGGTCAAGGAGGCTTTAAACAGGATGAAGGAAGGCAAGGCGATGGGCCCGGATTGTATCCCCATTGAGGTGTGGAAAGGTCTCGGGGACATAGCGATAGTATGGCTAACCAGGCTTTTCAATCTCATTTTTCGGGCAAACAAGATGCCAGAAGAATGGAGACGGAGTATATTAGTACCAATCTTCAAGAACAAGGGGGATGTTCAGAGTTGTACTAATTACCGTGGAATTAAGCTGATGAGCCATACAATGAAGTTATGGGAGAGAGTCATTGAGCACCGCTTAAGAAGAATAACAAGCGTGACCAAAAACCAGTTTGGTTTCATGCCTGGGAGGTCGACCATGGAAGCCATTTTCTTGGTACGACAGCTTATGGAGAGATATAGGGAGCAAAAGAAGGACTTGCATATGGTGTTCATTGACTTGGAGAAGGCCTATGATAAGATACCACAGAATGTCATGTGGTGGGCCTTGGAGAAACACAAAGTCTCAGCAAAGTATATTACCCTCATCAAGGACATGTACGATAATGTTGTGACAAGTGTTCGAACAAGTGATGTCGACACTGATGACTTCCCGATTAAGATAGGACTGCATCAGGGGTCAGCTTTGAGCCCTTATCTTTTTGCATTGGTGATGGATGAGGTCACAAGGGATACACAAGGAGATATCCCATGGTGTATGCTCTTTGCGGATGATGTGGTGCTAGTTGACGATAGTCGGGCGGGGGTAAATAGGAAGTTAGAGTTATGGAGACAAACCTTGGAATCGAAAGGGTTTAGGCTTAGTAGGACTAAAACCGAGTACATGATGTGCGGTTTCAGTACTACTAGGTGTGAGGAGGAGGAGGTTAGCCTTGATGGTCAGGTGGTACCTCGGAAGGACACCTTTCGGTATTTGGGGTCAATGCTGCAGGAGGATGGGGGTATTGATGAAGATGTGAACCATCGGATCAAAGCCGGATGGATGAAGTGGCGCCAAGCTTCTGGCATTCTCTGTGACAAGAGAGTGCCACAAAAGCTAAAAGGCAAGTTCTACAGGACGGCGGGTCGACCCGCAATGTTGTATGGCGCTGAGTGTTGGCCGACTAAAAGGCGACATGTTCAACAGTTAGGTGTGGCGGAGATGCGTATGTTGAGATGGATGTGTGGCCACACGAGGAAGGATCGAGTCCGGAATGATGATATACGAGATAGAGTTGGGGTAGCACCAATTGAAGAGAAGCTTGTCCAACATTGTCTGAGATGGTTTGGGCATATCCAGCGCAGGCATCCAGAAGCTCCAGTGCATAGCGGATGGCTAAAGCGTGTGGAGAATGTCAAGAGAGGGCGGGGTAGACCGAATTTGACATGGGAGGAGTCCGTTAAGAGAGACCTGAAGGATTGGTGTATCACCGAAGAGCTAGCTATGGACAGGGATGCATGGAAGCTTGCTATCCATGTGACAGAGCTATGATTATAAATATATACAATATTTGTTGGTTGCGAGATCTTATGGGTTTCACCTCTAGCCTACCCCAACTTGCTTGGGACTAAAGGCTTTGTTGTTGTTGTTGTTGTTATTGGGTGTGTACAAATGTGTTGTGCGTCGAGAGGTTTGTTTCAAATTTTTTGAACTGCTATGACGGTTCGTTTGGTTGCTTTAGCATTTTTGATTGGAAGTGGGGTCGGCTGTCGTAGTTTCTTGGGCGCTTCCTTCTTCCATTGGCCGTAGGATTTTGTTCGTATTTATGCCGGGTCAGTTCTGCTATCGCTGTTTGTGGTGATTCTGCTGAGCCGCTGTTGGTCGATGTGTCCTGTCGCTTTCTTTTGTCTGGCCGCTGTTCGTCAATTAGTGATGTCGCTGTCGCTGCTCTTGTATTGGTTATCGGGCTGTGTTCCAGCCGCTCTTGGGCTAATCGATATGTCGCTGTCTGCTCCAGCCGCTGTTGGCCCAAACGTTGTCTGGCTTCCTCTCTTCTCTCCGCGTGTCCAACCATCATTGAATCAGGATTGTTCGAGCGTCTACAGGATGTAATGCACCAGCGCCGCATGTGCCTATAAAAGGATCCCTCCTTCGCCTCTGAACCTCACGCTGCGGCACCGGAACCGGAACTCCTCCTACTCGCCCCTGCCCGCCGTGAATACCATCTTCTTCTTCCACAACGTCGACGTCGCCACCGCCTGCTTTGAGAAGGCCACGCCACTGGTCTCTGCCACCACCACGGAAGAGGAGTGGCGTGTCTTGCTCCAGTCAAACCTTGCGTGGGCGAGGAAGAGCCGATCCAGGGGCACACGGAGGCCGTGGGGGGCGCAAGTTCTGCTGATGGGGTCTTGGCTAATGGTATCGACGTTGTCCAATAAGATCATCCATGAGTGCCTCCTATCAAGGGATATGGCGTCCCTGGCTGGCGTCGCCCCCCCGTCACGGCGGTGGACTGTGCTTGGTGCAGGTGGTGCCGTGGTGCCGGTTGTGTCGTTGAGCCAGGCCCAGCAGAAAGCGGCAACGATGTCGCGGTGCTCGGCGGCGTTGAGGGCCAGGTAGCAGGAGAGCAGCTCCTTGACGCCCTGCGATGACACCCGATCGTACGTCGTCCTTCGCCGCGATTATCTTCCGCCATACTCTCCACTTCTCCAGGAAGTCCGCTTCCGGGTCCGCCCACTCCTTCATCATCACGAGGCTCTCCTCCAGCCAGTGTCGCCGCCTCGTGCGTCGCCTCTGTAGCACAGCCACGGTGGTCTCCAGTGGAGGCTGTGCATCCGCTAGCCTCCTCTTCAGCTTGGCGCTCAGCTTCACGAGTTGTCGCCCCCGTCGTTGCGCCCTGGCCGTCGGCAACTTGCTGCCGCTGCCCCAGGCCTCCTCATCTCCGCTTCTTTGCGGTGCTGGCGGGCCTGGTGAGGATCGGCCACAGCTTCAGCTCCGGCCCGTCGAACCGGTCGTCCGCGACCGACGATGACTACGTCGAAGACGTTGTCGATCGGCTACGGGCTACACGGAAACCGGGTGTCTCTGTGGCCGGCACTTGCGTATCCCTTTGGCGGGGCCACGGTCTCCGCTCGGACGTAGTAGGACGCCATGTTCGGGGAGCACAGATGCTGCTATAACAACCTCTGCGACAACGATGACAGCATCACGCCGGAGCACGATCACTTGCCAGTGCGAGCGATGTGACGGTGGCGAGGGCTGATGCTCCTGTTGTGCGTGCGCTCAGTGGCGCCGAGAAGGGGTTTAGGTTGCAGCGTCGGGGTGGAGGGGAGGCGATGCAGTAGACAGCAGGATGGTCTCGAAGGCGGCCACGCCGCGCAGGAGCGAGTGGAGCCGGAGTTGTCTGTTGTTAGCCAGGATCGGCTGTTGCTGATGATGCTGCAGGCATGTGGACGAGTACGTGGATCTCAAGTTCTCTACGTGAAGACATCCATCAGCAAGGCGCGGCCTGGCGCTGTGCACTGCACGGCTATGTGATGCTGTTAAGTGCACTTAGACCGCAATGCATGCCATTCGCGCTGTATCCCCTTGCATGGTACGACGAGGTTTCGCGTGCGTCCAGGTTCCTGTGATCATCTCTCTCTCTATCTCTCTCTCATATTTTTTTGTGCAGCTCAGTAGCGAGTGAGATTTGCAAGTGGTCAAAATTCTGGTGCTATCATTGCTATGTAATAAGACGAGGTTTCTCCCGATCCTCTTCTTGATAATCCATATAGGGATTGC
This sequence comes from Triticum timopheevii, assembly GCA_963921465.1. Taxonomy (NCBI): domain Eukaryota; kingdom Viridiplantae; phylum Streptophyta; class Magnoliopsida; order Poales; family Poaceae; genus Triticum; species Triticum timopheevii. The sequence goes on along the minus strand of OY997272.1, from coordinate 527,719,839 downwards.
TTCTGTGGATTATTGTGAAGCCTTTTCTTGAGGATTAAAGGTTCAGAGATGGCCACTAACTGATTGGTGTTATTTAGCTTCAGGTTCATTTTTGTGCTCTTAAGGTATCCCTTCCATCATTGCTGCAAACATTTACTATCTGTCCTTGGTGCAGGAATTTGCAACCGTTAAACCCACAGCGGTTCCGGTGTGGGATATATTCTTCATGGTCCCGTGTCCTTTGCACCGCTGCGGGATATATTCTTCATGGTCTCGTGTCCTTTGCTGCATCTGTTGTTAATTTGATGATATGCTTTTTGGGATGACCATGACTTACTCCCTTCTAATATTTGTTCTATGCAGGCATCAAGACTAAATAATATGTGTTTACCCCCTTATCATATTTGTTGTATGTAGGCATCAATATTAGAGATATGGTTTTTACCCCTTCTCATATTTATTGTATGGATGCATGAAGCTATGATGAATTTGTATGACATACTATTAACTTACATAATAAGACCCTTATGGGGTGAAAATACGCAAGCAATTGCAAGGTATTAACAATCTGTTTTTTCTTATTGAAGCTGAACAACACGATGCATTTTAGTGACCCTCTTCACCCGCTGCTTATTTTTAGATTGAGCTTGGGCCAGATTTTATTCATATGAAGAATGTAGGTTGGGCCAAATTTTATTCATATGAAAGATGTAAAGGTTGTACTCTCATATTTTAGCTGTGTTAAAACGCTTATCATGTCATCAGGACAATGCAAGGTGGTGGTGTGAGTTGTCATTTTCAGTATTCATTCGTTTCTGCAGCAGACCAACTATACAAAGACAACTTACATTATTTTCCTCCCAATGTATGATTTGGAAAGCCTACCTTCCTCTTCCAGTGCATATTTTGAAGAGAAAAAAACTTAGTTCATGAATCAAGCTTTGTATGCACAGTCAACTGGGTTTATACTGCCATCACTATACTTTTTCTTCGTGTGGTGTGTTCCCATCGCCCTAGCTATGTCTCCCTATGTTGTATGTTTCTTTTCCTTTTAACGTTGTAAGATAATTGTCACTCTAAAAGGTTAGTGAAATGCGTCTACTTTGGCTTGGCTTCTGGCTGAGAAAATGTTTTCCAATTGTTTTGTCATGGATGCAAGTTAGTCATCGGTCTAACAGATGGGTATACCTATTAGTATTTTTTTCCTATATATGCATAGAAGTCGGTACTTCCAGTTGTACACACAGATAGTATCTTGATGTAGAGCTAATATAAAGTCCATGGTCATAAATTACTCATTCAAGCATAGGTTCATGCACATTGTTTGCCCCATATAAAAGCTCTATCGTGTTAACTACTGATGTGACACTTCCTCAGCTATCATTACATTACGAACACAAAACCAATGGGCGGTCAAACAAGGATGCTTTGAATTACCAAAGATTCAGAAATTTATCATGCAATATCAATATGTATTCCCTTTATGTACAATTAATGTACCGACTCTTTTCATTCAATAAAACTTTTCTTTATGAAAGATTATAGCATTTGTACCAATATAATTTTTTGTACATACACCATAATATAAAAAATGAAGTGAACATGTAAAAAGTGAATAAAATAATAAAATAATTTCTATATAAAGTTTAATATTACTGTAAACAGAATTCCTCACATAAAGTATCAATAGGCGCGGCGTGCCACCGCGCGGGCATGAAAATTCAACATGGCTCGCCAGCAAGTAAATACCCAACAGAATGAATTTGCAAGAGAAACAATGATCTTGGGGAAAATATGCAATAAATTCTCCGACGTGGCACTTCTTCACATGTACCCCAACGTCCTCACAAAGATGATATCATCATTACATAGAAAGGAGCGAAGACACCCGTTGGACATGTACATGCATTTGCGAAAGCTCTTTACTACTTCATTACAAACTATCCTAAGGGGGGCTACACTATTATGATTTAACTCAACTAGGCCGTCTGCAATCATTTACTTTCATGCAGTTGTATCATTGTATATGATATGTTTCATATAACGGTCTATATACTGTGCCAATAAGTAAACTTTATTAGTAGCGTGTACCCTTCCGTTCATCAGTATTTATCATATACATGGCTGCAATAAATGTACTCATTTTCCATCTTTTAGAACTCTTTCTTGGTTTTAGTCATGCGATTCTATCATTAAACATATAAGAATGGCCTCTACGATCCATATAAATACAATGCATCAGCAGGCGCGGCGTGCCGCTGCGCGGGCTATACTAGTAAGTACTAAAAAAAGACGGGAGCATGCACGTGTCTTCCTGCTGTATCATGCTTGCCATATGCACAATCTTTGCATCTACATCAACTGCAATTATGTCCGAATATGCACAGACACCATCTGCTATATATGTACACATAATCGTTATAGATTACTATAATACAGCGTAGGCAGGATGGCAAATTTCAAGATTTTACAAGTCATCATCAATCAAAATCACAACACGTTTCAATCTAACAAATACCAACAGCGTCAAGATACTTAAAACTATATCTTGCGAACACAAAAAGGTCAACATTTTCCTTCAGGTCAAAAACCATGGTGCTCAGCAACATTTTCGCAAATGCCACAGACAATAACATGAAGGGATGCAAGATAATTCATTCATTCATTCAGAGCACCCACTGGATGTCCTCGTCCGTGAAGACAAAACGTGCGCACTTGTGCTTGATCATCTGAAGGGTCTGCTGCCGGTCATCACCGGCGGTAACCATCATCTCTACGCCGGTGAGCACACAAAAGTCCCCACCTCTTTCTCCTTCTGAAAAGGTCTTGGCGATGAGAAACTTGCCGCCGCCCAGGTGGATAAGCTCGAGCTCCTTTGGAAGCCACGGCTCTCCCTCGGCAGGCGGGTTCAGATCTTCCCATACCGTGGGCGCTGCGGGCTGTCGTCCATTGTCCATGGCAGAGAGGTCCGTAGCGCACAGGTGGTGGCAGGGGCTCAATGCTGAGAGCCCAAACCACAGGTTGAACTCAGGGACGTACAGAGCTCTGCCATGAAAGGGCAGCATCCATTCCCCGACGTGACTCCATTTGTCCGAGAGAATCCATCCTAGAGGGTGCCTAGCGTCGGGGCGCGCCGTCTCGAAGCTGTAGGTGCCGACATCGACGCCGCCAGCGCCAGCGCATGATATGTAGATGGTGGAGCAGCCGTGGCCGTCGACGGTGGTGGTAAAGGAGGTGATACAAGATCCTTGGTACCACCGAGCTTGGCGGAGAATATGGTCTCGTCGCCCTAGGCTGGAACTTTCCGGGCGGCGGACAAAGGGAGGCGGCGGGAGAAGGCGCGAACACCATGGCGGCATCAAGCTGCTGCTCCTGAACATGGCGGGCGCGGGCTCGAGCACCTCGAAGCATCGCTCGGCGCCCTCCTCGGGGCACGCATCCAGGACGTACATGCTGTCGTCGTCGGCGCCTGGGTGCGCGATGGAGAGGCAGATGGGCCTGACTCCCTTGGGCGTGCGGAGGCGGTTGAGGTCGGGGTGGAGGACGTGCCTGTCGGCGTCGTACAGCGCGGCCCGGCCGATGGTGTTGGCGTAGATGATTCTGCCGTCGCCGGTGGCGGCGCGGGGGGTGAGGAGCGCGAACGTGTCCAGTGTGCCGCCGGGGCTCGCTGCGACGATGTTCATGCATGGGGCCGGCAGGTCCTTGATCTGCATCGCCGGAAAAGGCTCCGTCTTCTCGGCCGCTGCTGCTCCGAGCGCTGCTTCTGCTGAGCCGTAGAAGAAATGGCGGTAAGGATCGATCCGGCGCACCGAGTAGACGCCTTCCGTCCAGTTCCGCGTCACCAGATTGACGAACCGCCTCCTCATCTTCGTCTCTGCAACATCAGAACGAAGTTGGACCTAATTCTCAGCCCCTCTGATCGACAAAAGAAGAAGATGAAGAAGTTGGCAGGAAGGCAAAGATGGGGACACTTTTGACGAATAAATCTGTATACCTCAAGTTGGTGATCAACAGCAAGAATGGCTGGAGAGGGGCTTGTGCGGCGGAGGCTGCTAGCGCTGGGATGGGAGATAGGTTTCGGAGCCGGGAGCTCCTAGTCAGCGCTTCAGGCGCCAACGCTGCAGGGCCGGCCCATCAACGCATAAGCCAATCTTCTATATCTAAATAGCTAGTCCCATTAACATATTTCTTTGTTAATCTAAAAAACTAACATATTTCTCTCGATATGTAAGCATGACTCCTCATCATTCAACATGCATGAAAAAAGTCCACGTCAACATATGCAATTATTCATAATAAAAATCCACCTCAGCATGCAAACATACATGCACGGAAAAATCATTCTATAATGCTAGTTACATTTAATTCTTATATTTCTTAATAAAATACTATTTCAAACATTCATTTTCCATATAACTAAAACACCACTGAAATGTTGCAAAACAGTCCCGCAACAACGCGTGGGGCCTCATCTAGTTTTATTATAGCGGGGAATAACCCAAGAAAACTTGTTGTCATGCCATTGAGTTCATGTACATGTTTGGCTAACCACTAGGGCTACATGTTACTACCGACTGGGAAAAGCGTGAAACACTTACGAACAACTGTAGCCGCACTGTAGCAAAGACTAGGTGTTCACAAATTTCAAAAAAAGGCTCAAGAACATTCAGAAAAATTCACGAATCTGTTTCAAAAGGAAAAAGTTCATGTATTCCAAAAGTTCACGAAAATTGAAAAACATTCGGCAATTTGAAAAGAAAACTCACTCGTGTCTTCATTAATTCAAAATATAGCTTGTGTCTTCGTGGTCGAATGGCCGCGGTTGACCGGGCCGATTGATCAGTTGACTTAAAACTACAAAAAAAGAGAAAAGATCACAACAATACAAAAATTCACCGAATTTGACAAAAGTTGGCAAATTTTAAAATTCATATATTTTGAAGAAAAGTCCATGCTTTTCTAAAAAAATATTAATTTTGAAAAAAACCATCAAATTTGAAAAAAAGTTCATCATAATAAAAAAAGGTCCATCAATTTTGAGAAAAAAGTTCATCAAATTTGAAAAAGTTCAAAATTTTGAAATAGATTTCACCGTTTTTCTAATATGTGAAAATTGAGAAAAGTTCACGCATTTGCAAAAGAAAAAGAAAAAAATAAACAAAGAAAACATAAGAAAAAAAAACTCAACAAACCCGGTCCAGAAAATAGAAAACCCGGTTTGGGAAACTTCCCAAAACCGGGGGCATCACAATCTTGAGAAAGAATAAATGAAAAAAGAAGTAACTTGACAAACGTGGTGCGACGTCCTAGTGGTTGTTGTGCTGCTCTGAGATTGTTCAGGTTCCAGGTTTGAATCTATCGTCGTGCATCCCATATTCCCATTTGGCCAGGGCATATCGTCCTGCGTGAACCCTCCTGGGAGATTCAATCCTGATTCGCACGCCAACATCGCCGCCAAGAACGCCAGCAGCATAAGCCACCCACGCATCTGTTTGATCCACCTTTTCTGGTTGTCCAGCAGGACGTCGTTGTCATCCTCATGGAGGACGAGGATGCTACCGTCCGAATGAGGGGCCCTAGTGCTGGAACTGGCCAACCCGCCCCTTGCTAGATGTCGATGCGGTGGCCTAGGTCCCATCTTAAATTACAAAAAAAATGATTTACGAAACAAAAAATCTACATGGACAGGGGGCATATGCCCCCCTTCCTCTTTGGCACACTTCACCATATTGTATTTATTCAATAGTTATTTATATTTTTCACGGTAGCGCTAAACTGTACGTGAGCATAGACTTGCTAATCCTACGTGCCGGTCAGGTTGCGCGCGCCGCTCAGCCTAACCATCGATTTTTCTTCAACCTAACCATCGATTTACTAGCCTAACCATCGATTTTTCTTCAACCTACTAGTAAACGTTTTGGGAAATATGGCAATAGAATTGGAATGGTTACTAGGTAAGCAAACTAGGCCCCCGCTCCGTAAAATCAAGGCAACTTTTTCTTCCACTTGCTAGTAAATTCTTTGGCAAATATAGTAAGAGAACTAAATTAGTTACCACATGCATGCACTAGTCCACCGATCGATCAAATCAGACAATTTTTAGTAGTAACATAATTTGGTCACATAGTAATCAACAACTAAAAAACGTTGGCATCTTGTAACGGTAACCGTGTTACGAGCAAACTGAAAACTAACGCTTGGTTCCTGCCTTCTTATACTCGTAAAAGAGGTGGAAAGTATAGTAACAATAGTAAACTGTTTACTGCCCGTACATTGCTTTTGTAATTAACCAACACGAACTCTCTAGTACGTCAATTCCAGCAGAAATATAGTAATAAGGCAGAGAAAGCTTGCTCACATGGTGCTTCAGTTCGTGTATGAGGAATTAAAAAAATATGGAAACTAACTAGCTTAGTGCCAAAAAGGATGGTAATTCATTTATCATGATCATGTACGATCGAACTAAATATTATTACCCGCAATTTTTTTTAAGTATTATTAGCTACTCAACTAACTTAGTGCAAAAAAAGATGGTAATTCATTTACCATATTTTGTACAACCTGATTACCATATAAATAGTCTTATTTTTCTTTCATCGCCATCTTTTTGGTGAGATTTACATACAATGTGCATCCGTGTTGGCTAATTAAAAGAGCAAGGTACGAGCATTAATATATTCACTATTGTTACCATGTAATCTTAGTGGGAACCACTAGGCATCAGACTACTGATGCCTAGCGTTCCATCAGACCACTGCACAGCCGTAGGATTAGTAGCTAATGGACGATAGATCAGAACTGATAGGCTCGCATCCAGCTTTTATTACGTGATTGGTGTAACTGCTCCTGAACGCACGTCCAGGAGTTAACTTCTCGGAGCCTTGCTTCCTAGAATAGAGTTGACCATGCTGCTTATGCTTCCATTGCTCAACTAAGTGAGAATGTACCATACTAATTATTTCATATTGTTTATCTTGGAAAAAAAATATTCAACGATTTTTTGGATTCTAATAAAATTTGCCTTTATCGCTTTCATGTAAGGAAATATACGTCCATTGTTGTACCTCTTTACTTTTGTTTCCAACAGGATAAAAATCTGCTTCCATCAACGACATAATTTGCTTCTATTGCAATCGAAATTTGCTTGGACCTGTAAAAATTGTGTCATAGAACTTCACTTCAATCTAACAAAATTTTGCATCCAAGAATTTGTTTCCTCATGGGGAAATTTGAGTCAAATATATCTTTTATTATGTTTCCAACACAAGACAAACTTTGCTTCCATCCACCACAAAGGTACTTCCATCACAAAACTAACTTGCTACTAACCTAAGATAAATTTATTTCCTTACTGTGTCATACATAAAACATATTTCTTTCAAGTCGCCAATGGTGCGATGCTTCCATACTGTATGTTTCCTAAAGACTAGAGACCTGCTTCCCTTCATCTAGTGTGTGGTCGTGTTCACTGTGAGGTAAATCCAGGGCGTCTCCATTCTTCTCAGTGCTTCCACCGGTCAACTCCATATATACCCTGTCTTTGCAACACCTATCGGCCGTGAAGCCAGCACACAACTGGTTGAAGCATATATCAATTAGGCATGATGCATAAGTATCAAAGGTAGGAAGCAGCAGATGCTACTACATGTACATTACTAATGAAGTAGATACAATTATCCGACTAAATTAGAACAATTTTAAAATAAAATCTTGGAAGTAGAACCAAGAAACATATGTAGTATAAAATGATAGCATGGCATGTTTCAACGGTGATACCAGTGGCAAAATTATTTATTTTTACAAAATAAGACACGTGAAGTATGAAAACAATCCACATAAACTAAAAAAGCACACAAAGCGTGATATGTGAACACCATATGCAGGAAGCAAGAAAAAAAAATGCTATCTCAATATGACTCATCTTAAGTGGAAGCATAGAACATTGAAAATGGAACTATCAAGGAGTCGGTGCAGGTGGGTTGGAAGCACGGCGGAGAGGATAAAATCAGGGGCAGTGTTGTCAGATAGAACATGGGTGGCGTGGCAGATGGCAAGATTGGAGGCACTGGCGGAGCTTCCGCAAGGCCGAGTGGGCCGTGGCCCGCCCAGGTCTGGAGCAAATTTTTTTATATATGTATGCTTCATACCCAGCCGACCAGCCCAGCCCACAACCAGTACGCAGGTGCAGCCCACAGTCGATATACATATCTCAGCCTCTCTGCCTCGCAGACTCGCACAGCCGCACGTCTCTGACCACCGTATCTTAGCGCAGCCGCCGGCTGCCGCGATGTCTGCCGCCAGCCGGCGCCGCCCACGAGCGCGGCGCACATCAGTCCCTCCCTTCCCTAGTTCCCTTCATCCAACGCCCCACCGGCACCACCACTCCTTAGCCGACCCACGCGCGGACGCGCACACGCAGCCGCGAGCAGGTTAGCCGGCGACGGTGCGAGGGCGAGGCAGTGGACTGCCAACTGGGAAAATCCATCTCTGAATCCTTACAATTTGCGAAGGTAAATCGATTCAAATCATCCCAATTTTATTCCCCTGAACTGAACCTAGGTCATTGGTCATTGAAATTGAATCATCCCCAAAATTTCCTGTTGGCTGAATATTTCACTGAAGATCATACTAGTTTAGTGTCAAGTGTCCACAGACCACAGTAGATGGTTTCTAATTTAGCAGGCAAGTTTTGTTTCCACAGTTGAGCAATTGGCCTTGCTGTAGCATAAATAATTCATTCCATTGTGTTTACAGGTTACAAGTTGAGGTCTAGGCAGCCATGGGCAAGGCCAGTCAGTGAAAAATCGATTTGGTTTTCAAAAGAAAAAGAGATGGTGACATGATTGGAGTTGAGGAAGATCCTTCACCAATGGCAGATCAACCTTTGCCAATGTTTGAAATTGAACAGCCACACCCAGAGAGCCAAGATGAAGGTCTTCATGTAAATGGACATGTAATATTCCAAGGTGTTGAGTTCTTGCAGAGAGACCCAGGAACGCCCGCAAATTTGGCAATATTCACCCGAACAAAGAGATAGTGTGCGGAGAGCATATTTGAACAGAAGGTGTGTGGTGACTATATCTATTGAAATAGTATATATGCTTTAGAATTTGAAGAATATTGTGCTCTTTGGCCCGCCCAACTTTTTTTTCCAAGCTCCGCCACTGATTGGAGGTGAGGTGCATAACCTTGAGCCTACTTCATTGTCGCGGATCCACTGAAAATATAAGAAATTTATTAATATGTTAGCAAATATAAAGATATGGACATTCAGGGAATGAACAGAGACATGAAGATGGCTGCTAAAAACAGTTGTACGGAAGCATGAAATTAGAATTAAGAAGCTTATTTCTTAAACACGACAAGGCAAAATTAGGGAGCATGAAAATATGGCAAGTCAGCGTTACTCATTTTGGTTGGAAGCACGGAATAAAACATTGATAATGAGACAATAAGCTTGTGGCTAACATGATGATGCATCTTTTGTGTACACATTTAACATATTTGCTCATGATCCATGTGTGGACAATTATCTAGCCAAACACAGCAATATAATTACATTGTAGAAGCACATGTAAAAAAATACATTGTAGAAACACGGAAAATTGAAACACGGTACATAAGTAGTGTCACTCAAAACCATGAAAAACTGAAAATGGTACAAAACCTGTATTGACACCAACTGGGGAGGCATATTTGTACAATATACATACTAATTTCATAGATCATTATGTGTTAGGTGGAAGCATCAACTTTAGAAACATAAACAAAAAAAGATTTGCCACCAACTTTGGATACATATTTTTGGAATAAACCATTATGAGATGAAGGCATGGAAGCATATTAATTTCTAGATGACTGTAGCAAAATGAGTACAATGTAGAAGCACATGTATGAAGCTAGGAAATAATGCAAAGGGTGCATTATTAGTGTTAGGTGGAAGCATCAAATTTTAAAATACATGTAAAAAGATTTGCAGCCAAATGAGGATACAAGGAGCATCAAATTTTTGTAATCTCTATATACAGGGAGCAACAAAAGAAAAAAAATCTGAACATTTGCCATATTCATTGGAAGCACTGAATATTGAAACTACATAATAGGTACGATTACTGCATACATAACTATGAGTGCTGGGTTATCGAATTATGTAAAAACTTCATCAACCCATGAAACTTCATGAATACGAGGCAGATGATGAACATAAATTACAATGAGTAATCAGCTGTTGGATGAAATACACGCATAATTGCATTGCAAAATAACAAATAATCAAATCAAGGGCGGTGAAAGCCGTGCAATACCTTCGACTTCAAGATGGGCTCTTCGAATGGGGTGGGGCGGAGTGGCGGTGGTTGCCATCCGGTGTCGGTTGTTTGGCCGGCCGGTGCTACTCTGGTGGCCGATCCAGCCGACTGGTAACCTGCTGATCCATGAATCGCGGTTGAGGTTGGGTGGCTGGACCCCTTAATGCCAGAATGGCTCACCACCGATCTTGCACGGGGGATGCATTGGTGGAGTGGAAGATGGGGTGGCCGGGCTGCTCGACGGCGAGGAAAGAAGGAGGAGCCGTGGTCGTGGAGCTGGCCTGTGAGCTCGCCGTTCCGCTGTACGAAGAGGAGAGACGGAGGAGCAGGAGCGGAGCCGGAGGGAAAGGGGATCTCGCGAGGTAGGAATCTAGGGATTACGAGAGATAATTACGTGCGGAAGTTACGGGAGTCAGCTCCCTTCCGAAAGATTTTTTTTATTTCCTTTTTCACAAAAGAAGGACAAGCGTACGATTTCAATTAGATCAACGGCGTTAGACTAGTCTGACGTTGGAGTCTTATCAGACTATAGATACAAAGTGTTTCCCAATCTTATTTTCTAAGAGAACGCAAAATAAACTAGGCGCATGAACGGTGTGTTCAGATCCCAACACGTGCCCCTTAATAGAAAATGCATTCTTTTTATGAATGAACTTCTGCCAATGGTAATTGAATGGAATTAACTTCTGTAATGGTCAAACTAGATGGTGGGACTCAGCGGCGGCAATCTTCGCTGAATGTGTGGATACTAGTTCCTTGATGGGGAAGGTCATTTTTAAGCATTGTTATCGTTCTTGTAATCAAGCAGCTCATGCGCTAGCTAATTTTTGTTTCTGTAATAAATCTTCTTTCAGTTGGTTGGACGAGCCTCCTGACTGTGTTGTCAGTAAGCTCATAGACGACGTAAACTTTGTTTAATTTTAATAAAGCTAGCCATGATGGCCTTCCCTCAAAAAAAAAATGGTAATTGAATGGAGTTTATTACTAGGTTTTTTTTTGAGGATGTTTATTACTAGGTTTAGACGTTTAGTGAAGCCTTTACATGCAGGTGGGCTACTCCACGGTGCGTGCGCTGGTTCGTTTGGCTCTACGCGCTATTCGGCCGGAGCGCGGAATAGTAACTATGCGCTGAGCCTTAGTTTAACAAGTTTATATATATTGTTGAAAGTATACATGTTACATTGTTAATGTTCATTATATCTCAGTCGCACTAGGGCCTTCATAATGCTAGGGCTGGCCCTGTCGAGTGGCACACCGTATTTAAAGAAATGACAAAGAACCGTGGAAGAATAAAGAAGGAAGCAATGGTAATGCCGTCAGTACTACTATAGAACTATCTAGCACGATAAAGAATGGGCACATGCAAGAAAGCAATTCACAGCGTCGCCCAAATCTAAGTAAGAAATTCATATCATCTTACACATCTTTTTTCTAATCAACAACATCTGACATGGGCATGAGAAATTTAAATGAACTAACCTCATGCCAACCTTTGGCACGATACAACTTCCGTCAAGCAAGCGAGTACATGCAGGTGGAGGATAAAGATTGCCTTCTGACGACAAGACCCGTTTGTAGGCAGGCGACTCGAAGATTAGCATCAACCAATTTTGTGCAAAACGCACAGTAATGGGCGCCTGAAGCACCAAATAGCGAATGGCTTTGGGCCCTCCCCTATACGACGCTAAGTACGATGGTTTACCGGTCGAGTTTGGCGCCTGGGGCTTTATCCATCTTCCTTTATGTAGTGCTATTGTATAGAATTGTGCTATGGACCAGTTCCGTGCAGTTTCCGTCATTTTTTGAAATGCTTTTGAAACTTTTTTAAAAATGTTTCGTACAATTCCAAAAAAATGTTCATGACATGATAAAAAAATTGTACAGCATATAAAAATGTTCACGTACATCACTAACAATTAACAAATGTTTGCATGTTTGGAAAAAAATGTTCATGGCATTTATGAAAATTGTTTAATGTGTGAAATGTTCACCATGTATTAAAAATAGGATCAGAATCACACTCTAGATCATACCTTTCATGAAAGAAAAGGATAGGCAGCCGTTGCTAAACCAAGATCTCCATCTTTTGACTCCCTCCATACCCTCTATGCGCTCTCTAGTTGCACAAATGCGCGCTTCTTTCTTTGCATGATCCATTGTTCTAACACTTCTCAAGTGGTTGTTTAGCACTCAACGGTGCCCTTCAATCTCATTTTTCAGTTGCTCCGATTCGGTAGCAATTGCAGAATGCTTGTTTGTATTCAATGTGCATTTGGCAAATGTTCAACATGTATCTCGAAAAAATGTTAAGCATACATCACTCGATGAAGCTTTAAACCCTTCTTGACCCAGGAGACCATCGTATTGGTGAACCTGCCCACCTCCTCGGAATTCCCCCGCGAGATGTTATTTGGGTTCTAGGAGTGGTGCTTGCTCGAGGGAGTCGTGGTGAAGGAAGTGGAGATCTCGGCCCAAAGATGGCCGGTCAGAGGCACATCCGAGATGTAAAACCACTCTCTTGCCAATTCTTCACCGTGTTGATGAAGTCTCCCTTCAGTCACCCGGCGCCTTCAATCTTACTGGTCATCATGCCCCCACATTCACACGTCTGCGAGCCATTGCTCTGGAGTTGACGATGAAGTATTTGCACCAGATCTCGAAATTGGGCTCACAACACAAAAAAGCTTCACAAAAAGTGATGAAGCAATCAATGTGGAGGATGGAGTTCGGAGCCAGTTGGTGGAGTTGAAGACCATAAAATGGAGGAGGCCCCGGAGAAAAGGGTGGATTGGAAACCCAAGGCTACACAAAAGATGTGAAACAAAACATACCCGCTCACCGGCACAGGGTTTAGGCACCCTGGCGGAATAGGGCCCGTTGATACGTCCATTTTGCATCATGTTTTCCTATTGTTATTTATAAAGTTTTTGGTCATTATTTCACTTTATGATGCAATTATAATACCTTTTCTCTCTTAATTTGCAAGATTTACATGGAGAGGGAGATTACCGGCAGCTGGAAGTCTAGGTTTATAACCGCTACTGCTATTTCTTTCATTTTTTTCTTTTCTTTTTTCCTTTTTCTATTTCTTTTCTTTCCTTTTTATTTTCTCTTCCTTTTCTTTTTCTATTTCTTTCCTTTTTCTATTTCTTTCCTTTTTCTATTTCTTTTCTTTTCCTTTTCTGTTTTTCTCTTCCGAAGATGACCGAGACGGAACCATATGTATATGCATGGTGGGAAGGGGATACAATGTAGATTACTAAGGCAATATATATTACATCATTTGACCGATAACAGTTATTAAGTGTGTATACAAAATAGAAACATATATATAAATGATGGTTTCTCAGCATCGACGTTGTCATTTCTGAGTGAGCTTCTTTCATTTCTTTTTCGCTGCCGAATAATTGAGCACCTTGTTGTGACTTTTCCTTTTCCATGGAATACGATTTTTCTTAGGTAACTTAGTCTTGCTACTTCTTTTGACATATGCTTAATCGTCATCGTCATCTTCCCTCATGAGGTTGTCGTACTGGTCGTAGTCTTCCTCATTAGCGACTCCGTCCATTCCGACGATGCTCCTTGCCTCTCCTCACGACAACACGGCTAGGATTGCTCGTGTCAGTTATGAAGAAGCATTATTTCACGTGCTTAGCATGTACCCATGGGTCAGTATTGGTGATGGCGTTCACGGTAGCTGCGCTCTTCGCGTCGGGTATAGACATGGTAGTGAAATAGCGGTTTTATCTTTCGATGGCCTTAGCCCATCTAATATGGAATATCGTCGCACTGTGCAGTCCAGCGTAGCTCCCAGATCTCTTTGACCCTTCGGTTTAATCTTTTCAGTTGCGTCGTTGTCACTGATCATGCATTCCAGTGTCACCCTTGAGTTCTGGTAATCAGTGTCGATGTCTTTGGCCTCTGTGTAGAACATGTATCCATTGATATCGTATGCCTGATAGGTCGCGAGGTTGGCCATGGGGCCATGTGCTAAGGCATGTATGCGCAATCCGTCTGCACTGCCCTCAAGAACATGCTCTTTGAACCAACCCAAGAAAGTGGAGTAGTGCTCTGTAGTAACTTTGGCGTTCATCTTGTTTAGCCCCTGGTGACGGTACTTCTTTGCGATGGTTTCTTTGTGCAGTGTCACGAAAGGATCTACCATGTCTAGGTGTTGTAGCACTACTAAGTTTGTTGTGTCAAAGTCGTTGCGTCGACCCGAGTGGTCCACATGCAATTCCCTCCAACCGTTCGTGTGACCTTCTCCTTTGAGCCTCCCAAGGTGCTTGTTGACGGGCAAACCAACAACAGGGTTTTCTCCTCCTAGATAATTCTCGCAGAAGGAGATGCACTTTTTGGTTAGATAGCCCTGCACGATGCTTCCATCCGGACGGGACATGTTACGAACGAATTTTTGATGACCCCATTCATCCACTTGAACGACATCATGTTGTGAAGGAATGACAGCCCAAGGTCGATGATGTCGTCCACAATATGGACACACAGATGCACCATCACGTCAAAGAACGCGGGCGGGAAGTAAATCTCAAGCTCATTTAGTATGACAACAATCTCTTCTTGTAGCCTTCGGAGCTGCTTCACACTGATCGACTTTTGGGAGATAACGCAAAAAAGTTGTAGAGACCAGTAAGCGTCTCACGGACGTGCTTGTCCATTTCCCCTATAAGGGCAACCGGAAGGATCTGTGTCATCATCACGTGAAAGTCATGAGACTTCATCCCGATGAACCTTTTCTTCTTGGTGTTTAGAAATCTGCTTATTTTCCCATAGTAACCGGAACTAACTTTGATTCCGGTGAGACACTTGAAGAATTGATTGATCTCCTTTGGACTTAAGGTGAAGGAAGAAGGGGGGCAATAATTCTCTTCCTTCTTGTTGACATTTTTGCCCCTGTCCCCCAGCTCTGTCTACGTCTTCGTCTGTAACACCCACAGTGTCATGCTACAATGACCTCACAATAAAGGTGCCATGTCATCAAGTTTAGTGAAATTGCCACTTGATAAAAATCAAAAACATTTTCAAATTTAAATTAAAGTCAAATAAATTATTTCTTCAAGCAGTAAAAACAAAATGTTCACAATATTCTACAAATTCGCCTGATCATTGTAATGTTTAAACCAACTTCACTTGACTCAAAAATAATATCCTAGGAAAATAATAAATGGTCTAGCAGCAAATAAAAGGGCTTGTTCAAAATAAATAATTAGTTAAAGTTCTCCAGTTGACCCCAAACCTTGTGTGAACCCTTAATATATGGCCTAGTATTTATGTATCAATTACTTTGTAGAAGAAAGTTCATTCACTATTTCAAAAAAAATGCAAACAGTGAAAGAAAAGCAAAATAGAAAAGAGGAAAAAAAGAAAGCCCCTATGCACTTGGCCCATCACCTACACTGTACTAGGCCCAGCCCACCACCAGGGCCTTTGTTCAACCCCTGTATAGAGGGAAGACACAACCATGGCGTGGAGCTAGCGCACACGTCCATGCCCCCGATCTCCTAGTGCCTGAAGGGGAACGTAGTATTACAAATTTTTTTTCCTACGATCACGCAAGATCTATCTAGGAGAAGCATAGCAACAAGCGGGGAGAGTGTGTCCACGTACCCTCATAGACCGAAAGCAGAAGCGTTTAGTAACGCGGTTGATGTAGTCGAACATCTTCACGGTCCGACCGATCCAAGCACCGAATGTACGGCACCTTCGAGTTCTGCACACGTTCAGCTTGATAACGTCCCTCGAACTCTTGATCCAGCAAAGTGTCGAGGGAGAGTTCCGTCAGCCCGATGGCGTGGTGACGGTGATGGTGAAGTAATCCGTGTAGGGCTTCGCCTAAGCACTACGTGAATATGACCGGAGGTGTAAACTGTGGAGGGGGGCGCCGCACACGGCTAACAATGTTTGTTGTGTGTTCTAGGCGCCCCCTCCCCACGTATATATAGGTGGGAGGGTGTCATGGTGGGTGCACGGCAGATGCCAAGGGGTGGCTAAAGAGAGGAGGAGGCTCGAGGGCACTGGTGGGCTCCAGAGGCGAGGTTGATATGCGCGGGCGCGGGACGCCGGACATACCCAGGTTCGGTGCTCTCCGGAGAGATAACACCCCTAGTCCTGCTGAGTTTAGTTGGATGGTCGATAGTACAATGTTGCTCCCGGAGCTGTGTGGGAGGAGGAAGGAGGCTGGCCAAGGCTTGGGCTGCTCCTTCTCCCTGGTGTTGCTATGTAGTGGCTAGTCCTATGCTTGCCTGCTTATCTCGTATTGCTTCGCATCGCATGTCATGCCTCTGTAGGCGTGGGCTCCTGGGGGGTTTTATAGATCAACCCACCCAGGGTTACAAAGGTAATATGCCGAGTCGGTGGGTCTATATTGTCGGTGTCTGGGGTACCGGGCTGGGTCCCGCTTGTGGGCTTGTGGTTCGCCAGGTTCCCCTAGGTGCGGGCCCCGTGTACCTAGGGGGACTGTGTGCCGTCTTGTCGATCGTCATGGCGTGGCCGAGTCGAGCCACGCACAGTGTTCTTCGTCAGGCCGCCGCTTGCTATCGTCAGTGGTGAGGGCGGGAACACTGTTGCCGTGCCAGCCCTGGTCAGCGGGTAGGTAAGGGGCATTGTTGCCACGCTCCGGCTGCCACTGGCATGGGCGGGAGCACTGTAGTCTTGGTCATCGGTGGTTGATGTCTCGTCCCATCGTACGGCCTGGATGGGACAGGAGCTGACCCGTGGCTGGGTTGCTGTGGACGCCACGGGTGGGTTGGCTTGTTGGGAAAGCCACGGTTGCGTCGGGTTGAGGTGTCTTGCGCCAGATGCTGCGGCCGGGTCGACATACCTTGCCGAGTCGAGGGTCTTGGCCGGGTTGCGGGCCTTGCCGGGTCGAGCCACCCGGCCTGGCATACGCCGATTTGCGGGGCGATGCGGGCCCCGCTGTTTTTGAAATAGATCCGAATTCCGTTGCTTGCCCGAGGTTCATCCCCCCGACAGTAGTCCCCGAAGCTGTGAAGGTCCACCGTCTTCAGATGAGTGGGCCTTCGTAGCTTCCCCCTTGAGCAAGGCGGAATCTGCGAACGTCGAGTCCGGCAACACCCACTATGTGCCGGTTTTCTCGGAAACCGGATTGCGGCATCCCGACCGTGGCGGGAACCGAGGAGTTCGTCGAATCTTGAGGCGATCCCTCGGGCTTCGTGCAGGCGCCACGTGGTGCCCAAAAGTCAGAGGGGCCTGACAGGCCACGCGCGTGACAGGACTGGGCGACGGGCCGGGGCCCGCCGCTGCGCGCCCCTGGCCACGCGTGCGGATTTATTGCGGTGTCTGGGGGCCGGTTGCACTTCCCCATGTAGTTAGTGCGCGTGTACGTGCGCACTTATTGCGGGGTAGTGGAACGAGCGCGCGCAGACAATCCCACTCCCCCATGTTTGAACCGGGGGTTATAAATTGAGGGGGCAAGGGGGCGGCGGACATTATTCTCGCTCGCGCCCTCCTGTCCCCCTGCTCTCGCTCTGCTTCCTGCCACCGACGCACAGCTGCGCCCGCGGCCCCGAGCAGAGGTCTTCTCCGTCATCTTTCTTCCTCTTCTTCTTCTAGTGATGTCGCTGCTGTCAGGCTCCTGGATGGGCTCGACCGTCACCCCCGACGACATCACCTACCTTCGGTCCTCACGGCGCCTGCCGCGGGAGACGGACATCGGTGTCCATCTTCTGCATGACGAGCAGAGGCCCCGGCCCGAGGGGCAGGAGCGCGTCATCTTCCTCACGCATTTCGAGCGTGGCTTCGGGTTGCCGGTGAGCACTTTCTTCCATGCGTTCTTGGAGTTCTTCGGGCTCCAGCCGCACCACCTTGGCACCGGCGCCATCGTCCAGCTCGCCGGCTTCGTGACCCTATGCGAAGGGTACCTGGGGGTCGAGCCAACCATCGACCTCTGGGCGCGCTTCTTCTCCTTGAAGCAGTAGGGCCCGTCGGCCGGGGAGTTTGCCGACTGCGGGGCCGCCGTTATCTCGAAGCGATCGGGGGCGGACTTCCCCAAGATCCCGCTTGAGGATTCTGCTAAGAAGTGACAGAACTCTTTCTTCTACGTCCGCAACCACGGTGCAGACCACATCAATCTTCCCCCTTTCGCCGTCGCGCCGCCGCGGGCGAAAACGAACTGGGGCTACTCGCTCCAACACCCGTCGCAGGAGATCGTCAACCTCTGCGAGCGGGTCACGGTGATGAGGACGCAGGAGGGGCTCATTGGCACCGACCTCCTCACCGCGTTCATCACCCGCCGGGTTCTCTCGCGTCAGAGGCGCTCCTGCCTCATCAGCGAGATGATCGGGCTTCAGGACCCCAACCGGATGGGGTCGACGCGGCTGTCTGCGGAGCAGGTCGCGCGAGGCGTGAACGACATCTCCAGGGCCAACCTTGGAAAGGACTGGCGATTCGGCAAGGCACCATACAGCCAGGCGAACCCGGCGCCGCAGGTGAGCATCTGGTCTTGCTATTTTTCCGCCGCGCATCTTCTTATTCGTCCCGACGCGTCATGGGAGATTCTTCTGAACGCGATCCGGCACCCTTACGCCTGGGGTCCGTCGCAGGTGGCGCCGCTGGCCCCGGAGGAGCCTGCGGCTCATGGCGGCGAGGAGGTGGCCGAGTCCGATGCTGGTGCTGGGCGTCACGCGGGTAAGCTTCGAGTCTTTCTCTTCTTCATTTGTTTTGAACCATTTGGGCGCGTTGCAGCGTAGGCAACACTGACGCCTGTTGTTGGTGTAGCGGCGTTGGGTGGGGGAGGCAGCGAGGCGGGCAGAGCCGGGTCCTCGCATGGGGCGGCGCCGAGCCGCCCCGCACGGTAAGGACAGCGTCGCGCCGTGACCCCGGGCCCCGAAGCACACGGCGGATCCGGCCGAGCCTGGGAGGCCGACCAAGAAGAGGCACGGGAAGCCGACCCCGGTGCCAGTCTTGTCGGGGTAAGTCTTACTTCTTGCATGCGCCTGGATTTCTTGGGCCAGCTTTGTCTTTCGCTTGCTCATTCTTCTTTTTTCTTCAGGTCGCCGATCGCGCTGGCGAGGGCGGCGGCGGAGGCCGCGTTCCGCAGGAGCTGGTCCGACCTCGCCGGCCTGGCCGGGGAGGAGGGACGGGGCGACTCGGACCTCGGCCTGGACCCGAATGACGCCGAGGCTTTGGCCTGGCGGGATAGGAACCGGGTCGAGGCGGAGTTGGAGGCGGCGTCGGTCTAGGCTTGGACCGACGCGGCGGCGGCATGGGCGCGAGGCGGCACGGAGCCGGCCTGGCGCAAGATGCCGGAGGGCACAGTGGTGGTGGCGGCGGTTTTTGAGCCGTCGACGGTGAGGGAGCGCGACGGTGGAGGCCGGGCTGAGGTGGTGGTCCTCGACCGGGAGGTCGTGGAGATGGGGGGCGATACCCCGCTGCGGGCCGACGCGGTCGAGCATGCGGGGGCCGATGGCGATGGAGGCGGCGTCGCTTTGGAGGAGGCGCCGCAGGCAGCGGTGCCGGAAGCGCCGCCGGTTATGGAGGAGGCACCACAAACGGCAGTGCCTGAGGTGGCGACGCAGGGCGTCCCGGCGTCCGAGGAGGTGCTGACGTCGGGAGGGGCGTCGGAGGAGGTGCTGGCCGCGTCGCAAGCGGCCAGCGGTGGGCGTGCCTTGGTGCTCCGTCCGGGAGGGCGCCGAGCCGCAGCCCGCATGAAGCAGGGGTGCGACCATCATTGGGCCCCAGACCCAGGAGGAGGCGGCGCTGGACGCCGTTAGCCGCCGCCTGCGAGGTCGGAAGGAGCGGCTTGAGGCCTTCGCCCATGCCGAGGTGGAGCGGACGCGCGACTTGGAGCGTGCCATCTTGGTAAGTTCTTCTTTATTCTTGTTTTCTTGTGATTTCATCTTTGTGGGGGCGCGCCAGCGCACCCACTGGGTGTAGCCCCCGAGGTTCGGGCCAACTATGTAGTAGTTGGGTCGAATCTTAGGAGCGTTGGCCTTGTTCTGACTTTGGTCTGCTCTCAGCATCTTGACGCCTTCTGGGTTATCGCCTTCAACCGGCTCCTGGGCAAGCATCGGGAGCTCAAGGAGCAGCTTGCTGCCAAGGAGGAGGAGCTTCGTGTCGCTGCAGGTACTTTTTTTGTGTTCTTTCTTCTAGTGGGGGCGCGCTAGCGCACCCACTGGGTGTAGCCCCCGAGATTCGGGCCAACTGTGTAACAGTTGGGCCAAATCTTAGGTCTTGTCCTTTTCTTTCTTTCTACTAAGTTCTTTTTCTTCGCAGCCAAGGTGCTGTCTTGGCGGACCCGGCTGTTCCGGACTGGTCATCATTATGAACGGCATTGAGGCGGCGTAGGCAAGGGCGGAGGCGGCCGCGGCCCAACGGTCCCTTGGCGAGGCCAATCAGCTGCACGAGCAGCTGGCGGGTCACAAGGGCTGCCTTGAGGCCGAGGTGGAGCTTCTTAAGGCGGAGGCCGCCAAGGTGGTGGAGACGCAGCAGGCCCTAGTCGAGGCAGACCAGCTACGCGGCCAGCTGGTCGACGACAAGGGCCGGCTCCAGGCCGAGGTGGAGAGTCTCCGGGAGCAGGCCACCACGGCTGAGGAGGCCCGCCAGGCCGAGGATAGCCGCCGAGAGGCGGCCGAGAAGGCGGCCAAAGACAAGGACGCCGAGCTGAAGGTGGCCCTTGCTATGGCAGTTGACCTGGAGAAGGCGCTCGGGGAGCGGGACCGCGTCTTGGAGCGGGAGCGACGTGGTACGTTGCTCGAGGCGCAGCACCTGGAAGAGTCTTTCTCCAGTAAGTGCTGCTTCTTTGTAGTTTGCCGGGTTGGGACCCGGCCCTTCCTTCCTTGTTGTTCTTCTAACTTGCTTCTTCTTTGGCTGCAGGGGCCTTTCTGGAGACGCAACAGCTGGCGGAGGAAGCCGTCCGCCATCAGCGCGATCCGACCGGCGTTGTTGGGTCCGGGACGGATCCGCTGACGGCCTGGACCTTCCCGAAGATTATTGCCGCCGCCGTGGCCCGGCTGCGGGTCTTGGGGACGCAGATGGAGCGGCTGTCCCGGGCCGGCACCGCGATGACGGCAGTCCTATGGCCGGACTCCGTCCATCCGCGCAGCTTCTCGCACCTGGCGCGTTGGTTGGAGATGGGCCCGGATCGCCTTAGCGACTGGCGCGTTTCTGCCGCCTGGGCCGGTGCTGAGATGGCGCTCCGGATCGCGCTGTCTTGGCATCCGGATCTTCAGCTGGACGCGCTGATGGGTCAGCGCGCTGGTTCGGAGCAGTTGCTGCAGGAGCAGGCTGGCCGGATCGCCTCCCGGGCCAGCTATATCGCCGAGTTCGCCTTCCACGATGAGTTCCATCCGGAGCGGACGGAAGACAGCGCGGTCGTGGATGGAGATGACTACGTCTTGCTTCTTCGCGACCCGGAGGGCAGCTCGGTGGAGACGGGCGTCTACGGCGACGCGGAAGCCGAAGAGGACACCGACGCTTCGCTGGACCCGGAGGCCGGCAGGGGGGAGCCGTCGACCTCGCGACGCGGCGCTGGGAATGCCTGAGAATCTTTGTAGAAATCTTTGTTAAGTATCAGGTCCACCCACCCACTGGGGGTTTTCAGGGTGTAATTAACTCGGGCCGTGTGCCTTTGCTTGAAACATTTATGTGTAAATGTTGTGAGTGGTTATTTGCTTTTTTCCTTCTGCTTTTTTGAACTTAATTCATGCATTGTTCCTCTCTGAACCCCCCCCCCCGCGAGTCAGACGGCCGAGGCTCCGGTCCGTGACAAGGAGTTTGGCTCTTCGAGAGGCGCGCGCAGGAGTTGGGTCCTTAGAAGCGTTTAGCGCGAGCGAAACACCCACTGGGCCGGCTGGCGGCAATCCGGTCTTGGCCGGTTGGTGAGCAGCTGGTCGTGCTGCTAATTTAGTTGACGAGTGTCGGGCCGGGTTGGTCGACCCGACGGCTTTTGACTTAGTGTATGAATCGTAGGGGAGTTTTGGCCCCTTTTGCTTGCCAGCCGTCAGCCAGAGCTGGATCTGCGGTTTTAGGGTGAAGTGGGGGACCGTGGCATCCTAACTTTATCAGGAATCACGAAGTAAAGCGGCGGGGTGCCGATCAAGCCGGCCAGCCCCCGAGCCCCCGGGTCGAGCTAGTCAAGCCGGCGGCCGGGTTCGTTAGTAAAGTGATGCAAAATATGGACGCAATAAATTGGTCGGCAAAAGGCAGCCCCCGAGTCTCGTTCGGGGACCCCATAGTTTCATATGCTTACAAAAGGCGTCGATACATACATTTGCGCGACTAACTGTAAAATGGACGGAGGTGTTCCGCGTTCCACGGATGGGTCGTTTCTTCACCGGCGGTGTCCCTCTTGCGCTTCTTTGACTTGCGCGCGTCGATGAGGTAGTAGGCGTTGCGGTCGCGCAAAGTCCTGCTCACGATGAACAGGCCCTCCCATGGAGAGGACAGCTTGTGCTGGCCTGCCTGCTCTTGGACGAGTCGGAGAACGATGTCGCCTTCGCGGAATGCGAGAAGCTTGATCTTCTTGTTGTGGTAGTGCCTCAGGCCTTGCTGGTAGATAGCCGAGCGGCTAAGTGCCAGAAGGCGCGCCTCTTCGAGCAGGTCGACACCGTCTTCGCGTGCTTCTCTTGCTTCGGCTTCGGTGTACATTGTGACATGCGGCGAGTCGAACTCGACGTCGGTCGGGATGATGGCTTCGGATCCATAGACGAGGAAGAACAGGGTGAACCCGGTCGACCGGTTTGCTGTTGTGCGCAGACTCCAGAGAACTGCGGGCAACTTGTCGAGCCAACTGCCGGGTGAGCGGATGAGTGGCTCGACGAGTCGCGGCTTGATGCCGGACAGGATGAGTCCATTGACCCGCTAGACCTGCCCGTTGGACTGTGGATGTGCCATGGAGGCCAGGTCGAGGCGGATGCCGGAGACGGAGCAGTATTGCTCGAGAACGCCCTTGGCGAAGTTGGTGCCGTGATGCTGTTCGGCATGCCGTATCGCACCGCTATGTCCTTGATGAACCGGACGACTGTTGGCCCGTCCAATTTCTTGATTGGTCTTGCCTCGATCCACTTGGTGAATTTGTCCACTGCCACCAGTAAGTGCGTCATGCCGCCTCGAGTGGTTTTGAAGGGTCCCACCATGTCGAGTCCCCAGACCGCGATGGGCCAGGCAATCGGTATGGTGCGGAGTGCTGACGCCGGCTGGTGGCTGCGTTTGCTGAAGCGCTGGCATCCTTCGCACTTGAGGACGAGTGACTCAGCGTCTTTGAGGGCCGTTGGCCAGTAGAAACCATGGCGGAATGCCTTGGCTACGAGGGATCGAGATGCGGCATGGTGCCCGCACTCGCCCTGGTGAATGTCGAGGAGGATGTCGATGCCGCGATCCTGCTCGACGCAGCGCTGGAACATGCCGGTAGAGCTGCGCTTGACGAGCTCGTTGTTGATGATGCTGTAGGCGGACGCCCGATGCTGAACTTGCCGAGCCTCAGTCTCGTCCATGGGGAGAACCCCGTTCTCCAGAAACTCTGATATCGACAAGGCCCAAGATGGGGCCGCGACGACGGTGAAGACGGCCACCTGGGTGGGTTCTGAGTCGGCGGCTCCTGGGCCGGGTTGAGCAGCCCCAGGGTTGGTGATGGCGATGGCCGGGTCCGGGGTGATGGTGGCCGGGTTTAGCTGAGCAGCCCCCAGGCCGGGTTCAGCAGCCCCCGGGCCAGGTTGAGCAGTCCCCGGGCCGGGTTCAGCGGTTCCCGGGCTGGGTTGCGGCGCGGCCGGGTCTTCTGGGACGTGGATGGACTCGGAGTCCGGCGACGGCTTGACGGACGGTTTGCACAGGTGCTCGAGGGAGACGCCGGACGGGATGGCTTGACGTGATGAGGCGATCTTGGCGAGCGTGCCGGCTTCCTCGTTCTCCGTGCACGGGACATGGAGGAACTCGCAACCATTGAAGGATCCGGACAGCTTCTGGATGAGGAAGCGGTAGCTTGCCATGTTGGAGTCGCGGGCGTCTCACTCGCCGGAGCACTGCTGCACCACCAAGTCCGAGTCGTCGTAGAACAGGATGCGCCGGATGCCGAGTTCCTTGGCGAGCCGGAGGCCGTGCACAAGGGCTTCGTATTCGGCAATGTTGTTGGAGGCGGCGAAGTGGATCTGGAGTGCATAGCAGAGTCGGTCACCCTTTGGAGATGATAGTACGATGTCTACCCATAAGCCGAGTCGCATCTTGGACCCGTCGAAGTGCATGCGCCAATGTGTCGAGTCGGGGGGCGGCGGCAGGTACTGGGCCTCGGTCCAGTCAACGAGGAAATCGGCCAGGGCCTGAGACTTGATCGTGGTGCGGGGCTCGTAGAGGATGGTGTGGCCGGCTAGCTGGATCACCCACTTGGCGACCCGGCCAGAGGCGACCCGGCACCTGATGATTTCTCCGATAGGCGCCGTGCTGACGACGGTGACGATGTGTTCTTGAAAGTACTGCTTCATCTTCTTGGTGGTGAGGTACACGCCGTAACACATCTTCTGGTAGTGCGGGTAGTTCTGCTTGGAGGTGGAGAGCACTTCGCTCAGGTAGTGGACCGGGCGCTGGACGGCCTGGATCTTGCCCTTCTCCGGTCGCTCGACCACCAGCATCATGCTGACCGCCCGCGAGGTTGCAGCTATGTAGAGCAACAACGGCTCCTTGTCGGTCGGCGCGGCCAGGACTGGTGCGGTGGAGAGCATGCACTTGAGGTCTTGGAAAGCTTCGTCCGTCTTGCCGTTCCACTCGAACGGGCTTGTTTTCTTCATTAGCTGGTACAGGGGCAGTGCCTTCTCGCCCAGCCGGCTTAGAAACTGGCTGACCGAGGCCAGGCAGCATGTGAACTTCTGGACATCGCGCAGATGGGTTGGCTTGCGCATGCGCTCGATGGCCTTGCTCTTCTCCGGGTTCGCCTCGATGCCGCGTTCCGAGACGAGGAAGCCGAGCAGCTTTCCGGCTGGGACACCGAAGACGCACTTTTCCAGGTTGAGCTTCACCTTGTATTCGCGGAGGTTGGCGAATGTTTCCTTTAGATCGTCGAGGAGCGTGAGGTGCTACTTGGTCTTCACCACGATATCGTCCACATACACGTGGATGTTGCGACCGAGTTGCAGTAGCAAGCATTTCTGCATGCAGCGTTGGAATGTGGCACCGACGTTCTTCAAACCGAATGACATGGTGATGTAGCAGTACGCCCCAAAGGGCGTGATGAAGGACGTCTTCAGGGCATCGGCCGGGTCCAGCTTGATCTGGTGATAGCCGGAGTAGGCGTCCAGGAAGGACAGGAGCTCGCACCCGGCGGTCGCGTCGATGACTTGGTCGATCCGCGGGAGAGTGAACGGATCCTTGGGACAGGCCTTGTTGAGGCTGGTGTAGTCGATACACATGCACCAGGTCTTGTTCTTCTTTAGGACGAGGACTGGGTTGGCCAGCCACTCGGGATGAAACACTTCCATTATGAAGCCGGCCGCCAAGAGCTTGGCGACCTCTTCACCAATGGTTCTTCTCTTCTCTTCGGAAAATCGACGGAGGGGTTGACAGACAGGCTTAGCGTCCTTGCGGACGTGGAGTTTGTGCTCGGCGTACTTCCTCGGGATACCCGGCATGTCTTTGGGGGTCCATGCGAAGATATCCCGATTCTCACGGAGGAAGTCGACGAGCTCGCCTTCCTATTTGTTGTCGAGGCGGGCGCCTACGAGAACGTACTTGCTGCAGCTGGGGTGTTCCGGGTTCATCTTCACTTTCATGGTTTCCTTGGAGGGCTTGAAGGCGGCCTCATCGGCCAGGTCCAGGGTCGGGATTGACGCATCGGAGGCCTCGCCGGCCAGGGCGACGATCCGGTCGAGCTGGCGCCGCTCCTCGGCAATGACCAGCGACTCGGCCAGCTTGGCGCCGTCTGAGGCGCACTCTAGAGACTTGCGGTAGTCGCCGGTGATGGTAATGAGGCCCTTGGGACCCGGCATCTTCATATTCAGGTACGCGTAGTGGGGAACCACCATGAATTTGGCGAGCGCGGGACGGCCCAGCAGCGCATGATATGCGCTGGATAGGTCCACCACCTTGAACCAGATTGGTTCGCGTCGGAAGTGGCTGCTGTCGCCGAACAAGACATCGAGCCAGACCCGGCCAATGGGTGAACAGGAGAGGACGGGTACGATGTCGTGGAAGATTGTCCGGGTTGGCTTCAAGTCCTTGGCCTTGAGGTCGAGCTTGGTCATCGTGTCGCGGTATAGGATGTTGATGCTGCTGCCGCCGTCGATGAGGACTCGGGAGAACTTGCATGTGCGCCACGCGACGATGGTAGGGTTGAGGACGAGGGTGTATCCACCCGGACTCGGCATGACTGCCGGGTGATCCTCCCGGGTCCAGGTGATCGGACGATCCGACCAATGCATGAAGTCCGTCTTGTCCAGGATGATGGTGTTCACCTCTTGCCGGAGGAGGCGCTCGCTGCGCTTGTCGTTGCCAAGGCTGGTGAAAACGACGTAGGCCGCGTTCTGGTCCGGGTAGGCGTCGTTCCGCATCGTGCCGCCGGCAGGAGGCGGCGGTGGAGGCGGGGGCGGCTGCCCCGCGCCCGGAGCCGGAGCCGGAGCCGGAGGAGGCGGAACGTTGCCCCTCATGATGCGCTTGGTGATGGCGCACTGTCGAAGCGTGTGCGTGGCGGGTCTTGCGCCGGTGTGGTGCTTGCATGGGGCGTCGAGCATCTCTTCAAAGCTCATGGCGGGTTGCCATGCCATCTTGCTGGTCTGCCAACGCTTTGCTGCCGGGTCCGCCCCGGGATTCGGCGGCCGCGATGAGCCGGTTGTCGTGATGTTGCGTCGGCTGGTCGGCCTTGCGCTTGATGTTCTGGTGATGCTGCTGCCGGCTGCTTTCGCCGGCCGGCTTCGGTGGATGTGACACTCCAAAATTTTTGTAGTTTTTGTTTTCAGCAAGAGCCTTGCTTGGTTTGAAGAAGGTCATTTAAACCATTCTTAAAAACCCTCTTCTAAGTTTGCCCTCTAAAAATCTTTTCTTGAATTTAGTTTCTTCTAAAAAGAAAACCTTTTTGGTTTTGGGCTTCTATTTGGTTTTGATCCATTCTTGTTTTACCATGCCTCTTATGTTAAAACTCCCCAAAACCCCTCCTTCCACTTTGGAGCAACCCAAACATTCTGTCCCAACTAGTTAAATCCATTTTTGGATTTTATCTCATTTATTTCTTTTCCCAAAACAATTCTGTCTTTTATTTTGAGCCTAGGTAATTTGCAAAGCAAGTACCTTAATTTCTTTGAACTTTGGGCTCAAATCAGCTCGTCTGGATAGTCTTTAGCACCCACAACCTAGAACCATCAAGATCCACTCTTCTTCTTTTCAAAATTTTCAAAATTCACCCTCTGCAAGTTTGGACCAGATTTGTCAAATTTGGTGAAATTCATATCTCCCCTTCTCCAAAAATTCCACCAAAATTCAGGCAACCTCTAGTTGCAATGAGAGACCACTCCACCAAAAATCAGCTCAAGGAGAAGCTCCCACATGCCAAAATCATTCTGTCGAACACCTGGCCTGCACTGTTTCTTTGCACTTTCAGAGAGATTCAGAAGTTCAGAGAGATTCAGTGTCGTTTCCTTCGTCAGAGCTCAGTCACGCATCGACAGTGCGCCTGGCGCGTTGTGCACAGCCCCTCCTCCCTGTCCAGAGCGCCACACGCGCACTTGGCGGGTTCCTGGCATCGGCAGCACCCTGGCCCGCCTGCGCCAGCGTCTTCCGCGGTGGCAGAGCCACCCGTGGCGGCCGAATGGAGCCTGCTTTGGCCCGTTACGCCGTTCTGCGCCGCCCTTTGCTCCCTAGCCCTCCGCGTGGCTCATGCATGCCAGCGCACCCTCGCAGCACCGTCGCCATGGCCCGACAAGCACAGGGCGCACCCTCTGCCGCCGCCGGGCCCGCGCCGCCCCGTTCTGCCGAAACCAGCCAGCACGCCCGATCCAACCTAGGTTAGATGCTAAACGGAGTGAGTGAACCTCCACGTTGATGATCAACCGCCTAAACCTCCCCGACAAATCGCTGCACCGCCGTAACCATCGTCGGAGAACTCCGTTCACAGCCACCGCCTTGGATCGCCTATAAAAAGGAGCCCCGAGCTCGCTCTCGTGCACGCACCACCACTGCACCTCACCAACACCACGCCAAGCCTCTAGGAGGACCTCGAGGAGGTCTCCTCCCCCGACTCCAGCCGCCCCGTTCCGCCTTGGCTTCCACCTCGATTAACTCCGGTGAGGCCGTCCCCGGCACCAAAACCCCGTCTGCAATCCCCTCAAGTTACCAGAGGTCTAACCCCCTCCTCAATTTGTCCTCTGCAGCACCCTCCGACGAGGCCCACGACCACCCGAACCGCCGTCCGCCAGAGCAAGGGCCGCCGTCGACACAGTGCTTGCCGGCGACCTCTACCACCACCCACCGACGCGGAAAGGTGCACTGAACACGGAGGTAACCCCCGACCCCCCTGCCTCGCCGTGGATCGCCGCCGGCGACCACCGCGGCTCTCGGGCACCGTCGAGCGCTGCTGCCTCTTTTGAATATTCAAACCTGACGGGTGGGACCCGCCCGTCAACCTCTCTGTTGTTTTTTTGAACCGTTTTCTGAAAGCGTACTCTGGCAATATACGCTTTCCAAACTGAATCGTTTCCGGAACTTTTCTGCTTAGGCCCCTGAGAGTTTTCTGTTTCATTACAGATGGGTCCTTGGATCAAAACCCTTATATCTTTTAAACATAATTCTATTTTTGTTTGATTCTTTTTCTGTTCTCTTTAAAATTTTGTCTAGTTTTTTATAAGATTTATTTGAAAATTATTTGGATTACTTTTTGTGCACCTCGCGGTATTTACGTTACGTGCGTATTTTCTTATACCGTAGATACCGGAGGAGGTGACGGAGCCGCAAACTTCACCCAGTTAAACTCCGACTACTCCGAACCAGACAAGCACGTTTGAACTCTTGATATGATGAGTGTTTGTTGCATGTTTGCATTTTAGGAATTTCATGGCATATTTATGTATATTTCTTTGAACGTTATATTCCATGCACAAAGTGGAAAGTAAGTTTCGGAAAGCCATATGTTGTTGGATACATATTTGCATGGCCATGTGATGGCATGAGGATGGGTAAGATGGCAGTGTTGTGACATGCCAGTCTTATGCCAGTCTATTTCACTTCAGTGTCATCGTGAATCAAATTCACATTCCCATTCATATCCTTCCTGTACTGCCACTTGTTTTCCGCAAGGAATATGGCTTAGTAAGTTGCAAACCATTTTCCTGGTACACACCAAGTAGAGAGGCCGGGATGAGGGTTCCATGGCCCTGGATTAAAGCCCGTCATCCGGTCAGGGGGCATGGGTGTTTCCGGTTGGGACCGAGAGGGGGGCACCCCTTAGAGCGCTCGTATAGAAATTTGATCCCATGCTATTCGAGGTTGTGACCTCCCCGTCTCATAGTTTTTCTTGAACGTTTTCTAGGGTGATTCCTGGCATCGTGAGGTGGAATGGGTGTGTACTGGTTAAATGTGTTTCTACCGAAATACCATAAACGGAACTAGTCATTCGTGACTACAGAAATCCGTTGGCTGTGATTAGTTAGTACAAACTCTGCAGAGTCTCAAATTCTTTAAATCATCTTGTACTTGTCCAAGTAATGTATTCATCTTATCTTGTCAGATATCAGCCTCAGTGACAACACTCCGGTGGAATACATGTGTGTAAATCCGGTTAAAAGTTTATTCTTGTGGATGGACTAACTTGTTATTTTACATTTGATATAAGCCCTTTCTGTGATGTCGCTCAGATGTCCGACTGTGGCATTTCTTTTACAAGCCCTTCCTGTGATGTCGCTCAGACGTCCGACTGTGGCATTTCTTTTACAAGCCCTTTCTATGATGTCGCTCAGACGTCCGACTGTGGCAACTCTTTTACAAGCCCTTTCTATGATGTCACTCAGACGTCCGACTGTGGCATTTCTTTTACAAGCCCTTTCTGTGATGTCGCTCAGACATCCGACTGTGGCATTTCTTTTACAAGCCCTTTCTGTGATGTCGCTCAGACGTCCGACTGTGGCATTTCTTTTACAAGCCCTTTCTGTGATGTCGCTCAAACGTCCGACTGTGGCATTTCTTTTACAAGCCCTTTCTGTGATGTCGCTCAGACGTCCGACTGTGGAATTTCTTTTACAAGCCCTTTATGTGGCGTCGCTAAGACGCCCGACTGCGGCATTTCTTTTAAAGCCCTTTATGTGGCGTCGCTAAGACGCCCGACTGTGGCATTTCTTTTGAAGCCCTTTATGTGGTGTCGCTTAGACGCCCGACTGCGGCATGAGTTTTATTTGTTTACCTTTCGAGGCGTCTCTCCAGACACCCGATCGGTTTTCGGTTATCTGTTTTATTTATCAAGTCATGCAAAAATATTATTATTGGGATGAGCATCATTACTTTTGTTCATGACGCATTCATGCATACATTTATTTTATCTTTTGTCCGAACTGTCTTGCGAGTACTTTCAAAGTACTCACCTGGCTTGTTGATTTGGCCATATGTTGATGAAGGCGATCTTATGGATGAAGAGTTCGATAGCGAGTCCGACGCCTAGAGGAGTCCCAGTCAGTCCCGTGCGATCTTGCTTTGGTCACTATATCATATCCGCTTCCGCCACCCTAGAATAAATTCATCGAGCCTCACCTCGACGCTCGATGAGCTGCCAGTTAGGAGTCAAGTTATCCACCACCACTTTTATCTCGAGCTAGTAGCATGCCACCACACTCCTGTGTCATAACCGCCCTTATGTAAGATATTGGCGAGTTTGTAATAATTTGTTGAGCAGCCTCAGCTCAACCCTGTAATATATTTAATGCTACTGGTCCTCTGTTTATCAAGTATTTGTCTACCAGTAAGGATAACTTTTCCTATACTGGGATCTAAAGATCGATTTTCCCAATAATTATTTTATTGAAAAACCGGTCGTGACAGACTTGGTACCAGAGCCAGGCTGACTGTAGGAAGCCACTAGGTGCGATCGCTAATTGGTTATTAGCATGATAGAGTTTATTCATGTTTTTACAAATGTAGTCATTTTTCTGATAGTCAGCATAAAATTTATGATCTGATCGCTCAGAATTTTTGCCTACTTTTGTAGATGGCTGGCAACGACTGTGAGTCACAAATGTTCGCCAACGTTCCTGAGGGGTTCATCAAGCTCCTCTCCGTCATCGTTCAGGTCGCGATGGGGCCATCCGTGCGCCCAGTCTTCACACTTTATCCACACAAGATCAACGACATCCTAACCATGCACCAGGCCGCAGTGCAGTTCAGGGGAGGGCGTGCTGAGATACGCCGCTTCCGATTCTTGGGGAGAGCCATGCCTACGGAGAGGCATGCTATGCAGATGGCTGTCCGCGAGGCGACAACTCATCTTCGGGATGTCCTTCCTGCAATGAAGACCCGTCGCTACCGCTACCTTCCATGCCACGTGCCTTACACCTATCACTACTCTTTCTCTTGCCCTAGAGGAGAGCGAGACGAGGCATTTGAGATGCTTGTCGAGTACCTCCGAGCCCTGGAGGCAGCCTTCGACAGCATGGTGGACGACCTCGTAGCTGCCTGCATGGACTCAGTTCATGGCTGTGCTGCCAACAGGAGGGAACTCCTGCACACCGCTCCGCCGCTGACTTTTATCTCATCCTCAGCTTCTCATTCGCCTACCATTCTCGCCACTGCTCGTCGTTTGCCTACCACTGAGGAATTTAACCAAGCTATTGCACCCACTCACGTTCGCGCTGCACCACTTATTGCACCCACTCCCATACGTGCTACTCCACCTATTCCGCCCACTCCTATTTAGGTTACTCCGCCTATGGCACCTGCTCCATCAGCTCAGTGCAGCGTTCCTCGTCTAGAACCTATTAGCGAGGAGGAGGTTGATTCCCCAGCGTCACTGCGTCTCACCCTCGGCAGGCCAAGGGAGATCCTCACCATCTCCGACTGAGTACGCGTAGACGCCATGCGATGTACCGACTTGTGTGATATGTTTATATGTACATAGGTTGTGAGAAGTAGCCTGTTTGCGCATCATGTAGGATCTGGAGAAGTGCACTAGTCTAAATAACATGTCAGGATTTTGTACGCGTATCCTAAGTGATGTAATGTATAATTATGCTTGCGTGTAAGATATGTAATAGTCCTTCTCCGCGTGCAACCCTGTATTTTCAAAATATCCTAGAGTTTTAAGATTTTCTTTACGTGTGATTTTATTGACTTTTGCGACTCTCTTTCTTGTCTTACGAGTTTCACAAAATATATCCTAGAGTGTAAGATGTCTAGTCCTTGGACGCGCTCTATGCCAAATCAGCCCGAAGAAAATTATGGCACACCACCAAACAACAATTTCACTCAGGGACAGACAAGTCAATAGGACAGTGAAACAACATTTACCCAAGTATGTCGTCTGTATGAACAGAGTCAGCAACAACACCAGGAAATGATGAACCAATTCATCAATATGGGAAATCACCGTGGTCAGTATCAGCAGCAATCCAAGTTATCTGAGTTACAGAAGACGCGTCCTCCAACATTTTCTCATACTGACAAGCCTCTTGAGGCCGACGACTGGCTTCGAGACATGGAGAGAAAATTAATTATTGCACAGTGTTCAGACCATGAAAAAGTATTGTATGCACCACATTATCTCACGGGAGCAGCTGCATCATGGTGGGAAAACTTCCTGCACATGCATCCCAACGAAAATGAAATAACCTGTGAGGATTTAAAGGAAGGTTTTCGTGGGGCACACATTCCTAAGAGTGTTATGAAAATCAAGAAGAGAGAATTTGATGACCTCAAGCAAAGGACCATGACAGTGTCAGAATACAATAACCAATTTACTCTGCTGTCTCGCTACACCAACGAAGAGCGCATGACCGAGAGCAAGAAGATGGAAAAATTCTTGGAAGGCCTGGCACCCGCCCTTAAATGCCAGCTGGTTGTGCATACCTTCCCAGATTTTAAAACACTGGTGGATAAGGCCATTACTCTGGAAAATGAGCGACGTAGCCTGGAAGATTTCCGCAAACGCAAAAGGGACCAGACAACCTTTGCTCGCAACCACAGAAGCAAGACGGAATTTCAGAAGGGTGGTACACACAAAACCCCGATGAATAATTCATGCCCAATCAAGAATTTCCATGCAAGAGACAAGGAGTTCACATATCGCCCAGGCGTTACTTGTTACGCTTGTGGAGAAGAAGGACACTATGCCAAGCAGTGCCCCAAGCCAAGGAACTCAACCCCGAAGCCTAACAATGGTGGAAATAATTCAGCGCCAAAGCAAAACAATTTCAACCCCAATAAGAACCACCGGAAAGGTCACCTGAACCACGTGACCAAAGAGGAAGCACAGAACGCCCCAGATATCGTACTCGGTACGTACCCCGTCAACACAATACCTGCCATGGTTTTGTTTGATTCTGGAGCTTCTCACTCATTCATTTTGAAGAGTTTTGCTTTGCAAAATAATTTTTTAATTCTTCCCTTGGAAAAATCAATGATCATCAAGTCCCCTGGAATTGAGCAAGTGACCCAGAGTTACTGTCAAGGTGTGGTTATTGAATTTGAAGGATTGAAGTTTTACGGCAACCTTATTGTATTGGAAA
Source organism: Triticum timopheevii (assembly GCA_963921465.1). Classification (NCBI taxonomy): domain Eukaryota; kingdom Viridiplantae; phylum Streptophyta; class Magnoliopsida; order Poales; family Poaceae; genus Triticum; species Triticum timopheevii. The sequence continues at coordinate 527,685,902 of OY997272.1, read as the reverse complement.
GCAAATGATTGGATGTCATCCTAGGGATGGATTGGTTAACCACCAACAAAGGTTTTATTGACTGCTTCAACCGGACCGTGATTCTCACACACCATCACGGGAAGAAAATTAAAGTTTCAGCCAAAGAGAGACAAATACCTCGACAACCGAGATTAGACAAGGTGGACGTTTCTGAGCTAAACAAGGTTCCAGTAGTGTGTGAATTTCCAGACGTATTTCCAGAAGAACTACCAGGCATGCCACCAGACCGAGAGATAGAATTCAGCATTGAGCTAGCACCCGGAACCGCTCCCATTTACAAGAAACCATACAGAATGGCACCATCCGAATTGGTGGAATTGAAGAAGCAAATAAAAGAATTATTGGAGAAAGGATACATTCGAGCCAGTTCCTCACCTTGGGGTTCTCCAATTTTATTTGCCAAGAAAAAGGATGGGACACTGAGATTGTGTATTGACTATCGAGCTCTTAACATGGTCACAATCAAGAACAAATACCCAATGCCCCGAATAAATGATTTATTTGATCAGCTCGCACAGGCCAAAGTCTTCTCAAAAATTGACTTGAGATCAGGATACCACCAATTAAAAGTGCGAACATAAGATATTCCCAAGACAACCTTCACTTCCAGATATGGACTGTATGAGTTCACAGTAATGCCATTTGGGCTAACCAACGCCCCCACATATTTTTTTCACCTCATGAACAAAGTATTTATGAAGTATATGGACAAGTTTGTTGTGGTATTCATCGATGATATTCTGATATACTCCAAAACACCAGAAGAGCACGCCGAGCATCTCAGGATTGTACTAGGAGAACTCAGGAAACATCAACTGTACGCCAAATTCAGCAAATGTGAATTTTGGCTAAGACAGGTGGGTTTTCTGGGCCACGTACTCACCCAAGAAGGTATTGCAGTAGACCCGGAAAAGGTCAAGGCCGTACTTGGCTGGAAACCACCAGCTAGCGTAATGGACGTACGAAGTTTCTTGGGAATGGCTGGCTATTACCGGAGATTTATTGAAGGATTCTCCACCATAGCAAAGCCAATGACGCAGTTGCTCAAGAAAGGCAAGAAGTTTGAATGGACGGAAGCCTGTGAGAAAAGCTTCCAAGAGCTAAAAAGGAAATTAACAATGGCACCAATATTAATTGTGCTCGACATACACAAGAATTTTGAGGTATATTGTGACGCATTCCGGAAAGGCCTCAGATGCATATTGATGCAAGAAGGCAAGGTAGTTGCGTATGTCTCCAGACAACTTCGCAAGCATCAGGAGAATTATCCCACTCATGACTTAGAATTGGCAGCGGTCATCCATGCACTCAAGGAATGGAGACACTTTCTGCTTGGAAATCGTTGCGAAATATACACAGACCATAAGAGTCTTAAGTATATTTTCACACAGCCGGAACTTAATTTACGACAACGACGCTGGTTAGAGTTGGTGAAGGATTATGATGCTGGAATCCACTACCATCCCAGGAAGGCAAATGTTGTGTTAGATGCCCTTAGTCGGAATCCCAGCACGGACAACGACAATATACCAAAGTTGAGGCCAGAATTTCAACAGGAATTTGCCAAACTCAATTTAATAATGGTTACCGAAGGCAGTGTGTCAAATCTGGAAATACATCCTACCCTGATGGAAAAGATTAAGGAGGCTCAGCACGGACACCCCAGCATTGATGGCATAAAAAGGAAAGTGAATTTGGGCAAGGCCTCATAATTCAACATAGATGAGCAAGGAATATTATGGTACGGAGAGAGACTATGCATACCAAATATCAAGGACCTCAAACAGCAGATTCTGGCTGAAAGCCACACCGCTCCGTATTCAATCCATCCTGGAGGGACAAAAATGTACAAAGACCTTCAGGAAAATTTCTGGTGGCACGGTATGAAGAGAGATATAGCCACGTTCATTGCATGCTGTGACTCTTGTCAACGTATTAAGGCCGAGCACAAGAAACCAGCCGGGCTATTACAACCAAACAAGATACCCGAGTGGAAGCGGGACAAGATTGGAATGGATTTCATTGTTGGACTGCCACGGTCACGGCACGGAAACAATGCCATATGGGTCATAACCGACAGATTAACCAAAGTGGCACATTTTATTCCGGTGAAGACAATTCACACCACTCAGAGGCTGGCCAGGCTTTATCTTGCCTGTATCGTCTGCCTACATGGAGTCCCAAAGACTATCATATCTGACAGAGGCACACATTTCGTCTCTAGATTTTGGGATCACCTACAACAGGCACTGGGAACCCAACTAGCATTCAGTACCGCATACCACCCCCAGACTGATGGGCAGACTAAACGCGTAAGCCAAATCCTAGAGGATATGCTGAGAGCCTGTGTCCTCACCTACGGAACCAGTTGGGAAGAAAGTTTGCCATATGCAGAGTTCGCATACAACAACAGTTATCAAGCCAGCTTGCAAATGGCACCCTTTGAAGCTCTGTATGGGAGAAGATGTCGTACCCCGCTAAATTGGTCAGAAACCGGAGACAGTCACATCTTCGGCCCAGATATGCTCAAAGAGGCTGAGGATAAAGTTAAGACGATTAGAGATTGACTCAAGACGGCTCAAAGTCGGCAAAAGAGCTATTACGATCGAAAGCATCGGGAAATCAGTTTTGAACCCGGAGAATTTGTATACCTAAGAGTTTCTCCTATGAGGGGTCTGCAACAATTCAGGATTAAGGGAAAACTAGCACCAAGATTCATCGGACCATTCCGTATAGTGGCCCGAAGAGACACGGTAGCCTACCAGCTAGACCTACCCAGGGATTTATCCGATATCCACAACGTGTTTCACATCTCGCAGTTGAGAAAGTACGTGAACAACCCAGAGAAGCAAGTATCACATGAAAATATTGACGTGCAACCAGACCTCACCTACTGGGAGCACCCAATAAAAATATTAGAAGAGTCTGAGAAGAGGACCCGACAGAAAACCATCAAGTTTTTCAGAGTTCAATGGAACAATCACACCAAGAATGAAGCAACTTGGGAGAGCGAGGATTTTCTTCGGACAGAGCACCCACACCTGTTTAAGGATCAGCTGGAATCTCGGGGACGAGATTTTTCCTAAGGGGGTAGGTGCTGTGACACTCCAAAATTTTTGTGGTTTTTGTTTTCAGCAAGAGCCTTGCTTGGTTGGAAGAAGGTCATTTAAACCCTTCTTAAAAACCCTCTTCTAAGTTTGCCCTATAAAAATCTTTTCTTGAATTTAGTTTCTTCTAAAAAGAAAACCTTTTTGGTTTAGGGCTTTTATTTGGTTTTGATCCATTCTTGTTTTACCATGCCTCTTATGGTAAAACTCCCCAAAACCCCTCCTTCCACTTTGGAGCAACCCAAACATTCTGTCCCAACTAGTTAAATCCATTTTTGGATTTTATCTCATTTATTTCTTTTCCCAAAACAATTCTGTCTTTTATTTTGAGCCTAGGTAATTTGCAAAGCAAGTACCTTAATGCCTTTGAACTTTGGTCTCAAATCAGCTCCTCTGGATAGTCTTTAGCACCCACAACCTAGAACCATCAAGATCCACTCTTCTTCTTTTCAAAATTTTCAAAATTCACCCTCTGCAAGTTTGGACCAGATTTGTCAAATTTGGTGAAATTCATATCTCCTCTTCTCCAAAAATTCCACCAAAATTCAGGCAAACTCTAGTTGCAATGAGAGACCACTCCACCAAAAATCAGCTCAAGGAGAAGCTCCCACATACCAAAATCATTCTGTCGAACACCTGGCATGCACTGTTTCTTTGCACTTTCAGAGAGATTCAGAAGTTCAGAGATATTCAGTGTCGTTTCCTTCGTCAGAGTTCAGTCACGCGTCGACAGTGCGCCTGGCGCATTGCGCACAACCCCTCCTCCCTGTCCAGAGCACCACACACGCACTTGGCCGGTTCCTGGCGTCGGCAGCACCCTGGCCCGCCTGCGCCGGCGTCTTCCGCAGTGGCAGAGCCACCCGTGGCGGCCGAATGGAGCCTGCTTCGGCCCGTTACACCGTTCTGCGCCGCCCTTTGCTCCCTAGCCCTCCGCGTGGCTCATGCATGCCAGCGCACCACCGCAGCACTGTCGCCGTGGCCCGACAAGCACAGGGCGCGCCCTCTGCCGCCGACGGGCCCGCGCCGCCCCGTTCTGCCAAAACCAGCCAACACGCCCGATCCAACCTAGGTTAGATGCTAAATGGAGCCCGTGAACCTCCACGTCGATGATCAACCGCTTAAACCTCCCCGACAAATCGCTACGCCGCTGTAACCATCGCCGGAGAACTCCGTTCACGGCCACCGCCTCGGATCGCCTATAAAAAGGAGCCCCGAGCTCGCTCTCGTGCACGCACCACCACTGCACCTCACCAACACCATGCCAAGCCTCTAGGAGGACCTCGAGGAGGTCTCCTCCGCCGACTCCGGCCGCCCCGTTCCGCCTCGGCCTCCACCTCGATTAACTCCGGTGAGGCCGTCCCCAGCACCCAAACCCCGTCTGCAATCCCCTCAAGCTACCAGAGGTCTAACCCCCTCCTCAATTTGTCCTCCACAGCACCCTCCGACGAGGCCCACGACCACCCGAACCGCCGTCCGCCGGAGCAAGGGCTGCCGTTGACACAGTGCTCGCCGACGACCTCTACCACCACCCACCAACGTGGAAAGGTGCACTGAACACGGAGGTAACCCCCGATCCCCCTGCCTCGCCGTGGATCGCCGCCGGCGACCACCGCGGCTCTCGGGCACCGTCGAGCACTGCCGCCTCTTTTGAATATTCAAACCTGACGAGTGGGACCCGCCCGTCAGCCTCTCTGTTGTTTTTTTTGAACCGTTTTCTGAAAGCGTACTCTGGCAATATACGCTTTCCAAACTGAATCGTTTCCGGGACTTTTCTACTTAGGCCCCTGAGAGTTTTCTGTTTCATTACAGATGGGTCCTTGGATCAAAACCCTTATATCTTTTAAACAGAATAGTATTTTTGTTTGATTCTTTTTCTGTTCTCTTTAAGATTTTGTCTAGTTTTTTATCAGATTTATTTGAAATTTATTTGGATTACTTTTTGTGCACCTCGCGGTATTTACGTTACGTGCGTATTTTCTTATACCGTAGATACCGGAGGAGGTGACGGAGCCGCAAACTTCACCCAGTTAAACTCCGACTACTCCGAACCAGGCAAGCATGTTTGAACTCTTGATATGATGAGTGTTTGTTGCATGTTTGCATTTTAGGAGTTTCATGGCATATTTATGAATATTTCTTTGAACGTTATATTCCATGCACAAAGTGGAAAGTAAGTTTCGGAAAGCCATATGTTGTTGGATACATATTTGCATGGCCTTGTGATGGCATGAGGATGGGTAAGATGGCAGTGTTGTGACATGCCAGTCTTATGCCAGTCTATTTGTCTTCAGTGTCATCGTGAATCAAATTCACATTCCCATTCATTTCCTTCCTGTACTGCCACTTGTTTTCCGCAAGGAATATGGCTTAGTAAGTTGCAAACCGTTTCCTGGTACACACCAAGTAGAGAGGCCGGGATGAGGGTTCCATGGCCCTGGATTAAAGCCCGTCATCCGGTCAGGGGGCATGGGTGTTTCCGGTTGGGACCGAGAGGGGGGCACCCCTTAGAGCGCGCGTATAGAAATTTGATCCCATGCTATTCGAGGTTGTGACCTCCCCGTCTCATAGTTTTTCTTGAACGTTGTCTAGGGTGATTCCTGGCATCGTGAGGTGGAATGGGTGTGTACTGGTTAAATGTGTTTCTACCAAAATACCATAAACGGAACTAGTCCTTCGTGACTACGGAAATCTGTTGGCTGTGATCCGTTAGTACAAACTCTGCAGAGTCTCAAATTCTTTAAATCATCTTGTACTTGTCCAAGTACTGTATTCATCTTATCTTGTCAGATATCAGCCTCAGTGACAACACTCCGGTGGAATACATGTGTGTAAATCCGGTTAAAAGTTTATTCTTTTGGATGGACTAACTTGTTATTTTACATTTGATATAAGCCCTTTTTGTGATGTCGCTCAGACGTCCGACTGTGGCATTTCTTTTACAAGCCCTTTCTGTGATGTCGCTCAGACGTCCGACTGTGGCATTTCTTTTACAAGCCCTTTCTGTGATGTCGCTCAGACGTCCGACTGTGGCAATTCTTTTACAAGCCCTTTATGTGATGTCGCTCAGACGTCCGTCTGTGGCATTTCTTTTACAAGCCCTTTCTATGATGTCGCTCAGACGTCCGACTGTGGCATTTCTTTTACAAGCCCTTTCTGTGATGTCGCTCAGACGTCCGACTGTGGCATTTCTTTTACAAGCCCTTTCTGTGATGTCGCTCAGACGTCCGACTATGGCATTTCTTTTACAAGCCCTTTCTGTGATGTCGCTCAGACGTCCGACTGTGGCATTTCTTTTACAAGCCCTTTCTATGATGTCGCTCAGACGTCCGACTGTGGAATTTCTTTTACAAGCCCTTTATGTGGCGTCGCTAAGATGCCCGACTGCGGCATTTCTTTTAAAGCCCTTTATGTGGCGTCGCTAAGACGCCCGACTGTGGCATTTCTTTTGAAGCCCTTTATGTGGTGTCGCTTAGACGCCCGAGTGCGGGATGAGTTTTATTTGTTTACCTTTCAAGGCATCGCTCCAGACACCCGATCGGTTTTCGCTTATTTGTTTTATTTATCAAGTCATGCAAAAATATTATTATTGGGATGAGCATCATTATTTTTGTTCATGACGCATTCATGCATACATTTATTTTATCTTTTGTCCGAACTGTCTTGCGAGTACTTTCAAAGTACTCACCTGGCTTGTTGATTTGGCCAGATGTTGATGAAGGCGGTCTTATGGATGAAGAGTTCGATAGCGAGTCCGACGCCTAGAGGAGTCCCAGTCAGTCCCGTGCGATCCTGGTGTTGGTCACTGTATCATATCCGCTTCCGCCACCCCAGAATAAATTCATCGATCCTCACCTCGACGCTCGATGAGCTGCCAGTTAGGAGTCAAGTTATCCACCACCACTTTAATCTCGAGCTAGTAGCATGCCACCACACCCCTGTGTCATAACCGCCCTTATGTAAGATATTGGCGAGTTTGTAATAATTTGTTGAGTAGCCTCAGCTCAACCCTGTAATATATTTAATGCTACTGGTCCTCTGTTTATCAAGTATTTGTCTACCAGTAAGGATAACTTTTCCTATACTGGGATCTAAAGATCGATTTTTCCAATAATTATTTTATTGAAAAACCGGTCGTGACAGTGGAGGGACCGGCTTCGCCTTGCCGGCGTCATCCAGCGCCACCTGGATCTTCATGGTGGAGTCGGCGTTGGCGTACTTGTCCGCCGTCACCATGAGCGCGGCCATGGTGTCCGGCTCGGAGCGTAGAAGCTTGTGCTTGAGGAGGGTGCCATCTTGGCACCCGCTGACGAAGTATTGGATCGCCTGGACTTCATGGACGCCCTCGCAGCTGTTCCGGAGCTCGGTCCAGCGTGCGAGGTACTCGCGGCCGGTCTCCGTCGGCCCCTGCACGCACATGGCGAGCTGGCTGGGGCGACCGGGCCGCTTGTACGTCCCCGTGAAGTTGCGGACAAATGCTTCCTCGAAATCGACCCATGCGTTGATGCTGCCCATCGGCAGGCTGTTCAACCATGTGCGAGCCGATCCTTGGAGCATGAGCGGTGCGCAGCGCACAGCGAGACGACGATTGGCACCGGTGATGCCAATGGCCGTGGTGTAGTCGGTGGGCCAGTCTTCTGGCTTCACGGTCCCATTGTACTTGGGGGTGTCGCGGGGAAGCACGAACCCCTTGGGGAAGGGCTCCTCCCGGATGCGTGGGCCGAAGCACGCCGACCCAATAGCGCCGCTCTCCTCCACCTCCAGGGAGCGAGCGAGCTGATCAAGGCGGTGGCGCACGTCGGCGTCGTTGATGGCGCGCGGGCCGAGTCGACTGGCGGCCAGGCCCCGAGGGGCCGGGTCGGCTGGAGCCGGACGCCGGCCGTGCTGGCCGGGTCCGCGCTGGGTCTCTGGGGCGGGCTCGTTGCCCAGAGCGTCGGCCGCGGTGCCGGCCGGGTTGCACCGGGTCCGGGCTTGGCCGGAGTGCACCTCACCGGGCGGTGAGGAGGCCGTGTGCAGGAGTTCGCCGGGCCCGCCAAGGCGGGCGGAGCCAGACCCGGCCGGCTTGGCGAGCTGGTTAAGGCGATCCTGCTGGGTGTTGGCGGCGTGGAGGAGCTCGCGCATCCGCCCGATGCGCTCCTTGAGCTCCTCGCCCGCGATTTGGTCGAGGCCGACCGCGGCTGCCTCCACAGCGCGCATGTTCTTGACTGGGGTCTCGTAGACGGTCCGGACGGCGCCGAAGGCCCGGCCGATCGCTCCTCCCCGGGCGCGAGTATCAGCGGCCCGGCTCGGCTCGGCTGCGGCGGGCGTGAATCCGTGGGCGGCGGCGTGCTCCATCTGAGCGGCTTCTAGGCGACACCTGGTGGCGGCCAGTGTCTCGGACAGGTCCAGCATCTGCTGGCGCCTATCCTCGAGCTGGGTTTGGGCTTCAGCGACGTTGGTTGTGTCGACGTTGGTGCCGATGGGGATGCGGAGGCTTTGCATCACGGCGCGCAGCGGGTCAAACGACTCCGTCCGTGCCGTGGTGGCCGCGGCTTCGGTGACTCTTCTCGCCTTGCTTGACGAGGAAGAGGCGCCATCGCCGGTGACGAAGACCTCCACGTGGGCGGCCATCACCCCGGCAGTGAATCCGGCGCTGAGAGAGAGCGGGGAGTCAGAGTAGCTGAGCACCTCGCTGGGGTACTCGTCGGCCGTGAGCGCGTCGGAGATGCGCAGCGCGGTGAAGGAGGCAGCGAGCGCGCCGATGATGTCGTCCGCCAGAGTGATGGACTCGTCGGAGTAGGAGAAGGGCCCCGTCCGAAGCATGCTTCCGGCCAGCTCCTCGAGCTGCCCCACGGTGGGCGCCAACTATCGTGGTGGGCGCACGACAGATGCCAAGGGATGGCTAAAGAGAGGAGGAGGCTCGAGGGCACTGGTGGGCTCCAGAGGCGAGGTTGATATGCGCGGGCGCGGTACGCCGGGCATACCCAGGTTCGGGGCTCTCCGGAGAGATAACACCCCTAGTCCTGCCGAGTTTAGTTGGATGGTCGATAGTACAATGTTGCTCCTGGAGCTGTGTGGGAGGAGGAAGGTGGTTGGCTAAGGCTTGGGCTGCTCCTTCTCTCTGGTGTTTCTATGTAGTGGCTAGTCCTATGCTTGCCTGCTTATCTCGTATTGCTTCGCATCGCATGTCATGCCTCTGTAGGTGTGGGCTCCTAGGGGGTTTTATAGATCAACCCACCTAGGGTTACAATGGTAATATGCCGAGTCGGTGGGTCCGTATTGTCAGTGTCCGGGGTACCGGGCTGGGTCCCGCTTGTGGGCTTGTGGTTCGCCGGGTTCCCCTAGGTGCGGGCCCCGCATACCTAGGGGGACTGTGCGCCGTCTTGTCGATCGTCATGGCGTGGCCGAGTTGAGCCGCGCACAGTGTTCTCCATCAGGCCGCCGCTTGCTGTCGTCAGCGGTGAGGGCGGGAATACTATTGCCGTGCTAGCCCTAGTTAGTGGGTAGGTAAGGGGCACTGTTGCCAAGCTCCGGCTGACCACGAGCATGGGCGGGAGCACTGTAGTCTTGGTCATCGGTGGTTGAGGTCTCGTCCCATCGTATGGCCTGGATGGGACGGGAGCTGACCCGTGGCTGGGTTGCCCTGGACGCCACGAGTGGGTTGGCTTGTTGGGAAAGCCACGGTTGCACCAGGTTGAGGTGCCTTGAGCCAGATGCTGCGGCTGGGTCGACATACCTTGCCGAGTCGAGGGTCTTGGCCAGGTTGTGGGCCTTGCCGGGTCAAGCAACCCGGCCTAGCGTACGCCGGTTTGCGGGGCGATATGGGCCCCGCTGTTTTTGAAATAGATCCGGGTTCCGTTGCCTGCCCGGGGTTCATCCCCCCGACAGAGGGGGAGGGGAGGAGCAAGGGCGCACCCAAGTAGGAGGAATCCTACTTGGGGGCCTTGTCCAATTTGGCCTCCCCCCTTCCAAAAGTGTTGGAGGGGAAGGAAAGAGGGGGGGAGGGGGAGGGAAGGGGAGGCCGAATCCTCCTCTTTCCTTTCTCTCTTCCCCTCCTTCCTTATCCTCCTATTTGGCATATATGGGGTGCACCAGCCCACTAGGGGCTGGACTGTCCCGCCCTTGGCCCAATAAGGCCCATATCTTTGCCGGGGGGGGGGGGGGGGGTCCCCGAAACCCCTTCCGGTGACCTGATACGTACCCGATACCCCCAGAACACTTCCGGTGTCCGAATACTATCGTCCTATATATGAATCTTTACCTCTCGACCATTTCGAGACTCCTCATCATGTCCTTGATCTCATCCGGGACTCCGAACAACATTCGGTCACCAAATCACATAACTCATATAATACAAATCGTCATCGAACGTTAAATGTGCGGACCCTATGGGATCGAGAACTATGTAGACATGACCGAGACACATCTCCTGCCAATAAGCAATAGCGGAACTTGGATGCTCATATTGGCTCCTACATATTCTACAAAGGTCTTTATTGGTCAAACCGCATAACAACATACGTTGTTCGCTTTGTCATCGGTATGTTACTTGCCCGAGATTCGATCGTCGGTATCATCATACCTAGTTCAATCTCGGTACCAGCAAGTCTCATTACTCGTTCTGTAATGCATCATCCCATAACTAACTCATTAGTCACATTGCTTGCAAGGCTTATAGTGATGATCATTATCGAGTGGGCCCAGAGATACCTCTCTGATACACGGAGTGAAAAATCCTAATCTCGATCTATGCCAACTCAACAAACACCATCGTAGACACCTATAGAGCATCTTTATAATCACTCAGTTATGTTGTGACGTTTGATAGCACACAAGGTGTTCCTCCGGTATTCGGGAGTCGCATAATCTCATAGTCAAAGGAACATGTATAAGTCATGATGAAAGCATTAGCAATAAAACTATACGATCATTATGCTAAGCTAATGGATGGGTCTTGTCCATCACATCATTCTCTAATGATGTGATCCCATTCATCAAATGACAACACATTTCTATGGTCAGGAAACTTAACCTTCTTTGATTAACGAGCTAGTCTTGTGGAGGCATACTAGGGACACTTTGTTTTGTCTATGTATTCACACATGTATCAAGTTTTCGGTTAATACAATTCTAGCATGAATAATAAACATTTATCATGATATAAGGAAATATAAATAACAACTTTATTATTGCCTCTAGGGCATATTTCCTTCAGTCTCCCACTTGCACTAGAGTCAATAATCTAGTTCACAACGTCATGTGATTTAACACCAATAGTTCACATCTTTATGTGATTAGTTCATATCTCCATGTGACTAATACCTAAAGGGTTTACTAGACTCAATAATCTAGTTCACATTGCTATGTGATTAACACCCAAAGAGTGATCATGTTTTGCTTTGTGAGAGAAGTTTAGTCAACGGGTCTGCCACATTCAGAGCCATATGTATTTTGCAAATTTTCTATGTCTACAATGCTCTACACGGAGATACTCTAGCTAATCGCTCCCACTTTCAATATGTATCCAAATTGAGACTTAGAGTCATTCGGATCAGTGTCAAAGCTTGCATCGGTGTAACCCTTTGTGATGAACTTTTTGTCACCTCCATAACCGACAAACATGTCCTTATTCCACTACGGATAATTTTGACCGTTGTCCAGTGATCCACTCCTGGATCACTGTTGTACCCTCTTGCCAAACTCATGGTGAGGTAAACAATAGGTCTGGTACTCAGCATAGCATACTTTATAGAACTTATGACTGAGGCAGAGGGAATGACTTTTCATTCTCTTTCTATTTTTTGCCGTGGTTGGATTTTGAGTCTTTACTCAACTTCACACCTTGCAACACAGGCAAGAACTCTTTCTTTGACTGTTCCATTTTGAACTACTTCAAAAACTTGTCAAGGTATGTACTCATTGAAAAAATTTATCAAGCGTCTTTGATCTATCTCTATAGATCTTGATGTACAATATGTAAGCAGCTTCACCTAGGTTTTTCTTTGAAAAACTCCTTTCAAACACTCCTTTATGCTTTCCAGAAAATTCTACATCATTTCCGATCAACAATATGTCATACACATATACTTATCAAAAAGCCTGTAGTTCTCCCACTCACTTTCTTGTAAATAAAGGCTTCACCACAAGTCTGTAAACTATATGCTTTGATCAACTTATCAAAGCGTATATTCCAACTCCGAGATGCTTGCACCAGTCCATAGATGGATCGCTGGAGCTTGCATATTTTGTTAGTGCCTTTAGGATTGACAAAACCTTCTGGTTGTATCATATACAACTCTTCTTTAAGAAATCCATTAAGGAATGCAGTTTTGACATCCATTTGCTAGATTTCATAAAATGTGGCAATTGCTAACATGATTCGGACAGACTTAAGCATCGCTACGAGTGAGAAAATATTATCGTAGTCAACACCTTGAACTTGTCAAAAACTTTTTGCGACAATTCAAGCTTTGTAGATAGTAACACTACTATCAGCGTCTGTCTTCCTCTTAAAGATCCATTTATTCTCAATGGCCTGCCGATCATCGGGCAAGTCAATCAAAGTCCATACTTTGTTCTCATACATGGATCCCATCTCAGATTTCATGGCCTCAAGCCATTTCGTGGAATCTGGGCTCATCATCGCTTCCTCATAGTTCGTAGGTTCGTCATGGTCTAGTAACATGACTTCCAGAAAGGATTACCGTACCACTCTGGTGTGGACCATACTCTGGTTGACCTACGAGGTTTGATAGTAACTTGATCTGAAGTTTCATGATCATCATCATTAGCTTCCTCACTTGATTAGTGTAGGAATCACTGGAACTGGTTTCTGTGATGAACTACTTTCCAATTCGGGAGAAGGTACAATTACCTCATTAAGTTCTACATTCCTCCCACTCACTTCTTTTGAGAGAAACTTCTTCTCTAGAAAGGATCCATTCTTAGCAATGAATATCTTGCCTTAGGATCTGTGATAGAAGGTGTACCCAACAGTTTCCTTTGGGTATCCTATGAAGATGCATTTCTCCGATTTGGGTTCGAGCTTATCAGGTTGAAACTTTTTCACATAAGCATCACAACCCCAAATTTTAAGAAACGACAGCTTAGGTTTCTTGCTAAACCACAGTTCATATGGTGTCGTCTCAATGGATTTAGATGATGCCCTATTTAACGTGAATGCAGCTGATAACCCCAAAACAATAGTGGTAAATCGGTAAGAGACATCATAAATCGCACCATATCCAATAAAGTGTGGTTACGATGTCCGGACACACCATTACGCTGTGGTGTTCTAGGTGGCATGAGTTTCAAAACTATTCCACATTGTTTCAAATGAAGACCAAACCGATCGTAACTCAAATATTCACCTTCACGATTAGATCGTAGAAACTCTATTTTCTTGTTACGATGATTTTCCACTTCATCTGAAATTCTTTGAACTTTTCAAATGTTTCAGACTTATGTTTCATCAAGTAGATATACCCATATCTGCTCAAATCATCTGTGAAGGTCAAAGAATAATGATACCCGCCGCGAGCCTCAACACTCATCGGACCGCATACATCAGTATGTATTATTTCCAACAAGTCAGTTGCTCGCTCCATTGGTTCGGAGAACGGATTTTTAGTCATCTTGTCCATGAGGCATGGTTCGCAAGCATCAAGTGATTCACAATCAAGTGATTCCAAAAGCCCATCAGCATGGAGTTTCTTCATGCGTTTTACACCAATATGACCTAAATGGCAGTGCCACAAATAAGTTGCACTATCATTATTAACTTTTCATCTTTTGGCTTCAATATAATGAATATGTGTATCACTACGATCGAGATTCAATAAACCATTTACATTGAGTGTATGACCATAGAAGGTTTTATTCATGTAAATAGAACAACAATTATTCTTTGACTTAAATGAATAACCGTATTGCAATAAACATGATCTAATCATATTCATGCTCAATGCAAACACCAAATAACATTTATTTTAGGTTCAACACTAATCCCGAAGGTAAAAAAGAGAGTGTGCGATGGTGATCTTATCAACCTTGGAATCATTTCCAATACACATCGTCACCTCGTCCTTAACTAGTCTCTGTTTATTTTGCAACTCCCGTTTCGAGTTACTACTCTTAGCAACTGAACCGGTATCATATAAAGAGGGGTTGCTATAAACACTAGTAAAGTACACATCAATAACATGTATATCAAATATACCTTTCTTCACTTTGCTATCCTTCTTATCCGCCAAGTATCTAGGGCAGTTCCACTTCCAGTGACCATTTCCTTTGCAGTAGAAGCACTCAATTTCAGGCTTGTGTCTAGCTTTGGGCTTCTTCATGGGAGTGGCAACTTGCTTGCCATTCTTATTGAAGTCCCCTTTCTTTCCCTTGCCCTTTTACTTGAAACTAGTGTTCTTGTCAACCATCAACATTTGATGCTTTTCTTGATTTCTACCTTTGTCGATTTCAGCATCACGAAGAGCTCGAGAATCATTTTCATCATCCCTTGCATATTATAGTTCATCACAAAGTTCCAATAACTTGGTGATGGTGACTAGAGAACTCTGTCAATCACTATTTTATCTGGAAGATTAACTCCCACATGATTCAAGCGATTGTAGTACTCAGACAATCTGAGCACATGCTCACTGGTTGAGCGATTCTCCTCCATCTTGTAGGCAAAGTACTTATCAGAGGTCTCATACCTCTCGACTCGGGCATGAGTCTGAAATACCAATTTCAGCTCTTAGAACATTTTATATGCTCTGTGGACTTCAAAACGTTTTTGAAGTCCCGGTTCTAAGCCGTAAAGCATGGCACACTAAACTATCAAGTAGTTATCATACCGAGCTTGTCAAACGTTCATAACGTCTGCTGCTCCTGCAATAGGTCTGTCACCTAGCGGTGCATCAAGGACATAATTCTTCTATGCAGCAATGAGGATAATCCTCAGATCACGGACCTAGTCCGCATCATTGCTACTATCATCTTTCAACATAGTTTTTCTCTAGGAACATATCAAAAAATAAACAGGGAGCTACTGTTGGAAATATGCCCTAGAGGCAATAATAAAATGGTTATTATTGTATTTCCTTGTTCATGATAATTGTCTATTTTTCATGCTATAATTGTGTTAACTGGAAACCGTAATACATGTGTGAATACATAGACCACAACATGTCCCTAGTGAGCCTCTAGTTGACTAGCTTGTTGATCAACAGATGGTCATGGTTTCCTGACCATGGACATTGGATGTCATTGATAACGGGATCACATCATTAGGAGAATGATGTGATGGACAAGACCCAATCCTAAGCATAGCACAAGATTGTGTAGTTCGTTTGCTAAAGCTTTTCTAATGTCAAGTATCATTTCCTTAGACCATGAGATTGTGCAACTCCCGGATACCGTAGGAATGCTTTGGGTGTACCAAACGTCACAATGTAACTGGGTGGCTATAAAGGTGCACTACAAGTATCTCCGAAAGTGTCTATTGGGTTGGCACGAATCGAGACTGGGATTTGTCACTCCGTAAGACGGAGAGGTATCTCTGGGCCCACTCGGTAATGCATCATCATAATGAGCTCAATGTGACTAAGTAGTTATTCATGGGATCATGCATTATGGAACGAGTAAAGTGACTTGCCGGTAACGAGATTGAACGAGGTATTGGGATACCGACGATCGAATCTCGGGCAAGTAACGTACCGATTGACAAGGGAATTGCATATGGGATTGCTTGAATCCTTGACATCATGGTTCATTCGATGAGATAATCATGGAACATGTGGGAGCCAACATGGGTATTCAGATCCTGCTGTTGGTTATTGGCCAGAGAGTTCTCTCGGTCATGTCTGCATGATTCCCGAACCCATAGGGTCTACACACTTAAGGTTCGATGACGCTAGGGTTATAAAGGAAGTTTGTATGTGGTTACCGAATGTTGTTCGGAGTCCCGTATGAGATCCCAGATGTCACAAGGAGTTCCGGAATGGCCCGGAGGTAAAGATTTATATATGGGAAGTCCAGTTTCAGTCACCGGAATAGTTTCGGGGGTTATCGGTATTGTACCGGGACCACCGAAAGGTGTCCGGAGGTCCACCGGGTGGGGCCACCTGCCCCGGGGGACTTGATGGGCTGAATATGGGAGGGAACTAGCCCCTAGTGGGCTGGTGCGCCCCTCCCCAAGGGCCCAAGGCGCCTAGGGTTGAAAACCCTAGGGAAGGGAGGCGCCTCCACCTTGCTTGGGGGGCAAGCCTCCCCTCCTGGCCGCCGCCCCTCCCCTCTAGATGGGATCTGGAGGGGCCCGGCCCCCTCTCCCCTTCCGCTATATATAGTGGGGGTTTTGGGGCTGCCAATAACAAGAGTTTCCATCTCTCCTGGCGCAGACCTACCCCTTTCCCTCCTCGTCTCTCGCAGTGCTTGGCGAAGCCCTGCTGGAGTGCCACGCTCCTCCATCACCACCACGCCGTTGTGCTGCTGCTGGACGGAGTCTTCCCCAACCTCTCCCTCTCTCCTTGCTAGATCAAGGCACAGGAGACGTCACCCAGCTGCACGTGTGTTGAACACGGAGGCACCATTCTTCGGTGCTTAGATTGGATTCGGCCGTGATCTGAATCGCTTCGTGAACGACTCCATCGACCGCATTCTTGTAACGCTTCCGCATCGCGATCTTCAAGGGTATGAAGATGCACTCCCCTCTCTCTCGTTTCTAGTCTCTCCATAGATTGATCTTGGTGATGCGTAGAAAATTTTGAATTTCTGCTACGTTCCCCAACAGTGGCATCATGAGCTAGGTCTATTGCGTAGATTCTATGCACGAGTAGAACACAAGTTGTTGTGGGCGTTGATTTTGTTCAATATGTTTACCGTTACTAGTCCTATCTTGTTTCGACGGTATTGTGGGATGAAGCGGCCCGGACCGACCTTACACGTACACTTACGTGAGACGGGTTCCACCGACTGACATGCACTTGTTGCATAAGGTGGCTAGCGGGTACCAGTCTCTCCCACTTTAGTCGGATCGGATTCGATGAAAAGGGTCCTTATGAAGGGTAAATAGCAATTGCCATATCACGTTGTGGTTTTGGCGTAGGTAAGAAACATTCTTGCTAGAAACCTATAGCAGCTACGTAAAAAACTTGCAACAACAATTAGAGGACGTCTAACTTGTTTTTGCAGCATATGCCGTGTGATGTGATATGGCCAAGAAGGATGTGATGAATGAAATATATGTGATGTATGAGATTGATCATATTCTTGTAATAGGAATCACGACTTGCATGTCGTTGAGTATGACAACCGGCAGGAGCCATAGGAGTTGTCTTTATTTATTGTATGACATGCGTGTCACTGAATAACGCCATGTAATTACTTTACTTCATTGCTAAACCGTTAGCCATAGTAGTAGAAGTAATAGTTGGTGAGACAACTTCATGGAGACACGATGATGGAGATCATGATGATGGAGATCATGGTGTCATGCCGGTGATGATGATGATCATGGAGCCCCGAAGATGGAGATCAAAAGGAGCAAAATGATATTGGCCATATCATGTCACTATTTGATTGCATGTGATGTTTATCATGTTTATGCATCTTATTTGCTTAGAACAACGGTAGTAAATAAGATGATCCCTCATAATAATTTCAAGAAAGTGTTCCCCCTAACTGTGCACCGTTGCGAAAGATCGTTGCTTCGAAGCACCACGTGATGATCGGGTGTGATAGATTCTAATGTTCACATACAACGGGTGTAAGCCAGATTTACACACGCGAAACACCTAGGTTGACTTGACGAGCCTAGCATGTACAGACATGGCCTTGGAACACAATAGACCGAAAGGTCGAACATGAGTCGTATAGTAGATACGATCAGCATGAAGATGTTCACCGATGATGACTAGTCCGTCTCACGTGATGATCGGACACGGCCTAGTTGACTCGGATCATGTATCACTTAGATGAATAGAGGGATGTCTATCTGAGTGGGAGTTCATCAAATAATGTGATTAGATGAACTTAATTATCATGAACATAGTCAAAAGGCCTTTGCAAATTATGTCGTAAGCTCGCGCTTTAGTTCTACTATTTAGATATGTTCCTAGAGAAAATATAGATGAAAGTTGATAGTAGCAATTATGCGGACTGGGTCCATAAACTGAGGATTGTCCTCATTGCTGCGCAGAAGGCTTATGTCCTTAATGCACTACTCGGTGAGCTGAACCTCGAACGTCGCCTGTGGATGTTGCGAACATCTGACATACATGTTTTGATGGCTAAATGATAGTTCAGTAATGTTAAACGGTTTAGAATTGTGGCGCCAAAGACGTTTTTGAAACATCACGGAACATATGAGATGTTCCAAGGGCTGAAATTGGGATTTCATAATCATGCCCACATCAAGAGGTATAAGACCTCTGACGATTTTCTTAGCCTACAAACTAAGGGAGAAAAGCTCAATCGTTGAGCATGTGCTCAGATTGTCTGGGTACTATAATCACTTGAATCGAGTGGGAGTTAATCTTCCAGATGAGATAGTGACGTTTCTCCAAAGTCATTGCCACCAAGCTACTAGAGTTAATCTTCCAGATGAGATAGTGACGTTTCTCCAAAGTCATTGCCACCAAGCTACTAGAGCTTCGTGATGAACTATAACATACCAGGGATAGATATGATGATCCTTGAGCTATTCGCAATTTTTGACACCGCGAAAGTAGAAATCAAGAAGGAGCATCAATTGTTGATGGTTAGTGAAACCACTAGTTTCAAAGAGGGCAAGGGCAAGAAGGGATACTTCATGAAACGGCAAATCAGTTGCTGCTCTAGTGAAGAAACCCAAGGTTGAACCCCAAACCCGAGACTAAGTGCTTCTGTAACAAAGGGAACAGTCACTAGAGCAGAATTACCCTAGATACTTGGTAGATAAGAAGGCAGGCAAGGTCGACAAAAGTATATTGGATATACATTATATTAATGTGTACTCTACTAGTACTCCTAGTAGCACCATGGTAATAGATACCGGTTCTGTTGCTAAGTGTTAGTAACTCGAAATAAAAGGCTAAGGAATAAACGGAGACTAGCTAAGGGCGAGGTGATGATATGTGTTGGAAGTATTTCCAAGGTTGATGTGATCAAAAACCGCACGCTCCCTCTACCATCGGGATCGGTGTTAAACCTAAATAATTGTTATTTGGTGTTTGCGTTGACCATAGACATGATTGGATTATGTCTATCGCAATACGGTTATTCATTTAAGGAGAATAATGGTTACTCTGTTTATTTGAATAATACCTTCAATGGTCTTGCACCTAAAATGAATGATTTATTGAATCTCGATCATAGTGATACACATGTTCATGCCAAAAGATATAAGATAGTAATGATAGTACCACCTACTTGTGGCACTGCCATGTAAGTCATATTGGTATAAAACACATGAAGAAGCTCCATGTTGATGCATCTTTGGACTCACTCATTTTTTGAAAAGTTTAAGACATGCGAACCATGTCTATTGGTATGTACGCATGAAGAAACTCCATGCAGATGGATCGTTTGGACTCACTTGATTTTGAATCACTTGAGACATGCAAATCATACCACATGCGCAAGATGACTGAAAAGCCTCGTTTTCAGTAAGATGGAACAAGAAAGCAACTTGTTGGAAGTAATACATTTTGATGTGTGCACTCCAATGAGTGATGAGGCACGCTATCGTGGAAATATCACGTCAGATGTCCTCATGGAAGGACTTAGTCGTGGAGCCATCGCGACGGGTTAGCTTAAAGGGGTTAAACCGGACAAAGGGCACGAGGGTTTTATACTAGTTCGGCCCCTTCAATGAAGGTGAAAGCCTACGTCTAGTTGTGTTGGGATTATTGGGGTCTCGATAGCCAGGGAGCAAAACACGCTATGCATGGCTCTCGAGTTGTTGTTTCTTGTCCTTGAACCGCCGCCGGGCCGTCCCCTTATATACACGGGGTGATGCCCGGCCGGTTTATAGAGTTCCGAGGCCGGCTCATACAAGTGTCCGGCTTGGTTTCTCCTTTACTATCTTATAATACAAGTTATATGATTATGGCGGTTTACCACTATGGGCCCTAATCCGCCTTTGGGCTCCGGGCCTCTGAGCTTCATAGTAAAGCGCCATCTTCTGGGTCTTCATGGGCTTCAATATAGTTGAGCGTGAACCGGCCCCTCCTGGGCGGTGTATACTCAGTAGTTATATCCCCAAAATTAGGCCCCGGATTGATTTGAACCTGTTCATGTTAAACTTCAGTACTTAGAAAAATCTTGTGAACATCTTCCTCCATTTCTCGTAAACCGCCATGATGTCTTTGATACGTCTCCAACGTATCTATAATTTTTGATTGTTCCATGCTATTATATTACTTGTTTTGAATGATTATGGGCTTTATTATACACTTTTATATTATTTTTGGGACTAACCTACTAACCGGAGGCCCAGCCCATATTGCTGTTTTATTGCCTGTTTCAGTATTTTGAAGAAAAGGAATATCAAATGGAGTCCAAACGGAATGAAACCTTCGGCAATGTGATTTTTTGGAAGAATATCATCCTGGAGACGTGGAGTTCAAGTCAGAAGATACTTGAGGACTCCACGAGATAGGAGGGCGCCCCCCCATAGGGCGCACCCCTGTCTCGTGGGCCCCTCGAGCACCTCCCGACCGACTTCTTTCCCCTATATATTCCCCCGTACCCTAAAAACATTGAATATCAAGATAGATCAGGAGTTCCGCCGCCGCAAGCCTCTGTAGCCACCAAAAATCTCTCGGGAGCCCGTTCCGGCACCCTGCCGGAGGGGGAACCCATCACCGGTGGCCATCTTCATCATCCTGGCGCTCTCCATGACGAGGAGGGAGTAGTTCACCCTCGGGGCTGAGGGTATGTACCAGTAGCTATGTGTTTGATCTCTCTCTCTCGTGTTCTCTCTCGTGTTCCCTCTATGGCACGATCTTGATGTATCCCGAGCTTTGCTATTGTAGTTGGATCTTATGATGTTTCTCCCCCTCTACTCTCTTGTGATGAATTGAGTTTTCCCCTTTGAATTTATCTTATTGGATTGAGTCTTTTATGAGAACACTTGATGTATGTCTTGCCGTGCTTATCTGTGGTGATAATGGGATATCATGTGCCTCTTGATGTATGTTTTGGTGACCAACTTGCGAGTTCCACCCATGAACCTATGCATAGGGGTTGGCACACGTTCTTGACTCTCCGGTAGAAACTTTGGGGCACTCTTTGAAGTACTTTGTGTTGGTTAAATAGATGAATCTGAGATTGTGTGATGCATATCGTATAATCATGCCCACAGATACTTGAGGTGACAATGGAGTATCTAGGTGACATTAGGGTTTTGGTTGATTTGTGTCTTAAGGTGTTATTCTAGTACGAACTCTTTTATAGATCGATCCGAAAGAATAACTTTGAGGTGGTTTCGTACCCTACCATAATCTCTTCGTTTGTTCTTCGCTATTAGTGGCTTTGGAGTGACTCTTTGTTGCATGTTGTGGGATTGTTATATGATCTATCTATGTTATTATTGTTGAGAGAACTTGCACTAGCGAAAGTATGAACCCTAGGCCTTGTTTCCTATCATTGCAATATCGTTGATGCTCACTTTTATCACTTGTTACCTTGCTGTTTTTATAATTTCAGATTACAAATACCTATATATACTATCTATTTTGCACTTGTATCACCATCTCTTTGCCGTACTTGTGCACCTATACAATTTACAATTGTATTGGGTGTGTTGGGGACACAAGAGACTCTTTTTTATTTGGTTGCAGGGTTGTTTGAGAGAGACCATCTTCATCCTACGCCTCCTACGGATTGATAAACCTTAGGTCATCCACTTGAGGGAAATTTGCTACTGTCCTACAAACCTGTGCACTTGCAGGCCCAACAACGTCTACAAGAAGAAAGTTGCATAGTAGACGTCAAGCTCTTTTCTGGCGCCGTTGCCAGGGAGGCTAGGTAAAGGGCACTCACTCACACCCCGTCAACTAAACTCTTTTCTGGTGCCGTTGCCGGGGAGGTTAACGCCTGAAGGTATATCTTTAGATCTTGGAATCGAATCTTTTTGTTTTTTTGTTTTATCACTAGTTTAGTTTATAAAAGAAAACTACAAAAAAAGGAGTTAAGTTTGTCTCGTACGCTTTGTCTTTTTAATATCTTTCGTGAGTTTGATGGAAAGGAAAATTGTGCTCAAGTGCTAGAAGAATAATGCATTAGAATGCTTGATACTAAATCTTTGAATGATGAGCATGATTTCAATGTTGTTAGTATAAACTCCTTGAATATCCATAGTACTAATGATGATTGCTCTAGTCATGATGAAAATATATCTTATGAGCATGTCAACTTTTGTGTTGTGCATGTTTGCATGAACACACCAAATAGAGAAGATATATATTGCAAGAAGCATAAGTATTTAGGAACTAAGAGGTTGCAAGAAAGGCTAGGTAAGAGTGCGGAGAATTTAAGATATCTTTCCCGTTGTGAATTTTGCAATAAACAAGATCATTTACACCTCCAATGCAAATTGTTTCATGATCGGATCGTGTCCAAAAATTGTGATGATTTGATCTCCCCTTCTCATTACAATGAACTTAGATTGCTTTTGGGTTGTGAAGAGTTGAAACATTTAACTAAGCCAATTCCAGAATTTAATCTTAGGCATTTCCTTGATATTGATCTAGAAAAGATTTATATGTTTTGTGCGGTGAATTGCATTGAAAATCCTTATATTGCCAATTACCTAAAGAAAAGAAAGCAAGTAGAAGATGAACGGAATACTAATGAAAGGGAAGAGACTTCCCAACCTCCTCCTATTATTTCTTATGATGATTCAGGTAACGAGGAGGAGCTTTCTATTCAACCAATCCCATCAATAAAGAAGGTTGAACCCACACATAATGAGAAGAAGAAAAGAAAGAGAAGGGGCAGCAAAGGTAAAAAGGTATCCCTCCCAAATGATGTTGCTCCTACTACTCATTGTGATGATGATATTTGCTTTACTATTGGTGCTATCCATATTTTAATTATGAGAGTGAATATGCTTATGATATGAAAGGGCCCAAGCTTGGGGAAGCTATGTTTGATGAGTATGAAATATTTGAGAATATATTTGCTGAAAATAATGTTTGTCCCAAGCTTGGGGATGCTACGTTTAATGAAGATGATATTTTTAGCATCCCAAGTTTTGATAAGCAAAGTTGTTATGATGATAGCATGCCTCCTACCTATGATGATTATATTGATGAAAGTGGTTCGAAAGAGTGTCAACTTTAGGAAGTAGTGTTCCCACTATTTTGGAGGATGTTGAATCTATTTGTGATGAATATGAAAGTGGATTTGGAAGAGTGTCAACTTTATTTATTGATTCCACTATCTTGGGAGAGATTTCAATCGATTATGATGAGAACGAAGTTGCTACTTATGATGAAACTTATGCTATAAAAAGTAGTGATGATTATATTTACAAAACTTGTCATGATTATGATTACCCTTTTTCTGAACATTACTCTTTTAATGTGGAAATAATTTTTAGTGTTCAAATCTTTTATGATGCCCCCACTACTATTCATGAGAAGAATTTTGCTTATGTGGAGAGTAGTAAATTTTCTATGCTTGTATATCATGAAAATAATGCTTTAGGTGCTGGTTATATTGTTGAATTCATTCATGATGCTACTGAAACTTACTATGAGAGAGGAACATATGCTTGTAGGAATTGCAATAATGTCAAGTTTCCTCTCTATGTGCTTAAAGTTTTGAAGCTATGCTTGTTTTACTTTCCTTTGATAGTTGATTATTGTTCCCATAAGTTGTTTGCTCATAAAATCCCTATGCATAGGAAGTGGGTTAGACTTAAATGTGCTATTCATATTCTTCATGATGCTCTCTTTATGTTTCAATTCTTATCTTTTATGTGAGCATGATTGCCATCATCATGCCTAGCTAAAAAGGCATTAAACAAAAGCGCTTGTTGGGAGACAACCCAATATTTATCCTTAATGTTTTTCTATGTCCGCATGATTATTCTACTGTATTAATCATGTTTTATAGCTTTTGTTTCAATAAAGTGCCAAGTAGAACCTTTGGGAAGACTTGGGTGAAGTTTATGTGATCTTGCTGTAAAAAACAGAAACTTTTGCGCTCACGAGATTAGCTGCCGTGTTTTACTGGAGAGTTATTTTAGGTTGATTCTTTTTTCATATGATTAATAGACAAATTACTCAGGTCCAGCAATTTATTTCATAATTTTTGGGGTTTCAGAGGTATACGTTGGATACAGATTACTACAGACTGTTCTGTTTTTGACAGATTCTTTATTCATTGTGTTGTTTGCTTATTTTGATGCATCTATGAGTAGTATCGGAGGGTATGAACCATAGAGAAGTTAGAATACAGTAGGTTTTACACCAATATGAATTTATAATGAGTTCATTACAGTACCTAAGTGGTGGTTTTATTTTCTTATACTAACGGAGCTTATGCGTTTTGTTTTGAGTTTTGTGTGGTTGAAGTTTTCAAGTTTTGGGTAAAGATTCGATGGACTATGGAATAAGGAGTGGCAACAGCCTAAGCTTGGGGATGCCCAAGGCACCCCAAGGTACTATTCAAGCACAACCAAGAGCCTAAGCTTGGGGATGCCCCGGAAGGCATCCCCTCTTTCGTCTTCGTTCATTGGTAACTTTACTTGGAGCTATATTTTTATTCACCACATGATATGTGTTTTGCTTGGAGCGTCATTTCCTTCTGTTAGTTTTTGCTTGCTGTTAGTTAGAATAATGTTTTTCATCTTTATTTTCAATAAAAATGTCAAGGATAGCCTTTGCCATGCTTATTTTGCTAGTATACATGTTGCTGTTTGAAAACAGAAAGTTTACCGCTGTTGCAAAAATTCCCTAGAAAAGTCAGAGAATGGTATAACGTTGAACCTTTTTGCATTTTAAGATCTGATAAATTTATTACAGTGGGAATTTTAGTTCATAATTTTTGGAGTCAGGAAGTATTTGGATACTCTTGCATTCTTTACAGACTGTACTGTTTTGGCAGATTGCTGTTATGGTTGCATTGTTTGTGTATGTTTGCTTGTTTAATGATTCTATTTGAGGATAGGAGTATTAAATATGAAGAGGCATTTAGTATGCAATGTTGAATAATAATTTTAGTGATTTGTTACAGTAGAGGATGATATGGTTTTGCATTGGTTTATACTAACCTATCTCACGAGTTCTAGTTGAGTTTGTTGTGAATGAAGCTTTTGATAAAAAGAGAAACCATGATATGAGAGGAATTAAGGAGACACAAAAGTTCTAGCTTGGGGATACCCAAGGCACCCAAAAATAATATTTCAAGAAGTCTCAAGCATCTAAGCTTGGGGATGCCCCGGTAGGCATCCCACCTTTCTTCTTCGGCAATCATCGGTTAGTATTGGTTGAGCCTAAGTTTTTGCTTCTTCACATGAGTTATGCTATCCTTGCATTGTCATTTTATTTTGCTTTGCTTGCTTCTTGAATACAATACCAAGATCTGAAATTCTTAAATGTTACAGAGTCTTCACATAGTTGCACAATTATTTGACTACTCATTGAACTTCACTTATATCTTTCGGAGTAGTTTGTCGTTTGCTCTAGTACTTCACTTATATCTTTTAGAGCACGGCGGTGGTTATATTTTGAAGAAATTGCTAGACTCTAGTGCTTCATTTATATTATATTGAGAGTCTTAAACAGCATGGTAATTTGATGAAAACTATCATAGGAAGTGAATTGGATGCTATGGTTAATTTGTTGCTTGATAATTGTTTTGAGATATAAAGGTAGTAATGTTAGGGTCATGCTAGTGGATAATTATGAAATTGAGAAATACTTCTGTTGAAGTTGGCAAGTCCCGTAGCATGCACGTATGGTAAAAGTTGTGTGACAAATTTGTTGCATGAGGTGCTCTTTTGATTGTCTTCCATATGAGTGGCAGTCGGGGACGAGCGATGGTCTTTTCCTACCAATCTATCCCTCTCGGGGCATGCGTAGTAGTACTTTGCTTCAAGGGCTAAGTAGACTTTTGTAATAAGTATATGAGTTCTTTATGACTAATGTGAGTCCATGGATATACGCACACTCATCCTTCCACTTTGCTAGCCTCTCTTATCACCGCGCAACTTTCACCGGTATTGAACCCATTATTTACCTTCCTCAAAACAGCCACCATACCTACCTATTATGGCATTTCCATAGCCATTCCGAGATATATTGCCATGCAACTTTCCATCGTTCCATTTATTATGACACGTTTCATCATTGTCATATTGCTCTTTGCATGATCATGTAGTTGACATCGTATTTGTGGCAAGGCCACCTTCATAATTTTCATACATGTCGCTCTTGATTCATTGTATATCCCGGTACACCACCGGAGGCATTCATATAAAGTCATATCTTGTTCTAGCTTTGAGTTGTAAATCCATAAAAGTGTGATGATCTTCATTATTAGAGCATTGTCCTCATGAGGAAAGGATGATGAAGGCTATGATTTCCCCACAAGTCGGGATGAGACTTCGGACTTTACAAAAAAAAGGGGGAAAAGAGAAAAAAAAGAGAAAGGTCAAAAAGAAAAAAAAGAGAAAAAGAAAGAAAGAAAATAAAAAAATAAAATGAGAGAAAAAGAGAGAAGGGACAATTGCTACTATCTCTTTTTCCACACTTGTGCTTCAAAATAGCACCATGATCTTCATGATAGAGAGTCTCATATGTTGTCACTTTCATATACTAGTGGGAATTTTTCATTATAGAACTTGGCTTGTATATTCCAATGATGGGCTTCCTCAAAGTGCCCTAGGTCTTCGTGAGCAAGCAAGTTGGATGCACACCCACTTACTCTCTTTTGTTAAGCTTTCATATATTTATAGCTCTAGTGCATCCGTTGCATGGCAATCCCTACTCACTCACATTTATATCTATTGATGGGCATCTCCATAGCCCGTTGATACGCCTAGTTGATGTGAGACTATCTTCCCACTTTTTGTCCTTACAACCACCACCATTTATCACCATAGTGCTATGTCCATGGCTTGCGCTCATGTATTGCGTAAGAGTTGAAAAAGCTGAAGCGCGTTAAAAAGTATGAAACAATTGCTCAGCTCCTCATTGGGGTTGTACATGATGGGAGTATTTTGTGTAATGAAAATGAAGCATGGCCTAACTATATGATTTTGTAGGGATAAGCTTTCTTTGGCTATGCTATTTTGATAGGACATGATTATTTGTTAGTATGCTTTGAAGCATTATTATTTTTATGTTTTATAAGCTTTTATCTTGAATCATTTGGATCTGAACATTCATTCCATAATAAAGAGAAATTACATTGAGAATCATGCTAGGTAGCATTCCACATCAAAAATTCTATTTTTATCATTTACCTACTCGAGAACGAGCAGGAATTAAGCTTGGGGATGCTTGATACATCTCCAACGTATCTATAATTTTTGATTGTTCCATGCTATTATATTACTTGTTTTGAATGATTATGGGCATTATTATACACTTTTATATTATTTTTGGGACTAACCTACTAACCGGAGGCCCAACCCGTATTGTTGTTTTATTGCCTGTTTCAGTATTTTGAAGAAAAGGAATATCAAACGGAGTCCAAACGGAATGAAACCTTCGGCAACGTGATTTTTTGGAAGAATATCATCCTGGAGATGTGGAGTTCAAGTCAGAAGATACTCGAGGACTCCACGAGCTAGGAGGGCACCCCCCTATCTTGTGGGCCCCTCGAGCACCTCCCGACTGACTTCTTTCGCCTATATATTCCCCCGTACCCTAAAAACATCGCATATCAAGATAGATCGGGAGTTCCGCCGCCGCAAGCCTCTATAGACACCAAAAACCTCTCGGGAGCCCATTCCGGCACCCTGCCAGAGGGGGAACCCATCACCCGTGGCCATCTTCATCATCCCGGCGCTCTCCATGACGAGGAGGGAGTAGTTCACCCTCGGGGCTGAGGGTATGTACCAGTAGCTATGTGTTTGATCTCTCTATCTCGTGTTCTCTCTCGTGTTCCCTCTATGGCACGATCTTGATGTATCCCGAGCTTTGCTATTGTAGTTGGATCTTATGATGTTTCTCCCCCTCTACTCTCTTGTGATGAATTGAGTTTTCCCCTTTGAAGTTATCTTATCGGATTGAGTTTTTTATGAGAACACTTGATGTATGTCTTGTCGTGCTTATCTGTGGTGACAATGGGATATCATGTGCCTCTTGATGTATGTTTTGGTGACCAACTTGCGGGTTCCGCCCATGAACCTATGCATAGGGGTTGGCACACGTTCTTGACTCTCCGGTAGAAACTTTGGGGCACTCTTTGAAGTACTTTGTGTTGGTTGAATAGATGAATCTGAGATTGTGTGATGCATATCGTATAATCATGCCCACGGATCCTTGAGGTGACAATGGAGTATATAGGTGACATTAGGGTTTTGGTTGATTTGTGTCTTAAGGTGTTATTCTAGTATGAACTCTTTTATAGATCGATCCGAAAGAATAACTTTGAGGTGGTTTCGTACCCTACCATAATCTCTTCGTTTGTTCTCCGCTATTAGTGGCTTTGGAGTGACTCTTTGTTGCATGTTGAGGGATTGTTATATGATCTATCCATGTTATTATTGTTGAGAGAACTTGCACTAGCGAAAGTATGAACCCTAGGCCTTGTTTCCTATCATTGGAATATCGTTTACGCTCACTTTTATCACTTGTTACCTTGCTGTTTTTATAATTTCAGATTACAAATACCTATATCTACTATCTATTTTGCACTTGTATCACCATCTCTTCGCCGAACTAGTGCACCTATACAATTTACCATTGTATTGGGTGTGTTGGGGACACAAGAGACTCTTTGTTATTTTGTTGCAGGGTTGTTTGAGAGAGACCATCTTCATCCTATGCCTCCTACGGATTGATAAACCTTAGGTCATCCACTTGAGGGAAATTTGCTACTGTCCTACAAACCTGTGCACTTGCGGGCCCAACAACATCTACAAGAAGAAGGTTGCGTAGTAGACATCAGTCTTCTCTTATAAATTTTGTTAAACCGCTGTGACGTCATCCTCTGGACACAGCAACGGATCATCATGACGTCATCTCCGTATAAAAAGATTAAAAAGATTCCCTTCATTAATGGTATCCTAAAAATCGAGGCGTCAGCCGCGCCCACTTTTGCCGCTTCTGTCTCCTTGATTCTCGTGCCTGCCATTTATCCCTTCACCTTATAAATAGGCTCAGGGGCCCTTTCTTTCTTCCCCTTCCGTGCCTCTTCTTCCTTCTTGCAACACTCAAGCTCTGAAGCTCCGCCGCCGCCCTCAATCTTCGAGCATTGCTTCGACAAAGGCTGCTGCATCAACCTGATCGTACCAGAAACCTACGGCTCTTCTCCGCAAACCCTGCGCATCTGGTAAGCCTCCTCCTCTCAACCCCAGATCTGTATTTAGGGTTTCTGCATTCATCCGTGTTCATATTTGTTCATCTCTGCTCGCTGCCTTCGCGCTTACTGTTGAATCTAGATGAACTCGTCATCCTATGGCGGCCAAAGCTTGTAACTTTAGTTTACCTCGTCGTAGTATCTCCTCTTGCCTTGATAGTTCCCTTCTAGATCTATGGTGTTCTGTCATCGCCGTTTTTGGGCTCAGAATAATTTTCTTTCTGAACCACGATAGATCCAAATTTATACTGTCATTTTGTGAAACCTGTTTCTGCCAACACTTAGTAGATTTTCAGCTCTGGCTCTTCCACCTAAGGGCGGTTTAACTTTTAATAGTCAATCTGTCATACGCCATTAGCCCTCACTTAAACCGCCAGCTTGACTTGAATAGCAATTTTCCGGTTTAACACTGATTAATACACTTGAACCATCAATTGTAAACCAACCTTCAATTTTCCTTTACAGTTTGCTTTCCAAGATGACCAAACAATTCTCTGCTTGCAACTGGGTTCCGTCCCGGATCACGGAGACACAAATCAATGGATATGTTACCACTGGCGCTTTAGCCTCAAAAAGGGTCCTTCATTGGCGAGTCCCGGGCCCTGAGTGCCCTCCTGAATCTCAATATGGAGAGGTGATTGTATTTATGCAACACTTAGACCGGGGATTCAGCCCGCCCGGATCAAACAATTTCCGGGATGTCCTTGCGAGCATTCAACTCCATCCACAAGATATTGGACCGAATTCTGTGTCCAATATATGCAATTTTCAAGTGTTCTGTGAAGTTTACCTTCAAGAAGAACCATCTGTGGAGCTTTTTCGGGATTTTTTCCATTTAAACCGCCGCACGGAGTTCTCTGATGGTCCCAACACGGAACTTGGTGGGGTATCAATCCAGAAGAGAAAAGAAGTTGATTTCCCATGCAAAACACCACAGCCATCCCAAAGATTGGAATCAAACTTGGTTTTATTGCCAGAACACTGCCCCTGCTGGAGAAAATCCTTTGCCGGGTTACCGCCCTCACCGGCTTAGCAATGGCCACCCGTTACCTCAACGATTAACTGCCCAAGAACGGCAATCTTATGCACCTCAACTTGCCAAGCTCCGGGCTCTCCTGGCCAACGGTTTGACTGGTATTGATCTCGTCCGCTGCTGGGTTTCTTGGGGTATTCTGCCTTTAAGTCGTCACCCCGGATTAATGCATGAATATACTGACAACGTCAAGGATCCTCAACGATATCATGAAATAGTAATGACAGACATTGAAGTTACTGAATCGGTGAAGAAGATGCTCGACGAACCGATCGCCGCATGCAGCCAAATCGGGTTGCCACCTTTCTGCACCTCCAGCAAACCGCCAGCGGTAAAGTTTAACTTAATGCTTACTGATTCGCCTCTTCTTTAATAATGTGCTAATAATCCTTTGCTTTAATTTCACAGGCCAATAGTTCCTTCTGGAAGCGAAATAAACCGGTTAGAGCTCCTCGTGCGAAGAGCAAGGTCACAAAAAGAGCTGCCAAGAAGAAAACCGCCGAATCTTCTGATCCGCCAGAAGACATTGACGAATCGGATCCAGAGGTAGAACTTGACTCGCTTGGTTCCTTTTTCATACACCTTATTGACAATGACAGTTCCCAGGATGATGCGGAGGCCAGCCGTGCGGACCATGTTGAGGTAATGTCTCTTTCCTCTGACTCAGATCTTGTGCCGGCTCAAAGATTTTGCCATGCAATTCGGAAAGTAAAATACTCTCACCCTCTTGCTTATTTGGATCCAAAATTTTCTTTGAAGACACAGCAAACTGAAGAGCGTCGCACAACCCGGCACAGTGGCCAGCAAATCACCTCTTCCGGTTTACTGGATACAACAACCCGGAAACGTCGTCTAGAGGTTACTTGTTCTCCCGAAAAACTTTATCCTTTGAAGGGTTGCTTCCGATACCCACTTAATCCGTCTGATCCGAATTACCAGGTGTCTTCCAATTTGTCTAGCGGTTCATCAACCACTCAGCTGCCTCCCCTTAAAACCGTCCCTGGGTAAGTATATTGCCCTTCATATATTTTCCTACATAGTTCGGTTTACCGTTCTAATCTTTGTTTTGATGTCACAGTGCCAAAGCCCATATGAGCAAGAAGGCTAAAACCAGTACCCCTATTGGTGAAGTTGAACCGGAGAAGGCTTCTGAGGGTTCTGGTAGAAATACTAATGTTATGGATGATTCCGCCCCCAAGGCGAGAACACTGAAGCTAATCCGCTGGAAGCTGACCCGGCCACTCATATTGATCCATTGAGCCCTCATGCTACTCCTCCAAGCCCGGCTGCTGATCCGCCAAGTCCGGCCAGGGGTACCGTCAATCCGCCAAGTCCACCGAAAGGTGATGATGATGATGTTGTTATTACTGGCGCGGCTCACACTAGTCCTGGTAATCCGGTTGTCCTGGCCAAACATACTGCCAAAGAGGAATTCACTGCTATGGGCAAGGGGAAAGGGAAGACTGATTTATCCAATTTCATCAATCTTAGCACCGAGGAGCTTCATTTCGGATTTTTAAACCGCCTTTACACCAGCCGTGACTTTGAAGCCGGTTTGGTGAACCTGATGAAGGAGCGTTATGAGGTACTCTTCATGAACACTTTGAAATTTACTCTATTCTGTATATCTCTTCCATTGTAGCCCCCAAGGGCCGGGTTATCTCTTGAAGATAAACCGGGACTTCGGTATAAAGAACACTTCAACTGAGTAGCCCCCAAGGGCCGGTTTGTCTTCTTGAAGACAAACCGGGACTGTTTGTCCTTGTTAATTGCCTTTACTTATAACTGATTAATTATGCATTAGCCCCCAAGTGCCAAGCTTAATACCTGGATTGAACCTTGGGACTTGAAAAATACTCACTTTTTAAAAAAGCAATCCACATTAGCCCCCAAGTGCCGAGTGCATAGCTTGTTATGTGCTGGGGACTTTAAAATTTTCATCTTCTGACTTTTGCAGAGCGAGAAGACTATCAAAGAATCTCAAATCGCCGACCTTCAAGAAAACATCAAGTCCCAGCAAGAAGAGACCTCTAAAGCCAAAGAGGGGCTAAAGGATGTTTTGACAACCATGGAGTAATTGAAGGATAGTTTCAAAAATGAATGCACCAACTGGGAAACAGAGAAAGCTGCTTTGTTGAAGCGGGCTGAAGATGCCGAAGCAGCTCTTAAACCGGTGACAGAAGAGCTGACAGGGCTAAAACATTGAGTGGATGCTATGACTTCTGCAATCTTTGGTAAGTACTTTGTCATAACCGGTTTGAAAATATCTTGAACTCTGTCGATTTAACATTGAATTCTTAAACCGTTGCAGGTAATCGCATTGCTCAGTTGGGCACAGATATGCGGATGAAATTGAAGGCAGAGTACACTTTGATTGAACAGTTATACACCAGCGCTCAACGGGTTATCTGTGCAGTCTCATACAACAAACCGGCACCAATGTTGATCAAGGACACACTAGCAATATTATCCATGACACTGACTCAGATAGAGGAGGTGAAGCGATCTGCTGCTAGGGCTGGCGCTTTACTGGCACAAACTCGGGCCAAAGCATGGATATCTGACTTAGATCCAGTTGATATCGCCAAGGGATTTCCGGATGAACAAGCAGACGGGTCAGCATTTGACAACGAAGCCCTCAAAGCCCTGACAAAGGAGATGCGTCCACTATCAAGTCAACTGGCTGCAGAGGCTAACTTAACTGTTCATCGGTCCTTTTATGATGAAAGGAACCAGTGGGTTGATACGACTGTGACAGAAGCGCAAAGCCTTATCCCGCCAATCCGTAAGCACACTTACACCCCTGTTGTTGACCCGTCCAATCTGGTAAGTGAAGAAGCTGTATTTTAGGCTCTAACCCGGATTGACTGGACCACCATTGACTTCCAGCCTCTGGGTGGAGAGGAGGAGGTTGAACCGGCGCCTGAAGATCCATCAACTTCACATCGTCCTGGCAATGAGTCTTAATCCGGTATTCAGGTTACTTTGACAGACTTTGTTGTGTAAGAACAATCAGCATCTTGGGCCTCAAAGCGCCTTGTAATAGGCTAGTTAAAACTCTTTGATCTGTGGTATTGATGCATGACTTTGTTGATCCGCCATGATATGTGCTATGTTTGATTATACTTTGATAATATCATGTGATCCTGATGTCTGCATATAAAAATTTTGTCCTGGCGGTTTACCGCCGGACGGGTCATAATGCCCAAGATAAAGCCTGATTGATAACCAAACCTTAATAAATATGAAACATAGCTGTGATGTGACATCACTTAGTTGGCTTACCAACTTTGATTGTAATAAGGGTGAAGACCCAAATCTTGAGTTTTTATAACTCTCACCATATAATGATGTTGTGTAATAAGTCATGTCGGGTTACGATGAACACCAGATGATCAAACTGGCGACATATAGTCAAAGACAGGCCGGGTTAACAAATGCCGGTTTGATAATAAGGTTTGACAACTGTTAGTTGACAACCAATCTGGGTTAACAAACACCGGGTTAGTATGATAACTAAAAAGCCAGACCGGATCAAAAGATACCATTTCAACATAAAATTCATCAAAAAGAGAACTTCTGACAAAGGCAAATAAAACCGTGTAGTCGAGGCTTTTCGAGGGCTGCCAGGCCCAAATTTGAGGCTTTTCGTGGGCTGCCAGGCCGTTGAGTTAAACCATTTGACAAAGCCTTTTAAGATGGGCCTCCAACTAACCAATCGTCATTTTAACTTTGACAAGTTCAGGGTCTCAATGAGAGTAACTGTCAAATGTTTGGCGGGTCATGCCAGGATTACCTGGATAGGAGTGGCTTACTTAATGAAGGCAGGTTAACCCGGGGTTTAAGGTGAATACACCAGGCTTCCAAGCCGTGGGTCGATACCCAGCTACAAGGGTCCTTGCAAACTCTTTTTTACTTTACACAAAGAGCCCCCAAGTAACTTTGTGAGCTGTGCTCATTGGGTGCCTATGTTTGAGCTGTGCATAGCATCCAGACTCTCTTTGGCCCCTTGGATGTGAAGCTCCCAAGTTGTATTGTGGCATGATAGCCGGTTTAACAGGTAGTACTCCGCTTTGTCAGCTGAAGCCCCCATGTAACTCAAAAGATATTTGAGAAAAAACAGCAGAGGCCCTGCTTACAGCAAGGATGCTGGTTTATTTTATTGATCATAATATATATATTGCCGAAATATGTACATAAGAATAGCCTATGGCTCAAGTATAGTAAGGCCGAAGGAGAGCTATGTTCCACGGCCGCCGGGTCTCCTCCTCAGAACTGCGTGAGTTGTCTCAAACGTCAATGAGGTAGTATGATCCGTTGTGCAGATTCTTGCTGACCACAAAGGTCCCTTCCCAAGGTGGGGATAACTTGTGCATATCGGTCTGATTCTAGATGAGCCGGAGCACCAAGTCGCCTTCTTGAAAGGTTCTTGTCTTAACCCGGCGGCTGTGATAACGCCGCGGGTCTTGCTGATAAACCGCCGAATGAGCCAAAGCCATATCCCGTTTTTCATCTAACAGGTCCAACGCCTCCCGGCGTGCTTGCTCATTGTCCGCTTCAACATAATTGGCAACCCGGGGCGAATCATGACGAATATCACTTGGGAGGACCGCCTCAGCCCTGTATACCATGAAGAAAGGTGTGTAACCCGTCGATCGATTGGGGGTGGTGTTGATGCTCCATAATACAGAAGGCAATTCTTCCACCCAACAACCCGGCGTCCGCTTTAAAGGAACCATGAGCCGGGGCTTGATACCCTTCAAGATTTCTTAATTGGCTCTCTTCGCTTGACCATTGGACTGGGGGTGCGCCACGGATGCTAAGTCAAGCCGGATGTGCTCTCTCTGACAGAAATCTTCCATCTCACGTTTAGAAAGGTTTGTGCCATTATCCGTGATGATGCTGTGTGGAAAGCCAAAGTGGAAGATAATCTTTTTGAGAAATTGAACTGCCATAGCCGCATCACACTTGCTGACAGGCTCCGCTTCAACCCATTTGGTGAATTTGTCAACCGCCACCAGCAGGTGGGTCTTCTTATCCTTGGAGCGCTTAAAGGGACCCACCATATCAAGCCCCCAAGTGGCGAACAGCCAAGTGATAGGAATCATCCTTAATTCTTGAGCCGGAACATGAGCTCCGCGTGAAAACTTCTGACAAGCGTCACACCGCTTTACCAGATCCTCCGCATCAGCATGAGCTATTAACCAGTAGAACCCATGACGAAAAGCTTTAGCAACCAGGGACTTTGAACTGGCATGGTGACCACAATCCCCTTCATGAATTTCCCGTAGGATCTCTTGGCCTTCTTCAGGAGAAACACAATGCTGAAATACGCCTGAAACGCTGCAGCGGTGTAACTCGCCATTGTGAATAACCATGGACTTGGATCGCTGGACTATCTGCCGGGCCAGAACTTCATCGTCTGGTAACTCGCCCCGGTTCATATACACCAGATATGGAACCGTCCAATCCGGCACAACATGTAAAGCGGCCACCAATTGGGCCTCCGGATCAGGAACAGCCAAATCCTCCTCTGTAGGCAACTTAATAGACGGGTTATGCAAGATATCTAAAAAGGTATTGGGAGGTACTGGTTTACGCTGAGATCCCAGCCGGCTCAAAGCGTCTGCCGCTTCATTTTTACGCTGATCAATATGCTCAACCTGATACCCTTTGAAGTGACCCGCCACAATATCCACCTCGCATCTGTAAGCCGCCATGAGTGGATCCTTTGAATCCCAAGTGCCAGAAACTTGCTGGGCCACCAGATCAAAGTCTCCAAAGCATCGTACCCGGCTTAAATTCATCTCCTTGTCCACACGGAGCCCGTGGAGTAAAGTCTCATACTCAGCTGCATTGTTAGTACAGGGGAACATTAAATGGAGAACATAACGAATTTTATCACCTCGAGGGGAAGTAAGGAAAACTCCAGCCCCCGAGCCCTCCAATTGCCTGGATCCGTCAAAGTGAATAGTCCAGTATGTATTATCCGATTTGTCCTCTGGTGCTTGTAACTCGGTCCAATCATTGATGAAGTCAACAAGTGCTTGACATTTAATGGCTGTTCGAGGCATATACTTCAACCCATGGGGACCAAGCTCAATTGCCCACTTTGCAACTCGGCCAGTTGCCTCCCTGTTCTAAATTATATCACCCAAAGGAGCTGAACTGACAACTGTAATGGGATGGCCTTGAAAGTATTGTTTAAGCTTCCGACTTGCCATAAAAACTCCATATACCAGCTTCTGCCAATGCGGATATCGTTGTTTTGACTCGATGAGCACCTCACTGATATAGTAAACCGGCCGTTGAACCAGATATTCCTTACCAGCCTCCTTGTTCTCCACCACAATTGCGACACTGATAGCACGGGCATTAGCAGCCACGTACAATAACAAGGGCTCTTTGTCAACCGGAGCAGCAAGGACCGGCGGTTCAGCCAACTGCCGCTTCAAGTTTTCAAACGCCGCATTAGCCGCATCACCCCAGACAAAGGTCTATGTTTTCTTCAACATCTGGTATAGAGGGATCGCCTTCTCTCCCAAGCAGCTAATGAACCGGCTTAGAGCTGCAATTCGACCTGCCAGACGCTGAACATCATTGATGCACACCGGTTTAGCCAAAGATGTAATCGCTTTGATCTTCTCCAGATTAGCCTCAATGCCTCTGTTGGACACCAGAAAACCTAGGAGCTTGCCTGTCGGAACACCGAAAACACACTTGTCTGGATTGAGCATCATCTTGTAAACATGAAGATTGTCAAAGGTCTCCTTGAGATCCTCTATCAATGTCTCCTTCTTCCTGGACTTTACCACAATGTCATCAACATAGGCATGAACATTGCGCCCAAATCTGAGTGTGAAGACAATTTTGCACACAGCGCTGATAAGTTGCCTGGGCACTCTTGAGCCCAAAGGGCATAGAAACATAGCAGAAGGCTCCAAAGGGAGTGATGAAGGCGGTTGTCGGTGTCAAAACCGGCGGATCTCGGGTAGGGGGTCCTGAACTGTGCGTCTAGGCGGATGGTAACAGGAGACAAGGGACACGATGTTTTACCCAGGTTCGGGCCCTCTCGATGGAGGTAAAACCCTACGTCCTGCTTGATTAATATTGATGATGTGTGTTACAAGAGTGGATCTACCACGAGATCAAGGAGGCTAAACCCTAGAAGCTAGCCTATGGTATGATTGCTATAATGGTTGTGTGTCCTATGGACTAAAACCCTCCGGTTTATATAGACACCGGAGAGGGCTAGGGTTACACAGAGTCGGTTACAATGGTAGGAGATCTACATATCCGTATCGCCAAGCTTGCCTTCCATGCCAAGGAAAGTCCCCTCCGGACACGGGACGAAGTCTTCAATCTTGCATCTTCATAGTCTTGGAGTCTGGCCGATGATGATAGTCCGGCTATCCGGACACCCCCTAGTCCAGGACTCCCTCAGTAGCCCCTGAACCAGGCTTCAATGACGACGAGTCCAGCGCATATATTGTCTTCGGCGTTGCAAGGCGGGTTCTCCTTCAAATTCCATGTACCTGCCGAATAGTGTCCAGCTTCCTTACAGATGTTGCGCTCCTTGGCTTCCACGCCCAATAATGGCCTTCTTCCACGCGTCGCACGAATGCGAAAAGCCAGGGTACCTTTTATGTTTTACCCCCTAGCTGCGCAAATAATCTGCCTATAAGAGAGGCAGGAATCCAGATCCAAATCACACCATCTTCCTTCCGCGAGTACTCATCGGAGCGCTTCTGACCAAAAATCCATTCCATCATGGACCGTCGACGCGGCTCCTCCTCTCGCACTCCCAGCCCTCCGCTAGGAGATTGGAGGAGATGTTCTGTTCTGCACAACGAGCTGGTGACGCTCCAAGCGGAGGGATATCTTCCCCCGGCCTTTATGGTCCCAGTTCAAGCCGGGCTGGCCACCTACAAAGTTGGGAAGCAAGCGGAGGCCACCCCTAGTCCCTCTAAAGGGGAGCGGGTATGCTTCGTCCCCTATCTAATAAGGGGGCTTGGATTTCCTATACATCCGTTCCTCCGCGGGCTTCTGGAGTTCTACGGACTCCAGCTCCACCACCTCACGCCCGCCTCTATTCTGCATATCGCGGGTTTCGTAGCTCTTTGCGAGCTATTCCTTGGCATCGAGCCCCATTTTGCACTGTGGAAGAGGCTATTATGCCTCGTACCCCGCTCTCACGAGGGGTCAATATATCAAGTGGGCGGTGCCAAAATATGGCGCATCGCCGGGACCGGATATCTATCCGGAACCCCTAATAAGGCATCCGAAGACTAGCCTTCGGAATGGTTTTATGTAGAAGATGCTCCACTGCCGGACCCAGTTCAGATCGGCCTCCCGGAGTTCAGCAATGCCCCTCTGAAGAAACGCCTAAGTTGGTGCCCGTGGAGCCCTCAACTGGAGGAAGACAAGAGCGTCCATTATTTGATGGGCCGGATAAGGTTGCTGGCCCATTCCGGATTGACCATGATTGGAGTCATGGCCACGTGCATTATGTGGGGGGTGCAGCCGCTGCAATACAGGGGCCACCCCATGTGGGATTTCAACGGGGAGAATGATGCCACCCGTCATGGCCGCAAAGGGCCGGGATCGGCCGAAGATCTAGTGAAGATTCTGTCCGGCTTGTACAAGGGGGAGAAGGAGGACTTCCTCCGGACGAGCCCATTGAATGGGTTCTCCATGAATAACCCTCGAAGCTGGGTAAGCGAACGTCTATTCATCCAACTCATTCTTTCAAGGCCAAGTGCCTTACTCTATGATTTTGACGCAGGAACTGCGCCGGGATGTGGAGGATATTCACAGTCCGGCTCCGCAACCCAAGGATCCGGGAAGATCCCTTGATCCGGCCTCCGAAGAGGATCCAGATATAAAGGTGGAGCTGATCGACGGGGTGTTCCACCAACTTAGCATGGACAATGCTTTAGTCGCCATTACGGCTGACTACCCCGGCCTATCTCCGGCTTCCCAGGTAATCATGACCGGAGTCTTGACACCATTACTTCGTCCTCGCGTATTTCTTACCGTCGTATACAACGGTGTCTCGTAGGAGGTGCCTTCAAGGCGAGAAGCCGAACCCGCGGCGGCTGACCAACAAGGGTCAGTCCGGCCCGGCAGGCGGAAGAGGGGTGCGGTACGAATCGAAACGTCACCGCAACGGTATAGCTCGCGACCGTTGTTTTAGAAAAAGATCCCCAGGAAGTGTATTAATGCTCATGACTTTTCTAGGAGAAAGAGCGCTCGTCGGACTGTGCCCGGAGAGGTTGCCAACCAAGCCTCCACCAGCCAGGCTCCAACACCTGGTCCAGAGGGGGAGGCGAGCACGAGGCGCGAGCCGGATACTCCTCCAACGGAGGATGCCGACAGGCTGTCCGCCACCGGGTCTGAGATGGAGAGCGCTATGAATCATAGGCACCGCCGGACAGTTCTTCGTGACGCATGTTTCTGCCCAGAGGCGTTGAATGCCTTTAACGCGGGAAACGCGCACCTCCGTGCTGCTCAAGATGGTTTGACTAGAGCCACGGAGCCGTATGTAAAAGACATACGGGTAAGAGATTTTAATAGTTGTATATGCCAGTAGCCCCCGAGACTTAAAGTAGTTAGAGTAACTGATTTAAGGATCATTTGATATGCAGGATCTTACAGAGAAGAATACCCAATTGTCTCAGGAGCTACATGGGTGCAAGGCCCAACTGGAGGCCGCACTGGCTGCCGCCGAAGGAGGCTCAGAGACCCCTTCTGGTAACACATTATTTCAAAAAAAAAAGATAAGCGGTGCGCGGCGTACGTATAAGTCTGACAATGATATTGCAGATGTTGCCGGACTTGATCCGGACAAGCAACAACTACTACGCCAACTGAAGGCCAGCGAGAGGGTGCTTATGAAGGTGCAGCAGGAGAGGAACAAACTCCAGGATGCCCACACCCAGCTAGGAGAAGAGCTAAAGGGTGTTCGGGCCGAGCTGTCTGGCTCCGTGAGGGAGAGTCAGAGGCTTCATCGCGGCATCTATAGTAAGTGCTTGAGCGAACTCCTTTGAAAAGAAGAGTTCAGCGAGGAAGTCAATTGACAAAAATATGTCTGTAGGTGCGCTCACAGGTCGCCTTGCGGAGGAAATGCCCGTTTCAACGGGTGATCAACTTCCCGAGCTGGTGCAACTGCTCGAACGTGTTCGGCAGGCAATGAATGGCGTCGTCCAGGCCCTATGGCCATCCGTCTCCCTACCCGAGGGCCTTGGAGTGCTTGCGGAGAAGCTTCAGGGAGCGCGGCAGTGCTTCCGTTTATGGAAGATATCGGCCTGCCGTCAGGGTGCCAGGGAGGCCTGGGCCATGGTGAAGACGCGGTACAAGAAGGCGGATCCAAACCACATGGCCGAGGTCGGACCCGTGGGGCCTGATGGGAAGGAGATCCCTGTGAGCTTAGTGTACGGCCAAGTAGAATTGACCGCTAAGTATTCCCAACGGGACTGTAAATTAGACAGCCTGTTAGACGGGATTGAGGAGGAATACAGTCAGTCAATTTGACAATGTATTTAAAATGACATGTAAAATGCCTTCTAGCCAGATTGTAGATCGTTTGTCTTTGCCGACCTTTTCGCTTCTACCTCGGGACCCTAGAGTCCGGAGTGTGTCCGAATACCTTCTCGGTTATGAAAAAAATCGGGTCATGCATGGAAACCAGGCGTAGGGGTCATTAGTGCTTTATCAGATAAGTGCCCAACTAGTTATGTTATATTACATGGTTAGTAAGAAACATCTTCCAGGGAGAATAGTTCCGTTAAGGGTTCCTTTCCCTGGGAGGCATGCCCTAAAGTGCATGTCCGGACTGCGAAAAGAGCAGGAAAACATCTGGGGGCAGATAAATAAATAGGTAAAAAATCATCTTTCAAGTCACCGACCGAATATTCCCTTAAGAACGCTAGCTTTCGGCTTCACCCAGTCTGAGGTACACATCCGGCTGACCCGGTAGTAACAATCGCAGAGGTGATCCCTTTACCTCCTAGCCGGACAATCAGGAACGTAGGGGTAAGCACAGGAGCCAGGCAACCCAGCTTGGCCAAAACTTAAGTCATATTGATGCATATAATGGTGAATAAAAGGTACATGTGGAAGTTTGACACATGTGCTGGGCATGAAGCCCGTATAAGTAAGCTTCTGTTAAAGAAGTCCCCAGGTAATGAGTGCGGGTAGCACATCAAGTGTGTGCGAACAAAGCGCGAATAGGCCCTCAAGGACTTTTATGAAAAAGGTGAGAGAAGAGAGAGAGAGAAACAAAAGACAGCTGAAGTGTGAAAAAGTGGATGGAGGAAGGGGACGAACTCTTAGTCCGGCGCTAGGCATAGAATCTTCGGAGGCGGGTGGCGTTCCATGGGTTCGGCTCGAGTCGGTTGTCTAATGCATTCCGCAGACGGTATGCTCCGCCGGTCAGGACTTGGTCGATGATGAAGGGACCTTCCCATTTGGGCTTGAGTTTGTCCTTTTTCTTATCCGGCAGGCGGAGAACTAGTTCTCCGACGTTGTAGGCTTTAGCCCGTACTTCTCTGCTTTGATATCTTCGAGCCTGCTGCTGATAGAATGCCGAACGAGCCTTTGCCACGTCGCGTTCTTCCTCCAATGCGTCCAAGCTGTCCTGCCGATCCAGCTCGGCTTCTCTTTCTTCGTACATGCGCACTCGAGGTGAGTCATGAATTATGTCGCAGGGCAAAACTGCCTCTGCGCTGTATACCATAAAGAATGGTGTGAATTCGGTAGTACGGTTGGGCGTGGTCCGCAGCCCCCAGAGTACGGAGTCAAGCTCCTCTACCCAGTGCGTGTTAGATTCCGTAAGGGACCGCACTAGTCTGGGTTTGATGTCGCTCATTATTAGACCATTTGCTCGTTCAACTTGACCGTTGGTTTGAGGGTGGTAAACTGAAGCGTAGTCGAGCTTAATACCCATATTTTTGCACCAGAGTTTGACCTCGTCGGCTGTGAAGTTCGTGCCGTTATCGGTAATGATGCTGTGGGGCATGCCATAACGGTGTACTACCCCGGATATGAAGTCTATCACTGGTCCGAACTCTGCCATTTTAACTGGCTTGGCCTCTATCCATTTGGTGAACTTGTCCACCATGACCAGTAGGTATTTTTGCTTGTGGGTTCCCCCTTTAAGGGGTCCAACCATGTCAAGCCCCCAGACCATGAACGGCCAGGCAATGGGTATTGTTTTTAGGGCGGTGGGTCGCACATGGCTCTGATTGGCAAAGAGCTGACAACCGACGCATCTTTGGACTAAGTCCTGAGCATCTGCCCGGGCCGTCGGCCAATAAAATCCTGTACGGAAGGCCTTACCTACAAGTGCTCGGGCCGCAGCGTGGTGTCCGCCTAGTCCGGCGTGAATTTCAGCCAGGAGATTCCGCCCTTCCTCTTCGGAGATGCACCTTTGAAGGACTCCGGTTGTGCTTTTCTTATAAAGTTCTCCCTCATGGACCTTGTAGGCTTTAGATCGCCGAACTATGCAGCGGGCCTCATTTTGGTCTTCGGGAAGTTCCTGCCTAATTAAGTAGGCTAGGAATGGTTCCATCCACGGGGCAATTACCACCATTATTTCGTGGGCTGAAGGTGTTGTTTCATCGGCTGAACCGCCGATTATGTCAGTTTGTTCTGTGTTGGGTGGCGCGGTTGTTT
This sequence comes from Triticum timopheevii, assembly GCA_963921465.1. Taxonomy (NCBI): domain Eukaryota; kingdom Viridiplantae; phylum Streptophyta; class Magnoliopsida; order Poales; family Poaceae; genus Triticum; species Triticum timopheevii. The sequence continues at coordinate 527,642,576 of OY997272.1, read as the reverse complement.
CCGGGTTGTTATTTCCGGACTCCTCTTCCCATAGTACGGATGGCTTAAAGAGCCATTCCAGGAAGATGTTTGGAGGGACAGCGTCGCGTTTCACGCCGATGCGTGCCAACACGTCAGCTGCTTGGTTATTATCCCGGGCTACGTGGTGGAATTCGAGTCCTTCGAACCGAGCTGACATTTTTAGGACAGCGTTGTGATAGGCTGCCATTTTCGGATCCTTGGCGTCAAAGTCTCCATTTACTTGGGATATTGCAAGGTTTGAATCCCCGCGCACCTCCAGGCGTTGAATGCCCATGGAGATTGCCATCCGGAGACCATGTAGGAGGGCCTCGTATTCGGCTGCATTGTTGGAGTCCGTGTACATTATCTGAAGTACGTATTGGACTGTGTCTCCGGTTGGGGACGTCAGTACGACGCCAGCCCCCAAGCCGACCAACATTTTGGAGCCGTCAAAATGCATAATCCAATTGGAGTATGCACCGTACTCTTTAGGGAGTTCGGCTTTGGTCCATTCAGCGACGAAGTCAGCCAAGACTTACGACTTTATAGCTCGCTGAGGTTTATAAGTTATATCGAATGGTAAGAGCTCAATGGCCCATTTTGCAATCCTGCCCGTCGCGTCGCGGTTGTTTATAATGTCGTTGAGGGGCACTTCGGAGGCCACTATTATCGAACACTCTTGAAAGTAGTGTCGAAGCTTCCGGGATGCCATGAACACCGCGTACGCTATCTTTTGATAATGGGGGTACCGGGACTTGCAGGGAGTTAAGACAGTGGATACGTAGTACACTGGTTTTTGAAGAGGGAATTTATGCCCTTCTGTTTCTCGTTCGACGACGAGCACCACACTTACAACTTGATGTGTTGCTGCGATGTATAACAACATTGGTTCGCCCAGGTTAGGCGCGGCCAGGACCGGATTTGTTGCCAATATGGCTTTTATTTCTTCGAGTCCGGCAGTGGCAGCATCCGTCCACTCGAAGTGTTCGGTGCGCCGGAGGAGGCGATAGAGGGGCAATGCCTTTTCTCCCAAACGGGAGATGAAGCGGCTTAGAGCTGCCACGCATCTAGTCAGTTTTTGTATTTGTTTGAGGTCTTTTGGAATATCCAGCTGTGACAGAGCTTGGATCTTGGCTGGGTTTGCTTCAATTCCTCTACCGGATACAATGAAGCCCAGGAGCTTTCTGGCTGGTACGCCGAAAACGCATTTTTCCGGATTCAGCTTAATGTCATATGCTCGGAGGTTGTCGAATGTGAGCCTCAAATCGTCTACTAGAGTTTCGACGTGTTTGGTTTTGACGACTACGTCGTCTATGTATGCCTCTTCTGTTTTGCCGATCTGGGTAGCCAGACATGTCTGAATCATGCGCTGATATGTTGCGCTGGCATTTTTAAGTCCGAAGGGCATCGTGTTGAAGCAGAATGGTCCATATGGAGTAATGAATGCCATTGCGGCTTGGACCGCCTCCGCCATCTTGATTTGATGGTAGCCGGAGTATGCGTCGAGGAAGCACAATGAATCGTGCCCTGCAGTAGCATCGATTATTTGGTCGATGCGGGGAAGGGGGAAGGGATCCTTTGGGCAGGCCTTGTTGAGGTCTTTAAAAGAGACACATAGGCGCTAGGATTTGTCCTTCTTTGGTACCATTACCAGGTTTGCTAGCCAGTCCGGATGTTTGATGTCTCTGATGAATCCGGCTTCCAATAGTTTGGCTAGCTCCTCTCCCATTGCCTGTCTTTTGGGTTCGGAGAATCGCCGAAGAACCTGTTTGACTGGCTTGAATCCTTTTAGGATGTTTAGGCTGTGTTCTGCCAATCTGCGTGGGATTCCTGGCATATCTGAAGGGTGCCAGGCGAAGATGTCCAATTCTCTCGAAGGAATTCTCGCAGTGCGGCGTCTACATCAGGGTTTAACTGTACCCCGATGGAGGCCGTCTTTGTTGGGTCCGTTGGATGGACCTGGAATTTGACTATTTCATCCGCTGGTTTTAAGGAGGTAGACTTGGATCTCTTATCGAGTATCACATCGTCCCTATTTACCATAGAGCGCAGCATGGTGAGTTCCTCCGCCACTAGGGCTTCGGATAGTGCCTCCAGGGCTAATGCGGCTGTCTTGTTTTCGGCACGGAGTGCTGTGTCCGGATCACTAACGAGAGTGATTATTTCACCGAGCCCGGGCATCTTAAGCTTCATGTACCCGTAATGGGGTATGGCTTGAAAAATTGTGAATGCCTCTCGTCCTAGTATAGCGTGATATTCGCTGCTAAATGGGGCCACTTGGAACGTGACCTCTTCTTACCTGTAATTGTCCGGCGAGCCGAACACCACATCAAGTGTGAGTTTTCCTGTGCAGCGTGCTTCCCGGCTAGGGATTATTCCTCTAAAGGTTGTGCTGCTTCGCTCAATGCGGGTCCAGTCTATTTCCATTTTGTGAAGAGTTTCCTCGTAGATGAGGTTTAATCCACTGCCGCCATCCATGAGTACCTTGGTAAGACGAAAGCCATCCACTATTGGACTGAGGACCAATGCGGCTGGTGCTCGGGCTGTTCGGAATTTAGGTTCATCGCTGGCGTTGAAGGTGATGGCCGTATCACTCCATGGATTTGTTGTTGCTACCTGGTAGACTTTGGCGAGGCTACGGATTGTTCGTTTCCGCATATTATTTGATGCGAAAGTCTCGAAGACTGTTGACACCGTACTGGTACTGTTGGAGTGGTTCTCCGGGGCTAGAAGCTCTTCGCCGCTTTTGGCCACCTGCCGCAGTATCCAACATGCTCGAAGGCTATGTGTTGGAGCGGCGCCTTCTGTATTGTGAATTTTACAGGTCCGCTGAGCCATCCCTCTAGTACGGTTCCATTCCCTTTATGGGGTCTTTGCTTTTTGGTTTTTGTACCTGGTGTCCGACTGTCATGCACCATTTTGTTTCGGACTAGGGTTGTATTCGGGGCCGGATTGTCCCAAAACTTAGTTTCGGTTTTCCGGAAACTTTCCATCGCACAGTACTTTCATACTATGGACGCCAGATCGGAGAAGCGTGTAAGTTCACGACGACTGACGGCGTTCAAGATTCCCTTGTCCGTGCAATTATTGCAGAAAATTGAAATTGCTTTTTCCTCACGGCAGTCCTTTATCCTGTCCATGACCAGGAGGAATCTGGCCCAGTAATGATGTACTGTTTCAGCGGGCTCTTGCCGGATTTCAGATAGATCGCATATGTCTGGGTGGGTGGGTGGAATCGAGTCCGGAACCCTGCCCGTCTCGAGGCTCAAGCTCCGAAAAGTTTCCGAATTTGGAAGCTTGGATTGCTGAACATTGTCCAACAAGTCTGGTCCGATGCCTGACTTTAGGTTCAGTGCTTGATTGACATCCGTCCCTCCGCGGAAATCTGGCATGGAGGGTTTGGGAGTCCGGACATAACTAGTTTTTAGTACAGAAGAAGAATCACCGCTTTGTTCCTCTACCACCGCAACATGGTGGGTAACCTGGGGAGAGTTAATCTCTCTCAGATCGGTTTTAAGCCCAATCTGATTGTAGTCTGTGGCGACCCCCAGGGCGGCAATGCGGTCCAGGAGTTCGTTTACAGAAGAGAGCTCCATCGGATCCAGCTGCTCGGCGAATTCCGAGCTGACGTGAAGATTGCTTCCGATGACCCAAGAGGTCATCGTCGATGTGGTGGCCGAACAGGCGGTCATGAGAAAACCACCTAGCTGGATAGTGTGGCCGGCGGCCAAAGCTCCTTTGGTGATGGTTCCGTCTTTAAAGACGGGAAGAGGCATCCTTCCTGATCGCGACGGCACAGAGGAACTCTCAATGAAAGCACCAATGTCGGTGTCAAAACCGGCGGATCTCGGGTAGGGGGTCCCGAACTGTGCGTCTAGGCGGATGGTAACAGGAGACAAGGGACACGATGTTTTACCCAGGTTCGGGCCCTCTCGATGGAGGTAAAACCCTACGTCCTGCTTGATTAATATTGATGATGTGTGTTACAAGAGTGGATCTACCACGAGATCAAGGAGGCTAAACCCTAGAAGCTAGCCTATGGTATGATTGTTGTAATGGTTGTGTGTCCTACGGACTAAAACCCTCCGGTTTATATAGACACCGGAGAGGGCTAGGGATACATAGAGTCGGTTACAATGGTAGGAGACCTACATATCCGTATCGCCAAGCTTGCCTTCCACGCCAAGGAAAGTCCCCTCCGGACACGGGACAAAGTTTTCAATCTTGCATCTTCATAGTCTTGGAGTCCGGCCGATGATGATAGTCCGGCTATCCGGACACCCCCTAGTCCAGGACTCCCTCAGCGGTGTTCTCCTGGTCCTTAACTGCCATTTTGATCTGATGATAACCTGAATAAGCATCCAAGAAACTCAAACTCTCACAACCCGTCGTCGCATCAATGATCTGATCAGTACGCGGGAGAGCAAAAGGATCGGCCGGACAAGCTTTGTTCAAATCTGTGTAATCCACACACATGCGCCAAGTGTCATTTTTCTTAAGAACAAGCAGCGGATTAGCCAACCACTCAGGGTGAAACACTTCAACAATAAAACCAACAGCCAACAGCCGGGCTACCTCCTCACCAATTGCCTTGCGTCTCTCCTCGTTAAAGCGGCGAAGAAACTGCTTGACCGGTTTAAACTTGGGATCAATATTGAGAGTGTGCTCAGCGAGTTCCCTCGGCAGACCTGGCATGTTAGAAGGCTTCCATGCAAAAATGTCCTGGTTCTCACGGATGAACTCGATGAGCGCGCTTTCCTATTTTGGATCCAGATTTGTGCTTATGCTAAACTGTTTGGATGAATCGCCAGGAACAAAGTCAACAAGTTTAGTCTCATCAGCCGGTTTGAATTTCAGGTTCGGGTCATGCTCAGTTGTGGGCTTCTTCAGAGGGTCATATCTGCCGGATCAACATTGTCTTTATAGAACTTCAACTCCTCTGTAGCACAAACTGATTCAGCATAGGCCGCATCACCCTCCTCGCAATCCAAAGCGATCTTACGACTACCGTGAACTGTGATGGTCCCCTTGTGACCCGGCATCTTGAGCTGCAAATAAACATAACAGGGCCTTGCCATGAACTTTGCATAAGCCTGTCGTCCAAAAAGTGCGTGATACGGGCTCTGGATCCTCACCACTTCAACGGTCAATGTTTCAGACTGGGAGTCATGCTCATCACCAAACACAACCTCCAAAGGGATCTTGCCAACAGGATATGCCGATTTACCTGGTACTACACCATGGAAAACAGTGTTTGACGGTTTAAGACTCTTGTCTGTCAACCCCATGCGACAGAAGGTCTCATAATACAGAATGTTGATGCTGCTCCCTCCATCCATAAGCACTTTGGTGAACTTATAACCTCCCACCTGAGGTGCCACCACTAAAGCCAGGTGACCCGGATTGTCAACCCAGGGCGGATGATCCTCTCTGCTCCACACAATGGGTTGCTCAGACCACTGCAAGTAACATGGTACTGCCGACTCAACAGCATTAACTGCCCTCTTGTGAAGCTTATGATCACGCTTGCACAAACTAGTGGTGAATACATGATACTGCCCACCATTCAACTACTTTGAGTGACTCTGATAACCTGACTGCTGCTGATTTCCTGATTATTCTGTTGGTTATTACCACCTTGATTGTTCTAGTTGCCTTGATTATTCTGAAATCCAGAGTTTGAACCACCGCCACCATGAAAACCTGGACCTGAACCGCCCGATGGACCCTGATCATACCGGAAAAGATCAGAATTTTTGAACTCCTTCATAATGTGACAATCTTTCCAAAGATGTGTAGCTGGAACCTCCTTGGTCCCATGCTTTGGGCAGGGCTGGTTTAACAAACGCTCCAGATTCATTCCGCCACCACGCTGGGGTGGTTTACCCTTACGACGCTGCACATTAGCGTTAGCCACAAAATCTGAATGCGATTTGCGCTTACCATTATTTCCATGGCCTCCTTGGTTGTGCTGCTGTCCCTATGCACCGCCGTTCTTCTTTCCCTTCTCTGGTTTCTCCTCATCAGAATCGGGATCCTTGGTATTATCAGAATCGGCATATTTGACCAAGGCGGCCATAAGGGTGCCCATATCATTGCAGTGGCGCTTGAGCCGTCCCAACTTCATCTTTAGTGACTTAAACCGGCAATTACGTTCGAGAGTGATGATTGCTTGGCTAGCATTAATCCGGTCTGATGAATGCAAAACTTCTGAAACCCGGCGCACCCAATGAGTTGTTGACTCGTTCTTCCCTTGAACACAGGCATCCAGGTCCACAATGGACATAGGTTGTTTACATGTGTCCTTGAAATTGGCTATAAACCGGGCCTTCAACTGGTCCCATGACTCGACGGAGTTAGCTGGTAAGTTCTTCAACCATGTACGGATTGTTCCCTCCAACATCATCGTGAAGTACTTTGCGCAAGCCGCTTCATCCACGTCCAGCATCTCCATTGCCATCTCGTAACTTTCCACCCATGCCTCGGGCGATTGATCAGCGGTGTAATTAGGCACCTTACGTGGACCCTTGAAATCTTTAGGCAGCCGCACATTACGGAGAGCCGGAATGAGATATGGTACTCCCCAGGAACTGAAGGCAAGCCCGGTGCCTCGGTCTACTGACGCTGCTGGCTGAACCGGGGCGGGTTGATGACGACTTGTATATTGTGCTGCTAAAGCGGCCTCCCTTCATGCTCTGCCATTATCCACCACGTCCTGAGCGTTCCCCTCACCATGCGCCGGATTGGGTCCTTGGGGGACAATATGGCACCGCGCACTACTGGACACCCCCGGTTCATCTATATGCCTTCTATAGCTTTTGCTCGGACGGGGGGTCGTGTGAATCCTATCTCGGCTATATGAGTAAGCTTGCTGTTGTGTCATAGCCGTTTGAAGAAGATCCCTGGCCCGTCGTGTCTCAATCGCCGCTAGTGATTCACCCTCTATCGGAATAGCTGCCAGCCGGGATGCTGCTGCTATCATATTGTCCAAAGGGGTAGAGAAGTGACCCGGCGGGGGTGTGGTATACCGTGGCGGGTTGTCCGTTCGTCGAGGTGGACCCATCACTTGAGGTTGATCTGGTGCTCCGGTCCTTGGCACAATAGTCCGGTTCACTGTTGCCGGATTGCTAGTCCCTGCTCCTGGTGTATCAAAGAGATTCATCGCATTGTAATCTGCCGGCAAGCGAGATTGATATCTCCTTCCGAATACTTGATTCAAAGCATTCTGATCCATCAAAAGTCGATAATTCTTGGCTTGAATCCTCTGCGCCTGGGCATCTAAAGCGGCCCGTTCCTCAGCCATCCTGATCTCCTCAGCCGCTAAATCCTCTTTGGCCTGTGTTATCTGATCCTTTAGCCTCACAACGTCCGCATTGTGCCGATCCTGCGTCGCCGGAGTAACTGCCGTGGTCAACAAGGTTGCCCAGGCATCCATCAAACCGGAGAGAACTTGAGCCGGCCGGCGCGCGGAGCCTCCTGCCCCTGCAACCGGTCCGGATGCTGCCGCAGTAGAATTTTGCAAAGTTGGTTGTGTTCCGGCCATGAAGATTCTGACTCGGTTCGCCGGTTCAAGAAATTCCGGAATAGTGGTGCCATCGGAATACCCTTCGAACACACCGTCATGAACTTGGTACAGGGATTCAGTTTCACCAGCGGATGATTCGCCGTCAAAATAAGTGACCGTCTCACCTTCAGACACCGGTTCAGATCCGATCCCGTGGACACATCCCACGAACGCACGCTTCATGGCGGGCTGAATCCGAGTGGGGCTTGCACGCTGAGCCATCTCGACGAGGTCGGTGCAGATGTCCGGCTCAGGGCCCGGTTCACTGATCTTGCCAATGAAAATGTGAATTCCGCCAAAGGGGACCCGGTACCCGTACTCAATTGAGCCGGCCTCGGGGCCCCATCCTGCGTCGTCGATGTAGAGCTTGTCGCGACGACTCTTGGTCATCCGGCCGGCCGCGTACCCTTTGAGTCCTTCAAAGTTGCCCTTCAAGAACTCAAAACCATCGTGTGATAGCCCCACGCTGGGCGCCAACTGTCGTGGAAATATCATGTCAGATGTCCTCATGGAAGGACTTAGTCGTGGAGCCATCGCGACGGGTTAGCTTAAAGGGGTTAAACCGGACAAAGGACACGAGGGTTTTATACTAGTTTGGCCCCTTCGATGAAGGTGAAAGCCTACGTCTAGTTGTGTTGGGATTATTGGGGTCTCGATAGCCAGGGAGCAAAACACGCTATGCCTGGCTCTCGAGTTGTTGTTTCTTGTCCCTGAACCGCTGCCGGGCCGTCCCCTTATATACACGGGTTGACGCCCGGCCGGTTTACAGAGTTCCGAGGTCGGCTCATACAAGTGTCCGGCTCGATCTCTCCTTTCCTATCTTACAATACAAGCTATATGATTATGGCGGTTTACCACTATGGGCCCTAATACGCCTTTGGGCTCCGGGCCTCTAAGCTTCATAGTAAAGCGCCATCTTCTGGGTCTTCATGGGCTTCAATATAGTTGAGCGTGAACCGGCCCCTCCTGGGCGGTTTATACTCAGCAGTTATATCCCCAACACACGCAGTGGATATTGTTATGTTCTTACTTCACAGATGATTTGAGTAGATGTTGAGTATATTTACTTGATGAAACACAAGTCTGAATTATTGAAAGGTTCAAGTAATTTCAGAGTGAAGTTGAAGATCTTCGTGACAAGAGAATAAAATGTCTATGATATGATCATAGTGATGAATATCTGAGTTGCGAGTTTGGTACACAATTAAGACATTGTGGAAATTGTTTCACAACTAACACCGCCTGGAACACCATAGTGTGATGGTGTGTCCGAACATCATAGATGCACCCTATTGGATATGGGGTATACCATGATGTCTCTTATTGAATTACCACTATCGTTCATGGGTTAGGCATTAGAGACAACCGCATTCACTTTAAATAGGGCACCACGTAATTCCGTTGAGATGACACTGTATGAACTATGGTTTAGAGAAACCTAAGCTGTCGTTTCTTGCAAGTTTGGGGCTGTGACGCTTATGTGAAAAAGTTTCATCCTGATAAGCTCGAACCCAAAGCGGATAAATACATCTTCATAGGACACCCAAAATAGTTGGGTATACCTCCTATTTCAAATTCGGAAGCAAAAGTGATTGTTTCAAGAAACGGGTCCTTTCTCGAGGAAAAGTTTCTCTCGAAAGAATTGAGTGGGAGGATGGTGGAGACTTGATGAGGTTATTGAACCGTCACTTCAACTAGTGTGTAGCAGGGCACAGGAAGTTGTTCCTGTGACGCCTACACCAATTGAAGTGGAAGCTGATGATAGTGATCATGGAACTTTGGATCAAGTCACTACCAAACCTCGTAGGTCGACAAGGATGCGTACGACTTCAGAGTGGTACGTAATCCTATCTTGGAGGTCATATTGCTAGACAACAATGAACCTACGAGCTATGGAGAAGCGATGGTGGGCCCGGATTCCGATGAATGTCTTGAGGCCATATAATCCGAGAAAGGATCCATGTATGAAAACAAAGTATAGACTCTGGAAGAACTACTCGATGGTCGTAAGGCTGTTGAGTACAGATGGATTTTAAAAGGAAGACGGACAATGATGGTAAGTGTCACCATTAAGAAAGCTCGACTTGTCGCTAAGATGTTTTCCGACAAGTTCAAGGACTTGACTACGATGAGACTTTCTCACTCGTAGCGATGCTAAGAGTCTGTTGGAATTATATTAACAGTTACTGCATTATTTATGAAATCTTGCAGATAGGATGTCAAAAACATTGTTTCCTCGACGATATTCTTGAGGAAAGGTTGTATGTGATACAACCAGAAGGTTTTGTCAATCCTGAAAGATGCTAACATGTATGCAAAGCTCCAGCAATCCTTCTAAGGACTGGAGTAAGCATCTCAGAGTTGGAATATACACTTTGATGAGATGATCAAAGTTTTTGGGTTCATACAAAGTTTACGAGAAACTTGTATTTCCAAAGAAGTGAGTGGGAGCACTATAGAATTTCTGATGAGTATATGTTGTTGATCAGAAACTCCCACTTAGATAGACATCCCTCTAATCATCTAAGTGATCATGTGATCCATATCTACTAAACCATGTCCGATCATCACATGAGATGGAGTAGTTTTCAATGGTGAACATCACTATGTTGATCATTGATACGTCTCCAACGTATCTATAACTTTTGATTCTTCCATGCTATTATATTATCTGTTTTGGATGTTTAATGGGCTTTACTAAGCACTTTTATATTATTTTCGGGACTAACTACTAACCCAAGGCCCAGTGCAAATTGTTGTTTTTTTGCCTATGTCAGTGTTTTGCAGAAACGGAATACCAAACGGAGTCCGAACGGAAGGAAACCTTCGGGAGAGTTATTTTTGGAACAGAGGACTTGGAGTGGACGTCAAGAAATCAATGAGGAGGCCACGTGGCAGGGAGGCGCGCCTGCCCCCCTGGGTGCACCCCCACCCTCATGGGCCCCTTGCAGCTCCACCGACCTACTTCTTCCTCCTATATATACCCATATACCCTAAAACCAACCAGGAGCACCACGAAACCCTATTTCCACCGCCGCAACCTTCTGTACCCGTGAGTTCCCACCTTGGGGTCTTTTCCGGCGCTCCGCCTGAGGGGGAATCGATCACGGAGGGATTCTACATCAACACCATAGACTTTCCGATGATGTGTGAGTAGTTTACCATAGACCTTCAGGTCCATAGTTATTAGCTAGATGGCTTCTTCTCTCTATTTGGATCGCAATACAAAGTTCTCCTCGATCTTCTTGGAGATCTATTCGATGTAACTCTTTTTGTGGTGTGTTTGTCGAGATCCGAAGAATTGTGGGTTTATGATCAAGATTATCTATGAACAATATTTGAATCTCCTCTGAATTCTTTTATGTATGATGTGTTATCTTTTCATGTCTCTTCGAATTATCAGTTTGGTTTGTCCTGCTAGATTGATCTTTCTTGCAATGGGAGAAGTGCTTAGCTTTGGGTTCAATGTTGCGTTGCTCGATCCCAGTGAGAGAAGGGGAAATGACATGTATTGTATTGTTGCCATCGAGGATAAAAAGATGGGTGTCGGTGTCAAAACTGGAGGATCTCGGGTAGGGGGTCCCGAACTGTGCGTCTAGGCGGATGGTAACAGGAGACAAGGGACACGATGTTTTACCCAGGTTCGGGCCCTCCTGATGGAGGTAAAACCCTATGTCCTGCTTGATTGATATTGATATTGTGGATGTTTACAAGAGTGGATCTACCACGAGATCAAGGAGGCTAAACCCTAAAAGCTAGCCTATGGTATGATTGTAAGGGTTGATGTTGGTTGTCCTACGGACTAGAGCCATCCGGTTTATATAGACACCGGAGAGGGCTAGGGTTACATAGAGTCGGTTACAATGGTAGGAGATCTACATATCCGTATCGCCAAGCTTGCCTTCCACGCCAAGGAAAGTCCCATCCGAACACGGGACGAAGTCTTCAATCTTGTATCTTCATAGTCTTGGAGTCCGGTCGATGATGATAGTCCGGCCGATGATAGTTCGGCCGATGATGGTAGTCCGGCTCTCCGGACACCCCCTAATCCAGGACCCCCTCAGTAGCCCCTGAACTAGGCTTCAATGACGATGAGTCCGGCGCGCATATTGTTCGGCATTGCAAGGCGAGTTCCTCCTCCGAATAATTCGTAGAAGATTGTGAACACCAGGATAGTGTCCGGCTCTGCAAAATAAATTCCACATTCCACCGTAGAGAGAATAATATATATACACAAGTTCAATCTGCTGACGTTTTTTGCGGCATGACGTCACACCACTACCAAGCCATTACTTGAATTGTTTTTTACTTTACCACCTCAGCGCATTTAGCGAAGCGGTTTCATTGGCACGTCTTCTTGAAGCAGAGATCATGTTCCCCCTTAATTCGGGATTCTCATCAATATGAACGTGGGTAACCCAACCGCGCCCGTCGCCACGCCCCCTCTATTGAAGGCGAGTCCCGAACGGTCACGGAGACGGCTCTTGGTATTCTCCCTCTTTATAACGGGACCAAGGCTCATTTCTTTTCTTCAATCCTTCATCGAATCCTCTTCCTGCTCCAAGTTCCAGCACCTAGAGCCCCAGATTCAAGCGCTTCGGACCTTCAACGATGTCCGGTTCCGACCTCCAGGGCCGGTGGATGCCCTCCTCCGTCACGGAGGAGGACGTGCTAAAGCTGCGGGAGGCCAAGTACCTGACTTACGAGATTTCGCACAGGTTGCCTGCCGAAGGGCAGGCCATCCCCACCCCCGAGCCCGGGGAGTATGTTGTTTTTGTATCCCACCTCCGTCGGGGTTTAGGCTTCCCGATGGATCCTTTTGTGAGAGGGCTCATGTTTTACTATGGGTTGGAATTCCACGATTTGGCTCCGGAGTCCATCCTCTATATCTCCGCGTTTATTGTTGTCTGCGAAGCCTTCCTCCGCGTCACCCCTCACTTCGGCCTGTGGCTGAAGAACTTCAATGTAGCACCGAAGATGATCGGGGGGCGTCAAGCGGAGTGCGGCGGGGCGGCCGTCGCTAGGAGGGCCGGTGCCCCATGGCCCGCGAGCTCCTTCCAAGAGGAGCTCGGCTTGTGGCAGCAAGAGTGGTTCTATATTACCGTTCCGAGGGGCCGCAAACAAAAGCCGCCACCCTTATTCCGCCCGGGACCTCCACGACGGTTGATGTGGTGGGTCAACCAAGGGCTCAACTGGGGGCCATCAAAGGACGTGCCCCTACTGCAGGGCCGGATTCGAGATCTCCAGGCGAGGGAGATCGATCTGGTCGTGGTGATGCAGGTTATGCTGATCAGGCGTCACTTGCCCTGCAGACGCCGTCCTCTCCCACTATGGGAATTTAATCCGGAGGGACCACGGATTCTCCAACATTTCATGGGCAAGACACCTGTCGAGATGTACAAATTATTCTTTGGACCTCAAGTGGCGCATCCGGAATTGACCGAGGATGCTGGCCTAAGCTGCAATCGCCCGGAAACTCAAGTAAGTAGTTCCAAGTCCGGACATACCGTTTGTTTGCCTTTCGATGATTCGCCTTATAACCCATTTCCTTCTAAACAGGAGTGGATAGCGGATGCAAAATTGATATGGTGTCCGGCCCCCCTCCCCGAGACCGCGCCGGATTCCGTGCTGGTCCGGATGCTGGAGGTTGCACCTCCAGAGGAGGGCGAAGGGGAAAATAGAAAAGCTACTGCCTCACCTAAGGAGGCTCTTGAAAGAGGGGGGATCAAGAATCCCTCCCTCCAAGGGGTGAAGAGGACTGCCTCCAAGGACCCGAGGGCCAAAGCCCCTAAACGAGGGAAGAAATCTTCGCCAGAGGGTCCTGCGTCCGGGGAGACCCCGGCCGCACAGTCTCCCTTAAAGAATCAGCCCTCCAACGAGCCGTAAGTAGAAAGAAAGGATTTTTATAATAAGGGACATCCCTTTTTGTGCTTCTGAGGATAACTCAAGTTTTTACCTTGTAGTTCGGATCTCCGTCCTTCGCAAATGAGCTCGTCTTTGGGGGACCTTCGTCCGAAGATGATGGAGAGCGAGACGCCTCTGTCCGGGGCGCCGTTGGATAGGGCGGACGAGCCTGAAGTGTCGTCACAGAGGGAGCCCCCAGGATTGGTAGAGCCGGATAGTTCGGCACCAACTGGTGTACGGCTGAAGGATCTGCTTGAGAAGGCGTCTATCTCAGAAGATCACCACGCGTTGATGAGTGTGGTGATTGAAAGGATTTCATCCGCCGAAGGCGGGTTGCATAATGCCGTCAGGAGTTTGCTGGCGGGGTTTGAGGTACGTAAAAATGACACGCCTTTTGACAGTTTTGCATATAGAATGCTCCCTGTATAGATAGTAGCCCCTGAGACTCGGTAGGTTGTCAAAAGCGACAGCGTGCCGAGGATCAAAATCGCAGGTTTAAATTTTCGCCGTGCCTATGTAGGTGGCGGGTCGTCCGGGGGCCAGCCGAACTGATGAAGTTGCTGAACTAAAGCGGCAACTCGCCATTGCGGATGCGGACATCACGCTGGTCAACAGGCGACTTGATGAGTCACAAGGTAAGTGTTTCTGTGCGGTCACTTGGTAAGGGAGCCGAAGCCAGCTCCTTACAACATGTGTGTGAAATGCAGATAGTGCCGCTGCTGTGGAGAGCCTTCGGGCCGAACTTGCTCAAGCCAAGGAGCAGGCCAGAAGGAGTAATGCGGCGGCCTCGAGGGCGGCCGAAGAGTTAGCGGCCGAAAGGGCCGCACACTGCCGAAGCAGGGAAGAGATGGACGAAATGGCCGTGAAGTTAAAAGATGCTACCGACCATAATGAGGCTCTTGGGAAGGAGCGCCTGGCGGGGCAAGAAGACCTGGGGAAGGCCACCGCCGAAGCCAAGGATGCCCGCTCTGCAATGCGGGCTATAGAGGAAGAGCTGCTCCAGGCCAGAGACATTGTAGCTGGCAAGCCTTTTCTGCTGCGCCGAAGGTTTACGGATCCAAAGTATGCTCAGCTGGGCCAACTGTGGGGTCCGGAGGACCCTTATATGGACTTAGCAGTGAGTGCGGCGGATGCCGTTGTGCATTTTCGAAGCCAGAAGGATCACAAGACGGAAGAGCTGTTTTGGTCTCAATTCCATAGTCCGGAGCGTTCACTTCCGCTGTCCGACCGTTTGGCCGAGTGGGCTGAGCTGAATAGGTTGTCCGGGCTTGCCATGACGGATATTGTGACCCATGTCTGGCCGGATAGGCCCAAGCCGAAGAGTTACTTTGGCTTATTGCAGCAATTTCTTGGGGCGGTGCCGCATATCAAGGCGATGAAGCGGTCGGCCTGCATAGAGGGTGCGCGGATGGCACTCGCCCGTGTGAAGACACATTGGACAGAGATGGATGCCACCGCTGTTGCGGCCCCGGGTTCGGACGATAGCCGGTTACCCGCCGAGCACTATTTTGGCGAAGTGCTGCGTGGTGCTCGTGTAATAGAGTCGCAGTGCTCAAAAAATGTTACGTTCAAATGAACGTTTTATGTTGTAAAACAATATTTATGATGTAAGCGCCTTTTATACTTGTGCGTTCAAGTAGTAGAATATCTCCTGTGCGGCCGTTTATGTATACGTGTGTATAACCTGAAAGATGGCAGTCGTCGGCTTCAGCCCCCACGCACAAGGTGCGGGGGTGTTCGCAAAGATAGCGCTTTTTCACACTTAATCCGACGTCTCGGTCTTGTAAAGGAGGTGGTAGCGTAGCAAACGAGGCAACCGGACTATAATGCTTTATCACTTTCACTTAGCCGTGGCAGTTCGAGGGTGGGGCTACGATATAGCCCCCTGGGGGCACCACGCTGTCCAAAATTGGGGCGCGTATGTGCCTGGCCGGGAAACGGCCCTTCGTCAAAGCGGAGGAATTCTAAACATTCCCTTGGTCGATCGAGTGGTTGACCAGTCTCTCGCTGTATCATGACAGTCAGTTTTCGGCTTTCTCTACTAAGGTGCTCGCCCAGCCGAACTGGGGCACAATCGCAGTAGTTCTCCTGGTGCCGTGTTAGCCGATGATACGGAACGTAAGGCAGCAAAACACAGGAGCCGGGCAAACCCAACATTTGACCAAAGACATGATTCGGAGCTGATGCATATAAGGCATAACTCGATACGCCGAACACAACCGAAGGTGTTCGGTCTTTACAATAGCGGGCAGAACAATGCCCTAAGCCCCTTGTGTCCAGGTACGGGCGAGTTCTTCTAGTGCGGCCGATGCCAAAACGCCAGTCTCCACTCTGGTTATAATGAGAAACCAGGGGATTATAGCAACAAGAGACGGTAAGAAAGGTTTACGTAGGGTCTTAGTCTGAAAAGAGTCCTTGCAACGGGTCCCTACTGCACGTCTGCGCCTGTGTCTCCGTTGTGCCGTATCCTGGATGGGTGTGCACGTTGTTCATCTGTAAAAAGAGAGGAACTTAGTTTGAAAAGAAATCGTGCGAAAAAAGTATATGAAAAAATTGAAATATAAATTTAGAAAGCTGAGCCTATGCTAGCTCATTATAGCTTATATACACAGACCCTTGTGAAGGGGTGTGCGGCTAGGTAGCCCCTAGCTTATTTATTCCGGACCCGTCCAGCCGGGTCCAGGGGCTTAGCCGACCTTTTAATGAAATGATGCCACGTGGACCTGGCATTTTAAGCGTAAGAGACGCATAGTGTGGTATTGCGTTAAAGCGGACGAAAGCTTCACGTCCCAGTAGTGCTTGATAGCTACTTTTGAATGGGGCGACATGAAAGGTTAGCTTTTCTCATCGGAAGTTGTCAGGTGACCCGAACACAACTTCTAGTAATAATGAACCTGTGCACCTGGCGTAAGGGCCTGGTGCCACTCCTTTGAAGGAAGTGTGGCTATGTCGAATTGTAGTAGGGTCTATCCCCAACTTGCGGATTGTGTCCGGATATAGCAGGTTTAAGTCACTGCCGCCGTCCATCAAACTTGCGTAAATCGCAGTCCGTCTATTATGGGATCCAATATCAGAGCAGTCCATCCTGCGTTCCGGATACTTCTGGAATAATCCAGATGGTCGAAAGTGATTGGTTTTGACATCCAATCTCGGTGTTCCGCTGGGGTGGACCGTGCGACACTTGTCTTAGCGAGTGCCGTGTTGTATTTCCGTACTATCACATGAAGTGAGTTTACTGCTTTGACTTCTTGTGGGAAAGTCTTCTGACCTCCGGTGCTCTGCTGGCGGGGTTCGTCATCGTCCTCGCTTGGCGTACCGAGCCCCTTGTGTTCGGCGTTGAGTCTGCCAGACTGTTTAAAAACCCAACAATTTCGGTTGGTATGGTTTGCAGGCCTTCCGGAGGTACTGTGGATTTGACATATCCGATCCAAAATTCTGTTTAAGTTGGATAGCTCGTCACTGTTGTCCTTAAGAGGCAGTGTTTTATTGTTTGGCCGCGAGCTTTTGAATCCGGCATTGACCGCCGTGCTCTTTGGGCTTTTTTCTTTATTCCGGCGCTGATCTTTCTTGCGCCATGATTTTTCGTTTCCATCTCTGATCTCGGATGTACTCGGGTCGCTGGTGCTGCATCTTGCTAGCCAGCTGTCTTCTCCTGCGCAGAAGCGCGTCATGAGGCTTGTTAGCGCGGCCATTGTTCTTGGCTTCTCTTGGCCGAGGTGTCTGGCGATCCATTCGTCTTGGACGTTGTGTTTAAAAGCTGCTAAGGCTTCCGCGTCCGGACAATCGACTATTTGGTTCTTTTTGGTAAGGAACCTGTTCCAGAATTTGCGCGCTGACTCTCCGGGCTGTTGAGTTATATGATTTAGATCGTCTGCATCCGGAGGGCGGACATAAGTCCCTTGGAAATTTGCTCTAAACGCGCCCTCAAGCTCTTCACAACTTCCAACAGTGTTTTCTGGGAGGATTTTAAGCCAATGCCGAGCTGGCCCTTTGAGCTTGAGGGGTAGATATTTTATGGCGTGGAGATCGTCTCCTCTAGCCATGTGTATGTGTAGTATGTAATCTTCTATCCAGACTCCGGGGTCTGTTGTTCCGTCATATGCCTCTATGTTTATGGGTTTGAACCCTGCTGGAAATTCATGATCTAGCACCTCATCGGTGAAACATAGCGGGTGTGCGGCGCCCCTGTATTTGGGTGTGCTGCTGTCTTCGAACACTTGTCGTGTTGTGTTACTTCCTGGGGCCCTCTTTTTTGGCCCGTAGATGGACCTAGTTGGGCCGTCTATCTTCCCAGGATCATAAGTCAGCTTGTGTGCGGCGCCGCTTGTCGCTTTCGGCCTGTCATCTGGCCGCCTATCCGGCCAGGCGGCCTCTTTATTTTTTGTTTGTGAGGGCTCTATGGCTTCCTCGTGAAATTCCGGCAGCAGCTTGCGCTTCGGGTAGCTCTTTGTTTGATGGCCATTGCCATACTTGTTTGCGGTCTTGAGTACCTTGCTCCACTTCATTCTGAGTATGTCTTCCGCTGTTTTGAGCTTCCGTTTTTCCTTCTTCAAACTTCTTGCAGTGGCGACGAGTCTTTTGTGAAGATTCTTATGCTCCGGTGGTGTGTCCGGACTGTTGATTGCTCCGGGAAGGGGTTGATTATTCGGCTCGTCCTGTTTGGGCGGTTGCTTGGTTGCATGTTCGTCGTCCACTGGATTGCCCTGCTCTATTGCTGGGTCGTTAGGAATGCTACTTTGATCGAGGCGGGACTTAGGGCGGCATCTACGTCGCCGTTTTGGTTGTTTGTCGGCAGGATTATCCTCTGCCGCGTCCCGTTGTTCCTCGTTATCGCCTCCTTTTGGGGTGTCCACCATATATATGTTATGTGACGAGGTGGCCTTCCAGAGCCCTGCAGGCGCTGGTTCTTGATCGTCTCCGTCATCGTCGTCCATACCGTCGATGTCTTCGGAGTCGTAGTTTAGCACGTCGGTTAGATCGTTGACAGTGGCTATGAAGTGGGTGGTGGGTGGGCTCTGAATTTCTTCATCGTCCGCGTCCCAACCATCCTGGCCGTAGTCCGGCCAGGGCTCTCCGGATAGCGAGAGATGCTTTAGCGAATTTAAGATGTCGCCGAAGGGTGAGTGCTGAAACATGTCCGCAGCGGTGAATTCCATGATCGGCGCCCAATCGGATTCGACTGGCAGGGGCGTAGGAGGTTCGGAGTCCGGCAGGGAGTCTGGCACCTCGGAGTCATGAGCTTTATGCAGGACAAGGTCAGTGTTCGGCTCCATCGCCGTAGAAGTTGCAGCTCCCGAGGCGGTGTCCAGCCATCCGTCCTCGATCTGTGCGATCGGCTCCGGACTATGGGTCGGAGCTGATTCGTGTGCGGCCTCCAAGGTGCTGTCCGGCGGCAGAGTTAGGTCGTGCCCATCGTGAAAGCGCGGCACGCTTGGCTGTGGCTCTGATCCATCGAAGATCAAGTCCCCGCGGATATCGGCCATGAAGTTTAGGCTTCCAAACCTGACATGACGGCCAGGGGCGTAGCTTTCGATCTGCTCTAGATGGCCAAGTGAGTCGGCCCGTAGTACGAAGCCGCCGAATACGAAGATCTGCCCGGGGAGAAAAGTCTCACCCAGGACTGCGTTGTTGTCGATTGAAGAGGCCATCAAGCCTATCGGTGACGACACAGAGGAACTCTCAATGAAAGCACCAATGTCGGTGTCAAAACTGGCGGATCTCGGGTAGGGGGTCCCAAACTGTGCGTCTAGGCGGATGGTAACAGGAGACAAGGGACACGATGTTTTACCCAGGTTCGGGCCCTCTTGATGGAGGTAAAACCCTACGTCCTGCTTGATTAATATTGATATTGTGGATGTTTACAAGAGTGGATCTACCGAGATCAAGGAGGCTAAACCCTAAAAGCTAGCCTATGGTATGATTGTAAGGGTTGATGTTGGTTGTCCTACGGACTAGAGCCATCCGGTTTATATAGACACCGAAGAGGGCTAGGGTTACATAGAGTCGGTTACAATGGTAGGAGATCTACATATCCGTATTGCCAAGCTTGCCTTCCACGCCAAGGAAAGTCCCATCCGGACATGGGACGAAGTCTTCAATCTTGTATCTTCATAGTCTTGGAGTCCGGTCGATGATGATAGTCCGGCCGATGATAGTTCGGCCGATGATGGTAGTCCGGCTCTCCGGACACCCCCTAATCCAGGACTCCCTCAATGGGGTTTATATCATATTGCTTGAGTTTATCCCTCTACATCCACTACAAAAAAAGACACATCCGTGACATTTTGGGCCGAACGAAATTTTTTTCTGTCATACATATGACACTTCTATGACGATAATTGTGACAAAACCCGGTATCATCATAGATGTGGTGGGCTCCAACTTCTATGAAAAAAATCATGACAGAAAATGGGCTTTTCGTCCTAGGCGGGCTGGAGACGCAGCTGCATGACATTCTTTGGGCCGTCCATGACGGAAAAAAACATGGTAGAAGCGAGGGGGGGAAATTTCGGGGAGTTGCCGGTTACGATGGGAGGTCGGGGGCCGAGCGATGCTCGTTTCTCTCGTACACGTACGCGCGTGTGTGCGAGGCATTGGCTCTAACTGAACCCGAGCGAGGCGTTGGGCTCTAACTGAACCCGAGCGTTTGCACTGCAGGCTACGCGTTACTGAACCCGAGCGATCGATCGATGGCTGTTAACTGAACCCGATCGAGCGATTCCTTCGCTACTGCTGCTAACTAAAGCCGATCGATTGGATGAATAGTGAGCGTTGCGGGGGGGGGGGGGGTGGATGAACAGTGAGCGGTGGCGTTGCCTTTGGATGAACAGGACCCCGTGGTGTGGAGGGCTGGATGAACAGTAGATGGTGGAGGGCTGTCCATGGAGGGGTGGATGAACAGGACCCCGTGGTGTGGAGGGCAGGATGAATAGTAGATGGTGGAGGGGTTCCCGTGGAGGGGTGGTTGAACAGTAGCTGGTGGAGTAGCACGCGGTGGAGGCTGGATGAACAGGAGCCCGTGGAGGCTGGAGGAGGTCGACGGTAGCCCGTGGAGGCTGGAGGAGGTCGACGGGGGAGATGAACAGTATCCCGTGGAGTCCAGTTTTGCGGTACGCCACACCCCTCCCGATGAACAGGACCCCCGTTTCGACCGTAGAAGGTCCGTTTCATCCGTTTTGCGGTACACCACACCCCTCCCGATCAACAGGACCCCCGTTTCGACCGTAGGAGGTCCGTTTCGTCCGTTTTGCGGTATGCCACACCCCTCCCGATCAACAGGACCCCCGTTTCAACCATAGGAGGTCCATTTCCTCCGTTTTGCGGTACGCCACACCCCTCCTGATCAACAGGACCCCCGTTTCGACCGTAGGAGGTCCATTTCCTCCGTTTTGCGGTATGCCACACCCCTCCCGATCAACAGGACCCCTGTTTCGACTGTAGGAGGTCCGTTTCCTCCGTTTTGCGGTACGCCAGGCCTCGTTTCCATCGTCTGTTCTGTCCAAGCCCTCCCAATGAACACGACCACGCATTCTGTTCCGACCCAGCCGGTTGGCTCCCATGCATTCTGTTGCCTCCCGATGAACACGGCGCATTTTGTTGCCTCCCCATGAACAGACACATTCCGTTTCCTCCCCATGAACACGAGCCCTCGCCGTATGTATGTGCGAGTAGGCGTTCGAGACCCCGCCCGTATGTACACATACGTGGTCGTATTTTCTTTCTTGTACCCTGGCCGTTGTACGTACGTGTACATGCTACGTGCGCGCCTCTACTACGACACGTGCGTGCCTCTACATCGACCAGTATGTACGTACATGTCCGCGACCAAGATGACAACGCTACGTACGCTTCGACCAGGTGGGTCCCGATTGTCAGGCACTTCCTTGCCTGCAAAGATGTAGCTGGTGGGTCCCAGCAGTCAGGGGGGCGAA
This sequence comes from Triticum timopheevii, assembly GCA_963921465.1. Classification (NCBI taxonomy): domain Eukaryota; kingdom Viridiplantae; phylum Streptophyta; class Magnoliopsida; order Poales; family Poaceae; genus Triticum; species Triticum timopheevii. The sequence goes on along the minus strand of OY997272.1, from coordinate 527,621,177 downwards.
TCGTTTTGGTTTTTTTTTGCCCAGATGCACTTCCTTGCGTGCGAAGGTGTAGTTGCTGGGTCCCAGTAGTCAGGGGTGCGAATCGTTTTTTTTTTGCCCGGACGCACTTCCTTGCGTGTGAAGGTGTAGCTGGTGGGTCCTAGCACTCGGGGGCGAATCATTTTTCTTCGGACGCACTTCCTTGCGTGCGAAGATGTAGCTGGTGGGTCCCAGCAGTCAGGGGGCGAATCATTTTTTTATTCCCAGACGCACTTCCTTGCGTGCGAAGATGTAGCTCGTGGTTCCCAGCAGTCAGGGGGCGAATCATTTTTTTCACGAAATACGGTGGCCCGTTTGGTGGGTCCCCGCTGTCAGGTGGAGGAAAAATTATTTTGCACGTAATAAGGAGGCACTTCCTTGCGGGTGCCATGGACCCAGCTGTCAGCTCTCCACATACAGTCCACGTCCGATGGAAGTCGTTCCTTGACCATGTTGACCACGCCGCGCCGAGAGCACCACGGCGGTGGACGATGGCGAGGCCTAGGAAGGGGACGACGTGGAGCCGGGGAAGACGGGGCAGTGGATGCACATGGGGAGAGGAGTATGAGGGTTCACTGGTTCGGCTGCATTGCCGTCACCGCAGAATAACAGGGGGTGTGGGTGAGTGGCGGGATGGCATGGCCAGCGGTAGGAGTAGTAGGGGCGGTGAGGCCTCCGCGGCAGCACAGCCGGCCACGGGAGGCAGGAGCAGGCGGCACGACCGGCGCTGCTTTGGGCGGCTGGAGCAAGAAGACCAGAGGTTGAAGAAGCATGACCTCCGCTGGATGGACATCGTACGGTCACTGCAGCTAGAATCGTTTATATTGACTAAGTTGACAAAGCCCTTGGTACGTCAACTTAGTAGGCCCAAAGGTCAGCTTCCGAAACGGTGCGCCCCAGATGTCAGTGGGAGGAATCATTTTTTGGGCGGGTGAAGCTAGAATATCCGAGATTGAAGAAGAAGCACGGCATCCATTGGATGGACATCCAACGGCCACTACTGCTATAACCGTGCATTGACTATAAGTTGACAAAGCCTTGCATACGCGTCAACTCTGTTTTTTCAGGGGACGCGTCAACTTAGTAAGGCTAGAAGTGTGTGGCAGAGAACTTATAGCCCATTTGAGATTTGTAAGAATGTGTAGCCCATTTTTGAATTCTAATGGAATTTACTACAGCCCATTTACAGTTTGTTAAAAGTACAACCCATTTCAACCAACCGTTCAAAACAGAATTCAATAAAATTTCCCACATTTTGATGTGATCCGTATATTTTTATCCCGAAATTTCTAGTGAGATTAAATACAATTTCAATATAAATTTATATTACATAAAAATCCAACGAAACATCACGCTCGCAACAATTAATGAAATTAAATTTTTCAATATCCAAAAGTAATATTTTATAAAGTAATCACTGTTTGGTGCATTTTTTATAGTTACTACCCAGTTTTTATAATTACATCCCATTTATTATTTCTTAAAGCCCATTTTCTTGTTAAGACTAATGCATCCCTCCTAGGAAAGATTTGCAGCCCAGTGGGGCGGAGAATAACAACTTGGCCTTAACTGGGTATTCCTAAAAAAAAGTATAGCTGGGCTAGCCATTTTCAGCTTGAAAAAAAATAATATCTGGCCTGGATATCTGGCCTAGGCTAGACGGGCCACAGCCCGCCCAGTTAATACCTGCAGCGATGTTTTCGTTGTTGTTCAGAGAAAAATTAATATCTGGGGTAAACATCGAAAAACTCTGCAGTGCTCACACCTCAAAAACACAAATACTGCTCGAGCTGCTTGGTCCCAGCTGTCGGCGCTTCTTGTGCAATTCTCTCGTTTATTGACTACTCCCTCCTTTCCGGTTTATAATGCTCAATTCAAAAATCTCACCAATCAATAGATGGCGAGTGGTGGAATACTTTTTGTAGTTTTGCAAAATCACCTAATTAATGCTCTTGTTATCCTCAAAAAATTATGTTTATCAATGCATTAATTGCAATGCATGCATGCATAAAGTACATGCATTGGTCAATTTTCTCTTAATACTAGCATGCAATGATTTAATGCACCTTGGAATCTGAACATGTGATGGAAAACAACCAAATTGAGCCTTATAAAATGGAAAAACTAAAATTTTGAGATAAGCCCTATAAACCGGAAAGTAGGGAGTACATAGGTTGACAATGGTGTGGGACCGTGATGTCAGGAAACCAGGAGGAAGCAAAATAAATTTTATATATATATATATATATATATATATATATATATATATACATACATACATACATACATACATAAACACTACTCTGATCACGGGATCAGAATAATATTCTGATCACAACCTGACCTGCCCCGCTAATAGTACGTTGAACTTCCGTGTGAACTAAGTTGAACTTCCGTCAACATTGCCCAAATGGGGCTTGCGATATACCGTTGTAAAGCTATGGACACCAATATGATGATCCAACTTAAATTTTTGGCAAAATATAAGCGATTTAAGAGCAGTTTTGAAAACCATTTTTTCTTCGCACAAAAAATGTGAATCGTATTTTCGATCGCATTTCTAAACCGTTTATCGGAATTAGGCATATAATATGGCGTTGGAAAGCTGCTGCAAAACCTCTCCTTCCACATGTTGAAAGTTTTCTCTAATTCCCTATGGTTAAAGAGTAATTTGAAAAAACGTAAAATTTCGTAAACCGAACAGCTGAGTTCGTTTTTTCGATGTCATTTCTAAACGGCTAATCCAATGGAGGCATATGATACGGCGTTGGAAACCTTATGAAAATGCGCTACTTTTTCATCTTGAAAGTTTTTTTCTAATTTTGAATGGTTTAAGAGTAATTTAGAAAATGGTCCATGTCCTACCGAGTTCGTATTTTCAAGCTAATTTTTTAACCGTGTCTCGGAATGCAGCAAATGATATGGCGTTGGAAAGCTTTAACAAATGCGAAACTTTTTGGTATGTATTGTTTCTCCCAGTTCTTTACGGTTTTAAGTCAGTTTCGAAAATGAAAAAAACGTATTTTGGTCGTAATTTCTACAAACTTTATCGGAATGGGGCAAATAATATACCGCTGAAAAGCTACGGAAAATGCAAAACTTTTTTGTGTTCATGGTTTTCTCTGATTCCTATCCGTTTTCAAGTAATTTCGAAAACGGTGGGATCATGCGTTCTGCCTTTATCGCGAAACAGATTCTTCGAAAATGCACCGCGTGAAGAACCTGAACTTCTCGTTGCGTGTACCTGAACTTCACTCTGTTTTTCACGTGATTTTTTTGCTCGTAGATCTTCATCCACTGCTCGTAGCTCTCCATCCCACTCATGGGAATTGAGCGGGTGATATACCGATGGAAAGCTGCTGTAAACACGCAACTTTCCCGTGTTGATCATTTTTTCATACTCGCGACGATTCTGAAAGTTTTTCATCTTAAATTCATCCAGCATAGTAGTTGAACTTCCTGCTGTTTTCACGTTGAACTTCTGTGATGTATTTTTGTTTGTAATTTTCTCATCCATTTCGTCAGTGCTACACAAATGATACTCCTTTTGTACAAACCCCATTCACAATATTTTTTTTAACTTTCTCCGACCGACGAGTTGAACTTATAACAACAAAACTTGTAGTATTTGCTTTTTTATTCCTTTTTAATACAAAATGCACACCATTTAGTACGTGAACTTCTGGCAGTTATCAATCGAACTTCTCTCGGTTACGTGAAAATATCTGAGTTTTTTGTGAATATTAATCTCAATTTCTTAATCTTTTTTATGAAATTTTGAAGCGCTCTATTTTAAAAAGTTGAACTTCTTAGTATTTAATTTTTGAACTTCTTGTTTCCATTCTTTAATAATGAGGAAAACCTAAGTTTTCTATAATCATCGAACTTCTCCATCGTTTTAAGAAATTCTGATAGTTATCAACCTGAACTTGTGACAGTTATCAACCTGAACTTCTCTCGGCTACGTGAAATTTTTTGAGTTTTTTTATGAATTTTTAATTTGATTTTTCTGAATCCTTTTTTTATGAATTTATGAAGCGCTATATTTTTAATAGTTTAACTTCTTTTTATTTTATTTTTGAACTTCTTGTTTCCATTCTTCAATAACGAGGAATTTTTTAGTTTTCTATAATCATCGAACTTCTTCATATTTTTAATATGGACTTCCTGGTTTTATTTCTTAATCTCTTTTATGAATTTTTGAAGTGCTCTATTTTTAATAGTTGAAGTGCTCCATATTTTGAGTCTAAAAAATCGCAACTCTCCCATGTTTTACCTTCCATGTTTTAATTTATTCGAACTTGCGGAGATAACACACTCGACCTTCTCAAACACAACATTTTGACCTTCACAAAAAAAATTAAAACCAATTTTTGTGTTCTCTAGTTTTTCTAAAAAAATTCTACCTAATTTTTTATGTATAATTTTTTGTGTTCTTTGTTTTTTCTAATATATTTTTATTTATTACTCCAAACTTCTAGATTTTTAATCCTGTGAACTTAATAATGTTTACTTTTCAGTTTTTATGTGCTCCATGTTTTGAGTCTGAACCTTTTGTCCTTTTTAAACATTAATTTCAAGGTTTTTTCCATGATGAATTCCACTATTTTAAAACTTGTTCTCCATTTGTCAAACTTCCCTGTTTTTTTATTATGAAGTGTCGGACTTTTTTGTTTGCGACTAGCGAGCAAACTTCTACAAATAATAAAGAAGATTGTAACAAAAATAATTATGTTATCATTTGATTAATTAGAGAACTTGTTTCATTTATATTATGAGCTTTCACCAAACGTGGGGATGACATTGGGTTGGTTGCCCCATGGTAAACAATTATGCGTATATATTTTTTTGGCGACACATGAAGGGTGCGGGGTTGGACGCTTCCTGCGTCGGCTCATCCAGACGGAAGGTCGGACCCAACCATCGCTATAGTCCACACATGACAGCGAGTGCAGTGGTGGTCGCTGTCAGATGTGGCAAGGCCCGATGGAGGAGGAAGATGGAGCGGCGCTGTATGCGACCGACGGATCTGGCAGCTAAGACAGCCGGGGGGCGAGCTCCGATGGTCGCTGGCATCGCCAGATCCAAGCACGCCGGCGATGGAGGAGAAGCACAGGGAGGAGGTGGAGGTGGAAGGTCCCGGCGGAGGCGCGTGCGGGGCCGCCGTCGGGGGCGGTGATTTTGGGCGGGGTGCGGGCGGCGGCACTAGCTGGGGCGGTGGTGGAGTGTGGCAGTGGTTGTGGGGCGATCTAGGGAGGGTGGGGGCAACGGCGCAACCCGGTGACGGCGGTGGCGGCGCGATTTGGGGAGAGCGGCGACGGCTGCTTCGGCCGAGGTTCGGGACGGCTCCTGGGAAGAAGCTAGGGGAGGCGTGGGAGGTTCGGCAAAGGGGAGGAGGCAGGCTGGATCAGGCATAGCGCGTGGGCGCCAGGGAAGAAGGCGGGGATGCGAGAGGGCGACGGGGTTGGGTATTTTTTTTCTTTTGCACTGGTTCGGGAACAACCAATCGCTCCCTATATAGGGGATGCTGTGATCCAAATAACTATTCTAATCCTGGGATTAGAATAGTGCTGTCCTATATATATATGTGTGTGTATATATATATATATATATATATATATATATATATATATATATATATATATAAATATATATATATATATTAAGGAGGCACTTGCGTATGTGAGGCTATGGACCTGGTGGGTCCCCATTGTCATCCTCTCCAAGTAAAGTCATCTCCTCGCCCGCGCGCGCTTTCCACCTGAAACAGTCAGCGCCGGCCGCCCCGCTTCCCAGTGCAGGTGATTGCTCCGCCTTCAAATGACACAAGTGCCGTCCGTCCATCCATCTGCCGCACACATTAATGATACACGGTTGCCGAGACGGCTACTCCGGCGCCACACGTCCGTCCCTCCGCCCGCCCACCATTGCTATATAAACTGCTGCGCCGGCCATAGCCGCAGTCATCCGCATCCGTTCCCTTTCTCCTATCCACACCACTACTGCCCACCATGGCTTCCTCGCGCTCCAGTGCTCTTCGGGACGGGCGGACGACGGACCACAAGGAGATGGCAGCCATTGCTGCCGACCGGCTGGCCGGCAGGCAGCCGGAGGACGACGACGTCCCAATGGAGAACATGGTAGTCGACGATCCAGCGCCCACCCCCTCCTCCGTGCCATCCTCGCTGGTGCATTGCACCATGACCATCAGCGAGGCCCGTGCCCAATATATAAATAGGGTGAGGCAGATGCGTGAGGAGCAGTTCCGGGAGGCGCAGGCCGACGCCGCCTACAACCACCATCTCCTCCAGGAGCACCTGCAGGTAGAGGAGCAGATCGCCGTGGAGCGGGCGAAGTAGGAGGCACTTCTCGACTCGTACCGCTCCGCCCGCAAGGGATGCCTCAAGCGCTGGCGGTACCGCATGTGGGTGGCGGAGGCTACGGCCGCCTACAAAGAGGCTAGCAAAGAGGGCGATGAAGCGGGCGAGGCGCTGTTTGGCGAGACCGAGGACGAGGAAGAGGACAATGTCGGCTCCCACGAGTCCCCGCTCCGCTAGCGTCGACGAGGCCCTTCTCCGCCGAGGCCCCGCGGCACCAATAACAAGGCAGAGGACACCACCGGCTCCGCCGAGGCCCCGTGGCGCCAACAACGAGGCAGAGGACATCACCGGCTCAGCCAAGGCCCCACCCTGCCGGCAACGTGGGGGAGGATTTGCACCGCCCCGCTGAGGCGCCGCCCGCCGGCAACGAGACAAAGGACATCGCCGGCTCCGCCGAGGCCCCGCCCCGCTGCCAATGAGGCCGCGCCACACAGAAAACGAGGAAGAGTAGAACATGGTAGGTCGCCGCCGCTTGGGTCCAAGTAAGGCCACCGCTGCTACCCTCCGGTTGAAGCCAAGCTAGGCGGGTTGACCATTGATGGCCGATTAGCTTCTTGGCGGCGACGTGGAGTCAGAGAGCTGCGCTGGAGAAGAACGCTGCTTCTACTTAACTGCTGGTGCAGTTGGCTGACTAACACGTGGGCCCAACAAGCCACATGTCAGTTACACAACTGCACTTGCAGTTAAGTCACTGAAGCTTCTGTTCGGCTCAGCGGGACACAGGTGGGTAGCTTCGGTTAATTAATTATACCTCCATCGCACCCCTTTTTAGTTGAAGAATATATGAAATGTAATGAAATCCGGCATGTTTATATGAAATCCGACCATGTATGAATGAATTTATTTCGATTAGTTCGAATTCTTGTATCACTGGCATTGGATGAACATGCAAAACAATACGCACTAGCATTATTCCCAGGGTGATCACCTCGTTTGCAGCAGTTTCACATGTACTCCCTCCGGTCCTTTCTAGTCTGCATGCAAGTTTTGTTTGCAGTCAAACTATCTCTACTTTGACCAATCTTATACAAAAAAGTATGCACTTTCACAATGTGCGAAGTAAAAAGGAACAGAAGGAGTACAAAGAGTTTGAGCAGCTTTTTAGCATTTCTGTACATTGCAATCAAACACACAGGCCTGGCAATTCATAGAGAACATTCAAAACAATCGATGATTATGCATCTCAGTGACTCACATGTCAGAGGCAATATTTACTTCACAACTAAAGAATAAAGAAAAAATTGATCGACCCTGCTAACAGCAAAGGGCGTCCCATTCGAAAATATCAAACGCATATCTTGCTAAAATCAATGAGCAAAATTTGACAAGGTTGTCCCATTCCAAAATATCAAATGCCTAGGATTGTGGAATGGGCAGGGTTTGCCATCAGTTTGGACATTGACATAGCACCTCGTGCTAAATAAACCAGCTGTTCTTCTTGTGCAGTTCCACCAAAATCAACCAAATTCACGCGTAGCTTGTATGATTTCGCCCTTATATGTTGCAACGCCTTGAACTTATGGGCACCTCCTTTCTTGTGGTGGAAATGAATGATTCGATGTATTCATGAACATTTTGTGTAGTTCCCATTTAAATCAAGCTGAGCACCCATGTTTGCACAAATACAAAAAAGTTATTAGTATAAAGCAAACTGTACTATGAATTGACAGTTTCAATAGGCACATACATGGTCCATGTAGAGCACACTTTTAGAAAAATGGAACTCACCAGAAAGAATCCTAGAACAACATTGTACTCGCGCATCACAGCAAAAAATGGAGATTTGTCAGTCCTTCTGAGCTGAAGTTAGTTTGGTCTTGTGGGGAGTAATGTAACCATCCTTCAACTGCTCCTTCTGATGAGAAGATAGATAGGGCTTCTTCATCCTGGCATAATCGGAACTAGTCACTTCACGTACTCCATATTCTTCTTCAGAGGAAGATGATCCTGTTGTGCAAAGACAAGAGGACTACTAAATGCTAGCATCCCTGTTTGCTCGAAAAAAAGGAAAGGAAATATTTAAAACAGCAAAGATGAAGCACTTCTCAAGGACAATACCACTTTTTCATGACAGTATCTAAACAGTAGCACAACACCAATAGAGATGACAAAGCTCAATCATATGGATGAAATCAGTGGGCGAGTACCAACCTTTGTCAGGAGGCTGATTGTGTAGAGCATACAGATGAAGCACTTCTCCGGAACCATCTGTTGCTATCTACGGGGGTGGCCATGCTTACTATATACTCCTCGACTAGTTTAATGTTTCCAACATCTTCTTGTGCAGTTCCACTAAAACATATGGTATCTGAAGATCCCTGTTTGCACAAGTAGAGATAATTATGTATGGCATCAAATCAGTGGCAAAACAATTGCTCGCTCCAGCCATAGCAATAAATTAAGATGCAAAACTATATCATTACTTGTGTCATCACAGTTCCAGTGCTTCATTACAGCACCGGGAGTTGATTTTTGTTTTTCTTCCGCTTGTTCTTCCCCTTCATCACTTGGTTCAATAAGAAGACCTCTCATGATGCAGAATTCAAACAACTCACAAGAAGAAGATCTGAACCAAATTCACCTTAACGGATAGGAAGTAAGATCTCTTCTTGTGCAGTTCCACTAAGATCAAGCAATCAAGCAATGTTATCGGTGTGACATTTTGGTTGAACTGCACAAAACACTCTTAAAACAAAAGTGTTTTGTGAAGTGTAACAAAAGGTCACAATGGCAACAAGGTGAAGTAGATAACCCTATTTACACAGAGGTGCAAAGGAAACAATTAGTGGTCAATAACAGTGGATGACACAGAAGCCAACAAAAAGAAGCATCTACCTTATCTAAATGGGAAAGAAAGCAAGACAGCAGCATTTCTCAAATGGTGGCATTGATTAATATTAACATAGAGATTATATTAACAATAAAATTCATTAAACATGTAATTTGCTTTTAACTGTGGCATTGCATCAATTTTCCAGTGGCATTATTAGAGGGTGTTTGTTTACAGGGACATTTTGGTGTAGGGACTAAAAAAACTCCGTGTCAGTCCCATCTAAACCAAACAGGAGGGACTTGTAGGGACTAAAGAAAGAAGACCCCGAGGGAGTCTTTTTGGGACTTTTTCCAACAGTTGCCCCTGCAACACATTGCACCTTGTTTCTATTAGTTCATTACTAGGGGTAACATGGTCTTTTAGCATGTCATTTAATAACCTCTAGTCTATGTTTAGTCCCTGGAACCAAGCAGGTAGGGACTAGGGAGTTTTTAACCAAACAGGGCCTTAGATTTAACAACAGCTAATAAGTCGCACGGGACAGTGGACGCACCACACCATGTGCATCTACCGATGTAATGTGGTCATGCACAGTCTGTTGCAACAAAGAACAAACAACCAAGGAGCATATTTGTGTTGGTCCTAGTTTTGTTATCTTTAGACACCTTTCCCTATGTGAGCGCAGCAAATCTAGTCCTGCTCAAACTCTACAGCCTTGTCCCTTCCTTTCCTTTTTGAACTAGTAATTTCGCCCCTTCCTTTCCTCTTTGAACCACGTCCTAGATTTATGCGATACAACTTTCCCCACTACTTTCCCCCATTCCTTTCCTCTTTGAACCACGTCCTAGATTCATGCTATACAACTTTCCCCCTTCATTTCCTCTTTGAACCACGTCCTAGATTCATGCTATATACAACTTTTCCCACTACTTTCACTCACTCCTTTCCTCTTTGAACCACGTCCTAGATTCATGGTATACATGCAGCTAGAGCAATGCATATGGAGTAAGTAAAATATACCTTAAGGTTCTTGGGGCGTGGTTCGGTGGGCGACGAGATGGCGGCGAAGAAGAAGGGGTCGGAGGCCCTCCCGCGCCGCCGCTGGGTGGAAAGTGAACAACTACGCCGGTAGTGGATTCCCTCCCTCGCCGACGGCGACAGCGTTAAGCCTCCTTCCCTTCCCGGCGGACAGATCATGTCGGCTCTTTGAGCAACAGTGAGGGTAGATAGAGGCCAACGATGTCTTGTTTAGATCTGGAGAGGGCGAGAGAGTGTGAAGAGAGCAATTACAAGCGCTGAGGCTCCAGCGTCTATATATATACTGGAGAGAGAGTGTGAAGCGTGCAAACCCTAGAAAACATTTTGACTAGTCAAAGAATCCTCCTGGCAAAAATTATGCTCAAGTGTAGTTATCGAACCCGAGACCTCAAGTTTGATGAGCGAACAGGCTAACCAGCTACACAACCCTACCGTTATGTTCAACGAGAGGAAAATAACCTTTTAGACATTCCTGCATTCGTGTGACAAGCATGCCGTGTTTTTGTGTGTGTGTGTGGGAGTCATTGGGATTTCAATCATAATCGTGTAATGTGGCTTTGGTGGTAAGACTATCCACGGTGGTGCAGAAATAATGCAGCCTTAGTCACCTTACCTCTCTCCACGTAGTACGTTGGGTCCCACCAGTCAGAGGGTGAAACAAACAAATTAATAAGAAAAAATAAAAGTGCCAACGGTGTATCTTACCTCACACATCTCGCTACTGCTCGGAAACACTGTCCAATTGATCCCTCTGTTCGCTCGCGTACTATTTTAAGTGAATCCTTATTATAACATGCACACAAATTTTGGGCACTTGTATTTGACTTAAGTCAGTGTGCCACCGTATCTCGTATACTTACTAATCCCTCCGTCTAGGTGTAATAAGTCACATTAGAAGGTGCAACAGGACCAAGGTGCATGCGTGTGCGTGTGTGTGTGTTTAACAGCATGTGTGTGTTAGAGAGTGCGACAGATCGACCTACTCCTATAGAGAGATGGTGTGTAGTGTACGATTTTAGCCGCGAGAGTCGGTGCATCCTCTCATTTTCGGGCGTGTCCGGTAGGGACATGCAGACAGCTGCCACGCCCGCTCCTGACGAGCCTGGCCCACCCAAAGCCACTCCATCGCCCGCGCGTGCTTCCCACCTGAAACGGTCAGCGCCACTCCAAAGAATCGGTGCCGCAGTCATGCCCGGGCAGAGTGGACGCGACCTCTCACTGGCGCAAGAGTGATGGTTGCTTCGTCCGTCCAACTTACTGCTGGGTCTATGTGATTTGATGGCTCATTGGTCTTTATTACTGAGGTGGTAGGACTGCTGGATGTCCCACACTTTCGGCGAAAGGAGGTACTACTACTACTAGATTACAATTTTCTCCATTCTTACAGTGGAGGAGTGCAAGAGCAGTGAAAACACGCAGGCTCAGTGATTACATGGCCCACCTCACACTATCATCGTGCGACACCTAACTCTTTACATAGTACTCCCTCCGTTCCTAAATATTACTAGATGAGTCCCCGCGCGTTGCCGCGGAACAGCGGTATATCTCTCTGCGCAAAATTATCGATTTCATAGAACTAAAAAAACTCTATAACTGCATGACAAATGTGGAAGCCAAACTAAATAAACTCCCATCATCATTTAGATCATCCCACGTAAGGAAAAAATATTAGCCAACTCCTACTGCATAATGGGATTATATTTTTCTTTTTGACATGTTAATGGGACTTAAAAGCTCACTTACATGCATGCTACCGGTGCATGCTTGCATGCAGACATGTTGATGTGATTTAAAACCCACTCACATGCATGTGCCACGGTATTTCTGCATGCTTGCATGTGGCTTAGTGCGGAGCCTCTCAACGTCTAGATTAGACGGCTATTATGGACGTATTTACTTCATCTAAAAGCTACATCAATTTTGATGATGTAGCTCAAGGAGAGGATAGAGAATTCCTAGTAGTGGGGGCTAGCTATTACTAGTAGATAAGTCTTTGTAGAGATTCCACTAGGTGAACTACATACAGAACAAAATGAATGAATCTACACTTAAAATGCATCTATATACATCTGCATGTGGTTCATGGTGAAATCTCTACAAAGACTTATATTTAGGAACGGAGGAAGTACTAGTATAGTACTACGTACTGTAATTTATCAGCGAATAAATTTGTACAATGCTATGAAGCTTATAGCTCCTGTTACATGTATCTTGCGTCCAAGGTTGCCCGTTGCAACATTTCATCAAATACAAAGGAGACTAACATGCATGCTATTGCATCTCAATGATTGACAAATCATAGCAAATATGTACTCCCTCCGTTCCAAAATAAGTGTCTCAACTTTGTGCAAACTTTAGTACAAAGTTGTACTACTACTAAAGTTGACACTTATTTTGGAACAGAGGCAGCTAAAGAAAAAAACGATCCATGCAGTCCCTAGCCCTTGAACCGTGAACCCTGACCAGACTTCAATTTGCTGGCAACGTTCGAGCTTCCTAATAAATGAAGTTTGCAAACTTTTGACCAACAGATCATTTTGTGCAGTTTCACCAAAATCGAGATGAGCATCCCTGCGGCAAAGAAATTGAAGAAGCGTCATTAGAATAAGATTACTGGGACTAGTTGATGAGACATAAACTCATCACAAATACAGTACGTAGAAGCTAGTAGAGGTTTCCCTCAAAAAAAAGAAGCCAGTAGAGGTATCAGGTATGTGCGGGGCAAAGAAGTAGAGAAATATCCACAGGGAGTGATGTGGGCAGCTGGAGCAGTGGTGCAAGCCGACTGTAAAGGGAGTTGTACCTGAGGGACGTAGCTCAACCTTGAGGAGGGCGGCGGGAGGCGGCAACTGCCTTGTCGCGGCAGTGAGCAAGGGACGAAGGCAACCTCACCGGCTTTGTGAGAGAGAACGGCGGGGACCCCTGATCGGGACGTGCCGGCAGTGGGTTTTCACCATCGGCGATGGCCACCACATCTACACTAAGCATCCACCCCTTCCCCAAGCGGACGTGATCCGCCGGGATGTTAGAGATGTGGCCACAGTCGTTTTGTGCAAGAGTGTGAAGAGAGCAACCCCAGCAAGCAACCATGTAGGCTGGCCCGTCCTGACTATGTATATAGTGGAGCGCTCGCGCGTGTAGGAGTAAACTCCTCATTAACCTTGCAATTGGCTCTTTGCCTCTTCGGGAAGTCGAGCAATAATGGTAGTGTAGTAAATATCGTTCTGGCTATATGAGATCGAATGAATTGCTGCACGTCCACCACGTGGGCGAGGGAGAGTGCTACTACCTCCATCCTGGTTTATAGGTCCCTTTTATAGTTTGTGCCAAATTTTTACTAAAGATTTAACTAACAAAATGTTAATGCATGTCAAGAAAAATTATCTCATTGGATTCGTATTTGAACATAGTTTTCAAAAATATAATGTTTGGTGACATGCATGAACATTTTCTTAGTTTAATCTATGGTCAAAATTTGGCACGAAATACAATGGGGACCAATAAACCCGGACAGAGGTAGTAGTACATACGGAGCAAAATGAGTGAATCTACACTCTAAAATACATCTATATACATCAGTGTTTGGAGTATGTACTAGTAGTTCATATTAAAATCTACTAAAGGACATATATATTCCAAACAATATGATAGAATCTCTATAACCAAGGTAGTAGGGACGAGGAGTAAATGGAGGGAGTAGTAAATTTTTCTCCTCGCCCATGCGCGCCGGCGGAGCAAGCTTCACCTCATCCTGCGAGCCACCGCGCCCGTGGGCGGGAGAGATGGCGTACTAAGCAAGCTTCTCCTCGTTCTGTGAGTTGACGGGATACATCAAAAGTACTCCAGTGTATAGAGCCTTGCCTCTAAGGTAGGCCCCACATGGTTTGCCTCTTTTTTTAATTTAACATAACGCGTCAAGTCGCAATTTGTTTGTTCACCCATGGTAGACGATCCTCCCTCCACCAAGTGGACAACTAGTACACATGCCAAATTACCACGTGGGCTGCCTTTTCGTACAGAAATGAGCTCCACTGTGTACCCGCGCGGGTGTGGTTGGGAAAGAGATGGGAGTACGTGCACCATGCATGCACCTCTTCTCTTCGTGCACGTCACCCACCTACGTGGGTGTGTGTGAGAGATACAAACCGCGTTCGTGAGTGTTTTTTGTTTTGGGGTGGGGGTTGATTTCGTGAATTATTTGTGGGAATATGTGTCGATGACATCTCAAACAAAATTTTGCATGCAATGTGTGTGAAATGGAGGCCTATCCATATCATACATAGAGGGTCGGGCAATCCACGAGAAGAGAGGGAGGGGTCATAGCTATCGATAGAGTTAAAGAGAGGATCAAGTGGGTGGGTGCGATATCGATGAAGAGAGCCATCAAAATTGTGTGTGTGTGCAAGTCAAAGATATAGTGCGACTGGCCTACCGGAACGTTAGAGGGCACATGTCAAGTTTTTGTGTGGCAGGGAGAGATGACTAGAGCGCTCGATGTATCGGTGTGTGGGGGGAGGGGGTGGGGGGAGGGGTAGGCAGAGGCCTAACTACAGAGGTAGAACAACTCGTATATGTGTTGAGAAGGAGAGACCCAGCTATGTCTTGAGGGAGATCGGTCGACATCCATACATAACTGAAGGACGGGAAATATGATGGGATAGAGAGAGAGGAGAGAGGGAGGGAGGGAGAGGGAGGGAGAGGGGTAGAGTGTTGGATGGGTGATGGAGTTGCTTCTCAGAGATGTTGGGAGAGGCCTACTAGACAAACTGAGGGTGGAACTGCGATGTTATCGATAAGAGTGGGGATGTGTTTCTGTGTGTGCCTGTGCGTGATAGATCTATCGGGACGCATCCATGGATGATGAAGGGGAACCATGTGTTTGGTAAGAAAACCTAACTAGATCGGTAGATCAATTGTTGTTTGTCAGAGGAAGGGAGAGACACAACTAATGAGGTAGATCGATCAACGTGTGGGTAAAAACGAGTTATAAGGACCTAGCTAGCTATATGTATAGCAAGAGATCGGTCGGTGTACGTCCATTTGTTAGAGGAAAATAAGGCCCAGCGAGACGGATAGACAAAGAGAATGGAGCTAGGAGGTGGTGCGAGAGGCCCAACTACTAGCTAGATAGAGGGAGGAGTGTGCGGTTGTGAGATGGATGAAAAGAGGGGCGAGATTTTACACGTGTGTCTGACCGTATGAGAGACACGAGGCAAGGACACATAAAGCAGGAGATTGAAGGTGTGTGTGTGTGTGTGTGTATGTTGTAGGCAGGCATCGCTGGAGAGGTTTATCGATCGGTGTGTGTCGGAAAGGAGTTGTGGAGACTCTGGGAGAACGACCTAAAGAAAAAAATGAATGTGCCCGGTGGATAGAATGCCGAGGGAGGGGGAGGGGGAGGAGGGCGTGTGCATGCACGAGAGAAAGTTAGTGGTAGTTACAAAGGTTAGAGGATTGTGTGGGTGTAAGAGACTAACAATGATCATAATTTGATATGAAAGCGGATTCATATATATGAATAGGAGATCATAGTGTTTTAAACATTGCATGCATGAATATAGCGGTGATACACGTGCTGTGCACATGTTATACCATAATGTGATAATGCATAGAGTTTGCAACTCACAGCTAAATGCCAAACAATCTAAACCATAATATACATCAAACAATCTCACATTTTATTTGAATTTGTGATAATGTGTGGCGTTTGCAGCTTACAACTAAATATCGAGCAATCTAAACAATACTATATATCGAACATTCTCACATTTTATTTGAATTTGTGGTAATGTGTGGTGTTTGCAACTCACATCTAAATACTTGTAGGCGTAGGGGGCGGGGCACCATACATAATGTGATAAACACATTATACATATGAGACATGGTTTAGATTATGAAGATCTAGCTAGAGCTAGAAATGTAATGTGATTTGAAATCAAAATAAAGTGGATTCAAAAAATCTAGTTCGAGTTCATATAGTACACATAGTTCATATGTAACTCGAGACTAATCATGTGGTGTGCTGTGAAGATAATACACAAACGATGGTTTAACTTGACAATAATGATGATTGTAGATCTTATTAAAACAGAGAAACGAATTCAAATGTTTTGACTTCACAACAATCATTACTGTAGATCTTATTCAAATTTAGTTCATATTGAAGCGGTAGTATATACGCTTGGAATGCACTAAAATGTTCATTTGAGTAGTAGGTTGCATGCATTATACACATAGCGAAATATTTTAATTGAACATAACATGAATTCAAAGTTTTGAATGACATTAGTAGTGCGCATTGATTTGGTACAGTACACGTTAGGTTTGTCCGGAAATTTCAACCCGCGCCTTGTTAGCCCGAAATATTTAAGAAATATCTTTGTCTCGTTGTGCTCCGACAACTCCCTCCATCTCAACCCGCGCCTTGCTATTCCGAAATTACAACGCGCGCGAAAACTCCCACCTCCTGGGAAATCCCGACACGCGAAATGCCCGCGGCACCCCTGAACCGAAAGAACCGCCTCAAATCGGTGGGGGGTACTTTCGTAACTTACCCCACATTTCAGACAAGCGCGTCTCTAAGCCATGGTTCCCCAGTGCCATCCCATCTGCCCACCCATTCGTACACCGAGGCCGCGAAAACCCGCGACGAAACCCCACACCCTGCTCCGTCCGCCACCCAGCCGGAGCCTCTTCCCCGACGACGTCGTCCACAGCAACACCTCGATGTCCCTCGTCCATCGTACCTGATGAGGATCCGTCGTCGATCTCATCGTCCCGTCGGTTTAGCCACCCCGTCCTCCACCTCCAAGGAGCTGCCCTGACGTTCCCCTCGTCTTTCGCGCCACCTCCATTCTCACACCCCCGTCTTCACCTGCACCACCAGAAGAGCATCATCATCACTGTTTCCTCGGATGAAGCTGCGGCCTAATTGGCGCCACCAAAGAGGTTGTACACTAATCGCCGTATTTTCTTCTTGATTCGATCTCACGGTGCTGCCGACGCTCGGTCCCGAGCCGAAACGGCGCGGCTCCATCCACGACGGTGTCGACGGCCACTTCCTCCACGGCCTCGCTCCCTCGGCGGCGACATCCACATCAGTAGGAACTGATGTTGCTTTAGCTCTCGCTCGCGCTGCTGCTCTGCTCTTGCTCTTGGTCCCCTGCTTGGTCTGCTCTTGCTATTGCTCTTGCTCGCGCTGCTGCTCTCGCTCTTGCTCTTGCTTGTGATGCTGCTCCGATTTGGCTACACTTCAGTCGACTGAATCGACTTTTGGGTCAGTCAATTTTCAAGGGGTGGGCTCGCCGGGGTGAAGGAAGAACCAGCCGCAGCGGGGAGGGGGGCTCGCCGGAGAGGTACCCCACTATCTATCTTAGGGTTCAGGATGGGGGCGGTGGTCGCCGGCGGTGGCGGGGCGTTGGCGGGGCGGTGGCCTGGGTATCGCTAGAGAAAAATCTCGGCATGGGGGGGCCTAGAGGGATGGCCGGGGCGGCGGCGGACCGGCGGTAGGGAGTGTTTTTGGGGCGGGCGGGGCGGCGCACCGCCGGCCGAGAGCGGCGGGGGGCTGCTGTTTGGCCGGTGGTGGCTGGCGGCTCAGGGGGGTGGAGGTTGAAGATGAACCTCAGGCCCTTGATTTCGTATCCAACGGCTGCAAAATCGACTGACCAGATATGAAAAAGTCAGTCGACCGACGTGTAGCCTCACCTTGCTAGTGCGTTCAGTTTCGTCAGCAAAATTCAGTTTCGACAGCAAAATTCAGTTTTGACAGTTAAGTTCAGTTTCGACAATTAAGTTTAGTTTCGACAGTTAAGTTCAGTTTCGACAGTTAAGTTCAAAGATGAGCGGCTGATGTATTTTACATCTAGCACTTTGTGGTTATGTATTTTACGTCATGTATTGGAGATGCTATTAGAATTCCACTCAGGTTAACGTTGTTCGTTGTCTCTCTTGTCCTGCTTCATCCTCGGCGTCGTACAACTCACCGGAGCTGCTCCAACAACGAAACCCTCCATCACAACGGAGCAGTACCTTGGGCTCCATCTCCAGACGCCTAAGATCTTCTTCCCCTCCTCCGATAGCAAAGTCGGCCGGAGCATCCTCACCGGCCAACCCAATCACGCTGAGATCGACATGGCTTCGCCAAAGAGATTGTACACTTGTTGCATCTCTTTTTTACTCTACATGTTATATATATTGTCCACTGAGCACACAGATTTGTTCCTTTAGTGTCTCCTTGAAAGAAAAACGTAGGAATTTTAATTTTCACTTGTCCTCCTTTTCAAATTCCTATTCACGAAGCACAAGACTAAGAGATAGTAGCATAATAGCATTATAACCGTACATTTTCTTGTGGTTTGACTTAATCTCACCATGCTCCTTTGCATCATGTGATCTTCAAATTGTTGTGAATCAAACACCCAGATTGGCAGAAATCTTGTGTTTTTAAATTCTCTGTTTTGCACGTGCATTCCTATCCTATTCCTGTCTATTTCCTATCCCTGCATTGTTGGAATCCTCCAATTCAAATGAGCCCTTAAAGAATTACTTCTCTTACAGATAGTTGTCAAAGAAAACCTTGCGTGGTTTGTCCCGCTCCTGCTGCGCCGTCGTCCACCCCAGCTCAGTTGCTCCAACGACAGAAGGGTCCAGCACAGCAGGGATCCGGCCTCCAGACTGTCTTTTGCCGCCTCTGATATTCTTCCCCGCCGTTGGCAGCCATGAAAACTGCATTACCATCATCAACCGAGCAGATGACCTCGAGGACTACACGGGTCCGCAAGAGAGGTCGCACTCTTTCGTGTCTGCTTATGTTATGCATCGCTTAATATTACATGCTACTTTATCGTCCTGTTCACCGATTAGACCCTGAGTCAGCTCCAAACTAATGGTCAAACTTGAGTTTTTAAATGGTTGTGGGGTACATATCGGGGCCACTATCAATAGTATATATCTACTATCTGGTTAATCTCCGGTGTCTACTATGAGTTTCATGTTGGGTGGGAAACAAACAGTAAAGAAGCCATTATCTGTATTTTTTAACTGAAGCCATTATCTGCCTGCTATTATTGGTTTTGGGTCTATCCACAGGTTGCTACCATATCACTCTAGATTTCTGCATGCACTCCTTACATAATCTCACTATGTTTTATTCCTATGCATGACAGTTATTGTAAACAATGGAACTGAACATGTAGAGCAAAAGAGACGAGCCTTGCGTGGCAATAAAATTTCATGTAGACGTTGCTCCATGGTAGGCGCAAAGGCAGCCCCCGCTCCACACATTTCGGATTGTAATCGAGAGGAAGATATCTGTTCTGAGGGGGATTCAGAAGGAGAAGACAAATCCTATTTACCCCCTGAGGTCTTCGCTCTAACTTGGCATGCTGATGTTGGTTATATCATGCTTATGGTGTCTTGCATTGCTTACTTTATACATCAAATATGTCATCTGCTTAGTTTAGACATCCTTTGTGCGAATGCCATCTGTTTAGTTTATTCATCGTTTATGTGAATTATACAACGCCATCTTGTTTATCCAGGCATCATATATGTGAATTTTGCAATGCCATCCTGCTTAGCCAGTCATCTTATATGTAAATTATATCAGGCCATCCTTTTTTTCATTACATATTACATTTGTCAACAATGTTAGTACATTCAACTGCTCTTCATGTGCATCAGCCATTTGACACGGTGATGGCAAATTCTGGAGTGAAAACAAGGTCTTCAGAGCAGACTATGCTATCTGACGAAGCGCATATCTCGCTGGTTACGGATAGCTCCTCAGAGGAGGATTCAGAGACAGATGACCAGTCCTATCCCCCCCCCAAGGTGTATGCTCTAACTTGGCAGGGTTATGTTGCTCATATCGTGCGTATGGTGTCTCGCATTGCTATGTCATTTGATTAGTTTAGACATGCTTTGTGTGAATGCCACCTCTTCAGTGTCTAATTACCATATATGTGAATTATGCATTGCCATCTTGTTGCAAGACATTATATATGTGAATTATACAATGCTATCTTGTTGCAAAGGCATTATATATGTGAATTATGCAATGCCATGTTGTTTAGCCAAGCATCATGTATGTGAATTATATCATGCTATCATTTTTTGTATTACATGTTCCATTTGTCGACAACGTTTGTATATTCAACTCCTCTTCCTGTGCATCAGCCATTTGAAGCGGTGATGGAAGTATCTGGAGTGAAAACAAGGTATTCAGAGCAGACAATGCTACCTGCTGAAGCAGACATCTTGCTAGTAGCTCCTCAGAGGAGGATTCAGAGACTGATGACCAGTACTATTTCCCCCCTGAGGTCTATGCTCAAACTTGGCAGGGTTATATTACCCATGTCATGCATGTTGTCTTGCATTGCTTAGTTTTTACATCATATATGGATTGCCATCTGCTTACTTGCTTACTATATAAATCATATATTTGAATTATATCATGCCATCATGTTTACATAGTACATACACATCATCTATCTGAATTATGGCATGGCAACCCATTTAATAAAGACATCATATAGTTATATCATCTCATCCTGTTTAGTGTTTGCAGTCATCATATTTTGAATTATGGCATTCTATCCGTGAATGTATGTGAATTATGGCATGCCAACCTATTTAATAAACACATTATATAGTTATGTCATGTCATCCTGTTTACATAGTCTCATATTTTGAACTATGTCTTTCCATCTTTTTTAGTTAGCCATCATAATGTGAAATTGTGTCATGCTATCCTGTTTAGTTAGCCATCATATATGTGAAATTGTGTCATGCTATCCTGTTTGGTTAGACAACATAAATATGAATTATTTCATGCCCTCTTTTATTCCCCACTATCCATTGCACCTGTCTATCATACAATGTCTATACTTTCAATTACTTTTCTTGTTTATCACCATTTGAATTGGAGAGCGTGATGGCAGTATCTAAGGGAGTAACAACACGGTCTTCAGAAAAGATAGTGCTACCAGTTGATGCAGATAGAACCACGATTGTACTTGCCCAAGGACCAGATCCACCACACATAACCCAGACTCTCGCAGATTGTACCCCTACCCAGTTGGACAGAGAACCAGCTACACCCCTTCTAACCCCAACCCCGGCAGATAGTAACCCAGTTCCAGTTGACACAGTACCGTCTCCACCACAAAGCACCCAAACACGAGCAGTTAGTAAGGGAACTATAGTGCCCAAAGCACGAGGACCACCACTTCGAATCCCAACTCAACGCTTAAAGGAGAAGAAGATTTGTTCTCAGGTCACATTCTGTAGCTATGGTTCATACTCCTTTGCTCTTACATTACTATATTTACTCATACCAACTATTTTCAAATTTGAAGGATGGAATTGAAACTCCAATGGCGCAACAGGTATGTTTTAAACCTGTTTCTTTAACTGGTTTGCTATTGTAACCTGCTCTATGTTGATTTCAGTTTCAATTGAATAAACAGTTATGTTCTCATGTCATGCACATTACAAGTGTTGTTATTGCTCTATAGTTACCCACACTTATATTCTGTCTATTCTGCTTTGTCTTGAACAAATATTATTTGAACTGTGTCTCTATCTTGATTTGGCAACAAAAACTAGAATGATATAGACCATAAAGTGACCATGGTACATAGATATATGTTTGTTTCATGTTGTTATCCTGTCCACTTTACTACCGAACTCATTTACCAAAATGAGTTTCATATACAACAAGGTAAACATGTGATGTGTCTGCTTGTTTCTCTTTTAGAATGCAGACAAAATATTGGAGAACAGTACCGCGTTATCCAATGGTAAAGGAAGTAATGCAGATAAGGTTCAAGATAGTGAGACATCCCTGTTGGTCTCCAAGAAAGCTGATAAAAACTATCTTGATGACAGCGAGGGAACCCAAAAGTCTTGTCTTGATGTAGTGTTCGAGTTACTGGCCACTACTGCTGGCACAAGCTCTTCGAACTCGCTGCCTAAATCAGTTCATCTTCTTGAGTCTCAACTTCAAGTTGAAAGACATCAATCAGATGTGCTACGACAGGAAGCTGAAGGACTGAGGAAGTCCCTATAGAAATCAGATGCATATTTTCTGGTGCAACAGCAAGCGCTGGAGGATTTAAGCGCCAAACAAGAGAAAGTTAATAAGCTTGCTAAGCATCTTGCCAGCATTATGGGTACCCAGGATATTGTTTCTTGAGATCTTCTGAAGTGGTTTTAGTTCTGGATTTGTTTTGCTGCGGCGTTTATTTGCGTTGGTCGCCAACTTTGACAACCAGTGTATATGATATGCTGCTTTGTTCCCTATATTTGCACTGGTGGAGAACTTTAATGTCCAGTGGATGTAATATGTGTAATAGACGTGATAGCCTAGCGTTAGTTGCTTGCTTATTTATTTCCTTGTTGTCTTGTTTATTTGTTTGCTTGTAGTCATTGCAGTTCTTTTTCCGCGGTTTGCTAGTGGCTGCAATAACCTATTTTTTAAAAGTAGGCCACAATAACCATGGGCTAATATTTACTGTAGTGACACTGGGACTCCTACTGGCCATAGAAATAGTGAGCCTTCTATGGGCCGTAGAAACAATGGGCCTCCTACGGGCCATAGAAACAATGGGCCTTCTGCGGGCCGTATCATCAATGGGTCTTATACGGGTCGTATGATCGATTGGCCAAACATGGGCCAAACAGACTGCATTATGGCCATAAACGGGTTAGAGTTGGAATCGTCCGTTCATGGGCCGACCATAACGGGCCATCTTTAATGGGCCGTATTTGATGACGCTATGAAAACGGCCCAACGTATTAACGGACCACAAACGGGCCGACTGTAACCACGGGCTGAATTTGGCCCACAAGCAGAAAATGACTGTAACGGACCGTAAGTAAACGAATGCTGGAAATGAGCCCAAGAATAAATGGGCTCTGAGAAGGCCGAAAGATAACATGGGCTGGAAATGGCCCAACGGAATAACGGGCCGTTAATGGGTATAAAGTGATACACTGTTCATTACAGGCTAGTTTCACCACGGGCCGTTAATGGGTGTAAAGTGATACACTATTCATTACAGGCCAATTTCACCACGGGCCGTTAATAGGACAAGAGTTACATAGGGCCTCATATGGGCCGAAAGACGTCATGGGCCATACATGCGCCAGAAGTGAAAACGAGCTGGAATCATATTGGATGGCCCAGATGACGCTACTGGGCCTAATTCGGATAGGGCGTAACAGGCCTTGGGTTAGCGGGCTGTAAATGGGCTATATGCGAGCAGGCCGTTAACAGGCTTTCCATGGGCCGGCCCGCCACCTTTTGACCAAGTCAAACGGGCCGGCCTTTTCACAGGAATGGGCCTCTGTTGGGCCGTGCCATGTGTCGACGTATCATAGGCACCTTCCGTCCAATGAGTGGATGGCATCTGTCCTAACGATGAGCCGACACGTGTTTCCTCCAGCCAATGATGATTTTACACGTGGAAAATCCCCATTGGTCGGGGCTGTTAACGGGTTATCGGATCCAAAACCCGACCCGATAGCTTAACGGCGTTCCGTTACGGTGGATGCCACGTGTCGGTCACCCTTGACGAAAGCACTTCTATGACGCGTGATTTGTCGTCATGGAAGTGGACACTTCCGTGATGATAATTTTGGTAATGTCATGGAACACTTCTACGATAGCGCAGGTATGACTATCTTGATTCTATCATAAAATCGTCATGGATGTACATGCATGACAAAAAACGCAACCTACTGTGACAAACACGTATCATCACGGAAGTGTATTTTTTTGTAGTGATCATGTCATCTTTCCTAATGCGTTACTCTGTTCTTATGAACTTAATACTCTAGATGCATGCTGGATAGCGGCCGATGTGTGGACTAATAGTAGTAGATGCAGGTAGGAGTCGGTCTACTTGTTGCGGACGTGATGCCTATATACATGATCATGCCTAGATATTCTCATAATTATGCACTTTTCTATCAATTGCTCGACAGTAATTTGTTCACCCATCGTAATACTTATGCTATCTTGAGAGAAGCCACTAGTACCTATGGCCCCGGGGTCTATTTTCCATCATATAAGTTTCTGATCTATTTTTATTTTGCAATCTTTACTTTTAATCTTTATCATAAGAATACCAAAAATATTATCTTATCATCTCTATCAGATCTCACATTTGCAAGTTGCCGTGAAGGGATTGACAACCCCTTTATCGCATTGGTTGCAAGGTTCTTATTTGTTTGTGTGGGTACGAGGGACTTGCGTGTGGCCTCCTATTGGATTGATACCTTGGTTCTCAAAAACTAAGGGAAATACTTACGCTACTTTGCTGCATCACCCTTTCCTCATCAAGGAAAAACCAACGCATGCTCAAGAGGTAGCAATCATATCTACTATATGATTCACGCTCGACCTTTAGGTCTCAGTGTTCCGAGGCCATATCTGCATATGCTAGGCTCGTCAAGTTTAACCCGAGTATTCTGCGTGTGCAAAATTGGCTTGCACCCGTTGTATGTGAACATAGAGCTTATCACACCCAATCATCACGTGGTGTCTCGGCATGACGAACTATAGCAACGGTGCATACTCAGGGAGAACACTTGTACCTTGAAATTTAGTGAGAGATCATCTTATAATGCTACTGTCGTACTAAGAAAAATAAGATGCATAAAGGATAAACATCACATTCAATCAATATAAGTGATATGATATGGCCATCATCATCTTGTGCCTTTGATCTCCATCTCCAAAGCACCGTCATGATCACCATCGTCACCGGCTTGACACCTTGATCTCCATCGAAGCATCATTGCCGTCTCGCCAACTATTGCTTCTACGACTATCGCTACCGCTTAGTGATAAAGTAAAGCAATTATATGGCGATTGCATTTCATACAATAAAACGACAACCATATGGCTCCTGCTAGTTGCCAATAACTGTTACAAAACATGATCATCTCATACAACAATTTATATATCATCACGTCTTGACCATATCACATATTCACATCACAGCAAGCCCTGCAAAAACAAGTTAGACGTCCTCTACTTTGTTGTTGCAAGTTTTACGTGGCTGCTACGGGCTTCTAGCAAGAACAGTTCTTACCTACGCATCAAAACCACAACGATTTTTCGTCAAGTGTGTTGTTTTAACCTTCAACAAGGACCGGGCGTAGTCACACTCGATTCAACTAAAGTTGAAGAAACAGACACCCACTAGCCACCTGTGTGCGAAGCACAGCGGTAGAACCAGTCTCATGCACGCGGTCATGTAATGTCGGTCTGGGCCGCTTCATCCAACAATACCACCGAATCAAAGTATGACATGCTGCTAAGCAGTATGACTATTATCTCCCACAACTCTTTGTGTTCTACTCGTGCATATAACATCTACGCATAGACCTGGCTCGGATGCCACTGAAGGGGAACGTAGTATTACAAAAAATTTGCCTACGATCATGCAAGATCTATCTAGGATAAGCATAGCAACGAGCGGGGAGAGTGTGTCCACGTACCCTCGTAGAACGAAAGCAGAAGCATTTAGTAACGCGGTTCATGTAGTCGAACGTCTTCACGATCTGGCCAATCCAAGCACCGAACGTATGGCACCTCCGAGTTCTGCACACGTTCAGCTCGATGACGTCCCTCGAACTCTTGATCCAACAAAGTGTCGAGGGAGAGTTCTGTCAGCACGACGGCATGGTGATGGTGATGGTGAAGTAATCCGCGCAGGGCTTCGCCTAAGCACTATGTGAATATGACCGGAGGCGTAAGCTGTGGAGGGGCGTCGCACACGGCTAACAATGTTTGTTGTGTGTTCTAGGCGCCCCCTCTCCATGTATATATAGGTGGGAGGGGGAGGGGAGCAGCAAGGGCGCGCCCAAGTAGGAGGAATCCTACTTGGGAGCCTTGTCCAATTCGGCCTCCCCCCCCTTCCAAAAGTGTTGGAGGGGGAAGGAAAGAGAGGGGGGGAGAGAAGGGAAGGGGAGGCCGAATCCTCCTCTTTCCTTTCTCTATTCCCCTCCTTCCTTCTCCTCCTATTTGGCATATATGGGGCGCACCAGCCCACTAGGGGCTGATCTGTCCCGCCCTTGGCCCAATAAGGCCCATATCTTTGCGGGGGGGGGGGGGGGCGGAACCCCTTCTGGTGACCCAATACGTACCTGGTACCCCCATAACACTTCCAATGTCCGAATACTATCGTCCTATATATGAATCTTTACCTCTCGACCATTTCGAAACTCCTCGTCATGTCCGTGTTCTCATCCAGGACTCCGAACAACATTCGGTCACCAAATCACATAACTCATATAATACAAATCAGCATCGAACATTAAGCGTGCGGACCCTACGGGTTCGAGAACTATGTAGACATGACCGAGACACATCTCCGGTCAATAACCAATAGCGGAACCTGGATGCTCATATTGGCTCCTACATATTCTACGAAGATCTTTATCAGTCAAACCACATAACAACATATGTTGTTCCCTTTATCATCGGTATGTTACTTGCCCGAGATTCGATCATCGGTATCATCATACCGAGTTCAATCTCGTTACCTGCAAGTCTCTTTACTCGTTCCGTAATGCATCATCATGTAACTAACTCATTAGTCACATTGTTTGCAAGGCTTATAGGGATGATCATTATCGAGTGGGCCCAGAGATACCTCTTTGATACACGGAGTGACAAATCCTAATCTCGATCTATGCCAACTCAACAAACACCATCGAAGAGACCTGTAGAGCATCTTTATAATCACCCAGTTACGTTGTGACGTTTGATAGCACACAAGGTGTTCCTCCGGTATTCGGGAGTCGCATAATCTCATAGAGGAACATGTATAAGTCATGATGAAAGCATTAGCAATAAAACTATACGATCATTATGGTAAGCTAACAGATGGGTCTTGTCCATCACATCATTCTCTAATGATGTGATCCCGTTCATCAAATGACAACACATGTCTATGGTCAGGA
This sequence comes from Triticum timopheevii, assembly GCA_963921465.1. Lineage (NCBI taxonomy): Eukaryota > Viridiplantae > Streptophyta > Magnoliopsida > Poales > Poaceae > Triticum > Triticum timopheevii. The sequence continues at coordinate 527,593,991 of OY997272.1, read as the reverse complement.
AACTTAACCATCTTTGATTAACGAGCTAGTCTAGTAGAGGCATACTAGGGACACTTTATTTTATCTATGTATTCACACATGTATCAAGTTTCCGGTTAATACAATTCTAGCATGAATAATAAACATTTATCATGATATAAGGAAATATAAATAACAACTTTATTATTGCCTCTAGGGCATATTTCCTTCAGTGTCGGCCATCCTGCGATTCCTCACTCGGGATAAGAGGCTCCCTCCCCCTCTGGAACCCTAGACCCCCACTTGTCCCTCCCATCACTCGCCCCCTCAAATTATTTGACACGCGAAACTACCCTCGCCATGGCCGACCTCGCCTACGCGCTCTCCGACCACCCCGCGCCCTAGTATCATGTTCAGCAGCTACGTCGTCGTCCTCTTCTCCGACTACGCACACTGGATCGAGGTGGAATGCGTCGAGCCATGTGGGTCGAGCTCTTCTTCCACCTCCGGCCGCCGCACCTCGTCGTGTGACGCGTCGGTGTTAGGCCCCCTCTGGCTTCCCCGAGGCCTCCTCCAGCTTCACAGTGAGCTGTCGTGCCCGCTGCCCCTTTTTCCCTCGTTTCCACTGTCGTAGTGTCGCATGCGTCCTTCCATCGCTGTGCCCGGAGCTTCGCTCCGTGCGTGCCTTGGCCGCGCTCACCGCGAGCCACTCGCACTCCGTCCGCACCCTGCATGCGTGCCCCCGCGCCCCGGTAGTGTATATTGTAAGTGAAATGGATTTCAATTATTTTTCGATTGTTGCAGGCTATCTTTTTTATACATTTGAAGTAGTGTATATTGCAAGTGAAATGGATTTCAATTGTTGCAGGCTATCTCTTTTATACATTTGAAGTATTGTATATTGCAAGTGAAATGGATTTCAATTATTTTTCAATTGTTGCGGGCTATCTTTTTTATACATTTGAAATTTGATACGCATATATTTATAGGTGCAATCAGAAAATATCTATACATATGAAATTTTATATGTATTGTATTCATAAGAGTAATCCGAAAATAAAAAGGCTCGTGGCAACTCGGTCGAGGGTTTTCCTCCTCTAGCGAGAAACCTAGCCGCCGCCACAGGAGAGCCGCTCCTTCCCGCGCCGTCTTCCGGCGGCTCTCCTCCGCCGGCGACCTTTTGGTCGTCGATGGTGAGGGGGGTCGCTGGATCCCGCGCGTGTGGATCATTTATAGCTTTAGGTTTTAGGGCCTAAGAAGCTTAGGGTTTTGGATCGTTCAACGTCTTGGCTTCAACGGCAGCGGCGACAATGCTGAATAAAGAAGCTCTGGATTCTTCTCCGACGATGCGATCGTCTCTATGGTCGGTGAAGGATCTGGGAACCAGTCTGTTCAAGCAGGGATGTCATGGCGGCGGTGGCATCCTTCTGGTGGACATGTGTCCTCGGGCTCTGCCGTTGCGACGGCACCTACTCCAACGTTGGCGCGGAGCTTGGGAGGTAGTCGAGGAGCGGATGTAGATTGTGGTCTGCATCGACGACATCTGGAAGAAGGAACGTGTGTTGGGATCGTGGTTCGTGGATGGCAGGTATGGTTTCCTCCTCCGACGTCTTAGTCATGTGGGGGTGGCTTATCTGGAGTTCGATGGCGTGTCCGGGGTGTTGCCCCGGTCTGATTCGTTCAACGACAACAGTTTCACCTTTGGCGAGCCACCTTGGAGATCCGCAAAGCTGCATATCAGCGATGGAGCCGCGTTGAGCTCGGGTGAGAAGGTGATCCATCATTTTTTCTTTCGGTGGCTGCTATGGTGGTGCCGGAGGCAGGTGACGGGCGTTAGTGTCAAGCTCATAGACGTTTTGCTATCTTTTCAGTTTTGTCATGTCGGTCTTTATGTGACTTGTACTTTAATTTTTATGATATGAATGAGACACATGTTACCATGAAAAAAAACGGGTGTTCTACTACTACAATTTAGTTAACCAGACCTGTGCTAACGATTGGGGTCCACCAGGTTACGGAACGCTAAGGCGGTGGGTGGTGATTGCAAGGCGATCGCGTACGCACGCTAGGGTTAGGGTTCTCGTGCATCTGGGTGGTTGGATTTCGGCAAGGATCGGGACGGCGATGGCGTCTCCCCGAACCTAGGCCGGCGGATCTGCCCTTCCCCGTCCTGGAGCGGAGCTGATGACGGGTGGAGGTGAGGGAAAGAGTGCGGCCATGGCAAACAAAACGCCATCCAAGTCATCACCGGCGGCGGCGGCTACGCCGACGACGAGGAAGGCAGATGGATCAGCTAGTGGGGGCGCGGATAAGACCCCCATTGAGAGCAAGACACCAGATCCGGCGGCAAGTCTTTCAGCGCGTCTTGGCGGCATGGTGCTCATGGATAAAGAGGTAGAAGGCTTTGTTTTTGAAGATCCAAAACCTCACGCCCGTAGAGATCACCGTTGGTCAGCCGTTGGTAAAGTATGTTCTCCCAGGCCAATGAAGATGTCGGTCGTCGAGAAAACCATGCCGAGAGCCTGGGGTCTACATAAGGAGGCCAAATTTGCTGAGATCGGCCCCAATATTTTTGAGGTCCACTTTGGGTCAGAGGGAGACTTTCGGCATGTGATGCATAATGGCCCTTGGCAATTTGATTTTAGTGTTCTCATCATGAAGGAGTACGAGGGAGGCAAATGTCCATCAGAGATGGTGTTTGAATTCATTGACGTTTGGGTGCGAGTCACGGATCTACCACCGGATAAGAGGACGGAGGAGTTTGGCAGAGCTTTGGGGAACTGGCTTGGGGAGATCGTCAGAGTGGATGTAGATAAGGATGGACTTGCGAGAGGACAGAGCTTGAGAGTGCGAGCAAAAATTTCAGTGTTTGATCCGTTGATTAGAGGTTTCTATTTAAGGAGGAGAATTGAGGATGATGAAAAAACGTGGTTTGACTTTCACTATGAGAAGGTTCCACATTTCTGTTTTGATTGTGGCAGACTGGTGCATGAAGACGGGGTGTGTGACCCTCCTTTGGAAACAGCCCAACAATGGGGAGGCTGGCTCAGAGCTTCTCCAGGGAGGAACAACTCAGGTAAAGAAGGATCTATGGCTGGGGCTAGCAGCAGCAACATTGGGGGTGGCAGCTCTCACACTGGTGAGACTGCAAAAAAGTATGCCGAGCACCCCAGGGTCAAGGACCAACCGGTCAAAAGGAACATGAACAGAGATTTTTCGTTCACGGCCAATTCTCGCACTGGCGAGGGGTCTAGGGACGCGCAGAAAGAGGTTAACAGCCCATCCAGGGGAAAGACTAATGTGGCAGAGCGACAGAATCAGGATCTCCGAACACAGCTGGAGCAGAAAAGAGAACATGACCTTCAGACAGAATTAAATAAGAGGCAGGAAGCGGATAGGAGTAGGGACTTGCGTCGGGATCAGCGCCATGCAGCGGAACGCCATGCAGTATCACGTTCGGAGCAAAGACATCAAAATGATTCTGTTGGTGGAGGAGGGCGACGCCATGCAGGCCCGTATCGCGAGGAGATGTCACATGCAGATCATGAGGCTGAGGGAGGCTGTTGGGCATCAACACGTAATGGCCTTCGGGCTAACCATGCTGGCCGGAGGGAGATTTGCGCAGATTCTACGCGTGGTTTTGGCCGAACCAAAGGTAGGTATGTCAGGAGGCCTAGGGCACAAAGTGACCATGGGGGAGGCAACCAACAGGAGTACCGGGAGAAGGAATCGGGGAGGAAGCGGCCCCCGAAGCAAGTTTGGCTGGCAAAAGGTGATAACGATAGGCAAGTTAATCATGATATGTTTATTCGCGATACGAGGCAGAAAACTTCCTCAGTGTTTGAACGCATCGAAGAACCAAGTGCATCGGCGGACCCTGCTGGGCGGGGCCGCTGGGACCAATGAATTGCTTGGCCTGGAACTGTCGGGGACTGGGGTTGGACTCGACAGTAGGCGAACTTCGAGACTTGATAAGGTCTTACAACCCAGCGGTGGTTTTTTTGTCGGAGACAAAGAAGAATGACAGAGCAATGGAGAAGCTTAAGTGGAGGTTGGGATTTAGAAATGGAGTGGCAGTGAGTTGTAATGGGAGAAGTGGTGGGCTTGCTTTATGGTGGAGAGACCATGTACATGTGACAGTGAGGCCATGGTGCCAATATTATATTGATGCTGAAATATGTGCTGATGGAATTACCTGGAGATTCACTGGAATCTACGGGGAGCCCAAGACCGAGTTGAGGAAGAAAACGTGGGACGCCATCCGATATCTCAAAGCTCAGGATGATCTCCCATGTCTATGTGTTGGTGACTTTAATGAGTGTCTAGCTAGGTCGGAGCAACTAGGTGGTAACCAAAGGAACTTCGCACAAATGCAAGCCTTCAATGAGTGCCTAACCGACTGCGGTCTAGCTGATTTGGGCTTCTCGGGGTACCAATACACTTGGGATAATCGACAGGATGACGGTGACAACGTTCAAGTACGGCTCGATCGTGCAACGTGCACTGGTAATTTCATGGGGCTGTTCCCAGGGACGGAGGTTGAGAACATTATTACGGAGGAGTCCGACCACATGGCGTTGATAGTGAGAGTGAAGGACTTGGAGACAGGAAAACCGAAAGGGGACCGCCCCTTTAGGTTTGAAGAGATGTGGTTGAGGCATAACGACTATGATGCAATGTTTCAGAGAGTATGGGGACAGGTACAAGGACAGCAAAAGTCGCCAGGGGCTGTTTGTGAGCGGTTGCATGAAATTACAAGAGAGATGCAAAGGTGGGGGAGGTCAGTTTTTGGATCGGTACGTAAGCAAATCCACCGTCTGAAAAAACAGCTACTTGATGCGAAACAAAGGGTGTTGATCACTGGATTAACGACCGAGGTTAGAGACGTCGAGAGCCAGCTCAGAGAAATTTTTGAAAGGGAGGAAATCATGCAAAGACAGAGATCTCGTGTGGATTGGCTGAAAGCGGGGGACCGGAACACGCAATACTTTCAGAACCGGGCTTCGCATAGGAAGAGGAAGAACACGGTTAAGGCTCTCGTCCGTGAGAATGGGACAAGGTGTGTTGATGACGAGGGAATGAGAGAGTTGGCAGCAACTTTCTACGAGAGGCTGTTTACTTCGGAAGGATCTGTCAATGCGGAGGAGCTCTTGCAACATTTCATCCCGGCGATCACGGAGGATATGAATGACAGATTAACGGCTCCCATCACGGATGAGGAGATCGAGAGGGCCCTGTTCCAAATGGGCCCAACAAAGGTGCCGGGACCGGACGGGTTGCCGGCCCTGTTTTATCAAAGACACTGGTCTTTGATAAAATCTGATGTCTGTGCGGTGGTTCGTGGTTTCTTGGCGGGAGAGAATACTCCGGAGTCTTTCAACGACACTGTTATTGTGATGATCCCAAAAATAAACGCTCCGGAGTTGCTATCTCAGTTTAGGCCCATTAGCTTATGTAACGTGCTATACAAGATTGCTACAAAGGTACTTGCCAATAGACTCAAAGTGATCCTTCCGTTGTTAATCTCTGAGGAGTAGAGTGCCTTTGTACCGGGGCGTTTGATGACAGACAATGTGCTGGTGGCTTATGAGTGCACACACGCCATTAGAATGAGGAAGAGGAAGACACCGCTTTGTGCGGTGAAGCTGAATATGATGAAGGCGTATGACCGTGTGGAATGGATCTTCCTAGAACAGGTGCTTGTCAGGCTTGGTTTCAATAATGTCTGGATCCAAATGATTATGAGGTGTGTGACTTCTGCAAGGTTCTCTGTCAAACTAAATGGTGGTTTCTCGAGGTGTTTCCTCCATTCCAGAGGATTACGACAGGGTGATCCACTTTCGCCTTATCTGTTCTTATTCTGTGTAGAGGGTTTCTCTGCGTTGCTCAGGGCGGCACAACAAGAAAATAGACTGAGGGGTGTATCGTTTGGGGGCACTGGCCCTCATATCACTCACCTCCTTTTTGCCGATGACAGCATTGTGTTTCTGGAAGGCAACCGTGCTAATTTTGAAGCTCTGGGAGACATTCTGAGGGTTTATGGAGAAGCTTCAGGACAGAAGGTAAACTTGCAGAAATCTTCAGTGTTTTTTGGGAAAGGATGTGGAGATGGAAGGAAAGCTGAACTTCTTACTGCTATTGGGATTACTACTGAAGCTCTTAATGAAAGATATTTGGGTCTACCGACACTGGTTGGTAAATCAAAAGATGGAACTTTTAAATATGTGAAAGAGAGCTCAGCGGGTAAGGTCTCAGGATGGAAGGGACAAGGATTGTCCAAGGCGGCAAGAGAGGTGCTGGTCAAGTCTGGACTACAAGCTACACCAACACTCACCATGAGCTGCTTCCAACTCACCAAGAAAATGTGCCGGAACCTGACATCAATCTCGTCTAACTTCTGGTGGGGAGAAGCGAATGGGGAGCGAAAGGTGCACTGGTTGGCGTGGGCAAAAATGTGCAAGGCCAAGCGAGAGGGGGGAATGGGGTTTAGGGACCCCGAAGCGTTCAACCAAGCTTTACTAGCAAAACAGGCTTGGCGTATCCTAGTGCTCCCATCTTCTCTGTGTGCTAGGGTGCTCAAGGCCAGGTACTTTCCAGATGGATCGATCATGAACGCCACTTGCCCAAATGGGGGCTCATTCACTTTTAGGAGCATCATCCATGGGCGCGAGCTGTTGAGAGCTGGGTGTGTTTGGAGAATTGGGGATGGCACTTCTGTAAAGATTCATCATGATAATTGGATACCACGTCAAGGAAGCTTGCAACTGCTTGGACAGCAATATGTATCGGGGGTAACTCATGTTAGACATCTCTTGGATGAGGAGGGAAAGGAGTGGGACATGACCAAATTACAACAGATGTTCACGCCTGGTGATGTTGAAGATATTCAGCAAATATTGGTGGGTGGTCAAGGCAGGCAGGACTATATTGCATGGAACTTCACTAGGAACGGACAGTTTACTGTCAGATCCGCGTATCACCTCTGCATGCAGCTCAAAGGCACGGGGGCCGGACAGCCGAGCTCCTCGATGCCTAGCAAGGAGCACAAGGCATGGCTTGCTTTGTGGGAGACCAACGCACCTGCCAAGGCTAAAATTCATGTTTGGCGTCTGATAAGGAATGGCCTCGCAGTCGGTACAGAACTGCACCGGCGTAGGATCAAACCGGGGGTGTTCTGTTGTGCGTGCGGACGGGAAGAAACAACCTACCACAGATTCTGGACGTGTCCCCACTCGGTGTTATTCTGGAGATCGTTATGTGAAGAGAAGGCTGAGCCCGTGGTCCTGCCGCCAGTGATGGACGGATCGCTGCAAGCTCTCGCTGCCTGGATTAAGGAGTGGCTCGCTAATGCGGGGGCGGAAGAACGAGAGACAATGATCCACTCCCTGTATGGCTTGTGGTGCGCGCGGAATGAAACGAGAGATGGCAAGCGAATCCAGGATGCGAGGGAGCTGGCAGAAAGAGTTCATGACACATCAAGGAATGGCGGCTGGTACACTCGAGGGAGCAAATGATCAGAGAGCCAAGGAGATTGGAGAGGTGGAAGCCACCGGAGCTGGGTTGGGTTAAAGCCAACGCAGATGGAGCAGCAACCAAGGTACAGGATGGAGGCGGGGGCGGCGTGGTCCTGAGGGATCACCATGGTGCTTATAGAGGAGGAGCTTCGGTTTTCTTCCCGGGTACTGTCAACCCCCAACTAGCCGAGAAGCTAGCGATGAGGAGCGCCGTGCAACTGGCGCTGAGTATGAATATCCCGCGTCTTCACGTCGAGTTAGACTGTCAGGAGGTGGTGTCCATGCTAAATGGGGAAGGTAAGAACCTCTCGATTATGGGCCAACTGGTCGAGGAGACGAAGGAGCTACTCCGGACACGGCAGGAGTTCAAAGTAACTTGGGTATGTCGCGAGGCAAATAGAGCGGCGCATGGTTTAGCTAAGGAGGGTGTTAGCAACAAGACTTCAGTTTATTTTCCAAATTTCCCCCCTGATTGCATTTTACATGTTGTAGCGGACGAGGTACCGGACCACTTTTAATTCAATAAAGTTGCGATTACCCCTCAAAAAAAAAGTTAACCAGACCTGCTGGCCCATGAGGGTGTATGTGGCACTGTTTTACTGGACCTGCACAATAATTCCTGCAAATGAACCCGGCGCTGAACTGTGGGGTGGCCCACCACGGGTGAGCAAAACGTCGCACTGAACGGGGGGCTCCAAAACCTATCTCTCTCCCGTTCTGCCGCCGCCGCCGCACAACTCCTCCGCCACGTCGCCGTCGCCCCCTCCAATCTCGTACAGACCTAGCGTGAAGGCCTGTTGATCATCAACTTGAGGTATTAATCTTTGCCTTGTTGCCAGTTTGTTCATCATTTCTTTTTATCCGAGAGGCTGAGACGACGTCGACGGTCCAATTTTATTTATCGTGATGTTGCAGAGACGAAGATGAAGAGGCGGTTCGTGAATCTGGTGACCCAGAACTGGACGGAAGGAGTGTACTCGGTGCGCCGCATCGATCCTTACCACCATTTCTTCTACGGGTCAGCAGATGCAGCGCTCGGAGCAGCAGCGGCCGAGAAGACGGAGCCTTTTCCGGCGATGCGGATCAAGGAGCTGCCGACGCCATGCATGAACTTGAGCGCAGCAGGTGGCCATGGCGGCACCCTGGACATGTTCGCGCTCTACAGTCCACGCCCCACCGGCGACGGCAGAATAGTCTACACCGACATGATGGGCAACGCCGGGCTGTACGACGCCGACGGACATGTCCACACCGCGCTGAGCCGCCTCAACGAGCGCAAGGGGCCTCAACCCATGTGCCTGTCCATCGCGCAACCTGACGCGGACGAAGAAGACGGCCTGTATGTCCTGGATGCGTACCCCGGGAAGGGCGATGATCGGTGCTTCGAGGTCCTTGTGCGCACGCCCAGAAGATTTAGGTGCAGGATGATGCCGCAATGGCACTGGCGACTTCTTCCGCCGCCTCCCTTTGTCAGCCACCGGTCAGCCTTTATCACCTCCTTTACCACCATGGTCGACGGCGACGGCTGCTCGACCATCTACATATCATGCGCCGGCGCTGGCGGCGTCGATGTCGGCACCTACAGCTACGAGACGCCGCGGCACGAGTACGGGGAGCCTCGAGGATGGCGCCACGTCGGGGAATGGATGCTGCCCTTTCGCGGCAGAGCTCACTACGCCCCTGAGTTCAACCTGTGGTTTGGCTTCTCGGCCTCGAGCCCCAACGATCACCTGTGCGCCACGGACCTCTCTGCCATGGACGGTGGACGGCAGCCCTCCGAGCCCACGGTATGGGAAGATCTGAACCCGCCTGCAGAGGGAGAGGCGTGGCTTCCAAAGCAGCTCGAGCTTCTCCACCTGGGCGGCCGCAAGTTTCTCATCGCAAAGACCTTTACGGAAGGAGAAAGAGGTGGGTACTTTTCTGTGCTCACCGGCGTAGAGATGATGGCGTGCGCCGCCGGTGATCACCGGCAGCAGACCCTTCAGATGGTCAAGCACAAGTGCGCACGTTTTGTCTTCACGGATGAGCACATCGAGCGGGTGCTCTGAATAAACTGAATAAACGCCAGCTGCGCGTGTTGTCACGAATTTATGTTGCTGCCGTTTCTCTGGGTTTCCTCAAGGAAGAATATAACTTTCTGTATCTTGACCCTCTAGGTACTTGTCAGATTCAGATTTAATGAAGCATGCATGTTCAAACTTTGATCGATGATGACTTGTAAAATCTTGCAATTTTCCTGCAACTGTACCAGCTGATTGACATACTAATTGCTCTAAAATTTCCAAGCAGGATCGATCTCATTCCCATTCCATTGCGCTCTCAGTCACTTCAGCGATGCCCAGTCTGCTCCATATAGCAGAAGCACATTAGATAGTGCATGTGAAGAGCAAGTGTTGGCATCCTCGCCCCCCTGTTTCTAGTCTGGGCATTGCATCGACGAGACAATATGTTGATTTGCTAGAATTACCCAATTAAAACAGCCCACTCAGCATTGCCCGTAAAAGTCCTGTAAAGCCTCCATATGTCTAGCATTGCTCGATTATATTGCCCACAGCGTGTGAACATCAAAGATCGATCAGGCACGGCACAGCGGCTGAATCCTAATGAGTGAATTACCGCCGTGCTAACACAAGTCATCAACGCATGCTCCAATTGGAGACGCCCAATTCAAACATTGTGTCCTAAAGCTAACGGCACAGGACGTAACAATTGAGACGATGAGCCCCTGACTTTTATTTCACTCTCATTCAGCTACATTTTAACACTCTCACGAAATAAGATGTGCACAAAAGATGCATCTAAACACTAGATGTCAAACTGCAAGATTTAACATTCCACCATCAATCAAAATTACAACACATTACAGTCAATCTGAATCTGGAAGTACAAAAAACGTAAGATACAGAAAATTATATCTTGCGAACAAGAAACTGAAGTTTTTCCTTCAGGAAAATGCCCGGAGAAGCAGTCAAAATTTTCCTTCCGGAAAAACCCAGAGAAACGGCAGCAGAATAAATTCGCCACGACAAGCGCAGCTACTGCTAGCTAAAACCCTCACTGTACAGTTACAAAAATTCCCTACAGCCTTGTTTCCTCAAGTCTATTCACTTGTTCTTCTTCTGCTTGTGTTTTTGTGTCCTCTTGGCTGCGAGGGCGCCCGAAGCGCTCTTCCCCTCAAACCTTTTCGCCATCTTCATGACACTGGCCATGCCCTTGCGTGCCGACTGCTTGCGATCCGACCTGCGGTTGAGCAGCTTACGATCCAAAGGCCAGTAAGCATATGGCTCCATCTTGTCTTTCTTCTTGAGATCACCACCGGCCTTCTTGCTGGTGTACTCATGGCCGGTGTAGGACCAACCAGTGCTGGCCACCTTCCTCCTCTTCACTGACTGGCTTCTGACAGAGGTCTTGTCATCAGCCTCCTCCTCATGCGAGATGATGGGCTTCTTTTTACGCCATTCCCGTTCTTCGCGAATGATCATACGGCCTTCGGGGTCCATCTCAATCTCGTCATCGTCGTCCTCGGGTGCAGCCCTCTTTTTACCTGTCGATTTCAGAGCCAACCGCATTGTCTTCTGGTCAAGTAAATCTAGGGGCTCGCCAGTCGAGTGATCAATGAACTTTTCCTGCAAGTTCTTATCTTGACGCTTTCGGTTCGACCTGGATGTGAATAAAAGCAAATACAAACAATTATGATTGTTTCAGCTTCTCAGGCAGCTTTTCAGCGCAGCAATTGTTTCAGCTTCAGAGGCAGCTTTTCAGCACGGCAATGTCATGGCACATACCGTGTTGAAGCTTTTGATCCATTACGAGAAGCAAGACTATGCTGCTTGGAAAAGGGACCATTCGAGTCTTCATCGTCACTTCCAAAATCAGAAAACATCTGTGTGTGATTCCATCCACTTTGCCTGCAGTCAAAACATGGATCAATCAGTTGAACACAAGATGTGGATACTTTGGATGTAAATAGATTAAACAAAATTTGCTTTTGACTAAGCTCACGACTTTCCAAAAAAAAACAGATGGCACTAAATTATGGCATTATCGTGCCAGTAATACCTTGTAGCTCCTGAGGCCATGGACATAGCCTCCCCATCCTCAGACGAATTGCCCTTCCTCATTTTACGCTCATTAATCTGGTAAACATTGCAAACAAATGGTAGAAGTAACACGACAAGAGGGAGAAGTCATTATTTTCTGTTCTCTGTGAAGCTTCTGTTGGGACTCTGCAGATTTGTATCACAACTGAACTTACCTTCCTGATATTGGTGAGCAATTTCATATGTTCTTCGGGCATTACAGCTTTTACTGCATCTAAACCACATTTTTTCACGAGAATTTCAACAAGTGACTTGACCTAATAATAAAACGAGTGGAGCTATTAGCAGGCTCAAAAACCTAATAATAAGAAGAGTGAAATTTACAAGCAAGCTCAAATAAAAGGATAAGAGTTCATTAATATGCAAAAATGTGCATTCATTTCCCAAACACTTGTCTTATCTTTCCTGACATAAAGTAGGACAACAGCAAAGACAGAGTAAAATACTAACATGCAGAAGTAGGCATTTATTGAAAAAAATTATTTATAGCACATTCCTAGTCAAAAATAAACAGCGCTTCATCACAAGCAATCAATCAATAGAACAATACCTTCGCTTTCAAAGAATTCTTCTTATCACTTTGCCAGCTCAACAAACCCTCAACGACTCCCTTCAAGTGCTCATGAAGCACATCAGCTTTAGATCTAGCCACCAATGCTTTGATAAAGCCTAAGTTGGCCTGGCCACGATATCAATGTTAGTTGAAGGAGCTTGAGATGAAATTATTAATTAGCTAAATTCATGAACTGGAGGTGTGTTATGACTTTACTTTGACAAGTTCTCGGTTGTTCCTCTGCATAAGGAGAAAAGTCGAGGGGAGGAGCTTGTAAGCTACTCCAATAAGATCTGAGAACTCATAGGTCAAGCGAGCTAACCCAGTCACAGCAGCACTAATCGCATGTGGAGTTTGACCAGCTAGACCACCAGCTACCTAAACATGAAAGCTGAGAAAGTTAAACCAAACTATGTATCACATCTTGTTGTATAGAGGGAGAAAAGATCCCAATTATCAAGGGTTGACAACTGAGCACACCGGAAAATGCTAGGTTGCCAAATTGCAACATCATAGTGCTCAAGTGGTCGAATTCCCATAAAAAAAACTGAAAGCAAAATGCATAATGGCATTGAAGTACCATGTCAAAGAACTGGTGCAAGCTGTCCTTCCTCCCATCATTTTCAGCATCTTCACAAGCGTGGCCAATTGCAATAAGCACATCATAAGCTCTATTTCTGGTTTTCTTGTTAGCCTGTGAAGAAACATAAACGCATCACCATTAATCTCACATCTGAGTTTCCTGTACCACATGAGTACATTCAGAAGTTGTCCTATCAGAAAAAATGAACATTGCTTCAGTAGCAAGAGTTAAGCGAAAGAAACATGCCATTCAACACTTGAGTACTTGATCAATGTATCAATGTAAGCAGTAAAGTCTAGAGTAAACAAATATCTGAACTCTACTCTGAACAGAAAAACTCACTTTGATCTATTTATGTTTCAACAAAACAAAAGAACAGCCTTAGGTAATAACAGGAAGCCGTACTTATGTATTGTGTTTCAAAGGGAATAAGAAACAAAAATGACAAATTGGCAGCATGCTACTTGAGCATTATAGAAAGTTTCTTCCTGGCTACATTGATATTTGATAATGAAGTGCAATGTATAATACACTATTTCAGTTACCTCCTTCAAGGCAAGAAGTATTTCAGTGAGAAATGAACTAACAATTTCCCTCTTCTTAAACTTCGATGGATCCTGCAGACAAGAAAGTGATGCACATTTGTTAATGCTCTCCCAGATAGAGATGTACATTTGTTCATAAACTGTGTTGATGTTTCTGCTTTACCAACCTTCAAAATGTAAACAATAAGGTGATGCAAGCATTCAAGCCTGTACCGCTTCGATGGAAATTGGCATGGCAACGATGAAATCATCAATTCCAACAGGACATCTAAATTCCTCTCAATAAATTCAGCATCCTGAAATAGTCCAGCATACATAAAAAAGTTCAGAAGTTGTTTTTCTTGTTTTGTGCAATTGTTCACATAAATTAACTAACTGAAAACAAAAACAAACCTTAAGTAACATTGAGAGGACCTTGTATGCTCTCTTTTGATTCATTGAGTCGTTGTCCTAAAACCAGAAAAAAAAAGGTACAAGCAATTTACATAGCATGTTGCTTAAATGGAAAAGACAAACATAAGTTGCATTAAAACCATATATGTACCTTAATTGCAGGTTTTACATAACTGAATAGCACATTGATAGACTTTGCATCCAATCCAGGCATTAATGAAGCTGCAAATTCTAAAAGGAGGGCCCTGAAATTCAAATCGAGATTTGAAATCAACACTGGACTTCAATTGGAATCTAGGGTGCACAGATGAGAACCGAGAAAAAATTAAACTCCGTGAAACCTTGTCATGTTATTTGTATTGGAATTATCTTCAATCTGCATTGAACCGTCATTCAATTGCTGTGCATTAACAGCTTTTGTGGCATCCAGCAACTTTCTTATTGCATCAAGGAAGAACTTGCCCACAACATCTTTGTCTGATATGGATGCTATCTCACTTATCGCAGGCTACAGGTCCAACGAAGAGGGCAAAGCCATGTAAGTTACAGGCTTTCAAGCAATATAAATGAAATGCAGTCAATCAATGAAACAATGCAACATGAAATTTATAATAGAATGATGGAATTGCACTCCACAAAATAAGGAGACTTAGTTTAGCCTTGGTTCAATTTTGGTCGAAAAATATAATTGACCATTAGCAGTGATAGATTCAAATGATAATCTATCACCATATCTTACAGGAAATTTACACTTTAAAGACACAAGTTAAAAAGAAAAATCAAACAACTCCAAGAAAAATTGCATAACCCACATGGATCAAGCCCCATAATAATCACAAAGAGTACAACAATCGGATCAAGCCCCCACAATAAGATGACAGAATGTCTATATTGCAAACAGCAATGGTATACCTGTAAGAATCCAATAGCGTCCTTTGAGGATGACATGAATATAGAACATAATATCTCCAAGAATTTTGAAGAGAAAGCACGTATTTCTTTCAAATTTTCCTCGGCTGACTCTTTAGTATAGCGTTCCTTTGCTCTTCTTTCAGATTTACTTAATTCAGCATCAACAAGAATGTCCTCTTTGTTAGTGATTGACAAAGCTTCCTTGTTTTGTTTGATTAAAATCTAAAACGAACACAAGTCAGAAAGACACTTAAAATTAAATAGCAGTTCACTGTAACTTGAACAGAGGCGATGTGAAGCACCTGAATACTGGAACAAATGATGCCACGCAAGTCAGGCTGGTTTTGGAGAGTGTCACATAAAACATTTTGTAGAACTCTGAAGCTGCTTGAAGTATCACATGGATAGTTACAGCAAGATGGTAACAAAGACCAAAGTGAATACACATAACCCTCTGCTCTCTTGGCGGAGAAAAGCTTATCGTCTTTCAAAAGCTGGTCAATTGCAGATATTGGAAACATTATCAGGCTGTAGTTCAAAAATGAATGGCTTGATCCTTTTATTGTTAGAGCATAAAAAAGATCTTTATTTCCGGTATACCTTGGGAATACTCTTCTCTACAGCTCTAACGATGCCCAGAATATCTCTCAAGAAAAACTGTAAACTAGCACCAACAATGTGCCTTTCTAAAATAGGGAGAATCCATTCATTCTCAACAGATATTGACTGAATATGAAGAATATCAAGAACATTCTTTGGCCCCATTGCAGAAATTGCTGAACCAAGACATGCATTGAGCTGCAAAATAGAAGCATTTGAAGGTGAACCAGCAGATTAACTAATCATATAATATCCCAAAAATAAATTCTAGTTGTATGGAGGGCATTCAAGTTTACAGGCTACAGCTTTAGATCAAAGTGCATGTGTGGTAGACAGAAATACCTGCTTCCGGAAAGAAAAGTCATCATCAGACATGTTCTGCATGTCTGCCAGGTTCTTAAGTGCTTCTGGCAATAGATCGGATGAAGATTTTCCTATTGTTTCCCATGAGAAATGAGTTCAGGAACTGAGACAGCTTGATATCAAGCAACTAACTAGCAGTAGTAAAAAAAAGTAATATTGTCCAATTTATCAGAAAACAATCAAAGTAGAGATGATTACATAGCAATGGCTGACAAGAAGCATGGTAAAAGATTAATTGCATCTCCATGACTAGATGAGACACCAAAAACTAGAAAGATCAAAAAAAACCAGATCTACAACCACCATTATCACAGAACTAATGCAGAGGCCAATTTTACGGTGAGTTTGTGGTTGCTATGTTCTGTTGGAATTAAGTGTATGTGTGGGTGGGTGGGTGGGGGGGGGGGGGGGGTGGGGGGCTTCTTTACTGTCCAAGTGTTTGTTGTCACATGTTATAGAAGATCCTTTAAATACCATTGCATTGCAAAAATAAATAGGCGCTTTAAAAAAAATACAGTACTGCAAACAGAGCCTCAAGCCAAGCATTGCCAGCGCCAACTAATGAGAGTTACAAAGCATTAGAAACTTAAGACTAACAACACAATGCCAACACATAAGATAAGGGTGAAAACAGCGGTATACTTACCTAACGTGTCAAATGCCAATGAAATTACATGAAATGATTTGTCCCATACATCACTGCAGCGTACATCTAGCAAGCCCTCCAGGATAGCACATATCTTCTCTATGACTGTGGGGTTAGATCTCACCCCTTGATGTCTAGCCTTAATCTGGTCGATCCCCTGAGACACCATGTTTTCATCAATGCAATTATCTATTAATCCTTTGAAAGTCTCCACAGCACAAAATCTAGCTTCTTCAAATTCACTTGCTAATATATCTGAGAAATAATTTGAAAGAGAGAGATTAATATGATTTGTAAGTAACATATAACAACCAAGGAATGCCAATAAACTTAGAAATGCCAAATTTATGAAAATCACCAACCTCCAAGCGAAGTAAACACTAGTGGGAGCTTTACAACAAATATGTGCTTATTCTGACTATAAACTTTTCTAGTGCCAATATTTAGAAGCTGTGCGATTGAAGCGAGTTCATCTCCTGATTTCCTTTCAGTGGAGACTGACATCCCGAGAGAACACATGAGATCCAATAGCATATCAGGTTTAAGCTGCACAGTTGGGCTGTCACCAACAGCATGCAGATTCTCCAATATACTCTTTGTCACAATTGGTTGACGCAGACCCAACAGTGCTGTAAAATACTTTAAGATGGTATTGGAAGGCTTGGATGCCATGAGAGGAAGGCAGCCCTTAAGAGCATCTAACATATGTATGACCTCCTTAGCCCCCTTGGGTCCTTCTGCTGCTGAACCAGTGTTTGCATCATTGGATCCTCCAGCAAGCAGCAGAAGTCGTTCAAAACATCTTGCGATTCCGTCGCTTGCCGGAACCAAAATAGCTTTTCTCTGAAAACTCAGGAGAATATCTCGCAAGCAAGAATGAGATTGATTTCTCACCTGCAGACCATTAAAGTAAACCATGAATAATCTTCAACACATTGATCGAACACTTGCATTTCGGACTGAGTACCGTGGAAATCATTCGCATAATCTTATACTAGATGTCCCGATAAGACTGTAAGCCACCAATTTTCAACTCAGAATTGATGGTAGTTTACCTTGGGCCGATCATCGGTGACGAGCCGTAGCACCACGGCGTAGAGCGGCTCCACCGCCTGCCAGCTGGACTTGTCTCCCGCGGATATCAAGTGCGCGAGGCACCTCACCCCCGCCCTCACACCGGAGTCGGGCGTGGAGGGGAACTCGAGCACGCGCGCCACGTCGTCGGCGACCTCGCGGCCGCGGGAGCGTACCACGGCGGTCGGGAGCGCGGGCAACGCCGCGGAGAGGAACGCGAGGAGCGCGCCCGCGACGTGGCTGTCGGCGGCCGCGGGCCCCGCGCGCGCGAGCGGGCCCAGCGCGGCGGCCGCCGCCCCGAAGTAGGCGACGGTGGAGGCGGGGAGGCCGCTGTCCCTGACGGTCTGCGCCAAGGAGGCGGTGGTGGCGCAGAGGTGCTGGTCGTCCTCCCGCGGCGAGGCGCCGAGGCGGGCGAGGATGGCCGCGGCGAGGTCGGCCTCGCCGGAGAACAGGGAGAGGTCGGGGTCGTCGCCGGCCACCGAGCGGGGCGTCTGGGGGAGCTCCTCCATGTCGACGTCGGCCATGGTTGCGGTGGCGGGCGTGCGGCGGAGCGGCGCGCGCGGCCGAAGCTTTTAGGGGGAGGAGGCGCTAGGGTTTTGGGGAGGTTGGGGGAGACGGGCTGGCTCGTTTTGTTTCGTGGGGCGCGAATGTGGGTGGGCCTTTCTGGAGGGATCACTGGGCTGGATGCACATCGAATGGGTAGTTAGGGATTTCATTTTGTGTGGGCTATGGGCTGGCCAGAGGGGAAATAAACCAGCCCGTAACACAACTACTCAAAAAAAAAACTTGCATTTGTCTTTTTTGTTCCAAAAAAAACTACTCGCATTTTGCGTATCGGGCGTCCTACTGCTATTACTAGTAGAGTGCCCGTGCGTTGCCACAGGCTCTTGAATTTTTTTACAAGAGTTACATGTTAAATTTCAAATGCACAAACAATATAACACAAACACAATTACTAAATAATTGAAGTCCATTTTGCGATGAAAATTGATACCAAAAAGAAAGACTAACGACGTTTATCACCTGCCTCGTAGATGGTCTGGAGCAAGCATGCAATATATGTAAGCATTTATCACTTGTAGTCAACATTTGGATTATATATATATATATATATATATATATATATATATATATATATATATATATATATATATATTACAATATTATATTTCGTTGCAATTATTAATTACAAAGTTTATGCAGTTGGTCTTACACCATCGTGTAAGAACATATCATCTTTTAAAAGGCATTCCAAATCGTCCGTTGATAACAAGATGTCCACGAACAAGGTTTTCTTGGGGGCAGACATGATTGATTCGATGACTGAAATATCTCTAGAGGTACAAACATAGTCTGTCGACGTCAAAAAAAAGTGAGCCAACTTAGACAATAAAATGAGCCAAATTAGTTGAATACAGAAGGCAATTTCACAAAGAAAATGTTGATAATAACATCAAAGAAATACCTTGTGCGATAACATTTAAATTGGCATCCTTTTTTGGTTTGTTATGAGATATCACCGCTTCAACATCATTATGTTGTAAAAAACTCGGTGAATTTATTGTCCCTTTCAGTAACTTCGCATCGGAACCCTCAATGGATTCTTTTTGTGCATATCCAAAGTCCATATCCATGTCTCCTATATTCTGAAGAAACAATAATATACCTTTCGTATTTGCATGTACAATATACATACCGAGGAAGGTTGTCTATATGCACCTCTTCTCGTGGTGTTTCAGTACGGTCTGTCATTGTTACATCAGTGCATATGTCGGAACCCATCACTTTGTATTTATGATGAAACATATATGATCAAATATAAATGATATTTTCTACTGCATAATACTCCCTCCTATTTTTTTTAGTCTACGCATAACTCACATCACGCATACCAAGGAGACCTACTTGTAATTTTTTTGGACGAAATTGCCCCTGTGCTAGTTGAATTGCAGCGACCAGGAAAGCTGGGAAGCTATGATCACCGAAGCCAGTTATTGGCTCGTCCTCCTTGTTTCCTCTGCATGGTTGTTATTGGCCCATTCTCCTTTGCATGCACTGCATGCACGGTCAGTAATTAATGCACAGAAGGAGGTAGCGTTGCATGCGGGGCTGAAGATTAGGATAGACTTGGAAGAAACCGCTACAAATTAGGATCCCGCAGAGTATTGCGGAAAAAACAAGAAAAACTTATGTGTAGAGTAAAAGGGGTCGGAGGGAGTATAATCATATATAATATCTGGAAAATATAAAAGTGAAACTGACACAACTATTTTCTCTATAAAAAAACATAGTTGACATTATTAGGAAAATATGTTGATTAAATAATTGTACTAACACAAAATTTGGGGAAAACAACAAATTGTAATGTTCATATATAAGTAAATAGTCATATGAAAATTATTTAAATTATTAATATAGGCCATGTAAAATTGTCCAACAAAAGAAAAAAACATGCAAACAAACCTTCTTCAACCAAGTATATTTGTTTTTTCTCTCAATTTTATTGTGATACCCTTAGTATATGAAAGGTAATTATAAAATATATTTATTTTTATGAACCATATATTATATATATACACTTTTATTGTTTCTGTGAGGTATGTATACTTTTAATATCTACTTTTTTGTCATAAATTCCCACACATGCGAGTTTAGAATTTCTATCGTTGAGCAAAATTTTCACGCAAGGCCCAAATTAGCTATCCACCACAGCCCAACCAGCACCCAAACTTAGCCCCCTAAAAAAATAACTATAAAAGAAATTACCTTATCCACAGTATATTTTTTTTGAGGGATTACAGTATACCTGGACAAATTGGCCGGCCCGACACGGCCAGGATTACACGGGCCAGGCACGACACTTCCCGGCCAGGCACGCGTGCTGGCCTCCCCGGCCCAGGCACGACAAAGTTGCCTCACGGGCTGGCTCGACGACCCACCTGGCGCGCTGGCCTCTAGGCTCACTGGCCACCCCTCGCCTTTTCCCCTCCCCCCGCCGCATCCCAACCCTAACCCCACTCACCACCACTCTCCCCTCCACTCACTCACTTCCTCTCACACTTTACCCTTCCCGGCCGCATCGCCGCGTGCCTAGACGAGCCGGCCCGCGTGACTCCGCCCGCCGACCGCCGATCTGTCACATGTCGCGGCAGATCTTGGGGCTCACTCACCGGTCCTCTCCACTCACCCGCCACCTCTCGCCCTCTCCCCTCCCCCCACCGCATCGCCGCGCGAGTCACCGAGCCCGCAACCGCGCGACTCCGCCCGCCGACCACCGCATCAGTCCCATGCCGTGGCCGGTCTTGTGGCTCATTCACCTCTCTTCTCCACTCACTCCAACATCTCGGCCATCTCCCCTCCCCCTGCCGCATCGCCGCGTGCGTCGACCGTGCAACTCCGCCCACCGACCACCGCATCGGCGCGGCTAGGGGCTCCGACAAGCTGTGTGCGGCGCGACCAACGAGGACGGGCGCAGCGAGCTTACTGAAACGGGCGCCGGTGCTCGGTCTGGTCCCGTTCCCCTCGCATCCGCGGCGGTGTTCGTCTCCGGCGAGGTGGGAATCGCTGGGAGGTGGAGGAAGGACGAAAAAAACCATGATAGGTGGGACAAAAATTAACCATAGAACGGAGACTACCAACTGAGACATTAGGAGTAGAGACTATAAAAATCAATGAAAAAAGTAGCGCGCTATAACAAAATAGGAGCGGCCTTAAAATACGCTATTAGCATGCTATATCGCACTATGGCATTCTATTAGCGAGGCAGTGTACATTGATTTATTTAGCTAGACAATTCTATAGCGTGCTATTAGCGGTGCTTTTTTCAGTGAAAAATACATTACAAATATATTAGTAGTAGACTCAAGGAAGCATCAATACATTTGTCAACATGCATTCCCTTGAATGGTAGCTTAACAACCCATCACAAAATGGTAGTTACGGAAGATGTATACAAGAGGAGACGGCAACATGTAGTCAATTTAAAACACAAGTATAAGAATTATACTCTGCTTTAGTGCAAGCCATTCAAAAAGCATAATTGATTCAAGTTTGGGTATGAGAACACCGTGACAAAAAGCATACGTTGATGCCTCACCGTGCACCTCTCCTAGTCTCCCTTTCCTCCGTACATTTTTCGCATCCTCAATTCCTCCTAGCATTCCTTCAAACAAGAAAATGAGAAGATATTTTTTTCAAGGGGCATCAACACAGAACCATGACCTTCGCATCTTCTTGAAGACTATTGGCGAGTGAACCTTCATGCGGAGCCATGTTTTCCATTGACAACGTCCTCCGCCCTAGCCTATATCACAGAAGTTCTTTTCCATCAGACCTACAATGCCATATAACAAGATGATTTAAGGATGAGCGTGTAAGTATTCCTAGCATGAAAAGCATAGCAATTTCGAGTGCTAGAACATAACAGTGAAGTTGTACACTTTGATGCGGAGTTGAGCTTCAATACAATGCCAGAGCTCATCTTCAGCGAACTGGTAATATGAAAATATCAGTACCAAAAATATAATCGTGAAATGGTGAGCACGAACTTAACTTTGGATGTTCAGTGCCAATTATGATGTCCAACTCAGTTGATGTTACCACGGAGAATTATATAACAAGCATTGAGCGTTAAATAGCTTGAAACCTTATACTTAAGGTCACTTGTCTATCTGATTGTAAATGACAGGATGCAATATTACATTATCATTACCTAATTGAAGAATATAATTATATTTGCGATTGTTATTAAAGCAATCTTCATACACAAATTCTAGAGCATCAGATTTCTCTTTGTATAGAAGGTCCTAAAATCAGTGAGCTCTAGAAACTTCAGGCAGAAAATTATCGCGAGGGAATACAAATTGAAGTATAATTTGAAGAATCAACCCGGGAAACTACAACCAGGAACCATTTTATTTCGGCTTCAGTTCCTATTTTTTTAATATTGACTATCTAGTGTGGAAAAGAGTGATTTATAACCTCTGTGTCCATATCGGTATGTCCCAGTTTCAGTTGTCATCATTTCAGTTATAGTTTCCTCTTGTGCAAGCCCCAAATCAGTAAGCTTCAGCTTCTTACGGTTTGTAGTAAGCAAAAAATTATCTGCCCACACAAAACTTTTATTAGGACATCGTAAAAGCATAAAAAGTGTGACAGAGCAGCTCTGACATAAAGGAAAAAAACAACTACTGGAAGAAGCTACAAGGTAAAGCAAGCAAAACAAAATGGTAAGACTGATGGGGAGAAAGAAACAAATCATGAGTGAACCATGAACAGGTACTAAAGCAAAGCAGATACCATGGATGTGAAATCAGGAAAATTTTAGATGATTAACGGACCAACTACTGAAAATCAAAGAAGCTGAACCAAAAAGAAGAAACTA
Organism: Triticum timopheevii; assembly: GCA_963921465.1. Taxonomy (NCBI): domain Eukaryota; kingdom Viridiplantae; phylum Streptophyta; class Magnoliopsida; order Poales; family Poaceae; genus Triticum; species Triticum timopheevii. Next base: position 527,571,367 of record OY997272.1, on the reverse strand, counting down.
AAAACAATACCTTCGCAAGTAGTCATTCGTTTTTGAAACCAGATGCTGTGACGATCAGGTGCAAAAGGTGAAACAAATAGTACTCACACAAATAAGAAAAGAGTGTTTTATTGAAGTGTCGTAAATAGTTAAAAGCAGATGCCTCTAACCCACTGGATTCTACAAGTAAATAAGCAACAGATCTTACTGCTGAATGCAATGGTTGGTATCCAAATGGGAAAACGGTACATCGTCTTTAACCTGTTGATGCTATGACAGATTTAATCACCATTAGAAACAATCCTGATTAGAAATGCATTAGGATTTCCAATAAACCCCATGATACAGCAAATTGGTATTATGAATCAAAATGTTTAGAAATCATGTAATTCTACCGCAACAAATTTATTATGAAGATTGAACATATTAAGGAGAAGTGTCTTGGCAAAAATAGAATAAAGCATTCAGGATAAGAATCTCACCTGCCAATGGAACCTAATCAAATAAATATTGGTAAAGATGAATAAAAACTTCCCATGACAGTGCTCCAAGTCATCATGATTTGCACACAGAGAGTCGGGCCCATTGCCTCCGCGTCTGCTCCCAGCTCCATCAGCGGACCACCACCATATCCCGCGGCAGCTCCAGCGGCGTCCCTTCCGATCGGGGGCGACCACATCAGCGCCCAGCACAAGCAGCGCACACACGGACGTCCCCGCCACGACGTGCAACAAAATCAGCCCATCAGCGGCGGTGCGGGGCCTCCACATTGGCGCGCAGCTCGAGCAGCCCATGCACAACTCAAGCTAAATACCCATGCCTTGCCACTTGATGATAAATAAAGTATGGGTTCGTTAGTTAATGTATTTAGTCAAATACGCCGAGTACAACATATGTTCAGTTTTATCACATCTCATATATACATTATTGATCTCATCAAACATTTTTGAATGTTAACATACATAAACAAAAGGTCATATCGTAACTCCTAACATACATACATGAATGTTAGCACTGTCACTGTCCTAGGGGTAAAGAATCTGCATTGTTTCGTAACGAGTCTCGCCACTTTCGTCTGTTCTTGTGGTTACTCTCATAATCATAGACAATCTATTTTTGGAAAGATCGGGACGGTGTTGCAATTACGCATGTCAAGAGAAAGCTGATCAGATGCCATAAGCCCATAATCATGTGCGAAGATGAAACTTAGAACGTGCCTTGCACTACAGTGAAATTTTTTACCTCCCATATTTGCAGACCCAATGGGTAATAAGTAATCCCATATGCACCCTTTCTCCGAGCCACATCATGGTCGCCCCCACGCTCGTCAGCACGCTTGCCTTCCTCACGCACACTGCTTAGTTTCGGCTTCACCACTGGCAATATTTAGTGAATACAAAAAACACTGACCTAAAATAGATAAGCTTGGTTCTTCACTGCAGAGAATAATTTGGAGGTGGTATATGTAAATGTAACTACCCGCCCTCAGTCCACACAGATTGGAAAAGATGCATAATATTTAAATAAATGAATTAGAAACACTACCATATTAAAAGAACAAATGATAAATGTTGTTCAGCCTTTATGTGAATACCGCAATCGGAAGATGAAAACAAAAAATATTTAGAATTCTTGAGAACTAACAAAATACACAAAAATACTGGTTGTAATGAATAAGCAAACAATTACATGGGCAACCTTAATTTGGCACATACAAATACACATATTCTGGGAGCTAGGTCATATGATTATTAGCAAGATTTTGTAAAAACACTATCTGTGACTTCTGCATGACCAAGACGTCCGAACCTTTCAGTGGAGGCGGTAGTGAATAATCCTAGTAGACCTGGAAAAAATGCAAGGCATGGTAGAGAGGGCCAAGAGAATTACAAAATGGGGAGGCTCGTCTTGGTGGCGGGAAGTCTCCGCAAAGCCCCACAGCCTGTGACTTCTCCTGCGATGTTATGCACTGCTCTAGGCATGTCACCGCCGTTGAGCATATCAAAGATAGGGAGTTCTCCTATATGGCAGCTGTGATGATGCCCACCTGAAAGTGACATGTTGGGAGGCGATGATAAGTGTGGCGGCAAGGAATCCCTCAAAGAATGATTAGTGAACAATCAGACAACCCAACAATCACCCAAAAAAGATACAATTCCATCTTTTAAGACGAAATTTTATACTGAAAAGAGTATTTTGGCAATTTACTAAAATGCATATTGATATGCTTTTTGCGAGTATAGTTAGATGCTTTGAATGTTCTTTGACATCTGAAAGTATTTTCATTCCTATACCATACAAATCATAACATTTCATTAGGAGATTATAAATAGCAAGTTCTGCGACCACATTGGCAGACTGGATATCATACATCTAGGTACTCCCTCCGTCCCAAAATTCTTGTCTTAGATCTGTCTAGATACGGATGTATCTAATACTAAAACGTGACTTGATACATCCGTATTTAGACAAATTTAAGACAAGAATTTTTAAGACAAGAATTTTGGGACGGAGGGAGTATCATGAACTAATGATAAGTAGATCATACTACAAACCATGCTTGTTCATATAATACTCTGATCTTGTTCAGGGAGGTGTATTGACTATAGACATGAGATATTCACATGTACACCAGAAATTCGCTATCATAAATAAATCGCTTGGTCTACAAATAGAATCAGATAAAAGAGAAGCAAAAAGTTTCGCATGGTTAATAACATTTTGGTGAAAGAATAATAGAAAAAATTGCATATGTACGAAAACTTCAGCATCACAAACCTAAGGCACCTCAGCAGACATGGATGATCACATCAGTGTGTGGCAGTAATGCACTAATCCCTACTATCGTACGTTGCAAGAAATAAATCTTGTATTTGCACAAACAATTGATGTCATGAAGCACAAGAAATAAAGCCTGAAGCTTCAAAAAATATCAATTGATTTAGATTACTAATTCAGTTGACTTAGGACAATTATACGGAACAATATTGAGGAGACACAATTATCCATTCAATTAAATAATCAAGCAAATAGGCAAGGAAATACTCATATGCAAGCATTGGCTCCTCTCAACAGTTCATTCAACCTATCCACTTTTAAGTGCAAACTTGCCTGCCATTAGGCACAAGAATGGATCAGAAAATTTGTAGCTTCCCGTATACAATAGTCTGCCAATTAACGCATGTGAAAGCACCATAAAATCAATGGAGCGTGACATTCAGAGCTAAAGTTAGTAAATCATCTTGGCACATAAGAAGAAAAAATAAAGTTCTAAACCAAATCAACAGATGGATGCGGGATATGCCACTATTAGGAGCAATACACAACTATCAAAGCAACATGACATCAACCAGGATAAGCCATACTTGCAAGATAGTATAACTGCAGATGGATAAAGTACAGGAAATATGCAAATCATGCATGGAGACTCGGTTGAGAGGTCGTCAAACTGGAACCTACCTTTGACATCAGTGGCCATGCATAGCAAGACATTGCACGTGGTGCAATCTGTGCCTTGCAACTAAGACGGCGACGCCTAGTGGCAGCAGTGCCCAACCTAGGAGGTGGCTGGTAGGGTTATGATTTGCTTTTGTTCCTTCCTTGGACCTGTATCCAACCAAACATTACCCATACTCCTTTTTTACACTGCTAAAATAAAGAATCAAAGAAAATTCTCAACAACTTCGCACAAATAAAAGGGCATGTGTAATGAAACACGTCCAGTCAAAAAATTGTTCTCGCTGGAGAGCACACCAATATTAAATGAAAAATATCAATCTACTTTTAAGTTGTACCCGGACTAAGGTGCAGAACGCAATCATTTGTCAACCTTTGTTGTCTACTTTGCTGCCCAATCTGCATACCCGTTTGACAAAAAAACAGAATCAGTTGTTACGGGCCGATTTTTTTGTGATTACATATATAATACTTAAAACTTGGTGAATTGTTAACCCCTTCGACTGACATCGCCTTGTGACCCTTGTCGATGAATCCTCTTAGTTAAGCTTCTTCTGTTTTATTGTGCTACACACATTGACTTACGGTGACTTGCGTTGTACTACCTCCTTCAAGAGGTACCACACGAAGTACGACAATAAGTACAAAGAATCTGTAATCCAAATATAAATATATGTCTTGTAAATAGGAATGATTAGTGGATAAAGCATATGCAAATCCTAAGACACTAATGAAGGAAATATGCCCTACAGGCAATAATAAAGTTATTATTTATTTCCTTATTTCATGATAAATGTTTATTATTCATGCTAGAAATGTATTAACCGGAAACATGATACATGTGTGAATACATAGACAAACATATAGTCACTAGTATGCCTCTACTTAACTAGCTCATTAATCAAAGATGGTTATGTTTCCTAACCATAGACATGTGTTGTCATTTGATTAGTGGGATCACATCATTAGGAGAATTATGTGATTGACATGACCCATTCCGTTAGCCTAGCACTTGATCATTTAGTATATTGCTATTGCTTTCTTCATGACTTATACATGTTCCTGTAACTATGAGATTATGCAACTCCCGTTTACCGGAGGAACACTTTGGGTGCTACCAAACGTCACAACGTAACTGGGTGATTATAAAGGAGTACTACAGGTGTCTCCGAAGGTACATGTTGAGTTGGCGTATTTCGAGATTAGGTTTTGTCACTCCGATTGTCGGAGAGGTATCTCTGGGCCCTCTCGGTAATGCACATCACAATAAGCCTTGCAAGCAATGTGACCAATGAGTTGGTTACGAGATAATGCATTACAGAACGAGTAAAGAGACTTGCCGGTAACGAGATTGAACTAGGTATTGGATACCGATGATCGAATCTCGGGCAAGTAACATACCGATGACAAAGGGAACAACGTATGTTGTTGTGCGGTTTGACCGATAAAGATCTTCGTAGAATATGTAGGAACCAATATGGGCATCCAGGTCCCGCTATTGGTTATTGACCGAGAATGGTTCTAGGTCATGTCTACATAGTTCTCGAACCCGTAGGGTCCGCACGCTTAACGTTACGATGACAGTTTTATTATGAGTTTATAAGTTTTGATGTACCGAAGGAGTTCGGAGTCCCAGATGAGATCGGGGACATGACGAGGAGTCTCGAAATGGTCGAGACGTAAAGATCGATATATTGGACGACTATATTCGGAGTTCGGAAAGGTTCCGAGTGATTCGGGTATTTTCGGGGGTACCGGGGAGTTACGGGAATACGAGGAAGAAGCAATGGGCCTCGTGGGCCAAGTGGTGGAAGAGAGGAGGAAGGGCGCGCGGCCCCCCTAGCCCAAACCGAATTGGACTAGGGGGCCGGCCCCCCTTTCCATCTTCTCCTCCCTCTCCTTCCTTCTCCTTCTCCTCCCCTTCCTTCCCTTCTCCTAGTAGGACTTGGAAAGAGGGAGGAATCCTACTTGGAGTAGGATTCTCCCCCTTGGGCGCGCCTCCTCCTCTTGGCTGCCCCCTCCCCCTTGCTCCTTTATATACTGGGGCAGGGGGGCACCCCATAGACACACAAGTTGATCTACGGATCGTTCCTTAGCCGTGTGCGGTGCCCCCCTCCACCATATTCCACCTCGGTCATATTGTCGCGGAGTTTAGGCGAAGCCCTGCGCCGGTAGAACATCAACATCGTCACCACGCCGTCGTGCTGACATAACTCATCTCCGGAGCTTTGCTGGATCGGAGGCCGGAGATCGTCATCGAGCTGAACGTGTGCTGAACTTGGAGGCCCCGTACGTTCGGAGCTTGGATCGGTCAGATCGTGAAGACGTACGACTACATCAACCGCGTTGTCATAACGCTTCCGCTAACGGTCTACGAGGGTACGTGGACATACACTCTCCCCTCTCGTTGCAATGCCATCAACATGATCTTGAGTGTGCGTAGGAAATTTTTTGAAATTACTGCGTTCCCCAACAGTGGCATCCGAGCCTGGTTTTATGCGTTGATGTTATATGCACGAGTAGAACACAAGTGAGTTGTGGGCGATACAAGTCATACTGCTTACCAGCATGTCATACTTTGGTTCGGCGGTATTGTGAGATGAAGTGGCCCGGACCGACATTACGCGTACGCTTACGCGAGACTGGTTTCACCGTTACGAGCACTCGTGCTTAAAGGTGGCTGGCGGGTGTCTGTCTCTCTCACTTTAGCTGAATCGAGTGTGGCTACGCCCGGTCCTTGCGAAGGTTAAAACAGCACCAACTTGACGAACTATCGTTGTGGTTTTTGATGCGTAGGTAAGAACGGTTCTTGCTAAGCCCGTAGCAGCCACGTAAAACTTGCAACAACAAAGTAGAGGACGTCTAACTTGTTTTTGCAGGGCATGTTGTGATGTAATATGGTCAAGACGTGATGCTATATTTTATTGTATGAGATGATCATGTTTTGTAACCGAAGTTATCGGCAACTGGCAGGAGCCATATGGTTGTCGCTTTATTGTATGAAATACAAACGCCCTGTAATTGCTTTACTTTATCACTAAGCGGTAGCTATAGTCGTAGAAGCGATAGATGGCGTAAACGACAACGATGCTACGATGGAGATCAAGGTGTCGCGCCGGTGACGATGGTGATCACGACGGTGCTTCGGAGATGGAGATCACAAGCACAAGATGATGATGGCCATATCATATCACTTATATTGATTGCATGTGATGTTTATCCTTTATGCATCTTATCTTGCTTTGATTGACGGTAGCATTTTAAGATGATCTCTCACTAAAAATTATCAAGAAGTGTTATCCCTGAGTATGCACCGTTGCCAAAGTTCGTCGTGCCCAGACACCACGTGATGATCGGGTGTGATAAGCTCTACGTCCATCTACAACGGGTGCAAGCCAGTTTTGCACACGCGGAATACTCAGGTTAAACTTGACGAGCCTAGCATATGCAGATATGGCCTCGGAACACGGAGACCGAAAGGTCGAGCGTGAATCATATAGTAGATATGATCAACATAATGATGTTCACCATTGAAAGCTATTCCATTTCACGTGATGATCGGTTATGGTTTAGTTGATTTGGATCACGTGATCACTTAGAGGATTAGAGGGATGTCTTTCTAAGTGGGAGTTCTTAAGTAATATGATTAATTGAACTTAAATTTATCATGAACTTAGTCCTGGTAGTATTTTGCAAATTATGTTGTAGATCAATAGCTCGCGTTGTTGTTTTCATATGTTTATTTTGATATGTTCCTAGAGAAAATTGTGTTGAAAAATGTTAGTAGCAATGATGCGGATTCGATCCGTGATCTGAGGTTTATCCTCATTGCTGCACAGAAGAATTATGTCCTTGATGCACCGCTAGGTGACAGACCTATTGCAGGAGCAGATGCAGACGTTATGAACGTTTGGCTAGCTCAATATGATGACTACTTGATAGTTTAGTGCATCATGCTTAACGGCTTAGAATCGGGACTTCAAAGACGTTTTGAACGTCATGGACCATATGAGATGTTCCACGAGTTGAAGGTAATATTTCAAGCAAATACCCGAGTTGAGAGATATGAAGTCTCCAACAAGTTCTATAGCTAAAAGATGGAGGAGAATCGCTCAACTAGTGAGCATGTGCTCAGATTGTCTGGGTACTACAATCGCTTGAATCAAGTGGGAGTTAATCTTCCAGATAAAATAGTGATTGACAGAATTCTCTAGTCACCATCACCAAGTTAGTAGAACTTCGTGATGAACTATAATATGCAAGGGATAACGGAAACGATTCCCAAGCTCTTCGTGATGCTAAAATCGACGAAGGTAGAAATCAAGAAAAATATCAAGTGTTGATGGTAGACAAGACCACTAGTTTCAAGAAAAGGGCAAAGGTAAGAAGGGGAACTTCAAGAAGAACGGCAAGCGAGTTGCTGCTCAAGTGAAGAAGCCCAAGTCTGGTCCTAAGCCTGAGACTAAGTGCTTCTACTGCAAAGGGATTGGTCACTGGAAGCGGAACTACCCCAAGTGATTGGCGGATAAGAAGGATGGCAAAGTGAACGTAAGTATATTTGATATACATGTTATTGATGTGTACTTTACTAGTGTTTATAGCAACCCCTCAGTATTTGGTACTAGTTCAGTTGCTAAGATTAGTAACTCGAAACGGGAGTTGCAGAATAAACAAAGACTAGTTGAAGGGGAAATGACGATGAGTGTTGGAAGTAGTTCCAAGATTGATATGATCATCATCGCACACTCCCTATACTTTCGGGATTAGTGTTGAAACTAAATAAGTGTTATTTGGTGTTTGCGTTGAGCATGAATATGATTTGATCATGTTTATTGCAATACGGTTATTCATTTAAGTAAGAGAATAAACTGTTGTTCTGTTTACATGAATAAAACCTTATATGGTTACACACCCAATGAAAATGGTTCATTGGATCTCGATTGTAGTGATACACATATTCATAATATTGAAACCAAAAGATGCAAAGTTAATAATGATAGTGCAACTTATTTGTGGCACTGCCGTTTGGGTCATATCGGTGTAAAGCGCATGAAGATACTCCATAAAGATGGATTTTCGGAATCACTTGGTTATGAATCATTTGATGCTTGCGAACCGTGCCTTTTGGGCAAGATGACTAAAACTCCGTTCTCCGGAACAATGGAACGTGCTACTGACTTATTGAAAATAATACATACCGATGTATGCGATCCAATGAGTGTTGATGCTCATGGCAAGTATCGTTATTTTCTGACCTTCACAAGATGATTTGAGAAGATATGGGTATATCTACTTGATGAAACATAAGTCTGAAATAGTTGAAAGGTTCAAAGAATTTCAGAGTAAAGTGGAGAATCATCATAACAAGAAAATAAAGTTTCTGTGATTTGATCGCGGAGACAAATATTTGAGTTACGAGTTTGGTCTTCAATTAAAACAATGTGGAATAGTTTCACAGCTCACGCCACCTGGAACACCACAACGTTATGGTGTGTCCGAACATCGTAACCGCACTTTATTGGATATGGTGCGATCTATGATGTCTCTTATCGGTTTTACCACTATTGTTTTGGGGTTGTGCATTAGAGACAGCTGCATTCACGTTTAAAAAGGGCACCATCTAAATCCGTTGAGACGACACGTTTAAAAAGGGCACCATCTAAATCCGTTGAGACGACACCGTATGAACTATGGTTTAGCAGTAAACCTAAGTTGTCATTTCTTAAAAGTTTGGAGTTGCGATGCTTATATGAAAAAGGTTTTCAACCTGATAAGCTTGAACCCAAATCGGAGAAGTGCGTCTTCATAGGATATCCAAAGGTAACTATTGGGTAGACCTTCTATCACAGATCCGAAGGCAAGTTATTCATTGCTAAAATGGATCCTTTCTAGAGAAGAAGTTTCTCTCGAAATAAGTGAGTGGGAGGAAAGTAGAACTTGATGAGGTAACTGTACCTTCTCCCGAATTGGAAAATAGTTCATCACTGAAATCAGTTCCAGTGATTCTTACACCAATTAGTGAGGAAGCTAATGATGATGATCATGAAACTTCAGATCAAGTTACTACAGAACCTCGTAGGCCTTCCAGAGTACGGTCCGCACCAGAGTGGTACGGTAATCCTGTTCTGGAAGTCATGTTACTAGACCATGATGAACCTACGAACTATGAGGAATCGATAATGAGCCCAGATTCCACGAAATGGCTTGAGGCCATAAAATCTGAGATATGATCCATGTATGAGAACAAAGTATGGACTTTGATTGACTTGCTCAATGATCAGCAAGCCATGTTAAATAAATGGATCTTCAAGAGGAAGACGGACACTGATAGTAGTGTTACTATCTACAAAGCTAGACTTGTCGAAAAAGGTTTTTGACAAAGTTCAAGATGTTGAATACAATGAGATTTTCTCACTCGTATCGATGCTTAAAAGTCTGTCCGAATCATGTTAGCAATTGCCACATTTTATGAAATTTGGCAAATGGATGTCAAAACTGCATTCCTTAATGGATTTATTAAAGAAGAGTTGTATATGATACAACCAAAAGGTTTTATCAATACTAAAGATGCTAACAAAATGTACAAGCTCCAGCGATCCATCTACGGACTAGTGCAAGCATCTCAGAGTTGGAATATACGCTTTGATAAGTTGATCAAAGCATATAGTTTTAATACAGACTTACGGTGAACCTGTATTTACAAGAAAGTGAGTGGGAGCACTACAACATTTCTGATAAGTATATGTGAATGACATATTGTTGATCAGAAATAATGTAGAATTATTCTGCAAAGCATGAAAGGATACTTGAACAAAAGTTTTTCAAAGCAAGACCTCGGTGAAGCTACTTACATATTGAGCATCAAGATCTATTGAGATAGATCAAGACGCTTGATAAGTTTTTCAATAAGTACATACCTTGTCAAGATTTTGAAGTAGATCAAAATGAAACAGTAAAAGAAAAAGGTCTTGCCTGTGTTGCAAAGGTGTGAAATTGAGTAAGAATCAAATCCCGACCACGGCAGAAAATAGAAAAGAGAATGAAAGTCATTCCCTATGCATCAGTCATAGGTTCTATAAAAGTATGCCATGCTATGGACCAGACCTATTGTATACTCTGCTCTGAGTTTTGCAAGGGAGTACAATTTTGATCTAAGAGTAGATCACTGGACATTGGTCAAGAATATCCTTAGTGAGGACTAAGAAAATATTTCTCGATAATGGAAGTGATAAAAGAGCTCGTCGTAAAAGTTACAACGATGCAAGATTTTACACCAGTCCAGATGACTCTAAGTCTCAATCTGGATACATATTAAAAGTGGGAGCAATTAGCTAGAGTAGCTCCGTGCAGAGCATTGTGGACATAGACTATTTGCGAAATACATACGGCTCTGAATATTACAGACCCGTTGACTAAGCTTCTCTCACGAGCAAAACATGATCATACCTTAGTACTCTTTTGGGTGTTAATCACATAGCGATGTGAACAAGATTATTGACTCTAGTAAACCCTTTGGGTGTTGATCACATGATGATGTGAACTATGGGTATTGATCACATGCAGATGTGAATATTGTTGTTAAATCACATAGCGATGTGAACTAGATTATTGACTCTAGTGCAAGTGGGAGACTGAAGGAAATATGCCCTAGAGGCAATAATAAAGTTATTATTTATTTCCTTATTTCATGATAAATGTTTATTATTCATGCTAGAAATGTATTAACCGGAAACATGATACATGTGTGAATACATAGACAAACATATAGTCACTAGCATGCCTCTACTTAACTAGCTCATTAATCAAAGATGGTTATGTTTCCTAACCATAGACATGTGTTGTCATTTGATTAGTGGGATCACATCATTAGGAGAATGATGTGATTGACATGACCCATTCCATTAGCCTAGCACTTGATCGTTTAGTATATTGCTATTGCTTTCTTCATGACTTATACATGTTCCTGTAACTATGAGATTATGCAACTCCCGTTTATCGGAGGAACACTTTGGGTGCTACCAAACGTCACAAGTAACTGGGTGATTATAAAGGAGTACTACAGGTGTCTCCGAAGGTACATGTTGAGTTGGCGTATTTCGAGATTAGGTTTTGTCACTCCGATTGTCGGAGAGGTATCTCTGGGCCCTCTCGGTAATGCACATCACAATAAGCCTTGCAAGCAATGTGACCAATGAGTTGGTTACGAGATGATGCATTACAGAACGAGTAAAGAGACTTGCCGGTAACGAGATTGAACTAGGTATTGGATACCGACGATCGAATCTCGGGCAAGTAACATACCGATGACAAAGGAAACAACGTATGTTGTTGTGCGGTTTGACCGATAAAGATCTTTGTAGAATATGTAGGAACCAATATGGGCATCCAGGTCCCGCTATTGGTTATTGACCGAGAATGGTTCTAGGTCATGTCTACATAGTTATCGAACCCGTAGGGTCCGCACGCTTAACGTTACGATGACAGTTTTATTATGAGTTTATAAGTTTTGATGTACCGAAGGAGTTTGGAGTCCCAGATGAGATCGGGGACATGACGAGGAGTCTCGAAATGGTCGAGACATAAAGATCGATATATTGGACGACTATATTCGGAGTTCGGAAAGGTTTCGAGTGATTCGGGTATTTTCGGGGGTACCGGGGAGTTACGGGAATACGAGGAAGAAGCAATGGGCCTCGTGGGCCAAGTGGTGGAAGAGAGGAGGAAGGGCGCGCGGCCCCCCTAGCCCAAACCGAATTGGACTAGGGGGCCGGCCCCCCTTTCCTTCTTCTCCTCCCTCTCCTTCCTTCTCCTTCTCCTCCCCTTCCTTCCCTTCTCCTAGTAGGACTTGGAAAGAGGGAGGAATCCTACTTGGAGTAGGATTCTCCCCCTTGGGCGCGCCTCCTCCTCTTGGCTGCCCCCTCCCCCTTGCTCCTTTATATACTGGGGCAGGGGGGCACCCCATAGACACACAAGTTGATCTACGGATCGTTCCTTAGCCGTGTGCGGTGCCCCCCTCCACCATATTCCACCTCGGTCATATCGTCGCGGAGTTTAGGCGAAGCCCTGCGCCGGTAGAACATCAACATCGTCACCACGCCGTCGTGCTGACAGAACTCATCTCCGGAGCTTTGCTGGATCGGAGGCCGGAGATCGTCATCGAGCTGAACGTGTGCTGAACTCGGAGGCCCCGTATGTTCGGAGCTTGGATCGGTCAGATCGTGAAGACGTACGACTACATCAACCGCGTTATCATAACGCTTCCGCTAACGGTCTACGAGGGTACGTGGACATACACTCTCCCCTCTCGTTGCAATGCCATCAACATGATCTTGAGTGTGCTTAGGAATTTTTTTGAAATTACTGCGTTCCCCAACAACTAATATACGCATGCTCCAACTAAAATACTCTATCAATGAGACACACAAGAAAAACATCGACTGGAATAAAAAGCAAGCAATGTTTCTGGACAGGACCGACGATATTCCTCTACCTCCCCTTCAATTTTCAGATTCTGAATTAAGTTCTTGGGCGATGGAATTAGAAGCCATATATATTCAAAAATCCTGAGCAATGAATCAAGCTGAATAATATGCATCTTATTTTACAAACTGAAGGCATATAGCAGCATACCCAAATTTCTAGCTAGCTGACCTTGCAGGTACTGAAAATTAAGTAGACAATGTTAGGAGACTCGAAAGAAGGGTTTAGCCAGCCTGTGATCCGTACATTATATGATCATGTGCAGGTTAGTATTTTATTGTTTAAATCATTGGGGCTCTCCTTATCTTGTTTTGAAATAGCTCTGTTAAGACTTCTTCTGTCTATGTACATCATTGATGTATGTATGCAAAAACATATACAACAACGATTATGATGTACAATGTGACAATACAACAATCAACACTTTTTTCTTCTAACCTCTTCATAGTCTAAGGAAACAAGGTCAAATAAAGATACTTGTGTTGCACAATAAAATAAAGGGCCATTTGCATTTCTGCCCCTAACTCGAACCACCTACTCAGATTTGCCCCTAATTTCAAAGCATGCTCAAATTTGCCCCTCTACCGTTAAGTCACTACTCAGAAATGCCCTTCCGTCCATTCAAAGGCCTTTGACCGTCAGAGGCCCATGTGTACTGTAGCAGACGGAAAGTGCTACAGTATTGGACGGAAAGTGCTAGAGTATTGTACGGAAGGGCATTTCTGAGTAGTGACTTAACGGCGGAGGGGCAAATTTGAGCATGCTTCAAAATTAGGGGCAAATCTGAGTAGTGGATTCGAGTTAGGGGCACAGATGTAAATGTCCCTAAAATAAAATAATTTGGTAGAACCAGAAATCACATTTGCTTCAGTCAAATTAAAGAGCCGTTGCACATAGACTATGAACTACATGACATCTGAACTCACCGTTTCAGTGCTCAAACTTTTGCTCTTTAAGCTTGACGGTTTTTATTACTTCTCTCGACAAATTGTCAAGTTATCCTATGGGGAAAGCATTTGCATCATTTAGTCAAATAAGTGGAGTAACAACATGTAATCTCTCTGGTAGTTTTTAAATAAGTGGAGTAACAACATGTACTCTCTCTGAACTATCATTTGGCTGTAGAACTTTAAAATCAAATCCAATTAATTGGAACTAAAGAAATACAGTAGCAAACAACTTATAGCTAAATATGACCTCTCCATTCAGCTTAAAAAAGAAGTGCCAAATCAGACTTGGATGCATCCACTAGCATTTCTAAGTAGGTACAATCAGCGCTCTATTAGAAAGAAAAGGAAGAAAAAAGCATGTAGGTGGTGGTGGTGTTTCAAAAAATAGTTTGACCCGCCACAATAGAAGGCAATCCAGTTTATCCTCACTGAATTGACTCGCCTTTATTTCCTAGGATGTACTGCAGGACCTCTTTGAGCTGAATAAAAAGTTCTACTAACCTAGAAACAAAATCATAACATTACACTAAGAGTGGATTAGAGAAATTAGCATGTTGTCCTTAATAATAACACAAAAATAAAGGTTATGGAAACTAAATGTCAAATCTGGATAGCAATATATAGAACAGTCTCACTGTTATAGCACACCAATTTCTACAGTGAATCGTCTAGAAACACAATTTATGCACGGAGAAGTTCATATATAGTGAGTCATATAATGAAGATCTGTGGCAGTTCAACCAGCTTGTACGACCCATCAAAAGTATTAAGTATTAAAGCGATTCGACACGGCCGCAAAACTGCAACCTGATAAAATTTTCCAACGTTGGTTGCAAACGTTTGGACAAGTTTTAGTTTAGTAAAGCTTACCATGTAGTTAAGACTGCAAATGTGGTGCATACTGCTGTCATTCTCACCACACATTGATCGTTGGTTTGGTCCCGGGAGAACAAAGGAAGAACTCTGAAATTAGGCGTCCGCTTTCACCGATGACCGATCCACACACCGGACTCATAACCGTGTAAGATAAACAACACAACAAAGTAGTGAAGGCATTAGCATTCAAATTCCGGCCCAGCATCCGTGACCTCCCATCCATCTTAATCTCAGTACTTGATATAGACTTGCATTTATTTCAGATGTATGTTTGTGCCAAACAATTTAATATGGAAGAAAAAATAAAGAGAAAAGAATGCTAGTTCTTCAGTAAGTAGAAAGAACTGATGGTTACTTCTAACCAGGGGAACTTAATTCTTAATATACAAGCAAGAATCAATACTGAAAGGACCATAATCAGAAAAAAATAGGCCCGTAGTAACATCATTATTCACGTCGACCATAATCAGAAATAAATGTCTGTTTTTTGTATGTGCAAGGACGGACTACGATGCTGCACCTACTTCAGGCTCTACATGAGGCCCTATCATGGCCAGGGCTGTTGGGGCCTTCTTGGCCTTCGTGGCGCCTCCATTGATGACAAAAGGAGAAGTCGACATGGCATATCTCGGCGAGCCGCTTCTTCTCGTTGTTGGTTTCCCTATGGCCGTGATCTAGATCTGTGGGTACGAGATTTGGATCGAGGGAAGGGAGAAGGGAGGGGAATTGGGGACTTACATAGGGGAGTCCGTGTTGATGGGGATCTTCTCAAGGTCGATCGAGCCGCACGTTTTCATCCAAGGCCGCCATTTTCTTGGGGGCACGCGGCGCTGGTGGAGACCATTGCGGAGGGGAACCGAGCGGCGTCGGTGGTGGCGATTCTGGAGACCGATTTCCCCTGCAGCTCACGAGATCGGGAGGGTGAGGGTGAGGGTGGGCGGCGACCAGATCGGGAGGGTGAGGGTGGGAGGCGAGAGAGAAGGAGAGGTGGGCACCCTGGACCTGGAGGCCTCGCTCGTTCCTGCCTGCGTGCGGGTCGTGGAGGGTTTTCGCTGGTTTTTCTTCGGAGGTTTATTTTAGTTCGATTCTGTCGCTTGCGAGAGAATTACGTGAACGTGGTTTTGGTTGGGTTTTTTTTTGGAACGGGGAGGTGGGAGCAGGCACCAAAAAAACCATGGTGGGTGGGAGGTGGGAGCAAGTATCAAAGAAGTACCAAAAAAGACCGGGTGAGGTAGGACGAAAATAAAACCCGAAACGCGACCTACCAACTGAGACATTAGGAGTAGAGATTTTTCTTGTTCGAGAAGGAGGTTGAAACCCCCGGCATATGCAATCCGACTGCTAAGCATGCACTCTCTTTTTAGGTAATTTTTTTCAATATGGGACTAGTGCTAATAAACTCTTCCGATTCTCGAGAATGAATCTTTGATTGGATGGTTAGGGAGATGAGTGTACCTTCAACATGGTATGGTCAAACCTCTGTGTTTTATTAAGACGGTATTATCTTTTAATAGGAGAAGATGTTATTGTAGATAGCGAGGTACAGGCGATGATTCTGCCAATCTTTGATCCATCCACAATAGGGGTCGTGTGGTGTGTTTGTGTGAATGTGTGTTTCAGCATTTTACTCGGTCTTTGTAGAAAAAACTCTAAGAGAGCATATGACAACAACAATCATGTTTAACTATTTTCATGATGGCTTTATTAATTTACTAAAGTTGCGCGCTTCTTGCGCCTTTTTTTCTAAAACAACATCGATCTTCAACAAGAGCTCACCAATAGGAGCTCATTCTCGGGTCATCGACAAGAACTATAGGGTTCATCAAAAAGTGCCCTGGGGGCTCGGGTGTATGGGTCCCCAGTAAGGATTGATTTTAAGGGACTAGTTTGTAAGGATATATGTGGAATTTCATGAATTACAAAGCATATAAAGAAAGTTTGAAACATATCGTTCACAAAATCATGGGTAGAACTGACTGAATAAAAATGTGAGTAAAGCGACAACAACGACACTTACACACAAGTACCATTTACGACAAAGCATGTGTATTTCTTCGATAAATTTTGTGATCTTAAACTGACCGAAGTCACTGCAGGCATTTCACTAGCGACCAATGCATCATCAGTCACTACAAAAGAATTTTGCGTCGACGATACACACATGGAAACAAATCTAAGAGCATGTCCAACAACCCATGTAAAAACTAGTATAATTTACGAGAAGTTGTCTGGTGAGGTATCTTCTTGGTTTCTATGAACATCTTCCCCCTAATATCTATTTTTTTTCTATTCCCCATTAAACTAGTATACAAAAGGCATACTTTTGCATTAAATAAGCATACAGATGACAGATTCATATCTATAGTATCGCCATAATAATCTGAACAATGTTATATCGGGCGCACATATGTGATAACAATTTTAAATCAACAATTTATGAAATTTGGTTGAAATTGAAATTGAAATTCAAACATAAAAAAATGGTGTAAATCATTCGAAATAGAACATAATACGAAGAAGTTTATTGACCATGAAGCAGCCACAAGTGCTCAACTAGATCATCACAAAGTTGTTCATGACCCGCATGGTTTTCAATCTGTCGTTATGCTAAAATGGTGGTATTTAATTTTGTTCCCCTCATTCGCATAGCGATAGTTTGGTGGCTGCTCCCATTTGTCTTCTATGATCATGTTATGCAATATCATGCACATGATCATGATGCGCCACAAATCCTTTTGATGTCAGAATCGTACAAGCCCACAGACAATGGCAAAGCGAGCTTGTAGATCCCCAAATGCCCGTCTGACATCCTTTCTACATACTTCTTGACGCCTACCAAAGTTAATATTCTTGTTTCAGGGAGACTGGGGAGACGGCCTTGCTCGTTTTGTTTCGCTGGACTCGACTGTGGGTGGGCCTTTTTGGTGAGATGGGTGTAGTTCTAACGGGTAGTTTGGGAATTCATTTTGTCTGGGGTATTTGGTTTCCAGAGGGTAAACAAATTAGCTCGTAGCACAACTACTTGCATTTTTAGCATCAAGCATCCTACTGCTAACTGCTAACTGCTAAGCACGCACTGCGTTTTTTATTACGCGACTAGTTCTAACTCTCCTTATTCTTGAGAATGAATCTTTGATTGGATCATTAGGAAGATGAGTGTACCTTCGACATGGTAGGGTCAAACCTTTGTGATTTATTGGGATGGAATTAGATTTTAGTAGGAGACGATTTTTCTATACATAGCGAGGTACAAGTGGTGACTTTGACAATCTTTGACCTGCAACTCCGTCCCCAATAGGGGTTGTGTGATGGTGTGCGTGCATGTGTGCTTCAACATTTTACTCGGTGTTTCGTGCATGTGTGCTTCTACATTTACTCGGTGTTTGTCAGAATAAAAAATCTAAGAGAGCTTGTGACAACATTGATCTTGTTTAACTATTGTCATGATGGCTTCATTAATTTAAAGTCGGCCGATTCTTGCATCTTCCTTCTAAAACAACATCGATCTTCAGCAAGAACTTGCCAACAGGAGCTCATTCTCGGGTCATCGACAAGAGTAGCTGGGTTGATCAAAAAGTGGCCAGGTACCTCGAGTGTATGGGTTCCCGGTAGGGATCAAGTTAAAGGGATTAGTTTGTAATAATGACATATGTGGAATTAGAGTGGAATTTCATGAATTCCAAAGCATCTAAAGAAAAATTGGAATGGAACCATGATTCTAGTTTTCAATTCCATGTCCATATCCTTCACAAAAACACGAGTAGAACTGACTTTGATAAAATTTGGTTCATTGAATGAAGATCTGATTGGCTGAAAAAGAGCAATAGATTGCTAACTTAAAAACAGATAGGTACTAATTAGATTGGACACTCTTAATAAAAACGTGAGTAGAGCGACAACGAGTACACTTACAGACATGCACCATTTACAACAAAGCATGTGTATTTTTTTTACCAAATTATGTGACCTTGAACTGACCAAAGTCGCCGCAGGCATTTCATCAACAACCCATGCCTCATCGGTCAATACAAAAGAATTTCACATCAATAATACACAGTGGAGACAAATCTAAGACAAAACATGGAGAGAAGATACAACTACCCGACCAAACATTTCGGAGGAACTCTACCCCCCCCCCCCCCCCCCCCCCTCTCCTCTCTCTATTTCCCTCCTTATTATCACCAGCTTTGTGGGTTTTGACCGAAAGAACTTACTTCCAGATAGCAGGGAGTTCCATATTCCACCACCTTGGGGGTGAGGCGATTTGCCAAAAATTGTAAAGATACTATCATTTAGAAGTTTCAAAATAATAATTGGATACGTATATATAGATGTTCTACAACTATCGGCAAAATTTCATTAAATTATACAATGATTCATATGCTATATAAAAAAGATTAATTTGTGGCTGCAAACCCTTTGATCCATGTATTTGCCTTTTTTGTTTACACTACATATGAAAACAAAATCAAACTGTACTACGGGCCTGTTCGAACTCCTCCCACTCCACGCTTCTCCAACTCCACGGGCGGAGCCGGACCGAACGGCTGACCTCCACGGAGTGAGCTTTGCGAAGCGCTGCATTGCACTAGTGCAAAATATCGAAGCAGCTGTTGCCCAGCTTCACGAAAAGGAGAAGCAAGGAGTTCGGCACAATTACAAGGAGATGCCACCGCCAAGTCACAAAAAACGATTCGGACGGCTGGTCCTGACGCCCGTTCCCTGAATCAGTACGAACCAACCCATCTCTTCCTCGGCAATTCTTCCACTCGTAATCTACAGCGCCGCCGCTCGCCGCCGCCGCGCCCGATTCCACACCTTCGTCGGCAGGCCAGCCTTTCCACCGGTAGATCCGACCATTCCAGCTCGTTCTCGCCCGAATCCCATCCCGAAGGAGCGCTTCCCCCGCCGCCAGCCAAGAGCAGCAACCCCATCGACAGGAGTCGCCCACCTTTGACGACATTGATGCATGTGCTCACCATGTCGTCCAGCCAGCTTCCTCGCCCTCGCCCCTCTCCCCAAACCAAGGTGAGCTCGCCTTTGCTTTTTTCCTATGGCAGTTATGGTGATGCTACTGTAACATGTGCCAGGAGAAGCTGCCAAGCGAGCCGAACGCGTTTGGAATAACCAGGTGAAGTGAGAAGCTAGCTCAAGAAGCTGGATTTTTGGAGTTTTGAGAAGCTAGAGAGTTTTAGAACACGCCCTACTTCAAATGAAATTCTGTACTCACATACCACCACCTCCATTTTTCTGGTCTTTTTTTTTTAATGCGAGAACAGATGGAAAAAGAATCTAAAGATGCTCGGAGTGCCCCACAAAAAAGAGGATCAATCATTAAAGTAGAGAGGGCCCTAGAAAGACCTCAGGGAGGCCAGAATTGAGCATGGCCGGAGTTGCTTAAAAGAGTCAAGGAGGGCCGGCCAACTCGGTTGTGCGATGGGGTTGGCGATCCATCCATCCAGACAGCCAGGAAAAGAAACAGCACGCCCGACCATCGTCCCCTCATCTTCCCTGTCGCCTTTTGGATTGACATCAACCTGACGGACGCGCGGCGCGCGCATGGCGCCCCTCCACTGACAACAACCGGCCTGCACTTGTTTTCCTCTCTGGAAGCTCTATGTCATCTCGCGCGCGCGCGTGGTTAGACGCTGGCGCAGCGCCAGGCGATAGATTATTAATGTTTACGCCATCATGGCGGGCACCCTCCCCCCAACCTCCCTCCCATGGCGCCGTCGGTGTCGCGCGTGCAATTGTCTAATCGGCGACGGTAGCAGATAGCCGCTGTTCTTTACTCTACGGACTTCGGGCTTGTCCGGAGCGAATTAACCCATCGCCGTCCGCCATCTCATCTCTCGCGGCGCCATTCGACGCGTGAACGCAGATGCTGTAGCAAGATAAGAGCTGAAGACGAGTGAGTCACCGGGGTAAATTAACTAGGTTAAACATGTGGTCTCGCCATTAAGAAACTGCACCCCGTTGGTCGCCGTCCGAAGGCCGGGCCGGCGGCCGGTTAAAAAAACGCTTGAACAAGCCTCGCCGTCCGCTGCCGTCATCTCTCTCAGCAAGACCGACCGAGCTGCTGTTGCTGATCGGATCGGGACAGCGACCAACTAAAAGAGGGATATAGGCGCGGGGTTTGGTGGTCTGCCATTTGCCGATCGGTCCAGAGGCGGCGAGGGCAGGTGCCGCGGGTCAGCCCAGCTCAGCTCGCCCCCGCTTTCGCCAAAAGGTCGCCGGAGAGCCGCAACCTTTTCTGGATGGATAGACAGATAGATCCACCATGGATCGCAATACTCTGGCACGCGTCGCGCCGCGCGCGCCTATATATACCTGCTGCCGCCGCGGTACTGTAGTAGCAGCAGTTGCTAGTAGATAGCTTATCTCTCTCACTCGCCATCGCAATGCATTCATTCCTCTCCTTGCTCGCTCCAGGCCTCACCGTTCTCCGGTTGCTCGTCGGAGTAGGAGGAGGGGGCGAGCGAACGGTGCTGGAGAAGCAGGGCACGTGCTCGATCCATATGGACCCAAAGCGGTTGCAGCACGTGCGCTCCTTCTCCAGCATGGCTTCTCGCCCCGTCGACGGCCGGAGTTCGTGGCCCTCCGGCGCCGTGCCGGTGATGTACGGGGTTGCTACCTACCGATCGGCGGAGCGATGGATGTCTTTGATGCATCGGTAAGGCCAGTGCTGCTCGATCTGAACTTCTGTTTCTTGTGATTATAATCAGGCACGAGTAATAGTAATGCAGCCGGCCGGTAGCTCAGTTAGTCACGACGATGAAGAAGAATGATGGCCTAGCTTAGCTTCACTGAATCGTGCCTGACTCACGACTCACGAGAGAGCTTCTGAGCTTGTCGTCGCTGGGAACTTCTCTCCAATTTTCTGAAAGTTTGATGGGCAAGGCCCATTTAATCCAACATTCCTTACCTACCAGGAAATCAAGGTGTGCAGCTTGTTCTACACTGACTTTTATATACCGGTTTTGCAATACAGACTCGTCTCGGGTGAACTTAACGTAGCGCACAATGATTTTTGTGAAAGCCAAGCTTCACATACTTTAAACAAGTTTATTTATAGAAAAAAGATCTATATTTACACAGCCAAATATACACCATATGAAAGTATATTTTATGATGAAACTATTTTTATTGATATGCTATTCTATATTACGATAATTATTCTATGAATTTGGTTCAAGTTTACAATCTTTGAGTTTAAGAAAATGCAATACACATTATTTTTTGGGATTAAGGGAGTACCTACTACAAGATCCACTCATTTAGCGCATCTCCAACTCCGTCTACCAAAGCACGCAAAACATCCGCAGATGTGTTCGCTGATAGCACTAGCTGAGCCGGCAATCCAATACTCCCTCCGTCCGAAAATACTTGTCATCAAAATGGATAAAAGGGATGTACCTAGAACTAAAATACATCTAGATACATCCCTTTTTATTCATTTTGATGACAAGTATTTCCAGACGGAGGGAGTATAATTCAGTGCATCAAATAAAAGCGGATACGTCATTTTCATCAACAGTAGGATTTTGTTACATAATAAAAGTGACCGGCCTTATTCTACTCTTCGTCGGCTGTGGGAACATCCATGTCCCACGTCTTGCTCATTGTCGGGCATGGGCACGTCCGCGTTCCATGTCCTACTCTTCCTCATCGGAGTCCGCCACCCGGCCGTTGTAGTGGACGTCGCCAATGAAGGTGAGGTCGACAACAGGCGTGGACAGTCCAGTCTCATGGTTGTTGCAGCCCGGTGGAAACGACGTGGAGCCGCCAACATTGGCACCATTGTCGTTAGACACAGTCCGCACCGCCTTTGCTTCTGCCTCTACCGTGATATGCTCGAAAGGGAGATTGCGCGCTGCCTCATTAATGTGGAGATGCCACTGCTCACGGCGGATGGTGCGAGCCGCTGCTTGTTGATGAAGCTCAGATCATCCGCGACCATGATTGCGACGGCCTGCTCGGTCGCCTTCTCGCCGAAGAACCGACCCTCCGCGAGCCTGTGCTGCTCAAGGAGCTACATATTATACCGATGTTCCTCTTGCAGCATCCGGAATGGGAGACCGATAGCGTTGCCTGCTCCTACTGCCCCTCCTCCGCCATGCCAGTGTCGAAGTGCACTTGAGTTTGCGCCATGTGAAGTGTGAATGGAGCGAGTGTGGGCTCGTTGTTGGATACCTCCTCCATGGTCCGGTAGTCATCCTCTGACCTCTCCTCCGGCGAGCTCGGAGGCAGACCCACCTCTATGTGTTTCATGCGCCAGCAATTTCCCTAACTAGCAAATTTTCCCCATTTACAATTCCTGTTAAATTAATGGTCAATAAGTGTTGCTAAATATTAGTTCGATTCCAAGATGAATTCCATCAAGATAAATATATGCGTTAGGTTTTGTTATTGAATGACAATTGCTATGGCATTGAACGAAACCGAATATCTATATACCTACTAAAAAAGGGAGGTGATATTCTTGGTCTGGTCCATCACACACTTATGCATAAAAGCCCTCACCTTTTTATGTATCAACCCACAATAAAAGTAGAGTTTTGATTTTTCGTTCTCTCGCATACTAGGCACGTCGCAGCTCTTATATGGGCCATTGATGACCCGCAAGTATACGAGATAGTTGTAGCCTCTTTCTATAAGTAAGAGTGTCGAACCCAACGAGGAGCTAAATGTAGAACAAATACTCTATCAAGTCCTATTGGCCACTGATACGACTCTACGCACGCTAGATGTTCACTTTACCTAGAACAAGTATGAAACTAGAAGTACTTTGTAGGTGTTGTTGGATAAGTTTGCAAGATGATAAAGAGCAGGTAAATAAAAAGTAGGGGCTGTTTAGATAAAGATGCAATAAAGTAGATATAGCGAGTGTGGAAAAGTGGTGGTAGGAGTTGTGGAATTGTCCCTAAGCAATTGACTACTTTACTATACCGATAGCAAGTTTTATGTGGGAGAGGCCACTGCTAGCATGTCATCCCTGACTTGGAATTCTATGCACTTATGATTGGAACTATTAGCAAGCATCCGCAACTACTAACGTTCATTAAGGTAAAACCCAACCATAGCATTAAGATATATTGGCCCCCCTTCAATCCCGTATGCATCAATTTCTATGCTAGGTTGAAGCTTCTGTCACTCTAGCCCTCCAATACATAGTCCTATCAACATACAACTAACCCTATGGTGTGATCCACGCGTGCGCTCATATGATGGGCACCAAAGGACAACAACATAACCACAAGCAAATTAAATCAATCATAGCAATTCATCAACCACCAATAGGACAACGAAAATCTACTAAGACATCATAGAATGGCAACACATCATTGGATAATAATATGAAGCATAAAGCACCATGTTCAAGTAGAGGGATAGCGGGTTGCGGGAGAATGGACTGCTGTACATAGAGGGGGGAAGGTGATGGAGATGTTGGTGAAGATGGCGGAGGTGTTGGTGAAGATCGCGGTGATGATGATGGGCCCCGGCAGCGCTCCGGCGCCCCCGGAAGCAAGGGGGAGAGAGCCCCCCTTCCTCCTCTTCTTCTTCCTTGACCTTCTCCCTAGATGGGAGAAGGGTTTCCCCTCTGGTCCTTGTCTCCCATGGCGTGGGAGGGGCGAGAGCCCCTCCGAGATTGGATCTATCTCTCTGTTTCCGCGTTCTTAGATTCTGCCCCTTCACCGTTTTTCCCTCTGGTCCTTGTCTCCCATGGCGTGGGAGGGGCGAGAGCCCCTCCGAGATTGGATCTATCTCTCTGTTTCCGCGTTCTTAGATTCTGCCCCTTCACCGTTTCTTTTATATCCGGAGATCCGTAACTCCGATTGGGGTGAATCTTTCGCCCAGATTTTTCTCATAAAATTAGCTTTCTTGCGGCAAAAGAAGAGCATCAACCGCCTTATAGGTGGCCCAGGAGAGTGCCAGGCGCGCCCGGGGGGGGGGGGGAGGGGGGGGGGGGGGGAGGGCGCGCCCCTATCTCCTGGCCACCCCGGGCACCGTTTCACGTTGATTCTTCCTCCGGAAAATCCCAAACATTCCAAAATAATTCTCCGTCCGTTTTTATCCCGTTTGGATTCCGTTTGATATTGGGTTTCTGCAAAACATAAAACATGCAACAAACATGAACTGGCACTGGGCACTGGATCAATATGTTAGTCCCAAAAATAGTATAAAAAGTTGTCAAAAGTATATGAAAGTTGAAGAATATTGGCATGGAACAATAAAAAATTATAGATACGACGGAGGTGTATCAGCATCCCCAAGCTTAATTCCTGCTCGTCCTCGAGTAGGTAAATGATAAAAAAGATAATTTTTTATGTGGAATGCTACCTAGCATAATCTTGATCATATGTCTAATCATGGCATGAATATTAAGACACGAGTGATTCAAAGCAATAGTCTATCATAACTAGAATACTAGGCCCGTAAGGGTTCGATTTACCTGGTTTTTTTGGACTTTTTTTTACTGCCCTTGTTTGCATGACGCGTGTGATAGGAGTGTATCTCTTTTTTTATCTCGCTCAGCATTTTTCACGTGAGATGGGAGTACGTCGGTTGCTGGTTTGACTGAATTGTGGTGTGCCACGTACTCTCCACGTGTTCGGTTCCCATGCGTGAGACAATCTCTCGAAAACTCGGGCGAAGTCCTCCACCGCCCTATGGGCCTACAGAAAGCCCACCTCGCCCCGATCTCAAATGAAACCCTCGCTCCTCGAACCACCTCTCCTCTAATCCCTACTAGTAGAGTGCCCGTGCGTTGCCACGGGCTCTTGAAATAGTTTGCAAGAGTTACATGTTAAAATCCACACATACAAACAATATAACACAAACTGAAGTCCATTATTGCAATGTCACAAGCTGAGTGATGTTACAACTTCACATCTATTACAAAAATATATTAATATCTAGATGATGCGCATGAGAAATTCTTTCACAATATCAGGAAAGTCCACTCTAGCTTCATTCCTGTGATGTTTTACCAAGTATAATAAAAAATGCTTCCTCAATTCATACCCATCCTGCAGGAAAAATAAATGTAGTTTGTATGAAAAATTCACGGAGAAGGTCTTAAAACATGTAACCCACAATACTCACCATGCAAACCGGCTTGACCAATTCTTTACCGTTCCACCAGAGCATAAAATGAAAAACAAAATAGCCAGAGACATTCCTGGAAAACTTTCAATTAATATTATAAATAATATAATGATAACAAATGTAAATATTCTTGTTACGAATTCATTACCCGTCTATACTCGTTGGAACACCGGCCGGAAATAAACGATGCCATTTAGATATATCAGAATTCCACCAGGCAGCTTTATTTCGAGTGCTTCTTTGAAATCCCTTGAAAAACTTTTTGATTTCAGTGAATGCCTCATGTTTTTATCCTCTGACGATTGTGATGATTGAATAGGATCCATAATATATAGACGGCGTACCTCTTTGTCGATGATGTACAGGATGTATCGGCCGATGGATGCATAGGGAAGATAAATCTACAAGTTGAGATATTAGAAACTAAAGCAAACCATGATTACAATGGTCAAATTATTTCATTTACCTTATTGCAAGATGAGATGTCGGTCTCCATCCCAGGCCAGCTATCAAATAATGTTGCCAACGTCTGGATAGTTTCCTTCTCACAAAACTTCTGACCTCGTGTTGACTCTAGCAACATGGACTAAGTAAAAGAAAAATAATAACGTTTCAACATGTTGATAATAATGACACCTAGAATGAAGAGTTACAGTAACTTACACAAAATCGTAGATCCATGTAGTGTATAGGAGGGTCTGTGAACAATACTCCCTCGTCACATGCCAGCATAAGCACGACGGTGTTGAAGCAATCATTGTCCATGGGCTGCTCCATGTTAAGTATGAACTGAAGTTTCTTAAGACTTAAGCTCATTGGATCGGGTGTGGAGCTCCGGACCCACACCTTCCTGTAATTTGGATGGTAAGAAGAACAATAATATATATCTGCACATTAAATATTGATACATGATACTTACTCCAAAGATCCAGCATCATTAATCGACACGATGTATTTACAGAGGCCGGCAAGTATTTCACGTTGGTCCGTAAGAATGATAGTGATTGGGGCGGGACGTTTCTCTTCCACCACGTCAGATGGATCATCTAGTATCTCAAGATCAGAATTAGATAAAGTTTCTTTTTTGAAAGGTTGATGGTACATGGGACATCCTTTTAACTTATTAAGCTCTGAATCAAGCAAAATAATTGCTAATTTTTGTCAAAAATGTTTCATATCCTCCTATAAAAAATACAAAAACATTTAAAAAGATTTTTTGATGAAGCATTATGATTTAATGTATAAAACTAAAATACCTGCGTAAACTGGTCTGATAGTCCATGTGGTGTCCAGTATTCCATATAGTTTAGCATGAACAATCCACATGATACGCTATAATATTATAAAATAATGCTTTAGAATATCACACAGATGAATCAAAAAACAAACTATTGAAAGAAGTGCTTACCCATAGGTTTGTATTGCCTCCTGAATTTGCTCTACAACCGTCCATTTTGTAACATTGAGATCAGGCCACTTATGACTTTTGATAAACTCCGGACTATGCTCTGCAAGTTTCAGCCATTTCTCGAGCCCTAATAACTTTTATAAATATATATGAGAAATGTCAATGATGAAGCCAAACAAAATAAATGCTAAGATGATAAAAGAAATAGATAGTTACCGTAGTAGCAAGGTCATTGCATTTGACATTCTCACCAAGTGAGTCCAATACTTGGATCTCTCGTTTTTTGGCGTTGGCAACTGCTAGATACCAATGGTAGCCCGGCATGTTAATCGGGATGAACAACTGGTGTAAATAAGATACAAGTCATAATCATGATTAAACATATGAATTAAATAAAAACAATACATAATTATATGCATGGATTACGAGACAAAAACTAACCATATCTTGTTGTAGATAACTATTAACATGACGCACGATGCGACAATATTTTGATGGGTTTATGTCTCTTTCCCCATCTTCTTTTATCTGGCCCGATACAAGCGTGCTAATAATATGTATCTTTTCACCCGCCCTGTTTTGTAGATGCTCGTGAGCAAGTATGCAATATATGTAAGCATTTTTTACTTGTAAATAATATTTAGGTTATATTTATAAATTATTATATTATATATAATCAATTAAATACAAAGATTCTGCAATTGGTCTTACACCGTCATGTAAGAACATGTCATTTTTAATAAGGCATTCCAAATCGTCTTTTGCTAACAAGGCATCTCCAATGTCCACAAACTCGGTATTTTTAGGGGCAAACTTGATTGATTCGATGACTGTAATATCTCTAGGGGTACAAACATAGTCTATGAAATTCATAAAAAAGTGAGCCAGCTTAGTAAACAATAAAAGCCAAATTAGTTGAATAGAAAAGACAACATCACAAAAAAATGTTGATAATAATATTAATAAATACCTTGTGGGATAACATGTAAATTAGCATCCTTTTTTGGTTTATTATGAGATATAACGTGATTATGTTGTGATTTTCCGGCCCCTTGCAGCGACATTGCATCTGAACCCTCAATGGATTCTTTCCGTGCATATCCAGAGTCATCATCCATGTATACTATATTCTGGAAAAACAGAAATATAAATACACCATTCATTTTATCGTATATAATATAGATACAAAGTAAGGTTAGTTATATGCACCTCTTCTCGCGGTGTTTCAGTGCGGTCTGTCATCGTTGCATCAATGCGTAAGTCGGAATCCATCAATTTATATCTATGCTAAAATATATTTAATATTTTTTAACTACCCTTTCCCCTCCGCCGCCGCATCGCCAGTCGCCGTCCACGAGCTGCCGGCCGCGCTCCTCCGCCCACTCTTGCCGCATCAGTCCCTCCCATCTCCTCTCCACTCTCGCACATCTAACCCGCTCACCTCCCCTAGCCGCATCGTCGCGAACGTCGCCGAGCTCGCAACCACCACGGCTCCGCCCGCCGACAACCGCACCACTCTCCGGCGCCCCGAGCACGGGCACATCGACCAGGCGCGGGTGTTGGATCTGGTCGCCGTTCGGATTCGCGGCGGTGCTGGTCTCCGGCGAGATCCGAAGCGGGGTGCCTCGATCTGCAACGCCAGAAGCCACAGTACGCCGATCCGAACTATTCCCTCCTCTACTTCTTCCATTTGTTGCTTCCCTAACCTGATCTCCTCCTCGCTGTTCTATGAGGCGCCGTGGCACGGCCGCACAGGGAGGGCAAGGGCGAAGATGGCTACCCGACGGCAAAGGCACGGCAACGGTGGTGCAGCCTGTGGTCCACATCGCCGGCAAGAAGCACCACCATGAGGTCGGGTCATGGTGGTGCAGACTGTGCTATTCATAGTCTACCACTCCGCCCTCTTCCGCAACCCCCACCACTTCCGCGTCTCGGTGAGACAAACGGCCCATCCCCCCTGCACCGTACCCAAACATTTCCCGTCCGCGTTTTGCTGTAATTTGTGGCTAGCTATGTGAGCGTGCACTGCTACTATTAGTTTTAGGAAAAGAGAGAGGGAGATGTAGAGGGAGATAGAAAAATGTATGTGCTAGGTATTGTGAGCGTGTACTGCTACTATTAGTTTTAGGAAAAGTGCTGTGGACGGCGACAAACTATGGACGATACACACACGATGGTTAAAAATGGCCATCCACAGATATGAGCTACGTATAGGAGAAGAAGGATAAGCAAGGTCTGTGTGATTTTCTGTGACTGAAATAGATTGCAAGAGTGCTAATTTACATATTGTTTTAAACTTGATATTATCAAATATCTCGCTAATACAGTAAATGAGGACATGTTTGATTATTTTTCTCCTGTATTCTCCATGCAATAGTTATAGTTGCACCGATCAAGTTGTTTTCATGTGCAACCAACATCAAAAGTAGGTTACAATGGCCTCAAATGAGTTGCTTATTCTTTCAGATCATCACAACAGTATGAAGGTGCAATCGCAGTGGAGCTGGAGGTTGAACTGAGGAATAATCATAAGCGTCATGAAGCTCTTTTTACAACAATGGATAGTTTAAGGTGAGGCCATGCAATGTTGCCATAAAAATACAATGTTTGCAGCACTACATATTTCAGTGTATATTATGTCATATTGTGTTTTGTGAGGGTAAAATTAGGAAGCACTGCCATTAATAAATTTGGCTTTATCATTATTTTGGATGAAGTGGAATTTTACATGTATGTAAATGAAATAGAAAGTACTAATTTCACATCCTCATGTTTATATATACTGCTATTTATAGATCCTACATCACATAATTATAAGTATTCTACTAATGTTGTAGAGTAGGACCATACAGTTTAATACAATAGATAAAGTCATTCCATTTAGAGGGTATTAAAATAATGGTAATGTTTGTATTGATTTGATTGTCTTATGAGTTACTTCTGTTGCATCTGATTGGGTCAATCACTACACTGTCATGTGATAGGTAGTGTGAAATGACATTATCTCCACATAACCTTTCTGACATGCCACCTTACAGCACACTGCGTGCTAGAACAAGTATTCATTATTTGAGTCTGATTGTTTATTCTAAATATTATCAAAAGATATAGTGTGTCTGGTAGCTGTCTAACTGTACTACCATTTTGTTTTGCCTGTGTAGGTGCTTATAAATGAACACATGTGATTGTTGGAAATATGCCCTAGAGGCAATAATAAATTAGTTATTATTATATTTCCTTGTTCATGATAATCGTTTATTATCCATGCTATAATTGTATTGATAGGAAACCCAGATACATGTGTGGATACATAGACAACACCGTGTCCCTAGTAAGCCTCTAGTTGACTAGCTCGTTGATCAATAGATGGTTACGGTTTCCTGACCATGGACATTGGATGTCATTGATAACGAGATCACATCATTAGGAGAATGATGTGATGGACAAGACCCAATCCTAAGCCTAGCACAAAGATCGTGTAGTTCGTATGCTAAAGCTTTTCTAATGTCAAGTATCTTTTCCTTAGACCATGAGATTGTGCAACTCCCGGATGCCGTAGGAATGCTTTGGGTGTACCAAATGCCACAACGTAACTGGGTGGCTATAAAGGTGCACTACAGGTATCTCCGAAAGTGTCTGTTGGGTTGGCACGAATCGAGACTGGGATTTGTCACTCCGTGTAAACGGAGAGGTATCTCTGGGCCTACTCGGTAGGACATCATCATAATGTGCACAATGTGACCAAGGGGTTGATCACGGGATGATGTGTTACGGAACGAGTAAAGAGACTTGCCGGTAATGAGATTGAACAAGGTATCGGTATACCGACGATCGAATCTCGGGCAAGTACAATACCGCTAGACAAAGGGAATTGTATACGGGATCGATTGAGTCCTTGACATCATGGTTCATCCGATGAGATCATCGTGGAACATGTGGGAGCCAACATGGGTATCCAGATCCCGCTGTTGGTTATTGACCGGAGAACGTCTCGGTCATGTCTGCATGGTTCCCGAACCCGTAGGGTCTACACACTTAAGGTTCGATGACGCTAGGGTTATAAAGGAAGTTTGTATGTGGTTACCGAATGTTGTTCGGAGTCCCGGATGAGATCCCGGACGTCACGAGGAGTTCCGGAATGGTCCGGAGGTAAAGATTTATATATGGGAAGTCCTGTTTTGGTCACCGGAAAAGTTTCGGGTTTTTCCGGTAACGTACCGGGACCACCGGGAGGGTCCCGGGGGTCCACCAAGTGGGGCCAACAACCCTGGAGGGCTGCATGGGCCAAGTGTGGGAGGGGACCAGCCCCAGGTGGGCTGGTGTGCCCCCCCCCACAGGGCCCAAGGCGCAGGGAAGTGGGGAAGGGGGCAAACCCTAGGGCAGATGGGCCCTAAGGCCCACCCTAGGTGCGCCTCCCCCTTCTTCCCCTTCTGGCCGCCACCAGATGCCATCTGGGGGCTGCCGCCACCCCTGGGGAGGGAACCCTAGAGGGGGCGCAGCCCCCTCCCCTCCTCCTATAAATAGTGGGGGTTTTGGGGCTGCCCAACACATGAGAACTTCTCCTCTTGGCGCAACCCTACCTCTCTCCCTTCTCCTCATATCTCACGGTGCTTGGCGTAGCCCTGCTGGACTACCACGCTCCTCCATCACCACCACACCGTTGTGCTGCTGCTGGATGGAGTCTTCCTCAACCTCTCCCTCTCTCCTTGCTGGATCAAGGCGTGGGAGACGTCACCGGGCTGTACATGTGTGTAACGCGGAGGTGCCGTCCGTTCGACACTAGGATCTCCGGTGATTTGGATCATGACGAGTATGACTCCTTCAACCCCGTTCTCTTGAACGCTTCTGCTTAGCGATCTACAAGGGTATGTAGATGCACTCTCCTTCCCTCGTTGCTGGTTTCTCCATAGATAGATCTTGGTGACACGTAGGAAAATTTTGAATTTCTGCTACGTTCCCCAATAGTGGCATCATGAGCTAGGTCTATTGCATAGATTCTTTGCACGAGTAGAACACAAAGTAGTTGTGGGCGTTGATTTTGTTCAATATGCTTACCGTTACTAGTCCAATCTTGTTTCGACGGTATTGTGGGATGAAGCAGCCCGGAACGACCTTACACGTACTCTTACGTGAGACAGGTTCCACCGACTGACATGCACTTGGTGCATAAGGTGGCTAGCGGGTGCCAGTCTCTCCCACTTTAGTCGGAACGGATTCGATGAAAAGGGTCCTTATGAAGGGTAAATAGCAATTGGCATATCACGTTGTGGTTTTGCATAGGTAAGAAGCGTTCTTGCTAGAAACCCATAGCAGCCACGTAAAACATGCAAACAACAATTAGAGGACGTCTAACTTGTTTTTGCAGGGTATGCTATGTGATGTGATATGGCCAAGAAGAATGTGATGAATGATATGTGATGTATGAGATTGATCATGTTCTTGTAATAGGAATGACGACTTGCATGTCGATGAGTATGACAACCGGCAGGAGCCATAAGAGTTGTCTTTATTTATTGTATGACCTGCGTGTCATTGAACAACGCCATGTAATTACTTTACTTTATTGCTAACCGGTAGCCATAGTAGTAGAAGTAATCAGTTGGCGAGACAACTTCATGGAGACATGATGATGGAGATCATGATGATGGAGATCATGGTGTCATGCCGGTGACGATGATGATCATGAAGCCCCGAAGATGGAGATCAATGGAGCTATATGATATTGGCCATATCATGTCACTACTATATAATTGCATGTGATGTTTATTATGTTTATGCATCTTATTTGCTTAGAACGACGGTAGTAAATAAGATGATCCCTTACAACAATTTCAAGAAGTGTTCTCCCCTAACTGTGCACCGGTTCTAAAGTTCGTCGTTTCGAAGCACCATGTGATGATCGGGTGTGATAGATCCTTACGTTCACATACAACGGGTGTAAGACAGTTTTACACATGCAAAACACTTAGGGTTAACTTGACGAGCCTAGCATGTACAGACATGGCCTCGGAACACAGAGACCGAAAGGTCGAGCATGAGTCGTATAGTAGATACGATCAACATGAAGATGTTCACTGATGATGACTAGTCCGTCTCACGTGATGATCGGACACAACCTAGTTGACTCGGATCATGTAATCACTTAGATGACTAGAGGGATGTCTATCTGAGTGGGAGTTCATGAGATGAACTTAATTATCCTGAACATAGTCAAAAGATCTTTGCAAATTATGTCGTAAGCTCGCGCTTCATTTCCACTGTTTAGATATGTTCCTAGAGAAAATATAGTTGAAAGTTGACGGTAGCGATTATGCGGACAGTAGAAAGCTTATGACCTTAATGCACCGCTCAGTGTGCTGAACCCCAAACGTCGTATGTGGATGTTGCGAACATCGGACATACACGTTTTGATAACTACGTGATAGTTCAGTTAAATGGTTTAGAGTAGAGGCACCAAAGACGTTTTTCGAAATGTCGCGGAACATATGAGATGTTTCGAGGGCTGAAATTGGGATTTCAGGCTCGTGCCCACGTCAAGAGGTATAAGACCTCCGACGATTTTCTTAGCCTGCAAACTCAGGGAGAAAAGCTCAATCGTTGAGCTTGTGCTCAGATTGTCTGAGTGCAACAATCACTTGAATCGAGTGGGAGTTGATCTTCCAGATGAGATAGTGATGTTTCTCCAAAGTCATTGCCACCTAGCTGCTAAAGCTTCGTGATGAACTATAACATATCAAGGATAGAGATGATGATCCTTGAGGTATTCGCGTTATTTGACATCGCGAAAGTAGAAATCAAGAAGGAGCATCAATTGTTGATGGTTGGTGAAACCACTAGTTTCAAGAAGGGCAAGGGCAATAAGGGATACTTCATGAAACGGCAGATCAGCTGCTGCTCTAGTGAAGAAACCCAAGGTTGAACCCAAACCCGAGACTAAGTGCTTCTGTAATAAGGGGAACAACCACTGGAGCAGAATTACCCTAGATACTTGGTAGATGAGAAGGCTGGCAAAGTCGATAGAAGTATATTAGATATACATTATGTTAATGTGTACTTTACTAGTACTCCTAGTAGCACCAGGGTATTAGATACCGGTTCGGTTGCTAAGTGTTAGTAACTCGAAATAAAAGGCTGCAGAATAAAAGGAGACTAGCTAAAGGTGAGCTGACGATATGTGTTTCCAAGGTTGATGTGATCAAGCATCGCACGCTCCCTCTACCACCGAGATTGGTGTTTGCGTAGGCATGATTGGATTATGTCTATCGCAATACGGTTATTCATTTAAGGAGAATAATGGTTACTCTATTTTTTTGAATAATACCTTCAATGGTCTTGCACCTAAAGAATGGTTTATTGAATCTCGATCGTAGTGATACACATTTTCATGCCAAAAGATATAAGATAGTAATGATAGTACCACTTACTTGTGGCACTGCCATGTAAGTCATATTGGTATAAAACGCATGAAGAAGCTCCATGTTGATGGATCTTTGGACTCACTCGTTTTTGAAAAGTTTGAGACATGCGAACCATGTCTATTGGTGTATACGCATGAAGAAACTCCATGCAGATGGATCATTTGGACTCACTTGATTTTGAATCACTTGAGATATGCAAATCATACCACATGGGCAAGATGACTAAAAAGCCTCGTTTTTCAGTAAAATGGAACAAGATAGCAACTTGTTGGAAGTAACACATTTTGATGTGTGCAGTCCAATGAGTGCTGAGGCATGCAGTGAATATCGTTATGTTCTTTCTTCACAGATGATTCGAGTAGATGTTAAGTATATTTACTTGATGAAACACAAGTCTGAATTATTGAATGGTTCAAGTAATTTCAGAGTGAAGTTGAAGATCATCGTGACAAGAGGATAAAATGTCTATGATATGATCATAGAGATGAGGATCTGAGTTACGAGCTTTGGCACGCAATTAAGACATTGTGGAAACTGTTTCACAATTAATACCGCCTGGAACACCATAGTGTGATGGTGTGTCCGAACATCATAGTTGCACCCTATTGGATATGGTGCGTACCATGATGTCTCTTATCGAATTACCACTATCGTTCATGGGTTAGGCATTAGAGACAACCGCACTCACTTTAATAGGGTACCACGTAATTCCGTTGAGACGACACCGTTTGGAGAAACGTGAGTTGTCGTTTCTTAAAAGTTTGGGGCTGCGACGCTTATGTGAAAAGTTTCAGGTTGATAAGCTCAAACCCAAAGCGGATAAAATGCATCTTCATAGGACACCCAAAAACAGTTGGGTATACCTCCTAATTCAGATCCGAAAGCAATAGGGATTGTTTCTTGAATCGGGTCCTTTCTCGAGAAAAGTTTGTCTCGAAAAGTTTGAGTGGGAGGATGGTGGAGACTTGATGAGGTTATTGAACCATCACTTCAACCAGTGTGTATCAGGGCACAGGAAGTTGTTCCTGTGGCACCTACACCAATTGAAGTGGAAGCTTATGATAGTGATCATGAAGTTTCGGATCAAGTCACTACCGTACCTCGTAGGGTGACAAGGATACGTACTACTTCAGAGTGGTACAGTAATCCTGTCTTGAAGGTCATGTTGCTAGACAACAATGAACCTACGAGCTATGGAGAAGCGATGGTGGGCCCAAATTCCGGCAAATGGTTAGTGAGGGAGTCCTGGACTAGGGGGTGTCCGGACAGCCGGACTATCATTATCCGCCGGACTCCAAGACTACGAACATACAAGATTGAAGACTCCGGCTCGTGTCCGGATGGTACTTTCCTTGGCGTGGAAGGCAAGCTTGGCAATACGGATATGTAGATCTCCTACCATTGTAACCGACTCTGTGTAACCCTAGCCCTCTCCGGTGTCTATATAAACCGGAGGGCTTTAGTCCGTAGGACAACATACATTACAACAATCATACCATAGGCTAGCTTCTAGGGTTTAGCCTCCTTGATCTCGTGGTAGATCTACTCTTGTACTACCCATATCATCAATATTAATCAAGCAGGACGTAGGGTTTTACCTCCATCGAGAGGGCCCGAACCTGGGTAAAACATTGTGTCGCTCGTCTCCTGTTACCATCCGCCTAGACGCACAGTTCGGGACCCCCTACCTGAGATCCGCCGGTTTTGACACCGACATTGGTGCTTTCATTGAGAGTTCCTCTGTGTCGTCACCGATAGGCTTGATGGCATCTTCAACCAGCAACGCTGTCCAGGGTGAGACTTTTCTCCCCGGACAGATCTTCGTATTCGGCGGCTTCGCCCTGCGGGCCAATTCACTTGGCCATCTGGAGCAGATCGAAAGCTACGCCCCTGGCTGTCAGGTCAGATTTGGAAGCTTAAACTTCACGGCCGACGTCCGTGGAGACTTGATCTTCGACGGACTCGAGCCACAGCCAAGCGCGCCGCACTGTGACGACGGGCATGATTTAGCTCTGCCACCGAACAGTGCCTTGGTGGCCGCACACGGATCCGCTCCGGCCATTAGCCCGGAGCCGATCGCCCAGATCGAGGGTCGGTGGATAGGCGCCGCCCTGGGGGCTTCAACATCCACGGCGATGGAGCCGAACACTAATCTTGTCCCCTGCGAAACTCGTGATTCCGAGGCGCCGGACTCCTTGCCGGACTCCGAACCTCCCGCGCCCCTGCCAATCGATCCGGATTGGGCGCCGGTTATGGAATTCACCGCCGCGGACATCTTCCAATGCTCGCCTTTCGGCGATATCTTGAATTCACTAAAGCATCTCTCGTTATCAGGAGAGTCCTGGCCGAATTATGGCCAGGATGGTTGGGATACGGTCGACGAAGAAATTCAGAGCCCACCCACCACCCACTTTGTAGCCACTGTCGACGATCTAACCGACATGCTAGACTACGACTCCGAAGATATCGACGCTATGGATGATGATACCGGAGACGAACAGGAACCAGCACCCACAGGGCACTGGAAGGCCACCTCGTCATATGACGTATACATGGTGGATACCCCAAAAGATGGGGACGACGAAGAAACAGCGGAGGCAGATCCCTTAAAGAAACAGCCCAAGCGCCGGCGTCAGCGGCGCCGCTCTAAATCTCGCCACAGCAAGAATGGAGATTCCGGCACAGGAGATAATAATACTCCAGAGAGTGCCGAAGACAATCCCCTCCAGCAAGACTCAGCGCAGGAGGATGCAGAAGCAAGCCCTCATGAGGGGGCGGTAGACGAAGAGGTTGAGGATCATAATTATATGCCTCCCTCCGAAGACGAAGCAAGCCTCAACGATGACGAATTCGTCGTACCCGAGGATCCCGTCGAACAAGAGCGCTTCAAGCGCAGGCTTATCGCCACAGCAAACAGCCTAAAGAAAAAGCAGCAGCAGCCTCAAGCTGATCAGGACTTGCTGGCCGATCGATGGACCGAGGTCCTCGCGGCCGAAGAGTATAAACCCGAACGTCCCTCCAAAAGTTACCCAAAACGCAAGCTGCTCCCCCGATTAGAGGAGGAAGCATATGTACGTCCATCACCAGCGCACGATATGGCTGACCGACCACCCCGTGGTCGTGACAGAGAGGCATCCAGGCCCCCAGCCAAGACCATACCCCGGCATCGCTCCAAAAGTACGAAGCCAAGAGGGAACGCGCCGGACTTGTGAGACATATTGGAGGACAAAGCAAGGCAATCCAGATCCATCTATGGATCACGTGGGCGCCCTACGACCCATGACGAATACCGTCGTGCCGGATACAATAACCCCGGCCGGGCCGAACACAACAGACAGCGCTCTCTCGAGCTGCGTCGCGATATCGCTCAATACAGGGGCGCCGCACACCCGTTATGCTTCACTGACGAAGTAATGGATCATCAGATCCCCGAAGGGTTTAAACCCGTAAACATCGAATCTTACGATGGCACAACAGACCCCGCGGTGTGGAGCGAAGACTATCTTCTCCACATCCATATGGCCCGCGGCGACGATCTCCACGCCATAAAGTACCTCCCACTCAAGCTTAAAGGACCAGCTCGGCATTGGCTTAACAGCTTGCCCGCAGAGTCAATTGGGTGTTGGGAAGACCTGGAGGCCGCATTCCTTGATAACTTCCAAGGCACATATGTGCGACCACCAGACGCCGATGACCTAAGCCACATCATTAAGCAGCCAGACGAATCGGCCAGACAATTCTGGACACGGTTCTTGACAATGAAAAATCAAATCGTCAATTGTCCGGACGCAGAGGCCCTTGCAGCCTTCAAACATAACATCCGGGACGAATGGCTAGCCCGGCACCTGGGGCAGGAAAAGCCGAAATCCATGGCAGCCCTCACATCGTTAATGACCCGCTTTTGTGCGGGAGAGGACAGCTGGCTAGCCCGCAGCAACAATCTCCGTAAAAATTCTGGCAGTCCGGATACTAAGGACAACAACGGCAGGTCACGTCGAAACAAAAACAAGCGCCGAATTAACGGCGACGATAAGGAGGATACGGCAGTCAATGCCGGATTCCGAGGCTCTAAACCCGGTCAACGGAAGAAACCATTTAAAAGAACCACTCCGGGTCCGTCCAATCTAGACCGAATACTCGACCGCTTATGCCAGATACATGGCACCTCTGAAAAGCCAGCTAACCACACCAATAGAGATTGCTGGGTGTTCAAGCAGGCCGGCAAGTTAATTGCCGAAAACAAGGACAAGGGGCTAAATAGCGACGACGAGGAAGAGACCCGGCCGCCGAACAACAGAGGACAGAAGGGTTTTCCCCCACAAGTACGGACGGTGAATATGATATACGCGACCCACATACCCAAGAGGGAGAGGAAACACGCACTAAGGGACGTCTATGCGATGGAGCCAGTCGCCCCAAAGTTCAACCCATGGTCCTCTTATCCGATCACTTTCAATCGAAGAGACCATCCGACCAGCATACGCCATGGCGGGTTCGCCACATTGGTCTTAGACCCAATCGTCGATGGGTTCCACCTCACGAGAGTCCTGATGGACGGCGGCAGTAGCCTGAACCTGCTTTATCAGGATACAGTGCGCAAAATGGGCATAGACCCATCAATGATTAAACCTACAAAGACAACCTTTAAAGGTGTCATACCAGGAGTGGAAGCCAACTGCACAGGCTCAGTCACACTGGAAGTGGTCTTCGGATCCCCGGATAATTTCCGGAGCAAAGAGGTAATCTTCGACATAGTCCCGTTTCGCAGCGGCTATCATGCTCTGCTCGGGCGAACCGCGTTTGCCAAATTCAACGCGGTGCCGCACTATGCATACCTAAAGCTCAAGATGCCAGGACCTCGTGGAGTCATCACGGTCAATGGGAATACGGAACGCTCCCTCCGAACGGAGGAACATACAGCGGCTCTCGCGGCAGAAGTACAGAGCAGCCTTCTAAGGCAATTCTCGAGTCCGGCCGTTAAACGGCCGGATATAGCAAAGCGCGCCCGGAGCAATGCCAACCAAGACCACCTGGCGCGATCAGAGCACGCGTAGCAATGCGGCCCCAACCCTCGCCCGCGTATGATCGCAAGAATAACACTCCGCGTACATCATTACGCTTTGGAGATACCATGGGCACAGGGGAGGGGGCACGATCACAACGGACCCAGAGTGCGGTTCGACCACACCGGGGACTCGCAAATGTGCCCTTCTTTTTTTATTATTTTTCTTCTTTTTTGTACACAGGACTCTGTTAACCAGAAGCCCTGTCCGGCGGTGAACCTGCCGAACTCATGATGCAACAGTCAGGGACTAAAGAAGGCCGCGCCGAACACTCAGGTGGTCTCAATTACGAGCATTAAATTCGATTATATACACCAAATCCGCAGCTCATCCCTGGAGGGGGACATGTTTATTTAGTCCGAATCCCTTGCTTACCGCACTATTTGTATCAGTCCGCTCTACTAGCAGACTTTTCTTTCATTAATAATGCAGCACCTTTATGATCGCAATTGCATCACATTATATATATATATGCTCATTATATGACATCTCACACCTGTATATTTTGG
Organism: Triticum timopheevii; assembly: GCA_963921465.1. Classification (NCBI taxonomy): domain Eukaryota; kingdom Viridiplantae; phylum Streptophyta; class Magnoliopsida; order Poales; family Poaceae; genus Triticum; species Triticum timopheevii. The sequence goes on along the minus strand of OY997272.1, from coordinate 527,531,119 downwards.
TACGGCATAATACACCGGGGGCTTATGTTCCCCACTCTATGGTGTGATAAAGTCCGAACACTTTCACAAGTGCGGCACCCCGAACTTATAACATTATATGAATCGGCTCCGAATCATGTCTTGGGTCAATAGTTGGGTTTGCCTGGCTCCCACGTTTTGGTGCCTTACGTTCTGTTCTGTCGGCTAAGGTGGCACTGGGAGAACCACTGCGATTGCGCCCCGGTTGAGCCGGGCTAACGCCTCAGTGGAGAAAGCTAAAACTGACTGGCATGATAAGGCGAGAGACTGGTCGCTGTTCGAGAGGTTTTTTCGGGTCCTTAAAGACTCACGCCGCTTCGAGCGAAGTTCCGGATAATGTCCGATGAAGGCGTGGATAGCGCCCCGGATTCGGTCTTCCGAATACCAGGGGCTTCGCCGAAATTTAAAATTATAGAATTCTATGGCTAAGTGAGAGTGTTCAAGCATTATAAGTCCGGTTGCCTTGTTCGTCGTGTTGAGCGCCTCCCTAGATGGACCCAAAAATGGGAACAAGAGTGCTCAAGTTTATCCCGAACACCCCAGCACTTGTGGCTTGGGGGCTGAAGCCAACGACTTGCCATCTCTCAGATTTTACAAACGGCCGCACAGAAGGTAATATTTTAAATTAAACAAGCGTTGCTCATGGCGCATATGAACGAAGTTTTCAGCGCACAGGATAAATAAACAGCGAGTTCACTCAAAGATTACATTTCGGGAGCACTCATCTGCAATATTGCAGGCTCCCTTCAGGACAATTTTATAATACTTCTCCGGCGTGCGATACTCCTTGCCCGGCGGCGATGGGTCCGTGAGAAGCTTCTCCGCATCCAATTTGCCCCATTGCACCTTTATGCGGGCAAGGGCCCGACGAGCGCCTTCGATACAGGCAGAGCGCCTGACTACATCCAGCCTGGGGCATGCATCTACCAGCCGCCGCACGAGGCCAAAATAGCTACCAGGCATGGCCTGTCCAGGCCACAGCCGGACTATGAGGCCCTTCATGGCCTCCTCAGCTACCTTGTGGAGTTCGACCAGCTGCTTCAGCTGGTCGCTTGGGGGCACCGGATGGCCGGCCTCAGTATACTGAGACCAGAAGACCTTCTCCGTCGAGCTCCCCTCCTCGCCACGATAGAATGCGGCGGCATCAGACGCACTACGCGGCAGATCTGCAAACGCCCCTGGAGAGCTCCGAATGCGGGTAAGTGTCAGGTAGTTCACATTAACATGCCTGCTTTGCATGAAAAACGCCTTACCCGCCGCTATCTTCTTTATGTCCTCAACCTCCTAAAGGGCCTTACGGGCCTCGGCCTTGGCGGACTTGGCACTTTCGAGAGCCGAGGCAAGCTCGGACTCTCGAGTCTTGGAGTCACGCTCCAAACTCTCATGTTTTTCCATGAGAACCTGGAGCTCTTGCCGAACTTCCGCCACTCGTGCCTCTTGCTTTTCTCGCTCAGCCCGTTCCGTGGCCGCACTGCGTTCGGCCGTGGACACAGCATCCTTCAGGGCTGCCACCTCGTTAGTGGCCCCTGCAATACACATATTATCCTTGTTAATTTTATTTGCAACCAAAATCCTTTTCTGTAAGGTACTTATTCAAAGAGGTGTTACTCACCTTCTTTTTCCTCGAGCTGCTTCTTTGCATGGCCGAGCTCTTGCTCGGACCACTCGAGATCCTTCTTTAGCACGTCAACCTCCGCCGTTAGTGCGGCAGAGGTCAGCAGCGTAGCCTGCAAACCCATATTGACATATTTTAGGCAACCCTGCGTATATCTTGTTAAAGATCCTTAGTCCGGCTTTTCTTTCCGAACACCGAACTAAGCATCAGGGGCTACTGTCTATGCGGTATTACATTACATAATTTTAACTTCTTACCTCAAAGCCTGTTAAAAGGCTGCTGCAGGCTTCGGTCAGCCCGCTCTTAGCGAGCTGAACCTTCTCAATCACCGTACTCATGATAGTGCGGTGTTCTTCCTCGATCGAAGCGCCTTTAAGCGCCTCCAGCAGGTTATCCGGCGCCTCTGGTTGGACGGAGGCCGCCGGCGTCACGGTCCTGCCCTTCTTTCGAAGGGGCCGCTTGCCGGACTCTGGAACCACTGCGGGTTCCGATGTAGAGTCCGGCACGAAGTCCGGGAGGCTGCCTGACGGCGCCTTCGGAGCCTCATCCTGATGGGTCCCTCTCTGGGATCCCACCTCGACGTCCTCGTCGGCGTGTGGGGTGGAGGCAGTCGGGATGGAATTCACATCCGACGAGGCCAATGACCCGCTCGATGAGTCAGGGAGATCATCATTGGCCGGACTACGGGCAGAATGCGGCGTTAGAAGGATACTACGCGACATAAAAGAAATTACACATCAAGGATCTGGATACTTACGATCTTGCCGGACGCCTGGCCCTTGGAGGCCACTCATCCTCACCAACGCTGATGTTGGCGAAACTGTCCGGGGGATAGTTCTCCCCCTCTTGGACCCTTCGGCCTCCCCGATGGGGGAAGCCTTCCTTTTCTTCTCTCCCTCCTCCGGGAGAGAGTATTCCTCCTCCTCGTCTTCGGGGGAGGAGTCCTCGTCGTCGTCAGACGCCTGATTGCGGGAACTCTTTTGAGTCCCCGCGGCCACCTTCTTGGCCTTCTTCTCCGGCACCACGTGCGTTGCCGGAACCAGCAGCCCTGTTAAGCGGGCGTCCACTGGGTCTTCTGGCATGGGAGCCGGGCTGATGAGCAGCTTGGCCTTCTCCATCCATTCCTGTCAAAGGAAGAGGCAGAATGAAACCTCACTAGAGTCAATCTAATTATCACAAGTGTCCCATAATGGGGTTGAATCACTTACCTCGTCAGTTGGATACTGCGAGCTGAATCCGCGGTCTTCGGTCGCGGACGCGGGGGCTTCGGCACCCTTGAACAGCACCCTCCAGGCACCTTCGTATGTTGTATCGAAGAGCCCGCTTAGCGCCTGGTGCTGTTCCGGATTGAACTCCCACAAATTAAATGCCCGTTCTTGGCATGGGAGGATCCGCCGGATGAGCATGACTTGGACCACGTCGACGAGCCTGAGCCTTTTGCTCACCATCTTCTTGATACATGCTCGGAGTCCCGTCACCTCCACCGGATTCCCCCACTGAAAGCCCTTCTCTTTCCAGGAGGTGAGCTGCGTGGGGATGCCAGATCTAAACTCGGGGGCCGCCGCCCATGTGGATTTGCGCGGCTCGGTGATGTAAAACCACCCCGATTGCCACCCCTTGACGGAGTCCACGAAGGTCCCTTCCAGCCAAGGGACGTTGGGCAATTTGCCCAACATGGCGCCTCCGCATTCCGCTTGCGTACCCTTCACAACCTTTGGCTTGACGTTGAAGGTCTTGAGCCACAGGCCGAAGTGGGGCCGGATGCAGAGGAAGGCCTCGCACACGACGATAAATGCCGAGATGTTGAGGATAAAGTTCGGCGCCAGATCGTGGAAATCCAGGCCGTAGTAAAACATGAGCCCCCGGACAAATGGATGGAGCGGAAAGCCCAGTCCGCGGAGGAAGTGGGGGAGAAAGACGACCCTCTCATGAGGCCCGAGGGTAGGGATGAGCTGCCTCTCGTCGGGCAGCTGATGCGCGATATCGCCGGAAAGGTATCCGGTGCTGCGCAGCTTGGTGATGTCCTCCTCCTTGACGGTGGAGGCTAACCATTTACCTCCCGCTCCGGACATATTCGGAGAAGGTCGAGGCGAGATGCGCGAGCTCGGGCGTTGGAGCTTGAGTTCGCGGGGATGGATAAGCAAAGGAGGAAGAAGGCGTAGGTGAGAAGGTGAATCCTTATCCCTTATGTGTAGACGGACAAAACTATGCGTCCCCCACCAGCCTGGTAAAACTCGCTTATCTCCCAAGCGCCACCATCAATGGCGCGGTTGGGTTACCCACGCACGTATTGATGAGAATCCCGGAATAAGGGGAACACGATCTCTGCTTCGACAAGACGTGCCAAGGAAACCGCTTCGCTAAACATGCTGAGGTGGTATAGTAACTCAAACAAAGGCCTGGTGGCGGTGTGATGTCACGCCGCATAATACGTCAGCAGATTGAACTAAGTGTACATTTTATTCTCTCTACGGTGGAATGTGGAATTTATTTTGCAGAGCCGGACACTATCCTGGTGTTCATGATCTTCTCTGGATTATTCAAGAGAGGAACCCGCCTTGCAATGCCGAATATTATGCACGCCGGACTTATCGTCATTGAAGACTGGTTCAGGGGCTACTGAGGGAGTCCTGGACTAGGGGGTGTCCAGACAGCCGGACTATCATTATCCGCCGGACTCCAAGACTACGAACATACAAGATTGAAGACTCCGGCTCGTGTCCGGATGGTACTTTCCTTGGCGTGGAAGGCAAGCTTGGCAATACGGATATGTAGATCTCCTACCATTGTAACCGACTCTGTGTAACCCTAGCCCTCTCCGGTGTCTATATAAACCGGAGGGCTTTAGTCCGTAGGACAACATACATTACAACAATCATACCATAGGCTAGCTTCTAGGGTTTAGCCTCCTTGATCTCGTGGTAGATCTACTCTTGTACTACCCATATCATCAATATTAATCAAGCAGGACGTAGGGTTTTACCTCCATCGAGAGGGCCCGAACCTGTGTAAAACATTGTGTCCCTCGTCTCCTGTTACCATCCGCCTAGACGCACAGTTCGGGACCCCCTACCCGAGATCCGCCGGTTTTGACACCGACAGTTAGAAACCATGAAATCCGAGATAGGATCCATGTATCAGAACAAAGCATGGACTTTGGTGGACTTGCCCAATGATCGGCAAGCCATTAAGATAAATGGATCTTTAAGAAGAAGATGGACGTGGATGGTAATGTCACCATCTATGAAGCTCGATTTGTGGCGAAGAGTTTTTCACAAGTTCAAGGAGTTGACTACGATGAGATTTTCTCATCCGTAGCGATGCTTAAGTCCGTCGGAATAATGTTAGCATTAGCTGCATTTATGAAATCTGGCAGATGGATGTCAAAATGAGTTTCCTTACCAGTTTTCGTAAGGAAAGGTTGTATGTGATACAATCAGAAAGGTTTTGTCAATCCTAAGGATGCTAAAGCTATGCTAGCTCCAGCAATCCTTCTAAGGACCGGAGTAAGCATCTCGGAGTTGGAATGTACACTTTGATGAGATGATCAAAGATTTTGGGTTTATACAAAGTTCATGAGAAACTTGTATTTCCAAAGAAGTGAGTGGGAGCACTATAGAATTTCTGATGAGTATATGTTGTTGACATATTGTTGATCAGAAATGATGTAGAATTTCTGGAAAAGCATATAGTGTTATTTGAAAAGATGTTTTTCAATAGAAAACCTGGATTAAGCTACTTGAACATTGAGCATCAAGATCTATGAGGATAGATCAAAAAATGCTTAATGGCACTTTCAAATGAGCATATACCTTGACATGATCTTGAAGGTGTTCAAGATGGATCAGTCAAAGAAGGAGTTCTTGCCTGAGATGTAAGTTATGAAGTTAAGACTTAAAGCTCGACCACGGCAGAAAAGAGAGAAAGGACGAAGGTCGTCCCCTATGCTTGAGATGTAGGCTCTATAGTATGCTATGCTGCGTACCGCACATGATGTGCGCCTTGCCACATGTCTGGCAAGAGGGTACAAAGGTGATCAAGGAGTGGATCACCAGATAGCGGTCAAAATTGTCCTTGGAGTAATAAGGACATGTTTTCTCGATTATGGAGGTGATAAAGAGTTCGGCGTAAAGGGTTACGTCGATGCAAGCTTTAACACCTATCTGAATGACTCTGAGTAGCAAAACGGATACGTATAGTGGAGCAACCATTTGGAATAGCTCCAAGTGGAGCGTGGAAGCAGCATTTACAATATGACCTAGAGATTTGCGAAGTACATACGGATCTGAATGTTGCAGACCTGTTGACTAAAACCTCTCTCACAAGCAAAACATGATAAAAAAACAGAACTCATTGAGTCTTAATCACATGATGATGTGAACTAGTTTAATGACACTAGTAAACTCTTTGGATGTTGGTCACATGGTGATGTGACCTGTGAGTGTTAATCACATGGCGATGTGAACTAGATTATTGACTCTAGTGCAAGTGGGAGACTGTTGGAAATATGCCCTAGAGGCAATAATAAATTAGTTATTATTATATTTCCTTGTTCATGATAATCATTTATTATCCATGCTATAATTGTATTGATAGGAAACTTAGATACATGTGTGGATACATAGACAACACCGTGTCCCTAGTAAGCCTCTAGTTGACTAGCTCGTTGATCAATATATGGTTACAGTTTCCTGACCATGGACATTGGATGTCATTGATAACGGGATCACATCATTAGGAGAATGATGTGATGGACAAGACCCAATCCTAAGCCTAGCACAAAGATCATGTAGTTCGTATGCTAAAGCTTTTCTAATGTCAAGTATCTTTTCCTTAGACCATGAGATTGTGCAACTCCCGGATGCCGTAGGAATGCTTTGGGTGTACCAAACGCCACAACGTAACTGGGTGGCTATAAAGGTGCACTACAGGTATCTCCGGAAGTGTCTGTTGGGTTGGCACGAATCCAGACTGTGATTTGTCACTCCGTGTAAACGGAGAGGTATCTCTGGGCCCACTCGGTAGGACATCATCATAATGTGCACAATGTGACCAAGGGGTTGATCACGGGATGATGTGTTACGGAACGAGTAAAGAGACTTGCCGGTAACAAGATTGAACAAGGTATCGGTATACCGACGATCGAATCTCGGGCAAGTACAATACCGCTAGACAAAGGGAATTGTATACGGGATCGATTGAGTCCTTGACATCGTGGTTCATCCGATGAGATCATCGTGGAACATGTGGGAGCCAACATGGGTATCCAGATCCCGCTGTTGGTTATTGACCGGAGAACGTCTCGGTCATGTCTGCATGGTTCCCGAACCCGTAGGGTCTACACACTTAAGGTTCGATGATGCTAGGGTTATAAAGGAAGTTTGTATGTGGTTACCAAATGTTGTTTGGAGTCCCGGATGAGATCCCGGACGTCACGAGGAATTCTGGAATGGTCCGGAGGTAAAGATTTATATATGGGAAGTCCTGTTTTGGTCACCGGAAAAGTTTCTGGTTTTTCCGGTAACATACCGGGACCACCGGGAGGGTCCCGGGGGTCCACCAAGTGGGGCCACCAACCCTGGAGGGCTGCATGGGCCAAGTGTGGGAGGGGACCAGCCCCAGGTGGGCTGGTGCGCCCCCCCACAGGGCCCAAGGCGCAGGGAAGTGGGGAAGGGGGCAAACCCTAGGGCAGATGGGCCCTAAGGCCCACCCTAGGTGCGCCTCCCCCTTCTTCCCCTTCTGGCCACCACCAGATGCCATCTGGGGGCTGCCTCCACCCCTGGGGAGGGAACCCTAGAGGGGGCGCAGCCCCCTCCCCTCCTCCTATAAATAGTGGGGGTTTTGGTGTTGGGGAACGTTGCAGAAAATTAAAATTTTCCTACGGTTTCACCAAGATCCATCTATGAGTTCATCTAAGCAACGAGTCAAGGGAGTGAGTTTGCATCTACATACCACTTGTAGATCGCGTGCGGAAGCTTGCAAGGGGATGGTGATGATGGAGTCGTACTCGACGTGATTCGGATCACCGATGACCAAGTACTGAACGGACAACACCTCCGCGTTCAACACACGTACGGGATGGGAGACGTCTCCTCCTTCTTGATCCAGCAAGGGGGGAGGAGAGGTTGAGGAAGATCGCTCCAACGGCAGCACGACGGCGTGGTGTAGCTGGTGCAGCAGTACTCCGACAGGGCTTCGCCAAGCACGTATGGAGGAGGAGTGGTGTTGGGGAGGGGGGGCTGCGCCTTGGCTTGTATATGTGCAGCCCTCCCCTCACCCCTCTATATATAGGGGAAGGGGGCAAGGGGGGCCGGCCCTCTAGGGAAAACCCTAGGGGGGGGGGGGGGGGGCGGCCAAAGGGAGAGGGGAAGAGGGGTGGCTTGCCCCCCAAGCCAGGGGGGCGCCCCTTTTAGGGTTTCCCCTCCCCTTGCCCTAGCCGCATGGGCCTAGGTGGGGAGGCACGCCCAGCCCACCAGGGGCTGGCTCCCTGCCCCACGAGGCCCATGTGGTCCCCCGGGACGGGTGGCCCCACCCGGTGGACCTCCGGAACCCTTCCGGTGGCCCCGGTACAATACTGGGATGACCTCGAAACTTTCCGGTGTCCATTTGACAACTTCCCATATATAAATCTTTACCTCCGGACCCTTCCGGAACTCCTCGTGACGTCCGGGATCTCATCCGGGACTCCGAACAACATTCGGTAGTCACATACAAGTCTTCCTAATAACCCTAGCATCACCGAACCTTAAGTGTGTAGACCCTATGGGTTCGGGAGACATGCAGACATGACCGAGACGTTCTCAGGTCAATAACCAATAGTGGGATCTGGATACCCATGTTGGCTCCCACATGCTACTCGATGTTGTCATCGGATGAACCACGATGTCGAGGATTCGATCAAACCCTGTATACAATTCCCTTTGTCAATCGGTATGTTACTTGCCCGAGACTCGATCGTCGGTATCCCAATACCTTGTTCAGTCTCGTTACTGGCAAGTCACTTTACTCGTACCGTAATGCATGATCCCGTGGCCAACACCTTGGTCACCTTGAGCTCATTATGATGATGCATTACCGAGTGGGCCCAGAGATACCTCTCCGTCATACGGAGTGACAAATCCCAGTCTCGATCCGTGTCAACCCAACAGACACTTTCGGAGATACCTGTAGTGCACCTTTATAGTCACCGGGTTACGTTGTGACGTTTGGTACACCCAAAGCACTCTTACGGTATCCGGGAGTTACACGATCTCATGGTCTAAGGAAGAGATACTTGACATTGGCAAAGCTCTAGCAAACGAACTAAACGACCTTTGTGCTATGCTTAGGATTGGGTCTTGTCCATCACATCATTCTCCTAATGATGTGATCCCGTTATCAACGACATCCAATGTCCATAGCTAGGAAACCATGACTATCTGTTGATCACAATGAGCTAGTCAACTAGAGGCTCACTAGGGACATATTGAGGTCTATGTATTCACACGTGTATTATGATTTCCGGATAATACAGTTATAGCATGAACAAAAGACAATTATCATGAACAAAGAAATATAATAATACTCTTATTATTGCCTCTAGGGCATATTTCCAACAGTCTCCCACTTGCACTAGAGTCACCAATCTAGTTACATTGTGATGAATCGAACACCCATAGAGTTCTGGTGTTGATCATGTTTTGCTCGCGAGAGAGGTTTAGTCAACGGATCTGCGACATTCAGATCCGTATGTACTTTGCAAATTTCTATGTCTCCATCTTGAAGATTTTCACGGATGGAGTTGAAACGACGCTTGATGTGCCTGGTCTTCTTGTGAAACCTGGGCTCCTTGGCAAGGGCAATAGCTCCAGTGTTGTCACAGAAGAGTTTGATTGGCCCCGACACATTGGGTATGACTCCTAGGTCGGTGATGAACTCCTTCACCCAAATTGCTTCATGCGCTGCCTCCGAGGCTGCCATGTACTCCGCTTCACACATAGATCCCGCCACGACGCTCTGCTTGCAGCTGCACCAGCTTACTGCTCCACCATTCAACATATACACGTATCCGGTTTGTGACTTAGAGTCATCCAGATCTGAGTCGAAGCTAGCGTCGACGTAACCCTTTACGACAAGCTCTTCGTCTCCTCCATAAACGAGAAACATGTCCTTTGTCCTTTTCAGGTACTTCAGGATATTCTTGACAGCTGTCCAGTGTTCCTTGACGGGATTACTTTGGTATCTTGCTACCAAACTTACGGCAAGGTTTACATCAGGTCTGGTACACAGCATGGCATACATAATAGATCCTATGGATGAAGCATAGGGGATGACACTCATCTCTTCTTTATCTTTTGCCGTGGTCGGTGACTGAGCCGTGCTCAATCTCACACCTTGTAACATGGGCAAGAACCCTTTCTTGGACTGATCCATTTTGAACCTTTTCAAAATCTTATCAAGGTATGTGCTTTGTGAAAGACCTATGAGGCGTCTCGATCTATCTCTATAGATCTTGATGCCTAATATATAAGCAGCTTCTCCAAGGTCCTTCATTGAAAAACATTTGTTCAAGTAGGCCTTAATGCTGTCCAGAAATTCTGTATTATTCCCCATCAAGAGTATGTCATCTACATATAATATGAGAAATGCTACAGAGCTCCCACTCACTTTCTTGTAAACGCAGGCTTCTCCATAAGTCTGCATAAACCCAAACGCTTTGATCATCTCATCAAAGCGAATATTCCAACTCCGAGATGCTTGCACCAGCCCATAAATGGATCGCTGGAGCTTGCATACTTTGTTAGCGTTCTTAGGATCGACAAAACCTTCCGGCTGCATCATATACAGTTCTTCCTTAAGATGCCCGTTAAGGAATGCCGTTTTGACGTCCATCTGCCATATCTCATAATCATAGTATGCGGCAATTGCTAACATGATTCGGATGGACTTTAGCTTCGCTACGGGAGAGAATGTCTCGTCGTAGTCAATCCCTTGAACCTGTCGATAACCCTTAGCGACAAGTCGAGCTTTATAGATGGTAACATTTCCATCCGCGTCCGTCTTCTTCTTAAAGATCCATTTGTTTTCTATCGCTCGCCGATCATCGGGCAAGTCTATCAAAGTCCATACTTTGTTTTCATACATGGATTCTATCTCGGATTTCATGGCTTCAAGCCATTTGTTGGAATCTGGGCCCGCCATCGCTTCTTCATAGTTCGAAGGTTCACCGTTGTCTAACAACATGATTTCCAGGACGGGGTTGCCGTACCACTCCGGTGCGGAATGTGTCCTTGTGGACCTACGAAGTTCAGTAGCAACTTGATCCGAAGTACCTTGATCATCATCATTGGTTTCCTCTTCAGTTGGTGTGGGCATCAGAGGAACATTTTCCTGAGCTGCACCACAATCCCGTTCGAGAGGTAGTACTTCATCGAGTTCTACTTTCCTCCCACTTACTTATTTCGAGAGAAACTCTTTTTCCAGAAAGCATCCGTTCTTGGCAACAAAGATCTTGCCCTCGGATCTTAAGTAGAAGGTATACCCGACAGTTTCCTTAGGGTATCCTATGAAGACGCATTTTTTCGACTTGGGTTCGAGCTTTTCAGGTTGAAGTTTCTTGACATAAGCATCGCATCCCCAAACTTTTAGAAACGACAGCTTAGGTTTCTTCCCAAACCATAATTCATACGGTGTCGTCTCAAGGGATTTAGACGGTGCCCTATTTAAAGTGAATGTAGCTGTCTCTAGAACGTATCCCCAAAATGATAGCGGTAAATCGGTAAGAGACATCATAGACTGCACCATATCTAATAGAGTGCGATTACGACGTTCGGACACACCGTTTCGCTGAGGTGTTCCAGGCGGCGTGAGTTGTGAAACGATTCCACATTTCTTTAAGTGTGTACCAAATTCGTGACTTAAGTATTCTCCTCCACGATCTGATCCCAGGAACTTTATCTTTCGGTCACGTTGATTCTCTACCTCATTCTGAAATTCCTTGAACTTTTCGAAGGTCTCAGACTTGTGTTTCATTAAGTAGACATACCCATATCTACTCAAGTCATCAGTGAGAGTGAGAACATAACGATATCCTCCGCGAGCCTCAACGCTCATTGGACTACACACATCGGTATGTATGATTTCCAACAAGTTGGTTGCTCGCTCCATTGTTCCGGAGAATGGAGTCTTGGTCATTTTGCCCATGAGGCATGGTTCGCATGTGTCAAACGATACATAATCAAGAGACTCCAAAATTCCATCAACATGGAGCTTCTTCATGCGCTTGACACCAATGTGACCAAGGCGGCAGTGCCACAAGTATGTGGGACTATCGTTATCAACTTTACATCTTTTGGCATCCACACTATGAACATGTGTAATATTACGCTCGAGATTCATTAAGAATAAACCATTGACCATCGGAGCATGACCATAAAACATATCTCTCATATAAATCGAACAACCATTATTCCCAGACTTAAATGAGTAGCCATCTCATATTAAACGAGATCCAGATACAATGTTCATGCTCAAACTTGGCACTAAATAACAATTATTAAGGTTCAAAACTAATCCCGTGGGTAAATGTAGAGGCGGCGTGCCGACGGCGATCACATCGACTCTGGAACCATTCCCGACGCGCATCGTCACCTCGTCCTTCGCCAGTCTCCGTTTATTCCGCAGCTCCTGCTGTGAGTTACAAATATGAGCAACGGCACCGGTATCAAATACCCAGGAGTTACTACGAGTACTGGTAAGGTACACATCAATTACATGTATATCAAATATACCTTTGGTATTGCCAGCCTTCTTATCCGCTAAGTATTTGGGGCAGTTCCGCTTCCAGTGACCCTTCCCCTTGCAATAAAAGCACTCAGTCTCGGGCTTGGGTCCATTCCTTGAGTTCTTCCTGGTAACTGGCTTACCAGGCGCAGCAACATCCTTGCCGTCCTTCTTGAAGTTCTTCTTGCCCTTGCCCTTCTTGAACTTAGTGGTCTTATTGACCATCAACACTTGATGTTCTTTCTTGATTTCAGCCTCTGCTGACTTCAGCATCGAGAACACTTCAGGAATGGTCTTTTCCATCCCCTGCATGTTGTAGTTCATCACAACGCTCTTGTAGCTTGGTGGGAGCGACTGGAGGATTCTGTCAATGACCACCTCATCTGGGAGGTTAATATTCAGCTGGGTCATACGGTTGTGCAACCCAGACATCTTGAGTATGTGCTCACTGACAGAACTGTTTTCCTCCATCTTACAACTATAGAACTTGTCGGAGACATCATATCTCTCGACCCGGGCATGAGCTTGGAAAACAAGTTTCAGCTCTTCGAACATCTCATATGCTCCGTGATGCTCAAAACGCTTTTGGAGCCCCGGTTCTAAGCTGTAAAGCATGCCGCACTGAACGAGGGAGTAATCATCAGCACGAGTTTTCCAAGCATTCATAATGTCTTGGTTCTCTGGGATGGGAGCGTCACCTAGCGGTCCTTCTAGGACATATTGTTTCCTGGCAGCTATGAGGATGATCCTCAGGTTCCGGACCCAGTCCGTATAGTTGCTGCCGTCATCTTTCAGCTTGGTTTTCTCTAGGAACGCGTTGAAGTTCATGTTGACATGAGCGTTGGCCATTTGATCTACAAGACATATTTGCAAAGGTTTTAGACTAAGTTCATGATAATTAAGTTCTAATCAAATTATGAACTCCCACTCAGATTAGACATCCCTTTGGTCATCTAAGTGTTACACGATCCGAGTCGACTAGCCCGTGTCCGATCATCACGTGAGACGGACTAGTCATCGTCGGTGAACATCTTCATGTTGATCGTATCTTCCATACGACTCGTGTTCGACCTTTCGGTCTCCGTGTTCCGAGGCCATGTCTGCACATGCTAGGCTCGTCAAGTTAACCCTAAGTGTTTTGCTGTATAAATCTGTCTTACACCCGTTGTATGTGAACGTAAGGATCCATCACACCCGATCATCACGTGGTGCTTAGAAACGACGAACTGTAGCAACGGTGCACAGTTAGGGGAGAACACTTCTTGAAATTTTTGTAAGGGATCATCTTATTTACTACCGTCGTCCTAAGTAAACAAGATGCATAAACATAATAAACATCACATGCAATTATATAGTTGTGACATGATATGGCCAATATCATATAGCTCCATTGATCTCCATCTTCGGGGCTCCATGATCATCTTGTCACCGGCTTGACACCATGATCTCCATCATCATGATCTTCATCATCGTGTCTTCATGAAGTTGTCACGCCAACGACTACTTCTACTTCTATAGCTAACGCATTTAGCAATAAAGTAAAGTAAGTTACATGGCGTTCTTCAATGACACGCAGGTCATACAAAAAATAAAGACAACTCCTATGGCTCCTGCCGGTTGTCATACTCATCGACATGCAAGTCGTGAATCCTATTACAAGAACATGATCTCATACATCACAATTCATCATTCATCACAACTTCTGGCCATATCACATCACATGATCAATCGCTGCAAAAACAAGTTAGACGTCCTCTAATTGTTGTTGCATCTTTTACGTGGCTGCAAATAGGTTCTAGCAAGAACATTTTCTTACCTACGAATAACCACAACGTGATTTTGTCAACTTTTATTTACCCTTCATAAGGGCCCTTTTCATCGAATCCGCTCCAACTAAAGTGGGAGAGACAGACACCCGCCAGCCACCTTATGCAACTAGTGCATGTCAGTCGGTGGAACCGGTCTCACGTAAGCATACGTGTAAGGTTGGTCTGGGCCACTTCATCCCACAATACCGTTGAAGCAAGAAAAGACTAGTAGAGGCAAGTAAGTTGACAAGATCCACGCCCACAACAAAATTGTGTTCTACTTGTGCAAAGAGAACTACGCATAAACCTGGCTCATGATGCCACTGTTGGGGAACGTTGCAGAAAATTAAAATTTTCCTACGGTTTCACCAAGATCCATCTATGAGTTCATCTAAGCAACAAGTCAAGGGAGTGAGTTTGCATCTACATACCACTTGTAGATCGCGTGCGGAAGCTTGCAAGGGGATGGTGATGATGGAGTCGTACTCGACGTGATTCGGATCACCGATGACCAAGTACTGAACGGACAACACCTCCGCGTTCAACACACGTACGGGACAGGAGACGTCTCCTCCTTCTTGATCCAGCAAGGGGGGAGGAGAGGTTGAGGAAGATCGCTCCAACGGCAGCACGATGGCGTGGTGTAGTTGGTGCAGCAGTACTCCGACAGGGCTTCGCCAAGCACGTATGGAGGAGGAGTGGTGTTGGGGAGGGGGGGCTGCGCCTTGGCTTGTATATGTGCAGCCCTCCCCTCACCCCTCTATATATAGGGGAAGGGGGCAAGGGGGTCCGGCCCTCTAGGGAAAACCCTAGGGGGGGGGGGGGGGCGGCCAAAGGGAGAGGGGAAGAGGGTTGGCTTGCCCCCCAAGCCAGGGGGCGCCCCTTTTAGGGTTTCCCCTCCCCTTGCCCTAGCCGCATGGGCCTAGGTGGGGAGGCGCGCCCAGCCCACCAGGGGCTGGCTCCCTGCCCCACGCAGCCCATGTGGTCCCCCGGGAGGGGTGGCCCCACCCGGTGGACCTCCGGAACCCTTTCGGTGGCCCCGGTACAATACCGGTATGACCCCGAAACTTTCCGGTGTCCGTTTGACAACTTCCCATATATAAATCTTTACCTCCGGACCCTTCCGGAACTCCTCGTGACGTCCGGGATCTCATCCGGGACTCCGAACAACATTCGGTAGTCACATACAAGTCTTCCGAATAACCCTAGCGTCACCGAACCTTAAGTGTGTAGACCCTACGGGTTCGGGAGACATGCAGACATGACCGAGACGTTCTCAGGTCAATAACCAACAGCGGGATCTGGATACCCATGTTGGCTCCCACATGCTCCTCGATGTTGTCATCGGATGAACCACGATGTCGAGGATTCGATCAAACCCTGTATACAATTCCCTTTGTCAATCGGTATGTTACTTGCCCGAGACTCGATCGTCGGTATCCCAATACCTTGTTCAGTCTCGTTACTGGCAAGTCACTTTACTCGTAACGTAATGCATGATCCCGTGGCCAACACCTTGGTCACCTTGAGCTCATTATGATGATGCATTACCGAGTGGGCCCAGAGATACCTCTCCGTCATATGGAGTGACAAATCCCAGTCTCGATCCGTGTCAACCCAACAGACACTTTCGGAGATACCTGTAGTGCACCTTTATAGTCACCCAGTTACATCGTGACGGTTGGTACACCCAAAGCACTCTTACGGTATCCGGGAGTTACACGATCTCATGGTCTAAGGAAGAGATACTTGACATTGGCAAAGCTCTAGCAAACGAACTAAACGACCTTTGTGCTATGCTTAGGATTGGGTCTTGTCCATCACATCATTCTCCTAATGATGTGATCCCGTTATCAACGACATCCAATGTCCATAGCCAGGAAACCATGACTATCTGTTGATCACAACGAGCTAGTCAACTAGAGGCTCACTAGGGACATATTGAGGTCTATGTATTCACACGTGTATTATGATTTCCGGATAATACAGTTATAGCATGAACAAAAGACAATTATCATGAACAAAGAAATATAATAATACTCTTATTATTGCCTCTAGGGCATATTTCCAACATTTGGGGCTGCCCAACACATGAGAACTTCTCCTCTTGGCGCAACCCTACCTCTCTCCCTTCTCCTCATATCTCGCGGTGCTTGGCGAAGCCCTGCTGGACTACCACGCTCCTCCATCACCACCACGCCGTTGTGCTGCTGCTGGATGGAGTATTCCTCAACCTCTCCCTCTCTCCTTGCTGGATCAAGGCGTGGGAGACGTCACCGGGCTGTACGTGTGTTGAACGCGGAGGTGCCGTCCGTTCGGCACTAGGATCTCCGGTGATTTGGATCATGACGAGTATGACTCCTTCAACCCTGTTCTCTTGAACGCTTCTGCTTAGCGATCTACAAGGGTATGTAGATGCACTCTCCTTCCCTCGTTGCTGGTTTCTCCATAGATAGATCTTGGTGACACGTAGGAAAATTTTGAATTTCTGCTACGTTCCCCAACAGTGATGCCTAATAGGAACGTGGCGGAGCACGCCGGCGAGTTCGTCCGTGCCAATGGGGTCGCCGATACTAAACAGGTCATTGTAAAATGTTATACTGATAGATGCCAACCGCGTAATTATTTTATAGCTAGTTTTGTTGAAGACTGGTAGTATTTTAAAGACAATTAATTAGCTAATTTGGTTTGGACTTCAGTCTTGTATCATATAGCTAGCTTGCATTTCGTTGAGATCCTATTTGTGTTCTGCTGTATGAGCCCAGTGTATCACTCATAGGCTTATTCATTGATTAATCACAAAGGCACACCACACTGTTTTCAGAAAATGATATATTGATTGATGTGCACTATCTACAATTAATGGTTCATTTCACTAACTGATTTTGTCACATTTTATATAGCAATTATGGGCTTGAGATTTTATCTTATCTATCACTCTGTCTCCCTGTTTTCTCAGTGTATATTTGGACTTTCAAATATTTGACTGAAGTTATATATAAATATAATAGTAGTGAAAATAACACACTATTCTCTCTATAGAAAACATAATTGACATTACATAATTTAAATAATTGTACTAACACAACAGTAGTCATATGAAAATTATTTAAATTATTTATATATCTAATGAGGTATGGGTCTTCTTGATTCCTGAACACTCATTTAGCAATTGGTTCAGTTATTACAGACCTTAAGTTATTGCATTGGCTTTAACTCTCAGGTTAAATGTAAACAAGTGGCTTTATTGGATTGAGACATCCTTCTGAAGAATCTAAAGAGTGTATTGGAGTCACCGAGAGGTCAAGTAGCTGGCAAATACAAGGATGAATTTGAGGAATCAGTATCTATGGTTGGTTTTTCTTCTTTTGAACCATATTTACAGCCACGTGAAGGATTATTGTTCCTCAATTAATTTTGAGAGTATCTTTAATGACGCTGCAAGTGTTCTAAACTAACCAATATGGTTTCTTAAAAGAAGTCTCCAGCTAAATATATATGCCCAAATCATTCCTTTGTTTGTGAGTACTTTAATAGTTTGACAATTTCTATAGGTGGATATTTTAGCAGTTCAACTGTCCAAAAGAGAAAATGAGTTGCTTCAGCAGAAAACCGAGGTCACGAGGATAGCGGCTTCACTGAAACTGGTGAGTTGATACTCGTACTTTTGAAGTATCTTTATTATATGGACCTTTGTAAGCACATTTTATTACCATGATCCATTATGTGTTCTCTGTTTACAATGTACTATCTGATGTCATGTGTATTTTCCCTGCTTGCTACTGGCTTTGGAGGAAAACTTAGTTCCGTCTTTTTTAAATGTAAATTATCTGCCATGATTAAGCAAGCCAAGCTGAAGTTTTGCCTTTGTTGGGACTTCTGAAACAGACTATCAAATAGTACTACAAATTTGAAATGGTGTTCTTTTCTTGCAAATGCACAACAAACTTTTAGGGGGCTGCCGATGGTTTGTTGAACAGCAAATTTTTAGGAGTTCTGCCTGATTTTCTTACCATGGTTAAGAAAATAACATGCTGGCAATTATTTGTGAGTAAAGCATGTTCCAATTCCTCTTGGATTGGCGCGTAGTTTTAGTATTTTTTATAAACATCATTTATCCATATCAAGTATGCTTAATCTTGGTATATTCCCAATTTTTCATTTTCACAAACAACTCTTTCTATATTGTTCACAGTCTTCTAAAGATGCTAGGAGAATTGTTGACGAAGAACGAACTAATGCACGCATGGAGACTGAAAATGCTAGAGCTGCAGTACAAAGAGTTCAAAAAGTACTTAAAGAGAAATAGAACAGTTCACAAAGAATTGGTAAGCATGCAAATTGTATATAATTTTATGAGCAGCAAATTATCTTGTTTTCTGTACTTTAGTACCATGCTTACCTGGAACTTATGCCTGAATCTGTATTCCTTATATATTCTTTTATTTATGTCATATACAATAACTCCCCTTGACTTCTGTACAGTTCTTTTGTTCAAAACCAGTGGTAGTTTATTTAAATTTGACTATGCAACCTTCTACGTACTGCATCAATAAGCAATAGATCTTCCTGCGCAACTTTGCTTTTATTGCTTGCTTGTCCAGATGATGTGCTTTGACACTGTCCTCAATTTGTTATATTCGTTGTATTACTTGCTCTATCTAGATATAGTTGGGATATAGTTGGTATTAGAGTATTACATATCCATAGTGAATAATTTTAGACTATTCCATCGAAGCATTTTGTCCTCAAGCAATATCTATTACATGTAATGACTTAATATTATGACTCTGATGATATATATCTTCAAGCAGTACTATTATATTTGTTTGTTTTCTGGCATGTTGAAACACTTAATAAGTCATTTGTTTGTTTTTCTGGCTCAAATATATATATATATATATATGAGCTTTCATTAAAAAGTTAGACAGACAACTATGGTCCTCCCGTGCCAAAAGTTAGGTGTATGACACACGTGCGATGTCCAGAATAGACTGTTAGCCTATAATATCTGAAAGAACTGTTTGTATTCATTTGTAACCCACCTAATAGGACTGCTTGATTAGATCTACAGTCAATTGTATTGGCTATGATCTTTTTATAAGATGGCACTATCTCCACTGGTGTTTTTTTTCGGAATTTGATGGTATGCCTGACCAAACATGATCCTAATATAATAACTGTTACCCTTTTATAGAAGAGAAAGATCCAGAAATTTGCATACCTAGAGGAAGTCGCCTTCTTGATGCCCCTTGCTTACAGAAGGTACTCCTTGGTCATTTGTCCTCCAAGTCTGGGTATTTTGATCCTTTGATATCTGTGATGGGGGAAGGGAGAGTAAGGAGGGGGATGAGGGATGGCACATGAGGTTAACATATATAGGTAGGCCATGCAGGGGAAGCCTGGGTAGCAGATATCTTTCCTTTTTTGAGATATACTCTTATGTATGGTGCAGATATCTTTCCTTTTTCAGATATGTACTTATGTATGGTGCAGATATCTTTCCTTTTTTCATGAAACGCACACCTCTTAATAAATTAGAAAATATGTCAGAAATCAAAACTTACTAAAGAATTAAATTGTTGTATTAATTAAATAAACAACTTATCATTGATTGCATGCCACTAAGTTACTTATTAGTTCTTATAAAATTTTCCCATATAAAAACAAAATATCTTATTAGTCTATTTAGATATTTATCCTTTTTAATATTGTTCAATTTGAAGAGGTAAACATGAAATTTCTATATAATTTATGTGTATTTAATCAGTTCAACATGTACTATAAATCAAGTTAAATTAACAAACAAATAATCTTAAATGTTTTGTTTCTGAAAGATGGCAATTAACAGCCTTCGGATTTTGTTGTTTGCACAATCAAAACACAAATGCACCTAATGCATCATCGATCTTTTGCAAGGTCCACATCGACTGAGTACAAGCGGCCGTAGGTCACACGGGGGCGTGGAACTGCTGCAGCCTATCTGTGACAGAGTAGACTCCTGCGAATTTGCCAGCTAGGTACATCCTCTACTTGGTACCAACTTGAAGAAAATTCTTCCTTTTTGCTTCCATGACCTGATATCCTCCTCACTGATGTATCGAGGAGCCGTGACCCGACCTCACAGTAAGTGCCAGGGCGAAGACGTAACCCCGACGGCCAAGACACGGCCACGGTGGTGATTTTTGATGGTGAGACAGAGCAGACTCGAGCAACTTTGCCCAGCCAGGTACATCCTGTACACAACTACATGGTAGCAAATTGAACAAAATGTGACTTGATTAGTATAGTAGCTTAGTAGTAGTAGGTTCCTATACTTGCAAGTTTATGTCGAACAATCACTGCACCAGATATGCAAGCCTGGGATTATATATGTGCGGGGGTCTATAATATTGTGAGTACAACAGCAACCAGCCCACCAGGTTCCCTTTGAAACCACTTAGCCCGGCCTGAGTCAAATACAAGGCCACTGTCATCTTTGAAACCACTTAACCTCAGATAAGACCCCCAATAATGATGGTTTTAGAATGTTGATGGACAAGTCTGAGGGGGGCAAACCTAAACAAATTTTTTTTTCATCTAATTTTCATCACCCCTACTTGCTGAAGCTCATGCAAAAGTGTACGGGCAAAATGTGTTGAGATCAAATGGTTACTTAATTTGTTTTCTGTACAATAAACCGTAGTTTTCAAATGCCAGCTTGCTTATGGTGTACAGTTGACACAGGTATCAGATAAAATGCACACACTCGTAATCTTGTTGCACAACACTGGGATCAGATTTTTGACAACATTATACAATAGACTGAGTAAGATATAAGTAGGGAACATTCTGTAATGTGCTTATGGATATTGATAGCAGAACATATAATAAAATTGACTTGAAGCACAAGCCCAAACCACTGAAGCTTCTGTTGGCTGATGCAATCTAACTTCTCGCTCATCTCGCGGCTCATGTGGTTCACCCAGTCCCCTACTCCTGGTTTCCTATAAACCAGGAATTACCAAAGTAAACTTTGTTTCCGTGGCTAACGGCCCCAACCTGGTTAACTTATAGGCTGGTAAGTGTCTCAAAACTGGAGAGTCTCACCACCTCTTTAGCAACACCAGAGCTCTATCCTCCTCTTCAGTCAGTGGCACGCTGAGGAATTTAGCTAACTTGCTCACAGCTTGCAACGGGTTTGAGGACGTATTTTACACCGAGGCACCCGCGGTGTATGTAACTCATTAAATTATAAAGTTATCATTGATTTGTATGCAACTCATTAAAATTCACAGCCTGCACACTAACATATCCACTGAAGCTAGACCCATCGTCGGAATCAGTTGCTTTGTCGTCGGAGCGGTTGAATCCTCGTAGGGTAGAAGATATGAATGTGGGTGAGATTGTTTTTTAGCTATGAAATGTGGCTCAGTGATCATTGATGTCAGACAAACAGAAATTACCAAGACAAAAAATATAATAGCAAAACCAACTTGTAGTAGTACCAAATCTCCAAAATAGTTATTAAATAATGTAAACCCCAAAACCAAAATTATAGTTTCTATCCATAACCAAACATGACAAGATGCTTGAAGTGTTCCTGACGGTTCTCGTTGCATAGAAGCATATTTAGTTGTTCAAAACCCTCAAGGCCGCCGTAATCTCCTGAGGGATGTTTCCAGCAGCTAGATTGTCTTTGACCATGAGCATCTGGACTACCACTTGGCTCCTGAGCATAATTGGATCCTAGAAACAATGAAACAAAATCACCATGAAACGACGAAGTGGTTGGATTAAAAATGGCACATTAAAACTCGTCGTAAAGATAATTACTGTAGTGTTCATCCAGGTCATGCTACGCAAAGAACCTAGCTGATGGGCCATCTCTTGTAGAACTAAGAAACCCGAGTCTTTGCTGTCACAAACAGAATAAAAATTTGAGCTTTTGACATACTGAATCTTATTCATATGAAAAATTTATTAAATTACCGCCGAAAATTGAATGACATGTTGTCTTGTCGCCAATCCATGAGTTCGTTGTTCCAACCAAGGACCCTAGCCTGCAACACTTCATTGAGTTCTTGCTTCAAAATAGTGATCTCCTTCATCATCTCTTTGTTGTTAGTGCTATTTCCCACTTGTCGTACGTCTAGTGATGGATTAAATATGATAACCCTTCTCCTCATCCGATTGACCACAAGTAGACCATACGACGAATCCGGGATAGACAACGGAAGTAGATACTAAAGAAGGTCAACACAGGTCAATTGCTATATCAGGAATGAAAAAATAAGTTAGGAAGTAAAGACTCTTACAATTGTGGAGTTGAACACATCATATCTAGGAAAGGGCTATAGAACAGCATTGTTGATCAGCGTTGAGGTGCGCTGCCCTTGCGGCATCCATGAATTCCTTAGAGCTCGTGATTGAGCATGAAACTGCAAGTCAAAATAATGTTTTCCTCCAACCATGTTGGTGCCTGCATGCCTCTCTACTTCAGCGCTCGCAAGATTACGAAGAGCAACATTGAAGCAGTCGGGATGTAGGCTTGCTGACATTACAAATAGTGTGTCCTTCAGCATCCTGAGGCTGATTTCGATTCGGTACGGTGTATCGCTTCTTATCCAGATTGAGCTGCACGTAAAAATACATATAAATGGTTAGCACTAATAGTGGTTCTTTAATATATAAATTGTTCATATGGTAACATTTTTTAGATAATCAAATAGCTATGAACAGAACGTAATATTTTGATAAACTATAGAGCCTGCAAATTTTTTCAGCACCTTTTAGCAAAAGGTATAATTAGATAATGATTTCTCTGTAAGAACAATATTAAATTGTTAGGAATTAATAGCAGGAAAATTTAGGTAGCACCCTTTATATCAAGTTTGCTGGCTGTTGAAAAAAATATTAAATTGTTGTACAAAATAGTAAGGACATTAAGTTTATCAACATTTGTACTGCAAATAATATTAATATTTTGTTATTCATTACATACGGTAGATGTGCAACGAAAAAACTGCCTAAACATTTAACAAAAATAATTTTGTACTGCTGGCCGCAAAAAGTAAGATTTAATCTAAAGAAAAACAAATTAAGCTATATCATACTCCTATATCAAACAGAATCTGCTCTATACGACCTAGTTCTAATGATATCTCTTTAGAGAAAATAAACATACAATAGCATAACTTACTCTAGTGTGTGCTCATCATGAACGCCGTTCATAAAGCCGAATATATATTTGAGTGCATCTTCCACGAAATGCCTTGGTGGGGGCAGAAGATGCAGGGGTGCGGGCAAATCTTCTCGGGGATCGGCAACAGCATCGTGGAGCTGGAGGGCAGCCTCATTGGGGTCGGGGGCAGCGGCATCCAGGGTTGACGGCGGATTGATTCCAGTGATAGGCTCCATAGCTGATCGATAGGCGTGAGTGATCGTTCGCTGAGGCGTCTTGACAATCAGGATGTCGATGCAACATATATTTGGCAGCTAGATTTATTGCCTCCAACTGCTTTTTATTGCCTGCCGAAAAAACCCGGCGATGGGAGTATAAACGGATATATTTTGAATGTTATTTATTGCCTGCCAAATTTATCAAATCGTTATTAATGCTTTTTATTGCCTGCCAAATATATCAAGTTGTTTTAAGACGTAGATGATTCTTTCTATTGATAAAAAAATCTTGACGGGGACGTAGAAGATCTTTTACCTTTTTTATAGTTGAATATTTTGTCTTAAGGATTGCCATATTTACAGTTCAATATCAACAAATCGAAAAAAATCAACCTTTGTATAAAACCATATATCCCGAATTAAGCACACGTACAAGAAATACATACTGCCCCCTGTCTCTGAAAACAAGGCATATAAATGTTGTCTGAAGTCAAATGGTGCATAGTTTGATCATGTTTGTAGGAAAAACCATCAACAACTACAATAATAAGAAAATATTTTTTTGTTGTGTATCCAATGATATTAATTTGGTATCGTAGTTCTTGGTAGTTTTTCCTACAAATTCAGTCAAACTCTGTTCTTTAGGTAGATGGAGTTGTTGCCTACATATATATTACATGCTTGGGTAATATTTTGAAATGAACTTAGATTCAGTCACCCCCATCTAGCTAGCTCCTGCTTCCCGCAAGACTGCTAATTTACATATTCTTGTAAACTTGATATTATCAAATATCTCACAAATACAGTAAATGAGGACACGTTTGATTATTTTTCTCCTGTATTCTCCATGCAACAGTTCTAGTTGCACCGATCATGTTGTTTTCATGTGCAAACAACATCAAAGGTAGGTTACAATGGCCTCAAACGAGTTGCTTATTCTTTCAGCTAGTACTTTTTCAAGATGCCGCGCAGTATGTAACATTTTTGACTCCCAACTTGGTGGTAGTGGACATAATAAATTATGTAGATTACTTTTTCTGGTCTATTATAATATATGTGAGCAGACAACAGTGTTTAAATAAAGTAGAGAAGAACTGGCAATATGCTCTCAATAACATGGTGCTGGAAGTCAGCGCAATATATTAATGAACATTTGATTATTGATCAATGTATATATCTTGCTGGCTCCGGCTTGATTGATTCGGTGGGTATGTCAGGTGGTTGTTGATGCCGGCACCGGGAGCGGCATCCTCGTTGTCTGGAGCGCTCAGGCCAGCGCCAGGACGATAGTGAGGTATTCTTTACATGCTATGTGTAGGAGCAGAATACATGTTCTTTATAATGCGGTCTTGCCTTCATATGCAATGGCTATAATTTGAATCTGCATGTTTGTTCATTTTGTTGGTATAAAACTGTAGCGGTGCTTCACCTCTTCTCTGGATATATTAAATATATTAAATGTTCTATGCTAAGTAAAATACCATCGTGTTACAACCCACTCTGTGCTATTTATAATATTAGACATTACTGTTATTTTTTTGAACCTTGAACAGTAGGAGAACCTCCTACTGTTTTAAACTTATATTAGTAAAACTTTGTACAATTTACATGATATCTTTACATGTATCTACCCGCCACTTTGGGTGTTGGAGAGAGAACTAAGCTATGGAGGCAAGTATCAGAGGGATAAGATGTTTGTGTTTTTCATTGACCCTATAGGTAACGAGAGAGAAATCCTTCTTAAGTCTGTCCAGCCAAGATGTCTTTGTTAGGGTAAAATTAGGAAGCACTGCCATTAATAAATTTGGCTTTATGAATACTTTTAGACTATTCCATCGAAGCATTATGTCTCATGCAAATCCTATTACATGTAATGATTTAATATTCTGACTCTGATGATATTTATCTTCAGAAGATGATTAAATTTGTTTGTTTTCTGGCATGTTAAAACACTTAAGAAGTTAATTGTTCGTTTTTCTGGCTGAAACCATGGTCATAACTTAAACAGTTAGGTGTATGCCACACTTGCGATGTCCACAATAGACTGTTAGACTATAATATCTGAAATAATTGTTTGTATTCAGTTGTATCCCATCTAATAGGACTGCTTGATTAGCTCACAAATAGGATTCGTTTTCGTCCAATATACTTAGTCAAAGATGCGATATATATATATATATATATATATATATATATATATATATATATATATGTCTGGCTCTAACATACCTACCATTTTAGTTTTAGGTTTTGTCTATATGTACTAATCAATAAGAAAACCCATTGCTCTCTCTAATTTTTGTTTTCTATTCAGGAACACATAAAAGATAATCAGCGTTTATTTGCAAGGATGGAATTGAAGGAATCGGCGAGAGTGGCAGATAAAGGAGACCTTGAAACTTATATATTATATGCAAGGTATGTGCCGTATGACAATCATAATATTATTTACTACTCGCTAGCTGGAATGTGTTTTTTACTACAAAGAAAACCTCGTATAGTATAGCAGTGCGTGTATGGATGGAGTTATACTATACGAGGTAGTAGTAGTATATGTTGCGAGGCACTGAATAACTGAAAACATCACCTGCTGGTGCACGTGGAGCACCAAACCTGGTCCAAACTAATATGGCCTTCTTCTCGTAATATTTAGATGGATGGAAGGATAGATATATAACCAACAAAGCTAGGGGATGCCAACATCAATCTATAGCTCGTGGATACCAACCAACATAAATATAAGAGAAAATGTCAACTGATCATCTGATCAGCACGGGCATTGAAATAGATATTTCCTAGAAAGCAACTAAACATCATTTTATTATAAGGTATTTTTCGACGCAGAAGTCCTCCTTAGCCACCAATAAATCTCAACGCTGCTCTAACTTGCTCCGGAATGTTATCCTTTGCTTGGTTATCCCTAACCATCAACAGCTGGACCATTAGTCGCTTCCTGAGACTTTGTGGATCCTACAAATTATGCATAAACAAAGTCAGAAGATATATTTAGCAAATATATGCAATATGTAACCTCATTACAAAATCACTTACGTCAGTCCTAGGCATGTTATGAACCATGTCATTACCGATGGTTTCATACAGATGGGCCATCTCCTGTAGAACTTTGAATCCGAAGTCCATACTGTCACCAAAAAAAACATATTGTATTAGCTATATTAGAGCACACACTAATATGCAAGCCAAATTTAGAATAGTACCGCCGAGGTGAAACATGAATGTTATCTTGTTCGGGCCATTCCACAAGTTGGTTGTTCCTATCAGGGGCCTCCTGGTGCAATACAGAGCTGAGTTCTTGCTTCACTAAAAGGGCTTCCCTCTGAAGTTCAGTGCCATGGGGGTCCTCTAAATGAAATGCATCCTGGTTCGAATAGTCAATAACGATAGTCCTCTCCATTTCCATGTTCACTGCTAAAAGACCGTAGGACGAATCCACGAGTGACAGTGGTAGAAGATACTGCATTTGGTAGACAAAGGTAAATGTCAAACAAAGTAACCAACTAATTTGTAAGAAAGAGAACACTTACAACTGTAGGGGTGTGAAACACGCAGTATCTTGGAAAAGGCTCAAGCACGACATTGTTAATAAGTGCATTGGTGCGTTGTTCTTGGCTTAACCAAGTCTGCCTTAGCGCCCGTGCTTGCACATGGAATCCCAAATTGAAAAATGTGTCTTTCCAACAGAGCTGGTGCCTGCGCTCCTCTCTGCTGCATCGGTAGTAATCTTACGCACGGCTAAATTGAAGCATAACGGATGGACAACTCCATCTCCTAGGATGGTGTCTCGGATGATCCGTAGGCTAATCTCGATAGGGAATGGGCGCGGGCTCCTAATCCAGATTGTGCTGTAAAAAATGAAGATCAAGGTTCATACCAATTATATGACTTCAAGTAATCCTAAACTCAAACGATAAAACTATGTTGCTGTCTATATGATATGAATAATTAAACAGTAGTATATATCACATTAAATGACCTAAAAGATATTGTAATCTCTACCAAGTTAAGTATTTTTTATATTATGTACGGGCAATAAACTAACAGATTAGAGTGTTTTCGTAGTAGTACATGGACCTGCATAAAAATTGTTGTAGATTTTGGATGAAAAATTCAACATGTAGTTTATAGCTTGTTCAACATTGTTGTAAAAGGTGTTAGACCCCATAGTTTTGGACCACAGTTTCATACGTATTTTGTTTCATACTTATCAGCTATTTATGTTAGACGCCGCAAAACACGGTTTTAGACACAATTTACCAATACAAATATTATATCTGCTAACAACCATTGAATATGTATTTATATACTTGTATAAGAAAAATAACTACACATTCAGCCTTTGTAACAGAAATCTGAACTTAGACAAAGACCACGTGATCCTGACCAGGGTATATCTTCTAATCTAAACGTAAAGTATATATGTACAGGGCAGACAGATTTTTTATGGGGGTATAACTTCTAAATGCAAAGTATACATGTACATGGCAGTGGACTTAGACGATGAAGAGCAAAAAATATTAGATCTATCGGGCCGTGAGAACCTACTCTAGTAGTTCCTCGTCTCAGGAAAGCGCTATGAAATCATACACGTAGTCGACTGCATGTCGCACTCCCCCAAAATTCGACATTGCTTCCATTGATGGGGCGAAAAGTCGGTCGTACAACTGGTAAAGCGAGAGAGGAAGGAGCCCGTAGGATTTTATTGAGTAGATATGAGGCCGTGGGGAATTGTGCGACAACAGTTAGGAAGGTGCACCCTGTCCTTCCTTAATGGCATGTTTCCATAAAAAAATACTATCAACAAAATCGTCAAGATATTTGTTTTGATTACACTATGCATAAAACCAGTAACTGATTAAAAGTTGCAAAAATTATGTCTCCCTTACCCCATAACTTTCACAAATGAAAAAAATAAAAGAAACCGGACTTACTCTGTCGTGAGGGAGTGCAACACTCGATGCCCACCCGGAAAGCGTTGATGGTTGCGTGTTTTATGGGGCCCAGTGTTTGTCCCCCTCTAAATAAATCTCCGACCCCATGATTTGAATGGTGGGGCCCTGATTTATTCCCCTATCAAATCTGCCCCCCCTGATTTCAACTGTGGGGGCCGGTGCCTTTCCTCTAATAAATATTTTCCGAACATTTTTTTTGTGGCGGGAATCAAGCTTACCATTAACCAGACAGCTCAGTAGAGTCACTAGCTATAAAAGCGTCCACAAACTCAGGTGCTTGATCCTGCCACATTACTGGGGCTAACGCATCCATTACTTTATTACACATCCTGGGGCAAAACGAAAATACCACTTGGGTAAAGTTTAATCTACCAAAGAATATTATTTATTTGAACAGCACTCCATTGGCAGCGAGGTCAAGGTCGCTGGTGTTAACAGCCTGGACCTAGTTGAGTGAATCTGTCTGAGCTTGCACTCCCGTCATAACCCAGCCGCCTCGGGAAAATTTATCAGGAAAGCGCTACGCGCTAATCATGCATTTGGCCACCATAAATTTAGATATCTACGTCACAAGTGTTAGGCTTTATTTCTTTAGTGTGAAGAAATAGCCCAGATGGTCTGCCCTGGCCCACTTAAACATAGGGACATATTGTGGTTCCCCTACTAAAGATCGGTATGTGCATAGTCTACTGATGCCACCTCTCCCCCTATTCCTCTATCCTTGATGCATCATGGCGCCTCTCTCCCTCATCCTATTTCGATTGCAACACTGAACGGGAACCAGAATGTGAAGCTAGCTTGAAAAGCTAGACCCCTCGCCGGAATAAGTTGCTTTAGATAGCCTCATTGTCGGGGAAACTGATCCACGAACACCTATGGGACCGGCGGACCGAGCCCCTTTCGGTTCGGCGGGGGGCGGAGACCGCACGGAGAGCAGATCGAGGCGAAGCACACGAGCAGTTTTACCCAGCTTCGGAGCTCTCCGGAGAGATAATACTCCTACTGCTGCTTGTCTGATTGTATATTGCATTCTTGCTCGAGAGCGCTGATTGCTACAGTACACTCGAGAGCGAGCCTGGGTGTGTTCTGGCTTCGAACCTTTCGAACCCCGTCTACGTTGCGCATGGGCCTCCTTTTATATGCTCAAGGGGTCTCCGACAGGTGGCAACGTAGACAAGGGCAAAAAAGGAAAAAGAGCTGCGGTAGGTACAACTACCTATACTGTAGATACAGTGTATCATACCTAACTCTGACGGCAGGGGACAAGGGCATTAAATTCCCGTCTATGTCGCCCAAACAGTGCAAACAGAGATCGTCAGGGGCGCCACCGATCGCCATGATGGCTATCTTATCAGCGCCGCTTGCCACCGTGCACCGCTGGCTGCACAGCCTCTCGCCACGCGCGCCTGGAAAGGCCCCAGGGTGACACGTTGGTGGATGTGCTGGAGCGCGGGTGCGGAGTGGCCGCTTGCCGCGACAAGTGCCTTGCCGCGGTCGTTGTCTTGTCGGGCCCGGGAGCTTATCGCTCACCGAGCCTTGCCGGGACGCGTGGCGCGTCGCGGCAAGCTTTCTTGAGATGCCTTGGTCGGCCTTCCCGGCAAGCTCCTCTTGCCGGGGCCTTGTCTCTCTAGCTTGAATGCCTCGGTTGGCCTTCCCGGCAAGCTCCTCTTGCCGGGGTCTTGTCTTGAATACTTTGTTTTTGAACGGCTCCAGAGGAACCACGGAGGACCTTGGCGGTCACCCAGCAAGCCTTGCCGCGGGGTGCTGCGACTGCCCGTGCACAAGTTCGGGATACTAGGGTACCCCTACTCTAGTACACCGACAGGAGCCTCTGGGCCTGGGCCACACATGGTGCCAAGCGCTGTTGGGCCAGGCCCAAAACAGGGCACGGGCACGCGCGGCCTGGGTTGTGCCGTTTCTTACTCCGTATCCACCGCGCCCTCCCGAACAGCACGGGTCGAATGCGGCATCGTGGGAGAGATCGTGGGTGGTTTCTTTATTCGGAAAGGCGTAACGTTCGCCCCCTTCCTCTTTATAAGCAGAGGAAACAGGGGCAGTCGCCCATCTCGCCGGTTACTACTCCAAAATCTCCGCCGCTCCCCCCCTCTGAGAGAGAGCAGCGCTCCGCCCCCCCATCGCCACCAGAACCACCAACGCCGTCGACCTCTCCCACCACCTCCGCCATGGCTCCGAAAGCCGACAAGGGGAAGGGCGCGAAATCGGCCGAGGCGCAGCGGCTTGCAGCGCTGCGGAAGGAGTGGGCAGTCTTCCCCCCAGCTCGCCGCGAAGGAGCTGAGGGAGTACTACTACCTCTTCTAGTCGACGCAGACGCGAGCGCATCCGCGCACGAAGGTACTCTCGGCCGCCGCCTCGAAACTGGCTCCGACCGGATACCCCTTTTTCGTGTTGTTCTTCTACTGCGGGCTCTGCCCACCTTTCTCCGAATTCTTTTGCGACATCATGAACACCTACGGTCTCCATCTCCTTGATTTCACCCCTAATGTCGTTCTGACCATGGCAGTTTTCGCACATCTCTGCGAAAACTTTGTCGGAGTCCACCCAAACGTAGCCCTTTTCCGCCACTTCTTCATACCCCAAGTCGAGAGAGGAGAGCCCTTGTCTGGCGGAATCGCCTGGATCTCGAGACTCGGCAAGAAGGATGCTTATTTGGAGGGCGAGCTCCACAGGAGAGCGGACTGGTGCTGGATTGTCGAGGAAAACCCGCAGCCGTTCACCGCTGAGCACCAAGCCCCAGTAGTGCGCGGCAACGATTGGAGCAACTTGGCTCCGGAGGACGCTAGGCTGAAGATTGCCGTCACCAGGATCCTGCGCCTCAGGCTTCCCGGGCTCACCGTAGGCGCTGTTGGCGCAGATTTCCTTCACCACCGCATCGCCCCCCTGCAGGAGAGGGGGAGACCCGCCTGGGAGTTCCAGAACGCGGCGGACATCATGAGGCTGCGTCCGTGCCTCAATTTCAATTTCACTGTCTTGGAGCTGGACACAATGCTCCTGGAGCTGTTCAAGCATGATCCCGAGCATCCCGGAGCGTTTAGGTTGCCGAGGGGGGTCGTTCCGCTCTGCGACAACTCTTCGCTTGACCGCATCCGTGCAATGATGCCGCTCTGCAATTCGCATGGGATTGTCCCCACTTGGCAAGAGCCTGCCGACGACGTCATGCAAGAGTTCTTCGATAGCCTGGCAGAAGTGGCGATCCACCCCGACGAGCAGAAAAGCCTCACCCGCGACACCATGGACGATGAGATGCAGCGCATCGCCACCAGGCTGGAAGAGGCGGCGGCAGCAGCTGCCGCGGGCCAATTTGGATTCACCGTGCAGGAGGCAGAGGCAGCAGAGGCGGCAAGCCTTGTCGAGCGAGAAGAGCTTGCCGGCGAGGAAGAACTTGCTGGGCCTGAAGCCGAGTCGAGCGAGCCCGCCGAGGGCGCGATCGGCTCCTCCTCTTCTCCACCTTCAGCCAGCTCACCGCAAGCGGAGCCACAACCACCTCCAAGAAGGCATCTCCGCAGGGCCGAGGACGTAGCGGGGCGGCAGACGGGTCAGCAGCCGCAGCGCCGCACGCCGCGCTCCACCACGGCAAGCACTGTCACCGCGGGAGCACCTCACGCTGTAGCGGCAACTGGAGCGGGGTCTTCCCGGTCCACCGCTCCTGCCCCCGCCAAGTGGACAAGGGAACCTACTCCTCCGCCTCGTCGCACCAGAGGCAAGCCGGACTTCGATCTCTCCGCGCTCAGCTCCGACGAAGAAGAAGAAGAGTAAGATTCTTGCTGTACCTTGTAGTTCTTCAATTCTTACTGCTTTTGTCTTGCATCTAATTTGCTTTACTCTGAACCCGTTCTTCTTCAGGACTCTGGCCCAGAGAGCGGCGAAGAGAGCCAAGGCCCCGGTGATTGTCATCGAGGAAGAGCCCACCGCTTCAACAGGGGACGTGTCCGAGACCACCTTGTCGGACCCGGCAATCATTCCCCAAAGCAGCCCCCAGCGCAGCCCCCAACGTAAGTTTTATGGTTTATTTCCTTCTGTTAAGCGTGCATGGTTGCTTTTTCTCTGCTGACATCTGATTGCTGGTTTGTGTAGGAGCAGAGCAGCCTCATCAGGAGTGCCCGGAAGCGGCTCCTGAAATTCCACCTGCTTCGACTACACCGCCAAGGGAGGATTCCCCGGCACGGGAGCGTTCTCCGGCAAGGGAGAAGTCTCCGGCAAGGGACAGTTCTCTGGCAAGGGACGGCACCAGCGACCCTCCGGTGGTGGAAACCACAACTGCAGATCCTAGCGTAGGTAACCCTTTCGCTTAAAAACTGCCCTTGAGTTCTTCTTCTGATTTTCTTTTTGGAAATTCGCTTGACTTTTCTCCCTCCTCCGGTCTTCAGATCCATCTGTCACGGAGCCAATGGACACCGAGGTCGTCGGCGAAGAGAACGTGCGTGGCAACACCGACGACGCCGTCGCCACCGAAGAAGGAGCCGGTGCTGATGATCCCGTCGGCGAAGAGGCCGCCAAGGCTGCCGCCGCAGAAGCTGGCGAGGGGTCCGGCGATCACACTGACGGCCCTGAGGCCGCAGGAGCGCCAGGCGCTATGCCGACCGCCGATCCCTCCGCGCTGCTGCAGCGCCAGGCTCCGAAGAGCCCCAGCCCGGCGCCTATTTGAAGGCCGGTGATGGCATCTTCATCAATGTCACATCCCTAGTTCTGGCCTGACCTATGCTAGCTAGTCATGTGTGCATCATGTTTACTCTTTCATCAGAAACTTGAAATGGGGATCTGTGAAACCCTCAGAATCATTTTGAAAATGACCCAAATAAAAATTTCTCCAAAAGGGTCCAAGAAAATGCTCATGTTGATCTCTGAAAATATTGGACAGAGATAAAAAAAAATCAAACCAATATTTTTAGTGGCTCATGGACATTTATTTTGGGCATTTGGAATTAATGCATAAATATTTGCTTTGGAAATATATTTCTATATATATTGATATATGTCCAAATATTATGCCAATTATAAAGGAGCTCTGGAATAATATATCTAGCCCCTGAAAAATTTGGCATAAGTTAAATAAATGATTTAATATATTATTTAAATCAAAACAAATGTCAGAAATTAGAAAACAAAAAAAAATAAAAGGGAGAAGCTTACCTGGGCTCCTCCACTGTGCAGCCCATCCAGCTGGCCGGCCCAGCCAGCAGGCGGCCCAGCCCGTCTCCCTCCTCTGTCGTCTTCGTCCCGACAGAGGGAGGGGAGTGTGGCCGGCGCGCGCGCGCGCCACCGCGCCACGCCACCTCTCTCCCTGCCTGCCTGCCCTCCCCTCCTCGCCTCGATGCCCTGGACGACGCCACGCCTCCCCCCCTGCTCTCTCTCACTCGCCCTCGGCTCTTCCCTCCTCTCCCTCGCTCTCTCTCTCACGGCCGAACACCACCGTCGCCGCCGTTCGCCTTAGCAGCCGTCTCCGGCCACCCCTCGCTCCCCCGACTAGCTCAGAAGCTCCGCCACAACCCCCTCTTCCTCCCCACCGCTCCACGGGCCTCCGGAAGCCCTGCATCGCCGCCACGTCGCCGTTCCCCTCTTCGGGCTCCGACCATCATCGCCGTCGAATTCGCCGTCTCCAGCGCGTCCCCGAGCCCGCTTCGACGCCCACTGCAACCGCGGTGAGCTACGCCACCGTTTCCCCCCTCTTCTCCCCCTCGTTCCCTCACCGTAGCCTCCTCCCCACCACGGCCGAACCTCCGCCGTCGCCGAGCTCGCCGTCGACGCAGCTCCGGTGACCATTTGGTCACCCCGGCGAGTCCAACGAGTTCGTAAGGCTCCATAGAGCATCCCTAGCGCCTCGCTTCGCTCGCCTTCGAGCTCTAACCCCGTTTCCGTGCACGACCGAACTCCGGCGGCCGCAGCCGAGCTCGCCGCCGTCGACTCCGGCCACCTCAGGCACGGCCACCACCACCGTTCGACGCGCGGGAGCAAGGGCTCTCCAACGAGCCCAAGCACAGTCTCGCCCGTGCCCTGTAGCGCGATCCCGCTTCACGCCGCCGTCTCGGACCTCGCCGGCGTCATGTCGCCGGTGGGGTTTGACTTGTCCGACCTGGGGTTTGACCCCCCAGGGTCACTGACGCGTGGGCCCCGTCGGCCAGGTGGACATCATCAGCGCTAACCACTGTTAGTTAACCCCCTGACACTGACCAGTGGGCCCCAGCGCCACTAATTAGTAATTAGGATTAATTTAACCCTGTTTAACCCCTCTGTCACTGACGTGTGGGCCCCACACGTCAGGTTTGACCTCAGCCAGCCGCAGTTGACCACTGACGTCATGCTGACGTCATGCTGGCGCAATAATTATATTTCTGGATTTAAATTAAATCAGGAAATTCCAGAAAATGGTATAAACTTCTAAAATTCATAGAAATTCAACCGTAAATCCAAATGAGATAAATTATATATGAAAAATTATCAGAAAAATTCAAGGAATCCATATGTACCATTTTCATGCATGTTAGAACAACCTATAGCTGCTGATTAGCACAAATCATATAAAGGGCATTTGAATAATCACACATGAAGTTTGAATTTGAATCTTGGATTCAAACCAACTTCATTTAACTTGGTTGCTAGTTGCATTAGCTCAATCAACAGCATATTGCCATGACATTATCAGGCATCATGTTGTTGCATTGCATTGATTGTGTCCCTCTTTATTTGCCGGTAACTGTCCCCTCTCGATAGACGTGGTTTCGACGACGAGTTCGATGATACCGATGAAGAACTATATTATCTTCAGAAGTGCCAGGCAAGCAAAACCCCCTTGTTCATTCCGATACAATCCCACTCTCTCGCTCCTGCTCTCTTTTACTGCATTAGGACAACAACGATTCAACTGTTACTTGCTGCGGTAGGTGAACCTCTTTATCCTTTGCATGACCTGTCATTCCACAGTAAATAGATGAAACCCACTAGCATGAGTAGGAGTTGTTTGAGCCCTGTTGTGCCTACTCATTCATGCTTGTTTGTCATGCCTGCTACTGCTTAGAGTTGAGTCAGGTCTGATTCATCGGGGGTGAATCAGGTGTGTGTGAACATGTCCTACTATGTGTGAGCTAGGTGTGTGAACACGATTTGGTAAAGGTAGCGGTGAGAGGCCATGTAGGAGTACATGGTGGGTTGTCTCATTGCAGCCGTCCTCAGGAACTGAGTTCTGTGTTTGTGATCCATGATCAGCTACTACCATACATTGGGCCCTGAAATATGACCCCGCTCGACTTCTTATTCACGCTAGTCCTCTGTCCAGGAGTTGCAAGTAGTTTCTGGTGTTTGTAGCCTACTGGAGGCCGTGGACAGCGCTGACCGTAGGGGTGGGCTGTGATGCGGTAGGTACGTGGCCGGGTGTACCGGATGCCCGTTTGGTATCTCGGGAACCCTGTTCACATCGTTTGGGGCTGTGAGCGAGACTTCGGCCGGAACTCCTCATAGATGGAACCCAAATAGGCGATAAACCTGGACTAGAGACTTGAGTGTCTAGGTAGGTCATGGTCTACACCCACGTCGGCTTTCGCTTGAAGTCTGCCGAGCACATGTCGTGTGCAGACGCTAAGTGGTGGAAACATGTATGAAGAGGTACACCCCTGCAGGGTTAACATCATCTATTCGAATAGCCGTGTCCGCGGAAAAGGACTTCTGGGTTGCTTATATCAGTTCATAGACAAGTGAAAGTGGATACTCTAAAATACGCAAGATAAGTGTGAGTGCTATGGATGGCGTTCTCGTAGGGAGACGGGAGCGGATCCATAGTGGTGTATTGATATGGTGAATATGTGGACTCGTGTGCGCCACCTCAAAAGAGTTACTTCAGTCGTAGTTCAGGATAGCCACCGAGTCAAAGCTGGCTTGCTGCAGTTAAACCCCACCATCCCCTTGTTGAAAATGATGCATATGTAGTTAGTTCTGATGTAAGTCTTGCTGGGTACATTTGTACTCACGTTTGCCTATTTTATGTTTTTGCAGAGAGACTTCGGTCTTGCTAGTAGTTCCGCGTGGACTTCGACGTTTAGCTTGTTACCTCAGCTACGATCTTGTGCCCTCGGCAGGATCTAGTAGATAGTCAGGCTTTCAAGCCTTTTTCATTTGTAGATGTCTGTACTCAGACATACTAGCTTCCGCTTGTGCTTTGACTTGTATGCTCTGAATGTTGGGTCATGAGACCCCTGCTTGTAATATCTCGCTCCTCGGAGCCTAATAAATAAATACTTGAGTCGTAGAGTCATGATGTGATGCCATGGTGTATTTGCACATATCGAGCATATTGGGTGTATGTTATTGAAATGCTTGGTATGTGTGGGATCTGACTATCTAGTTGTTTATCTTTAGTAGCCTCTCTTACCGGGAAATGTCTCCTAGTGTTTCCACCGAGCCATGGTAGCTTGCTACTGCTCCGGAACACTTAGGCTGGCCGGCATGTGTCCTTCTTCGTTCCTGTGTCTGTCCCTTCGGGGAAATGTCACGCGTTGAGTACCGGAGTCCTGTTAGCCCGCTACAGCCCGGTTCACCGGAGTCCTGCTAGCCCAGTGCTACAGCCCGGAACTCACTCGCTGATGACCGACACGTTCGATGCTGGGTCATGGATGCCTGTCCCTGTAAGTCTGTGCCACTTTGGGTTTACAACTAGCCATGTCAGCCCGGGCTTCTTTTCATATGGATGCTAGCGACACTATCATATACGTGTGCCAAAAGGCGCAAACGGTCCCGGGCAAAGGTAAGGCGACACCCGTGGGAATACCGTGCGTGAGGCCGCAAAGTGATATGAGGTGTTACAGGCTAGATCGATGTGACATTGAGTCGGGGTCCTGACAATCAAGCTCCCCTGGGCGTCGAGCTCCAGGGCGCCGGTTGAAGGAGAAATCCTGGATGGAGAAGTGCTTGCCTCCGCTGGGTTGTCGCTTGTCGACACGCCGGCCAGCAGCAGCAACGAGTCTGAGGAGGAGTGGCTGCTGCGGAGGCTGATGTCGCTCTACCGTGCCCGACAGGCCAAGCTGGAGTCCTGTGAGGCGCTTGTCACAAAGGCGGGAGTTGACATCGAGAAGCGCGCGGAGGAGCTCCGGGGTCTTCGTCAGGAAGCTCTCCGGTCCCTGGCAGAGGAGCGGGAGCAGCTCTCCGAGGCGCGGAAAGCCTTCCTCCTCGAGAAGGCCGAGGTTGAAGAGCAACAGCGCCTTGCCGCTGAGAAGCTGTTTGCGCAGGAAGGCGAGCTGGTGCAGCGGAAGTTTAACCTTGACAGCCACGAGGAGGAGCTTGCCGCGCGCGAGCAATCAATTGGCGGGGCCCTCCAAGAAGCAAAGGACGCTGCCGCAGCTGCCGAGGCCGCCAAGAAGGAGCTGGAGGTGAAGGTGGCGCAGCTGGAGGCTGGTCTCAAGGCGAGCGGCGAGGAGCTCGCCGCACTCAAGCGCGAGCGTGAGAAGGACACCCTCACCCTTGGCGAGCTGCAGGGTCGTCTCGCCGAGAGGGGCCAGGAGCTCAGCGCCGCCAAGGACTCCAATGCGGATCTCGAGCTGAAGCTGGCCACCCTGACCCAGACGCTGGACGGCGCTAGGAAGCAGGAGGCGGTCTTGAAGAAGGAGATCAAGGCCAACGAGGCGCTGCTCGCGAGTGCCGCTACCGCCCAGAACACCTTCAGGGAAAATGTGGAGCACTGGACGGAAGGGCTCGTGGATGTTGCCGCAACTATCAACGGGGAGCTGGCGCAGCTGGGGATGGAGGATCTCAGGTACTCCTCTGATGAGCATCTCCCACCCAGCGCCAAGCTCAGCCTGTTCTTCAAAGGCGTGGCGACGGCCCTCCAGTGACTCCGGGAGAGGATTCCAAAGCAGCTGGCCGACGAGTCGCGCAAGATCTGCGCAGGAGCTCTTCAGAAGGTACTGGTGAAGGTGGCTTTCCGCAACCCAGGCCTCAACCTCACCAACGTCCTCTGGTCCTTGCCGCCGGATGTTGATCTGGAGGCGCTCAAGGCCCTTGTCGCACCCATTGTGGACAAGGTGAGCGGGATCAAGAGGGTTGAGGGCGATCGCGTAGATTAGGCTGCCCGTTTCTTCTTTTCCTTGTCGCTGCTAGCCATGTTATGAGAACAATCTGTTAGAGCCGCGACAAGCTATCTTGTAATATAACTCTGTTTTGGGTAGTGATTGCCATGTTATTTCCTTTACTTGATTTCTGGCTTTGTACGTTTTTGCCCTACGCTTTTAGGGAACTTGCCGTCGCAGGCGCCCTTGCCGCGAGCGCTGAGTGCGGAACGTCAGCAGCCTGCTGGCGGTGCCTCTACCGACAAGCAACCTTGTCGCAACTAGTCGCAGCTCACTTAAGTTGTTGAGTGGACTCGAAACAAAGTAAGGGCGCAACTAGCTACAAGTTGGTTCCTCTGCGCACAGGTTTTCCATACAAAGCACGGCCGTTCAAGGATGATAACTTAAAATTTTGAAATCCGATTGCTCAAACTTTGGCAACTTAGCTTTTCTGTCGTTTGCTTCCCGGTAAGGCGAAACTTTCTTGAACGGCGCCTGGTCCATACCACCGTCTTCTCCTTTCCCCCCGGCAAACTTGTGGGCGAGGGAACCTTCCTTTCTTTTGAGAAAGAGAAAGAAGAGAAAATAATGATATGGAGTCTCACGGCTCGTTATTGCTTACCGGAGGTAGGTGCTGCACAAAGTGTCAGATAATACATGCG
Source organism: Triticum timopheevii (assembly GCA_963921465.1). Classification (NCBI taxonomy): domain Eukaryota; kingdom Viridiplantae; phylum Streptophyta; class Magnoliopsida; order Poales; family Poaceae; genus Triticum; species Triticum timopheevii. Next base: position 527,491,858 of record OY997272.1, on the reverse strand, counting down.
AAAAGAAAGAAAGCATGAAATTGACAAGATGTGCGGAGCACATGAGTTTTATTTATGCACGGGGTCTGCGCCCGGCTTTGTACGAAGGATTACATGCAACATTGGCAAGACTTGTACAAAAGGTGGTTGCCGGAACAGGTTCCGGCAACCACGCCCTACAGGTAAAACTTACGAAGATGCTCAATGTTCCAGGAGTTGCTCACCGGAATGCCATCTTCGGTCTCAAGGCGGGCAGCGCCAGGCCTAGTGACTTGTTTCACTCGGTAAGGGCCTTCCCACTTCGGCGTCAACTTGTTGGAATTCTTGGCGGACTGAATGCTCCGAAGAACAAGGTCGCCTTCCTCGAAACTTCTGGCATTAACTTTGCGGCTATGGTAGCGATGCAAAGCTTGCTGGTATCGAGCAGCTCGTACAGCAGCCTGAAGACGATCCTCCTCAAGGAGCAGCGCGTCATCTTGTCGCAGCTGCTCTTGCTCAAGCTCATCATAAGCGAGCACTCGAGGTGACCCGTATACGAGTTCCATGGGGAGAACTGCCTCTGCTCCATAGACTAGAGCGAAAGGCGTCTGGCCAGTGGCTCGATTTGGCGTCGTCCTAATCGACCAAAGAACCACCAGCAGTTCCTCGATCTAGTTCTTTCCGCACCTGTGCAGCCTGTCGAAAGTTCTGGTCCTGAGCCCGCGCAGCACTTCAGCATTTGCCCTCTCCGCTTGACCGTTGCTTCTCGGATGAGCAACAGAAGCGAAGCAGACCTTGGCGCCAAGATCTTGGACGTACTGCATGAAGGTGCGGCTTGTGAATTGCATGCCGTTGTCGGTGATGATCCTGTTAGGGATCCCGAAACGGCAAACAATCGACCTGTAGAACTTGACTGCTGACTGTGCTGTCACCTTCCTCACTGGTTCCACTTCCGGCCACTTTGTGAACTTGTCGATTGCAATGTACAAGTATTCAAAGCCCCCGACAGCTCGAGGGAAGGGGCCGAGGATGTCGAGCCCCAGACCGAAAATGGCCAGGATAAAGGGATCGTCTGGAGAGCTTGAGCTGGCTGGTGTATCTGCTTGGAATGGAACTGGCACGCTTCACACTTGGTTACTTGTGCAGTTGCATCCTGGAGGGCTGTCGGCCAAAAGAAACCTTGCCGGAATGCTTTGCCGGCAAGTGCTCTTGCGCCAATGTGGTGACCACATATGCCTCCATGTATCTCTGCCAACAGCTGTTGTCCGTCTTCCCGGCGAATACACTTCAATTTCACACCGTTGAGTCTTCTTCTGTACAGTATGTTGTCGACAAACTTGTACATACTTGACCGCCGGGCTACTCTTTCCGCTTCTTCTTGCTCTTCGGGAAGCTCTCCTGTCTGAAGGAAATGGACAATCTGCTGTGCCCATGCTGGAGCTTGCGGCTCGACAACAAGGACTAAAGGCACATCTGCTGCTGCGGGAACATCCGCTTCTACGGTAAGAACCTGCGGCTCAGCCGGAGCTTGATGTTCCCCGGCAAGCTTGCCGGAGCAAAACTTGTTGGGACCGTCTACTTCAACGGAACAAACCCTAAGGCTTGCCGGAGCAGACTGCTCCTCAGCACTCTTGGTGTTGATCTTGGGGACCTTCTTGGCGGCGGCTTCGGGGAGCTCTGCCGGAAAATAGTCACCAAAAATCAACTTCCTCTTCTTGCTCTGTCCAGTTGATGGTGTTACAGAAGGTTGAGTCAGCTTGAGCACAAAGATCCCTGGTTCCACAGGTAACTTAAGTGCGGCACACTTTGACAGGCCATCGGCAATGTCGTTCTGAGCTCTTGGGACATGTTCCATCTGTAGGCCATCAAAGTGCTCTTCTAGCTTTCTCACTTCGTCAACGTAAGCTTCCATCAACGGACTTTGATAATTCTTGTTCACTTGGCGGACGACAAGCTGCGAGTCACCCCTGACAATGAGCTTCTTGATCCCAAGGTCTGCCGCGATCCTGAGACCGGCAAGCAAACCTTCATACTCCGCAGTATTGTTTGTTGCTTGCTCCTTGGGAAAGTGCATCTGGACTATGTACTTGAGGTGCTCTCCGGTGGGTGCAACAAGTAGCACGCCAGCACCGGCGCCTTGCAGCGAGAAAGCACCATCAAAGTACATCAGCCACTCTTTGCTTGCCTCCTTGACGGGGATGCTCGTTTCTGGAGTTTCTTCATCTTGTGTTGGCGTCCACTCTGCTATGAATTCTGCCAATGCTCTGCTTTGGATAGTTGAAGTGCTCTCAAACTTGAGGCCAAAGCTTGACAGTTCCAGTGCCCACTTGACAATCCTGCCTGTTGCTTCTGGATTTTGCAGTATCCTCTTTAGAGGAAAACGAGTGACGACTGTGATCTCATGTGCTTGGAAGTAATGGCGCAGCTTTCTCGAGGCCATGAGAAGGCCGAAAAGCAACTTCTGCACACCAGAGTATCTTGACCTAGCCCCCTGCAGAAGGGAACTGACAAAATAAACTGGGCGCTGCACCATTCTCTTCTGCACCTCCTCTTGCGCCTGCGCAGGTCCTTCTCTGTCGGGACCAGAGTTTGTCGGAGAAGCCCCCTGCTTGTCGCTGGATGCATCTGCCGTGGTTGCTGGCTCGTCATCCGCCTCCCTTTCCGCTACTAACGCAGCACTAACCACTTGATTGGTTGCCGCTAAATATAGCAGCAACTTCTCTTGTGGCTTAGGTGCGACAAGTATTGGAGTGGAGGACAGGTACCTCTTCAAGTCCTGCAGCGCAGCCTCCGCTTCCGGAGTCCATTTCATTGGACCTGCCTTTTTCAATATTTTGAAAAATGGCAGGGCGCCTTTAGCAGATCTAGAGATAAACCTGCTGAGAGCAGCCACGCAACCGGCAAGTCTTCGTACATCCTTGACGCGCTTTGGCGCTTCAATCTGCTCAATGGCCTTGATCTTGTCGGGATTGGCTTCGATTCCCCGTTGAGACACGAAGAACCCGAGAAGCTTGCCGGAGGGGACTCCAAACACACACTTCTCAGGGTTAAGTTTGAGGTTGATCTTGCGCAGATTTGCAAAGGTTTCATCTAAATCTTGAATCAGGGTTGCCTTGTCCTTGCTCTTGACCACTATGTCATCCATGTAGGATTCCACATTTCTGTGTATTTGTGGCTCAAAAGTGACATGGACTACCCTTGCAAATGTTGAACCAGCATTCTTTAAACCGAAGGGCATCCGTACGAAACAGTACGTGCCACATGGGGTGATGAATGCGGTCTTCTCCTCATCCTCTTCTGCCATGAAGATCTGATGGTATCCTGAGTATGCATCAAGAAATGAAAGCAAATCACATCCGGCCGTGGAGTCAACAATCTGGTCAATGCGCGGAAAGGGAAATGGGTCTTTGGGACAAGCTTTATTGACATCAGTAAGGTCTATACAAAGCCTCCATTTCCCGTTGGCCTTGCGCACGACTACAGGATTGGCCAACCACGTAGGATGGAGCACTCCTCTGACAAGGCCTGCTGCTTCCAAGTTCTTGATTTCTTCTGCGATGAATTCTTGGCGCTCCACTGCTTGTTTCCTGACTTTCTGCTTGATGGGCCGCGCATGAGGACAGACGGCAAGATGGTGCTCGATTACTTTCCTGGGAACACCGGGGATATCAGACGGTTGCCATGCAAACACGTCGACATTCGCCCGCAGGAAAGCAACGAGCGCGCTTTCCTATTTAGGGTCGAGAGTGGCACTGATGGTGAAGGTGCCACCAATGCCGTCCTCCTTGGCGGACACCTTCTTGGTCTCTGGTGGAGCTGCCATCGTGTTCTTACGCTTGCCGGTGGAGCTCGATGGTGCGTCCTCGACGGTAGCGCAGCACTCCGAAGAGGTGCGCTTGCCGGAGTGGGCATCAGAGCCCTTGCCGGACTTGGTCTTCTTCTTGCCCCCGGGAGCTTCAACGGCAAGTGACTTGGGATCTGTTGCGGCTGCTGCTTCCCGGTAGATCTTGTTGGCGCAGATAAGAGCATCCTTCTTGTCGCCGGGGACAGAGATGACACTTATCGGGCCTGGCATCTTGAGCATGTTGTATGCATAGTGAGAGGCTGCCATGAACTTGGCGAGTGCCGGACGGCCGAGTATTCCATTGTAAGGCAATGGAAAATCAGCAACGTCAAAAGTGACCCTCTCAGTCCTGAAGTTCAACTCGCTGCCAAATGTGACCGGCAATGTGATCTTTCCCTTCGGCTTGCTCCTTCCCGGATTGATTCCTTGGAATGTGCCGGTCTCTTCGAGCTCGCTATCAGGGATCTGGAGCTTCTGGAGTACCGCGAAGGAGATCAGGTTCAAGCTGGCCCCGCCGTCAACTAGCATCTTGGTGACCTTGAGGTTGCGGATAGTTGGTGAAACCGACATCGGCAAGCACCCGACTGCAGTTATGCGATCAGGGTGATCCTCAATATCAAAGATGATAGGCGTGCTGGACCATTTCAGAGGCCTGCGTGACTCGACGGGTGGTTCTGCCGCATTGACTTCCCGCACCCACTTCTTGAGCTGGCGGTGTGAAGTATGCAGAGAAGCACCACCGTCAACGCACAGGACCTCTGTGGCTTTCTGGAACTCCTGCTCATCGGCCTCATCATCATCCATATCTTCATCGTCATCGTCATCTTCATCCTTGTCGCGGCTGCGGGGAGGTCTGTCTCCTTGCCGCTGCTTGGCCTTGCCGCGGCGTCCTCCTCGGCCGGGACGTTTCTTGCCAGCTCCTCCAGCACCTTCCTGGGCTTTCTCCTTGTCGCGTCGCTCGTACTCAGCCTTCTGCTGCTCGACAAGCTGCTCGACCTTCTTGCAGCTCTGGAGGTCATGGCCCTTGGTGCGGTGGATCTTGCAGTACTGCTTGTTGGTGCCGTCCTGCTTGTCGGCGGCCGCCACAGCCTGGATCTCCTTGCCGGAGCTACCAGCTTTAGCTTTCTTGGCGCCACCTCCGTTGCCAGACTGCTCAACAACTAGCACCTCTTTGCTTTTCTTCTTCCTGTTGCTTCGCCGCCGGCCTTTCTTCGCCGGGGCAGCATCCTCACTGTCAGATCCTCCTTCTCCCGTATTCTCTCCGGGGAGTCTCCTCCCTTCCTCAGCACGTGCACACTTGTCGGCCAGGGCATATAACTCACTGACGTCTCTGATCTTGCACATCGCCATCTCCTCCCGCATCCTGCGGTTCCGCACGTTCTGATGGAACGCGCTGATTACCGCGGCAGGGTGGACATCTGGGATGTTGTGCTGTACACGGCTGAATCTCTGAATATACTTGCGCAGGGGTTCTCCTTCCTTCTGGGCGAGCAGATGAAGATCGCTTTCTTGGCCATGAGGCTTGTGGCCGCCTGTAAAGGCGCCGACAAACTAATGGCATAGATCTGCCCAAGAGGATATGGAGTTGTCCGGCAAGTGCATGAGCCAGGATCTGACATTGGGCTTGAGCACTAGCGGTAAGTAGTTGGCAAGGATCTTGTCGTCTCGCCCCCCGGCAGCTTGCACCGCGATGGTGTAGATGTTGAGGAACTCCGACGGATGCGACTTGCCGTCGTACTTCTCTGGTACATCTGGCTTGAAATTCTTCTTGCTGGGCCACTGGACTTGTCGCAGCTCACGAGTGAACGCAGGGCAACCTACCGCGTATGGCAAGTCGCCTGGTTCCTCTGGCGCATGCATGTCGACAGAGGGCCCAGCGCGCTGGTCTGATTGTCGCCGCGCTTCTCTTCAGCGCTTGATGCGAGTACGAGCGTCTTCTTGCTGTCGTTCGTGAAGAACTGGGCGTTGATCGCGACGAGCTCATGGATCCGACGATGCGGTGGAGTCGCTGTCGAGGTGGATCCGGCGAGTCGGCGATCTTGGCCTTCGGGGTGGAGAGTGCATGGTGGTTGCACCCCCATCGGTTTTGTCACCATCGGCCCGCACCTGGCAGTCCTGCCGCGGCAGCGATGTACTCGGCTGCCGCAGAGTGTCGCCGTTGGCGAAGCCGATGAGACTCTGAATGGTGGCCCTCCATTCGTCGGTCTTGTCGGCCGTTGGAGGGTAATCCAGGAGCAGTTGAGCTCGCGCCAAAGCTTCTGCTGGAGTGGTGGGCGGTAGTGGCGAACGGTGCGAGGAGCGGGATATGCTCGGACTTCTAACTATGTTAGAAGGAGCAGTATCCCGTCCAGGCGACCGGGCCTCGCTCGGGCCAGCATGCTGGCGTGCATGCTGGTCTTGAACTCCGCGAGATCCACCAGCTTGATCTTGGCCCAACGAACGCATGGTACTGTGAATACCATGACGTTGTTGGTCCCACGCCTCCTGAGATGGGCGCGGTGCACGTACGGATGCCAAGGTCTGCGCGGCCTTGTCCTTGGACTTGGCAGCACTGTGATCTCCCTCGTCGACGCCTGTTCTTCCGCCGGCGTCCTCCCCACCACCCATCTGCTCCGGTGGCGGTGGGATCGACGCGGACGGAACAGCTGCCTCCGAAGCTTTCTTCTTCGGTGGCATATCAATGAAGATGATGAAGATCTTGCTCGTGTGAATGCCGGATCAGGTTCACACAATCTCGATGCTCCCCTACCTGGCGCGCCAAAGATGTCGGGGAAACTGATCCACGAACACCTATGGGACTGGCGGACCGAGCCCCTTTCGGTTCGGCGGGGGGCGGAGACCGCACGGAGAGCAGATCGAGGCGAAGCACACGAGCAGTTTTACCCAGCTTCGGAGCTCTTCGGAGAGATAATACTCCTACTGCTGCTTGTCTGATTGTATATTGCGTTCTTGCTCGAGAGCGCTGATTGCTACAGTACACTCGAGAGCGAGCGTGGGTGTGTTCTGGCTTCGAACCTTTCGAACCCCGTCTACATTGCGCATGGGCCTCCTTTTATATGCTCAAGGGTTCACCGACAGGTGGCAACGTAGACAAGGGTAAAAAAGGAAAAAGAGCTGCGGTAGGTACAACTACCTATACTGTAGATACAGTGTATCATACCTAACTCTGATGGCAGGGGACAAGGGCATTAAATGCCCATCTGTGTCGCCCAAACAGTGCAAACCGAGATCGTCAGGGGCGCCACCGATCGCCACGATGGCTATCTTGTCAGCGCCGCTTGCCACCGTGCACCGCTGGCTGCACAGCCTCTCGCCACGCGCGCCTGGAAAGGCCCCAGGGCGACACGTTGGTGGATGTGCTGGAGCGCGGGTGCGGAGTGGCCGCTTGCCGCGGCAAGTGCCTTGCCGCGGTCGTTGTCTTGTCGGGCCCGGGAGCTTGTCGCTCACCGAGCCTTGCCGGGACGCGTGGCGCGTCGCGGCAAGCTTTCTTGAGATGCCTTGGTCGGCCTTCCCGGCAAGCTCCTCTTGCCGGGGCCTTGTCTCTCTAGCTTGAATGCCTCGGTTGGCCTTCCCGGCAAGCTCCTCTTGCCGGGGTCTTGTCTTGAATACTTTGTTTTTGAACGGCCCCAGAGGAACCACGGAGGACCTTGGCGGTCACCCAGCAAGCCTTGCCGCGGGGTGCTGCGACTGCTCGTGCACAAGTTCGGGATACTAGGGTACCCCTACTCTAGTACACCGACACTCATCATCAATGGAGTTAGGGCATCCGATCAATCCCTCATCATATCCCACATTATGGAATTCTTCTCTTCTCTTTTGGGGGCTAAGCAGTAGGGTCGTCTCTCTATCTCTCCCTTTCTATGGGACAATTGTAACATGATCTCAAACACCGAGAATGAGGCCTTAATCATTCCTTTGTCTGATGAAGATCTGGGAGGTCATTAACTCCGCCAACCCGAAGGCAGCCTCTTGGCCCTGATGGGTATTCTATTCCTTCTACAAGAAGTTTTGGCCTCAGCTGCATCGGCTAGTGTGTCAAATCATTCAACGTTTCTGTGTGGGGACAGTTGACATTTACGACAAGTGATTTTCTTTTAGCGCTGATGTTGATAAGTAGGCATTGACATGTTAGTTATATATAGTTTGTATTGCCAATTATGTAGTTCATGACATTACTGTTATAATTGACGTTAACGCACAGGAGTTATAGGGTGTGTCGCAAAACAAATGTTTAATATCACAAACAAAAAAAAGTATTGCCAAATAGATAATTCTCAGTACGATCCCTAACAAAGATGTAGTAGCCATTTATTTGCAACATACGAAAATGCAATGGACCATATTCAGTTGTATAAAACCCTCAATGCCGCTTTAATTTCATCTGGTATGTTTCCAGCTGCTTCATTGTTTTTTATCGTCAGCATCTGGACCAGCAGGTTCTTTCTGAGCTGTAATGAATCCTAGAGAAGATGGAAAAATAGAAATTTATGAATTGCTCGAAAATAAATCGCACGATAAACCTGGTTATTGTGTACTTACGCGAGTGGTCTTCCTACCAGAATCAGTAGTACCATTCTAGTGAGCCATCTCCTGTAGGACAAGTAACGCGGAGTCTTTGCTGTTACAAAAAAAAACTATATTATAACTATAACGGTCTGGTTAAAACGCGTGTGATCGATTTACTATATTACCGCCTGCCGTTTGAAGCGATGTCGTGCGTTGACCAGTCATCGAGATTGGAATTCCAACCAGGGATCCTCATTTGCAACACATTGTTGAACTCTTCTTTCAACATTGTGATTTCCTTCCTCGTCTCAGTGTTATGAAAGTTGTATGGTCCACCATAGACGTCGATTGATGGATCGATTGGAGAACCCTCCTAGTTTCCATGTCGACTACAAGTAGTCCGTACGAAGAATCCACGGAAACAAATGGTAGTAGATACTGTCGTCAATAGACACATGTTAGTACAAAATAGAATAAGAAAATTAAATTTAAAGAATAAGTATCTTACAATGTTAGAGTTGAACACATCATATTTAGGAAACGGCCGAACAATGGCATTATCAATCAGCAACGTGGTGCGTGTTTCTTGCTCCATCGAAGAGTGTCTGAGGGCCCGTGCCAGAGAATGAAACTGCAAGTCGAAAAAATGTTTGTTTCCAAGCATTCTTGTACCTGCAGTGCTCTCTACTTCAGCGCTAGCAAGCTTACGAACTGCTAGATTGAAGCACTCAGGATGAATTATTCCAAAAAGGCTAATTGTTTCCTGGAGCATCCGTAGGCTGATTTCAATATGATATGGACGTTCGCTTCTAATCCAGATTGTGCTGCCCAAAAAATGCAGAGCAATCTTTACCAAATAACATTTATCCTTCACTGTATCACATTTAGACTAACTATTTTGTATAATATAAAGCAGTGAAAAAAAGTTACTTAATTTAAAACACGCTAGCTCTTTTGCCTGTTAGCTATTTTGTCTTTAATAATGTTATAGATGAATAAAAATAACATGGGATACAGAGTCACACATAAAATATTTAAAAACGGTGTAACAGTGCAAAAAATATATTAACTAAAATAAATAACACCTAGACAAACAAACATAATATAGTTATTTATTATGGTTAATTATGTCTAGCCTGCTGTGTTGCCCAACTGATATATAGCCTGATGTGTACGAGAGTAATATGAAGAGCAATACAACTTACTTTAGTGCCTCATCGTCCTGGACAACAGTTATAAATTGAAAAATGTATTCAACGGCATCTTCTACGGCATTAATGTTGCCAGCAGCCTCCTGAGGTGCGGGAAAAGCCTCTTGTGGTGCGAGCTGAACATCAACTGGCTCGTGCACAGCCTCCATTGATGAGAGTCGTGAGTGATCGAAAATTGGTGAAGACTGGGGTGGGTGTTCAAACAGGAGCTCGTCGGAGGTTATATGAAGGGATCAGTTCCTGTTTGGCAGCTGCATCATATAGACTTATAGGATCTCCAAATAGTATGGAAACTTCCATTGTTGAAAGCCAAATAATAAGCAAAGTTTTAATTACGCCTGATTTTCAGCATTGGATGGTACAATAAGGCCGATGGAAAGTGTCCATATCATTCCATCCGTGCATGTCTATATTATTCATTTCCTAGTATAAAATATTTTCAGCTTTTGGACGGATCATATCTTGCGCGCTGCCAATTAGGATGTCGAAGTAGCATATATATAAAAGGATATATTAGTAATGCTTTTTATTGCCTGCCAAATATGTCCATTCGTACTTACGACATAGATGATTCTTTCTAATTATAAAAAACGTGACGGGGGTGTATCAGATCTTTCTCCTTTTTTTATAGTTGAATATTTTCTTCCAGTTCAATCTCAACGAATCAGAAAAAAACAACCTTTTTATAAAACCAAATATCCCGAAGTAAGTACGCGTACAAAAAATACATACTTCCATAATGGCTGCACTTAGAGTTGCTTTGCAAAAAGAAAACACACTTTAAAAGATATGTTTGTTCTGTGTGAATACATTATTATTACAAATGTAGATAAAAGGACCGAGGCAACGAGCTTCTGATTGAGCCGTGTTGAAAAAACAATTTCAACTACTGTCCATTTTTCCAGGCTACAACTGCAGCTTTGACATATGATACTGTTTCGTCAAGTGTCATTAAGCAGGCTTCGTGGATATCTACGAAAAAACAATTTGTTAGTACTGATAACATCGTAATACTGAAAAGAAAAAAAAGGCATAAAAATCAAAATATTTTATAGAACTCACCTTGAAGATGATGAACATCATCATTAATGTTGGGGGAGAACAAGAATGTGCTCTCCCTCATAGTCTCCATGCACTTATCCCTCCGGTTAACCTGTATGTACGTAACTGCAATTTTTTCGAACAAATTATCAGTGCGCTGCAACTGGTACAAGTGACGACCAGCATGCTCTTGGCTTAGGCGTATAAAAAGTATCTCCCGTCTGCAATGATAAAGATATGTTGATGGTAGGCAACTATCAAATATTAATAATCATATAAAACCTCAAGTACTGATTGGAGTTTACCGAAAATTCATGATGCCTATCTCAACAAAATGGACCTTCCGTCTATATACTGAATCCCACCTATGTTGTATCCTACCAGCATAGACAAGAATACCAACAACATCTGGAAAAAATTAAGTCTGGGTGAGACAAAATGTTAAATCGATAAATATGCAAAAACAAAATAAAATATGTTGTACCGGTAATTTGTTTGTCCCATAGCAAGGATATGGCACCAAGTTGTGGGAAAAAAGGTGGACAAATTGTCGACGCAATACTGTGCACCGATGTCCTAACCATGGTTATATCAATTAGTTGAACGACAAACTCCTTGCATAGATACCAGAAGTGACCATCTAGCATTTCCGTGGGGTTTATCCCGACGCTACTGAAGTCATAAGTTAGCCCGGTCTGCAGAATGGCGTTGAATCGATAAGCTTGGTTGCTGAAGGCAATTGCTTCAATCTTTGTTCCCTGGAAATTAAAAAAAAACAGATAACAAGACTGTATATACATTAAAAAATGTTGCTATATTTACTGATCACTAACTTCCTGGTCCAGAAGTATGCAACGAAAGTATGGGTTTCCCATTGCATGCACCCTGATATGGGACTTCCACATCACCCGTGCTCGGATGATCCAACATCTTTGATAGATATGTTCCATATGTACACTTTGAAAATTCAGGAACCTACACAAAATAACCCGAAATGATAGGATCAACAAACGATGATGTCAGATAAGCGTGCATGAATATCTGTACACTTGCCTGTTCATCGGAGGGATGGTGGGCAGAGGCATGATGGTATCCGGTGGATTCGCCATCACCCTCCTCGAGGGCCTCGAGCTGTAAGATATCACCATGGTCAGGGAGCTATTGGATGAACTGTTAAAGAAATATAGAGGGGCGCACGGGCACGGGTGCTGGCATTTATATATATAGTCCAAAGGGCCAACAGGCAGGATAATCAAAATTCTTTCATCATTTGAATGTGGCCGGTTATGTCAAATAGTATGTTCTGAGAGTTCTTTGGCAACAAATAATTTATTGCTAAAACATTTTGAAACAATTATTTATTTATAGTAATTTTAGATTCTTAATCTGATCGAAATCATGTCAATTATCTCATCAGTATCATTGTTTCCTTTTAGCCCCTGAATACGCTATATTCAATATAACAAAATGCGGGAATATAACGATGACTTCAGATTTTTATTTAGGAACGCAATATTAGGATATATCAAAATAATTAAGGTGATAGTGCGTTAAGGTAAGTGTAGTCATGCAATTAATATATTACCATGGATTCGCCAATATATCGTCGAATAAATATTTTACCGTTAATTACCAACATGATGCAATTTTATAAATCGATTAATTACTCAGCTGTTATTATACTATATCTGTTATATTTTATAAAATCCAAACGTATTTGATTTTATTACATGTGATGAGACGTCGTTTTGTTACTTTGCAACGACTATGTTACGTGCATTTTAAATAGTAACAAAAAATTTAATCGAAGTTAGTAGCAATAGTAATAATTAGTTCAGTAGGTCTTTGATGGCTTGATTCATTCTGTTTTTTAATTGGCGTGTATTTTTTAATTTGATTCTATATGCACACTGTAACAGCCGCACTTTCAAAACCAGCATGCTTAATTGAGAAGCCTGTGCATTTTATGACGTAAGTTAGTTAATATAGCACAAACGCAGTCAACGCCATTTGTAATAAAAAGAAAATTTCGAGGAAAGTACGGACTACAGCATTTGTACCAAGTATTCATATAAGAAAAAAAAATTATAGCATGTTAGGCGACAAAGCTCAAAGGGAAGCATTGAACAATATCTGTTCTTTATTAACACTATCATAGTTTGACTACAAATCGATTACAAAGCAAACTGCTCTTAAGTAGCGTTGAAACATAAAAAACAAAAAGCTGTAAAGAATAATGTATAACTACTGATGAATGATCCTTTCAAGGCATTTCCGTCTTCTTGTCGCATGCTTGCATTGCTTGCATGTGCTTCACAACTGATTGATCTTCTTTATGAGAGTTTTAATCAGCGACATGTTTGCTTGGTTGCCTGCAAAATTAGATCGTTTCTAGAACCCCAACCGTCCCCCAAACATTCTTTCCTATCGTCTTTCGTAACTGTCAATGTACTACTAATAGGCAGGTTAATAGGCTCGACGTGATTATGCATCCAAAATATTTCATTCAAGTTTGTGCCAGCTGTAACATTTACTTACATCTCCTTGTTCACAGAGGGATGAGAACATCAAAAAATAAACAAGAATTAAGGAACTAAATAAAAAGAGACCTTCATAGCTATAGCTGTACATGAAAAATGTACACCATTTAAAAATGGGTTGAACAAAGGATATATTACACAGTCATACACACTAATAAATCTCAAGGCAGTAGGCCAACATGTAAGATTTTAGCCATTTAATGAGTATGTAAATAAAATTTATCACACACACTGAAATTCAATGTATCAAATATAATCTGCATGCTAAATGATGACATCACATGCATGCTACAGGTTTTAATCGAATTGTACAAAGTAAATGTAACAGGTAGCGGCTCTATATGAAGCCAAACATTATTTCGAAATATCAAATTACAAATAACACGGAATGCTGTGTGACATATACATTGCCAGATAAATTGCGATAGTGGAAAGCAAATAACAGTGATAAAGGTCATGACGCCAATCATTATTTCTGATTCTAGTCTTACACATAACACAGTATGCTGTGTGTCATGTACAAAATCAGATTACACATAACACACTATAAATTTATTGAAATGGATTTATTACTTTAACTTATTGGTGTATACCTCTAACAACCGAGATACGAAATGAAAAAATATGTCATACAACCGCATTACAGCAATTCTTAACCATCGGAAAAGTAAATTGCATATATAAATCCACCAGGTCTTATAAGACCTAACTTCATCCTGTAAGTACTTCCTTGTAGATGATGTTCTTCATTGAAGTCAGAAAGGAAACGGTCGGTCTTTTACGCTTCTTCGGGTTGTTATGTTGCTTCTTGGCCTTATCCTTTGGCTTCTCCTTCTGAATAAGTATTTTAATGTTTCTCTTCGCGGTGGCTCGAGACAAAGCAACATAGAGTTGACCATGAGAGAACACTGGATTAGGTAGATACACACCAACAATGGGGATGGTCTGCCCTTGAGCCTTGTTAATCGTCATAGCAAAGCTAAGCCTTATAGGAAATTGCTTCCTCTTAAACTTGAAAGGAAACATGTCGTTGTCAGATGGGCATAGAGGTATTCGAGGAAGGAAGACCCTCCTACTAGCGTGTTGTCCAATCACGATTTCTACATCAATGGTGTTCATCTCAAACCCTCTAACAACAAGCCTAGTCCCGTTACACAGACCATTAGCTGGATCAATGTTCCTTAGAAGTATCACAGGGCAGTTCAGCTTTAGTTTGAGTGCATGCGGAGGAAGACCATTGGGAGTCAATCCATTTAGAAACTCAAGAGCATAGTACCCATATGGGTCATCCTCCGCACTGTCAAAGCTATGGTAGATTACTTCATCTCCTTGGAAACGCTCTATCAAGCGGATGTTTATCTTGTCGACGTTGTCATTTGTCGTGGAAAGGATTGCACGAGATGTCATGTAACTCGAATCTGCCATGTTGTCATCTAGACTTGGAAACACGTGGTCAATCAGCTTCTCCAGGTCGTCAACCTCACCTGTTGATGGCAGAAAAATATCATCAGGGAGTATTATGTTGCCTTGGTCGTCGGCTTCCTCAGTGCCATTACCGACCCTGAGCAAGTAATTTGCAAACCAAGTGTCATTACCAGCCCTCATGTTGGTGATGAGCCGAAGCTGCCGCATACTCTTCCATAGATGAGAACTTCGGAGTCTTGCATCAATTATCTGGCCCCGTGACCCCCTTCTGAAGACCGGAAGCACTTGGCTAAAGTCCCCGCCAAAAACAACTGTGTTTCCTCCAAAGGGTCGGTCGCGTATTCCCATGATGTCGCGCATGCTATTGTCTAATGCCTCAACCGCTTGTCGCTTAGTCATGCTGGCCTCGTCCCATAGTATCAATGAGGCCACCCTTAGCAGCTTGGCGGTCCCACTCTGCTTGGTGAAGTTGCACGACGCTCCATCATCGCAACTCAGTGGGATTTTGAACCTTGAGTGGGCAGTCCTGCCGCCAGGCATGATAGAAGCAGCGACACCCGACGTCGCGGTAGCGATAGCAATCTTGCCCTCGCGCCTCACCTTGGCGAGCATCGCCCTGTAGAGGAAGGTCTTCCCCGTACCTCCCGGACCATCAACAAAGAATATACCCCCATCACCACGTTCAACAGACACTAGTATTTCGTCGTATGCATCCCTTTGCTCAAAATTCAAGGAAGATGACAATTTAGTGTCACTTTCGTCAAACTCAATAGTTGATTCCTCGATGATCTCTCTGGCCTCGCCCTCGGTTGGGTCAAACGCATCATCGATCGTTGAAGAGTGAAATCAATAATGTCTTTACCCATAGACTGCAACATACCCCTAATGTCAAGCAACACCATCTGCTCCACCTCATTCGGGGATGTGCGTGTTCGACGGTAGTCATCGGACATAGCCTCAAGGTGTCTATCCCATAAACCGCGCATGTCGCCTGGCTCGCAGTGCACCAATATTGTTGCAAAGAGCCTCCTAAGAGAACATGGCATAGCCCACTGCTCCGCCTCAGTAAGACAGTCATCGAGCGTGTTGTCTGCCTCGATGAGTCCCAACCTTTCACCGGCCTCACTAAAGCTCCCACATGCAACGCCGTTGACGGTGAGCAAGTCCTCAAATGATGTTTTCCCCGTAACATGGTTCAACAACACACGAAGGTAGTATCGCTCCCCCTTGGCAGGATTGGCAGACACAATACGACCTATCTGAAAACGCTCCACCCGCATCTTCCAGAACTTCTTCTTCTCCCACGTGAAGCTTCCGGGGAAATCCTTGTACAATATATGCCTTGCCCAAGGGTGTTTTTCGTTTGCCTTGAAATATTCTGTTAACATGGATTTTGAAGCATTCTCGGAGGATACAACATTCTTCAAGTCAGCCTATGCATTGAATGCAACCCTGTGCATATTCGGGAGATGAAGAGGCAACTGCAAGACAGGAGGGTAATTGGCACACAGTGGGAAACCAAATATCCTCCACATAGCCTCCGGAGGGGTGACCCATCTTGCGTCAACGTATCTCTTGATCTCATCAATGTTACCATCAGCGTCTGGCTGGTCTATGCAGAAAGAAGCCTTATCATGGCCCTTATAAATGTACTTATAAATGTATTTTACAGCCTTTATGCTAGAGCAGACCTCGACATTGATGTGGCAATTAAACATCCGCAGAAGGTAAGGGTTATATGGCACAACCCATCGGTTGTCCAACATTTTCCCTCAAACCTTAGCGCGTCTACCATCGTCTCTACTACGATAAACTGGGTATGAGTCCTTGCCTTGTATCGTGTTTTCATTGAACGGCCGCGGGTATCTGCACTTGCATTCATTATCTTGCATGCAAACATTCTTCGGGTTGAGAGCACCGCATGGTCCGTGCATCATATGTTTTACCACCATTGCATACAATTCCAGATACTTCTGCTTGTCTGGGAGCTTTGCGGAAATGAGTCGGTCATACTGCTCTGGGACAAGAAGGTTATAATTTGAATCCATGATCAACAAAAAATGTGCGTGGGGGAGGCCTCTCTTCTGGAACTCGACTACGTAAACATAAGCAACAACAACACCCAGGACCATCTTCTTGAGCAACAAATCTTTCATAGCCTCTAGTTTGCCATAGAACACGCGAGCCACAATATCAGGTCGGTCTTGCGCCATCTATCCAGGAAGCAACTCATTTGTTATCTCTTCCCATTTAGGGTTGCAAGTCATGGTCAAGAAGATGTCAGGCTTCCCGTATGTATGGACAATTGCCATGGCATCCATATGTCTCTTCTTCATGTCGCGGTCGCCACCAGGGTAAGTTCCAGGGAGAACTATTCTCTTCCCAACAACGCTTGCTCGGGTCTCCCCGGATGTTATTGCATCAACAACTCCTTTATACAGATTGGCACGGATCTGCGTCTGGTTCTTCCTGTACCACCTCAACCGACAGCTCTCAATCTTAATGTACATGTCAACCGCCCATTGCTGCAGTAGGCGTGCTCCACAGAGAATTGGATTGAAGATTGCAGGCCTTGTTTGCAGCATGTAACAGTAGTAGTCTCTAACGGAGACGCATAACCTGCTATTCCCCTCTGCACACATTTGATTTAGATTGCGTGAGCATTATCTTTAAACACAACAAGATATTTTTAACAAAGTGGGACACAAAACGACATACCTGCATCATCCTCATCATCATGAGACAAACGAGGATTTTGGACAACATCCCAATCAACATTACGTTTGGGTAGCTTCGGATGCCAACCTAGCTCCCCCATTGGATAGAATAATGGATAAGACAACGGGTCGTATGCCCCTGAGGTCACACGAATACTATGCCTTTCGTCGTTGTTACCACAAAGTGTTATCTTGCAGTCAAACCTTTTTGCTAGGTTAGTGCCCTCAACCAAATTGCAGCGACCTCAGAGGACACCGGTCTATTATACCTTCTTTGGTCCAGCCTCTTATCGGTGTTTAGGTCTATCCTATAATCATCGAGGTTGTCTTTGTGTGCACCCAAACTCCTAAATTGCTGGGAGTATGGGTTTTCTTTGAGTATGTATACTAACCTCTTCACGACATCTTGGTCTAATTGCTTGGTGGCCGCCTTACGATGATCTAGGTTAGGGTCGTCGTCATAGAAGTACAACTGTAGATGTTCTGGACGCGAGCTAGGCCCGAACGAATGGACATTGTGGTAGATGGTGCCGTGAGCTCGGAATGTGTACACCCCAGACCTCATGTTTGTGTAGTTTTCATCAAGGCTGACGCCAAGGGTGGTGAAGGCGAAATGCCCGTTGAAGAACCGTATGTTCTCCCGAAAATGTCTCGAATCTGCATCCATGCTGGACCATAGCCTCTTTAGCTCTGGGATTGGTTCCGGTTGCTTAAGCTGGATCTGACCATTGCGATAGCAGAAGCCGTCAGTCTCAGGTTCAAACTTCCTGGCCATACAGTGTTTGCAATTTTCATCGAGTTTCAAGACGTGAGTGCTATCTGGAATGTTTGAGTAGACAGTGTCAAATGGATCAATCTCGCTAAGTTTATCGGTAGACTTGCTCGCTTCCTCGTCATCATCCAATACGTCATTATCGGACCCTACGGGGATTTTTTGCAAAATCACATACAATTCACTAACAACAAATAAATGAGACTACAATAGAGCTCCAAAGTGTCAATAGTGTAGGGTTTGCAATACCTTCGTTGCAAAACATGTAGTACTCCTCATCAATTAATTCATGTGCTTCCTGCTCATGACGCATGGTGCCGCTTTGGAAAACATCGATGTCCTCTGCATTGTCGTCATACAGATAGTGACAACAGACACAATCACGTTAGAACGACATGCTGAGAATGAGCTTAAGAAACTGTCATTCGCAAATTCTTACCAGTGGCACCGGCAGAGTATGTCGGCACATTCGTCCCCGGATCGTCATCAGATGAATCATCTTTTGCGGCCTGGGAGACGGGTGATGCGCGGCTTGGGCATGCGGAACATTCGGAGTCTGAGATTGCTAGGTATGTAAGGGGGATTGCGATGCATTCTTTGCAAGGTGTTTTTTTCCTTCGGTCATAATTGGCCTTCCTCTGTGCACTTGACTGCCCCTTCTCCTTCGTCGACATTCTTTTACGGTGTTGCACGCTCCTCTCGCGTCTTTTTTCGTTGATTATTTCTCTGCCCTCGAACGTTAATTCGTCACTTCTCTTCTGATGGCATGCTCTGCTCCTTGTGTTTTTCGTCTCCCTTTGATCGTTTGTTAAATTACGCTTCCGCTCATTCTCAGTCTGCCTCCTAGCTAGAACAGTGTCCTGAATGACAGACGCGTGTAAAGTTGAAGGGGGACATGTTGCTCCCTCTTTCATTAATTCTGTAACGCTAGGGCTATTTTGGTCGTCTGGATCAAAAATAAGTTCAATTCGTATTTAGTTAATTTTGATTTATCGGATTTGGAGGAGTCACATATAGAGTAGCAGGGACTGCCATAGAAACGGATATTAAACGTATGCGCATACCTGAAGTAGCAGATGCATTATTGTTTTGATCCTGGATTCGCTTATCCTTGTTCCTCCAATAAGCAGCTCGCCTTAGGGCGTTTCTATGGTCTCTCTTACGTTCTTCTTCAGTTCTTTCATTTGTTTCTTGTATGTCATTCAATATCCCATCTGGAGCCATTACAAACATTACCGAAAATAAAAAATCATGGAACTAAGATGGAAGAAATTTTTGTTATAGTAGAACAAAACTACAATACCTTGTAGCTCTATGTCATAAACGATCCCAGTCGAGACCTCCGTTGAATCAGGAAATGCCGACGCATCATTCGAGAATGATGTATAGTTAGAGCTAGTGTGGTTGCCTTGGATACAAAAGTTGTCCAGTCATTTTATTGTTTATTGATAAAAACCGGTCTTACCATAATGATTAAATCATTAATAGCATACCTGATAAATGCAGGTTGTGTGCATGTTCAGCTTGTACGGTAGATTGTTTCTTCCGCCGGTAGGAAGCCCTCCTCAGGGCGTTTCTATGGTCTCTCTTGCGTTCATCTGCCGTTTTATGCTCTGCTTCTTGGGTGTCTTACAAGATTACATTCCCGAATATTAGAGAATAAAACAGATACGCCTACATAATTGGTGGATGATTAGGAACATTATGATCACCTTGATGCTCGGTGTCACAGATGGTTCCAGATGACACCATATTTGAACTTGGAAACGACTCCGAGCTGGTTGGGTTGTCTGGTGAACCGGATTTGACCAAACAAGATTATGCTAATTGGTCGAGATGATACTAACTGTAATGTTTAAAAAAATTTGAACCATACCTGTTAACACAAGGGTCTTTGCAATTTCATCTAGGACATTAGGTAGTTTTTTCCGGCGATAGGAGGCCCTTCTCAGTGCGTTTCTATGGTCTCTCTTTCGTTCTGCCTCCGTTCTATCCTCTGTTTCTTGGGTGTAATACTGGTTTGCTACTGCATCTGATGTCATTAGCGGGAAACACAAATATTAGAGAATATAACAGAAAAATGTGAGCAATTTGTTCAATGACTACTCAAAATATGATCACCTTGACTTTCATTCTCATTAACGAGACCAGAAAGGCCCGCAGTTGAAATAGAAAACGTTGACGCAACATGCGACAATGCTGTATAGTTAGAGTTAGCTGGGTTGTCTAGTGAACAAAAGTTGTCCAAACACATGTCAGCTAAATGGTTTTGACATACCGAATATCATGGATAATACTATTTAAGCTTACCTGATGATTGAAGGGCAAGTGCATTTACATCTTGGACATTAGGTTTAGTTCTCTCCCTATCTTCGAGAACATTTGTGATATCACATAGAGACTGGCGACGGGTAGACTTCCCAATGACTTGTTGGTTACCCAAAACATCTGACAACTTGTTGCGATAAGCAGCCCGCCTACGAGCATTGATAAGATCCCTATGATCTAATAAGTGGCAAATTATTGTGCATCATATATTCTGTTACCCGGGATATAAGCACAATATTACCTACTACGCAACATACGTATGCACATCAAACTTAGAGTGTCCATCAAGCTTACCAGATTTTCCAACTACCGACTGATTCTCATTTTGTAAGCTAACAATATCCTCATTTCGGTTAATCCGATAAGCTGCACGTTTCCTTGCATTGTACTCCGCCCTTGCATTATCCGCATATTTTTTGCATTCATTATTGAATGTTAGAGTTTCATGATGTTCGGAAGCAATGTCGTCTGCATGTATAAATACAAATAAGAAAACAAGTAAAACGATGGTTGGGAAGGTGGATATCATGCCTATGGATACCTTGAGAATTATCTCGTAGCTGCATGTTATGAATGGCATGATGAAGTGTTAGGCTAGCCGTAGGTGTTAATGTTTGACCATCATCATGGTACCCAGGCCTTACCCCTTCCAGTCCATCTGTAGAGTATAGTAAGCATGAATACAACTTCAATATTTGTCTGGTATGCACGCAATCAATCATGTACCTATCTCCGTCGTGTAAAAAGGATCAACATCTGCAGCTATGGATGTGATGTTTGGATTAACATCTTTCATTTTTGTCACGCTCGTAGGTGCTGCAAGACATTAAGCATGGTAGAAGTCATTGTTAGACTTGCACGTCAGGCATCACATCACAGTATTTTCAGAGTTTATATACCTGGTTCAATCGTGCGAATAGCATCTACTTGTTCATCAACGGGTATCAAGTTTGCATTGTATTCTTCAGCATGTTTTACGCTCGTCTGATCTGCAACACATTATGCAAGAAGCATAATATTAGCAGAAAAGCAAGTATTCATAGTATCTTGGGTCAACATTTCTGATCAATGATGTACCTGTTTCCGTCGTGTATCTTAGGTCAACATTTCCAGATACGTTTACGATGCTTGAATTAGATTCTATCAGATTTGTCTCGCTCGTAGGGGCTGCAACACAATAAGCATGGTCCTTAATCTCAGGCACCAGTAATCTATTAGTATTGTCGGATATGCAAGTCAGGCAATACAACAAAGAATTCTTCACAAAGTTATATACCAGGTTCCGTCGCGTAATTAGCTTCATCTTGTTCATCAAAGGGAATCAAGGTTGCATTGTATTCTTCATGATTTGTACCGCTCATCTGACCTGCAACACATTTTGCTAAAAGATTGTTAATGTTATAAATGCAAGTAAAATTGGTGCAGTGATTATTACCTGTAGCTACGACCTCTTCTAGTTGATGTTCACCGTCCTTGCTTTTTGCATTACCATTCGCAAATGTAATGACCGTTATCTCCAACTTGTGTCTGTCTGAGATGTTTTTGAGGCCTGGAAGAAACTTAAAGGAAACCTGACTTGGATGGAGATAGTAGATGCAAGATGAAAGCCAGAAAGATGGCGCATGAGCAAGAGGGTGATTTACTTGAAGGCATGCACAAGATGGTAATTTACTTGAAGGCATACACACTTTATCATTCCAAAACATATATTACTCCGTTCTTGTCAGCCACAATCGTTGTTGATTGAAAACTATAAAATTATGGTAAGGATTTGCTCTGTTGAAATATGTTATACTGCCATATATTACTGGTTGGCACTATACTAATTTTATTTCAAATTTTCTCAAAAGTTACCTATTTGGATGGCTGGTAGATTAGAAGATCAGGATGCTCTCTCATATTGTTGTCAGCGATAATCTGGTAATCATTACACTATAGCTATTCTCTCTGTATATTTCAAATCTAGAAGATCAGGATGCTCTCTCATATTTGTGTCCTGCACTGAACCTTACATGGTACTATTCTAATTTGCAGTTTTGTCAGAGTTACAGATCTACAGATTTTGCTGCTATTTGGATGTCTGGTATATAGCTATTCTCTCTGAACATGTGTGGAAGAAAAATGCAGGACTACTTGTGTCCAGCCCTGAACCTTAATTGTTGTTATTTTATTTTGCAGTTTTGTCAGAGTTAAAGATTTTCTTGCTATTCGGATGCCTGGTAGATTACAAGATCTACATATCTCTATTTGTATCATGTGGTGCCTCTGATGCCTGTGATGCCTGACATGTATGTGGTGGCTGTACATTCTTAAAACTGAGATTATGTGATGCCTGTGATGGCTGTAGATCTCCTGGTGTGTGTGTATGCAATGACATGGATGTCAATTTTCGTGTGTTCAAAATAAGGCTGTTTGAAAGGGATAGCCGGCGTAGGATATGTGATACCTGGAGTTTGTGTGTCTGGCGGCGGATCCTGGACGCCTTCAGCGGGGGAACGTGGAAGTGAAAGCCGACACCACGTCCTGGACGTCTCCGGCGATGGGTCCTGAAAGGGATCGGCTCCGGATCCGGGAAGCGCTCAGCGAAGGTCCTGAACAGGAGCAGAGCCGGATCAGTGGAGTCAGGCGGATTTGAAGTTCGATTTACGCGCCGGCGGCGGCGCAGGGCTGGAGCGGTGGCGGCGCAGGGATGGAGCGGTGGCGGTGAAGTTTCAAAGGGCGGCGGCGGGCGAATGAGGGCAGATTCGGGGAGACTGTCCCTCGCATGAGGAACACGAGACCTCGACTCGAGGGCACGAGACCTCGCTCGAGGACGCACCGTGCAGCGTTTTTTTCGCTGGTTAATTTTTGCCCGTTTTTTTACGGTGGTTTATTTTCGACTGTGTTAGTTAACTGCGACAGGAGGTTGGGCTTCTGCGGCACTCGATCGCGGGGTTAATCGTGGTTTTCCGCGGTTGGGAGGGAGGTGGGAAGTAGTACCAAAGAAGTACCAAAATAGACCGGGTTAGGTGGGACGAAAAATAAAACCCGAAACGCGACCTACCAACTGAGACATTAGGAGTAGAGAAAAAGAAAACCGTCTCCTCTACTGCCTCCGTGGTCACCTCAAAAAAAGAAAAAAAAAGCCTCCAGGGAGCCGCCGCCGCCGCCGCCGCCGCCGCTGCTTCGGATTCGAGGGTGTCGAGCCCCATGGCTCTGTCGAGGGCCGCGGGGAGGAGGGCAGCGCCCTGCCGATGATTTCTCTGGCTACTTCCTCCTCCCGACGACCCCTGCCTGGACCGGACCGTCTCCATCTTGAAGAAGGCTCGATATTTTCCGGCGTCAGGTGAGCAGCTGGGTGGCCTTTTATTTCTTGGGTCGTATGGCCGGCGGTGGCCTGAATCTAAGTGGTGGTCGCCGTCTGGGCCAGCCGCCTTCTGTTCTTTTTTCTTCGTGCCTTTCTTGTCACATCTTCTAATCGCAAGTGCATGCCTCCACGAGAGCAGCGAACAGAGCAGGCATCCATGGCGCAGATTCTTTCTTTGTTTTTTTTCTCCACTCCTCTTCCTCCCTCTGGTCGAGCTCCACGACGAGGAGGGGCTCGAGCCAGGCGATGCCAACATTCCGCCCCGGAAGCCAACCTGAGGAGGTGCCCAATCTCGCAGTTGCTCCCCTTTGCGGCGAGTGCACTCCGGCTGCCACTCGGCACTCTCTTGGCCATGTGATATGTCGCGTGCATGTGCGGCTTGTGTGCTCCTGCTGCAGCTGCGTCATGTGTGTGCTAGCTGATGCATTCGCGTGTCTGCCTGCAGTATATCCGCCCGGTCCAGCTGTAGCATTCACCTCTCTGCAATGTGTTCGGTCAATTGACCAAACTAAGCCAACGTAAAAAATACGTGTGCTTTTTTTCAGTACGCAACCAACATGGCATTATCTCAACACAAGGGATGAAGTATTTACATGTTTTCTGTTCCATGGGTGCACTATTTTGTGGACGTGTGGCTGGAGCAATTAGTTCAGTGCAGGGATGCCTTTTCACAAGTGCCCACTTTGTTCCTGGTTTTACCAATCATGATACAATGCGCTTATGGCGTGTACTTGAATATCTTTTATGATTTTTTTTATGTAATTGGATGATCTCTTTTTTATTTGGAAATTAATATCAGATCAAGCAAATGAATATCTGCATGACTATCTTCTATGATGGTATATATTTACTTGATTTTGTCTATTTGTTGAATATTTGCATGACTATCTTCTATGATGGTATATATTTACTTGACTTTGTCTATTTGTTTTTTTTCAGATTGATGAGTTCGTGATGTACGAAAAGAGAATGCCTTAGAGATATTATGGTGACGATGTTTAGCAGTCATAAAAGGTATATCTTCTCTCAGATTCATATGTGCTGCCCTTCAAAAATAAAAGTAAAAATGAAGTGGGAGAGATTGTAAGATTGTCCATTATAGTACTCTAATGTGAGAAATGTCACATGCAAATTTAGCAATCCGTAATTGTAGTTTTTGACTGGAATGTTTATTTCATAGAACTACAAATAATCATATTACTTCTACTTCTTTGTGGTATTACTGTGCCTTATCTCATGACCTTGAGACATAGGTGTCAAGTTCCTCATATGTGAACTGTTTAATTGATTGCTTCCATAAGATCTTCTCCTCAACGTTTCTATGTGTGATGATGTAGTCCAGATCAGGGTTTGAACCAATGTTTTAAATAGCGGCCTATGGAAAATAGCGGCGAACCTCCAAATCAGCTATAGCGGGCTATAGCGCCGGCTATTTAAAACTACGGTTTGAACTTTACTTTTTCACTCAGCAATACTTTCAGTGAGAAGTAGCAAGACTATTCCACCAATATAGATTCTGCGTAGTATTTAACATTGGATATGGTCCAGTTAGTGGTTTATTATTCCTTGCATTCAACATGTGTGTATAACACATTGACGATGCGTTATTCTATATTGAACTTTCAGTGAACCTGAACTCTTCTAATTATTTTGTGTAACCATGAACTCTTGGCGTGCAGGTGTAAATTGAATTTTTTTCAAACAAAAAAAAAGTGCAAATCGTATCAGGCACATGGACAACTAACATCATGCTTCCTCTATTTAGACATTACTCTACCACGTAATTGGTCGTTGGGTCTCTAGGAGATCGTGGTCCATATTTGAGTAACTTACAAAAATATATGCATTAACATGATAAGATGGTGTAGAAGCTTTGGTAGGAGTATTTGTATTTGCTATCACCAGGTAAGTTATGTAAAGGGTAAACAATGCTTTATTTGTTCTATCCAATCTGAATTTAGAAACTTTTTGTAAAAAATATATGGCCAGGCATTTACCAACATGCAAGATCTAGCAGCTTACCTCATTTTTATTCCTGGTGGGATGTTTAGTCATGCATCCGAATTTCCAGCATGATAGCTCACTTCTTTCATGTGTAAATAGTTTTCTCTCCAAGGCATTCCTTAATTTATTTTCTATCCTAGCAGTTCTTACATATCTATATTTTGTGAGGAGCGTTTTCCATTTCATTTTTCTTTTACTTACTTTGTTTTCATATATGGATTCTGGCTGTAGTAATACAGCTTTTCCACAAACTGTTGGATGTTTAAATTACCTTAAGAAGTGTTTTTTTCCCGCTCCCACATAGCATGCAGCAGTTATATGCATCATTTGACTGGTTGTGAGGTCGTACAGTTAAAAGCTTAGTATTTTTGCTCATACAAGGAACAGATTCAGTTCAGTTAATTTAGCTCTAATGGCGGTATCAGTAAAACGTGGAAGGGTGCAGTTTTGCTGTACATACTCCCCTATTTGTACCAATTCAGTTAATTCAACTCTAATTACGTTATGTGTAAAACATTTTGACGCGAACAGCTGGAGCTCTGCCTTTGCATTATAGAAGAGGGAAAATGGTCCAGTTAATAGGGAAATCGGACCCGAAAACCATACAACGCACGGTTAATATGGGAAACCGGCAACAAAACCACACCCAACAACTCATGGCACATCATCGGTGCTGGAAACAAGAGCCCCCAGACCTAGGAACCGAGGCCATGCCTTGTATCCAACAAAGACGAACTCCGCAAACACCCACAAACTCTCTACAATGGCAGCACACCGAAGTGCACCCTCGCAACAGAAGTGGTCAAGCATTGGCCTGAACTAATGCGCGCACCGCCTCGATCGCCTTGGGCGTGTGTTCCTTCTTGTACATCTGCAGATAGTGTTGCATCTTCTCATTCAGGTCTTCCTCAGGTGCTTTTCCTTTGCTCTTGAGTGTTGGAACCTCTCCAAAGGCCTCCGCCCGCCTATACTCCGCGCGCTTGGCTACAGGAATGTCGCAATCTTTGTTTTTCTTGTCCAAACGGCAGCTTCGTCGCTCTAAGAGAGAAGGGGCAGCCTCTCCCACCTGCAAAACTTGCGGCGAGCTCGACACAGTGAGAGCAAGCTCTTCGAGGAACTCCCCCCACTGAGAGGAGGCTCTCCCAAGAGGCTCATCTGCATCCATCAGGATCAGCCCCTTTGAAGGCTTCCCGGTGCAAGGGGCACTGGAGACCTTCGGCTCCTCCAGTGTCGACATCCCGGGTAGGACAGAAGCCAAATCATGAGGATCATCCTCGAGCATGACCTTTTCCAAGGCAGGCGGATCATCAACGGACTAAGCCTTCTCACTCAACTCAGCTGAGCAGCTAGCCACAACAAGCGCACTGTAATCCTCTCCAACAGCCACAACAGGAGGAGCAGATTCAACATTGGCAAGGTCTTGGCTGCCCCCGATAGCTTCCATAGGTTCCCATAGGCTTGAGACTTGAGCAGTCCAACTCTCCACAGCAGCAACCAAGTCTTGAAGAGGCTTGAACAGCACCTCAAGACGAGCAGCGAACAAGGTCTGTAGCTCAGCGCCGAGCGCCTCCGCCTGAGCTGCAAGAAGTGGCCGCAATGGCTCCAAAACAGTAGGGGGCACGCCGGGGTCAGCCGCCGGCACGACACCATCAGTCGCAGGGCTGTCTTGATGAGAAACCACCGAAGCCCAAGAGCGACCAGGTCGAAGTAGTGGGGCTGGAGGCGATCCGCTGCAAGGGGGAGGCCGCTGACGAGGCCCGGTAGGCGCGAGGGGGGGACGACAAGGCTCTGAACCGGTAGGATGCCGTGCCAAGCACTCCCGCTCGCGATGGCCGGAGTGGCCACATCCCAAGCACCGGACAGGGCCGCGGCAGCCCGCGACGAAGTGGTCCGACGCCAGGCACCGAAAGCAGAGGCCGAAAGTCCTCTGCTTGAAAGTGCGAGGCAGTCCAGCATCCTTCCTGGGAGGGGGAGCAGCCACCTTCTCCAGGCTCGGGCGGCGCCATCTCCCAACCTCCACCCAAGCCGGGGCGGCCGGGGCCAGAGCGGCGGGCGCCGGGGTCGGAGCCGCAGGGGCCGGAGCGGCCAGGTCCGGGGCGGCCGGGACCAGAGCGGCGAGCGCCGGGGTCGGAGCCGCAGGGGCCGGAGAGGCCGGCGCTGGTGCCGGGGCCGGAGCAGCAGGGGCGTATAAAACATGGAAGAGTTGTTCGCTGGGGTTCTTTTCCCCTCTCCTTTAATGCATAACTAGATCGGCAACGCGCCTTGGCGCGAGGGTGCTGGTCCTAACGATATGGTGAAGCAAGTAGTTCTCGAGTTAGTAGAAATCCTGGTTTAGCGTACGTATTGAAATAGGACAATAAAATAACGAAGAAGAAGAAACATTCATTTCTAATAGAAGACATCATCGAGTTCAACATCGTCGTGAGATTGTTCAGTACATTCATGAGACCATGAAAGGTAACCACTTCCATCCAGTTCAGTACCAAGAGGGCGAACATGAGAGAGCAATGTCCTAATCTAAAACAAAGTTTGCAGCATATCCATGCATAAGCAAGGCAACTGCCCAATATAGATTAAAGTTATGCCAAAAACAACTTCACTACAAAGGTAACATCTAAAAAAGCAGGTTACTAAACACTTACTAATGATTCAATACTAAACATCAAGGTTCATCACACGACATTAGATAACTTCACACCAAATCATACTTGTTGTAAAAAAAAATATACAAATATACTCAGAACAACCTTCCAAGAGCGTTAGTGCATTTCATAAAACAATGATGTAAAGGGGGACATCCATGATACAACATATTTGTTGGCCCATCAAATTTCACTTCTATCTTCATCTATATTTGTTGGCCCTCAAATTTCACTTCTATCTTCATTTAGTATTAGGTAGCATGCCTGCTAATTTAGCTCCCTACCAATGCACTGGCTTTGCTTCTGTGGAATTGTCTTCTTCTCTAATTACCAAAACTGTTGGTCAGCTGCTATTAAATGGTCAATAATATCGTCCGGCTGGATGAGACATCTCTCACCTATGATGACTCATTTGTGAGATACTCCTGAGAACCTGAGTGAACAGAGCTAGATGCTTTGATCTTGGATGTGGACTCCAAGTATACTGATTAAGAATGCAAATAAGGGAGACATCAGAGAAGCAAGCTGTAAGAAAATCATGCTTATTTGCAAGTTAAGATATGTTCAGGTTAAACCACACACTGGGATATCTTAGGGCGATTTGCGTTTTAAATGTACTTTTAGGCTACCTACATGTTTGGTTCTGCATATAAATGAAGATCGCAGCACAAAAAAATAAATAAAGAATACACTATTTGTCACTATCTAAGCCGGTGACCAAGAATTTCAAAGGAATTAACCGTATGACAGTAAATTAAATAGTCACCATCTTAAATAGCATAAGAACAACATACACACCAAGAAGAAACTACACGGCATAACTCAATAGCTATTTAAAAGAAGTATTCCATATAATATATAAAACTTGCTTCTTATTCCTTCTATTACCTAGCGACACACAAAGAGAACTCATTATTTAGCTTAAAATCATTACTATTCCATTTTGTGGAAATTCAAAAAAGAAAAATAATTTTAGCAGAACTAAAAGTTACTTTAAATCATTAGTTACCACTATTAATGATATGAAATTCCCTCATTTGAAATTGAAACACTAACATACATGTTGTGTGCTGCTCTTTGTTCAAGCATGGGTAAGGAACAAAGTCTTACTTGGAATCTGCAGAAGCTACCTTATATCCTTCCACTTCCTCTCATTTCTTCACTACCAGAAAAATGAGCCCGTCAACATTACAGGATAAAGAAATATATGTACATCCGTGAAGCAAGCTCATGTAATATTAGGTAGCAAGGCATGTGAACAAAAGATAGATTAACCTGTTTTTCTGCAAGCCTCAACAAAAGGATTGAACAGAAAAATTTGCTTCTTGGATCAGAACATACACACAATCGGTGATCAATGGATTCCAAACTGGTAAAATAGAAAACGATATGGAAGTTCTTAATTCAGTGAATTTTTATATTTTTACATTTTAATACTTGACAATTCAGGAGGTAAAAACAATAGCAGGATGTTCCTTGAAACAATAAGAATAAACATGACTTGATTTGAAGATGAATCTCGTTTTCTACACAACTTATGGGGTAACTCATAGCTTCATTTTGGTTTCAAGTTTAGCAGTGCTAATTGTCGCTAGCGCACTAAAATCAGGCTAGAGATACCACAATATCAGCAAGCAGCAAGGATCAACAAAAGTTCTAACAACTCCGAATAGCAACCAGGCATAGGCAAAACAATAGTTCTAACAACAAAGAAAATACATACCAAAGTAAAAAATAGGGTGTCATCAAGAATGCCTAATTGTTCAAGTATACATTATGGGCTGGGTTCATGCCCAATCACACATAGAGCATAAATACAAATTTGAGTTGATTCATTTAAACACGGGATCAGGATAATACAAAAAGAAGCAGACTGACAACATACTTATATACCTAGATAGACCCACCCTAACCACCCTGCCATTGACTCACTACTCGCCTTTTAGCACCTATATATCAAACAAAAGAATGGAAACCTCCTCTACACCTATGTTGTTGCAGAGAATTAAAACAAGCCATTCAACTGATAACTTGCTGGGAGCGAGTCAAAGTGCAACTTCAAGGACCAATAACACACAATAAAAGATCAAGAACAACTTATATGCAATGAAGGTGTGAGAGAGAAGAAATCTTTACATAAGACGGCTATAAACACCGGAGCATAAATAAGCAACACCTTTAACTACAAATAAAAAGCATTCGGGGTTCAATGCATGGTGGGCTCAGATTCGCCTTTTGTCGATCATATGACCCACCCCCGTCATCTCTTATCACCAGATCAATCTGTTTATAGAGTGGAGCTGCCCTGGTTATCACTCAACAAGAATGACCATCCAAGGACAGAACAATAAGTATCACAAGATCAAAAAGGATTCTAGAGACAAGAGGGAGGATCCAACTTGATACCCACAGGTGTCTTGATTTCTCAAAGGCACATTTATTTCAGCCATGGTTAATCATCATTGCCCTAGCAAGAATGGCCTCCGACTGGTGGGGCACGTGACTGGACGCACAGGCCATGCCCGCACACACGGTCGCTGACGGCATGCAAAGGGCCCCACATGCCAGCGAGCACGGGTTGAATAGACCGAGTGAGCGATGCTGCGAGCCAAACGAGCTAACCCATCGATACAACGCCGGGTTTCGATCCGGCGACCGGGATCGATCCAGAGCAAGATCCAACGACCAGAATAGCATCAGGAAAACAATCGGACGGCCAGGAAGCCCAAATCGCTGAGGAGCCGAGGTTTTCGATCGGCCTCATGTTTCTTGATGTTCTTACAAGGGTGAAACTGCCCTGGTTATCACTCATCAGAAATGACCATCCAAGGACAGAGCCACTAAAATAAGAACATGATCAAAACGGCAAAGAAACGAGGGGGTATCCAACTTAATACCCACAAGTGCCTCGATTGCTCAAGAGCATGCTTATATCAGCCATAACCGATCATCATAGCCCTCACTATGTCCCATACAGTAGCCGAAGCAGAGGAGCAGGAGGAAGATGCAACTCACCGAGGGAGGTTGTAGCCGAGGCAGTACTCAGTGGGTGCCAGAGCTGCGGTTGAATGACGTCCAACCGGCGAGGAACCACTTCCTACACTCCTGAACCGGCATAAAAAGAAGCAGGAGCTCATCATTTCCCATTGGTCCTAAAAAAATCAGCCATAACCGATCATCATAGCCCTGACTATGTCCCATACAGTAGCCGAAGCAGACGAGCAGGAGGAAGATGCAACTCACCGAGGGAGGTTGTAGCCAAGACAGTACTCAGTGGGTGCCAAAGCTGCGGTTGAACGACGTCCAACCGGCGAGGAACCACTTCCTACACTCCTGAACCGGCATAAAAAGAAGCAGGAGCTCATCATTTCCCATTGCTCAACATATCGGAATAGAACAACATAGATGTGTTAGGCTGCACAATGTTTAGAAAAATTATATCTCAAAGAGCAACTGCTTAAACTATTAAGTACAAAATTAAAGCATGGATGTGTTAGGCAGCACAATGTTCAGATAAATCTTCCTTATTAATGTACAATCTGGAATGATGTTACAGTGACAGGAAGAAAGGGGTAGTTGTAAGAAAATGACATCCATGCCAACCACAAAAAAGGAAATAATCCTCAATGCAAGGCTAATATCATTTATCTATTGCCAATCACCATATCCAATACAAATATTAAATTGCATATGATTTATAATCTGAACATATATACTTTCCAGTCACCTGGCATGATCTTTTTAACAGAGCTAAACCTCCAAAGTTATGTCAATGATTAAATATGGCATTAGTGTAATATATGGTAATGGCGTGGTTTCTGAAGCACATTCCTCGCAGGCCTCACGGCAACGAACACAAAGAAAATATTGTACTACTACAACAGGCAAATTAGTTTCAAACTGGATCCAAATGGTCAGTCTTAACACAAGAAAAAGTCAATGAATGTTTCCTTTAACTTGTACTTTGGCACATGATATACAGGGATGCAAGCATATATGAGAATATGAGATGCATACCCGAGAGGGAGCCGAGGAGGGTGAACTGCCAGGTTGTACTTGTACTAAGTTAAAGTTCCTGGTAATTATTTTCTTTTACCTGAGAAAACTCCAAAGCCTGCAAAAGTAGAAGAAGAACGCAAGAACATGAATGAGGCTTAAAACTATGTAGGCTAACATGCCATTTAATTAAGCAGAACATGATTATCCATTCAAGCTATACGTTTTCTAGATTGTTTAGGATATTTCAGTGGTAGCAAATAATTTTGTTAAATAAAATAAAAGGATATGACATACCAAAGGAGATAGATATCAACATGTCTAGGAAGAAAAGAATGACTCTCAGTTCATATGTTTCAGGTATTAGCCACAAACGTGTATCTCATATACATGTAAACAAAACAATATGTACAAAGAAATTTCTCTTTGGGCTAGGTAAAATAATCGCTTTAGTTCTAAAGTAAAAAGAAAATCTTCAGTTTACGTGCATCTCATATGAAAACAGCAGGCCCCTGATACTCCATCACACAAATAGAGTGAACAAATAAAGGAGCAAGCATTCACATAGTCAGGACAGTTTATCACAAAGTACAGCCAAAGGGTGTGGCTTACCTTATGAATGAACCAAACGGCACCAACAGTACCAATCAGCCTCCAACAGCACAAAGGGCCTCAACGTTTCACCTCCGAACTGAAACAAACAAGCAAGCAGAAAGTAAGTTATGTTATACTGACACAAACAGTATACGGCTGTAGTTTAACTCAGCAACACGTATCAGAAAATATCGAAATAGTAAGTTATGTTATGCTAAGCTCAAAAGCATGCATTGATGCTTACCTAATGTCTCGGACGGATCCACCGACAGACCGTTCTTTCCTTCAGGTACTCCCATTTTCTCAACCAGGACCTACAAGAAACCAACCAATAAATTAATCATCATGGAAGCCTAAGAATGGAATGTCTTCCAACATCGATACTGTCTGAATTTGGACTGACACAACCAAAACTCTAGTGATAACTGTATCCTAAACTGTTCAGTTGTGGACCAAGTAAGCACCACCATATTTAACATACTATGAAATTCAAGAAAACTGAGAATAGCATGAACTGTATCAATCCTCACCTTAAAGCAGCCTCGGTCGGCATTCCGGTGGAAACATACTGGTTTGAATAATGCGAGACACTGGCATCATTGCACACAGCGGCAACCTTCGCAATCATCTCAAGATTTGCATCCATCCTCCCTGCAGGCCAGTAGTAAATTTTTCCATCACGGGGATCATGCGACGTGCCGTCCACCTTGAGCTCCTAACTTTCCATGGGGCATCACCGATCGCAGCGAGCTTTGAGACTGACATCTGGTTGGTGGTCAGTGTCCGAGTCTTGTCAGAGCAAATCACGGTGGTGCAGCCCGGAGTCTCCACACTGGGCAGCTTTCTCACGAGCGCATTCTTGGTGTCCATCTTCCTGGTTCCGAGGGCGAGGCATGTGGTCATCACGGCAGGCAATCCTTCGGGTATGGCGGCGACGGCAAGCGCCACGGCGATCTCAAAGTAGTATTTGCACTTCTCCAACGAAAAGCGTATGTTCCTGGGCACCCATCCGTCGAGCTCGAAGGTCAATAAGTACTTGACATTGATGAGCCACACGAGGATGCATATGAGGCCGATGATCTTGGTGAGTGCCTCGCCGAACTCGTTGGGCTTCTTCTTGAGCGGCGTGTTGTCGTCCTCCTGTGACAGCCAACCGAACCATTATTTGCAGAAAGGCAAGGCCAAACCACACCAAGACCTGTACCTGAAAAGAAAATTAGGCAGCACACAAACAAAATAGTGTCAATCGAGTGAAGAAAAAGGAAGAAAAAACAAAATATGGAAGAATAAAAAGAAAAACATACTGGAAAGCTAAATCCCCTTCTTAATCAGGTAAACTGATTGGCCACTCTGTTCATGAGCCCACCCTGACAATTTATCAAACACCTATCATGCAATACATTCATGCTGAACCAGGAGGTGCCGCATCAGTGGCAAGAACCAGGGTCCAGGGCTGCAAGCTATCCAGACGGTGGCCACCTGCAAGGCAAGATAATGAGAGAGAGAGAGAGAGGGAGAGAGAGAGAGAGAGAGATTGAGACATACCACCGGTTCTGTGGACGGAGCGTGTGAGCCGATAAGGAATGAGGCGAACGAGAGAACACCACCAGAGTGGATCTTGCGGATCTCGGTGGCCATCCCGGTGCGCACGACGAGGCAGACACGGTGGTGCCCGCGAACACCATGCACTCCTTGGCCTGGATGTGAGCGTCCTCGGTCGGCACGGCATGCGCAGTCTTGTTGACGGAGTTGGTCTCACCCGTGAGCGACCCCTGCTCGACATGGAGCGACCCCTGCTCGACGCGGAGCATGGAGGAGACGAGCCTGAGGACGCAAATATCGGCGGGCACCTTGTCCCAGATGCGGAGCTGCACGACGTCCCCGGGGACGAGCTCGCGGACGGGGAGGTCGAGCGCCCACCCGCCGTCGCGCCGCATGGCAGCGTGGTCGGACCGGATCTGGAGCAGCGCCTCGAGCGCCTTCTCAGTGTTGGTCTCCTGCTAGACGCCGACGGCAGCGTTGACGACGAGGATGAGGAAGATGACGAGCGGCTCGACGAAGGCCGGGGGCCGCGGCGATGGAGATGGCGCGCTCCGCCTGGATCTCCTCCTCTGCTCCGACCATGGAAGCGCCCTCTGCGGGGTCGGAGCAAGAGGGCTCGGGAGCCGATGACGCGCCCTGAGACGCGAACGGCAACGACGTCGGCGGCGTGATGGCAGGGGGTGTGTGGCGGCTTGGAGAGGAGATCGAGAGAGGGAGAGAGAAGGGCGGGGGGAGGGGGCGAATGGGAGGACGAAGAGGCCGCTATCCTCATCTCATCCACCGACGGGCCAACCAGCGACGGCCACACACGAGGCCTAGACGCGAAAAGACCGAAACATCCTCGGCGGGGGCAGGATTCTACGTGCGGTGGCACGAGATCTTTCCCCCGCCGACGCGCGCGACGGGGCGACCGGGTCGTGACCAAGCCGCGGTCACCGACAACTGAGCCCCACCAGCGGACGGACCCACACGGCAGCGACTCTAGAACGGTTAGAATGCAGTAAAAACGAGCGTGGGGAGGCGCCAGCAGTTTTTTTTCCGATCCGAGTTCGATCCGACGACGCAGGTTCCTCCACCTATCGATCCAACGGACGAAAACGCATCAAGGGAGAGATCCAATGGCCGAGAATCGCTAATCGCTGAGGAGCCTTGTGCATCCACTCCTCTCATATTTCTGGATACGCATACTAGGGCGTATTCTATAAAACAAAATACATACTCCCCTATATATGCCCTTCTTATCCTTTCTTAAAAATAACTTGATACGTACAAGCGAATAATTACTTCCTGTAGATCTCCTTCCATGTTTATTTACTTGATCTTTTTTCCTTTCACTTCTCTTGACCTATTTTTTGGTGCACTAACATGGTATCTCCAGTGGAAAATTCTGATGCTTCTATGCTTTTATGACTGCATAATATTTTAAATATGATTTAACATATATTCTTTTCTCATGGAAAATCAAGTTATAAGTAGCTTAAATGCTTATTGTTGTTGGCTTGAGATCTATGGGTTCTCTCTTAGTAATCAAGCACATCAACTTCTTCGATTGAGAGAAGGATCCATGTTTCCATGTTCTTTCTGAAGTTAAATTGGCATTACAAATTTTGTGATCAATAGCTTTCAGAAGAAAAAGGTTGCTCAAGCTACTCTTCATCAACTTTGCACATATCACGGTATAGTCATCGACGACCACAATCATAGGCGCTCAAGACAATGTTCAGGATTTACTCAACAACACAATAGTGGAGCGGAAGCGATCATTACTTTAGTGATTTAGAAAGTGGAGTATTACTTTATAGAGGGAGTACATTGTAGTACTGTAGTAATTTGTTTTTTCTTTGCAATATTTAGAGCATAGAGATAATCTAGAGCATTCTAGAGGGGAATTAACCGGTATGAAATACTGATGCATATATATTTTTCTAGTGTAACTTGCTTCTAGGATGCAGCAAACATTTGAGAAAATTTGATACTTCCTCTGTCCTTAATTATTTGTCAGATAAATGGATGTGAGGCGAACAAGGGTCCTCAAAAAGATTTTTCTCCAATTTCAAGATAATTTGCCAAACCGTCGAGGGGTAGGACGTGTATCTAGTAGCAACTTTAACATTGTCTATGCATCAAACAAACCACCAAGAACAAGAGGAAAAGAACCAGCTTCATCTATCACCACCAAGAACAAGAGCAAAAGAACCAGCTTCATATATCTACCACTACATCGTAGAGACAAACCCAGCTAGATGATCAACATCTCAGGTGTAAGAAGAGAACAAGAGCTTCACAATTCTGCATCCAGTATCCACTATCCCTACGTGTTGTAGATCACCTATGCATCTACCAACTAGATGTACCCTTTGTTAATCACCTATGCATGTATCAACTACATGTACCCTATCCTTGTATGAACTACTTTGCTATGTTCAAGTTTTGGGAGGACTTACCCGATATTTAGAAAAACTAAATAGCTTATCGATCTACATGGCGCGGCGTGCCGCCGCGCACTACCCGCTAGTTTGACATAAAAACAATAAGACTTAGGGCATCCCAACAAACAATCATGTCTTTCAAAATATCAATGCTCCCAGAATGTTATCCCTACAAAATCATATAGTCTTGTATGCTCCCTTTTCTTAACACAAGGTACCCCTCATGCCTATCCCGGTGTCAGCCAAGCAATTGTTTCATACTTTAGTATTCTCAAAAAATTTCAACCTTTATGCAATACATGAGCGTGAGCCATGGATATAGCACTATGGGTGGAATAGAATATGATGGTGGAGGTTATGTGGAGAAGACAAAAAGGGAGAAGGTCTCACACCAACGCGGCTAATCAACGGGCTATGGAGATTCCCATCAATTGAAGTCAATGTGAGGAGTAGGAATTGCCATGCAACGGATGCACTAGAGCTATAAGTGTATGAAAGCTCAAACTGAAACTAAGTGGGTGTGCATCCAACTTGCTTGCTCATGAAGACCTAGGGCATTTGAGGAAGCCCATCATTGGAATATACAAGCCAAGTTCTATAATGAAAATTCCCAGTAGTATATGAAAGTGATAACATAGGAGACTCTCTATATGAAGAACATGGTGCTACTTTGAAGCACAAGTGTGGTAAAAGGATAGTAACATTGCCCCTTTTCTTTTTCTTTTTGATTTTTTTTCTTTTTCTTTTTTTTGGTGGGCTTCTTTGGCCCCCTTTTTTATTTAGGCTCCTTTGGCCTTTCCTTTTTTTTTCTTTTTTTCATGGGGCAATGCTCTATAATGATGATCATCACACTTTATTTACTTACAACTCAATATTACAACAAATATATGACTCTATATGAATGCTTCCGGCGGTGTACTGGGATGTGCCATGATCTAGCGTAGCAATGACATCAAAAAATGGACAAGCCATGAAAACATCATGCTAGCTATCTTACGATCATGCAAAGCAATATGACAATGAATGCTCAAGTCATGTATATGATGATGATGGAAGTTGCGTAGCAATATATCTCGGAATGGCTATGGAAATGCCATGATAGGTAGGTATGGTGTCTGTTTTGAGGAAGATATAAGGAGGCTTATGTGTGATAGAGCGTATCGTATCACGGGGTTTGGATGCACCGGCAAAGTTTGCACCAACTCTCGAGGTGAGAAAGGGCAATGCATGGTACCGAAGAGGCTAGCAATGATGGAAGTGTGAGAGTGCGTATAATCCATGAACTCAACATTAGTCATAAAGAACTCACATACTTATTGCAAAAATTTATTAGCCCTTGAAACAAAGTACTATGTGCATGCTCCTAGGGGGAGGTTGGTAGCAGTTAACCATCGCGCGCCCCCGACCTTCACGCAAAGATAAACAATCAAAATACAATGCACGCCAATTTGGTTACATAGTTAGTAGACCATACGTGCATGCTTCAGAAATCACAAACCTTAACACCAACATCCTTACAAAACACAACCATATACTAGTACCTCCCACATATTATCATCTCTATATCGCAAAACTATTGCAAGGAATCAAACATATCATATTCAGTGATCCACAAGTTTATGTAGGATTTTATGACTAACCATGTGAATGACCAATTCCTGTCATCTCTCTAAATTGACATAAGTGAAGTAAGAGAGTTTAATTCTTTCTACAAAAGATATGCCCATGCTCTAACAAATATAAGTGAAGCAAAAGAGCATTCTACAAATGGCGGTTTTCTATGTGAAGAGAAACATGCAATCCAAACTATAAGTGAAGCATATGAAGCATTCTATAAAGCCATACTCAAGAGATTTAAGTAAGGTGCAATGAGCATTCTATAAATCAACCAAGGACTATCTCATACCAGCATGCTGCATAAAAGAAAAGTGAAAACTAAATGCAAAAGACGCTGCAAGACTTGCACATATCGCATGAACGAAACAAATTCGAAAACATACCGATACTTGTTGAAGAAAGAGGGGATGCCTTTCGGGGCATCCCCAAGCTTAGACGCTTGAGTCTCCTTGAATATTTACTTGGGGTGCCTCGGGCATCCCCAAGCTTGAGCTCTTTGTTGGAAATATGCCCTAGAGGCAATAATAAAATGATTATTATTCTATTTCCTTGTTCATGATAATTGTTTATTATTCATGCTAAAATTGTATTATCCGGAAATCGTAATACATGTGTGAATAAATAGACCACAACATGTCCCTAGTAAGCCTCTAGTTGACTAGCTCGTTGATCAACAGATAGTCATGGTTTCCTGACTATGGACATTGGATGTCATTGATAACGGGATCACGTCATTAGGAGAATGATGTGATGGACAAGACCCAATCGTAAGCATAGCACAAGATCGTGTAGTTCGTATGCTAGAGCTTTTCCAATGTCAAGTATCTTTTCCTTAGACCATGAGATCGTGTAACTCCCGGATACCGTAGGAGTGCTTTGGGTGTACCAAACATCACAACGTAACTGGGTGAATATAAAGGTATACTGCAGGTATCCCCGAAAGTATCTGTTGGGTTGACACGGATCGACACTGGGATTTTGTCACTCCGTATGACGGAGAGGTATCTCTGGGCCCACTCGGTAATGCATCATCATAATGAGCTCAATGTGACCAAGTGTTTGGTCACGGGATCATGCATTACGGTACAAGTAAAGTGACTTGTCGGTAACGAGATTGAACGAGGTATTGGGATACCGACGACCGAATCTCGGGCAAGTAACGTACCGATTGACAAAGGGAATTGTATACGGGATTACTTGAATCCTCGACATCGTGGTTCATCCGATGAGATCATCGAGGAGCATGTGGGAGCCAACATGGGTATCCAGATCCCGCTATTGGGTATTGACCGAAGAGTCGTCTCGGTCATGTCTGCATGTCTCCCGAACCCGTAGGGTCTACACACTTAAGGTTCGGTGACTCTAGGGTTGTAGAGATATTAGTATGCAGAAACCCGAAAGTTGTTCGGAGTCCCGGATGAGATCCCGGACATCACGAGGAGTTCCGGAATGGTCCGGAGGTAAAGAATTTTATATAGGAAGTCCAGTTTCGGCCACCGGGAAAGTTTCGGGGGTCACCGGTATTGTACCGGGACCACCGGAAGGGTCCCGGGGGTCCACCGGGTGGGGCCACCTATCCCGGAGGGCCACGTGGGCTGAAAGGAGAAGGGAACCAGCCCCTGGTGGGCTGGTGCGCCCCCCTTGGGCCTCCCCTGCGCCTAGGGTTGGAAACCCTAGGGGTGGGGGGGCCCCACTTGACTTGGGGGGCAAGTCCCCCCCTAGGCCCCCCCCCTTGGAGATGGGATCTCCAGGGCTGGCGCACCCCCTAGGCCCCCTATATAAAGAGGGGGGAGGAAGGGCAGCCGCACCCTAGTCCCTGGCGCCTCCCTCTCCCCCCGTACCACCTCTCCCTCTCGCTGAGCTTGGCGAAGCCCTGCTGAGATCGCCGCTCCTTCCACCACCACACCGTCGTGCTGCTGGATCTCCATCAACCTCTCCTTCCCCCTTGCTGGATCAAGAAGGAGGAGACGTCTTCCCCAACTGTACATGTGTTGAACGCGGAGGTGTTGTCCGTTCAGCACTAGGATCATCGGTGATTTGGATCATGACGAGTATGACTCCCTCAACCCCGTTCTCTTGAACGCTTCCGCTCGCGATCTACAAGGGTATGTAGATGCACTCCTCTCTCTCATTGCTAGATGAACTCCATAGATTGATCTTGGTGAAGCATAGAATTTTTTTATTTTCTGCAACGTTCCCCAACAGTGGCATCATGAGCTAGGTCTATGCGTAGTTTCTTTGCACGAGTAGGACACAAATTTGTTATGGGCGTAGATGTTGTGAATTTTCTTGCCACTACTAGTTTTATTTTTCTTCAGCGGCATCGTGGGATGAAGCGGCCCGGACCGACCTTACACGTACGCTTACGTGAGACAGGTTCCACCGACAGACATGCACTAGTTGCATAAGGTGGCTAGCGGGTGTCTGTCGCTCCCACTTTAGTCGGAGCGGATTCGATGAAAAGGGTCCTTATGAAGGGTAAATATAAATTGGCATATCACGTTGTGGCTTTTACGTAGGTAAGAAACGTTCTTGCTAGAACCCTATTGCAACCACGTAAAACATCCAACAACAATTAGAGGACGTCTAACTTGTTTTTGCAGCATATGCCTTGTGATATGATATGGCCAAAAGTTGTGATGAATGATATATATATGTGATGTATGAGATCATGTTCTTGTAATAGGAATCACGACTTGCATGTCGATGAGTATGACAACCGGCAGGAGCCATAGGAGTTGTTTTATTTATTGTATGACCTGCATGTCAATGATTAAACGCCATGTAATTACTTTACTTCATTGCTAAATCGTTAGCCATAGTAGTGGAAGTAATAGTTGGCGAGCAACTTCATGGAGACACGATGATGGAGATCATGATGATGGAGATCATGGTGTCATGCCGGTGACGAAGATGATCATGGCGCCCGAAAGATGGAGATCAAAGGAGCTATATGATATTGGCCATATCATGTCACTATTTGATTGCATGTGATGTTTATCATGTTTTTGCCTCTTATTTGCTTAAAACGACGGTAGTAAATAAGATGATCCCTCATAATAATTTCAAGAAAGTGTTCCCCCTAACTGTGCGCTGTTGCGAAAGTTCGTTGTTTCGAAGCACCACGTGATGATCGGGTGTGATAGATTCCAACATCCACATACAACGGGTGTAAAACAGATTTACACATGCAAAACACTTAGGTTAACTTGACGAGCCTAGCATGTACAGACATGGCCTCGGAACACAAGAGACCGAAAGGTCGAACATGAGTCGTATGGAAGATACGATCAACATGGAGATGGTCACCGATGATGACTAGTCCATCTTGTAAGTGCATCTAGTGCCACCCCTAGTTGGTTTTGGAGTATTGACGACAAAGTTGGTTGAGGGACTAATGCGTCTGTGAGAATTGCAGGATAACGCAGGTAGTGTCCCTCATTGATTCGGTTTATCTACCGGAGATGGCCCCTAAAAATGTATGAAGACATTGAAGACAATGGTGGTATGATAAGATATTCATATTGAAGACTATGACATGAGAATACATTACGTGAAGACAATGGAGCGCGAAGACTGTGTGGTTTCGTCGTTTCCTTTCTTCTTTGTTGAGTCATAGGAACCACCTTACTGTTAAGTGGGGTCCAAGTGAGCTAAGTCAGAGTGACTGAAGTGATGCTCAACCCAAATCCTATGTCTTCGAGCGAAGACAATGAGAGCAAATCTTATCCAGAGCTGGATGAGTCAGCTTTGCTTGTAGCCCAAGTAAAGTTGTCGCGTGTGTTTGAAATCTGACCATTGGAACACGTGTCAGTTCCTTAGTGACCCGGGGTCATTTTGGACAAATCAGGTCGGGTTGCCTAGTGGCTATAAATAGCCCACCCCCTACACCATAAATTGGTGGCTGCTCAGAGTTTGTGCACGACTTTTGTCGTTTGAGAGCAACCCACCTCGAAGCATTTGAGAGAGAAATCCTTGCGAGGACAAAGCCCAAAACACCCAGAGCCAAAGAGTGTTAGGCATCACTGAAGTCTTTCTGTCTGTGTGACCTGAAGACTTATTACACTTGAGGATTGTGTATCCTCCAGCCGGTTAGGCATCGCGTTCTGAGCATCCAAGAGTCATTGTGGATTGCCGGTGAACGAAGTCTGCGAAGGTTTGGAAGTCTCCCTTGAAGACTTGCCAGAGTGATTGGGCGAGGACTGGGTGTCCTTAGCTCAAGGGGAATAAGGTGAAGACACGGTCTTCTGAGTTAAATCTCAGCCTCCCTAACCAGACGTACAGTTGTCACAGCAACTGGAACTGGTCCAACAAATCCTGTGTCTTCAACAAGCAACTGGTTCTATCCCTTCCAACCTTACTTAAGTTTGTCTTCATGAAGTCATTGCTTATCTGTATATTTGTTTGACTTCATTGCTTGACTACTATTGTTGATTGGCTTCACACTATCTTCCATCTTGATCCTTACTACCTAACTGCTATTAGTCCTGTGCTTTCACATCATTACATACTTGACTATGGCTTGTTTAGGGTAGTTTATCTTCCGCTGCATATCAATTAGG
Organism: Triticum timopheevii; assembly: GCA_963921465.1. Taxonomy (NCBI): domain Eukaryota; kingdom Viridiplantae; phylum Streptophyta; class Magnoliopsida; order Poales; family Poaceae; genus Triticum; species Triticum timopheevii. The sequence goes on along the minus strand of OY997272.1, from coordinate 527,448,784 downwards.
TTGTTTCTGTTGTTTGTCTTTGAAACTTCCGAGTTTTGAAGACTTTCATAAAAATCGCCTATTCACCCCCCCCTCTAGTCGATACTAGCACTTTCAATTGGTATCAGAGCAAGGTACTCCCTTGTTCTGTGTGATTCGGTTTAACCACCTGGAGTTTTAGCTATGTCGACTGCAGGGATAATCAAAGTATCCGCTGCTTGCCCTATGTTCGATGGAACTGAATATCTCTACTGGAAGAATAAGATGCGCATGCATCTTGAAGCCATTGATGTCGACCTCTGGTATGTCGTCAAGAACGGCATTCCCAAAACTGGTGAAGGTGTCACCCCCACTGATGTCAAGAAGTTCATTCAACTGGACTCCACTACAAAGAACATCATCTGTGGTCATCTGACCAAAGGACAGTATGGCCGTGTGAGTGCTCTGGAAACATTGAAGCTAGTCTAGGACTGGCTATCCAAGGTCAATGAAGGCGTCTCAACCCAGAGAGATCAAAGGATCAGTGTTCTTCGCAACCTTTTCAACCGCTTCAAGAGGAATGACAATGAAAATGTCCAACTCACGTTTGATCATCTGACTGACATCACAAATGAGCTTCAAGCTCTTGGCGCCACTGAGATCACCAAGCATGAAATCGTCAAGACACTGCTGAGATCACTTGACAGCTCCTTTGACACCCTTGCCCTCATGATACAAGAACGTCCTGACTTCAAGACACTCAATCCGTCTGATATACTCGAGAGGCTCAACACACATGAGTTCCAGCTTTCTGAGAAAAGAGATATCTATGGTCCAAACTATGGCCGAACTCGTGCTTTGAAGGAAAAAGTTGTTTCCTCATCTGAAGAAGAATTTGACTGCGGTTCTGATGATCCTGAAGACATTGGAAAGGAACTTGCTATGCTGGTGAAGAAGTTTCAGAGGTTCACCAAGAAAAGGGGCGTCAGAAAGTCTTCACGATCCAGCTCCAAGAATGATGAAGCTTCCACACATGACCACAAGAAGAGAACCTGCCACAAGTGCAAGAAAACTGGTCACTACATATCCGAGTGTCCACAGTGGGACAATGAAAAGAAGAAGAAGAAGAGCAAGGAATATGATTCTGATGATAAGAAGAAGAAGAAATCCTCAAAGTCTTCCAAGTCTTCATCATACAAGAAGAGCTCATCTGGCAAGGCTCGTGCTTTTGTTGGCAAGGAAATGGATTCAGAGGAGGAGTCAACTTCTGAGGAGGCGGAGGTGGAATCTGGAGAGGAGTCTGACCCTGGCGTTGCAAGTCTGGCTTTAGCCACAGCCTATGTCGCCAAGTCTATCTTCAACACTGAAGACAATGACTTCCGCACCACCTTGAAGCCAATGACGAAGACGATCCTTCTCCCACCTACTGCTTCATGGCACGTGGTGCCAAGGTAAAATCCCGCGATGCTTACTTTCAAACGTCAAGTGAAGATGACTCTGATTGTGAATCCAAACCCAGCTACAAAACACTTGCTAAAATTGCAACTGAACAACAAAAGGCTATGGAACATACTCAAAAATTGTTAGACAAAAGCGATGACCTGTTGGACGCTGAAATGACACGCTCACAGTCCTTAGTTGATGACATAAAAAATCTTCATGCTAAGTACCAAGAACTTGAAGGTCGTCATGAATCGCTCTCAACAACTTATGAAAGGCTCTCCTATGATTATCTTCAAAGGAAACAAGAGCTTGAGAAATTGAGAGCGGCTCATGAAGATCTTCAAAAGGTGAATGAGTCACTTCGCGCCCAACAGATCAATTCCGCTCAGGATGTATTTGAACCACCATGTTTAAAATGCATTGAGCGTGATAACCCCACATCTGTTGCTGAATGTTCCACTACTGCTGCTGTTTCATTGTCTTCACCTACTAAAGTGGTTACTAACCCCTCTGCGGAGGATACCACTAGTATTGCTGATGAAAATTCTAGGTTGAAGACATTGCTTGAAACAGGGATGTACAAAAGTTTGAAGGGACATCAGACACTCTGCGATGTCCTCAAAAAGCAGATTCTGAACCGAAACCCTAGGAAAGAGGGTGTTGGGTTCGAGAGGAAAATGAATGCTGATGGTTCCTACTGGAAGCCTGAGCAGTATCCCAAAACCACATGGGTTGCTGCAAAGGAACCTTCAGTGGATCCATCCACCTTATCTGGATTTACCTGTGCTAATCCTATTATCATTGATGAATCCTTTGATGCAAACTATAAGCTATTCAAAAATCAGAATGGTGAAGTGTTTGCCAGGTATATTGGTACTAACTGCAGGAATGGACCTCCTATGAAGAAGATATGGGTTCCCAAAAGCTGCCTTGAGAATCTTTCGGTGAATGTCATCATGACACCACTAGTGAAGAAGACAAACCCCAGACCAAAGGCATCATATGGTCCAACGGCTACTTACGAACACAGGACTCACTTGAGTCACCCTAACGCCAATGTTTTGCAGGGAAATCATATTCAGACTCATGAATACGAGCGTGTGTTTTCAAACCGCTATGTTCATAGAACTAAGAACTTTTCTGCCTATTCACATGAGTATCATTCACCTCCTGCAAGGCTATTTGCTAGGGCTTCAAAGCCGAAATTCTCAGATGCTGCACTTAGACTCATTGCTTCTAAGCCACCCCTGAAAATGTGGGTGGTAAAGAAGAACTAACTCTCTTTTGCAGAATGTGGTCTCCAGCCAGCAATCAATGGCGTCCGATATTATTGCTGGGGACCTAAAACTCACTTGGACGCACGTTAAAATATCATTCTATATGCTTATGCTTCACAACATACTTGTGAAGCCTATCCTCCAAACTGCATTGTAGGGTACATCACCAAAAGCTTCAGAATGGATTATGGACAGTGGATGCACAAATCATATGACTGGTGATTGAAGTCTTCTCATGGACTCAACCTTACGTCCATCCGACAAGAGTCAAATCACATTTGCTGACACTGGTAAAAGCAAGGTATTGGGTCTAGGTAGAGTTGCAATCTCAAAGGATCAGCACATGGATAAAGTGATGCTTGTTGAATCCCTTGGTTTCAACTTAATGTCTGTCTCAATGCTTTGTGACTTGAACATGATTGTGATATTTGGCAAATATCGTTGCCTTGTACTAATGGAATCTGACAAATCTCTAGTCTTTGAAGGGTATCTAAAAGATGATCTATACATGGTAGATTTCTCAGCAGGTCCACAGCTTGCCGTATGTCTTCTCATAAAATCTTCAGAATGCTGGCTCTGGCATCGAAGGCTGGGACATCCTGGCATGAGGAACTTACACTCGCTTGTCAAGAAGAAGCATGTCATAGGCATCGAAGATATCAAGTTCAAGAAGGATCATCTGTGTGGTGCCTGTGAAGCTGGAAAAATGACAAGGGCAAAGCATCCCTCGAAGACAATCATGACAACATCTCAACCCTTCGAGCTGTTACACATGGACTTGTTCGGACCTACTCACTACTCCACCCTCACAACAACTGCCTGTCTCTATGGCTTCGTCATTGTTGATGACTACTCAAGATACACATGGGTTCATATAATTCTGTACAAGACTGAAGTGCAAGATGTCTTCAGGCGATTTGCAAATCGAGCAATGAACAACTATGGTGTGAAGATCAAGCACATCAGAAATGACAATGGCACTGAATTCAAGAACACTGGACTTGATCTGTATCTGGATACAATGGGAATCACTCATGAGTTCTCTGCTCCATACACACCTCAGCAAAATGGCATCGTTGAGCACAAAAACAGAACCCTCATTGAGATGGCTCGAACAATGCTAGATGAATACAAGACACCAAGGAAGTTCTGGCCCGAAGCTATTGATACTGCATGTCACATCATCAACCGTGTGTACATCCATAAGCTTCTCAACAAAACATCATATGAGCTGCTCACTGGCAAGAAGCCAAACGTCAGTTACTTCAGAGTATTTGGAGCTAGATGCTGGATCAAGGATACCCATCACAAGTCAAAATTTGCACCTAGGGCTCACGAAGGCTTCATGCTTGGCTATGGAAAGGGTTCACACTCCTACAGAGTCTTCAACCTTTTTCTCTACAAAATCGTTGAAACTGTGGATGTGAAATTTGATGAAACCAATGGTTCACAGAGAGAGTTTCTGCCAAGTACCCTAGATGAAGCTCCTTCAAACAAGTCTATCAAGCTGATGGGAACTGGTGAAATCATGCCCTCTGAAGCACAGCCTGAAGAGGAACTTATCATCTCTGCACCAAATCAACCTAAAGACAATGCTCAGACCGAAGACAATTCTCCCAATGATGACAATGATCAGCCAGAGCAAAATCTTCATCCAGTTCATCCTCGTGTTGCAAATGAAGTTCAAATAGAGAAGATTATTGACAGCATCAATGCACCTGGTCCGCTCACTCGATCAAGAGCAACACAGCCAGCAAACTTCTGTGGGCACTTTTCATTTGTGTCATTATCAGAACCCAAGAAAGTTGCTGAAGCCTTTATGGAACCTGAATGGATTCAAGCCATGCAAGAAGAACTTCAACAGTTCAAGCTGAATAATGTTTGGGAACTTGTCAAGCGACCTGACCCTCACAAGCATAACATTATTGGAACAAAATGGATATATCGAAACAAGCAAGATGAGCACGGTCAAGTCGTCAGAAACAAAGCTCGTCTTGTGGCTCAAGGTTACACTCAAGTTGAAGGAATTGACTTCGATGAAACATTTGCTCCTGTTTCTAGGCTTGCAGCTATTCGAATACTGCTAGCCTACGCAAATCATCACAATATCTTGCTACATCAAATGGATGTGAAAAGTGCATTTCTCAATGGCAAGATTGAAGAAGTATATGTCGCACAACCACCTGGCTTTGAAGATCCAAAACATCCTGATATGGTGTACAAGCTAAACAAAGCACTGTATGGCCCCAAACAAGCTCCTCGCGCCTGGTATGATACAATCAAAGACTTCCTGAAGAGCAAAGGTTTCAAACCTGGATCCCTCGATCCCACTCTCTTCACGAAGACATATGATGGTGAACTGTTTGTGTGCCAAATATATGTGGATGACATAATCTTTGGCTGCACCAATCAGAAGTACAGTGATGAGTTTGGGTACATGATGCAAGAGCAATATCAAATGTCCATGATGGGTGAGCAGAAGTTCTTTCTTGGTCTTCAAATTTGTCAGTAGAGGAATGGCATCTTTATATCTCAAAGACTGTCTGAAGAAGTTTGGAATGGAAGACTGCAAAGGCTACACGACGCCAATGCCAGCCAAACACCATCTTGGTCCCGACGACAATGGTAAAGAGTTCGATCAAAAGGTATATCGCTCCATGATTGGTTCTTTGCTTTATTTTTGTGCATCTAGGCCAGATATTATGCTTAGTGTTTGCATGTGTGCTCGATTCCAAGTGGAACCAAAGGAGTCGCATCATTTAGCTGTGAAGCGAATTCTTCGATATTTGGCTTACACCCCAACACTCGGATTATGGTATCCCAAGGGCTCAAGATTCGATTTGGTTGGATTCTCGGATGATGATTATGCTGGTGACAAGGTGGATTGCAAGTCTACATCTGGCACATGTCAGTTTCTTGGTCGATCTCTTGTCTGTTGGTCTTCGAAGAAGCAGAACTGCGTATCACTCTCAACGGCTGAATCTGAATACATTGCTGCTGGATCTTGTTGTGCTCAGCTTCTATGGATGAAGCAAACTCTCAAGGATTATGGCATCAATCTGAAACAAGTACCACTCTTCTGCGACAATGAAAGTGCCATCAAAATAGCCAACAATCCAGTCCAACACTCGAAGACAAAGCACATTGAACTTCGTCATCACTTCCTCAGAGATCATGTTATGAAGAAAGATATAGATATCATGCACGTCAACACTGAAGAGCAACTGGCAGATATCTTCACAAAGCCCTTGGATGAGAAAAGGTTTTGCAAGTTACGGTGTGAGCTAAATATCTTGGAATCCTCGAATGTCCTGTGATCAGGCACACACCCTAACACTTATGCATGTTGATGACTTAGATGTGCAACACACAAAGTAATGTATGTCTTCAATCAATGAAGATTTACACTCTGAGTGTGAATACATTAACATGGAATTTGACTTCAGAGCGCCACGATAATTGTGCGCCGTGTCTGGGTCTAATACTTCCTATACGGTGGGTAACGCCACCACCAACTTTTCTTGTTTGAAGTGTTTCACTCAACGCATTATATTGCAATGACTTTGCATTTGGTTTGTCTTCAATTTCAATTTGACTTCATGACTTTCTGCACTATGATGATTTGATTGCATTCTAATATATATACACTAGTGTTCTGTCCTCTACAACGTTCACTTATAGCTATGTCTTCAAGACTGAATCTTTTGAACTAAGTGAATGTGATCGGACCCTAACCTCTCTATGCTTCCTATCTCAAATCTATCTGTCCAAATCATATGCATTCTATTGAAACTGTCGAATGTCTTCTCTGCGTCCTAGTCAGCAGAAGGCAAAGAGACAAACATTAAATCTGTTTTAAATTGCTTATCTTTACTGTTGAAATCCGGAGAAGCCGGAATAACTCTCCGACATGCCTGGCGGGCGTGGGAACGTGGGACTACTCTGAGTATGTTGCATGCTTGCCACGTGCCTCACAGATGTGAACCGCCAGGGGCACCTGCGTAATTGCACTGGGTCTCTCACCAACTTATAAATACCTGTCCCCTACGGTAAAGAAATTCTTCTTCCACCTCTCCACCTCCTTCAAGAACCCTAGCGCCACCGCTAGCTCGCGACGACGCCGGCGACGAAGCGCTTAGCTGCCGCAACTTCTCCGACGCCGTCCTCACGCCGGCCGCGGACATCGTTCTCTCTGCCGTCGCCGTAGGTGTCCTCCGTCGCCAAGATAGGGCACGGTGGGCTGAACTGCTCGGTCTCCCACTCTTCCCATCTAGCAGTTTGTCGTGCAGTAATTATAACTCTATTTTTACCATCTTTTTGATCTTCAAGATTCATCCTGTTTACCGAAAGTAGTTTCTATCTATTCAAAGCTAGATCTATTCCGTCTACATCTCATACTGCTTAGTCGATTCACTTAGATTTCCTATCTAGGTTGATTCCTCACTTGTACTTGTTCATAGATTGGTACAAATCTGGAACCAACTCACATATATAAGTGAATGTCTTCGCATCATGAGGTCAATGTCTTCAAACTGATTTATCTTCAAAATCTTCTGAGAATGCATATGACCTCTTCCCCTTCCCTCGCATCTCTAATGCTGTCACAGGTACATGTCCGTGGGAGAATCCCTTGGTTCTCATAGTCTGCATTCGTTTGCAGAATACTTACAGCATCATATAAATTCTCCTGAAGCCAGTTCCTGCTTGACCAGCAAGCGAAAGTCTCTGAAGCCTTTGAACGTATTGAAGCCTTTCAGTTTGAAATTCATGGCTTCAGAAAAATCTGCAAGGAAGGATGGCAGACAGCGCAGAGAAGGAACATCCAAAGATCTGCCTGAAGACTTAGCAGAACTCTACAAGACAGATCCAGAAGAGAATTATCATCAAAGGAAGACGCGAATCCAATGGATTCGACGCTATTGGGCTGAATAATGGTTCAAGTACAAATTCGTGACCAAGGAATATGCAGAGAAGTATGCTATCAAAAGTCCTTGGGGCGATATTCTCTATCGAGGCCTTCAACCCAAGAACAGAGCTGAAGCTGTTGATCAAGGCTTCTATCCTTGCATGGTCCGTGGACCTCAGCCTAAGAGTGCCAATCCCACCTCATTACTCTGGTGTCGTGATGATGCCCTCTTCAAGCGCAACTTTCAGCACGCAAAGGCTTCGGCCAAGAAAAACAAGAAATCATTGGGATTAGACTTCAACCCTGGTCCCTCTGCTCCTCGTGCTGACGGCTCTCGTGATGCAGAACCAAATGTCATTGGCCCCTTCGCCAACCTTGACGGCCTCATCACTTACGTCATGGTCCAAGGTGCCAAAGTTGATCATTCTGATCATGATGCTGATACTGATGAAGCCCCTGCTCCTCCTCCAAAGCCACAGAAGCAAAAGAAGTTAAAGGCTTCAACATCAGCTGCACTACCAAAGACTTCTTGTGCGAAGCCACTGGCCACTGCACCTCCTGAAGCCAGTGTGCAATCTGAAGATCTGTCCCGTGTCTCCAAGAGAACAGACAAGAAGAAGCAACTTGTTAGACCATCCGATCAAAGAGCCTTGACTCCTGCCGCAATTCTGCGTGATGATCCCATTGATCTTTCAAGTGATGAAGATCTTGCTGATGACGCCCTTGAGCAATTGACCAAGAGCAAAGAAGAAGCAGAAATCTTCAACAACTTGCCTCTCTTTGATGTGGCAATTATTCACAACTTCATTGATGAATGGTTCGACACCCCCAATGTTAGCTTTGATGACCTGCAGCTTCCCATTGGCCTCAGCGTCGCCTTCAATGGCGCCATTGCTTCTGAGCGGGTTATCGCTCAGCGAATCATTGAGCTCAAGAACAAGATTGATTTTGAGAAGGCTCAATTTAAGAAGCATGTGGCCCGTCTGAGTGTTCAAGACGTCAAAAACTTCAAGGTCATGATGCATGAGCTCAAAGAAGCCTTTCTCAAGAAGCGTCAAGAAGCTCAAGGCTCTCGCGAGCGTATGAAGCTTTTGGTTGATAAGTGTGTGCTTGCCTACAATGAGGCTGAGAAGCGAAAGTCACTTGGCCATCCTGGCATTGACCCCAGGATGGCTGCAAAGAAAAAGAAGAAGTTTCCTGCTGACCAGCCTGCACCCTCTAGCCAAGAAGCCCCTCGCATTGTCTTCCCCAGCAGCATGACTGGCTCGAAGCCAAAGGTCACAACAACCGCTTCAGAACAGAAGAAGACAAGGGCTGCAGAGGCTGAAGCCAGAAAGAGGAAGAATACTGAAGCCTCTGATGCCGCTCCCCTCAAGAAGAAGCGCAAGACCAAGAAGAGTCGGGCTGCTCCCACAGATCCCCTCATGGTTGAACCCATCTCAATGGTTCGCCCTGAGTTTGAACATCAAGAAAGACAGATTATAGTCCATGAGCCTGCTACCACAGAAGCTCATGTGACTGAAGATATTCCAGCAGCTGAACCCAAAGCTGCTGAAGACATTGGTCAAGATGACAATGTAGCTGATGATGAAGTTCTTCCTCAGATCGAAAATGACTTGGTATCATCGCTTGTTCATACGAACAACGAACTCATCAGCATTGGTCGTCCATGGACGCCAATAGCTCAGGATGCATCGTGGGCTGATCACCCACAACTACAAGACTCCCCCAGTACTCCGCTACAACAACAACAAGCTAACCCCAACGTGCAAGAAGAGGATGAAGACGTTCAGACTCAGCCAACTCCATCTCCTAAAGCGAAGCCAGCTCTTCATAGGCTTCGCAGAGGATAAAGGCCTGAAGTCCCTCTGTCAAGCGTTCCAGAAGGAGAAGTGCAACGTTCCCCTGTTGCACGGCAAGTATTTTCTGAACCTGCTCCAACTATGAATGTCTCCGAGTCTGAAGCACATGCTGCTGAAGACATTTCGGCTGCATCAGCCGAAGAAAATCAAGAAGAAGTGCGTGTACCACACCCCCCCCCACAGTGATTGAAGAAGAAGCAGTTCATGATTTGAACGTGTCTGTGCCCGACCCTCCTGTTCCTCAAGAGGAGGTTGAAAATGTTGAGGCTGCCACCACCAACGTCAATACAGCCAATGACGTAGTCATGGCTGATGCTAATGTGGAGCCTGCACCAACTGTGCCTGAAGCAAATGTGGCTACCGAACCTGAAGCCAATGAGAATGCTGCACCTGAAGCCACTGAGAATGCTGCACCTGAAGCCAATATGACAACTACTCCCGAAGCACCTGTCGTGCAGCCTGCCTCTGATGTTGCCCCTGCTCCTGTTCAGCCTCCAACGCCTCACACAATTGAGCAAGCATATAGTCATGGTTAGCTCACTACTGTCCGATGGCCCGTTCTGGTGCCTCCACCCTCTGCCTCAGGACCACAGTTTGACTATCATGTTGAGCATAGGCCTCAAGTACAGAAGCCAAAGCCCAGGTTGCCCCGGTTTCCAGGTACTGCCAAATCCCCCGGGTCCTTCAATGCAAATGGCTTCAAAAGCCACAATACCTTCTTTGACAGCGCCAAGAACCCCTACACCAAGCCAAGAATATCATCAGATAGGTTCTGGAGCTATCAGCAGAGAAGCTATTACTCATGCGTGTTATATGATCAAGGGCGCATTTTCCCTCATATGCGCCTTGACACTGAAGCTATTGCTGGATTTCCGTGCTTAGAAGAAGCACTTGACTGCTTTCGAGACACTGGTCTGCTCCATTTTGTGACAGACAAAGAACATTGGAATGAAGAGCTATTGCTTCAATTCCATGCCACTCTGCACATTTGCGGTTACTACAGAGACATCAAGACTTGGGTTCTTGAGTGGATGACTGGAAATGTTCATCATGAAGCCAAAGCTATGGATATCATTGATCTTACAGGGCTAGCCACTCCAGGAGAACTGTATGAGCCTAACTGTCAGCTACATCGCAATGCTGTGGAGAGCATTTTTCATAAGCCAGAACCTAATATGTGCCAGATGCTGAGCATGATGAAGCCTTTGCCATCTGACGCTGAGTATGCCACACATTTCTTTGTTGAAGACCTTGAGTATCTGCCTCGAACCATATATCATATCATCAGGCAAACTCTATGGCCAGTCAAGGGACACTCATCAGCGGCCAAGCTTGAAGGAGCTATGAAGACTTTGGTCTTCTATATTCTAAATGGCATCAGCTTCAACACTTAGGAATTCTTCATAAGGCAACTTGCTGCTTCCGGCTCTGACCTATCTGGTCTGAAGTTTTATGCTCCATGGGTCATGCGCCTCATCAAGCGACACTCATCTGTCAATTATCAGCCCTCTGCGCGCAATCATATAATATTTCTACTAGAAGTTGATATGTCAGTTGATGCTATATACCCAGATCCTGCCAAGAAGCCTCTTTGTCTTCAGAATGCCGAGCATCATAGCTTCACTTAGCCTATTAAAGGTGTTCAAGCAGCAACCAGAATCTATCCACTAGCTGGTAACACTCGTCTGCCTCATCGTGCACCCATTGAAGCCACCAAAAGCACCATTGCCCAAAGGCGACCGAAGCGTTCTTGTGTTCTGAATGACCGAGAACTTCTAGTGGCCCTTCATCAGAAACAAGATAAACATCACTTTTGGCTCAAGAGACAGATGCAAAGCCTCTTGGTGGATGTCAATCACATTCACAACCTTGCCACCAAGAATGCCTTTGTTGCTCATGAAACTTGCCGGAGGTCATGGAAGAGTTTGACCCTGCTCAGTGCTGAAACGGATCTTCAAGATGATGGTTTCAATGAACGATTTCAGTTCGACTCCACTCCTCCACGGAATGCTACCCTGCATCGAACTCTATCTCTTGAAGACTCTGAATATTCCTCCTCCGCGGCAACAGTTAATGCCAGAGTGATCGATGATGAAGATGATGCCACTTCACCACCTCCAACTACTGCGCGCATCGACACTGCACCAAGTTCATCTGCACTGCCAACCAACGACAACGACCCAGCTGCTTCACCTACTCATGACGAGTAGATGCTCTATGTCTTCAAACCTTTTTGGTCATTACTAACAAAAGGAGGAGAAGCGTATGAGTTGATAGTCTTCAAGCGGGTTCATATGCGGTTGCATTATATTTTGCTGCGTGCTTACAACTCTTGCATTTTGATACATTTGGTTCTTCGATTTGTAACACCTAAACTTGATGGTCGTCTGCTACTTCTGATATGTGTTTGCTTTACTCTGATGCGATGATAAATTCCGCATGTGCGATGATAACTTCCGCACTTAGATCATTCTGCAGACGTCCATTTTTCATTATGCATGTCATTCTACTTGTTATATCAGTTCATGCATGATAAATTATCTTCATAAGTAGAAGTAGATCTCCATAAATAAAACCTGCCATGTGCATTTGCATTCCAAAAGCAAATTACTTATATGCACATCTTCAGGGGGAGCCCTTGCTACTTATGAAGACAATTCCCTATCCTTACAATTTCACATACTTTATCCCCGTTGAAAACTTCAACCAGTTTGTCATCAATCACCAAAAGGGGGGAGATTGTAAGTGCATCTAGTGCCACCCCTAGTTGGTTTTGGAGTATTGACGACAAAGTTGGTTGAGGGACTAATGCGTCTATGAGAATTGCAGGATAACGCAGGTAGTGTCCCTCATTGATTCGGTTTATCTACCGGAGATGACCCCTAAAAATGTATGAAGACATTGAAGACAATGGTGGTATGAGAAGATATTCATATTGAAGACTATGACATGAGAAGACATTACATGAAGACAATGGAGCACGAAGACTGTGTGGTTTCGTCGTTTCCTTTCTTCTTTGTTGAGTCATAGGAACCACCGTACTGTTAAGTGGGGTCCAAATAAACTAAGTCAGAGTGACTGAAGTGATGCTCAACCCAAATCCTATGTCTTCGAGCGAAGACAATGAGAGCAAATCTTATCCAGAGCTGGATGAGTCAGCTTTGCTTGTAGCCCAAGTAAAGTTGTCGCGTGTGTTTGAAATCTGACCGTTGGAACACGTGTCAGTTCCTTAGTGACCCAGGGTCATTTTGGAAAAATTAGGTCGGGTTGCCTAGTGGCTATAAATAGCCCACCCCTACACCATAAATTGGTGGCTGCTCAGAGTTTGTGCACGGCTTTTGTCGTTTGAGAGCAACCCACCTCAAAGCATTTGAGAGAGAAATCCTTGCGAGGACAAAGCCCAAAACACCCAGAGCCAAAGAGTGTTAGGCATCACTGAAGTCTTTTTGTCTGTGTGACCTGAAGACTTATTACACTTGAGGACTGTGAAGAGTCATTGTGGATTGCCGGTGAATGAAGTCTGTGAAGGTTTGGAAGTCTCCCTTGAAGACTTACCAGAGTGATTGGGCAAGGACTGGGTGTCCTTAGCTCAAGGGGAATAAGGTGAAGACACGGTCTTCTGAGTTAAATCTCAGCCTTCCTAACCAGACGTACAGTTGTCACAGCAACTGGAACTGGTCCAACAAATCCTGTGTCTTCAATAAGCAACTGGTTCTATCCCTTCCAACCTTACTTAAGTTTGTCTTCATGAAGTCATTGCTTATCTGTATATCTGTTTGACTTCATTGCTTGACTACTATTGTTGATTGGCTTCACACTATCTTCCATCTTGATCCTTACTACCTAACTGCTATTAGTCATGTGCTTTCACATCATTACATACTTGACTATGGCTTGTTTAGGGTAGTTTATCTTCCGCTGCATATCAATTAGGTTGTTTCTATTGTTTGTCTTCGAAACTTCCGAGTTTTGAAGACTTACATAAAAATCGCCTATTCACCCCCCCCTCTAGTCGATACTAGCACTTTCACGTCTCACGTGATGATCGGACATGGCCTAGTTGACTCGGATCATGTATCACTTAGATGACTAGATGGATGTCTAATCTAAGTGGGAGTTCATTAAATAATTTGATTAGATGAACTTAATTATCATGAACTTAGTCTAAAAACCTTTGCAAAAATGTCTTGTAGATCAAATGGCCAACGCTCATGTCAACCTCAACTTCAACGCGTTCCTAGAGAAAACCAAGCTGAAAGATGATGGCAGCAACTATTCGGACTGGGACGGAACCTTAGGATCATCCTCATAGCTGCCAAGAAAGCATATGTCCTAGAAGGACCGCTAGGTGAAGCACCCATCCCAGAGAACCAAGACGTTATGAACGCTTGGCAGTCACGTGCTGATGATTGCTCCCTCGCTCGTTCAGTGCGGCATGCTTTACAGCTTAGAACCGGGGCTCCAAAAGCGTTTTGAGCAACACGGAGCATATGAGATGTTCGAGGAGCTAAAAATGGTTTTCCAAGCTCATGCCTGGGTCGAGAGATATGAAGTCTCCGACAAGTTCTATAGTTGTAAGATGGAGGAAAGTAGTTCTGACAGTGAGCACATACTCAAAATGTCTGGGTTGCACAACCGCTTGTCCCAGCTGGACATTAACCTCCCAGACGAGGCGGTCATTGACAGAATCCTTCTGTCGCTCCCACCTAGCTACAAGAGCTTTGTGATGAACTACAATATGCAGGGGATGGTGAAAACTATTCCTGAAGTATTTTCAATGCTGAAATCAGCGGAGGTGGAAATCAAAAAGGAACATCAAGTGTTGATGGTCAATAAAACCACTAGTTTCAAGAAAGGCAAGGGTAAGAAGAACTTCAAGAAGGACGGCAAGGGAGTTGCCGCGCCCGGTAAAGCAGTTGCCGGGAATAAGCCAAAGAATGGACCCAAACCTGAGACTGAGTGCTTTTATTGCAAGGGAATGGGACACTAGAAGTGGAACTGCCCCAAATACTTAGCGGACAAGAAGGCCGGCAACACTAAAGGTATATGTGATATACATATAATTGATGTGTACCATACCAGTACTCGTAGTAGCTCCTGGGTATTTGATACCGGTGCGGTTGCTCATATTTATAACTCAAAGCAGGAGCTGCGGAATAAGCGGAGACTGGCGAAGGACGAGGTGACAATGTGCATCGGGAATGGTTCCAAGGTCGATGTGATCGCCGTCGGCACGCTACCTCTACATTTACCTACGGGATTAGTTTTAAACCTCAATAATTGTTAAGTGCCATCTTTGAGCATGAACATTGTATCTGGATCTCGTTTAATATGAGATGGCTACTCATTTAAATCCGAGAATAATGGTTGTTCTATTTATATGAGAGATATGTTTTATGGTCATGCCCCGCTGGTCAATGGTTTATTCTTGATGAATCTCGAACGTGATGTTACACATATTCATAGTGTGAATACCAAAAGATGTAAGGTTGAGAACGATAGTCCCACATACTTGTGGCACAGCCGCCTTGGTCACATTGGTGTCAAGCGCATGAAGAAGCTCCATGCTGATGGACTTTTAGAGTCTCTCGATTATGAATCATTTGACACATGCGAACCATGCCTCATGGGCAAAATGACCAAGACTCCGTTCTCCGGAACAATGGAGCGAGCAACCAACTTATTGGAAATCATACATACTATTGTGTGCGGTCCAATGAGCGTTGAGGCTCGCGAAGGCTATCGTTATGTTCTCACTCTCACTGATGACTTAAGTAGATATGGGTATGTCTACTTGATGAAACACAAGTCTGAGACCTTCGAAAAGTTCAAGGAATTTCAGAATGAGGTAGAGAATCAATGTGACCGAAAAATAAAGTTCTTACGATCAGATCGTGGAGGAGAATATTTAAGTCACAAATTTGGTACGCACTTAAGGAAATGTGGAATCGTTTCACAACTCACGCCGCCTGGAACACCTCAGCGTAACGGTGTGTCCGAGCGTCGTAATCGCACTCTATTGGATATGGTGCAATCTATGATGTCACTTGCCGATTTACCTCTATCATTTTGGGGATACGCTCTAGAGACAGCTACATTCACTTTAAATAGGGCACCGTCTAAATCCATTGAGACGACACCGTATGAATTATCGTTTGGGAAGAAACCTAAGCTGTCGTTTCTAAAAGTTTGTGGATGCGATGCTTATGTCAAGAAACTTCAACCTGAAAAGCTCGAACCCAAGTCGGAGAAATGCGTCTTCATAGCATACCCTAAGGAAACCATTGGGTATACCTTCTACCTTAGATCCTAAGGCAAGATCTTTGTTGCCAAGAATGGGTCCTTTCTAGAAAAAGAGTTTCTCTCGAAAGAAGTAAGTGGGAGGAAAGTGGAACTTGATGAAGTACTACCTCTTGAACCGGTAAGTAGCGCAGCTCAGGAAGATGTTCCTGTGGTGCCTACACCGACTGGAGAGGAAATTAATGATGATGGTCAAGGTACTTCGGATCAAGTTGCTACTGAACTTCATAGGTCCACAAGGACACGTTCCACACAAGAGTGGTATGGCAACCCTGTCCTGGAAATCATGTTGTTAGACAACGGTGAACCTTCGAACTATGAAGAAGCGATGGCGGGCCCATATTCCAACAAATGGCTTGAAGCCATGCAATCCGAGATAGGATCCATGTATGAAAACAAAGTATGGACTTTGACAGACTTGCCCGATGATCGGAGAGCGATAGAAAACAAATGGATCTTTAATAAGAAGACGGACGCGGATGGTAATGTTACCATCTATAAAGCTCGACTTGTTGCTAAGGGTTATTGACAAGTTCAAGGGGTTGACTACGATGAGACTTTCTCTCCCGTAGCGAAGCTGAAGTCCGTCCGAATCATGTTAGGAATTGCCGCATACTATGATTATGAGATATGGCAGATGGACGTCAAAACGGCATTCCTTAACGGCTATCTTAAGGAAGAACTGTATATGATGCAGCCGGAAGGTTTTGTCGATCCTGAGAATGCTAACAAGGTATGCAAACTCCAGCGATCCATTTATGGGCTGGTGCAAGCATCTCGGAGTTGGAACATTCGCTTTGATGAGATGATCAAAGCGTTTGGGTTTATGCAGACTTATGGAGAAGCCTGCGTTTATAAGAAAGTGAGTGGGAGCTCTGTAGCATTTCTCATATTATATGTGGATGACATACTTTTGATGGGAAATGATATAGAACTTTTGGACAGCACTAAGGCCTACTTGAATAAGTGTTTTTCAATGAAGGACCTTGGAGAAGCTGCTTACAGATAGATCGAGACGCCTCATAGGTCTTTCACAAAGCACATACCTTGATGAGATATTGAAGAAGTTCAATATGGATCAGTCCAAGAAGGGGTTCTTGCCTTTGTTGCAAGGTGTGAAATTGAGCACGGCTCAATGTCCGACCACGGCAGAAGATAGAGAAAAGATGAGTGTCGTCCCCTATGCCTCAGCCGTAGGGTCTATCATGTATGCTATGCTATGTACCAGACCTGATGTAAACCTTGCCGTAAGTTTGGTAGGAAGGTACCAAAGTAATCCTGGCATGGAACACTGGACAGCGGTCAAGAATATCCTGAAGTACCTGAAAAGGACTATCGGTGTCAAAACCGGCGGATCTCGGGTAGGGGATCCCAAACTGTGCGTCTAGGCGGATGGTAATAGGAGACAAGGGACACGATGTTTTTACCCAGGTTCAGGCCCTCTCGATGGAGGTAAAACCCTACTCCTGCTTGATTAATATTGATGATATGGGTAGTACAAGAGTAGATCTACCACGAGATGAGAGAGGCCAAACTCTAGAAGCTAGCCTATGGTATGATTGTTGTTCATCCTACGGACTAAAACCCTCCGGTTTATATAGACACCGGAGAGGGCTAGGGTTACACAGAGTCGGTTACAATGGGAGGAGATCTACATATCCGTATCACCAAGCTTGCCTTCCACGCCAAGGAAAGTCCCATCCAGACATGGGACGAAGTCTTCAATCTTGTATCTTCATAGTCCAGGAGTCCGGCCAATGGTTATAGTCCGGTCATCCGGACACCCCCTAATCCAGAACTCCCTCAGTAGCCCCTGAACCAAGCCTCAATGACGACGAGTCCGGCGCACAGATTGTCTTCGGCATTGCAAGGCGGGTTCCCCCTCCGAATACTTCATAGAAGATTTTGAACACAAGGATAGTGTCCGGCTCTGCAAAATAAGTTCCACATACCACCGTAGAGAGAATAATATTTGCACAAATCTAATCTGCTGACGTATCCCGCAGCCTGACATCATGCCACGGCCAAGCCTTTATTCGAATCATTTTACTGTCCCACCTCAGTGCGTTTAGCGAGGTGGTTTCCTTGGCACGTCTTGTCGAAGCAGAGATCGTGTCCCCTTATTCCGGGATTCTCATCAGTACGGCATTGGTAACCCAAACGTGCCATTAATCATGGTGCTTGGGAGATAAGCAAGTTTTACCAGGCTGGTGGGGGCACATAGTTTCGGCCGCCCATATAAGGGGATAAGGATCCACCTTTCCATCTACGCCTTATTCCTCCTTCGCTTATCCATTTCCGCACACTCGAGCTCCAGCGCCCAAGTCCGTACTTCCCACCTCAACCTTCTCCAGCCATGTCCGAAGTGGGAGGCAGGTGGATGGCCTCCTCCGTCACGGAGGGGCACATCAAAAAGTTGAGGAAAGCCGGATACTTGTCCAACGACATCGCGCACCGGCTTCCAGATGAGGGGCAGTTCATCCCCACCCCTAGGCCCCATGAGAGGGTGGTGTTCCTCCCCCATTTCCTCCGCGGTCTGGGCTTCCCACTCCACCCATTTGTCTGGGGGCTCATGTTCTACTATGGCCTGGATTTCCACGATCTGGCCCAGAACTTCATCCTCAACATCTCAGCGTTTATCGTCGTGTGCGAGGCCTTCCTCCGCATCAAGCCCCACTTCGGCTTATGGCTGAAGACCTTCAATGTCAAGCCGAAGGTAGTGGGCGGCCAGCAAGCGGAGTGCGGAGGTGCCATGGTGGGCAAGATGCCCAACGTTATATGGCCCGAGGGCTCCTTCGTGGAAACCATCAAAAGGTGGCAATTGGGGTGGTTCCACATCACCGAGCCACGTGACCCTGAATGGGCAGCGGCCCTCGAATTCCAATCTGGCATTCCCACACGGCTCACCTCCTGGAAAGACAAGGGCCTGTCGTGGGGTAATTCGGGAGAGCTGACCGGACTCCAAACCTGTGTCCAAAACCTGGTGGACAAGAAGGTTAAACTTGTCAACGTAGTCCAGGTCATGCTCCTCCACCGGATCCTCCCTTGTCAACGGCGGGCTTTTAACTTGTGGGAGTTCGACCCGGCCCAGCACCAAACTTTGACCAGGCTCTTTGACACAACGCACGAGGATGCCTGGAAGGTGCTATTCAAGGGCGCCGAGGTTTCCCCTCCCATTACCGAGGATCGCGGATTCTGCGCAAAGCGCCAAGCCAACGTAGTAAGCTTGTTTTACCCTTTACGAGATACTTGATTTTCGTAGTTTGACTCTATGCGGGATCTAAGCTCCCGTTCCTTTGACAGGACTGGCAGAAGAAGTTCGGACAGATCGACTGTCCGGGTCCTTTGCCCGAAGGTCCAGCAGATGCCCGCTTGGCGAAGCTGCAGGTCCCAGCACCTTACGTGGTGCCGGAGAAGAAGGCCAAGAAGAAGGCCACGGGAACTTGAAAGAGTGCCCGGCGCCCGGTGGTGTCGGATTCATCGTCCGATGACTCCGAAGCACACTCCTCCCATGAAGACGAGGAGGAGGAAGAAGAGGCCTCGCCCACTCCAGCGGTGGGAGGAAAGAAAAGGAAGGCCACCCCAACTAGGGGGGCCGGAGGTTCCAAGAAGGGAAGGACCCTTCCTCCGGACTACTCCACCGACGCCGATGACGGCGAAGAGGAGTGGCCATCCAGGGCCAAGCCCCTGGCAAAATCGTAAGTATCCGGATACCAGAATAACTCATGGCGTTCCTTTATTGCACAGTATCTTCTGACACCGAATATAATCATGTAGTCCGCCCAAGGCCCGGCTCGATGCTTCGTTGAGCGGCTCCCTGGATTCGTCGGATGTGAATAGTCTTTCACTCCCGACTGCTACCTCCCCTCGCCCTACGGACGACGCCGAGGTGGAGTCCCAAAAGGGGCCAAGCCAGGAGGAGGTGGTCCTGGAGGCGCCGCAAGGCGACCTCCCGGACTCCAGGCGCAAAGGGGATAAAACCCCAAAGGGCTCTAAGTCCGGCCCTGGGCCGGACACCGCACCGGAACCTTCAGTGGTTCCGGAGTCCGGCAGGCGGCCCCCTAGTAAGAAGGGCAAGCCTACGATGCCGGTGACCTCTGTCCAACCGGAGGCACCGGATAATTTGTTGGAGGTGCTTAACGGCGCCTCCATCGACAAGGAGCATGGCACTATTATGAGTGCGGTGATCCAGAAGGTTCAGTCCGCCAAGAGCGGGCTGACGGAAGCCTATGCCAGCCTTCTAACAGGCTTTGAGGTATGTATTTAAGATATGTAAAAATATTACCACATAGACAGTAGCCCCTGATGCTTGGTTTGGTGTTCGGAAAGAAAAGCCGAACTGGGGAATCTAAAAAGATATACACAGGAGTCTAACATAAGTATGTCAATATGGGAATGCAGGCTGCGCTGCTGACCTCTGCCGCACTAACTGCGGAGGTCGATGCATTGAAGCAGAGCCTCGAGCGGTCCGAGAACGAGCTCGGCCTTGCCAAGAAGCAGCTCGAGGACAAGGAAGGTAAGTAGTACCTTATGTCAGTATATAAAAAGATCTGGTTGCAAATAATGATAGGACCAACGTGAGTATTGCAGGGGCCACAACCGAGGTAGCGACCCTGAAGGAAGCGCTGACCAAGGCCGAAGACAATGCGGCCGTGGAGCGCACTGAGCGAGAAAAGCAGGAGGCGCGGGTGGCGGAGGTGCAGCAAGAGCTCCACGCTCTTGTGAAAAAACACGAGAGTTTGGAGCTTGACTCAAAGACTCGAAAGTCCGAGCTTGCCTCGGCCATTGAGAGCGCCAAATCTGCCAAGGCCGAAGCCCAAAAAGCCCTCTGAAATTGAGGCGATGAAGAAGATAGCGGCGGGTAAGGCATTCTTTATGCAAAGCAAGCACGTGAAAGTGAATTACTTGTTACTTACCCGAGTCCGGAGCTCTCCAGGAGCATTCGCAGATCTGCCCCGCAGTGTGTCCGATGCTGCCGCATTCTACCGAGCCGAGGAAGGGAGCTCGACGGAGAAGGTGTTCTGGTCCCAGTATGTTGAGGCCGGACACCCGATGCCCTTGAGCGACCAGCTGAAGCAGTTGGTCAAGCTCCATAAGGTAGCCGAACAGGCCATGAAGGGCCTTATAGTCCGGCTATGGCCTGGGGAGGTCATGCCTGGGAGCTACTTTGGGCTGGTGAGGCGGCTGGCGGATGCCTGTCCACGTCTTGAAGTCATCAAGTGCTCCGTATGCATCGAAGGCGCCCGTAGGGCCCTTGCCCATGTTAAAGTACACTGGGGCAAGATGGATGCTGAGAAGCTGGTGACAGATGGGCCACCGAGGGGGAAGGAGCATCGCAAGCCCGAGATGTATTATGAGGGTGTCCTAAAGGGTGCCTGCCTTGTGGCGGATGAGTGTTCCAAGGATGTAATTTTTGAGTAAACTCGCTCGTGTTATCCTGTGCGCTGAAAACTTGTTCATATGCGCTAAGAAATGCTTTTTGAATTTAAAATATTACCTTCTGTGCGGCTGTTTATTAAATCTGAGAGATGGCGAGTCGTCGGCTTCTACCCCCATGCCACGAGTGCTGGGGTGTTCGGGATAAACCTGAGCGCTCTTGTTCCCATTCTTGGGTCCTTTGAGGGAGGCGCTCAACACAACGAACAAGGCAATCGGACTATAATGCTTTATCACTCTCACTTAGCCATAGAATTCTATAATTTTAAATTTCGGCGAAGCCCCTAGTATTCGGAAGACCGAGTTCGGGGCGCTATCCACGCCTAGGCCGGACAAAGCCAGCTCCTCGCTCTAAGCGGCATAAGTCTTTAGGGACTCGAAACCTCTCGAACAGCGACCGGCTCTCGCCCTATCATGACGGTTAGTTTTAGCTTTCTCTACTGAGGTGCTTAACCCAGCTCAACCGGGGCACAATCGCAGTAGTTCTCCCAGCGCTACCTTAGCCGATATAACGGAACGTAAGGTACCAAAACATGGGAGCCGGGCAAACCCAACTATTGACCCAAGACATGATTCGGAGCCGATGCATATAATGCTATAAGTTCGGGGTGCCGCACTAGTGAGAGTGTTCGGACTTCTCACACCATATTTTGGGGTACTTAAGCCCCTGGTGTATTGTCCATACCAAAGTGTACGGTTGCATAATGTCATAACTGAACATATGTACACAAAAAATGAATGCAATAATAGACAAGAGCTATGTATTGTTTATTAAAAGGCTGCTGTGAAAGCGGAACGATACAAATAATGCGATAAGCAAGAGATGGGATTTTTTTGACATGTCCCCCTCCAGGGGCAAGCTGCGAGACTTTATGTAAGACATGTATTTAGCTCGTTATAGAGACCACCTGGACATTCGACGTAGCTTGCTGCCTCCCTGGCTGTTGCATCGTGTGTTCAGCGATTGTACTGCCGGATAGGCCTTCCGGAGAGTGGAGTCCTGAAAGTAAGAAAAAGGAAATGACAAAATCGGGTGCCCCTAATGCGGTTGAGCCCATTTTGGGCGTGCCATGATTGTGCCCCTCCCCTTATGCCCATGGTATTTCCAGAGCGTAATTATGTATGCGTAGTACTAGTTTCGCAATTTCGCGGGGGCTGGGGTTGGGGCCGCATTGCTACGCTTGCTCGGAACGTGCCAGGCGGTCTTGTTGTAGGTTACTCCGGGTGCGCTTGGCGGTGTCCGGACGTTTAATAGCCGGACTGGAGAATTGCCTTGAGAGGCTACTTTGTACTTCCGCCGCGAGGGCCGCCGTATGCTCCTCCGTCCGGAGAGAGCGTTCGGTGTTTCCATTGACCGTAATGACTCCTCGAGGGCCTGGCATCTTGAGCTTGAGGTATGCGTAGTGCGGCACCGCATTGAACTTTGCAAATGCGGTTCGTCTGAGCAGTGCGTGATAGCCACTGCGGAACGGGACTATGTCCAAGATTAACTCCTCGCTTCGGAAATTATCCAGGGATCTGAAAACCACTTCGAGTGTAACTGAGCCAGTACAGTTGGCCTCTACACCTGGTATGACGCCTTTAAAGGTCGTCTTTGTGGGTTTAATCCTTGAGGGATCTATGCCCATTTTTTGCACTGTATCCTGATAAAGCAGGTTCAGGCTGCTGCCGCCGTCCATAAGGACTCTAGTGAGGTGAAATCCGTCAATGATTGGGTCTAGAACCAATGCGGCGAATCTGCCGTG
The DNA here is from genome assembly GCA_963921465.1 of Triticum timopheevii. Lineage (NCBI taxonomy): Eukaryota > Viridiplantae > Streptophyta > Magnoliopsida > Poales > Poaceae > Triticum > Triticum timopheevii. Next base: position 527,425,857 of record OY997272.1, on the reverse strand, counting down.
GCGGATGCTAGTGGGGTGGTCCCTTCGATCAAAAGTGATCGGGCAGGAGGACCATGGGTGGAACTTTGGGGCGACTGGCTCGAACGCATATACGTCCCTGAGTGCACGCTTCCGCTCCCTTTTGGGGATGTGGGTTGCGTATATCATGTTCACTATCCGCACTTGTGGGGGAAATCCCTTCTGTCCCCTATTGTTCGGCGGCCGGGGCTCCTCCTCGTCATCGCTATGCAGCCCCTTGCCTTTGTTTTCGGCACTTAACTTGCCTGCCTGCTTGAACACCCAACAATCCCTGTTGGTGTGATTGGCTGGTTTTTCGGGGGTGCGTGTATCTGGCACGAGCGATCGAGTATTCGGTCCAAACTGGACGGGCCCGGAGTATTTCTTTTGAATGGTTTTTTTCGTTGACCGGGTTTAGAGCCTCTGAATCTGGCATTAAGTGCCGTATCCTCGGCATTGTCACTGTTAATCCGGCGCTTGTGCTTGTTGCGACGCGGCCTGCCATTGCTGTCCTTGGTATCCAAATTACCAGGGCTCTTGGTCATGTTATTACTACGAGCTAGCCAGCTGTCTTCTCCCGCGCAAAAGCGGGTCATGAGTGTTGTGAGGTTTGCCATGGATTTCGGCTTTTCCTGTCCTAGGTGCCGGGCAAGCCATTCGTCACGGATGTTATGTTTGAAGGCTGCGAGGGCCTCCGCGTCCGGACAGTCGACTATTTGATTTTTCTTGGTTAGGAACCGTGTCTAGAATTGTCTGGCCGATTCCTCTGGCTGCTGAATTATGTGGCTTAGGTCATCGGTGTCTGGTGGTCGCACATAGGTGCCATGGAAATTGTCGAGGAATGCGGCTTCCAGGTCCTCCCAGCAACCAATTGACTCTGCTGGCAAGCTGTTAAGCCAATGCCGAGCTGGTCCTTTAAGCTTGAGTGGGAGGTATTTGATAGCATGTAGATCATCACCACGGGCCATGTGGATATGAAGGAGATAATCCTCGATCCATACCGCAGGATCTGTTGTGCCATCGTATGATTTGATGTTTACGGGCTTAAAACCCTCAGGGATTTGATGATCCAATACTTCATCTGTGAAGCATAGTGGGTGTGCGGCGCCTCTGTACTGGGCTATATCACGTCGTAGCTCAAATGAGCTTTGTCTGCTGTGTTCGGCCTGGCCGTATTTGCCATATCTGCCATGACGGTTATCATCACGTATCGTGGGGCGCCCACGCGATCCGTAGATCAATCTTGTTTGCCTTGCCTTGTCCTCCAATATGTCTTGTAGGTCTGGCGCATTTCCTCGTGCCTTGGTATTTTTTGTGCGACACCGGGGTGCGGCTTGAGTGGATGGCCGAGAGGCCTCTCTGTCATGGCCACGAGGTGGCCGGTTGGCCGCGTCGTGCGCTGGTGATGTAGGTTTAGGTGCTTCCTCCTCTAATCGGGGTAGCATCCTGCACTTTGGGTAGCTCTTGGAGGGACGTTCGAGTTCGTACTTGAGGGAGTCCTGGACTAGGGGGTGTCCGGATAGCCGGACCACCATCATCGGCCGAACTATCATTGGCCGGACTATCATCATTGGCCGGACTCCAAGACTATGAAGATACAAGATTGAAGACTTCGTCCCGTGTCCGGATGGGACTTTCCTTGGCGTGGAAGGCAAGCTTGGCGATACAGATATGTAGATCTCCTACCATTGTAACCGACTCTATGTAACCCTAGCCCTCTCCGGTGTCTATATAAACCGGATGGCTCTAGTCCGTAGGACACAACAACAACCATTACAACAATCATACCATAGGCTAGCTTCTAGGGTTTAGCCTCCTTGATCTCGTGGTAGATCCACTCTTGTAATATCCACAATATCAATATCAATCAAGCAGGACGTAGGGTTTTACCTCCATCAAGAGGGCCCGAACCTGGGTAAAACATCGTGTCCCTTGTCTCCTGTTACCATCCGCCTAGACGCATAGTTCGGGACCCCCTACCCGAGATCCACCGGTTTTGACACCGATATTGGTGCTTTCATTGAGAATTCCTCTGTGCCGTCACCGATAGGAAGGATGCCTCTTCCCGTCTTCAAGGACGGTATCTTCGCCAAAGGAGCCTTGGCCGCCGGCCAAACTATCCGGCTAGGAGGTTTTCTTATGACCGCCTGTCCGGCCACCGCTTCGACGATGACCTCTCGGGTCATCGAAAGGAATCTTCACGTCAACTCGGAATTCGCCGAGCAGCTAGATCCAGCAGAGCTCTCGTCTGTAAACGAACTCTTGGATCAGATCGCCGCCTTGGGAGTCGCTACAGACTACAATCAGATTGGGCTTAAAACCGATCTGAGAGAGATTAGCTCTCCCCAGGTTACCCACCACGTCACGGTGGTAGAGGAACATCGCGGCGGCCCTTCTCCTATATTGAAAACTAGTCGTGTCCGGGCTACCGAACCCTCCATGCCGGATTCCCGCGGAGGGGCGGATTTCGATCAAGCGCTGAACATAAAGTCAGGCATCGGACCGGACTCGTTGGACAACGTTACACTTTCCAAGCTTCCAAATTCGGAAAATTCTCGGCCCTCAAGCCTCGAGACGGACAGGGTCCCGGACTCAATTAGGCCCACCCGTCCAGATATATGCGATCTATCTCTAATCCGGCAAGAGCCAGCCGAAACAGTACATCATTACTGGGCCAGATTCCTCCTGGTTATGGACAGGATAAAGGACTGCCGAGAGGAAAACGCAATCTCGATTTTCTGCAATAATTGCACGGACAGGGGAATCTTGAACGCCGTCAGCCATCGTGAAATCACCCGCTTCGCCGACCTGGCATCCATAGTGCGAAAGTACTGTGCGATAGAGAGTTTCCGGAAAACCGAAAATAGGTTTTGGGACAATCCGGCCCCGGATACAGCCCGGTCCGCAACAAAAGGGTCCATTACACTCAGGCACCAGGTACAAAAACCAAAAAACAGAAGCCCCATAAAGGGAACGGAACCGTACTGGAGGGATGGCTTAGCAAACCCTGTACAATTCACAGTACCAAGGGCGCCACCCCAACACATAGCCTTCGAGCATGTTGGATATTACGGCAGGTGGCCAAAAGCGGCGAGGAGCTTCTAGCCCCGAAAAACCACACCAACAGTACCAGTACGGTATCAACAGTCTTCGAAACTTTCGCATCAAACAATGTGCGGAAACAAACAATCCGCGGCCTCGCCAAAGTCTACCAAGTAGCAACAACAAATCCTTGGAGCGACGCGGCCATCACCTTCAACGCCGGCGATGAACCTAAATTCCGAATAGCCCGAGCACCAGCCGCATTGGTCCTCAATCCAATAGTGGACGACTTTCGACTCACCAAGGTACTCATGGATGGCGGCAGCGGATTAATCCTCATCGACGAGGAAACTCTTCAAAAAATGGAAATAGACTGGAGCCGCATTGAGCGAAGCAGCACAACCTTCAGAGGAATAATCCCTAACCGGGAAGCGCGCTGCACCGGAAAAATCACGCTTGATGTGGTGTTCGGCTCACCGGACAATTACAGGTCCAAAGAAATCACGTTCCAAGTGGCACCGTTCAGCAGCGGATATCACGCTATATTAGGATGAGAGGCATTCACAATTTTTCAAGCCATACCCCATTACGGGTACATGAAGCTCAAAATTCCTGGGCCCGGCGGGATAATCACTCTCGTTAGTGATCCGGACATAGCACTCCGCGCCGAAAACAAAACAGCCGCATTAGCCCTGGAGGCACTATCCGAAGCCCTAGCGGCAGAGGAACTCACCGCGCTGCGCTCTATGGTGCATAGACACGATGTCATACTCGATAAGAGATCCAAGTCCACCTCCTTTAAACCAGCGGACAAAATAATAAAATTCCAGGTCCATCCAACGGATCCGACAAAGATGGCCTCCATCGGGGCACAGTTGAACCCTGATGTAGACGCCGCACTGTGAGAATTGCTTTGGGAAAACTGGGACATTTTCGCCTGGCATCCTTCAGATATGCCAGGAATCCCACATAGATTGGCAGAGCATAGCCTAAATATCCTAAAAGGGTTCAAGCCAGTCAAACAGGCTCTTCGACGATTTTCGGAACCCAAAAGACAAGCAATGGGAGAAGAACTAGCCAAACTATTGGAAGCCGGATTCATCAGAGACATCAAACATCCGGATTGGCTAGCAAACTTGGTAATGGTACCAAAGAAGGACAAATCCTGGCGCCTATGTGTCGATTTCAAAGACCTAAACAAGGCCTGCCCTAAGGATCCCTTCCCCCTCCCCCGCATCGACCAAATCATCGATGCCACCGCAGGACACGATTCATTGTGCTTCCTGGACGCATACTCCGGCTACCATCAAATCAAGATGGCAGAAGCAGACCAAGCCGCTACGGCATTCATTACTCCATATGGACCATTCTGCTTCAACACGATGCCCTTCAGACTCAAAAACACCGGCGCAACATATCAGCGCATGATTCAGACATGTCTGGCTACCCAGATCGGCAAAACAGTAGAGGCATACGTAGACGACGTAGTCGTCAAAACCAAACACGTCGAAACTCTAGTAGATGATTTGAGGGTCATGTTCGACAACCTCCGAGCATATGACATCAAGCTGAATCCGGAAAAATGCGTTTTCGGCGTACCAGCCGGAAAGCTCTTGGGCTTCATTGTATCCGGTAGAGGAATTGAAGCAAATCCAGCCAAGATCCGAGCTCTATCACAGCTGGATATTCCAAAAGACCTCAAACAGATCCAAAAACTGACTGGATGCGTGGCGGCTCTCAGCCGCTTTATCTCCCGCTTAGGAGAAAAGGCATTGCCCCTCTATCGCCTCCTCAGACACACCGAACACTTCGAGTGGACGGATACTGCCATTACCGGACTCGAAGAAATAAAAGCCGTATTGGCAACAAATCCGGTCCTGGCTGCGCCCAACCTGGGCGAACCTATGTTATTATACATCGCGGCAACACATCAAGTTGTAAGCGCGGTACTCGTCATAGAACGAGAGACAGAAGGGCATAAATTCACTCTTCAAAAACCAGTGTACTATGTATCCACTATTTTAACTCCCTACAAGTCCCGCTACCCACACTATCAAAAAATAGCGTATGCGGTGTTCATGGCATCCCGGAAGCTGCGACACTACTTTCAAGAGTGTTCGATAACAGTGGCCTCCGAAGTACCCCTAAATGACATTATAAACAACCGCGACGTGACGGGCGGGATTGCAAAATGGGCCATCGAGCTCTTACCATTCGATATAACTTACAAACCCCAGCGAGGTATAAAGTCGCAAGTTTTGGCTGACTTCGTCGCCGAATGGACTGAAGCCGAACTCCCTAAAGAGTACGGCGCATACTCCAATTGGATTATGCACTTCGACGGCTCCAAAATGTTGGCCGGATTGGGGGCTGGCGTCGTATTGACGTCCCCAACCGGGGACACAGTCCAATACGTACTTCAGATAATGTACACAGACTCCAACAACGCAGCTGAATACGAGGCCCTCTTACATGGCCTCCGGATGGCAATCTCCATGGGCATTCAACGCCTAGAGGTGCGCGGGGACTCAAACCTCACAATATCCCAAGTAAATGGAGACTTTGACGCCAAGGATCCGAAAATGGCAGCCTATCGTAACGCTGTCCTTAAAATGTCAGCTCGGTTCGACAGACTCGAATTCCACCACGTAGCCAGGGATAATAACCAAGCGGCCGACGTATTGGCACGCATCGGCGCAAAACGTGACGCTGTCCCTCCAAACATCTTCCTAGAAAGGCTGTTCAAGCCATCCGTACTATGGGAAGAGGAGTCCGGAAATAACAAACCGGAAGCAGCCGCACCAACCAACACAGAGCAATTTGACATAATCGGCGACTCAGCCGATGAAATAACACCTTCAGCCCACGACATAATGGCTGTAATCGCCCCGTGGACAAAGCCATTCCTAGCCTACTTGCTTAGGCAGGAACTTCCCGAAGACCAAAATGAGGCCCGCTGCATAATTCGGCGATCTAAGGCCTACAAGGTCCATGCGGGAGAACTTTATAAGAAAAGCACAACCGGAGTCCTTCAAAGGTGCATCTCCAAAGAGGAAGGCGAGACCTTCTGGCTGAAATTCACGCCGAACTAGGCGGACACCATGTCGCAGCCCGGGCCCTTGTAGGAAAGGCATTCCATACAGGATTTTATTGGCCGACGGCCCAGGAAGATGCTCAGGACTTAGTCCAGAGATGCGTCGGTTGTCAGCTCTTTGCTAATCAGAGCCATATGCCACCCACCGCCCTCAAAACTATACCCATTACCTGGCCGTTCACGGTCTGGGGGCTTGACATGGTTGGACCACTTAAAGGGGGAACCCACAAGCAAAGGTACCTATTGGTCATGGTGGATAAATTCACCAAATGGATAGAGGCCAAGCCAGTTAAAACGGCAGAGTCCGGACCAGTGATAGACTTCATATCCGGGGTAGTATACCGTTATGGTGTCCCCCATAGCATCATCACCGATAACGGCATGAACTTCACGGCCAATGAGGTTAAATCATGGTGCAGAAATATGGGCATTAAGCTCGATTACGCTTCAGTCTATCATCCTCAAACCAACGGTCAAGTGGAACGAGCAAATGGTCTAATAATGAGCGGCATCAAACCCAGACTAGTGCGGTCCCTTATGAAATCTGACACGCACTGGGTAGAGGAGCTCGACTCCGTACTCTGGGGGCTGCGGACAACACCCAACTGTACTACTGGATTCACACCATTCTTTATGGTATACGGTGCAGAAGCAGTTTTGCCCTGCGACATCATTCATGACTCACCTCGAGTGCGCATGTACGAAGAGAGAGAAGCCGAGTTGGATCGGCAGGACAGCTTGGACGCATTGGAGGAAGAACGCGACGTCGCCAAGGCTCGTTCCGCATTCTATCAGCAGCAGTCTCGAAGATACCAAAGCAGAGAAGTACGGGCCAAGACTTACAATGTTGGCGAACTAGTTCTACACCTGCCGGACAAGAAAAAGGACAAGCTCAAGCCCAAATGGGAAGGCCCCTTCATCATTGATCAAGTATTGACCGGCGGAGCGTACCGTCTACGAAATGCGTCGGATAACCGACACGAGCCAAACCCATGGAACGCAGCCGCCTCTGAAGATTCTATGCCTAGCGCCGGATTAAGAGTTCGTCCCTTTCCCCCGTCCAAATTTTTTACACTTCAGCTGCCTTTTGTTTCTCTTTTTTCTCTCACCCCTATTCATCACAGCCTTAAAAGGCTTACTTGCACATCGTTCGCACGTAATTGATGTGCTATCCGCACTCACTATACCTGGGGGCTTCTTTACCAGAAGCTTAATTATAAGGGCTTCATGCCCAGCACGCGTGTCAAACTTCCACGTGTACCTTTTATTCACCAATATATGCATCGATATGACTTAAGTTTTGGCCAAGCTGGGTTGCCTGGCTCCTGTGCTTACCCCTACGTTCCCGATTGTTTGGCTAGGAGGTAAAGGGAGCACCTCTGCGATTGTTACTGGCGGATCAACCGGATGTGTACCTCAGACTGGGTGAAGCCGAAAGCTAGTGTTCTTAAGGGAATATTCGGTCGGTGATTTGAAAGATGATTTTTTGTCAATTTATTTACCTGCCCCCAGATGTTATCCTGCTCTTGTCGCAGTCCGGACATGCACTTTAGGGCATGCCTCCCCAGAGGAAAGGAACCCTTAACGGAACTATTCTCCCTGGAAGATGTTTCTTACTAACCATGTAATATAACATAACTAGTTGGGCACTTGTCTGATAAAGCACTAATGACCCCTACGCCTGGTCTCCCCGCATGCCCCGGTTGTTTCTTAACCGAGAAGGTATTCGGACACACTCCGGACTCTAGGGTCCCGAGGTTGAAGCGAAAAGGTCGGCAAAGACAAACGATCTACAATCCGGCTAGAAGGCATTTTACACGTCATTTTACAATACATTGTCAAATCGACTGACTGTATTCCTCCTCAATCCCGTCTAACAGGCTGTCTAATTTATAGTCCCGTTGGGAAAATTTAGCGGCCAACTCTACTTGGCCGTATACTAAACTCACAGGGATCTCCTTCCCATCGGGCCCCACAGGTCCGACCTCGGCCATGTGGTTGGGATCCGCCTTCTTGTACCGTGTCTTCACCATGGCCCAGGCCTCCCTGGCACCTTGGCGGCAGGCTGAAATCTTCCATAAATGGAAGCGCTGCCGCACTCCCTGAAGCTTCTCCGCAAGCTCCCCAAGGCCCTCGGGTAGGGAGAAGGCTGGCCATAAAGCCTGGATGACGCCGCTCATTGCCTGCCGAACTCGTTCGATCAGTTGCAATAGCTCGGGAAGTTGATCACCCGTTGATACGGGCATCTCCTCCACAGGGCGACCTGTGAGTATACCTACAGACATATTTTGTCAATTGACTTCCTCGCCGAACTCTTCTTTTCAAAGGAGTTTGCTCAAGCACTTACTATAGATGCCGCGACGAAGCCGCTGATTCTCCTTAACGGAGCCAGACAGCTCGGCCCGAACGCCTTTCAGCTCTTCTCCAAGCTGGGCATGGGCATCCTGGAGCTTGTTCCTTTCGTGCTGCACCTTATGCAGCACCCTCTCGCCGGCCTTCAGCTGGCGCAGAAGTTCTTGCCTGTTCGGATCTTGTCCGGCAGCACCTGCAACGTCATTATCAGACTTGCACACAGGCCAAACACTACTTATCTTTTTAAATAATGTGTTACCAGGAGAGGTCCCTGTGTTTCCTCCTACGGCAGCGAGTGCGGCCTCAAGTTGGGCCTTACACTCTTGCAGCTCCTGAGACAGTTGGGTATTCTTCTTTGTAAGATCCTACAGTTCAAATGATCCTTAAATTAGTTAATACAACTACTTTAAGTCTCGGGGGCTACTGGCATATACAACTATTAAAATCTCTTACCCGTATGTCTTTTACATACTGCTCCGTGGCTCTGGTCAAACCATCTTGAGCGGCACGGAGGTGTGCGTCCCCTGCGTTAAAGGCATTCAACGCCTCAGGGGAGAAGCACGCGTCACGAAAAACTGTCCGGCGGCGCCTGTGGTTCATGGCGCTCTCCACCTTAGATTTGGTGGCGGACAGTCTCTCGGCATCCTCCGTTGGAGGAGTATCTGGCTCGCGCCTTGCGCTCGCCTCCCCCTCCGGACCAGGCGCTGGAGCTTGGCTGGTAGAGGCCGGATTGGCAACCTCTACGCCCGCAGTCCGGCGGGCGCTTTTTCTCCTACAAAAGTCATAATCACTCAAACACTTCCTAGGAACGTTGTTCTAAAATAACGAACCATGAGCTATACCTTTGCGGCGATGTTTCGATTCGCGCCACGCTCCTCTTCCGCCTGCTGGGCCGGACTGACCCTTGTTGGTCAGCCGCCGCGGGTTCGGCTTCCTGCCTTGAAGGCGCCGCCTGCACGACACCGTTGTATATGGTAGTCAGAAACGTGCGAAGGTGGAGTAATGGTGCTAAGAATTTGGTCATAAGTACCTGGGAAGCCGGTGACAAGCCGGGGTAGTCGGCCGTAATGGCGACTAAAGCATTGTCCATGCTGAGCTGGTGGAACACCCCATAAATTAGCTCCACCTGTATATCCGGATCCTCTTCGGAGGACGGATCAAGGGATCTTCCCGGATCCTCGGGTTGTGGAGCCGGACTGTGAATGTCCTCCACATCCCGGCGCAGTTCCTGCGTCAAAATCACAAAGTAAGGCACTCGGCTTTGAAAGCACGGGTCAGATGAATGAACGTCCGCTTACCCAGCTCCGAGGGTTATTCATGGAAAACCCATTCAATGGGCTCGTACGGAGGAAGTCTTCTTTCTCCCCCTTGTACAGGCCGGACAGAATCTTCACCAGATCCTCGGCCGATCCCGGCCACTTGCGGCCATGGCGGGTGGCATCGTCCTCCCCGTTGAAATCCCACATTGGGTAGCCCCTGTATTGCAGCGGTTGCACCCCCCGCATAATGCACGTGGCCATGACTCCGATCATGGTCAATCCGGAATGGGCCAGCAACCTTATCCGGCCCATCAGATAATGGACGCCCTTGTCTTCCTCCAGCTGAGGGCTCCGCGGACGCCAACTTAGGCGTTTCTTCAGAGGAGCGTCACTAAACTCAGGGAGACCGATCCGAATTGGGTCCGGCAATGGAGCGTCCTCTATATAAAACCATTCCGAAGGCCAGTCTTCGGACGCCTTCCTAGGGGTTCCGGATAGATATCCGGTCCCGGCGATGCGCCATATTTCGGCGCCGCCCACTTGATATATTGACCCCTCGTAAGAACGGGGTACAAGGAAGAATAGCCTCTTCCACAGCGCAAAATGGGGCTCGACGCCCAAGAATAGCTCGCAAAGGGCTACGAAACCCGCGATATGCAGAATGGAGGCGGGCGTTAGGTGATGAAGCTGGAGTCCGTAGAACTCCAGGATCCCGCGGAGGAACGGATGTACAGGAAATCCGAGCCCCCTTACTAGATAAGGGATGAAGCATACCCGCTCCCCTTTAGAGGGACTAGGGGTGGCCTCCGCTTGCTTTCCACCTTTGTAGGTGGCCAGCCCGGCTCGAACCGGAACCATAAAGGCCGGAGGAAGATATCCCTCCGCTTGGAGCGTCACCAGCTCGCTGTGCGGAACAGAGCATCTCCTCAAATCTCCTGGCGAAGGACTGGGAACACGAGAAGAGGAGCCGCGTTGACGGTCCATGATGGAATGGATTTTTGGTCAAGGAGCGCTCCGATGAGTACTCGCGGGAGGAAGATGGTGTGATTTGGATCTGGATTCCTGCCTCTCTTATAGGCATGTTATTTGCGCAGATAGGGGGTAAAATATAAAAGATACCCTGGCTTTTCGCATTCGTGCGACGCGTGGAAGAAGGCCATTATTGGGCGTGGGAGCCAAGAAGTGCAACATTGATAAGGAAGCCGGACACTGTTCGGCAGGTACATGGAACTTAAAGGAGAACCCGCCTTGCAACGCCGAAGACTACACACATGCTGGACTTATCGTCATTGAAGCCTGGTTCGGGGGCTACTGAGGGAGTCCTGGACTAGGGGGTGTCCGGATAGCCGGACCACCATCATCGGCCGAACTATCATTGGCGGACTATCATCATTGGCCGGACTCCAAGACTATGAAGATACAAGATTGAAGACTTCGTCCCGTGTCCGGATGGGACTTTCCTTGGCGTGGAAGGCAAGCTTGGCGATACGGATATGTAGATCTCCTACCATTGTAACCGACTCTATGTAACCCTAGCCCACTCCGGTGTCTATATAAATCGGATGGCTCTAGTCCGTAGGACACAACAACAACCATTACAACAATCATACCATAGGCTAGCTTCTAGGGTTTAGCCTCCTTGATCTCGTGGTAGATCCACTCTTGTAATATCCACAATATCAATATCAATCAAGCAGGACGTAGGGTTTTACCTCCATCAAGAGGGTCCGAACCTGGGTAAAACATCGTGTCCCTTGTCTCTTGTTACCATCCGCCTAGACGCACAGTTCGGGACCCCCTACCCGAGATCCGCCGGTTTTGACACCGACAGTACTCTTCAGCCGCAAGGACTTCAGTCCATTTGTCGGCTAGCAAGTCTTGGTTAGCTCTAAGCTGCTGCTGTTTTTTCTTAAGGCTGCTCGACGTGGCCATAAGCCTGCGTTTCAAACGCTCTTGTTCGATGGGATCCTCGGGCACGACAAATTCGTCGTCGTCGAGGCTTGCCTCGTCTTCGGAGGGAGGCATGTAATTATCGTCCTCTACCTCTGTGTTTGCCGCTCTCTCATGAGGGCTGGCTTCTCCATCCTCCTGTGCTGAATCCTGCCGGAGGGGGTTGTTTTCGGCACTATCCGGGGTGTTATTATCTCCCGTGCCGGAATCCCGTTTTTGCTTTGACGGGATTTAGAGCGGCGCCGCTGACGTTGACGCTTAGGCTGCTTCTTGGAGGGGTCATCCTCCATTGTTCCATCGCCATTCCCTTCTTTTGGGGTGTCCACCATGTATCTGTCGTATGACGAGGTGGCCTTCCACTACCCTATAGGCGCTGGTTCTTGGTCGTCTCCTGCATCAGCGTCCATACCGTCGATGTCTTCGGAGTCGAAGTCGAGCATGTCGGTTAAATCATCGACAGTGGCTACAAAGTGGGTGGTGGGTGGGCTTTGAATTTCTTCGTTGTCTGCATCCCAACCTTGCTGACATAGTCCGGTCAGGGCTCTCCTGATAAAGAGAGAGACTTTAGTGAATTCAGAATGTCGCCGAAGGGCGAGTGCTGAAAGATGTCTGCGGCGGCGAACTCCATGATCGGAGCCCAATCGAGTTCGATCGGCAGGGGCGCGGAAGGTTCGGAGTCCGGCACCTTGGAGTCACGAGCTTCGCAAAGGACAAGGCTGGTGTTCGGCTTGATCGCCGTAGAGATTGCAGCCCCCGAGGCGGTGTCCAGCCACCCGTCCTCGATTGGCGCAGTCGGCTCCGAGCTAAGGGTCGGAGCGGACACTGGGGCGGCCTCCTGGGCACTGTTCGGCGGCAGAGCTAGATCATGCCCAACGTGACAATGCGTTGCGCTCGGCTGTGGCTCGAACCCGTCGAAGATCAAGTCTCCGCGGATGTCAGCCGTGTAGTTCAAACTTCCAAATCTGATCTGATGGCCAGGGGCGTAACTTTCGATCTGCTCCAGATGGCCAAGCGAATTGGCCCGCAGTGCAAAGCCGCCGAATACGAAGATCTGTCCAGGGAGAAAAGTCTCACCCTGGATCGCATCGTTTTTGATGATCGGAGGAGCCATCGGGCCTAAAGTTGACGACACAGAGGAACTCTCAATGAAAGCACCAATGTCGGTGTCAAAACCGGCGGATCTCGGGTAGGGGGTCCCGAACTGTGCGTCTAGGCGGATGGTAACAGGAGACAAGGGACACGATGTTTTTACCCAGGTTCGGGCCCTCTCGATGGAGGTAAAACCCTACTCCTGCTTGATTAATATTTATGATATGGGTAGTACAAGAGTAGATCTACCACGAGATCAGAGAGGCTAAACCCTAGAAGCTAGCATATGGTATGATTGTTGTTCATCCTACGGACTAAAACCCTCCGGTTTATATAGACACCAGAGAGGGCTAGGGTTACACAGAGTCAGTTACAATGGGAGGAGATCTACATATCTGTATCGCCAAGCTTGCCTTCCACGCCAAGGAAAGTCCCATACGGACACGGGATGAAGTCTTCAATCTTGTATCTTCATAGTCCAGGAGTCCGGCCAATGGTTATAGTCCGGTCATCCGGACACCCCCTAATCCAGGACTCCCTCAAGGACAAAGGACATGTTTCTCGTTTATGGAGGTGACGAAGAGCTCGTCGTAAAGGGTTACGTCGACGCTAGCTTCGACACAGATCTGGATGACTCTAAGTCACAAACCGGATATGTGTATATTTTGAATGGAGGGGCAGTAAGCTGGTGCAGTTGCAAGCAGAGCATCGTGGCGGGATCTACATGTGAAGCGGAGTACATGGCAGCCTCGGAGACAGCGCAAGAAGCTATCTGGATGAAGGAGTTCATCACCGACCTAGGAGTCATACCCAATGCGTCGGGGCCAATCACTCTCTTCTGTGACAACACTGGAGCTATTGCCCTTGCCAAGGAGCCCAGGTTTCACAAGAAGACCAGGCACATCAAGCGTCACTTCAACTCCATTCATGAAAATGTTCAAGATGGAGACATAGATATTTGCAAAGTGCATACAGATCTGAATGTCGCAGATCTGTTGACTAAACCTCTTCCGCGAGCAAAACATGATCAACACCAGAACTCTATGGGTGTTCGATTCATCACAATGTAACTAGATTATTGACTCTAGTGCAAGTGGGAGACTGTTGGAAATATGCCTTAGACGCAATAATAAAATGATTATTATTATATTTCCTTGTTCATGATAATTGTTTATTATTCATGCTATAACTGTGTTATCCGGAAATCATAATACATGTGTGAATAAATAGACCACAACATGTCCCTAGTAAGCCTCTAGTTGACTAGCTCGTTAATCAACAGATAGTCATGGTTTCCTGACTATGGACATTGGATGTCGTTGATAACAGGATCACGTCATTAGGAGAATGATGTGATGGACAAGACCCAATCGTAAGCATAGCACAAGATCGTGTATTTCGTATGCTAGAGATTTTCCAATGTCAAGTATCTTTTCCTTAGACCATGAGATCGTGTAACTCCCGGATACCGTAGGAGTGCTTTGGGTGTACCAAACGTCACAATGTAACTGGGTGACTATAAAGGTATACTGCATGTATCCCCGAAAGTATCTGTTGGGTTGCACGGATCGAGACTAGGATTTTGTCACTCCGTATGACGGAGAGGTATCTCTGGGCCCACTCGGTAATGCATCATCATAATGAGCTCAATGTGACCACGTGTTTGGTCACGGGATCATGCATTACGGTACGAGTAAAGTGACTTGCCGGTAACGAGATTGAACGAGGTATTGCGATACCGACGGTCGAATCTCGGGCAAGTAACGTACTGATTGACAAAGGGAATTGTATACAGGATTACTTGAATCCTCGACATCGTGGTTCATCCGATGAGATCATCGAGGAGCATGTGGGAGCCAACATGGGTATCCAGATCCCGCTGTTGGTTATTGATCGGAGAGTCATCTCGGTCATGTTTGCATGTCTCCCGAACCCGTAGGGTCTACACACTTAAGGTTCGGTGACGCTAGGGTTGTAGAGATATTGGTATGCGGAAACCCGAAAGTTGTTCGGAGTCCCGGATGAGATCCCGGACGTCACGAGGAGTTCCGGAATGGTCCGGAGGTACAGAATTCTATATAGGAAGTCCAGTTTCGGCCACCGGGAAAGTTTCGGGGGTCATCGGTATTGTACTGGGACCACCGGAAGGGTCCCGGGGGTCCACCGGGTGGGGCCACCTATCCCGGAGGGCCACGTGGGCTGAAAGGGGAAGGGAACCAGCCCCTGGTGGGCTGGTGCACCCCTCCTTGGGCCTCCCCTGCGCCTAGGGTTGGAAACCCTAGGGGTGGGGGGGCGCCCCACTTGACTTGGGGGGCAAGTCCCCCCCTAGGCCGCTGCCCTCCCCCCCCCCCCTTGGAGATGGGATCTCCAGGGCCGGCACACCCCCTAGGCCCCCTATATAAAGAGGGGGGAGGGAGGGCAGCCGCACCCTAGTCCCTGGCACCTCCCTCTCCCCCCGTACCACCTCTCCCTCTCGCTGAGCTTGGCGAAGCCCTGCCGAGATCGCCACTGCTTCCACCACCACGCCGTCGTGCTGCTGGATCTTCATCAACCTCTCCTTCCCCCTTGCTGGATCAAGAAGGAGGAGACGTCTTCCCCAACCGTACGTGTGTTGAACGCGGAGGTGCTGTCCGTTCAGCACTAGGATCATCGGTGATTTGGATCACGATGAGTACGACTCCCTCAACCCCGTTCTCTTGAACGCTTCTGCTCGCGATCTACAAGGGTATGTAGATGCACTCCTCTCTCTCGTTGCTAGATGAACTCCATGAATTGATCTTGGTGAAGCGTAGAATTTTTTTATTTTCTGCATTGTTCCCCAACACTCTTGCCTCTCTTCCTTTTCCTCATATCGAGACCTCCTCGATTAGACACTTCATCCACAAAAAACTTCAACAGAAAACTCGTAAGATCCGTTAGTATAATAAAGCAAATCATCACTCTAAGTACTGTTGCAAACCAATTCAATTTTTGTTTTTGCATTGTGTCTACTGTAATATAACTTTTCCATGGCTTAATCCACTAATATAAATTGATAGTTTCATCAAAACAAGCAAACTATGCATCAAAAATAGAATCTGTCAAAAATAGAACAGTCTGTAGCAATCTGAACATCCACCATACTTCTGGTATCCCAAAAATTCTACCAAAATTAGGATAAAATAAAAAAATTGTACATCAAGACAGTGCAAAAAGAATCAGAACCGTTTGGCGTTCCAGTTAAAAATGTAAAATCGGGCACTACAGCCAAAGTTTCTGTCCTACACCGTACAAACGGACAAGCATTGTAAACATCCTAAAGGAAAACCTTGGCACATTATTTTTATAATACAAAAGAATTGTACAAGGGGATAATTATTTTTGTTGAAAAGTTTCTGTAATCAAGATTCACCAAGTTTCCGTGAGCATGAACAAAGTTCAAGGCTAGCTCCCACTTCAACAATGCTTGTCTTTCTCACTTCCACTTTCCTTTTTGAAAAGTTTTGGGTTCCCCTCTTTATTTTTTGTTTTTAAACTTTATAAAAGCACTCAACAGAAATAAATGACTCTCTAAAACTTCCGTGTTGTCTCCCTGGCAGCGCTTTCTTTAAAGCCATTAAGCTAGGCATATAGTGCTCAAGTAATGGATCCACCCGGATCCCAAGGTATATCAAAGCCAATTTTAAATAACAATGATTTGTAATTTAGTAGTGAGCACAAAGTAACATATATGATGCAACAACGAAGTCTAACTCTCTTCCTATGCATCGGCATGTCATAAAAGAGCAATTCATGCACACCAAGTAAAGGCCAATGCATAGTATAAGCAGTTTCTTGCAATTCTATCGTATTGGAAACATAGAGAGGTAGAGATAAAGTTCCTCTCTCATAATAATTGCAAGTAGGAGCAGCAAGCACATGCATATTATATATATCAAAATCATCATGTGTAGTAGTAAAAGGCAACCCATCTATATAATCCTTAATAAGCACAAACTTCTCCGATATAATGTAGTTTGGAGAATTCAAAAAGATAATAGGACTATCATGCGTGGATGCAATAGCAACAATTTCATGTTTAACATAAGGGACTATAGCAAGTTCATCTCCATAAGCATAATTCATATTGGCATCTTGGCCACAAGCATAGCAAGCATCATCAAAAAGGGATATTTCAAGAGAATCAACGGGATCATAACAATCATCATAGCAATCATCCTTCGGTAAGCATGAAGGGGAATTAAACAATGTATGAGTTGAAGAGTTACTCTCATTAGAAGATGGGCACGGGTGATCAATCCGCTCTTCCTCTTTTTGTTCTTCGCTCTCCTCATCATCTTTTTCATCCAATGAGCTCACAGTTTCATCAATTTCTTCTTCCATAGCTTCCTGCAAAATATTAGTCTCTTCTTGGACAACGGAGACTTTGTCAATAAATGCATAAACATTGTAATTGTATTCATAATTTTCATAGCAATATTTCAATATAGCAAAAATTTTAGGCCTATAAACATCATCATCAAAAGCTTCATTCTTTTCTAACAAAGATTCAATTTCATAAGCAACCTTAAAAGCAACAAATTCTTCAATTTGTTCAACATCATAGTAATCATATATACCATTAGCATAAGAAGCTAAGGTTTCATTATCATTAAATTTGCAACGAAAGGGAAGGTGTGGAGCCTTCATCCTAGAGCAACAAGTATAATCATATCTCAAGCATAGATCCCGAGCATACCAACACAACATATTAATTTGATCCCATAATAGTTTCCCTTTTTGTGTCAAGCAATAATCCCTAAAGTATTCACGTTGATCCAATGTTACTCCCATTATAAAGTTGAATAGGTTTTTCTCAGGATTATCAAAGTAGTACATAATATTTTTCACATAATGATCATCGAGGGTTTTAAGAGGTTCCTCATCTACATGAGTAGCAAGTACACCTAATTTTTTTCGTATTTCGTGTTCCATATCCATAACTAAAGATAAAGAACAACTAAGAATAGCAAATAAAAATTACTTAGTGATAAAGCAAACAAGCACACACGAGAATATTCACCGCACGGTATGACTCCCCGGCAACGGCACCAGAAAAAGGTCTTGATGACCCGCAAGTATACGGGATAGTTGTAGCCTCTTTCGATAAGTAAGAGTGTCGAACCCAACGAGGAGCTAAAGGTAGAACAAATACTCTCTCAAGTCCTATCGGCCACTGATACGACTCTACGCACGCTTGATGTTCACTTTACCTAGAACAAGTATGAAACTAGAAGTACTTTGTAGGTGTTGTTGGATAAGTTTGCAAGATAATAAAGAGCACGTGAATAAAAAGTACGGGCTGTTTAGATAAAGATGCAATAAAGTAAATATAGCCAGTGTGGAAAAGTGGTGGTAGGAGTTGTGGAATTGTCCCTAAGTAGTTGACTACTTTACTAGACCGATAGCAAGTTTTATGTGGGAGAGGCCATTGCTAGCATGTCATCCCTGACTTGGAATTCTATGCACTTATGATTGGAACTATTAGCAAGCATCCGCAACTACTAACATTCATTAAGGTAAAACCTAACCATAGCATTAAGATATATTGGTCCCCCTTCAATCCCGTATGCATCAATTTCTATGCTACCTTGAAGCTTCTGTCACTCTAGCCCTCCAATACATAGTCCTCTCAACATACAACTAACCCTATGGTGTGATCCACGCGCGCGCTCATATGATGGGCACCAAAGGACAACAACATAACCACAAGCAAATTAAATCAATCATAGCAATTCATCAACTACCAATAGGACAACGAAAATCTACTCAGACATCATAGAATGGCAACACATCATTGGATAATAATATGAAGCATAAAGCACCATGTTCAAGTAGAGGGTACAGCGGGTTGAGGGAGAGTTGACCGCTGTAGATACAGGGGGGGAGGTGATGGAGATGTTGGTGAAGATGGCAGAGGTGTTGGTGAAGATCGCGGTGATGATGATGGCCCCCGGCAGCGCTCCGGCGCCACCGGAAGCAAGGGGGAGAGAGCCCCCCTTCTTCTTCTTCTTCCTTGGCCTTCTCCCTAGATGGTAGAAGGGTTTCCCCTCTGGTCCTTGGCTCCCATGGCGTGGGAGGGGCGAGAGCCCCTCCGAGATTGGATCTATCTCTCTGTTTCTGCGTTCTTAGATTCTGCCCCTTCACCGTTTCTTTTATATCCGGAGATCCGTAACTCCGATTGGGGTGAATATTTCGCCCAGTTTTTCTCATAAAATTAGCTTTCTTGCGGCAAAAGAAGAGCGTTAACCGCCTTACAGGTGGCCCAGGAGAGTGCCAGGCGCGGCCAGGGGGGAGGGCGCGCCCCCCTATCTCCTGGCCACCTCGGGCACCGCTTCGCGTTGATTCTTCCTCCGGAAAATCCCAAATATTTCAAAATAATTCTCCGTCTGTTTTTATTCCGTTTGGATTCCGTTTGATATTGGGTTTCTGCAAAACATAAAACATGCAACAAACATGAACTAACACTGGGCACTGGATCAATATGTTAGTCCCAAAAATAGTATAAAAAGTTGTCAAAAGTATATGAAAATTGAAGAATATTGGCATGGAACAATCAAAAATTATAGATACGGCGGAGACGTATCATCCATTTGTTGCAGGATTTTTTAGTATGGCTATGAGCGGGCTTAAAAAATGAGGATGATGATGATGATGATGATAATAAAAAAAATAGAGGAATGTGATATTCTTGGTTCTACCGGTCATGCTATTTTGTAGAAAAGCCCCTCACCTTTTTATATATCAACCCACAATCCAAAAAAGGTTTGATTTTTCTTTCTCACACATACTGGGAACCCTGCTGCTCTTATAGGCCATTGTTGCAGGACTTCTTTCTTACAGGTTGCGAGTGGGCTTCAAAATCATGAAAAAAAAAGTTGCCACTACGGGGATTCGAACTGAAGACCATCCACAATGAGGTAATCTGTGTTAACCACCTAAACTGGTAGATGCAAGATTACGAAACAGGGATACTGAAGTACTATTAAGAAAGACAAAGGATGCATGAATATTCACATATGGCAGATGTGGTGACAGCTGAGGCGACGACCATGCAGGATGGTCTGGTATTTGCAAATTCTCTAGGATTTCCTTGCGTGGAAACTGAGTCAAATTCCCTAAATGTGATTCAGTTCTGTGATGGATTGTCGAGGTGGTGGGATGCAGCAGCAGCGTTATTCGCGGAGTGTGTGCATGTGGCATCGTCAATTGGGAAGATCATCTATAGACATTGTTATCGTTCTACTAATCAAGCGGCGCATGTGCTAGCTAAATTTTGCATTTGTAATAAGACCTCAATGAGTTGGACAGATGAGCCCCAAGGCTGTCTCTAGTTCCTAATCTCATAGATGATGTACTTCCTTTTGTTGATTAATAAAGCTAGCCATGATGGCCTTTCCTCAAAAAAATAGTCTCACCTTAGTTTCTTACATTGAATTCCACCAATTTATATACAATCGCAAGTTGCCTAAAATATGAACAAGCAACCTAAGTAATTGATTGGAAATGCATTAAAAAGAGAACGTGCCTTTATCGGAAAGGAGGGATCCTGGGTTGGATATGCCTTGATTTGTGCGCAGCTTTGCATAATTATAATTAAAATGTATTGTGGGCTACCACACATCCTTGAAGGATTAAAAGAGAGATTGTAAAGATTGAAAAAGAAGGATTTGTGCATTCAAAAGAGGGATTGCTATTTGATGATCCAAAGAGAGATTGGAAAGGAGGAATTTGTGGGCTGCCATACATGGTGTACAAACTCGATTGAAATCCATAGAAAAGATTGTGAGGGATTAAATCGAGAGCATACAGATGAAGGATTTAAAGACACTGAAATAAAATAGCAATTATGAGAAATAAAACCCTATCAGTCAAAATCCTCTCTCATACCCTTGAAGGAATTTAACATTGTGCGCCAATTTTCCTTGCATTGCGATACATCTTATGATCCTTATTAAATTTCCATCAATTTTTTCTTTCCCATTGCTACGCATGGGCATATGTGCAAATATGAATATCATATATTTAGACTGAACTTTTTTAATTACCTTGTAGTTAGAACTTGTACTTTTCGAATATGGTTTTAACTAATACATATTTTATTATATTTAACAAATGTGTAATAATATTAGTAGGCATTGAGATACTACAATGTATTTATTATAAATTTGAACCTGTGACAAATACTTAACTAAATTACACGCATATATAATATGAAGTGCGATGTAGTAGTTTCCTTTTCTATATATTGTCTCTTCTTTTGTTGTTTTAAACTAAATTCTTTGAGATCCAATAGAAGGAAAATAAAACATAAATATAAGTCTTCACAGATTAGTCCATGCCATTTATATCAACCGCAAAGTTATATTAACATTATTATTTTTATTGTAATTTCCTTAAATATCACGACAAAGAGCTATAAAGTTGAGTTATGTATCCAGAATGCATGATTGCCTATTTTTTGTGCAACTGAACAAGAGGGATACCTATCTACAAATTAAATAGAAAATTCTAGAATATTAAAAATATTTCCTAGTGGTTTGTCTTAAAAAGGATGTGTTGGTGTTATGGAAACAACCCTTGACTAGGAGGTATCAGTAATGTCGTTGTACACAAACATAAACAACATAAAACCGTTTTGAATCGGTTTAATCATCTCAACGGAGCGAGACCTTGTCCTATGTTAGGAAGGCCTCGAGTGGGGCTAGATGGTCAAAGGCTTCGAGTCACAATGCGACTAGTCGGAACCCTCTCCCGAACCATATGGGACAAAGTCCTAACACAACTCCCCGGACTTGATGCTAGAGTGACTTAGAACTTTTCTTTACAAAGAGAATATATTAATATTGTGAAGATACCAATTACACCCGGCCTCTGCAACAACATGCCGTAAAGACATTATAAGATGCACACAACCAAAAGAAGAAGAAGAAGAAGAACAAAAGATCCGACTACAATGACCAATTCCTTATAACAGCAGCATACAGATGGCAGATCAATGATGGTCGGCATGAAGCAGAACACCGTCTTGACGCTAGAAGAACTCTAGGACCGCCGCCGGAGAGGAACAGATCTGGCCCGGGAACCCCAGATCCGCCGCAATCATACATCATGATATTTTGTTTTTCTATGCAATTCACAAATACTCCCTCCGGTCCTTTTTACTTTGCATATTAGGTTTGTCTGAAGTCAATCTCATCTAACTTTGACCAAGTTTATATAAAAAATTATAGACATTCACATAACAACACCAATATCATTAAATTCATCTTGAAATATATTTTCATATTATATTTATTAAATATTATAGATGCTAATAATTTTTAATATAAATTTGGTCAAACTTAGCAAAGTTTGACTTTCAGCAAAACCAATGTGCAGAGTAAAAAGGACCGGAGGGAGTACATCTATTTTTTCAAGGCATATATTTGTGAACCCCTTGGGCCTTGCACTACCGCCCTTCTGGCCCTGCCACCCAAGGGCTGATTCTGGTTCGAAATATTTCAGGCAACAAACCGAGCTATTTCTTTCTGACTTAATTTCCTAAAATTTACCACATGGCATACGTTGTAAGCAATCTTCAAATTAATTTCAAAAAAATTACAATGGCGGCTGTACTAAACTCGTAGATTCAGCTAGAGCTTCTGCCACGGTTGAACAACTGAAGCGAGAAGAACAAACAATGAGCTGGAGCAACAAAATCAAACAACATCAGCAATTCAGCATAGTGGTAAAAAATGAATGAGTGATCTACATATATACTTCCAGAACAATACGATCTACATACACTTTGTTTCAGCAGGTTAAAATAATGTGTTTATCACCGCACAGACTGATGCGCTGCATCAACGAACAGTAACATATTTCACATGTGCTCTTAAAACCAATCAACTCCTGAAGCACAAAGTTCAGAAGATTTCAGGCAGCAAACCCAGCTATATATTTCTTTCCAACTTCATCAATTTCCTAAAATTTACAGTGGCGGGCTATACGGTAAACCCTTCAATTAACCCAGCTAGCTCCGGCCACAGTTGAAGGACCGGAGCGAGAAGAACGAACGGTGAGCTGCAGTAACACAATCAGACAGCATCAGCAATTCAGAAACGAGGTACGATCTGGAACAGACATAAAAATCATGGTAATTAATCCAGATCTTATTAATAGCACAAGTGAGTACGCAGTAATTACCTTTTGGTGATTTCTCTGGTGGAGCTATCTCACACAGCTCAGACTTTGCAGGAGAAGCAGCAGCCACGAGGCTCTGCAGAGAGCAGGCTGCACAAACATTCAGAACTCGTTAGCCGTCAGAAAGAAAATCACATTCAAATTAGTAATTCATATTCTAATTTCATCAGTCTAATTGAATTTGAAACTGCCATTAACTGCAGAAACTTTCTCCATTTTATCGGTACAAAATGAGCTATGAATCTGTCTGTCAGTGGCTCAGTGGCTCAGTGCAAGTGATAAAAATGTTCCCATTTCTTTACCCTGTGGCGAGGCGGCATATTGATCCGTGTCGTCGGAGGCAGCGTCCGAGGAGGAGCCCAGCACCCTGGGCCTGATCGAGTCGGCGGCGGCCGGCCACCGCTCGTTCGCGCCATCGTCGTCGTCGATCGTCGGAGAGCTGCAGTCGACAATGACCGTGGTAGCGCCCTCCCTGCTGCCTCTGTTCTTCTTCCCGAAACTCAGGAACCTCTTCTTGAACCCCATCGCCGTCCCTCTCGGAGACGTCGTCGGCGCCGCGCCGTAGGCTCTTCTCCCCACGCTTCCCGGCGTCGATACCGCCGGGACGCTCCTCCCTCCGGTGGGGCTCTGGCCCTCTCGCCTCTTCTGCAGCAGCGCGGCATCCTCCACGAGCAGCCTCTCGATGGACTGGGCCCGGGAGCTGCAGGAGGGCGGGCTGCTGGGAGCGGAGACCCGGCCTGACATGGAGGACACCGAGTCGGAGCTTCCCCTCGCCGCCGCTTCTTCGGCAGTCGCCGCCGTAGGTCCCTCGTCTGCATCGTCTGTGCAATTCTTGACCGATGCGTCCTCCTCGACGACGGACTTCTTCTTGATGAAGACGTAGCTCGGCTCGGTCTCCGAGTCGCTGGTGATCTCTCCGTTACCAAGCTTCGCCTCCGGCGACCGCACCACGATCTCCTCGGCATCGCGTCTCTCCGGGTCGCCGGTGATCTCTCCATTCTTCGCTTCAGGTTCGCCACCATCTACTGCTAGAGCTGCACTGTCCACTACCTCGCCACCATCTGATGCCGGCGAGGCGGCTCGCGCGTTCTCGGTGCCAGTGCCATGGTCACTCGCCAAGAACGGTGTCAGGGAAGAAGCCTTCTGAGCTTCACCAATGTCGGAAGCAGCACCAAGGTCGCTCATCGGTGCAGCCACGTTCGCGTTCTGCGGCAGCGTTGCTTCCCTGACACCCTCCATGCCGCCGGAGCTGGACGGCCGGGGGAAGCTGCGCGGCGGCTTCGGCTTAGGACCAGCCTGCCTGAGTGAGCCGTGCCCCTTCGCCGAGGCGCTCTTGCTCCCCGACAAGGCCTTGCGCTTCGGCGCGGCGCCGGTCACTGGCCGGGCTCGGTGGCCGTGCTTCCTGCCGGCGCCGTCGTCAGTGCCTGCCGGTGGCTCGGGTGGTTCCTGCGCGACCGCGCGCCGTATCCCGACGTCAGGGCGGGTGCTTTTGACCAGGTTGGCCGACGAGAAGCTCCTCCTGGTGCGCGGGTGCTTCTTGCCGGAGACCATGCCCGGAGCAGCCACGTCAGAGCTCCTTCTCCTCTCGCCGCCGCCCTCGGTTTCCTGCTGCACCATGGAGCCTAAAGTTATTAAATCTGTACAATACGCTCCTCGGTGCAAATGGTGATGCACCTTTTTTTTTGAGAGAGAGAGAGAGATGGTGATCCGCAATACTATGGGAGTAAAAGAAGGGACGTAAGGAAGAATGTAAGCTAGACTTTTTGATTTTTATTAGTAACAAGTAAATATTTAAACGCTTTTATATTATGAGACGAAGGGAGTAAATTATAGCATCTTCAATATCGTAGTACTTTCACAGTATATTTTAAAAAGAGGTCTTCGTCTCCAACTATTTTTTTCTAAGCAAAATGAGAAAATTGTGTTTTCAGAAATTGAAGTATTCATTAGCCAGGCATTAGAATACTGAGGTTTTATATTACCATGGTTTTTAAAATATTAGTGTCAAACTAAGCTTAATACTCCTAGTTACTCGTAAATAGAAAAGGGACCAACTATTCATGGGAGCGACTATTATGCATAGCATGAGCAAAATCGTGCACTCAGTTGAATCTGTGTGAATTTGTGAATGTGAATCAAGGAACTAAGAAGGTTTCATCCACCTCGAACCGTCTTCTTTCTCTAGTCCCAAAGAACCTCCCTCAAATGCTAGCGGACCCGCCACTCGCAACGGACGGTGCTCCCACACCACCTTGCCACCCTGTCCTCCCCAAGTCGTCTCCTCTTCGCATGGTCCACCCAACCCCTCCTCGAGCATCCCCTTTACCCGGCTCTAAGGCCTTGTACAATGGGAGGTGCTTAGAAGAATAAACCGAGTTTTTCTGAAGCACCGGTGCCTATTTCTACAGGAGAGACGCTTAGTTAAGCGTCTATCCTGTACAAATAAGCACCGGTGCTTAAGGAAAGCTTGGTTTATTTCTCTAAGCACCTCCCCTAAGCACCTCCCATTGTACAAGGCCTAACAAGCCCCTCCCTCGCCCTCGCATCCACAACGGTCAAGCTTCTACTTTTCTCTCACCGGCCCCGTCTCCTACCCGTTCAAAACTTGGGCTCGCTGCACCCTGGCAATAGCAAATGCGGATATTGGGGCTGTTTGGATTGGTGCCAATGGTTGCCCGATCAAAACTTTGGCATTGACCGGAGTGCAGGCAACCGTTTGGTTGGGCTCCAACTTTTTGGTTCACCCCATGCTCAGCAACCTTTCACGTTCAGTTTACGACCAATTTATTGGCGAGGCGAGGGCGGCCGATTCCTCTGCCAAAATATTGGCCTGCCCCTTGTTGGCAGGGCGAACAGGGGCAAAATCCAAACAGCCCCATTTATTAGATGCTTGTAATGTTTTGGTTTCAACCAAATAGCTCTCCACAGTCGGATCTCCACATCCTTCTTCTTCCTCCAACAATCGCCTCTGCCTTATATTTCTCACAATCATCGACGGAACCTCCGCCCCCTCCCCCACTTCGCCCGGGCGGTGCTACCGCATGCTGCCTTGCCTTTCTGTGGCGTCCCATCTCAGCCTCGAGGCAGCCCTAAGCTGGAATTGTACTAAGTGCGTCTCTAACCCGGTCCATCAATTTGTTCCTATATGTCTGAACTGAACCGTCTAGACATTATCAGGCCTCCAAGGCTACACCTCATTTGTCCGCAGTCTGAAATCATCCAGACCAACCCCAAAACATGGGCGGGGGCGGGGGAGGGGAGCTCTAGGAGAGTCCAAACGGTCCGCCCGACCCACTGTCAGTTGGAGCACGTTTCCAACCCATCTCTTTCTCCTCTCGGTTCGTGTGACCCGCCTCACAACCCAATTACAAGGGATACCGTTGGAGGGCCTTCGCCCGACTGGCTGTCTGACATTTGAGGAGGTCTGTTTAGTGGTTGCCATTGGAGATGCCGGAGCACGCCCAGGCCACGGAGTAATAGCAGACACGAATAGAAAATTATGACATTTATTATTTAAAACATTTTCGCAACACATACTATGAATGGAGAGAATATATGAATACCCATTTGGTATATAATCGTTTTGAAAGTCAACGCGTTTGATATGACACGAGGTGGAGCCTGGTCTGATCGTGACCCGACAATATCTGCGACAGGCTAAGGGTTGACCCGACCGATGCGACAGCGTGTTCAAAGTACCTGTTCTACATGGCAAGCACGAACGGTGCAAACTTTCGGCAGCCGACACGGAGCCAAAGCGGGACTCCTCCTTTTGGCGACTATTCTTCTACATGCGCCTCCACTCCTGCTGTGTGCATGTCGCAGCATGAGGACGAGATGAACGAACGCATTCAATTCAATTCACCGTGGGCACAGACAGAAGGGCACTGCACCTGCAGGCCGCCAAACATGCTGATCGTGTCGTGGTCAGGCCGAAAGCGTGACCTCTTTACTGACGACGACACACAAAATCAGCGTCCGACGCTGCACTGCAGTGGTCGTGATCTCACTCTTGTTTCCCTTCTTTCGGTGCGGTGTGGCATTGCACTGCGCACGAGAACTTTGTTGCTCTGGTGGGCTAAATTGTGCGGACGTCGGTGCGTGTGTGTCGTCGTCGTCCGCCAACAGCGCACGTAGGGCGGGCGGGCGGGCAGGAGAAACCGGAGGGCGTCACGTCACGTCTGCCGCCGGTGCAGCCGTACGGCGGTGCAACATGAAGTTAAGCGCAACCAGACCGACGGATCAACCACCGTCTAATCAACGCCATGCATAAACCACAAGCAAACAAAATAGCTAGGCTGCATGCATGCATGCATGGGCGCGGGAGATGGCGTGCATCGCTTTCACCAGTTAATTCAGATAGAAATGCATCGACCGGTCGAGCACAACCTGCCTCGATCGTGTGAAGCACGCACGCGTTGGAGGAGGAGCACGCAGAGCCGCAACGCCCAACCGTAAGTACGCGTCCAAAAACGACGTGTGTTTACTTTGAAGGGGTCGGCTAAGATAGGCGAAAACCACAGCAAGGCAGGCAGGCACGCACGCACGCGCGTACGTGTCGTGACAGCGACCGCACAGAAAGTCATCGGCGGAACGAGCGGTAACGGAATTACCTACCTCTCCGGCCGCGCCGTCGACGTCCTCCGCGGTGGCCGGGCCGCCGCCGCCGCCGCGTCCGAGCTGCGCCCAGAGCGCCATGACCTCGGCCTCCTTGCGCTCCATGCGCGCGCGCCACACGGACCGCAGCCGCTCGTCCCTCCGCCGCGTGTACACCTCGTACATCCTCCCCCGCACGCCGGCCCCGCCCCCGGTGTCTCCCGCCGCCGCGTCCTCCTCGACGCGGCCGTTGCCCACGACACCGGCGTCGTCGTCGGGTGCGGGGGCGAGGACGAGGAGGTGGGCGTCGTCGTCGTCGTCGACGAGGCTGCTGATCCTCCCGGAGGAGGCCAGGCGCTGCTTGTAGCCGGCGAACTGGCGCTCCAGCTCCGCGGCCATCGCCCACAGGTCCACGGCGCCGTCGCGCAGCGTCATGGCGGCGAGGCGGAGGCGGGACCTGGACCTCTGGTGCACGCTTCGGGTTGTGGATTTCGTTTGACTCTCGAGGATGGAAGGGGAATTAAGGGGAAGGCGCGCGGGAAGGGAAGGAAGACGGGCCGGGCGGGCGGTGGCGGACGTCGTGGGCGCATGCACTCGGTCAGATCGGCCGGTGTCGGTCGCGACCCGCGAGAGCGTGCGTGTGGGTTCGAGTGGACGGTTCGAGTTCGATCGACCGTTGCGCGCCAGGCAAGCCATGCGGGCTCGCGCGCGGGGTAATATTTGTTGTTGGGGTGGGAGCCGGTCGGGCTAGGTCCAAATGTTTTTTTTTTTGAAAGAAAGCTAGGTCCAAATGTTGGGTGACGTCGACCGGAGCCACTTTCTATCTGTCTAGCCGCATCGCGTATACGTACGTAATACATGATCCCACCATAAGATATGTATCCGATTTAATTTGTTCGTCGCGAACTCGCCGTCATTTAATCAGGTGGATGGATGGATGGATCATTTCCTGATGACTTCCACCGATCGATCGATCGACGTCCAAGGCCGTAGATATCGATCTCCGGATAAGAACGCACCAAATCATGTGGATATGCGTCAAAATAAATAAATCATGTGATATGTACATCAGTATCCCTTCTAAAATTAACAAGACACATGGATATATGTAGTTTAGTTGAAGGAGTTTGCATGTACGCATTCGGTATAAACTAACTTTTTGGTACAATAAACTAACTAATCGCGTACAGTTCTGCCAATATTTGTCAGCTCTGAAACTTTCGCATATCTCGTCAGTGAGACCAGGTGGTACGCCAATCTGATTGGCACACATACACACGGACATGGGAATAAAAACAGATCTCTAGTGTAAAAAATGTTCTAAGTATATGGGACTGAGGAAAGTACTGTAGCTTAGAAGCATGTTGTCGCAGACGACAAGGATCCCCGGCCAGCCGTCTCTTCTCCTCGCGCCGGCCTGTACGCGCGCGAGCTCTGTCTCGTGCTCCAGTCCAACATAAGGAAAATGGAACGTCGCAACGTACAGAAAAAGAACAAGTCGATCAGTTTGATCCAGCATTTTGCTCCTCGATCTTCTCTGGGCACCTCTGCGCTGCATGCGCATTCATCATCTTTCATTTACGCAGGCGTGCAGTGGCAGGGGCACCCGATGCATGCATGCATGCAGCCTTGGTAGCGAGGACCTGCCGTGTTAACCGCCGGACAGTGGTTGTCCCCGCTCGACGCCGGCCGGCCAGTCTACGTGACTATCTGCATGCACCACTGCCCGTAGCCCCTGCCCTGCGACGTCGCCTTAAATTTGCTGCCGTTGGAACGAGGCAGAGAGAAGTGCCTGCGTACTACGGGGACATGCAGCCAGCCGTTAGCGCGCGCCGCATTTACGCAGCGATGCGTTTCGTTGCTTTGCTGATAGATCGATCGAGGCTGCCGCCGGTCGGTGGGTGTCCCCGGTGGACGCCTGCCGGCCGGTCTGCGTGACTGCCTGCGTCTGCATGTACCGCCCGGCCGTAGCCTGCAAGGTCGCCTTTAAGCTGCTGCTGCTGGCCGGTCGATGTTTCTCCCGTCAGCCATCACGAGAATGCAGTGCAGTGCCTGCCGCACTGGTGCAGTTTGCACAAGAACTGCTTTTACTAGTACCACTTCGCGCGTAGCGTGCCTTCATCTAGGATGGATCCATCTCCATGCAGGGATCTACTCCTGCTTACTCCCTCCGTTCCCAAATACTCCCTCCGTAAACTAATATAAAAGCGTTTAGAATACTAAAATAGTGATCTAAACGCTCTTATATTAGTTTACAGAGGGAGTACTTGTCTTTCTAGGCATTTCAAATGGACTCAACATACGGATGTATATAGACATATTTTAAAGTGTAGATTTACTTATTTTGTGCCGTATGTAGTCACTTGTTGAAATCTCTGAAAAGACAAGTATTTAGGAACGGAGGGAGTACAATTCTAGCGGTAGCATGTATGCCACTGTCTGCATCGCACGACGAAGCGGCAGGGCTAGACAGGCTCGATCGCGGTGGCCAAATTAATCAATTCGAGAATGTGCATGGAAGTGGACCGGCCGGGCCGGACGGCGATTTGTAAAGGCTGGACCAGAAACCAGTGCTCTGAATCGCTGCCCCGGCCCGGAACACGTCGGACAAGCTACGAGGGTAGCTAGGCATGCATGCATGACCCCATTCCCACGAGCCTCCCCGGCCGGCCGGGCTCGCCGGTGATCAGCATAGCCAGGTCCATTTTCTCTTAGGAGCGTCTACGTGTTCCAACGCAAACAAAAAAAAGAGCGTCTACGTGTTGGTCGTCCGAAAACTTTGTATTTATCGGTCGACGAATCCTGACCGCCGGGTCCTCTTTCTATTTTTTTTAAAAGCTAAAACGCCCTCCGGCTCTTTATTCATTAGGCGCTAGCATGTCTGACTGCAAACACTCAGTCAGCCACCCAGGGATTGTATCATACACATGTATAAAAACACTCATATTTAACGAATGCCTAGCTACACGGTGAGCCGCCATATTAGTCTGATGACCCGAGAACCGTAGCCTGAATCCCTGAAACCCAGTAGCCATCTTGATAACATGTCGATCTCTGATGTGCATCCCAGAGCCGTTGAATCTCCCGACAGTCCGTCTCCATCACTACATGCTGGACACCCATGTCTTGTGCCAGGATGATCGCGTCCCTGCATGCAAGCAACTCAATGGATAACGGGTCCGTAACCCCGTCATACCTTGAGCCTCCAGCTCTAATGAAAGTACCATGATGATCTCGAGCAATATAGCCCGCTCCTCCTCGCACGAGACCCATATCCGTTGCTCCATCCATATTGATCTTAGTCCACCCCTCCTCTGGTGGCATCCACCTCGGTCTGGTCGTGGTTGGGGTCTTCTTCCTCTCCGGGATCTCAAGTGCCCGCACAATCTCCTCAATAATCACCATAGATTTCAGAGGTTGATAAACCAAATCACCATGTGTGTAATTGTTTCTTGAGTGCCATCACTGGTAGAAAAAGAGGCTTCCATACGCCCCCATTAGTCCCCAAAACAATCGAACCGCGACCAAAGGGGTCTTTAGTCGCGGTTCGGGAGAAGACCCGCGACCAACTATCTGGGCCCAGCGCGCTCGGTCGACAGCTGGCGGACGGGAGGGGCTTTAGTCCCGGTTGGCCTGGCCAACCGGGACTAAAGGTCCCCGAAGGCCTTTAGTCACGGTTGGCCAGGCCAACCGGGACTAAAGGCCCATCCCTATATATAGGACTCAGCTCACTTCACTTCACTCAGCTCACTTCACAATTTTCAGAAGGTGGTGGTGGATTTGCTTTTGGTTTCTCCTATGCACACAAGGTGTTTGATGAAATGCCCGAGAGCCTGAAACAAACATGATATAAAGTGTCCGAGCCACACTTGAGCTTTCTCATTTATTTTTCCTCCGCGATCGCGGTTAGCAACTTGAACCTTTCATGTGTCATTGATAAAATACGCATGTGTGTAGTTCATTGTTTAATTTGTATTATTTCTAGCTAGTTAGTTTAACAAATGCATCATGGTTAATTATATACTTTATATAATAATAATGCAGATGAATCGGCAATGGATGTACGGTCCCCGACTCTCCGGCGAGTTCACTACGGGTTTGAAATATTTCCTCGTAGTGGCAAATGCGAACAAGCAGCAAGGTTTTATTATCTGTCCATGTGCTGTCTGTAAGAATCAGAAGGGTTACTCCTCCTCAAGAGACGTTCACATGCACCTGCTTCGGCATGGTTTCATGCCAAGCTATAATTGTTGGACCAAGCATGGAGAAAGAGGGGTTAGAATGGAAGAAGATGAAGAAGGGGATGATATCGATGACAACTATCATGATCATTTCGGTGATACTTTCATGGAGGATGATGCTGAAGGTGGGGAAGGGTTAGGTGAAGGTGAAGAAGAGGCACATGATGAGCCCGCTGATGATCTTGGTCGGACCATTGCTGATGCACGGAGACGCTGCGAAACTGACAAGGAGAGGGAGAATTTGGATCGCATGTTAGAGGATCACAAAAAGTCGTTGTATCCAGGATGCGATAATAGTCTGAAAAAGCTGGGCTGCACACTGGATTTGCTAAAATGGAAGGCACAGGAAGGTGTAGGTGACTCATCATTTGAAAATTTGCTGAAAATGTTGAAGAATATGTTCCCGAAGAATAACGAGTTGCCCGCCAGTACGTACGAAGCAAAGAAGGTTGTCTGACCTCTAGGTTTAGAGGTTCTGAAGATACATGCATGCATTAATGACTGCATCCTCTACCGCGGTGAATACGAGAATTTGAATGAATGCCCTGTATGCACTGCATTGCGTCATAAGATCAGAGGCGATGACCCTGGTGACGATGTTGAGGGCGAGAAACCCAGGAAGAGGGTTCCCGCCAAGGTGATGTGGTATGCTCCTATAATACCACGGTTGGAACGTCTGTTCATGAACAAAAAGCATGCCAAGTCGTTGCGATGGCACAAAGAGGACCGTAAGTCCGACGGGGAGTTGAGACACACCGCTGATGGAACGCAATGGAGAAAGATCGACAGAGTTTTCAAAGATTTTGCAGCTGACGCAAGGAACATAAGATTTGGTCTAAATACTGATGGCATTAATCCTTTTGGCGAGCAGAGCTCCAGCCATAGCACCTGGCCCGTGACTCTATGCATCTACAACCTTCCTCCTTGGTTGTGCATGAAGCGGAAGTTCATTATGATGCCAATTCTCATCCAAGGCCCTAAGCAACCCGGCAACGATATCGATGTGTACCTAAGGCCATTAGTTGAAGAACTTTTACAGTTGTGGGCCATACCTGGTGTACGTGTCTGGGATGAGCACAAAGGAGAGGAATTTGACCTACGAGCGTTGCTTTTTGTAACCATCAACGATTGGCCTGCTCTCAGTAACCTTTCGGGACAGACAAATAAGGGATACAATGCATGCACACACTGCTTACATGAGACTGAAAGTGTACGTTTGGTTAATTGTAAGAAGAACGTGTACCTGGGTCATCGTCGATTTCTTCCCCGAAATCATAACGTAAGAAAGAAAGGCAAGCATTTCAACGGGAAGGCAGATCACCGGCCGAAGCCTGCGGAACGTACTGGTGCTGAGATATTTGATATGGTCAAGGATTTGAAAGTCATCTTTGGAAAGGGTCCTGGCGGACAATCAGTTCCGCGGGGAGTTGACGGGCACGCACCCATGTGGAAGAAGAAATCTATATTTTGGGAGCTAGAATATTGGAAAGTCCTAGATGTCCGCTCTGCAATCGACGTGATGCATGTTACGAAGAATATTTGCGTGAACCTGCTAAGCTTCTTGGGCGTGTATGGGAAGACAAATGATAAAAAGGAAGCACGGCAGGACCAGCAACTTTTGAAAGACCCAGATGACCGGCATCCGGAATGGTTTCAAGGTCGTGCAAGCTACGCTCTTACCAAAGAAGAGAAGGTCATTTTTTTGAATGCCTGAGCAGTATGAAGGTCCCGTCTGGCTTCTCGTCGAATATAAAGGGAATAATAAACATGTCGGAGAAAAAGTTCCAAAACCTGAAGTCTCACGACTGCCACGTGATTATGACGCAATTGCTTCCGATTGCTTTGAGGGGGCTCCTACCGGAAAATGTTCGAGTAGCCATTGTGAAGCTATGTGCATTCCTCAATGCAATCTCTCAGAAGGTAATCAATCCAGAAGATCTA
Source organism: Triticum timopheevii (assembly GCA_963921465.1). Lineage (NCBI taxonomy): Eukaryota > Viridiplantae > Streptophyta > Magnoliopsida > Poales > Poaceae > Triticum > Triticum timopheevii. The sequence goes on along the minus strand of OY997272.1, from coordinate 527,392,093 downwards.
CCACGGTTACAGAACGATGTGGTCCAATGCCTTGTCAGTTTCGAGTTGGTGTTCCCACCATCCTTCTTCGATATTATGACGCACCTCCTGGTCCACCTAGTCGAAGAGATTTCCATTCTCGGTCCTGTATTTCTACACAATATGTTCCCCTTTGAGAGGTTCATGGGAGTATTAAAGAAATATGTTCGTAACCGTGCTAGGCCAGAAGGAAGCATCGTCAAGGGCTATGGAAATGAGGAGGTAATTGAGTTCTGTATTGACTATGTTCCTGACCTTAAGCCGATTGGTATTCCTCAATCGCGGCACGAGGGGAGACTAAGTGGAAAAGGCAAGATCGGAAGGGAATCCACGATATGTATGGACGGTCATTCTATGACTGAAGCACACCACACAGTTCTGCAAAATTCCAGCTTGGTGGCTCTGTACTTCGAGCAACACAAGAATATTTTACGCTCGGACAACCCGGGGAAGCCTGAATCCTGGATTAGAAAGGCCCAATCGTAAGCAAGCAGGGACACAAGGGAAGAATTGATGTGTAATAATTTATTGTACCAAACTTTGTATTTGGTCGATGAACTGAATGATGTATCAAACCTTTTGTCAAACCTTCAAGGGGTTTTAAAATGAATTAGTTTTATTTTTCTGATTTTTTTGATATATAATTGTATTTTTAAGATTTTAAAATGAATTAGTTTTATTTTTCTGATTTTAAAAGGAAAAAGGAAGAAGAAGAAAGAAGGAAAAAGGAAGAAAAAAACAGAAGAAAAAAGGAAAAACAGAAGAAAAAAACAAACAGAAGAAAAACATAAGAAAAAAACAGAAGAAAAAAACAGAAGAAAAAACAGAAGAAAAAAGGAAAAAGGAAAAAAGGAAGAAAAAAAAAGAAAATCAAAACAAAATAAATAAAGCAAAAAAGAAAACAAAAAAAAAGAAAATATGCCACCTACTGGGCCACCACGGCCTGAATACGACTAGAAACCCATTAAAGGGCCAGGATTCAGGCCCGCAGAAGACCGAGTAGGCCCACAGGCACATAGTGACAGAATAGGCCCATAAGCCTGCATTTGAGAGGAGCTCGAAGTGGTCAGCGCAGCCGCGCTTATAAACCACTGTCGAAGCCTCTCGGCTAGCGAGGTGGGACTAAACATCCCACCGCACCGCGCCAGTTCTAGCACAGACCTTTAGTCGCGGTTGGGGAGGCGGACCGCGACTAAAGGGTACCCTTTAGTCACGGTTGTTGTCCCCAACCGCGACTAAAGGGTCTTTCTGCGCGGGAACGGAGGCGGCGCCAAAACCCTTTAGTCCCGGTTGGGGAGGCGGACCGCGACTAAAGGGTACCTTTAGTCGCAACGCGACTAAAGGTACCCTTTAGTCGCGGTCCGCCTCCCCAATCGGGACTAAAGGTGCGTCTATAAATAATGCACTTCGCAGTTTTGCCACTTCCCATTCTCCCCTCTCTCGACGCCGAAGCGCTGCCCCGACGCCGATCGACGCCGACGCCGAAGCCCTGCCCCGACGCCGACGCCGACGCCGAAGCCCTGCGCGCCGCCGCCCCCGTCCCCAGTGAGCGCCGCCTCCGCTCGTGCCCTGCCCTTGCCCGCCGCCCGTGCCAGCCGCCCTTGCCCGCCGCCCGCCGCCCGCCGCCCTGCCGCCCGCCGCCCGCTGGCCCTGCCTGCCGTCCTCCGCGCGCCGGCAGAAGAAGAAGAAGGAAGAAGAAAAAGGAAGAAGAAGAAGAAAGAAAAAGAAAAAAGGAAGAAGAAGAAAGAAGGAAGAAGAAAACAAAAGAAAAACAGAAGAAAAACAAGAAAAAGGAAGAAAAAAGGAAAAAGAAAGAAAAAAAAGAAAAAGGAAGAAAACAACAGAAGAAAAAAAGAAAGAAGAAAAAAAGGAAGAAGAAAAAAAGAAAGAAGAAAGAAAGAAGAAAGAAAAAGGAAGAAGAAAAAACAAGAAAGAAAAAGGAAGAAGAAGAAAGAAAGAAGAAGAAAACAAAAGAAAAACAGAAGAAAAACAAGAAAAAGGAAGAAAAAAGGAAAAAGGAAGAAAAAAAAGAAAAAGGAAGAAAACAACAGAAGAAAAAAAGAAAGAAGAAAAAAAAAGGAAGAAGAAAAAAAGAAAGAAGAAAGAAAGAAGAAAGAAAAAGGAAGAAGAAAAAACAAGAAAGAAAAAGGAAGAAGAAGAAAGAAAGAAGAAGAAAACAAAAGAAAAACAGAAGAAAAACAAGAAAAAGGAAGAAAAAAGGAAAAAGGAAGAAAAAAAGAAAAAGGAAGAAAACAACAGAAGAAAAAAAGAAAGAAGAAAAAAAAGGAAGAAGAAAAAAAGAAAGAAGAAAGAAAGAAGAAAGAAAAAGGAAGAAGAAAAAACAAGAAAAAAAAGGAAGAAGAAGAAAGAAAGAAGAAAGAGGAAGAAGAAAGGAAGAAGAAGAAAAAAAGAATTTTTACTTAAAGAATCTTATTTTTTAATTCCTCCTCCTCTATGTCCCCTTAATCTTATTTTTTAATTCCTTTATACTTAAAGAATTTTTACTACATGCAGGAGTGACATATGGCGGACGATAGAACCGAGCCGCTTAGGGATCCGGAGGCTGAACGTTATTTAATGGGCATCATCAACAACGAGATTCCTTATGTGTCGGGCTCAGAATATGAGCAACAAGAGGATGTAGTCTCTTCTTATCTGAACCTTGACGGTGGAACAGAGATTGCCGATGATCAAGAAGGTGAAGGAACGGACATTGTCGACGGAGGTCAACCATCAACAACCGACGATCTCGAATTGCAAGTAGCAACCACCTCCGGTGAGGTATATATATACATTGAGCTTCTCGTGATACAAACTTACTGAAATGTGAATACATATGTATTAACGCGCACGACTCTCTTTCTTTTTTTAGCCCTCCGGATCGAGTACGACAAAGCGTGGCAAATCCAAGGCGATGAAAACAGGAGAAACATATGCCATTGAGTTTGTCAGTGAAACCGGCAAGCCCCTACAGCACACCTCAAAGTTTATCAACCAATGCGGAGTCGTTGTTAGAGACAACGTCCCGATCACCGTCCAGGAATGGAAGGAGCCAAAGAAGGCACGTCTTGGTTTCAGTTTTGTCGACAAGAGAACGAAAAAGGATTGCTGGAGAAAGCTTATGGAACATTTCATTCTACCTCCGGAATACAACAAAGTCGATGAATTCGGTAACGAGGTTCCGGGTGGACGTCAGAGGAGGAGGCTAGTTAAAGAGTTCGCTCTTCAGAAGATGGGCGAAGCATTCCGGAACTTCAAGAAAAATTTAACCCGTGACTATGTCAACAAGGGCAAGACTCCGGATTTCAATGGACAACATGAGAAACTGAAAGATGATTGGCCAGAATTTGTGAGGCAAAAGCAATCGGAGCATTTCAAGGAAATATCAAAAAAAAATAAGGATAATGCGAGTAAGAAAAAGTACCATCATATTATGGGGCCAGGAGGATACCTCCTTTCGGAGCCGAGGTGGCAGAAGATGCAGGAGGACCTGAGGGTGCGAGGAATCCCTCTAGGTACAGAGGGATGGGACCCAAGGGCCAAAAGCTGGTGGTACGGGCATGGGGGATCGCTAGACCCGGAGACAGGGGTGTGTGTTCACCAGCAGAGATAGTTTGCTCCCACCCAAGCCCTTATTGACGCAATGACCCAAGCTCAAGAGGGCTTGATCAAGTTCAACAGAGAGAAAGACGCACTGACAATAGCCCTCGGGAATGATGAACACGGAGGACGTCTACGAGGCAAAGGCAAAGTTCCGTGGAAAGTAGGGTTTTCCCAGGACAATGACCCGTACTGTTACAGAAGCCGTAAGAGAAAGACGGACCGGGATGCAGATCTTATGACGAAGTTAGCATCGGAACTCCATGAGTTGAAGCAGATCGTGCATGAACTAGTGAGAGAAAAATCGGCTGCAGGGCCGCATGAAGATCATGAAGCGGATCGCGGAAGCCAGCAGCGGAGAAGCAGCGTGGCTTCCACGGATGCCCCGCCTGGTGCTAGTGCACCGATGATCGAGATTCATGCACCGGAGCCTCACTACCCCGTGGATGATGTAAAGGAGATGAAAGAATGTGATCTGCATTATCCCGTGGGGAACGTTTCCACGAAGGTAGCTAGCGGCAGTGCTTTACCCTGTACACCTGGAGCACTCCACCACAACAACCCCATTGCATATGGCTATGCTCGTGTCATGGTGGAAGACATAGTCCAAGGGTTTGAGGACCTGGAGATTGACAAACCTACACCCGAAGGGGAGAGAAGACTTGGAGATGTCAAGCGCCAGTTCATTCTATGGAAAAAGAAGTACATAGTGTTTCCAGGTGAGGCGCCAAGGCTAGCAAGTCCACCCCCCTCCGATGGTGGTGGTGGTGGTGGCGGTGGTGGCGGTGGTGGTGGTCATGGTGGTTCACCTACACCTCCTTCACGCCATTCGACGCCGTCCCCCGATCCACAACCTCCGGCGGGTACGACGCCCCCCAATCCTCCTCCGGCGGGTACGACGCCCCCCAATCCACCTCCGGCGAAGAAGCAGAAGCAGGCGGACAGCAAGGAAACCCGCTCCTGGACTATTAACCCGGACCCTTATGTACCTAAGACCACAAGGGTACCGGAGCCATCACTGAAGCCTCTCCTCCCAAGGCCTGGGGAACTTAGTAAAGCTGAAATCAAATTGGCCGCGTCTGCTGATTATGAGAAATGGAAGGCGGATATGAAGGCGAAAAAAGAGCCTGAGCCCAAGCAAGTATTCACTGAGAAGCAAAAGAAGTGGGCTAAGGATTTTTTGACGACACCGTCCCAAGCCGAGCTGAATATGCCTGACGACTATGGACATGAACTTCGTAGGCAAGCAAAAATATTGAAGGAGGAGAAAGAAGAAAGTAAAAAAAGCGGCAAACAAGTTGACCAGCTCGGGATGCAGAAGAAACAATCGATCCCCCCGCTCATAGTGAAAGCCGGTCCGGAAGAGGACCCCGAGATCATAGCAGCTGCGGCAGCAGTTGGATTGACTGTAGCGGGTGCCATGAAACAAGCGTCCGAGATGGGTTTGACTCTTCGTGCCTTCTTAGACCTTGAGGATGCGCCAGTATATGAGATAGCATTACAATATGTGCGGAATGGGCCTCTCGTCGAGCCTGCGCAGGAAAAGAGTCTACCACCACAAATGCGAAATCTGCTACGTTGGTACAAGCAATTCATAACATGGGCCGACAAAGAATATGTTTATGCGGATGTTACAGATGAGCATCACACCAAACGGTACTCTGTAGAAGTTCATATGAGTGAATTGTTCCAGCTGTTCAATCTGCGCGACCTCGACAAATCTATGCTGAGTTGCTACGTTCTGTAAGTGATTTATTTCTACCTCATCTCGTTCTTTATTGCCTGCACTATATATATATTGTCCTAACTATATTGTTGCGTACGCTATTATGCAGATTGAAGATTTGGGAATGCAAAATAAGAAACATCCATGATGTTGGGTTCATTGACCCACATATCGTTAATGGACATGTGTTACAACATCACCCCGAAGACGTGGAGAAAGACCTGTACAAGTTTCTTAGAAAGCATCAACTCAAAAGTCATATTCTATTTCCTTACCATTTTGGGTGAGTGTTTCTCTCTTGTGCCCATTCTCTTTTGTTTACTCCATGCATGGTATGTCTAATCGATGAGTTATGCATGACTGTGCATGTAATGTGTCCGCGGGTTCCACTGGATTCTGCTAAATATTGAACTTCACACCTCCAGAGTTCTAATCATGGACTCTATGGATTCGGATCCAAAGCGTTGGGCCGACATGAGAAAAATGCTGCAAAAGTAATTATTTTCAATCATTTGAGCTCTATAACGATCGGTCTCTTTCGTTCATTTCCTAATATCAAGTAACTAATAACTCCCTTATTCATTTAATTTTCTTTGCCCTGTAGGGTTTGGAGACGGTTCTCAGAAGAAATTGTCGGTGAATTCAAACATGAACTAGATTTCAGAAGGTTAGTTAATGTGGATAAGCAGCCACCGGGGACCAATCTATGTGGATACTATGTTTGTGAGAACATCCGGAGACACACCACTGAGCGAAAGGCATCAGATAGCGTGCGGAACGCGACGGATAACTTGCGGAGGAGGCTTAGTCCAGAAGCTCGCTTCCGACCAATTCGAGAAGAATTAGCAGGATTTTTCATGAGGGAAGTCATCAATCCTAAAGGAGAACACTATACCGAGGACGAAGAAATTTATATGCATACCCGAGATTGAAACTTGTTCGAAGTTGTATATGGTCATCCATCCTAATTGTGTATGGAAACTTGTTCGAAGTTGTATATGGTCACCCGAGATTGAATATATATTATATATTCCTCTTGAATTCTTCTTGTTTGAAATTTCATATGCATGTATATAGTAGCGTAGAATATGTGTACTGAAACTTCATCAAAAATAAAATAAAACACAAAATAAAATATAAAACAAATAAAACACTACAAATTAAAAAGAAACCAGGTCTAGGGGGGCTGAAACCCTAAACCTGCGGAGGAGGCCTTTAGTCCCGGTTGGCCACGAGAACCGGGACTAAAGGTCCTCCGCCCCGACGGACCACGGGCGCCCACGTGGACGGGCCTTTAGTCGCGGTCCGTAAGGGGCGCGACTAAAGGGGGGGGGGTCGTTAGTCGCGCATATTTAGTCCCGGTTGCACAGCCGGGACTAAAGGCTGTTGCGAACCGGGACTAAAGGGCTTTTTTCTACCAGTGCATACTGCCCACATTACAGAAATCATGATGGCCGCCTCCTCCTTCTTAAATAATCGCTGATCTAGGAGATCTCGAGACCATGATATTGGGTGCAGATGTGGTCTATGAATACCAAAGAAACGCTGTGCTGCCTCCCAAAATCTCATGGCATGCTCACACTCCATCAGCGAGTGAAACAGGTTCTCATTGTCATTGCCACACATCGGACAGTTTGGTATTTGCTTGATATGCCTTCTTTGAAGCTCGCCATACGAGGGCAAAAAGTTTTTCAGCACACGCCACCAAAACACCTGTATCTTTGGAAGCACGTTAATCTTCCACAGCGCCTTCCAAATGATTGAGTCACCCGTGGATGAGCCAACATTCAGCTGTATCTATACCTTCGATTGCATTGCATGTCTATATGCAGATCTGACCGTGAAGAGGCTAGATTTCTCTCTTGCCCATGCCCATACGTCCGCGCCTCCAACTCGCGGTCTCACCATTCACTCTGTGCATTTTAAAACCGAACCGAAAAACCATACCGAAAATAAACCGAACCGAACCGATTTTTTTGTTTTTATGGTTTCTGGTTTCGGTATGGTATGAACTTTTCATACCGATTTGAACTTTGGTTTTTATGGTATATACCGAAAAACCGAATGGTTAACCGAATAAACCGAAGTAAAAGATAAATTTATATTTCTTGAGATGAACAACCGTACAAGTTGTCATTTTTCTTGTACATGAGTCAAATTCACTACTAAGCACCTACATTTTTCTTGTAACATTGTCATTTTTCTCTTTTTAAAATGCTAAGCACGTCCATAACCATCAACAGATGAATCAATGCATGCATATATACTTATATATATAGTCATATACTATTTGTGTAAAATAGAATGTGTTTTTGAGTCATAAATTTGCAAATTATTATTACGTCATTTTCAAATTCGCGTCAACTTTGGTTTTTATGGTATATACCGAAACCATACCGAAATAATTTGGTATATACCGAAACTGAACCGTATTTTAATTTCATACCGTATTTACCGAAGTATTAATACCGTACATACCGAAAAACCGTATAAACCGAATCATGTAAACCGAATAAACCGAACGCACAGGGCTACTCACCATGGCTAAGATAGCTTCGGCGTCAGGGAAAAAAATATGCTACGAACACGATCCGTATCCCACTGGTTCGTACCTGGGTCAAGCAAGTCTGAAACAAGCTGGACTGAGTTCGGCTTTAGAGAACCCATCGGTTTCATTGATCCGGTGCCTTCTATCCACTGATCGTGCCATACCTCCGTTGTCTCTCCATTATCAACTCGCCGTATGAGTTCTGTCTTCAACATATCTCTTTCTTGGATTATTGCTTTCCAAGTCTTAGAAGTGCTCGCTGGGCAGCCCGTCGTCAAAAAACCCTCATTAGGGAAATACCGTGCTTTAAGCACTCTTGCACAGAGACTATTTGGGTTATCAAGCAGCCTCCAAGCTTGCTTAGCTAACAATGCATCATTAAAAATTTCCAAGTCTCGAAACCCCAAACCACCTTGTGACTTCGCAATGCACATCTTATCCCAAGATTGCCAATGCATTTTTTTTTCTGTCTAGTGATCCAGCCCATCAAAATTTTGACATGTTTGTCGTCACTTTCTTGCATAAACCTTTTGTGAGTTTGAAACAATTCATAGTGTAGATTCACTCATTATGCGTCGTATGTAGTCACTTGTTGAAATCTCTAGAAAGACAAGTATTTAGGAATGGATGGAGTACAATTCTAGCGGTAGCATGTATGCCACTGTCTGCATCGCACGACGAAGCGGCAGGGCTAGACAGGCTCGATCGCGGTGGCCAAATTAATCAATTCGAGAATGTGCATGGATGTGGACCGGCCGGGCCGGACGGCGATTTGTAAAGGTTGGACCAGAAACCAGTGCTCTGAATCGCTGCCCCGGCCCGGAACACGTCGGACAAGCTACGAGGGTAGCTAGGCATGCATGCATGACCCCATTCCCACGAGCCTCCCCGGCCGGCCGGGCTCGCCGGTGATCAGCATAGCCAGGTCCATTTTCTCTTAGGAGCGTCTACGTGTTCCAACGCAAACAAAAAAAAGGAGCGTCTACGTGTTGGTCGTCCGAAAACTTTGTATTTATCGGTCGACGAATCCTGACCGCCGGGTCCTCTTTCTATTCCCACACACCACCTTTTGTACAGTATGATGGCCGATGTTTTTGGGGAGAGGCTACGTGTCCGCCGGCGGATAAAACAAAAACACCGTCCGCCTCAGGGGCCATCCGGTTGACGCAAAAATAGCCGTCAGATCTTCCCAACAGGTGCGTCGAGAATTGTAACAAGCTGGTTGTTGCGGTGTTCACTTTGCAACGGCGGCTTCGCTGCAAAACCATCCGAATCGTTTTTTTAGCGTGAAGGGTTACTTTCTTAAGCATTATTCCTACGTTGTCTTTTGTTGCTACATAGGTTATGTTACATAATATTTTTTTTTGTCTTTCACCCTTTTGCAACATAGATGATGTTGCATAATATTTTTTCGGTGAAAAAACTGATCAAGTTGCGTGTTGGCTACTTGTTCGGGCTTCGTATGTTTGCAACATAGCCTGTGCAAAGTTGTGTTTGCAACATGCCCAATGTTGCAATTTGTTGGTCCGTCTCGCGTAGCGCTACGCTTCACATGATTAAAATCAAATCGGTTGTCCACAGAGATGGCGGATACCCGCGAGTCATCAGCCATCTCATTGATAATGTTTCCCATGTTTTAGTCCCCACGTTTGCTGAATCATAGGCAACTAAAGTCGCTTTTACATTAATCGATTTGCTTCGGAGAGAGGAGGAGTGCCCCGAGGTTGAAACGGGATGCCACGACATCCATAGGGAGGTCTCAACGGGCAGGGCGGGGTGGCGGTACAATGGACCGGCCGCATGCGAGGGGAGGAAGAAGATGACCCAGTCATTGCATTTCAATCTAAAGGTTGGGAAAATCAACCAAGAGCAAAAATACCAGGCCAATAGGTACCCTTTTGTCTGTGTGTGTTATTCAAACCGTTAGTCTCTAGGTCGTAATCGTAAATAAGCTCGGGCTAAACGTCAACTACGCTTTATGCGTCGCAAAATAGAAGTTTTTATCTGCCTACTAAGCCTCAGTTTGTGGTTGCTAATATATAGTGATGATTTGATATTATTTCGTACGAGAAAAATATGAGGATTTCATTTGGTATAGTAGATTAAATATCTTCAACTTCTAATTAAACTCCCTGGAAATAGGATCAAACATGACCCGGGAGCTTTCAACCCCCCTCCCCCCCGGGTGTGGGTTTTATGTGGTCCCCACATGTCATAGACCTAGCAGCATTTTTTATCGCCTTAGTCCACACCTTAATTACTCATATCTTTCATGCGTTGTTGTGTCACTATGTCGTAGATCGGGCGAGGGACGGAAGGGTGGCACTATTGGCGGCGTGTGTAGAGTGTTGTCAATGCTTCCTACTGCTGTTGTGCTCATGTTTGAGGTTGCCTCTAGAAATGGCGTCCAAATTAACTACGGTGACCTCTTGTCGCTGGTGGGATCTGATGCCCCGGTGTGCAGAGATTATGCCACTGCCGTAGATCTAAGGACCAGGGCGACTGGATCTTTTTGGAAAAGGACATAACACGAAGACAAAATGTTAGTTCACTAAGTTATGATTTGGTACACCCCCACCCCACCCTAAAGAAAACTTCACAAATTTCGATGTAGATTAACGTTGGAGATAAGAAGTTACCCCTTCTGAAAGGACATGTGGTGCCCCCATGTGTGGTTTTGGTAATTGACGACATTCTCTATGGACTAATGGTTGCATTGAGTTATATTTGAAGGATTTGTCCATTGGCTTTTCTTGAAGTCCATGTGTTTGTTTCAAGGAGTTTATGAGTTGACCAAGGTGCTATTAAGGAATTATCCAAAGATTGGCCATGTGAGCGTTGAGCTTATTGCAAGCATGTCTTGAAGAAGAAGATCATGTGATCATTCATGTTTATCTTCAAGAAATCGTCCAAATGAAGAGAGTTGGAAAGATTCAAGGTTGATCAAGACTATGTACAAAGAGTGATTCAAGTTGATCAACACACAAAGCATAGAAGATGTACCAAGTGGGATCAAGTGATCTCATGGTATGGTAAGCATTGCCCATTACGCTTTGTGTACTAACCCATGGTCTATGTAAGAGTTCTATGTGGGGTTAGGTATGGTTCATGGGCTTGCATCAACAAGAAGATATCATACAACCCATGGAGGATGACATCAAGTGGTGATCGTCATCAAGATTGTTTTGTGCAAGTTCAAGTGGAGCATCATGAAGAGATCAAGTGCTTGAAGCTTGCCGTCCATTGTGGTGACAATGGACTTGTGAAGATGTGCCGAAGAGTGGGTCACCCATAGTGGAGTCTGGGGGAGCAATCAACTAGTCTTCATCGACCCAACGCAATCAAGAAAGGTGGTCCATCTTGAGGAGGACAAGATAGTCATCATCTAGCTCAAGTGGATCATGCGCAAGGCAAAGGTTTGCCCTTGATAGGTTTTCTATTTTACCGGTCTCATGGTGGTAGTCAGGAGACCGGGTTATAGGATCGATTGCCGTACTATCAAGGGGGACTCTCAAGTTGGTGGCTTGATCGTATCATTAGTAGAGAGCTCAAACCATTGCATCCTTGCATAATTTTTCTTGGTTCTTGTTTGGTGTTTGTCTTTGTGAGCTTTAGAGCTTGGTTGTAACACCCCGGTGTAATGATGCTACAGTAATCCCGGGGGTTAAGTTAATCCTTTTGCTAAACAAGTGTTGTTCATCGTTGTCTCTTATCTCTTTCAGTTACAGTTGAATTCAATTTCAAATTATGTGTGAAATTCAAAAAAATGCTCAAACATGAAAACTAAAATGTTCATCTTGTGCCGAATAATGCATAATTAATATTGGTGGTGAACCAAAATTTTTTGCAAAGTGTTTAACTGGCCTAAACTATTTGAAAAAAGAAGTTTTAAAAGAATAGAAAACTGTTTAAAAAAAGGGGAAGAAGGGCCTCAGCCCCTGGCCTTCCCAAGGGCCTTGGCCCACCACAGCAAGCCGGCCCAGCTCCCCGCACCGCGCCCCCTTCCCGTTCCTCGGTAGCGCGCCGCTACAGGGCGCGGTCGCCACCGGACCCCCTCACCGGCGTCGAGAGGAGGATAAGGCCTCCACGCCCCGACGCCTTGGCCCCCTCGCTTCCCACTTGCCCTGCCTCCCCCCTCTCGCGCCAGTCCCTATCCCCTCGCACACTCGCTTCCCCTCCTCTAGATCCGCCTCGCCGACGCGCCCTGTGCCGTCCGCCGCGCTGACCGTGTTGTCCCCGTCCCTCTCCGACGAGTCCCCGATCGCCGTCGTGCCCCACGACGTCTTCCTCGACCACCGAACCAAGCCAGGAGCCACCGCAGCGAGCCCGGCAACCTCTTCTTCCCCTACGGCTGTCTTCGCCTTCGTCGCTGATTCGTCGCCGTCGATCTTCCCCGAGCGCGCTTAAGCACAACTACAGGCTCACTGTAAGCCCGCGCGACGTTCCCCTCCCTCTCGCATGCGTTTCCATCGCCGTAGCCACCACTGCCATCGCCGCCCGAACGCAGCTCCGCCGCATAGCTCACCGCCGTCGCTGTGGGCATCGTCATGCTCACCTGAGCACACGAGCGTGCTCAGGGCTACTCGCTGAGGCTGACCGTGGCACTTGCTTCCCTTCCCGTGCCCCTTAGCACCTACCTCGATGAGCGCTCGAACGCGTCGCTGCCTCCGCTCGCCGCCGGCGTGCTTCCGGTGACCAAATGGTCATGGACTCGTGACCATTGGCCTCGCCGCAACGCGTACGCCCTGCCCAGATTCTCAGTTCGCTCGATAACGCACCGTATCGCCTTCGCCGTAGCTCGCCCGAGCGCGTCGCCGCCAGCGACGCCGTAGCCCCAAGCTCCGGCCACCACCATTCGACGCGCAGTCGAGTGGTCATTCGAACACGCCCGACCACGGCATCAAATGATGCGCCGTAGCGCGATTCCGGCCGTCTCCGCCATTTGGCCGCCGCGGATGGCCTCGCCAGCGTTGCTCCGGCGCTGGTGCTGACCTCGCACCGGTGGGGCCCGCCTCTAGGTCGCTTCCCATGGGCCCCCTGGACCCAGTTGACCACGTTGACCGTGGTCAATTCTGTTGACTGGGCACTTAGTGCCACTGACACACGGGCCCCCTGCCTAATTAACCTAATTAAAACATTTTCCTAAATAAAAATAATTAGCTAAACTAATTAGTCACTGACTGGTGGGGTCCAGTCACTAATTACTTCGTTTAAATTAAATTGAAATGCTGATAGCCCACTGCCAATGACAGGTGTGCCCTATTGGTTAGGTTTGACCTGGTCAGTGCGGCTTTGACTGTTGACATCAGTATGACATCATGTTGATGCAATATTCCTTTTCTGTTAATATTAATAATTCCAGAATATTGTTTAAACTTTGAAAATTCATAGAAATTAAACCGTAGCTTAGATGAAAATGTTTTGTATATGAAAGTTGCTCAGAAAAACGAGAAGAATCCGAATACACGGTCCGTTTACCTGTCAGATGCCTCTAACTATCTGAACATGAAACATTCCCCCTCTGGTCTTCTGTCTAACACAGGTCCGGAACCGGGAAAACATTCCCGGTTGAATTCCCCCTTCACCTATTGATAACCCACAAGTGTAGGGGATCGCAACAGTTTTCGGTAAGTAAGAGTGTCGAACCCAACGTGGAGCTAAAGGTAGAATAAATATTCCCTCAAGTTCTATCGACCACCGATACAACTCTACGCACGCTTGACGTTCGCTTTACCTAGAACAAGTATGAAACTAGAAGTACTTTGTAGGTGTGATAGGATAGGTTTGCAAGATAATAAAGAGCACATAAACATAAACTAGGGGCTGTTTAGATAAAGAAGCAATAAAGTAAATATAGCGAGTGTGGAAAGGTGGTGGTAGGAGTTGTGGAATTGTCCCTAAGCAATTGACTATGTTACTAGACCGGTAATCACTATTGCAATTCTATTTGAGGGGGAGGCATAAGCTAACATACTTTCTCTTCTTGGATCATATGCACTTATGATTGGAACTCTAGCAAGCATCTGCAACTACTAAAGATCATTAAGGTAAAACCCAACCATAGCATTAAAGCATCAAGTCCCCTATATCCCATAAGCAACAATCTACTTACTTGGGTTTGTGTTTAAGTCACTCACGCAACCCACTATAAGCGAATCATAAACGCATTGCAATACCCTACAGCGGGAATCCCTCACGCTCGCGCGACACGGAGGGCACAATAGGACAGCACCAATAATAAAACATGCAACTCAAACCAATCATAGCAATTCAACAATCACCAATAGGATAACGAAAAACTACTCAGACGTCATAGGATGGCAACACATCATTGGAAAATAATATGAAGCATAAAGCACCATGTTCAAGTAGAGAGTACAGCGGGTTGCGGGAGAGTGGACCATTGGATATAGAAGGGGGAAGGTGATGGAGATGTTGGTGAAGATGACGGCGGTGTTGGTGAAGATCGCGGTGAAGATGATGGCCCCCGGCAGCGCTCCGGCGTCACCGGAAGCAAGGGGGAGAGAGGGCCCCTTCTTCTTCTTCTTCTTCCTTGACCTCCTCCCTAAATGGGAGAAGGGTTTCCCCTCTGGTCCTTGGCTCCCATGGCTTGGGAGGGGCGAGAGCCCCTCCGAGATTGGATCTATCTCTCTGTTTCTGCGTTCTCAGATTCTACCCCTTCACCGTTTTTTATATTCCCGGAGATCCATAACTCCGATTGGGGTGAATCTTTTGCCCAGACTTTTCTCGTAAAATTAGCTTTCTTGCGGCAAAAGAGGGGCACCAACCGCCTTACGGGTGGCCCACGAGAGCCCAGGGCGCGCCTGCCTCCCTGGGGCGTGCCCCCCTATCTCGTGGCCACCTCGGACACCGTTTCGCGTTGATTCTTCCTCCAGAAAATCCCAAATATTCCAAAATAATTCTCCGTCCGTTTTTTATCCCAAACATAAAACATGCAACAAACAGGAACTGACACTGGGCACTGGATCAATATGTTAGTCCCAAAAATAGTATAAAAAGTTGCCAAAAGTATATGAAAGTTGAAGAATATTGGCATGGAACAATCAAAAATTATAGATACGACGGAGACGTATCAGCATCCCCAAGCTTAATTCCTGCTCGTCCTTGAGTAGGTAAATTATAAAAAGATAATTTTTGATGTGGAATGCTACCTAGCATAATTTTGATCAAATATCTAATCATGGCATGAATATTAAGACACGAGTGATTGAAAGCAATAGTCTATCATTTGACATAAAACCCGATAATACTTCGAGCGTACCAATAAAGCAATCATGTCTTTTCAAAACAGAAGGGCCAAAGCAAGCTTATCCCTACAAAATCATACAGTTTGGCCATGTTTCATTTTCGTCACACAAAAATGCTCCCATCATGCACAACTGCGATGACGAGCCGAGCAATTGGTTCATACTTTTTAACGCGCTTTAGCTTTTTCAACCCTCACGCAATACATGAGCGCAAGCCATGGATATAGCACTATAGGTGGAATAGAATATAATGATGAATGTTATGTGGAGAAGACAAAAAAGGAGAAAGTCTCACATCAACGCGGCTAATCAATGGGCTATGGAGATGCCCATCAATTGATGTCAACACGAGGAGTAGGGATTGCCATGCAACGGATGCACTAAGAGCTATAAATGTATGAAAGCTCAACAAAAGAAACTAAGTGGGTGTGCATCCAACTTGCTTGCTCATGAAGACCTAGGGCATTTAAGAAAGCCCACCGTTGCAATATACAAGCCAAGTTCTATAATGAAAATTCCCACTAGTATATGAAAGTGACAACATAGGAGATAATCTATATGAAGAACATGGTGCTACTTTGAAGCACAAGTGTGGAAAAAGGATAATAACATTGCCCCATTTCTTTTCCTTTTTTTTTCTTTTTTTTCTTTTTTTTTCTTTTTGGGTGGGCTTCTTTGGCCCCCTTTTTTATTTAGGCTTCTTTGGCCTTTCCTTTTTTTTTCTTTTTTCTTTTTTTATGGGGCAATGCTCTATAATGATGATCATCACACTTTTATTTACTTACAACTCGATATTACAACTCGATACTAGAACAAAGATATGACTCTATATGAATGCTTCCGGCGGTGTACCGGGATGTGCAATGATCTAGCGTAGCAATGATATCAAAAAACGGACAAGCCATGAAAACATCATGCTAGCTATCTTACGGTCATGCAAAGCAATATGACAATAAATGCTCAAGTCATGTATATGATGATGATGGAAGTTGCATGGCAATATATCTCGGAATGGCTATGGAAATGCCATAATAGGTAGGTATGGTGGCTGTTTTGAGGAAGAAATAATGAGGCTTATGTTTGATAGAGCGTATCGTATCACAGGGTTTGGATGCACCGGTGAAGTTTGCACCAACTCTCAAGGTGATAAAGGGCAATGCACGGTACCGAAGAGGCTAGCAATGATGGAAAGGTAAAAGTGCGTATAATCCATGGACTCACATTAGTCATAAAGAACTCATATACTTATTGCAAAAGTTTATTATCCCTCGAAGCAAAGTACTACTACGCATGCCCCTAGGGGGATAGATTGGTAGGAAAAGACCATCGCTCGTCCCCGACTGCCACTCATAAGGAGGACAATCAAAGAAACACCACATGCTTCAAATTTGTCACACAACGGTTACCATACGTGTATGCTACGGGACTTGCAAACCTCAACACAAGTGTCTCTAAAATCCACAACCACCCACTAGCATGACTCTAACATCACAATCTTTATATCGCAAAACTATTGCAAGGAATCAAACATATCATATTCAGCGATCTACAAGTTTATGTAGGATTTTATTACTAACCATGTGATTGACCAATTCCTGTCATCTCTCTAAATAGATATAAGTGAAGCAAGAGAGTTTAATTCTTTCTACAAAATATATGCCCACGCTCTAACAAATATAAGTGAAGCAAAAGAGCATTCTATAAATGGCAGTTTTCTATGTGAAGAGAAATAGGCAATCCAGACTTCAAATGATATAAGTGAAGCACATGAAGCATTCTATAAAGCCATACTCAAAAGATTTAAGTGAACTGCAATGAGCATTCTATAAATCAACCAAGGACTATCTCATACCAGCATGGTGCATAAAAGAAAAGTAAAAACTAAATGCAAAAGACGCTCGAAGACTTGCACATAATGCATAAATGAAACGAATACGAAAACATACTGATACTTGTTGAAGAAAGAGGGGATGCCTTCCGGGGCATCCCCAAGCTTAGATGCTTGAGTCTCCTTGAATATTTACTTGGGGTGCCTTGGGCATCCCCAAGCTTGAGCTCTTTCCTCTCTTCCTTTTCCTCATATCGAAACCTCCTCGATTAGATACTTCATCCACACAAAACTTCAACAGAAAACTCGGTAAGATCCGTTAGTATAATAAAGCAAATCACCACTCTAAGTACAGTAGCAAACCAACTCATATTTTGTTTTCGCATTGTGTCTACTGTAATATAACTTTTTCATGGCTTAATCCACTGATAAAAATTGATAGATTCATCAAAACAAGCAAACTATGCATCAAAAACAGAATCTGTCAAAAACAGAACAATATGTAGCAATCTGAACATTTACCATACTTCTGGTACCCCAAAAATTCTACCAAAATTAGGAAAAATTAAAAAGTTGTATAGCAAGACAGTGCAAAAAGAATCAGAACCGTTTGACGTTCCAGTTAAAAATATAAAATCGAGCACTACAGCCAAAGTTTCTGTCCCGCACCGTACAAACCAACAAACAATGTAAACATCCTAAAGGCAAACCTTGGCACATTATTTTTATAATACAATAGAATTGTACAAGGGGATAATTATTTTTGATGGAAAGTTTATGTAATCAAGATTCACAAAGTTTCCGTGAGCATGAACAAAGTTCAAGGAGCTCTCCCACTTCAACAATGCTTGTCTTTCTCACTTTTACTTTACTTTTTGAAAAGTTTTTAGGTTCCCCTCTTTATTTTTTTTGTTTTTAAACTATATGAAAGCACTCAACAGAAATAAATGCCTCTCAAAAACTTCCGGGTTGTCTCCCTGGCAGCGCTTTCTTTAAAGCCATTAAGCTAGGCATATAGTGCTCAAGTAATGAATCCACCCGGATCCCAAGGTATATCAAAGCCAATTTTAATTAACAATGATTTGTAATTTAGTAGTGAGCACAAAGTAACATATATCATGCAACAACGAAGTCTAACTCTCTTCCTATGCATCGGCATGTCATAAAAGAACAATTCATGCACACAAAGTAAAGGCCAATGCATAGTATAAACAGTTTCTTGCAATTCTATCGTATTGGAAACATAGAGAGGTGGAGATAAAGTTCCTCTCTCATAATAATTGCAAGTAGGAGCAGCAAGCACATGCATATTATATTCATCAAAATCATCATGTGCAACGGTAAAAGGCAACCCATCAATATAATCCTTAACAAGCACAAACTTCTTTGATATAGTATAGTCGGGAGAATTCAAAAAGATAATAGGACTATCATGCGAGGGTGCAATAGCAACAATTTCATGTTTAACATAAGTAACTATAGCAAGTTCATCTCCATAAGCATTATTCATATTGGCATCTTGGCCACAAGCATAGCAAGCATCATCAAAAAGGGTAATTCAAGAGAATCAACGAGATCATAACAATCATCATAGCAATCATCCTTCGGTAAGCACGAAGGAGAATTAAATAATGTATGAGTTGGAGGGTTACTCTCATTAGAAGGTGGGCATGGGTAGCTAATCCGCTCTTCCTCCTTTTGTTCTTGGCTCTCCTCATCATCTTTTTCATCCAATGAGCTCACAGTTTCATAAATTTCTTCTTCCATAGCTTCCTGCAAAATATTAATCTCTTCTTGGACAGCGGGGTAGGCCTCAATATATAGTTTGACATAGGAACTAGAAGCATAATTATCATAGCAATATTCAAGTATGGCTAAATTTTCAGATTTGTAGAGAGTAGCATCATACTTTTCAATCAAAGAAACAATTTCATATGCACCCCTAAAAGCAACAAATTCTTCAATTTGTTGAACATCATAGTAATTATAAACACCCTTAGCATATGAAGATACAATTCCATTATCACTAAACAAGCATTGGTAGGGAAGGTGTTTCTTAGGGTTTTCAAAACAACAAGTAACATCATATAATTCACATAAAGTCCAAGCATAGCATTGCAAACGTTGAATTCGATCCCATAATAGTTTCCCTTTTTCAGATATACGGTGTCACACATAACAAGCATGCTCATCTAAAGATTTGCCCCCAACTAAGCTAGTTGGGGTTTCAGCACGAGCACATAGGGATCGAAGATGATCCAAGTAAAAAGCTTCAGTAGTGTGATAGATTTTGAGTGGTTCTTCAACCATTGGAGCAGTAGGTACAACTAATATTTTTGGGTATTTTGTGTTTCCTACCCATAACTAAAGATAGAGAACAACTAAGAACAACAAATAAAAATTACTTAGTGATAAAACAAACAAGCACACACGAGAATATTCACCCCACGCTATGACTCCCCGGCAACGGCGCCAGAAAAAGGTCTTGATAACCCACAAGTGTAGGGGATCGCAACAGTTTTCGATAAGTAAGAGTGTCGAACCCAACGAGGAGCTAAAGGTAGAATAAATATTCCCTCAAGTTCTATCGACCACCAATACAACTCTATGCACGCTTGATGTTCGCTTTACCTAGAACAAGTATGAAACTAGAAGTACTTTGTAGGTGTGATAGGATAGGTTTGCAAGATAATAAAGAGCACGTAAACATAAACTAGGGGCTGTTTAGATAAAGAAGCAATAAAGTAAATATAGCGAGTGTGGAAAGGTGGTGGTAGGAGTTGTGGAATTGTCCCTAAGCAATTGACTATGTTACTAGACTGGTAATCCCTATTGCAACTCTATTTGAGGGAGAGGCATAAGCTAACATACTTTCTCTTCTTGGATCACATGCACTTATGATTGGAACTCTAGCAAGAATCCGCAACTACTAAAGATCATTACGGTAAAACCCAACCATAGCATTAAAGCATCAAATCCCCTATATCCCATACGCAACAATCTACTTACTCGGGTTTGTGTTTCAGTCACTCACGCAACCCACTATAAGTGAATCATAAACGCATTGCAACACCCTACAGCGGGAATCCCTCACGCTTGGGCGACATGGAGGGCACAATAGGACAGCACCAATAATAAAACATGCAACTCAAACCAATCATAGCAATTTATCAATCACCAATAGGACAACGAAAATCTACTCAGACATCATAGGATGGCAACACATCATTGGAAAATAATATGAAGCATAAAGCATCATGTTCAAGAAGAGGGTACAACGGGTTGCGGGAGAGTGGACCCTGGATATAGAAGGGGGAAGGTGATGGAGATGTTGGTGAAGATGACGGCGGTGTTGGTGAAGATCGCGGTGAAGATGATGGCCCCCGGCAACGCTCCGGCGCCACCGGAAGCAAGGGGGAGAGAGGGCCCCTTCTTCTTCTTCTTCCTTGACCTCCTCCCTAGATGGGAGAAGGGTTTCCCCTCTGGTCCTTGGCTCCCATGGCTTGGGAGGGGCGAGAGCCCCTCCGAGGTTGGATCTATCTATCTGTTTCTGCGTTCTCAGATTCTACCCCTTCACCGTTTTTTATATTCCTGGAGATTCGTAACTCCGATTGGGGTGAATCTTTTGCCCAGATTTTTCTCGTAAAATTAGCTTTCTTGCAGCAAAATAAGGGCATCAACCACCTTACGGGTGGCCCACGAGAGCCCAGGGCGCGCCTGCCTCCCTGGGGCGCGCCCCCCTATCTCGTGGCCACCTCGGACACCGTTTCGCGTTGATTCTTCCTCCGGAAAATCCCAAATATTCCAAAATAATTCTCCGTCCGTTTTTATCCCATTTGGAATCCGTTTGATATTGGTTTTCTGCGAAACATAAAACATGCACCAAACATGAACTGACACTGGGCACTGGATCAATATGTTAGTCCCAAAAATAGTATAAAAAGTTGCCAAAAGTATATGAAAGTTGAAGAATATTGGCATGGAACAATAAAAAATTATAGATACGACGAAGATGTATCACCTATATCGTGTAGCCATACGTTAGGTCACACCCGGCACAACATATTGCCATGTTATGCTTTGTAATGCTATGCTTGCTTTATATTTATTGTTTCTTCCTCCTCTTCTCTCCGGTAGACCCCGAGGCTGATGCTGCCCCTATGATCGACTACAACGATGATGACCCTTCTTCCCTTTCAGCGGAGCTTCCAGGCAAGCCCCCCCTTTGATCATCCTGATATCTCCCATTCCATTCTCTCATGCTTGCATTAGATTTTGCTACTGTTATTGTTTGCTCCTATTCTGATGCATAGCCTGCTTTTGTAACCTGCTTATTGTTACCTTACCTGCTTATCCTAAACTGCTTAGTATAGGTTGGTTAGTGATCCATCAGTGACCCCCCCCACCTTGTCCTTATTGCCCCTGCTTCATCATCGAAGACCCGATCAACGGGATCGCAGACCAGGCCCCGGCACCGCACATCACTTCCCCTTAGTTGCTCGACACTACTGGGTTACTATCGAGTGCCGAGGGTGAGACCTCATCAGCACTTCTGATGTTAACCCGATAGTGTAGTTATTTGGTCGCGGTCATCGAGGGTGATTCCGCCTTAACCACTTCCGATATGACTCTGTCGTGCAACCCCTCAAGTGTGAACCTCGAGGGTGGATCCTATTACGTTCACCTTGATGATTACATCGAGTAGAATCCGTCGAGGGTGACTCCTCAGGTTTTCCCCTTGGTGTTAGACACATGGTTACTATGTACTATGACTTTACACTGAACCAGGTTACTAAAGACGGGTCGACCCTGAGGGATACCCGCGTGAGCATATTTGTGAGTGATGAGGAGTCGGGTTGACCTAGAAGGTGCCCGTGAGATAAATACGAGGCGTGACTGGGCATTCTTAGCCCTATCTGCAAGTCCTCGAGACGGGGCGACGGGGTCACATCTTTCGTGAGTCTCTGCTTGTTACCGCGCATTCCTAATCCACTACGATTTGGATATTTGATCTGAGGGGCCTCTGGCCTAATAGCACTAACCATCACATGGGCATAGTATGGGCGTTCTGCGTCGTATGCATCAGCCGAAGCTTAATAGACGTCAGCGATTGAGTGGTGCACGCCGGGTTGGACTGCATAAGCACCTGCCTTTTTAAGGAGGTAGCTAGGTCTGCTCACTGGCCGCATTCGCAACGTGCAGGAGTTCCCGGGGCGATGGCCCATGACCCCTGGGAGCATAGGGTTAGTCCGGCGTGCTGACCTCTCTATTAAGCCTAGGTCGAGTTGCGGCGTATTGTTTGGCCGAGGCCGGGCATGACCCAGGAAAGTGTGTCCGGCCGGAGTTAATCGAGCGTGCTGGGTAAGTTGGTGCACCCCTGCAGGGAAGAAAACATCTATCGATAGCCCGTCTACGGTAACAGACACTCAGAGTTGTATCCCGATCGATACAACTAGAACTAGATGCTGAGGCATGAATTGATATGTTTCTTTGGGAGTCGAGAAAGGATCCCGGGGCGTTGACAGCAACATAAATATGACTTATGTTATACTACTCTACTCCCTCCTCTTGCTGCAAGACGGTGGTTTCCAGAAGATGCTAGTCTTCGATAGGACTAGCTTCTCCCCCTCTTATTCTGGCATTCTGCAGTTAGTCCACATCTACTACCCCTTTCATTGATACCGATGCATAAGTAGTGTAGATCCTTGCTTGCGAGTACTTTGGATGAGTACTCACGGTTGCTTTGCTACCCCTTTTCCCCCTTCCTTCTTCTTTCTGGTTGTTACAACCAGATGGTGGAGTCCAGGAGCCAGATGCCACCTTTGACGACTGCTACTACCCTGAGGGTGCCTACTACCACATGATGAACGCCAACGACCAGGAGTAGTTATGAGGCTCCCAGGCAGGAGGCCTTGCCTTTTCAATCGATGTTGCTTTTGTTCTAGCCTTCTTAAGGCAAACTTGTTTAACTCATGTCTGTACTTAGATATTGTTTCTTCCGCTGACTTGTTTGTATTCGAGCTTATGTATTCGAGCCTTCGAGGCCCCTGGCTTGTAATATAAAGCTTTTATTATTTTAATTTGTGTCTAGAGTTGTGTTTTGATATCTTCCCGTGAGTCCCTGATCTTGATCGTACACATTTGCGTGTATGATTAGTGTACGATTGAATCGGGGGCGTCACAAGTTAGTATCAGAGCCGACTGCCTATAGGTTGCCCCCTTTCCAACTCCTTGGCCCAAGTTGAGTCTAGTCACTACAAAACTTTTACTAACATGTCTGTGTGTCTTACTGGCCCACGTCGCCATTGGGTGGTATTAGGATCTTTTTACTCCTCGTCTATACTCTGGGCTCTGAACTCTCTTCTAGTCGGGTTAAACAAATTTACTAACTCTAACATTAGGATCCCGTGACCACGTTCACCCCAAAGTTGGATAAGCCATAGTTACTCCTTAGAATAGCATCTTGAATAGTACACACACTGTCGTGTTGACTGCTATGTGGTATCCATCGTACCTCTTTCATTATGCATGTTTCATCATGAATGATCCTTTGTCTTTACAAATGCTCGATGCTGAAACCTTAGCCCTGATGTATTCCTCTGTTTAAATAAACAGACTTGTATGCGCTCCGGGGCTGGATTTCTTTCTGAATCCAAGCCTCGAACCACTCCCGTAGGTTCTTTTGCCTTGGGGATTTTGGGAGGGGAAAGGGATGGCTTCCCTTCCTCCCTCAGTATGGCAATTGCAACTTCGTAGGGGAGTGGAATATTGGGCTCTATCTTTTAGTTTCTTTTCTGCTTTGTAGTAAGACATGGTGATTTCTTTTAATGGAAATCAGAGAGAGTGCTCTCTTATGTCAAAAAAAATGCTCGATGCCGAACTACCCCTGTTACATGTTAGCAGGATGTTTAGACCCGCTGGTCATGGCCGTGGTGGCAACGATCCACCACCGCCCGAATTCTTTGCTGGAATGATGCAATAGTTTGAGCTGAACCGCCAGTTCATGGAAGGAATGATGGCTCAGTTTCCTCGTCCGAATATGAACCAGCGGCCAGCCCCAATTACTCTACAGGACTTCATGCGCCTCAACTCGACCATCTACCGCAGCTTAACTCAGCCCCTTGATGCCGATGACTGGCTCCAGGACATCACGTATGAAATGGAGTCTGCTAGTGTTACCCCTGCTAGCTATGTCACCTTCGCATCCTTCTTCCTCAAGGGTCCCGCTACTCAATGGTGGGACAGCCACAGGTGTACCCTACCTAATGGAGAGGTCATCACTTGGCTGGATTTCCAAGATGCCTTTCGTGCCCGCTTCATTCCTCAGGGAACCATGGATAGGAAGAAGCGAGAGTTCTGCAAACTCACCCAAGGCAAAAAGACTGTAGATGCTTATCAGCAGGAATTTCTGGACTTATCACGTTATGCTAAAGAAGACATTGCAACTGATGCTCATAGGCAAGAAAAGTTCCATGATAGACTTCACCCAGATATCAAGCTAGCACTGCTCGTTCATGACTTTGCCGACTTCGCCACCTTGGTGAACAAGGCTATTCGGGTTGAGACTGGTCTTCAGGAACACCAGGGATCCCTCAGGCGTAGCCGTGACGCTGACCCATCTTCGGGCCCATCAGCGCAGAAGCGTCGGATATGGATTCCCACAGCATGTATCGTCCAACTGCACCTGCACCAAGACAATCCTATGCTGCACCTCGTCTGCCTCCTCCTCCGGAGAGGCAGCCTCTTCAAACTGTACCACCCCAAGCTCCTGCTCCCAATCCCAATGATGGTCTGTGCTTCAAGTGTGGCCTTCCAGGTCACCATTCCAGGAACTGCCCTCAGAATCAGAATCAATTGACTCTGCCTTCTAGTGCTCGTGGTAACAATCAACCCCGCAACAACAATGCCCGACCTTATGGTCGTGGGCAGGCTAACAACATTGATCTGAATGAAGCTCAAGACCAGCCTACTACTGTGATGGGTACTCTTCTAGTTAATTCAGTACCAACATCTGTTTTGTTTGATTCAGGAGCATCTCATTCTTTCATATTAGAAGATTTTGCATTCATGCATGGCATTAAATACGAAGAGATGCACACTCCACTAGTGGTAAAAACCCCTACGGGACAATGTGAAACCTCCATGGTTAGCCACAATGTTTCCGTTGAAATCGAAGGGTTGGAATTTTTTGCCTCCCCCATTATTCTGAAGTCTTCCAATATTGACCTCATTCTGGGAATGGATTGGTTGAAAGCACATACGGCTTCTATCGTTTGCGACACTAAAACCGTCCACCTTCTACACCCTTCAGATGAGATAGTAATCTACAATGCTCGTCTGGTTCAAAATGCCGAAGCCCAACTATATCTCCTAAATGCGTTGAACGCAGCACCTCTTGAGGAAATCGAAAAGATTCCAATTGTTCACGACTTCCTAGACGTCTTTCCAGAAGAACTTCCAGGAAAACCCCCTGCTCGAGCTGTCAAGTTTTTCATTGATTTGAAACCAGGCACCGTTCCTATTGCCAAACGACCCTACAAGATGCCACCTCATGAACTCGCTGAACTTAAGGAGGAAATCGACAAATCTCTTCGCAAGGGTTTCATTCGTCCAAGTTCCTCTGCTTGGGGAGCACCTTCTCTCTTCGTCAAGAAGAAGGACGGAACGAACCGTTTGGTCCAAGACTACCATCCTATCAACCAAGCTACAATTCAGAACAAATATTCCCTTCCTCGGATCAATGATCTGTATGATCAACTGGCTGGTTCATCGATATTCTCTAAACTCGACTTGAGGTTGGGTTACTACCAGATCCGTGTTCGTGAAGAGGATATTCCAAAGACCGCATTCGTCACTCGTTATGGTTCTTACGAGTACACCGTCATGTCATTTGGTTTAACCAATGCTCCAGCTACATTCTCTCGTCTAATGAACTACATATTCATGGATTACCTTGACAAGTTCGTCATAGTCTATCTGGATGATATTCTGGTATATTCGAAGAATAAAGAAGAACATGCTGAACATCTTCGTCTTGATCTGGAAAAGCTTCGAGAGCATCAACTTTATGCCAAGTATTCCAAGTGCGAATTCTGGCTTCCTGAAGTAACCTACCTTGGTCATGTCATCTCCAAGGATGGTATTGACGTCAACCCAGAGCGAGTTCAGGCTATTCTTGACTGGACCCTTCCGAAGACTGTCATGCAAGTCAGAAGCTTTCTCGGACTAGCCAGCTATTGTCGACGCTTTGTCGAGAACTTCTCCAAGATCGCCAAGCCACTGACCAATCTGCTACACAAAGGCGTTAAGTTTGATTGGACTGAAAAGTGTCAGGAAAGTTTCCAGGCACTCAAGGACAAGCTGACTTCTGCCCCAGTGCTTGCTCCCCCTCATTCTCGTAAGGACTTCGTCATCTATTGCGACGCTTCACGTCAAGGATTAGGCTGTATCCTAATGCAAGAGCGCAGGGTCATTGCTTATGCCTCCCGTCAAGTGCGTCCTCATGAAGAGAACTACCCAGTTCACGACCTCGAGCTTCCTGCAGTTATCTTTGCACTGAAGCTATGGCGACAGTACCTTCTCGGTAATCGTTGCGAGATCTTCACCGATAATCAGAGTCTGAAGTACCTGTTTACTCAGCCAGATCTGAACCTCCGTCAGCAGTGATGGATGGAAGCTATTGCTAACCACAACTGCGGTATATCTTATACCCTGGCAAGGATAATGTAATGGCCGATGCCTTGAGCCGCAAGTCTTATTGCAATAATCACATGGTCTACAAAGCTCAACACCACCTTTATGAAGAGCTATGCAAGCTGAACCTTCAACTAGTTCCACAGGGTTCTCTAAATATCCTTGTCCTGGAACCAAATCTTCTCCAAGCTATTAAGTCTGCACAAGCCAAATATGCTCATGTTGATTTGATGAAAAAGGATCTTGCCTTAGAGAAATCCAGAGATTTCTCACTTGGTGAAGATGGAACCTTATACTTCAGAGATCGCATTGTAGTGCCCCGATTTGAGCTTATGACAGAGAAGGTGATGAAAGAAGCACATGACACCCCTCTCTCTATTCATCCGGGAAGTACCAAGATGTATCTAGACATCTGCCAGAAGTACTGGTGGTCTAAAGTGAAGCAAGACATTGCTTGATATATTGAAGAATGTG
The DNA here is from genome assembly GCA_963921465.1 of Triticum timopheevii. Taxonomy (NCBI): domain Eukaryota; kingdom Viridiplantae; phylum Streptophyta; class Magnoliopsida; order Poales; family Poaceae; genus Triticum; species Triticum timopheevii. The sequence goes on along the minus strand of OY997272.1, from coordinate 527,364,938 downwards.
ACGTTTGTCGTCGCGTCAAAGCAGAACATCAGAAACCGGCTGGACTTCTAAAACCGCTTCCGATTCTTGAATGGAAGTGGGATAAGATCCAAATGGACTTTGTCACTGGCCTTCCCAAGTCTCAGAAAGGTAACGATGCTATCTTTGTCGTCATTGACTAATTCTCGAAGGTTGCTCACTTTCTACCAGCCAAAGAGACAATCACTGCTAGTCAATTAGCAAACTTGTATATCTCCAAAATTGTGTCACTCCACGGCATTCCAAAGGAGATCAGTTCGGACCCCGACAGTATTTTCACTTCGAAGTTCTGGGATAGTTTCCAAGAGGCAATGGGAACTCATATTACCTGGAGCACTGCTTATCATCCCCAATCCCAAGGCCAAGTCGAGCGAGTCAATCAAATTCTTGAAGATATGTTGCGTGCTTGTGTTATTTCTTTCGGCAAGAAGTGGGAAGAATCTCTCCCTTATGCGGAGTTCTCTTATAACAACAGCTATCAAGCCAGCTTAAAGATGGCACCCTTCGAGGTGCTTTATGGACGTAAGTGCCGAACCCCTCTGAATTGGTCAGAAACTGGGGAACAGACACTCATTGGTCCGGATATTATTCAACAAGCCGAAGAGCAGCTTCGCTTTGTCTGGGATAACCTCAAGGCGGCCCAGTCCCGCAAGAAGAGAAACTATGACCGGAAACACTGGGGTTCAACTTATCAACCTGGTGATCAAGCTTATCTGCGTGTCACTCCTTTGAGAGGCACTCATCGGTTTGGAGTCAAGGGCAAGCTAGCTCCGTGCTACATTGGTCCCTTCCGCATTCTCGCCCGTCGAGGACTGGTGGCTTATCAATTGGAGTTGCCACCTCAGTTCTCTCACGTCCATGAAGTCTTCCACGTATCACAACTTCGTCATTGCTTCAAGGATCCGGAACGTGAAGTGGATCCGGAATTGATTGAAGTTCAAGATGATCTCACATACAAAGAGCATCCTATCCGCATTCTTGAAGAAGTCAAACGTCGAACCCGCCAGAAGGTTACCAAGTTCCTCAACGTGCAATGGTCGAATCATACTAAAGATGAAGCCACTTGGGAACGCGAAGATAACCTCCGGGCTGAATACCCCGACCTGTTCCCTTCTACCTCTTAATTCTTGGGACGAGAATTTCTTTTAGAGGAGGAGAGTTGTAACACCCCGGTGTAATGATGCTACAGCAATCCCGGGGGTTAAGTTAATCCTTTTGCTAAACAAGTGTTGTTCATCATTGTCTCTTATCTCTTTCAATTCCAGTTGAATTCAATTTCAAATTATGTATGAAATTCAAAAAAATGCTCAAACATGAAAACTAAAATGTTCATCTTGTGCCGAATAATGCATAATTAATATTGGTGGTTAACCAACATTTTTTGCAAAGTGTTTAACTGTCCTAAACTATTTGAAAACAGAAGTTTTAAAAGAATAGAAAAATTGTTTAAAAAAAGGGGAAGAAGGCCTCAGCCCCTGGCCTTCCCATGGGCCTTGGCCCACCACAGCAAGCCGACCCAGCTCCCCACACCGCGCCCCCTTCCTGTTCCTCGATCGCGCACCGCTACAGGGCGCGGTCGCCACCGGACCCCCTCGCCGGCGTCGAGGTGAGGATAAGGCCTCCATGCCCTGATGCCTCGGCCCCCTCGCCTCCCACTTGCCCTGCCTACCCCCCACTCGCGCCAGTCCCTATCCCCTTGCACACTCGCTCCCTCTCCTCCAGATCCGCCTCGTCAACGCGCCCTGCGCCGTCCGCCATGCTGACCGTGTTGTCCCCGTCCCTCTCCGACGAGTCCCCAAGCGCCGTCGTGCCCCCATGACGTCTTTGTCGACCACCGAACCAAGCCAGGAGCCACCGCAGTGAGCCCGGCAACCTCTTCTTCCCCTATGCCCGTCTTGTCCTTCGTCGCCGATTTCTCGCCGTTGATCTTCCCCGAGCGCGCTTAAGCACAACTACAAGCTCACTGTAAGCCCGCGTGACGTTCCCCTCCCTCTCCCATGTGTTTCCGTCGCCGTAGCCACCACTGCCATCGCCGCCCGAACGCAGCTCCGCCGCATAGTTCACCATCGTTGCTGTGGTCATCGTCATGCTCACCCGAGCACACGAGCGTGCTCAGGGATGCTCGCTAAGGCCAACCGTGACACTTGCTTCCCTCCCCGTGCCCCTTAGCACCTACCTCGACGAGCGCCCGAACGCGTCGCCACCTCCGCTCGCCGTCGGCGTGCTTCCGATGACCAAGTGGTCATGGGCTCGCGACCATTGGCCTCGCCGCAACGCGTACGCCCTGCCTAGATTCTCAGTTTGCTCGATAACGAACCGCATCGCCTTCGCCGTAGCTCGCTCGAGCGCCTCACCACCGGCGATGCCGTAGCCCCAAGCTCCGGCCACCCCAGCTGCTCCGGCCACCACCATTCGACACGCGGTCGAGTGGTTGTTCAAACGCGCCTGACCACGGCTCAAATGATGAGCCGTAGTGCGATTCCGACCGTCTCCAGCGTTCGGCCGCCGCGGATGGCCTCGCCGGCGTTGCTCCGGTGCCGGCGCTGACCTGGCACCGGCAGGGCCCGCCTTTGGGTCGCTGCCCGTGGGCCCCTGGACCCAGTTGACCACGTTGAGCGTGGTCAACTCTGCTGACTGGCCACTCAGTGCCACTGACACACGAGCCCCCCAGCCTAATTAACCTAATTAAAATATTTTCCCAAATAAAAAAATTAGCTAAACTAACGAGTCAATGACTCGTGGGGTCCAGTCACTAATTACTCTATTTAAATTAAATTGAACTACTGATAGCCCACGACCAATAACAGGTGGGCCCTACTGGTCAGGTTTGACCTGGTCAGAGCGGCTGTTGACTGTTGACGTCAGTATGATGTCATGCTGATGCAATATTCCTTTTCTGTTAATATTACTAATTCCAGAATATTGTTTAAACTTTGAAAATTCATAGAAATTAAACCGTAGCTTAGATGAAAATATTTTCTATATGAAAGTTGCTCAAAAAAACGAGACGAATCCGAATACGCGGTCCGTTTACCTGTCAGATGCCTCTAACTATCTGAACATGAAACATTCACCCTCCGGTCATCTGTCTGACACAGGTTCAGAACCGGGAAAACATTCCCGGTTGAATTCCCCCTTCACCTATATCTTGTAGCCATACGTTAGGTCACACCCGGCACAGCAGATTGCCATGTTATGCTTTGTAATGCTATGCTTGCTTTATATTTATTGTCTCTTCCCCCTCCTCTCATCGGTAGACCCTGAGGCTGATGTTGCCCCTGTGATTGACTACGTCGACGACGACCCTTCTTCCCTTTCAGCGGAGCTTCCAGGCAAGCCCCCCCTTTGATCATCCCGATATCGCCCATTCCATTCTCTCATGCTTGCATTAGATTTTGCTAATGTTATTGTTTGCTCCTATTTCTAATGCATAGCCTGCTTTTGTAACCTGCTTATTGTTACTTTACCTGCTTATCCTAAACTGCTTAGTATAGGTTGGTTAGTGATCCATCAATGACCCCCCACCTTGTCCTTGTTGCCCCTGCTTCATCATCGAAGACCCGATCAACGGGATCGAAGACCAGGCCCCGGCACCGCACATCACTTCCCCTTAGTTTCTCGATACTACTAGGTTACTATTGAGTCCCGAGGGTGAGACCTCATCAGTACTTCTGATGTTAACCCATGAGTGTAGTTATTCGGTCGTGGTCATCGAGGGTGATTTTGCCTTAACCACTTCCGATACGACTCTGTCGTGCAACCCCTCAAGTGTGAACCTCAAGGGTGGATCCTCTTACGTTCACCTTGATGATTACATCGAGTGGAATCCGTCGAGGGTGACTCCTCAGGTTTTCCCCTTGGTGTTAGACACATGGTTACTATGGTTACTATGACTTTACACTGAACCAGGTTACTAAAGAGGGGTCGGCCCTGAGGGGTACCCGCGCGATCATATTTGCGAGTGATGAGGAGTCGGGTTGACCTGGAAGGTGCCCGCGAGATAAATACGAGGCGTGGTCGGGCATTCTTAGCCCTTGCCGCAAGTCCTCGAGACGGGGCAACGGGGTCACATCTTTTGTGAGTCTCTACTTGTTACAACGGGGTCACATGATTTGGATATTTGATCCGAGGGGCCTCTGGCCTGATAGCACTAACCATCACGTGGGCATAGTATGGGCGTTCTACATCGTATGCATGAGCCGAAGCTTAATAGACATCAGTGACTGAGCGGGGCGCACCGGGTTGGACTGCGTAAGCACCTGCCTTTTTAAGGAGGTAGCTAGGTCTGCTCACCGGCCGCGTTCGCAACGTGCAGGAGTTCCCGGGGCGATGGCCCATGACCCCTGGGGGCATAGGGTTAGTCCGGCGTCTTGACCTCTCTATTAAGCCTAAGTCGGGTTGCGGCATATTGTTTGGCCGAGGCCGGGCATGACCCAGGAAAGTGTGTCCGGCCGGAGTTAATCGAGCGTGGTGGGTAAGTTGGTGCACCCCTACAGGGAAGAAAACATCTATCGATAGCCTTTCCTACGGTAACAGACACTCGGAGTTGTACCCCGATCGATACAACTAGAACTGGATGCTGAGGCATGAATTGGATATGTTGCTTCGGGAGTCGAGAAAGGATCCCGGGGCGTTGGTAGCAACATAAATATGACTTATGTTATACTACTCTACTCCCTCCTCTTGCTGTAAGACGATGGTTTCCAGAAGATGCTAGTCTTTGATAGGACTAGCTTCTCCCCCTCTTATTCTGGCATTATGCAGTTAGTCCACATATACTATCCCTTTCATTGATACTGATGCATAAGTAGTGTAGATCCTTGCTTGCGAGTACTTTGGATGAGTACTCACGGTTGCTTTGCTACCCCTTTTCCCCCTTCTTCTTTCTGGTTGTTACAACCAAATGGTGGAGTCCAGGAGCCAGATGCCACCTTTGACGACTACTACTACCCCGAGGGTGCCTACTACCACATGACGGACACCGACGACCAGGAGTAGTTAGGAGGCTCCCAGGCAAGAGGCCTTGCCTTTTTGATCGATGTTGCTTTTGTGTTAGCCTTCTTAAGGAAAACTTGTTTAACTCATGTCTGTACTCAGATATTGTTGCTTCCGCTAACTTGTTTCTATTTGAGCTTATGTATTCGAGCCCTCGAGGCCCCTGGCTTGTAATATAAAGCTTGTATTATTTTAATTTGTGTGTAGAGTTGTGTTGTGATATCTTCCCGTGAGTCCCTGATCTTGATCGTACTCATTTGCGTGTATGATTAGTGTATGATTGAATCGGGGGCGTCACATTGGTCATCTTCATGAGAAGCTCGAGTTCATCGAAAACAGAGTTCACATGCATCTTCTATGATGTTTTCGATGTTGGAGGTTATGCCGGTTCTTCTCTATTGGAGGGTTCACTCTTCTATTTGTTAGGCATACTTCCCCTGCCTCTTCTTACTATAACCCCGCGTTGGATGCTACTCGTCGTCATCTATACAACAAGCTTGAGTTTGCTCAATTCGGAGCTCAGTTGTAGAAGTTATGGCAGTTCTAATTTTCCCTGTTGCATCTGCTTGCTTGGGCTTCTTTATAGCACCCCAAGCAGTAGTACCACTGTCCTGTGCAGTTGTGCCGCTTAGCTTAGCTAAGCGGCAGTACCGCGTCTGGTGCCATTGCTTTCGGGGTTGCGATGTTTTCGTGTTGGGTTGCGCAACAGTGGGGACGGTAGCACGGGCGGTAGTACCGCTCTCAAGCAGTAGTACCGCCCCTGCACTACAATTCCACTTCTGCTCCCCTTTCTGTCGTACGTGTTCTCAGCGGTTGTAGCGCGGTTGTGGGGCGGTAGTTCAGCCCATGCACTACAAGCAGTAGTACCGCTCTTTCAAGCGGTAGTACGGCTGGTGCAGCTCCGCTTCACCCTATCCGTGTTGCTCTGCCTCCTTAGTGCCCTGAGCTGCAACCCCAGCGGTAGTACCGCTCTGGCGGCACTACCGGGTCGTGGTCTCCAACCATTGCACTGCTCTATGTGCACTACCGCCCAGGTGGTAGTACCGCTCCCCTAAGCGGCAGTACCGCTCGTGTGCGGGCCAGTCACATAACAGTTGGATTTGGGAGGCCCTATAAAAGGGGGGTCTTCTTCCCCAATGAACCTTATCCTTTGAGCTCGTGTTCTTCCCCCATTGTTGACCTTCTTCGAGCTTGCTATCTCTCAATCCCTCCATGGATTCTTGCTAGTTTTGGGGGGAAAAGAGAGGAGATCTAGATCCACATTTCCACTAATCACTTTCTCCTCTATGTGAGGGGAACCCCTTGGATCTAGAGTTTGGAGTTCTTGGTGTTCTCCTTCTTGTTCTTCCTCTCATTTTCTTCCCTAGCATTAGTTGTTTTGATGGCATTTGGGAGAGAAGGACTTGGGCACTCCGTGTGCCCTTGCCATTGCATTTGGTGCATCGGTTTGAGTTCTCCACGGTGATACGTGGAAGTTACAAGTTGAGAAGCTTATAACTCTTGGGTGCTTGGTACCCTTGAGTTGTTCCTCTTTGATGCTTGGGCGCCCTAGACGGTTGGTGGTGTTCAGAGCTCAATCATTGTGGTTTAAAGCTCCGGGCAAGCGTTGGGGTCTCCAATTAGGTTGTGGAGATCGCCCCGAGCAATTTGACGGGTACCGGTGACCGCCTCCAAGGGTTGCCAAAGTGTACGGGTTTGGTGACCGCTCTCAAGGGTTGCCATTTGTACGGGTTCGGTGACCGCCCTCAAGGGTCCCTTAGTGGAATCACGGCATCTTGCATTGTGCGAGGGCGCGAGGAGATTACAGTGGCCCTAGTGGCTTCTTGGGAACATTGTGCCTCCACACTGCTCCAAACAGAGATTAGCATCCTCAAGGGTGTGAACTTCAGGATACATTGTCGTCTCCGCGTGCCTCGGTTATCTCTTACCCGAGCCCTTTACTTATGCACTTTACTTTGTGATAGCCATATTGTTTCTTGTCATCTTCCTTTGCATAAGTTGTTGGTGCACATAGGTGAGCCTAGTTGTTGTAGGTTTTGTGCTTAACAAATTAACCGCTAGGTTTATTCCATATTTGTTCAAGCCTAAACCGTAATTATTTTAAAGCGCCTATTCACCCCCCTCGAGGTGACATCCTCGATCTTTCACCTTCAATAAAAAATATTAGATTATTCTGATCTCTTGATCCATTAAGATAATAAGGATTATAATTAGTTGACCGTGAATGCATAAGAATACTATTTTAAGTAACTTTAATATTCATGTGAAGAACTTTTAAGAGGGGTGTATCAAAGCAAAATTCATGACCCACCATTGTTGATCAGATTAAATGCTTTGGTATAGTTTACTCACCGCTGGAAAATATAGGTGCATTATTGGACAACCATGATCCTTCTGTGCTATCAGCTCAACAATAATAAGAAATACAATAGGCGTCCAATTATTAATTTGCCTACACTTAACTGAAGGCTATGTGAAAATCCATGAAGAAAAAAGCTACTACTAGGCTCTTGAGTTAGATGAACTCAACGAGAGATCCAATAAGCTCGTGAAGCTCTAAATTCCTTGACTACAGTTGGGGCCATCCTCACACCACCACCTTCCTGTGTTTATGGTAGACTTATTCGAAGAATCAACCAGCATCACTACTATCCGCAACAATACCACGTTTTTATAAGCATGACAGTGTGTGTGCTGAAAACACATTTTTCAAGCATATCACCACTTAGATCTAGGATGATACCTCCCGAGCCTAACCTAACGAGCCACTGATGGGACTTCTTGCCCGGAATACTTAACAAAATGAGTAATCATTGAGTGTATGCTTCTTTGAAGTTTATGCTTCACTCTCCGAGCTCAGAGGTGCATTTTTATACCTATGATCAGCCTTCCTTTTTATTTCCATATATCTCGGGTGTCACACATACTAGCTTTTGTGACCCATGAGAGTGTAGGCATGAAACCATCAATCCATTAATTCATTACTGTTCGAGGTCATATATAGTTTGATAGCTAGATACCTAACTAGGAGACAGCCGGGCTCACTGCTTGCCTGGTCCATATTCTTTTGGGAGGTCAATGAAGAAATGTATATTTCTGGTTTGACAAAATCCTTGTAGAAGATCCTCTTATTGTTCCCACACAACACCTTCTTCCTCTGTCCGATGTTCTGTCTCCCGACTTTGTAGCACCGGCCGATCCTCTTGTCATTTCCCGCACAACACCTTCTGTCTCACTCCAGTGCTTTTGCTTGTGATTGCCTTGTCCGGGCCGACTTTTGCCGGCCGGATCATAAATCTAGTTGGTCAAGCTTTGTTATGCTTTGCACCCCGCAAAACTTTAGCATCCCACTACACTTAGTTTTGTGTAGATGAATTGTGTTTGTGAGTTGAACTTATTTTGTAAGTTGTTGACACACAAAAGTAATTGGTCTGGTAAAGTAGATGAACTAAGTCCAGAAGAGATGTATAAATTTGTTTTTTTATTAACTAGTGGACTATCATGTATGCCAAGCACTTTCATATGCTTCTCATATGAAGAAGCTTAACACACATGGTAGTCCTAATGGGTGGTGGTACCTTCCATTCTCAGCTAATGGTTGATTTTGTTGGCTTAAAATGGAGCATCAAGAGAATACAAACACAATGAGCACACACCCAATCACTGCATACTTAGGATGCACATAGCCAACACAAACGCACGCACACACAAAAAATACCGGTAAATATCAAAGTCATATAAGGCCAAATCTATATGTAGGGAAGAAAAAAAAATCCAAGCAATCAAATCAGCGATTGGCAAACTATAACAATCATCATATCTGCACCAACCATATCATGACACGACACATTTAAGCATCTTCTTGAGCTTCACCTTTCACACGCCTGGTCACGGCTGCGCACACCCACACGACAAGAAGCGGGGGAGCAGCAGGGTCCCAACAACGAGCGCCATGAGCACAGCTGCAGCCCGGTGATCCGCGTGAGCACGGTGAAGGTCCACACATTCAGGGCCTTGCCACGCATTTTCCACCGACACCTACAATGATGAACGCCACAAGGGCGACAAGCCAGAGAGAATCGATCTAAAGGAAGGTAGTTTCAGGCAGCTGGTTCACCTACCGGCGGGGTTGCGGCTAGATGCACACGTATTTTACTGCTACTAGTAGAATACTCGTGCGTTGCTACGGGCTACAATGCATATATTTGAGTGACTCGAGAACAATCATTCTACAATAACCTTCTCTTTCTCCATTCTTCCCAGTCTCTCCCTTCCTCCACTCACACTCGATAGAACAACATATAAGTCATGAATAGTTAAACTAACGTTTCTAAATTCAACGGACCACTCGGAATCCAATGTTGACAATCAGACATGTACCATCCACATGCCAGATCGGCCCTGCGGCCTCGAGCACCATTTTAAACATATATGTGTGTGTGCGCCATTGTTCTTGCTCCAATGGATACCTGTCGCTGCCACGCAGAGGGCACACACATGACCGTATTACTGTACAATGTCGCTGCCTTGCTTGTCGTAATTTTTCTCGATGCCATCACCGGCCTTTACCCTGCCTCCAAATCTGTATTGCCACGATGGGACAACACCAGCTCGCACCAACAGTCACCCGTGGGCACCATGCATCTGAACAAGATTTATTACTTGTCCATTGGGATATCTCGTCATAACCTACAAGTTTTGGTAATATGGATCTTAATATAAGAGTAGAAATTCAATACATTCAAATAACCTACACGCAACTCAAAGACACAGTTTACACTATGATGATAACCGGGTTGGGAAATGATATGTAAATAATTAACTGAGATTCTTTCATCATCTTCAGAAACTAAAGTCCAAGTCTTGCTCTCTCTATGTTAGCTGACCAAATTTATGAGCATTGCATCGCCGCCGCGCAACCTAGAGGGATGCCTCCGTGCAACCTAGAGGGATGCCTCCGCGCAGGCTGCGGTCGTTTCTGCGAAGCCAAGCTGGCGTCGCCATACTGCTCGCTGGTCCGGACCCGGATGTTGATTGTGGCGGCGACAGGATCAGGGGCCTGGGCTTGGGAATTTGAAAACCCGAGTGTAGTACACTCGAGTAGAATCTCCACCCTCAAATGACAGCATGTGCTTTGTAATGAGCATATCTAGCACGACTAAAATTTGCAGGATAAAAGCAGAATTACTCCGCGGTACATAAGAGACGACATAGTTTTGCCCAATTTACACTCATAATCAAATATGGGAATTCTAAGATTCTCAACTCCCATTCAATCCATCCCCATGATATATGGACAATCACCTCATGTCACTCAAATTTAGTTACTTGCAACACATGTTGTACTAGGCGTCTTATCTGAAACATGTATTGTTTTCATTCATAGATGAAATATATGAAAACCTAATGTCGGGGCCATTTCTTTCTGTGGCCACGAGCACCTATGGGGCACGGGGGGCCCCTTCTAGTCCGGCAAGGGGGCGGAGGCCGCGCGCAGAGCAGATCGAGGTCGGGCGCGCGCGGGGAGACGGGCGATTTTTACCCAGCTTCGGAGCTCTCCGGAGAGATAAAACTCCTACTGCTGCTTTGTGTTTTTATTTGATCTTGCTCGAGAGCGAGCGTATGGTGGTGTTGTGTGTGTCGACTGGACCGAACCTCCAAGCTGCGGAACCAAAATTCCGAACCTCCTCTACGTGCGCATGGGCCTCCTTTTTATAGGTTAAAGGGGTCACCGACAGGTGGCAGCGTAGAAAGAGGGGTAGAAAGGTAAAAATGCGGGTTGGTACAACTACTACCAACAGTGTCCCCTACCTAACTCTGACAGCAGGGGACAAGGGCATTTAATGCCCGTCTGGTCGCCCCAACAGTGCAAGGAAACGACAGTTAGAGGCGCCACCGATTGCCACGATGGTGTCTCCGTCAGCTCTGTTTGCCACCTCGCTCTGCATGGCTACGCAACGCCCCACCACGTGCCCCTGGGGTGGCCCTGGGGTGACACGTCGCTGGATGCGCTGGATTTTGGGTGGCCGCCTTGCCGCGGCAAGTGCCTTGCCGCGGCCCTTCTCTTGTCGTGCCGGCAAGCTTGCCGGCCGTCAGGCCTTGCCGGGACGCGCGGGGCGCCGCGGCAAGATTTCTGGAGATGCCTTGGTCGGCCTTCCCGGCAAGCTCCTCTTGCCGGGGCCTTTGTTTTCTTGGTTAATACTTTCTTCTTGAATGGTAGTAATAGGAAATGGCGGAGGGTCTTGGCGGGCGTCCGGCAAGCCTTGCCGCGGGGTGCTACCACTGCCCGTGCACGAGTTCGGGGTACTAAGGTACCCCTACTTTAGTACACCGACAGGAGCCCCCGGGCCTGGGCCATACACGGTGCCGAGCGTTGTTGGGCCAGGCCCAAAACAGTGCACGGGCACGCGTGGCCTGGGGCCACACAGAACCGGACTCCGTGTCCACCGCGTCCTCCCGCAACGGCACGCGTCGATTGCGGTGTCGTGGGAGAGAACGTGGTCAATACTTAACTCCAGGAAATGCGTAACGTTCGCATCCCGTGTTTATAAGCAGAGGAAACGGGGCCGTTCCCCCACTTTCGCCACTTGCAGTTCCTTCCTCCAAAAGCTCCGCCGCTCTCCTCCGTCCCCTGAATCGAGAGAAAAACAGCACTCCGCTGCCCGTCGCCGCCGTCGCCGTCGTCGCCATCGTCGCTTTCGCCTCCCCCTGCTGCCCCCGCCATGGCTCCGAAGGCCGGGAAGGCCACGAAGGCTGCGAAGGCCGCGAAGTCGGCCGAGGCACTAGAGCTCGAGGCGCTGCGCAAGAAGCAGGTGCTTTTCTCCCCCGAGCTCACCCCGGAGGCGTTGCGGTCGGGGTTCTACCTCTTTTAGTCGACGGAAACGCGGGCGCACCCGCGCACGCCGGTGCTTTCCGCGGAAGCCTCCAAATCGAAGAAGTGCCCCAGAGGGTACTACTTCTTCCCTGTGTTCTTCTATTGCGGGCTCTGCCCGCCTTTTTCCGATTTCTTTTGCGACATCATGAACACCTACGGGTTCCATCTGCTTGATTTCACCCCCAATGCCGTTCTGACAATGGCGGTTTTCGTGCACCTTTGTGAGAACTTCGTTGGTATCCTCCCCAATGTCGCTCTTTTTCGCCACTATTTCTCCCCTCGGGCCGAGAAAGGGGAGCCACTGGCTGGCGGAATTGCCTGGACCTCCCGGATGGGCATGAAGGAGGTGTACTTGACGAGCGAGCTCCGCGGCAAGTGGGACGAGTGGAGGGCGGAGTGGTGTTGGATCTGCGATGCCGATCCGCCGTCGTTCACCAAGCTGCGCAAGACTCGGGTGGTGCGCGGCGGCAACTGGAGCGCTCTGTCGCCGGACGACGCCAAACTGACGATCGCCACCACCCGAATCCTCCGGCTCAGGCACGCCGGACTCACAACAGGGGCGGTCGGCGCAGATTTCCTTCGCCGTCGTATCGCCCCTTTGCAGGCAAGGGGGAGGCCCGCCTGGCTGTTCAGCGGCCTGGCGGATTTCATGAGGCTGCGCCCAGGCCTCAACTTCAACTTCACGGTCCTGGAGCTTGACGCGATGCTGAGGGAGACGTTCAAGCACGACGCCAATCATCCAGAGTGGTTCCGGCTGCCGCAGGGCGTCATCCCCTTGTGCAACAACTCCCAGCGCGATCGCATCTGCGCAATGATGCCAGAGTGCGACTCGCACGGGGTAAGTGCCAACTGGATAGAGCCCGCCGCCGAGGTCGTGCAGCAATTCTTCGACGACTTGTCAGAGGCGGCAGTCAATTCTGACGAGCAGAAGCTCCTCACCCGCGCCACCACTGCCAACGAGCTGGCGTACATCGCTAGCAGGGCCGAGGAGGCGGCGGCAGCCGCTGCCGCGGGCGAGTTTGGCTTCACGCTGGCGGAGGCGGAAGCAGCTGAGGCGGCAAGCCTTGCCGCCTGGGAAGATCTTGCTGGAGAGGGCGACGGCGAAGGGGAGGCCGCGGCCGAAGCGAGCCAGCCCGCCGAGGGCGCGAGCGGCCAGCCGTATTCGAGCAACTTGCCGTCGATGGAGCCCTCAGCGCAGCCCCAGTTCCGACCGAGAAGGCGTCTCCGTCGAGTTGGAGAGCTGGCAGAGGCGCAGGCCGATCAGCAGCCGCGGCGCCGCGGGATGCGCTCTGCCGCAGCAAGTTTCGTCGCCGCGGGAGGGTCCCAAGCCGCGCCGAAAACTGAGGCGGGGTCTTCCCGGGCCGCCACGCCTGACCCTGCCGCAACCCTTGGCAAGCGCCAGAGGGAGCCTACCCCTCCGCCACGCCGCGCAAGGGGGGCACCGGAGTTTCACCTCTCCGCGCTGAGCTCTGATGACGAGGAGGAGGAGGAGGATGAAGAGGAGTAAGGCTTCCTCCGTACTGCACTCGCCTTTCGCTTGATCCTTGTTGTTGTTTGTCTTGTATCTAATCTGTTTTTCTCTCCAAACTCCTGTTCTGTCTCAGGACTTTGGCGGAGAGAGCGGCGAAGAGGGCCAAGGTCCCTGTGTTTAACATCGAGGACGATCCTGCTGTGGTGGCAGAAGATGCGTCCGAGACCACTTTGACGGACCCGGTCCCTTCCCCTCGCAGCAGCTCCCAGCACAGCCCCCAGCGTAAGTGCCTTGATTCACTTCCTGCCATGGGGCGCGCATGGTCGCCTCTTCTTCTGCCAATATCTTGGTTATTGACTCTTTTGTATACAGGAGAAGAACAGGCCCACCAGGAGCAGTCGGGGGCCGACCCGGAGGTGTCGTCGGCCTCGACTACGCCACCAAGGGCCGATTCCCCGATATGGGAGCCATCTCCGGCAAGGAAGGGGTCTCCGGCAAGGGGTGGGACCAGTGAGCCCCCGGTGGTGGAGCCCACGATCTCAGAGCCCAGCACAGGTGACCCTCCTTGTCGGGGACTCTCCCTCGGGTTCTGCTGATCTCCCTTTTCCTTCTTTTGGGCATTTGCTTGACTGTCCCTTCCTTTCCCTGCCTTCAGATCCTCCCCTTGGGGACCCGATGGAGGCTGAGGCCACCGGCGAGGAGCGCGGGCGCGGCAACACCGGGGATGCCGCCGCCGCTGAGGAAGAGGCCGGCGCGGAGGAGCCCGCCGGCGAAGAGGCCGCCAAGGCCGCTGGCACAGGGGCCGGCGAGGGGTCCGGCGACCGCACTGACGACCCAGAGGACGCAGGAGCGCGAGGCGCTGCACCGACTGCCGACCCCTCCGCCGCTGACGCGGCGCTGGGCTCCGAGGAGCCTCAGCCCGGCGCATATTTGAAAGCCGGTGAGGGCGTATACATCAAGCTCCCCTGGGCGTCGAGCTCCAGGGCACCGGTTGAAGGAGAGGAGTTTGACGGGGAGGTACTTGCCTCTGCCGGGCTGGCAGTGGTCGACAGGCCAAGCTGCAGTAGTGGCGAGTCCGAGGAGGAGCAGCTGCTCCGAAAGCTGGTGTCACTCTACCGCGTCCGGCAAGCGAAGCTCGAGTCCCGGGAAGCGCTTGTCGCGCAGGCGGGAGTTGACATAGAAAAGCATGCGCAAGAACTCAGGAGCCGCAACCAGGAGGCCCTCCAATCCATTGCTGAGGAGAGGGCGCAGCTCGATGAAGCGAAGAAGGCGTTCATCCTGAAGAAGGCTGAAGCCGAGGAGCAGCGGAGGCTCGTCGCCGAGGAGCTGTCGAAGCGGGACGGCGAGCTGATACAGAGGGAGGCATACTTGGATAGCCATGACGAGGAGCTCGCCGTCTGGGAACAATCACTTGGCGGGGCACTCAAGGAGGCGAAGGATGCCACCGCGGCTGCCGAAGCCGCCAAGAAGGAGTTGGAGGAGAAGGTGACGCAGCTGGAGGCGGACGCGACAAGGAAAAACGAAGAGCTTGCCGCACTCCAGCGCGATCGCGAGAAGGATGCACGCGCCCACGGTGATCTGCAAGTCCAGCTCTCCGAGAAGATCAAGGAGCTGAATGCCGCCAAGCACTCGAGCGCTGATCTAGAGCTGAAATTGGCCACCTTGACGGAGACGCTGGACGCCGCCAAGAAGCGAGAAGATATCCTGAGGAAAGACCTCAAGGGCAACGAGGAGCTGCTGACGAGGGCCGCCGAGACCCAGAACACCTTCAAGACCACGGTGGAGCTCTGGACGGAGGGCCTCGTCAACATCGCCGCGCTCATTGGCGAGGAGTTGGTGGAGCTGAACTTGACGGGTTTCGGGTACTCCACTAAGGAGAATCTCCAGCCCAGCGCCAAGCTCACGCTCTTCTTCAAGGATGTGGTGGCAGCTCTCCGGCAGCTTCGGGAAAGGATCCCGAAGCAGCTGGCCGACGAGTCGCGCGCGATCTGCGCCGGGGTCTTGGAGAAGGTGTTGGTGAAGGTCCTCTTCCGCAATCCGGGCATCGACCTCTCCCGCGTCCCCAAGAAGCTGCCGGAGGGCGCCGATCTTGAAGAACTCAGGGCCATCGTCGCACCCATCGTGGACAAGGTGAACGAGGTCAGGAGGGTCGACGGCGGGCGCGCGGATTAGGCCGCCCTTCTTCTCCCGTTTTCTAGCTGCTGCCATTTTGGTTACGAGAACAATTTAATCAGTGCCACAATAAGTCATTCTTGTAATATAACTCTATTCTGGGTACTGCTCGCTATGTTATTCCCTTTACTCTGTTGCATCCCTTGTATGCTTTTGCCCTACGCTTCGAGGGATCTTGCCGGCGCGAGCACACTTGTTGAGTGCGGAACATCAACAGCCTGCCGGCGGTGCTGCCTCCGGCAAGAAATCTTGTCGGGACAAGTTGCAGCTCGCTTGTATTGTCGAGCGGGCTCGGAGACAATGCAGGGTCGCAACTTAGCCGCGAGTCGATTCCTCCGCGCACAGGTTTTCCATACAAGGCACGAACGTTCAAGGGATATAACTCGAAAAAATTTAAAATTGACTGGGCTCAAACTTTAGCCACTTAGCTTTTTTTTGTCTTCTTCGTCCCGGCAAGGCTAGATTCTTTTGAACGGCGCCTGGTCCAGACCTCGCCTGGTCCAGACCTGACCTTTATCCCCCCCCCTCTGGTGAACTTGTGGGCGGAGGAGTCTTCTCTTTTGGGAAGAAAGAAGAGAAAATAATGAAATAGAACCCTAAGGTTCTTTATTGCTTACCGGGGGAAAGTGCTGCACGAAGTGTCAGATATACATGCAAGAAAAATAGATATGCACTGAATTTGACAAGATGTGCAGGGCACATAGACTTTTATTTACGCACGGGAGCTGCGCTCGGCTTTGTACAAAGTGTCACATGCGACAGCGGCAAGGCTTGTACAAAAGGTGGTTGCTGGAACAGGTCCGGCAACCGCGCCTTATGGATAAAACTTGCGAAGATGTTCTATGTTCCAGGAGTTGCTCACCGGAATGCCATCTTCTGTCTCAAGGTGGACAGTGCCGGGCCTAGTGACTCGTTTCACCCGATAAGGGCCCTCCCACTTCGGCGTCAACTTGTTTGAATTCTTGGCGGATTGAACGCGCCGAAGAACAAGGTCGCCTTCCTCGAAGCTTCTGGCGTTAACCTTGCGGCTATGATAGCGGCGCAAAGCTTGCTGGTAGCGAGCAGCTCGCACAGCAGCCTGAAGACGATCCTCCTCGAGGAGCAGCGCGTCATCTTGTCGCAGCTGCTCTTGCTCAAGCTCATCATAAGCGAGCACTCGTGGCGATCCGTATACGAGTTCCGTGGGGAGAACTGCCTCTGCTCCATAGACAAGAGCAAAAGGTGTCTGGCCAGTGGCTCGATTTGGTGTCGTCCTGATCGACCAGAGAACCACCGGCAACTGCTCGATCCAATTCTTTCCGCACCTATGTAGTCTATCGAAAGTTCTGGTCTTGAGCCCACGCAGCACTTCAGCGTTTGCCCTCTCCGCTTGACCATTACTTCTTGGGTGAGCAACAGAAGCGAAGCAGATCTTGGTGCCAAGATCTTGGCCGTACTGCATGAAGGTGTGGCTCGTAAACTGCGTGCCATTGTCAGTGATGACCCTGTTAGGGATCCCGAAACGGCAAACAATCGACCTAAAGAACTTGACTGCTGATTGTGCTGTCACCTTCCTCACTGGTTCCACTTCAGGCCACTTTGTGAACTTGTCGATTGCAACATACAAGTACCAAACATGTCGGGGCCGTTTCTTTCTGTGGCCACGAGCACCTATGGGGCACGGGGGGCCCCTTCTAGTCCGGCAAGGGGGCGGAGGCCGCGCGCAGAGCAGATCGAGGTCGGGCGCGCGCGGGGAGACGGGCGATTTTTACCCAGCTTCGGAGCTCTCCGGAGAGATAAAACTCCTACTGCTGCTTTGTGTTTTTATTTGATCTTGCTCGAGAGCGAGCGTATGGTGGTGTTGTGTGTGTCGACTGGACCGAACCTCCAAGCTGCGGAACCAAAATTCCAAACCTCCTCTACGTGCGCATGGGCCTCCTTTTTATAGGTCAAAGGGGTCACCGACAGGTGGCAGCGTAGAAAGAGGGGTAGAAAGGTAAAAATGCAGGTTGGTACAACTACTACCAACAGTGTCCCCTACCTAACTCTGACAGCAGGGGACAAGGGCATTTAATGCCCGTCTGGTCGCCCCAACAGTGCAAGGAAACGACCGTTAGAGGCGCCACCGATTGCCACGATGGCGTCTCCGTCAGCTCCGTTTGCCACCTAGCTCTGCATGGCTACGCAATGCCCCGCCACGTGCCCCTGGGGTGGCCCTGGGGTGACACATCGCTGGATGCGCTGGATTTTGGGTGGCCGCCTTGCCGCGGCAAGTGCCTTGCCGCGGCCCTTCTCTTGTCGTGCCGGCAAGCTTGCCGGCCGTCAGGCCTTGCCGGGACGCGCGGGGCGCCGCGGCAAGTCTTCTGGAGATGCCTTGGTCGGCCTTCCCGGCAAGCTCCTCTTGCCAGGGCCTTTGTTTTCTTGGTTAATACTTTGTTCTTGAATGGTAGTAATAGGAAATGGCGGAGGGTCTTGGCGGGCGTCCGGCAAGCCTTGCCGCGGGGTGCTACGACTGCCCGTGCACGAGTTCGGGGTACTAAGGTACCCCTACTTTAGTACACCGACACCTAATTAACAAAATACAATTATTCATAAGAGATGTGCATCAGTGTGAGGCATTGCTATGGGTGGTGGCGGAGCTAGCATTTGAGAACAGGGTGGTCCGTCTCCTAAAAAAATTCATAAGAAATATGACACATGAATGTTCTAACTAATTACCAATATCACATAGAAATAACTCAATATGGTCTTACAAACACACTAAAATTCTCAATTAATGCTATTTGGGCCAAAAATGATGTGCAAAATTATGCATGTCTTCGGTTCATCTACTGGAGAGCATAGCACATAAAAAAACCCTAAATCAGAAATTACGAATCAGAAAGTGGGTAGTTCATACCTTAAGTCAGAAATTGAGAAGTTCAACAAAGACTATGTTGCTTCCGCCAGACTTGGGCACACGGGCACTCAGGGGCAGGGGGACAACGCTACAGTCGTGCAGGACAGGGGTGCACACGCATGCAGCTCGCATGGGGGCGGGAAAGGGGAAATGGATCCTCCTCGGTGGCTGGGCTCCGCCAGCTGACCGGCAAGGGCGGCAAGCCGGCGATGGTGGGGATGTCCGGCGTTGGAACTCGGGAGTCAGGACGAGGCGGGTGATTGCCTGGCTCGATCTGGACGAGGGTGTGCTGTGTCTGTGCTCGGGCCAACAAGTAAGTGTTATTGGGCCAATTTTTCTTTCTGGCCCAGTAACAGATCCATAGGCTGATTCAAAATCTCAGGGTGGGGCAAGGTCCACCCTGGCCACCCTGTAATGCATCTGGTGTTCCGCATAGCTACAAAACCTATGAATTCTCAAAAAAGCTACAAAGCCTATGTTACGCCGAGCCCACAATTCCCGCCTCTTCTCGCATGGTAACTTTGGTGGGCATTTTTCTCTTGCCTATGTGCTCTTCCTCAGACTTCATATTTTGTGTGTTCAGCTAGCTTATTTTTAGTGGCAGCCCTTCCAAGGGCGTTAATCTCCTTCTTTCATTCGGTTGCCAGTTTTCGCTCAATTAAAGGTGTGCAAGAGATTTTTCAAGATCAGGGACTTTTCCATGGAGATCAATCAAGTTGGGTATTAAAGTGAAGAAAACATGAAGTACTCGAGACATGGGAGTTGATGGAATTCATTGTTTCATTCTAAAAAACTTTATTCTTTATAGTGTCTTCTTCTGCATGTTCTCTTTAAAGAAGCCGTTCCACACGTTCTTCTCTCAATAAGAGCTGTAACGGATGAAGTAATGCTAGCTATCGAAATAGTTGGCCAAAATAATTCAAGTTCATTGTCATCAATAACCCATTAGATTTCTTCTCATTCTGAATCATCGACTTCACTTCCATAGCAACTTGCTTTTCACCCTAATCTAAAGAAAAAAAAACATGTTCTCCAGCGCATGTGCAATCTCTAGATCTAAAAGTTTCCAACGATGCATAACAAGGGTTTCTCTAAAATAATCCAAAGAAAAGGCATAAAAAATCATGTGGAATTGATTATTTGCAAATATCATAAAAATTCATAATATACTATCAGAACGATCTGTGTATGCGTAGTCTGATAAGCTTTTACTTCTCCAAGATGGAAACAACGAGCATATTCACACATACAAAAATTATACACTCGGAGCTATACTGAAGTAGATTAGGCTTTATCAATAGCTAAGAGCAAGGAGCTCAATGACAGAAGTCCTGAACTACTTCCAGGTCTTGTAGTCTCAAGCGCTGGGGTGACATTCAAAACTTCATGAACTATAGTGTGAAGCTTCTTACATGGTTCATTATGTACCTGCACAAATTTGTACATTCTCTAAGCTTCATGAGATCTCGTTAATTTCTCTCACGCTACTCTATTGCGTCGAGCAGGTGTTTAATTGATATTTTGATAGACAAGAGTCTTATCAGTTATAGCACAAACTGGTGGTGCTATTTATTGGATATGATTTTTTATTTTCTAATAAGAGAGTGTTTTAACACATAACTACATAAGCATCACAAGGCACCTGAAGTAGAGCCATGATCAAAATCTGTGTTCAGTGTATTCCAATATCTAAAGAGAGCAACAAGAATAACAAGATTCCAATCTCACTATCATCATTGAATTAATAGCTTTTAGTGGAATGAGGGGATCAACCGGATTACCTTCACATTGCCATTAACTGCAAAGTTCGTGTCAACTTCTTGCTTAAATGGCGCTCTCTTCGTCAGTCTGCAAGAGAGGAATGTATTATGTAGATTGATTGCATTGGCCAATATATAATACAAGAGTCAAATCTCTCTCCATAAGTCATACAACAAACTTAAATGCAAGATAAAAAACTTCTACCATAAAGAAACAGAGAATGAAGATGTATATATGAATGATGTCAATTTTCAATGCTAAGCTAGAATATTATCAGATCAGCAAAACAAAACTTCAACATATTCATTCGAAAACTCAGGTAGGGGACAACGTCTAAATATTTTATGAACTTGAACAAGATTGAAAACAAATAACAAGAAATATATGCACAATACAAAAGTGTCTCTCACCATGACAAGACCCAATATATGTTCTCCTCTTTCTCATTATATCAGTGCAGAAAATATCACAAATTTCTGATCGAAACAACATTGTTCTCCTTGCTTAGGGTAACCATTGTCAACAAAAAGGACCTATATATGTTGCACATCAGCAACCTGTACATAAACGACGTAACCATGCTAGTAATAAATCACACCCAAAATTTCAATTTTTAACTGTCAGTTACCATAACACCAATCATGCACTCACCGCTCTAGTTCAGTAAATAAGTAATAACCATCCTGCTGAGCGGAAGTTGTTTTACAGAGCATTTGGTGAGAACGTACAGAATGCATGATAGTAAAACTATGGCCGGCTTTAGAGGATCCTGAAACTGAGTTGCAAGTAAAAGAATGAGAAATAAATGATGTTGGAAATATGCCCTAGAGGCAATAATAAATTAGTTATTATTATATTTTCTTGTTCATGATAATCGTTTATTATCCATGCTATAATTGTATTGATAGGAAACTCAGATACATGTGTGGATACATAGACAACACCATGTCCCTAGTAAGCCTCTAATTGACTAGCTCGTTGATCAATAGATGGTTACGGTTTCCTGACCATGGACATTGGATGTCGTTGATAACGAGATCACATCATTAGGAGAATGATGTGATGGACAAGACCCAATCCTAAGCCTAGCACAAAGATCGTAGTTCGTATGCTAAAGCTTTTCTAATGTCAAGTATCTTTTCCTTAGACCATGAGATTGTGCACCTCCCGGATACCGTAGGAATGCTTTGCGTGTGCCAAACGTCACAACGTAACTGGGTGGCTATAAAGGTGCACTACAGGTATCTCCGAAAGTGTTTGTTGGGTTGGCACAAATCGAGACTGGGATTTGTCACTCCGTGTGACGGAAAGGTATCTCTGGGCCCACTCGGTAGGACATCATCATAATGTGCACAATGTGACCAAGGGGTTGATCACGGGATGATGTGTTACGGAACGAGTAAAGAGACTTGCCGGTAACGAGATTGAACAAGGTATCGGTATACCGACGATCGAATCTCGGGCAAGTATAATACCGCTAGACAAAGGAAATTGTATACGGGATCGATTGAGTCCTTGACATCGTGGTTCATCCGATGAGATCATCGTGGAACATGTGAGAGCCAACATGGGTATCCAGATCCCGCTGTTGGTTATTGACCGGAGAACGTCTCGGTCATGTCTGCATGGTTCCCGAACCCGTAGGGTCTACACACTTAAGGTTCAATGACGCTAGGGTTATAAAGGAAGTTTGTATGTGGTTACCGAATGTTGTTCGGAGTCCCGGATGAGATGCCGGACGTCACAAGGAGTTCCGGAATGGTCCGGAGGTAAAGATTTATATATGGGAAGTCCTGTTTTGGTCACCGGAAAAGTTTCGGGTTTTATCGGTAACGTACCGGGACCACCGGGAGGGTCCCGGGGGTCCACCAAGTGGGGCCACCACCCTCGGAGGGCTGCATGGGCCAAGTGTGGGAGGGGACCAGCCCCAGGTGGGCTGGTGCACCCCCCACAAGGGCCCAAGGCACCTAGGGTTTTGGGAGGGGGCGCCCCACCTTGCTTGGGGGGCAAGTTTTCCCCTCTCCACCCCTTGGCCACCCCCCTAGATGGGATCTAGGGCTGGCCGCCGCCCCCTAGGGGTGGAAACCTAGGTGGGGGTGCAGCCTCCTCTCCCCCTATATATAGTGGAGGCATAGGAGCAGCCCAACACATGAGTTTCTTATCCTGTTGGCGCATCCCTACCTCTCTTTCTCCTCATATCTCGCGGTGCTTGGCGAAGCCCTGCTGGACTACCACGCTCCTCCATCACCACCACGCCATTGTGCTGCTGCTGGATGGAGTCTTCCTCAACCTCTCCCTCTCACCTTGCTGGATCAAGGCATGGGAGACGTCACCGGGCTGTACGTGTGTTGAACGCGGAGGTGCCGTCCGTTCGGCACTAGGATCTCCGGTGATTTGGATCACAACGAGTACGACTCCTTCAACCCCGTTCTCTTGAATGCTTCCGCTTAGCGATCTACAAGGGTATGTAGATGCACTCTCCTTCCCCTCGTTGCTGGTTTCTCCATAGATAGATCTTGGTGACACGTAGGAAAATTTTGAATTTCTGCTACGTTCCCCAACAAATGATACCTCTGTTTGGACTTTGAGCAGCTTCAATTTATTGGGAGCTAAAGCTAGAGGCGCATCCTTTCCCATGTGGGGCAATGGAGAGGAAGATGTGCAGTTCAGTCACGGCCGAGGGAACTGTAGCGGTGCCTGGTCAGATCCGGAAGAACATAGAGAAAAAAAGGAACAAGCCACAACCAAAGCACACAGAAACCTACCTTGAGAACCTCATCATCTATGCCTGTTTCCACTACTGTGACATGTGTAGCGCGGCGGTCCTTCTGAGGGAGTCCTGGATTAGGGGGTGTCCGGATGGCTGGACTATGACCTTTGGCCGGACTCCCGGACTATGAAGATACAAGATTGAAGACTTCGTCCTGTGTCCGGATAGGGACTTTCCTTAGCGTGGAAGGCAAGCTTGGCGATAAGATATGAAGATCTCCTCCTGTTGTAACCGACTCTGTGTAACCCTAGCCCTCTCCGGTGTCTATATAAACCGGAGGGTTTTAGTCCGTAGGACGAACAACAATCATACCATAGGCTAGATTCTAGGGTTTAGCCTCTCTGATCTCGTGGTAGATCAACTCTTGTACTACCCATATCATCAATATTAATCAAGCAGGAGTAAGGTTTTACCTCCACCGAGAGGGCCCGAACCTGGGTAAAAACATCGTGTCCCTTGTCTCCTGTTACCATCCGCCTAGACGCACAGTTCGGGACCCCCTACCCGAGATCCGCCGGTTTTGACACCGACATTGGTGCTTTCATTGAGAGTTCCTCTGCGTCGTCACCTTTAGGCCCGATGGCTTCTTCGATCGTCAACCACGACGCGGTCCAGGGTGAGACGTTTCTCCCCGGACAGATCTTCGTATTCGGCGGCTTCGCACTGCGGGCCAACTCGCATGGCCATCTGGAGCAGATCGGAAGCTAAGCCCCTGGCCATAAGGTCAGGTTTGGAAGCTTAAACTACACGGCCGACATCCGTGGGGACTTGATCTTCGACGGATTCAAGCCACGGCCGAGCGCGCCGCACTGTCATGATGGGCATGATCTAGCTCTGCCGCCGGACAGCACCCAGAGTGCCGCTCAGGTGTCCGCTCCGACCATTAGCTCGGAGCCGACTGTGCTAATCGGGGACGGACGATTGGACGCCGCCCCAGGAGCCGCAATCTCTACGGCGATAGAGCCGAATACCAGCCTAGTCCTTTGCAAGGCCCGTGACTCCAAGGTGCCGGACTCCATTCCGGACTCCGAATATTCCGCACCCCTTCCGATCGAACCCGATTGGGCATCGATCATGGAGTTCACCGCCGCGGATGTCTTTCAGCACTCGCCCTTTGGCGATATCCTGGATTCACTAAAGTCTCTCTCTCTTTGTCAGGAGAGCCCTGGCCGGACTATGGTCAGCAGGGTTGGGATGCGGACGACGAGGAAATTCGAAACCCACCCACCACCCACTTTGTAGCCACTGTCGACGATCTAACCGACATGCTCGACTTCGACTCCGAAGACATCGACGGTATGGACGCCGATGAGGAAGACGACCAAGAACCAGCACCTATAGGGCACTGGAAGGCCACCTCGTCATATGACATATACATGGTGGACACCCCCAAAGCAGGGGATGGCGATGAAAAAACGAAGGATGACCCCTCCAAGAAGCAACCCAAGCGCCGACGTCAGCGGCGCCGCTCTAAATCCCGCCAAAGCAAGAACGGCGAATCCGGCACCGGAGACGTCAACACCCCGGACAGTGCCGAAGACAACCCCCTCCAGCAGGATTCAGCGCGGGAGGACGAAGGAGCCAGCCCTCATGAGAGAGCGGCAGACAAAGAGGTCAAGGACGACAATTATATGCCTCCCTCCGAAGACGAGGCAAGCCTCGACGACGACGAATTCATCATGCCAGAGGATCCCGTCGAACAAGAGCGTTTCAAACGCAGGCTTATGGCCACGACAAGCAGCCTCAAGAAAAAACAGCAACAGCTTAGAGCTGACCAAGACTTGCTAGCCGACAGATGGACCAAAGTGCTGGCAGCCGAAGAGTGTAAACTCGAACGCCCCTACAAGAGTTACCCAAAGCGCAGGCTGCTACCCCAACTAGAGGAGGAAGAAACTAAACCTACATCACCAGCGTACGATGCGCCCGATCGGCCACCCCGTGGCCGCGACAAAGAGGCCTTTCGGCCCTTAATCCAAGCTGCACCCCAGCGCCGCTCTAAAAATACCAGAGCACGGGGAAACGTAACAGACCTGCGAGTCATATTGGAGGATAAGGCAAGGCAAACAAGATCGATCTACGGATCGCACGGGCGCCCTACGTCATGTGACAATAACCGTCACGCCGGATATGATAAATACGGCCAGACCGAATACAACAGACAAATCTCATCCGAGCTACGTCGTGATATAGCCCAGTACAGGGGCGCCGCACACCCACTGTGCTTCACAGACGAAGTAATGGATCATCAAATCCCCGAGGGTTTTAAACCCGTAAACATCGAATCATATGATGGCACATCTGATCCCGCGGTATGGATCGAGGATTATCTCCTTCATATCCACATGGCCCGTGGTGATGATCTACACGCCATCAAATACCTCCCGCTTAAGCTTAAAGGACCAGCTCGACATTGGCTTAACAGCCTACCAGCAGAGTCAATTAGTTGCTGGGAGGACCTGGAATCCGCATTCCTCGACAACTTCCAGGGCACTTATGTGCGACCACCAGACGCCGATGACCTAAGCCACATAATCCAGCAGCCAGAGGAATCGGCCAGACAATTCTGGACATGGTTCCTAACCAAGAAAAATCAAATAGTTGACTGTCCAGACGTCGAGGCCCTTGCAGCCTTCAGGCACAACATCCGAAACGAATGGCTCACCCGGCACCTAGGAGACGAAAAGCCAAAATCTATGGCAGCCCTCACGACACTCATGACCCACTTTTGCGCGGGCGAAGACAGTTGGCTAGCTCGTAGCAATAACATAACCAAGAGCCCAGGCAATTCGGATACCAAGGACAACAATGGCAGGTCACATCGCAACAAGCACAAGCGCCACATTAATGGCGACAATACCGAGGATACGACAGTCAATGCCGGATTCAGAGACTCTAAACCCGGTCAGCGGAAGAAGCCATTCAAAAGAAACCCTCCGGGCCCATCCAACTTAGACCGGATACTCGATCGCTCGTGCCAGATACACGGCATCCCCGAACAACCAGCCAACCACACCAACAGGGATTGTTGGGTGTTCAAGCAGGCAGGCAAGCTAAGTGCCGAAACCAGAGACAAGGGGCTGTGTAGCAATGACAAGGAGGAGCCCCGGCCGCCGAACAACAAAGGACAGAAGGGATTCCCCCTGCAAGTGCGGACGGTGAACATGATATACGCAACCCACATCCCCAAAAGGGAGCGGAAGCGTGGTCTCAAGGACGTCTATGCGTTGGAGCCAGTCACCCCAAAGTTCAACCCACGGTCCTCCTGCCCGATCACCTTTGATCGAAGGGACCACCCCACTAGCATCCGTCACGGCGGATTCGCCGCATTGGTCCTAGACCCAATCATTGACGGATTTCACCTCACTAGAGTCCTCATGGACGGCGGTAGCAGCCTGAACCTGCTTTATCAGGATACAGTGCGAAAAATGGGTATAGAGCCGTCAAGGATTAAACCCACAAAAACAACCTTTAAAGGCGTCATACCAGGTGTAGAAGCCAGCTGTACAGGCTCGGTTACACTTGAAGTGGTCTTCGGATCCCCGGATAATTTCCGAAGCGAGGAGTTAATCTTCGACATAGCCCCATTCAGCAGTGGCTATCACGCCCTGCTCGGATGAACCCATTTGCAAAATTCAATGCGGTGCCGCGCTACGCATATCTCAAGCTCAAGATGCCAGGCCCTCGCGGAGTCATCACGATAAATGGAAACACCAAACGCTCTCTCCGAACAGAGGAGCACACAGCGGCCCTGGCGGCGGAAGTACAGAGCAGCCTCTCAAGGCAACTCTCCAATCCGGGTGTTAAACGTCCGGACAATGTCAAGCGCGCCCGAAGCAACCTACAACAACACCGGCTGGTACGATCCGAGCAAGCATACTAGTGCGGCCCCAACCCCAGCCCTCGGCAGATGGTGCTATCGGTACCACGCGTACATAATTACACTTTGAAAATACCATGGGCATAAGGGGAGGGGCACAACTACGGCACGTCCAGAATGCGGCTCAACCGCACTTAGGGGCTCCCTATTCCGCCGTTTCCTTTTTTTATATACTTTCAGGACCCAACTATCCGGAAGGCCTGTCCGGCAACACACTCGCCAAACACACGATGCAACAGCCAGGGCGAGAACAAGCTGCGTCGAATGTCCAGGTGGTCTCTATAACGAGTTAAATACTTGTTTTTACTTAAATTCACGCAGCTTGCCCCTGGAGGGGGACATGTCAAATAATCCCATCCCTTGCTTATCGCACTATTTGTATCATTCTTCTTTAATAGCAGCTCTTTTTTAATAAACAATACATAGCTCTTATCTATTATTGTATTCATCTATTTTTATACAATTATGTTCAGTCATGACATTATGCAACCGTACACTTTGGTACGGCCAATACACCAGGGGCTTAAGCACCCCATAATATGGTGTGAGAAGACCGAACACTCTCATGAGTGCGGCACACCGAACTTATAGCACTATATGCATCTGCTCCGAATCATGTCTTGGGTCAATAGTTGGGTTTTCCCGGCTCCCATGTTTTGGTACCTTACGCTCCGCAATGTTGTCTAAGGTAGCACTGGGAGAACTACTGCGATTGTGCCCCAGTTGAGCTGGGTTAACACCTCAGTAGAGAAAGCTAAAACTGAACGTCATGATAGTGCGAGAGACCGGTCGCTGTTCGCGAGGTTTTTCGAGTCCCTAAAGACTTATGCCGCTTAGAGCGAGGAGCCGGATTTATCTGGCCTAGGCGTGGATAGCGCCCCGAACTCGGTCTTCCGAATACTAGGGGCTTCGCCGAAATTTAAAATTATAGAATTCTATGGCTAAGTGAGAGTGATAAAGCATTATAAGTCCGATGGCCTTGTTCGTTGTGCTGAGCGCCTCCCTAGATGGACCCAAGAATGGGAACAAGAGCGCTCAGGTTTATCCCGAACACCCCAGCACTCGCGGCACGGGGGTAGAAGCCGACGACTTGCATCTCTCAGATTTAATAAACGTCCGCACAGAAGGTAATATTTTAAATTAACAAGCGTTGCTTAGCGCATATGAACAAAGTTTTCAGCGCACAGGATAACAACATATGAGTCTACTCAAAAATTACATCTTTGGAGCACTCACCCGCTATAATGTGGGCACCCTTCAGGACGCCCTTATAATACATCTCGTGCGTGCGATACTCCTTGCCCGGCGGTGGCGGGTCCGTCACAAGCTTCTCAGCGTCCATCTTGCCCCACTGCACTTTAGCACGGGCAAGGGCCCGACGGGCACCCTCAATGCAGGCGGAGTGCTTGATGACTTCAATCCATGGACATGTGTCCACCAGCCGCCGCACCAGATCAAAGTAGCTCCCAGGCATGGCTTCCTTAGGCCACAGCCAAATTATGAGGCCCTGCATGGCCTGTTCGGCCACCTTGTGAAGCTCGACCAGCTGCTTCAGCTGGTCGCTAAGGGGCACCGGATGTCCGGCCTCAGCATATTGAGACCAGAATACCTTCTCCGTCGAGCTTCCTTCCTCGCCCGGTAGAATGCGGCAGCATCGAACACACTGCGGGGCAGATCTGCAAATGCTCCTGGAGAGAGCTCCGGATTCGGGTAAGTAACAAGTAATTCACTTTCACGTGCTTGCTTTGCATGAAGAAGGCCTTACCCGCCACTATCTTCTTTATCGCCTCAATTTCCTGGAGGGCTCTTTGGGCTTCGGCCTTGGCGGCTTTGGCACTCTCAAGAGCCGAGGCGAGCTCGGACTCTCGAGTCTTCGAGTCACGCTCCAAACTCTCGTGCTTTTCCACTAGAGCCTGGAGCTCTTGCCGCACCTCCGCCACCCGCGCCTCCTGCCTCTCTCGCTCGGTGCGCTCCAAGGCCGCAGTGCTTTCAGCCTTGGACACCGCCTCCTTCAGGGTCGCCACCTCGTTCGTGGCCCCTGCAATTCCCACGTTATTCCTGTCATTTTTTGCAACCAAATCCTTTTCTATAAGGTACTACTTTAATAAGGTATTACTTACCTTCCTTGTCCTCGAGCTGCTTCTTGGCAAGGCCGAGCTCATTCTCGGACCGCTCGAGGCTCTGCTTCAATGCATTGACCTCCGCAGTCAGTGCGGCAGAGGTCAGCAGCGCAACCTGCATTCCCATATTGACATATTTCTGTTAGACTCCTGCGTATATCTTTTTAGATCCTCAGCTTGGCTTTTCTTTCCGAACACCAAACTGAGCATCAGGGGCTACTGTCTATGCGGTACCATTTGTACATATCTTAAATTACTTACCTCAAAGCCTGTTAGAAGGCTGGTACAGGCTTCAGTCAGCCCGCTCTTGGCGGACTGAACTTTCTGGATCACCGCACTCATGATAGTGTGGTGCTCCTCGTCGATGGAGGCGCCGTTAAGCGCCTCCAGCAAATTATCCGGTGCCTCCGGTTGGACGGAGGCCACCGGCGTCGCAGTCTCGCCCTTCTCACGAAGGGGCCGCCCGCCGGACTTCGGAACCACTGCAGGTTCCGATACGGAGTCCGGCACACGGCCGGACTTGGAACCCTCGGGGGTTCCGCCCTCTTTTCGCCCAAAGTCCGGAAGGTCGCCTTGCGGCGCCTCTAGGACCACCTCTTCCTGGCTGGGCCCCTTCTAGGACCCCACCTCGGCGTCGTCTGCGTCACGAGGGGAGGAGGCGGTCGGAAGTGAAGTGCTTTTCACGTCCGACGAACCCAGGGACCCGCTCGATGTAGCGGGGAGATCGTCCCTAGGCGGGCTACAGGGTTGTATTCGGCGTTAGAAGACACTATGTGACAAAAGAAAAATCATGAGTTATTATGGAATACGGACACTTACGATCTCGTCAGGGGCTTGGCCCTCGAGGGCCACTCCTCTTCGTCATCGTTGGCGTTGGTGGAGTAGTCCGGATGAAGGGTCCTTCCCTTTTTCGACCCTCCGGCCTCCCTAGTTGGGGAGGCCTTCCTTTTCTTCTCTCCCCCCGTTGGGGGAGAAGCCTCTTTCTTCTCCTCCTCGTCTTCACGGGAGGAGTCCGCCTCGGAGTCATCGGACGATGAGTCTGATAACACCTGACGACGGGAACTCTTTCGAGTTCCCGTGGCCGTTTTCTTGGCCTTCTTCTCCGGCACCACATGAGGTGCCGGAACCAGCAGCCCCGTCAATCGGGCGCCCGCTGGGTCTTCTGGTAAGGGTTCCAGACAGTTAACCTGCCCGGACTTCTTCAGCCAGTCCTGTCAAAGGTGAGGGAGTTTCGATCCCGCATAATGTCACACTATGAAAAAGCGTCCTGTAAAGGGTAAAATAGCTTACCTCGTTGGCTTTACGCCGCGAGCTGAATTCGCGATCTTCGGTAGCGGATGCGGGAGCCTCGGTGCCCTTGAAAAGCACCCTCCAGGCGTCTTCGTACGTAGCGTCGAAGAGCCTGCTCAAGGTCTGGTGCTGTGCCCGATCAAAATCCCACAAGTTGAAAGCCTGCTGTTGGCACGGGAGGATCCGGCGTATGAGCATGACCTGGACTACATTGACAAGCTTGAGATTCTTGTTCACTAGCTTTTGGACGCAGGCTTGGAGTCCGGTCAGCTCCTCCGAATCGCCCCATGTCAGGCCCTTCTCTTTCCAGGAGGTGAGCCATGTGGGGATGCCAGATCTGAATTCGGGGGCCGCCGCCCATTCAGGGTCACGCGGCTCGGTGATGTAGAACCACCCCGATTGCCACCCTTTGATGGTTTCCACGAAAGCGCCTTCGAGCCATGTGACGTTGGGCATCTTGCCCACCATGGATCCTCCGCACTCCGCTTGGCGGCCGCCCACTACCTTCGGCTTGACATTAAAAGTCTTCAGCCATAAGCCAAAGTGGGGCTGGATGCAGAGGAAGGCCTCACACACGACGATGAACGCCGAGATGTTGAGGATAAAATTCGGGGCCGGATCGTGGAAATCCAGGCCGTAGTAGAACATGAGCCCCTGGACAAATGGGTGGAGTGGGAAGCCCAGTCCGCGAAGGAAATGGGGAAGGAATACCACCCTCTCATGGGGCCTGGGGGTGGGGATGAGCTGCCCCTCGTCTGGAAGCCGGTGCGCAATGTCGTTGTGCAGGTATCCGGCTTTCCGCAACCTTTTGATGTGCCCCTCCGTGACGGAGGAGGCCATCCACTTGCCTCCCGCTCCGGACATGGTTGGAGAAGGTCGAGGCGAGATGTGCGGGCTTGGGCGCTGGAGCTCGAGTGCGCAGGGAGGGATAAGCAAAGGAGGAAGAAGGCGTAAATGGAAAGGGTAGATCCTTATCCCCTTATATGGGCGGCCGAAACTACAGGCCCCCACCAGCCTAATAAAACTCGCTTATCTCCCAAGCACCGCGGTTAATGACGCAGTTGGGTTACCCACGCCCGTATTGATGAGAATTCCGGAATAAGGGGACACGATCTCTGCTTTGACAAGACGTGCTAAGGAAACTGCCTCGCTAAACACGCTGAGGTGGAACAGTAAAATGATTCAAGTAAAGACTTGGACGTGGCGTGATGTCACGCTGCGGAATGCGTCAGCAGATTAGATTGGTGCGGATATTATTCTCTCTACGGTGTTATGTGGAACTTATTTTGCAGAGCCGGACACTATCCTTGTGTTCAACATCTTCTATGAAGTATTCGGAGGAGGAACCCGCCTTGCAATGCCGAAGACAATTTGCGCGCCGGACTCGTCATCATTGAAGCCAGGTTCAGGGGCTACTGAGGGAGTCCTGGATTAGGGGGTGTCCGGATGGCCGGACTATGACCTTTGGCCGGACTCCCGGACTATGAAGATACAAGATTGAAGACTTCGTCCCATGTCCAGATAGGGACTTTCCTTGGCGTGGAAGGCAAGCTTGGCGATACGATATGAAGATCTCCTCCCGTTGTAACCGACTCTGTGTAACCCTAGCCCTCTCCGGTGTCTATATAAACCGAAGAGTTTTAGTCCGTAGGACGAACAACAATCATACCATAGGCTAGATTCTAGGGTTTAGCCTCTCTGATCTCGTGGTAGATCAACTCTTGTACTACCCATATCATCAATATTAATCAAGCAGGAGTAGGGTTTTACCTCCACCGAGAGGGCCCGAACCTGGGTAAAAACATCGTGTCCCTTGTCTCCTGTTACCATCCGCCTAGACGCACAGTTCGGGACCCCCTACCCGAGATCCGCCGGTTTTGACACCGACACCTTCCTTCTCGGATCGCCAAGGAACGAGCTCCCTCTCCCAAACTATCTGCCGCTGCGCTCTAACGCTTCTTCGCCCAATCACCACCATGTTGCTCCTCCCCCCCCCCCCCCCCCCCGGTACTGCCGCTAGGCCGAGGGACACACTCGGTGGCGTGCAGCGGATAGGAGGCAAGGCACGTGGGGAGATTGACGAAGAGGGGCATGCACCGGAGAGGTCGAGGTCGAGCATCCACCGAGATTGTTCGGGAGAGAGAAAGAGAATCTGACGAATGATGGGGACCACGAGATCAAGGGAGATCAAGCTCTTATATTCCTGATTTTGGGGCTGATTTGTTTCCGTGTGAGTTGGGGTTGTGTTGACCAAATCAGCGGAGGGTGGGGCTGGCTATTCCTTCCATCGATCGATGGTTTACCCAACTGCATCTTCAGAAGTAGAGATAAATGATTTTTTATGGGAGAGATTATTGATGTTTTGGTGAGTAATGATTTGATTTGAACCACTTAATGTATGGCGTTGTTTTGGGTAGGTGTTGATCTGATTGAGTTAATGCACGTGTCAAATGGGCCGGTCCAAGTAGGCTGCTATGACGGGACGTGAAAGGTGGGCGAAAGATAGAGGTGGTGGGATGAGGTGGGAGTGAGGCGAGACTACCAATTCAGACATTAGGAATAGAGATTACTAGCCCGGTGGTGCGCCTACAAAATTTTTTTTTTTTGAGGCGCATACAAAATTTTAATAACCAAGTTAAAATATACTATTCTATCATTTTCAACGAAGAGGTAAGTTTTAATCTCGACCCTTGATTTTGTAAAGGGGGTGCATCAAAGTGGAAGTGTAAAAAGTATTTTCTATAAATAACTCAAATCATATTAACCATGAAAGGGCTATGGTGGCACTTCATACCCCTTCATCTATGTTTGGACCCTTTCAGCTCAGCATTAGTCGATACAACTTGTATGTCGATGGCCTTTGCAAATTGTGGTATGCTGAACGAACGCGCCGACGACTATATATATATATGCCTTGACACATTAAATGAATTGCATCCGTCATGTCCCTTGTGGGACATATCAACACATTTAACCTCGTATTCAGGAATCCTCGCCATATAAGTATATTTGTTTGAACTACCGGTATGGTTGAACTACCGGTATATGTGGATTCCTGAAAGATAAGGTGTTCTATTCCCATACGTTAATTCCTGAAAATATATGGTAAGTATATATATACAATTTCTAGTTTGTGTTAATGAGAACTTAAAAATATAGGTGTTCTAGTCCCATACATTAATTTTGCATTTGCACAAATCAAACCTTTCTATTCCATACAAGAAGCATTCCATTGTGTCGTTTTACTAATACATCAAGTTATCCATTGCACAAAAGGAGTCTTCCCTAGATGGATCCCCAAATCCTGGAGTCCCATCACAAATCATTACAATTTAAACCAATAATTATTAACCTTAATTTTGTTATGTATCGTAAAAATTGGTGGTTTTCACTCCCTTTGAGCGCACTTACAATCTTCCTTGCAACCTCCATTATGGCACCCATCAGGAATCCAGCGGTGCCAATAGGAGGAGCCACACAATAGGAAGGGATGCAGACAAAGAGGAAATAAAAAAAAAACATCTAGATTGGCATGCAGCAGTAGTGGATAGACTCATGGTATCTCGGTGACTGGAGGACAACCGAGAGAGATTAGTCACAGTACTAGAGCTATTTTTTCTTTCGAGAAACTTTCGATCTATTCATTTTTAATTATGATAGTACAAAGAACAACAGAGACAACAAAAACTACAACCATGTCCGTGGACCATCTATAGCAACGACTACAAGCACTAGAGCGAGCCGAAGGTGCGCCGCCATCATCGCCTCTCCCTCACTGGAGCCGGGCAAATCTTGTTGTAGTAGACAGTCAGGAAGTCGCCGTGCTAAGGCCCCATAGGACCAGCGCACCAGAGCAGTAACCATCGCAGATGAAGAAAGTCGTAAATCAGAAGGACCAAGCTTGTACTAGAGCTCTGAGTGGGGCCAACTCCGTTCTTCAATGTTTCTTTAATAATATATCATTACTCTCGATTGAGTGGGGCCAATCGTATACAGCTTTGCATGTTAGGAAAATTATGCATCGCATGACATTCAGTAAGGACAATTCTGAACAAATATATCATTACTCTCGATTGTAGTTTACTCCCTCTATTTGTAAATAGAGGATGTTTTATTTGACACGTGTAAAATAACATTTTAATGATATATTTTGTATGTATATTTTAGTACAATACATTATTTTTTAAGATATACATTTTAATGAAGTCATTTTCATCTTACGTATATAATAGTTTCTTACAGTTCACTAGTCAAAGTTAGAAAATCTTGAGGGCATGCATGATTTTCATGTAGCCATGTAAGCACTTCAATTGACTAATGTGCTTCATCTTTGACACAATCTCTTAGTTGTTAACCAGGACAATGCAAAAGTTCTCTGTTAAATTGCAATGCAGAGGGGTCATGAAGAGAAGACATGACAAGATCAACACACACACACACACACACACACACACACACACACACACACACACACACACACACACACACACACACACACACACACACACACACACACACACACACACACACATATATATATATATATATATATATGACAAAAACAATCTTAAGGGAATATGCACAAGGTTAATCGTCTCCCTATGTGAAGACTATATCAAGATAAATCAATAAGGCACCTAAAGTCCGATGAACAAGATCTGGCGGTCACTCTATGCATTTGAAAACCGAACCGAAAAACCATACCGAAAATAAACCAAACTGAACCAATTTTATGATTTTTATGGTTTATGGTTTCAGTATGGTATGAACTTTTCATACCGATTTGAACTTTGGGTTTTATGGTATATACCGAAATAATTTGGTATATACCAGATCCAAACCGTATTTTAATTTCATACTGTATTTGCCGAAGTATTAATATCGTACAAACTAAAAAATTGTATAAACCAAACCACGTAAACCGAATAAACCATCTTAGTTTCATCATAATGGCTGGTGGCAACATACTTGCTGCTGCACAGAGTCCCTCAGAGCAACAACCATCACAACTATCAGCTACAACAATAAATTATGTGAGCCACGTAGCCCATGTTGGAAACATATGTGTCGGCATACGACAATCTATGGGGCCGAGGAGCCCCTTTAGGTTCAGCGTGGGCACGCAACACACAAAGAGCAACAACAATCGCACTGCACACGAGTGTTTTATCCAGGTTCGGGCCACAATATGTGTAAAACCCTACTCCTGCTTTGATGGGTTTATGACTATTTGGAACCTTGTGTTATAGCGAGCGCAACTCTTGCCGACAAGGTGCTCGGAGACCGCTGCTAGGCTAATGCAAATGGGCAGGGATCCGACCCTTGTGAAGGTTGCCTTGGCCATCCTTTTATAGGTGAAAGGGGTTACCACAATGGCAAATTGGCAATTACAGGATGATAATGGCTACAGTGTTATTATACCTAACATTGAAGGCATAACACAAACACATTCAGTGCGTTGTTAGGTGTCACGCTGGGACGAATACCGGAAAGGGAGCTCTGCTCCACCCGTACCGTCAGCCCAACTACCTTCTATTACTTTGACATGCCCTTGTACGGGTGTCAATAAAGTTGATCTTCAGGCGGTGGGTTGCCACGTGCCCCTACAAGCTCTAGATAACCGCATGTGCGCCTGCCAACTGTTGGTAAAGTCCTGTCAAGTAGGTGCGACGAAGCGGTGGAGGGAGCTTGGGCTTGCTGATCTAGAGCTTGCAAGCCTTGACCTTGTCGGCAACGTGGAGGATATCTTGCCGGTAAGACAGCTTCTTGGCAACCTGAGTCTTGATCTTGAGATGATCCTTTTGATGGCCTGCCTGGGGGTCTTCTAAGGTATTATTCACCATGACTTATGTACTTTGGGATGTATCTACCTTCCGCCGCACCCTTGTCGGCGTGGAGGCTGCAACTTGTCAGTGCGTAATTAGGTGATGTAATCACCTGATGTTTACTACACCGACAATATGGAAACCCAATACTCTTGAAATCTTTTCTGATGCCTCCTAATCTTATATAAATGAGCCTACTGAGAACGATGAAACTTCTCGTCCTAAATACATGACCAAATGAGCAGCTAGTGATAGTGTATAGTTCTGCTATATATGATGTATTTATATGCAAATTTTGGCTCTTGGTCTATTGCTCTCTGTGTTGATTTTCCCCCCGCGCATTCTTATCCTTTTATTTCCACTTTCTGGACTGTTGTGGGCCTTGGTGCCATTTCTTTCACAATTTTGATAGTGTACCACTTTGTGAGTCATGTGTGGTCATTGGGCGCAAAGGGCCCGAAGCAATAAAACTTCCCCTTAAAAAAATGAACGGTGACAAAGTCAGGCAGATGAGCTTTTAATGAGATAATAGGACTGATGTATTTTGTAAAAGAAAATCTAACGAAAGAGTAGAAGTAAAACCATCATGCACCATTGACTGGGCATACAAAGGATAACGAAAGAATATCTATGTTCCAAATGAAGTATTTTCTTCTTCAGTATGCAAAGTGTGTAGTTATTTAGTGAAGACGGAAGAGTCATTTGTAGGCTTGAACTACAATGAAAGGTGTAAAATAGACTTCCAGCTTCTTCCATAACCGTGTGCTAGTATGAACCAACAACCTGTGAATATGTAGGATGCAGGATGCATCATTGAGGACAACATAACTAATTTTGTATCAGGCACATTACATATGAATCAACAGCCTGCTGGTTTTGAACTAATCAATTAAATCTCTAGTTTCCTACAGAAGAATTAAATCAAGTTATTGGTAATAACATTATCCTTTCAAAGCAAGGACAACGATGCTGCGAAAACAAATTTTGGATTGTATGCATGTACTACATGAACGAACAAGGGTATGCAATGGATCTGTACAAGAACCATCCTCCCCTTTCCTTGGATACTCACAACAACGGTCAGCATCACACAACTAGAGCTAACAACTAGCTTAACGCAAAAGCTATATCAAAATGTAGTAACAATCATCATGATTAATAGGTTGTAGAGAAAAGCACAAATGATGGATTATCTCTACTTATAAAAGCACGAGATTGGTGAATCCAAATGATCTCAGCACTCCAACCACCTATACCTAACGTCTCACGCCGCTCCGATGATGTATCTATCACATCTTTAATAATTTGGAAAGATATTAATTGGATTGATTGTAATTTGGGAACGACAGTTATTGCATTAAACACTGTTAGTCTTGGAAATAATATTATTGTCAAACTGGACGTGCGTGCATGTACACGGTTACTAGTATAAAGTAAGGGAACTAGTAGGGATCAGACTACTGATCCCTAGCATCCCATCATACCACTCTATGGCCGTTAGATGTGAGTCTCTATGGATGGTGGATGAAGAAGCATTGCATGCTTCGGTAGAATGAACAAAATTGACCTATGGGCAAAACAATTTCATAATGTGAACCGTGAATGAAATTTTTTCACCCAGCTAACCCTTTTGTGTGGCGCCCGACAAGTAGGCGCTACATTACACTATCTAGCGCCTTACTGATAGGCGCGACACACCTGTGTGGCACCCAGGGCCTCACTCCTGATTGTGCAGCGCCTAGCTCAAAGGAGCTGCACAGTGTAGTGCAACGCCTAGCTGAAACGAGCTGCACTACCTTATATTAAAACTGTTGTAACTTTTAATCCGTGCATCCGATGAAAACATGAATTATATGAATGTTGCACATTTTTCTGTGTTCTACGCAATGGTGGCATTTTCGTCTATGTTAGGATCAATTTTCTTGATGAAAACTCTGTTGCAGAAGTGCATTATAATATGACTGACATAATTTGTTAAAACTTACAACTTGGCATGATGATAACCATTGTCCTATAGCTCTTATGCATTTGCATCCTATATGAGTTTTGCACTACATAATGTGTACTTTCACGCCATGCCTCTGTTTGTCATGTTAATCATCTTTAACATGTTCATTTCTTGCATCTAAGTGACTAACATGATATAAACGAACTTCTGTTACAAAAACTTGCATTTTGTAAGATCATAGTAATTAATCCTGGCATCATATGAATATGATCTAATTATGAAAGTTAGAAAAATCTTATGTCTACTTTAAGTCCATGTAATTTTCATACCCACTAAATATATGCACCACTATGTTTTGAAACACTAATGTACCTAAGGCAATGTTCTGCCAGATTGACATTAGTTAATTTCACCAAGTCCATGAATATCAATAGAACCTTGCATTTTTTAAAGATATGTACTTATATACTCTTAAAACTTAGCACCTATAATGCTTGCTGTCAGTAGCAAGAGCACATGTTCTCTGATTTGAACTATGTTTTTAGGCTACTGAAAAAGCTCCAGCTGCTTGTATTGCGTACAGAGTGAGTTGGTTTGAACTTGATAACCCATGACGGCCTCGTGCTAAACCGATCTACACAAAATTCTAAATGGAAAACATATCAAGTTCATGTGAAGGGGTTTTGTAAAACTCAAGATATGATTATGTCAAGATATGCAACAAATTTGTCAACAACATTATAATGCCTACTTTAGTGCAACATAACATCAGGTTAAATGTTTTTAACATGGCAACACGCTGGATATACTGAATGTAGACATGGAGATTCTCAAATTCATATATAAAGTTATTCCATATGAAGCATGGTGATTTACAATGTATTATACAAAATGCAAAGTTCAGTTGACATCAAGTGACTTGGTGAAATTAACATGTGTCAGTCTGGCAGAACATTGCCTTAGGTACTTTAGTGTCTCAAAACATAGTGATGCAAATATTTAGTGGGTATGAAAATGACATGGACTTAAAGTAGACATAAGATTTTCCAACTTTCATAGTTAGATCATATTCATATGATGTCATGATTAACTACTATGGATCTTACAAAATGCAACTTCTATTAAAAAAAGTTCACGTATATCATGTTAGTCACTTGGATGCAAGAAATGAACATGTTAAAGATTATTATCATGGCAAGCATAAGCATGGTGTGAAAGTACACATTATGTAGTGCAAAACTCATGTAGGTTGTAAATGGATAAGAGCTATAGGTCAATGGCTATCATCATGACAAGTTTGTAAGTTTTAGCAGATTCTGTCAGTCATATTATGATGCACTTTTGCAACAGAGTTTTCATGAAGAAAATTGATCCTAACATAGATGAAAATGCCACCGTTGCGTGGAACACAGAAAAATGCACAACATTCATATAAGACACATTTTTATCGGATGAACCGGTTTAAAAGTTACAACGATTTTAATATAAGGTAGTGCAACTCCTATCAGCTAGGCGCTGCACTACACTGTCCAGCTCCTTTGAGCTAGGCGCTACACAACTAGGAGTGGGGCCCGGGGTGCCACGCTGGCTAGATGTGTCCCGCCTATCAGTAAGGCGCTGCACAGTGTAGTGCAGTGCCTACTTGTCGGGCGCCACACAAAAGGGTCAGCTGGGTGAAATTCTTTCACCCATGGTTCACTTTGTGAAATTGTTTCGCCGATAGGTCAATTTTGTACATTTTGCCGCATGCTTCCCACGCCACAAGGAAGTTTCCAAAACAGAAAACAATTAATCTGGAGTTTCCAAAACATAATCCAATTGACGTTGTGGTTTAAGTGCTTCCGAAAATCACTCACGGTTCGAAGGAAACAAATCAAATCCGGCAGCCTTGCTTCATTATGATACGATTCTTCCTTTGTTTTAGGAAACAAATCAAACTCGGCAGCTTCCTTCCTTACAATATGCATTGGTCCTTAGTTTTAGGAATCAAATCAAGTCCTGCAGCTTGCTTCCTTACAAAGCAAAATTTTGTGTCCGGTGCAACTAATACGTGCATCCATCCTTGTTTGTAATGTTGTCTATATATTTGCTTCGTTTAGATCAAATTGATTTTTGTTTCCTTCATTGCAAAATATGCTTCTCTGGTAAATGAAATCTGCTTCGATTTAATTGACAGTTTATGTCCTTTCTAATGTGATATTTTGTTACAGAAGCATCATTATCATGGTTCAGTAAACTAGATAATTGGTTTAACCCTGCTTCCATCGAAAAGGAAATATTCCACATGTTTTAAGAAACATCACAATCTTGTTTCCATCTACAAGAGAATTGCTTCCAACCAAATACTGTAGTGCTTCCACTAAATAGAGATATTTCCAGTCATGATTACACATGGTTCTAATTCAAACTAACGATTTGTTTGCGAAGAAAGAAAAGAATGCTACTATCCAATGGAGAGTATGCTTCAAGGCAAAGTCAAATTGCTTCCATGCGTAAAATTTCGTTAATTCAAATGTAACCTAGTCATCATGTGATGGAGGGTGTTATCGACAGCGCCAATAGGTACAAGCTGAGTTGCCCTTGCCCAAGCGCTTTGATCTTCATTGTGTCGTCCTTGATGTTGTATACCCTGACAGCCCAGACATCCGAGCCATGGGGGTCTTTGTGTGAATTCGCCTCGTCATCTCTAAAGTAGTCGCATCCAACCTCGATCCCCTAACGCCCCCTTATCAGCATAGAAACATATGTGAGAAATAAGAAGGTAGAAACTAGAAAGCATGGCTAATGTGAATAAATGATTTGATGCTATCACACACTAAAATAATATAATTTTGATATGAGAAATCTAGACGTTTGGCAGGCAAGATTTGGGTGCACAAATTTAATATTCACGAAACATTGTTCAGATGCAACACTACATGTCTACATGAGAATAACATAGTAAAAATCAAGGAAGCATGATTAACAAGATGCACTAATTTGGTGCTATTCAACCAGTTGTTATTCACTAATAATTGAAGCACGATTTATGTACAGAAGAAGCATTTATATTATAGTATAGAAGCGCAATGGATAAGAAGCATGAAAATAGTGCTCTCGATACAAAAGCAGTACTTTGAAGCATGGATATTTGAAAGAATAATATCAATAAATGCACAATCAAAATACGCATGTGTTGCCGATGGTTTAGTGATCCACTACACATTTTCCAAAACAAAATCATCCCCCAAGGAAACAAAGCAATATATGCACATAGATATATCAAACAACATAAGATAAAAGGCATGTTACAATTATGAGGATGGATCTGGTTGTGTTGCAACCATACAAACTGAACCTATTATAAACCATTATAAGATGAAGGCATGAGAGCAATTTTCTAGACGACAGTAGAAAAATGAGTACAATGTAGACGCATACAAGTATGAAGCTAGAAAATAATGCAAAGGGTGCATTACTCATGAATTTTTGGAAAATAAAACAAGAAATGATCTGCTGCCAAATGTGGATACATATTTTTGAAAGCCCTGTATATATACATGCATCAATGAAAGAAATTTTTCTCAACATTTCTCAAATACGGGGAGCTGAAAACATGGGAACTCTACATAGCTAATATTGGTATGACATGTAGAAAATTGAGAATGGATAAAGAAACTAAGCCTGGCAGCAAGATGATGATACATCTTCTGTGTCACCAACTTCAAAAATAGAACATAAATTTTGTTGATAAATGGAAACATTTTTATAGTCCTTCGAAATAAAATAATCACAGTATAAAATCACCCAGGTATGAAGCTAGAAAATAATACCATGGATGCATTATCAGTGTTAGTTGGGAGCATGCAATTTTAAAGATTGAACCTGTGCCAATTGTGGACCCATATCTGTAAACAACTCTATATACAGGAAGCAATGAAAGATTGTTTTGTCAACAATTCTCATCTTAATTCGAAGCACTCATGATTGAAACTAGGTAACAAGCACTATTGTCTGTCTCCATATGTATGGGAATGATCGAAATACTGGAACTACAAAATTGTTTGATGATTCATAACCTAATACATCAAATGACAAACAGAACAATACTAGTAGGAGATAGATAAAGAACATATATACCAAAGAGTACCACACACGATGAATTACAAACAAAATCATAATATGGCGATTGCAAATTATCAAATTATGGGGTGGGGGTGATTGATGCTGGGCAATACCTTCGATGGGACGCTTTAAATAGGGTGGGGGGGCTGCCGGAAGCCACTACAGGTTCTCCGGGCGCCGGGTTCTATCCGCATCGGTGGAGAAGACGATGGGGTAGCCGTGCTGCTCGACGATGAGGAGAGAAGGAGGAGCAGGCGCGGAGCTGGCAGGTGACGTCGCGGTGATGTTGTACGAAGATGAGAGAAGGAGGCAGCTGTATGCGATTCGCGCGGAGAAGGGGATCTGGGCAAGGCAAGCAAGGTGGAGGAAGGGCTCGAGGCGGTGCGTGCGATAGGGACGACGGATTCGGGAGGGATTAGC
Source organism: Triticum timopheevii (assembly GCA_963921465.1). Classification (NCBI taxonomy): domain Eukaryota; kingdom Viridiplantae; phylum Streptophyta; class Magnoliopsida; order Poales; family Poaceae; genus Triticum; species Triticum timopheevii. The sequence continues at coordinate 527,322,415 of OY997272.1, read as the reverse complement.
GAGAGAGATTTACGCATGGGGGTTGCGGGTGGTTACTCAGATGTGATTTTTTATTTTTCTTTTGCTGTATTCATTAGTACGAACGAAGCAAAATCTTGTGAGTCAGATTTCGATCAAATCGATGGCCTTCGAGTGGTCTGACGTTGTAGTCTTTTCAGCCTATAGATACAAAGTATTTCCCATAAAGTAATGACATAGAGATGTTATCCTTCACTGTAGCTTTGCACGTCGCTTGATGCTGCATAATTGCGTGGCATCCAGTTGCATTATCGTTGATTTGAGGTTGTTAAATTAAATTTCATGAAACGAGTGCCATGGAAGTAAAACTCATGTATTTATTTTCTTGTTATAGAATGATGTAGAGAAATTGTAATAATCATGGGAAATTATGATGTCCATCTACAATTATTCATGCTCAAATGTATTTACTAGACATTATTATGCAACCAAGAATATTTAACAAAAATTAGGGGATGTAACTCCATGCCATTCTTCCTCATTTTAACAACACAACTATTTAGGCCCTCTTTGATTCATAGGATTCTTAAAACAAGGGAATAGGAAAAATAAAGGATTCGAGTGGCATGCCCACTTGAATCCTATAGGATTAGCACATCGTGTTTGATGCTACAGGAAAAACAAAGATAGTGAAAAACAGGTTGGAGTGGATTCGATCCTATGAATCAAACGATCAGTGTATGAAAAATTCCTAAGGATTCTAACCCTTCAAAAATCCTATGAAATTCTTTTGAATCGAAGGAGCCCTTAGGCCAGTGCGGAGGTAGAGGGTAACAAATAAAACAAAATAAATAAATGTATATGTACAAGAGCACTGTTGGCCCACCCTGGCCCAGTGGGCTAGGTCCGCCACTGCCTTAGGTGGGCATTATGCCTTGCCTCTTGGCCCATGATTCCTTGGTTCCATGGCGCTTTGTATCCCCTTTTTTACTTTTTCCTTTGGGTATGTTTGTGTTGTTGTCAGAGCAGACTTATTAGTTTTGTTACTACACTCACACTTGTTATATGGATCTGGTTATTTGCTTTACATATAAAGCGTGTCGAAATCCTGTTTCTAGAAGAATGTTATTTGTTTTCTTCTATGGAGTTCACAAAGCAATTATACAACGCGGGGATTTATTTCCTAGTTCATGCCCACCCCTGCAACTACCTTGTTGGCACTGGTGGTTGCTGCTACTATGGGAGGCTATGCGCTGAAACTGCTGGGAGAAAACTCATTCGAACTAGCAGTAGATAATGGTCGCCGGAGGAGTCCTTTGGTTGCGTGAGAGCGGTTGACAAGTGGAGGAGGCATGGGGGAGGACATGCACATCGGTGGCTTGGCAAGATTCTTCACAGAGTCTGGTGATCCTTACGATCCCTCTACAACAACCTTTTTCAAAGCAGATAACAGACGGCATATCGTCTGACAATGCCATGTTATTGGTAAGGCTGCTGTAAGCACGGGGAGCTGGACAGTGAACCTCCGCCCAAGAACTGGTTACCGCCGTAGCAGAAATATGTTTTGTTCTAGTTAACCATGGTGGGAGGAGGAATTGCGTTGATATTCCTTAGCACAAGCTCTTTTGTTTGCCAAAAGTGCAGCAGTTATGTGCAGCCAACAATGAGATCGCAGGGTGATGTTTACACTCATAAAGAGGGCGCACAATCCCGATCCCTCCCACTCCCAAAATTTGATGACCATTGTTTGGAGCATAATATAATACCCACTAACCACACAAACTGCAGGTCTATCTACATCATATGTTGCGCTCAACGATTGACACACACACACACACATGTTTCTGCTTCACAGTTATATAGCCTCGCCTATGCTTCACTTCCTTCTCATAGCTATTGATGTATGCTCAGTAGCTTTAAATTTTTAGTCAGTAGAATATTGAATACAAAATCTTTTTCTTGTTTAGTATTTGTACCGCCAATAGATAGTTATTCCATCAGTCACACCAAACGAGTCGGTACTACTCCATCTTTTCCGGTTTATTGAGATCCAGGGGCGGAACTAGGACAAAAATGTCTTGGCGTCCCATGTGCATCATATGTATTAATCTCAAGTAATAATATGTATAACGTTAACTAATTTGGACAAAGTTCCTTGCTTTTCCTGGAATGTGAATTTTTAGTCATGTGAGGAGTAGGTGAACGCAAGAGATTGCAATCAACCATGACTATATTAGGTGCGACGGCGAAAACTCTTACCAAATAAAATGTCTCAATTGAAATATCATTGACAATTGAACAATAAAGTACCAAAGGCTTCAAACTATGAATAAAATACCCTCAGGACTGAAAATTACGACATTAGATCTGGGTTGCCTATAAAAATAGGGTCCCGATAACTGCCACACATGTGGCATAATGCCCACCCGACCACACGACTCTGTGTGGCATACCCGCAGGCAGCCCACATGACGTTGTGTGGGCGAACATTGGACTGCCCACACGTGTGGCAGGAAGGCAGCTGGACCGAACGAATGACGATCGCTCTCCCCGCCCGCATCGCTGCCACCACCCAAACGTCCATCCTATCAGCCCTACAGGCCTTTTCTATATTGGGCCCTACAATCTTAGTAAAGAAAAAAAGCCTAGATTTTTTTCCGTCACAAAAAAGCCTACGATGCCATCCAACAACTTTAAAAGTAGGAAAAACAATGTGAATTTCCAGAAAAGTTGCCACTACATTTACGACTTGCCATCATGTTACTTTTTACAAAAATGGCAGGGTTTACCAAAACATATTAAATTGTCATGGCAGAAAGAATATGTTTCGGAAAATGACATGAACTAAAATGTTCTATAGATCATCATCCATACACTATATAGTTCCATGATGCATAGGCTATATTTGCCATGAGGCATGGCAACTTTGTTGAAAAAGTGTTCTATATACCATGGCAATTTGCATCTGTATCACAGGGCAGGAAAAAATGGATTAAAAAATTGCTTATGTTTTTCCGTGCCAATCAAACAACACAAAAAAGATTGAAATTGCCATGGCAAACGCATATACAAATTTACCGTGGGACTTTTTGTCAAAAACTGCCATGCTTATATATGATTTCTTTGCCATTATTGTGAAATAATAAAAAAAGATATCAAAAATTGCCATGGCAAAAAACATGTTCCATGGTATTTTATCAAAACTTGCCATCTTTGTTTAATTAAATTGCCGTGTATATAAAACAACATGAAAACAAAGATCAAAATTGCAATGGCAAAAGCGTATTCTAATTTGCCATGGAATATTTAATCAAATTTGTCATGCTAATATAAAAAAATTAGCATGAATGTGAAAAAAAATACAAAACTGATCAATAGTTGCCATGGCAAAAGCATGCTAAAAATTGCCATGGTATTTTACCAAAATTGCAATGATTGTGAAATAATAAAAAAACAAAAATTGCCAATGGGAAAAGCATGTTCAAAACTAACCATGCTATTTTATCAAGACTTGCCATCTTTGTGTAATTAAATTGCCGTCTATGTGAAACAACACGAAAAGGAGATCAGTATTGCCATGGCAATGCATATTCTAATATGCCATGGATTTTTTTATCGAATTTGGAGTGCTAATATAAATAATTTTGCAATATTGTGAAATATTACAAAAATGATGAATAGTTGCCGTGGCAAGGGAATGTCCAAATTTTGACATGGCATTTTACCAAATTTTGCCATGTTTGGTCTCATTAATTTGCCATGTAACGGAAATAACACAAAAAATTGTCAAATTTGCCATGGAAAAAAATGTATATTTGAATGCCATGGCAAATGCATATTCAAATTTTTGTGGGGTTTTTTATCAAATTTGCCATGCTTATGTATAAACAGTTGCTATGAATGTGAAATTATACAAAAATTGTGATGGCAAAAAGCATGTTCAAACTTGCCATGACGTTTAACCAAGACTTGCCATCTTCTTTGGTATTAAGTTGCCGTGTATGTGAAACAACACAAAAAAATCGTCATGAACATGGCAACATATTAAACTACATTTGCCATGCTCTCATAGAACTCAAATTGCCATGTTGCAAAGAAAAACATGGCAACACATCATATATTTGCATGGCAACACAACCCTTTTGTTAGTTCTGTGGCAACACATCATGGAAAATCTGAAAAGTTGAGTTGCCATGGCAACTAAAAACGAAAAAGTTTGACATTTTGATAAAAATAACACGGCAAATTTTAATGTGTATTTGCCATGGCAATATTTTCCATCATTTCTTTGTGCTATTTTATCTATGGTAAATTTGTTAAACATTTTTCCATGGCAAATTGTTGTAAAATCATGTCATGCCAAATTGTGAAACAACACGAAAAGATGATCAGAATTGCCATGGCAATGCATATTCTAATATGCCATGTATTTTTTTTATTGAATTTGGAATGCTAATATAAATAATTAAATATTACAAAAATGATGAATAGTTGCCATGGCAAGGGAATGTTCAAATTTTGACATGGCATTTTACCAAATTTTGCCATGTTTGGTGTCATTAATTTGCCATGTAACGGAAATAACACAAGAAGCTGTTAAATTTGCCATGGAAAAAATGTATATTTGAATGCCATGCCAAATGCATATTCAAATTTTTGTGGTTTTTTTTATCAAATTTGCCATGCTTATGTATAAACAGTTGCCATGAATGTGAAATTATACAAAGATTGTGATGGCAAAAAGCATGTTCAAACTTGCCATGGCGTTTAACCAAGACTTGCCATATTCTTTGGTATTAAGTTGCCGTGTATGTGAAACAACACAAAAAAATCGCCATGAACATGGCAACATATTAAACTACATTTGCCATGCTCTCATAGAACTCAAATTGCCATGTTGCAAAGAAAAACATGGCAACACATCATATATTTACATGGCAACACAACTCTTTTGTTAGTTCTGTGGCAACACATCATGGAAAATCTGAAAAGTTGAGTTGCCATGGCAACTAAAAACGAAAAAGTTTGACATGTTGATAAAAATAACACGACAAATTTGAATGTGTATTTGCCATGGCAATATTTTCCATCATTTCTTTGTGCTATTTTATCCGTGGCTAATTTGTTAAACATTTTTCCATGGCAAATTGTTGTAAAATCATGTCATGGCATATTATTCTAAATTTATGTCATGGCAAAACCTATATTTTTTTCCATGACCAACACTCTAGTTAGCCATGGCAAATCTGTAACTTTTTTTCACATGACAAACAATCTAGTTAGCTCAAATGTAAATTTGCCATGGCAACTATACCATCTGGATGAGGGTAAATGTGCCACCTGAACTAACTTGCCTCTTCAAAAATTAAGATGGCAAAAATGGTAGCAACTCCGGCCACGGTCGCCGGCCACGAATTCAAAGGGCACAAAGCCTCTGTATATCGATATTGAGGGAAGGAAGTAGGGGTAAGATGCAGCTCACCTTGGGGGTGTGCTGGTGACCACGGAGGAGTCAAGGGAAGCAGGACGACGGCAGGAACTAGAGGAGAGCATCGGCGGCGAGCCCGCCTCCACTGCTCCGGCCCGCCTCACACGCGCGACGTCGTCCTTCCGTCGGCGAAACTCCTCTCTGTAGTGGCCCGCCTCGGCTCCGCTCCCACCAACCATGGGAATTGCTGCGCGAGGCAGGTTAAGATGTCGGGCACGCCGTGCGCTTCCACGCCCTCAAGCAATCCACCGCGCGCGTCTCCACATCATCGTCGATGCGTGCTGCGCCACCCCCGCCGCTGCCAACCCCATGCTGGATGCAGGGGCTGGTTGGAGGGGATTGGCGCCATCGCCGTCGCCTGGGTTGGGGCCGACGGCGCCCGTGGCTTGCTCAGCCATAAGCATCCCCTGCTCCGTCGGCTCCTCGTCCGTGACACGGTGCCGAATCGAGGCGGAGCTACGCGCGCTCGATGCGGAGACAACGAGACCCGACATCACCCCGCCGACCTCGGCAACGATGGCAGGTCGACACCGGCAGCCCGTCTTCAGATCCGGCGAAGAAAAGGGGGAGAAAACAGTGAGGAGTATTGGGGGAGGAGGCCGCTGGGGTGGGGTGAAGGGGAGTTGTGCCATCGCGGTCGCCGGCGAGGACGCCGGCCACCTGACGGAGCAGGAATCCTCTCTGAATCGCCGGGATCCTCTCTCTCTCTCTCTCTGCTCAGTTGCTTCGTGTGGGGAGGGGGAGGTCAATGATAAGGGTGGGAGTGAGTGAGCGAGGAGAAAACGGCATCCGGGCGAGGACCCAAACAGCCCGCACGACCGCTACTGCTGACGTGTCTGTGCGTCCTGCTTTAAGATTGATGCAACGCATCTAACGGCAGCGAGGGCGTTCGGACGAAGTGGTCTCAGCCCACACGTGTGGGCGTTAACATTTCCGTAAAAATAAAGTACTCCTCTTTGACAATTTTTTTGCGAGAAACTTCTAGCCTATTCATTCTCAATCACGGCAGTACAAAGGACACTAGATGTAATAAAATTAAAACCAGGTTCGTGGACCTAGCGATAACTACAAGCACTGGAATGAGCCGAAGACGCGCCGCCGTCATCGCCTCTGCCTCACCGGAGCCGTGCAAACCTTGTTGTAGTAGACAAACGGGAAGTCATTGTGCTGAGGAGTAACTTCATGAAGATTCATGCCAAGTGAACAACACACACACCGGTAGCAGAGTAGCTTCGGATCAGAGAATAAATAAGTGGTGGAGAATTATGCAAGTCTAGGAACAACCATCCATTGCATGTCATCGTTGCCACAAAGACCTTACCATCATGCATGCATCTTCGATTCGACAGAACAAAGATACCACAACAAGCCCATGGGCACGCTGAAGATTTGACTACATTATCTTTTCCTTGGTCCCGCCCTCGCACACCCACGTAGTCGGGTTGTCGATACACTGATCAAGAGCTCCATTACTAATTCCAAAATATGCTTGGCGCTGCCTGGTCTTCGGCGCGTGCGGTGGACTGTTTGGCGCTGTCCGGCGCAAGCCTCGACGCTCGTTTATGGTGAGAGCTCCATCGGTGGTCGTTGATGGTGGAGTCGGAGTCGCCCTGGTGGAGGTGTGATGACGATGACACCAGATTCCTACCTCGACGCTTTTCTCCTCGACGGCGTGTGTGCGTTCTTGTGTGGGTTGCCAGATCGCCCGGGATGTCCTATGTGGGCATGTTGTAACGGTTTTCGCCCGGTTTTTCCGTTAATTAACCGGACAATTCTCTTCTTCTTTATTAATGAGATGAGGCAAAACTTTTGCCTCCGTTTCAAAAAAATAAAATATGCTAGTATTTTATTCCAAATTGATCTCTCCCCATTTAATATCGCACGTGAAACTTAGAACGTGTCACTCATTTACATATTCCAAATTAGATAGAGAGGTAATTATATCTTTATTACCATATTATATTTTAACTATAATTTTATAAATAAATATGAGGAATTACTAATAAGTACTAAGTTGTTTTTACTTAGTCCTTAAACAACCTTCATCTATGAGCTTATGTAGGATGATGCATAAGAAGGTCATGAAACACATTTCTAAGATTAGAAGTAAACTTATTTGGCTCGGAGTCACTCTCTCTAGGGGATGTCAAACCTAGCTACCGAGGGGCCCTCCGTCATCTTCTCTATCACTGCGGCCGCTTGTGTTTGTCATGTTGGCAGGTTGCACTGGTTCCCAAGGTGGCAGGAATACTTTTGTTGGTGAAGGCACTTCTCTCGATGAAGCGAAGGAAGCCAGGGCGATGACTCATAGCGGTGGTCGTGGAAGGCTGCCAATAGATGGAGAGGTTACATCTCCTGAAATGGGCGATGACTAGGGGAGGTTTACCAAACAGCTATATGGAGGGAGGAGCAACTATAGGAAGTGGGAGATATAGCAGAACAAGATGTGTGAGACTCATCTTCATTGGTGGATCCTTTAGTGGACATTGAAGACGAAGGATAAGAAACTAAACTAGGAGGGCCACCTCATGGAATTAGTTTGTAATTGAAGTGACTACATAACCAAGACCATTGAGAAGGTAAATGGGTGATCGCACATAATGACTTATATCTATGATATAGACAATTTTATAGAATTTTCATTGAAAGGAGACAATTTCTAGGGATTTTTTTATAGTTTTAAGAAACAAATAAAGTGCAATGTTCATTTCAATAAAATTATACTCAATACTCTAGAGCCAATACAGAAGGAAAAAAGACTTCCGCTACGAGGCCTTGTGGGAGAGGGAGCCGACCCTACAACCCATGGTGAAGGCTGCTGGAACAACACGGGAGCGGCCACGACTCTGAAAGAGATCCAAAAGAAAATCAATATCATGCAGAAAGAGTTGGGCAAATGGAGTACATCAAAAATTGGGTCGATCAATCGACAGACTAGTAGTCTTCGTCAGAGGCTACACACACTAATGAATAAGCCAGCGTTGGAGGCGAATGACAGAGAGATCAGGAGGATATCAGTGGAACTTGATGAGATGTTGCTCAGAGAAGAGATCATGTGGTGACAAAGATCGAGAGCAACATATATACGAGAGGGAGATAGGAATACCGACTGGTTCCATCTCCAGGCCACATGGAGGAGAAAGCAAAACCAAATAATGAAGCTGAAGGACGAGCAGGGTCAATGGGTAGAAGAGAAAGAAGACCTCCAAAGGATGTCCACAAATTTCTTCAAGGAGCTGTTCACAGAGGATAAGAATGTTATGCCGCATGACCTGTTGAACTTGTTTTCACAGATGGTCAGCCAAGAGACAAATGAGAAGCTTGAAAAGGAGTTTACGGAGAAAGAAATCAGCGATGCCCTATTCCAAATTGGTCCACTCAAAGCTCCGGGGCCGGATGGCTTTCATGCCCGCTTCTTTCAGAGAAACTGGGGCGTACTAAAATCTTATGTGGTGAGAGCAGTTCAGGAATTCTTTAAGGAGGGCGTGATGCCGGAGGGATTGAATGACACAGTCATTGTGTTAATACCAAAAGGAAATGATCCAAAGTGCCTCAAAGATTTTAGACCAATAAGCCTCTGTAATGTGATATACAAGGTAATATCCAAGTGTCTGGTCAACCGGCTGAGACCTCTCTTGGACGACATTATTTCAGAGACTCAAAGTGCATTCATCCCAGGCCGCATGATAACAGATAACGCCTCGATCACGTTTGAGTGCTTCCAAAAAATTCAGCATAGCAAAGTATCCCAAAATACCCACTGCGCTTATAAGTTGGACCTAGCAAAAGCCGACGACAGAGTAGACTGGAAATTCTTAGAAGGGGTCCTTGAGAAGTATGGATTTAGCAGCAAGTGGAGGGTGTGGATCATGACGTGTGTGAGGTCTGTTAGATACACAGTAAAACTAAATGGTGAATTGTTGGAGAGGTTTAAGCCATCGAGAGGACTAAGACAGAAGATTCGCTTAGCCCGTATTTGTTCCTGTTTGTGGCCGAGGCCCTAACCCGCACCCTAAATAAGGAGTGTATCGAATTAAGGATCACCCCTATAAAGGTAGCACGTGGAAGCCCAGGCATATCTAATCTACTCTTCGCGGATGATAGTCTCCTGTTCTTTAAGGCTGCGGTTGAGCAAGTAGAAGTAATCAAACATGCACTAAACAGTTTTCAGAGGCACAAGGCAACTTCTAAGTCCAAGCAAATGTTCATTGCTTTTCAGTGAGAAATGCCCTAATGCAGTACAGGATGGCATCCGTGAGACTCTAGAGGTGGAAAGCTCAACTTTCAAAAGAAAATATCTGGGTCTCCCCACTCCAGAAGGCAGAATGAAGGACGAAAACTATGAGCCCATAATGGATAGGTTTTTGAAAAGATGTGGTAACTGGGCAGGGAGGCACATGTCCTTTGCTGCGAAGGATGTGCATGTGAAATCAAAACTTCAAGCACTTCCCACCTTTACCATGGGTGTGTTCAAAATGTCTTTAAGTTTCTGTGAAAAGTATGAAAGACAAATTCTCGAATTCTGGTGGGGTCAGGAAGATGGCTATCACAAAGTGCACTGGATGGAATGGGACAAGTTGACAAAACCAAAGCGAGGAGGAGGGATTGGGTTCAGAGACATGCAAATGTTTAATCAGGCCCTTCTGGCTAGACAGGGATGGAGATTACTCCAGAAGCCTGACAGCTTATGTGTGAAGGTATTGAAATCAATGTACTACCCTAATGGTGAACTTCTGGACATGGTATTCGCCTCGGACGCGACACAATCATGGAGGGGGATTGAATTCGGCCTTGAGCTTTTAAAGAAGGGGCTAATTTGGCGAGTTGGAAATGATAAAAGCATCCAAATCCAAAGATACCAATGGATCCCGAGGCAGACGGGACTCAAAACAGCAAGCTTTATATGCAGGTCTAGATTACGCTGGGTTAAGCAACTCATCGATCCCGGCCTGATGACCTGGAACTGAACGTTGGTAAACCAGATATTCAATCCTTGAGATGTAGAAGAGATTCTGAACATTAGGATCCCCGCCAGAGAGACCGAGGAGTGCATTGCTTGGCATCCTGAAAAATCCGGCATGTTTACAGTCAAGAGTGCTTACAAGCTTGCTATGGCTCTTAAAGGTATGGGCCCACAAACATCCAGCTCCTCGGCCGGCATAGATGATAGGAGCCTATGGGACCTCATCTTGAAAGCAAAGATACCTGAAAAAATAAAAATCTTTGTATGGAGGATAGCAACCAACACCCTGGCTACAAAGGTGAATAAGTGTAGGCGGACAATTGTGCCAGATAAGACTTGTGCGATCTGCGGGAATGCGGATGAGAATGAATACCATGCGGTAGTGGAATGCACAAAAAGCAAAGCTATGAGGCATATGATGAGAGATTACTGGAATCTACCAAACGAACAAGCCTTTTGGTACACATGTGAGGATTGGTTACAGGTCCTGCTCAATAGATGCGACGCTGAAATGCGCAACAGGATCTTGCTGATGCTATGGCATGCATGGTTTCTCCATGATGATATAGTGCATGGGAATGGAAAAGAATCCATCTCGGGATCGGTGGGTTTCCTACTTAAGTATGTGCAAGAAGTCAGAGAAGCCCAAACGAGAACTGACAAGGTGAAAGCGACATGCGACATGAATCAGTATGGACATCAGCGCCTCACACCACCGGTTCAGGGCACCATGCAATGGGAGGCCCCACTTGTTGGAACGGTTAAATTAAACACAGATGCAACTTTTGAGGCAACCACGGGGCGCAGCGCGGGCGGCACGGTTGCAAGAGACCACTAGGGCCAGGTCCTCTTCTCCTTGGGATGCAATATAGATCGATGTTCGTCGGTGGAGGAAGCAGAAGGAATGGCTGGGCTCATGGGGCTCCGGGAACTAACAAAATACTTTGGCAGCCCTATTGAGTTTCAGATGGACTGCCTTGTGCTGTCCAAGGCAATAGCACCAGGAGTACCCAATCAATCGCCCCTGTATCCAATATTTGCAGACATACAGGCGACTGTGGCTGGCTATCCCTCATGCAAAATCAGATGGATCAGGAGAGAACATAATGGCCTAGCTCATGGCCTGGCAAATCGTGCAAAACTGTCAGGGGACTTCTTCCAGCTGTCCTCGGTGCCCGATGAACTAAAATATACCTGGTCCAAAGAATGTGGGCTTGATATGTAATTTCACTCTATGTGTTTCTCAAAAAAAAAATCAACACATCACCTTATCACATTTGTATACTGGTTTTTGGTTTATTCTTAGCCCTATGACATGCATACTATGGTTATTTCAGAGAGAGAGAGAGAGAGAGAGAGAGAGAGAGAGAGCATAGAGCCCACTCAATTTAGATACGAAAATGTTAACGCCCACACGTGTGGGCGTTCACCACTCCGTCCACATGTAAGCATCGCCGCTGGCTTCGGTACGCACGAATCTTGGAGCAAAAGGGCTGGTTTTCGGCGCCACGTAGGACGAGTGTCGTGTGCGGTGTGCGAGTGGGTTCGCCCGCACGGTGGTTGCCACCCCGCGGTCAGCGGTTGCCACTGAGAGGCGTGCGGTGGAACTGCCATGCGCCTGCACGCCACGTTCCGACCGCGGTTGACGTCAAACTCGTCGCACACCCCTCCACCCTCTCCCTCACGGTTCCACTCACTCACCCCCCATGACGCATTTACTGGCACAACCCACTCTCTCTTCAAACCACAGGAGGAGAAGGCGAGGGGAGAAGGCGACGGCGGAGGCGGAACAGTCGACGGTGTTCGCGGCTGTCGGTGGTGCTCGCCGGAGCGGAGCGGCGTCGCCGGAACGCGTGCGGGTTGAAGGTAATGCTTGCTTCATCTCTCGCATCCCTTCCTTGATTTTGTTCCCCTTTTCCCCCCTGTTCGATTTCTAGATCCGATTCCTAGAGATTCCGGCGATTCGGCGGTGCGCCGGCGTTCCCGCCGGCGCCGTAGTTGTGTGCCTGCCGTCGCTTGGTGGGAGTGGGCAGTTTCGTCGCCGCCGCTGCGGCGGCATCGTCGGTGACGTTATGCCTGTTCGGAGGCACGTATTAGTCTTGCATTTGGCTTTGAGAGTTGTCCGCCGGGTTGTTTTGGTGCGCATTGGTTCGAAATTTGGGGTTGCAGTCATTTCGCGCGAGAATTGTAAGGGTGATTTTTGAGGTCGAAGTAGTTGCCATTGAAACTTAGATCTAGTTTAGTTTTGTGTTTGAAACTGCAGAATGTGGTGAAATTGGCAGTATGATTGAACGTGAACAAATGTGTGGCAACTAAACTACCTGAAGAAATGTGGTAGTTGCCACAAACGTGTTCTCCTATGTGGCAACAGATTTCCGAAAATGACTGTCATAGTTGCCACACTCAAGCTTTCACATAGGGGGCAACTAATTTCATTGAACGACTATGACAGTTTCCACACGCATGCTCTTCCCGGGTGGCAAACTGAATTCTGCTGAACTTGTATGATAAGCAACCACAAAAATATGCTTTACGAATGTGGCAACTATGGCAGTATGACTGAACGTGAACAAATGTGTGGCAACTAAACTACCTGAACAAATGTGGCAGTTGCCACAAATGTGTTCTCTTTTTGTGGCAACAAATTTTCTGAAACTGACTATCGTATGTGCCACGAATGTGTTCAAGCTCACACACAGGGTGGGGGGGGGCAACTAGTTTTTACTGAATGAATGAGATAGTTGCCACACACACGCTCTTCCACGAGGCAAACGAGATTTTTTGCTGAATTTACATGATAGTAACCACAAACATGCTTTTTCATTTGTGAGACCTGTTTTTTTTTCTGGATTATTTGTGACAGTTTCCACACTTTGATAGTTGCCACAATCGGTAGCACTGGACGGAACTAATGTGCACATCGAGCGTGCGTGTTTGCCACTTGGGTTGTATAATCATGTGGCAATATAGTACGCGAACACAATGTCCGTTACCACAATACAGATATGACAGTGTGGCAAACTGGCTGCATAATATGGCAACCACAGTTGCATTCAAATAGGTGACATTTTCCTGTTAGGGGGCAAATGCTTACCCATTGCATTTACATGTTCGCCCTTGACAATTTGGTCTGTTCCTACATCAGCAGAATGGCTCGTGGCGATCACCAAAGTGATGATGACGATTTCATGGATCCACCTCAACGTAACCGGGCAACTGGACGGAGAAAAGAGGGCGATGAGGTAACTGTCCGCGCACCCGCCCCCCTCCTCCCGATTTATGTTATTTATGTTGGCACCTAGATCTTTCTGCAGTCGTCCGTCGTGAACTAAATTTTCATGACATTGCAAAAACATGGCAACAGGCTCAACAATTTTGTGTCTGTTTTCCGCAGAAGAAGAAGCGTATTCGCAATAGAGCCTCTCAGGAACGTCTGACTGTGTTGATTGACAAATTCACTGACGATCAAAAGGGAGCTGCTGCTGAGATGGGTATGCAGGTTCTGATGGATGTCCGGTGCACGAACCTTGTCAACCCTGTATGCGACTGGCTTGGTGAGATATATGATCCCGCCTCCAGGGAATTCGTGATTCCGGGACGGGGAAGACTTCCATTGAATGAGGAATCCATGTTCTGCACTTTGGGTGTGCCTCGTGGACATATCAAAGTCCCGTACGAGGTCAATAATGAGATCGAGGAAGAGCTGTTCGCCCGTTTGTTTCCTGGTTTGGAGTCCATGCCGAACACGTCTGTACTGGCAGACTTGCTGCAGGCCATGACGACGCACGGAGAAGTTTTCAAGATGAAGCTACTCATGTACCTCATATCAGCTGTTTTCGCGCCTACCACTTCTTTACGGCCAAGCAACAAATGTTTCCCCATCCTGGTGAATGATCCATCTGTACTCTTTGCCAGTGTTTTCGTTGCATTTTCTTCCGTTTGATTTACGACGCGACAAACTTTTTTGCCATGAAATTTTGTGTGGTGCAGGTGAATCTGAAAAATGTGAAGAATATGAACTGGTGTAAGTTTATTGCTGACTTTCTCCACGATGCTTTCAAAAACAAGATGTACCAGAAGGGTTATCGGCTGCATTTAATGGTATTTATTTTTACCAGAACTCTGTGTGAACTCTTTGTTTATAACACACTATTATTCATGCATGACAATCTGGTCATAACAAGATGGCAATTGCCATAGTGACAATGTGGCAACTGCCATAACGACAACGTGGCAACTATCATACCGACAATGTGGCAACTGCCTTTTATATTAGCGTGGCAACTGCTATCACAGTAGGATGGCAACTGCCATCACACTTTGATGGCAACTAGCACATACATATTATCGTTGGATCATACATTATCCTGCTCTTTTTTTTGTGAACTACAAAGTGCCCATGATGGCAACTAATATTTTCTTTTCTTCGTAAAATTGTTTTAAATCAGCTCATGTATGTCGACTGTCTTGATCTGTCCACCGTGGATTTCACTGGGGTAGGAGGGCCGCCGCCCACGCACAAGTTTGCTATTTCTGCGTGGACCATCAGCGCTGTCAAGGCTGTGCTTGCCGCAGACAGGGCAACTGATGGCACGTATGGAAAACTACAGGTTAGTTTTTGTTTATGTCTTTTTCACACGGCATGCTTACATATTTGACATGACGCAAACGTCCGTGGTTTTATAAGGCATGCCTAAATTTTCTTTTTTTGTTTTTCATAGCTGATGGCCAAGCATGCTATAGACTACAACGTGTTTGGGGGGCCTAAAAAATTTGGAAAGTGGATGGACGTGCACTCAGCTCCGTCTTGCCCTTTTGAGGTAATCAAAATGTCTACATCCATGTTTTGCTGTGGATTATATGTTGATGTTGCTCAAGTGACTTCAATATGGGTTGTTGTTGATGCTTCTTGTTTTCGTGGACAGGCGAGGGCACCAGTTGAGCATTTAATTGGGCAGTTTGCCTCCGGAATGACTGGATTGCTCGGGAAGTTGGTTGAGGGATGGACGCCCCTCAGTGCCTCTGACAGCGACGCGGTTGCGAGGCAGTTCACTTCATTTGTCCCAGAACATACACATCGGCCAACCGGTTGCCGTGGCCGGTATGACTACAACAGTTTCCAAGAGCCCGGCGACACACAAGATGATGTAGATGGAGACGCTGGCCTCAGCAAGGATGATGACGACGACATGGACAATGTGCACCAGGACACGTATGACGATGAACTAGCTGAAGTTCGTAGAGGCGACAACAGGGGCAAGGATGCAACAGATGCCCCCCCACTGGAGAAAGTGAAAGAACAGACGGCTGCGAGAGGCCAGGAGGTGTTGCCATCAAGGCGGGGGAGGGATACAGATGATGTTGGGCAGGGTTCTCATGGCAAGAAGTCTAAGACCGATCCCGTAGCTGCCAGGAGGAGGTTCGACTTTCAATTTTAGTTTTCCGCTGTGTCTATTTTCTTGGAACAATCTCATCCATTTTCTTTGCACTTTTTTTTGTCAAGCGCGGCAACTGGTTTGTTGTCTGACATTTGCCACCTTGCCTTTTCCACTCCATCTGTTATTTTGCAGCGAGCCGACCGCTGGTGGACGAGCAGTTACGAAGAAACAAGCGCCAACGCCAACCCGTGCTTCTGCTCGCTTGAACAAAGGTGCCCCCATTGCTGGTGACACCCCTTCCACCAGGTCGTCTCCTCGTACGACGACCAACACTGGGGATCCTGTTGTGTTGCCAGACTTGAGGAAGCCAGTCAAGAAGTATGTTCATCCATGTGCTTTCATTTACGTTTTTGTTTTTTTCCTTGAATTTTCGAATGCTATTTGTTCAGCTTTGTCACATGATCTTCTGTCACCGTCACCCACGCGGCAACCTCTCTTCCCCCAAATGATTTCTTCCTTATTTTTTTTTAGTTTACGGCAACTCATATTTGGTCTTTACATGGCAACTGGCATCTAGGGGCAACTGGCATCTAACCCTCTACCTAATGGCAACTGTCATTTTTTTACCTATGGCTTTGTGAGCTCATCCCACACACAGGTTTCAAATTGCATTCCTGACAGAACATACATCTGTTTTTCATTCTTCAATTTTGCTAACATGGCAACTACTGCTGAATGGCAACTGCTAACCATGACACATGGCAACTCAAGTTCCCCTTACATGGCAACTACCAACTTTCCACTTGTTTTTCATTCACTTTAAGGTTTCTACCATTTTGCAAAACATATTTTTGCTCATTTTTTCAAACCTTTCTCATGTGATTTTTTTCTTCTTGCAGGGTGAAGAAGACTACTGCGCGCGGGGCCAAGCATAGCATCAATGATCCGCTTGAACGACTACATTCAAAGTTGTCAACGGGGGGCAACTCAAATGTACATGAGGCACCCGGCGACAATACTGCTGCTGCACCGATGACTGCTCCCACCAACTCTGATGCAAGTGGCCGACCATCTCCGCCGGCTGCGGATGCCCAGGCTAGAACATCAGGCATCCGTACATCGGGGAGTGATGAGTCGATATCTGCCAGGACAGCTGAAATATTGCCGACTCTTCTGGCAATGAAGGATGTCACAGTGAGCCACGCAACCCCATCAGCAAGTGTTGAAGTGGACGCTCCCGAGAAGAACATAGGTAAGGAAGATTCCCGCTCTTCCGGCACTAACTCCAAGCGCGTGTGTGATGGCACACCTGTGTCCACGACAGAAGCCGCTGAGGCGGCAGTTCATAAGGATATGCCACCTACAGGTGAGAGTCCTAGCACAACAGCTCCAGCCCCTGCCGGTGCAGATACTGCTAAGGTTACTGTGGCGCGTGCTGGTCTTCCACCCAGGCGTCGCAGCCCCCGTAAGCAACCAACAGTCGTACCCAATGCACCGGCTGTATCTAGGAGCAGGAGAGATGAGTCTAGGTATGTTCCTGCATCCACACTGTTCCCGCCAACCTCCCAAAGCAATGTGATGGAGAACCCGCAAGACCGGAGCACAACTGATGCATCTGTCAAGGCTGGCACGAGTGACGCAGGTGAACGGCCGGAGCAGACTGCACCTTTACCCGCAGTGGAAATCCCCAACATAAATCTGCGCACGACCAGGCTGCCAGTCAATGTTGGTGTCCCCTACAGCCCAAACAAGAAGATTGCCATGAAAGCTGCTGCTGATACCGCTGACAACACGCCCCGCCCTACAAACAAGCCCGAACATTCTGTAGCGGCCGATTCAGATATGTTTGTTGATCTTTCACCATTGGATTCTGCCCCGCAAATCGTTCGTGGTCCGGCCAGTAGGAATGAGAGGCACCCAATGGCATTTACCCCACCGAGCTTCAGCCTTGGCACAATTCAAGACCAAGCGGTGGTGCATGATCCTATGCCAGTTGCCTTTGCTTTTCGAGGAGGCACGAGTGCAATGATGGCGCAGCCAATGGTCGAGGGCAGGAAGGCTGTCAAGTTCGCGAAGCCAATTGTGCAAGGTACACTCGTGATGTCCTTACGATTTTTCGTGTCTACATCTTTTTGTAGTTTGAATTTTGTCCCAATCATATTCTTTTCGGGGTGTTCTAACTTGCGATGGCAACTGCGGTGTGATGACATGGCAAGTGGATTTTGATGCACCATGGCCTACATTTTTTTTGGTTGTTGCCATGCTGCATTTTGACATTTTGGGTAAACACATGGCAACTGAAGTTGATTCATCATGGCAAATATAGTGCATTACATATGGCAACTAGATTTGCCACATCATGTCACCTGCATTTTTTTGTTACCATTCTGCATTTTTTCTATACGGTAATCACATGGCAAGTGGACTTGCCACAACATGGCAACTGCATTTGATGTGACATGGCAACCACAGGCCATCTGAACGGTAATTCATCACAACTGCATGGCAACTGCAGTTGCCATGACATGTCCACTGTAGTTGCACCA
Source organism: Triticum timopheevii (assembly GCA_963921465.1). NCBI lineage: Eukaryota > Viridiplantae > Streptophyta > Magnoliopsida > Poales > Poaceae > Triticum > Triticum timopheevii. The sequence goes on along the minus strand of OY997272.1, from coordinate 527,304,082 downwards.
CACATGGCAATTTCCCCACTTTTTCTACCTACATCTCACATCATACACCCATTTCCCTCACAATCCATATGTTTTCTGACTTTCTCCTTATCCTAACACACTTTTTTTTGAATCATTGCAGGCACCCCTGAGGAAATCTCACCGTCACTTGACGAAGCTTACCGCAAGATTGAGGAGGCAGCATTGCAGAGGAGGACATCGCGAGGGCAAGGGCAATCAAGTTCCAACTTGACTGCAGAGACGGCAACTGAGGATACCATCAGAAGCGCGACCCCTGGTTCTGTGAGACAGCAGAGGGTAGTTCATGCACCTCCCGCGGAAGACTACGAGCCCGAATTCAGGGCCAGTAAGGAACAGACCCAGCTGTACGACATCATCAAGTGGTTTGGAAATGCGAGGGCCAGCAGCAAGCACATGAAGGAGTTGAAAGCGTAAATGACCACACCCTATAATCACTCATTTTGCTTTGTTCCTTTTTTAACATTTTTATCTTTTTCTTCGTACTCCCTATACATGATGCGCTTACGTTTTAGTTCTTTCATATATCTTTTTACTTAGCAGGCATGATTCTTCCATGTTATGTCGTTTTCATACAGCTCATGTTTGGACAGAACCAAAGTCATTCAATGCGGAGCGACGTACGTCGACCTGGGTGATCTCGCCGAGTCCGTGAGGCCAAACGGTAAAATGTCGACGAATGTAATTGCATGCGGGATCGACTACATCAACAATCACATCGATATGTGCGCCGACAAGGTCATCATGCATTACAGCGTGACATGCAAAATATGGGATGGTGACTTCCACCACAAAATTCTGAGGAAGAATTTCGCTCAGCACGGTGAATTCAAGCTAACACTGAAGAAATATGTGAGTACTCCTCCCCTGTCCGCACTATTTTTTCACATGGTGTGGTTTTTGCCATCTTCTGCACTTTTTGATTGTGTGCCAGATGTTTTCCATGTGGCAACAGTTGCCATGCACATTTTTCTTTTTTTTGTTTTGTGCATCCCGTACGAACCATGTGGCAATTTGATTTTGCGAAATGCACGGCACATCTTGTACATACATGGACGGCAACTTTCCTTCAACTACCCCCACACCATAACCCAAAAAACATCCTACATGATTCTAATTTTTTTGTTCCTCTGCTGTTCTTTTTTATGTGAATTCTGCTTCTCATTTCTTCACTTTTTTAAATGCAGGTCATGTTCCCCATGTTCCAGGAGCTTGCACCACATGCCCAACACGACAAGTGTGGTCACCACTACGCGATCTATCTGGACCTAAAGAACCAACGCTTCGAGGTGCTTGATTCAATCCGTTCGGGAGCTGATTCAGATCCTACTACGCATGCCGAATTCGTCATCAACAACCTCAAAGAGACATGGAACCGTCACTACGAAAATTCAAAGGTCCAGATCAGACATTTCCCGATTGAGTATGTGGCGACTGTGAAGCAAGCGAACACGTAATTTCTTTTTCCCCTCCTTTTATGTGCCGTTTACATCAATACAACCCCTCTTTTTTTGTTGTCATATCTGAATTGAAGTCTATCTTTGCTACGTCTGTCCTTTTTTGCGTTTTCATCTGAGTCTCTTTCTCGTGTAGTACGGACTGCGGCTTTCACGCGCTGGAATACTTTGCAAAGTGGGAAGGCAGAATCGTTCCCGCTATCACAGCTGCAATGATTGTTGAGCTCCGGAAAATCCACACGTGGAACTGGCTGACGAACGAAGATTTCAACAAGCGGTCTGGAGCACGCGAGTTCGTGGAGGAAGCTGTCAAGAAAATCAACAAGAAGTACAAGTGATCATGTGGTGTTAGACACCGGACGCATACCTTATATTCTATTGATGAGGAATGTAAGGTACTTATCTATCTTGTTATTTGTCGAAAACTATGTTTGTGTGCTATGTTACGACTGCAACCCAGCGTATACCACTATGTAGTGGTGGTGTGTGAGCGACATTTTTAGTAGTTATGTAATATATGTGTGGACGTGAACCTATTTTTAGGCGTTAATGCACATCTGTTTTTTATGTTTTATCATTATTACAATGGTTTCATCGCACACAGCACCAGTTTTTGCTGTTTTTGATTGCGTCTATGATGTTTTAAAACAGATGGCAAATGTAGCATACATTGCCCACAACACACTATGTTTCTCTAAACTGCGTGGTATTCGTCATGGAAATATATGTCATGCACAGTCATTTCAAATACCATGGCATATTTTAAGCACAGCTAACATGGCAATTACAGTTCAAACAACATGGCAGATCAAGCATAATTAACATGGCAGATACAGTACAACTAACATGGCAGATCCAGTACAACTAACATGGCAGCTCCAGTACAACTAGCATGGCATATTTAGTACAAAGTAGCATGGCATATTTTTAGTATAAAATAGCATGGCATATTTTTAGTACACATAATATGGCAGATTTAATACACATAACATGGCAGATTTAATACACATAACATGGCAGATTAAGCACCCATAACATGGCAACTGCATTTCTGCAGTCAATGTATTTTGTTCCTTTACATTTCTGATGTTCCTCAGTAGTTACTCTCCCAATTTTAAAAACAAAAAAATCTCATCGTATAGGTTACAAAACAAAATGTCCACAAGGACCATGCCGCAATGCCCCAATTTCTGCTCATGGATTGCCCGCCGCTTTCTTCGTTTTCTTGTGTTTTGCTTGAATCTCCAATCCTGACTTGTACCTTATCTCTCTCGGGCGCCCCTTTGTGATGGAACGGGGTGGGTTCCTGACCTGCGTTTGTGTGCTTGCTGTTCCAGATCATATGTCCGAGTTTTCAGACGATGGCCCCGTCGATGAAGGCACACTTGATGTGCGGGGGAACCGGTGTAAGGCATCCTCAGCTTTCCTCTTCTTGATCTCATCAAGCTCTCTTTTCAGCGCCTTCCTGTGTTTTTCTGTGACTCTTGCTGTCTCATCACTTTTGCACGCTTCATCAATTAGCTCAGCATAGTTCTTTGTCAGCACTACGTGCCTCACGGCTTCCATGATTGACTCAGGTCTCTCGTCATGCACAGCCAGAACCGCGTGTATTGTCTGCAGCGCCAACGCGTCGCCAGCATCCCAAGTCCATCGTAGCCTTATAAAATGGCGGGGCATCCGTGTCACAGCGTTCATGTCCATCACTTTTAGTATGTGACAACACACAATGCCGTCCTGTTTGAACTTGCAGCATTGGCAGTAGTACTCGCCTTCGCTTATCGAGGCTTTCACGAAGTAGTTCCTTCCTTTGTCTGGGTCTTTAGGTTCTGAATCCGACATGCCCAAAATAGAACACACCTTGAACGTATGTTCGTCCACCTAGAAAGCCATGAACATGCTGGCACGCTTTATTTCCTCCTGGAATCTGCAAGTTTTGTGTGCTTTATGTTAATCTATCGTGCGATCCTTTTTTTGTAGCACGTTATGCTGTCATGGGAATAGAAATAGATTTTTGTTTTTGAACATGGCAAACATAGCACACTGAACATGGCAACTGCAGTACACCAGACATGGCAACTGTAGTACACCAGACATGGCAACTGTATTACATTTTCAACTAGCCATCGTCGTTTCCACACCAATGTTTTCCCCAATGGAAGCACATTGCATCAAACATGGGCATCTACATTTCAGTAAACATGGGAATTGCATTTTCAACAAACATGGCAGTTGCATTTTATTAAACATGGCAATTTGTATATTTAGCATATGCGTTGACAGTATGACATTTTTTTTCAGTTGACATTGCCATCTGCATACCAACATGCCCCAATGGAAGTATAGTTCATTAAACATGGCATCGGCACTTCATTGAACATGTAAAATGTATCCGAGTAAGCATTGTAAACAGAAATTTCATCAAAACATGGCAACTGCAGCTGAGTAAGCATGGTAAACAGTATTCCATTAAACATGGGCAACTGCATATCATGGCAACTGCATTTGAACTCTATATGGTAGCTACTGCCCTAGTGCTTTTTGCGCAAATAAGACCGTAACGCAACTGACTTACTTGTTAAAGATCTTGTTTGTGTATATCTTGCTCATTTGCCTCTCCATTGGTAAGTACGTTAGCAATTTCGGCTGCTTTAGCGCGGTGGTAGCTTCTTGCTGGAGCTCAGATCCCAGAATTTTTTGTTGCAGAGCTGTGTATTGCTTGGCAAACTGTAGCAATGAGTTGCCAGGGCTCACGTATCGCTTCAACACAGCATTGAACCCCTCGCTGCGCTGCGTAGTCTGTAGAAAAGGGAAGAAGCACTGCATGAAGTAGGCGGGCACCCAGTACATTCGCTTCTCCCACAGACTAGCAAGTGTCTCATTGTCTTGGACTTGATGCGTTTCAACCATGGCCATCCAGCTCCTCTCAAACTCCTCCACCGTCAAGCTGTGGTCCACGCAGAGCTCGAATGCCTTGTGCAGCTCTGGACGGTCAGCAAAGAACGGTCCTAGGGTCTCCTCAGCCTTCTTTATTATGTGCCACCTGCAGTGCCTGTGCACTGCCAACGGAAAGACCTCCTCTATGCCTGCACGCATGCTAAAATCCTGGTCTGTTATTATGTTCATCGGAGCAAGTCCATCCATGCACTCCAAGAAGGTCTTGAACAACCAGACGTACCCATCCGTGTCTTCGTTCTGAACGAGCCCGCAGCCGAACTGCAACGACTGATTGTGGTTATTTATTCCTATGAACGGAGCGCATGGCATCTTGTACATATTGGTGAGGTACGTCGCGTCGAACGAAATGCAATCTCGGAAATGTTTGTAGGCTCTCCTTGCAGCACCATCCACCCAATACATGTTCCTGACATGGTCCTCATCGTCCAACCTTATCCTGTAGAAGAAATCTGGATCTTCCTTTGCTTTCTCATCGAAGTAGGCAATTGTAGCCTCTATGTCAGCCAGCCTGCTCTCTCTACGGTACTTGGCCTGTAGGTTTGTGACGTCAGCCGGTATGTAGGGCATGCTACTCAGTTTCCCCTTTTTGCTGTGGATGAGTGATAGTATCTGGACCATTCTTGATGGACCGACGTTACAGTCATGTAGCAGCTTTACGAATTGTCTTTCGACTAGGGTGAATCCTCTGTGGGCGGTCAGAAATTTGACCAGGTCGAACTTCTTTATGAGACTGTGGTTGTGTCGTCAAAATATTCAGTGACCACATACTGTGTTCCATCTACGTTTAGCTTACACCGGACAGGGCATCCCGTCTTGAGAATGATTCCTCTTTTTCGTTCCGGAACGACAGGCGCAGCACCTTTCACCTTCTTATTCCTCCGTGCCTTGTGGCACCTCATCTCACCTCTGCTGTACTCATTAGTTTTCTTAATTTTTCTATGGTACTCGGTGTTGACCGCAAATCCATGGAACTTTGCATATGTCTGGTAGTATTCCTTTGCTTCCTCAAATGATTCAAATCTCTGCCCAATGTACGGTGGCTGAGGTACCACGATCTCTGATTGCCCACCATCTTCATCATCTTCTGCCTCGTCGTCACTTTCATCATTCACTTCAGTATCGGCGGCAGTTTCTTCTACTTGAGTGTTGTCAGTGATTGTGTTCAAAGCGGCGCTTGTCTGTATTTCTCGAATGATTGCCATTCCCGACTGTGACTCAAAATTGTCTTCTGCACGAGTATCTGCTTGCTGGTGGAACACGTCTTCCGTGCGCTCAGAGCTCCCCGCAGTAGATGTCCCTGCGCTGCTGTTAATTGTAGTTGTAGGCCCTGCGATAGGGAAAACAGGGGCCAGATTTAAGTTTTATGTTTGAATAACATGTGTATCGCAACGGATCACACCATCTACGAGTGATTTTCCACGACATCATTTTTCAAACAGCAAGCCGCGAGTCCGTGCGTGGGCATGCATGGCAGCTATAGCTGTCCAGTGATGGCAGCTATTGTTTCAACAAACATGGCAACTAGTTTGTTTTTGCATGCAAATAACTTCAAATATCAAAGGTATTGTTGTTTTCCTGGTTCAAATTTTTTCCCCTTATCTTGGTGTGTTGCATTCGACCTCCCCGTGTTGCCTGGGACACCAAAATGACTCCCCCCACCTGCAATTTGTGAAGGTTGCCATGAGACGTTTGCCGGGGTACCACCAGCGTAATAACCTATGTGCATAGCAGTGGTTGGTCAAATTCATGGCAACTGTGTTTTGTGCTAGCACGGCAACTGCAGTTGCCCCTGATGTGGCAACTGCAGTTTTATTGGCAAGGCAAACGTATTTTTGCATCGGCATGGCAACCGTAGTTGTTCCTCCATGGCAGCTGCAGTGCCATGACATGGCAAATGTAGTTGCACTGGCATGGCAACTGCAGTTGTTCTCCCCTGGCAACTACATTTGTCCATGGATGGCAACAACAGATGTACAGGGATGTCAAAATGTAGTTTTCTAATACATGGCAACTGTAGATGACCAGTCATGGCAATTGCAGTTGCCACCTATGCTCCTTCTGCTAATTGATCATCCGCAACTTCACCTTATTTTATGGACTGACTTGTGTATGACGTCGATGGCAGGTAGATTGGCGGTGCCTGATGCCACACGCTGCACGAAGGCTCTGCATTTTCACACCGCGGTAAGTCCTGAGTCCTTTTGCCAGTTTTTTTGCATGTTCATTTTTCATGTCCACAGCAGTATGCGCTCTTTTTTGTCGTTTTTACATTACCTTGATTGTCCATACAAGCTAGTTGAAGTTGGCTGCCCGTACATTTGTCAGTGTTAGCGCCTTGCGAGTGAACTTGCCACGGGGCCTCCCTAATTGTGTTTTGGTCATAAGAACCTGCTAAAAAATAACAGTGTATGACATAAGTAGAATGTCATCTTCATCGCCGCGAAGATGGCAACTATTCTCTTCTTTTTGTTAGCACGCAACATACCTAGGCCTGCATACTGTTCCAGTAGTGGCAGCAACGGCCCTGAAGAGATGAGCTGACTGTACTCTGTTCCATCCCAAGGGGCTGTTTCTGGCCTTTGAGAACCCCAATCACCAGCGCCACCTTTGTGATTCATTTTTTCCGTGTCTCCCTTCTTTTCCAATGTGTTCTCAATCTCTGCATGAACAAGAGAGGCATCAACAATCCACAAGAATAGCATTCTTCTGCTGCTTGCACACAGAAGATATGGATGGCAATCGACGGATCATAATAGGTGGCAGCTACTGACAACGATAGGTGGCAACTGTCGTTATACACAAGTGGCAATTAATTTCTTCCAGCCCTCTTCATTACAAAATTTTGCCCCTACCGTCCTTTTTCGTACCCAACTACTTGCGTCAATTAAACTAGGAAATTAAGTCAATTTCAAACGTTAGTACATGGCAGATCTGGTGTACTCTGCCTGGCAATTGCAACTACACACTGAACCATGTAGTGTTCTACCTCTATAGCATAGATCCAGCACAAGATCGGGAGATTTTTCAGCTTTTAAGAATGAGAAGGTTCAGATCGGGAGATTTTCACCTGGGTTTTAGATGATCGTCTTCGGAGGGCTTGGTTGGAGTTTGGGGCTTCGGGTGGGGAGGGTTGGGGTGTGGTTTTGAGGAGGGATTGCCTTACGGATCTGCTCTGTTTGCCATGGCAACCAGAGATGGCCGGCGACGGAGGTCGGGGGTTTGAGAGGTGGGGGACGATGGCGGCAGACGATGGAGGGGATGGATCGGAGACCGGGAACTGGTTGAGCGTGAGGGCAGCGGGCCAGCTTGCCCGGACAGGGCAGTGCAGGCGGTGTTGCCACGGAACGGACGTGCGGGACGCGCGTTTGTGTGCGCGGACGTGGTCGTGCGGGCCTGTTCCCGTCCATGCCACATGAGGCGTGCGGGCGGGTTCCCACCGACGCCACACGTGTGACAGTTATTCGGACCCTTTAGATATGGGCTTGATATTATCGACCGACTATGTATCGAGTCATTTTTTCCACAAGCGGGCGAAGGCTAAATCAACGAGAGAGATATGCAGTTTGTATGGAATATAATTTTCTAAGCCTGCAATAGGCCCACATGTTAGCATAGTCAACCAAAAAAAAATGAAGAAACGTTCTGCACCGGTGAGTGTAGTGTATGATTGATGTACCATGTACCCTGTCGGTTCACACGACCAGTCTCCCTAATGACGAATAAGCAAGAGAAATACACACCGACAAGAAGACATTACGAACACTAAGTTGGCCAAGTTATCTGAGACAGGAGTATATATATAAAAGTGTGACTGTAGCGGGCGCAGCGGAGCGTACCGTACCATCTATTTTAAACCTAATTTGTTGAACAAATTATGCACCTATGCAAATAATTAGTACTTTACGAAGATAAAAGGTAAGAACCATAGTGCATAACTGACATGAAAAAGAATACCAAACCTCCATTAAAGCGGCAGTCTGTGTGACCAGTAGCGGCCGCTCGATCGCGGTGTAGATAGCCTCTGGCCTCCTCTCCAACAATGCCAATGTTGCGTAGCACAACACCTGTGCCCTGCATGATCGGAATTTAAGTGCTCGATCAAACAAAGTAACAAATGACCTCTTTTTCATCCGTCAAGGCATAATTTTGGTTTTGCATGAATTTGTTTTTTGCCAGCGTGATTCTTTGTGCGCGTATGTTACTGTTGACTGTGTGCAGCCTAATTATGTAGAGACCGGGTGTGTTCATTGTGTTTATATATATTCCTCATAGTGCTTAATTTTGAGTTAATAAATTTCATCCTCTGCCAAACAGAAAACAGCCAGATCTGTCTAGAAGTTAAAAACAACAGCTAGAACAACTGACCATCCAAAGAACGCAGCCCAATTATAGACAGAGAGGTAGAGCCAGCGCACCACCGGTCCAACATTAGCCTCCATTGCAGAGCTTCCAGGAAGAAGCAAAGATATTGGATGTGCACTTAGGCCCTGAATCACTTACCCTATAGCTGCACACACATTGGATGCACTTAAATACTACCAGTATCTTTGGTTATGCCTTTCTCGGACTAGTATTGTGATTGGAATGTTAGCACCGCTCAACCTGATTTAGCTTTAAGTTGAGGACATCACTACAGGAGTTTGGTACAGATGGTTGGGGAGTGTTAGGGGGAGCGATTGCAGCTGCAACCACCCTGCCATACCATACACGTGATCAGATAATATCATCACAACAGCAAAAGTGAGTGATGGTGCAATAACTTATGTTTTCCTTTTGTTCATACAATAACTTATGTTTTCCTTTTGTTCTTCACATGTATACTGTAGTACTGTACACGTGCAAACCATGTCGTAACTAGGTGGTCCTTACACGAGTTTGATTCAGAGAAAGCTGGTTATCATGTACTCGTACGATCTTATATTTCTTTACAGATGAAGTACTCTTGAAAAGGAAATGTGTGTAAATGGCGTACAAAAACTGAACCGAAGCATCTTTTGTTTTTCGAAAAGGGGACTCCCTGGCCTCTGCATCAGAAAGATGCATACGGCCACATCAACAGATAAATAAATATGTTCAACAAGGTCTTATAGTCTGAAAAGAAAATAACGGCAAGCTCACAAAGAGCCACAATGCCAAAAACAAAAGGCCCAAAAGCCACAACCGGCTGGCATAACAAAGATAAACTAATCGCCTATCCTATTACATGACCGTCATCCAAACCGGTTGAAGATATCCCGCGCTACCATCTCCCACCGGACAGATCCAGTAACCAAATGCTCTCTGGCCTCCGTTGGAGTGAGTAACGACCACATATGGATCAACGCAGTAGTTCGGAATAAAACCCGCAAAAAATGAATATTTGTTGTTCTGTTAAAAGCCAAATCATTTCTGTAGTTCCAAATTGCCCACAACAAAGCACATACTCCTACGCGAATGTGTCTAGCTGTTTCGGACTCTATCCCAACAAGCCACGTTCCAAATAATATACTGACCGAATTCGGAGGAGTAATGTTAAAGGCAATATGCACCGTGTGCCACAACACTCTTGCCAACGGGCAGTCAAAGAAGAGGTGCTTAATAGTTTCGTCCCAATCACAGAAACTACACCTAGTAGATCCTGTCCAGTTACGCTTAACCAAATTATCCTTTGTTAAAATGACTTGTTTATGAACAAACCACATAAACACTTTAATTTTCAAAGGAACTTTGACGTTCCAAACCTCTTTGGAACTAGGAATAGCACTAGAGTAATGACATCGATATACATCGACTTAACTGTGAACTCTCCAGACCTAGTAAGCTTCCAACACAACTGATCAGGCTGATGAGATAACTGCACCTCCATCAGTCTACTCACCAAATGAAGCCATGCTTCCCACCTGTCGCCAACAAGCGCCCTCCTAAACTGAGTATTAAGTGGAATAAACTGCATGATCGTTGCAACAAGAGCATCACGTCGTTGAACAATACGATACAGGGATAGATACTGAAGTGCCAACAGCGTTTCACCAAGTCAAGTATCCTCCCAGAAGTGAGTGGTGTTGCCATTACCGACAATAAACTTTGTTCTATTAAAGAAGGCAGCTTTGACTCTCATAAGCCCCTTCCAAAACGGCGAGTCAGTCGGTCCCACTGTGGCCTGGGACAAAGTCTTGGACTACAGATACTTACTACGGAGAATCTATGCCCACGTGGCCTCAGTCTCAACCGATAACTTATATAGCCACTTGCTGAGAAGACATCTGTTCTTGACTTCAAGATTCTCAATACCAAGGCCCCCCTGGTCCTTTGGTCGACAGATGATATCCCATTTGGCGAGTCAGTATTTTCTCTTAATTTCATCACTCTGCCAGAAGAAACGGGATCGATAGAAGTCCACCCTTTTCCTAACACCAACTGGGACTTCGAAGAAAGATAAGAGAAACATAGGCATACCCGTGAGCACTGAATTAATAAGAATCAATCGGCCTCCATATGACAAAAGTTTGCCCTTCCAGCAACTCAGTTTCTTCTCAAACCGATCCTCAATGCACTTCCATTCTCTATTTGTCATGGTGAATGGGAATACCTAGGTACGTGAAAGGTAATGCCCCCACATCGCATCCAAACAATTGCCTATAAGCCTCTTGTTCCTCATTGGCTCTACCAAACAGAACAACTCGCTTTTATGAAAGTTAATCTTCAATCCGGTCAATTGTTCAAATAAGCATAACACCAGCTTCATATTTCTCGCTTTTGCCAAGTCGTGCTCCATAAAGATGATCGTATCATCAGCATACTGTAGGATGGATACACCATCATCAACTAGATGAGGCACCAATCCACCCACCTGACCGGCCTCCTTTCCCCTACCTATCAGAATTGCCAACATGTCAGCCACAATGTTGAACAGAATAGGAGACATTGGATCACCTTGTCTCAGGCCCTTGTGTGTCTGGAAATAATGACCTATATCGTCATTCACTTTAATTCCAACACTCCCTTTTTGCGTGAAAGATTCTACTTGGCGTCGCCAAGCTTCATCAAAACCCTTCATGTGTAAGGCCTGTTGAAGGAAAGGCCATTTGACTTTATCGTACGCTTTCTCGAAATCCACCTTGAAAACAACTCCATCTAGTTTTTTCGTGTGAATGTCATGGAGCGTTTCATGAAGGACCACAACCCCTTCGAGGATGTTCCTGTCCGGCATGAAAGTAGTTTGGGTAGGTTTCACCACAGCATGCGCAATTTGTGAGAGCCTATTAGTCCCGACCTTGGTAAATTTTTTGAAACTAACATTAAGAAAACAGATGGGCCTGAATTACTCAATTCTCACAGCCTCTGTTTTCTTAGGAAGCAGGGTTATCGTTCCAAAATTCAGTTGAAAAAGCTGAAGCTGTCTAGAGAATAAATCATGGAACAACGACAACAGGTCCCCTTTAATAATATGCCAGCACTTCTTATAAAACTCAGCCGGGAATCCATCCGGGCCGGGAGCCTTATTATTTTTCATCTGCGAAATGACCTCAAACACCTCTTTCTCAGAAAAAGGAGCAGCTAAAATATCATCCTTAACAGCTGTAAGTTGAGGAACATCCTCAATCCTAGACTCATCCAGAGAAACGGAGTTATCCTTTGGAGGCCCAAACAACTGCTTGTAATACTCAGTAATGTATAATTTTAGGTTCTCCACCTAGAATCGTTCCTTCATCTTGCTCAAGCTGAAAGATCCTCTTCTTTCTGTGTTTGCCATTAGCGATCATGTGGAAGAATTGAATGTTCGCGTCCCCCTGGACAACTCTTCAGACCTTGGCCCGTAGCGCCCACTTTAATTCTTCCTCACGAAGAAGCTCTTTCAGCCTCATCTCCGCGTCAAGCTTGGCATGAAGCTCTGAGACCGGCAGAATCGTGGTTTCTGCTTTTACATCTAGAGACTGAATAAGGGTAAGGAGCCGTTCCTTTTCGACCTTATAAATCCCGCTAAGATGCTTAGCCCACCCACGTAAGAAACTTCTCAAGTGCCTAATCTTATTCTGCCAACGCTGAAGCGCAGTCCTACCTCCTACATCCTTAGCCCACTCTCTGGCTATGAGATCAAAGAAGCCTTCTCTTTCGAACCAAGCAAGCTCGAACGAAAAAACTTTTTTGTTTCCCAAGTGGGTTGCCTCACCCGAGTCAAGAAATAAAGGCGTGTGGTCAGTACTCAATCCAACTTTTCAAACGTCGGATTTGGCAGCGCGTTAGCCCAGGTGAACTTTCTTCCTGAAAGCTCTATCTCTCTCAGATCCAAGCTTTCAATGATAGTATTAAACATGAACGACCATCTGCCATCAGAGTTATCATTGTTCTTCTCGTCACGCCTTCTAACGATGTTAAAATCACCCTCACCAGGATTGGAAGCTGCTCAAAACCACAAATCCTAACCAGATCCGTCAAGAAATCAGGTCTGAGCTCAGGTTGTGCAACACCATATACCACCACCAGAGCCCAATTAAACCCATCAGCCTTCGACCGCACCCTAAACTTAACAGCAAAATCTCTCATGACCACACTTCGAACTTCTAGCGAATCGCATATCACTCCGAGTAAAATCCCACCCGATCTTCCTCGCGATGGCAGACAATGCTAGTCAAAATCAATACCGCCCGATAAGGTATTGAGAAATTGTGATGAAAAATTATCTCTACCAGTTTCCGACAATGCGATAAAGTCCAACCTATGCTCTATAGACGCCTCTGCAAGAAACATTCTTTTAGCCAAGTCTTTCAGACCTCTGCTATTCCAAAAGATTCCTTTCATGTTTCATCATGGAATTTTTTAGCCGTGCGGATCCTAGCACTCCTACGCACTGCGGAAGTCGAGTAGATCTTCCGCTTCCATTTGCATTTAGGAATGTTCTCACTCTCCAGCCGGTCCTCAGAACCAGGCTTAGAAGGTCTGACAACACCACACTCCAGACTCTCCTCCTCCTCATACTCAGGGAGGGGAGGAGCAAGATCCGCATAAAAATTATCAAGCACCCTGACCCCCAACGCATCAATATCGGAATCATTCATGGGGTTAACCGCTGCTATGTTACGAATCATCTCTAAAGCCCGCTCAGCCTCTAAATCCAGGATATCATTAATGGAATTTGAAATCTCACTAACATTACTACCTAGTGAAATTCCTAATTGGTTTGCATTGTTAATAATCTCATCATTAGAAAAATGCAGGATGGAATTTGAGGTACTAACCGACATACCAGTAGTGACCTCAACACCACGAAGCTTGGCCGCCCTCATGGCGCACTGTTGCTAGATGTCGTCAACATCCGGATGATCCTGGAGACGACAGCTCATCCGTCGCCCCTCAGAAACCGGATCTAGAATCCCACCGAACGCAATCACCTCCTCTCGAGTGACCCTGCTCTGGGTGAGGCCTCCTGCCTCACCCCGAACACACAACCGGTTAGCCTCCATCGACGACACTGCTGGACCGCCGGAAAGCGGTGGGGCGCTCGACGGCACGCCGACGTCGGTCGCGCCCCATGACAGAGAGACGACACCAAGCCAGCGGAGGAAGGAGCAAAGGCCACCTACCCACGCTCCCCACCCACCCAGGCCTGCCGACCAGAAGGACGCGCCGGCTCCACAGGGGGGCCGTCCACCCTAGGCGCCCCAGGAGAAGAGGGCCCCGAGGCGACGTGCCCCGAGCCCCCCTCCAGAACATGGAGCCATCGCCCGCAGCTCCGGCCTCGCGAGAGGAGAAAAGGGTGCCGAGGCCACCTGCCCCGGACCCCCTCCCAAAGATACAGCCTCCACCATCGAGGCCTCGTCCACCACGAGAGGGGAAGAGGGCGCCGAGGCCACCTTCCCTGAGCCCCCTTGAAAAAGCGGAACCGCCACCTGCAGCTCCAACATCGCGACAGAAGAAGAGGGAACCGAGACCACCAGCCCCGGACCCCCTCCTGAGGGAAAAACCTCCACCGCCGGACCCTCGAATTGAGCAGAATCAAGTAGAAGGCCATGGGAGGGAGGCACCTCCTCCTCTCCCCTGACCGAGATCGGCGAAGCCCTAACAGCATCCTCAAAATCCAAAGTCGGTAACGTGTGCTCAATAACCTCGTCAGACTCCACCCGCTCACTCCAAAATCTCGGAGGCGCTGAAGCCGGCTTGAAAGATCCAAATCTCAAAGTAGTCATAGGCACTATGGTGGGGGGCACTGTCCCATCCCCGAACGTCTGAGAAACGGATCTCGGTCCATTGGACAACTCTCGTCCAGCATCATCAACCGGTGCCTCCTTAGCTCCCGCACTATCATCTCCCTCATGCATATCAACATCAGACCCGTTAGCCGCCTCGGCGAACAGACTCTCATCCTCAAACTCAATCACGAGGTTATAAATCTAGCCTCGATATGTCCACTTGACCACATCAGGCGCAAACTCAATATCCAGAACACTGACCAACAACCGGGCAACCCCGTGAGCTCTGGTAAACGCCATATCCACTCTCTCAGTCTTCCCCACCATAATGCCCAAACTAGCCACGACCCTGGCATCCTACATCGTCTTCGACGGAGCCCCAGAAAAACGCAGCCATACCTGAGTGAGAGGCTTACCCTGAGGCTTGACCTTCTTCCACTCATGGAACTCGAGGATACCATCAGTACCCGGCACTTTGGTCATCCCAAAACTCAGAAGTCTCTGCAAATCTTCAACTGAAGGGAACTCAACCCTAAACATGTTTGCCTCAAGACTAACAAGCTCCCACTAGAAGTCAAAAATGGGGGAGAATTTCACTTCCCAGCCTCTGCACCAACTAGGGATGCATACGGCCATTTTAGTATGAGTACTAAGATAAACATGGTCCTCGGAATTTTTTAAATGAGTATCAAGATATTTTTTCATGAGTGGTTCCACCACACACCAAACTTGATCCTCAATAAATAGGGGAAAACCCCTATGCATCACCTATCAATTCTAGGAATTGAACTCAGGTCGTTAGGCTGCACAACCGCATGCCCAACCACTGAGCCAAGGCTCTCTAGGAACCGAAGCATCTTAATAGCATTTCCCGATGACACAGAAGTTTGGGAGTGACTTCTTCCTCCCTTCTCAAAGCCTACCGCCGTCCTAGCCCTATGTCCGCCCGCCAATCTCTTCCTTTTCTTATTTTTGCTGCTGCTTTGAGATTAGGGTCAGACAAAACCTCGACACCGGTCGATGAAGGCGGCGCTGGGAAAGTGTCCCCTTCGTTTGCCTTAGACGACGAGATGTGATTTACGGGTTGCGGCAAGAGAAGGTGGGTATAGCAGCGCACTAGTGTTGATATCTTTCCGAGCTTGGCTGGTAGCCGATGAAGGTGAGGTTCTAGACTATACAGAAGGTCAGTCGTGCGTTTGTGGCCATGATCCCTTCAACAGGTTTGTGGGTAGTAGTGGCGAGTCATCTTTGATGGTCATTTGTGTCTCCATGAGGCGGTCGTCCGCTATGGCACACATATGATGTCGTCGATAGCCGCTCTAGTTGGCTAGACCTGCCCCATTTGTCGCGATAGCGACCAGACGACGATTGTCACCGACGGGTCAGAGGGTCTTGGACCTTTAGATTCGGCGGCAACGGTGTTCCTCCTTGGTATGCTTGTCGGGTGATTCTATCGTCATAGTCGAAGACGGCGGAACAAGAGTTGGTCACGATGGTGTCGCCAGATGCAGATCTACCACACCGACTGTCACTCACTAGGACGATGCGGAACTGCCGGCGCATCCCATCTTGGGATTTTGTTGGGGTCGGTGACTTTACTTCCTTGTCAATCTTTGTTACGTGTGTGATGACGACCTTCACCATTTGGAGCCTTTGGTGGCGACTGAATCTTGTTGCGTTTGTGTGGCTTCTCACGTCACAACTGTCCACGATGACTGGATCTTGTTGAGTTTGCGTGGCTTCTCACATCAAAACCATGCAGACACATAGCTGTTGGGATTGCAAAAGGTAATGGTGACAATGCATGATGACTTTGATTTGGTGGTGCTTCTTGGGTACCCAGTCTTATTTCTCGGTGTGAAAACCCTAAATCTGTCAACAGACCGCATGCAATGTCCCACTCTTTGTGGAGGAGCCTGAGTCGGAGGAAGCAACCCTCCTGGTGGTATGGTCCAAGCGGTCGCTACTACTGGACACGACCATCCCCAGCGAGCACGACCAGTGCACTATTGTACGAGAACCGGCCCCGAATCCATGGATCCCAGCGTCCTCCGGCAAGCCACATGTTGTCACGTCCGGGACACGCGTCCACCATGGCTACACGTAGAACTAGGCCCTATGGAGACGGCCGTCATGGTGGCGGCAGGTGTTCATAGTAGCCGCCACATCGTCTTAGAAAATGAGGGGGAATGGGGTGGCGATATAAGCGATGCATTTCTTTCGAAGCCATCTCGTGATATATCACCTGTGTGTATTTGCTTTTAATGTAGTTCTTTTTTGAAAAGGAAAATATATATTAATATCAAATAGATACCAATTACACCCAGCCTCTGCACCAACAAGATGCATAAAAACACACAAGATGCACACAACAAAAAAGAAGAAGAGAAAAAAGACCCTGCCGCGGTGATCAATCACCCGCAGTAGTAGTACTCTAACCACCACCAAAGACAACACTCGTACTACCAAGAAGGTTATCCAATATAGCAACACCTTTCAGGAAGAAAACAAGCACAAGCGTTTTCGTTGCCCGATCAAAGATAGTAGGTTTTCGTCCTGGAGAAAGACCGTGTTCCAAAAAGACAATGTCTTCAACAAGGCCACTGTCAGGTACAACCAATAAAGGCCAGACCTTGGGTTTTCACCCGGGAAATCACGACTCGGTACTCAAAGGAGGACCATCAACAAAGAAGTCCTCAAATGCTGTCGCCCCCACTTGCGGAGGCTACTACTACAAGTCACGTACTACCAGGCTTACAAAACTCGTGTCCGGTCTGGACGAGAACATACCCCGCAAGCGAATTCTGAACAACTGCCTGTGAAGCAAAGTCTTCATCATATCCAAGACCCCACCTTCGTCACTTGCAAATCCTCCAATCACGCCATCGCATTCTCCGCATGTGTTGATCCCATGGAAATTTTGGTGCAGACATGTCCCAAGGTGTCAACAAAAAAGAGCTTCACGATACACCATGGAGCTGGTTATGCTGATCTTGCGAGTGTACATGACCAGCCCCAATCCAAACAAGGTGTCCAAAGAGCACCATATATGTCAGTCTGTGTTTTCCTTCGAAGGAGAAGTTCGAAACTCACCAATGGATAGATCAAAGACGCATGATCACAGGTACAATGGTGACTTCACGCGAAGACAACTAGGGCCATCGCCTAGCCGGTTATTTTGTGAGACATGGGATCCCAAGATCAACCATATCTCGATTCCCACCTCTGGCGGAAGGAGGAGTCCAAGTGATGCGGGCAGAGCCACCGACCTTCGTCAAAACGGTGCAGATCGAGCCCTCCTAGCCAGAACGTGCATGGATAAAGCCAATCCGCCCCGTCGCCTCAGTCGTCCGCCTGCTGCTAGCCGTTGCCGTCAAGCTTTCACAACATGCAGATCGAACCCTCCTGACGAAATGCGCCAAGATCGAGCCAATCTGCCCCGCCGCTGCTGTCGACCACCAGTTGCGGGCTGCCTGTGGCTCGCCGCGCATCACCGCGGATGTAGGGGCGTTGACGGGCGCCCCTGTACACCCCTGGCCATAACCGTCCGGAACCCCGCCGCCACCACGCCATGCGGGCTTTGCCCGGCGAAGCCTCCAGCGGTGACAGAGGGAGGGGAGGGGGTGTGGGGAGGAGAGCTTGAGGGAGCCGGCGGACTCCCCGGTGTGGCGCGGCACGGCCGCACGGAGGAGGAGGTCGTGGGGTTGGTTAGGTCATGGGGTTCTTTGAGGCACTGAAGGTTATGTGGCTCATTATCTATCCTATTTCTGATCATCCCTCTATCACCTACTACCTCCGTTGAAAAATATAAGATGTTTTGGATATGTCAGTATGGACTATAAACAGACTGAAATGAGTGAACAAATACACTAAAATGTATCTTCATACATCCGATTCACATGAAAGTTAGAACATCTTATATTTGTGTACCAAGGGAGTACTTTTTAATCCTCCTAATTTTATATGCATGGGTGTGTGCCCATCACTATATTTGTTAAAATAGTTTATTAAACAAACAGACCAATAATCTTACCAGAAAACCACATTAGTATATACAATCTTTGAGAGAAACACAATCAAGGATATACAAATATTATTACAAGGTAAGAAAAGATTGAGTACAATATTTTCTGCGGTGTACAAGTACAATGGAGATGATAAATTATCACAGTGAAGCTTTGCCTTCACTTGTATTTATTTTAGAAATCAAAGCGGGTAAAAACAAAGGATCCTTTTGTTAGCCCATTTCAAGTGTCTCTCAACTGCTTATTGTTGTGACATGCCATCATTTTGGGGACTTACTCACTCCCAGTGGCAACATCAATCTCAACATAGTGGATACTAGGGATCAGTCCCTAACAAATTGACACGATTACATAACAAATCTCATCTATCTCCATCACCATTCAGCAAGGCTACACAGGAATTACTCACTCCGGTGGTGAGCATCATGAAATTGTTGATGAAGAATAAATCCATCAATTTCAAGTTGAACTAGTGACACTAGTAGAAAAGGGGGCAATGGTCCAGGCCGGGTTAACCCATTAGTCCCGATTCAATCCAGAACCGGGACCAATGGGGGCATTGGACCCGGTTCGTGAGCCCCGGGGGCCGGCCGGGCCACGTGGGCCATTGGTCCCGGTTCGACTGGACCTATTGGTCCCGATTGGTGGGACGAACCGGGACCAATGGGCCTCGCTCCTGGCCCACCACTGTTGGTACCGATTGGAGGCATGAACCGGGACCAAAGGCTGCTCTTTAGTCCCGGTTCGTGACACGAACCGGGACCAATTAGTTGCCTATATATACCCCTCGCCCGCAAACAGAGCACTCCCAGTGCTCTGTTTTTCGTGGCCGGCAAGGGGAGAGCTTTGTGGTGCTCTAGCTCACCTCCTATGCACACGAGGTGTTCGATGGAATGCCCGAGCCACACTAATTAAGCTTTCTCCTCTCCAAGCTCGACCTCCAAGCTCCATTTTCCTCAATATTTGTCTAGGTTTAGCGGTCCGTCACGTCCCGTCCCTGTCTTCACCGCCGTCAATCGCCCACGCCGATCTTGTCGCCGGCACCACCGTGGTGAGCCTCTTGTTCTTATCTTCTTTCTGAAAGGAAAAAAAAATTCTTACTTGTATGTTTATATAGATACTTGTATAATTTTCTTACTTTTATTATTGCATCTTATATAGTGCGATGGTTTTGGTATCCGCCCCCGTCGGCCCTCGTCCTGTCTATGATTCGGATGTGGTATATATTATCTTTTCATAACTATTGGTTCATTTATTGTTTATGACAATTATGCCGACCAACGTGACATAGATTTTATTTATCTAGGAGGTTGTCGCTAGGCCAGAAGGAAGCATCTCCATGGGCCATCAAACAGAGGATGTCATCAGGTTTTGTGTTGACTTCATTCCTGGCCTTAAGAAGATAGGTCTTCCTAAATCACGGTATGAGGGGAGACTGACTGGAAAAGGCACGCTTGGAAGGGACTCCATAATATGCAGGGACGAATATTCTTGGTCTCAAGCACACTACACAGTTCTACAGAACTCTACCTTGGTGATCCCGTATGTCGATGAACACAAGAACAGTCTGCGCTCCAAACACCCGGAGCAGTGCGACGACTGGATTACATGTGAACACATCAGGACTTACAACAGTTGGTTGGAAGCACGTATCAGAGGTGACAACACTGTTTGTGATGAGCTGTACTTGTTGTCCAGGGGACCATCTTTGTCTGTATTGATTTGAAAAGGATACGAGATAAATGGGAATACATTTTACACGATTGACCAAGATCAAAAGAGCACCAACAAAAACAGCGGTGTCCGCTTTGATGCAACAACCGAGAGGGGAAAGGACACATATTATGGTTACATAGTGGACATATGGGAACTTGACTACGGACATGATTTTAAGGTCCCTTTGTTTAAGTGCAAATGGGTCAATCTGTCAGGAGGCGGGGTACAGGTAGACCCACAGTATGGAATGACAACAGTGGATCTGAAAATCTTGGGTACACTGACGAACCGTTCGTCCTAGCCAATGATGTGGCACAGGTTATCTATGTGAAGGACATGTCTACAAGACCGAGAAAGAGAAAAGATAAGGAAGCGAATACATCATACGATGAGCCAAAATGCCACATAGTTCTTTCAGGAAAAAGGGACATCGTGGGAGTGGAGGACAAGACAGACATGTCTGAAGATTATAAAAAGTTTCATGAAATTCCACCCTTCAAAGTCAAGGCTGACCCCAGCATCCTGATAAACGATGAAGATTATCCATGGTTACGGCGCAATAAGCAAACGACACAAGCGAAGAAAAAGTGAAGACTTTCTCCCGCAACTATTATGATGATACCATGCCAACTTTGTAACTGACGAGTATGATACCATTGTTCGTTTTGTACATGCACATGCTATGTGGGTCAATTTATGATACCATGCCAACTTTTAACTTTTTCAGAGTTCATTTGAAATGTTTTAATGTCTTATGGTTCGGCCCTCGTAATAATTAAAAATAGCAACAATAAGTATTTTGTTGTAAGTAGAAACAAAATAAAATGAATAAAGCAAGAAAGAAAACAAAAAACAAAAAAAGTGTTTTCGAATTTGAAAACTAATGGCAGTAACAGAAAGTTTATAATTTTCCTAAAACTAAAAGCAAAAAGAATTGAAAAATAAAGCAAAAAACAAAAGAAAATAAATAATGCAGAAAACAAAACAAAAAAACAACAATAAGTATTTTGTTGTAAGTAGAAACAAAATAAAATAAATAAAGCAAGAAAGAAAACAAAAAATAAAAAAAGTGTTTTCAAATTTGAGAACTAATGGCACTAACAGAAAGTTTATAATTTTCCTAAAACTAAAAGCAAAAACAATTAAAAAATAAAGCAAAAAACAAAAGAAAATAAATAATGCAGAAAACAAAACAAAAAACTGGAAAAAATAATAAAAATAGCAACAATAAGTAAAGAAAACAAAAAATGCCTCCTACTGGGCCCCCACGGCCTGAATACGACATGAAACCGTACTATGGGCCAGGATTCAGGCCCGCAGAAGACCCAGAAGGCCCATTAGGCAAAGCTATAGCAAGTAGGCCCGAAAGCCTGCGGTGGAGAGGAGCTCGAGAGGGGTGCGGCAGCGGGGCTTATAAACCACTGCGCACCCCTCTCAACTAGCGAGGTGGGACTAAACTTTGGCCCCGAGGCGGACAGCACAGGGGCCTTTGGTCTCGGTTGGTGGCACCAACCGGGACTAAAGGGGAGGGGCATTAGTCCCGGTTGGTGCCACCAACCGGGACCAATGGGCGACCTTTGGTCCCGGTTGGTGGCACCAACCGGGACTAAAGGGGGCATTAGTCCCGGTTGGTTTCATGAACCGGGACCAATTCTCTTCATATATAACTAGCACTTAGCCGTTTCTTCAAAATCCATCCCTTTCTTCTCCGCCCGATACGCGGCACCCGGCCGCTGCTCTGCCTCGTCGTCGCTGCAACCTCCGACGCCGTCAGGCAGCTCCACCTCATCGTCGCCGCCGCCTCCGACGCCGTCAGGCTGCTCCACCTCGTCGTCGCCGCCGCCTCCGACGCCGTAGTCAGGCTGGTCCACCTCACCGTCGCCGCCGCCCTCGACGCCATCTGCCCCGACGCCGGCGCCGCTCCCCGCGCACCGACGCCGCCCGCCGTGCCCCGCCACCCCCCTGTGAGCACCTGCCTCGCGCCCCTGCCTTGCCTGCTCCTGCACCCCGGCCTGCCCCGCCCCGCCGGTGCCTCGCTCCTGCATTTTTTTATTAGTTTATTTCTTTTCATATATATATATATATATATATATATATATATATATATATATATATATATGATGTATGTGTATGTATGTGGCTATATGTTTTTGTTCATATGTTGCTATATGTTTTTTTATTACTTTATTTTTTTGTTCATATGTGATGTATATGTGTATGTGGCTATAAATGTATATGTGTATGTGATGTATATGTATATGTGTATGTGTACATGTATATGTGTATGTGGCTAGAATTTGCTAAATAATATATGTTAAAAATGTTTTTTGTTCATATATAGAAAGTTACAATTTTAGAAAAGTTTTATATATGCAAAAGTTACAATTTTAGAAAAAGATGGATAGGAAAGAAGAAAATAAGAAAGAGGAAAGAAAGAAGAAGAGGAGATGAAAAGAAGAGGAGAAATAAATAAGAAAAGAAAAAAGGAAAAAAAGAAGAGGAGAAGAAGAAAGGAATAGAGGACAAGAAGAAAAAATAGAATGATTCATTCTATTTTTTCTTCTTGTCCTCTATTCCTTTCTTCTTCTCCTCTTTTCTTCTTCTTCTTCTTTTTCTTCATCTTCTTCCTTCTTTCCTTCTTCCTCTTTTCTTCTTCTTCGCCGTCAGGCTGCTCGCCTTCACCCTCGCCGCCGCCCCCTGTGAGCACAGCCTGCTCCCGCGCCCCTCCCGTCCCACGCCCCTGCGCGGCCACCACGCCGCCGCCCCTGCCCGATACGCCCTCCCCGATAACATTATTTTCCGAATAGAGGAGAAAGAAGAAACTTCAACACGAGGGGGGGGGTACCGATACCCCCTCCCCGATAACATTATTTTCCCATGTATATTTATGTCGCGTCGTTGTCGATATAACCCCCTCGAGATAACTTTGACATGAGGGACGGTCGAGGCCACCCCAAACCCTTGAAGCGTTGTTGTGTCGAGGCGACCCCAAACCCTAGAGAAGCAGCGTCGAGGCCACTAACATGATTCCTTATTGTCATTAGCTAGCTAGTTCTACGTTTGCCACATATATATCCATCTGTACCATGTTTGAATAATAATTGACATGTTGTAAATATTTGCAGAAACTATGGAGCACTCCCGAGACGAAGAAACAGAAGCGATGTTGGGGGACATAATCGCAAATGGAAGTGATGAAGTTGTGTCATTTCTCCTCGACACCGATGGTTCGCTGGAAGAACTGGGTGAAGAAGAGGGCTATGTTCATGATGGCTTCGGCCCATTAATGCCGGTACAAGAAGAGGACTATGTTCATGATGGCTCCGGTGACACAATGGAGGTACAAGAAGGAGACCGTGCTGACTGCTCCGGTGACCGAAGGGAGTCCGGCCAGGTATATATATATATTAGTTAAGCCCGTGCTGACTAGTTAATTGATGCTTCCATTGTTTTGGTATATGTACACATATTAATTACTCTCGTCTTTCTTCCTTCGGATCGAGCACAACTTCGGTAAGGAGACAAGGCCCGAAGAAAAAGTTGAGCTCGGATGAAAAGTTTGAGATCATAGAAATCGCGCCCGACGGTGAACCGATTGAACCCATCCGGACAAGGAAGGCATTTTCTGCTCAGTGCGGGGTTATTGTTAGGGACAAGATCCCGACCAGCATCCAGCAATGGTATAAGCCTAAGGAGGAAGACCCTGAGGTGTCTTATGTCAATGATATGCAGAAAGAAGATCTTTCGACTGAGCTGAAGGCAAATTTTACCCTACCGCCAGAGGAGGATCCGGAGAAGCCAGTTAAAGAGCCATTAATCAAGTCTTGTGCTCTTAAGAAGATGGCAACCCTAATGAGGAGGTGGAGGAAAGAGCTGAACTAGTTTGGCAAAAAAAAAAGACACCAGAATTCATCGGCAAATATGAGAAGATCAAAGATCACTGGCCCGCATTTGTGGCCCACAAGACATCGGAAAAGAGTAAGAAGATGTCGGCGATAAACAAGAAAAATGCTGCGAAGAAGAAGCTTCACCATCGCACGGGGTCAGGTGGCTACCTCAAAGCCCGGCCTAAGTGGTCCAAGGCTGAGCATGATCTGCTTAATAAAGGGATCGAACCAGAGACAATGTACTGGCCAGACCGTTGCCGGACTTGGTTCTTCGGGGCTGGCGGAACCTTGGACCCTGTAACAGGGAAGTGCCAGTGGACGGACGAGCAACTGCAAATACCAGTCATGAACCTTCGACACTATATCGATGCAGCGCAGCGAGGGACGTTCCTTCCAAACAGGGAGAAAGACGAGCTCACAATGGCCCTTGGGAATCCTGAGCACCCTGGACGGACACGAGGCACGCCAGGCTCCATTCCGTGGAAGGTTGGTTTTCCGGATGCAGGGGGTTACAAAACCCATGAGAGGAGGAAGAAACTGGAGCAGGACCAACTGCAGGCGCTGCACGAAAGGGTAATGGGGCTAGAGGAACGAGAAGCAGCAGATCGCAGCAAATGACCTGCCGAAGCTTCCCTCGAAGCTACCCCGCCATCTCAGCGGAGAAGCAGCGTGGCTTCCACCGAGCTGCTTCAGCCGGAGCATGTCTTGACGGCTCCTGCCAGCTATCCCGTGGATGGTATCACGGAGTCTCAACATTGCCACATTATGGCGCGATGGATGAATTTGAAGGTCAAGGCGGCTGTTGGCCAAGTTTATCCTAGTGGACCCGGCACAACTTATCACTGCCAGCCGATTCCAGAAGGATATGCTAAGGTGATGGTGGATGAAATAACGGAGGGATTTGAGGACCTCCCGCTTGAGCACCCTACCGGTGAAGGGGAGACTGGGCTGGGTTCTGCTCTGAAGACTCCATGCCTATGGCGGAAGGAGCTCATCAACCTTCCGAACTAGACGCCTCCGCCTCCTCCTCCTCCTCCGGCGAGTCAGGGCACTCCGCCTCCTCCACCGCCTCCTCCTCCGGCGAGTGACGATCAGGGCACGCGTGGCGGCACTCCGCCTCCTTCTCTGACGCGTGGCGGCACTCCGCCTCCTTCTCCGCCTGCGCCGGCGCTCCCGAGCAGCCAGCAGCCTCCTCCTTCTCCGCCTCGCCAGCAAGGGCGGAAGAGACCCGCCGCCGCCCCGGCTGCTCCGGCGCGTCGTACTCCTTCTCCTCTACCTCGTAAGCAAGCGCGAAAGAAGATAGACGCCGCAGCCGCTCCATCTGCTCCGGCGTCTAGCAGCACAACCAGAGGCGGGAGGCAATACAAATACGGTCCATCTCTCAAGCCTCTAGAGAAGTTACCATACGAGAGGTCCGAGGAGGAAAACGATACGATTGTGCGGACCCACGTGAAGGATTTCTTTGAAGGGGTGAAAGCAAAGAGACATCCACCTCCGGAGGAGAAGGTAGATCCGGTGAAAGCAAAGCGCACTATCGATGCCCTGAGGAAACCACCAAAGTCTCCGCCGAGAACCAACTATGAGCGCATTACTGAACAGACATATCTCCAAGCCCAGCGGTCGGGAACTACTGCCAGTGATAAAAGGTTAAAAGAACGAGCAAAGGGGAAAAAATTGCCCAGCTCGGCGAACAAGCACAGCAATCGTGCCCCCCGCTCAATGTGTCTAATGCTCCAGGGACGGTGGCCGGTTATGGCAATCTTGAAGATTACCTGCCTGACGATGCACTTCCTGATTTCATGGCGGTGGACGAACACAGATACGAGTACGGGAAGCCTCTCGTCAAAGATGAAAAATCTCTGACAACAATGATGCGAAGATTCCATAGTTGGTACATGAAAACCTGCAGAGAGTCTGAGGGGACGAACAGCTTGTATCTGAACATTAAAGAGGAGCACGACCTCGTTTCAAATGATCTGTTGTGTGTTCCATTTGATGATTTCTTCGCGTTCTTCAATCAAAAGGCCCTCAATAAATTAATGGTCTTTTGCTATTGCCTGTAAGTACTATTTCTGTCATTAAGTCTCTATATATAGCTCGGCTCTTTCATTGCATGTATTTATAATTAATTATCCTCAATATATTATGCAGATTGAAGATCGTCGAGTGCAAAAAACAAGAAATTTATGATATTAGGTTCATTACCACAAATATCATAGATGTATTTCTTGTTGAAAAGAACGTCAAAGAGGCCGAGGACAACTTGCTACGATCGTTGATCAAATATCAGAACAAAGATACCATACTCTTTCCTTACAACGGCAAGTGAGTGTTACTGTCGTGTGCATATTCGGTTTCCCTTATTACTCGAGCGAGGTTATAGTAATGTAATTGATGAGTTATGAATGCGTGCGCAGGTACCACTATATTCTTCTGAAGATTAAGCTTGAGCGGGGACTAATAATCGTCTTAGACTCGAGACGGAAAGATCCCGAAACCTATGCGGACATGACTGAAATGCTCAGCAAGTAAGTTCAATCGATCATTATCGCACCATATCGGCAACTTTTTGTTCATTTCCTGATATCTCAAGTAATAATAATTATTTTCTTTGTCTTGCAGGGTTTGGAAACAGTTCACCGCCAGAAGCTCCGGGACTGCCGAAGGAGCTGCGATATACATACCCGAAAGTAAGTACTACTGGGCTAGCTAGTTGCGCGCATCTCCCGTTGATTCTATAGCTATACTTTCATCAATGCCATTTATAATGCTTCATTATCAGTTTGATTGACTTCTATTTCTCGTAAAGTGCTTGTGGCAGGAGGAAGGGAATGATTTCTGTGGATACTACGTGTGCGAGTTCATCCACACCGCGACTTTGAAAAACAAGCGGGGCTACTCTAAAAGACAATATGAAGTGCGTAAGCAATAATATTCACAATTTCATTTTATTACACCATCATTTCTGTTGAGTTTCATTCATATATATGTATTAATTAACCCCCTTCTTCAAATTAGACGTGGCAGATGCGGAATGAACTCCTAGAACCAGATCGCATGAAAGCAATTCAAGAGGAATTGGCGGGATTCTTTCTTGACCACGTCATCAGTAAAGCCGGAGAATACCATGTGGAAATTGATTTCAAATGCTAGGGGTTTGTAATTAAGAGATCTTATACATATTGTACATGTATGTAGCCAGTAGCGTCGGATACATGATACGAAAACTTGTTGTTTGACCAATCTCTCGGAGAAGGAGAGGTCGATCGATCACTTCTCTCGGTATGCATGACGAACTTCTGTACTGAATGGTTCTTTCGATCACTTATGTATATATAGTACGTAGCGTCGACCAAGCACAGACATAAGAGAGGACACTTCTCTCTATTAATTAGCTAGCTAACACAATATATGAAACACCTAAATTAACCCCCCAAAACCCCAACCCCCCTCCTTTAAAAAAACAAAAACCCCAGCCACTGGAATGCTGACGCGTGGATGCCTTTTGGTCCCGGTTGGAGCCACCAACCGGGACCAAAGGCCCCCTGACTGGGCTCGGCGCACAGGGCCACGTGGAGGCACATTGGTCCCGGTTCGTGTTTGAACCGGTACTAATGGGTGGACGTATTAGTAACGACCCATTAGTCCCGGTTCATGAACCGGGACTAAAGGCCCTTACGAACCGGGACTATTAGGTGTTTTTCTACTAGTGTGATATCATCATAATCCTCGATCTCTTAGTCAGGGCGATGACCAAGTTCTATGATAAGAGGCTAAGGTTGTCATGGAATCCCTCGTCAAAGAACCATGTAGAAGGCATGTACTTCAAAGTACTGGTACATGGGATCATTTACCCTATATCAGTGTACCTGCCCACCGTGTGCACTAGCTATCGATGCACAAAGTGGATTTTGTAAGTTTAGGTGTGACACAAGGATCTCATCAACAGAACTACCAAGAAATTAGAAGTTTGGGACACACAATGTAACTAGGTTCAGGACCCCGAGGTTACTAACATCCCACCTTCTTGCTTTTGTGGATCTCTAACTATCTCAATGTAAGATATATTACATGTGTTTATGGTGGCTAACAAGAGCTAAACCCTAATGTTCTTAAATCTTGCAAGCAATTGAGGATTCTCGGTGCAATGTCAATGTACATAGCTTCAAACCACATGATGGTGTTGTTGTTAATATCAAAATTATCTTTTTATTGGGCCTTCTGGTGCTTTGTATATGCGTCCCTTATTGTGGGTTCCAAGTAGTAGAAACTAGGTCGACATCCAACCATCGTATGACAAGGAATTGTCATCCTTATTCTCGATGAATCCAGAGTCCTAGACTCGTGTGATCTTTCATATGCGCCCTGCTTCCACATCTCGAACACCTCTAGATAGAAGATTCTATAATGCCTTTTGTCTTATACACACATGCATTCCGTAGTCTTTTTTGTCTTGTATGGACACACATACTTATACATAATAAGGGTGCACATATTGATAGCCGCCATTGGGGTCCCGTGACTCACATGAGAGGATGTTGTTGTCTTCTGGCAGAGTGAAGGTGTTCCCACCCACGAAACCATCTTTACCTTCCAGGTTTAGAGTGTCGACAACATTGACCGCTGCCACCACGTTCACCTGACATATGCTCGTCTCCATCCACTCATGTATTGAAACCTCTTTTTCGCCACCTCCTTCTGAACCGAGACTAGAAGTGAACCCATGGTCGGACTTGCCACGCCACATGAAGTAGCCTCACGCAACACAATGGATGGACGGTCCACTCTCGTCCCACTACCTAAAGAGAAGACTAACATATGGATGCCTCTAGAAGGTAATGGGGATGATTCATGACCGGGAGGCCGCTTCGCCTTCCTGCCATCCCTAGGTGAAGATATCGTCCACTCAAGCACTGACCATGTAGAGGTCGAGCAGTAAATGAAGGAACATGGTATATCTAGGAGGGTATTTGTGTTTCTTTAGAAGAGGAGGAAAATCATATTCCTAGTGGGATTATTTATGGTACACACACATCCGGAGACATGCATACCATCGTGCAATGTCTAGAACTTAAGTATAAGCATCACTTATGACAACCACAAATATCGTATGGATGAAGTGAAGCCATTGGTGCATAATGCATATATCGTTCATCCTGATCCATTCCTATTTAAAGACATCTATCGGGTAGCGATGGATGCAATTTGCCCATGCTCTATCAACATTTTGGATCGACTGGATGCACTTCCAAATGGCACTGTTGCACTTGTAACCAGATCCAAACCCAATCATTAAAACTTGGTCTCCCTTCCTCATTCGGCCTTTAGCTTCAATATACGCTAGCTCATACCACAAGGAGATACTTGATGTATTCCCATACCGGTACAGTGTCATCCTTGATGGCTCGACATGCTCATTTGATAGGTCGAGGCTTCTTTGAACTCCATCGATCACTGCTCGTCCACCAGCATGGATGCAAAAATGATCAAAGGCTTTGCCGAAGTCAGGGATATACACCTCGGTCCTTGCGTTGAATAACTTCCGTGTGATGAAGGAGAATAAAAATGACAATAGTTCTGAGTTTGGGAGAACAAGTGGTCCAATTATGGTGAGATTGTCCTTGAGAGCCTTACCAGCAATATCCAAAAGGTCTTTTGATAGATGAATCCCTAGATAACCCTCGTCATCTTCCTGTTGGAATACACAACGGTGGGCATTGTATTTGGCGCCAGTAGACTTCCGAGTGATGTGCAAGACCTGAAAGCGAGCTTTTGTTCTCGAGGTTGAAAGGAGCACGACAGCACCGCCAGTGCGGAATAATGCATTGGTCACCAACATCTCATGCTTCCTCCCCATGTAGTACCGTCCAGTTAGGATCTCTGTGGACACCACCAGTGCATGTGCACCATAAGGCATCGTTTGCAAGATGTTTATTGCAAGATCTACGCCAATTATCCCTGCGCTGCACCCCATCCCAGAGAGCTGTGCAATCCGGATGTCACCCCGAAGCTTGAATTTTGTCATGATCATGTCAGCAAGGGATGGAGTTGGGTTGAAGAGGCTGCAGTTGACGATGAGTATGTCTAACACATCTGGGTTGAGGCACGTCTTCACTAATAATTCATCACAAATAGTGAATATGACCATTTCTGCCTCATCACGAGTTTTTCTTAGACAGTGGTCTGGAGGAATATATCATGTGCTAGGGGGATAGTAAGTCTCATTACCGAGACCTGATCTCTCAAGCATTCGTTTCATGAAGTGGACAGTGTTTTCATTAGAGTTGGAAATAATCGGATGTGTTCGAGGAAGGTGGACATGGGGACACGGTAGTTGCTAGGTCGGAAGCAAGCATAATCGATAAGGTATACAACACGAGGACGGTGGATAAGGTAATGCAAAATTGTGACAGATGATAAGAAGGTTGCCATGAAGAGGTGCACTGGTCGAAGGGTATGGAGCCAGGCAAGAATCTTATTAGGGCTGAATACTACTATAGCTTTGAGTAGTATGGTGGCCATGAGTAGCACCATGATTACGGCGAGAATGTTCTTCATGATGAAACGAGATAGTAGTCTTAGGTGGCTAAGATTAAGTGATGAAATAGCGTTGTTTCTTCAAGACTTATGGCTCTATCTTGTGCTGGTTTATGCTTGGAAAATGAGGACGCAGAGGAGCGGAAGCCTGGCATGGGCTTTAAGCATCAGTTGAGGCCACTCCAAGTATTTTGGGTAGTTTACCCCGCAAAAAAAGTACTTTGGATAGTTTGATTGCACTCACATGCATGTCATGTGTTTTTCTTTCTCGAGATTGGTATTTCACATGTTAATTAATTACCATGAGATGATTAAATCATATATGAATGAACAAACAAGCTTACTACACAAGCGTTCGACTAGCTAGCCGGTCACCTGCTTGTGGAAGTACGATCTCACATGATTAGGGGTGATGCGGTCGGACACGTGGCGACCAATGGGAGCAGGGATGTATAGATCAACCTTTGGAGAAGGGATGCACAAAATTATTTTCCTTGGTTGGTACGCGTATGCCCGTGGCAAGCGGAGCTAATGTCGAGCATCCCCCCAACATCCACCTACTATCCTTCTCACCACCGCGCATGGAGCTGCTAATGTATAAACATACACCACAGTTCACACATGTGGCGTCCATGCACGCATGTGCCCTGGTCATGCACAAACATGGGCTACATCTATGTGGTTGTGTGGACGTACTCCATCTCCTCATGTGAAGTCCTTGTACGTCTCGATCGTGTCATAATATCCCGTGTTGGGCACACATTTTAGAGATATATAGCACCCTTCATTCATCGTCGTTGTCACTTGTCATACTATGGCATCAAATGGCCGTGAAGCACTGTGTGGGACATCCATGGGCAGTCAGGCACTGGACCAGTTCCCTCCATACTCCATCTGTTTCATATGTAGTGCATATAGATTTTAAGTTAAGCCTCACAAACTTTGACCAAGTTTGCGAAGAAAAACATTTACATTTAGAATGCTAAACATATATCATTAGATTCATCATAAGATGTAGTTTCATATTTTATACATTTAGTATTGTAGATATAAATAGTTTTTTCTCTAAACTTGATCCCATTTTGCAAAATCTGACATAAAAAAATCTATACGCACTACATTGCGGAATGGAGGGAGTACTACATACATACATACATACATGCACCCTTTTTTTCTTTTGCGAGGACAAACATGCACTGTTTGTTGATATTCACAATGGGTGCAGTGGTGCTTCTATGCTATCAAGCGTATGGCAATCCAATTGCACGTCCCTCATATCTCCGCTTTCCAGATAGATCTAGCTCCATAGCAGAAAAACTCAACTTCAACTCAAGAATAATTAAGTTTCTCAACACTAAATAGGGGTCATTTTCTCTCAGCTCAACTTTACAAAAGACATATACGATGGTGCACATCGAGACAGTGTTGACTAATGAACTCGGGACTGCCTACATGCATGGCAACCATGCTAGTCAACCACCGTTCTTGGAAATCAGCAAAGTTTTTGTTTGAGTTTTTGTTCTATAATTTGATATGCTACTTTTTTTTAAAGAA
This sequence comes from Triticum timopheevii, assembly GCA_963921465.1. NCBI lineage: Eukaryota > Viridiplantae > Streptophyta > Magnoliopsida > Poales > Poaceae > Triticum > Triticum timopheevii. The sequence goes on along the minus strand of OY997272.1, from coordinate 527,271,767 downwards.
GGAGGACATACCCCCAGCTTCTCCATCGGTTGATGTTGTTAGAGGCTGTTTGGATGGCGCCCGCGCCTGACCTGCCAAATCAGGGCGCGCCAATTATTTGGCGAGAGATTCTGCCGCAGCTGGCTCGCCCAGAAGTTGGCGTAAAAACTGAATAGCTAGCCAAAAAATGGGAGTGGATCTGAAATTTCGGCGGCGATCCAAACGCCTGCCCACGTCCTCAGTCAACGCCAAGATTTTGGTAGGGTAGTTGTTGGTAGTGATCCAAACAGACCCTTACATTTTATGGGCCTTGGTTCAATAAATCTTGTGTCTCCGTCCAATTAAATTTCTAAAGAAATAACAAAGGCCCCTTTAGCTTTCATGGCAATTGTGTAAGTTTAATATCACACTGTTAGTGAAGTTAAAAAAACACCAATGTAAAAAGTGAGTTGTTCTACTACACCTTTTCTTTGCAGAAAAGGGGCCACACTGCCCCCATTTTCATTACGAAAATGGAGTTTGGGGTACAGCTAGTTGCAGGTCAATAAGAGAAACACTACAGATCGATACCTCAGACAACGAAATAGGAGCAAAAGAAAAACCCTACATCCCTGGATATCTAAACAACACCTAAGGATGCTAAACACATAAACTCCCACTAAAGGAGATCAGACCAGCAACATCAGTTCTACAACCTCGACAGTCAGCATATACGACGAGCGCTCGCTCACTCACCCACAGGCTGCGCCGTGTGAATCGAGTTTGTGCTAATGTCATCCACCATGCTAGGTGTTGTGATGATGCTAATCTAAATTTAATCTTAAACAAAAATGACCTAATCTCCTAACAGATGCATACAACCACGTAGTATTAATTATTAAAAAAAATCCTCACATTGATGCCAATCAAATCGGTTTAAAAAACTGAGGCCATCCACGAAGCACAAGACTGTATCAACATCTTCAAAACCTGTCAGATTCGATTCGGCAAGCATCGTTGCCGCTGAGAACACGGGAGATTACTGGGATGACTGCACGTCGTTGATCCACGCAGCATCAGCCACTCGCCAGGTCTGTGTCCTCTATGCTTGAGATATCAGACCTCTGCAACCCGCAACTCCACCACCAAACGCGGCCTATGCGCCGCCTAATTGTGCCCATATGTTGTAGGCCTTCTCGGACCCAGATGTTGGCTCGACGCTCCTAGAAGAAGCCCTTCGTGCCACCACGGAGCAACCACTGCGCTGCACGTGCTCGTTATATCAGCACAGCCTCCAAAAGCACCACCTAAAGTGGGATCATGCTGAAGACCCATAACAGCTAGGATTCACCCAGTGACTCCAAGTAGATACTCCCCACGCCGACATGGATGGATCAACCCCCACGCTGCATGCGCACGCCTTCGGCACAACCTCCAAATGCATCGTACTTCCCATCTTTGACCCAAAGCCGATGAAGTCAGGCCGGATCAACGCAATAGTGCCCCGTAACTCCACAACACCACATGAGTCTGTCGCCGGCCGTACCAGGCATGCCTCTGCATCGTTTCCTACGACAGATAACATCGACGCTGCCTGAGCCGGGGGCATGCCGCCATGTAGAACATCCGTGTCTACAATGTGTGAAGCCGGTAGTCAACACACCCCATGCAATGTCCCACTCTCCGTGAAGGAGCCCGAGTCGGTGGAGGTGGCCATTTGGACATGGGTCACCCCCAGAAAGGATGACCAGCACACTATTGTACGAGCACTGGCCCCGAATCCATGGATCCCGGCGTCCTCCGGCAAGCCGCACGCTGTCACGACCCGGGTCACGCGCCCACCATGGAAACCCGTTGAATCAGGCCCTATGGAGACGGCCCTACCGGTGCCGGCAGGTGTTCGTAGCACCCGTCGTGTAGTCTTAGAAAATGAGGGTGAATGGGGTGGCAAGATCAGCGATCTGATTCTTTCTAAGCCATCTTGTGATATGTCACTTGTGCATATCTGATTTTAGTGTAGTTTGAATGTGGCCTGTTATCTATCCTATTTATGATCATCCCTCTGTCACCTACTCCCCCCGTTCACAAATATAAGATGTTTAGATATTCCAATATGTACTACATAGGGAACAAACACACTAACACGTGCATTCACAAAAAAGTTAGAACATCTTATATTTATGAACCAAGGGAGAAATGTAAGCTAATATAAAACTTTTTAGATCGACAGATGATGTACTTTTTAAGCCTCCTAATTTTAGGCTGGGCGTGTGCCCATCACTATATTTGTTACACTAGTTTATTGAACAAGCAGACCAATAATCATATCAGCAACCACATTAATTAGTGTATAACATCTTTGAGAGAAACACAACCAAGGATATACAAATAACATTAGAAGGTAAGAAAAGATTGAGTACTATATTTTCTGCGGTGTACAGGTACAATAATGGAGATGGTACATTATAACAGTGAGGCTTTGCCTTCCCTTGTACTCCCTATTTATTTTAGAAATCAAAGCGGGTAAAAAAAAGAAACAAAGCATCCTTTTATTAGCCCGTTTCAAGTGTCTCTCAACTGCTTATTGTTGTGACCCGCCATCCGTATATTGCCGGTGCTTGTTTTGGGGGACTTAATCTGGACTGGATAGCGGTGGATGCACCCTGCCCATGGTCCATTGGTGTTGGGGGCTGGAGCGGTGCACTTCCACACCACACTATTGCATTTGAATCCTGAGCCAAAGCCGATCATCCATACACGATCACCGCGATGCATACGGCCCTTGGCCTCAATGTATGCTAGCTCATACCAAGTTGAGCTGCTGGATGTGTTTCCGAAGCGGTGCAGGGTCATCCTCGACGGCTCAACATGCTCGTTGGACAAGCTGAGGCTGCGTTGAACCTCATCAATGACTGCAGTCCCACCCGCGTGTATGCAGAAATGCTCAATGGCTGTGAGGAAGTTGGGTATGTACACTTTAGAACGCCCGCTTGACAGCTTTTGTGCCACGAAGGACATTGCAAACAAAAGTTTTTCTGAGATTGGGAGGATGATGGGTGCAAGGGTGGTGATGTTGGCTTTGAGAGTTCGGCCGGCAGCGGCGATAAGGTCCTTGGAGAGATTGACACCCGTGTGCCCCTTGTCATCCTCCTCCCGATGAATGCACTTGTATGAGTTGTCATCCGCCGCGGTGAGCGTACACACGACAGACATAAGCTGGAGTCGGGCTTTGGCGGCGGACGTGGACAGTAGCACCGCTGCTCCGCCCATGCGGAACAGGCAAAACGGCAGAAGCATAGCTCGCTCATTCCCATCATAAAGGAGGGGGGATAGAGTTTCCGTAGATACCACCAACGCTCGTGCGCCTCGGCGGGCGGTCTGTAGAAGGTTCCTCGCAGCCTCAACCGATATCAGCCCAGCGCTGCACCCCATTCCAGATAGGTGCACACTGCGGATGTCGCCTCGTAGCTTGTACTTGTTTATTATCATATCAATGAAGGATGGTGTGGGATTGAAGCCACTGCAATTGACGACTAATATGTCGATAGTGTCAGGACAGACGTTTGTCTTGGAAAATAATTCGTCAATGGCTGAGAAGACCACGAGCTCAGCCTCTTCGCGGGCGGCCTCTAATGTTAAGTACTTCTTCCATGGGATATAGTGGACTGGTGTGGGCAAGCACGTCTCCTCGCCGAGCCCTGAGCTCTCAAGAAGCCGCGACATGAAACGAATGCTCCGCTCGTTGAGCGTAGTCGATTGGTGTGCGCACTCCAAGAATGCGGAAAAGGGGACGCGGTTCAGATGAGTGCCATGGAAGCAGGCGTAGTCGACGAGGTACACCTTCCGTGGTTGTGATAATAGATACATGGTAACTGCAGAGGCTGGGAGGAAGCATGCCAAGAAGAGGTATGCAGGTGTAAGGGCTCTGAGCCGACCGAGGATCTCATCGGGTCCAAGCCTTGCTACCAAAACAATAGTGGCTGCCACTATTGGTACGGTCACCACGGATAGGAAGTTGTCTACTACAAACTTGAAGAGAAATTTGAGGTTCTTCCAAATTCCTGATGAACTCATGCTTCCAAAGCGCAAACATGTGGTTCTATCTGTGTGCGTGTGAGTGTTGTGAATGTGAAGATAGACTTGTCTTACATATAACAGCTGGTTTTAGTGCTGCCAACTACCAACTAATTGTGCAAATGAAATGTGTCCATATAATACGGTGGAGCGTTAACAATCACATGTTTTTTATAGATCACCGAACTAAGCATATTGTGCCAAATAGCCCAAACAGACATTAAGATACCCAATCCATTCTGATAACGCGTAACATGATACTTGGATTTTTTTTTCCCTCGGCCGATCTTTGATATTTCTGATAACGGGAACTCTTGCTAGAAAGGTGTAACACAACAGGACCATGTGGTTGTGAGGCAAAACTGGTGCCCCTGGGCTTCCTTTAGTTCTTGTATCACCACTGATGAATGATGAGAGCTCGTCAGTGATGCTTTTTTGTCAACATTGACGGGCATCCAATGGAGGGGTTTAAGAGCCCTTCACTGAAGAACTATTCTGTACTAGTTACAACGACAACGGCTATGGCTATTGGCACAGTTACCATCTCTAGAAAGTTGTTCACGCTAATCTTGTTCACATATTTGAGGTGGCCTGCGCGCACCTGTGTTTGTGTTTCTGGGCGAGGCTGTAGGGATAGAAAATATGGCTGGTGCCCGGTACCGCGGTCCCATATACAGACGGGGAAGTTCAAACCAACTGATTTAATTGTTATCAACCAATCCATGTGTTTTTTATGGATCATTCCTTTGACACTTCAACAAACTAAGCATGTCATGTGTTTCTTTGTCTGAACTATATCACATTTTTCAACCTGTGAATTCCCAACCTGCCTTGGCAAAATTAATGGGGCAGTAGTATGGTGGCAGCTTATCTATGATAGTCATTTTTTTCGAATTAAGGGATCCCCAATTTCATTTCTCGAAGAGAATGTTCCCTGCAGGACTGTTCCAGAATTATGATACATATCCAAAACAAAAGGACAGACACAAAGACCAAATAATTCTGACTACTTTATAAAGCCGTCTAGGAAAGTTTATACATTCCACCATCACAATAAGCAGAGCAAAAAGCCTACATGAAGGCATTTTTCTACTAAAAAACGGTCTTCCCTTCATCAGGCAAGCTGCAGAACCCTTCTTTCTACTAATCAGCTGCAACTTGCAACAGCATTGTTGCACCTCTGCTTGTATGCCTCGTAGTTCTTTTCACTTATACTATGGATTTCAACAGTAAATTAATTTATAACATTTTCATTTTTCTCTATCATCTCTTAGCCAACAAAAATGCGTAGCAAAAATATAGACCAAGACTAAGCTCATTATCAAAAACATGGTGAAAATTTAAGACTAACATATATAACCTTGGATGGACACAGATTGCATAAAGTACTGTCTCTATTCACTTTTATACGACGCTGTAGACAATTCAGGCAGCGCGCAAAACAGTTCAATGTCAGCTGTCTGAAATGTCTTACAAAAAAGATCGGAGGGGGTATTAAAAAAGAAGTACATATCGATCATCCAGATCACTGCTTAAAATGAAATAAATGTAAATTCAAACTCAATTTTTTAAAAGAAGATAGAAAGAGAAACGATTACGAATGACCTCACCGCGTACTCAAAACTGAAGCCCTGTGAACTGAACCACCTTTTGCTATACTGTGCGGTGGGGATGCTCCAATGCCAAGCCAGTCACCAGATTAGAATAAAATTTCTAGCACTTGTTAAAATTATTGGAACCTGTGTAATAGTACTTGCGATGTTCTGCCCTGAGATTGATATAAAAAGAGCAGTATTCAACTTATTAGCCATAGTTAAGAAGCAGTGTTTGACAGGCTTGCTACATATTTGTATGTCTGTCTTCCAAGCAAGCACATCAAAAGTTGATCCCTGTTGAAATTTTTCTTTAGCTGCTGTCAAGGTTGATCGATCACATGCCAAATGAAACAGGCAGCCACACGGATTCACCAGAGAGAGAACTCTAGCTAGATAAAGCAAGAGCTGATAAAGCAAGAGCTAGATAAAGCAAGCACTACCCAAGTCTGACAAGTATTCACAAGTTTACGACAAAAGAAACAAAAGTCATGTCTAACAAACTGCCCTCGCGTGTTCTTTTGTCTACATACCCTCTGCAGTATATTTAAGGACGTCAAAAGTTCATTCTCAATTGAAATCTTAACAAAAAGCCCCAGCTGATTTAGGTTGCAAAGGTTACACCAATTCAAGAGCAACATTTCTCCTTTAGCTGCTGACATGGTTGATTGATCACATGCCAAATTAAACAGGCAGACACACAGATATATATGCACTAGAAAGAGTACTCTAGGCAAAGCAAGAGTTGATATGATTCATACATGACTTACTGAAGTTGTGTCTACGGTCGACATAGTGTACAAGATACTCGTCAAGGTTGTAGGGTCTGGCATCCGGAGTATAACCCTGTGTCATATCGTAGACGAACTTGTGCTTGGCTGCAACCCTCCTGTGGTTCTTCTTCTTGTTGATATGATAGATGCTGAACCCATAAGATTGCTGATGACGGCAGCCCAGGTATACTGAGTCGGCAGAAATGGAGGGGAATGTCTCCGTGGAGATGTGCAAGCAGTGCGTCTCAGGCCGACAAACACCGCGTTCTGACCAAGGCTCCTGACGGGGACCAGCCTCCTGCCGGCGATGTCCACCTCCAACAGCTCAATGCGGCTGGTGATGCCGTCCACTGTGAATAGCTCCTTTCGATTGTATGCCTCAACACCGCCGAACCGCTCCATGCCTCTCCAGTACCGCACCATCAGCATCCTCCCACCGGTGCCACGGACCAGGAGCGAGATAATGTGATTGAACCAAATGTAGTCTTTCTCGGCAAAGCAGCGCTGGTCAACCACCTCCACCAGCCGAGGTAGCGGCTGCAGCTCAAGAAGGTAGACCGAACCCTCTGGCGAGCTGATGTAGCAGCGTCCTCCGAGGGACAGCAATGTGCGGAATAGTACCTTGCGACCGCTGTCGTGCATGGGGTGGGAGATCTGGCCTGGGCTGACCAGCGTCCAGTGCGCATCGCTGGGTTTGGCGAAGATGATGGTGGCTACACCGGCTCTCACGCAGAGCACGAGTGTGGGCGGGGAGGTGGAGTCGTCAAAACATGCGCCATTGATCACCCTCGGAACAACGCGGAGGGGATTCTGCAACAACTTCGGGATGTAACGTTGACTATAGGGGGGAACGGCGACAACGATGTTGGAGACGGCTGGGAACTCGGTGACGGTGTTGGTGAGTGGGTCGAGGAGGTGAATGGCCTTGGTGGGCTTGTGGAAGAGGACGAGGAGGCCGTCGGCGGCGCCGATGTGGCAGTGGGTGGAGAGCGCCGGGAGATGAACGCCGAGGGAGGCCGCGGTGGCCAGGTTGAGGAGGCGGCGGTGGGGCTCGGCTTCGTGGTTCATGGAGAGCACCATCCAGTTGCGGGGGCGGAAGCGACTGTCGAGGATCCCTGCCATGCGCGGGTCGGCGGTGAGTCCGCGCCATGGCCTGCACACAGTGCGGAAGCGGAGATACTCTGCCACGTCGAGGGAGAGCAGCCGGCCGGAGATCTCCTCGACGAGGTCTAGAGGAAGCAGGTTGGCCCAATCCCTCCATTCCTCCGGGCCGAAGTGGACCTGACGACGCGCTTCTGTCGTCTTTATCGCCGATGATTCATCCGTTGCGCCAAGATTGGCCAGTCGATCGCGCTCGGATGATTCTGCCATGAGGCAGAGCCGCCGGCGCCGCGCTCGTGTCATCATCCCGTGAGATCTGTCGACGTCGGATCCCTCAGCCGCGGGAGGGACGGCGAGGCTCCTGCGCAGCGACAGTTGCCTCGTCATCGTAGCGTCCTGGTGGTCGGGACTCGGGAGGCGGGGCGCAGGTTTGGCGGCGGCGGCGGCGGGGACAGAAGGAGGAGGAGGGAGGCAAATATGCGGGCGGGAGTCCGGCGTCGGGAGTGCCTGCGGGCTTCTTCAGTTGAGAAATGCGGCCCATGGACTACAGCACTGGCCCTTTACTACTGAGTACACACACACTGCCAAAGTATATTTCTTTGCTGCGAACAAACGCTTTTTTTTTTTGAGTTGGAACAAACGCTCTTTTGATGATGCTTGGGTAGCTTCTGAAAAAGGACACACACTGCCAAATTATTAAGTATAGCGTTTAGGTTTTTTTAATTGAAAGAAACGCTCTTTTGATGATGCTTGGGTAGCTTCTGAAAAAGGACACACACTGCCAAATTATTAAGTATAGCGTTTAGGTTTTTTTAATTGAAAGAAACGCTCTTTTGATGATGCTTGGGTAGCTTCTGAAAAAGGACACACACTGCCAAATTATTAAGTATAGCGTTTAGGTTTTTTGAGTTGGAACAAACGCTCTTTTGATGATGCTTGGGTAGCTTCTGAAAAAGGACACACACTGCCAAATTATTAAGTGTAGCGTTTAGGTTTTTTTAATTGAAAGAAACGCTCTTTTGATGATGCTTGGGTAGCTTCTGAAAAAGGACACACACTGCCAAATTATTAAGTATAGCGTTTAGGTTTTTTTAATTGAAAGAAACGCTCTTTTGATGATGCTTGGGTAGCTTCTGAAAAAGGACACACACTGCCAAATTATTAAGTATAGCGTTTAGGTTTTTTGAGTTGGAACAAACGCTCTTTTGATGATGCTTGGGTAGCTTCTGAAAAAGGACACACACTGCCAAATTATTAAGTATAGCGTTTAGGTTTTTTTAATTGAAAGAAACGCTCTTTTGATGATGCTTGGGTAGCTTCTGAAAAAGGACACACACTGCCAAATTATTAAGTATAGCGTTTAGGTTTTTTTAATTGAAAGAAACGCTCTTTTGATGATGCTTGGGTAGCTTCTGAAAAAGGACACACACTGCCAAATTATTAAGTATAGCGTTTAGGTTTTTTTAATTGAAAGAAACGCTCTTTTGATGATGCTTGGGTAGCTTCTGAAAAAGGACACACACTGCCAAATTATTAAGTTTAGCGTTTAGGTTTTTTGAGTTGGAACAAACGCTCTTTTGATGATGCTTGGGTAGCTTCTGAAAAAGGACACACACTGCCAAATTATTAAGTATAGCGTTTAGGTTTTTTTAATTGAAAGAAACGCTCTTTTGATGATGCTTGGGTAGCTTCTGACATGCGTGATACTTAATGATCCCTCTTTTCTTATTGTAAAGGACGTACCTCAAGTTTCAAATGAATAAATTGTGGTTTTGACTGTGAAAAAGAAAGACATGCTTGACACCGCGTCCAGTTCTCGGAAAAACATGCATTGGCTAGTGTTTGGGCATAAGCCTAGTGCCCTTTTCGGGTGCTCGGCTTAGGCCTGTTTAAGCTGAGTACAATCCACGAAAAAACATGGCAACTACAGGGCCCTCGATATATATATCGGACTAGCCCATGTGCGACTCAAAAAACCATCGTCTTACTGGGAGCACTTGACATATCCCCAAAACAACACTGAGCTTATAATTGATGCTCGACAAAGTAACTATCACGTGATATTCTCACCGCACTTGACGACTCATGACAGTGGGTGCTATAAGCGTATCGCAGTCTAATGACATACTAGGCTTACAAAATTTATTTTCTTTCTTCAAAATAGCAAAAATCCCGAGTACACCTTGGAAAGCACTCTGCTTATACAGGAAGCCAGGTGTTATATGGGTAGATATATAATTAAGATATATCTGTTAGACAATTGTGCAGTGATGTGAGAGAAGGATATTAGATCTCAGATGTAAGATAATTTGGTTATGGAACATCAAATTTAGCTAGTCCTATGATTTGAGTTGTGATGATTTTTTTTTTCACATATGTGTGTAACACAATTTTTTTGCTATTCCATAGTGATGTTTGCTATAGTTGATATGTATTTTGTATGATGAATTTTGGTATGAACATAAAAGTTAGAACATTTTATAATAATGATCAACGGGGGAAATAGATAACAACTAAACGTTGTTGCTGAGAAAGAATGGAGAAGAGCATCCGAAATTGACACTTGATTAAGCAATCAACTAATTAGTCTTAGGATGCATTTTTACATACAGTGGTCTATTAGTTTTTCTGCAAGGGTTTGACAAACAGAACACATTGCTATTGCGACCTCATTTTTCTCTCAGCAACAGATATACGTTCAAAGGATTATACATGTCCGTTTCCGCAAATCAGTATGCTCACATCTTTCCTGCATTTTTCAAAGAGCAGCATCGCGTTCCATCAGTTTCCAGCTTCACCACCAAAGCAACTGCACTTCATGAGGTTATCATGTCCAGACACCACCAAACGTATGTGAGCAGATGAAGCACATCTAATGCCTGTTTCGGAGATGATAAATAAACAAATTGAAACATATACCTCGACTAGGAAATGATAAGGCCAAGAGAAATTGCCCATTGCAAATTTGCAATGGTGCATCTAGCCTGATTACAGTGATGTTCTAAAAAAACCTTTACAGTGATACATTGCCGTGCACGTCATATTTTTAGAGACTAGAGACACAAAATAGAGAGAATAAACTGAAGGAAAAAGCCAAAATTTAAACAATTGTTGCGCACACAAAATTATAAGTTCAATATGTTATTACCTCTGTTCTTAAATGTAAGATGTTTTGGCATACATTTAGGAATACAGGGTGTACACAAGTTTACAACAAAAAATTCATTAGCCTAACAAACTGCTCTTGCATGTTTTTTGTATAAATACCCGCTTGCATATATTTGAGGAGAAGTTAACAACAACAACAACAACAACAACAACAACAAAAATCATTTTCTCTATATATTGTCTCACCAAGCCTGAGCTTATTATAAGAAAAACATGGTCAAGTTTTAAGGCTCCAACTCCATATAACCTTGGATGCACACAGATAGCATAAATCATTAAAAAAAATGCATTGTTCAGATGAGAAAAAGGGTTTCCCCCTGCTTTGTATTACAAAGCAACCAACCGATATAACCGACGATAGGGGCTGGGGCGGAAGCAGCACAAACACACCCAAAAAAAAGGAAAGAGAAAAAAGAAAAGAAACAAATGCCGATAACGGCGGATCGACAAAAACGACGAAGCCTCGTGACCACTGCGACCACCGGAGATCGCCCACCAAGCTCCGAGACTCCAAAGTGTCGGTACCCAACAACACCTCCAAGAAGGGACGCGACGATGACGACGCTGCTGCCAAGGCTTTCCCCCGATACACGGCGAGGAGAGAGGAAGGGTATCCCCGAGGCCCTCCAGGAAGGTCCGGTGGCACCCTCAGGCGCCACCGCGTCGGTGTCGGCCAAGCCAACATAGATTTCTCCCGATCCCAGCCTCTACCTCAGGCACTCCGGAACTCGCCACCAGACCGACCACCACCCTGCGCCAACACGGACACGAAGCTTCCACGTTGTCTCACCACGGCACCGCGAAGATGGTCTGCACAACGGAGAAGGGGAGCCGGGACTAGGGCAAAAACACTGTTGGCATACAGGAGGGCCCCACCTCCACCGTTCACGACGGTAGCACGCCATGGCAGGAGCCTACCGGGCCCGTGGCCCCACAGGCCCGGCCGGGCCCTCAAAGACCCGGACAGCTCCCGCCTCCGCGCAGCTGCTGGTACGCCGTTGGCGTCGCTGTCCCAGTCCAAGCCGCTCCCCTGCCTCCCCATACAGAGAGCGTCGCGGTCGCACCGGAGCCGACCCGCAAGGACCCAGAAGGGACCCTACGGGCCCAGATATGGGCCGGGGACGCGCCCCCGACCGACCAGCACCACCGGACCACCCTGCCGCCAAGAGGCGGCACCACCACAGCGAGCACCGCCGGCCTCCACACCAGGACGCCGGACCGCCACCGGCCGAGGCGCACCGCCGCCGGCCATCACCGCCCGAGCAGGGGAGGACTGCGTGCGGGGAAGGGCAAGCCCACCGCCGCCAGCATCACGCGGCCGAGGACCGGCGGCGCAGGCTGACGGCGGCGGGAGGAGGGATGGGCGCGGGGAGTGGCTGGAGGTGCGCGGAGGAAGGGCCCCCGGCCACCTCGCTCGGGGAGGCGGCGCGGGGGTACAGGGGCGCGGAGGAGGGGTGGGGGAAGGAGAAGGGGAACGGGGGAAGGAGGGGGCTGGCGGCTCCGGCAGGCTCCGGCCGCCGCGGCGGAGGCTCCGCGCGGGGGAGCTGGCGGCGGCGGCGGGGAAACCCTAGGGAGCGGGAGCGGGGGAGCGGGCTTGTACGGGCTGAACGACGCAATGCATTGTTCAGATCGCTGCTTAATTAAAGTGAAATAAATATGTAAAGTCAAGCCTGAAAATTCTCAAAAAGAAAGAGGGAGAAACACCACATTGCCTAATCAAAACTGAAGCCATGTGAATTGAATCGCCTTTTAGAAAAGTGTGATGTGCGGATGCTCCACTGCAAATATAAATCTTAGCTAAACAACACAATGAAAAAAATAGTCATGTTTTAAACCGACCACCGACAACAAATACTACTGAATTCCCTTCTTTTCTCTGATGCAAAACAAATGACATAACAAAATATCTTCAGGCTGTTGAAACATCACCCAAAGCAATGAACAATTAGCATCAGCGTAAATTTGCAGGGAGGAACCAAGAGTTCTAAGATAACCAAGAGTTGAGAGATTATCCAAAGGGGTTCTAGCAGGGTTGCTAACAGTGTTGTCCCCCAAATCAAATTACTCATAATGGAACTTTTGGGCTTGCTGCATTCGTCTGGGAAATAACAAAAGCGGACAGTCCAATCTTTTCTTTGAAATCTGAAGCTATTTCTAACCTTTCCATATTTGCCATAGGATGTAAAAAATAAGGCCAGTGTTTACCTTAGAGGAAAGGTGCTTAATTAGAGAGCATAGGACTTGCACACAAGAACTCTGCAAATTGTCAGTTTGTAAAGCCAATGGACAGCCAAACCAAATGGTTCTAGCATAAGCAGAATGGGAAAAAACAAGATGTGATCATCATATTTTGACCAATGACATCTACAACAAATCAATCAGGGAGACTGTCCCTATTGGAAAAAAAACATGTTAAACAGGCACCTCATTTGGGTTGCAAAAGTTACAAATTAAACAGACAGCCATACAGATACATTATATGCACTAGAGAGGGCTCTAGCGAAAGAGACAGCTGGTATGATTGATACACGCCTTGCTATATCTGTGTCTACGGTCCACATAGAATACAAGATATTCATCAAGGTTGTAGGGGCTGGCAGCGGGTTGATATAAATATCGGGTTATATCAAAGATGAACTTGTCATTAGGCTCGGTCCTCGGGTGGTTCTTCTTGTTGATATGATAGATGCCAAACCTACGGTTTTGTTGATGATAGCAGCCCAGGTATATCGTGTCAGCAGAAATGGAGGGGAATGTCTCGGTAGAGATGTGCAAGCAGTGCGTCAGGCCAATAAACACCGCATACCGGCCAAGGCTCCTGACGGGAACCAGCCTCCTGCCGGCGATGTCCACCTCCAAAACCTCAATGCGGCTGGCGATGCCGCGCGCCGTGAATAGGTCCTCTGGATTGTAAGCCTCAACGCCACCGAAGCGCTCCATGCCGCTCCAGTACCTCACCATCAGCATCCTCCCACCGGTGTCACTCACCAGGAACGACATTATGTGCTCGCGCCAAATGTTATCTGGTTCGGCAAAGCGGCGCTCGTCAACCACATCCACCAGCCGAGGTAGCGGCTCCAGCTCCATAAGGTAGACTGAACCCTCCGGCGAGCTGATGTAGCAGCGTCCTCCCAGGGAGAGCAGTGTGAAGAATAGTAGCTGTTGATGTTTGTAGTTCCTGGGGTGGGTGGACCGGCCTGGGGTCACCATCGTCCAGTGCGCATCGCCAGGTTTGGCGAAGATGATGGTGGCCAGACCGCCTCTCAGGCAGAGCAGGAGTGTGGGCGAGGAGGTGGAGTCATCAAAAGCTGCGCCATTGATCACCCTCGGTATAGTGCCCAGGGGATTCTTGAACAAAACGGTGTGGTGGTCCAGGGGGACGGCGGGAACGATGCTTGAGATTGCTGGGAACTCGGTGAGGGCGCTGGTGAGTGGGTCGAGGAGGCGGATGGTCGTGGTGGGCTTGTGGTAGAGGACGAGGAGGCCGTCGACGTCGCAGATGTGGCAGTGGCTGGAGAGCGCCGGGAGGTCGACGCCGAGGGAGGCCGCGGTGGCCAGGTTGAGGAGGCGGCGGCGGGGCTCGGCGTCGGGGGTGATCGAGAGCACCATCCAGTTGCGGGGGCGGAAGCGGCTGTGCAGGATCCCTGTACTGCGCGGGTCAGCGGTGAGTCCGCGCCACGGCCTGCACACGGCGCGGAAGCGGAGGTACTCGGCCACGTCGATGGAGAGCAGCCGGCCGGAGATCTCCTCGACGAGATCCAGAGGAAGCAGGTTGGCCCAATCTCTCCATTCCGCGAGGAGGCGAAGCCGCTGGCGCCGCGCTCGTGTCATCATCCCGTGAGATCCGTCGCCATCGGATCCCGCAGCCACAGGGCCGGCGGCGAGGCTACGGCGCAGCGTCGATTGCCTCGTCATCTAGGCTGCAGGTATGAGAAAGAGATTTGTTGAGCGGGAGTCGGGGGTCGGGCGTCGGCGCACAGGTTTGGCGGCGGGGGTGGACGAAAGCGGAGGAGGAGGCAGTGTGCGGGCGTTGCGAGTGGCCTTGGGCTTCTCGAATTGAACTGTGTAGACGGTCTTGTAGGCCCAAGGATCTAGGTAACAGACCACTGTCAAACAAGTTATTAAATTTCGCCTGCTGCTCAAAAAAAAAGTTATTAAATTTCGCCTAATTTTTTTTAAATTTCCCTGAGAAAACAAGTTCTTAAAAAACAAGTTGTCAAGTTGTCAGTGAAGTGTGATGGTGGATGTGTCGAAAAACAGCATGGGTCTCACGGGAGTCGGTGTGTCATCCAAAGCGTGATGATGGACCAGTTGATGGGGCGCGCCCATGGCGCGCCGCTTGAGGCGTTTCTTTCCGGTGTCAGGTATGTACGCGTCCTTTTTGGTTGTTTCTTTACGATTTGGGTGGCACGCGCCTTCTGCTCCTCGAACTGCTCCAGCCTGAACTCCAGTTGATGCTCGTACATCGCCGGGTCCCTGTGTGTACGCGTTCATGAGGAGCGTCGTGCCGCTCGTGACATGAATGCTTGCCACCGTGCAGTGCGTAGCGGACTCATGCAGGATCATCGCCGGGACGGGCAGGTACATCCGGAGGGTCTCTACAGTGGAGGTAGCCAACCTGCGCTTTCACCAGGGCGCCCAGATGGTTGAGCAGCACCGACATTGTCCAATCCGCCGTCGTCTCTCATCAGCGACTTCTTGAACTCATGTGCCTCCGGCGACATGTCCGTGTCCTCGGCCCATCAAGGCGCCATCATGGCCGTCGTCGATGTCGTGTCTGCACGACGGTCTCCGTCAAGGCGCTAAGGGATGTTGGGTAGAAGCCCTTGAACCCTAGCTCGTCTCTCTCTGTGTGTGTGTGTGTGTGTGTGTGCACTCTTTCTCTCTGACCCAAACCGAGGAGGAAGGAGGGAAAAGGAACAGGGACACAACGAGTTTTCCCGGCACACGAACGCCTGCCGCCCGAACGGCTTTACTCCTCGAGCACGAACTCGACTCCCCACAATACACAAGAGCCCCTCGGCGACGCAGCGCCCACGAAACCAACTCCAGCAAGCTCTACGCGCACGTACGCGTTCTCCTGTCGAGTCGTCCGCCCTCGTGCATGGAGCCACAAACTCCACCACGGGACTCTGTCTCCACGCCTCGCTCCTCTGCTGCATTCGCCATGCCCCACACTCCCGGCCAGCACACTGTCGCGCTCCAACGCGGACAAGCGACCGTTTCCAGTGCGGCGACACGGTCACCTCCCCGGCTATCTTGCTAAACAGACATACACACTCACGCACGCACACAGTCTGTGCACAGAGACACCCCAGACTATGCCTATACCCTAGTCAGACCATGCCCATGCAAAGGTCAGACTATGCCCAGACATTATCGCGGCCACGGACCGGACCTGGCACGCACGACGCTCGTCACCACCGTGGGGGCATGGCTTATTGCACCAACAATCACCCCCCTAAGCCATGACGCCGCGCCTCCAGCACAAGCCGCTGCTTACTGCCGCAGCAGCGGCCCGCAGTCTTGTGCCCCACCGCATCGCGCCACTGTGCCTCCATGGTCGTCACGTCGAGTCGTCGCAACCCTACGCCACCACGCAGGTCCTCTACGACCTCCGTGCTCGTCGCGCTCACGACATCATGCCTCACCGCCGTGGACTCGCCGTGCGTCGCTGACGCCACGCGCTCGCCGCGCGCCGCTGCCGAGACCTTCATGTCCGCCACGCGCGCCGCAGACGCCACCGCGCGCCACGGCCCTGAACCTGTAGCTTTGATACCAAATGTTGGGTAGAAGCCCTTGAACCCTAGCTCATCGTCACTCTATCTCTCTGTCTCTCTCTGCACTCTTTTTCTCTAGCCCGAACCGAGGAGGAAGGAGGAGGGAAAAGGAACAGGGACACAACGAGTTTTCCCGGCGCATGAACGTCTGCCGCCCGAACGGCTTTACTCCTCGACAACGAACTCGACTCCCCACAACACACATGAGCAGTAAATCATGATATATAGCCCCTCGGCGACACAGCGCCCACGAAACCCACACACGTACATGCCTAGCTGCATGCGAGCAAATTGCTGGCCTCGCGCACGACGCGGCCGGCCGCTGCTAACAGCCCAACTACTACCATTACGCGCACGCACACGCTACTGCTACAAGCACACACCCCAGACTATGCCTATACCCTACTATGCCCAGACATTGTCGCGGCCACGGACCGGACCTGGCGCGCCCAACGCTGGTCACAACCGTGGGGGCATGGCTTATTGCACCAACAAGGGACACCTCGCATAGGCTCCGCCTGAGCTCCACCAATGCTACACCGTCAGTGGCGATGGTGCCCCCACGCGCGACAGGCGGCGCCACTGCGCGCACCTCACGGGCGATGTTGGCAGTCAGGCAGCCCAGACGGTGCGTGAAGAGGAGCTGTGGTAACGCGGCGGAGATTGCGCCAGTATAGGCCGTAGTGGCATGTCAGGAGCGTGGTGCAGCCGTAGCACACCAGCTGCAGCGAGGGGAACCGCGGGCGGTCGGCGAAGGTCACATCGTGTTCCGTGAAGCACTACGTACCTGGCGCCGAGGACATGACCATGGTTCCGCGCGAGCCGAGGCGCAGGGAGAAGACCGGGCTGTGGACCTGGGGTGACAGTCTTCATGCCGTTGGGACTTGGAAGGAACCGTTCTATTCGGTGGCTTGTTTGGGTATGTATCATGAGGTCTTCAATATAATTTGGCTCGTATGTTTTGGATACAACGACACCGACGAACTAGGAATGCCATATGCAAAATCCAACGTTAAGACAATATAAGCACCATTTGGCCTGACTATGGCAAGGCATTCCCATCAAATCCGTACGTCATGTAGTACATGATCAATCAACGTAGTGAAGGACCACTACAAGAGGAACTCTTCTATAGCAACGCATTTTTCCGTATCTAAAAGTCCATATATGTGTTGCTAGTGTCTTTACCAACGGTTTAGGATGTGTAGCCTTATCCAGTGTTGCTAGCGCATAATGCAATGCTTATATTTTCGTTGGTAAAGGGACCGTTGCAAGACTACAACAGATAAAATGGACTTGTACAACACTTCTTTATGTTGGTGCATCATGTACCGGAATTAAAATCCCATTGCTTGGCTATGAAGAATTTCCAACGCTTCAAGTGTTGGTTCATATTTATTATTATTATTATTATTATTATTATTATTATTATTATTATTATTATTATTATTGCTGCCAACAATTAAATTAATGCTCCATGTAATGTGAAAACAAGAGAATATACTCACGAGAGGAAGAAATTATATATTACATTAAAATGTTGGATTACAATACTGCATATTACAGGAGGAACATCATCCTAATGTGATGCATAATCTAACTATTTTCTGGACAGTGAAACTTAATCAGAAAGCATTGATCAACATCCCTGCAACTTAATTAAAACTAAACCGAGGAACAACATCCAATTGGAGTTTCATCCCTACTACTCGACTAAAACTGAAAGCATCCATCATCATCATCATGAACCGGAACATGAACATCATCATAGCAGTATACTTGCCACACACCCATATACTCATCCATTTATCTTTTGAATCTACAAAGAAGAAAACAAAATGAACTGTTAACACAATGTATTGACATGATGCAAGTAGTAATAGAGGCAAGGAATTAGTCACTTACAAAGGTTGAAGTCCATGCAATCTTAGTTTTTTCTGCATTACCGAGTGAATTGCAATTTCTGTGACTCCGTACCAAATTTTCAGATTTCACAAGTTACATATCGACATGCACTGCCTAGAATTCATTTCTAATTTCAGCACCATGAAGTTTAAATTTAGGATAACAACTTACAATTGTAGCAAGAGTTACGTCCCTATTATGGTTTTTCAGGCTCTTCAGGAATACTGTACTTCCTGCCTAATAGAGAAAACCAATGTTACCGTTCGCAGAATCATCCTCAATACCCATGACAAAGCAAAGACAAAACATGTGGGAACATAATTAATGAATTTGAGCACTCTTATAAGTAGTTCACTAGCACCCAGCCAGCTAAGCGAACCACCTTGAGCACTCTCACATGTTGCAGTAGCACCTTTTATTGTTGTTTTGGGCAAGACAACACTCTGAACAAAAAAAACAAGTAATAAACAAAATAGCACTATAGTTTGAACACAAATTTATATGTGATTGTGAGAGTATACCAGTTTCAGCAGAAGTTTTTTAGCCCTGGCATGCACTGACATTCTCGAGCGAAGTTTCTTTGTTCCGAACAGCATTCTAATAGCAAGACAACCAACAGACACATAAACATCAATCCAATATATTCTGAACATATTGTATATGCTAATGGAAATATACCTTGTGTGCAGCAGAATTTATTTGGAAGGTCATTGCAGCAAACCATTATCCTTTTCCCTTTTGGAAGGTTCCAAATAAATTTCAGCTTCCTCTTCTTGCACTCTTTTGTTTCTACATTTTTATCTGAATATATAGCACTAGTAGAAAAGGGGGCAAAGGTCCAGGCCGGGTCAGCCCATTAGTCCTGGTTCAGTCCAGAACCGGGACCCATGGGGGCATTGGACCCGGTTCGTGAGCCCCGGGGACCGGCCGGGCCACGTGGGCCATTGGTCCTGGTTCGTCTGGGACCTTTTGGCCCCGGTTGGTGGGACGAACCGGGACCAATGGGCCTCGCTCCTGGTCCACCACCATTGGTCCCGGTTGGTGGCTTGAACCGAGACCAAAGGCTGCCCTTTAGTCCCGGTTCATGCCACCAACCGGCGCCAATGAGGTGCCTATATATACCCCCTCGCGTAAGAGCAGAGCACACTGCTCTGTTTTTTCTGGACGCCGAGGGGGAGAGGGCTTGGTGGTGCTCTAGCTCACCTCCTATGCACACAAGGTGTTCGATGGAATGCCCGAGCCACACTACTTAAGCTTTCTCCTCTCCAAGCTCGACCTCCAAGCTCCATTTTCCTCAATATTTGTCTAGGTTTAGCGGTCCGTCACGCCCCGTCCCCGTCTTCACCGCCGTCGATCACCCGCGCCGATCTCATCGCCGGCACCACCGTGGTGAGCCTCTTGTTCTTATCTTCTTTCTGAAAGGAAATATATTCTTACTTGTATGTTTAGATAGATACTTGTATTATTTTCTTACTTTTATTATTGCATCTTATATAGTGCGATGGTTTTGGTATCCGCCCAAGTCGGCCCTCGTCCTGTCTATGATTCGGATGTGGTATATATATTATCTTTTCATAACTATTGGTTCATTTATTGTTTATGACAATTATGCCGACCAACGTGACATAGATTTTATTTATCTAGGAGGTTGTTGAACCGGAAATTTCAACCAACCCTATTGTTGAGAGGTTAAATTTAGTTGAAGAAGAAAACAATTTCTTGAAGGAAAAAATAAGAAAAATTGAGGAGGAGGAGATGATATTGGAGTTGCATGTTGCGGATGTCGTCGATGATCACAAGATCAAGATGGATGAAATGCGCTTGAAGATTAGAAAGATTAGAAAATATGCCATTCATACCGAGGCTTGGTATTATTATGCCGTTGGATCAATTGTTACCTTGGTTGCGATTATGATCGCATTTGTTTTCGCATTGAAATGTTTTACATAGTTTTAATGTATGGTTTAATTAATTAGATGCTCTGGAGAGCTATATGTTGTTAGATGAGAACTATGTATGTACTTTGGTTTTAATGTGATGATGGACTTCTATTAATTTGGTCACTTATTTATCTATTCATGATGTTCTGTAATGGTTTTTGACACACTTAATTATATATAATGCATGCAGATGAACCGGCAATGGATGTACGGCGACAGACACACCTCCGAGTACATTAAGGGCGTGCATGAGTTTCTCGAAGCGGCTGAGGCAAACAAGAAGAATGGTTTTATGTGTTGTCCATGCATTAAATGTGGGAATATGATGTCTTACTCTAACCGGAAAATCCTTCACACCCACCTGCTTTACAAGGGTTTCATGCCACACTATAATGTTTGGACGAGGCACGGAGAAATAGGGGTTATTATGGAAGACGGCGAAGAAGAAGAGTACGATGACAACTATGTGCCCCCCGAATACGGCGATGCTGCAACGGGGGGAGCTGGTGAAGATCAAGAGGAACCAAACAATGTGCCCAATGATGCTGCAACGGGTGAAGCTGCTGAAGATCAAGAGGAACCAGACGATGTGCCCGATGATGATGATCCGCCGGGTCATTGTCGATGCAAGGACGCAATGCGAAAGTCAAAAGAAGAAGCTGAAGTTTGATCGCACGTTAGAGGATCACAAAAAAGGGTTGTACCCCAATTGCGAAGATGGCAACACAAAGCTCGGTACCGTACTGGAATTGCTGCAGTGGAAGGCAGAGAATGCTGTGCCTGACAAAGGATTTGAGAAGCTACTGAAAATATTGAAGAAGAAGCTTCCAAAGGATAACGAATTGCCCGACAGTACATACGCAGCCAAGAAGGTCGTATGCCCTCTAGGATTGGAGGTGCAGAAGATACATGCATGCCCTAATGACTGCATCATTTACCGCGGTGCATACAAGGATCTGAACGCATGCCCGGTATGCGGTGCATTGTGGTATAAGATCAGACGAGATGACCCTGGTGATGTTGACGGCGAGCCCCCTAGGAAGAGGGTTCCTGCGAAGGTGATGTGGTTTGCTCCTATAATACCACGGTTGAAACGTCTGTTCAGAAATGGAGAGCATGCCAAGTTGATGCGATGGCACAGTGAGGACAATAAGAAAGACGGGAAGTTGAGAGCACCCGCTGACGGGTCGCAGTGGAGAAAAATCGAGAGAAAGTACTGGGATGAGTTTGCAAAGGACCCAAGGAACGTATGATTTGCTTTAAGCGCGGATGGCATTAATCCTTTCGGGGAGCAGAGCAGCAATCACAACACCTGGCCCGTGACTCTATGTATGTATAACCTTCCTCCTTGGATGTGCATGAAGCGGAAGTTCATTATGATGCCAGTTCTCATCCAAAGCCCTAAGCAACCCAGCAACGACATTAATGTGTACCTAAGGCCATTAGTTGAAGAACTTTTACAGCTGTGGAATGGAAACGTTGTACGTACGTGGGATGAGCACAGACAGGAGGAATTTAACCTAAAGGCATTGCTGTTCGTGACCATCAATGATTGGCCCGCTCTCAGTAACCTTTCAGGACAGACAAACAAGGGATACCACGCATGCACGCACTGTTTAGATGACACTGAAAGTATATACCTGGACAAATGCAGGAAGAATGTGTACCTGGGCCATCGTCCATTTCTTCCGACCAACCATCAATGTCGAAAGAAAGGCAAGCATTTCAAAGGCGAGGCAGATCACCGGAAGAAGCCCGCCATGCGTACCGCTGATCACGTACTTGCTATGGTCAATGATTTACACGTAATTTTTGGAAAGGGTCCCGGTGCACTAGCTGTTCCAAATGGCATTGAGGGACACACACCCATGTGGAAGAAGAAATCTATATTTTGGGACCTACCCTACTGGAAAGACCTAGAGGTCCGCTCTTTAATCGACGTGATGCACGTGACGAAGAACCTTTGCGTGAACCTGCTAGGCTTCTTGGGCGTGTATGGAAAGACAAAAGATACACCTGAGGCACGGGAGGACCTGCAGCGTTTGCACGAAAAAGACGGCATGCCTCCGAAGCAGTATGAAGGTCCTGCCAGCTACGCTCTTACGAAAGAAGAGAAAGAAATCTTCTTTGAATGCCTGCTCAGTATGAAGGTCCCGACTGGCTTCTCGTCAAATATAAAGGGAATAATAATATGCTAGAGAAAAAGTTCCAGAACCTAAAGTCTCATGACTGCCACGTGATTATGACGCAACTGCTTCCGGTTAAATTGAGGGGGCTTCTACCGGAAAACGTCCGATTAGCCATTGTGAAGCTATGTGCATTCCTCAATGCAATCTCTCAGAAGGTGATCGATCCAGAAATTGTACCAAGGCTAAGGAGTGATGTGGCGCAATGTCTTGTCAGTTTCGAGCTGGTGTTCCCACCATCCTTCTTCAATATCATGACGCACGTCCTAGTTCATCTAGTCGACGAGATTGTCATTCTGGGGCCCGTATTTCTACACAATATGTTCCCCTTTGAGAGGTTCATGGGAGTCCTTAAGAAATATGTCCGTAACCGTGCTAGACCAGAAGGAAGCATATCCATGGGCCATCAAACAGAGGATGTCATCGGGTTTTGTGTTGACTTCATTCCTGGCCTTAAGAAGATAGGTATCCCAAAATCACAGTATGAGGGGAGACTGACTGGAAAAGGCACGCTTGGAAGGGACTCAATAATATGCAGGGACGGATATTCTTGGTCTCAAGCACACTACACAGTTCTACAGAACTCTACCTTGGTGACCCCGTATGTCGATGAACACAAGAACAGTCTACGCTCCAAACACCCGAAGCAGTGCGACGACTGGATTACATGTGAACACATCAGGACTTTGAACAGTTGGTTGGAAACACGTCTCAGAGGTGACAACACTGTTTGTGATGAGCTGTACTTTTTGTCCAGGGGACCATCTTTGACTGTATTGATTTACAAAGGATAAAAGATAAATGGGAATACATTTTACACGATTGACCAAGATCAAAAGAGCACCAACCAAAACAGCAGTGTCCGCTTTGATGCAACAACCGAGAGGGGAAAGGACACATATTATGGTTACATAGTGGACATATGGGAACTTGACTATGGACATGATTTTAAGGTCCCTTTGTTTAAGTGCAAATGGGTCAATCTGTCAGGAGGCGGGGTACAGGTAGACCCACAGTACGGAATGACAACAATGGATCTGAAAAATCTTGGGTACACTGACGAACCGTTCGTCCTAGTCAATGATGTGGCACAGGATATCTATGTGAAGGACATGTCTACCAGACCGAGAAAAAGAAAAGATAAGAAAGCGAATACATCATACGATGAGGCAAAGCGCCACATAGTTCTTTCAGGAAAAAGGGACATCGTGAGAGTGGAGGGCAAGACAGACATGTCTGTAGATTATGAAAAGTTTAATGAAATTCCTCCCTTCAAAGTCAAAGCTGACCCAAGCATCCTGATAAACGATGAAGATTATCCATGGTTACGGCGCAATAAGCAAATGACACAAGCGAAGAAAAAGTGAAGACTTTCTCCCGCAACTATTATGATGATACCATGCCAACTTTGTAACAGACGAGTATGATACCATTTTCTGTTTTGTACATGCACAAGCTATGTGGGTGAAATTATGAAACCATGCCAACTTTCAACTTTTTCAGAGTTCATTTGAAATGCTTTAATGTCTTATGGTTCGGCCCTCGTAATACCATTAATCCCGGTTCGCTCCTTGTCAACTATGTTCTCACCAAGAACACTCTCAAGAGGGAAGCCACGTGGGCCATTGGTCCCGGTTCGTCTGGACCTTTTGGTCCCAGTTCCACGCACGAACCGGGACCAATGCGCCTCGCCCCTGGCCCATGACCATTAGTCCCGGTTTGTGCCACAAACCGGGACTAACGGGTTGGTCCTCGTTGCGCTCAGAGTTTAGTCCCACCTCGCCAACCGAAGGGCGCTCACACCAGTTTATAAGCCCGTCCCTCTCTGCCTTGTTGAGCTCCTCTCAAAGTGAAAATAGATGCCCCTTTACAGGGAATTTGACCTAAATTCATAGTGAATTTCTCTGAAATTCATAGAAATTTATTATGAATTTAGGTTGAATTTTCTCTATAGGCGCATCTATGTTCATTTTTTTAGTAAAGTTAATCACAAACTTGTGATTCACACAAATTTCAAAGAATTCAAATTTGAAAACTAATGGCACTAACAGAAAGTTTATAATTTTTCTAAAACTAATGGCACTAATAGAAAGTTTACAATTTTGCTGACCTAAAAGCAAAAAGAATTAAAAAATAAACTAAAAAACAAAATAAAATAAATAATGCAGAAAACAAAACAAAAAACTGGAAACAAAATAAAAATAGCAACAATAAGTATTTTGTTGTAAGTAGAAACAAAATAAAATAAATAAAGCAACAAAGAAAACAAAAAACAAAAAAAGTGTTTTCAAATTTGAAAACTAATGTCACTAACAGAAAGTTTATAATTTTTCTAAAACTAAAAGCAAAAAAGAATTAAAAAATAAAGCAGAAAACGAAAGAAAATAAATAATACCGAAAACAAAACAAAAAAATTGGGAAAAAATAGCAACAATAAGTATTTTGTTGTAAGTAGAAACAAAATAAAATAAATAAAGCAAGAAAGAAAGAAAACAAAAAAACAAAAAAAGTGTTTTCAAATTTGAAAACTAATGACAGTAACAGAAAGTTTATAATTTTTCTAAAACTAAAAGCAAAAAGAATTAAAAAATAAAGCAAAAAACAAAATCAAATAAATAATGCAGAAAACAAAAAAAAAATAAAAATAACAACAATAAGTAAAGAAAACAAAAAAACAAAAAAGTTCCTCCTACTGGGCTCCCACGGCCTGAATACGACTAGAAACCCTACCATGGGCCGGGATTCAAGCCCGCAGGAGGCCCAGTAGGCCCACAGGGAGATAAGTGACTTTAGGCCCCACTACTAGGGAAAACCCTAGCAGTAGCGCGTGTTTTGTGCCCACTAGTAGCGCGGGGGCCGCGCTACTAATAAGGCGCTACAGTTACTGCTTAGCAGTAACGCGTGCCAGCACACGCTACTGCTACGACAAATAGCTGCAGCGTTTGTTCAGTACCACGCTACTGCTAAGGTAACTACTTGCAACGTGTTCCTTCCATCGCTACTAGTATTTTTTATTTTATTTTTAGTGTATTTATGCTCCATCATACAAATATTGGTACAATACCAGCTATTATGAGGTTTACATCATTATGTCCATAACAGTGTGTCAAATGAAGGTGGATTAGGTTCAAGTGGAGGCAACATGTGGTGCATGTCAAAAGTATACTACTAATCCAAACTTGATCTAGTTTGGACTAGTAGTACTTTTGATGTGCACCACATGTTGCCTCCACTTGAATCTAATCCGCCAGCACAAGCTATTTAATCATCATCATAGTCATTACCACCAACAGTATTTATTTAATCAGCACTAACACTAGCTAATAATAATCATCATAGTCATTACCACCAACACTAGCTATTTTATCATCATAGTAATAGTGTAGCACATCATCATCCTCAAACTCATTTCTAGCTAGCTAATCACTCCTGCTGCTCTCTCTTAGGTAAAATAACATAAAACATGTATAGCTCTCCTCCTCGATCAAACTGGAGCATGCAGATAAACCTGTCTCCTAATCGTGGGTAGCGCATCTGTTTGCTGCCTCCTAGTACTTCTCTGCGCTCCCCCATCACATATTTGGTTCAGTCTTGCACTATTAAGCATCCATCACTAATCTTGAATGCACTAAAGTAATCTGTAGGATATCTTGGCCGTCTTACCATCCTTCCTAAATAGATGTGACCGTAGTTCATTACGAACACTATTGGTCGCACATTTTCAGTACTAACATTTCTAAATGCAGGAAGAAAATTTGTATTGACAGTATCAAGATCCTCAAGCCACGAAACATAATGACTGAGCTCCTCGCAGTTGAGTTCAGCCCCAGGACAGTATACGGTCCTGTCTACCAAGCGCTGGACATGTTTGCTTGCACCGAAATAAGCTGACAATACAAATTAGTTGTCAACTATTTTTGAATAAACAATATCAAAGACATAAATATGGTTGAGAAACTTACATAATGGTATAACTGGAGGCATTTGCACATCGACCTAGATGTCGGTATTACCTTCAATATCATCTTTCGTACGAATATCAAAGGTGATAACCATATTAGGCTCAAATGCATAAGTCTTGCATAGTGCTCGCCATGTTTTGCATCCAAAATAGGTGTAGTCGTCTGAATTGTATAACTTTGCATGGAAAATATAACCATGTTCGGTCTTCAAGTAAACTTTCTTTTCCTCCATACTATGACTGAAACCTATCTTATCCAATACAAAAACTCTTGCATGGCAGGGGATACGCTAGTAGAATAGTAAAAAAAATATAAGTTGAAGCAAATGAAGCTGATGTCATGCTTAATTACGAAAAAAGACTTGTCGTTGTGACTTACTGTATCCACTTCGAAGTTCTCGTCCAGCTTGATGCTGAAGCGCCTATCATCATCTAGGAAGATTACGTCGCACAGGCCGCGCTCGTCTTCGCAGTATTTGCAAATACCGAAATCCTTCTCGTCGTCAGACATTTCCTATGTTCATAGTTAAAACATTAATTGAAAATCGATCGAAGACAACTACCAAGATACTCAACGCACAAATCCGGGACCTTCGATATTTCCTACATATTCTGGCACAAGTCATGGCAAAATCCGGCATGACCTTTGCTAAAATAGGACATATCGAGCGCCTGAAATTTGCCAGAACGAAAATGAATCAACACTCCGGCAAAACATAGGCCACTCGAAGGTGTAACCTGCAAACATGACCGGCCACTTGGATATTGAGCAACACAAGATATACATTTCAAAATATCTTATAGGACTAAAATTAGCATGCATTCAATAAGCAAAAGTAAATCATCTCATGCGGCAGTACATCGTCGAATATTATCACTAATACATCACGAATAGTGTCATACATATAACATCACTAATACAACTAAAACTCTAGCACACGACGGGTATCGGCGCGGGGGGTGGACACCCACAGAGAAGGCACCATCACGGGATCATAGCTCCAGTGAGATCCCCGGGGAACCTGCCAGGTATTGGAGAACGGCCTGTGCTCCAACGCAAACAAGTAGCGACAGACGTGCGCGTCCTCCTCACTGACACGGTGACGCATCACCTCCGCGTAGTCCTCGAGCCTCTGGATCGTCATTGGCCCACGCGACCGCCACCAAAGAAGGTTCGGGTCAACGACAGGCTGGCTCCTCACCAACCTGCGCCCCCGGTAGGTAGCGCCTCCCAGTACCATCCCGGCGGAGCCCAGTCCCGGACATGGCCGATCTGGTCAAGCAGGTGTCGTCCTTCGCCGACTCGACGACGAGGATGCGGGATAGGCATCGTCCACGTCGAGGCGGGAAAAATTGCTTTTACTAAAAAATCACCTAATTAGTACCTAGTTCTTACTAACTAGTTCTTACTAACTAAATAGAAGAAGGTCAAATTTTACTCGTTTTATTATGCATTACACTAGTGTTTATACATCATCTAAGAAAATATCACCTAAGAAAAAATCCCAGCCGCATCTGTATCCAATTCATTTCCACCCATAGATGAACCCTAACTATTTGATGCAACTAAAATTTGAAGAACCCTATCTAGGAAGAGGTAGGGAGGGGGAGGAGCAGGCGTTCTCACCTCGATCAGGTGCCTGCGGCGAGAGAGGGGCAGGCGGCGTCGAGGTCGGGCTTCGGGCTCGGGCGCACGACGGAGGGCGGCGTCGAGGTCGGGGCCGGGGGCGGCGTCCGGGGCGGCGTCGAGGTCGGGGCCGGGGGCGGCGTCCGGGGCGGCGTCGAGGTCGGGGCCGGGGGCGGCGTCCGGGGCAGCATTGAGGTCGGGGGCGGGGGCGGCGTTGAATCCGGGGTCGGGGGCGCCGTTGAATCCGGGGTCGGGGGCGGCGTAGAGGGTGTGCGGAGCGCGCGGCGACCGACGGGCGACGGCGGCGGCGAGAGCGGAGGAGTTCGATTTGGGAGAAGTGGCCGTGGGGAAGGACGAACGCTGTGGTTAAGTCAGAAGTAGCAGTAGCGCGTTCCTGGAAGCGCGCTACTACTATATTAGCTACAGCGCGTTCTGGGATACGCGCTACTGCTACTACTTTCTCCTTTTTCCTTTTTTCATTTATTTTTCTTCACATTTTATTTTTTTTCCTTTCACCTTCTTCTATTTCTTTCATTTTCAATTACCTTTCTATTTGCTTTTCATTTAATTTTATATCCTTTAGTAGTAGCGAGTTTAGAGCAAAACGTGGTGCTACAAAGAAAGTAGCAGTAGCGCGGTTCCATATAGATCGCTACTACTATGTGTACCATATCGGCTAAGCCGTGAGAATTTTAGTAGTAACATGCATGCAGTGAGACGCGCTACTGCTACCACGTTATCTGCAGCGCGGTTTCGGCAAGCGCGCTGCTACTACTTAGCACCATTGTGCTTATTTGACCCACGCTACTGCTAAAGTTCTGTGTATAAGGTTTTCCCTAGTAGTGTCCGTAAGCCTGCATTTGAGAGGAGCTCGAAGTGGTCAGCGCAGCAGCGCTTATAAACCACTGTCGAGCCCTCTGGCTAGCGAGGTGGGACTAAACATCCCACCGCACTGCGCCAGTTCCAGCACAAGGCCTTTGGTCCCGGTTTGTGGCACCAACCGGGACTAAAGGGGGGCATTGGTCCCGGTTTGTGCCACGAACCGGGACCAAAGCCTTTGCTATATAAGCAACACTTGGGAAATTTTCAGATTTCCCTCGCCAGTTGCCCCTGACGACGCTGGCGACCTCCTCGACGCCGCCAGGCTGCCCGTGCTCACCATCGCTGCCCACTCCTCGTCGTCGTCGCCCTGCCCCTGCCCTGTCACGCCCCCGCGCGCCGGCGCCCTTGCCGCTCCCGCCGTCGCCTCGAGCTCCCCTGCTCGCACGCGTCGCCCCGGCGCCCCGAGCCCCTGCCACGTGCTCGCCATCACCGCCCGCTCCTCGTCGCTGTCGTCCTGCCCCTGCCCCGTCCTGCCCCCGCGCGCCGGCGCCCTCGCCTGCCCCCGCTGTGAGCCGCCGCCCCGGGTCTGTTATTTTATTAATTTATTTTTTTGTTCATATATATATATATATAATGTATATGTGTATGTATGTGGCTATATGTTTTTGTTCATATGTGGCTATATGTTTTTTTATTTTTATTAGTTTAAATTTTTTGTTCATATGTGATTTATATGTGTATGTGGCTAGAATATGCTAATTAAATATATATGTCAAAAATGTTTTTTTGTTCATAGAAAGTTTTTTGTTCATATATAGAAAGTTTTTATATATGACAATGGATATATATTCGATATATATGAGAAATGATGATCCATGGAAAAGTTTTATATATGCAAAAGTTATAATTTTAGAAAAGTTTTATATATCTAGCTAGGAAGGGAAGAAGAAAAAGAAGGATAGGAAAGAAGAAAATAAGAAGACGAAAGAAAGAAGAAGAGGAGAGGAAGAAGAGGAGAAATAAATAAGAAGAGGAAAAAAGAAGAAAAGGAAGAGGAGAAGAAGAAAGGAATAGAGGAGAAGAAGAAAATAGAATCTATTCCTTTCTTCTTCTCCTCTTTTTTTTTCTTCTTTTTTTTCTTTGATCTTCTCCTCTATTCCTTTCTTCTTCTCCTCTTTTTGTTTCTTCTTCGTTTTCTTATGTTCTATTGGGTCTGTTGTCGTCGATATACCCCTCTCGATAACTTCAACACGAGGGGGGGGGGGTCGATATACCCCCTCCCCGATAATATTATTTTCCCATGTACGTATGTCGTGTCGATATAAACTCCTGATAATTTCAACACGTGGGGGGGGGGGGTCAATATACCCCCTCCCGATAACTTCAACACGACGGGGGGTCGATATACCCCCTCCCGATAACTTCAACACGTGGGGGGGGGGTCGATATACCCCCCTCCCTGTTACTATTATTTTCCCATGTACGTATGTCGTCGTTGTCGATATAAACCCCTCCCGATAACTTCAACATGTGGGGGAGGGGGTCGATATACCCCCTCCCCGATAATATTATTTTCCCATGTACGTATGTCGTCGTTGTCGATATAAACCCCTCCCGATAACTTCAACACATGGGGGGGGGGGGGTCGATATACCCCCTCCCGATAACTTCAACACGTGGGGGGGGGGTCGATATACCCCCTCCCCGATAACATTATTTTCCTGTGTATGTATCTCGTCGTTGTCGATATTACCCCCTTGAAGCATTGTCGAGGCCACCCCAAACCCTAGAGAAGCAGCGTCGAGGCCACTAATTAATATGATTCCTTACTGTGATTAGCTAGCTAGTTCTATGTTTGCCACTAGCTAATATATCCATCTCTCATGTTTGAATAATAATTGCCATGTTGTAAATATTTGAAGAAACTATGGACACCCCCCGAGACGAAGCACAAGAAGCATTGTTGGGGGACATAATCGCACAAGGAAGTGATACCGTCTGCTTGTTGTTTCTCAACGACACCGATGATCTGGAAGGAGAGGGTGAAGAAGCAGCTGGCTATGATTATGATGGCTCTGATGACCCAATGCCGGTGCAAGAAGGAGACCGTGAGGACGGCTCCGGTGATCCAATGACGATGCAAGAAGGAGACCGTGATGACGGCTCCGGTGACCGAACCGAGTCCGGCCAGGTATATATATTAGTTAAGCCTGTGCTGACTAGCTAATTGATGCATTCATTGTTTTGGTATGTACACATATTAATTAACTCTCGTCTTTGTTATTTTTTCAAGCCCTCCGGATCAAGCACAACTTCGGTAAATAGACGAGGCCCGAAGAAAAAGTTGAGCTCGGATGAAAGGTTTGAGATCATAGCAATCGCGCGCGACAGCCAACCGATTGAACCCATCCGGACAAAGAACGCATTTGTTGCTCAGTGCAGGGTTCTGGTTAGGGACAAGATCCCGATCAGCATCCACCAATGGTATAAGCCTAAGAACGAAGACCCTGAGGTGTCTTATGTCAATGATATGCAGAAAAATGATCTTTGGACTGAGCTGAAGTCAAATTTCACCCTACCGCTAGAGGATGATCCAGAGAAGCCAGTTAAGAGCAATTAATCAAGTCTTTTGCTCTTAAGAAGATGGCAGGCCTATTCAGGAGGTGGAAGAAAGACCTGAATAGGTTTGTCGACAAAAAAGATTCACCAGAATTCAAGGGCAAATATGAGAAGATCAGAGATCACTGGCCCGCATTTGTGGCCCACAAGACATCGGAAAAGAGTAAGAAGATGTTGGCGACAAACAAGCAAAATGCTGCGAAGAAGAAGCTTCACCATCGCACGGGGTCAGGTGGCTACCTCAAAGCCCGGCCTAAGTGGGCCAAGGCTGAGAATGATCTGGTTGATAAAGGGATCGAACCAGAGACAATGAACTGGCCAGACCGTTGCCGGACTTGGTTTTTCGAGGCTGGCGGAATCTTGGACCCTGTATCAGGGAAGTGCATTTGGACGGACGAGCAATTGGAAATACCAGTAAAGAGGCTTCAACACTATATCGATGCAGCGCAGCAAGGGACATTCATTTCAGATAGAGAGAACGACGAGCTCACAATGGCCCTCGGGAATCCTGAGCACCCTGTACGGACACGAGGCACGCCAGGCTCCGTTCCGTGGAATGCTGGTTTTCCGGACGCAGGCGGTTACAAATGCCAGGAGATGAGGAAAAAAGTGTAGCAGACCCAACTGCAGGCGCTGCACGCAAGGGTACAAGCGATAGAGAAGCGAGAAGCAAATCGCAGCAAACGAACTGCCGAAGCTTTCCCCGAAGCTACCCCACCATCTCAGCGGAGAAACGGCATGGCTTCCACCGAGCTGCTTCAGCCGGAGCATGTCTTGACGGCTCCTGCCAGCTATCCCGTGGATACTATCATGGAGTCTCAAAATTGCCACATTATGACGCAATGGATGAATTTGAAGGTCAAGGCGGCTGTTGGCTTTGTTTATCTTACTGAACCCGACGCAACTTTTCACTGCCGGCCGATTCCAGAAGGATATGCTAGGGTGATGGTGGATGAAATAACGGAGGGATTTGAGGACCTCCAGCTTGACCACCCTACCGGTGAAGGGGAGACTAGGCTGGGTTCTGCTCTGAAGACTCCATGCCTATGGCGGAAGGAGCTCTCAACCTTCCAAACTAGACGCCTCCGCCTCCTCCTCCTCCTCCGGCGAGTCAGGGCACTCCGCCTACTCCACCGCCTCCTCCTCCGGTGAGTGACGGTCAGGGCACTCGGCCTCCTTCTCCGGTGCGTGGCGGCACTCTGCCTCCTTCTCCGCCTGCGCCAGCGCGCCCGAGCAGCCAGCAGCCTCCTCCTTCTAGCCTCGCCAGCAAGGGTGGAAGAGACCCGCCGCCGCCATGGCTGCTCCGGTGCATCGTAGTCCTTCTCCTCCGCCTCATAAGCAAGCACGAAAGAAGACAGACACCGCAGCCGCTCCGTCTGCTCCGACGTCTAGCAATACAGCCAAAGGAAGGAGGCAATACAGATACGGTCCTTCTCTCAAGCCTCTAGAGAAGTTACCGTACGAGAGTACCGAGGAGGAAAACACAAAGATCGTGTGGACCGAAGTGGAGGACTTCTTTGAAGGGTTGAAAGCAAAGAGACATCCACCTCCGGAGGAGAAGGTAGATCCGGTGAAAGCAAAGCGCACTATCGATGCCCTGAGGAAACCACCAAAGTCTTCGCCGAAAACCAACTATGAGCGCATTACTGAAAAGGCATATCTTGAAGCGGAGCGGTAAGGTCAAAAGAACGAGCAGCTGCGAAAAAAATTGCCCAGCTCGGCGAACAAGCAAATCAATCGTGCCCCCCCGCTCAATGTGTCTACCGGCGACATCGTCGCTAATGCTCCGGGGACGGTGCCCGGTTATAGCAATCTTGCAGATTACCTGCCTGACGATGTAAATTTTGATTTCATGGAGGTGGTCGAACACAGATACAGGTACGGGAAGCCTCTCGTCAAAGATGAAAAATCTCTAACAACGATGATGCGAAGATTCCATAATTGGTACATGAAAACCTACTGAGAGTCTGGGGGACAAATACTTTGTATCTGAGAATTAAAGAGGAGCACGACCTCGTTGGAACTGATCTGTTGCCTGTTCCATTTGAGGAGTTCTTCGAGTTCTTCAATCAAAAGGCCCTCGATAAATTAACGGTCTTTTGCTACTGTCTGTAAGTACTATTTCTGTCATTAAGTCTCTATATATAGCTCAGCTCTTTCATTGCATGTATTTATAATTAATTATCCTCACTATATTATGCAGATTGAAGATCGTCGAGTGCAGAAAACAAGAAATGTATGATATTGGGTTCATTAACACAAATATCATAGATGAAATTCAGGTGAAAAAGCACGCCGAAGAGGCCGAGGCCAACTTGCTACAATCGTTGATCAAAAATCAAAACAAAGCTACTATACTCTTTCCTTACAACTTCAAGTGAGTGTTACTGTCGTGTGCATATTCGGTTTCCCTTATTACTTGAGCGAGGTTATAGTAATGTAATTGATGAGTTATGCATGCGTGCGCAACTTCCACTATGTTCTTCTGGAGATTAAGCTTGAGCGGGGACTAGTAAACAAGTTTTCGTATTATCTATCCGACGCTACTGGCTATATACATATACAATATGTAAGATCTCTTACAATCCCCTAGCATTTGAAATCAACTTCCACATGGCATTCTCCGGCTTTATTGATGACGTGGTCAAGAAAAAATCCCGCTAATTCCTCTTGAATTGCTTTCATGCGATCTTGTGGTAGGAGTTCATTTCGCATCTGCCATGTCTAATTTGAAGAAGGAGGTTAATACATATATATGAATGAAACTCAACAGAAATGATGGTGTAATAAAATGAAATTGTGAATATTATTGCTTACGCATTTCATATTGTCTTTTAGAGTAGCCCCGCTTATTTTTCAAAGTCACGTTGTAGATGAACTCGCACACGTAGTATCCACAGTAATTATTCTCTTGTTCCTGCCACAAGCACTTTACGAGAAATAGAGGTCAATCAAACTAATGATGAAGCATTATAAATTGCATTGATGAAAGTATAGCTATAGAATCAATGGGAGATACGCGCAACTAGCTAGCTAGTAGTACTTACTTTCGGGTATGTATATCGCAGCTCCTTCGGCAGTCCCGAAGCTTCTGCGTTGAACTGTTTCCAAACTCTGCAAGACAAGGAAAATAATAATTATTACTTGAGATATCAGGAAATGAACAAAAAGTTGACGATATGGTGCGATAATGATTGATTGAACTTACTTGTTGAGCAATTTAGTCATGTCCGCATAGGTTTCGGGATCTTTTCGTCTCGAGTCACTTCTCTCGGTATGCATGATGAACTTCTGTACTTAATGGTTTCCTTCATTTTCTTACTAGCTAGCGTGTCGAGGGCCTCTCTATGTATAGTATGTAGCGTCGACCAAGCACGGACATAAGAGAGGACACTTCTCTT
Source organism: Triticum timopheevii (assembly GCA_963921465.1). Taxonomy (NCBI): domain Eukaryota; kingdom Viridiplantae; phylum Streptophyta; class Magnoliopsida; order Poales; family Poaceae; genus Triticum; species Triticum timopheevii. The sequence continues at coordinate 527,236,860 of OY997272.1, read as the reverse complement.
TATTAATTAGCTAGCTAACACAATATATGAAACACCTAAATTAACCCCCCAAAATCCCCAACCCCCCCCCCCCCCTTCAAAAAAAAAAACCATAGCCCCTGAAATGCTGACGCATGGATGCCTATTGGTCCCGGTTGGTGCCACCAACCGGGACCAAAGGCCCTCCTGCATGGGCTCGGCGCACCGGCCACGTGGAGGCCCATCTGTCCCGGTTCTGGACTGAACCGGGACTAAAGGGCCAGGGCATTAGTAACGACCCTTTAGTCCCGGTTCAGGAACCGGGACAAAAGGCCCTTACCAACCGGGACTAATGGTGGTTTGTCTACTAGTGTAGAACCATGAATTATATATGTTACGATGATGAATAAAAATACATTGCAATCAGTAAGGAATGCGCAATAAACTTACCATCTTCATTTCCATCCACACTAGTATCATCACAATCTGTGAAGCCTTCTTCATCATTAGTAGTTATTTCTTAGACATCATCACATATCTCCTTGTTGGTTTTGCCCCCCTTTTCACACATTATGTTGCTGGAGTGCAAGCTACAGGCAAAGATGTGACACATACAACATCTCAGGAACCAAAGCATGTGCTTGCCTTCGCAATCAGTGATTCTTGCTTCACAGATCATGCGTACCCAAGCAATCCGGATGTCTACATGGAAACCGATCCCTGGACGTCTACCAACTGATAAAGATCTCCACGTCGTTGATGTCGCAGGGGAATAAATTGCCTGAACAAAATATCGGTCTATTAGACCAAGCTGAGAATAAACAGCAACATGGAAAAGAAAAATATTTATTCTGCTTACCTCCTATGTAATGCAAAATAAATAGGAAAAATTTGATAGAAGCATTTATCTCTTCATTGGATTCAACAATGTTAATTGTTGTCCATGACATATCTGCTGCAACATGAGAATGACCAAAGTTTCAATAAAGTATGTAAAATACAATATAGGTTGATTTCGAAAACTACAGTATATAGCACACGGACATTTGAAAATTTACTATTCGATCTGGGAGAGATACCAAACATAAGAATTTGTTTAGGATCCATGGGAAGGGATAATCTCAGACATTGGACATAAGAATTTGGCTATCTCAGTAATAAAACAGTGGTACCTTGGGTAAACCAAACATATGAATCAATGTCCAGGTGTCAGTGTCTTCCACCATCCTAGAGAGAGCCTGCACCGGTGTTGTCCGTTTGTTCTCAAAGAAAAATCACGATGAGGTAACTGTGTGAACAAAATAGGAAAAACAAATCTCTCTGTATATGGATTGGTGGGTGAAAAAATGGGGCTGAGAACCAATACGGAGGGCATGAATTGTAGCAGTGAGATGGGATAAGGAGCAGGGTACTAATTACATGAACTCGCGGGATTGTTTGCCACCACGTACCAGCAGGATCTAGAGAATCTACCAGCCGGATTTGCCTGGCAAGAGAGATGTGAATTGATTAAGAGAACAGATCCGTAGAGTAGGGATCAAGAGAGGATAAATTGTGGGAGAGTTGGCCGGGAACTAACCTTGCTCAGCTCGTGGTGATGCATCCGCCACCGGCTGCCGGGCGTGCGATTACAAAACAGTAAAACTGTTTTGTAAAACTGAGCTAGCTACAAGCCACCACAGCGATTCAACGCTTTTAGCCGTCCGATCATTTGTTAGACGTCCCAGATCTTCCAATTGTCCCACTGGCGGTCGCTTGGTCATTTTCACCGTTCCTCATCCAATGTAAAAGGGCTGCTGCTCCGGAAAGCAAGCTGTGGGTCATGTAATTAATTGGGCCCAGAAGCAGCCCAATTGGCTGTGTACGTCAGCCCACGCTAGGTTCCCCTTCCACATCGACAAAGAAAAGAAAAGAACAATTCATCCTTCTCCTCTTGTTCATATTACCCACGGCGCAGGGTGTCCAATTTCTCATGTTCCTTTCGTGCTAGGAAGCTCGTGGGGATTGACCAACTGTCAGTTTGTTGGGGTTTGATCTCCCGATGGGCGACGAACATATAGCTGACTGAAGGTGCGAGTATGGCCTATATGGACTAAAGGATCTGTTCCTTTCCCTCGGCGGCAACATCCTGTATGGCAGTACCTTTTCGCCTCCTTTTACCAGCCATATAATTCAGTGAGTTGTTAGTAACTGTTTTGATTGGTTGTTAGTATTCCGGCAGTGCCTTATATATGGATATTCATTGTTGACATGTGTTACATGGTGTGATCCCGATCGACTCCAATAGGGGCACCCAGGCACCGCACCCAGGCTCATGCAAATGCTCAAAACAGCCCGGTAACGCCACCACTTGTTGATCAAAACGTTGTCCTTCTGAGTACTGATTAGGATTACATGCAACCTTCTTGCTGGAAATACGCTTCTGAAAAAAGATGCTAAACTGGCCTGATAAGATTGGCATTAGGCTTTTGCCGTAGGATCCTGGAACTCTGGATTCTAGGAACAGCACCTACCAGGTTACCTGATGTAATCCGTATCCTTGCATGAGGTCTGGAGTACGTGGTTTTTCAATTTCTCTTGGACAGTTTTAGTCGAGTTAGGTGTGTTCAAGGATTAGCTTTGGTTTTCCCATTTTACTCTCTAAGAAAGGAACTGAAATTTTGTTTCTGCTCAATTTCATTAGGTTGCAAGAAAATGACTGGTTGAAATTGCTTTCCTAAACAAAGTAATAGACGTACAATATTGATCAAACAAATGAGCAGCAAGTCAACAACGACCCAGTAGAGATTTTATTGTGCTGAATAGGGCCAAATATATTGTCAAACCATTGTTGGTAAGAGGATAATTTACTATGATTCAGTTGGCAAAGAGGCTTTGATCTGCAGTTTAAATGACGAAGAAATACTGGAACATGGGGGAAGAGAAGCATGTTTCACAAAAGAAGAAGATCCGCTAATATGGTAATAATACATCCCAGTTAAATAGATTGGTTTTTCTGTATTACGTGCTCTTCTGTCGTGAGCTGCAATTGATTACCACAACATGCTATGTTTTGATCCGTTCAAGTTAGTCTGAAGAATGGGTACTATCTATCAGTCTATATCTTTGAATTTTTTTCTAATATCTAAGTTATAACTCTGCTATACTGCCAATTTCTTACATGCTCATATGTATGTTGTATGGCGTTTAATTTCTTTTGGTGGTCCTTTCCCTCTTTGAATTGAATGCCAACATAGCAGAACATGTACTGCATAAGGTTCAGCAGGCTGGGTCTAACAAGGTAAATCATTATTTTCTAAAGACTCATGCGGAAATTTGCAGGATTATGCACACACATTGTTTTGTTTCGTTGACCATAGAACATGATTTGCTCTTTATTTTCTCTCCTATGCCTAAGGCTTTGAGCTCCTTCGGAAACATTACTATAATGAAAAGGATGAGAAGTGAGTCCTTTAGACATGGAACGCTTATAAGTTCTTTGAAGATCATTTTATTTGGGATGTCAGTACCAGTTCTACCAATTTGCATCAATTGTTTATATGCTATACAAACCATCAGTTGCCCCCAGGGAAGCTTTGCTGATTTTCCATCACATTTAGGAAACTTGCTATACAATCTATGACTTACTGTTGTACCGACACTCTATTGTCATTAATTAGATGCACGGAATTTATGAATATATAAATATTCTGGCTGAAGATAGAACCAACTTGTGATGGTTCCATGTGGTACATATAACTGAAATTGGTCAGATGTTTCTATATTTCTTTCATTAAGACATCTTTTTTCCTTTGTTAAGATGTGCCTAAGATGGGCGGGCGCGGCAACGCGCGCCTTTATGATCTAGTGAATCTGAGGAGGAGAAGAGGAAGGGAACCGTGCTGATATGGGGGGAGGTTTCCGATTTTCTTTGCGCAGTTACCTCATCGCGATCTCTTTGACTGATGTTAGTCTCCGTCCTGGATTCCTATGACAGGTGGGGCCCTGGTAATGAAGCGCGCGTACTTAGTTTTTGTTTCCCAGGTTAGCCGCTGTTGGCGGGAGAGAACGGAGGGAAGCAAAACAAATTATAAATTTTGTTATTGTCATCTGGCCCGTGACGTGCACTTGTAAATATATTTGTGCCAAACAGAATGTGCTTCTTGGCAAATTAAGTGCAATATGGTGAAGTTAAAATGAATTATATTGCTCAAAAAATAGAAAAAATTTAATCCAAAAACAACAAAATAATCTTAGCTTGAATGTTCCGATCTACATGTATAATTGTCATCAAAGATCACTAGTTGTCGTCCATCAGATCCAAGATCGCTAGTTGTCCCCTACACACAACCGCGGCGCCCAGAACTCCAGATTGGGCGCCGCGTGAGAAGTAGTCGCCCTTACCGGCGCATGGCCATCATGTCCGCTGAGGAGAGGGCAGCACGACAGCACTGGCACAACACGGCAATTCCATCAAGGAGGAGGTGCCATTGGGGAGCACGAAGGTGAGCGGCCACCTCCTCCATTACCTCGGTGGCCACGACGGCGCTGACTCCTCGTCGCAAGCCATAGTCTTGGCTGAGGAGAGGGCGACACAGTAGGAATAGTGCAACGCGACAAGTCCGTCAAGGAGGAGGTGCCGCCGTCGTGAAGGTGCATGACCATCTTCTACATTACCTCGGTGGCCGCAATAGCGCCAACTCCTTGTCACAGGCCATCATGTCAGCTGAGCTGACGGTGACGAGGCAGGCGGTGTGGTAGCCGTAGCGCAACGTGGCAATTCCGTCAAGGACGAGGTGCCACCGGCGATTGCGAAGGCGCATGGCCACCTCCTCCACTACCTCAATGGCCGCACGCGCTGACTCCTTGTCGGGGGCCATCATGTCGGTTGAGGAGAGAGCGGCGCGGCAGGAGTGGCGCAACATGGCAAGTTCATCAAGGAGGAGGTGTCATCAGCAATCGCAAAGGCACACAACCATCTCCTCCACAACCTCGGTGGCCGTGGTGGCGCTGACTCCTCGTCACGAGCCATCATGTTGGCTGAGGAGAGGCGGCGAGACAGGAGTGGTACAATGTGAAAATTCCATCGAGAAGGTGTTGCCGACGATCATGAAGGCGCACGGTAACTTCCTCCACTAACTTAGTGGCAACGGCGATGCTGACTCCTTGTCGTTGGCCTTCGTGTCAGCTGAGGAGAGGGCGGCGATTCAGGCAACCGATAGGAATGGTGCAATGCGGCAAGTCCATTACGGAGGAGGTGCCGCCGGCGATTGCGAAGGCGTGTGACCACCTCTTCCACTACATTGATGGCCGCGGCAACGCTGACTCCTCGTTGTTGACCATCGTGTCGACTGAGGAGAGGGCAGTGAGGCAGGCGGTGCGAAAGAGTGGCGCAATGCATCGCGCTGCTCCATGTTTGCCATGTCTGACGTGACGCTGGTCTGGGTCTGTAAGGACTCCGACCTAGCGGAGGGCTGGACCCATGACCAGTTTGTCACCAACGCGGAAACGGCATGCGTGGCGCCGCCACCGCATTGACAGGGAGCTCGCCAGGAGAGGCGAGTGGTCGCTAAGGCGACACCTCCACCGCCGCTAGGGCACTACGACCGGGGTCGGCATTGGCCCTGGCGGCCCTTTGCACGATGCACGAGGAAGCTAGGTGGCTCCTCCGTGAGCACCAGGCCACTAACGGGAAAGGATGCCGCGCCTGGACACCCTTCCGCCGCTGGAAGGACTACTCCAAAGACGACGGCGGTGTGACCCGCCAGGGCAGTCACGCATACAAGATCACCATCTGCTAAAAGTTTTTGTATGAAAGATCCAGCAAATTGGTGCCTTCAATTAGATTTAGCAGTAAGTAGCGGAAGAACAACACGGGGAGGATCCGAAGATCAAAGGAAAAAGAAAAGAAAAACGGCAACCCTATTGGCTGCAAAACAACACTACACTTACAAAGCGGACTGCCATCCACCCACAGCAAAACAATGCAGCTCCGACTCCGGCGGAGAATTACGGAGAGCAAAGCAAAGGTTAGTATCACAGAAGATCGCCGATCAGACTACCTGTCGCCCATCATCGTACAGCACCGGTGCCCCGCACCGCAGCTTTGACTTCACAGCAAGAAGCAACGTAATCCGCTATAATTTAGCTTAGATTTTTTTAGTTTTTAGTTAAACGGATAAAATGTCATCTGTTTTATGTACTCCCTCGGTCCCAAAATTCTTGTCTTAGATTTGTCTATATACGGATGTATCTAATACTAAAACGTGACTTGATACATCCGTATTTAGACAAATCCAAGACAAGAATTTTGGGACGGAGGGAGTACAAACTTTAGTTAATTCCATCGTTTTTGATGAAATTCCTTTGGTTTAATTCAATCGATCAAGTATTGACACTTTAGGACAGTCACATCGTACAAATCTTCTTGTACAAATTATAAAGTATATACGGACATACAAGAAAACATATCAAATAACACTAATGAATTCGTCACTTCAACTACGCTCCACATTTTCAGATCGGTGACCTTTTCATTATCCATCGAACCTGCATGTAGAGGCAAAGAAATAAGTTTCATGTGCAAAATTTGTACACCATTTCCTAACAATGTTTAATTTAATATCCAACATCACATCATGACAGTACATTTGTGAACACAAAGTACAGCTAGGTAAAATCTATTAACACATACTCCCTCCGTCCAAAAATACTTGTCATCAAAATGGATAAAAAGAGATGTATCTAGAACTAAAATATGTCTAGATACATCTCCTTTTATCCATTTTGATGACAAGTATTTCCGGACGGAGGGAGTAGTACATCACAAGCAGTAAATAGTATAACTAGCGGTCACCTCTTGTACGACAGCAGCTAGCATGTTTAAATAGTCGAATTTAATTGTTGATCGATTGAATTTTCCTCATGATACAACACCAGCAGCTGCTGCCAAACTTCAGCTAGTCCAAAACACCTAGAACCATGTTGTAAAATCTGAATTCTTTTATCTATCAATTCACTACAAGCAAAAACATTCTAAACATATGCCATACAAACACTACTCTGAAACCATGTCGTAAAATCAAGGATTTCTTTTTCTTTCTTGGTTGACTGAAACCAGCAAGGAGCTAAGCTGAGCTGAACACAACAAACACTACTCTGGTGGATATGATATTCTTGTCAACAGATAACATAAGTGTATGTACTCCAACAGATTTGAGATAGGTTCAAGTATTACTCTAAACATATAAAAATATAGAGGTTCATGTAATCATCTCTCATCTTGTCCTTGTTATTGAGATTTGGTTATAAAACACTGGATTCAGAAAACACTCTGAAGTAGATATAATATTTTTGTCAACAAATGACATAAGTGTATACACTCCGACAGATTTGAGATACGTTACTCTTAACATATAAAAGTATAGAGGTTCATGTAGTCATCTCTCATCTTGTCCTTGTGTTGGTCCTGATGTGCTCACACACAAGAAATTGTTCCTTTGAATATTTACAGTCCCAAACTCTTGAGTATTTCGGAAACTTCAAATGTAATATCTAAAACAGTGTATGTGCTTGCTTACACTGTATTCCCTGAATATTCCCTGTAAAAACTGAATTCAGAGATGAATGTTTACTCAGTGCAATTCTTACACTACATTCCCTGAATGTTTCAAGCATTCCCTGTACAAACTGAATTCATTGATGAATGATTACTTGGTGCAACGTTAATACTGTATTCCTGTACAAATTTTGTTCAATCCGTGACCGACCGAACAGCAATGAAGTAGACAGGAATTAGGTGTCGAGTTGTGTTGTAACGGGCTGTTGTGCATGCCCACGTATATAGGATCGAGGGCCTGCGTGCCTCATGACTCGGGCAATGCCCAGTGTATATATGCCATGTATGTAACACCTGATGATCAATATAGAGAGTGAATTGATTCTCCAACTTGGTATCAGTTACCAGGTCCTCCTCTTCCGTCGTCATGGTTGCGCCCGGCTCCTCTTCTGCCGCCACCGACGCCGCGACCTCGCCGAGCTCGCTCTCCTCCTCGGTGACTGCCCCTGCCACCTCCTTGGCAACCTCGCCCGGCAACTCCCCGTTCCTCTTCTCCGGCGCATCCGGTAGCACCGACCCCTCTCGTTCGGCCCCCTCTTCTCCTCCTCCACTCCTGCGCCGCCACCACCAGCTCCACGCAACCCGATCTTCTTCGATCACATCACAAACCACATCAAGTTCTTGCTCAATCCGGCCGACCACAACTACCATAAGTGGAAGTCCTTCTTCCTGCTCATGCTCGTCCGCTACGGCGTCACCTTCCTCATCGAGCACCCCCTCCACCCAACGCCGACGCCCAGTACCTGGAGCTGGATGCCCATGTGGTGCTCTGGATCTACGCCACCCTCGCCGATCCCCTCATCGATCACGTCGGCGGCGCCACCACCACGTACGCCCTCTGGACCAAGATCCAGGATTTCTTCCTCGCCAACCGGGCTGCGCGGTTCATGGTGCTCAACCGCCAGTACCGACATCTGAAGCAGGGTGATCTCTCCGTCACCGAGTACGCCCGTCGCCTGAAGCTACTCACTGATGGTCTCGCCGACATCGATCATGCCGTCAAAGAGGTGGATCTCACCACCCAATTCCTCCACGGCCTCGACAAGCGGCTTGACACCATCCGCGTCGTCCTCGGCGATCAGGCCTCCACCATGCCCTTTGACACCGTCCTCTCCCGCGTCGTCCTGGCAGAGGAGTCCCAGGCCCAGTGTGCCGCTGAGGAGAGCGCTTCGGCGTTCGCTCGTCCTGGTGCTTCCAGATCGGGCGACGCTTCTGGATCTGGCATGCGCCCTCAGGGTGATCACGGCGAACGCTCTGGTGACCACGGCTCCGATCGCTCTCGGGCTCCGCCTCCGCCTCCGCAACAGACCCGTGGCCGTGGTGACCGCGGTGACGGTGCCGACCGTGGCCGTGGTGACCGCGGTGACGGTGCCGACCGTGGCCGCGGGCGTGGTCGTGGATGCGGGCGAGGCCGCCACGACTCTGGTGGACGCGGCCTGCCGTCGTAGCCCACTCCGTTCACGGGATACTTCGCCCCGTACGGGATGGCGCTCCCTCTGCCTCGACCTGGATGGGTGCCGCCCAACTCCGCCGGGGTTCTCGGCCCCCGGCCTGGCTCCCATGCCCATGCCTACCCGATGTACCACGCGGCGCCTCCACCGTCCTCCTCGTACTACCCTCCCGCGCCACCATCCTGGGAGCACCTCGCCATGTTGAACGCCGCCTACAGCAACGGCGGCCTGCCCCAACCTCCCTCGATGGACTGGTACCTCGACAGCAGCGCTTCCTCCCACATCACCAGCAACCCAGGTACCCTTACCTCGTCTAGTTCTTCCTTAAAGAATGTACCAACTCGCATTCTTGTCGGCAATGGCCAACACATACCCATCATGGCCACCGGCTCCGTCACCCTACCCCCTCATGATTTTCGCCTCACCAACGTTCTTGTTTCTCCACACGTAGTCACTAGTCTCATATCCGTACGCAAATTCACTAAAGAAAATTCTTGTTCCGTTGAGTTTTACCCATGTGGCTTTCTTGTGAAGGATCTTCAAACGCGGCGGGTCCTCATGATCTCCATTAGCAACGGTGACCTCTACCCCTTTGTTGGCAATAAAGCTTCCCCAGCGTCCGCTCTCCTTGCCACGGCATCACCTGACTTGTGGCATCGCCGGCTCAGCCACCCCGGTGCTCATACACTCTCCACATTAGCTCACACTGTTCTTCCCGATTGTAATAAGGATGCACATAAGCCTTGTGCTGCTTGTCAGCTCGGCCGGCAGCCTCGCCTTCCCTTTCCCTCTTCTTTTAGAAAGTCGTATGCACCATTTGATCTCATACATTGTGATTTGTGGACCTCGCCGGTTGTAAGATTTTCTGGTTATCAATATTACCTAGTTGTGTTGGATGATTATACTCACTACTCTTGGTCTTTCCCTCTATGCAATAAATCCGACACGTCTACTACTCTCCAACGTTTCTTCTCCCTTGTACACACCCAATACAACGTGGTCATTAAGGCCATGCAATGTGACAACGGGGGTGAGTTCCTCAACAACGCCCTCCGCTCGTTTTTCTCCTCCCACGGCGTCGCTTACCATTTCTCCTGCCCACACACGTCGCCCCAAAATGGCAAGGCTGAACGCCTCATCCGTACCACAAACGACATCGTGCGCACACTACTTTTCCAAGCAAATCTCACCCCCTCCCTTTTGGGTAGAAGCACTCCACATCGCTACGTACTTGCTTAACCGACGCCCCTCCCGCGTCATTGCCAGTGTTACACCATATTATCTACTCCACGGTTCACACCCCACGTACGACCACCTCCGTGTCTTTGGTTGCCTATGCTTCCCTAACACATCCTCCACCATGGCCCACAAGCTCTCCCCTCGCTCTGTCCGCTGCGTCTTCTTAGGATATCCCCTCGAGCACAAGGGTTATAGGTGCTTTTATCTGGAATCGCGTCGTGTTATTGTCTCTCGCCATGTCATTTTTGACGAAACGAGTTTCCCATACACCACGCCACGCGCCCACTCGTCCACAGACGATCCCGCCCACCGTATCCCACCTACCCAATCTCTGGCAGACCCAGCTTCCTCGGATCCAACACCCGATCCGCCAGATTCTCCCGGCCCCACCACCCCATGCACGCCCGTCTCGGCTCTTCCACGCGTCCTCGCCCCACCGGCCACTCTGGCAAGTCCACCACTACCGCGGATACCGCGTCCACCTCCACCCAATCATCGCCCGTCTCTGCCGCACCTGCCAACCCCACTGCGCCCGCATCTTCCTCGCTCCACGAGCCCTGCCGATCGTATCAGACTGCCACCATCCCCACCACATCTTCCTTGGGATCGCCGCCCCCACGCACCACACCACCTCACGTACCGCCTCGCGCCATACCCGTTGCACCACCTCACAATGCACACAAAATGTCAACCCATGCCAAATCTGGATTTTGCATGCCTCGTCGCCTCTTCCTCGCCGACACCCCATACACCACCATCTCTCCTATTCCACCCACATACAAATCCGCCCTAAAGGACCCAAATTGGCGACAAGCTATGCTAGATGAATACACTGCTTTAATGAATAACTCTACGTGGTCTTTGGTGCCTAAGCCTGCAGGTGTTAATGTGGTCACGGGGAAGTGGATCACCGCCACAAATTCAACATGGACGGCTCTTTAGCACGGTACAAAGCTCGATGGGTGCTTCGAGGTTTCAAACAACGAGAAGGTGTGGACTACGACGAGAAATTCAGCCCGGTGGTCAAGCCGGCTACCATCCGTGTGGTGTTGAGCATTGCCACATCTCACTCTTGGCCCATCCACCAAATGGACGTCAAGAACGCATTTCTTCATGGAGATCTCAACGAGCTCGCCTACTGCTCCCAACCCGCTGGTTTTGTCGACACCACTCGTCCGGATCATGTTTGTCGCCTCCACAAGTCTCTCTACGGCCTCAAGCAAGCTCCTCGCATGTGGTTCCTTCGTTTTCGGGCATTCCTTCTATCCCTTGGTTTTCATGGATCCAAGAGTGACACTTCCTTATTCATTCTTCATCACGGCACCTCCATCGCCTACTTGCTTGTGTATGTAGATGATATCATTCTCACAGCCAGCTCTCCACAAACCCTACACCACATTATCTCGGCTCTCAAGTCTGAGTTCTCCATGACCAATATGGGCCCCATACACCATTTCCTCGGCATCAGCGTCACCACCACCTCCTCGGGGCTCTTCCTCAGTCAGCAGTAGTACACCTTGGAGTTTCTTGAGCGTGCCAACATGTTACATTGTAAGCCCCTCTCTACTCCCATCGACACGAGCTCCAAGTTGTCCCTCTCCCATGGTCAGCTCCTCTCCAACCCCACCTACTATCGCAGTCTTGCAGGTGCCCTTCAGTATCTCACCTTGACACGGCCGTACATATCTTATGCCGTCCAACAAGTGTGCCTCTTCATGCATGAGCCTCGCGACACTCATATGCAGCTCGTCAAGCGTATTCTGAGATACCTCCAAGGCACCTCCCACTATGGCTTACAATTCTACAAGTCATCCTCCAAGGAACTCATTGCATACACGGATGTGGATTGGGCCGGTTGCCCTGATACGAGGAAATCCACGTCCGGCTTTTGTGTCTTCCTTGGTTCCAACCTCATCTCTTGGTCATCCAAACGACAGGCCACCGTGTCTCGTTCCAGTGCGGAGGCCGAGTATCGTGGTGTTGCTAACTGCGTTGCCGAGTCCTGCTGGTTACGCAAACTCCTTCATGAACTCAAGTGTCCACCACAGCGAGCCACCATCGTCTACTGTGACAATATCAGCGCCTCCTACCTCGCGTGCAATCCGGTTCAGCATGAACGCACCAAACACATCGAGATAGACCTTCATTTTGTACGTGATCGCGTTGCCTTCGACGACGTGGGGGTCTTGCACGTTCCCTCGAGCTCACAATTTGCTGATTTGTTCACAAAAGGCTTGCCATCTCCGGTGTTCCACGAGTTCCGATCCAGCCTCAACGTCCATGCCAATGGAGTTCCGGCTGAGGGGGGGGGGTGTTGAGTTGTGTTGTAACGGGCTGTTGTGCATGCCCACGTATATAGGATCGAGGGCCTGCATGCCTCATGACTCGGGCAATGCCCAGTGTATATATGCTATGTATGTAACAACTGATGATCAATAGAGAGAGTGAATTGATTCTCCAACTTTAGGAGGTATAGGGGACAAAACCCCAACATGGATTAGAGTAACAGACAATGGTTTCACTCAAACCCCACGGTGATCATTTCCCTGTTGGAAACAAATCCCAAACAACTGAACATAGCCCAGGTGGTACAATACATCTCTAAAATTGTAACAAGTTTGGAGCTCCTCTCTCTCAGATGATTTGGTCGCAAAGACAGGGGAATAGATCCATCTCTCCTACTGACGGTCAATCCCCTTCATCACCTACCAAATCCCCTACATCCCATGGCCATGTCTCGAGTGCCCATGAATAAGGTGACTGAATGAGAGGAAACGGGAAGGTGGGAGGAATGGAGGGTTACCTCGGAGGCCAGTCTCGCCTCGTACATGGTGAGACCGTGAGGGAGAAGAAGGGCGGCCGGAGGAGCACCGCACCGCCGGCCGGCAGGCTGGAGGGGCAGCCGGATCAAAGCAGGGGACGCTAGCACATGACTTGCAGCCTTCCTACCGCGGCCTTGCTTCTTCTTCCTTCTTCGCCGCCCGCAAAGCCGCTGGTCCCCTGTCCGTGCCGCCTTCCCGCCGCTCCCTAATCCATCGCCGCCTTCCAGCCACTCTCCTGTCTGTCCGCCTTCCAGCCTTCCTGCTCAACGAGAGAAGATTTGATGATTGATTTGTGTCGAGTAGACCTAGATGGATAGATCGATCCTGACATGAAGGCGAATATCAATATGGATCCAAGAATAAAGTGGTGGACTTCGCGCCATTTGGTTTTGCTCGGACGGTTAGCACAGATTTTGGCGCCACATTCATTATGTGTACCGGCGTGTCTAATTAATTTCTTTTTGCAATGAGTTTTTATTACATATACTAGCAAACATGCCCGTGCGTTGCAACGGGAGAGAAAAATTTACATGCTAGCCAAATAAGTTTGACTCAATACCCTGACATATGAGCGTTCTCTATTTTAACACAGTGACTCGCGATGTTGCGAACATGTTTTATAATTTGCGAACAGTTCTGTAAATTCTAATATTTATTGAAACTGCGAAAATTTTATGATTTCACACACATTTCTGAATTCACAAACATTTTATTTCTCAAACATGTTTTTCAAAATTTGCAATGTTTTGAAATTTGGAAATATCAAATTAATTTAAAAAAGGAGAAAACAAAAAAAAAGAAATGAGAAAATAAAAGAAAAATACAAAAGATGTAATGAAAAAAATAGGGGAGTCACGCCCTGCGTGCCGGCCCATGCACACGCATTGGGGGAGGGGAGGTGCATCACAAAAAGAGGGGAAAAATCTGCAGAACTTGAGGATAAAGAATTACACTCTAGCCAAATAAGTATGACTCAATACCTTGACATATGCGATATCCACGTGATCGCAATGTAGTCGACATGGTAAATCCCAAGGCAATGAGCTTGCCATTGCACAACACACTTTTAAACTTTTAAAACAAATCTCATCGACCACAAACTTGCAATTTTTTTGAGTTTTTCAATACTTTCTAAAATTTCGTGGATTTTTTTGTCATATTCATGAATTTGTTTTGAATACATGATTATTTTTCAAAATCATGAACATAGTTTTATTTCCTGTCATTTTTTTTTCAAAATTTTGATTTTTTTAATAATTTGCAAACACTCTTCTAAAATCACTAATATTTTTAAAACTGCGAATTTTTTATGATGTCCCAGACATTTTTGAAATCACAAATATTTTATGATTTCTCGAACATGATTTAAAATTTTTGCAATGTTTTGAAATTTGGAAATCTCAAATTAATTTAAAGAAGGAAAAACACAAAAAAAAATGAGAAAAAAACGACAAAAGACGAAATGCAATAAAAAGAAAAAAACATAGGCGTCACGCCCTCCGGGCCGGCCCATGAACGCACACTGGGTGGGGAGGGGAGGTGCGTGACAAAAATGGTTGGGAAAATTAGTAGAACCCAGGATTCGAACCCTGGTGTCCGCGGTAGGACAGAAAGGCTTGCGCCACTGCGCCATCTCCAAGGTTCTGCTATATGTGCAGTTTAGCTTTCTATAACAGCTGATAGCGACGACGAATTTGGAAAAAACGAATCGTTTTTTTATTTAACTTACGGGTGGCATTGGTGGGTAATTCTTGCCAACTTCGAGGGTATTTTTTATGACGTACGACAGAAACCTAATTTGCTTTATTATTAGGTAGAGATTTGCATTCTTATAAAAGATATAAGAGTGAATTCCACTTTTTACCCCATATTTGTACATTTGTGACACTAATTACCCCGTCGAGTGAAAATTCGTCTAGAATACCCCTTTTGAAAGCTTTGGACCCTCGTTTTCTGGTGCGTGTCCATCAGGTAAGGTGTGAGGTGACGCCCCGGATCCAAAAATATGTGGACGGCCACAAGGAACGGAACAGATAGGCAAGAGAAGCTTGGACAAGATCGTCAATGATGCCCTCCGATCCTTACAGATTCTTTTACGAATCAATGACATAACATGCCCATCCTATCGACCATAAACAAAGAAAATGTAAAACTAGTGTAAAACCGTGTTAAAAGTCTCCAAAATCTGATATTTTGAGAAAAGTTCCGCTAAATGGGTAATATGTGTCACAAATGTACAACTACAAGGTAAAAAGTGGAATTCACTCAAGATATAATTTGCAACCAATACATGGCAACATATAAGATCTGTTGCACTACAGCAGGGCCACGAGCTGCTACTGAGCAACGCATACACTACACCGCTTGTATGTGTATCTATCGTGAATTTTGCATCGAATAGCCAGAACGATGTAGTATATGTGTTGCTTTATAGGGGGTATTCTTGTAGTGGACAAATGAGGAGAAACTTTGAGACTGGAACTATGTGCTTGGGATTATAGCATCTCCAGCAAACCAAGATTTTACAGTCTATTGCGGTTGTACTTTTGGGCTGGCAAGCTTCTCCCTGTCTTTTTTTACCTGATTCCCTGGCTAGACAGGTTCCTCCGCGCTCATATATAGGCTGAGCACGTCTTCATTAGATAATTCACTTGAACTTAACTTAGTGCAACCAACAGATAACTGTTGGATTGACCATTGACTCATTTGTTACCGAATAGAAATTGGACGCGTCTAGTGGGTGGCCGGCTGCCCACTAGCGTGATCGAGCGGCCGGCCATAAAAGGCAACTTCCCGTCCCCCGCGCAGTACAGAAAAAGCAGGATCGAGCTGCCACCAAACCGAGCGATTCCAGCGCCCAATCCCGAACAAAAAGCGATCCCCCCACGTGGCCAGCTGTCCACAAACTCGCTCGCCCCCACGTCCCAACCCCTACCACGCCCGCTCGCCCATGCTGCTTTCTTGACCTGCACGAAAGAAAGGGATCCAAAGCTCCTTCTTCCTCCTCCTGTATAGCCGCCATGGGAGCAGAAAGATAGATGAATCTGCTTCAACAAATTGATCTAAAAGGCAGGGTGATCAGACCCATACCAGGCAACAAACATCAGGCAAGTACTTCCTCTCTAACCCTCTTCAGTTGTCCCCTTTCTTGTACTGCATCTATAAAAGACCCTCCTCCATGGATCCATCAGCAAATCCATGGAGAATCTGCTTCAAAAAAGAGTAGATCTAAAACATCACCCTATTGTGAACATCACACCAGCCCCCCCCCCCCATGGGTGCATCTGCACACTAACTTAGGGTTCCCAGATCGACACTACTAGGGAAAACCCTAGTAGTAGCGCGGGTTTTGAGGCTAGCAGCAGCGCGGGTGGCCGCACTACTAATAAGGTGCTACAGCTAACTCATAGTAGTAGCGCGGCCCCAACCCGCACTACTACTGTTGACGATATCAGCAGCGCTTTTTAGGAACGCGCTACTATTAACTAGCTGTAGCGATTTCGCCATCCCTCGCTGCTGCTATATCTTTCATCATTTCCCCACCACCCCTTTCCCTCCTTTCCCTTTCAGTTTCCCTTTCAGATACTAGATACTAGGTACTGCTAGTAGATATCAAATTCATAAACCATTACTAGTTAGTACACCCTTTGTTCCAAATTACTCGTCGTGGTTTTAGTTCAAACCACGACGAGTAATTTGGAACGAAGGGAGTACTAGATAACAATTTCATGCATAGTCAACATGCATCCTCAAGCAGTACAAAGTCATATCAACGGCCATCATCATATGTAGTTCTAGATGATATCGACGACGATCATCATATGTAGTTCTAGATAATATAGCCACACACACATATGTAGTTCTAGATGATATAGCCACACACACACACACATATGTAGTTCTAGATGATATCGAAGACAATCATCATCCTCAAGCCTGGGCGGTTGGTGTGTTGGAAATATGCCCTAGAGGCAATAATAAATTAGTTATTATTATATTTCCTTGTTCATGATAATTGTCTTTTATTCATGCTATAACTGTATTATCCGGAAATCGTAATACACGTGTGAATACATAGACCACAATATGTCCCTAGTGAGCCTCTAGTTGACTAGCTCGTTGTGATCAAAAGATAGTCATGGTTTCCTGGCTATGGACATTGGATGTCGTTGATAACGGGATCACATCATTAGGAGAATGATGTGATGGACAAGTCCCAATCCTAAGCCTAGCACTAAGATCGTGTAGTTCGTTTGCTAGAGCTTTTCTAATGTCAAGTATCTTTTGCTTAGACCATGAGATTGTGCAACTCCCGGATACCGTAGGAATGCTTTGGGTGTACCAAACGTCACAAGTAACTGGGTGGCTATAAAGGTGCATTACAGGTATCTCCGAAAGTATCTGTTGGGTTGGCATGAATCGAGACTGGGATTTGTCACTCCGTGTAAGCGGAGAGGTATCTCTGGGCCCACTCGGTAGGACATCATCATATGCGCAATGTGACCAAGGAGTTGATCACGGGATGATGTGTTACGGAACGAGTAAAGAGACTTGCCGGTAACGAGATTGAACAAGGTATAAGGATACCGACGATCGAATCTCGGGCAAGTAAAATACCGCTAGACAAAGGGAATTGTATACAGGATCGATTGAGTCCTTGACATCGTGGTTCATCCGATGAGATCATCGTGGAACATGTGGGAGCCAACATGGGTATCCAGATCCCGCTGTTGGTTATTGACCAGAGAACGTCTCGGTCATATCTACATGTCTCCCGAACCCGTAGGGTCTACACACTTAAGGTTCGATGACGCTAGGGTTATAAAGGAAGTTTGTATGTGGTTACCGAATGTTGTTCGGAGTCCCGGATGAGATCCTGGACGTCACGAGGAGTTCCGGAATGGTCCGGAGGTAAAGATTATATATGGGAAGTCCTATTTTGGCCACCGGAAAATGTTCGGGATTTTTCGGTATTGTACCGGGAAGGTTCTAGAAGGTTCCGGAGTGGGGCCCACCTGCATGGGGGGACCCACATGAACGTGGGTAGTGGGGGAAAGGCCCCACACCCCTGGTCAAGGCGCACCAAGATCCCCCCTTAGAAGGAATAAGATCATATCCCAAAGGGATAAGATCAAGATCCCTAAAAAGGGGGGATAACAATCGGTGGGGAAGGAAATGATGGGATTTCTTTCCTCCCACCTTAGCCAACGCACCAATGGACTTGGAGGGCAAGAAACCAGCCCCCTCCACCCCTATATATAGTGGGGAGGCGCATGGGAGCTTCACCCTTGCCCCTGGCGCAGCCCTCCCTCTCCCAAGTGCTCCTCCTCTCTCGCGGTGCTTGGCGAAGCCCTGCAGGATTGCCACGCTCCTCCACCACCACCACGCCGTTGTGATGCTGCTGGATGGAGTCTTCCTCAACCTCTCCCTCTCTCCTTGCTGGATCAAGGCGTGGGAGACGTCACCGGGCTGTACGTGTGTTGAACGCGGAGGTGCCGTCCGTTTGGCACTTGATCATCGGTGATTTGAATCACGACGAGTACGACTCCATCAACCCCGTTCACTTGAACGCTTCCGCTTAGCGATCTACAAGGGTATGTAGATGCACTCTCTTTCTACTCATTGCTGGTCTCTCCATAGATAGATCTTGGTGATACGTAGGAATTTTTTTGAATTTCTGCTACGTTCCCCAACAGTGGCATCATGAGCTAGGTCTATTGCGTAGATTCTTTGCACGAGTAGAACACAAAGTAGTTGTGGGCGTTGATGATGTTCAATATGCTTACCGTTACTAGTCCAATCTTGTTTCGACGGTATTGTGGGATGAAGCGGCCCGGACCGACCTTACACGTACTCTTACGTGAGACAGGTTCCACCGATTGACATGCACTTGGTGCATAACGTGGCTAGCGGGTGCCAGTCTCTCCCACTTTAGTCGGAACGGATTCGATGAAAAGGGTCCTTATGAAGGGTAAATAGCAATTGGCATATCACGTTGTGGTTTTGCGTAGGTAAGAAACGTTCTTGCTAGAAACCCATAGCAGCCACGTAAAACATGCAAACAACAATTAGAGGACGTCTAACTTGTTTTTGCAGGGTATGCTATGTGATGTGATATGGCCAAAGGATGTGATGAATGATATATGTGATGTATGAGATTGATCATGTTCTTGTAATAGGAATCACGACTTGCATGTCGATGAGTATGACAACCGGCAGGAGCCATAGGAGTTGTCTTTATTTATTGTATGACCTGCGTGTCATTGAACAACGCCATGTAATTACTTTACTTTATTTCTAATCGGTAGCCATAGTAGTAGAAGTAATAAGTTGGCGAGACGACTTCATGGAGACACGATGATGGAGATCATGATGATGGAGATCATGGTGTCATGCCGGTGACGATGATGATCATGGAGCCCCGAAGATGGAGATCAAAAGGAGCAAAATGATATTGGCCATATCATGTCACTATTTGATTGCATGTGATGTTTATCATGTTTATGCATCTTGTTTACTTAGGACGACGGTAGTAAATAAGATGATCCCTTACAACAATTTCAAGAAGTGTTCTCCCCTAACTGTGCACCGTTGCTACAGTTCGTCGCTTCTAAGCACCACGTGATGATCGGGTGTGATGGATTCTTACGTTCACATACAACGGGTGTAAGACAGTTTTACACAGCGAAAACACTTAGGGTTAACTTGACGAGCCTAGCATGTACAGACATGGCCTCGAAACACGGAGACCGAAAGGTCGAGCATGAGTCGTATAGTAGATACGATCAACATGAAGATGTTCACCGATGATGACTAGTCTGTCTCACGTGATGATCGGACACGGCCTAGTTGACTCGGATCATGTAATCACTTAGATGACCAGAGGGATGTCTATCTAAGTGGGAGTTCATAAGATGAACTTAATTATCCTGAACATAGTCAAAAGACCTTTTGCAAATTATGTCGTAGCTCACGCTTTAGTTCCACTGTTTAGATATGTTCCTAGAGAAAATATAGTTGAAAGTTGATAGTAGCAATTATGCGGACAGTAGAAAGCTTAATGCACCGCTCAGTGTGCTGAACCCCAAACGTCGTTTGTGGATGTTACGAACATCAGACATACACGTTTTGATAACTACGTGATAGTTCAGTGAAACGGTTTAGAGTTGAGGCACCAAAGATGTTTTTCGAAATATCGCGGAACATATGAGATGTTTCGAGGGCTGAAATTGGGATTTCAGGCTCGTGCCCACGTCAAGAGGTATAAGACCTCCGACGATTTTCTTAGCCTGCAAACTAATGGAGAAAAGCTCAATCGTTGAGCTTGTGCTCAGATTGTCTGAGTGCAACAATCACTTGAATCGAGTGGGAGTTGATCTTCCATATGAGATAGTGATGTTTCTCCAAAGTCATTGCCACCAAGCTGCTAGAGCTTTGTGATGAAATATAACATATCAGGGATAGATATGATGATCCTTGAGGTATTCACGATGTTTGACACCGCGAAAGTAGAAATCAAGAAGGAGCATCAATTGTTGATGGTTGGTGAAACCACTAGTTTCAAGAAGGGCAAGGGCTAGAAGGGATACTTCATGAAACGGAAAATCAGCTGCTGCTCTAGTGAAGAAACCCAAGGTTGAACCCAAACCCGAGACTAAGTGCTTCTGTAATAAGGGGAGAACCACTGGAGCAGAATTACCCTAGATACTTGGTAGATGAGAAGGCTGGCAAGGTCGATAGAAGTATATTGGATATACATTGTGTTGATGTGTACTTTACTAGTACTCCTAGTAGCACCAGGGTATTAGATACCGGTTCGGTTGCTAAGTGTTAGTAACTCGAAATAAAAGCTACGGAATTAACGGAGACTAGCTAAAGGTGAGCTGACGATATGTGTTGGAAATGTTTCCAAGGTTGATATGATCAAGCATCGCACGCTCCCTCTACCATCGAGATTGGTGTTTGCGTTGAGCATAGACATGATTGGGTTATGTCTATCGCAATGCGGTTATTCATTTAAGGAGAATAATGGTTACTCTGTTTATTTGAATAATACCTTGAATGGTCTTGCACCTAAAATGAATGGTTTATTGAATCTCGATCGTAGTGATACACATGTTCATGCCAAAAGATAGTAATGATAGTACCACCTACTTGTGGCACTGCCACGTAAGTCATATCGGTATAAAACGCATGAAGAAGCTCCATGTTGATGGATCTTTGGGCTCACTCGTTTTTGAAAAGTTTGAGACATGCGAACCATGTCTATTGGTATATATGCATGAAGAAACTCCATGCAAATGGACCGTTTGTACTCACTTGATCTTGAATCACTTGAGACATGCAAATCATACCACATGGGCAAGATGACTGAAATCCTCGGTTTTAGTAAAATGGAACAAGATAGAAACTTGTTGGAAGTAACACATTTTGATGTGTGCAGTCCAATGAGTGCTGAGGAATGCAGTGAATATCGTTATGTTCTTACTTCACAGATGATTCGAGTAGATGTTGAGAATATTTACTTGATGAAACACAAGTCTGAATTATTGAATGGTTCAAGTAATTTCAGAGTGAAGTAGAAGATCATCGTTACAAGAGGATGAAATGTCTATGATATGATCATAGAGATGAGTATCTGAGTTACAAGCTTTGGCACACAATTATGACATTGTGGAAATTGTTTCACAATTAATACCGCCTGGAACACCATAGTTTGATGGTGTGTCCGAACATCATAACTGCACCCTATTGGATATGATGCATACCATGATGTCTCTTATCGAGTTACCACTATCGTTCATGGGTTAGGCATTAGAGACAACCACATTCACTTTAAATAGGGCACCACGTAATTCCGTTGAGATGACACCGTATGAATTATGGTTTAGAGAAACCTAAGTTGTCATTTCGTAAAGGTTTGGGGCTGCGATGCTTATGTGAAAAAGTTTCAGGATTGATAAGCTCGAACCCAAAGAGGATAAAATGCATCTTCATAGGACACCCAAAACAGTTGGGTATACCTCCTAATTCAGATCCGAAAGCAATATGGATTGTTTCTTGAATCGGGTCCTTTCTCGAGAAAAGGTTTGTCTCGAAAAGTTGAGTGGGAGGATGGTGGAGACTTGATATGGTTATTGAACCATCACTTCAACCAGTGTGTATCAGGGCACAGGAAGTTGTTCCCGTGGCACCTACACCAATTGAAGTAGAAGCTTATGATAGTGATCATGAAGTTTCGGATCAAGTCACCGCCGTACCTCGTAGGGTGACAAGGATACGTACTACTTCAGAGTGGTACAGTAATCCTGTCTTGAAGGTCATGTTGCTAGACAACAATGAACCTATGAGCTATGGAGAAGTGATGGTGGGCCCAAATTCCGACAAATGGTTAGAAGCCATGAAATCCGAGATAGGATCCATGTATCAGAACAAAGCGTGGACTTTGGTGGACTTGCCCAAAGATCGGCAAGCCATTGAGATAAATGGATCTTTAAGAAGAAGACGGACGTGGATGGTAATGTCACCATCTATGAAGCTTGACTTGTGGCGAAGAGTTTTTCACAAGTTCAAGGAGTTGACTGCGATGAGATTTTCTCATCCGTAGCGATGCTTAAGTCCGTCGGATTCATGTTAGCATTAGCTGCATTTATGAAATCTGGCAGATGGATGACAAAACGAGTTTCCTTACCAGTCTTCGTATGGAAAGGTTGTATGTGATACAAATCAGAAAGTTTTTGTCGATCCTAAGGATGCTAAAAGGTATGCTAGCTCCAGCAATCCTTCCATGGACTGGAGTAAGCATCTCGGAGTTGGAATGTGCGCTTTGATAAGATGATCAAAGATTTTGGGTTTATACAAAGTTTATGAGAAACTTGTATTTCCAAAGAAGTGAGTGGGAGCACTATAGAATTTCTGATGAGTATATGTTGTTGACATGTTGTTGATCAGAAATGATGTAGAATTTCTAGAAAGCATATAGGGTTATTTGAAAACTGTTTTTCAATGGAAAACCTGGATTAGGCTACTTGAACAATAAGCATCAAGATCTATAAGATAGATCAAAATGCTTAATAGTACTTTTAAATGAGCACGTACCTTGACATAATCTTGAAGGTGTTCAAGATGGATCAGTCAAAGAAGGAGTTCTTGCCTGAGTTGTAAGGTATGAAGTTAAGACTTAAAGCTCGACCACGGCAGAAGAAAGAGGAAGGACAAAGGTCGTCCCCTATGCTTTTATCATAGGCTCTCTACAGTATGCTATGCTGTGTACCGCACCTGAAGTGTGCCTTGCCATGAGTCAGTCAAGGGGTACAAGAGTGATCCAAGAATGGATCACAGGACAACGGTCAAAGTTATCCTTAGTAACTAGTGGACTAAGGAATTTTCTCGATTATGGAGGTGATAAAGAGTTCGACGTAAAGAGTTACGTCGATGCAAGCTTAACACCTATCCGGATAGCTCTGAGTAGAGATACCGGATACGTATAATGGAGCAACTTTTAGTATAGCTCCAAGTAGAACAGTTATTTGGAATAGCTCCAAATAGAGCGTGGTAGCTACATCTAGGAGATGACATAGAGATTTGTAAAGCACACACGGATCTAAAAGGTTCAGACCCGTTGACTATAACCTCTCTCACAAGCATAACATGATCAAACCCAGAACTCATCGAGTGTTAATCACATGGTAAATGTGAACTAGATTATTGACTCTAGTAAACTCTTTGGGTGTTAGTCACATGGGGATGTGACCTTGAGTGTTAATCACATATCGATGTGAACTAGATTATTGACTCTAGTGCAAGTGGGAGACTGTTGGAAATATGCCCTAGAGGCAATAATAAATTAGTTATTATTATATTTCCTTGTTCATGATAATTGTCTTTTATTCATGCTATAACTGTATTATCCGGAAATCGTAATACACATGTGAATACATAGACCACAATATGTCCCTAGTGAGCCTCTAGTTGACTAGCTCGTTGTGATCAACAGATAGTCATGGTTTCCTGGCTATGGACATTGGATGTCGTTGATAACGGGATCACATCATTAGGAGAATGATGTGATGGACAAGACCCAATCCTAAGCCTAGCACTAAGATCGTGTAGTTCGTTTGCTAGAGCTTTTCTAATGTCAAGTATCTTTTCCTTAGACCATGAGATTGTGCAACTCCCGGATACCGTAGGAATGCTTTGGGTGTACCAAACGTCACAACGTAACTGGGTGGCTATAAAGGTGCATTACGGGTATCTCCGAAAGTATCTGTTGGGTTGGCATGAATCGAGACTGGGATTTGTCACTCCGTGTAAGCGGAGAGGTATCTCTGGGCCCACTCGGTAGGACATCATCATATGTGCAATGTGACCAAGGAGTTGATCACGGGATGATGTGTTACGGAACGAGTAAAGAGACTTGTCGGTAACGAGATTGAACAAGGTATAAGGATACCGACGATCGAATCTCGGGCAAGTAAAATACCGCTAGACAAAGGGAATTGTATACGGGATCGATTGAGTCCTTGACATCGTGGTTCATCCGATGAGATCATCGTGGAACATGTGGGAGCCAACATGGGTATCCAGATCCCGCTGTTGGTTATTTACCAGAGAACGTCTCGGTCATGTCTACATGTCTCCCGAACCCGTAGGGTCTACACACTTAAGGTTCGATGACGCTAGGGTTATAAAGGAAGTTTGCATGTGGTTACCGAATGTTGTTCGGAGTCCCGGATGAGATCCCGGATGTCACGAGGAGTTCCGGAATGGTCCGGAGGTAAAGATTTATATATGGGAAGTCCTATTTTGGCCACCGGAAAATGTTCGGGATTTTTCGGTATTGTACCGGGAAGGTTCTAGAAGGTTCCGGAGTGGGGCCCACCTGCATGGGGGGACCCACATGAATGTGGGTAGTGAGGGAAAGGCCCCACACCCCTGGTCAAGGCGCACCAAGATCCCCCCTTAGAAGGAATAAGATCATATCCCAAAGGGATAAGATCAAGATCCCTAAAAAGGGGGGATAACAATCGGTGGGGAAGGAAATGATGGGATTTCTTTCCTCCCACCTTAGCCAACGCCCCAATGGACTTGGAGGGCAAGAAACCAGCCCCCTCCACCCCTATATATAGTGGGGAGGCGCATGGGAGCTTCACCCTTGCCCCTGGCGCAGCCCTCCCTCTCCCAAGTGCTCCTCCTCTCTCGCGGTGCTTGGCGAAGCCCTGCAGGATTGCCACGCTCCTCCACCACCACCACGCCGTTGTGTTGCTGCTGGATCGAGTCTTCCTCAACCTCTCCCTCTCTCCTTGCTGGATCAAGGCGTGGGAGACGTCACCGGGTTGTGCGTGTGTTGAACGCGGAGGTGCCGTCCGTTCGGCACTTGATCATCGGTGATTTGAATCACGACGAGTACGACTCCATCAACCCCGTTCACTTGAACGCTTCCGCTTAGCGATCTACAAGGGTATGTAGATGCACTCTCTTTCTACTCGTTGCTGGTCTCTCCATAGATAGATCTTGGTGATACGTAGGAAATTTTTTGAATTTCTGCTACGTTCCCCAACATGGTGTTCCTGATAGTAATTAGGATGGCCTGTCCAACACGAAGATTCTTGCCATCAAGGAATTTCTTCCACCCAACCGAATTTAAGTGTGTGCGACCGTCCGTGTCCACGCGGTAAGTACAGGTTGTGACGGAGCCCCTTGCAGTAAGGCGTAGTCCAGCTGAGCCTTCTTCATCAGGCTCGATACCATAACTCAGAGATATGCTCTTTGCCAATTTCTGAATAAGAAAAACATATCAATTAAAAATAGCCTCGCAAATAAGTACATATGGATTATCTACACTATTAATAGTTTCCTTAGATTCTACACTAATAAGCATGTGATCAAACTCTACACTAAAACATATCATCGACTAGATTCCACACAACATACCATATCATTGGACTGTACACTAAGTAATTCATTGGATAATTTGCATTTGTAAGTATAACATACCATATCATGTCGATCAACCATGGTATTTGTCAAGCGGGTCATGAATGGCACCCCGACAAAGTCAGCACGTGGCGGAATTATGTCCCACAGGTTGGACACCTCCTCCTCACTCAGGCTTCATGAAGTGGGTCCTCATCATCTTCATCGAGTGGGTCCTCATTATCTTCATCATCTTCGTCATCTTCATCATCTTCCACCAGGTTGAGATAAATGACAGCTAGCTTGGGTCTTTCTGCTCGGAAGGAGAAGCTGATCAACTCACCACCAGTAAGACGCATGCGAGCGACGAAACGGGCCCATCCATCTCCTTCAATCTGCGCCATATTGCGTCCTTTCTCGACCTCCATAGTGTACGGCCCCCCAGGAGCCTCAAATGTCACAGTGTCTCCTGTCAGCTTGTTGGATTTCAACCTCACATTGCATGGGACGATCTGTGTAAAATAAGCAAAATGACACAATGCAGTAATGCCAACACTAAAAATAAAATAGTTATTACATTTCATCTAATTTCTTACCGCCGCATGACGAAAACTCGGCTGGAAGTAGATGCCGAATAGCTTGCCAGTTGCAAGGCTGCTGGCGCATCTTGACTTGCACAGTCGACATAGTGGTGGTGGTGGTGGCGCCATTTTTCCTAAAGCAATATGAGCAAAGGATTAATGATCAACTAAATGAAAATGTTCTAAGTGAACTAAATCAACTAGCCTACTAAATCAACTAAATCAACTAAATCAAAATGTTCTAAATCAACTAAATCAACTAGCCTACTAAATCAACTAAATCAAAATGTTCTAAGTCAACTAAATCAACTAGCCTACTAAATCAACTAAATCATATCAATTAAATCAAAATGTTGCATATGAACTAGCCTACTAAATCAACTAAATCAAAAGGTTCTAAGTCAATTAAATCAAAATGTTCTAAATCAACTAAATGAACTAGCCTCGCTACTAAATCAACTAAATCAAAATGTTCTAAGTCAACTAAATCAAAATATTCTAAATCAACTAAATGAACTAGCCTAGCTACTAAATCAACTAAATCAAAATGTTCTAAGTCAACTAAATCAACTAAATGAACTAGCCTACTAAATCAACTAAATCAAAATGTTCTAAATCAACTAAATCATATCGACTAAATCAAAATGTTGCATATGAGCAGGAGGGAGAAGGAGGGGCGACTCGAGAAGGGAGAAGAGAGTAGGATGGAGGAGGAAGGCGGAGCGAGGAGGGGCCGGCCGGCGCGGCCAGTTGAGGAAGGACGGAGGAGGAAGGCGGAGCGAGGAGGGACCGACCGGCGCGGCCAGTTGAGGGAGGACGGAGGAAGGCGGAGCGAGGAGGGGCCGGCCAGCGGCGAGTGGAGAGGGAGGACGGAGGAGGAGGCCGGTACCGAGTCCAGCAAGGAGGAGGAGGTGACGGCGCGCGGCGCAGACGGAGGAGGGGCGACGGGGGTGGACCGGCACGCGGCGCAGACGGAGGATTGAGTGTGTGACTGAGTGGATCGGATAGAGGAGATGGGGGGTGGGAGATGAATGGCTTACCAGTAGCGCGCTGTTGGAAAAGACGCTACTGCTAAGCTATCTAGCAGCAGCGCCTTTCACAATAAAGCGTTGCTGGTATGTGTCAACATGTAAAAATAAACTTTGGTCAATATATCAAAAATACATTGATCATCAATGATCTTTTTGTGTACAATCTGATTTGTCAATATGAGTCCTCACTGGTTTAGGAACAGGTGAAGACTCATATTGCAACCACAAATTCTACACATAGAGTTCAATGAAGACCAAGTGCTTGTCAAAGTTTGAGAAGTAACATATTTAAGGTGGTAGAAACTCTCTTCACGGAGCGAGGTGGGACTGAATTTTTGTAGGAAACTTAGCAGTAGCGCTTATCTGAGAAATGCGCTGCTACTATGCTACGTAGCAGTAGCGCGTCTCTCCATAACATGTTGCTGCTATAACTAGCCTCGCGACGGCCTCGTGGGAATTATAGCAGCAGCGCGTCTTTGAGAGGGCGCGCTACTGCTATATTTGTTTCAGCAGCGAGTTTCGGCTATGCACGCTACTGCTAATTAGCAGCAGCGACTTATTTTAAAGCGCGCTGCTGATAAGATTCTGTGTATAGGCTTTTCCCTAGTAATGCGAAACTGAACGTGTTTTTCTAAACATGCATGCCAAGCAAGTTTCCCCTGCCCCTTTTATGTGTTCAACAAGTCAACTAAGACATATTTTCTGGCCAACTAATACATGATTCTAGCCAACTGAACATGCATGCTTGCCAACTGGATATATTCTCCCTGGCCAACTGAAACGTCTATTCTAGCCAGCTGAACACATTGACTATTCAACGGAACATGCATGCTGGCCAACTGATATATGCATCCTGGCCAACTGAAACATCTATTCTAGCCAGCTAAACACATTGACTGTGCAACAGAACATGCATCCTGGCCAAGCTGATATATGCATCCTGGCCAACTGAAATGTCTATTCTAGCCAGCTAAATACATTGGTTGTGCAACAGAACATGCATCCTGGCCAAAATGATATATGGATCCATGATAATTCAAACATCTATTTTAGCCAACTGAACACATTGACTGTGCAACTGAACATGCATGCTAGCCAACTGATATATGCATCCTAGGAAAATTGAAACATCTATTCTATCCAACTGAATACATGGACTGTGCAACTGAACATGCATGCTGGTCAACTGATATATGCATCCTGGGAAATTGAAACATCTATTCTAGCAAAACTGAACACATTGACTGTCAAACTAAACTTGCATGTTGGCCAACTGATATATGCATCCTAGCCAACTCAAAGATCTATTCTAGCCAAAACCAAAAACCTGCAGTACGGCAACTTCTGCAGCAATATGTGCAACAGATAAATAAACAAGGTTATTGAAGCCATAAAACCACATTAAAGTATTCACGCATATATTGCTTGTCCCGCACATATATTCTGGTAGCACACCTATTGCAAAGCTATAGTGTAAAAATATGTTCAAATATACTGGAAGTACACTACAAGAAATATGTCAACTTGTGACCTTGACTATTGGTCACTGAAAGGTCACAAATTTCCATTTATGACCTTTTTGTGACCAAAAACAGAAGGTCAAAAGCTGGCCGTCGTAAACTGACTATAGCGACCTTTCTTCTAGAATGGTCAAAGACGTTTACGACCGAAATACGTGTACTGTGGCGTTTTGGTCACTAGCAACCTCCCCAGGCCACGTAGGCATCCAGCGTGGCAATCTAACGTGGCACAAGATTCAGCCCGG
Organism: Triticum timopheevii; assembly: GCA_963921465.1. Classification (NCBI taxonomy): domain Eukaryota; kingdom Viridiplantae; phylum Streptophyta; class Magnoliopsida; order Poales; family Poaceae; genus Triticum; species Triticum timopheevii. The sequence continues at coordinate 527,207,501 of OY997272.1, read as the reverse complement.
TCCAATTCGATTTTCTACATGGGCCTAGCCCAACAATTCGGCCTTTTCAATATATATTTATTTCTGTTAATTTTCACTAGCTACATGGGCCTGGCCCATTTTATTTTCTAGGACGTTGCCTTCTATAATTCATTTCTTCTTTGGGCCTCGGCCCTTTTACAATCCAATCTATTTTAGGCCTCCACAACATACATTTAGAAGCTTGACATCTCAGCATGTACAAATGTATCCAAACCATTTTATTTCTTTCAACACAAAAGGATTCATTACACAGCCACGATAATAGATAGTAGATACATTCGACAGAGACTGAATTAACATAGAAATGAAGCAACAAAGGGCAGTCTGAGAAAAGGAACTACATGGGACTACAACAACATGGGACTAGAGCTGCCATTTCTATTTCTACCAGCATTTGTAGACGCTTGCAAGAGAGGGAGAGAGATCATCCATCATCAATCAGTGACAGTAGCGACGTTCGAGACACCCCCTCCCCCTGCTGCTTCGCGTGCCTGCTACTGCTTGTTGTGCCGGATCACTAGTCGCCCTGCACACAAGAATTTTAGCTTTACATAAGGTTTACAAGAACAGGACCCTGATACATCAGATTGACATTCACAAGTTATTTTCATTTTTATTAAGAACTGTTTCACACCATTTACATTACTAGTTATGTATTGACATACTTATCTAAAAGAACATATACAGAAACATATGAATTTTATTTCTGAATACCAATACAGAAGTACTAAAAAAACAAGACTAAAAATCAGTAGAAGGTAACAAGAGCTCATTACACAAGTTTTGCTAGCAATTAGGGGACCCTGGTTCCTATACTGACCACATTTGGGCATATCCTACCCTACCAGTGGCTAAATAATGCAACTTTATGACTGTCAAGTAGGCCTACAGATCGATGATGGAGCAGACTCAAACATTACAAACACAACAGCTGATGCGCGCCATGGAGCATGATCGGAATGTTGTTCCTCGTTTATTAAACTTAACGACAAGAAAAGCACTCAGGTTGCATCTTTCGCAGACACGACAACATACATGAGCCAAATTAACAAACAAGAGGTGCAGATCTGGAACCAGTCGTCATCATCAAATGAAGCATTTCATCACCGTGCACTGATTGAAGGGGACATGCTAATCTATACCAATGTTGATGACCCCCACAAACAGACCACCATGGCTCAACACACCGACTGGCCAGAGTCTTACCTTTGTTTTAGCCATGCACGCTAGCTGTTGAGCAGAGCAGAGCAGCGGGAGGAGAACTGTCACAGCAAGAAGAGAAGGTTCCTTGACTTGACGACCACCAGATGTACATCATGCCTGCCCAGAGTAAATAGAAGGAGAACGAGTGAGATAATGCAGCAAGGAGAGACAGTGAAGATAGTTCTTGAAGGTCAGAAGATAATACACCAAATGTGCATGAAAGACAATACAGTAAACACCATCTTGTTTATAGCAAGGCAATATAGTAGCATGTCTCTAGCACATCATCTCGTTTAAAGAATGCATTCAGGCAAGAAATGGACAGTTGGTCTAATTTTCTCACACTTGGCATTTTCACAGTTAACACCATAATGTAAAACACCAAGCTGCTCCAGGCTGGCCAATTGACTCATACTACTGGCCAAACAAAGTAAACTACTACCAAAATAAGAACCAGACATGGCAAGCAAACCACTGGGTTGCTCTTATTGACGATAATCACAGTAGGAAATAATCCCAAACGATTGGACAACATTGAATTCTGCACTAGAATCAAGTGGATTCTGCAAAATTACATTGCTACAAAAGCACAATCACATGGCACAGATCGCTGCTGAAATGAACCACTACTTTTGATATGTCAGTTTACCAAAAGAAAAACACAAGTTCAGTTGTTACAACCAAAGAACTAACAGGGCTTTGGCAATCATTCAACAATTCCCATCTAGCCAGCAGCAATACCACTAGTACTTAACCAAAGTCAACAAGTAGTAAGCAACAGAACCAGCTAGTAGATACAAGCAACGCACTCTAAACAGGAATTGATTTTGATGTCAGTTTCTAGTTTACCAAAAGAAACTGACATATGTAGCATCAAGGAACACCTGCAGCTGCAGCATCGATTTGATTGTGAGGAAATTTGTGGAGGGGTATGGGTGAGACAGTGTAGTGGGGAGAGAAATCTCAAGTACCTCAACTCAGCGGCGTTAGGAACGGACGATGACAGCATCCTGCGCCGGCGTCCCTTGTACGGCACCAGACACGGCTGCGTCGCTGCCGGTAGAGGGCTCTCCCGACGCGCGACCATCAAGAAGGAGGTGAGCAGGCCCGGCTCGATGGCGCAGACGGGGGAGTGCGGTCGGAGACGGCGGAACCGGCGACGCAGCTGATCTGGATATGGATCAACGGTGGGATACCTACATCAAGATTCAAGAATCAAGGTTTCATCAGTAAATCATAAGAAAGAAAATCTCAACTCAAGTTTCTTGAATCAACTAGACTTCACTGTGTAGGTACTACCAAGTACCAACAACTTAAATGGCTAAGTACCACGCTTTAGTTCTACATCTATACAGTTCTATATTTACCAGCCCAATTTCCCACAGACCGATTCACAGTTATTATAGCTTGCAGGTTAAGCCTTGGGAATCAAAGGAAATACACATCATAAATGCTAGGTACATGTTTGTACAGCACTACAATGTTCCACACTTATTTTGCACAAAAAACCATAGGAGGTTTGTTGTACTCGATTAGGAAACAGTGATAATGGCGGGGTGAATAATTTCATCTGCGCATCTACAAGGATGACATTGTGAGGTACTAGCACACACAAAGCACTAGTTTACCAATCAGGCTATCGCTGCTCGAAATGCATTGCTCGTTGCTAGAATTCACTGCCAAGGTACTAACAAAATAATAAATACCTAAGTGTCAAGCTACAGATCTACATTTCTACATGTTCTCAAGCAGAAAAAATGCTTTGTGTGTGCACTGTGTGCCTACTCCGGCCTCCTTACATTGCAGATCAGCTTCCCATGGAAACCACCAGCCTCCAAGAGGTTGTCTTTCACCATCATGGTGCTGATCTTCCCCTGGACAAGGGCCGACCTCCCTGCATATCCTGCACAGTGTGGTCGCACAGTGGATCAGAGATTGACCGAAATTCCGACGATAGAGGACTATCACATCGCTCTGTGGTAGATCACCTGATTTGGGCCTGCCACGTTGAGCACTTCTTTTCCTTTGCGGAGTAAGGACGACCAATGCATCACAGAATAGTTCTACATCACGTACACAACATGCTTGGAAGTAGCCCACAGGATGTTCCTCAGCTGCACATGTACAAGTATACGGTTAGTGCGTTCGTACCAGAATTCTTCTTAAAACTCTATAGAAATACAATGATGCAAATGAGTGCCATTTTATTCAAGCACACCAAATTCTACTGCGATAACAAACAAGATCGCCCGATGGAGGACATAACAGTGAGCTTCTATTAAAATTTCTTGGGTAATTACAACTATGTGATTCTACTGTTAATCTAGATCTCCTTCAGGTTTTGATTCATTTAATCAAACAATAGAACACAACTGCTGGAAACTGTTAAGACATACATATTATGTGCACGCCAAAAAATAGCAGATCTGTGAAGGGGGGTGTCTATTAGCAAATTTTGGTCTAAATACAACTTAGGCAGGCAAATGCTTAGTGTAACTAATGAACTGATGTTGTTTGCGTTTCTGAACTTTGCTAAATGAACTCTAGACGAATACACCAAAAACTAATGAACTCTATCTCCACAGACTCCATCTCTAGACAAATGATACATTCTCATTCACATTCACTGGAGAATAATCAACATCACTATTGGCAGTTTGTGGCACCTTCAAGATTTATATATATATATAAACAAAATTTTCAACGGTGGGCAATCAGTCAATTAGGCACCCAAACACAATAGTAGTATAATCGTCGCTAGCCCAGCTACTCAGATCGGATCGATGAGGCCAACTACTAATCATAATGTTTCCCCTGCCTGCTATGGATCCTTGCTGCTAACAACCCATCCAGACTCCCTTGCAAGATGCCAAAAAGAATCGGATCGATCGGAAATAGCTACTGGACAACGGCCTACTGCTAGTGCTAGCCATCAGTGGGGATAGATCGGACTGAGTAATTACCTATGATGGCGGCCACGCACGGCTCGGCGAAGTGCCCACTGCATATGACCACGGCATCAAACCTCCTCCTCCAGCTCGCTGCCAGCGCAGGCGAGCCTCACCCTCCAGCCCACGTCGTCGTCCCTGCTGCGGCGGACGCTCACCACCTCCGTCCCGAACCGGACCAGCCTGAGGGGTCGAACCGCCGCGCAAACTCCTCGAGGTACCGTGGGTCGGCGGAGGAGCGGTCCGCGACGACGACTACCGCGTCCCGAAGATCTTGGCCGCGATCTCCTCGTTCTACGGTGGCAAGTTGGATCTGGGAGTGGGGAGAGGATCTGGGATGGGGAGGGGAGGTGTGGCGGAGGTGGGTGGTGGCGAGGAGAGGGGTGGGTGGTAGAGGTGGGTGGCGGCGGGGGAGGGGTGGTTGGCGGCGGGGGGAGGGGAGGAGTCTGGATCGGGGAGTGCTAGGGTTTGCCCGCGGGGGAGAGAAGGACGGGACAAGGAGTGGTGTGCGGGGGAGAGAGGAGCTCCCGGTGGGTGGGTGAGAGGGTGAGAGGGTGTGGGCCGTTGGATCCGGGAGTATCCAATGGTCTCTAATGCTTGATCCGCGTGACATACTCGTAGACCAATCAGAACAAAGTACAGGATTTGATGACGTTATGACCATCTAAATTGGTTGCAATCGATTAACAATAGGTGGCTGATACGAGTCAGTCAGATGATTTTGTCTAGAAATCATCCGCCTAGCTAGGCGCTTGATCTACGCATTGGTGATCGTTCGATCACATCAATATGTCACGACAGCACCGAGCAACTTCAACGCAGCACCGATGACATCCCCACGAAGCTCCATTGCGGCTCTCAACGACGCGCCAAGAGCTCCAACGCAGCACCACGGTGTCCGGCGAAGCTCCATTACAGCGTCGGGGGAGCTCCAATGCAGCACCACGACGCCCCGCGGTAAGTTCCCTTCTCTTTTTATGACAACGTCTAAGTACGATTCCCTCGAATAACTAGAGGTACTTTCATACTAGGTGGGATTTTCGTCGATTCACTAGAAAGCGGGTCAAATTTTAACTACAGCTGCCTCATAGTTTGTTCAAATGATCTAATATTATGCACAAGGGTGCATCTTGGAATGGTAAACAATGTTGTCTAAGGAAGTTTTCATTTTTTTGCACGGAAAATTCATTTTCCATTTTCCGAGTGCCCGAAACGAGGCTTTTTTTGGGAAGGACCTACCATATATTTGTTGCAAAATTGGACCAAATCAATTTTATAAAATACTAGGCCAAATTTAATGCACAATTGACCAAATGTTTGGGTGTAAAAAGCTTTGATCCACCTCTCGTGAAAAAGACAAATTCCCGCCGATTCAGCTGGAAGCGGGTCAAATTTCAACTGTACTTGCCTCATAGTTTGCTATTTATTTTTTCCAAAAATCATTTCTAGGTACATAAGTATCTATTTAATCAGAGAAACACCAAAAAATTTCCAAGATTCAACCACTAGCTAGGAACGCTCAAGCCCTCCGTTTTGACCGCATTTTGAAACGGGCATAAAAAATTCAAAAAAAATCAAAAAATTGGAAAGCCTTCGCATTGTGTCATTATATGTGGCCAAGTTCACAGGAAAATTAATAAACTTGTAATACGGCAATTATTTTAAAAAAGTGTTCTCAGAAATGAGATATCATGCGTGAAGATTCATGGCTTTCAAGCCAAATGATCAATCTTATGGCCACATTCATGGCATAGTTTGTTCAAATGATCTCATATTGTGCACAAGGGTGCATATTGGAATGGCAAACAATGTTGCCTAAGGAAGATTTCATTTTCTTTGGACGAAAAAACCATTTTTCATTTTCCGAGTGCCCTAAAGGAGATTTTTTTATGAAGGACCTCCCAAATAATTGTTGCAAAATTGGACCAAATCAATTTTCTAAAATACTAGGACATATTTAATGCGCAATTGACAAAATGGTAGGGTGCAAAAAGTTTTGATCCACCTCTCGTGAAAAAGACAAATTTCCGCCGATTCAGCTAGAAACGGGTCAAATTTGAACTACAGCTGCCTCATAGTTTGCTCTTTATTTTTTCCAAAAATCATTTCTAGGTAAATAAGTATCTATTTAATCATAGAAACACCAAAAAAAATCCAAGATTCAACCACTAGCTAGGAACAGTCAAGCCCGCCGTTTTGACCGCATTTTGAAACGGGCATAAAAAATTCAAAAAAAAATCAAAAAATTGGAAAACCTTCGCATTGTGTCATTATATGTGACCAAGTTTCCAGGAAAAATAATAAACTTGTAATACGGTAATTATTTTAAAAAAGTGTTCTCAGAAATGAGCTATCATGCGTGAAGATTCGTGGCTTTCAAGCCAAATGATCAATCTTATGGCCACATTCATGGCATAGTTTGTTCAAATGATCTCATATTGTGCACAAGGGTATATCTTGGAATTCCAAACAATGTTGCCTAAGGAAGTTTTCATTTTCTTTGCACGGAAATTTCATTTTTCATTTTCCGTGTGCCCAAAAGGAGGTTTTTTTGTGAAGGAACTACCAAATAATTATTGCAGAAATGGAACAAATCAATTTTATAAAATACTATGCCATATATAATGCACAATTGACAAAATGGTTGTGTGAAAAAAGTTTTGATCCACCTCTGGTGAAAAAGACAAATTGCTGTCGATTCAGCTGGAAATGGGTCAAATTTGAACTGCAGCTGCCTCATAGTTTGTTATTTATTTTTTCCAAAAATCATTTCTAGGTACATAAGTATCTATTTAATCAGAGAAACACCAACAAAATTCCAAGATTCAACCACTAGCTTGGAACGGTCATTCCCGCCGTTTTGATCGCATTTTGAAACGGGCATAAAAAATTCAAAAAAAAATCAAAAAATTGGGAAACCTTCGCATTGTGTCATCATATGTGGCCAAGTTCCTAGAAACTTGTAATATAGCAATTATTTTAAAAAAGTGTTCCCAGAAACGAGTTATCATGTGTGGAGATCAATGGCTTTCAAGCCAAATGATCAATCGTATGGCCACATTCATGGCATAGTTTGTTCAAATGATCTCATATTGTGCACAAGAGTGCATATTGGAATGGCAAACAATGTTGCCTAAGGAAGTTTTCATTTTCGTTGGACGAAAAAACCATTTTCCATTTTTCAAGTGCCCAAAAGGAGGTTTTTTTGTGAAGGAACTACCAAATAATTTTTGCAAAATTGGACCAAATCAATTTTATAAAATACTAGACCATATTTAATGCACAATTGACAAAATGGTTGGGTGTAAAAAGTTTTGATCCACCTCTCGCAAAAAAGACAAATTTCCGACTATTTAGCTGGAAGCGGGTCAAATTTGAACTGCAGCTGCCTCATAGTTTGCAATTTGTTTTTTACAAAAATCATTTCTAGGTACATAAGTATCTATTTAATCATAAATACATGGTTTGGTGGCGATATGTCGAGGTTTGGGCGGTGGCCGAGGGCCCCGACTCTAGAGCGCGTAAACTCGCATGCCCGTCGCGTGGTCACTGCGTGACCGTAATGTTGCCATGTGTTCTGGGCGTCCTAGGCATGTCTAGTGGGTTGGGCACTCCCCAGGTTGGTGCTAGGAAGAAAATTACAACATAAGATTCTCACGAGGAGACCAATCGATGCTCAAACATGAATTAGCAGCCAAGTGTTTGATTAGCGGTACGGAAATGTACATGGCTAATGGGCGTGAGTTTTGGCTGAGGATGATCAGTTACTAAGAAGACCATTTTCACAAATTTTCAGCTCAAAAGGAGGAGCCTAGGTGGTACTTGCTTTGCAAACCACCACACTGGACATAAATACGAATGTTGAAGCTCGGCTCAAAATAATGAATGGATTGAGCTGGCATTTGGTGGAGAATGGTTATTTGGGCATAGGAAAGCACTGTAGAAAATGGATACTATTTGGACATGCCAAAGTGGTACTTCCTTCACAAACTGTTACTCTGAACAGAATAGGAAAAATGAATATTTTTGAATTATTTTTGAACTAGGCAAGGAAGGTTTTTACATATTTGATGAAGATATGAACCAAAGAATTTATGAGATTTTTTTTGGGAATTTTGGGAATGACAGAAATATAGGTTGCTTCACAACCTAGGGCAAAAACTGCCACATGGACATGACACATAGGCAAAACTGATGTGGTGGCGCCTAGTCATAGCAACCCACCACAATTTACAAGGCTATGACCATCTATATTGGTCGTTAACAACTAGAAATAAGGCAGCGGACTAGCGCTGTTAGCTTTATGACCATTTCATGTAAGGAAATTATGACCTTTCTGACCAAAATGGTCGCAATGGTTAAGGGTTTGGAGCCCCTCGAACAGCTTTTGACCAATTGGTCTCAAATGGTCATAAATCTATGATCAATTCTTCCAGGGGCACTGACAGAAGGTCATAAGTTGACATATTTCTTGTAGTGGTAGAAACAGAAACGGCGACGAAAAACATATATCTATAGCCTGTCATCAAATTCTTCTTTCTTCTTTCACATGGATTTTGCATCTAAAAAAGTAGCATCAAATTTTGTCCCAATTATGTGCAGCAAAATCTGAATAAGCTCCTTGCCAACGGAAACCCTGCGGATCATTGCAACAAAAGCAGAGGAAAAAGTCAGAAAACTCTGTGGTAAAAAGAAGTCAAGTTATTGCCAACTATTTACTACAAACAGTGCAACTAACATAACAACTCTGTGCAAAAACAAAAAAATGCATGCATGTTATAATAAAAGATTCTGCTGCAGACATGTTGCTTTTGGAACTAAGATTGTCATAAAATGGTGTGCAACTGCCTATTTACTAAGTTTTTAGGTTGTTTGAAACACTCTTTTCTATGATTAACAACTGATGACATCACTTTCTTCTTTTTTATATGTGCAGTGAGTGTGTGGCAGCATCCAAAAAAGGGGAAAAATGCTTGATCTCAATGAGTTGCCTCCTGATCTCAATAAGCTTCCTCATGATACGGATCAACAGCAACCCAACATACCACAAGGAAACTGTACAGAAAATGTTCGATCTGTTTACTAAACGCAGGCAAGTCATGGTGGAAACCCTTTGGGCCATGACAATGTGGCAGGCCAGCCATCAACCCATGGTGCCCCTGTAGTTGTGTCTTTGTAGTCAGAGAGCCATACTCTAGATGACACGGGAACCGAGGCAAATGTTCTTGGTCCAACCAGGACTGAGCTAGGAGCTGGGGCTGTTGACGGAGGTGTGCAAGAAGAAGAAGGAGAGGATGAGGCTGGTTCTCAACCTATGGAACCCTATGTTGGCATGAGGTTTGACAGCCTTCAAATTGCTAAGGATCACTACAATAGCTATGCACTACGGATGGATTTCTCTATCAAGATGAACACATCTAGACGGACACCCCGCACCAATGAGTTGATAAAACAACAGTTTTACTGCAACAAGTTCAAGATGGTGCAATGAGGCAGTCAATACAGAGCATCTTTCCAACCACCGTGCACCGCTGTTGTCGATGGCACATCATGAAAAAGGCTCAGGAAAAAGTTGGTTGGCTGCTATGCCGGAATCCAGGACTCTCTGATGATTTCAACAAGTGTGTTGACTTCAGCTTCACTATAGACGAGTTTGAGCGGAATTGGGCTGGGTTAATGGTGAAGTACGAGGCTATGACACACACGCACTTTGAGAAGTTGTATGAATACAGGTCAACTTGGGTGCCGTGGTACTTCAAGCACAGGTTCTTCCCGTTCCTACAGTCTACAAAGCGTAGTGAGGGGTTCAACGCCATCCTGAAAAGATATGTGAACCCACACAACTCAATGCTGAACTTCGTCAAGCAATATGAAAAAATCCAGAACCACATCCTTGCCAAGGAAGGCTGCAATGATTACAGGACAAAAAACCTTGAGATTGAGCTATGGTCCAACTTCCCAATAGATAAGCAAGCTTACAAAACCTATACTAGGGACCTTTACCGCAAGTTCAGAGAAGAGTTTGAGCTGATTGGACGTTATAATGCATTCCAAGTTGGTGCTGATATATTTGAGCTCAGACCGAACCAGGAATTTGTTACCAAATATGGTTCTCGAAACTACTTGGTGCAGGCAAGGGTCGAGGAGGGTTCCTATTTGTGTGAGTGCTATAAAATGGACAAGGACGACATCCTCTATTGCCACATCCTCAAGGTGTTCACCCATATTGGGGTTGATGTCATACCGAAAAGGTACCTGCTAAGACGGTGGACACCTACTGCTGTACCTAGTGCGCCAGGGACTGGTTATGAGCAACCGGATGAAATGCCTCCTCAGTCAAAGAAGAAGATAAGGGAGAGGAACATTATATACGATTTTCGGAAACTAGCAAAGTTTGCGAGTGGTTCTGATCCAGCACAAGCTAGCATATGCGCGCAGCACGTACCGAGATCGGCCACCTGAACAAGTCCAAGAAAAAGAAAAAACCGACTGCTGCCACGGGGTCATCAGATGATGGCAACCCTCGAGGACCTCCTCCATCTCCAGGTAGCAATCAGGGGGCTCATTATCCAGGTAATTACCTACCCCAACTCCTGATCTAACTAGGTGTGTAACTTCAGTTGCACACATCATTGTGCCCAGTTGCACACATCATGGTGGCTAGTTGCACAGAAACATGTTGCCTAGTTGCGCATGCTGTGTTAGTTCAAGCATCGAGATAACACAACTAACTTGTTTTTCCTGTTCTGAATATAGATGATGTCAACCCTCAAGGACATCCTCCACCTCCTGGCCCTACAGGTAGCACTCAGGGGCCTCATCGCCCAGGTAATTACATGCCCCAACTCCCCATCAAACTAGGTCTGTAACTCGAATTGCACACATCATGGTGCTCAGTTGCATAGAAAACAGGCTACCTAGTTGCTAACTTGTTTGTCCTATCCTGGCTATAGGTGATGCCAACCCTCAAAGACCTCCTCCCCCGCCTGGCCCAACTAGCAGTGCCTTGCGTGCTACTCCCAATGGACCTACAGGCAGGACTCAGGGGGCTCATCACCTAGGTAAAATACCTTCCCCAACTCCCAACAAAACTAGGGTGTGTGACTTCAGTTGCACATATCATACTGCCCAGTTGCACAGAACATGCTGCCTAGTTGTGTGTGATGTGTTAGTTTGAGGATCTAAAAATCTAACTTGTTTTTCCTGTTCTACCCATAGGCGATTACAATCCAAGTACCATCACGGGCCGTGCTACTACATGTTTTTTTTCAACTTAACTTGCACACAGCAACCAGTTAGTTGCACAGCATGGGCTGTGTGGTTGCAGAGAACATCAGTGCTGGTTGCACAACAAAAAAAGTACTAAATTTTTTATATGATTATTACACAGGTGATCGTGATGGTCCTACTGCCCCGTTGGAGGCTGCATCCCCTGCACAAGCTTCTGATGATTTTGTGCCCAGGGATCCTCCAAGGTCTACTACAAAGGGTAGGGCAAAAAGTCGACGGTACAAATCGGCGCTGGAGCTACACCCAAAGAAGAAAAACAAATGCAGACAGTGCCAATCTACAGAGCACACTACTGGTGTGTGTCCACTCAGGCTACTGTGATTCTGTTTCACCGTTTGTAAATTTGAGACAAAAAAGGAAAAGAATGATGTTTTTTAGCAATGTTGGGACCAAGTGGACACATTCAACATCTATGATTTCTCTTTATCTAATTTATGCTCCTTGAATTAGTTCATGCACTGTGTAAAAAAAGGTTGCTATTTGTGCCTTTGTTGGCACTGTTTAAATATTTAGTTGTTGAACAATTGTATGTCCAGTGCTCCTAATGTATCAACAAAAGTGATGATATTGACTTGCAAACGGAATTGCTACTAGTGTGCAACTACAAAATCTGCTTAAAAATTGTGCAAACCAGCAACTACCTCCATGGAGCAGAGAAAGAAAAAGAGTACTGACCTAGTCCTTGTCGTATCTCAGCAACTTCCTCCATGGGGCAGTGTTCTGCATGTTGGTGATCCAGTCATATGCCAGCTTCTTCCTGATCTTGAGTACTTCCTTGGGTTCGTAGTTGGGCAGTTGGCTACCATTCCACTCGGTGGCGTTAAGCAGTGCGAACAGCCCACACTCATTACTGTGATGGGCAAGAAAAGAAAATTTGTCACATAAAATTAAAACCAATAAAGATAATGCACTCTGTGCAACTGCTTATGTTCTACTGTGCAACTGTTTATGTTCTACTGTGCAACTGCTTATGTGCCACTGTGCAACTGCTTATGTGCCACTCTGCAACTAGCTAGATAATCCATTAGAAACTCATAAAAATGATAAACAGATTGCAGACTAGTACTGTGTCTTAAAAAACTAAAGATTGCACATGTAGAAAAATTTAAAAACTACAAAATGATGGTAAGAAATTGAGAAGAGAGCCATGCTTATTGTCTTACTTGCCGAGCTGCTTCGGTACGTCAATGTCAATAATCTGGAAGTGCTCAATGCTGAACTTTGGGTAATGCTTCCTCCATAGCTGGCGTACTACCCCCGCGATGGTAGAGGCGGTGGTCATCAGCTCAATGTCATCTAGCGTCCTGCTTGAATCAAGAACTTCGAAGCGTCCGTCCCTCGAGTTGACATTGAAGACCCAATAATGCCTCCCTCCCTCCTTATCGGTTACATCAGCGCACTCGAGCACTGGCAGCATGACCTGCAAGTGTGAACGATTTCAGACACAGATACAGGCTGTAGCTGAGAAAAAATAGTAAAAGACTTGGTCAAGTTAAAAATGGGTTGCAACAAGTATGTGCCAATGAACAGATGTGCCATGTGCAACTGAACATGCTGTGGGTGTCAACAAAAAGAGATGGATCATGTGGGCACAACACTCACCAAGTCTTTCTTGTCGAGACAGTTCTTGTAATCAAACTTCTTGTTTATCTCATTCATGTTGTGGATAGCTTGCTATAAATTCATCTGCAGAGATTATAAAGTGTGGCTCAATTGGCCAACAAAAAAGTGCTACAGAACAAAGATGAGGGTAAGGAAGGTTTTGGAAAAACTTACCAAAAAACTCAGTGGCATAACAACCTTCTTTGACCCTTCTGGTAAGCTCTCCATGATGTGTAAGATTCCAGTCTCAATAACAATTTTTGACAGCCATTGAACCGGCTTCATCGAATGAACTAATTCCTTTAAATAAATGTAGAAATCACCATACCTGATTATCTCAGGGCTGTATTTTTTTTAAAGCAATAAAAAGACAAGTTAGCTCGAAGGGTCACAGCAGCAAAAAAATGTGCATGAAATTGAAAAACAGAACAGTGTGCAACTAAAAGCCATGTTCTGTGCAACATGCTATGCTTTCTGTGCAACTAAGTGGCTGGTCCTGTGCAACTGAAAAAGATATGTATGTAGGCTGTGGGGAGTTAGTTTACCTGGTAGCTTCATCATTTGCTCCTTCGTGATGCCTGACCCAATACAAGAGGGCAGCATAAAGCTTGTTCACTGCCTCATTGGAGCTGAAAGACTTCTTCTTGTTGTAGTCAATGAATGGAGACCTTTGAGATGTTGCGGGCCTTATTACCCTCCTATGTCTTTGTGCAGTAGGTGGTCCCGAAGAACTGCTTGTGCCAGCTTCTGGTTCTGCGCATATCGGGGTGTGGCAATTCTCTGGTGATCCAACATCTAGCTCTTGAGCTATTGCCTTGCCAGCATCAGCAGCAGCGCATCCTTCATTCATAGCTGCTGGGTCCAAATCACACTCATCAATACTAATCACACCTGCTTCCGCTGTTTTTGCTGCTGGAGCAGGTGCTGGAGCAGGTGCTGGAGCATGACCATCTATGTCGAGGTCAAAAGATGGTGCATCGCAGAACCCGTCACCATGATAAGACTTTGATCTTCGTATGGGTTCAAGGACCAGGGCATCTCCTTGCGGCACAAACACGGGTGCATCATTCACTGACTTGGTTCGCGATAGTGTTGTAATTGGCGGCCTTGGAGGCTTGCACCTACTTATAATCTTGAACACCTCCTCTTGTGTTAATGGTTGCTGAAAGTCAGCTCTTAGTGATGCAGGCTTGCTTGGCTGCTGTGTGCTGGCTCTTGGGGACGGCAATTTGGTAGTAGGATCACCTCCTTTTGTGTTTGGCATTGAAGCATCTCTATGAGTAGGCACCTTGGGGCTTGCAGTAGCAGTGGTGCCTTCCTGAGCAGCTGTGGTGGTTTTGACTGTGACCACGTTGCTAACTGACACATCAGTTGGCACACTGGTATCTGTAGTTGGCATCTTTCCAATCTGAGTTGGCAGCAACCTAGTAGAACTTGGCACCCCTGCATCAATGGCCGCGGCTCGCAGTTCTCTCTCATCTCTGAACCCCCAAACCTTTTGTGGCCTATTCCCCCTTTGTTCCCCTGGCAAACTTGACAATCTTTTGCTGCTTAGGTGGTTTTGGTGGGACTGTTGAAAGGGGAGTCTTCCCCTTGATCTGTTGAACTCCTGTGATGGTGGTTGGCTCTCTGCTCACTACAGTTGGCATATCAGTTTGAAGCACATCTTCCTTGACCATATTTACTTCAACATCTGCACTCACCATCTTCTCCTTGCACTACTAGGGAAAAGCCTAGCAGCAGCGCGGGTTTTGGGCCTATTAGTAGCGCGGGTACCTGCGCTACTAATAAGGCGCTACAGCTAACTTATAGCAGTAGCGCGGGTGCAACCCGCGCTACAGCTAACGTATAGCAGTAGCGTGGGTAGAAACCCGCGCTACTACTAATCTGTAATCTCTAAAAATAATTTTGAATTTTTTTCCTAATTTTCAAATTTCTGAATTATTTTAACCTCAAATCTCTAATCACCACTTATCGCTGCTCAATTTAATCTCTAATCACCCCTCATCATTCCAAATCATCTAACTTCCCGGACGGTCACCCATCCTCTCACTACTCCAGCCTGAGCACGCTTAACTTGCGGGTTCTATTCTCCCTCGTTTCCAAGTCTGCACTTGTTGTTTTCCTGACAATAGTAAGATGTCAATCCTATTAACCTCAGGAATTTAGCTTGAGCATGAATTCACACATTTCACTGTTTGAGTTTGAAACTATTGTTCTAAAAAATTAGTAACACTAATATTTCATGAATAATTGGTTTGACCATAGTTTGACCACAGTTTGACCATAGTTTGACCAGATTTGACCAAAATTCAAAAAAACTAAAATAATTATTTAGTAACACTAATATTCTCGAATAATTAGTTTGACCATAGTTTGACCAGATTTAACAAAAATTAAAAAAAACTGATATTTTTTTGAATTTTTTTGCCTCCAGATCTTAAAAGCCCCGTAACTTTTTTTCTGTTAGGCTTTTGAGGATTTTAAAAATGTTTAACGGGGTTCCCCCGATTAAATTCGGATGTAACTTTTCGAGTAGATGATTTTTCATATAAAAAACTTTTTCATCCGAGTTCGTATGCAAAAGTTATGGCCATTTTACAATTTTCCAGAGAGATTTTGCAAATAAAGTCGAAATTCATATTTGTAAATTTTCCCAACAACTAGACCACATATCACATGGGAAACTTATTTTCTTTTAATTTTTTTGACATTTTTATCATTTTCTTTTATTTTTTTAAACTAAAAATGCGGTCCACGGGGAGGGGGGGGGGTAAACTTTGACAAATAGGCCATACCCCGCGCTACTACTATGACAGACGATTAGCAGTAGCGCGGGTTTTTAACCCTCGCTACTACTAAGTTGATGGCAGTAGCGTGGGTTAGTAGTAGCGAGGGTTAAAAACCCGCGCTACTGCTATCAACTTAGTAGTAGCGAGGGTTAAAAACCCTCGCTACTACTATGGCATATCCCGGGGGGCACGGTAGAGACCGCTTAGTAGTAGCGAGGGTTACAAACCCTCGCTGCTGCTATCAACTTAGTAGTAGCGAGGTTTAATAACCCGCGCTGCTAGTAAGTAGCAGTAGCGAGGGTTTTTAACCCTCGCTGCTGCTAAGATTCTGTGTATAGCCTTTTCCCTAGTAGTGTTGGTTTGAGGCAACTGCAGATTCTTCTTCATTGAAACTGCTTTACGCTTCTGGACCACGTGAGGGTTTGCCATGGATGCTGCCTTGCTCTTGCCGGAGCTTAGGTCTGGAAGCTGCTTCAAATATTCCTTGTATTTTTCCTTTGAATGAACCCAGTCAAGACCCTTTCCTGCTTCCTCCATGTCAATTTGATTCTTTTCAGCAACACTTGATAAGAACAGGCTCTTGTTAATGGCAAAGTTGATCTTCTCACACATATCTTGGTCGCTAAAATCTGGCACAGGAAAGGTGGTTGGCAAAGCTGGCTTCAAGTTGCAGAGCTTGAACATATCAATGCTGCCCTGGGACTCTGCTTCGTCATTTTTCTTTGACTTCGGCAAGTCCTTGTCTTTCCAGCAAGTTTTGTCAATTAACGTCTGTAGTGTGCTCCTGCTACTGAATGAATTGATGTTGCTGGCAGGAGTGGCAGAAGTGCTAGTCCTCTTGGATGTGTTGCCGCCTGTACCACCAGAACCAGGGGCGTTGTCATCATCATCATCATCGCGGCTGTCGCTGCCTCCATTGGATCCCCCTTTATCATCACCATAACCATCCTCGTCTTCTTCATCGTCATCTTCTTCCCACTCACTGCCATCAACTGCTGCGCCTTTGTCTTCTCCCCTCTCACTGCCATCAACTGCTGCACCTTTGTCCCCGTCCACCTCTTTGGCCTCACCTTCTTCTTCCTCCTCCTCTGCTTCACTATCTTCTTCCTTGTCCTCCTCCTCTCCGTTGTCCTCTTCTTGTTTGTCCTCCTCCTCCTCCTCCTCCTCCTCCTCCTCTTCCTCCTCCTCTTCCTCCTCCTCCTCCTCTGCATCTTCTTCATTGTCATCCTCATCCTTGTCCTCATCCTCTGATTCATCCGCATCTGTGTCGTCGTCATTGTCAACATCTATCGCTGCTTCCATTTCCTCATCTTCTTCTGACTCATCCTCAACAAACTCTTCTTCTTCTTGTATAGTTGACCCCCGTCTCTTTCTTTTTGGAGCACGGCGTGACGCCCCAGTTTGCATTGATGGCTGCTGTATGTAAGGATCAATATCCGGTTCCTCGTCATCGATCTTGGCAACTGCTTCAATGAAGGTGCCAACCTTTTCAGTTACAACCTTGCACAGGTCATTGACCACTTTCGCAATCTTTGCCTTTTTCTGCATCAACACAAAAAAAAGATTTATTACTGATTCAGTTAGAAAAAAAAAAAAAGTAAAATGTCTGTAACTGACCATGATGTGATAAGCAAAAACTGACTAATACACACTTTCTGGCCAACTAAAAACATGATTCTAGCCAACTACACATGCACTGTGGCACAAACTAAAAAAATGCATTCTGCCCAGTTGATGTCAATGGTTGTAAACGAACACTTTGACTGCCAAAAAGAACATGTGCAACTACAGAAGCTTATATGTGCAACTGAACATACATCACAGCCAACTGAATCCTTTATTCTCGCAACTAAAAAAGTTATACATGTCCAACTGAACATACATCCCAGCCAAAAGAAAATGTTGGTAAGTGGTACAAATTTCTGTATGCAAAACACTAACCTGTGGATTGTAGGTTATTGGTAACTTGGATGCCACGAATGCTTCAGCTTGCAAAATTCCACCAAACAGTGGTGTCTGCTCCGTGCCTCTATACTCCTCTTTAAGCTGATGTAAAAAAAGAGAAAAAGAAAAGAACAAGGTTATCAAAACAGATTTGTGTGTTGAACGTAACCAAACATTATAATCTGTGCAACTACAACAAGATACTGGGGTAGGCAATTCGACTATACATATATGCAATTGAACAAAGACACAAAAACTATGCAACCCACATGGCACCTAAAAAAAAGTTTCTACCAACTGATGCCACACATCTGTGCAACAAGATTAGTAAAACTGTGCAACTTAAAAAAGATGGTGTGCCAATTTAAAATGAACATGTGTGCAGATGCCAAACTTAAAGCTACAAGCTGTGCAACTACATGCATTGTTGTGCCAACTGATGACAGTTTTTGTGCAATTTCCAAAAAAAGTGACCAGACATCAAAAGAACATAAAAAGAAGAAACTGTTGGAAAAAAACAAAGAGAACTCACTTGTAATTTGCCGAACACACCAGGAGAGATGGTATCCTTCTTGATCACCTTGGCAATTAGAGTACTATCCCATGCATTCGATCGTATCGCGCAGTTGCTTACTGGGATGTCATGGACAAGCGCATCAAGGTATAGTATCTTCACCAGATCCAACAAAAGAAAAGCCAAGTTCAATTATTATTATGAGTATTTCAGCAAACTATAGCTGCACAAAAAGAACAAGAACAGATGGAAGTGGTCGTTTTCACTAACCATCAAGTGATACAAGCAGCAGCAGACAGTTTGCTTCTCCTGGTCCATGTTCCGGAAAGCTTCGTTAATGTGTTCTGCTACAAAAAGGCATATGTTTGTGTTCTTGAGGTTTTCATGATCTAGCACGAGTCCGTAGCACTTTGGGCTGAGCTTCAAGGCCGTGGTTGGTGCTAACAAAGTGCTGAAGGCAACCGCAAGCCAGGCCATAAATAATGTGTCATCCATTCTTACCCCCATATCCTTAATCATCGTGGTCCATGTACTGATCTGGGAATGAGAAGTTCCGGTTATGTTGAAGGTCTCTCTGAATCTCCTAGTTGTATCCTTGTCAACTTTGTAACAGACTTTTAGACCCCTATTTGGAAGATCAAATACCCACTGAACACTATCAGCGTCGACATGGATCCTTCCCCTTCCTGGGAAAACCATTTCAAAGGTCTGTGGCTGGTAGGACTGCACCAGGAACTTAGTGAGGTCCGCTGGAAGTGTGTCTGACAAGTTCAATAGCCCCCCGAACAACCTCGAAACTAGCTCTGACTTCTGTGGTGGGGTTATTGAGGCGTTGAAATTTGCAAACCGCGCTGGTGATGCCCTTATCCTGCCTGCTTGTGATGGTCGCTCCACATCCTCCCCTGCAGCCACCTCAACTCCTTCACCGCTAGCATGTTGATGATAATATAAAAACATTAAGGAAACATTAAAAACAAGAGAAAAAATAAGAATGAAAAAAATCTAACAATCATCATTTGGATCAGTATTGGAAAAAGCTATATATTCATAAAATGGATCATGCCAACAAATATGATGTATTTCTGCAACTAATAAAGATCATGAGGACAACTGAAGACTGCCAGTGTGCAACCTTAAAAAAAACTAAGAAAATATATGATACCTGGCAACTACAAAAAGTTCTAACGGATGTGCAACAATAAGAAATGATATTGCAACAAGATAACAGCAACTAAAAAAAGGTTTGCAAGGAACTGTTCAATAGCTCATAAACACACAAAAAAAACCACATACCTCAGCATCTGTTGCGGAAGATGCGACAGCTCCTCCAGCAACTGCTACCTGCACAAAAAATGACCAGTGATGTCAACTATAAAGAAGCCAACTTGTCAACTACAAGATGCCAACTAATGCCAACTAATGTCAACTGTATTTAGATCAAGATGACTAGAGATGTCAACTACAAGATTGTTATTCACAAACTTAAAACAAAAATGGTGGTGAGAACTGCTGCATAATTTCATCAGCGTTTAAAAAGCGAGAAATACTTATATTCGAGAATTTACTTACCCTAGAAGATGACTCAACTCCCTTTCCAACTGCTGCACGTCTAGTCCGCTTTACAACACGGAACTGATCAGCATCCTAAGAAAAAATAAAAAACATGAGCATGGGAAAAAAATGTTATATGACCCAAACAAAACCGAAAAATGGGCTTGTGTCATCAGCATGCCAGTTACCTAAACATCATCTCCCTGCTCAACACTCCGCGCAGGTCGTGGCTGGCGATTAGCAGGACGCTTCGACCTCCGGCGAAGCGACTGACTTCCAGAACGCTGATTAAGCAACCCAAAAAGAAAACATGAAAAAAAGGACATTAGCATACGTGCATAAGTTGAAAACAACTGAAAAACACAGAAAAAGTGAAAAAAATACATCTTGTTCATTGCCATCCGCATCTCCTCCTATTATAACCATTTTTGCCCTGCGGGAGGAAATACAACAAAAGAAAACATAGTTAGAAAATGCGGAAACAAACTAGGGAAATCATAGAAGGTTGCTTTGATCTGCAGACATCTACACATAAGCAGGACACAAAATCCAAAAAACCAAAAAACATGTGGACAACCAACTACTACAATGATGCAGACAACTGGGCAGTAAACCTTGTGCAAACTGGACAGCATATAAGCCAACTAACTATTTTCTGACTAGGTATTACTTGCCAACTGTGACAAGTAATAACTAGGTAGAAAATAGTTAACTAAAGGCAACAAGCTCAGTAAGATAACTTGTGCTAACTGGAACAAGCAAAAAATGCAAAGCAAACAATCCAGCAAAACAATTGGGCATACTATATTGAAAAATTAGCAATCATTCAGTGCTAATTTGCAAAAATAAGCGTCCCTAGTTGCACATGAGGGGAAACACATGAAAACAACCACATCCACAACAAAGACTTGCACATTGAGAAAAAATAAATTGGAAAATTGGCAAGCATTGGTACTAATTTGCACAATCAAGGGGCCCCTAGTTGCACAAAGCAGGAGAAAGCACATGAACCACCAAATCCACCACAATGCTGGTGGATAGGGTAGACTATATTGGAAAACTGGCAAGCATTGGTGCTAAATTGCACGAACAAGAATCCCTAGTTGCACACAGCAGAGGGGGGGGGGGGACAGCAAAACCAACTAAGTAGAGAAACTAGCACAAAGTGTATAACATATGAACAGCCAACTAGTAAAAGTGATGCAGCCAACTGAGCAGGCAACTTGTGCAACTGAATACCGTATAGACAACCAACTAGTTCAAACAGTGAGCCAACTGACCAGAACAACTGCTGCAACTGCAGAGCATATGAACAGCCAGGTACTATATGGACGCAGCCAATTGAGCAGAATTTTGTGCAACTAACCACTTAAATTACTGAATCATGAACTTGCAGGATCATGGAAAATCAGCCAATGCATTGCACACTACATTGCGCGCATCTTATATAACTTGCAGAATGACTAAGAATCATGAACAGATCTCAAACCTCTGCAAAATTGAACGGAACATGAACTAAACATCCAAATCATCCTAAAATCGCAACGGGCGCCGTGGACATGCATCTCTTCTACCTAACGACTACCGCGTACCCTTGCCAACTACACGTTGACCCTGGTCAGCCACCCCCGTGCCGTCAAGGGAGTACTAATTTGCAAAAGTGATGATATCTATTTGCACACAGCAGAATAAAAAAACACGTGGACCACCACATCCACCACAAGGCTGGCAGATTGGGTACACTATATTGCAAAAAATGGCAAGCCTTGGTGCTAAATTGCAAACAAGGGTTCCTAGTTGCACACAGTAGCGGGAAAACACACGAACCACCAGATCAATCACAAAGGATGGCAGCTTGGCTAGTTAATGTTGGAAAATTGGCAAGCATAGGTACTGATTTGCACAAAAAATGGTCCCTAATTGCACACAGTAGGGAAAAACACATGACCCAGGAGAACCACCCCAAGGCTGACACATTGGCTATATTGTCTCAAAAATTGTCTACTACTGCTCCTAATTTGCACGCAAGGGGCAACACAGTTGCACACTATGAGGGAAAACACTCATCAAAAACACCAGATCCACCGCGAGGCTACAATCCACAGACGAACCTCTATGGATGCTAACCAATCATCCTCCCTGAACCACTCATCCCGTACGTATATACATGAACTCTCCCCCTATTGCAACGCAAAAACGACGGGATGAGCACGACGCTAGCCCGTCCCTGCCAATCCGGCGGTTTCCCAAAGGAAGTAGTCCGCGGGGGTGACCTCAACCTCGCCGGAAAATGAGTTCGACCTCCCTACCCCCGACCGCAACCTCGAGTTCGACCTCTACCTCAACCTCACCAGAAAACGTGCGACCTCACCGAAAAAAGGAGGGGACGGGGACGAGTACCGGGAAACGCATGGTAGGAGTAATACCTGTGCCGCCGCGGACGACGACCCTCACGCCGCGCCCCGCTGTCGACCACAACCAGCGGCGGATTTGGAGCCGCCTCCGAGCACCAACCAGCGGCGAGAGCAGGGGGAAAGAGGAGGAATGGGGGGCGACAGGTGCAGGATGGACGGGATAATGGCACGAAATTCGAAACCGCTGCCCACTACGCACGATGGCTATCACGCTGGAAAACTGCCTAATCCTCTTTGACGTGTGGGTCCATCGGGAAGTTTATCTCGCGCGGCGCGGCTCGATCGGACCAGGCGACCGGTCCACCCGCGGTCCGAGCAGCGCGGCTCCACCACCCGACCAGGGAACACCTGGACATCACGCGTCGTCGATCGGAACGAGATCGAGCGGCTCTTATTCGGCTGCTCGTTCTCTCCAGATAGTGCGTATGCACTTTTTAGGTTTTGGGATAGAAATTTAGCATAGAATCATCAATATCTAAGCAAAATACGCTGGCATACAAAATAAATTCCCATCAAACAAACTACTCTCCACTATACGCGGGCTTCCTCTTCTCGGCAAATGCATCTAGTCCCTCGAGGTGATCCTCCTTCATGTGTAGCAGCTGCTCATAGCATTCCCCTTCGACAGCCAACACGGAGCCAATGTCTGCTACCCCATTCCTCCATCGATGGCCTTCTTGGCCATTCTTACCCCTGGAGGGTATCATCTAGTTCTACTAATAATGTGTATTGCACGCATCCCCTCTTTGGCTACCTCACCTGGCAAACCACCAATGGCTTAGAGCATCTACATCCGTTGGCCCCCAGGGGGCGCGTAAAATCGCCGCCTGGGGGCGAGCCGACGCTAAAAATCGGCATGGGGGCGAGTGGGTTCCCTGCCGCCGACCATAGGGCCCTCCAGACGTCATTTATGTTTAGAAAAAAGGGTATTCGGCAAATTTCAGCAAATTGGACAAATTATTCGGCTAAAGTTCGGCAAACTGTGCATATATTCGACATGTTCGACATTACATAGCAAAGTTATTTTAAAAAAGGTTGTAACTAAAACTATTTAAGGGCCGAAGAATTTGCTGAGCGCGATGAAGTCGCCGACGTCGCCGCCATCCTCGCCGTCGTCGGCGGCGGCCTTCTCCTCCTTGACGCGGCCGCCCCTCCTGGACCCCTGCCCGGCGTTGCCCTGGTAGACCGGTGGTGGCGGCGGTGCGTCGTCGTCGCTGTCGTCGAGGACGACGACGCCTCCCTCGTCACGGGCCCGGCGCTGAACTTCGAACTGCTTGTAGACGCGGCACTGGTGCTCCATCTCCATGCGCGCTCAGTCATCGCGCGCCCATTTCAAGGCCGCCGTGTCATCGAGCTCCCTGCCTGCGATCCCGAGCTCCGTCTTCACGACAGCGAGCCCCGGCTCCGTCTTGGGTTTGACGTAGCGCGGAGAAGCCGAGGAGGAGGCGCGCCGGCCACCCTCATTGATGACGATGCCGACGCTGCGAGTACGCCGGCCGAGCGGCGTCTCCACTGCGGGCTCTGCCTTGACGCCGAACACCGCCGGCGAGCCTGAAGAATGGGAAGAGGAGCGGGAGGAGGAGTGAGAGGAGGAAGTCAAGGAGGAGTCGAACCTCCTGGGCATCCATTGCCCTGCACTCCAACGGGGGACCGGGACGGCTGCCGCGGCAGGGTATGCCAGCGGCGGGTCATTGCCACCCTCGAGGTACTCCAACACATCGTGGAGCATGCGGCCGGGGCCGCCCCACCATACGCGGCGCCCTTCGCTGTTCTTGACGCCCCCACCACCGGCGCTGTTGGGGAACGTTGCAGAAAATTAAAAATTTTCCTACGGTTTCACCAAGATCCATCTATGAGTTCACCTAAGCAACGACTCAAGGGAGTGAGTTTGCATCTACATACCACTTGTAGATCGCGTGCGGAAGCTTGCAAGGGGATGGTGATGATGGAGTCGTACTCGACGTGATTCAGATCACCGATGTCCAAGTGCTGAACGGACAACGCCTCCGCGTTCAACACACGTACGAGACAGGAGACGTCTCCTCCTTCTTGATCCAGCAAGGGGGAAGGAGAGGTTGAGGAAGATCGCTCCAACGGCAGCACGACGGCGTGGTGGTGTTGGTGCAGCAGTACTCCGACAGGGCTTCGCAAGCACGTAACGGAGGAGGAGATGTGTTGGGGAGGGGAGGGGCTGCGCCTGGACGATGTGTGCAGCAGCCCTCCCCTCACCCCTCTATTTATAGGGGAAGGGGCAAGGGGGGCCGACCCCTCTAGATGGGATCTAGAGGGGGGCGGCGGCCAGGGAGGGGGGACTTGCCCCCCAAGCAAGGGGGGCGCCCCCCTTAGGGTTCCCCCCCCCAACCCTAGGCGCATGGGCCCAAGGTGTGGGGCGCGCCCAGCCCTCCAGGGGCTGGCTCCCTCCCCTTTGCGGCCCATGTGGCCCTCCGGGAGGGGTGGCCCCTCCCGGTGGACCCCCGGAACCTCTCCGGTGGCCCCCGGTACAATACCGATAAGCCCCCGAAACTTTCCGGTGTCCGTATGACAACTTCCCATATATAAAACTTCACCTCCGGACCATTTCGGAACTCCTCGTGACGTCCGGGATCTCATCTGGGACTCCGAACAACATTCGGTAGTCACATACTAGTCTTCCTAATAATCCTAGCGTCATCGAACCTTAAGTGTGTAGACCCTACGGGTTCGGGAGACATGCAGACATGACCGAGACCACTCTCCGGTCAATAACCAACAGCGGGATCTGGATACCCATGTTGGCTCCCACATGCTCCTCGATGATTTCATCGGTTGAACCACGATGTCGAGGATTCGATCAAACCCAGTATACAATTCCCTTTGTCAATCGGTACGTTACTTGCCCGAGACTCGATCGTTGGTATCCCAATACCTTGTTCAGTCTCGTTACCGGCAAGTCACTTTACTCGTACCGTAATGCATGATCCTGTGGCCAACACCTTGGTCACCTTGAGCTCATTATGATGATGCATTACCGAGTGGGCCCAGAGATACCTCTCCATCATACGGACTGACAAATCCCAGTCTCGATCCATGTCAACCCAACAGACACTTTCGAAGATACCAGTAGTGCACCTTTATAGTCACCCAGTTACGTTGTGACGTTTGATACACCCAAAGCACTCCTACGGTATCCGGGAGTTACACGATCTCATGGTCGAAGGAAGAGATACTTGACATTGGCAAAGCTCTAGCAAACGAACTACACGATCTTTGTGCTATGCTTAGGATTGGGTCTTGTCCATCACATCATTCTCCTAATGATGTGATCCCGTTATCAACGACATCCAATGTCCATAGCCAGGAAACCATGACTATCTGTTGATCACAACGAGCTAGTCAACTAGAGGCTCACTAGGGACATATTGTGGTCTATGTATTTACACGTGTATTACGATTTCCGGATAATACAGTTATAGCATGAATAACAGACAATTATCATGAACAATGAAATATAATAATACTTTTATTATTGCCTCTAGGGCATATTTCCAACAGTCTCCCACTTGCACTAGAGTCACCAATCTAGTTACATTGTGATGAATCGAACACCCATAGAGTTCTGGTGTTGATCATGTTTTGCTCGCGAGAGAGGTTTAGTCAACGGATCTGCGACATTCAGATCCGTATGTACTTTGCAAATATCTGTGTCTCCATCTTGAACATTTTCACGGATGGAGTTGAAACGACGCTTGATGTGCCTGGTCTTCTTGTGAAACCTGGGCTCCTTGGCTAGGGCAATAGCTCCAGTGTTGTCACAGAAGAGTTTGATCGGCCCCGACGCATTGGGTATGACTCCTAGGTCGGTGATGAACTCCTTCACCCAAATCGCTTCATGCGCTGCCTCCGAGGCTGCCATGTACTCTGCTTCACACGTAGATCCCGCCACGACGCTCTGCTTGCAGCTGCACCAGCTTACTGCTCCACTATTCAACATATACACGTATCCGGTTTGTGACTTAGAGTCATCCAGATCCGAGTCGAAGCTAGCGTCGACGTAACCCTTTACGACGAGCTCTTCATCTGCTCTATAAATGAGAAACATGTCCTTTGTCCTTTTCAGGTACTTCAGGATATTCTTGACCGCTGTCCAGTGTTCCTTGCCGGGATTACTCTGGTATCTTGCTACCAAACTTACGGCGAGGTTTACATTAGGCCTGGTACACAGCATGGCATACATAATAGATCCTATGGCTGAAGCATAGGGGATGACACTCATCTCTTCTTTATCTTTTGCCGTGGTCGGTGACTGAGCCGAGCTCAATCTCACACCTTGTAACATAGGCAAGAACCCCTTCTTGGATTGATCCATTTTGAACCTTTTCAAAATCTTATCAAGGTATGTGCTTCGTGAAAGACCTATGAGACGTCTCGATCTATCTCTATAGATCTTGATGCCTAATATATAAGCAGCTTCTCCAAGGTCCTTCATTGAAAAACACTTATTCAAGTAGGCCTTAATGTTGTCCAGAAGTTCTATATTATTTCCTATCAAGAGTATGTCATCTACATATAATATGAGAAATGCTACGGAGATCCCACTCACTTTCTTGTAAACGCAGGTTTCTCCATAAGTCTGCATAAATCCAAACGCTTTGATCATCTCATCAAAGCGAATGTTCCAACTCCGAGATGCTTGCACCAGCCCATAAATGGATCGCTGGAGCTTGCATACTTTGTTAGCGTTCTTAGGATCGACAAAACCTTCCGGCTGCATCATATACAACTCTTCCTTAAGATGTCCGTTAAGGAATGCCGTTTTGACGTCCATCTGCCATATCTCATAATCATAGTATGCGGCAATTGCTAACATGATTCGGACGGACTTCAGCTTCACTACGGGAGAGAATGTCTCGTCGTAGTCAATCCCTTGAACTTGTCGATAACCCTTAGCGACAAGTCGAGCCTTATAAATGGTAACATTACCATCCGCGTCTGTCTTCTTCTTAAAAATCCATTTGTTTTCTATCGCTCGCCAATCATTGGGCAAGTCTGTCAAAGTCCATACTTTGTTTTCATACATGGATTCTATCTCGAATTTCATGGCTTCAAGCCATTTGTTGGAATCTGGGCCCGCCATCGCTTCTTCATAGTTCGAAGGTTCACCATTGTCTAACAACATGATTTCCAGGACAGGGTTGCCGTACCACTCTGGTGCGGAACGTGTCCTCGTGGACCTACGAAGTTCAGTAGCAACTTGATCCGAAGTACCTTGATCATCATCATTATTTTCCTCTTCTGTTGATGTGGGCATCACAAGAACATTTTCCTGAGCTGCACCACTTTCCCATTCTAGAGGAAGTACTTCATCGAGTTCTACTTTCCTCCCACTTACTTCTTTCGAGAGAAACTCTTTTTCCAGAAAGCATCCGTTCTTGGCAACAAAGATCTTGCCCTCGGATCTTAAATAGAAGGTATACCCGACAGTTTCCTTAGGGTATCCTATGAAGACGCATTTTTCCGACTTGGGTTCGAGCTTTTCAGGTTGAAGTTTCTTGACATAAGCATCGCATCCCCAAACTTTGAGAAACGACAGCTTAGGTTTCTTCCCAAACCATAATTCATACGGTGTTGTCTCAATGGATTTAGACGGTGCCCTATTTAAAGTGAATGTAGCTGTCTCTAGAGCGTATCCCCAAAATGATAGAGTTAAATCGGTAAGAGACATCATAGACCGCACCAAATCCAATAGAGTGCGATTACGACGTTCGGACACACCGTTACGCTGAGGTGTTCCAGGCGGCGTGAGTTGTGAAACGATTCCACATTTCCTTAAGTGTGTACCAAATTCGTGACTTAAGTATTCTCCTCCACGATCTGATCGTAGGAACTTTATCTTTCGGTCACGTTGATTCTCTACCTCATTCTGAAATTCCTTGAATGTTTTGAAGGTCTCAGACTTGTGTTTCATTAAGTAGACATACCCATATCTACTCAAGTCATCAGTGAGAGTGAGAACATAACGATATCCTCCGCGAGCCTCAACGCTCATTGGACCGCACACATCGGTATGTATGATTTCCAACAAGTTGGTTGCTCGCTCCATTGTTCCGGAGAATGGAGTCTTGGTCATTTTGCCCATGAGGCATGGTTCGCATGTGCCAAATGATTCATAATCAAGAGACTCTAAAAGTCCATCAGCATGGAGCTTCTTCATGCGCTTGACACCAATGTGACCAAGGCGGCAGTGCCACAAGTATGTGGGACTATCGTTATCAACTTTACATATTTTGGCATCCACACTATGAATATGTGTAATATTACGCTCGAGATTCATTAAGAATAAACCATTGACCATCGGAGCATGACCATAAAACATATCTCTCATATAAATAGAACAACCATTATTCTTGGATTTAAATGAGTAGCCATCTCGTATTAAACGAGATCCTGATACAATGTTCATGCTCAAACTTGGCACTAAATAACAATTATTAAGGTTCAAAACTAATCCCGTAGGTAAATGTAGAGGCAGCGTGCCGACGGTCACATCGACTCTGGAACCATTCCCGACGCGCATCATCACCTCGTCCTTCACCAGTCTCCGTTTATTCCGCAGCTCCTGCTGTGAGTTACAAATATGAGCAACGGCACCGGTATCAAATACCCAGGAGTTACTACGAGTACTGGTAAGGTACACATCAATTATATGTATATCAAATATACCTTTGGTGTTGCCGGCCTTCTTATCCGCTAAGTATTTGGGGCAGTTCTGCTTCCAGTGACCCTTCCCCTTGTAATAAAAGCACTCTGTCTCAGGCTTGGGTCCATTCTTTGACTTCTTCCCGGTAACTGGCTTACCGGGCGCGGCAACATCCTTGCCGTCCTTCTTGAAGTTCTTCTTGCCCTTGCCCTTCTTGAACTTAGTGGTCTTATTGACCATCAACACTTGATGTTCTTTCTTGATTTCAGCCTCCGCTGACTTCAGCATTGAGAACACTTCAGGAATGGTCTTCACCATCCCCTGCATGTTGTAGTTCATCACAAAGTTCTTATAGCTTGGTGGGAGCGACTGGAGGATTCTGTCAATGACCGCCTCATCTGGGAGGTTAATGTTCAGCTGGGTCATACGGTTGTGCAACCCAGACATCTTGAGGATGTGCTCACTGACAGAACTGTTTTCCTCCATCTTACAACTGTAGAACTTGTCGGAGACATCATATCTCTCGACCCGGGCATGAGCTTGAAAAACTAGTTTCAGCTCTTCGAACATCTCATATGCTCCGTGATGCTCAAAACGCTTTTGGAGCCCCGGTTCTAAGCTGTAAAGCATGCCGCACTGAACGAGGGAGTAATCATCAGCACGAGTTTGCCAAGCATTCATAACGTCTTGGTTCTCTGGGACGGGAGCGTCACCTAGCGGTCCTTCTAGGACATATTGCTTCCTGGCAGCTATGAGGATGATCCTCAGGTTCCGGACCCAGTCCGTATAGTTGCTGCCATCATCTTTCAGCTTGGTTTTCTCTAGGAACGCGTTGAAGTTCATGTTGACATGAGCGTTGGCCATTTGATCTACAAGACATATTTGCAAAGATTTTAGACTAAGTTCATGATAATTAAGTTCATCTAATCAAATTATGAACTCCCACTCAGATTAGACATCCGTCTGGTCATCTAAGTGTTACACGATCCGAGTCGACTAGGCCGTGTCCGATCATCACGTGAGACGGACTAGTCATCGTCGGTGAACATCTTCATGTTGATCGTATCTTCCATACGACTCGTGTTCGACCTTTCGGTCTCCGTGTTCCGAGGCCATGTCTGCACATGCTAGGCTCGTCAAGTTAACCCTAAGTGTTTTGTTGTGTAAAACTGTCTTACACCCGTTGTATGTGAACGTAAGGATCTATCACACCCGATCATCACGTGGTGCTTCGAAACGACGAACTGTAGCAACGGTGCACAGTTAGGGGAGAACACTTCTTGAAATTGTTGTGAGGGATCATATTATTTACTACCGTCGTCCTAAGTAAACAAGATGCATAAACATAATAAACATCACATGCAATTATATAGTTGTGACATGATATGGCCAATATCATATAGCTCCATTGATCTCCATCTTCGGGGATCCATGATCATCTTGTCACCGGCTTGACACCATGATCTCCATCATCATGATCTCCATCATCGTGTCTTCATGAAGTTGTCACGCCAATGACTACTTCTACTTCTATGGCTAACGCGTTTACCAATAAAGTAAAGTAGTTTACATGGCGTTCTTCAATGACACGCAGGTCATACAAAAAATAAAGACAACTCCTATGGCTCCTGTCGGTTGTCATACTCATCGACATGCAAGTCGTGAATCCTATTACAAGAACATGATCTCATACATCACAATTCATCATTCATCACAACTTCTGGCCATATCACATCACATGAACAATCGCTGCAAAAACAAGTTAGACGTCCTCTAATTGTTGTTGCATGTTTTACGTGGCTGCAATTGGGTTCTAGCAAGAACGTTTTCTTACCTACGAATAACCACAACATGATTTTGTCAACTTCTATTTACCCTTCATAAGGACCCTTTTCATCGAATCCTCTTCAACTAAAGTGGGAGAGACAGACACCCGCTAGCCACCTTATGCAACTAGTGCATGTCAATCGGTGGAACCGGTCTCACGTAAGCGTACGTGTAAGGTTGGTCCGGGCCGCTTCATCCCACAATACCGCTGAATCAAGAAAAGACTAGTAGTGGCAAGCAAGTTGACAAGATCCACGCCGACAACAAAATTGTGTTCTACTCGTGCATTAGAGAACTACGCATAGACCTAGCTCATGATGCCACTGTTGGGGAACGTTGCAGAAAATTAAAATTTTTCCTACGGTTTCACCAAGATCCATCTATGAGTTCATCTAAGAAACGAGTCAAGGGAGTGAGTTTGCATCTACATACCACTTGTAGATCGCGTGCGGAAGCTTGCAAGGGGATGGTGATGATGGAGTCGTACTCGACGTGATTCAGATCACCGATGTCCAAGTGCTGAACGGACAGCACCTCCGCGTTCAACACACGTACGGGACGGGAGACGTCTCCTCCTTCTTGATCCAGCAAGGGGGAAGGAGAGGTTGAGGAAGATCGCTCCAACGGCAGCACGACGGCGTGGTGGTGTTGGTGCAGCAGTACTCCGACAGGGCTTCGCAAGCACGTAACGGAGGAGGAGATGTGTTGGGGAGGGGAGGGGCTGCGCCTGGAAGATGTGTACAGCAGCCCTCCCCTCACCCCTCTATTTATAGGGGAAGGGTCAAGGGGGGCCGACCCCTCTAGATGGGATCTAGAGGGGGGGCGGCGGCCAGGGAGGGGGACTTGCCCCCCAAGCAAGGGGGGCGCCCCCCTTAGGGTTTCCCCCCCAACCCTAGGCGCATGGGCCCAAGGTGGGGGGCGCGCCCAGCCCTCCAGGGGCTGGCTCCCTCCCCTTTGCGGCCCATGTGGCCCTCCGGGAGGGGTGGCCCCTCCCGGTGGACCCCCGGAACCTCTCCGGTGGCCCCCGGTACAATACCGATAAGCCCCCGAAACTTTCCGGTGTCCGTATGACAACTTCCCATATATAAAACTTCACCTCCGGACCATTCCGGAACTCCTCGTGATGTCCGGGATCTCATCCGGGGCTCCGAACAACATTCGGTAGTCACATACTAGTCTTCCTAATAACCCTAGCGTCACCGAACCTTAAGTGTGTAGACCCTACGGGTTCGGGAGACATGCAGACATGACCGAGATCACTCTCCGGTCAATAACCAACAGCGGGATCTGGATACCCATGTTGGCTCCCACATGCTCCTCGATGATTTCATTGGTTGAACCATGATGTCGAGGATTCGATCAAACCCTGTATACAATTCCCTTTGTCAATCGGTACGTTACTTGCCCGAGACTCGATCGTCGGTATCCCAATACCTTGTTTAGTCTCGTTACCGGCAAGTCACTTTACTCGTACCGTAATGCATGATCCCGTGGCCAACACCTTGGTCACCTTGAGCTCATTATGATGATGCATTACCGAGTGGGCCCAGAGATACCTCTCCGTCATACGGAGTGACAAATCCCAGTCTCGATCCGTGTCAACCCAACAGACACTTTCGGAGATACCTATAGTGCACCTTTATAGTCACCCAGTTACGTTGTGATGTTTGATACACCCAAAGCACTCCTACGGTATCCGGGAGTTACACGATCTCATGGTCAAAGGAAGAGATACTTGACATTGGCAAAGCTCTAGCAAACGAACTACACGATCTTTGTGCTATGCTTAGGATTGGGTCTTGTCCATCACATCATTCTCCTAATGATGTGATCCCGTTATCAATGACATCCAATCTCCATAGCCAGGAAACCATGACTATCTGTTGATCACAACGAGCTAGTCAACTAGAGGCTCACTAGGGACATATTGTGGTCTATGTATTCACACGTGTATTACGATTTCCGGATAATACAGTTATAGCATGAATAACAGACAATTATCATGAACAATGAAATATAATAATACTTTTATTATTGCCTCTAGGGCATATTTCCAACAGGCGCCCCGTTGGTGGACTCCAGCCTCTGCGCCTGGCGGTGCTGGAAGTACGCCGCCCACGATGCGTGGTTGTCGGCGGCTTGGGAGAAAGGGGAGGGAAGAAACGTCGGCGGGCAGCTGCGCACTGGGAGAGGGGCAGAGCTCGGCGGCAGGCGGCTGTGGGCTGGTGTGGCCAGAGGCGAGGGGGAGGCACTGGTTTTTTAGCCCCGCGCCGTGTGTACGCGTGGTGGGAGGGGAGGCGTCGCTGCGCCGCCCGTGACGCGCCGCCCGTGATGAGGAATCAATGGCAAGGCTGACCGGCGGCAACCTTGCCATTGATTCCACGCGGGAAACCGAGGCGTTCCGAGGACGATGAGGCGCGTGTCACCGACTCGACGGGCCCGCATCTCTTTCGCGCCAAAATTGCTCGCCCCAACGTCCCCCAGTGTGCCGGGTTTAGCCTAGGTCTACCGGCGCTAATTTCGGCCCAAGCCGACGAAAAAGGCTTCCTGGGGCACGACCGGGCCGTTTTTTTACGCCGGCGCAAAAAATTGCCTGGGGGCGTGTTGGGGGTGCGGCTGGAGATGCTCTTAATTCCGCAAACATTGTGCATGTTCCTGCCATTCCACAAACCTTCAAAGGAGGGGGCAGAAGAAGCCATACCGGCAGTCTCCACCACGGTAAGTAGAACCATAATATTATCAATGCGCCCTCAACACTACTCACCACAATCCAGACCTCGCTTCTTCCCTACATATATAATTCACCCATTAGTCAAAGAAAAGTTATACTTCCTCTTCCCAGAATTAGTTGACACTCAAACGGATGTATCTAGCACTAAAATACGTCTAGATACATCTGTTTGAGTGTCAACTAATTCCGGACGGAGAGAGTATATAAAAAAAGGAATAGTTGGTTACATATATTGTGACCAACTCACTTTTTTCCTGTGGGGGTGGGTAACCCACTGTCGGTGTCAAAACCGGCAGATCTCGGGTAGGGGGTCCCGAACTGTGCGTCTGAGGATCGAAGATAACATGAGGCAAGGGACCCGATGTTTACCCAGGTTCGGACCCTCTTAATGGAGGTAATACCCTACTTCCTGCTTGATTAACTTTGATGAGTATAAAGGTTACAAGAGTTGATCTACCTCGAGATTGTAATGGCTAAACCCTAAATGTCTAGACTGTATGATTATGATTGCCCTACGGACTAAACCATCCGGTTTATATAGACACCGGGCAAATCTAGGGTTGTACAAAGTTGGTTTACAGAGAAAGGAAGGTGCATGATCCGAACGCCAAGCTTGCCACCCACACAAAGGAGGGTCTCATCCGGACACCGGGAAAGGTCTTTAATCTCATATCTTCACGGCTCATTAGTCCGGCCCATATCACATAGCCCAGATGCCCGAGGACCCCTTAGTCTAGAACTCCCTCACCCACCCTTTCCAATGTTGAAAATGACGGTGACTCCAACATGTAGATGCACATCACTACAGATCTCCACTCGCACTCATGCCCAAGAAGAAGAGGTACATCCGCCAAATCCTCTAATCAGTCAGTACAGTTGGCAGCTGACATGTTTGGCAAACACTCAACAAGCGCATATAGGCTGTATGTGCAAGGAGTGGTGGAGCTTCATGGGAGGCAAAGGGGCCAATGCCCCCCCCCCTCTAGGAAAACTCTTGAGTGTACCCTAATTACTAGGCTTGAATATCAAAGATTTCTCAGAGTTCATGCATAACTTACTGCCCCCACCCCCCCCCCCAATAATCTTCATCAAGCTTCGCCACTGTGTGCCAGCATCTCCGGTTAAGTGTTTCTGCCCCATGGCAAACCCGTGAGGGGAATCTGCTACCATCTTCCCCAAATATATGAACAATCCATTGACAACCTTGTTGAATACATTGCTGCACTGGCAGGCACCTTAGAACCATAGACCTTAATGGCAGCTTTGTTCCAGGTCAAGTGAGATAGAATGTCCTGGTCGGTGAATGCTAGGGTACAAAGTTCATAGTACATGTACACCCTCTTCCTTGATGGGCATACGACCCGTGCATCCTGGAAGTCTTCATTGAGACATGCCCTACCCAGGCCATATACCCTCCTCCCCCAGGAACAGAGAACCTTTCGGCCAAACAGATCTGGGGAGGAGGACACCGCCTTGGGTAGCTCTGCAGACAGCTCCTCCAAGCTCTTCTGGTAGCTGTTGGGCACTGTGTAATTCCCATCACATTCAAGAGACTCCGTGAGAACAACAGAAGCAAGGGCAGCTACTGCTTGTATCTTAATGCCTGCGGCAATAAAGAAAATGTCGGTTAATTTGCAATTTCATTCAGAATGATTGTACACGAACATGTTAAACAGACATTCTGCAAATTGAGTTGGTCCTACAAAATTAAATTAGGTAGAACATATAAGAGAACATCTAGAGTAGGGGGGGGGGGGGCAATGGCCCCCTTTGCCCCTATGAAGCTCCGCCATTGTGTGTGTGCACCTTGCAGGTAATGCAAATGATGATAAACTTCACACAGCTAGATCTGGCGAGGCGTCGAGCAAAAACTGTGAACCAGAAGGGCAGCTCACGATGTTGAGGTGGGCTGTGGACGGCTCGGGATCAGCGAGACGGTGACTTCCAACTTGGCAATCTCACTATATTTTTTTCACTATGCATGTTAGTTATTGTGTAAATTAGTATAGATATGGTTAATTTGAAGTTGAGAAAAGAAATGATATTAACATGAAAGGCAATCAGTTTGCTCATTCTACTTTTGACTCTCATCTGCCTACTTATACATAATTGGGTGATTTATCCATCAAAAAATAACTGCACCTTTGATGTTAATTGGCTGCTTCCTGATTTAACAGTTGTTGAACTTCTTCACATCTTGGTTCAGAACCACCAGCCTGCACACATGGTACAAACTCCATGTCAATCTTTTATCAGTTTTCTCATGTTATATTTAAAGTTTTTTTGGTCTCTGGTCATTAAAATGGAAATTGTGTGCTCGTTTCATGCAACAAAAAATAACGGTGAGCTTTTTTTTTTGAAACGGGGGCAAAAGATTTGCCTCATCCATTAATTAAGGAGTTTAGAGTTGCTTTTACAATGAAAAGCGAAAAGAAAGATTACAATGCCGCTACTCTCCCGGCATGATTTGACCCAAGTGCTTTGCGCCCGTGGTTACCCAAAGGTTGGCCTCGCTCTCTATGTTTGAAGGCAAGATGGGCAGAAGCATCGACTTGTGACGAAACACCCCTGCATTTCTCTCACACCATATGGTCCAGCATGTTAGCATAGCGAGGGAGGTAATCACCTTCCGGTTCAACATATTGGGGGCCGACATGTTGAGCCACCAGTCCTTGATTGAGCGCATCGTGGTCCAGGATGAGATGTCGAGGTAGTCGAGCTTGAACCATCCCTTGATCATAAATATCCCACTAATTGCATTGTTGCCCTGATTACCATGAGCCACAAGGTTCTTAACTGCCATGATTGAAAAAACACAAGCTGCTCGTCATCATTCTGACTAGTATGACATTTTGCGTGGAGACTGCTACAAACCAGCATTCGCAACATGCCAGCATAGGTGAGATACTTACATGATGAAAACCTAAGATAAATGAAGCAGATGGCACCGAACTAACCTAGGATTCTGAAGAAGAAAAAGATTACAATTTATTCATCAAGTAGGCTCCGTACCATCTACAACATCAGGATAATTAGCAGATTCGGCTAATTTGACTGAACCCACTCCCTCGGTCCAAAAAATGTCTCCAGACTTGTGGACTGTGCGGTACCTTCTTTACTATATCACCCATATTTTGATTGTCGTTCCAATGAGTGGGAATAAGAAAGGCTTGTTCTAGGACGTCTACTATGATAAATCTCTAGTGTCCATGCAGCACAGGGGATGTAGCAGAAGGGAGGCCTACGGGACTCAAGCTCCTGCCTGAGCTCGTGAAATACCCCCTGAAGAATGTTGGAGCAGAGAATTTATCTCCGAGGCGTCGTGGCGAGCAGACACCGCGACACTGCCTGGCAAAGGTTGTGTCGGCGAGACCGGAGTGGCTCCGCCGGCCGAACTGGCGTGAACGGCATCCACCCCGGGTGACGCGACGCCTACTGAGTGTATCCCTCAGGCGCTGCCGACGGCGTCGTTCCAGCGATCCCGAGAACGTGCCCGTGGACTAGGGCTTCCGCGCGGCACGGGCACACCTCAAATGGCAGCGCACCCCGGACGGACGCTAGGGCTTGGTTGGGGAGGAAGGCGAGGCCAGTTAGTTTGCTAAACTTTCGAGACTGCGTGTGTGCATGATCCTTTGTACAGTCCTTACTGTGTTGAACTTTTTTGTAGGCAATGGAAGATTGCCCGTCGAAGACAAGGGATTGAGCAAGTAAGTGCATGATCCTTTGTACGGTCCTTACTGTGTTGAACTTCTTTGTAGGCAATGGAAGATTGCCCGTCGGAGACAAGGGATTGAGCAAGTAAGTGCATGATCCTTTGTACGGTCCTTACTGTGTTGAACTTCTTTGTAGGCAATGGAAGATTGCCCGTCGGAGACAAGGGATTGAGCAAGTAACAAAAACAACTGACCAGAGTGGGATTTGAACCCACGCCCTTTCGGACCAGAGCCTTAATCTGGCGCCTTAGACCAACTCGGCCATCTGATCATTTGTGTTTTCTGTGTATTGGTGTTTACTAACAAAAATACTCGTGCGATTGCATCGGAAAAAAAAATCATCACACCCCGTAACCATAGCCAATTACACGAGTAATTTTTTGACTCATGACCCACATGAACTAATCTCAACATGAAGAATTATGCTTTCGGCCGAACCATCTTTGCAAAATGGCTAACAAATGTTTGCATTGTTTGGTTTGCGGGTTTGTTAGTTTTATTACCACCTCCACTGTAGCAGGTGTACTTATTGTCTGCTGTTAATGTGAGGCATATGTAGTCTGAGAAACATAAGGACCCGGAATCTATTGGGTTAAAAAAATAAAAAAAAACTTTGTGACCAGCTTATTAACCAAGAACCCAAAAAATGGATAATTAATTTCCTAAAGTTAGGACATTTTCTTGTGGATCTGTAACAATCTTCCCAAAATCTAGAACAGTTCTATCCTAAACCCAAAACTTTTTTTTTCTTAAACCTAGTACATTGTCCGGCTTAATAAAAACATGTCTTTTCTTAATAGAGAAATGTTCTTAAAAATGTCATATTTTTGGGGGGTTCAAAAAATGTCATCTAATGAAAAGAGTCGGTGCATTGCAACGGAGCAAACATCTCACTTTCTCCTAATTATTCTTTGTAGAGGTTCGTGTTGCCTGGGGTTGTGGATTAAGGCATCTTATGTTCCTAGTCATAGATGTATACTGAATGATGGACATATTCAGGTGTTGTAAGAAATGTTTAAATTTTGAATTAATCAGTGGTCAGTAATTGTGGCTACCGGTAGTAACCACGAAAATAACATAGACCCCCCAAGATCCATGCCCTCTATTTTAACCACTGAAAAAATAGCACGCTATAGCATATAGAGAATTGTCTCGCTAAATAAATCAATGTACAATGCCTCGCTAATAGCATGCTATAGCGCGCTATAGCACGCTAATAGCATATTTTCAGGGGCCACGCTATTTTCTGTAGCGCGCTATTTTTTTCATTGATTTTAACACGGCACCCCACCAGTGTTGCCACTTAACCTTATGGTGCAGTCCGAAGTGAGCAATGAAGCGCAGCCCAAAGTGAGCAATGAAGCGAAAACAGTGTCACTGTGAATCGCACTTGTTTATGGAATCAACAGCTAGCTAGTGGTTGTAGCTCAATATTGTAAATCAGTATGTTATTGAAAAGGTCGTTCAGTCTCACTGGAAATGGAATATTATCAAGGATTAGTCTCTATGTCTACTAAATTTACAACCCCGTAAATTACAAGAAAAATGAGGCATTCTAGTGAGCATGCATATAATTAGATTAGTATCGGATGTAACGTAATACTGGAGGGGGTACATTCCCCCCACCTTGACCAACCTGATTATTTTCTTTATTGGTAGGATTTCTCTTAAACCTTATAGCTTATTTAAATTACTTCAGTATAAATTAGGTGTTAGGCCTACCACATAAAAAGTTAACCTAAAGGCTACAGCAAAAATCCAGAATCAAGCAATGATGAACCTGGCAATAAAGCTAGAACCACCTGTCCTGAAACAGATCTCAATAGGCAAAATAACTAACTTATGGTGTACACAAGATTTTATCAGATCAAACAACTTAGGTGGTAAGCAGAGTTGTTAACCCAAATTTCCAGAACTTTACGTGATTGAATGTTGTTGTATAGACTAACCATGACTTAAATAAAGCTACTCGGTGTAAAACGAACCTTCATCAAGCGTTGGAGAGAGAGATCTCATCCCTGCGCCTCTACCACGGCTCGTCAAGATGAGCTGCTTGAGATCAGACACAGCTATAAAAGAATAGGGCAACAACACATAGTAAGTTTCCTCTGCACTCATATTTTTAATATATAACAACACCCATGATGGAGTCTCCGAATCGCAATAATGGAGTGTCACAACATCCATGATGAATTCCCAACATTCCGGTGAAACCATCCGGCCCGGGCACCTTTTCAGGATGCATATCAAATACGCCCTATTTTATTTCCTCTTCGGTGAAGGGCGCTCTAGTTCCAGCAGCTTACAAGGTTGAAAACCAAGAGCGTTAAAATTCAATGTAGCGGTCCTCTTCAGAGAGGGCCTGCAACATGGCATCGGGTGCAGCCTCACACCACGGTTGGTTATACAGGAATCAATTAAGCCTGACAAGAATTGTGTTGAATTGTTCATTTCTCCATGTGTATCAGACCCCTGTTGAGATTACCATTGTTCTTATCCTTAGCTGCAGCAATCATATTGAAATCGCCAAGAACAAGAGCGGGCCAGGGCAGTTAATCCCAATTTGCTGCAGGTCAGCAAGAAAGTCCATCTTGTCAGAGAAAAATTGGGGGCCATAGACGTTAACACTAGTAGAAAAAGGGCCAATTTGTCCCGGTTCGTAAGGGCCTTCTGTCCCGGTTTAGGAACCGGGACTAAAAGGTCGTTACTAATGCCCTTGGCCTTTAGTCCCGGTTCTTACACGAACCGGGACAGATGGGCCTCCACGTGGCCGCTGCGGCTAGCCCAGGTAGCGGGGCCTTTGGTCCCGGTTGGTGACATAAACCGGGGCCAAAAGGCATCCACGCGTCAGCAGCTGGATGGACTGAGGTTTTTTTTGAAAGGGGCTGGTTTAGGGGTTTTGGGGGTTAATTTAGGTTGTTATTAGCTAACTAATAGAGAGAAGTGTCCTCTCTTATATCTCCGTGCTTGGTTTACCAACGCTACTGCTATGCCTAAACATGGCTTAGATTGAAGTGAAGGCAACATGTGGTGCAGGTTGAAAGTAATACTAATCCTAACTTGATCAAGTTTGGATTGTACTACTTTCGACATGCACCACATGCATGTTGCCTTCACTCCAATCCAATCCATGTTCATTTCACCCGCTGATATATAATAACTCTTCATGCTCACATCATGCATCATCATATATAATA
Organism: Triticum timopheevii; assembly: GCA_963921465.1. NCBI lineage: Eukaryota > Viridiplantae > Streptophyta > Magnoliopsida > Poales > Poaceae > Triticum > Triticum timopheevii. Next base: position 527,167,078 of record OY997272.1, on the reverse strand, counting down.
ACAAGTCCTACTAATCATGCATCATCATACAACTTCTACTCGTTATTAATAACAAGTCATACGATCATCATCCTCATAGTCATCGAACCAACCCTACTTAATTGTTCTTAGCACATGATCATCACTATTAGATATGACCTAAATATCCTTAAGGTAAAATAGCATAAAACAATATAGACACTGACTCTCCATTATGGAGAATGGAGATCATCATGTCTCCAATTCTTGCGCTTCGCTTCCTTTTGCTTCCAAGAACCTCCTTACGACTGTCCATACATTTTTTCCATTATTTGATTGTCATGTCTCCACTTCTTTTAGAAATCCGGTATGGACAGTTGAGATTCGTAGGATGACCTGATTGTATGTTCAAAACATCAAGGCGACCATGCTGATACATCAGATGAGGCACACAATCATTCGGGATTATCTGTTGAAAAACATAGTAATAACTTCGTAGTTATCAATGATGTACTAGTTTTAGAAGTATGCAAAAGATGCACGGATGTCGTAATAGTAAAAAATCTTACCAGGGTATCTCCATGGTAGTTACCGTAGTACAACACGTGCACTAGTGGCACGTATTGACCATAATGTTGAGGAGTTCGATTGTAGATATTGTAATTCTCAAGATCAGTACAAAATGTGATCAGATGATTTTTCTCCTGATAAGTTAATTCGAAGCCATCGGTGTAGTGGGTTTTGTCTATCATCTTCCGCACATTCTTTGAAGAATGAAAATAAGCTGTCAATGGAAATAAGCTATCAATTATTTTGAAATAAACAACATAAATTACTTAATAACTATGTTCGAGAAGCTCACATAGGGAAAAAAATGGAAGCGTATCAACAAGGACACAAATGTCCATATTGTCTTGCTCGATTTTAGGATCACCAAGAGATCCATGGTGACAAGCATACCCTCATCAAAACCATACATCTTGCAAAGTGCTTCCCAATTTTTGTAACCAAAATGGGTTACACTCTTAGAATTGTACAACTTTACTTCAAAATCCAGACCATGATGGGTCCTTAGGTGAATTTTCTTTGTTTCCATACTTTCATGGTCTTCAAAACCCATCCTCTCCAAGACATAGCGTCTTGCATAGCATGGGATAAGCTAGTCGAATTGAAAAAGATGAAAAGTACACGTTGAAATAGTTGAAGTCGTGCTTAATTACGAAAAAAACTCTTGTCGTCGTTGCGTACCGTTTTAACATCGAAGGTCTACTCGAGCTTAATGCTGAAGCGCCGATCTTCGTCCAACTGAAGGAACCTGTCGCACATACCTCGGTCCTCGTGACACCATTTGCACTCCCCAGGGCGGTTTTCGTTGTCCGAGTACGACATTTCCTATGTTCATAATTCAAATATTAAACTTGTACAATTAAATATATGTACTAAAAAACCTAAATTAGATCATTATTATTCATCACGGGTTGACTATTGGTCTGTCGAGCCTTTTCTTGAAAACTCTCAGCTCACGTGGTGTACATATTCGACCGTCGGTGATGGTAGCTCCTCCTTTCATTCCCGAGTGCATTACACCAAATTGTCTAGCACACGGGAACGAAGGAGAAGCTACCCCCACGACAACAGTCGGGATTCTTCGTCCTCTCATATATATACGGTTGGAGACTCTCCCTCACTGATTTCTCTCTGACATTTGCGACCGTCGGTGATCGTAGCTCCTCCTTTCGTTCCCGAGTGCATTACACCAAATTGTGTCTAGCACACGGGAACGAAGGAGAAGCTACCCCCACGACAACAGTCGGGATTCTTCGTCCTCTCATATATGATGAAGACTTGACAGACTTAAAGCCAACCCGAGGACTCATATTATAGGACTCATATTGACATGGAGATTTGGCTAGTCTCACCTCGAGGTCGGAGGGGGGGTCGGTGACGGGGACGACGGCGCGGATGATGGAGGGGGCTCCTAGATTTCTATAAAAACAAAAACCCTATAAGCTATCAAGTAATCAAATGCATACGCCTTGCATAGTGCTCTCCAATTTTAGCATTCAAAGTAGGAGTACTTTTCCAATTTGAGCATTCAATAAGCAAAACCAAATCGTAAAATAAAGTAGTATTCAAATTAGCATGCATTCAATTATAAGCAAAACTACATCATCTCTTGTGTCCGTACATCATTGAATATTATCACTAATACTCCTCGAATACTATCATACATATAACATCGCTAATATAGCTAGAACCGTAGCGCCCCCGACGGGTATCGTCTCGGGCGGTGGACACCCAAAGAGAAGGAACCATCACAGGATCATAGCTCCAGTGAGATCCCTGAAGAACCTGCCAGGTATTGTCGAACCTGCCCTCCAACGCAACCATGTAGCGACGGATGTGCTCGTTCTCCTCGCTGACACGGTGACGTACCACCTCCGCGGTGTCCGAAAGCCTCGGCACCATCACTGGCCCACGCGACCGCCACCAAATAAGGATCGGGTCAACGACGGGCTGGCTCCTCACCAACCTATGCCCCCCCGGAAGGTAGCACCTCCCAATACCAGCCCGGCGGAGCCCAGTCCCGGACATGGCCCATCTGATCAAGCCGGCCTCCTCCGCCGAGTCGACGACGAGGACGTGGGATAGGCATCGTCGACGCCGATGTGGGAATAATTGCTTGAACTAAAAAAAACTATTTCTATTAATTTTCTTGCTAAAAATAAACTACTTCTATAGTAAAATAAAGTAGTTTTACTAAATCAACTAGTTCAACTACTTAGCACTTATTATAAATAAAATAAAGTAGTACTTACAAAAATAAACTACGTACTTCTATATATAGTAAAATAAACTAGTTTTATTTAATCAACTAGTTCAACTTCTAAGCACTTACTATAAATAAAATAAAGTAGTACTTACTAAAAATAAACTAGTTTAACTAGTTCTATTATTTTTCTAACTAATTATATTAAACACTAGTTTAACTAATTATAGTAAAATAAATTTTCCTGTACATACACAATATGAACATATACATAAATTGACAAAGAAAATTCTATGAATAAAAAAAATCATTAAAATTCTATGAACAAAATTACAACAGAAAAAAATCATAAAAAAATCTATGAACAGAAAAAAAATCATAAAAATTTGACATATTCTTTGCATATGTATGAACATACAAACATTTGCATATTCAACAATAATATCACCAAAAAAATCTATGAACAGAAAAAATATTCTAACACAATATGAACAAATTACAACAACTCAATTAACTACACATCTCAACTACACATCTAAATTAACTACACATCTAAATTAGGGAAATTCATATATATGAGCTCACTGCACAAGGGGGCGGCGACGAGGAGGCAGGGCACGGGGATGGCGACGATGAGGGGCGCGACAACGGGCGACGAAGCAGAGCACGACAACGACGACGGTGAGGGGCGCGGCAACGACAACAGTGAGGGGCGCGGCGACGGGCGACGAGGAGGCAGGGCCGGCGGCATCGGAGCAAGGGGGCGCGGGGCAGTGACGGCGTCTGGGCGGGCCCGGCGGCATCAGGGTAGGGGGCGCGGGGCGACGACGGTGACGGCGAGGCGCAGACAGGCAGCCTGGCGGCGTCGTCGGCACGGGGAAAACGAACTGAATGAATTTTTTACAAGTGCTAGTTATATAGACAAGCATTGGACCCGGTTCGTGACATCAACCGGGATGAATGCCTCCTTTAGTCCCGGTTGGTGCCACCAACCGGGACCAAAGGCCTCTTTTCAGCAGCCCAAAGGGTGGGAAGCAGAGGCCTTTGGTACCGGTTGGTGGCAATAACCGGTACTAAAGGGCGGCATTGGTCCCGGTTGGTGCCACCTACCAGGACCAAAGCCACCCTTTAGTCTTGGTTAATGCCACCAACCGGGACCAAAGGCCTTGCACAGCAGCGTGGTGGTGGGAGTTTAGTCCCACCTCGCTAGCTGAGACAGAGCCGCACCTGTTTATAAGGTGTGGTGCGCCTAAGCTGTTAAGCTCCTCTACCGGTACTAAAGGGCGGCATTGGTCCCGGTTGGTGCCACCAACCCTGACCAAAGCCACCCTTTAGTCTCGGTTAGTGCCACCAACCGGGACCAAAGGCCTTGCAGAGCGGCGTGGTGGTGGGAGTTTAGTCCCACCTCGCTAGCTGAGACAGAGTCGCACCTGTTTATCAGGTGCGGTGCGCCTGAGCTGTTGAGCTCCTCTCTAAAGCAGGCTTATGGGCCTAACCTCTCTGTACATGCCCGTGGGCCTACTGGGCCTTCTGCGGGCCTGAATCCTGGCCCATGGATGGGTTTCTAGTCGTATTCAGGCCGTGGTGGCCCAGTAGGTGGCATAATTTTTATTTTTTTCCCTGTTTTTTTGTTTTCTTTTTTAATTTATTTATTTTGTTTTGTTTCTACTTACAACAAAAAACTTTTTTTATTTTGTTTCTAATTACTTATGTATTTTACTTTATGATAATTCTTTTTGCTATTAAAGTTTCTAACAAAAGAAGTTCTTTATGAAAATTCTTTTTTTCTTTTAATGATTTTGAACAGAAAATACTTTGATAATTTTAGTTACATCAATTTTATATAATTTTAGTTTCAATAATACTAGAGGTTTCTTATAATGTTTTGAATAGAAAATACTTTGATAATTTTAGTTTCATAAATTTTCTTTATGTAATTAAAGTTTATTTTATTTTATTTTATTTTGTTTCTACTTATATATTTTATTAAAGTTTATATTATTTTGTTTCTAATTTCTTATTTATTTTCTTTTATGATAATTGTTTTTGCTATTAAAGTTTGTAACAAAAAAGTTCTTTATGAAAATTCTTTTTGCTTTTAATGATTTTGAACAGAAAATGAACTCTGAAAAGGTTGAAAGTTGGCATGGTATCATAATTTCATCCACATAGCATGTGCAAGAAAGTTGAGAGGGTTACGGCAAAAACTGGATGCACTTCGTGTACAAAATGGACAATCTCTTTCGAAGTATCAGGATTTCATACAGAAACTTGTCTGTTACAACAGGCATTTCAAATGAACTACGAAAATGTTGAAAGTTGGCATGGTATCATCATAATAGTCGTGGAGAAAGTCTTCACTTTTTCTTCGCTTGTGTCCTTTCCTTATTACGCTATAACCATGGATAATCTTCATCATTTATCAGGATGCTTGGGTCAGCCTTGACTTTGAAGGGAGGAATTTCATGAAACTTTTCATAATCTTCGGACATGTCTGTCTTGCCCTCCACTCCCACGATGTCCCTTTTTTCCCGAAAGAACTATGTGGCGCTTTGGCTCATCATATGATGTATTCGCTTCCTTATCTTTTCTTTTTCTTGGTTTGGTAGACATGTCCTTCACATAGATAACCTGTGCCACATCATTGGCTAGGACGAACGGTTCGTCAGTGTACCCAAGATTGTTCAGATCCACTGTTGTCATTCCGTACTGTGGGTCTACCTGTACCCCGCCTCCTGACAGATTGACCCATTTGTACTTAAACAAAGTGACCTTAAAATCCTGTCCGTAGTCAAGTTCCCATATGTCCACTATGTAACCATAATATGTGTCCTTTCCCCTCTTTGTTGCTGCATCAAAGCGGACACCGCTGTCTTGGTTGGTGCTCTTTTGATCTTGGGCGATCGTGTAAAATGTATTCCCATTTATCTCGTATCCTTTGTAAGTCAATACAGTCGAAGATGGTCCCTTGGACAATGAGTACAGCTCATCACATACAGTGGTGCCATCTCTGAGACGTGTTTCCAATCAACTGCTGAAAGTCCTGATGAGTTCACATGTAGTCCAGTCGTCGCACTGCTCCGGGTGTTTGGAGCGCAGACTGTTCTTGTGTTCATCGATATACAGGGTCACCAAGGTAGAGTTCTTTAGAACTGTGTAGTGTGCTTGAGACCAAGAATATCCGTCCCTGCATATTATTGAGTCCCCTCCAAGCGTGCCTTTTCCAGTTAGTCTCCCTTCATACCGCGATTTAGGGAGACCTATCTTCTTAAGGCCAGGAATGAAGTCAACACAAAACCCAATGACATCCTCTGTTTGATGGCCCATGGAGATGCTTCCTTTTGGCCTAGCACGGTTATGGACATATTTCTTTAGGACTCCCATGAACCTCTCAAAGGGGTACATATTGTGTAGAAATACGGGGCCCAGAATGACAATCTCGTCAACTAGATGAACTAGGACGTGTGTCATGATATTGAAGAAGGATGGTGGGAACACCAGCTCGAAACTGACAAGACATTGCACCACATCACTCCTTAGCCTTGGTATGATTTCTGGATCGATCACCTTCTGAGAGATTGCATTGAGGAATGCACATAGCTTCACAATGGCTAATCGGACGTTTTCCAGTAGAAGCCCTCTCAATGCAACCGGAAGCAGTTGCATCATAATCACGTGGCAGTCATGAGACTTTAGGTCATGGAACTTTTTCTTTGGCATATTTATTATTCCCTTTATATTCGACGAGAAGCCAGTCGGGACCTTCATACTAAGCAGGCATTCAAAGAATATTTCCTTCTCTTCTTTGGTAAGAGCGTAGCTGGCAGGACCTTCATACTACTTTGGAGCATGTCGTCTTTTTCGTGCAAACGTTGCAGGTCCTCCCGTGCCTCAGCTGTATCTTTTGTCTTCCCATACACGCCCAAGAAGCCTAGCAGGTTCACGCAAAGGTTCTTTGTCACGTGCATCACGTCTATCAAAGAGCGGACCTCTAGGTCTTTCTAGTAGGGTAGGTCCCAAAATATAGATTTCTTCTTCCACATAAGAGCGTGTCCCTCAGCGTCACTCGGAACTGCTAGTCCGCCGGGACCCTTTCCAAAGATTACGTGTAAATCATTGACCGTAGCAAGTACATGATCGCCGGTACGTGTGGCGGGCTTCTTCCGGTGATCTTCCTCGCCTTTGAAATGTTTGCCTTTCTTTCGACATTGATGGTTGGTCGGAAGAAATCGACGATGGCCCAGGTACACATTCTTCCTGCATTTGTCTAGTTATATACTTTTGGTGTCAGCTTAACAGTTCGTGCATGCTTGGTATGTCTCCAACGTATCTACTTTTCCAAACACTTTTGCCCTTGTTTTGGACTCTAACTTGCATGATTTGAATGAAACTAACCCGGACTGACGCTATTTTCAGCAGAACTGCCATGATGTTGTCTTATGTGTAGAAAAGAAAAGTTCTCGGAATGTCCTGGAAATCCACGGAGGCACTTTTCAGAATTAATAAGAATTTTTGGCGAAAGAATGAAGGCTAGGGGGCCCACGGGCTGTCCACAAGACAGGGGGCGCCCTCCTATCTCGTGGGCCCCCTGGACACCTCCCGACCTCAACTCCAACTCCATATATACCGTCTCGGGGAGAAAAAAATCAAGGAGAAAGTTTCATCGCGTTTCACGACACGGAGCCGCAGCCAAGCCCTAATCTCTCTCGGAAGGGTTGATCTGGAGTCCGTTCGGGGCTCCGGAGAGGGGGATTCGTCGCCGTCGTCATCATCAACCATCCTCCATCACCAATTTCATGATGCTCACCGCCGTGTGTGAGTAATTCCATCATAGGCTTGCTGGACGGTGATGGGTTGGATGAGATTTACCATGTAATTAAGTTAGTTTTGTTAGGGTTTGATCCCTAGTATCCACTATGTTCTGAGATTGATGTTGCTATGACTTTGCTATGCTTAATGCTTGTCACTAGGGCCCGAGTGCCATGATTTCAGATCTGAACCTATTATGTTTTCATGAATATATGTGTGTTCTTGATCCTATCTTGCAAGTCTATAGTCACCTATTATGTGTTATGATCCGACAACCCTGAAGTGACAATAATCGGGATACTTCTCGGTGATGACCATAGTTTGAGGAGTTCATGTATTCACTATGTGCTAATGCTTTGTTTCGGTTCTCTATTAAAAGGAGGCCTTAATATCCCTTAGTTTCCGTAAGGACCCCACTGAAAATGGGAGGGTAGGACAAAAGATGTCATGCAAGTTCTTTACCATAAGCACGTATGACTATTTACGGAATACATGCCTACATTACATTGATGAATTGGAGCTAGTTCTATATCACCCTATGTTATAACCATTGCATGAGGAATCGCATTTGGCATAATTATCCATCACTGATCCATTGCCTACAAGATTTTCACATATTGTTCTTCGCTTATTTACTTTTCCGTTGCTACTATTATTATCATACCACTTTTGCTACTAAACACTTTGCTGCAGATACTAAGTTATCCAGGTGTGGTTGAATTGACAACTCAACTGCTAATACTCAAGAATATTCTTTGGCTCCCCTTGTGTAGAATCAATAAATTTGGGTTGAATACTCTACCCTCGAAAGCTATTGCGATCCCCTATACTTGTGGGTTATCAAGACTAATTTCTGGCGCCGTTGCCGGGGAGCATAGCTCTATTCTCAAAGTCACTTGGGATTTATATCTGTTGATCACTATGAGGAACTTGAAAGACGATCGAACTACTATTTTGCCCTCAACTACGAGGGGAGGTAAGGAACTGCCATCTAGCTCTGCACTAGATTCTCCTCCCGTTATAAGTAAGCTTGCGACACCTAAACTTGCTACTGCTATGAATTCTAATATGTCGCATGTTATTGATGATGCCACTTCTGCTATGAATGATGAAACTACTTCCGTGCTTGATACTACTTTGCCATTAGGTGAATTTCTAGATGAACAACTTGCTAGATTTAGGGGGAATGAAAATATTGAAGAACCTATTATTGATGATAGTGATGATGAAGGTTTCCCCAATGATTATGTTTTACCTGTTGTTCCTAAGGGTTATGTTATGCATGAAACAACTGCTATGGAAATTCTTGCTTGCAATGATAGAAATGATCTTAAGAAATTATTAGCTAAATGGAAGCAGCAGTCTCTTAATGCTAGAATGAAACCCGATCCTGCTTTTGCTACTTCACATATCTGTGTTAGTGATAAGGATTATGAATTCTCTGTTGATCCTGATATTATTACTTTAGTTGAATCTAATCCTTTTTATGGCCTTGAATCTGAAACTGTTGTGGCACATCTTACCAAGTTAAATGATATAGCCACCCTATTTACTCATGATGAGAAGTCTCGCTATTCATATAAACTTAAGATATTTCCGTTCTCATTAAAGGGTGATGCTAAGACTTGGTATAATTCTCTTGCTCCTAGTTGTGTGCGTAGTCCCCGGGATATGATTTATTACTTCTATGCTAAATATTTTCCTGCTCATAAGAAACAAGCTGCCTTGCAGGAAATATATAATTTTGTGCAAATCAAAGAAGAGAGTCTCCCACAAGTTTGGGGGAGGCTTCTCCGGTTACTTAATGCTTTGCCTGATCATCCACTCAATAAAAATGAAATACTTGATATCTTTTATAATGAACTAACCGATGCTTCCAAGGACTACTTGGATAGTTATGCTGGTTGTGTATTCAGGGAAAGAACAGTCGACGAAGCTGAAATATTATTGAATAATATGTTGACTAATGAAAATAACTGGACTCTTCCTGAGCCAGTTCCTGAAGTAATTCCTGAACCAATTGAGCCAACTCCTGAGCCTATTCCTAAACCCACTCCGAAGAAGAGAGGTGTTTTATTTCTCAGTCCTGAAGATATGCAAGAGGCAAAGAAATCAATGTAAGAAAAAAGTATTAAATCTGAAGATGTTAAGAATTTACCTCCTATTGAAGAAATACATGGTCTTAATTTACCGCCTGAAGAACCACATTGTCTTGATAACCCGACACAGGTAGTAAAGGTAAATTCTCTCTATAGATATGATAAAGTTGAAGTACCCTCTACTAAATTTCTGAAGGAAATATGCCCTAGAGGCAATAATAAAGTTATTATGTATTTCCTTATATCATGATAAATGTTTATTATTCATGCTAGAATTGTATTAACCGGAAACATAATACATGTGTGAATACATAGACAAACATAACGTCACTAGTATGCCTCTACTTGACTAGCTCGTTTATCGAAGATGGTTATGTTTCCTAGCATGGACAAAAGAGATGTCATTTGATTAACGGGATCACATCATTAGGAGAATGATGTGATTGACATGACCCATTCCGTTAGTCTAGCACTTGATCGTTTAATATGTTGCTATTGCTTTCTTCATGACTTATACATGTTCCTGTAACTATGAGATTATGCAACTCCCGTTTACCGGAGGAACACTTTGGGTGCTACAAAATGTCACAACGTAACTGGGTGATTATAAAGGAGTACTACAGGTGTCTCCAAAGGTACATGTTGGGTTGGCGTATTTCGAGATTAGGTTTTGTCACTCCGATTGTCGGAGAGGTATCTCTGGGCCCTCTCGGTAATGCACATCACTATAAGCCTTGCAAGCAATGTAACTAATGAGTTAGTTACGGAATAATGCATTACGTAACGAGTAAAGAGACTTGCCGGTAACGAGATTGAACTAGGTATTGGATACCGACGATCGAATCTCGGGCAAGTAACATACCGATGACAAAGGGAACAACGTATGTTGTTATGCGGTTTGATCGATAAAGATCTTCGTATAATATGTAGGAACCAATATGGGCATCCAGGTTCCGCTATTGGTTATTGACCGAGAATAGTTCTAGGTGATGTCTGCATAGTTCTCGAACCCGTAGGGTCCGCACGCTTAAGGTTTCGATGACAGTTATATTATGAGTTTATGAGTTTTGATGTACCGAAGGAGTTTGGAGTCCCGGATGAGATCGGGGACATGACGAGGAGTCTCGAAATGGTTGAGACGTAAATATCGATATATTGGACGACTATATTCGGAGTTCGGAAAGGTTCCAAGTGATTCGGGTATTTTCGGGGGTACCGGGGATTTACGGGAATACGAGGAAGAAGCAATGGGCCTCATGGGCCAAGTGCTGGAAGAGAGGAGGCAGGGCGCGTGGCCCCCCCTTTCCTCTTTTTCCTCCCTCTCCTTCCTTCTCCTTCTCCTTCCCTTCCTTCCCCTCTCCTACTTGGACTAGGAAAGAGGGGAGAATCCTACTTGGACTAGGATTCTCCCCCTTGGGCGCGCCTCCTCCCCTTGGCCGACCCCCTCCCCCTTGCTCCTTTATATACGGGGGCAGGGGGGCACCCCATGACACACAAGTTGATCTACGGATCGTTCCTTAGCCGTGTGCGGTGCCCCCCTCCACCATATTCCACCTCAGTCATATCGTCGCGGAGTTTAGGCGAAGCCCTACGCCGGTAGAACATCATCATCGTCACCACGCCGTCGTGCTGACGCAACTCATCCCCGACGCTTTGCTAGATCGGAGCCCGGGGATCGTCATCGAGCTCAACATGTGCTGAACTCGGAGGTGCCGTACGTTCGGTACTTGGATCGGTCGAATCGTGAAGACGTACGACTACATCAACCGCGTTGTCATAACGCTTCTGCTTACGGTCTACGAGGGTACGTGGACAATACTCTCCCCTCTCGTTGCTATGCCATCACCATGATCTTGCGTGTGCGTAGGAATTTTTTTGAAATTACTACGTTCCCCAACAGTGGTATCAGAGCCTAGGTTTTATGCGTTGATGTTATATGCACGAGTAGAACACAAGTGAGTTGTGGGCGATACAAGTCATACTGCTTACCAGCATGTCATACTTTCATTCAGCGGTATTGTTGGATAAAGTGGCCTGGACCGACATTACGCGTACGCTTACGCGAGACTGGTTTTACCGTCGTGCTTTGCACACAGGTGACTAGCGGGTGTCTGTTTCTCCAACTTTAGTTGAACCGAGTGTGGCTACGCCCGGTCCTTGCGAAGGTTAAAACAACACTAACTTGACGAACTATCGTTGTGGTTTTGATGCGTAGGTAAGAACGGTTCTTGCTCAGCCCGTAGCAGCCACGTAAAATTTGCAACAACAAAGTAGAGGACGTCTAACTTGTTTTTGCAGGGCATGTTGTGATGTGATATGGTCAAGACGTGATGACATATAAGTTGTTGTATGAGATGATCATGTTTTGTTGAAGTTATCGGAAACTGGCAGAAGCCCTATGCTTGTCTCTTTGTTGCATAAAGATGCAAGTGCCAAATATTTGCTTTACATTATCGCTATGCGATAGCAATAGTTGCAAGAGCAATAGTTGGCGAGACGACCATGTGACGACACATTGATATAGATCAAGATGATGAAGATCATGGTGTCGTGCCAGTGACGATAGAGATCATGACAGTACATTGGAGATGGAGATCAAAGGCGCACGATGACCATGGCCATATCATGTCACATATTTTGATTGCATATGATGTTTATCTGTTATACATCTTATTCTGTTTTGATTGACGGTAGCATTTTAAGGTGATCTCTCACTAATTATCAAGAAGTGTTCTCCCTGAGTATGCACCGTTGCGAAAGTTCTTCGTGCTGAGACACCACGTGATGATCGGGTGTGATAGGCTCTACGTTCAAATACAACGGGTGCAAAACAGTTGCACACGCGGAATACTCAGGTTAAACTTGACGAGCCTAGCATATACGGATATGGCCTCGGAACACAGAGACCGAAAGGTCGAGCGTGAATCATATAGTAGATATGATCAACATAGTGATGTTCACCATTGAAAACTACTCCATCTCACGTGATGATCGGACATGCATGGTTTAGTTGATTTGGATCACGTGATCACTTAGAGGATTAGAGGGATGTCTGTCTAAGTGGGAGTTCTTAAGTAATATGATTAATTGAACTTAAATTTATCATGAAATTAGTCCTGGTAGTATTTTGCAAATTATGTTGTAGATCAATAGCTCGCGTTGTTGCTTTCATATGTTTATTTTGATATGTTCCTAGAGAAAATTGTGTTGAAAGATATTAGTAGCAATGATGCGGATTGGATCCGTGATCTGAGGTATATCCTCATTGCTGCACAGAAGAATTATGTCCTTAATGCACCGCTAGGTGACAGACCTATTGCAGGAGCAGATGCAGACGTTATGAACGTCTGGCTAGCTCAATATGATGAATACTTGATAGTTTAGTGCACCATGCTTAACGGCTTAGAATCGGGACTTCAAAGACGTTTTGAATGTCATGGACCATATAAGATGTTCCAGGTATTGAAGTTAATATTTCAAGCAAATACCCGAGTTGAGAGATACGAAGTCTCCAACAAGTTCTATAGCTAAAAGATGGAGGAGAATCGCTCAACTAGTGAGCATGTGCTCAGATTGTCTGGGTACTTCAATCGCTTGAATCAAGTGGGAGTTAATCTTCCAGATAAGATAGTGATTTACAGAATTCTCTAGTCACCATCACTAAATTACTAGAACTTCGTGATGAACTATAGTATGCAAGGGATGACAAAAACGATTCCCGAGCTCTTCATGATGTTGAAATCGACGAAGGTAGAAATCAAGAAAGAGCATCAAGTGTTGATGATTGACAAGACCGCTAGTTTCAAGAGAAGGGCAAAGGGAAAGAAAGGGAACTTCAAGTGGAAAGACAAGCAAGTTGTCACTCCTGCAAAGAAGCCCAAAGCTGGACCATAGCCTGAAACTGAGTGCTTACACTGCAAAGGAAATAGTCACTGGAAGCGGAGAAGCCCTGAATATTTGGTGGATAAGAAGGATGGCAAATTGAACAAGGGTATATTTGATATACAGGTTATTGATATGTGCCTTACTAGTGTTTATAGTAGCCCCTGAGTATTTGATACTTGTTCGGTTGCTAAGATTAGTAACTCGAAACAGGAGTTACAGAATAAACAGAGACTAGTTGAAGGGGAAGTGACGATGAGTGTTGGAAGTAGTTCCAAGATTGATATGATCATCATCGCACAATCCCTATACTTATCGGGATTAGTGTGAAACCTAAATAAATGTTATTTGGCGTTTGCGTTGAGCATGAATATGATTTGATCATGTTTATTGCAATACATTTATTCATTTAAAATCAGAGAATAATTGTTGTTCTATTTAAATGAATAAAACCTTTGATGGTCATACACCCAATGAAAATAGTTTGTTGGATCTCGATCGTAGTGATACACATATACATAATATTGATGCCAAAAGATGCAAAGTTGATAATGATAGTGCAACTTATTTGTGGCACTGCCGTTTGGGTCATATCGGTGTAAAGCGCATGAAAAGAAGAAACTCCATAAAGATGGATTTTCGGAATCACTTGGTTATGAATCATTTTGATGCTTGCGAACCGTGCCTTTTGGGCAAGATGACTAAAAATTCCGTTCTCCGTAACAATGGAACGATCTACTGACTTATTGGAACTAATACATACCGATGTATGCGATCCAATGAGTATTGATGCTCGTGGCTAGTATCGTTATTTTCTGACCCTCACAAGATGATTTGAGCAGATATGGGTATATCTACTTGATGAAACATAAGTCTGAAATAGTTGAAAGGTTCAAAGAATTTCAGAGTGAAGTGGAAAAATCATCGTAACAAGAAAATAAAATTTCTGCGATCTGATCACGGAGACGAATATTTGAGTTACGAGTTTGGTCTTCAATTAAAACAATGTGGAATAGTTTCACAAACTCACGCCACCTGGAACACCACAATGTAATGGTGTGTCCGAACGCCGTAATCGTACTTTACTAGATATGGTGCGATCTATGATATCTCTTATCAGTTTACCACTATCGTTTTGGGGTTATGCATTAGAGACAGCTGCATTCACGTTTAATAGGGCACCATCTAAATCCGTTGAGACAACACCGTATGAACTATGGTTTAGCAGTAAACCTAAGCTGTCGTTTCTTAAAGTTTGGAGTTGCGATGCTTATATGAAAAAGGTTTTCAACTTGATAAGCTCGAACCCAAATCGGAGAAGTGTGTCTTCATAGAATACCCAAAGAAAATTGTTGGGTACACCTTCTATCACAGATCCGAAGGCAAGATATTCGTTGCTCAAAATGGATCCTTTCTAGAGAAGGATTTTCTCTCGAAAGAAGTGAGTGGGAGGAAAGTAGAACTTGATAAGGTAACTGTACCTTCTCCCGAATTGGAAAATAGTTCATCACTAAAATCAGTTCTAGTGATTCCTACACCAATGAGTGAGGAAGCTAATGATGATGATCGTGAAACTTCAGATCAAGTTACTACAGAACCTCGTAGGTCTTCCAGAGTACGGTCCGCACCAGAGTGGTACGGTAATCATGTTCTGAAAGTCATGTTACTAGACCATGATAAACCTACGAACTATGAGGAAGCGATGATGAGCCCAGATTCCGCGAAATGGCTGGAGGCCATGAAATCTGAGATAAGATCCATGTATGAGAACAAAGTGTGGACTTTGGTGGATTTGCCCGATGATCGGCAAGCCATAGAAAATAAATGGATCTTCAAGAGGAAGATGAACGTTGATAGTAGTGTTACTATCTACAAAGCTCGACTTGTCGCAAAAAGGTTTTTCGACAAGTTCAAGGTGTTGAATACAATGAGATTTTCTCACTCGTATCGATGCTTAAGTCTGTCCAAATCATGTTAGCAAATGCCACATTTTATGAAATCTGGCAAATGGATGTCAAAACTGCATTCCTTAATGGATTTATTAAAGAAGAGTTGTATATAATGCAACCAGAAGGTTTTGTCAATCCTAAAGATGCTAACAAAGTGTGCAAGCTCCAGCAATCCATCAATGGACTGGTGCAAGCATCTCAGAGCCGGAATATATGCTTTGATGAGTTGATCAAAGCATATGGTTTTATACAG
The DNA here is from genome assembly GCA_963921465.1 of Triticum timopheevii. Classification (NCBI taxonomy): domain Eukaryota; kingdom Viridiplantae; phylum Streptophyta; class Magnoliopsida; order Poales; family Poaceae; genus Triticum; species Triticum timopheevii. Next base: position 527,151,358 of record OY997272.1, on the reverse strand, counting down.
CCTTTTGGAAAGGCCTGTATTTACAAGAAAGTGAGTGGGAGCACTACAACATTTCTGATAAGTATATGTGAATGACATATTGTTGATTGGAAATAATGTAGAATTATTCTGCAAAGCATAAAGGAGTATTTGAAAGGAGTTCTTTAAAAGAAAGACCTCAGTAAAGCTACTTACATATTGAGCATCAAGATCTATTGAGATAGATCAAGATGCTTGATAAGATTTTCAATGAGTACATACCTTGACAAGATTTTGAAATAGTTCAAAATGGAACAGTCAAAGAAAGAGTTCTTGCCTGTGATGCAAAGGTGTGAAGTTGAGTAAGACTCAAGACCCGACCATGGCAGAAAATAGAAAAAGAATGAAAAGTCATTCCCTATGCCTCAGTCATAGGTTCAATAAAGTATGCTATGCTGTGAACCAGACCTATTGTATACCTTGCTCTGAGTTTGACAAAGGAATACAATTTTGATCTAAGAGTAGATCACTGGACAGCGGTCAAGAATATCCTTAGTGAGAACTAAGGAAATGTTTCTTGATTATAGTCGTGGATTTGTCACGGCAGATGTCCTTGTGAAAGGACTTAGTCGTGGAGCCATCGCTATGGGTTAACTTGAAGGGGTTAAAGCGGACACAAAGACACAAGGGTTTATACTAGTTCGGCCCCTTCGATGAAGGTAAAAGCCTACGTCTAGTTGTGATAGAATTGATGTGTTCTCGATGACTAGGGAGCAAACAAGCTTCGCCTAGGCTTCGAGTTGTTGTTGTCTGTCCTTGAACCACCGTCGGGTCGTCCCCTTATATACACGGGTGACGCCCGTCGGTCCATGGAGTCCCATACCAGTTCATATTCGTATCCTGGTTGGTCTCTCTCTATTCCTAACTTACAATACAAGTTTACATATCAAGCCGGTTTACAGCTACAGGTTCTAAACCGACTACAGGCCTTGGGCCTTCCTCTGCTTATACTACTAATGAAGTTAACCTGGCCCAGGTAGGCCAGTTCACGCCCAGTGGTAATATCCCCAACATTAGGCCCCAGACTGATTTGAACTGGTTCATGTCAATCCTTCACAAAAATCTTTGTCTTCAACATCTTCTGGCAATTGGTAAACCGCCATGTCGTCATCATCTCTGGTTGCTGTAAACCGGCATGACGTCATCACGAAGTTAACATTCATGACACCTTCTTTTATTAATAGATCTGCGATACCCAAGGCATCAGCTCCACTTCCGAAATTTTGGCTCCTGGATTCGCGCGCCTGACACACGTCTGTTGCCTTATAAATAGGACCGAAGGGCCATTTCCTTTTCTCCCCTTCGTCTCTTTCTCTTCGTCTTCCTCGCGTCGCTAGCCTCAGAGCTCCGCCGCCGCCATTTGACCTTTGCACCGTCTTGGGCAGCTGCATCAACCTGAACGCACCAGAGCACTGCGGTAGCCTTCCGCGTCTTCTTCGATTCTGGTAAGCCTTCTGTTCCTCTTAACATAGATCTGTTCTAGGGTTTCATGTTCTTGCCGTGTTCATCGCTTGTTCACGCCCGTACCCAAACTCCTGGATAGATCTGTGAAACCCTGCTCTGATTAGTAGTAGCCTTTTAGCATCTGCCTGTAGTTTTACGCTCAGGTCCATAGATCTCACCTACATACCTGCCCGTTGATTCACTTCCGTTCTGCTTTACTCCTTTGAATATTTTCTGTTTTTCTGAACTTGCTTCAGATCCATTGCTGCAATAAGACCTTGTGAAACCTGTTTCTGCATACTTAGCCATCCGCAACCTCAATTTCTTTTAATGTTTAGATCAGGCGGTTTAACTTAATATAGAAAAAGTTAATAAACAGGTATATACCATTAGTCCCCTTGTTGAACCGCCAGAACTCTTTAGCCATCTGATGCCGCTTCATAGAAATCCGGTTTAAATATACTGCCTCCGGTTTAGCATTGTTCATACCAGCGCCTTCTTTTATCCAACATGTTCTTGAACCGGAATCACCTATTTCTTGTAGATCTCACCATGGCCAAATAAGTATATGAGTGCAACTGGGTTCCTTCTCGTGTCACAGAAACTCAGTTGGATAATTTAGTCTCGATTGGCGCTTTAGACAGCAAAGAGACTATCCACTGGAGGGTTCCTGGTGATGAATGTCCTCCCACACCTCAAGAGGGAGAGGTTGTGATCTTTGCAGATCATTTAGCCCGGGGCTTCAAACCGCCCGGCTCTAAATTTTACCGGGATGTGTTAGCCAATTTTCAACTCCGCCCGCAAGATACTGGCCCCAATTCTGTTACCAACTTATGTCACTTCCAAGTGCTTTGTGAGGTATACCTTCAAGAGGAACCCACAGTTGAATTGTTCAGAGACTGCTTCCACTTAAACCGCCACACAGAATTCACGGATGGTCCCAATACCGAATTGGGCGGTATGGCAATTCAGAAAAGGAAAGAAATCACTTATCCCCATGCCAGACTACACAGTCACCCCAAGGAGTGGAATGCAACATGGTTTTACTGCAAAGATACTTCCCCTGATGATGAAAATCCTTTGCCTGGCTTTCGTCCGGAGTGGCTCAGCAATACACACCCCTTCCCACAAAGGTTAAGTGCCAAGGAGAGGAGTAAATATGCTCCGCAATTATCCAAGCTCCGAGCCTTCATGGCCAACGGTTTAACAGGAGTAGATCTCGCACGCTGTTGGATATCATGGAGCATACTGCCTCTCAGCCGGCGCTCCGGTTTATTGTGCAAGTATACTGGTAGCGTTGATGACCCACTCCGACACACCAACATCCACCTCTCCGATGATGAAGTCACAAAGGCTGTGAAGAAAATGCTGAATGAACCGGAGCACCTTTGCGCTCAAACCGGCCTGCTCCCTTTCTGTGCTACCAACAAACCGCGAGCCGTAAGATTTTGATTGTACTTTTTATTGAACCTGTTATTGCTATCTCTGTCTGACATCAATTGCTGCTTAACCAGGGTGATAATCCGTTTTGGAGCAAGAAGCTTCCACAAGACAAACCGGAGAAAACAGAACGGTCAACCCGGCCAAAGACCAAGGTCATCAAGAAACCTGCTAAAAAGAGGAAAACCACTGCTTCATCCGATCCGGCTGCTCATGATGATGTGGGTAACTCGGACCTTGAGGTAGAACTCGATTCACTAGGCTTACTTTTTACATGCCTTATTGATGATGATACTTGTCAGGACGACGCTGAAGCCAGTAATGCTGATGTCGCTGAGGTAACTATTCTCTCTTCCGATTCAGATCCTTTGCCTTTGCCAAAATTTCGCCAGGCAAACCAGAAAGTTAAATTTTCTCATCCTCTTGCTTACTTGGATCCCAAATTTCTTATGAAGACTCAGCAGCATGAAGCTCGCCACACAACCCGGCACAGCGGCCAGGTAGTTACCTCCGCCGGTTTACCAAACAGTCCGGTTCGAAAATGCCGCTCCGAGGTCTCCGACCTTTTTATTAATTTATATCCTAAAGCGGGTTTCATCCGTCAACCTCTTAATCCATCCGACTCTGATTATCAGGTTACTTCTCATTCTTCCTCTGGTGAATCATCGGCCACTCAGCTGCCGCCACTGAAAACGGTTCTTGGGTAAGCTAGGCTGAACATATGCTTCTGGTATACTGTGTTATAACTTATGTTGTTCCTTGACTCTTTGTTTCTCTTTCAGGGCTAAACCTAAACCGAGCAAGAAAGCCCGCCTGGATAAAGCGGCCGAGGAAGATGTCGCCCCTGAACAGGATAAAGCACCAGACCTTGAAGCGCTCGTTCATGAGGATATTCCCAGTGATCCTCCTTTGCAAGATGATCCTCCTGTTGACCAGACTGCCAGCCCCGTCCGGAATGACAAATCCCGCAGTCCTTCAAAACCTGCCGATAAATCGATAGCACCAACGCAAACCGGCGAGTCCAAGGATGATGACATTGTAATTACCGGCGTAGGCCGCTTTGAACCAGGGAATCCTGTCGCTTTAGCTAAGCATACTGTGAAGAAGATTCTTCTGCCATGAATAAAGGCAAATGGGATGTTGAACTGGAAACGTATGCTGCTCTGAGTGCCCAAGATCTTCATTCTGGTTGCTTGAACCGGCTATATACTAGTCATGACTGTGAAGCTGGTCTGGTAAAGATGATGAGAGATAAATTTGAGGTAACTTCCTTGTGCTTCTTCTTTCTTTAATTACTGCCACTGTATTAATCTTCCTAGCCCCCAAGGGCCGGTTTGTAACCTTCTTCAAACCGGGACTTGAATATAGTCCTCAATACTTTGAAATCCATCAATGTAGCCCCCAAGGGCCGGTTCAACTTATTATAGTTAAACCGGGACTCCAATAAAGATTCTAACATTAGAACATAACTGAGCAAATAGCCATTAGCCTCCAAGTGCCAAGTTGAATACCTGTATTGAGCTTGGGACTGTGCGATTTAGTAATAGATGAAAATTTAAGGTGCATTAGCCCCCAAGTATCAAGCGTATAACTTGTTATGTGGTTGGTACTTCAAATTCTTGTACCGTTTGTTTAAAGCCAAGCACTGTCTTTATGCAGGCTGAAGTGAGGATCAAAGAGGACCGGATTACTGATCTGCAGGAAACTTTGAAGACCCAACAAGCTGAAACCGACAAGGCAAGGCAAGAATTAACCAGCGCTTTGAGCATCACAGAACAGCTAAAGGAGGGCTTCAAGAAGGAGCGGGCTGATTGGGCCACTGAGAAGGCCGCTTTAATAAAAAGAGCTGAAAACGCTGAAGCTGCCCTTAAACCGGTGGTAGATGAGCTGACCGCCGTAAAGCGGCAAGTACATTCCATGACCGCTGCTATCTTTGGTAAGCTCCTTTTGGTTTCTTTGACAACTCTGGCCTGCTTATAATAGATCCAGTTTGTGATCTTTCCTGTATTGTTGCAGGTACACGCATTGGTCACTTAGGGTCAGATGTTCCGAAGAAGTTGAAGGCTGCCTATACTTTAATTGAACAGCTGTATACCAGAGCGCAGCGGATCATCACCACTGCATCTCATAACAATCCGGCACCCTCCTTAATCCAAGACACTCTTAATAGGTTGTCAATGCTTCCTACTCGGATTGAAGAACTGAAAAAATCTGCTGCTCGAACCGGAGCCATTAATGCCTTGATCCGGGCAAAGGCATGGGTGCCGGATTTCGATCCTGTTGAGGCAGCTCAAGGCTATCCCAGCTTGAAGGAAGACGGCTCAGAGTTCAATGAAGATGATTTGAGGGCACTAAACCGTGTAGTACGCCCTCTGGCTTGTCAATTGGCTGAAGAGGCAGACTTGTCGCATTATCAAGCTCAGTACAACTATCAGAACAAACGAGTGCCTGCACCAACTCTTGAAGCGGAGAATCTGATTCCTCCAATCCGTAAGCATACTTACGCTCCTGATATTGAACCGTCTTCTCTGATCCACGAAGAGGCTGTCTTTCAAGCTTTAATGGGAATCGACTGGACCACTGTTGATTTCCAGCCAATGAATAGAGATGAGGAAGCTGAAGCGGCGCGGGACGACCCACAACCATCAGACCGGGGCGATGAACAAGCTTGAACCGGAAGCTGGTTTAAGTAGCTGCTTTATTATGATCCGCCAGAACAACAATGATCTTATTTGGGCACTGTGTTGTCTTGTAATAGGATAGTCAATACTTCTGCCTTGAATATGCCTTCGTGCATAAGTACTGATGCTTTTGCTTGAAACCCTCAATTTATATTTCCTGCAATCAGAAAATCTTGAACTTCGGTGGCGGTTATACCGCCAGCCGGTTTATGACCTTTATATATATATATATATATATATATATATATATATATATCAATGTATTTAAGACATATAATCAAATATGTGATACAAAATACCTGCCATCGCTGGGCATGAAGTTGGCTTAGCCAGGCTTGAAACGGAGTAGTTATAAACCGTTACCATCAAAGGCGAGAAAACAACTCCCATGTAAACCGTGCTGGGTCATTATGAGCCCCCCTTCTACTTCATGATGTTAACAGGAAAGTTAAACCGGGCATATTTCTCAGGATTACAAATGAACCGAATTCTGTCAGCTGAACCGGTAAAAAAGTGTTGTTGGTTTAAAGGAAACACAACAAAAATTGAAGAATAGTCATAAAAGAAATATGGAAGCAAAGGCAATGATAAAAACCGTTTGCAAAAACATGCTTTACTGAGCTGATCAGATGGTGTTACCATAGTCGGACAGGACCAAGCCCCCAATAGGAGTGACAATGGTTCAAGTCAGCCAGGTCCCCAAATGAAACCGTGGCATTGATGCCGATCAAAAGGCGTGGCAATGGTTCGGGTTCGAGCAAGCCCCCAAGTGATTCTGTGGCCTTAGGCCGATCAAGAGGCGTGACTGGTTCAGACTTGACCATGTCCCCAAGTGATCTGGTGGCTTTCGCCTATCAAAAGGTGTTGCATTGGTTCGGACACGACCAAGGCCCCAAGTGATATCACAAAGCTTTTTTGGAAAGCAAATTTCAAGGGGTAAACCGGAGGCCGCTTTAAAACAGAACCACTCCATGTAACCACACATGATATGAAAGGATAGAGACCCCGCTTTAGCTGAGGCTCCGGTTTTATTATATTAATGATAATATATACACTGTCATAATATGTACATAGATAGAGCCGATGGCTCAAGTGTAGTAAGGCCGAAGATGAGCTATGTTCCACGGCCTGTTGGTCTCCTCCTCTGATGTGCGTGAGTCTTCATGCTCTCGAATATCGATCAGATAGTACGACTCGTTGTGCAGATTCTTGCTGACCACGAAAGGTCCCTCCCAAGGTGGGGATAACTTGTGCATATCCGCCTGGTCTTAGATGAGCCGAAGCACCAAATCTCCTTCTTGAAAAGCTCTGGTTCTGACCCGGCGACTGTGATAGCGACGAAGATCTTGTTGATAAATCGCCGAGCAGGCAGCCGCTATGTCACGCTCCTCATCTAATAGGTCCAAAGCATCTTGCCGTGCTGTCTCATTGTCCGCTTCAACATAAGTCGCCACACGAGGCGAATCGTGCCAGATATCAATAGGGAGAACCGCCTCTGCTCCATAGACCATGAAAAACGGCGTGTATCCTGTAGATCGGTTGGGCGTAGTATTGATACTCCATAGCACAGATGGTAGCTCTTCAACCCAATAACCCGGTGTTCTTTGCAATGGAACCATAAGCCGGGGTTTGATGCCTCGCAAGATCTCTTGATTAGCCCGTTCTGCCTGCCCATTGGACTGGGGGTGAGCCACTGATGATACATCAAGTCGGATGTGCTCATGTTCACAGAATTCCATCATAGCACCCTTGGATAAATTGGTACCATTATCAGTAATGATACTGTGTGGAAAGCCAAACCGGAAAATCACCTTTTTAATGAACTGCACCGCTGTAGCTGCATCACACTTGCTGACAGCAGGCTCCGCTTCAACCCACTTGGTAAACTTGTCAACTGCCACCAAAAGGTGGGTTATCTTATCTTTGGATCTTTTAAAAGGTCCGACCATATCCAGCCCCCATGTTGCAAACGGCCAAGTAATTGGAATCATCCTCAATTCTTGAGCCGGCACATGAGCACGCCTTGAAAATTTCTGACAGCCATCACACCGTTTAACCAAGTCCTCCGCATCAGCATGAGCTGTCAACCAGTAGAACCCGTGACGAAACGCCTTTGCCACCAGAGACATTGAACCGGCGTGATGACCACAATCCCCTTCATGGATTTCACGTAAGATTTCACAGCCTTCCTCAGGAGAGACGCAGCGTTGAAACGCCCCTGATACACTGCAATGATGCAATTCGCCATTGACAATTGTCATAGACTTGGATCACCGGACTATCTGCCTGGCTAGAGTCTCATCCTCGGGCAACTCTCCCCGGTTCATGTACGCAAGATAAGGAACTGTCCAATCCGGTATAATATGCAGGGCTGCCACCAATTGAGCCTCCGGATCAGGAATAGCCAAATCCGCTTCACCCGGGAGCTTGACTGACGGGTTGTGCAACACATCAAGAAAGACATTAGGCGGGACCGGTTTATGCTGAGAGCCCAACTGGCTTAAAGCGTCCGCCGCTTCATTTTTTCGACGATCTACGTGATCCACCTGATAACCTTTGAAGTGACCCGCAATCATATCCACCTCACGACGATATGCAGCCATAAGTGGGTCTTTAGAATCCCAAGTGCCAGACACCTGTTGAGCCACGAGGTCCGAGTGACCGAAACACTTAACCCGACTTAGGTTCATCTCCTTAGCCATCCGGAGACCATGGAGCAAAGCTTCGTACTCAGCTGCATTATTAGTACAAGGGAACGTTAAGCGGAGAACATAACAAAACTTATCACCTCGTGGGGAAGTTAATACGACTCCAGCCCCCGAGCCCTCCAATTGCCTGGATCCATCAAAATGGATAGTCCAATATGTGTGATCCGGCTTCTCCTCTGGTGCTTGCAACTCTGTCCAATCATTGATGAAATCAACAAGTGCTTGAGACTTCACCGCCGTCCGAGGCACGTACTTCAATCCGTGCGGCCCAAGTTCTATGGCCCACTTGGCAATCCGGCCAGTCGCCTCCCGGTTCTGTATGATATCGCCCAAGGGAGCTGAACTGACCACTGTGATGGGGTGCCCTTGGAAATACTGCTTCAACTTCCGGCTTGCCATGAAACCTCCATATACCAGCTTCTGCCAATGCGGATATCTTTGCTTGGATTCAATAAGCACCTCGCTGATATAGTAAACCGGCCGCTGAACCGGATACTCCTTGCCTGCCTCCTTGCATTCCACCACAATAGCCATGCTAACTGCACGAGCATTGGCCGCTACGTATAACAATAACGGCTCCTTGTCGACCGGAGCTACAAGAACGGGCGGATTGGCTAATTGCCGCTTCAAGTCCTCCAACGCTTCATCAGCAGCCGGACTCTAGATGAATTGATCTGTCTTTCTCAGCATCTGGTACAAAGGGATGGCCTTCTCCCCGAGGCGGCTGATAAACCGGCTCAGTGTGGCGATCCGACCCGCGAAACGCTGAACATCGTTGATACACTTCGGTTTAGCCAGGGAGGTGATAGCCGTAATCTTCTCCGGATTAGCCTCAATTCCTCTGTTGGACACAAGAAAGCCCAGGAACCTGCCTGTCGGAACACCAAAGACACATTTGGCCGGGTTAAGCATCATCTTATAAACCCGCAAGTTGTCAAAGGTTTCCTTCAAATCATCAACCAGCGTCTCCTTCTGCCTTGACTTGACTACAATATCATCCACATAGGCGTGCACATTGCGGCCGATCTAGTTATGCAGGCAATTCTGTACACACCGTTGATAAGTGGCTTGGGCGCTCTTGAACCCAAAAGGCATAGATACATAGCAGAAGGCTCCAAAGGGAGTAATAAACGTCGTCTTCTCCTGGTCCTTAACCGCCATTTTGATCTGATGATACCTAGAATATGCATCCAAAAAACTCAAACGCTCACAACCCGCCATGGCATCAATAATGTGGTCAATGCGGGGGAGGGAAAAAGGATCCACTGGACAAGCCTTGTTAAGATCCGTGTAATCCACACACATACGCCAAGTGCCGTTTTTCTTAAGAACCAGCACCGGATTAGCAAGCCACTCTGGATGGAACACTTCAATGATAAAACCAGCTGCTAAGAGCCTGGCCACTTCCTCACGGATGAACTCGATGAGCGTGCTTTCCTATTTAGGGTCCAAGTTGGCACTGACAGTGAACTGCTTGGATGAATCACCGGGCACGAAGTCAACAAGTTTGGTCTCAGCCGCCGATTTGAACTTCAGATCTGAATCATGCTCCGTAGTCAGTTTCTTCAAAGGGGTCATGTCCGCCGGATCAACATTGTCCCTATAATATTTCAACTCCTCCGTGGCACAAACCGACTCTGCATAGGCCGCATCACCTTCCTCACATTCCAAAGCAATCTTGCGGCTCCCATGAACCGTTATTGTCCCTTTGTAACCCGGCATCTTGAGCTGCAAATAGATATAACAAGGCCGTGCCATGAATTTGGCATAAGCCGGCCGCCCAAACAAGGCGTGATATGGGCTTCGGATTTTCACTACCTCAAAGGTTAGTGTTTCAGATCGGGAATCATGCTCGTCCCCAAAAGCCACCTCCAGGGCTATCTTACCAATAGGATATGTTGATTTGCCAGGCACCACACCATGGAACACCGTATTAGATGGTCTGAGGTCTTTGTCCGTTAGCCCCATGCGGCGGAATGTCTCATAGTACAGGATGTTAATACTGCTCCCTCCATCCATGAGCACCTTGGTGAATTTATAACCTCCCACCTGAGGGTCTACCACTAATGCCAACTGGCCCGGATTGTCAACCCGGGGGGGGGGGGTGATCCTCCATGCTCCACACGATAGGCTGCTCCGACCAGCGTAAGTAACGTGGTACAGCCGGTTCAACAGAGTTCACCGCTCGCTTGTGAAGATTCCGGTCGCGCTTATCCAAGCTAGTTGTGAAAACGTGATACTGCCCATTGTTCAACTGTTTTGGCTGGCTCTGATAACCCGACTGCTGCTGCTGCTGCTGTTGGTTGTAACCCCCTTGACCGCTCTGATTATTCTGGTTATTATTACCGCCCTGATTGAAACCTGAACCGGAAGCTCCATCGTGACCTGGCCCATGGAAACCGGATCCTGAGCCACCACCTGACCCACGGTCATACCATAAGGCATTAGAGTTTTTAAATTCCTGCATAATGTAACAATCCTTCCAAAGGTCGTTAGCCGACGCCTCCTTTGTCCCGTGTTTTGGGCAAGGCTGATTCAACAAATAGTTTAAGCAATCCGGGTTAGGATTTGGAGCCCCATTACGATTCGCCGCTTTACCTCTGCGCCGCTGACCCTTGTCTTGCGCATTAGTGTTAGCCACAAAGTCCATGCTGCCATCCGCTTTACGCTTGCCTCCGTTTCCATGGCCCACCAGTTTGTATTGATGCCCCTTGGAGTTGCTATTCTTCTTTCCCTTCCCTGCTTCGTCATCGTTAGTCTTGGGATCCTTCGTACTATCAGAATCGGCATACTTCACTAAAGCGGCCGTGAGAGTTCCCATGTCATTATAGAACCGCTTCATACGCCCCAACTTCAACTTTAAAGGCTTAAACCGGCAGTTGCCCTCCAAGGTTAAGATCGCAGAGTCAGCATTGATCCTGTCAGACTAGTGCAAGACTTCTGAAACGCGGCGTACCCAATGGGTTGTTGACTCTCCGTCCTCCTGAACACAAGCCGCCAAGTCAACTATGGACTTAGGCTGCTTACACATATCTTTGAAATTCTGGATAAACCGGGCCCGCAACTGGGCCCATGAACTGATAGAATTAGGCAGCATGCTCTTTAACCAAGTACGGGCCGTGCCTTCAAGCATCATGGTGAAGTACTTTGCACACGTGGTCTCATCCACATCCAGCATCTCCATGGCCATCTCATAACTCTCTACCCACGCTTCTGGAGATAAATCAGCGGTGTAATTCGGCACCTTGAGCGGACCCTTGAAGTCTTTGGGCAGGCGTACATTACGTAAAGCGGGGACTAAACAGGGCACTCCCAAGCTAGATGCGCCCCCTGGCCCGGCTGAGGTGGTAGGACGAACCGGTGTAAGCTGGTCCGCCTCGTTCTGTGCTGCTAACTCGGCCTCCCTTCGTGCCCGGGCCCGGTCCACTACATCCTGAGCATCGCAAACACCACCTGCCGGGCTATTGCCACGGGCCGCTTCATGGTTCCGCGCATTGCTTTATACGGCCGATTCGTCCATGCGCCTACTATAGCTCCGGCTTGGACGAGGTGTGGAATGAATCCAATCGCGACTGTATGAGTATGCCTCCTGCTGAATCAAAGCGGTCCGGAGAAGTTCCTTAACCCGGCGTGTCTCTATTGCTTGCGGAGAGTCTCCTTCGACCGGGATAGCTTCTAATCGCGCAGCAGCTGCGATAAGATTGTCCATAGGATTAGAATAATGACCCGGAGGTGTCTGGACCGGCGGAGGAATCACAACGTTCTGCCGAGTAGGTTCCATCAGGCGGGGTTGGACCGTCGCTCCTGGCCCTGGTGCCTCGACCCGGTTTACCTCCAGGTGCCCCGACGAATTATTAGTGTCAGCTCCTGGAGTGTGAAAGAGATTTCGAGGGTCGAACCCCAACGGCAGGCGTGATCTGTGCTTCCGCTTCAAGACCTCCTGTGATGCGTTCTAGTCGAGCATGAGCTTATATGCCTGGGCGTCCAAAGCGGCCCGCTCTGCAGCCATCTTGTCCTTCTCTGCTGCCAGGTCGGCTTTGGCCTGTATGATCTGCTCTCTCACCTTTGCAACCTCCGCATCATGGGCCTCCTGATCCGCCGGATTGGCCTCTGCCATAAGTACCGCTAGTGCGTCAAACAGGTCAGACAGAACTTGAACCGGTGGGCGCACCAGGCCTCCTGCCCCTGCTGCCGCTGCCGCTGCTGATCCGGAGAGCATTGCTGCTGCGGTCGAAGAGTGATTCGCCACCTGCGTGCCGGCCATGAATATTCCAACCCGGTTGATCTGATCTGGGGGGTCGCCATCGGAACAGCCCCTAATCTGGTCGTCTTGTAACTGGTAGAATGATTCGGTCTCCCCGGTCGAGGACTCGTCATCGGAATAGACGACGGTCTCGCTACCGTATTCTGACTCGTCCTCATGCTCTCCTCCGTGGATGACTCCGACGAAGGCACGCTTCACGGCCGGTTTAACCTGGGTAGATCTCGCACGCTGAGCCGTCTCGACGAGGTCGGTGCAAATGTCCAGCTCAGGCCCAGGCTCACCAATCTTGTCGATGAAAATGTGTATGCCACCAAAGGGGACTCGGTACCCGTACTCGATCGAGCCGGCTTCGGGACTCCATCCTGCATCGTCGATGTAGAGCTTGCCACGATGACTCTTGGTCATCCGGCCCACAGCATAGCCTTCGAGTCCTTTGGGCTTGCCCTCCAAGATCATCAAACCGTCATGCGATAGCCCCACGGTGGGCGCCAACTGTCGTGGATTTGTCACGGCAGATGTCCTTGTGAAAGGACTTAGTCGTGGAGCCATCGCTATGGGTTAACTTGAAGGGGTTAAAGCGGACACAAAGACACAAGGGTTTATACTAGTTCGTCCCCTTCGATGAAGGTAAAATCCTACATCTAGTTGTGATGGAATTGATGTGTTCTCGATAACTAGGGAGCAAACAAGCTTCGCCTAGGCTTCGAGTTGTTGTTGTCTGTCCTTGAACCGCCGCCGGGTCGTCCCCTTATATACACGGGTGACGCCCGTCGGTCCATGGAGTCCCATACCGGTTCATATTCGTATCTCGGTTGGTCTCTCTCTATTCCTAACTTACAATACAAGTTTACATATCAAGCCGCTTTACAGCTACAGGTTCTAAACCGACTACAGGCCTTGGTCCTTCCTCTGCTTATACTACTAATGAAGTTAACCCGGCCCAGGTAGGCCGGTTCACGCCCAGTGGTAATATCCCCAACAATTATGGAGGTGATAAAAGAGCCCGTCGTAAAAAGTTACAACGATGCAAGCTTTTACACCAATCTAGATGACTCTAAGTCTCAATCTGGATACATATTGAAAGTGGGAGCAATTAACTAGAGTAGCTCCGTGCAGAGCATTGTGGACATAGAATATTTGCAAAATACATATGGCTCTGAATATGACAGACCCATTGACTAAACTTCTCTCACAAGCAAAACATGATCATACCTTAGTACTCTTTGGGTGTTAATCACATAGCAATGTGAACTAGATTATTGACTCTAGTAAACCCTTTGGGTGTTGATCACATGATGATGTGAACTATGGGTATTAATCACATACAGATGTGAATATTGGTGTTAAATCACATGGCGATGTGAACTAGATTATTGACTCTAGTGCAAGTGGGAGACTGAAGGAAATATGCCCTAGAGGCAATAATAAAGTTATTATTTATTTCCTTATATCATGATAAATGTTTATTATTCATGCTAGAATTGTATTAACCGGAAACATAATACATGTGTGAATACATAGACAAACATAACGTCACTAGTATGCCTCTACTTGACTAGCTCGTTTATCAAAGATGGTTATGTTTCCTAGCCATGGACAAAAGAGTTGTCATTTGATTAACGGGATCACATCATTAGGAGAATGATGTGATTGACATGACCCATTCCGCTAGCCTAGCACTTGATTGTTTAGTATGTTGCTATTGCTTTCTTCATGACTTATACATGTTCCTGTAACTATGAGATTATGAAACTCCCGTTTACCAGAGGAACACTTTGGGTGCTACCAAACGTCACAACGTAACTGGGTGATTATAAAGGAGTACTACGGGTGTCTCCAAAGGTACATGTTGGGTTGGCGTATTTCGAGATTAGGTTTTGTCACTCCGATTGTCGGAGAGGTATCTCTGGGCCCTCTCGGTAATGCACATCACTATAAGCCTTGCAAGCAATGTAACTAATGAGTTAGTTACGGAATGATGCATTACATAACGAGTAAAGAGACTTGCCTGTAACAAGATTGAACTAGGTATTGGATACCGACGATCGAATCTCGGGCAAGTAACATACCAATGACAAAGGGAACAACGTATGTTGTTATGCGGTTTGACCGATAAAGATCTTCGTAGAATATGTAGGAACCAATATGGGCATCCAGGTTCCGCTATTGGTTATTGACCGAGAATAGTTCTAGGTCATGTCTACATAGTTCTCGAACCCGTAGGGTCCGCACGCTTAAGGTTTCAATGACAGTTATATTATGAGTTTATGAGTTTTGATGTACCGAAGGAGTTCGGAGTCCCGGATGAGATCGGGGATATAACGAGGAGTCTCGAAATAGTCGAGACGTAAAGATTGATATATTGGACGACTATATTCGGAGTTCGGAAAGGTTCCGAGTGATTCGGGTATTTTCGGGGGTACCGGGGAGTTACGGGAATACGAGGAATAAGCAATGGGCCTCATGGGCCAAGTGGTGGAAGAGAGGAGGCAGGGCGCGCGGGCCCCCTAGCCCAAACCGAATTGGACTAGGGGGCCGGCCCCCCTTTCCTCTTTTTCCTCCCTCTCCTTCCTTCTCCTTCTCCTTCCCTTCCTTCCCCTCTCCTACTTGGACTAGGAAAGAGGGGATAATCCTACTTGGAGTAGGATTCTCCCCCTTCGGCGCGCCTCCTCCCCTTGGCCGGCCCCCTCCCCCTTGCTCCTTTATATACGGGGGCAGGGGGAACCCCATGACACACAAGTTGATCTACGGATCGTTCCTTAGCCGTGTGCGGTGCCCCCCTCCACCATATTCCACCTCGGTCATATCGTCGCGGAGTTTAGGCGAAGCCCTGCGCCGGTAGAACATCATCATCGTCACCAGGCCGTCATGCTGACGGAACTCATCCCCGACGCTTTGCTGGATCGGAGCCCGGGGATCGTCATCGAGCTGAACGTGTGCTGAACTCGGAGGTGCCGTACGTTCGGTGCTTGGATCGGTCGAATCGTGAAGACATACGACTACATCAACCGCGTTGTCATAACGCTTCCGCTTACGGTCTACGAGGGTACGTGGACAATACTCTCCCCTCTCGTTCCTATGCCATCACCATGATCTTGCGTGTGCGTAGGAATTTTTTTGAAATTACTACGTTCCCCAACAATTTCATAGCCCATGCTTAGATGAATTTGATGACTTTATGGCTAGACAAGAAAGTTTTAATGCTTATGTTGGTAGAGAGTTAAAGAATAATGCTTTCGAGATAAGACGCATAGGTGATAATCTGGCTAGAGTTAAAGATGAACTTCACCGCGTAGCAAATATGCTTCTATGGTTTCTACTCAAGCTGAGCAAGTACTTAAAGCTCAAAATGATTTGCTTGAGGAATTAAATAATAAAAATGACTTTTCTGTTAGAGTGGCTACTAGAACTGGTAGAATGACTCAGGAACCTTTGTATCCTGAAGGCCACCCTAAGAGAATCGAGCAAGATTCTCAGAGAAATAATTTAGAGGCACCTAGTTCCTCTAAAAAGAAGAAAAAGAAAAATGGTAGGACTTTGCATGCTTCTAATGAACCTACTATAGACACACCTGAGAATCCCAATGATATTTCTATTTCTGATGCTGAAACACAATCAGGTGATGAACATCAACCTAGTGACAATGTTAATGATAATGTTCATGTTGATGCTCAACCTAGCAAAGACAATGATGTAGAGATTGAACATGTTGATCTTGATAACCCACAATCAAAGAATCAACATTATGATAAGAGAGATTTTGTTGCTAGGAAGCACGGTAAAGAAAGAGAACCATGGGTTCAGACACGCATGCCCTTTCCTCCTAAACCATCCAAGTCAAAGGATGATGAGGACTTTGAGCGCTTTGCTAAAATGATTGGACCTATTTTCTTACGTATGCGCTTAACCGATATGCTTAAAGTAAATCCTTATGCTAAATATATGAAGGATATGTTGGGGAACATAGCAATAATTCAAAATTTTCTACGCTCACCAGGATCAATCTATGGAGATTCTAGCAACAAGAGACGGAGAGGATGAGTGTATCTTCATACCCTTGAAGATCGCGATGCGGAAGCGTTACAAGAACGTGGTTGGTGGAGTCGTACTCACAGCGATTCAGATCGCGGTCGATTCCGATCTAAGCGCCGAACGGACGGCGCCTCCGTTCAACACACGTACAGCCCGGGGACGTCTCCTCCTTCTTGATCCAGCAAGGGGAGAGGAGAAGTTGAGGGAAAACTCTAGCAGCACGACGGCGTGGTGGCGATGGAGCTCGTGGTTCTCCGGCAGGGCTTCGCCAAGCACTACGGAAGAGGAGGAGGTGTTGGAGGAGGGAGAGGGCTGCGCAAGGGAAGAGGTGCGGCTGCCCTCCCACCCCTCCACTATATATAGGGGCAAGGGGAGAGGGGGAGGAGCCCTAGGGTTTCCCCTAGGGGGCGGCGGCCAAGCAGATTGGATCTCCCTAGGGAAAATCCTAGGGAGACTTGCCCTCCAAGCCAAGCAGGTGGAGGATTGCCTCCCAAGCCAGGTGGAGGCGCCCCACTTCCCCAAATAATGTGGGAAAGGGTGTGGGGGCGCACCACCCCTTAGTGGGCTGGTTTTCCCCTTCCCCTTTGGCCCATGAGGCCCTCCAACACTTGTCGGGGCTCCCGAAACACCTTTCGGTCATGCTGGCCATAGCCTGGTACCCCCGGAACACTTCCGGACTCCAATACCATTTGTCCAATATATCGATCTTCACCACCGCACCATTTCGGAACTCCTCGTGACGTCCGGGATCACATCCGGGACTCCGAACAACCATCGGTAACCACATACTATTTCCCATAACAACTCTAGCGTCACCGAACCTTAAGTGTGTCGACCCTACGGGTTCGGGAACCATGCAGACATGACCGAGACGTTCTCCGGCCAATAACCAACAACGGGATCTGGATACCTATGTTGGCTCCCACATGTTCCACGATGATCTCATCGGATGAATCACGATGTCAGGGATTCAAGCAATCCCGTATACAATTCCCTTTGTCAATCGGTACGTTGCTTGCCCGAGATTCGATCGTAGGTATCCCAATACCTCGTTCAATCTCGTTACCGGCAAGTCACTTTACTCGTTCCATAATGCATGATCCTGTGACTAACTACTTAGTCACATTGAGCTCATTATGATGATGCATTACCGAGTGGGCCCAGAGATACCTCTCCATCACACGGAGTGACAAATCCCAGTCTCGATGCGTGCCAACCCAATAGACACTTTCGGAGATACCCTAGTGCACCTTTATAGCCACCCAGTTATGTTGTGACGTTTGGCACACCCAAAGCATTCCTACGGTATCCGGGAGTTGCATAATCTCATGGTCTAAGGAAATGATACTTGACATCAGAAAAACTTTTAGCAAACGAACTACACGATCTTGTGCTATGCTTAGGATTGGGTCTTGTCCATCACACCATTCTCCTAATGATGTGATCCCGTTATCAATGACATCCAATGTCCATGGTCAGTAAACCATAACCATCTATTGATCAACGAGCTAGTCAACTAGAGGCTCACTAGGGACATGTTGTGGTCTATGTATTCACACATGTATTATGGTTTCCGGTTAATACAATTATAGAATGAACAATAGACAATTATCATGAACAAGGAAATATAATAATAACCATTTTATTATTGCCTCTAGGGCATATTTCCAATAGTCTCCCACTTGCACTAGAGTCAATAACCTAGTTCACATCACTATTTGATTGTAATGAATCCAACACCCATTGGGTTTGATCATATCTCGCTTGTGAGTGTGGTTATTAGTCAACGGGTCTGGATCTTTAAGATCCGTGTGTGCTTTACAAATCTCTATGTCATCTTGTAGATGCAGCTATACCACGCGCTATTTGGAGCTATTCCAAATAACTATTCTACTATATGAATCTGGTTTACTACTCACAGTCATCCGGATTAGTGTTAAAGTTTGCATCGACTTAGCCCTTTACGACGAACTCTTTTACCACCTCCATAATCAAGAAAAATTCCTTAGTACACTAAGGATAACTTTAACCGTTGTCCAATGATCCATTCCTGGATCACTCTTGTACCCCTTGACTGACTCACAACAAGGCACACTTTAGGTGCGGTACACAGCACAACATACTGTAGAGCCTACGCCTAAAGCATAGGGGACGACCTTCGTCTTTTCTCTCTCTTCTGCCGTGGTCAGGTCTTGAGTCTTACTCAATACTCACACCTTAGAGCCAAGAAATCCTTCTTTGCCGATCTATTTTGAACTCCTTCAAAATCTTCTCAAGGTATGTGTTCATTTGAAAGTACTATTAAGCGTTTTGATCTATCCTTATAGATCTTGATGCTCAATGTTCAAGTAGCTTAATCCAGGTTTTCCATTGAAAATCACTTTTCAAATAACCCTATATGCTTTCCAGAAATTCTACATCATTTCTGATCAACAATATGTCAACAACATATACTCATCAGAAATTCTATAGTGCTCCCACTCACTTCTTTGGAAATACAAGTCTCTCATAAACTTTGTATAAACCCAAAATATTTGATCATCTCATCAAAGTGTATATTCCAACTCCGAGATGCTTACTCCAGTCCTTAGAAGGATTGCTGGAGCTTTGCATACTTGTTAGCACCTTTCAGGATTGATAAAACCTTCTGGTTGTATCACATAAAACCTTTCCTCAAGAAAATAGTCGAGGAAACAATGTTTTGACATCCTATCTGCAAGATTTCATAAATAATGCAGTAACTGCTAATGTAATTCCAACAGACTCTTAGCATCACTACGAGTGAGAATCATCGTAGTCAACTCCTTGAACTTGTCGGAAAACATCTTAGCGACAAGTCGAGCTTTCTTAATGCTGATACTTACCATCATTGTCCGTCTTCCTTTTAAAATCCATCTGTTCCCAATAGCTTTACGACCATCAAGTAGTTCTATCAAAGTCTATACTTTGTTTTCATACATGGATCCTCTCTCGGATTTTATGGCCCCGAGTGATTTGTTGGAATCCAGGCCCACCATCGCTTCTCCACAGCTCGTAGGTTCATTGTTGTCTAGCAACATTGAAAGTGTGTTATATCGACTAGAGGGGGATGAATAGGTGATTTTTATGAATTCTTCACTAAGGAATTTGCCGGTGAGAAAATTCCTTAGCGAAGAACTACTTGCAGCGGAATAAGTACTCAGAAGTAAGCATAACAGAATACACACATAGTCATCATGATGAAATGAAGACAAACACAGAGTACAGAAAGCGTAAACACAGGATAACACAAGATGAAGACAAACAGACTGAAGAAATTGAACTGAGGAAATTGAGAAAGTCTTCAGTAAAAGTCTTCAAACACAGATATGAACAATGACTCAACACAGTAATGAGGAAATGAAAGAGTTGAGGAAATAGAACAAGTAAGGTTGGTGAAGACAATGATTTGGTAGACCAGTTCCAACTGCTGTCTCAGTTGTACGTCTGGTTGGAGCGTCTGAGTATTTAAACTCGAGGACACACAGTCCCGGACACCCAGTCGCTGAGCACGCAGCTCAGGACACCAAGTACTCACCGTATTCTCCTTGAACTAAGGTCACACAGACCTCGTCCAATCACTCGTGGTAAGTCTTTAGGCGACTTCCAAACCTTCACAGGCTTCAGTCACTCGGTGATCCACAATTCCTCTTGGATGCTCTAGACCATGACGCCTAACCGTTTGGAAGAAGCACAGTCTTCAAAGGTAACAAGCATCGAATCCACGCAGGATCAATCTCTTCAGTGATGCTCAATCACTTTGGGTTTGTGGGTGTTTGGGTTTGGATTTTCCTCACTCGATGATTTTCGCTCAAAGTCCTCGGAGGATGGGTTGCTCTCAAATGACAAGTGTCAGTTTCTCTCGGAGCAGCCAACCAGCTAGTGGTTGTAGGGGGCGGCTATTTATATCATAGGGAGCAGCCCAACATGATAAGACATAAATGCCCTTCAATGATATGACCGTTATGTGGATAAGATATTTTGGGACAGCTGGCGCGTAGCACAGCAACGGTCGGAAATTTGACTCTCAAATTACTCAGGGCTATTGTCAGTGTCAAAACCGGCGGATCTCGGGTATGGGGTCCCGAACTGTGCATCTAGGCGGATGGTAACAGGAGACGAGGGCCACGATGTTTTACCCAGGTTCGGGCCCTCTCGATGGAGGTAAAACCTTACGTCCTGCTTGATTAATATTGATGATATGGGTAGTACAAGAGTGGATCTACCACGAGATCAAGGAGGCTAAACCCTAGAAGCTAGCCTATGGTATGATTGTTGTAATGGAGGTTATGTCCTATGGACTAAAGCCCTCCGGTTTATATAGACACCGGAGAGGGCTAGGGTTACACAGAGTCGGTTACAATGGTAGGAGATCTACATATCCGTATCGCCAAGCTTGCCTTCCACGCCAAGGAAAGTCCGATCCGGACACGGGACGGAGTCTTCAATCTTGTATCTTCGTAGTCTTGGAGTCTGGCAGACGATGACAGTCCGGCTGTCCGGACACCCCCTAGTCCAGGACTCCCTCAGTAGCCCCCGAACCAGGCTTCAATGACGATAAGTCCAGCGCGTATATAGTGTTCGGCGTTGCAAGGCGGGTTCTCCTTTTAAGTTCCATGTACCTGCCGAACAGTGTCCGACTTCTTTATAAATGCTGCGCTTCTTGGCTTCTACGCCCAATAATGGCCTTCTTCCACGCGTCGCACGAATGCGAAAAGCCAGGGTATCTTTTATGTTTTACCCCCTAGTCATGCAAATAATCTGATTATAAGAGAGGCAAATATCCAGATTCAAATCACACCATCTGCCTTCCGCGAATACTCATCAGAGCGCCTTCGACCCAGAATCCATTCCATCATGGACCGTCGACGCGGCTCCTCTTCTCGCACTCCCATCCCTCTGCCAGGAGATTGGACGAGATGCTCTGTTCCGCACAACGAGCTGGTGAGGCTCCAAGCGGGGGGATATCTCCCACCGGCCTTCATGGTCCCGGTTCGAGCTGGGCTGGCCACCTATCAAGGTGGAAAGCAAGCGAAGGCTACCCCAAGTCCCAACAAAGGGGAGCGGGTATGCTTTGTGCCCTATCTGATAAGGGGACTCGGATTTCCTATACATCCGTTTCTCCGTGGGCTCCTGGAGTTCTATGGACTCCAGCTCCACACCTTACACCCGCCTCTATCCTGCATATCGCGGGTTACGTAGCTCTTTGCGAACTATTTCTGGGTATCGAGCCCCATTTTGCACTGTGGAAGAGGTTGTTCTGCCTCGTACCCCGTTCTCACGAGGGGTCTATATATCAAGTGGGCGGCGCCGAAATATGGCGCATTACCGGGACCGGATATCCATCCGGAACCCCTAAGAAGGCGTCTAAAGACTGGCCTTCAGAATGGTTTTACATAGAAGACGCTCCGCTGCCGGACCCTATCCGGCTCGGCCTCTCGGAGTTCAGTACTGCTCCTCTGAAGAAACGCCTTAGTTGGCGCCCGCGGAGCCCCCAACTGGAGGAAGACAAGAGCGTCCATTATCTGATGGGCCGAATAAGATTACTGGCCCATTCCGGCTTGACCATGATTGGAGTCATGGCAACATGCATTACGCGGGGGGTGCAGCCACTGCAATACAGGGGCCACCACATGTGGGATTTCAATGGGGAAGACGACGCCACCCGTCATGGCCGCAAGGGATCGGATTCGGCCGAGGATCTGGTGCAGATCCTGTCCGGCCTGTACAAGGGGGAGAAGGAGGACTTCCTTCAGACGAACCCGTTGAATGGGTTCTCCATGAATAACCCCCGTCGTTGGGTAAGCGAACACTTTAAGGGCCCGACCCATGTTTTCGAAGTTTAAGCTTCTTATATTATGTCTTCGGCGTAGGAACTGCATCGAATTGTGGAGGACATGACAAGTCCAGCTCCGCAACCCGAGGATCCAGAGAGATCCCAGGATCCGGCCTCCGAAGAGGATCCGGACATTCAGGTGGAGCTAATCGATGGGCTGTTCCACCAGCTCAGCATGGATAATGTTTTAGTCGCCATTACGGCTGACTACCCCGGACTATATCCGGCTTCCCAGGTGATTGTGACGGAAGTCCGGACACCATTATCTCTTCCTTCCCATTTCTGACCTTCGCGTATGATGGTGTTTTGCAGGAAGCGCCTTCAAGGCGGGAAGCCAAGCCCGCGACAGCTGACCAACAAGGGTCAGTCTGGACCAGTAGGCGGAAGAGGAGCGCGGCGCGGACTGAAACGTCGCCACAAAGGTATAGCTCGTCGTTAATTATTTGGAGCAACGTTCCTAGGA
The DNA here is from genome assembly GCA_963921465.1 of Triticum timopheevii. Lineage (NCBI taxonomy): Eukaryota > Viridiplantae > Streptophyta > Magnoliopsida > Poales > Poaceae > Triticum > Triticum timopheevii. Next base: position 527,128,455 of record OY997272.1, on the reverse strand, counting down.
AGCGTTTTGAGTGCTCATGATCTTTGTAGGAGAAAAAGTGCCCGCCGAACTGCGGGCGTGGAGGTTGCCAACCCAACCTCTACCAGCCGGGCTCCAGCACCTGGCCTGGAGGGGGAGGCGAGCGCAAGGTGCGAGCTGGACACTCCTCCAACGGAAGATGCCGACAGACTATCCGCCACCAAGTCTGAGGTGGAGAGCGCCATGAACCATAGGTGCCGCCGGACAGTATTTCGTGACGCGTGCTTCTCCCCTGAGGCGTTGAATGCCTTTAACGCGGGGGACGCGCACCTCCGTGCTTCTCAAGATGGTTTTACCAGAGCCACGGAGCAATATGTAAAAGACATACGGGTAAGAGAATTTGATAGCTATATATGCCAGTAGCCCCTGAGACTTAAAGTAGTTATGTTAACTGATTTAAGGATTATTTGAAACGCAGGATCTAACTGAAAATAATACCCAACTGTCTCAGGAGCTGCAAGAGTGCAAGACCCAGCTTGAGGCCGCACTTGCTGCCGCAGGAGGGAACACAGAGACCCCTCCTAGTAACACATTCTTTTTTGAACAATATAAGCGATGTGCGGCGTGCGCGCAAGTCTAATAATGACATTGCAGGTGCTGCCGAAGAAGATCCGGATAGGCAGGAACTGCTGCGCCAGCTGAAGGCCGGCGAGAGGGTGCTGAATAGAGTGCAGCAGGAAAGGAACAAGCTCCAAGATGCCCACGCCCAGCTTGGAGAAGAGCTGAAAGGCGTTCGGGTCCAGCTGTCCGGCTCCATTAAGGAGAATAAGCGGCTTCGTCGCGGCATCTATAGTAAGTTCTTGAGAGAACTCCTTTGAAAAGAAGAGTTCGGCGAGGAAGTCAATTGACAAAATATGTCTTGTAGGTATACTCACAGGTCACCCTGCGGAGGAGATGCCCGTATCAACGGGTGATCAACTTCCCGAGCTGTTGCAACTGCTCGAACGAGTTCGGCAGGCGATGAGCGGCGTCGTCCAGGCTTTATGGCCAGCCCTCTCCCTACCCGAGGGCCTTGGGGAGCTTGTGGAGAAGCTTCAGGGAGTGCTGCAGCGCTTCCGTTTATGGAAGATTTCGGCCTGCCGCCAAGGTGCCAGGGAGGCTTGGGCCATGGTGAAGACGCGGTACAAGAAGGCAGATCCCAACCACATGGCCGAGGTCGGACCGGTGGGGCCCGATGGGAAGGAGATCCCTGTGAGTTTAGTATACAGCCAAGTAGAGTTGGCTGCTAAATTTTCCCAACGGGACTGTAAGGTAGACAGCCTGTTAGACGGGATTGAGGAGGAATACAGTCAGTAGATTTGACAATGTATTTTAAAATGACATGTGAAATGCCTTCTAGCCGGATTGTAGATCGTTTGTCTTTGCCGACCTTTTCGCTTCAACCTCGGGACTCTAGAGTCCGGAGTGTGTCCGAATACCTTCTTGGTTAAGAAACAACCGGGGTATGCATGGAGACCAGGCGTAGGGGTCATTAGTGCTATATCAGACAAGTGCCCAACTAGTTATGTTATATTACATGGTTAGTAAGAAACATCTTCCAGGGAGAATAGTTCCGTTAAGGGTTCCTTTCCCTGGGAGGCATGCCCTAAAGTGCATGTCTGGACTGCGAAAAAAGCAGAAAAACATCTGGGGGCAGATAAATAAGTAGGTAAAAAATCATCTTTCAAGTCACCGACCGAATATTCCCTTAAGAACGCTAGCTTTTGGCTTCACCCAGTCTGAGGTACACATCCGGCTGACCCGACAGTAACAATCGCAGAGGTGCTCCCTTTACCTCCTAGCCGAACAATCGGGAACGTAGGGGTAAGCACAGGAGCCAGGCAACCCAGCTTGGCCAAAACTTAAGTCATATCGATGCATATAATGGTGAATAAAAGGTACATGTGGAAGATTGACACATGTGCTGGGCATGAAGCCCTTATAATTAAGCTTCTGGTAAAGAAGCCCCCAGGCATAATCAGTGCGGATGGCACATCAAGTGTATGCGAATAATGCGCAAGTAGGCCCTTAAGGGCTTTTTAGGAAAAAGGTTAAGAGAAGAAAGAGAAACAAAAGATAGCTGAAGTGTAAAAATTTGGACGGGGGAAGGGGACGAACTCTTAGTCCAGCGCTAGGCATAGAATCTTCGGAGGCGGGCTGCGTTCCATGGGTTCGGCTCGAGTCGGTTGTCCGATGCATTTCGCAGACGGTATGCTCCGCCGGTCAGGACTTGATCGATAATGAAGGGACCCTCCCATCTGGGCTTGAGCTTGTCCTTTTTTTGTCCGGCAGGCGTAGAACTAGTTCGCCAATGTTATAAGTCTTGGCCCGTACTTCTCTGCTTCGATATCTTCGAGCCTGCTGCTGATAGAATGCGGAACGAGCCTTAGCGACATCGTGTTCTTCCTCCAATGCGTCCAAACTGTCCTGCCTATCCAACTCGGCTTCTCTTTCTTCATACATGCGTACTCGAGGTGAGTCATGAATGATGTCGCAAGGCAGAACTGCCTCTGCGCCGTATACCATAAAAAATGGTGTGAATCTGGTAGTACGGTTGGGCGTTGTCCGCAGCCCCCAGAGCACGGAGTCAAGCTCCTCTACCCAGTGCATGTCAGATTTGGTAAGGGACCACACTAGTCTGGGTTTAATGCCGCTCATTATTAGACCATTTGCTCGTTCCACTTGACCGTTGGTTTGAGGATGATAGACTGAAGCGTAATCGAGCTTAATGCCCATGTTTTTGCACCATGACTTAACCTTGTAGGCCGTGAAGTTTGTGCCGTTATCGGTGATGATGCCGTGGGGGACACCATAACGGTGTACTACCCCGGATATAAAGTCTATCACTGGTCCAGACTCTGCCGTTTTTACTGGTTTGGCCTCTATCCATTTGGTGAATTTGTCCACCATGACCAATAGGTACCTTTGCTTGTGGGTACCCCCTTTAAGGGGTCCAACCATGTCAAGCCCCCAGACCGCAAACGGCCAGGTAATGGGTATAGTTTTGAGGGTGGTGGGTGGCATATGGCTCTGATTAGCAAAGTGCTGACAACCGACGCATCTTTGGACTAAGTCCTGAGCATCTGTCCGGGCCGTCGGCCAATAAAATCCTGTATGGAATGCCTTTCCTACAAGGGCCCGGGCTGCTGCGTGGTGTCCGCCTAGTCCGGCATGAATTTCAGCCAGGAGGTTTCGCCCTTCATCTTCGGAGATACACCTTTGAAGGACTCCGGTTGTACTTTTCTTATAAAGTTCTCCCTCATTGACCTTGTAGGCTTTCGATCGCCGGACTATGCAGCGGGCCTCATTTTGGTCTTCGGGAAGTTCCTGCCTAAGCAAGTAGGCTAGGAATGGTTCTGTCCACGGGGCGATTACTGCCATTATGTCGTAGGCTGACGGTGTTATGTCATCGGCTGAATCACCGGTTGGCGCGGTTTTTTCCGGTTTGTCGTTTCCGGACTCCTCTTCCCATAGTACGGATGGCTTGAAGAGCCGTTCCAGGAAGATATTTGGAGGCACAGCATCATGTTTTGCGCCGATGCGTGCCAGTACGTCGGCTGCTTGGTTATTATCTCGGGCTACGTGATGGAATTCAAGTCCTTCAAACCGGGCTGACATTTTTAAGACAGCGTTGCGATATGCTACCATTTTTGGATCCTTGGTGTCGAAGTCTCCATTTATTTGGGATATTGCAAAGTTTGAATCCCCGTGCAACTCTAGGCGTTGAATGCCCATGGAGATTGCCATCCGGAGATCATGTAGAAGGGCCTCGTATTCGGCTGCATTGTTGGAGTCCGTGTACATTATTTGAAGTACGTATTGGACTGTGTCCCCAGTCGGGGACGTCAATACGATGCCAGCCCCCAGTCCAGCCAACATTTTAGAGCCGTCGAAGTGCATAGTCCAATTGGAGTATGCGTCGTACTCTTTAGGGTGTTCGGCTTCGGTCCATTCAGCGACAAAGTCAGCCAAAACTTGTGACTTTATAGCTCGCCGAGGTTTGTAGGTTATATCGAATGGCAGGAGCTCAATGGCCCATTTTGCAATCCTGCCCGTTGCGTCACGGTTGTTTATAATGTCATTAAGTGGTACTTCGGAGGCCACTGTTATCGAACACTCTTGAAAGTAGTGTCGGAGCTTCCGGGATGCCATGAACACCGCATACGCTATCTTTTGGTAGTGCGGGTAACGGGACTTGCAGGGGGTTAACACAGTGGATACGTAGTACACTGCTTTTTGAAGAGGGAATTTATGCCCTTCTGTCTCTCGTTCGACAACGAGTACCGCGCTTACAACTTGATGTGTTGCTGCGATGTATAACAACATTGGTTCGCCCAGGTTGGGCGCAGCCAGGACCGGATTTGTTGCCAATATGGCCTTTATTTCTTCGAGTCCGGCAGTGGTAGCATCCGTCCACTCGAAGTGTTCGGTGTGCCTAAGGAGGCGATAGAGGGGCAGTGCCTTTTCTCCCAAGCGGGAGATAAAGCGGCTTAAGGCTGCCACGCATCCAGTCAATTTTTGTATCTGTTTGAGGTCTTTTGGAATATCTAACTGTGACAGAGCTCGGATCTTGGCCGGGTTTGCTTCAATTCCTCTACCGGATACAATGAAGCCCAGCAGCTTTCCGGCTGGTATGCCAAAAACGCATTTTTCCGGATTCAGCTTGATGTCATATGCTCTGAGGTTGTCGAATGTGAGCCTCAAGTCGTCTACTAAAGTTTCGACGTGTTTGGTTTTGACGACTACGTCGTCTACATATGCCTCTACTGTTTTGCCGATCTGGGTGGCCAGACATGTTTGGATCATGCGCTGATATGTTGCGCCGGCGTTTTTAAGTCCGAAGGGCATCGTGTTGAAGCAGAATGATCCATATGGAGTGATGAATGCCGTTGCGGCCTGGTCTGCTTCTGCCATCTTGATTTGATGGTAGCCAGAGTATGCGTCGAGGAAGCACAATGAATCGTGCCCTGCAGTAGCATCGATTATTTGGTCGATGCGGGGGAGGGGGAAGGGATCCTTTGGGCAAGCCTTATTGAGGTCTTTAAAATTGATGCATAGGCACCAGGATTTGTCCTTCTTTGGCACCATTACCAGATTTGCTAGCCAATCCGGATGTTTGATATCTCTGATGAATCCGGCTTCCAATAGTTTGGCTAGCTCTTCTCCCATTGCCTGTCTTTTGGGTTCGGAAAATCGTCGAAGAGCCTGTTTGACTGGCTTGAATCCTTTTAGGATGTTTAGGCTGTGTTCTGCCAATCTGCGTGGGATTCCGGGCATATCCGAAGGGTGCCAGGCGAAGATGTCCCAATTTTCCCGAAGGAATTCTCGCAGTGCGGCGTCTACATCAGGGTTCAACTGTGCCCCGATGGAGGCCATCTTTGTTGGGTCCGTTGGGTGGACCTGGAATTTTACTATTTCATCTGCTGGTTTAAAGGAGGTGGACTTGGATCTCTTATCGAGTATCACATCGTCCCTATTCACCGTAGAGCGCAGCGCGGTGAGTTCTTCTGCCGCTAGGGCTTCGGATAGTGCCTCCAGGGCTAGTGCGGCTGTCTTGTTTTTGGCGCAGAGTGCTATGTCCGGATCACTAACGAGAGTGATTATTCCGGCGGGCCCGGGCATTTTGAGCTTCATGTACCCGTAATGGGGTACTGCTTGAAAAATTGTGAATGCCTCTCGTCCTAATATAGCGTGATATCCGCTGTTGAACGGGGCCACTTGGAACAAGACTTCTTCGGATCTATAATTGTCCGGCGAGCCGAACACCACATCGAGTGTGATTTTTCCGGTGCAGCGCTCTTCCCGGCTAGGGATTATTCCTCTGAAGATTGTGCTGCTTTGCTCAATACGGCTCCAGTCTATTTCCATTTTTTGAAGAGTTTCCTCGTAAATGAGGTTTAGTCCGCTGCCGGCATCCATGAGGACCTTTGTAAGTCAAAAGCCGTCCTCTATTGGACTAAGTACCAGTGCGGCTGGTGCTCGGGCTGTTCGGAATTTAGGTTCGTCGCTGGCATTGAAGGTGATGGTTGTGTCGCTCCATGGATTTGTTGTTGCTACTTGGTAGACTTCGGCAAGGCCGCGGATTGTTCGTTTCCGCATATTATTTGATGCTAAGGTCTCGAAGACTGTTGATACCGTACTGGTATTGTTGGAGTGGTTTTCCAGGGCTAGAAGCTCCTCGCCACTTTTGGCCACCTGCCGTAATATCCAACATGCTCGAAGGCTATGTGTTGCGACGGCGCCCTCTGTACTGTGAAGTTTACAGGGTCCACTGAGCCATCCCTCCAGTACGGTTCTGTTCCCTCTATGGGGTTTTTGTTTTTTGGTTTTTGTATCTGGGGCCTGAGTGTGATGCACCCTTTTGTTGCAGACTAGGGTTGTATTCGGGGCCGGATTGTCCCAAAACTGGTTTTCGGTTTTCCGGAAACTCTCCATCGCACAGTACTTTTGTACTATGGACGCCAGATCGGTGAAGCATGTAATTTCACGATGGCGGATGGCGTTCAATATTCCCTTGTCCGTGCAATTATTGCAAAAGATTGAGATTACGCTTTCCTCTTGGCAGTCCTTTGTCCTGTCCATAACCAGGAGGAATCTGGCCCAGTAGTGATGTACTGTTTCAGCGGGCTCTTGCCGTATTAGGGATATATCGCATATGTTTGGGCGGGTGGGTGGAATAAAATCCGGAACCCTACCCATCTCAGGGCTTGAAGGCCGTGAAGTTTCCAAATTTTGCAGCTTGGATTGCTGGACGTTGTCCAACGAGTCTGGTCCGATGCCTGACTTTAAGTTCAGTGCTTGATCGAAGTCCATCCCTCCGCGGAAATCCGGCATGGAGGGTTCGGGAGCCCGGACATGACTAGTTTTCAATATAGGAGAGGAGTCGCCGCATTGTTCCTCTACCACTTCGACGTGGTGGGTGACCTGGGGAGAGTTAATCTCTCTCAGATCGGTTTTAAGCCCAATCTGATTGTAGTCCGTAGCGACTCCCAGGGCGGCGATGCGATCCAAGAGCTCGTTGACAGACGAGAGCTCTATTGGATACAGCCGCCCGGCAAGTTCCGAGCTGACGTGAAGATTGCTTTTGACTACTTGAGAAGTCATTGTCGAAGCGGTGGCCGGACAGGCGGTCATAAGGAAACCACCTAGCCGGATAGTTTGGCCGGCGGCCAAGGCCCCTTTGGCGAAAATACCGTCCTTGAAGACGGGTGGAGGCATCCTTCCTATCAGTGACGACACAAAGGAACTCTCAATGAAAGCACCAATGTCGGTGTCAAAACCGGCGGATCTCGGGTAGGGGGTCCCGAACTGTGCGTCTAGGCAGATGGTAACAGGAGATGAGGGACGCAATGTTTTACCTAGGTTCGGGCCCTCTCGATGGATGTAAAACCCTACATCCTGCTTGATTGATATTGATGATATGGGTAGTACAAGAGTGGATCTACCATGAGATCAAGGAGGCTAAACCCTAGAAGCTAGCCTATGGTATGATTGTTGTAATGGAGGTTATGTCCTACGGACTAAAGCCCTCCGGTTTATATAGACACCGGAGAGGGATAGGGTTACACAGAGTCGGTTACAATGGTAGGAGATCTACATATCCGTATCGCCAAGCTTGCCTTCCACGCCAAGGAAAGTCCCATCCGGACACGGGACAGAGTCTTCAATCTTGTATCTTCGTAGTCTTGGAGTCCAGCGGACGATGATAGTCCGCATGTCCAGACACCCCCTAGTCCAGGACTCCCTTAGCTATCATGTTCCTCACTGTGTAGGCAATCCGCACTGGCGAATTCCTAACTCCTCAGTCAGAACAAATTCCTCAGTGACCAGAAGTACTTTGTCTCTGTCACTGAAGAAATTGACTGAACTGTATGAGATTTCCAATGGCTTCACTCGAAGGGATTGGTAGGTGTAGGATTTTGAGTTGAGCATCACATGGAAATTTTTCCTTAGTATTTCCTCGACCCCCTTAAACAGTACGGTGTTTCCTATGACTCAAGAAAGAGAAAAACAAAACTATGAAAATGAAAGTCTTCAAGCTTCATATTCCTTGCATGAATATCAAGTCTTCACGGGCACACCAATTTCTTCACTTTCAAAGTCTTCATGAAAGTCTTCAGGAATACAAAATCTTCAATCGAGGATATTCATTCTTAGGGGTCGACTTTGTCTATAAATATCAAACTCCTCATAGACTTATAGACTTGTGTACACTCATAAACACATTAGTCCCATAACCTATAAGTCTTCAATACACCAAAATCACAAAGGGGCACTAGATGCACTTACAATCTCCCCCTTTTTGGTGATTGATGACAATATAGGTTAAGTTTTCAACGAGGATAAACATATGAAGTGTAAGTACTGATATTGAGGAATTTGATTGCAAGATATAGAAGAACTCCCCCTGAAGATGTCCATAGTGAGGAATTTGCTTTTGAAGCAATGCACACTCGAAGAGTTGAATCATGGAGATCTCCCCCTATATCTTGTAATTCATACATGCATTTGACATATAATATGAAGAATTTGAAATGCATGATGAAATATGGTGCCTGAAGAAATTCAACATGCGTGCAATAATATTAACGAGGAACAAGCATGCAGAATCAGAGCACAGTGCATCAAAAGTATCAAAGCACCATCGGCTTTAAGATTACAACTCGATCCAATAAAAGTTTCAGAAGAGCGAGAGTTGTAACTTAGCAAAAAAAATGCCAATATAATAGACCCGCTTGAAGACTAACTCAGATTTCTCCACCTTTGTCATCGAATGACCAAAAGGATCGCAACTGAGGACTAACGCCCCTAAAGAATGTCAAGTTGATGGAGGAGCGCTAGCATTGTCGGGGTCGGTTGTCGTAGTAGGGCATGCCGCAGTGTCATCCAAGTCTTCATTTTCATCAGTGTCGCGCGATGAAGAATATGAGCTGGCCACCAAGGAAGGAACCTTGACCTTCTTGAATTTCTTCGGTGGAGGTGTAGACCAGTCAAATTCTTCCTTGAGACCCATGCTCTTCAGATCTTCTGCGCTGTAGATATGAGATAGAACAACCCAAGTACGGTTGAAGGTTTCATGGAGGTAGTATTGGTTTTTCGACACACCATTGTGGGTTGAGGTCATGTTGTAAAGAATGGAACCAAACTAATGCTTGACCCATTTATGATTGTGATCAACTTTCTGATGAAGACTGAGGAGTAACTCACGATCAGTCATCACCCTGGGTGCTGTGGCTTGAGGAATTTGCTTGGCAGAGGTGTTGGCGGCAGAATCATGTGTGGCAGAGTCATCGTTGGTGGAGTAGGATGCAGCCTTGCGAAATTGACCATCCAATGGACGAATGCCTTCATCTATCACAGCAGTTGCCTTGCCTTTGTCATTAGCTGAGGAAAATGTCCGTTTGAGGACTTCAATTGGAGGCAAGAAACCGCCATGGTTCAGAGTATCAGCCTTGTAGTTGAGTGAAGACCTTGTCCTGATGAACCTCATAATCCATGGCGTCTAAGGCTTCAGCTCAAATGGTGACATAGCAATATTTGCCAGAGTCCTCATGAAGAAATCATGGAAGTTGACGGGAACGCCATGAATGATATTGAAAAGCATATTCTTCATGATGCCAACGACTTCTTCATCATTTGAGTCGTGGCCTTTGATAGGACTCATTGTCTTCGTTAGAATGCGATAGACAGTCCGAGGCACATACAGTAATTCCTTGACGAGGAATTTGGTTCGTGGGGCCTGCCCTGGCTTCAAAGGCTTCATCAGCACTTGCATGTAATGATTTGTAAGCTCAGGTTCATTGTAGATGCAACGAGCACCATCAAGGGGAGGACTGAGTGGGATGGCACGAAGCAATTCAGAGGTGCCTTGTAGTGAGTATTTTCTGACACCCAGTCCAACACCCATGAGTTCACATCTTCAGAATGTCCTGTGATGTGCAGCGTCGCATAGAATTGAAGAATGAGTTCTTCATTCCAATCACAGATGTCAGTGCAGAAATTTAGCAATCCAACATCGTGAAGAACACTGAGGACTGGCTCGAAGCACGGCAGAGATTCCATGTCCACGTGACGAATGTGTGCATGATCGAAGACTTTGTCTTCGTCAAATAGTACAGAGGAACAAAAATTTGCTTGACTACCAGTCCAGAAACGCCTCTTCCTTATGCGAGCAGAATCATAGGGATTATAGTCAGTGCAGAACACATGCTCGTTGAAGAAATCAGCAGCCTTGAACTTTTGCTTCTTTGAGAATGGATCCTTTGGCTTGGGCACAGGGGTGTCAGTGAGTTGCATCACAACCTCAGGAATCACAATCTCCGGTTCGTCAGTCTGAGGAATTTCTGGTTCCTCTTCAGTGGCAGTCTGCATGTTCAAAGTATCTGCAGCAGCAGTTTCTTCACTAGTGGCTGGAATTTCTTCATTCACAGATGAGTTGGGATGAGTTTCTTCAGAGCCCATTTGAACGGTTGGTGTAGGGGACTGAGGTATTTGCTGTAGTGGGGTGAAGTGTGGAGAATTTGGATGCTGACTTTCCCAAAAGTCATCATTCATCACAGGCGTGGTGCATCCAATATCCACATCTTCATCTTCAATTTCTTCAACGCCAACCTCTTCAGCTGTGAACTGAGGCATGGGCGAGGAAGCAACAGGTGTTGAAGGGATCGCATCCACTTCAATTTCTTCATCAATCTGCTCTGACGAAGCACCCGAATGATTTTCTTTATCAGATCCGCTAGGGATCACATATTCTTCACCATAAGGAACAAGGTCCTTTGATGGCATGGTGGAAATCGGAACAGCATCAATTGGATTCTCAAGTGAGCTGGTCATAGTCTTCATTTTCTTCGGAGCTGAAGAATCTGAAGCAGATGATGCTTTCCTTTTCTTCACTGCAGCTTTCTCTGCAGCCTTGGTCTTCCTCACATCTGATGCAGATGGAAGGGTAGGAGTTGGGGTAGGCGCAGGAGGAGCTGAGGAATCTGTTTGTATTTCCTCAGGCGCAACTAAAGCAGTTGCCCTGACTTCTTCATTTTCTTCACGCGCACCACTAGTGGATACCCTAGCAATGTCTTCAGCGGCTGGGATGGAGTCATCAGCCCTGGAACTAGCATTTTCATCAGCAGCCTGAAAGTCATCAGCGGTGCTGGCATGTTGTTCAGTTTGCCGAGTAGATGCTTCAACTTGAGGAATATCTTGTTGCGATGGGGCTGCAACATTGGTGAACTTCTCAGTCAGTTTAACGAACCTGACTTTGGCTCCTTGCCAATCAGCATAATAAGCATTGAAATCATCGCTAAGGGCTTTGATTTCAGACTGGATCGTGAGGAGTTCATCAGTTGTCATTTTGACAACGTTGTTCCTCAGGAACTTCTCTTTCCTAAACTGAGCCTTCTTGATTTGCCTGGCCTTCTCAAATTTCCATTTCTCTTCATTGATGAAATGGGTCAGCACGTGACTTTGGCCAGGAGTCAAATGGAAATCAGGCATAGGAGTGTTTGGGTCCTTGTGCCAGAGATCAATGTAGTTGAGGATCACCTTTGGATCCAAAAGTAGTGGCACATTTGTGCCTTTGGCTCTAGCGGCCCTTTCTTGCCTGTCTCTAATGATTTCTGCAAGTTCATCATCATCAGCTTCATCGTAAGATGGCACTTGGAAGGCAACTTGTTTCTTCTTCGGACTAGGACGAGGACCTCGTCCAGCAGTGGCCTTGGTCTTCAGCAGAGTGGGGCCTGATGAAGAATTTGGTGCAGCTGAGGAACTTGCTGAGACACCAGAGGCAATGGAGATGCCTGCAGTCCTTTGGCATGTGGCCAGATGTACAGGTGTTGAGGACTTTGCTGGAGCAACTGAGGACTTTGCAGGAGCAGGAGCAGCATGAGGAATTGGTCGTGAGGGCTTTGAAGAAATTGGCCGTGAGGGCTTTGAAGATTCTGGCCGTGAGGGCATTGCTGAAGAACTTGGCCGTGAGGGCACAGTTGGTGAAGCACTTGGCTTGTGAGCGGGCTTCCTTGCCATTGATTTCCTAGGCCTGACAGAGGCCTTTGTGGCAGCAGCAGCAGCAGAGTCTTCATTAAATTTCCTCACTGCTTCCTTGGCTTGTCTTGCCAACTTGGCTTGGCATTTGGCCCATTCTTCAGGAAAATCCTCACCGCGCTTGATGCTGGTGGGATCAGCTTCTTGACCAGGTGCCAATGGAGCTCTTGGGCATGGAGGATTTAGAGCGAATTTCTTCATATACTTTGGAGTTACATATTTGTACTCCCTCCATTCTCTTGCCCATCTCCTTTCAATCCTCTGTGTGTGCACCTTGCGTTGATTTTTGTTCTCTTTTCCGAACTTAGCCTCATCGGGTGTGCAATAGTCAGCATAGATGTCCTCAGGTATTTCAAACGCAGTCATGACTTCAGGCTTCTTTCCTCCTTTCTGTGGTGTCTTACCGTCTGCCATATTCTTCAGTTGAGGAATTTGGACAATTGAATTCTCTAAAAAAGTATGCAACTTTTCTTCGAGGAACGCTGCAAATGAGTTAAGTTGATGAGAACCTAGTGATTCAGCAGCGGACATGAGTACCTGTGAACAGAGTATAATTGCGAGGAATTTGAAGAGGTCATATGCATTCGCAGAAGGTTTTCAAAAAGAACAAGTTTGAGGAATTTGACCGGATGAGTCTTGAAGAATTTCACTTAGCGTTCTTTGTCTTAGGTTCCAGAGTTGTATAGATTGAGGATCCACACAATTGAGGAATGTTGAAGATAAATGATCCTTAGGGAAACGAATCAAGAATAGATGACTAGTGAGGTGTTTTGTGTGTGAGGATTTGAAGAATAAAACACCTTTGAAGATTTTGTGGAGAAAATTTGAATCAAAGAGGGCAGTAAAAGTAACTTTTAATTACCCTTTATGAAGAACACGATGAACTGAGAAGTGTTGATTTGAAGCTCGTCAGTTCAGATCTTCCACGCCCTAACTTGGCAGAGGAAGACAGCTACAGCGGCGGCGGAGTGAAGATTTCCGCGGCCGGCGTGAGTACGACGGCAATGAGGTCGAGGCAGTGAAGCTCTTCCTCACCGGCGATGATGGAGTAGTGGCGGCGCTAGGGTTTGAGAAGCTCGAGCAAGAGAGAGAGAGAGCGGTCGACGGAGTAAAGGAAGTGAGGAAGGGTGAGGGGGTATTTATAGTCGTAGTGAAAAATTGTTCGCCCAAAGATTTAGGACGAACGTGCCCCTGGCCCTTCTCATTCGCTTGACATGTGTCACCCATGTACTGAAAAGTGGAGATCGTGTTAGATCGTGGGTGAATAGATAAGTCCATCGTGGGATACGGGACGGTTTGAGCGGCAAAACCGAAAATTTGGATAAGATTAGTTTTAAAGCTCCGTTCGCAATTTCTTCAGCCGACAGGACAGAATGAATATTTTGAACGAGTTTCAAATATAACGCACATGAAGAATTTGTGAATAGATTGGGTTGAGTATAGCATAGAGGGGGAAGGGTCCGATCACATTCACTTAGCAGAAAATGCAACTTGAAGAAATAGCTATAAGTGAATGTTGTAGAGGACGGAAACAGTGAAGATTTTGCAAAGTTGAAGAATTTGAAAAACTGAAGAATTTCAAAACTGAGGAAAAACTCAAATTGAAGATTTTCAACTTTGGTGGTGGTGTGACCCACCGTATAAGAATGATGATTTCAGACACCGCATACAATTGTTGTAGGGTTCTGAGAATCAAATTCTTCATTAATTTCTTCACACTTAGAGTGTTATTCTTCATTGATTGAAGAAAAACGTTTTCTTCATGTGTTGCACATCTAAGTCATCAATTTTGCATAAGTGTTAGGGTGTGTGTCCTTTTCAAAGAACATTCGAAGACTCTAAGATATTTAGCTCACACCGCAACTTGCTAAATCTCTTCTCATCCAAGGGCTTTGTGAAGATGTCGGCTAGCTGTTGTTCAGTCTTCACATGCTCAATAGAAATGTCGCCCTTCAACACATGATCACGAAGAAAATGATGACGAATCTGAATGTGCTTTTTCTTCGAGTGCTGAACTGGGTTGTGAGCAATCTTGATGGCACTCTCATTGTCACAGTAGAGAGGCACATTCTTCATGTTTATGCCGTAGTCCTTGAGAGTTTGCTTCATCCACAGCAATTGAGCACAGCAAGAACCAGCAAAAATGTACTCAGCTTCAGCTGTAGACAGAGATACACAGTTCTGTTTCTTTGAGGACCAACAGACTAAAGATCGTCCGGGGAAATGACAAGTACCAGATGTTGACTTGCGGTCCACACGATCACCAGCATAGTCAGAGTCAGAATATCCAATGAAATCAAAAGTAGAGCCCTTGGGGTACCATAGTCCTAGTGTTGGTGTGTGAGCTAGATATCGAAGAATATGCTTCACAGCCTTGTGGTGTGATTCCTTTGGTGTAGCTTGAAATCGGGCACACATGCAAACACTAAGCATTATATCTGGCCTAGATGCACATAAGTACAATAAAGAACCAATCATGGAGCGGTATAACTTGTGATCAAAGTCAATACCATTTTCATCAGTGCATAGATGGCCATTTGTGGGCATAGCAATTTTGACTCCTTTGCAATCTTGCATGCCGAATTTCCTCAGAACATCCTTGAGGTATTTCTCTTGAGATATGAATATGCCATTGTGCTGTTGACGAATTTGAAGACCTAAGAAGAATTTCAACTCTCCCATCATAGACATTTGATATTCTTCACTCATCATATAGGCAAATTCATCACTATAACGTTGGTTAGTACAGCCAAAGATAATATCATCAACGTATATTTGACACACAAATAGTTCACCATCATAAGATTTAGTAAAGAGAGTAGGGTCAAGTGAATCGGGTGTGAAGCCATTCTTCACGAAGAATTCTTTCAAAGTATCATACCACGCCCGAGGGGCCTGCTTGAGGCCATAGAGGGCCTTGTTGAGTCTGAAGACTTTGTCAGGATTCTTTGGATCTTCAAAACCTGAGGGTTGAGCAACATATACTTATTCCTCAAGCTTACCATTGAGGAATGCACTTTTCACATCCATTTGATATAAAGTGATATTATGATGGTCAGCATAAGCAAGTAATATGCGAATAGCCTCAAGTCTAGCAACAGGTGCAAAGGTTTCATCAAAATCAATTCCTTCAACATGTGTGTAGCCTTGAGCTACAAGTCGTGCCTTATTCCTCACCACAAGGCCATTTTCATCTTGCTTGTTGTGGTAGATCCACTTTGTGCCGATGATATTATGCTTGCGAGGATCTGGATGTTTGACCAGTTCCCAGACATTATTGAGCTCGAACTGATGTAATTCTTCTTGCATGGCCTGAATCCACTCAGGCTCCAGAAATGCTACATCTAACTAAGTGGGCTCTGTGATAGAGACAAAAGCATAGTGCCCACAAAAGTTAGATAAATGTGAAGCTTTTGAGCGGGTGAGAGGACCTGGTGCTTCAATGTCATCGATGATCTTTTCAACTTGCACTTCTTTTGCAACGCAAGGATGAGATGGTTGTCGTCGAGGAATTTGATCAGCATTTTCTTCAGCACCATTTTCTTCAGCATTTTCCTCAGGTACATCAGCTCGAAGATCTTCGTGTTCTGGAATGAATTCTTTAGTAGATTCTTCGGTAGGAATGACATCCTCAGTAGCCTTGAACTTGATAGAATCTTCAGGTGCTGGTTCATCTATCACAGAAGGTAGGTGCTCTCTTTGCGAGCCATTAGTTTCATCGAACTGCACATCTACAGTTTCAACAATCTTGTGAAGAGCGATGTTGAAGACTCTGTAGGTGTGCGAGTCCTTTCCGTAACCAAGCATAAAACCTTCATGTGCTTTCGGTGCGAATTTAGCATTGTGATGAGGATCCCTAATCCAACATTTAGCACTGAAGACTTTGAAATAACTCACATTGGGTTTCTTGTCAGTGAGGAGTTCATAGGTAGTCTTCTTGAAGAATTTGTGAAGATATACTCTGTTGATGATGTGGCACACGGTATCAATTGCATCAATCCAAAAACGATGAGTTGTTTTGTATTCATCAAGCATAGTGCGAGCCATCTCAACAAGAGTTCTGTTCTTGCGCTCCACAATGCCATTTTGCTGAGGAGTATAAGGAGCAGATAACTCATGAGTAATACCAAGTTCATCAAGATAGTCATTAAGACCGGAATTCTTGAACTCAGTTCCATTGTCACTCCTCATGTGCTTGATCTTCACACCAAAGTTGGTTGAAGCCCTCGAGGAAAATCGTTTGAAGACTTCATGCACGTCGTGTTTGTAAGTAACAATGTGTACCCATGTGTAACGAGAGTAATCATAAACAATAACAAAGCCATATAGAGATGCATCATTAGTCATAGCAGAATAATGATTAGGACTGAAGAGATCCATGTGAAGCAATTCAAATGGTCGAGTGGTGGTCATGATAGTCTTTGCTGGATGCTTGGCCTTAGTCATCTTCCCAGCTTCACAGGCACCACACAAGTGATCCTTGAGGAATTTGACATTCTCAATGCCAATGACATGGTTCTTCTTTGTGAGCGTGTGCAGATTCCTCAAGCCAGCATGACCAAGTCGTCGATGCCATAGCCGGCCTTTTGAAGCTTTAGCAAGTAAGCACACGGCAGGTTGTGGTCCTGTAGAGAAATCAACAATGTACAAGTCTCCTCTCCTAAAGCCTTCGACGACTTTGGAATTGTCAGCTTCCATGATCACAACACAACGATACTTGCCAAAGACAACAGCCATATCAAGATCACAAAGCATTGAGACAGACATGAGGTTGTATCCTAAGGACTCGACAAGCATGACTTTGTCCATGTGTCGATCCTTAGAGATCGCAACCTTACCTAGACCCAATACCTGACTTTTGCCTTTGTCAGCGAAGATGATATGCTTCAGATGTGACGGTGTTAAGGGAGCATCCATCAATAGATTCTTGTCACCAGTCATGTGATTTGTACATTCACTATCGAGGACCCACTCATTTGCTTTGGGTTGATCATCCTGCAGATGAATTAGTGCAGCTTACAAACTCATATACTTCATCAGTGAAGAATATGACATCAGTATCATCAGTTCAATTTCATCAAGCAATAGCACAGATAAGCAATGTGAGGACGTGTGAAATGAAAGTTCATTTCATCATGATTCGCCTGTGTCCTTTCAGGCACTGTTCAGGTCTCCAGCAAATTTTTCAGTCGTTTTGAGCACGACTGGAGACCTGACCCTGCATAAGAGATTAGTTCTTTTTCTTCACCACCCACATCTGAAGGGGTGGCAAAGAGTTCATCACTCTGCGAGCACCATATGAGAAAGGTGGCAAAGATGCCAAACCATTTCATTTCACATAAGAGGGGTTAGGGTAAGCATATGAATAAGCATAGAAATTCTTTGAGGACTTATGAACATAATGATTAGAAGAATAATGCTCATATTCATAGCCCTTGGCTCTTCCCTGCGAAACAGAGTTGTTAGCACGATGATGTTCATATGAGGATTTTGATCCTTTTGAGGAATTTGATCCATGTGAGGAATTTGGTCCGTATGAGGACTTGGATCCATATGAAGAATTTGGTCCATATGAAGAGTTTGATCTGGGGTTCCTCTTCACTGGTGGTGTCATGAGGACATTCACCTGAAGACTTTCAACATAACTTTTGGGAACCCAGATTTTCTTCATAGGGGAACCGTTCCTGCAGTTAGTGCCAACATATCTAGCAAATACTTCACCATTCTGATTTTTGAATAGTTTATAATTGGAGTCAAATGACTCATCAGAAGAATGAGGAGATTCACATGTAAAGCCAGATAAGTTAGATGGATCAACTGGAGGTCCCTTTGCAGCAACCCATGAGGTTTTGGGGTACTGCTCAGGCTTCCAATATGTTCCATCAACATTGAGTTTCCTCTCAAAGGCAATACCCTCTTTCCTAGGGTTTCTGTTGAGGATCTGCTTCTTAAGCACATCACAGAGAGTCTGATGCCCTTTGAGGCTTTTGTACATGCCTGTCATATACAATTCCTTCAGCCCTGCATTGTCGGTGATACTAGCAATGTCCTCAGATGAGGAATTAGTGATAGCAGAGGCAGGTGAAGAATTTGTAACATTTGAAGCATTTGAACATTCAGGTGAAGAATTAGCAGATTCACGTTCAATGCACTTTAAGCATGGGGGATCAAATTCTTCCTGAGTAGCGCTGATTTGTTGAGCAAGTAATGAATCGCGCTCCTTCTGAAGATCTTCATAACTCACTCTTAGCTTCTCAAGATCTTGCTTTCTTTGAAGAAATTCATAAGAAAGCTTCTTGTGATCAGTTAAGAGGGTGTTATGATGACTTTGAAGTTTGTCAAACTTAGACTGAAGTCTCTAAAGATTTTCAGTTAAGTCTTTAGTGCGGTCCATTTCATCACCCAACATATCATCACTTTTGTCTAGCATGTTTTGAAGTTTTTCAATAGCCTTTTGTTGTTTAGTGGCAAGGGAAGCAAGTTTGACATAGCTAGGTCCAAATTCATTGCCAGATTCATCATCACTAGATTCGGATAGGTAGGATTCGGCTACCTCAGCACAGTTTGCCATAAGGCAGGGGTTAGACGATGATGATTCTGGTTTGAATGTCATCACATTGAGAGATTCCTTGTAATCCTCAAACCAAGGATGATGACGAGTCCAATGACCTTCATAGACCTCATAGAGACGGTCCCAGATTAGCTTCGCGTGATTGAGATGCATGACGTTCCTGAACTGATTTCAGGACAGACTAGAGCAGATGACATCCTTCGCTGTGAGGTTAAGCAGAGTGTACTTGCGAATGTCATCAGCCTCAGCCATCTTGCATAGATCGGTAAGACCGATCTCGGTGACGGTCCATAGTTCGATGTCCATAGCCATGAGTCGCTTTTTCATCATGGCCTTCCACCGAGGATACTCATGACCGTCAAAGATGGGGCAGGAAACGTTCCTCGATCCTGCAGTCGACGACGAGGATGTGGGATAGGCATCGTCGACGCCGATGCGGGAATAATTGCTTGAACTAAAAAAATAAACTATTTCTATTAATTTTCTTGCAAAAAATAAACTACTTCTATAGTAAAATAAAGTAGTTTTACCAAATCAACTAGTTCAACTACTTAGCACTTATTATAAATAAAATAAAGTAGTACTTACTAAAAATAAACTACGTACTTCTATATATAGTAAAATAAACTAGTTTTATTTAATCAACTAGTTCAACTTCTAAGCACTTACTATAAATAAAATAAAGTAGTACTTACTAAAAATAAACTAGTTTTACTAGTTCTATTATTTTTCTAACTAATTATATTAAACACTAGTTTAACTAATTATAGTAAAATAAATTTTCCTATACATACACAATATGAACATATACATAAATTGACAAAGAAAGTTCTATGAATAAAAAAATCATTAAAATTCTATGAACAAAATTACAACAGAAAAAAATCATAAAAAATATATGAACAGAAAAAAAATCATAAAAATTTGACATATTCTTTGCATATATATGAACATACAAACATTTGCATATTCAACAATAATATCACCAAAAAAATCTATGAACAGAAAAAAATTCTAACACGATATGAACAAATTACAACAACTCAATTAACTACACATCTCAACTACACATCTAAATTAACTACACATCTAAATTAGAAAAATTCATATATATGAGCTCACTGCGCAAGGGGGCGGCGATGAGGAGGCAGGGCACGGGGATGGCGACGGTGTGGGGCGCGGCAACGGGCGACGAAGCAGGGCACGGCGACGACAACGATGAGGGGCGTGGCGATCATGATGGTGAGGGTCGCAGCGACGGGCGACGAGGAGGCAGGGCCGGCGGCGTCGGGGCAAGGGGGCGCATGGCGGCGACGGCGTCTGGGCGGGCCCGGCGGCGTCGGGGTAGGGGCGCGGGGCGACGATGGTGACGGCGAGGCGTAGACGGGCAGCCTGGCGGCGTCGTCGGGGCGGGGAAGACGAACTGAATGAAATTTTTTACAGGTGCTAGTTAGATAGACAAGCATTGGACCCGGTTCGTGACATCAATCGGGATGAATGCCTCCTTTAGTCCCGGTTTGTTCCACCAACCGGGACCAAAGGCCAAAGGGCGGGAAGCAGAGGGCGGGAAGCAGAGGCCTTTGGTACCGGTTGGTGGCTGTCAGTGTCAAAACCGGCGGATCTCGGGTAGGGGGTCCCGAACTGTGCGTCTAGGCGGATGGTAACAGGAGACAAGGGACACGATGTTTTACCCAAGTTCGGGCCCTCTTGATGGAGGTAAAACCCTACGTCCTGCTTGATTAATATTGATGATATGGGCAGTACAAGAGTGGATCTACCACGAGATCAAGGAGGCTAAACCCTAGAAACTAGCCTATTCTATGATTGTTGTAATGTATGTTGTGTCCTACGGACTAAAGCTCTCCGGTTTATATAGGCACCGGAGAGGGCCAGGGTTACACAGAGTCAGTTACAATGGTAGCAGATCTACATATCCGTATCGCCAAGCTTGCCTTCCATGCCAAGGAAAGTCCCTCCAGACACGGGACAGAGTCTTCAATCTTGTATCTTCGTAGTCTTGGAGTCCGGCGGACGATGATAGTCCGGCTGTCCGGACACCCCCTAGTCCAGGACTCCCTCAGTAGCCCCGGAACTAGGCTTCAATGATGATAAGTCCGGCACGCATAATGTTCGGCATTGCAAGGCGGGTTCCTCCTTTGAATAATCCAGAGAAGATCATGAACACCAGGATAGTGTCCGGCTCTGCAAAATAAATTCCACATTCCACCGTAGAGAGAATAAAATGTACACAAGTTCAATCTAGTGATGTATTTTGCGGCATGACGTCACACCACTACCAAGCCTTTACTTGAATCGTTTTTATTATACCACCTCAGCACATTTAGCGAAGCTGTTTCCTTGGCACGTCTTGTCGAAGCAGAGATCGTGTTCCCCTTATTCCGGGATTCTCATCAATACGGACGTGGGTAACCCAACCGCGCCATTTATGGTGGCGCTTGGGAGATAAGCGAGTTTTACCAGGCTGGTGGGGGACGCATAGTCTTCGCCCGCCTATATATAAGGGATAAGGATTCACCTTTTCACCCACGCCTTCTTCCTCCTTTGCTTATCCACCTCCGTGCACTCAAGCTCCAACGCCCAAGCTCGCGCATCTCGTCTCAACCTTCCCCGACCATGTCCGGAGGGGGAGGCAAATGGTTGGCTTCCACCGTTAAGGAGGAGCATATCACAAAGCTGCGCAGCGCCGGATACCTTTCCGGCGATATCGCGCATCGGCTGCCCGACGAGGGGCAGCTCATCCCTACCCCCGGGCCCCATGAGAGGGTCGTTTTCCTTCCCCACTTCCTCCGTGGACTGGGCTTTCCACTTCACCCCTTTGTCCGGGGGCTCATGTTCTACTACGGCCTGGATTTCCACGATCTGGCGCCGAACTTCATCCTCAACATCTCGGCGTTTATCGTCGTGTGCGAGGCCCTCCTCTGCATCTGGCCCCACTTCGGCTTGTGGCTCAAGACCTTCAACGTCAAGCCGAAGGTAGTGAAGGGCACGCAGGCGGAGTGCGGAGGCGCCATGTTGGGCAAGATGCCCAACGTCCTCTGGTTCGAAGGGGCCTTCGTGGACTCCGTCAAGGGGTGGCAATCGGGGTGGTTCTACATCACAGAGCCGCACGACCCTACGTGGGCGGCGGCCCCCGAGTTTAGATCTGGTATCCCTACGCAGCTCACCTCCTGGAAAGAGAAGGGCTTGCTGTGGGGTAATCCGAAGGAGCTAACGGGACTCCGAGCCTGTATCCAGAAGCTGGTGAACAAGAAGCTCAGGCTCATCGACGTGGTCCAAGTCATGCTCATCCGCCGGATTCTCCCATGCCAAGAACGGGCATTCAATCTGTGGGAGTTCGATCCGGAACAGCACCAGGCGCTGAGTGGGCTCTTCGACACGACGTACGAAGGCGCCTGGAGGGTGCTGTTTAAGGGCGCCGAAGCCCCCGCATCCGCGAAGGAAGATCGCAGATTTCACTCGCAGCATCCGGCTGACGAGGTAAGTGATTCTACCCCTTTACGGGACACTTATTGTAAATAGATTGATTCCAAGAGGGTTTCAATCTCCCTTTTCCTTTGACAGGAATGGATGAAGAAGGCCGAGCAGCTCATCTGCCCGGCTGCCATGCCAGAAGACCCAGTGGATTCCCGTCTAGCGGGGCTACTGGTTCCGGCACCGCACGTGGTGCCGGAGAAGAAGGCCAAGAAGGTGGCTACGGGCACTCGAAAGAGTTCCCGTAATCAGGCGTCCGACGACGAGGCGGACTCCTCCCCCGAAGAGGAGGAGGAGGAAGAAGACTCTCTCCCAGAGGGGGGAGAGAGGAAGAGGAAGGCTTCCCCAACAGGGGAGGCCGAAGGGTCCAAGAGGGGGAGAACTATTCCCCCGGACAGCTCTGCCAACACCGACGTTGGCGACGAGGAGTGGCCATCAAGGGCCAGGCCTCCGGCGAGATCGTAAGTATCCGGATCCCTGATATGCATTTTCTTTTGTGTCACATAGTGTCCTACTAATGCCACATATTGCCCGCAGTCTGGCCGATGATGATCTCCCCGCTTCATCGAGCGGGTCGTTGGCCCCGTCGGATGTGGATTCACTTCCGACTGCCTCTACCCCCCGCGCCGATGAGGACGCCGAGGTGGGATCCCAGAAAGGGACCCATCAGGAGGAGGCTCCGGAGGCGCCGCAAGGCGGCCTCCCGGACTTAGCGCCGGACTCTACGCCGGAACCTGCAGTGGTTCCAGAGTCCGGCAGGCGGCCCCTTCGAAAGAAGGGCAAGACAGTGACACCGGCAGCCTCCGTCCAACCGGAGGCGCTGGACAACTTGTTGGAGGCTCTCAAAGGCGCTTCCATCGAGGAAGAACACCGCACTGTTATGAGTGCGGTGATTCAGAAGGTTCAGCTCGCCAAGAGCGGGCTGACCAAAGCCTGCAGTAGCCTTCTAACAGGCTTTGAGGTAAGAAGTTAAAATTATGTAATGTAATACCGCATAGACAGTAGCCCCTGATGCTCGGTTCGGTGTTCGGAAAGAAAAGCTGGACTGAGGATCTAAAAAGATATTCGCAGGTTGCTAATGAATTATGTCAATATGGGTTTGCAGGCTGTGCTGCTGACCTCTGCCGCACTGACTGCGGAGGTTGGTTCATTAAAGCAAGATCTCGAGCAGTCCGAGCAAGAGCTCGGCCATGCCAAGAGGCAACTCGAGGACAAAGAAGGTGAGTAGCACCACTTTGAATTTTTACCTTACAGAAAAGGATTTTGGTCACAATAAATTTAACAAGGATGATATGGGTACTACAGGGGCCACAGACAAGGTGGCAGCCCTGAAGGAGGCTGTGTCCGCGGCCGAACGTAGTGCGGCCGCGGAACGGGCAGAGCGAGAAAAGCAGGAGGCACAGGTGGCGGCAGTGCGGCAAGAGCTCCAGGCTCTCATGGAGAAGCATGAGAGCTTGGAGCGCGACTCCAAGATTCGAGAGTCCGAGCTCACCTCGGCTCTCGAAAGTGCCAAGTCCGCCAAGGCCGAGGCCCGTAAGGCCCTTCAGGAGGTTGAAGATGTGAAGAAGATAGCGGCGGGTAAGGCATTTTTCATGCAAAGCAAGCATGTTAATGTAAACTACCTAACACTTACCCGCATTCGGAGCTCTCCAGGGGCGTTTGCAGATCTGCCGCGTAGTGTATCCGATGCCGCCGCATTCTACCGTGGCGAGGAGGGGAGCTCAACGGAGAAGGTCTTCTGGTCTCAGTACACTGAGGCCGGCCATCCGGTGCCCCCAAGCGACCAGCTGAAGCAGCTGGTCGAACTCCACAAGGTAGCTGAGGAGGCCATGAAGGGCCTTATAGTCTGGCTGTGGCCTGGACAGGCCATGCCTGGGAGCTACTTCGGCCTCGTGCGGCGGCTGGTGGATGCGTGCCCCTGGGTGGAGGTCATCAAGCGCTCCGCCTGTATTGAAGGTGCTCGTCGGGCCCTTGCCCGCACAAAGGTGCACTGGGGCAGGCTGGATGCGGAGAGGCTTCTTACTGACCCGCCGCCACCGGGCAAGGAGTATCGTACGCCCGAAATGTATTATAAAACTGTCCTGAAGGGAGCCCGCGATATTGCGGATGAATGCCCTAGAGATGTAATTTTTGAGTAAACTCGCTATGTATTATCCTGTGCGCTGAAAACTTTGTTCATGTGCGCTTTAAGCAACGCTTGTTTAATTTAAAATATTACCTTCTGTGGGGCCGTTTATAAAATCTGAGAGATGGCAAGTCGTTGGCTTCGGCCCCCGAGCCGCGAGTGCTGGGGTGTTCGGGATAAACTTGAGCACTCTTGTTCCCATTTTTGGGTCCATCTAGGGAGGCGCTCAACACAACGAACAAGGAAACCAGACTTATAATGCTTGAACACTCTCACTTAGCCATAGAATTCTATAATTTTAAATTTCGGCGAAGCCCCTGGTATTCGGAAGACCGAATTCGGGGCGCTATCCACGCCTTCGTCGGACATTATCCGGAACTTCGCTCGAAGCGGCATGAGTCTTTAGGGACCCGAAAAGACCTCTCGAACAGCGACCAGTCTCTCGCCTTATCATGCCGGTCAGTTTTAGCTTTCTCCACTGAGGCACTCGCCCAGCTCAACCGGGGCGCAATCGCAGTGGTTCTCCCAGTGCCACCTTAGCCGACAGATCGGAACGTAAGGCGCCAAAACGTGGGAGCCGGGCAAACCCAACTATTGACCCAAGACATGATTCGGAGCCGATTCATATAATGCTATAAGTTCGGGGTACCGCACTTGTGAAAGTGTTCGGACTTATCACACCATAATGTGGGGAACATAAGCCCCTGGTGTATTAGGCTGTACCAAAATATACGGGTGCAAGATGTCATGTAATGAACATATATATGTAATTACAGGCGAAAAGTGCTGCATTATTTATTAAAGGAAGTCTGCTATGAGTGCGGACTGATAGAAATAGTGCGGTAAGCAAGGGTTTTGGACTAATTAAACATGTCCCCCTCCAGGGGTGGGCTGCGGACTTGGTGTATATAATCAAATTTAATGCTCATAATTGAGACCACCTGAGTGTTCGTCGCAGCATTCTTTCTTCCCCGGCTGTTGCATCGTGAGTTCGGCAGGTTCACGGCCGGACAGGGCCTCTGGCTAACGGAGTCCTGTGTATACAAAGAAGGAAAAAATAATAATAAGAAAGAGTGACACACTTGCGAGCCCCTGGTGTGGTCGAGCCGCACTCTGGGTCTATTGTGGTCGTGCCCCTTCCCCTACGCCCATGGTATCTCCAAAGTGTAATGATGTACGTGGAGGGTTGTTCTTGCGATCATGCGAGGGCTGGGGTTAGGGCCGCATTGCTACGCGTGCTCGGATCGTGCCAGGTGGTCTTGGTTGGTGTTGCTTCGGGCGCGTTTGGCTGTATCCGGCCGTTTAACGGCCGGACTTGAAAATTGCCTTAAAAGGCTGCTCTGTACTTCTGCCACGAGAGCCGCTGTATGTTCCTCCGTTCGGAGGGAGCGTTCCGTATTTCCGTTGACCGTGATGACTCCACGAGGGCCTGGCATCTTGAGCTTGAGGTATGTGTAATGCGGCACCGCGTTGAACTTTGCAAACGCGGTTCGTCTGAGCAGAGCTGATAGCCGCTGCGAAATGGGACTATGTCGAAGATTAACTCCTCGCTTCAGAAATTATCCGGGGATCCGAAGACCACTTCCAGTGTGACTGAGCCTGTACAATTGGCCTCCACACCTGGTATGACGCCTTTAAAGGTTGTCTTTGTAGGTTTAATCCTTGAGGGGTCTATGCCCATCTTGCGCACTGTATCCTGATAAAGCAGGTTCAGGCTACTGCCGCCGTCCATCAGGACTCTCGTGAGGTGAAATCCATCGACGATTGGGTCTAAAACCAATGTGGCGAATCCGCCATGGCGGATGCTGGTCGGATGGTCTCTTCGATCGAAAGTGATAGGACAAGAGGACCATGGATTGAACTTTGGGGCGACTGGCTCCATCGCGTATACGTCCCTTAGTGCACGCTTCCGCTCCCTCTTGGGTATATGGGTTGCATATATCATGTTGACCGTCCGCACTTGTGGGGGGAAACCCTTCTGTCCTCTATTGTTTGGCGGTCGGGTCTCTTCCTCGTCGTCGCTATGCAGCCCCTTGTCATTGTTTTCGGCAATTAACTTCCCTGCTTGCTTGAATACCCAACAGTCTCTGTTGGTGTGATTTACTGGCTTTTCGGGGGTGCCATGTATCTGGCATAAGCGGTCGAGTATCCGATCCAAATTGGACGGACCCGGAGTTGTTCTTTTGAATGGCTTCTTCCACTGGCCGGGTTTAGAGCCTCGGAATCCGGCCTTGACTGTCGTATCCTCCTTGTCGTCGCCATTAATGCGGTGTTTAGTTTTGCTTCGACGCGACCTGCCATTGTGGTCCTTAGTATCCGGACTGCCAGAATTTTTACTGAGGTTGTTGTTGTGAGCTAGCCAGCTATCCTCTCCCGCGCAAAAGCGGGTCATTAATGATGTGAGGGCTGCCATGGATTTCGGCTTTTCCTGTCCCAGGTGCCGGGCTAGCCACTCGTCGCAGATGTTATGTTTGAAGGTTGTGAGGGCCTCTGCATCCGGCAGTCGACGATTTGGTTTTTCTTTGTCAAGAACCGTGTCCAGAACTGTCTGGCCGATTCGTCTGGCTGCTGAATTATGTGGCTTAGGTCATCGGCGTCTGGTGGCCGCACATACGTGCCCTGGAAGTTGTCGAGGAATGCGGCTTCCAGGTCTTCCCAACACCCAATTGACTCTGTGAGCAAGCTGTTAAGCCAATGCCGAGCTGGTCCTTTAAGCTTGAGTGGGAGATACTTGATGGCGTGGAGATCGTCGCCGCGGGCCATATGGATGTGAAGGAGATAATCCTCGATCCAAACCGCGGGGTCTGTTGTGCCATCGTAGGATTCAATGTTTACGGGTTTAAACCCTTCGGGGATTTGATGATCCATTACTTCGTCAGTGAAGCATAGCGGGTGTGCGGCGCCTCTATATTGAGCAATGTCACGATGTAACTCGTGTGAGCGTTGTCTGCTGTGTTCGGCCCGGCCGGAGATGTTGTATCCGGTGCGACGGTATTCGTCATGGGTCGTGGGGCGCCCCCGTGATCCGTAGATGGATCTGGATTGCCTTGCTTTGTCCTCCAATATATCTCGCAATTCCGGCGCGTTCCCTCTTGGCTTCGTACTTTTGGAGCGATGCAGGGGTACGGTCTTGGTGGAGGGCCTGGATGCCTCTCTGTCGCGACCACGGGGTGGTCGGTCGGCCGTATCGTGCGCTGGTGATGAAGGTATGTATGCTTCCTCCTCTAATCGGGGGAGCAACTTGTGTCTTGGGTAGCTTTTGGAGGGGCGTTCGAGTTCACACTCTTCGGCCGCGAGGACCTCAGTCCATCGATCGGCCAGCAGGTCCTGATCAGCTTGAAGCTGCTGCTGCTTTTTCTTTAGGCTATTTGCCGTGGCGATAAGCCTGTGTTTAAAACGCTCTTGTTCGACGGGATCATCGGGCACGACGAATTCGTCGTCGTTGAGGCTTGCCTCATCTTCGGAGGGAGGTATATAGTTATAGTCCTCGACCTCTTCGTCTGCCGCCCCCTCGTGAGGGCTTGCTTCTGCATTCTCCTGCGCTGAATCTTGCTGGAGGGGATTATCTTCGGCACTCTCTAGGGTATTATTATCTCCTGTGCCGGAATCTCCATTCTTGCTATGGCGGGATTTAGAGCGGCGCCGCTGACGCCGGCGCTTGGGCTGTTTCTTTAAGGAAATTGCCTCCACTGCTTCTTCGCCGTCCCCATCTTTTGGGGTGTCCACCATGTATATGTCGTATGACGAGGTGGTCTTCCAGTGCCCTGTAGGCGCTGGTTCCTGTTCGTCTCCGGCATCATCGTCCATAGCGTCGATGTCTTCGGAGTTGTAGTCTAGCATGTCGGCTAGATCA
Source organism: Triticum timopheevii (assembly GCA_963921465.1). Lineage (NCBI taxonomy): Eukaryota > Viridiplantae > Streptophyta > Magnoliopsida > Poales > Poaceae > Triticum > Triticum timopheevii. The sequence continues at coordinate 527,100,381 of OY997272.1, read as the reverse complement.
TCGACAGTGGCTACAAAGTGGGTGGTGGGTGGGCTCTGAATTTCTTCGTCGTCCGTATCCCAACCATCCTGGCCATAATCCGGCCAGGACTCTCCGGATAGCGAGAGATGCTTTAGCAAATTTAGGATGTCGCCAAAGGGCGAGTGTTGGAAGATGTCCGCGGCGATGAATTCCATAACCGGTGCCCAATCAGATTCGATTGGCAGGGGCGTGGGAGGGCCGGAGTCCGGCAGGGAGTCCGGCACCTCGGAGTCACGAGCTTCACGAGGGACAAGGTTAGTGTTGGGCTCCATCACCGTAGAAGTTGCAACCCCCGAGGCGGTGTCCAACCACCGGTCCTCGATCTGGGCGATCGGCTCCGGACTAAGGGCCGAAGCGGATTCTTGTGCGGCCACCAGGGCACTGTCAGGCGGCAGAGCTAAATCATGCCCGTCGTGACAGCGCGGCACGCTTGGCTGGGGCCCGAGTCCGTCGAGGATTAAGTCCCCGCGGATGTCGGCCGTGAAGTTTAGGCTTCCGAACCTGACCTGATGGCCAGGGGCATAGCTTTCGATCTGCTCTTGATGGCCAAGCCGCCGAATACGAAGATCTGTCCGGGGAGAAAAGTCTCACCCTGGACGGCGTTGTGGATTGGAGAAGCCATCGAGCCTATCGGTGACGGCACAGAGGAACTCTCAATGAAAGCACCAATGTCGGTGTCAAAACCGGCGGATCTCGGGTAGGGGGTCCCGAACTGTGCGTCTAGGCGGATGGTAAAAGGAGACAAGGGCCACGATGTTTTACCCAGGTTCGGGCCCTCTTGATGGAGGTAAAACCCTACGTCCTGCTTGATTAATATTGATGATATGGGTAGTACAAGAGTGGATCTACCACGAGATCAAGGAGGCTAAACCCTAGAAGCTAGCCTATGGTATGATTGTTGTAATGTATGTTGTGTCCTATGGACTAAAGCCCTCCGGTTTATATAGGCACCGGAGAGGGCCAGGGTTACACAGAGTCGGTTACAATGGTAGGAGATCTACATATCCGTATCGCCAAGCTTGCCTTCCACGCCAAGGAAAGTCCCTCCGGACACGGGACGGAGTCTTGAATCTTGTATCTTCGTAGTCTTGGAGTCCGGCGGACGATGATAGTCCGGCTGTCCGGACACCCCCTAGTCCAGGACTCCCTCAGTGGAAATAACCGGTACGAAAGGGCGGCATTGGTCCCGGTTGGTGCCACCAACTGGGACCAAAGCCACATTTTAGTCTCGGTTAGTGCCACCAACCGGGACCAAAGGCCTTGCACAGCGGCGTGGTGGTGGGAGTTTAGTCCCACCTCGCTAGCTGAGACAGAGCTGCACCTGTTTATAAGGTGCGGTGCGCCTGAGCTGTTGAGCTCCTCTCTAAAGCAGGCTTACGGGCCTAACCTCTCTGTACATGCCCGTGGGCCTACTGGGCCTTCTGCCGGCCTGAATCCTGGCCCATGGATGGGTTTCTAGTCATATTCAGGCCGTGGTGGCCCAGTAGGTAGTATAATTTTTATTTTTTCCCTGTTTTTTGTTTTCTTTTTTGCTTTATTTATTTTGTTTTGTTTCTACTTACAGCAAAAAACTTTTTTATTTTGTTTCTAATTACTTATGTATTTTACTTTATGATAATTCTTTTTGCTATTAAAGTTTCTAATGAACAGAAAATTCTTTATGAAAATTCTATTTGCTATTAAAGTTTCTAATGAACAGAAAATTCTTTTTGCCATGAAGTTCTTTATGAAAATTCTTTTTTTTCTTTTAATGATTTTGAACAGAAAATACTTTGATAATTTTAGTTACATCAATTTTATATAATTTTAGTTTCAATAATACTAGAGGTTGCTTATAATGTTTTGAACAGAAAATACTTTGATAATTTTAGTTTCATAAATTTTATTTATGTTATTAAAGTTTATTTTATTTCATTTTATTTTGTTTCTACTTATATATTTTATTAAAGTTTATATTATTTGTTTCTAATTACTTATTTATTTTCTTTTATGATAATTGTTTTTGCTATTAAAGTTTGTAACAAAAAAGTTCTTTATGAAAATTCTTTTTGCTTTTAATGATTTTGAACAGAAAATGCACTCTGAAAAGGTTGAAAGTTGGCATGGCATCATCATTTCATCCACATAGCATGTGCAAGAAAGTTGAGAGGGTTACGGTAAAAATTGGATGCACTTCGTGTACAAAACGGACAATCTCTTTCGAAGTATCAGGATTTCATACGGAAACTTGTCTGTTACAACAGGCATTTCAAATGAACTACAAAAAGGTTGAAAGTTGGCATGGTATCATCATAATAGTCGTGGAGAAAGTCTTCACTTTTTCTTCGCTTGTGTCCTTTCCTTATTGCACTATAACCATGGATAATCTTCATCATTTATCAGGATGCTTGGGTCAGCCTTGACTTTGAAGGGAGGAATTTCATGAAACTTTTCATAATCTTCGGACATGTCTGTCTTGCCCTCCACTCCCACGATGTCCCTTTTTTCCCGAAAGAATTATGTGGCGCTTTGGCTCATCATATGATGTATTCGCTTCCTTATCTTTTCTTTTTCTCGGTTTGGTAGACATGTCCTTAACATAGATAACATGTGCCACATCATTGGCTAGGACGAACGGTTCGTCAGTGTACCCAAGATTGTTCAGATCCACTATTGTCATTCCGTACTGTGCGTCTACCTGTACCCTGCCTCCTGACAGATTGACCCATTTGTACTTAAACAAAGGGACCTTAAAATCATGTTCGTAGTCAAGTTCCCATATGTCCGCTATGTAACCATAATATGTGTCCTTTCCCCTCTCGGTTGCTGCATCAAAGCGGACACCGCTGTTTTGGTTGGCGCTCTTTTGATCTTGGACGATCGTGTAAAATGTATTCCCATTTATCTCGTATCCTTTGTAAGTCAATACAGTCGAAGATGGTCCCCTGGACAACGAGTACAGCTCATCACATACAGTGTTGTCATCTCTGAAACGTGTTTCCATCCAACTGCTGAAAGTCCTGATGTGTTCACATGTAGTCCAGTCGTCGCACTGCTCCGAGTGTTTGGAGCGCAGACTGTTCTTGAGTTCATCGACATACGGGGTCACCAAGGTAGAGTTCTGTAGAACTGTGTAGTGTGCTTGAGACCAAGAATATCCGTCCCTGCATATTATTGAGTCCCCTCCAAGCGTGCCTTTTCCAGTTAGTCTCCCCTCATACCGCGATTTAGGGAGACCTATCTTCTTAAGGCCAGGAATGAAGTCAACACAAAACCCAATGACATCCTCTGTTTGATGGCCCATGGAGATTCTTCCTTCTGGCCTAGCACGGTTACGGACATATTTCCTTAGGACTCCCATGAACCTCTCAAAGGGGTACATATTGTGTAGAAATATGGGGCCCAGAATGACAATCTCGTCAACTAGATGAACTAGGACGTGTGTCATGATATTGAAGAAGGATGGTGGGAACACCAGCTTGAAACTGACAAGACATTGCACCACATCACTCCTTAGCCTTGGTATGATTTCTGGATCGATCACCTTCTGAGAGATTGCATTGAGGAATGCACATAGCTTGACAATGGCTAATCGGATGTTTTCCAGTAGAAGCCCTCTCAATGCAACCGGAAGCAGTTGCGTCATAATCACGTGGCAGTCATGAGACTTTAGGTTGTGGAACTTTTTCTTTGGCATATTTATTATTCCCTTTATATTCGACGAGAAGCCAGTCGGGACCTTCATACTAAGCAGGCATTCAAAGAAGATTTCCTTCTCTTCTTTGGTAAGAGCATTGCTGGCAGGACCTTCATACTGCTTTGGAGGCATGCCGTCTTTTTCGTGCAAATGTTGGAGGTCCTCCCGTACCTCAGCTGTATCTTTTGTCTTCCCATACACGCCCAAGAAGCCTAGCAGGTTCATGGAAAGGTTCTTTGTCACGTGCATCACGTCGATCGAAGAGCGGACCTCTAGGTCTTTCCAGTAGGGTAGGTCCCAAAATATAGATTTCTTCTTCCACATGGGAGCATGTCCCTCAGTGTCACTGGGAACAGCTAGTCCGCCGGGACCCTTTCCAAAGATTACGTGTAAATCATTGACCGTAGCAAGTACGTGATCACCGGTACGCGTGGCGGGCTTCTTCCGGTGATCTTCCTCGCCTTTGAAATGTTTGCCTTTCTTTCGACATTGATGGTTGGTCAGAAGAAATCGACGATGGCCCAGGTACACATTCTTCCTGCATTTGTCCAGGTACATACTTTTGGTGTCAGCTAAACAGTGCGTGCATGCTTGGTATCTCTTGTTTGTTGATACGTCTCCAACGTATCTACTTTTCAAAACACTTTTGCCCTTGTTTTGGACTCTAACTTGCATGATTTGAATGAAACTAACCCGGACTGACGCTGTTTTCAGCAGAACTGCCATGATGTTTTCTTATGTGTAGAAAAGAAAAGTTCTCGAAATGTCCTGGAAATCCACGGAGGCACTTTTCAGAATTAATAAGAATTGGCGAAAGAATGAAGGCCAGGGGGCCCACGGGCTGTCCACAAGACAGGGGGGCGCCCTCCTATCTCGTGGGCCCCCTGGACACCTCCCTACCTCAACTCCAACTCCATATATACCGTCTCGAGGAGAAAAAAATCAAGGAGAAAGTTTCATCGCGTTTCACGACACGGAGCCGCAGCCAAGCCCTAATCTCTCTCGGAAGGGCTGATCTGGAGTCCGTTCGGGGCTCCGGAGAGGGGGATTCGTCGCCGTCGTCATCATCAACCATCCTTCATCACCAATTTCATGATGCTCACCGCCGTGCGTGAGTAATTCCATCGTAGGCTTGCTGGACGGTGATGGGTTGGATGAGATTTACCATGTAATTAAGTTAGTTTTGTTAGGGTTTGATCCCTAGTATCCACTATGTTCTGAGATTGATGTTGCTATGACTTTGCTATGCTTAATGCTTGTCACTAGAGCCCGAGTGCCATGATTTCAGACCTGAACCTATTATGTTTTCATTAATATGTGTGTGTTCTTGATCCTATCTTGCAAGTCTATAGTCACCTATTATGTGTTATGATCCGACAACCCTGAAGTGACAATAATCGGGATACTTCTCGATGATGACCGTAGTTTGAGGAGTTCATGTATTCACTATGTGCTAATGCTTTGTTCCGGTTCTCTATTAAAAGGAGGCCTTAATATCCCTTAGTTTCCGTAAGGACCCCGCTGAAAACGGGAGGGTAGGACAAAAGATGTCATGCAAGTTCTTTTCCATAAGCACGTATGACTATTTACGGAATACATGCCTACATTACATTGATGAATTGGAGCTAGTTCTATATCACCCTATGTTATAACCATTGCATGAGGAATCGCATTCGGCATAATTATCCATCACTGATCCATTGCCTACAAGCTTTTCACATATTGTTCTTCGCTTATTTACTTTTCCGTTGCTACTATTATTATCATACCACTTTTGCTACTAAACACTTTGCAGCAGATACTAAGTTATCCAGGTGTGGTTGAATTGACAACTCAACTGCTAATACTCAAGAATATTCTTTGGCTCCCCTTGTGTCGAATCAATAAATTTGGGTTGAATACTCTACCATCGAAAGCTGTTGCGATCCCCTATACTTGTGGGTTATCAAGACTAATTTCTGGCGCCGTTGCCGGGGAGCATAGCTCTATTCTCAGAGTCACTTGGGATTTATATCTGTTGATCACTATGAAGAACTTGAAAGATGATCGAACTACTAGTTTGCCCTCAACTATGAGGGGTGGTAAGGAACTGCCATCTAGCTCTACACTAGATTCTCCTTCCGTTATAAGTAAGCTTGCGACACCTAAACCTGCTACTGCTATGAATTCTGATATGTCGCATGTTATTGATGATGCCACTTCTGCTATGAATGATGAAACTACTTCTGTGCTTGATACTACTTTGCCATTAGGTGAATTTCTAGATGAACAACTTGCTAGATTTTGGGGGAATGAAAATATTGAAGAACCTATTATTGATGATAGTGATGATGAAGGTTCCCCCAATGATTATGTTTTACCTGTTGTTCTTAAGGGTTATGTTATGCATGAAATAGCTGCTATGGAAATTCTTGCTTGCAATGATAGAAATTATCTTAAGAAATTATTAGCTAAATGGAAGCAGTAGTCTCTTAATGCTAGAATGAAACCCGATCCTGCTTTTGCTACTTCACATATCTGTGTTAGTGATAAGGATTATGAATTCTCTGTTGATCCTGATATTATTACTTTAGTTGAATCTGATCCTTTTTATGGCCTTGAATCTGAAACTGTTGTGGCACATCTTACCAAGTTAAATGATATAGCCACCCTATTTACTCATGATGTGAAGTCTCAATATTTATATAAACTTAAGATACTTCCGTTCTCATTAAAGGGTGATGCTAAGACTTGGTATAATTCTCTTGCTCCTGGTTGTGTGCGTAGTCCCCAGGATATGATTTATTACTTCTATGCTAAATATTTTCCTGCTCATAAGAAACAAACTGCCTCGCGGAAAATATATAATTTTGTGCAAATCAAAGAAGAGAGTCTCCCACAAGCTTGGGGGAGGCTTCTACGGTTACTTAATGCTTTGCCTGATCATCCACTCTAGAAAAATGAAATACTTGAAATCTTTTATAATGGACAAACCTATGCTTCCAAGGACTACTTGGATAGTTGTGCTGGTTGTGTTTTTAGGGAAAGAACAGTCGACGAAGCTGAAATATTATTGAATAATATGTTGACTAATGAAAATAATTGGACTCTTCCTGAGCCAGTTCCTGAAGTAATTCCTGAACCAATTGAGCCAACTTCTAAGCCTATTCCTAAACCCACTCCGAAGAAGAGAGGTGTTTTATTTCTCAGTCCTGAAGATATGCAAGAGGCAAAGAAATCAATGAAAGAAAAAGGTATTAAAGCTGAAGATGTTAAGAATTTACCTCCTATTGAAGAAATACATGGTCTTAGTTTACCGCCTGAAGAACCACATTGTCTTGATAACTCAACACAGGTAGTAAAGGTAAATTCTCTCTATAGATATGATAAAGTTGAAGTACCCTCTACTAAATTTCATAGCCCATGCTTAGATGAATTTGATGACTTTATGGCTAGACAAGAAAGTTTTAATGCTTATGTTGGTAGAGAGTTTAAGAATAATGCTTTCGAGATAGGACGCGTAGGTGATAATATGGCTAGAGTTAAAGATGAACTTCACCACGTTAGCAAATATGCTTCTATGGTTTCTACTCAAGCTGAGCAAGTACTTAAAGCTCAAAATGATTTGCTTGAGGAATTAAATGATAAAAATGACTTTGCTATTAGAGTGGCTACTAGAACTGGTAGAATGACTCAGGAACCTTTGTATCCTGAAGGCCACCCTAAGAGAATCGAGCAAGATTCTCAGAGAAATAATTTAGAGGCACCTAGTTCCTCTAAAAAGAAGAAAAAGAAAAATGATAGGACTTTGCATGCTTCTAATGAACCTACTATAGACACACCTGAGAATCCCAATGATATTTTTATTTCTGATGCTGAAACACAATCAGGTGATGAACATCAACCTAGTGATAATGTTAATGATAATGTTCATGTTGATGCTCAACCTAGCAAAGACAATGATATAGAGATTGAACCTGTTGTTGATCTTGATAACCCACAATCAAAGAATCAACATTATGATAAGAGAGATTTTGTTGCTAGGAAGCACGGTAAAGAAAGGGAACCATGGGTTCAGAAACCCATGCCCTTTCCTCCTAAACCATCCAAGTCAAAGGATGATGAGAACTTTGAGCGCTTTGCTGAAATGATTAGACCTATTTTCTTACGTATGCGCTTAACCGATATGCTTAAAGTAAATCCTTATGCTAAATATATGAAGGATATGTTGGGGAACGTAGCAATAATTAAAAAAATTCTACGCTCACCAGGATCAATCTATGGAGATTCTAGCAACAAGAGAGGGAGAGGATGAGTGTATCTTCATACCCTTGAAGATCGCGATGCGGAAGCGTTACAAGAACGCAGTTGGTGGAGTCGTACTCACAGCGATGCAGATCGCGGTCGATTCCGATCTAAGCGCCGAACGGACGGCGCCTCCGCGTTCAACACACGTACAGCCCGGGGACGTCTCCTCCTTCTTGATCCAGCAAGGGGAGAGGAGAAGTTGAGGGAAAACTCTAGCAGCACGACGGCGTGGTGGCGATGGAGCTCGTGGTTCTCCGACAGGGCTTCGCCAAGCACTACGGAGGAGGAGGAGGAGGAGGTGTTGGAGGAGGGACAGGGCTACGCCAGGGAATAGGTTCGGCTGCCCTCCCACCCCTCCACTATATATAGGGGCAAGGGGAGAGGGGGAGGCGCCCTAGGGTTTCCCCTAGGGGGCGGCAGCCAAGCAGATTGGATCTCCCTAGGGAAAATCCTAGGGAGACTTTCCCTCCAAGCCAAGCAGGTGGAGGATTGCCTCCCAACCCAGGTGGAGGCGCCCCACTTCCCCAAATAACGTGGGAAAGGGTGTGGGGGGCGCACCACCCCTTAGCGGGCTGGTTTGCCCCTTCCCCTTTGGCCCATGAGGCCCTCCAACACTTGTCGGGGCTCCCTAAACACCTTTCGGTCATGCTGGCCATAGCCTGGTACCCCCGGAACACTTCCGGACTCCAATACCATTTGTCCAATATATCGATCTTCACCGCCGCACCATTCCGGAACTCCTCGTGACGTCCGGGATCACATCCGGGACTCCGAACAACCTTTGGTAACCACATACTATTTCCCACAACAACTCTAGCGTCACCGAACCTTAAGTGTGTATACCCTACGGGTTCGGGAACCATGCAGACATGACCGAGACGTTCTCCGGCCAATAACCAACATCGGGATCTGGATACTTATGTTGGCTCCCACATGTACCACGATGATCTCATCGGATGAATCACGATGTCGGGGATTCAAGCAATCCCGTATACAATTCCCTTTGTCAATCGGTACGTTACTTGCCCGAGATTCGATCGTCGGTATCCCAATACCTCGTTCAATCTCGTTACTGGCAAGTCACTTTACTCGTTCCATAATGCATGATCCTGTGACTCACTACTTAGTCACATTGAGCTCATTCTGATGATGCATTACCGAGTGGGCCCAGAGATACCTCTCAGTCACACGGACTGACAAATCCCAGTCTCGATGCGTGCCAACCCAACAGACACTTTCGGAGATACCCTAGTGCACCTTTGTAGCCACCCAGTTACGTTGTGACGTTTGGCACACCCAAAGCATTCCTACGGTATCCGGGAGTTGCACAATCTCATGGTCTAAGGAAATGATACTTGACATCAGAAAAGCTTTTAGCAAACGAACTACACGATCTTGTGCTAAGCTTAGGATCGGGTCTTGTCCATCACACCATTCTCCTAATGATGTGATCCCGTTATCCATGACATCCAATGTCCATGCTCAGGAAACCATAAGCATCTATTGATCAACGAGCTAGTCAACTAGAGGCCCACTAGGGACATGTTGTGGTCTATGTATTCACACATGTATTATGGTTTCCGATTAATACAATTATAGCATGAACAATAGACAATTATCATGAACAATGAAATATAATAATAACCATTTTATTATTGCCTCTAGGGCATATTTCCAACAGTCTCCCACTTGCACTAGAGTCAATAACCTAGTTCACATCACTATGTGATTGTAATGAATCCAACACCCATTGGGTTTGATCATATCTCGCTTGTGAGAGTGGTTATTAGTCAACGGGTCTGGATCTTTAAGATCCGTGTGTGCTTTACAAATCTCTATGTCATCTTGTAGATGCAGCTATACCACGCGCTATTTGGAGCTATTCCAAATAACTGTTCTACTATATGAATCTGGTTTACTACTCACAGCCATCCGGATTAGTGTTAAAGTTTGCATCGACGTAGCCCTTTACGACGAACTCTTTTACCACCTCAATAATCGAGAAAAATTCCTTAGTACACTAAGGATAACTTTGACCGTTGTCCAATGATCCATTCCTGGATCACTCTTGTACCCCTTGACTGACTCACAACAAGGCACACTTTAGGTGCGGTACACAGCACAACATACTGTAGAGCCTACGCCTAAGGCATAGGGGATGACCTTCATCTTTTCTCTCTCTTCTGCCATGGTCAGGTCTTGAGTCTTACTCAATACTCACACCTTAGAGACAAGAACTCCTTCTTTGCCAATCTATTTTTAACTCCTTCAAAATCTTCTCAAGGTATGTGTTCATTTGAAAGTACTATTAAGCGTTTTGATCTATCCTTATAGATCTTGATGCTCAATGTTCAAGTAGCTTAATCCAGGTTTTCCATTGAAAATCACTTTTCAAATAACCCTATATGCTTTCCAGAAATTCTACATCATTTCTGATCAACAATATGTCAACAACATATACTCATCAGAAATTCTATAGTGCTCCCACTCACTTCTTTGGAAATACAAGTTTCTCATAAACTTTGTATAAACCCAAAATATTTGATCATCTCATCAAAGCATATATTCCAACTCCGAGATGCTTACTCTAGTCCTTAGAAGGATTGCTGGAGCTTTGCATACTTGTTAGCACCTTTCAGGATTGACAAAACCTTCTGGTTGTATCACATACAACCTTTCCTCAAGAAAATAGTCGAGGAAACAATGTTTTGACATCCTATCTGCAAGATTTCATAAATAATCTTGTAACTGCTAATGTAATTCCAACAGACTCATAGCATCACTACGAGTGAGAAAGTCTCATCGTAGTCAACTCCTTGAACTTGTCGGAAAACATCTTAGTGACAAGTCGAGCTTTCTTAATGGTGATACTTACCATCATTGTCCATCTTCCTTTTAAAATCCATCTGTACCCAACAGCCTTTCGACCATCAAGTAGTTCTATCGAAGTCTATACTTTGTTTTCATACATGGATCCTCTCTCGGATTTTATGGCCCCAAGCAATTTGTTGGAATCCGAGCCCACCATCGCTTCTCCACGGCTCGTAGGTTCATTGTTGTCTAGCAACATTGAAAGTGCGTTATATCGACTAGAGGGGGGGTGAATAGGCGATTTTTATGAATTCTTCACTCAGGAATTTGCCGGTGAGGAAATTCCTTAGCGAAGAACTACTTGCAGTAGAATAAGTACTCAGAAGTAAGCATAACAGAATACACACATAGTCATCATGATGAAATGAAGACAAACACAGAGTACAGAAAGCGTAAACACAGGATAACACAAGATGAAGACAAACAGACTGAAGAAATTGAATTGAGGAAATTGAGAAAGTCTTCAGTCAAAGTCTTCAAACACAGATATGAACAATCACTCAACACAGTAATGAGGAAATGAAAGAGTTGAGGAAATAGAACCAGTAAGGTTGGTGAAGACAATGATTTGGTAGACCAGTTCCAACTGTTGTCTCAGTTGTACGTCTGGTTGGAGCAGCTGAGTATTTAAACTCGAGGACACACAGTCCGGACACCCAGTCGATGAGCACGCAGCTCTGGACACCAAGTCCTCAACGTATTCTCCTTGAACTAAGGTCACACAGACCTCGTCCAATCACTCGTGGTAAGTCTTCAGGCGACTTCCAAACCTTCAGACTTTAGTCACTCGGCGATCCACAATTCCTCTTGGATGCTCTAGACCATGACGCCTAACCATCTGGAAGAACCACAGTCTTCAAAGGTAACAAGCGTCGGATCCACGCAGGATCAATCTCTTCAGTGATGCTCAATCACTTTGGGTTTGTGGGTGTTTGGGTTTGGATTTTCCTCACTCGATGATTTTCGCTCAAAGTCCTCGGAGGATGGGTTGCTCTCAAATGACAAGTGTCAGTTTCTCTCGGAGCAGCCAACTAGCTAGTGGTTGTAGGGGGCGGCTATTTATAGCCTAGGGAGCAGCCCGACATGATAAGACATAAATGCCCTTCAATGATATGACCGTTATGTGGATAAGATATTTTGGGACAGCTGGCGCGTAGCACAGCAACGGTCGGAAATTTGACTCTCAAATTCCTCAGGGCTATCATGTTCCTCACTGTGTAAGCAATCCGCACTGGCGAATTCCTAACTCCTCAGTCAGAACAAATTCCTCAGTGACCAGAGGAACTTCGTCTCTGTCACTGAAGAAAATGACTGAACTGTATGAGATTTCCAATGGCTTCACTCGAAGGGATTGGTAGGTGTAGGATTTTGAGTTGAGCATCACATGGAAATTTTTCCTTAGTATTTCCTCGACCCCCTTTAACAGTACGGTGTTTCCTATGACTCAAGAAAGAGAAAAACAAAACTATGAAAATGAAAGTCTTCAAGCTTCATATTCCTTGCATGAATATCAAGTCTTCACGGACACACGAATTTCTTCACTTTCAAAGTCTTCATGAAAGTCTTCAGGAATACAAAATCTTCAGTCAAAGATATTCATTTTTAGGGGTCGACTTTGTCTGTAAATATCAAACTCCTCATAGACTTATATACTTGTGTACACTCATAAACACATTAGTCCCTTAACCTATAAGTCTTCAATACACCAAAATCACAAAGGGGCACTAGATGCACTTACAATCTCCCCCTTTTTGGTGATTGATGACAACATAGGTTAAGTTTTCAACGGGGATAAACAGTTGAAGTGTAAGTACTGATATTGAGGAATTTGATTGCAAGATATAGAAGAACTCCCCCTGAAGATGTGCATAGTGAGGAATTTGCTTTTGAAGCAATGCACACTTGAAGAGTTGAATCATGGAGATCTCCCCCTATATCTTGTAATTCATACATGCATTTGACATATAATATGAAGAATTTGAAATGCATGATGAAATATGGTGCCTGAAGAAATTCAGCATGCGTGCAATAATATTAACGAGGAACAAGCATGCAGAATCATAGCACAGTGCATCAAAAGTATCAGGGCACCATCGGTTTTAAGATTACAACTCGATCCAATAAAAGTTTCAGAAGAGCGAGAGTTGTAACTTAGCAAAAAAACGCCCATATAATAGAATCGCTTGAAGGCTAACTCAGATTTCTCCCCCTTTGTCATTGAATGACCAAAAGGATCGAAACTGAGGACTAATGCCCCTAAAGAATATCAAGTTGATGGAGGAGCGCCAGCGTTGTCGGGGTCGGTTGTCGTAGTAGGGCCTGCTGCAGTGTCATCCAAGTCTTCATTTTCATCAGTGTCGCGCGATGAAGAATAGGATCTGGCCACCAAGGAAGGAACCTTGACCTTCTTGAATTTCTTCGGCGGAGGTGCAGACTAGTCAAATTCTTCCTTGAGACCCATGCTCTTCAGATCTTCTGCACTGTAGATATGAGATAGAACAGCCCAGGTACGGTTGAAGGTTTCATGGAGGTAGTATTGGTTTTTCTTCACAGCATTGTGGGTTGAGGTCATGTTGTAAAGAATGGAACCAAACTAACACTTGACCCATTTATGATTGCGATCAACTTTCTGATGAAGACTAAGGAGTAACTCACGATCTGTCATCACCCTGGGTGCTGTGGCTTGAGGAATTTGCTTGGCAGAGGTGTTGGCGGCAGAATCATGTGTGGCAGAGTCATCATTGGTGGAGTAGGATGCAGCCTTGCGAAATTGACAATCCAATGGACGAATGCCTTCATCTATCACAGCAGTTGCCTTGCCTTTGTCATCAGCTGAGGAAAATGTCTGTTTGAGGACTTGAATTGGAGGCAAGAAACTGCCATGGTTCAGAGTATCAGCCTTGTAGTTGAGTGAAGACCTTGTCCTGATGAACCTCATAATCCATGGCATATAAGGCTTCAGCTCAAATGGTGACATAGCAATATTTGCCAGAGTCCTCACGAAGAAATCATGGAAGTTGACGGGAACGCCATGAATGATATTGAAAAGCATATTCTTCATGATGCCAACGACTTCTTCATCATTTGAGTCATGGCCTTTGATAGGACTCATTGTCTTTGTCAGAATGGGATAGACAGTCCGAGGCACATACAATAATTCCTTGATGAGGAATTTGGTTCGTGGGGCCTGCCCTGGCTTCAAAGGCTTCATCAGCACTTGCATGTAATGATTTGTAAGCTCAGGTTCATTGTAGATGCAACGAGCACTATCAAGGGGAGGACTGAGTGGGATGGCACGAAGCAATTCAGTTGCTGGTGCCTTGTAGTGAGTATTTTCTGACATCCAGTCCAGCACCCATGAGTTCACATCTTCAGAATGTCCTGTGATGTGCAGCGTCGCATAGAATTGAAGAATGAGTTCTTCATTCCAATCATAGATGTCAGTGCAAAAATTTAGCAATCCAGCATCGTGAAGAACACTGAGGACTGGCTTGAAGCACGGTAGAGATTCCATGTCCACGTGAGGAATGTGTGCATGATCGAAGACTTTGTCTTCGTCGAATAGTACAGAGGAATAGAAATTTGCTTGACTAGCAGTCCAGAAACGCCTCTTACTTATGCGAGCAGAATCATAGGGATTATAGTCAGTGAAGAACAGATGCTCGTTGAAGAAATCAACAGCCTTGAACTTTTGCTTCTTTGAGAATGGATCCTTTGGCTTGGGCACAGGGGTGAGTGAGTTGCATCACAACCTCAGGAATCACAATCTTCGGTTCTTCAGTCTGAGGAATTTCTGGTTCCTCTTCAGTGGCAGTCTGCATGTTCAAAGTATCTGCAGCAGCAGTTTCTTCACTAGTGGCTGCAATTTCTTCATTCACAGATGAGTTGAGATGAGTTTCTTTAGAGCCCATTTGAACGGTTGGTGCAGGGGACTGAGGTATTTGCTGTAGTGGGGTGAAGTGTGGAGAATTGGGATGCTGACTTTCCCAAAAGTCATCATTCATGACAGGCATGGTGCATCCAATATCCACGTCTTCATCTTCAATTTCTTCAATGCCAGCCTCTTCACCTGTGAACTGAGGCATGGGCGAGGAAGCAACAGGTGTTGAAGGGATCGCATCCACTTCAATTTCTTCATCAATCTGCTCTGACAAAGCACCAGAATGATTTTCTTCATTAGATCCGCTAGGGATCACATATTCTTCACCATAAGGAACAAGGTCCTTTGATGGCATGGTGGAAATCGGAACAGCATCAATTGGATTCTCAAGTGAGCTGGTCATAGTCTTCATTTTCTTCGGAGCTGAAGAATCTGAAGCAGATGATGATTTCCTTTTCTTCACTGCAGCTTTCTCTGCAGCCTTGGTCTTCCTCACATCTGATGGAGATGGAAGGGTAGGAGTTGGGGTGGGCGCAGGAGGAGCTGAGGAATCTGTTTGTATTTCCTCAGGCGCAACTGAAGAAGTTGCCCTGACTTCTTCATTTTCTTCAGGCGCACCACTAGTGGATGCCCTGGCAATGTCTTCAGCGGCTGCGATTTAGTCATCAGCCCTGGAACTAGCATTTTCATCAGCAGCCTGAAAGTCATCAGCGGTGTTGGCATGTTGTTCAGTTTGCTGAGTAGAGGCTTCAACTTGAGGAATTTCTTGTTGCGATGGGGCTGCAACATTGGTGAACTTCTCAGTCAGTTTAACGAACCTGACTTTGGCTCCTTGCCAATCAGCATAATAAGCATTGAAATCATTGCTGAGGGCTTTGGTTTCAGACTGGATCGTGAGGAGTTCATCAGTTGTCATTTTGACAACGTTGTTCCTCAGGAACTTCTCTTTCCTAAACTGAGACTTCTTGATTTGCCTAGCCTTCTCAAATTTCCATTTCTCTTCATTGATGAAATGGGTCAGCACGTGACTTTGGCCAGGAGTCAAATGGAAATCAGGCATAGGAGTGTTTGGGTCCTTGTGCCAGAGATCAATGTAGTCGAGGATCACCTTTGGATGCAAAAGTAGTGGCACATTTGTGCCTTTGGCTCTAGCGGCCCTTTCTTGCCTGTCTCTGATGATTTCTGCAAGTTCATCATCATCAGCTTCATCGTCAGATGGCACTTGGAAGGCAACTTGTTTTTTCTTCGGACTAGGACGAGGACCTCGTCCAGCAGTGGCCTTGGTCTTCAGCAGAGTGGGGCCTGATGAAGAATTTGGTGCAGCTGAGGAACTTGCTTAGACACCAGAGGCAATGGAGATGCCTGCAGTCCTTTGGCATGTGGCCAGATGTACAGGTGTTGAGGACTTTGCTGGAGCAACTGAGGACTTTGCAGGAGCAGGAGCAGCATGAGGAATTGGTCGTGAGGGCTTTGAAGAAATTGGCCGTGAGGGCTTTGAAGATTCTGGCCGTGAGGGCATTGCTAAAGAACTTGGCTGTGAGGGCACAGTTGGTGAAGCACTTGGCTTGTGAGCGGGCTTCTTTGCCATTGATTTCCTAGGCCTGACAGAGGCCTTTGTGGCAGCAGCAGCAGCAGAGTCTTCATTAAATTTCTTAACTGCTTCTTTGGCTTGTCTTGCCAACTTGGCTTGGCATTTGGCCCATTCTTCAGGAAAATCCTCACCGCGCTTGATGCTGGTGGGGTCAGCTTCTTGACCAGGTGCCAATGGAGCTCTTGGGCATGGAGGATTTAGAGCGAATTTCTTCATATACTTTGGAGTTACATATCTGTACTCCCTCCATTCTCTTGCCCATCTCCTTTCAATCCTCTGTATGCGCACCTTGCGCTGATTTTTGTTCTCTTTTCCAAACTTAGCCTCATCAGGTGTGCAATAGTCAGCATAGCTGTCCTCAGGTATTTCAAACGCAGTCATGACTTCAGGCTTCTTTCCTCCTTTCTGTGGTTTCTTACCGTCTGCCATATTCTTCAATTGAGGAATTTGAACAATCAAATTCTCTGAAGAAGTATGCAACTTTTCTTTGAGGAACGCTGCAAATGAGTTAAGTTGATGAGAACCTAGTGATTCAGCAGTGGACATGAGTACCTGTGAATAGAGTATAGTTGCGAGGAATTTCAAGAGGTCATATGCGTTCTCAGAAGGTTTTCAAAAAGAACAAGTTTGAGGAATTTGACCGGATGAGTCTTGAAGAATTTCACTTAGCGTTCTTTGTCTTAGGTTCCAGAGTTGTATAGATTGAGGATCCACACAATTGAGGAATCTTGAAGATAAATGATGCTTAGGGAAACGAATCAAGAACAGATGACTAGTGAGGTGTTCTGTGTGTGAGGATTTGAAGAATAAAACACCTTTGAAGATTTTGTGGAGAAAATTTGAATCAAAGAGGGCAGTAAAAGTAACTTTTAATTACCCTTGATGAAGAACACGACGAACTGAGAAGTGTTGTAACACCCCGGACACACCCGCCGGTGGTCGTTACTCCTGGCGGGATCTAGACTGGCCCCACAGATCAATACTAGTCTTTTTTGCGCATTTTGTCCTCACTCGTGCGCACCCAGGAGCAACTTCCCGGTCGGTCACCCATCTTGAAATTACTCCAAGCTGAGCATGCTTAACTTTGGAGTTCTTTCGGAATGGACTCCCGGAAAAGAAGGAATTCCTTATTGATATGAGTAGTCTATCATCCCTATTAAGCCAGGCTATCATATACACCCACACTCAGAGGAACCGACGTCCTCGTCGGGCCATAGGAACGTTCCCTCTTGGCACATACGTCTGTGCATCCAGTCCGGTACATGTGCCATGCCGTGTGCCACGACGGGTCACAAACGTCATGAACAACATGACCGCGCACCTGTTAGCAAACATCCGTGTAACCGCGAGGGTCGGCTCCGATACCAACTTGTAACGCCCCGGACACACCCGCCGGTGGTCGTTACTCCTGGCGGGACCTAGACTGGCCCCACAGATCAATACTAGTCTTTTTTGTGCATTTTGTCCTCACTCGTGCGCACCCGGGAGCAACTTCCCGGTCGATCACCCATCCTGAAATTACTCCAAGCTGAGCACGCTTGACTTTGGAGTTCTTTCCCAATGGGCTCCCGGAAAAGAAGGAATTCCTTATTGATATGAGTAGTCTATCATCCCTATTAAGCCAGGCTGTCACAAGTGTAGATTTGAAGCTCGTCAGTTCAGATCTTCCACGCCCTAACTTGGCGG
The DNA here is from genome assembly GCA_963921465.1 of Triticum timopheevii. Classification (NCBI taxonomy): domain Eukaryota; kingdom Viridiplantae; phylum Streptophyta; class Magnoliopsida; order Poales; family Poaceae; genus Triticum; species Triticum timopheevii. The sequence goes on along the minus strand of OY997272.1, from coordinate 527,082,369 downwards.
AGGAAGACAGCTACGGCGGCGGCGGAGTGAAGATTTCCGCGGCCGGCGCGAGTACGACGGCGACGAGGTCAAGGCAGTGAAGCTCTTGCTCACCGGCGATGATGGAGTAGCGGCGGCACTAGGGTTTGAGAAGCTCGAGCGAGAGAGAGAGCGGTCAAGCGGAGTAAGGGAAGTGAGGAAGGGTGAGGGGGTATTTATAGTCGCAGTGAAAAACCGTTCGCCCGAAGATTTAGGACGAACGTGCCCCTGGCCCTTCTCATTCGCTTGATATGTCTCACCCATGTACTGAAAAGTGGAGATCGTGTTACATCGTGGGTGAATAGATAAGTCCATCGTGGGATACGGGACGGTTTGAGCGGCAAAACCGAAAATTTGGATAAGATTAGTTTTAAAGCTCCGTTCGCAATTTCTTCAGCTGACAGGACACAGTGAAGATTTTGAACGAGTTTCAAATAGAACGCACATGAAGAATTTGTGAATAGATTGGGTTGAGTATAGCATAGAGGGGGAAGGGTCCGATCACATTCACTTAGCAGAAAATGCAACCTGAAGAAATAGCTATAAGTGAATGCTGTAGAGGACATAAACTCCTATATATATATATATATATATATAAATATATATATATATATATATATATATATATATATATATATAGCCAATGAAGAAAAACGACGGAAACAGTGAAGATTTTGCAAAGTTGAAGAATTTGAAAAAATGAAGAATTTCAAAACTGAGGAAAAACTCAAATTGAAGATTTTCAACTTTGGTGGTGGCGTGACCCACCGTATAAGAATGATGATTTCAGACACCGCGTACAATTGTCGTAGGGTTCTGAGAATCAAATTCTTCATTAATTTCTTCACACTTAGAGTGTTATTCTTCATTGATTGAAGAAAAACGTTTTCTTCATGTGTTGCACATCTAAGTCATCAATTTTGCATAAGTGTTAGGATGTGTGTCCTTTTCAAAGAACATTCGAAGACTCTAAGATATTTAGCTCACACCGCAACTTGCTAAATCTCTTCTCATCCAAGGGCTTTGTGAAGATGTCGGCTAGCTGTTCTTCAGTCTTCACACGCTCAATAGAAATGTCGCCCTTCAACACATGATCATGAAGAAAATGATGACGAATCTGAATGTGCTTTGTCTTCGAGTGCTGAACTGGGTTGTGAGCAATCTTGATGGCACTCTCATTGTCACAATAGAGAGGCACATTCTTCATGTTGATGCCGTAGTCCTTGAGAGTTTGCTTTATCCATAGCAATTGAGCACAGCAAGAACCAGCAGAAATGTACTCAGCTTCAGCTGTAGACAGAGATACACAGTTCTGTTTCTTTGAGGACCAACAGACTAAAGATCGTCCGGGGAAATGACAAGTACCAGATGTTGACTTGCGGTCCACACGATCACCAGCATAATCAGAGTCAGAATATCCAATGAGATCAAAAGTAGAGCCCTTGGGGTACCATAGTCCTAGTGTTGGTGTGTGAGCTAGATATCGAAGAATATGCTTCACAGCCTTATGGTGTGATTCCTTTGGTGTAGCTTGAAATTGGGCACACATGCAAACACTAAGCATTATATCTGGCCTAGATGCACATAAGTACAATAAAGAACCAATCATGGAGCGGTATACCTTGTGATCAAAGTCAATACCATTTTCATCAGTGCATAGATGGCCATTTGTGGGCATAGGAATTTTGACTCCTTTGCAATCTTGCCATTTCGTCGGTACTGGTAACAACGGATCTTGACCTCGTTTCTTTTTTGTCGAATTTCCTCAGAACATCCTTGAGGTATTTCTCCTGAGATATGAATATGCCATTGTGCTGTTGACGAATTTGAAGACCTAAGAAGAATTTCAACTCTCCCATCATAGACATTTGATATTCTTCACTCATCATATAGGCAAATTCATCACTATAACATTGGTCAGTACAGCCAAAATAATATCATCAACGTATATTTGACACACAAACAGTTCACCATCATAAGATTTAGTAAAGAGAGTAGGGTCGAGTGAACCGGGTGTGAAGCCATTCTTCACGAAGAATTCCTTCAAAGTATCATACCACGCCCGGGGGGCCTGCTTGAGACCATAGAGGGCCTTGTTGAGTCTGAAGACTTTGTCAGGATTCTTTGGATCTTCAAAACCTGGGGGTTGAGAAACATATACTTCTTCGTCAAGCTTACCATTGAGGAATGCACTTTTCACATCCATTTGATATAAAGTGATATTATGATGGTTAGCATAAGCAAGTAATATGCGATAGCCTCAAGTCTAGCAACAGGTGCAAAGGCTTCATTGAAATCAATTCCTTCAACCTGTGTGTAGCCTTCAGCTACAAGTCGTGCCTTATTCCTCACCACAAGGCCATTTTCATCTTGCTTGTTGCGGTAGATCCACTTTGTGCCGATGATATTATGCTTGCCAGGATCTGGATGTTTGACCAGTTCCCAGACATTATTGAGCTCGAACTGATGTAATTCTTCTTGCATGGCCTGAATCCACTCAGGCTCCAGAAATGCTTCATCTACCTTAGCGGGCTCTGTGATAGAGACAAAAGAATAGTGCACAAAAGTTAGATAAATGTGAACCTTTTGAGCGGGTGAGAGGACCTGGTGCGTCAATGTCATCGATGCTCTTTTCAACTTGCACTTCTTTTGCAACGCGAGGATGAGCTGGTTGTCGTCGAGGAATTTGATTAGCATTTTCTTCAGCACCATTTTCTTCATCATTTTCCTCAGGTACATCAGCTCGACGATCTTCGCGTTCTGGAATGAATTCTTCAGTAGATTCTTCGGTAGGAATGACATCCTCAGTAGCCTTGAACTTGATAGAATCTTCAGGTGCTGGTTCATCTATCACAGAAGGTAGGTGCTCTCTTTGCAAGCCATTAGTTTCATCAAACCGCACATCTATAGTTTCAACAATATTGTGAAGAGCGTGAAGAGTCTGTAGGTGTGCGAGTCCTTTCCGTAACCAAGCATAAAACCTTCATGTGCTTTCGGTGCGAATTTAGCATTGTGATGAGGATCCCTAATCCAACATTTAGCACCGAAGACTTTGAAATAACTCACATTGGGTTTCTTGTCAGTGAGGAGTTCATAGGCAGTCTTCTTGAAGAATTTGTGAAGATATACTCTGTTGATGATGTGGCACGCAGTATCAATTGCATCAATCCAAAAATGATGAGTTGTTTTGTATTCATCAAGCATAGTGCGAGCCATCTCAACAAGAGTTCTGTTCTTGTGCTCCACGATGCCATTTTGCTGAGGAGTATAAGGAGCAGATAACTCATGAGTAATACCAAGTTCATCAAGATAGTCATTAAGACCGGAATTCTTGAACTCAGTTCAATTGTCACTCCTGATGTGCTTGATCTTCACACCAAAGTTGGTTGAAGCCCTCAAGGAAAATCGTTTGAAGACATACTGCACTTCATGTTTGTAAGTAACAATGTGTACCCATGTGTAACGAGAGTAATCATCAACAATAACAAAGCCATATAGAGATGCATCATTAGTCACAGCAGAATAATGATTAGGACCGAAGAGATCCATGTGAAGCAATTCAAATGGTCGAGTGGTGGTCATGATAGTCTTTGCTGGATGCTTGGCCTTAGTCATCTTCCCAGCTTCACAGGCACCACACAAGTGATCCTTGAGGAATTTGACATTCTCAATGCCAATGACATGCTTCTTCTTTGTGAGCATGTGCAGATTCCTCAAGCCAGCATGACCAAGTCGTCGATGCCATAGCCAGCCTTCTGAAGCTTTTGCAAGTAAGCACACGGCAGGTTGTGGTCCTGTAGAGAAATCAACAATGTACAAGTATCCTCTCCTAAAGCCTTCGACGACTTTGGAATTGTCAGCTTCCATGATCACAACACAACGATACTTGCCAAAGACAACAACCATATCAAGATCACAAAGCATTGAGACGGACATGAGGTTGTATCCTAAGGACTCGACAAGCATGACTTTGTCCATGTGTCGATCCTTAGAGATCGCAACCTTACCTAGACCCAATACCTGACTTTTGCCTTTGTCAGCGAAGATGATATGCTTCAGATGTGACGGTGTTAAGGGAGCATCCATCAATAGATTCTTGTCACCAGTCATGTGATTTGTACATTCACTATCGAGGACCCACTCATTTGCTTTGGGTTGATCATCCTGCAGATGAATTAGTGCAGCTTACAAACTCATATACTTCATCAGTGAAGAATATGACATCAGTATCATCAGTTCAATTTCATCAAGCAATAGCACAGATAAGCAGTGTGAGGACGTGTGAAATGAAAGTTCATTTCATCATGATTCGCCTGCATCCTTTCAGGCACTGTTCAGGTCTCCAGCAAATTCTTCAGTCATTTTGAGCACGACTGGAGACCTGACCCTGCATAAGAGATTAGTTCTTTTTCTTCACCCCCACATCTGAAGGGGTGGCAAAGAGTTCATCACTCTGTGAGCACCATATGAGAAAGGTGGCAAAGATGCCAAACCATTTCATTTCACATAAGAGGGGTTAGGGTAAGCATATGAATAAGCAGAGAAATTCTTTGAGGACTTATAAACATAATGATTAGAAGAATAATGCTCATATTCATAGCCCTTGGCTCTTCCCTGCGAAACAGACTTGTTAGCACGATGATGTTCATATGAGGATTTTGATCCTTTTGAGGAATTTGATCCATGTGAGGAATTTGGTCCGTATGAGGACTTGGATCCATATGAAGAATTTGGTCCATATGAAGAGTTTGATCTGGGGTTCCTCTTCTTCACTGGTGGTGTCATGAGGACATTCACCTGAAGACTTTCAACATAACTTTTGGGAACCCAGATTTTCTTCATAGGGGAAGCGTTCCTGCAGTTAGTGCCAACATATCTAGCAAATACTTCACCATTCTTATTTTTGAATAGTTTATAATTGGAGTCAAATGACTCATCAGAAGAATGAGGAGATTCACATGTAAAGCCAGATAAGTTAGATGGATCAACTGGAGGTCCCTTTGCAGCAACCCATGAGGTTTTGGGGTACTGCTCAGGCTTCCAATATGTTCCATCAACATTGAGTTTCCTCTCAAAGGCAATACCCTCTTTCCTAGGGTTTCTGTTGAGGATCTGCTTCTTAAGCACATCACAGAGAGTCTGATGCCCTTTGAGGCTTTTGTACATGCCTGTCATATACAATTCCTTCAGCCCTGCATTGTCGGTGATACTAGCAATGTCCTCAGATGAGGAATTAGTGATAGCAGAGGCAGGTGAAGAATTTGTAACATTTGAAGCATTTGAACATTCAGGTGAAGAATTAGCAAATTCACGTTCAATGCACTTTAAGCATGGGGGATCAAATTCTTCCTGAGTGGCGCTGATTTGTTGAGCAAGTAATGAATCGTGCTCTGTCTGAAGATCTTCATCACTCACTCTTAGCTTCTCAAGATCTTGCTTTCTTTGAAGAAATTCATAAGAAAGCTTCTCGTGATCAGTTAAGAGGGTGTTATGATGACTTTGAAGTTTGTCAAACTTAGACTGAAGTCTCTGAAGATTTTCAGTTAAGTCTTTAGTGCGGTCCATTTCATCACCCAACATATCATCACTTTTGTCTAGCATGGTTTGAAGTTTTTCAATAGCCTTTTGTTGTTTAGTGGCAAGGGAAGAAAGTTTGACATAGCTAGGTCCAAATTCATCGCCAGATTCATCATCACTAGATTCGGATAGGTAGGATTCGGTTACCTCAGCACCGTTCGCCATAAGGCAGGAGTTAGACGATGATGATTCTGGTTCGAATGTCATCGCATTGAGAGATTCCTTGTAATCATCAAACCAAGGATCATGACGAGTCCGATGACCTTCATAGACCTCAGAGATACGGTCCCAGATTAGCTTCGCGTGATTGAGATGCATGACGTTCCTGAACTGATTTTGGGACAGACTAGAGCAGATGACATCCTTCGCTGTGAGGTTAAGCAGAGTGTACTTGCGAATGTCGCCTCAGCCATCTTGCATAGATTGGTAAGACCGATCTCGGTGACGGTCCATAGTTCGCTGTCGATAGCCATGAGTCGCTTTTTCATCATGGCCTTCCATCGAGGATACTCATGACCATCAAAGATGGGGCAGGAAATGTTCCTCGCTCCTGAAGTCGACATAACTAGAACTCCAGGTGGTTAAACCAAAATCACACAGAACAAGGGAGTACCTTGCTCTGATACCAATTGAAAGTGCGTTATATCGACTAGAGGGGGGTGAATAGGCGATTTTTATGAATTCTTCACTGAGGAATTTGCCGGTGAGGAAATTCCTTAGCGAAGAACTACTTGAAGCGGAATAAGTACTCAGAAGTAAGCATAACAGAGTACACACATAGTCATCATGATGAAATGAAGACAAACACAGAGTACAGAAAGCGTAAACACAGGATAACACAAGATGAAGACAAACAGACTGAAGAAATTGAAATGAGGAAATTGAGAAAGTCTTCAGTCAAAGTCTTCAAACACAGATATGAACAATCACTCAACACAGTAATGTGGAAATGAAAGAGTTGAGGAAATAGAACCAGTAAGGTTAGTGAAAACAATGATTTGGTAGACCAGTTCCAACTGCTGTCTCAGTTGTACATCTGGTTGGAGCTGCTGAGTATTTAAACTTGAGGACACACAGTCCCGGAGACCCAGTCGCTGAGCACGCAGCTCAGGACACCAAGTCCTCACCGTATTATCCTTGAACTGAGGTCACACAGACCTCGTCCAATCACTCGTGGTAAGTCTTCAGGCGACTTCCAAACCTCCACAGACTTCGGTCACTTGGCAATCCACAATTCCTCTTGGATGCTCTAGACCAAGACGCCTAACCATCTGGAAGAGGCACAGTCTTCAAAGGTAACAAGCGTCGGATCCACGCAGGATCAATCTCTTCAGTGATGCTCAATCACTTTGGGTTTGTGGGTGTTTGGGTTTGGATTTTCCTCACTCGATGATTTTCGCTCAAAGTCCTCGGAGGATGGGTTGCTCTCAAATGACAAGTGTCAGTTTCTCTCGGAGCAGCCAACCAGCTAGTGGTCGTAGGGGGCGGCTATTTATAGCCGAGGGAGCAGCCCGACATAATAAGACATAAATGCCCTTCAATGATATGACCGTTATGTGGATAAGATATTTTGGGACAGCTGGCGCGTAGCACAGCAACGCTCGGAAATTTGACTCTCAAATTCCTCAGGGCTATCATGTTCCTCACTGTGTAGGCAATCCGCACTGGCGAATTCCTAACTCCTCAGTCAGAACAAATTCCTCAGTGACTAGAAGAACTTCAAATCTGTCACTGAAGAAATTGACTGAACTGTATGAGATTTCCAATGGCTTCACTCGAAGGGATTGGTAGGTGTAGGATTTTGAGTTGAGCGTCACATGGAAATTTTTCCTTAGTATTTCCTCGACCCCCTTTAATAGTACGGTGTTTCCTATGACTCAAGAAAGAGAAAAACAAAACCATGAAAACGAAAATCTTCAAGGTTCATATTCCTTGCATGAATATCAAGTCTTCACGGACACACCAATTTCTTCACTTTCAAAGTCTTCATGAAAGTCTTCAGGAATACAAATCTTCAGTCAAAGATATTCATTTTGAGGGGTCGACTTTCTCTGTAAATATCAAACTCCTCATAGACTTATAGACCTGTGTACACACATAAACGCATTAGTCCCTTAACCTATAAGTCTTCAATACACCAAAATCACCAAGGGGCACTAGATGCACTTACAAACATGACCTCCAAGATAGGATTACCGTACCACTCCGAAGCAGTACGCGTCCTTGTCGACCTACGAGGTTTGGTAGTGACTTGATCTGAAGTTTCATGATCACTGTCATCAGCTTCCACTTCAACTGGTGTAGGCGCCACAGGAACAACTTCTTGTGCCCTGCTACAGATTGGTTGAAGTGATGGTTCAATAACCTCATCAAGTCTCCACCATCCTCCCACTCAATTCTTTCAAGAGAAACTTTTCCTCGAGAAAGGACCCGTTTCTAGAAACAATCGCTTTTGCTTCCGGATCTGAAATAGGAGGTATACCCAACTGTTTTGGGTGTCCTATGAAGATGCATTTATCCGCTTTGGGTTCGAGCTTATCAGTCTAAAACTTTTCACATAAGCGTCGCAACCCCAAACTTTTAAGAAATGACAGCTTGGGTTTCTCTAAACCATAGTTCATACAGTGTCATCTCAATGGAATTACATGGTGCCCCATTTAAAGTGAATGCGGTTGTCTCTAATGCCTAACCCATAAACGATAGTGGTAATTCGATAAGAGACATCATGGTATGCACCATATCCAATAGGGTGCATTTATGATGTTCAGACACACCATCACACTATGGTGTTCCAGGCGGTATTAGTTATGAAACAATTTCCACAAGGTCTTAATTGTGTACGAAACTCGTAACTCAGATATTCATCTCTATGATCATATCATAGACATTTTATCCTATTGCCACGATGATCTTCAACTTCACTCTGAAATTGCTTGAACCTTTCAATAATTCAGACTCGTGTTTCATCAAGTAAATATACTCAGAATCTACTCAAATCATCTGCGAAGTAAGAGCATAACGATATTCACTGCGTGCCTCAGCACTCATTGGATTGCACACATGAAATGTATTACTTCCAACAAGTTTCTCTCTTGTTTCATCTCACTGAAAAACGAGGCCTTTCAGTCATCTTGCCCATGTGGTATGATTTGCATGTCTCAAGTGATTCAAAATCAAGTGAGTCCAAATGATCCATCTGTTTCTTCATGCATATATACCAATAGACATGGTTCGCATGTCTCAATCTTTTCAAAACGAGTGAGTCCAAATATCCATCAACATGGAGCTTCTTCATGCGTTTTATACCAGTATGACTCAAATGGCAGTGCCACAAGTATGTGGTACTATCATTACTATCTTATATCTTTTGGTATGAACATGTGTATCACTACAATCAAGATTCAATAAACCATTCATTTTAGGTGCAAGACCATTGAAGGTATTATTCAAATAAACAGAGTAGCCATTATTCTCCTTAAATGAATAACTGTATTGCGATAAACATAATCCAATCATGTCTATGCTCAACGCAAACACCAAATAACAATTATTTAGGTTTAACACCAATCCCGATGGTAGAGGGAGCGTGAGGTGTTTGATAACATCAACCTTGGAAATACTTCCAACACATATCGTCACCTCGCCTTCAGCTAGTCTCTGTTTATTCCGTAGCCTTTTATTTTGAGTTACTAACACTTAGCAACCGAACCGGTATCTATTACCCTGGTGCTACTAGGAGTACTAGTAAAGTACACATTAATATAATGTATATCCAATATACTTCTGTCGGCCTTGCCAGCCTTCTCATCTACCAAGTATCTAGGGTAGTTCTGCTTCAGTGACCGTTCCCCTCATTACAGAAGCACTTAGTCTCGGGTTTGGGTTCAAACTCTGGGCTTCTCCACTAGAGCAACAACTGATTTGCCGTTTCATGAAGTATCCCTTCTTGCCCTTGCCCTTCCTGAAACTAGTGGTTTCACTAACCATCAACAATTCATGCTCCTTCTTGATTTCTACTTTCGCGGTGTCAAACATCACGAATAGCTCAAGGATCATCATATCTATCCCTAATATGCTATAGTTCATCACGAAGCTGTGGTAGCTTGGTAGCAGTGACTTTGGAGAACCATCACTATCTCATCTGGAAGATAACTCCCACTCAATTCAAGCGATCGTAGTACTCAGACAATCTGAGCACATGCTCAACAATTGAGCTTTTCTCCCTTAGTTTGCAGGCTTAAGAAACTTGTCGGAGGTCTCACACCTCTTGATGTGGGCACGAGCCTGAAATCCCAACTTCAGCTCTTGGAACATCACATATGTTCCGTGACGTTTCAAAATGTCTTTGGTGCCTCAATTCTAAACTGTTAGGATTATGCACTGAACTATCACACAGTCATCAAAATGTGTATGTCAGATGTTCGCAACATCCACAAACGTTGCTTGAGGTTCAGCACACCGAGCGGTGCATTAAGGACATAAGCCTTCTGCGCAGCAATGAGGATAATCCTCAGTTTACGGACCCAGTCCGCACAATTGCTACTATCAACTTTCAACTAAATTTTCTCTAGGAACATATCTTAAACAAAGTAAGCTACGACATAATTTGCAAAGACCTTTTGACTATGTTCATGATAATTAAGTTCATCTGATTATTTAATGAACTCCCACTTAGATAGACATCCCTCTATTCATCTAAGTGATACATGATCCGAGTCAACTAGGCCGTGTCCGATCATCACATGAGACGGACTAGTCATCATCGGTGAACATCTTCATGTTGATCGTACCTGCTATATGACTCATGTTCGACCTTTCGGTCTCTTGTTTCCGAGGCCATGTCTGTACATGCTAGGCTCGTCAAGTCAACCTAAGTGTTTTGCTTGTGTAAATCTGGCTTACACCCGTTGTATTCGAATGTTAGAATCTATCACACCCGATCATCACGTGGTGCTTCGAAACAACGAACCTTCGCAACGGTGCACAGTTAGGGGGAACACTTTCTTGAAATTTTAGCGAGGGATCATCTTATTTATGCTACCGTAGTTCTAAGCAAATAAGATGTAAAAACATGACAAACATCACATGCAATCAAATAGTGACATGATATGGCCAATATCATTCTGCTCCTTTTGATCTCCATCTTCGGGGCGCCATGATCATCATGATCACTGGCATGACACCATGATCTCCATCATCATGATCTCCATCATCGTGTCTTCATGAAGTTGTCTCGCCAACTATTACTTCTACTACTATGGCTAACGATTTAGCAATAAAATAAAGTAATTACATGGCGTTATTCAATGACACGCAGGTCATACAATAAATTAAGACAACTCCTATGGCTCCTGCCGGTTGTCATACTCATCGACATGCAAGTCGTGATTCCTATTACAAGAACATGATCAATCTCATACATCACATATATATCATTCATCACATTCTATGGCCATATCACATCACACGGCATATGCAGCAAAAACAAGTTAGACGTCCTCTAATTCTTGTTGCAAGTTTTTACATGGCTGCTATAGGTTTCTAGCAAGAACGTTTCTTACTATTGGGTAACGTAGTAATTTCAAAATTTTCCTACGCACACGCAAGATCATGGTGATGCATAGCAACGAGAGGGGAGAGTGATGTCCACGTACCCTCGTAGACCGTAAGCGGAAGCATTATGACAACGCGGTTGATGTAGTCGTACGTCTTCACGATCCGACCGATCCAAGCACCGAACGTACGGCACCTCCGAGTTCAGCACACGTTCAGCTCGATGACGATCCCCGGACTCCGATCCAGCAGGGTGTCGGGGATGAGTTCCGTCAGCACGATGGCGTGGTAACGATGATGATGTTCTACCGACGCAGGGCTTCGCCTAAGCACCGCAACGATATGACCGAGGTGGAATATGGTGGAGGGGGGCACCGCACACGGCTAAGGAATGATCACGAACATCAACTTGTGTATCCTGGGGTGCCCCCCTGCCCCCGTATATAAAGGAGCAAGGGGAGGAGGGCCGACGAAGGAGGAGGAGGCGCGCCCAAGGGGGGAGTCCTACTCCTACGGGGAGTAGGACTCCTCCTTTCCTAGTAGGAGTAGGGGAGAAGGAAGGGGAAGAGAGAAGGGAAGGAAGGAGGGGGCGCAGCCCCTCCCCCTAGTCCAATTATGACTAGGCCTTGGGGGGGCGGCCTGCCCTAGGCAGCCCCCCTCTCTTTCCCGTATGGCCAAATAAGGCCCAATACTTCTCCCCGGCAAATTCCCGTAACTCTCCGGTACTCAGATAAATACCCGAATCACTCAGAACCTTTCCGAAGTCCGAATATAGTCGTCCAATATATGGATCTTTACGTCTCGACCATTTCGAGACTCCTCATCATGTCCCCGATCTCATCCTGGACTCCGAACTCCTTCGGTACATCAAAACTCATAAACTCATAATATAACTATCATCGAAACCTTAAGCGTGCAGACCCTACGGGTTCGAGAACTATGTAGACATGACTGAAACACGTTTCCGGTCAATAACCAATAGCGGAACCTGGATGCTCATATTGGCTCCTACATATTCTACGAAGATCTTTATCGGTCAAACCGCATAACAACATACGTTGTTCCCTTTGTCATCGGTATGTTACTTGCCCGAGATTCGATCGTTGGTATCTCAATACCTAGTTCAATCTCGTTAACGGCAAGTCTCTTTACTCGTTATGTAATGCATCATTCCGTAACTAACTCATTAGCTACATTGTTTGCAAGGCTTATAGTGATGTGCATTACCGAGAGGGCCCAGAGATACCTCTCCGACAATCGGAGTGACAAAACATAATCTCGAAATACGCCAACTCAACATGTACCTTTGGAGACACCTGTAGAGCTCCTTTATAATCACCCAGTTACGTTGTGACGTTTGGTAGCACACAAAGTGTTCCTCCGGTAAACGGGAGTTGCATAATCTCATAGTTGTAGGAACATGTATAAGTCATGAAGAAAGCAATAGCAACATACTAAATGATCAAGTGCTAAGCTAATGGAATGGGTCAAGTCAATCACATCATTCTCCTAATGATGTGATCCCATTAATCAAATGACAACTCATGTCTATTGCTAGGAAACTTAACCATCTTTGATTCACGAGCTGTCAAGTAGAGGCATACTAGTGACACTATGTTTGTCTATGTATTCTCACATGTATTATGTTTCCGGTTAATACAATTCTAGCATGAATAATAAACATTTATCATGAAATAAGGAAATAAATAATAACTTTATTATTGCCTCTAGGGCATATTTCCTTCAGTCTCCCACTTGCACTAGAGTCAATAATCTAGTTCACATCGCCATGTGATTTAACACCAATATTCATATCTGTATATGATTGACACCCATAATTCACATCGTCATGTGACCAACACCCAAAGGGTTTACTAGAGTCAATAATCTAGTTCACATCGCTATGTGATTAACACCCAAAGAGTACTAAGGTGTGATCATGTTTTGCTAGTGAGAGAAGCTTAGTCAACGGGTCTGTCACATTCAGAGCCGTATGTATTTTGCAAATATTCTATGTCTACAATGCTCTGCACGAAGCTACTCTAGCTAATTGCTCCCTGTCGGTGTCAAAACCGGCGGATCACGGGTAGGGGGTCCCGAACTATGCGTCTAGGCGGATGGTAACAGGAGACAAGGGACACGATGTTTTTACCCAGGTTCGGGCCCTCTCGATGGAGGTAAAACCCTACTCCTGCTTGATTGATATTGATGATATGGGTGGTACAAGAGTAGATCTACCACGAGATCAAGGAGGCTAAACCCTAGAAGCTAGCCTATGGTATGATTGTTCTCTGTCCTATGGACTAAAACCCTCCGGTTTATATAGACACTAGAGAGGGCTAGGGTTACACAGAGGCGGTTACAACGGTAGGAGATCTACATATCCGTATTGCCAAGCTTGCCTTCCACGCCAAGAAAAGTCCCATCGAGACACGGGACGAAGTCTTCAATCTTGTATCTTCATAGTCTTGGAGTCCGGCCAATGATGATAGTTCGGCTATTCGGACACCCCCTAGTCCAGGACTCCCTCAGTAGCCCCTGAACCAGGCTTCAATGACGACGAGTCCGGTGTGCATATTGTCTTCGGCATTGCAAGGCGGGTTCCTCCTCCGAATAATTCATAGAAGATTGTGAACACCAAGATAGTGTCCGGCTCTGCAAAATAAATTCCACATACCTCCGTAGAGAGAATAATATTTACACAAGTTCAATCTGCTGACGTATTTCGTGGCGTGACGTCACACCACGGCCAAGCCTTTACCCGAATCGTTTTTATTATTCCGCCTCAGCGTGTTTAGCGAAGGGGTTTCCTTGGCACGTCTTGTCAAAGCAGAGATCGTGTCCCCTTATCCCGGGATTCTCATCAATACGGACGTGGGTAACCCAACCGCGCCCGTTGCCACGCCCCCTCCATCGAAGGCGAGTTCCAAATGGTCACGGGGACGGCTCTTGGTATTCTCCCCCTTTATAATGAGACCAAGGCCTGTCCCTTTCCTTCGATCCTCAATCGAATCCGCCCCTCGACCCGAGTTCCAACACCCAAGGCTCCAGATTCGGGCGCTTCGAACCTTCGACAATGTCCGGCTCCGGCCTACAGGGCTGGTGGATGCCCTCTTCCGTCACGGAAGAAGACGTGCTAAAGCTGAGAGACCCCAGGTACCTAACCTATGGGATTTCGCATAGGTTGCCCGCCCAAGGGCAAGTCATTCCCACTCCCGAGCCTAGTGAGAGCGTCGTGTTCGTGTCTCACTTCCGTCGGGGTTTAGGCTTCCCGATGGACCCCTTCGTGAGGGGGCTCATGTTTTATTACGGGCTGGAATTCCATGACTTGGCTCCGGAGTCCATCCTCCACATCTCATCGTTCATTGTCATCTGCGAAGCCTTCCTCCGCACTACCCCTCACTTTGGTTTGTGGCTCAAGACCTTCAACGTGGAGCCGAAGATGATCGAGGGGCGACAGGCAGAGTGCGGAGGGGCAGTTATAAGTAAGAGGGCCGATGCCCCATGGCCCGAGGGCTCTTTTCAAGAGGAGCTTGGTTTGTGGCAGTAGGAGTGGTTCTACATCACCGCTCCCAGGGGCACCAGGCAGGTGGCGCCACCCGCCTTTCGCTCGGGCCCTCCACAACAGCTGGCGTCATGGGTCAACAAAGGGCTTGACTGGGGGCCGTCCAAGGACGTGCCACTTTTGCAGGGCCGCATTCGAGACCTCGAAGAAAGGGAGATCAATCTGATCGTAGTGGCGCAGGTTATGCTGATTCGGCGCCTTCTGCCCTGCAAATGTCGCCCCCTCCGCCTGTGGGAATTCAATCTGGAGGGACCGCGAGCTCTTCAACACTTCATGGGTACGACACCCATGGAGATGTATAAACTGTTCTTCGGATCACAAGAGATGTGTCCGGACTTGACCAAGGACGCCGGCCTAAGCTGCAATCGCCCGGATACTCAAGTAAGTAGTCCTGTGACCGGACATACCATCCGTTTATTTATCATAGATTTGCCTTTTAACCAGCTATCCCTTGAACAGGAGTGGATAGCGAAAGCAAAACTGATACGGTGTCCGGCCCCCCTCCCTGAGACCACGCTGGATCCCGTGTTAGTCAAGATGCTGGAGGATGCGCCTTCAGAAGAGGGCGAAGGGGAAAACAGGAAAACTACCGCCTCTGCTAAGGAGGCTCTCAAGAAAGGGGGGATCGAGAATCCCTCCCTCCATGGGGAGAAGAGGACCGCTTCCGAAGATCCAGAGGCCAAGGCCTGAAAGCGGGGGAAGAAATCTTCACCGGAGGGTCCTGCGCCAGGAGATGTCCCGGCCGCACTAATTCCCGAAGGGAATCAGCCCTCCAGCAAGCCGTAAGTAGAAAAAGGGGAGTTTTGTAATAAGGGACATCCCTGTTTTTATTTCTGAGGATAACCGAAGTTCTTACCTTGTAGTTCGGATCTCAGCCCTTCTCAGCAGAGGTCATCTTCGGGGGACCTTCGTCCGGAGATGATGGAGAGCGAGACCCCCCCCCATCTGCTGCACCGTCAGGTGGGGCGGACGACCCTGAGGTGTCGTCGCGGAGGGTCTCCCCGAGTCTGGCGGGGCCGGAGAGTTCGGCACCAACTGGTGTACGGCCGGAGGAGCTGAAGGATCTGCTCGAGAGGGCGTCTATCTCAGAAGATCACCGTACATTAATGAGTACGGTGATTGAAAGGATTTCATTCGCTGAGAGCGGGTTGCATGAGGCCGTCAGAACTTTACTGTCGGGGTTTGAGGTACGTAAAAATGATATACCTGATGTCAGTTTTGCACATAGAGTGCGCCCTGTATAGATAGTAACCCCTGAGACTCGGTATGTTGTCGAAAGCGACAGTGTGCCGAGGATCATAATCTCAGTTATAAGATGTCGCCCTTCCTGTTCAGGTGCAGAACGTTCGGTGGCCAGCCGGACTGATAGAGTTGCCGAACTGAAGCGGCAACTCGACGTTGCGGATGCGGACATCGCGCTGGTCAATAAACGATTTGACGAGTCACAAGGTAGGTGGTTTCTTCGCGGTCACCTGGTAAGGGATCTGATGCCCACACCTTACAACATGTATGCTTGATGCAGATGGCGCCACTACTATGGAGGACCTTCGGGCAGAGCTTGCTCGAGCCAAGGAGCAAGCCAGAAAGAGTGATGCGGCTGCCTCGAAGGCAGCCGAGGAGCTAAAAGCCGAAAAGGCTGCTCACTGCCGAAGCAGGGAGGAGATGGCCGGAATGGCCGTGAAGCTGAAGGATGCTACCGACCGCTATGAGGTTCTTGAAAGAGAACGCCGAGCGGGGCAAGAGGACCTGAAGAAGGCCACCGCTGAAGCCAAGGATGCCCGCTCTGCGATGAGGGCTATAAAGGAGGAGCTGCGTCAGGCCGGAGACATTGCGGCTGGAAAGCCCTTTCTGCTGCATAGGAAGTTCACGCATCTGAAGTATGCTCAGTTGGGCCATTTGTGGGGTGCGGAGGATGTTTATCTGAATTTGGCGGCGAGTGCGGCGAACGCAGTCGTGCACTTCCGAAGCCAAAAGGATCACGAAATGGAAGAGCTTTTTTGGTCTCAATTCCATAGTCCGGAGCGTCCACTTCCGTTAACCGATCGGTTGGCTGAGTGGGCTGAGCTAAATAGGTTGTCCGAACTTGCCATGAAGGATGTCGTGGCTCATCTGTGGCCAGAAAGGCCCAAGCCGAAGAGTTATTTTGGCTTAGTGCAGCAATTCCTAGATGCGGTGCCGCATATCAAGGCGATGAAGCGGTCGGCATGCACAGAGGGTGCACGGATGGCTCTCGCCCGTCTCAAAACATACTGGGCAAAGATGGATGCCACCGACATTGCATCTTGGGATTCGGACAGAAGCCGATTACCCGTCGAGCACTATTTTGTGGAATTCCTGCAGGGCTCTCATTTAATAGAGTCGCAGTGCTCGAAAAACGTTATGTTCAAATGACATGTATGATTTGTAAAACCATATTTATAATATAAGGGCTTTTTATACATGTGCGTTCAAGTATTGAAATATCTCCTGTGCGGCCGTTAATGTATATGTATATATAACCTGAAAGATGGCAGTCTTCGGCTTCAGCCCCCACGCACATGGTGCGGGGGTGTTTGCAAAAAAACGCATTTTCACACTAATCCAACGTCTTAGTCCTGTGAAGGAGGTGGTAGCGTAGCAAACTAGGCAACCGGACTATAATGCTTTATCACTTTCACTTAGCCATAGGAGTTCGAAGGTGGGGCTACGATATAGCCCCTAGGGGCACCGCGCTCTCTGAATTCGGGGTGCGTGTGTGCCTGACCGGGAAACGGTCCTTCGTCAAAGCGGAGGAATTCTAGACATTCCGTTAGTCGATCGAGTGGTTGACCAGTCTCTCGCTATATCATGACAGTCAGTTTTTGGCTTTCTCTACTGAGGTGCTCGCCAGGCTAAACCGGAGCACAATCGCAGTAGTTCTCCTAGTGCCGCGTTAGCCGATAAAACGGAATGTAAGGCAGCAAAACACAGGAGCCGGGCAAACCCAACATTTGACCAAAGACATGATTCGGAGCTGATGCATATAAGGCCTAACTCGAGACGCCAAACACTCCCTAAGGTATTCGGTCTTTATGAAAACGGGCAGAACAATGCCCTAAGCCCCAAGTGTCCAGGTACGCGCGAAAACTTCTGACTTGGCCGATGCCAAAACGCCAGCCTCCTCCTTGGTTATGGTAAGAAACCGGGGGATGTGTATCAACAAGAGAAAGTAAAAAAGGTTTACGCAGGGTCTTAATCTGCAAAGAATCCTTGTAACGGGTCCCTGCTGCACGTCTGCGCATGTGTCTTCGTTGTGCTATATCCTGTACGGCTGTAGCACGTTGTTCATCTGTAAAAAGAGAGGAACTTAGTTTGGAAAAATATCGTGCGAAAAATGTATTTGAAACAGAGTATGATTTAAAAGATGAATAAAATTGAGCTTTATTGGCTCTCATTGTTCATGCGTGTAGCCCCTTGTAAAGGGGTATGCGGCTAGTAAGCCCCTTGTTTATTTATACCGGACTCGCTTAACCGTGTCCGGGGTCTGAATGACCTGTTTTAGGAGCTTTGATCAGCAAAGCCGGATTAGTGTGTGGCTGTCGAGGCAGTCTCACGTTCTTCCGCGGTTGAGGAACACTCGAAGTTTCCCTTCAATGAGATGATACCGCGTGGACCGGGCATTTTAAGTGTAAGAGACGCGTAATGCGGTATTGCGTTAAAGCGGGCGAAAGCTTCGCGTCCCAATAGTGCTAGATGGCTACTTTTGAATGGGGCGATATGGAAGATTAGCTTTTCGTGACGGAAGTTGTCGGATGAACCGAACACGACTTCTAGTAGTAAGTAGCCCGTACAATTGGCATAAGGGCCTAGCATAACTCCTTTAAAGGAAGTGTTGCTATGGCGAATTTTGGTAGGGTCTATCCCCATTCTGCGGATGGTGTCCTGGTATAGCAGGTTTATATCACTGCCGTCGTCCATTAGGACTTGTGTAAATTGTAGTTCGTCGATTATAGGATCCAATATCAAAGCAGTCCATCCTGCGTTTTGAATACTTCTGGAGTAATCCTGATGGTCGAAAGTAATTGGTTTTGACATCCAGTTTCGGGACTCCGCTGGGGTGGACCGTGCGGCGCGTACTTTAGTAGGTGCCGCCCTATTTTTCCTTGTTATCACTTGAAGTGAATTCACTGTTTTGACTTCTTGTGGGAAGTTCTTTTGTTTTCCGGCACTCTGCTTGTGGGGTTCGTCATCGTTCTCGCTTGGTGTGTCAAGCCCCTTGTGTTCGGCGTTAAGTCGGCCGGACTTCTTAAAGACCCAACAATCTCTGTGGGTATGGTTTGCAGGCTTCCCGGGGGTACTGTGGATTTGACATATCCTGTCCAAGATTTTGTTTAGGTTGGATAGCTCGTCACTGTTGTCCTTAAGAGGCAGTGTTTTGTTGTTCGGCCGAGAGCTTTTGAACCCGGCGTTGACTGCCGTGCTCTTTGGGCCATTTTCCTTAGTCCGGCGCTGGTCTTTTCTGCGTCGTGGTTTCCCATTTCCATCCCTGACATCGGATGTACTCGGGTCGCTGGTGCTGCATCTTGCCAGCCAGCTATCTTCTCCTGCGCAGAAGCAGGTCATGAGGCTTGTGAGTGCGGCCATTGTCCTTGGCTTTTCTTGGCCGAGGTGACTGGCGAGCCATTCGTCTCGGACGTTATGTTTAAAGGCTGCTAAGGCTTCGGCGTCCGGACAATCGACTATTTGGTTCTTTTTGGTGAGGAACCTGTTCCAGAATTTGTGGGCTGACTCTCCGGGCTGTTGAGTTATGTGACTTAAATCGTCTGCATCCGGAGGGCGGACATGAGTCCCCTAAAAATTTGCTCGAAACGCATCCTTGAGCTCTTCCCAACTTCCAATGGTATTTTCTGGGAGGCTTTTGAGCCAATGCCGAGCTCGCCCTTTGAGCTTGAGGGGTAGGTATTTTATGGCATGGAGATCATCTCCTCTAGCCATATGTATGTGTAGGATGTAATCCACAATCCAGACTCCGGGGTCTGTTGTTCCGTCATATGCCTCTATGTTTACGGGCTTGAATCCCGCTGGAAATTCATGATCCAGTACCTCATCGGTGAAACATAGGGGGTGTGTGGCGCCCCTGTATTTGGGTGTACTGTTATTTTCGAACACTCGACGTGTCGTGTTGCTCCCTAGAGCCTTCTTTCTTGGCCCGTAGATTGACCTGACCGGGCTATCCTTTTTGTGAGGATCCTTATGTGGATCGTGTGCCGGCTTGTGTGCGGCGCCGCTTGCCGCTCTTTGTTTGTCATGTGGTCGTCTATCCGGCTGGGCAGCCCCTCTGTTTTTTGATTGTGGGGGCTCTATGGCCTCTTCGTCAAATTCGGGCAATAGTTTGTGCTTTGGGTAGCTCTTTGTTTGGCGGCTATCGCCGTATTTGTCTGCGGTCTTGAGTACTTTGCTCCTTCTCATTCTGAGTACATATTCCGCTGTTTTGAGCTTCAGCTTCTGCTTCTTCAAACTTCTTGCAGTGGCAACGAGCCTTTTGTGGAGGTTCTTATGCTCCGGTGATGTGTCCGGCGTGAGATCGTCTGGACTGTTGTTTTCGCCGGGGATGGGTTGCTCGTCCAATTCATCCTGTTCGGGCGGTTGCTTGGTGGCATGTTTGTCGTCCACTAGTTCGCCCTGCTCTACGGCTGGGTCTGTATGGGTGCTGTTGTTGTCGAGGCGGGACTTCGGGCGGCGCTTGCGTTGCCGTTTTGGCTGTTTTTCGGGGGAATTATCCTTCGCCGTGTCCCGTTGTTCCTCGATATCGCTTCCTTTTGGTGTATCCACCATGTATACATCATGAGTTGAGGTGGCTTTCTAGTGCCCTGTGGGCGCTGGTTCTTGGTCGTCTCCGGCATCGTCGTCCATACCGTCGATATCTTCGGAGTCGAGATCTACCATGTCGGTTAAATCATCGACAGTGGCTACGAAGTGGGTGGTGGGTGGGCTTTGAATTTCTTCGTCGTCCGCATCCCAACCGTCCTGACCGTGGTCCGGCCAGGGCTCTCCTGATAACGAGAGATACTTTAGCGAATTCAGGATGTCTCCAAAATGCGAGTGCTGAAAGATTTCCGCAGCGGTGAACTCCATGATCAGCGCCCAATCGGATTCGATTGGTATGGGCGTGGGAGGTTCGGAGTCCGGCGAGGAATCCGGCACCTCGGAGTCACGAGCTTCACAAGGGACAGGGTCAGTATTCGGCTCCATCGCCGTAGAGGTAGCAGCCCCCGAGGCGGTGTCTAGCCACCCATCCTCGATCGGCGCAGTCGGCTCCGAGTTAAGGGTCGGAGCGGACTTTCGTGCGGCCTCCAAGGCACTGTCCGGCCGTAGAACTAAGTCATGCCCATCACGACAGTGCGGCGCGCTCGGCTGTGGCTCGAATCCGTCAAAGATCAAGTCTCTGCGGACGTCGGCCGTATAGTTTAAACTTCCAAATCTGACCTGACGGCCAAGGGCGTAGCTTTCGATCTGCTCCAGATGGCCAAACGAATTGGCCCGTAGTGCGAAGCTGCCGAATACAAAGATCTGTCTGGGGAGAAAAGTCTCACCCTGGACCGCGTCCTTTGTCAGGACCCCGACTCAATGCCACATCTATCTAGCATGTAACACCTCATATCACTTTGCGGCCTCACACACGGTATCCCCACGGGTGTCGCCTTACCTTTGCCCGGGAACGTTTGCGCCTTTTGGCACACGTATATGATAGTGTCGCTAGCATCCACATGATAAGGAGCCCGGGCTGACATGGCTAGTCGTAAACCCAAAGTGGCACTAACTTACAGGGACAGGCATCCATGACCCAACATCGAACGTGTCGGTCATCAGCGAGTGAATCCAGGCTGTAGCACTGGGCTAGCAGGACTCCGGTGAACCGGGCTGTAGCGGGCTAACAGGACTCCGGTATTCATCGCGTGACATTTCCCCGAAGGGACAGACACGGGAACGAAGAAGGACACATGCCGGCCAGCCTAAGTGTTCCGGAGCAGTAGCAAGCTACCATGCCTCAGTGGAAACACTAGGAGACATTTCCCGGTAAGAGAGGCTACTAAGGATAAACAACTAGATAGTCAGATCCCACACATACCAAGCATTTCAATAACATACACACAATATGCTCGATATGTGCAAATACAACATGACTCTACAACTCAAGTATTTATTCAGTAGGCTCCGAGGAGCAAGATATTACAAGCATGGGTCTCTTGACCCAACATTCAGAGCATACAGATCAAGCACATGCGGAAGCTTATCATGTCTGAGTACAGACATCTATAAATGAAAATGGCTGAAAAGCCTGACTATCTACCAGATCCTGCCGAGGGCACAAGATCATAGCTGAGGTAACAAGCTAAACGTCGAAGTCCAAGCGGAACTACTAATGAGACTGAAGTCTCTCTGCAAAAAACATAAAATAGGCAAACGTGAGTACAAATGTACCCAGCAAGACTTACATCAGAACTAACTACATATGCATCATTATCAACAAAGGGGGTGGTGGAGTTTAACTGCAGCAAGCCAGCTTTGACTCGGTGGCTATCCTGAACTACGACTGCAATGTAACTCTTTTGAGGTGGCGCACACGAGTCCACATATTCACCAATCAATACACCACTATGGATCCGCTCCCGTCTCCCTACAAGAACGCCATCCATAGCACTCACGCTTATCTTGCGTATTTTAGAGTATCCACTTTCACTTGTCTATGAACTATGCAAGGGGTCCAAGTTTCCATATCCGAGGAATCCGGCTATTCGAATAGATAATGATAACCCTGCAGGGGTGTACTTCTTCACACACGCTCTCGCCACTTATCGCCCTGTACACGTCATGTATCTCGGCAACCTTCAAGCGGAAGCCGGGCGAGGGAGTCGGCCACGACCTCACTAACCACACAAGTCTCTAGTCCAGGTTTATCGCCTATTCGGGTTCCATCCGCAAGGAGATCCGGCCGGGGTGTCGCTCACGGCCCCAAGCGATGTGAGCAGGGTTCCCAAGCCCACCTCGACGGGTGGATGTCCGCTTGGTACACCGTGCCACGGTGCCTAGTCTGTCCCAAGCCCACCTGTACCGGGTGCCACTTGGTAGACTACTAACACTACCTACAAACACCAGAAACTAGTTGCAACTCCTGGACAGAGATCATGTTGATTAATAAGTCAAGAGAGCTTGGAGTGCCCGGAGCCCAATGTGTGGTAGTAGTTGTTCATGGATCACAAACACAGAACTCAGTTCCTAAGGACGGCTTCAATGAGACAACCCACCATGTACTCCTACATGGCCTCTCACCGCTACCTTTACCAAATCGTGTTCACACACTTAGCTCTCAACAGTAGGACATGTTCACACACCTCCAATTCATCCCCGATGAATCAGACCTGACACAACTCTAAGCAATAGCAGGCATGACAAACAAGCATGAATGAGTAGGCACATCAGGGCTCAAACAACTCCTACTCATGCTAGTGGGTTTCATCTATTTACTGTGGCAATGACAGGTCATGCAGAGGATAAAGGGGTTCAACTACCGCAGCATGTAACACATGTATCGTGGTTGTCCTAATGCAGTAAAAGAGAGCAGAAGCGAGAGAGTAGGATTGTATCGGAATGAACAAGGGGGTTTTGCTTGCCTGGCACTTCTGAAGATAGTATAGTTCTTCATTGGTGTCATTGATCACATTGTCGAAACGCGTCTATCGAGAGGGGGCAATTACCGGCAACTGAGAAAGAAACACAATCAATGCAATGCACAATATGATGCATGATCATGACATGGCAATATGATGTGGTTTGAACTAATGCAACTATAATCAGATGAATTTGAGTTAGTTTGAACCCAAGGTTCAAGTTCAAATTGAAACTATGACTTAATAAAGTGCATTATCATGTTTTGATATAAACAGCAGGTTTAAGTTGCTTAAACATGCATGAAACCAGTGCAGATGAATAGATTGGATTTTTCTGATCATTTTTCATATATAACTTATTTCATTTGGAGTTACAGATGATTTTCTATGAATTTTAGAAGTTTAGGGCATTTTCTGGAATTTCCAATATAAGAATAAACCTAGAAAATAATTAACTGCGTCACTGTGACGTCAGCAGTCAACGGGGCCGGCCAGGTCAAACCTGACCTGTGGGACCCATACGTCAGTGTCTCAGGCTGGTTTGTGTGGCTGACAGGTGGGACTGGTCAACGGCCACGTCAGCGGAGTCAATGCTGACGGGTGGGGTCGGTCAAAGTGTGACGGGGCCAGGTCAAACTGACCTGTGGGGCCCGTGGGGTTAGTTTACTCTAAACAGGAGCTAAGCAGGGGTAATTAGTCCGTGGGGCCCGGTAGTCAGTGGCTCTAGGGAGGGTTAGCTGGCCGTGATTAACGCTAATCACGCGGCCACGTCGGCTTGCCGGAGTTCAGCCGGCGGCGACCCCAAACCACGGCGGAGCCCGCTCGAAACTCGCCAGAGGCCACGGGTCGACGCGCCAGGGGCACCGGAAGGAAGCCCGTGCCCGTGCGCATCCGGGGAGACCAATGGGAGGGCGCAGGGTGGCCGGAGATTGCCGGAACAAGGCCCGCGGCGGCGGCCGGAGTTCGGCCAGGTGCGCGCGAGGTGCTGCGGGGCACGGCAGGAGCTGTGGGCGGCGGCGTTGGTCTTCTGGGAGGTTGCTGAGTGCGGTGACATGCACGGGTGTGAGCTGCGGTGGCCATGGCCACGGCGGCGACATGGCCGGCGGCGTGGCGCTCGCGGGTTCGACGGTTAGCAGGGCTACGACACGAAATCGAGCACGAGGAAGGAGGAGAAACGGAGGAGAGCTCACAGCGATCTCGATGGCGTCGTGCGCGAGGTCGGGGATGCACTCGTGCGACCGGAATGATGACGGCGATCTCGGGCGGCCGGAGGTGAGGACGACGATGGTGGCGGCGATGCAGCGCGTCCCTGGTCGCTTGGCTCGTCGAGGACGACGCAGACGTCGAGGCGGAGCTTCTTGGTGCATCGGCGAGGCGTGGGGTAGCCGGTGGCCGTGGTGGCAGCGGTCGGCGGCGATGGTGGCACTCGGGTGGAGCTCGGAGAGGAGCTAGAGAGGAGGAGAGGGAGCAGCGAGTGGGGTTGAGGGGATAGGGGGCTTCGGGGCGTCTCCGTGGCACGCCTGGGGGGTCAAGGCTGAGCGGCTGAAGCAGGAGGTGGCAAGGCGTCGTCGGCGCGCTCGCCACGCACCTGTTTTTCCTCCTGGCAGGAGGAAGACGACAGGGGAAGGCTGGTGGGCTGGGCCAACAGTGCTGGGCCGCCAGGCTGGACAGGTAAGCGGCCCAGGTAGTTCCTCTCTCTCTCTCTATTTTCTATTTTAATTACTGTTTTCTATTTTCTGTAAAATTTAGGGCTTTTCCAAAAATACTTAGACCCTTTCAAAAATCACTAAACTGCACATGCCCACTGTATATAATATATCCAACATGGAACATTTCAGTTTAGGAGGATTTGGACATTTAAAATATTTTATAGAATTTAAATGTCCAAATTCAAATACTTATGATTTAATTCAGTGACCTTAGGATGACCTAGAAAATTGTGCACCATTTTTGTCAGAGGTTTAAGACCAAGGCAAAGATGATGAACATTTTAGAAGGCATTTCAGGTTCATTGAAAATGATTTTATGTTGAACCTATTTGATTTGATCTGGTGCTAGGGTTTGATCAGTCCCCATTTCAAATTTAAGAGAAATTTAAACATGATGCTGCACAAGACTAGCTAACTCAGAGCAGGCCAGAACTAGGGATGTGACAACTCACCCCTACTAAACAAGAATCTCGCCCCGAGATTCAAGACGTGAGGTAAGTGGAAAGGGGGTCACAAAACTATCACAATCTTCATGATCCATTTGCCCTTCTTGAAGATGTTGACTCATTGCTTCAAATCGATCTTGACGTCTTTGCTTTCGAGATCTTCATTCAACACGACGACAGAAATAAACTCTACAGGATTCGATCATCTTGAAGATCGAACAACTCAGGATCAACTCACGGAGTGAGACATAGCAACATCACTCGAGATGAGACACGAAGCACCCATCTAGAGGAGGTGACTCGTAGAGTTATTACCTTGAGTGGCAAAAAGAATTACCTTTGATATAGAGATCATTAAGACTCTTTACACCAGCCTAAGGCAAAACACAATCGATCATTTGAAGGAGTCCGAAAGAATGACATACTCAGACCAGAATGGATGATGTAGATTACCTTGTTGAAGACAACACAAGGGATTATTTTAGTAACTGGGAAAAAGCTCAACCGTAGAGAGTGAGTCCACTGTTTGAAAAGTTATAGCTTAACCGGGGAAACTAGGAGCAATCCCAGCTAGTGCCGATGATAACACCTAGTGCTTGTGCGTGCTCTCAGGAACTTGAGCATTTCCCTATTCATCAAGGTTTTACCAACATCCGTGTCAAGGATCCTGGCAACACATCTTACTACCATGATGAATAGTGGTGGATGATGCAGATGCAAAGGAAGATAACACCTTCTCATATTTCACCTTAGCGAGGCCAAGGAAACAAAGTCTGGATGATCGATCGAGAGACATTTAGCACTCCGCTTCTAATGTTCTCCTTGATGTGCTAGCGTAACCCATTTATAGATATGGTTTGGTATCTAGGACATCAAGTTAAAGGTCGGACTTCGGGAGCACAAGAATCCATAAGGAGTAACTTCTAAATAAGTTTTACGAGATCCTTATGGGGAGGTGACCAACTTCTTCAACCAAGATCCTACAATAATAGGCCTTCCGGCTAGGTGTGTTGGCCACGACATCCACGTTACCGGTTACGGTGAGACCATTATTATAGTTCTTGGGAAATGTTCCAACCATCATATCTGCCTGAGATTCAGATCTGATTGGTGTTAGGATATTCCAGACTCATCGAGTCTAGAAAGAAAATGAAATTTCGCAACACAAATCGACGAGATGACGTTGCGAGATTCTCGGGAGATGAACTACGATAGCAAGCTCCAAAACACGAGCTGGCTCTGCTACATCCATGTGAACATGATGTCCAAGACAAACATGACCACATAGTAGTCCTATGACAAAACACTACCGAGTTCTGCTAGGGAACCATCATCAATGATATCGAAGTCCTTGTGCACTTATCGATGAACGTCTTATCCTTGAGCAAGTCAATCAGTGGCTTGGCGTGCTAGGAACACATATAGAATGAAGGTAGCTAATCTCACAATCCAATGTATACTTCACACATGCATGACTGACTTGGGATGATTCCAAAGGAAGCAAAAACAATCTTTCTCGGATCCACGGCGGCAACTTACACCAAGTGCACGTGAATTAGAGAAAGTCACTTCTTTCATCCGAACATATACCTCATGAATGGAACACGAAGGTAATGTTTACAAAAGTTTCCAACACTAGATGGATGTTCAACATGATCATGGAGAAGATAAAATGTTGCTGATGGGCTCAACAATAAGTCATAGGGATGACCATATAAATGGAATTCCATAATTATGTGAACAAGGACATAGCATCGGTCAGACCCAAAAGATGTAATGGTGTATGCTCGAGGGATAACCGCGAGTAAGACAACATTACGAACATCGTTGGTTCTGATTTGATTTGACGATAGCCCATACTCAAATCAAAGTTTTTATAAGATAATAGGTCCAACAACTGATCACAGGGACCAATCGATGAAGATATCATCTTTCTTCAACTAACACACCAACACCAGGATATCCCTTTGAAACGAACTAGGTTAGGTAAGCTTTTATATTCTAACTCTCCAAGTTGTCGTGTAGCCTAACCAACTAGCTCAGGGGTATCCAACACGGATTCTTGGAGAAGGGGTGGTTTACAAGAAACTAACTTGATCACGAGCTCAACATAGCGGTCAGGTGACAACCTGGTAATACTTCCGAGAAGATATACAGAAAATCACGAACCACCGATATGTCACTAAGCTCGAGAACAATCTTGCTTTTCAGGCAAGATGATATGGTGAAATAAGCAAGGAATTGGATAATCCTAACTCATTGATCAGGAGTGCACCATAAATAAGGACTAGGTAGCACGATCAATCATAGAATGATGATTCAATAACCAACACGCTAAGAGTGAGAATATTGTCCATTTACTACCAAGCAACGAGTTGCTCGGAGTATTGATTTCACACATCACAATTCACTTGTCGGCATTCCGGTTACAACAACACGGAATCGAGGAATGAATAATGATGGCGAGAAGTATCACTACGTCAAGAATTCATAAGAGAAGGTGCAATTCTCATGACATTCCTGACTTAAAGTGGGTAATACTTCAGGGTAGAACAGACTAAAAGCTTGATTGCATTTCGATCTGCGGAATACAACTGCTTTGACCCAATCCTAGAAATGGACAAGGTACTGGAGTTTGTTTCTCCTAGTCATTCCGGAATAGGATGGCTCGATGGACCACAAGAATAATAGGCATCGATAACACGAATGCACGCCATAAACTTGGCTATCAACTGATAGACAAGGATCGGAATACAACTACAGAGGGACAACTCAAAGGAACATATATCTTTCTGAGTTGTGGATGCATGGACTAGCATGTCGAACGAGTTCAACATATTTCTTCCGGATAACCCATGCTGAAGAGGAAGGACTGGCAGAGTAACAACATAGAGAGAAGAACTCATCAGGAGCACTCTGGTTGTGATCTTTTGGTTCAACGAGGAACTGCTGCCACAAGTAGTTCATAGTATTTGGAAGAAGGAAATACCACGGACCTCGAGGACTAATGCAAAGGTTACTAATATCCTAAAGGAACTAGCAAACACTATCAACACGAGGTAAGTAGGGTGAATCTCGGGTTCAAAAACCCAGGATTAGAAAGCCTACTAACTAAATGGCATCACGGGATGCTTTCGGGAATAATGGCTAGAATCATCACACTGGGATCACAAAACATGGCTAGATTACTAGGTGATACTCTAGACATCTAGGGTCATAATAATAGCTCCAACATATACGTTGAGGCAATAGAGTACCTCAACTCACCGATTAATGTGGTTAATCTGGCCCAAAGGGACATCGGAACGGGAGGAAGGGATTTTGCAAATGCTTCAGACTATTTAGAAACCTGGGATGACTCGGACAGCATAACGGCTGTAAATGCTCAAAAAGATTTGAGACATGCAACAAAAATGGTGGCATAGCCACTCAGAAGCACAATATCAAGGTTTCGAGATCAACAGTTAACATATAGAAGTAGTAGGAACTGAACTGAAGCTTAAATCCATCAATCCTATAAGTCTACGGATTAGTAACACGTGATCCTGGTAGAAAGAAGAGAAGGCCTAGTTCCTTAACCCCGTAGGAAAGATAAGATGACTCAGATCAGAAGGGCATGAGGTAAAGGAGTAAAAAGAGCCTTACGTTCCCATCCCACAATCAATTCCCCTACATATAACTAAAGCATTTCTAGACTCAACTTCGACCAGTTTGGCTTGGTAATCTTACAGGCAGTCAAACTCTGATACCAAAGCTGTTAGGACCCCGACTCAATGCCACATCGATCTAGCATGTAACACCTCATATCACTTTGCGGCCTCACGCACGGTATCCCCACGGGTGTCGCCTTACCTTTGCCCGGGACCGTTTGCGCCTTTTGGCACACGTATATGATAGTGTCGCTAGCATCCACATGATAAGGAGCCCGGGCTGACATGGCTAGTCGTAAACCCAAAGTGGCACTAACTTACAGGGACAGGCATCCATGACCCAACATCGAACGTGTCGGTCATCAGCGAGTGAATCCAGGCTGTAGCACTGGGCTAGCAGGACTCCAGTGAACCGGGCTGTAGCGGGCTAACAGGACTCCGGTATTCATCGCGTGACATTTCCCCGAAGGGACAGACACGGGAACGAAGAAGGACACATACCGGCCAGCCTAAGTGTTCCGGAGCAGTAGCAAGCTACCATGGCTCAGTGGAAACACTAAGAGACATTTCCCGGTAAGAGAGGCTACTAAGGATAAACAACTAGATAGTCAGATCCCACACACACCAAGCATTTCAATAACATACACACAATATGCTCGATATGTGAAAATACAACATGGCATCACAACATGACTCTACAACACAAGTATTTATTCAATAGGCTCCGAGGAGCGAGATATTACAAGCATGGGTCTCATGACCCAACATTCAGAGCATACAGATCAAGCACATGCGGAAGCTTATCATGTCTGAGTACAGATATCTATAAATGAAAATGGCTGAAAAGCCTGACTATCTACCAGATCCTGCCGAGGGCACAAGATCGTAGCTGAGGTAACAAGCTAAACGTCGAAGTCCAAGCGGAACTACTAATGAGACTGAAGTCTCTCTGCAAAAAACATAAAATAGGCAAACGTGAGTACAAATGTACCCAGCAAGACTTACATCAGAACTAACTACATATGCATCATTATCAACAAAGGGGGTGGTGGAGTTTAACTGCAGCAAGCCAGCTTTGACTCGGTGGCTATCCTGAACTACGACTGCAATGTAACTCTTTTGAGGTGGCGCACACGAGTCCACATATTCACCAATCAATACACCACTATGGATCCGCTCCCGTCTCCCTACAAGAACGCCATCCATAGCACTCACGCTTATCTTGCATATTTTAGAGTATCCACTTTCACTTGTCTATGAACTATGCAAGGGGTCCAAGTTTCCATATCTGAGGAATCCGGCTATTCAAATAGATAATGATAACCCTGCAGGGGTGTACTTCTTCACACATGCTCTCGCCACTTATCGCCCTGTACACATCATGTATCTCGGCAACCTTCAAGCGGAAGCCGGGCGAGGGAGTCGGCCACGACCTCACTAACCACACAAGTCTCTAGTCCAGGTTTATCGCCTATTCGGGTTCCATCCGCAAGGAGATCCGGCCGGGGTGTCGCTCACGGCCCCAAACGATGTGAGCAGGGTTCCCAAGCCCACCTCGACGGGTGGATGTACGCTTGGTACACCGTGCCATGGTGCCTAGTCTGTCCCAAGCCCACCTGTACCAGGTGCCACTTGGTAGACTACTAACACTACCTACAAACACCAGAAACTAGTTGCAACTCCTGGACAGAGATCATGTTGAGTAATAAGTCGAGAGAGCTTGGAGTGCCCGGAGCCCAGTGTGTGGTAGTAGCTGTTCATGGATCACAAACACAAAACTCAGTTCCTAAGGACGGCTTCAATGAGACAACCCACCATGTACTCCTACATGGCCTCTCACCGCTACCTTTACCAAATCATGTTCACACACTTAGCTCTCAACAGTAGGACATGTTCACACACCTCCAATTCATCCCCGATGAATCAGACCTGACACAACTCTAAGCAATAGCAGGCATGACAAACAAGCATGAATGAGTAGGCACATCAGGGCTCAAACAACTCCTACTCATGCTAGTGGGTTTCATCTATTTACTGTGGCAATGACAGGTCATGTAGAGGATAAAGGGGTTCAACTACCGCAGCATGTAACACATGTATCGTGGTTGTCCTAATGCAGTAAAAGAGAGCAGAAGCGAGAGAGTGGGATTGTATCGGAATGAACAAGGGGGTTTTGCTTGCCTGGCACTTCTGAAGATAGTATAGTTCTTCATTGGTGTCATTGATCACATTGTCGAAACGCGTCTATCGAGAGGGGGCAATTACCGGCAACTGAGAAAGAAACACAATCAATGCAATGCACAATATGATGCATGATCATGACATGGCAATATGATGTGGTTTGAGCTAATGCAACTATAATCAGATGAATTTGAGTTAGTTTGAACCCAAGGTTCAAGTTCAAATTGAAACTATGACTTAATAAAGTGCATTATCATGTTTTGATATAAACAGCAGGTTTAAGTTGCTTAAACATCCATGAAACCAGTGCAGATGGATAGATTGGATTTTTCTGATCATTTTTCATATATAACTTATTTCATTTGGAGTTACAGATGATTTTCTATGAATTTTAGAAGTTTAGGGCATTTTCTGGAATTTCCTATATAAGAATAAACCTAGAAAATAATTAACTGCGTCAGCACTGCGTCACTGTGACGTCAGCGGTCAACGGGGCCGGCCAGGTCAAACCTGACCTGTGCGACCCATACATCAGTGTCTCAGGCTGGTTTGTGTGGCTGACAGGTGGGACTGGTCAACGGCCACGTCAGCGGAGTCAATGCTGACGGGTGGGGTCGGTCAAAGTGTGACGGGGCCAGGTCAAACTGACCTGTGGGGACCGTGGGGTTAGTTTAGTCTAAACAGGAGCTAAGCAGGGGTAATTAGTCTGTGGGGCCCGGTAGTCAGTGGCTCTAGGGAGGGTTAGCTGGCCGTGATTAACGCTAATCACGCGGCCACGTCGGCTCGCCGGAGTTCAGCCGGCGGCGACCCCGAACCACGGCGGAGCCCGCTCGGAACTCGCCAGAGGCCACGGGTCGACGCGCCAGGGGCACCGGAAGGAAGTCCGTGCCCGTGCGCATCCGGGGAGACCAACGGGACGGCGCTGGGTGGCCGGAGATTGCCGGAACAAGGCCCGCGGCGGCGGCCGGAGTTCGGCCAGGTGCACGCGAGGTGATGCGGGGCACAGCAGGAGCTATGGGCGGCGGCGTTGGTCTTCTGGGAGGTTGTTGAGTGCGGTGACGTGCACGGGTGTGAGCTGCGGTGGCCATGGCCACGGCGGCGACATGGCCGGCGGCGTGGCGCTTGCGGGTTCGACGGTTAGCAGGGCTACGACACGAAATTGAGCACGAGGAAGGAGAAGAAACAGAGGAGAGCTCACAGCGATCTCGATGGCGTCGTGCGCGAGGTTGGGTATGCACTCGTGCGACTGGAATGATGACGGCGATCTCGGGCGGCCGGAGGTGAGGACGACGATGATGGTGGCGATGCAGCGCGTCCCTGGTCGCTTGGCTCGTCGAGGACGACGCAAACGTCGAGGCGGAGCTTCTTGGTGCATCGGTGAGCCGTGGGGTGGCCGGTGGCCGTGGTGGCAGCGGTCGGCGGCGATGGTGGCACTCGGGCGGAGCTCGGAGAGGAGCTAGAGAGGAGGAGAGGGAGCAGCGAGTGGGGGAGAGGGGACAGGGGGCTTCGGGGCGTCTCCGTGGCACGCCTGGGGGGTCGAGGCTGAGCGGCTGAAGCAGGAGGTGGCAAGGCGTCGTTGGCGCGCTCGCCACGCACCTGTTTGTCCTCCTGGCAGGAGGAAGACGACAGGGGAAGGCTGGTGGGCTGGGCCAACAGTGCTGGGCCGCCAGGCTGGACAGGTAAGCGGCCCAGGTAGTTCCTCTCTCTCTCTCTACTTTCTATTTTAATTACTGTTTTCTATTTTCTGTAAAATTTAGGGCTTTTCCAAAAATACTTAGACCCTTTCAAAAATCACTAAACTGCACATGCCCACTGTATATAATATATCCAACATGGAACATTTCAGTTTAGGAGTATTTGGACATTTAAAATATTTTATAGAATTTAAATGTCCAAATTCAAATACTTATGATTTAATTCAGTAACCTTAGGATGACCTAGAAAATTGTGCACCATTTTTGTCAGAGGTTTAAGACCAAGGCAAAGATGATGAACATTTTAGAAGGCATTTCAGGTTCATTGAAAATGATTTTATGTTGAACCTATTTGATTTGATCTGGTGCTAGGGTTTGATCAGTCCCCATTTCAAATTTAAGAGAAATTTAAACATGATGCAGCACAAGACTAGCTAACTCAGAGTAGGCCAGAACTAGGGATGTGACATCCTTG
This sequence comes from Triticum timopheevii, assembly GCA_963921465.1. Taxonomy (NCBI): domain Eukaryota; kingdom Viridiplantae; phylum Streptophyta; class Magnoliopsida; order Poales; family Poaceae; genus Triticum; species Triticum timopheevii. The sequence goes on along the minus strand of OY997272.1, from coordinate 527,048,874 downwards.
TTGATGATCGAAGGAGCCATCGGGCCTATGGGCGACGACACAGAGGAACTCTCAATGAAAGCACCAATGTTGGTGTCAAAACCGGCGGATCTCGGGTAGGGGGTCCCGAACTGTGCGTCTAGGCGGATGGTAATAGGAGACAAGGGACACGATGTTTTTACCCAGGTTCGTCCCTCTCGATGGAGGTAAAACCCTACTCCTGCTTGATTGATATTGATGATATGTGTGGTACAAGAGTAGATCTACCACGAGATCAAGGAGGCTAAACCCTAGAAGCTAGCCTATGGTATGATTGTTCTCCGTCCTATGGACTAAAACCCTTCGGTTTATATAGACACCGGAGAGGGCTAGGGTTACACAGAGTCGGTTACAACGGTAGGAGATCTACATATCCGTATTGCCAAGCCTGCCTTCCACGCCAAGGAAAGTCCCATCCGGACACGGGATGAAGTCTTCAATCTTGTATTTCATAGTCTTGGAGTCCGACCAATGATGATAGTTCGGCTATCCGGACACCCCCTAGTCCGGGACTCCCTCACTCCCACTTTCGATATGTATCCAGATTGGGACTTAGAGTCATCTGGATTGGTGTGAAAGCTTGCACCGATGTAACTCTTTACGACGGGCTCTTTTATCACCTCCATAATCGAGAAATATTTCCTTAGTCCTCACTAAGGATATTCTTGACCAATGTCCAGTGATCTACTCCTAGATCACTATTGTACTCCCTTGCCAAATTCAGAGCAAGGTATACTAGGTCTGGTACATAGCATAGCATACTTTATAGAACCTATGACTGAGGCATAGGGAATGACTTTCATTCTCTATTCTATTTTCTGCCGCAGTCAGGATTTGAGTCTTACTCAATTTCACACCTTTGCAACACTGGCAAGAACTCTTTCTTTGACTGTTCCATTTTGAACTATTTCAAAATCTTGACAAGGTATGTACTCATTGAAAATCTTATCAAGCGTCTTGATCTATCTCAATAGATCTTGATGCTCAATATGTAAGTAGCTTTACTGATGTCTTTCTTTTAAATAACTCCTTTCAAACACTCCTTTATGCTTTCCAGAAGAATTCTACATCATTTCTGATCGACAACATGTCACTCACATATACTAATCAGAAAGGTTGTAGTGCTCCCACTCACTTTATTGTAAATATAGGCTTCACCGTAAGTCCGTATAAAACTATATGCTTTGATCAACTTATCAAAGCGTATATTCCAACTCCGAGATGCTTGCACCAGTCCATGGATGGATCGTTGGAGCTTGCACATTTTGTTAGCACCTTTAGGATTGACAAAACCTTCTGGTTGCATCATATACAACTTTTCTTTAAGAAAACCATTAAGGAATGCAGTTTTGACATCCATTTGCTAGATTTCATAAAATGTGGCAATTGCTAATATGATTCGGACAGACTTAAGCGTCGCTACAGTTGAGAAAATCTTGTTGTAGTCAACACCTTGAACTTGTCGAAAACCCTTTTACGACAAGTAGAGCTTTGTAGATAGTAACACTACTATCAGCATCTGTCTTCCTCTTGAAGATCCATTTATACAATATGGCTTGCCGATCATCGGGCAACTCCACCAAAGTCCACACTTTGTTCTCATATATGGATCCCATCTCAGATTTCATGGCCTTAAGCCATTTCGCGGAATCTGGGCTCATCATCGCTTCCTCATAGTTCGTAGGTTCATCATGGTCTAGTAACATGACTTCCAGAACAGGATTACCGTACCACTCTGGTGCGGATTGTACTTTGGAAGACCTACGAGGTTTTGTAGTAACTTAATCTGAAGTTTCATGATCATCATCATTAGCTTCCTCACTAATTGGTGTAGGAATCACTGGAACTGATTTCTGTGATGAACTACTTTCCAATTCGGGAGAAGGTACAAATTACCTTATCAAGCTCTACTTTCCTCCCACTCACTTCTTTCGAGAGAAACTCCTTCTCTAGAAAGGATCCATTCTTTAGCAACGAATGTTTTGCCTTTAGATCTGTGATAGAAGGTGTACCCAACAGTTTCCTTTGGGTATTCAATGAAGACGGACTTCTCTGATTTGGGTTCGAGCTTATCAGGTTGAAAACCTTTTTCATATAAGCATCCCAACTGCTAAACCATAGTTCATACGGTGTCGTCTCAACGGATTTAGATGGTGCCCTATTAAACGTGAATGCAGCTGTCTCTAATGCATAACCCAAAATGATAGTGGTAAACCGATAAGAGACATCATAGATCGCACCATATCTAGTAAAGTACGATTACGACGTTCGAACACACCATTACATTGTGGTGTTCCAGGTGGCGTGAGTTGCGAAACTATTTCACATTGTTTTATATGAAGGCCAAACTCGTAACTCAAATATTCTCCTCCACGATCAGATCGTAGAAACTTTATTTTCTTGTTACGATGATTCTCCACTTCACTCTGAAATTCTTTGAACCTTTCAACTATTTCAGACTTATGTTTCATCAAGTAGATATACCTATATCTGCTCAAATCATCTTGTGAAGGTCAGAAAAATAACGATACTTGCCACGAGCATCAACACTCATTGGATCGCATACATCGGTATGTATTATATCCAATAAGTCAGTAGCTTGTTCCATTTTTCCGGAGAACGGAGTTTTAGTCATCTTGCCCAAAAGGCACGGTTCGCAAGCATTAAATGATTCATAAACAAGTGATTCCGAAAATCCATCTTTATGGAATTTCTTCATGCGCTTTACACCGATATGACCCAAACGGCAGTGCCACAAATAAGTTGCACTATAATTATTAACTTTTCATCTTTTGGCATCAATATTATGAATATGTGTATCACTACGATCGAGATCCAACAAACTATTTTCATTGGGTGTATGACCATTTGAAGGTTTTATTCATGTAAACAGAACAACAATTATTCTCTGACTTTAAATGAATAACCGTATTGCAATAAACATGATCAAATCATATTCATGCTCAACGCAAACGCCAAATAACATTTATTTAGGTTTAACACTAATCCCGAAAGTATAGGGAGTGTGCGATGATGATTATATCAATCTTGGAACTACTTCCAACACTCATCGTCACTTCCCCTTCAACTAGTCTCTGTTTATTTTGTAACTCCTGTTTCGAGTTACTAATCTTAGCAACCGAACAAGTATCAAATACTCAAGGGCTACTATAAACACTAGTAAGGCACACATCAATAACCTGTATATCAAATATACCCTTGTTCACTTTGCCATCCTTCTTATCCGCCAAATATTCAGGGCATTTCTGCTTCCAGTGACCATTTCCTTTGAAGTGTAAGCACTCAGTTTTAGGCTTTGGTCCAGCTTTGGTCTTCTTCACGGGAGTGACAACTTGTTTGCCATTCTACTTGAAGTTTCCCTTTCTTTCCCTTTGCCCTTTTCTTGAAACTAGTGGTCTTGTCAATCATCAACACTTGATGCTCTTTCTTGATTTCTACCTTCGTCGATTTCAACATCACAAAGAGCTCGGGAATTGTTTTCGTCATCCCTTGCATACTATAGTTCATCACGAAGTTCTACTGACTTGGTGATGGTGACTAGAGAACTCTGTCAATCACTATCTTATCTGGAAGATTAACTCCCACTTGATTCAAGCGATTGCAGTACCCAGACAATCTGAGCACATGCTCACTAGTTGAGCGATTCTCCTCCATCTTTTAGCTATAGAACTTGTTGGAGACTTCATATCTCTCAACTCGGGTATTTGCTTGAAATATTAACTTCAATTCCTAGCACATCTCATATGGTCCATGACGTTCAAAACGTCTTTGAAGTCCCGATTCTAAGCCGTTAAGCATGGTGCACTTAAACTATCAAGTAGTCATCATATTGATCTAGCCAAACGTTCATAACGCCTGCATATGCTCCTGCAATAGGTCTGTCACCTAGCGGTGCATTAAGGACATAATTCTTCTGTGCAGCAATGAGGATAAACCTCAGATCACGAATCCAATCCACATCATTGCTACTAACATCTTTCAACACAATTTTCTCTAGGAACATATCAAACATAAACATATGAAAGCAACAACGCGAGCTATTGATCTACAACATAATTTGCAAAATACTACCAGGACTAAGTTTATGATAAATTTAAGTTCAATTAATCATATTACTTAAGAACTCCCACTTAGACAGACATCTCTCTAGTCATCTAAGTGATCACGTGACCCAAATCAACTAAACCATGTCCGATCATCACGTGAGATGGAGTAGTTTCAATGGTTAACATCACTATGTTGATCATATCTACTATATGATTCATGTTCGACCTTTCGGTCTCCGTGTTCCAAGGCCATATCTGTATATGCTAGGCTCGTCAAGTTTAACCTGAGTATTCCGCGTGTGCAACTGTTTTGCACCCGTTGTATTTGAACGTAGAGCCTATCACACCCGATCATCACGTGGTGTCTTAGCACGAAGAACTTTCGCAATGGTGCATACTCAGGGAGAACACTTCTTGATAATTTAGTGAGAGATCATCTTAAAATGCTACCATCAATCAAAGCAAGATAAGATGCATAAAGGATAAACATCACATGCAATCAATATAAGTGATATGATAAGGCCATCATCATCTTGTGCTTGTGATCTCCATCTCCGAAGCACCGTCGTGATCACCATTGTCACCGGCGCGACACCTTGATCTCCATCATAGCATCGTTGTCGTTTACGCCTTCTATTGCTTCTACGACTATCTCTACCGCTTAGTGATAAAGTAAAGCAATTACAGGGCGTTTGCATTTCATACAATAAAGCGACAACCATATGGCTCCTGCCAGTTGCCGATAACTTCGGCTACAAAACAGGATCATCTCATACAATAAAATATAGCATCACGTCTTGACCATATCACATCACAACATGCCCTACAAAAACAAGTTAGACGTCCTCTACTTTGTTGTTGCAAATTTTACGTGGCTACTACGGGCTGAGCAAGAACCGTTCTTACCTACGCATCAAAACCACAACGATAGTTCGTCAAGTTAGTGTTGTTTTAACCTTCGCAAGGACTGGGTGTAGCTACACTAGGTTCAACTAAAGTGAGAGAGACAGACACCCGCCAGTCACCTTTAAGCACGAATGCTTGTAACGGTGAAACCTGTCTCGCGTAAGCGTACGCGTGATGTCGGTCCAGGCCGCTTCATCTCACAATACCGCTGAACCAAAGTATGACATGCTGGTAAGCAGTATGACTTGTATCGCCCACAACTCACTTGTGTTCTACTCGTGCATATGACATCTACGCATAAAACCTGGCTCGGATGCCACTGTTGGGTAACGTAGTAATTTCAAAATTTCCTACGCACACGCAAGATCATGGTGATGCATAGCAACGAGAGGGGAGAGTGATGTCCACGTACCCTCGTAGACTGTAAGCGGAAGCGTTATGACAACGCGTTTGATGTAGTCGTATGTCTTCACGATCCGACTGATCCAAGCACCGAACGTACGACACCTCCGAGTTCAGCACACGTTCAGCTCGATGACGATCCCCGGACTCCAATCCAGCAGGGTGTCGGGGATGAGTTCCGTCAGCACGACGGCGTGGTGACGATGATGATGTTCTACCGACGCAGGGCTTCGCCTAAGCACCGCAACGATATGACCGAGGTGGAATATGGTGGAGGGGGGCACCGCACACGGCTAAGGAACGATCACGAAGATCAACTTGTGTGTCCTCGGGTGCCCCCTGCCCCCGTATATAAAGGAGCAAGGGGAGGAGGGCCGTTAAGGAGGAGGAGGCGCGCCCAAGGGGGGAGTCCTACTCCTACCGGGAGTAGGACTCCTCCTTTCCTAGTAGGAGTAGGGGAGAAGGAAGGGGAAGAGAGAAGGGAAGGAAGGAGGGGGCGCAGCCCATCCCCCTAGTCCAATTCGGCTTGGGGGGTGTGGCCTACCCTAGGCAGCCCCTCTCTCTTTCCCGTATGGCCAAATAAGGCCCAATACTTCTCCCCGGCGAATTCCCGTAACTCTCCGGTACTCCGATAAATACCCGAATCACTCGGAACCTTTCCGAAGTCCGAATATAATCATCTAATATATCGATCTTTATGTCTCGACCATTTCGAGACTCCTCGTCTGTCCCCGATCTCATCCTGGACTCTGAACTTATTCGGTACATCAAAACTCATAAACTCATAATATAACTGTCATCGAAACCTTAAGCGTGTGGACCCTACGGGTTCGAGAACTATGTAGACATGACCGAAACACGTTTCCGGTCAATAACCAATAGCGGAACCTGGATGCTCATATTTTCTCCTACATATTCTACGAAGATCTTTATCGGTCAAACCGCATAACAACATACGTTGTTCCCTTTGTCATCGGTATGTTACTTGCCCGAGATTTGATCGTCGGTATCTCAATACCTAGTTCAATCTCGTTACCGGCAAGTCTCTTTACTCGTTATGTAATGCATCATTCCGTAACTAACTCATTAGCTACATTGCTTGCAGGGCTTATAGTGATGTGCATTACCGAGAGGGCCCAGAGATACCTCTCCGACAATCGGAGTGACAAAACCTAATCTCGATATACGCCAACTCAACATGTACCTTTGGAGACACCTGTAGAGCTCCTTTATAATCACCCAGTTACGTTGTGACGTTTGGTAGCACACAAAGTGTTCCTCCGATAAACGGGAGTTGCATAATCTCATAGTTATAGGAACATGTATAAGTCATGAAGAAAGCAATAGCAACATACTAAACGATCAAGTGCTAAGCTAATGGAATGGGTCAAGTCAATCACATCATTCTCCTAATGATGTGATCCCGTTAATCAAATGACAACTCATGTCTATGGCTAGGAAACTTAACCATCTTTGATTCACGAGCTAGTTAAGTAGAGGCATACTAGTGACACTATGTTTGTCTATGTATTCGCACATGTATTATGTTTCCGGTTAATACAATTCTAGCATGAATAATAAACATTTATCATGAAATAAGGAAATAAATAATAATTTTATTATTGCCTCTAGGGCATATTTCCTTCACTTACCTACGCCAAAACCACAACGTGATATGCCAATTGCTATGTACCCTTCATAAGGACCATTTTCATCGAATCCGATCCGACTAAAGTGGGAGAGACAGACACCCGCTAGCCACCTTATGCAACTAGTGCATGTCAGTCGGTGGAACCTGTCTCACGTAAGCGTACGTGTAAGGTCAGTCCGGGCCGCTTCATCCCACGATGCCGCCGAATCAAGATAAGACTAGTAACGTCAAGTAAATTGACAAAATTGATGCCCACAACAACTTGTGTTCTACTCGTGCATAGAAACTACGCATAGACCTAGCTCCGATACCACTGTTAGGAAACATAGAAATAATTCAAAATTTTCTATGCTCACCAAGATCAATCTATGGAGATTCTAGCAACAAGAGAGGGAGAGGATGAGTGTATCTTCATAACCTTGAAGATCGTGATGCGGAAGCGTTACAAGAACGCGGTTGGTGGAGTCGTACTCGCAGCAATTCAGATCCCGGTCGATTCCGATCTAAGCGCCGAACGGACGGCGCCTCCGCTTTCAACACACGTACAGCCCGGGGACGTCTCCTCCTTCTTGATACAGCAAGGGGAGAGGAGAAGTTGAGGGAAAACTCCAGCAGCACGACGGCGTGGTGGCGATGGAGCTCGTGGTTCTCCGGCAGGGCTTCGCCAAGCACTATGGAGGAGGAGGAGGTGTTGGAGGAGGGAGAGGGCTGCGCCAGGGAAGAGGTGCGGCTGCCCTCCCACCCCTCCACTATATATAGGGGCAAGGGGAGAGGGGGAGGCACCCTAGGGTTTCCCCTAGGGGGCGGCGGCCAAGAAGATTGGATCTCCCTAGGGAAAATCCTAGGGAGACTTGCCCCCCAAGCCAAGCAGGTGGAGGATTGCCTCCCAAGCCAGGTGGAGGCGCCCCACTTCCCCAAATAACGTTGGAAAGGGTGTGGGGGGCGCACCACCCCTTAGTAGGCTGGTTTTCCCCTTCCCCTTTGGCCCATGAGGCCCTCCAACACTTGCCGGGGCTCCCGAAACACCTTACGGTCATGCTGGCCATAGCCTGGTACCCCTGGAACACTTCCGGACTCCAATACCCTTTGTCCAATATATCGATCGTCACCGCCGGACCATTCTGGAACTCCTCGTGACGTCCGGGATCACATCCGGGACTCCGAACAACCTTCGATAACCACATACTATTTCCCATAACAACTCTAGCGTCACCGAACCATAAGTGTGTAGACCCTACGGGTTCGGGAACCATGCAGACATGACCGAGACGTTCTCCGGCCAATAACCAACAGCGGGATCTGGATACCCATGTTGGCTCCCACATGTTCCACAATGATCTCATCGGATGAATCACGATGTCGGGGATTCAAACAATCCCGTATACAATTCCCTTTGTCAATCGGTACGTTACTTGCCCGAGATTCGATCGTTGGTATCCCAATACCTCGTACAATCTCGTCACCGGCAAGTCACTTTACTCGTTCCATAATGCATGATCCCGTGACTAACTAGTTAGTCACATTGAGCTCATTATGATGATGCATTACCGAGTGGGCCCAGAGATACCTCTCCGTCACACGGAGTGACAAATCCCAGTCTCGATGCGTGCCAACCCAACAGACACTTTCGGAGATACCCGTAGTGCACCTTTATAGCCACCCAGTTACGTTGTGACATTTGGCACACCCAAAGCATTCCTATGGTATCTGGGAGTTGCACAATCTCATGGTCTAAGGAAATGATACTTGACATTAGAAAAGCTTTTAGCAAACGAACTACACGATCTTGTGCTATGCTTCGGATTGTGTCTTGTCCATCACATCATTCTCCTAATGATGTGATCCCGTTATCAATGACATCCAATGTCCATGGTCAGGAAACCATAACCATCTATTGGTCAACGAGTTAGTCAACTAGAGGCTCACTAGGGACATGTTGTGGTCTATGTATTCACACATGTATTACGGTTTCCGGTTAATACAATTATAGCATGAACAATAGACAATTATCATGAACAAGGAAATATAATAATAACCATTTTATTATTGCTTCTAGGGCATATTTCCAACAGGATATCATCACAAATAAAAGAAAGATACCGGAAGCTGAAATTTCCACCATGCTCGCTAATTACACTTTTAAGGGTGGAATACCAAAGAAACTTGGAGATCCGGGTGTTCCAACTATACCATGCTCTATTAAAAGAAATTATGTTAGAACTGCTTTATGTGATCTTGGAGTCGATGTTAGTGTTATGCCTCTCTCTTTATATCGTAGACTTGAATTGAATAAGTTGACACCTACTAAAATATCTTTACAAATGGCCGATAAATCAACTGCTATACCTGTCGGTATTTGTCAGGATGTGCCTGTTGTGGTTGCAAATTTCACCATCTTAACGGACTTTGTTGTTCTTGATATTCCTGAGGACGATAGTATGTCTATTATCCTTGGTAGACCTTTTCTTAATACTGCAAGGGCTGTTATTGATTGCAACAAAGGCAATATCACTTTTCATGCTAATGGTAATGAGCATACGGTACACTTTCCGAGGAAACAATCTCAAGTTCATAGCATCAATTCTATTGAAAAAGTTCCAACTATCATTTTTGGAGGTTTTGAATTTCCTCTCCCTACTGTCAAGAAAAAGTATGATATTCTTATTGTTGGGGATTTTCATATCCCCGTTGAGGTAACCTAGTGTTATTCAAAATTTCTCTGGTTCCGTGTTATTCGGAATGAGTTTGTTAACAAGACTTGATCAACCTTGTTAGTGGGTTCATTTTGATGATCACGAGATGGATGAAACTAGAAGGCACAACCTTCTGTACCCTCTTTTTACTTTCTGTTATTTAGAATAAATAAAGCAAAAATACCATTATTCGTCTGTTTTCTGAATTATCCGTGCATTAAAAAATAGTTTGAAAATAAAAGTGCTCCAAATGCCCTGCAAATTTAGTATGATTTTTTCTGGAATATTTGAGGATTTTAGGCACTTAAAACACTGCAGGAGGGGCAAGCACCAGGCCACAAGAGAGGAGGGCGCCCCCCCCCCCTGTAGGGCGCGCCCCCTGTCTCGTGGGCCCCTGGTGCCCCCCTGCACTTATGCCAGCACCCACACACTTCATCTTCTACCCAAAAAAATCCCCATCCAGCTCAAGCCCGAGTTCTAGCTCATTTTGCTGCGATTTTCGATCTCTTAGCTCAAAGCTCCATTCACAAAACTGCTTTGGGAGATTGTTGCTTGGTATGTGACTCCTCCATTGGTCCAATTAGTTTTTGTTCTAGTGCATTATTCATTGCAATTTTTTGCTGTATAGGTGACAATGTTCTTGAGCTTGCATGTTAAATTTTTGAGGTCCCAAGCAATTCCAATGCATGATATAGGCTCTAGCCACTTGTAGGAGTAGTTGCTATCAATTTTGTTTAGTTTTATTCACTTTTATTTTGAAGTTACTAAAATTTCAGAAAATTTCAGAAAATGTTAAGGAGGTTCTTTAAAGGCTCTTCTAGCCAAAGCTCTAAGGAAAAACAAGACAAAGAGAAGGAAAAACCCAAGTATAATCTTCCTCGCTTAGCGGAAGTACAGTCATGTGAATGGCCGTGCGAGGATTTCTTGAAAGAAGCTGGAATTCATGAAGACTTTTATGCTTTAATCGGGACTGCAGGCCTCACCGGTTTCATGAACGACCGAATCGATTAGTATCTCTTACTTACCAACACTTTCGTGCAAATTTTTTATTATTATACTAAGAAGTCACCGCCTGCAGTATCATTTCATTTATATGATGAATTCAGAGAAATGTCTTTACATGATTTTTGCACGGTGTGTAGGATACCTTATGAGGGAGAATTAGAGGAACCCCATCGTGAAGATGTGGATGGTTTCGTTAAAACTATTGCTGTAGAAGAGACAAAAAAAAGGCTCTGAGGCAAAAGTATCTAGCATACACTTTCCTGTTTTACGCTACTTTGCCATATTTGCTAGTAGATGCTTGATTGGTCGTGGGAATAGTGGAAACTTGAGCGTTCCAGATATTATTATTCTTCAACATGCTTTGCTGGGAGACAATACTTTTAGTATGGGTGCCGTCGTTGCTAAACGGCTAGCCCTCAATCGTACAAAAGGCCCCATATTTGGAGGTATCTATGCTGCACGTCTTGCTGAACATTTTCAGATACCCATTAGGCACCTTGAGGAGGAGGAGACAAAATTACCTCCTCACATTTTAGATTACAAGAGCATGGTAGCACACAAGTTTATTGTTGACAACGAAGAGAAGATGCTCTTGTACAGACTTAGATTCAATAAGAAACACTTTGAGTTTATTATTTTTCCTGCACCTCTGTTATTTGACTTGCTTGCAGAAAATCGCCTTGTTATGCCGGAAGCGGTGAACAACCATCTAGCCCAAGCTTTTACTCTGGAACCTAAACCTGAGCCGGAACCTGAATTGGACCCTTATCATGCATCAACTGTTCAGTGGGATCCGGAGATGACCAGCCAGTGGTATCCTGATTACACCTCCCACTACACCGAGGAGAGTAGCGGCGGTCTTTGGTATTAGACCAACTTAGGCCAAAAGCCTAAGCTTGGGGGAGTACGTATTTCTCACTAACTTTATATTCATGTTCACACGCTAGTCGTCGGTGCTCATACTCCTTCATTGTATTATCCATGATAGTTTAAATTTCTTTTTCTAGTTTTCTTCTTGTGTGTTTGATAAACCTTAAGAAAAACCCAAAAAATTAGTTAGTTTAATTTCTTTGCTTGTAGTAGAAATTAAAATGAAAACCCAAAAAGATTTCTCGTTCTTCTTTTACTTGTTGGGAGCTTTCCCGTGTAAATAGTTTTATTTTCTTTTCTTTCTTTTGGGGGTCGAGAAGACTACATTGAAAATGCTTAGTGGCTCTTATATGCATGATTGTTTATTTAACTTAGAGCCCATATTACTTGTCTTCTCTCTTGAGTTGAATGCTTGCAGATTTCAGCTCAGTCCAATGCACGTGCACTCTTATTATTATACACATTGTTCGGTCGTGCAAGTGAAAGGCAATAATGACGATATATGATGGACTTATTGAGATGAGAAAAGCTGGTATGAACTCGACGTCTCTTGTTTTTGTAAATATGATGATTCATCGTTCCTGAGTCAGCTATTATGAACTAAACATATTTGCAATGACATTTAGAGATTATAGTTGCTTGTGCCATGCTTGATTAGCTATGAGTTATAATGGTTTACCTTGCATGCCAACATGCTATTAGAATGATTATGATGTGGTATGATGGGATGGTATCCTCCTTTAAATGAATTGAGTGACTAGACTTGGCACATGTTCACGCATGTAGTTGAATCAAATCAATATAGCCTTCATGATATTTATGTTCATGGTAGATTATATCCTACTCATGCTTGTACTCGGTGTAAATTAATTTTAATGCATGTTAACGACTGTTGTCGCTCTCTTAGTTGGTCGCTTCCCAGTCTTTTGCTAGCCTTCACCTGTACTAAGCGGGAATACTGCTTGTGCATCCAAACTCCTTAAACCCCAAAGTTGTTCCATATGAGTCCACTATACCTACCTATATGCGGTATTTACCTGCCGTTCCAAGTAAATTTGTATGTGCCAAAGTCCAAACCTTCAAATGAAATTCTGTTTTGCACGCTCGAGCAGCTCATGTTTCAACTAGGGCTGCCTATATCTTCCATGCTAGGTGGGTTATTCTCAAGAGGAGTGGACTCCGCTCCTCATTCACGAGAAAGGGCCGGTAACCGGGATGCCCAGTCCCATGATCCAGAACGATCAAAGCAAATCAAAATAATTAAACAAAACTCCCCCAGGGCTGTTGTATGTTGGAGGCACTCATTGTTTCGAGCAAGCCATGGATTGATGCTTGTTGGTGGTTGGGGGAGTATAAACCTTTACCATTCTGTTTGGGAACTGCCTATAATGCACGTAGTATGGAAGATACAGCCATCTCATAGTTGTTGTGTTGATAGCAAAAGTATGCCGCTCAAAATGTTATTCAATCTCTATTTTAAAAATCGAGCTCTCGCACCTCTACAAATTCCTGCTTCCCTCTACGAAGGGCCTATCTATTTACTTTTATGTTGAGTCATCACCCTTCTTATTAAAACAACCCACTGGAGAGCACACTGTCATTTGCATTCATTATTATTGGTTTATATTGGGTATGACTTGACTGGATCTCTTTTACCATGAATTACAATGTTTAGTCAGTCCTTGATCTTTAAAGGTGCTCTGCATTTATGTTTTGCGGTCTCAGAAAGGGCTAGCGAGATACCATTTTATTATATCATGTTATGATTATTTTGAGAAAGTGTTGTCATCCGAGTTTTATTATTATGGCTCGCTAGCTGATTATGTTATTGATATGAGTAATTGTGAGACCTATGTGTTATTGTTAGTATGGTTAGTTCATAATATTTGCTGAAACTTGAATGCTGGCTTTTCATGTTTACAACAACAAGAGCAAACAGAGTTTGTAAAAGTTTTTCTTTATCACTTTCAGTTTATCAACTGAATTGGTTGAGGACAAGCAAAGGTTTAAGCTTGGGGGAGTTGATACGTCTCCAACGTATCTACTTTTCCAAACACTTTTGCCCTTGTTTTGGACTCTAACTTGCATGATTTGAAAGAAACTAACCCGAACTGACGCTGTTTTTAGCAGAACTGCCATGATGTTGTCTTATGTGCAGAAAAGAAAAGTTCTCGGAATGTTCTGAAAATCCACGGAGGCACTTTTCAGAATTAATAAGAATTTTTGGTGAAAGAATGAAGGCTAGGGGCCCGCGGGCTGTCCACGAGACAGGGGGTGCCCCCCCTAGGACGCGCCCTCCTATCTCGTGGGCCCCCTGGACACCTCCCGACCTCAACTCCAACTCCATATATACCGTCTCGGGGAGAGAAAAAAATCAAGGAGAAAGTTTCGTCGCGTTTCACGACACGGAGCCGCCACCAAGCCCTAATCTCTCTCGGGAGGGCTGATCTGGAGTCCGTTCAGGGCTCCGGAGAGGGGGATTCGTCGCCGTCGTCATCATCAACCATCCTCCATCACCAATTTCATGATGCTCACCACCGTGCGTGAGTAATTCCATTGTAGGCTTGCTGGACGGTGATGGGTTGGATGAGATTTACCATGTAATTAAGTTAGTTTTGTTAGGGTTTGATCCCTAGTATCCACTATGTTCTGAGATTGATGTTGCTATGACTTTGTTATGCTTAATGCTTGTCACTAGGGCCCGAGTGCCATGATTTCAGATCTAAACCTATTATGTTTTCATGAATATATGTGTGTTCTTGATCCTATCTTGTAAGTCTATAGTCACCTATTATGTGTTATGATCCGACAACCCCAAAGTGACAATAATCGGGATACTTCTCGGTGATGACCGTAGTTTGAGGAGTTCATGTATTCACTATGTGCTAATGCTTTGTTCCGGTTCTCTATTAAAAGGAGGCCTTAATATCCCTTAGTTTCCGTAAGGACCCCGCTGAAAACGGGAGGGTAGGACAAAAGATGTCATGCAAGTTCTTTTCCCTAAGCACGTATGACTATTGACGGAATACATGCCTACATTACATTGATGAATTGGAGCTAGTTCTATATCACCCTATGTTATAACTATTGCATGAGGAATCGCATCCGGCATAATTATCCATCACCGATCCATTGCCTACGAGCTTTTCACATATTGTTCTTCGCTTATTTACTTTTCCATTGCTACTATTATTATCATGCCAATTTTGCTACTAAACACTTTGCTGCAGATACTAAGTTATCCAGATGTGGTTGAATTGACAACTCAACTGCTAATACTCAAGAATATTCTTTGGCTCCCCTTCTATCGAATCAATAAATTTGGGTTGAATACTCTACCCTCGAAAGCTGTTGTGATCCCCTATACTTGTGGGTTATCATTTGTCTGTCCTGAAAGGTTACTGAGAGCGGGCCAATCGTTGATGGTTACAAACAGCAACACGTGCAGGTTAAATTCCTCCTGTCTGTGCTCATCCCACGCACGTACACCGTTTTCATTCCACAGCTATAAAAGTTCTTCAACTAATGGCCTTAGGTACACATCAATGTCGTTGTCGGGTTGCTTAGGGCCTTGGATGAGAACTGGCATCATAATAAACTTCCGCTTCATGCACATCCATGGAGGAAGGTTATACATACATAGAGTCATGGGCCAGGTGTTGTGATTGCTACTCTGCTCCCCGAAAGGATTAATGCCATCCGCGCTTAAACCAAACCATACGTTCCTTGGGTCACGTGCAAACTCAGCCCAGTACTCTCTCTCAATTTTTCTCCACTGCGACCCATCAGCAGGTGCTCTCAACTTCCCGTCTTTCTTACGGTCCTCACTGTGCCATCGCATCAACTTGGCATGCTCTTTGTTTCTGAACAATCGTTTCAACCGTGGTATTATAGGAGCATACCACATCACCTTCGCAGGAACTCTCTTCCTGCGGGGCTCGCCGTCAACATCACCAGGGTCATCTCGTCTGATCTTATACCATAATGCACCGCATACCAGCCATGCGTTCACATCCTCGTACGCACCGCAGTAGAGGATGCAGTCATTAGGGCATGCATGTATCTTCTGCACCTCCAATCCTAGAGGGCATATGACCTTCTTTGCTGCGTATGTACTGTCGGGCAATTCGTTATCCTTTGGAAGCTTCTTCTTCAATATTTTCAGTAGCTTCTCAAATCCTTCGATAGGCACAGCATTCTCTGCCTTCCACTGCAGCAATTCCAGTACGGTACCCAGCTTTGTGTTGCCATCTTTGCAATTGGGGTACAATTCTTTTTTGTGATCCTCTAACATGCGATCGAACTACAGCTTCTCCTTTTGACTTTTGCATTGCGTCCTTGCATCGACAATGATCCGGCGGAGATTATCATCATCGGGCACATCGTCTGGTTCCTCTTGATCTTCAGCAGCTTCCCCCATTGCAGCATCATCGGGCACATCGTCTGGTTCCTCTTGATCTTCAGCAGCTCCCCCCGTTGCAGCATCATCGTATTCAGGGGGCTCATAGTTGTTATCGTCCTCTTCTTCTTTGTTGTCTTCCATCATAACCCCTATTTCTCCATGCCTTGTCCAAACATTATAGTGTGGCATGAAACCCTTGTAAAGCAGGTGGGTGTGAAGGATTTTCCGGTCAGAGTAAGACTTCGTATTCCCACATTTAGGGCATGGACAACACATAAAACCATTCTGCTTGTTTGCCTCAGCCACTTCGAGAAAATTATGCACGCCCTTAATGTACTCGGAGGTGTGTCTGTCACCATACATCCATTGCCGGTTCATCTCCATGCATTATATATAATTATGTGTGTCAAAAGTAAGAAAATCAGAAAGAAGATAAGAACAAGAGGCTCACCATGGTGGTGCCGGCGACGAGATCGGCGTGGGCGATCAACGGCGGTGAAAACGGGGATGGGGCGTGGCGGACCGCTAAATCTAGACAAATCTTGGGAAAAATGGAGCTCCGAGGTCGAGCTTCGACAGGAGAAAGCTTAACTAGTGTGGCTCGGGCATTTCATCGAACACCTCATGTGCATAGGAGGTGAGCTAGAGCACCCAAATGCCCTCCCCTCGCCGGCCAGAAAAAACAGAGCACTGTGGAGTGCTCTGCTGCGGTGATGGGTATATATAGGCAAATTATTTGTCCGGGTTCATGGCAAGAACCGGGACTAAATTCCCCCTTCTATACCGGTTCAAGGCATGAACCGGTACCAATGGCTATGGGCCAAGAGCGCGGCCCATTGGTCCCGGTTCGTGCCTAGAACCAGGACAAATGGATCCAGACGAACCGGGACCAATGCCCACGAGGCCCCGGCCGGCCCCCTGGGCTCATGAACCGGGACTAATGCCCCCCATGGGTCGTTCATGAAGAACCGGGACTAATGGGCTGGCCAGGCCCGAACAAAAGCCCTGTTTTCTACTAGTGTAACCATCTGCCAAACTAACCCGTTTGCTCTGCTTTCACATCTAGTAGAGTTGAAAATTTTGGAACATTGGATAGAGGAAACCACAACTTCATCTGCCCAGGCTATTAGCAACCCTCCACTTGCTCCATCAGATGGGGAATGGGCAAATCCCGAGAAAGAAGCACCACAAATCTCCTTCACCAAATTAAGATCAAACATGGACATTTTGGTTTCTTGCAAACAGATCATAAACACATCATTATGCCTACAAACACACTGACAGCCGCTCTTCTCACCGGGGAGTTAAGCCCCCTGACATTCCACACAAGGAAATTGCCACTAATCAAAGAAACACAAATGACATGGGTACAGGCTGAGACAAACAGTGAACTGAGACTCAGGCGATTGCATTCTTCAGAACATGGGTACAGGTTGAAAGCTATTTCAGGGCATTGATCTAGGAGATGGAGAGGGGATCTTGAAGCAGTCAGCATAGCAGGAGAGGAGATCCGCGGGGTTGGCGACCGGCTCCTCAAATTGGACTCCAATGCGGCGACACATGAGCCGCTTTGCCTAAGTGAGCGACTGAGAGAACATTTTACTGCCCACAAAATCCATAGGAAGAAACGACCGAGAGAGGATCTAGTTAAACGACGACTCACATCTCTTGACGGAACTAACAGTCCAGATTAGACCAAAGAAGAACAAGCGATGGATTCTGGGGAGCTAAGACCTGCGGATGTAGATGACGTCTGGTAGATTGGCCCGGTGCCTTCTTCGAAGTTGCAGGAGCAGCGCCATCTTCGCCTAGACCCGTGTCCAGAAAGGAGGACCTCGAAGTGCAGCCACAAGCCTGGGAGGAGCCGCAAGGCAGGATACGGGGGCTGACGGGGAGGGGCAGGGAGGAGGCCGAAGGGCTGGAAGGAGGAGGCAGGGCGGCGAAACCGGATGGAGGAGAGGGCGGGGCAGGAGCGGAGGGGAGGTGCGCGAGGTTTTGAGAGGATGGCCAGAGAAGAAGACCGGCCGCTCCCGCCGGCGCCATGTGCATACGGATCGAGCAGAGTAGGCATCGAAGAAACCGTGGGCCAAGGCCCAACTGGATCGCAGCCCAGCTAAGCGACCAAGAAATAACGTAGCGGTCAACCGAGCGATAATATTGCAGAGACAAAATTTAGTACCACCTCGAATATGTTTTAAATTCAAACTGAAAGTGTAAATACACAGAAAGAAAGCATATTGTGACGATGAACCCAAGGATTCAATCCGTGCTTTATTATTATAGGAAAGATATTTCTACTCTATTAAAAGGCAAGCAAGCCAGGTTCGCGCCTTGCAAAAGGAACAGTGCACCGCAGAGACACACAAAACTTTTGGTGGATTGGTGCACCGGTGTATTTGTCTTTTGAAAGAGAGCACCGCTGTTTGGGCATTCTTCAACCAACATCGTCTGGCGATGCAACCACTGAACGGTGCAACCACTGAAAAAGGGCGTGTGATTGGTATGCAGTTGCCCTGCGAAGAGTTGCAAACCTTCGTTGTCAGTATTCATCTGAACAATGAAGGCTAGGTTAGACCTCACTGATTTGAGCAAGGCTTTTTTTTGAATGAAAGGGGTTGCCCCCCCCCCCCCCAATTTTATAGATTAAAGCATAACGAAACAAAAGTTCAGCACTGATCGGGAAATAAAAGCTACTACAGGAGACTACTTCACCCTAAGCATGAGGGCAGTAGTTCTCTCCACACGACACTCAATAAACTCCTTAATTACTTATTACAGTACCTATGGGCGAAAGGAAGTAAAGAAAGCGAAGCCAAGATAGTAATCTTCATGGCGAGCATCAACTTCAGCTTCTCTCTCCCCAGCTCATGCGCCCTCCCCACGCTTCCACTAGTAGAAAAGGGGGCAATGGTCCAGACCCGGCCAGCCCATTAGTCCCGGTTCAATCCAGAACCGGGACTAATGGGGGCATTGGACCCGGTTCGTGAGCCCCGGGGGCCGACCGGGCCACGTGGGCCATTGGTCCCAGTTCGTCTGGACCTTTTGGTCCCGGTTGGTGGGACGAACCGGGACCAATGGGCCTCGCTCCTGGCCCACCACCATTGGTCCCGGTTGGTGGAATGAACCGGGACCAAAGGCTGCCCTTTAGTCCCGGTTCAAGCCACCAACCGGGACCAATTAGTTGCCTATATATACCCCTCGCCCGCGAGCAGAGCACTCCCAGTGCTCTGTTTTTCGTGGCCGGCGAGGGGAGAGCTTTGTGGTGCTCTAGCTCACCTCCTATGCACACGAGGTGTTCGATGGAATGCCCGAGCCACACTACTTAAGCTTTCTCCTCTCCAAGCTCGACCTCCAAGCTCCATTTTCCTTAATATTTGTCTAGGTTTAGCGGTCCGTCACGTCCCGTCCCCGTCTTCACCGCCGTCGATCGCCCGCGCCGATCTCGTCGCCGGCACCACCATGGTGAGCCTTTTGTTCTTATCTTCTTTCTGAAAGGAAAAAAATTCTTACTTGTATGTTTATATAGATACTTGTATAATTTTCTTACTTTTATTATTGCATCTTATATAGTGCGATGTTTTTGGTATCCGCCCCCGTCGGCCCTCGTCCTGTCTATGATTCGAATGTGGTATATATTATCTTTTCATAACTATTGGTTCATTTATTTTTTATGACAATTATGCCGACCAACGTGACATAGATTTTATTTATCTAGGAGGTTGTTGAACCGGAAATTCCAACCGACCCTATTGTCGAGAGGTTAAATTTAGTTGAAGAAGAAAACAATTTGTTGAAGGAAAAAAATTAGAAAAATTGAGGAGGAGAAGATGATATTGGAGTTGCATGTTGCGGATGTCGTCGATGATCACAAGATCAAGATGGATGCAATGCGCTTGAAGATTAGAAAGATTAGAAAATATGCTATTCATACCGAGGCTTGGTATCATTATGCCGTTGGATCAGTTGTTACATTGGTTGCGATTATGATCGCATTTGTTTTCGCATTGAAATGTTTTACATAGTTTCAGTGTATGGTTTAATTAATTTAGATGCTCTGCAGAGCTTAGATGAGAACTATGTATGTAATTTGGTTTTAATGTGATGATGAACTTCTATTAATTTGGTCACTTAATTATCTATTCATGATGTTCTGTAATGATTTTTGACACACTTAATTATATATAATGCACGCAGATGAACCGGCAATAAATGTACGGTTCAAGACACACCTCCGAGTACATTAAGGGCGTGCATAATTTTCTCGAAGTGGCTGAGGCAGACAAGCAGAATGATTTTATGTGTTGTCCATGCCCTATATGTGGGAATACGAAGTCTTACTCTGACCGGAAAATCCTCCACACCCACCTGCTTTACAAGGGTTTCATGCCACACTATAATGTTTGGACGAGGCACGGAGAAATAGGGGTTATGATGGAAGACGGCGAATAAGAAGAGTACGATGACAACTATGTGCCCCCTGAATACGGTGATGCTACTGAACATCAAGAGGAACCAGACGATGTACATGATGATGCTGCAACGGGCAAAGCTGCTGAAGATCAAGAGGAACTAGACGATGTGCCCGATGATGATGATCTCCGCCGGGTCATTGTCGATGCAAGGACGCAATGCAAAAGTCAAAAGGAGAAGCTGAAGTTCGATCGCATGTTAGAGGACCGCAAAAAGGGTTATACCCCAATTGCGAAGATGGCAACACAAAGCTCGGTACCGTACTGGAATTGCTGCAGCGGAAGGCAGAGAATGCTGTGCCTGACAAAGGATTTGAGAAGCTACTGAAAATATTGAAGAATAAGCTTCCAAAGGATAACGAATTGCCCGACAGTACATATGCAGCAAAGAAGGTCGTATGCCCTCTAGGATTGGAGGTGCAGAAGATACATGCATGCCCTAATGACTACATCCTCTACCGCGGTGCGTACAAGGATCTGAACGCATGCCCGGTATGCGGTGCATTATGGTATAAGATCAAACGAGATGACCCTGGTGATGTTGACGGCGAGCCCCCCAGGAAGAGGGTTCCTGCGAAGGTGATGTGGTATGCTCCTATAATACCACGGTTGAAACGTCTGTTCAGAAACGGAGAGCATGCCAAGTTGATGCGATGGCACAGTGAGGACCGTAAGAAAGACGGGAAGTTGAGAGCACCCGCTGACGGGTCGCAGTGGAGAAAAATTGAGAGAAAGTACTGGGATGAGTTTGCAAGTGAGACAAGGAACATATGGTTTGCTTTAGGCGCGGATGGCATTAATCCTTTCGGGGAGCAGAGCAGCAATCACAGCACCTGGCCCGTGACTCTATGTATGTATAACCTTTCTCCTTGGATGTGCATGAAGCAGAAGTTCATTATGATGCCAGTTCTCATCCAAGGCCCTAAGCAACCCGGCAACGACATTGATGTGTACCTAAGGCCATTAGTTGAAGAACTTTTACAGCTGTGGAATGGAAACGGTGTACGTACGTGGGATGAGCACAAACAGGAGGAATTTAACCTAAAGGTGTTGCTGTTCGTGACCATCAACGATTGGCCCGCTCTCAGTAACCTTTCAGGACAGACAAACAAGGGATACCACGCATGCACGCACTGTTTACTTGACACCGATAGTATATACCTGGCAAGCTGCAGGAAGAATGTGTACCTGGGCCATCGTCGATTTCTTCCGACCAACCATCAATGTCGAAAGAAAGGCAAGCATTTCAAAGGCAAGGCAGATCACCGGAAGAAGCCGGCCATGCATACCGGTGATCACGTACTTGCTATGGTCAATGATTTACACGTAATCTTTGGAAAGGGTCCCGGCGACTAGCTGTTCCGAGTGACGCTGGGGGACACGCACCCATGTGGAAGAAGAAATCTATATTTTGGGACCTACCCTACTGGAAAGGCCTAGAGGTCCGCTCTTCGATCGACGTGATGCACGTGATGAAGAACCTTTGCGTTAACCTGCTAGGCTTCTTGGGCGTGTATGGGAAGACAAAAGATACAGCTGAGGCACGGGAGGACCTGCAACGTTTGCACGAAAAAGACGGCATGCCTCCAAAGCAGTATGAAGGTCCTGCCAGCTATGCTCTTACCAAAGAAGAGAAGGAAATCTTCTTTGAATGCCTGCTTAGTATGACGGTCCCGACTGGCTTCTCGTCGAATATAAAAGGAATAATAAATATGGCAGAGAAAAAGTTTCAGAACCTAAAGTCTCATGACTGCCACGTGATTATGACGCAACTGCTTCCGGTTGCATTGAGGGGGCTTCTAACGGAAAACGTCCAATTAGCCATTGTGAAGCTATGTGCATTCCTCAATGCAATCTCTCAGAAGGTGATCGATCCAGAAATCAAACCAAAGGAGTGATGTGGTGCAATGTCTTGTTAGTTTCGAGCTGGTGTTCCCACCATCCTTCTTCAATATCATGACGCATGCACGTCCTAGTTCATCTAGTTGACGAGATTGTCATTCTGGGCCCCGTATTTCTACACAATATGTACCCCTTTGAGAGGTTCATGGGAGTCCTAAAGAAATATGTCCATAACCGCGCTAGGCCAGAAGGAAGCATCTCCATGGGCCATCAAACAGAGGATGTCATCGGGTTTTGTGTTGACTTCATTCCTGGCCTAAAGAAGATAGGTCTCCCTAAATCGCGGTATGAGGGGAGACTGACTTGAAAAGGCACACTTGGAAGGGACTCAATAATATGCAGGGACGGATATTCTTGCTCTCAAGCACACTACACAGTTCTACAGAACTCTACCTTGGTGACCCCGTATGTCGATGAACACAAGAACAGTCTGTGCTCCAAACACCCGGGGCAGTGCGACGACTGGATTACATGTGAACACATCAGGACTTTCAGCAGTTGGTTGGAAGCACGTATCAGAGGTGACAACACTGTTTGTGATGAGCTATACTTGTTATCCAAGGGACCATCTTTGACTTTATTGATTTGGAAAGGATACGAGATAAATGGGAATACATTTTACACGATTGACCAAGATCAAAAGAGCACCAACCAAAACAGCGGTGTCCGCTTTGATGCAACAACCGAGAGGGGAAAGGACACATATTATGGTTACATAGTGGACATATGGGAACTTGACTACGGACATGATTTTAAGGTCCCTTTGTTTAAGTGCAAATGGGTCAATCTGTCAGGAGGCGGGGTACAGGTAGACCCACAGTACAGAATGACAACAGTGGATCTGAAAAATTTTGGGTACACTGACGAACCATTCGTCCTAGCCAATGATGTGCCACAGGTTATCTATGTGAAGGACATGTCTACCAGATCAAGAAAGAGAAAAGATAAGGAAGCGAATACATCATACGATGAGCCAAAGTGCCACATAGTTCTTTCAGGAAAAAGGGACATCGTGGGAGTGGAGGACAAGATAGACATGTCTGAAGATTATGAAAAGTTTCATGAAATTCCTCCCTTCAAAGTCAAGGCTGACCCCAGCATTCTGATAAACGATGAAGATTATCCATGGTTACGGCGCAATAAGCAAATGACACAAGCGAAGAAAAAGTGAAAACTTTCTCCCGCAACTATTATGATGATACCATGCCAACTTTGTAACTGACGAGTATGATACCGTTGTCCGTTTTGTACATGCACATGCTATGTGGGTCAATTTATGATACCATGCCAACTTTCAACTTTTTCAGAGTTCATTTGAAATGCTTTAATGTCTTATGGTTTGGCCCTCATAATAATTGAAAGTAGCAACAATAAGTATTTTGAAAATAAATAATTAGTTGTAAGTAGAAACAAAATAAAATAAATAAAGCAAGAAAGAAAACAAAAAACAAAAAAACAGATACGAGTACGGGAAGCCTCTCGTCAAAGATGAAAAATCTCTAACAACGATGATGCGAAGATTCCATACTTGGTACATGAAAACCTGCAGAGAGTTTGGGGGGACGAATACTTTGTATCTGCACATTAAAGAAGAGCACGACCTTGTTGGAAATGATCTGTTGCCTGTTCCATTTGAGGAGTTCTTCGCGTTCTTCAATCAAAAGGCCCTCGATAAATTAACGGTCTTTTGCTACTGCTTGTAAGTACTATTTATATCATTAAGTCTTTATATATAGCTCGGCTCTTTCATTGCATGTATTTATAATTAATTATCCTCAATATATTATGCAGATTGAAGATCGTCGAGTGCAAAAAATGAAATCTATGATATTGGGTTCATTAACACAAATATCATAGATGTATTTCTGGTTTAAAAGGACGTCAAAGAGGCCGAGGACAACTTGCTACAATCGTTGATCAAAAATCAAAACAAAGATACCATACTCTTTCCTTACAACGGCAAGTGAGTGTTACTGATCGTTTGCATATTCGGTTTCCCTTATTACTCGAGCGAGGTTATAGTAATGTAATTGATGAGTTATGCATGCGTGCGCAGGTACCACTATATTCTTCTGGAGATTAAGCTTGAGCGTGGACTAGTAACCGTCTTAGACTCGAGACGGAAAGATCCCAGCACCTATGCGGATATGACTGAAATGCTCAGCAAGTAAGTTCAATCGATCATTATCGCACCATATCGGCAACTTTTTGTTCATTTCCTGATATCTTAAGTAATAATAATTATTTTCTTTGTCTTGCAGGGTTTGGAAACAGTTCACCGCACAAGCTCCGGGACTGCCGAAGGAGCTGCGATATACATACCCGAAAGTAAGTACTACTGGCCTGTGTTTTGATTTTTGGTTTGAGCTTTTTTTCGCCCTAGGCCGAGATGGCCGAATTTCTGCCATTTTCAAAAATTTCGGCTGAAATTTGACCAATTTTTGCCTTCAATTTGACTTAAATTTGACCAAAATTTGCCAAAATTTGAGCAATTTTGACCTAAATATACTTTTCGCCTCAGGCCGAGATGGCCGAAATTTGGCCGAAATCCACTTTTTGCGGCCGAAAATAAAAACACAGCTACTGGCTAGCTAGTTGTGCGCATCTCTCGTTGATTCTATAGCTATACTTTCATCAATGCCATTTATAATGCTTCATTATCAGTTTGATTGACCTCTATTTCTCGTAAAGTGCTTGTGGCAGGAACAAGGGAATGATTTCTGTGGATACTACGTGTGCGAGTTCATCCACACCGCGACTTTGAAAAACAAGCGGGGCTACTCTCAAAGACAATATGAAGTGCGTAAGCAATTAATAATATTCACAATTTCATTTTATTACACCATTATTTCTGTTGAGTTTCATTCATATATATGTATTAGTTAACCCCATTCTTCAAATTAGACGTGGCAGATGCGGAATGAACTCCTAGAACCAGATCGCATGAAAGCAATTCAAGAGGAATTGGCGATATTCTTTCTTGACCACGTCATCAATAAAGCCGGAGAATACCATGTGGAACTTGATTTCAAATGCTAGGGGACTGTAATTGAGAGCTCTTATATATTGTACATGTATGTAGCCAGTAGCGTCGGACATACATGATACGAAAACTTGTTGTTCGACCAATCTCTCCGAGAAGGAGAGGTCGATCGATCATTTCTCTCGGTATGCATGACGAATTTCTGTACTCGATGGTTCCCTTCATTTTCTTACTAGCTAGCGTGTCGAGGGCTATATGTATAAAGTACGTAGCATCGACCAAGCACGAACATAAGAGAGGACACTTCTCTCTATTAATTAGCTAGCTACCACAATATATGAAACACCTAAATTAACCCCCAAAACCCCCAACCCCCCCCCCCTTAAAAAAAACAAAAACCCCAGCCACTGGAATGCTGCCGCGTGGATGCCTTTTGGTCCCGGTTGGCGCCACCAACCGGGACTAAAGGCCCCCCTGCCTGGGCTCGGCGCACCGGCCACGTGGAGGACCATCTGTTCCGGTTCGTGTTAGAACCGGGACTAAAGGGGGAAGGCATTAGTAACGACCTATTAGTCCCGGTTCATGAACCGGGACTAAAGGCCCTTACGAACCGGGTCTAATAGGTGTTTTTCTACTAGTGTTCATTTCCATGCGATTTGCATCAGCTCTCCAGGCCGCTTGTCCAACAGAAGAATGCATTGTTGAAGCAGTGTTGCTTGAGCACCGTCGGAGAGAACTTTCCACTGTTGCAAATAGCAACGTAGTTTTGCAAGAATGCAGTTCACGTTTCTCCATTTCTGCCCCTGAAAACAAAATTTGTTCCTTAGTCTCCACAAGCTCCACAAGGTAGCAGCAATTACCATATTAAGTACAGGTTTTTTTGTGTGCACATGCAAGGCAAAGATACTTTCAAAATTAGCTATTCTATCAATCCCAAAGAAGTCAGATACAAAGTTCCGAACATGTTGAGCAACCACATATATTCGAATAGTAGATGTTGAACAGTTTCAAACTCAGCACAGAAGGGACAGGAAGGGTCTACCACATCTCTCCTTTTAGCAAGATTATCTCTAGTTAGAATTTTTTTTATGAGCACACAGCCACAAGAACACATGAATTTTTTGAGGGCAAAGAATTTTCCAAAGGTCATCTCTGATAGCAGAAGCTATCCCCCCCAAAGTTAGTGTGTTGATAGAAGGATTTTACTGAATATATACCATTAGTTTCCAAGGACCAAATAGGCATATCAGAGTTAGCTGTCAGAGTGCACTGTTGGACAGTATTCAGCAGCTATTTCCATCTATCTAAGCCACCTTGATCAACACATCTCCTAAAGGTTAACTTAAGATCGTTTCCGTCCCACACCTGAGCTACAGTACACTCAGTTTGGTTACAGATGCGAAAAAGATCCCAAAATTGTACCTTCAAGGAACACTCCCCTATCCAGTTTGAGCAAGGGTTTTGTCCTGTCTGCCTGCCAACACTAGTTCCACTCAACAGAAGATCCCAGAGTTATTCTAAAAAAAGATCCCAGAGTTTCAGCTTCTTAAGTGCAGGGACAGCTTGTTTTAGCATGTCCTCTGCACGAGTGCAATGTAGTTTCACTTCAGAAAATGGAAGTGTTTTTATCCTCAATATTTGCATTATGTGTATTCCTTTTTCTTTCAAAGAATCGACAGGAGCACTGTCTTTTCATTTCAGACGAAAAAGAGGGTTTATGTACAGAGGGACCAAGTTTTTTCAAAAAACTTGGCAAAAACCTGAAGGGACCAACAGAGAGGGTACAACCCAACTAATATCGGACGCAACTTGGACCCGGCCAAAAGCCAGGGCCCTCTGCTTGATATCTTCGAAGGCCAGTGCCGCCACCTCGATGTGGGTGAGACGTGTCCAGTTGGGAAGACGACTATTGCGCTCCTTCCAGATATTCCATATTGTGTAGATGAAGTGTCCGCAACGACGATGTTGGTCGTCCTTGGACAAAGGAGCCATGAACATATCCCACCAGTACGAGATCCCCACGGGAGGTGGGAGCGAGGGCGTTCTCGCAATGGCCTCGACGACCCAGTTCTGGATGTGGGACCAGACTGCAATGACAAAAGGGCAGTCCTCGCTGAGATGAGCGCATCCCCAAGACAAAGAGGGCAGCGTGGGTCATGCGGCCAGCCCCTAATGGCGAGCATGTCAGCGGTAAGGATCCTTCCATGGAGCACGAGCCGGGAAAGGACTTGCACTCCAGTTCCGCGTCCACCTCCCAAATTTGACCGGGCAGAACATGGGGAAGGATCCGAAGAACTGAGTTGTGTAAGCCGAAGCAGTGGAGTAGATGCTATTGGAGGTCCATTTCTAGGAGATGAAGTCTTTCCGGTCCGGGATCAACGTAACTTGGGAGGTCATCAAGGTAAGGGAGATGAACTCAAGAAACTCGGCCAGGAGGTCAGCGACGCATTATGCGTATTCTAAAAATGCATGTGGCAGCCTTCACATTAAGAAATAAAACTTTAATCTTGCTACAAAGCAAAAGATTGAAAATATGAACGCTCAGAAACCTAACAATTTATAAAATTGCTTGCTCAAAAGCTTAACACTGGACAAAAATGCTTGCTCAAAGCCTAACACAGGACAGAACCGCCTGCTGAGAAGCCTAACACTGGACAACTTCTTGTGATGTGTTTGTGTAGTACGCTTATGGCCGAAGCCAATTGGCACATGAGTGTAGCACTTGCAAATGAATGGAATTTTTCTTGCCAAAAGCAACATCATTTGTAACTAGTCTGATAGATAGATTAAATAAAGCATCATTGTTGTCTCGACTAAGATAAGAGATCTTAATGATGGCCATTACTCTGTTGCATCGGCCTACTAGGTCCAATTCAGGGGCTTAGTTGACACAGACCTTGTCCAGACGGTTTGAAAGAATGGGGACCCTCCAAAATGTAAGTTCTTTGCTTGGCTGATTATTAATAATAGGATTTGGACCACGGATCGACTACAATGACGAGGATGGCCTAATCGCAACATTTGCCCCTCTGTAAGCAAGTCCGGGAATTAGCGGCTCATCTACTCTTCCATCGTAGATACACAACTAGAGTTTGGGTAATGATCAAAGTTTGGCTTGGCCTTCATGATGTGAACCTCCTGGAGTGGGTCAATTAAGGATTGGTGGAGTCTCAACCCAACCAGAAAGATGCAATCTCGAAGACCGCTCATCTCGCTAATGCTACTCATTTCATGGGAGATGTGGAAGGTAAGGCATGCAAATGTCTTCTGAAATATTGCGATGCTGGTCGGAGTTATTGTCACAAAGATCAAAGAGGGGTGTGGTTTGTGGGGTCTCTCTGGGGCGAAACATTTGCATTAGTTGATTCCGCATTCAGCCTTTGGCCATAAACTCTCGAAACCTCTTCTTTATCCAATAAAAATGGCAAATCTTTTGCCTACTTTTAAAAAAATAGAAGCTAGAACAAGTATCCCTTGGCACATTCGTTCCACTAAAATATTCCTTGATAGTATAAATTCTTGATACATGAAGAAAATGAAAAATTTATTTTAGAATAATTTTAGACGTAAACTTGACCCATGTAGCTTAAAGCCAATTACATCAAGTGCATGAAAGAAATCTGAAAAAGTGCGAGGGTCTCACTAAAACAAACCGAGGTCCCAACTTGGCTGCACGTCTGCATCATTTAGAACTTTTTTCATTCCATTCCGCTAATTCTTTCTTTTTATCATTTACCTATTCGAGGACGAGCACTCAAGCAGGAATTAAGCTTGGGGATGTTGATACGTCTCCAACATATCCATAATTTATCAAATGTTCATGCCATGTTTGCAATAATTTTATATGGTTTTGGTATGATTTTATTAGAACTAACCCGGACTGACGCTGTTTTTAGCAAAACTACCGTGGTATCATTTTTTGTGTAGAAATAAAAGTTCTCGGAATGGGCTAAACATTTACGGTGATTTTTTATGGACCAAAAGAGACCCCCAAAGCACCGGAGCTGGGCTAGGAAGTGTCCGAGGAGGCCACACACCTGGGGGGCGCCCACCCCCTAGGGCATGCCTCCCGAGTTTGTGGGCCCCTTGGGCAACCCCCTGACTTGTTTCCAACGCTGAAAATTCTTATAAATATGGGAACCCAACCCTAGATCGGAAGTTCCGCCGTCGCAAACCTCTGTAGCCATGAAAAACCAATCGGGAGCCAATTCTGACACCCTGTCGGAGGGGGAAATCATCATTGGAGGCCATCTTCATCATCCCGACGGCCTCCATGATGAGGAGGGAGTAGTTCATCCTCGGGGTTGGGGTATGTACCAGTAGCTATGTGTTTGATCTCTCTCTCTCTCTCTCTCACTCTCTCTCTCTCTCTCGTGTTCTTGATTTGTCATGATCTTGATGTACCGCGAGCTTTGTTATTATAATTGGATCATATGGTGCTTCTTTCCTCTCTATCTCTTATTGTGATGGATTGAGTTTTGCTCTTTGAGGTTTCGTTATGTTGGATTGAGTATTGGATTTGAGAATACTTGATATATGTCTTGCGATGGGATATCTGTGGTGACAATGGGATGCTCTATTGATTCACTTGATGTATGTTTTGGCACTCAACTCACGGATTCCCGAGGTGACATTAGGGTAATCTATGCATAAGGGTTTATGCACGTTTTCGTCCTACGTTCTCCGATAGAAACTTTGGAGTGACTCTTTGTTGCACGTTGATGGATTATTATGTGATCCAAATTTGTTATCATTGTTGAGAGAATTTAGACTAGTGAAAGTATGAATCCTAGGCCTTGTTTCCAAGCATTTTAATACCGTTTTTGCTCACTTTTGTTACTAGTTACCTTGTTGTTTTATATTTTCAGATTACAAAAACCTACATCCACTATCCATAGTTATATATTACCATTGTATTGGGTGTGTTGAGGACACAAGAGACTCTTTGTTATTTGGTTGCAGGGTTGTTTGAGAGAGACCATCTTCATCCTATGCCTCCCACGGATTGATAAACCTTAGGTCATCCACTTGAGGAAAAATTGCTATTGTCCTACAAAATTCTGCGCTTGGAGGTCCAACACGAGTCTACAAGAAGAAGATTGTGTAGTAGACATCACCTTCATGATGTGAACCTCCTGGAGTGGGTCAGTTAGAGATTGGTGGAGCCTCAACGCAACCAGAAAGACGTAATCCTGATGGCCGCTCACCTCCCTGATGCTACTCCTTTCATGGGAGATATGGAAAAAAGGAATGCAAGGGTCTTCCGAAATTTTGCAGGGCCGGTCGGAGTTATTGTCACAAAGATCAAAGAGGAGTGTGGTTTGTGTGGTCTCGCTGGGGCAAAACATTTGCATATGTTGGTGCCACGTTCAGCCTTGGCCATAAACTCTAGAAGCTTCTTCGTTTCAAAAAAATAGAAGTTGCAACAAGTATCCCTTGACACATTCGTCCCACCAAAATATTCCTGAATAGTATAAATTCTTGACACAGGAAGCAAATGAAAATTTTATTTTAAAATAATTTTAGACGTAAACTTGACCCATGTAGCTTAAAGCCAATTACATAAAGTGCACCACATAAACCTGAAAAGTGCGAGGGTCCCACTGAAACAAACCGAGGTCCCAACTTAGCTGCACATCCGCAGCATTTAGAACTTTTTTCATTCCATTCCGCTAAATGTTGACCAATAAGGGCCTTGCAAAAATTCACATGTTGGTTTTCTATTTCAATAATCGCATAAACAATACCATTAGCATGATAAAGGATATTATAACATAACATTAAAACATGGCAGAGCAGGGATGAAGGAACAAGAAGATGAACAATTGTCGGAACTGGTGGAATAGGGTTTGTAAGAAAATGGGGATGTAGGATACGCACAGGTAGACACATGTATAAGCAAGGCTGCAGAAGTATTTGTACATAATAAACGCGTATATTGTTTCGTATCCAGACAGTTAAGAATTTTCATCCATTTTTCAAACATTTTTCTCTCGGATGGCTGCAGGCATTCCGGTAGGCGCGTGCCCCTGCGCATTTTCGCGGTTTTTGGTAGCCTTTCCGTCTATATTGAAAGCGTACGAGTGCGCCGGAGCACACTGTTCGTTCTTATTGTACGCTCATCTGTCGACGGAGAATCGTATCATCCTTGACAGGGCGACGGAAGAGTGATCGATCGGCATAAATGAAGCATACCCTTTTATCGCCCGTTCATATGCAGCTATCATGATCGTCCCATGTTCCGTTGTTCCCTCTGCAGCGCCGCAGCGGAATGTCAAGTGGCCCGAGCCGAGGCGTACCGCATCGTCTCCCCTAGCCGATGATAGTATCCCACTAGCTGTTGGGGTGCACTTTTGGTGCGCCTCTTGAGTGGCATATGGGCGGTGCATAGGGGGGCGCCCCTTCCAGCTTCCTTTTTGATAATTTTGGTTGCACATGTACGTGCAAGCTCTTTATATTTAAACTACTTTGTATACACTTTTTCAAAATATAAATTTTTTCCATATAGATATAGTAATATCGGCAGCAATAACAAGAGACTGGAAGTGGTGTTCTAGTATTGTAGTGTGAGTAAAATCATAAGACCTCATACTGTTTTTCATTATTACATATTTTGTTAAAGACTTGGTACTGGTGCTCCTTCAGCAATGGCCAACTTGCCTATCCCCCTGTCTCCCAGCGTGACCTCTAAGGTACACGTCGGGGACAGCCTCTTTGAGGAAGATGCGGGCACCGGGGACGACCTCCTCCAGGCGCGACTGCTCCCCTCCTTCGTTTGAATCCTTGCCTCCAGACGCAACACACGTTCAAAGACCTGATTCACATTTCAAATAGCAAAACTAAGATAACAATTTCCTTACGATAGTTAACATCAACTTCCCTTCAAAATTCTTTGAAAGCTTCTATCATTTGGTAGAAAGATAAATAAATATAGCCAGGTCTAAGTTTACAGCAGGATCATGACATCATGGTATGCTAGGTAGCTACATATAACCATGAACCACCTTTCAATATTAACTTTTTATGAACCAAGGCCCTGTTCGGTATACCGGTGAAGAAACCAGAGGAACATGAAAATGTGCAGGGATAGAGTTTGTTGAACATTGTAATCCTGCAGTTCGCAAAACAGAGAAGGAGATGTGTTCGGTTCAGAGGAAATCATTGGAGATGAGTGGTACTATTAGTGCAGTAATATAAAGTATTTATTGGGCCACCGAGTTGTCTAATCACTGCATGCTGGTTCGTCTACTCTTACACTGATGTGGAAAAATGTTTTTATATTCGTCTTGTACTGTGTTGCCTCGAGCCTCCGCCCAAAAAAGAGGCTAGACTAGATTTTTGTATCCCTGTGAAATGGACACTGTTGACACACCTTTCCACAGGAACACTGTAGCTGATTCCTTTGATCTGAACGCCATCGAAGGAAATAAAAACTACGGAATGAAAAATCCTCTGGAAAGCTAAGCAATCCCATGAAGCGAACACACCCTAAGCAGAAATAAATAAGCAGTTTCTTAGGAGGGAGAGCGCCTCGTCGCCTCCCCACCTTCCCTCTCCTGTACCTATCGCTCGCCACCGCTCCTCCCTTCCAGCTGTGCCTGCCTCTATGAGCTCTTGTCTCTCCCCAGCCGGCGACGCCCCTGACCCTCCCCAGCCGGCGACGACCACTCATCTCCGACGAGCCGCCGTGGCGTGCCCTCCTCCCCCTGCTTGAGTCAGATCCGGCCACCCCAGCCCCGGATCCGGACACCCCGGGCTCGCATCTGGCCTCCACCGCCCACCTGGATCCCTCCTCGTCATAGGACACCACCAGCAGGCGGTGGTCGCAAACATGCCGAGACCGCCGTCTCTACATCCACACGTGGAGTGGAGGTCGCTCTCGCCAGGACACCACCAACCCGAGGAGGCAGAGGTGCCGTTCGTCCCCCTGACTGGCATCGCTTCCCCCTGAACTTCGGGCTGCTCGATGCTGTGCTGCTCCCCGTGATTTGCCTCCTCTGCATGCGACTTGCCTCCTCTCCGATCTGGTGAGGCTGTGCTGCTCCCCGTCCCCTGTTTCCATCTCTCCCTCCCTCACTTGTGTATGAAGTGGCGGCCATTGTGTTTAATAATTGTAACAATGGTAGTCTAGTAGAAATTTTGATCAAATTGGATCTTTCATATGCTTATAGAACTTTCCTATGAACATTCAACGGGATTTTAGCATGGCTGTTGTTGGCACTTCGTATTAATACTATGTAATTAGTGTATGTATGAACTATATGTCAAAACGACAGTGATTTCTAGCACCTAATGTGAAAAGGAGCACTTCCCTGAATGGTGGGAATTTTGGCACCTCGTTAGCTAATACTAGCAGTTAGTCATCTGGCACTTTCATGTATGATCTGGAGCTTTGTTAGTTGTTACTAAAACTTGCACTTTATAATTGATATTAGCTGAACCCCCTAATTGTCTCCTGTCTCTTCTTGTGCCTTCTGATCTAGTGAAGGATACACCATCGCCAGCCATGTAACTGTCATCGTTAGATGGTTAGTGCCCATGCTCTCCCCGCATATAGCCTCAATGAATTGATGTGTATTACAGTATTGCCGTTAATGGGTTGCTGATGTGTTTGGTTCGTCGGGGATCCTGTCTATGTTAGCTCGGTGCAGAATTAAATGCTTCACATTTAAAGATTCTAGATATATCTTAATTTCTGTTTTTGTTGTTTTACAGAAATATTTGCCGATATGGAAATTGCAGGAACCTTGTGCAACTAATATACTTTCCCGTCATGAAAAATCCTTCTCTCAGTTCATCCAGTGTCAACTATGTAGATCATATATGGATGTTGCAGGTAAGAACCTTGTTGTAAGTAATCATCAATGCTAATTTATTCTTCAAGTTTTATGATGAGCGAGCATGTATTTGCTAATCACTTACAAACATTTGTTCTATTATAGAATAGCCTTGTTTTTGTAACATGTACTTGTTTGATTTGCAATTCTTAGGGTCTGCTAGGTGATATATTAAAATGACCTTTTTTATTGTAGTTTCATGCGAGCCTTGTAAAGTTCACTTCATCTACGGATTTACAGTTCGTGAATCCAAGGGATCCACTGTAGTGCATAAAGCATCAGATCCTGAATTGATATGTGAGGTAACTTCCAGAAGGTTTAGTTGCTTCTGTATCATTTGTACAGCCGAGTAAACAACATTGAATCTACGAATTTACAGTTATCCAAGTGCTGGATCTTTCTTGAGAGATATCACTGTAAAAACCAAGTACTCATTGATTATTTTGGTTCTCTTTCTGCCTTTTCAAGGCATAAAAAAGAAAAGGCAATGGTCATGCAACTGTGGTGGCATGGACAGTATTTAATTTATATACGTGGGAAAAAACATTATGTGAACCTCTTTTTTTTCTGGAATGTAGAACATAATAAGAATAACTTGCCGAAAAAGGGTTTCCCCCCGCTTTGTATTCCAAAGCAAACCACCATTGACACATCGCAATGCTGGGGCGAGCAGCACATCAAGCCCAAAGAAAGAGAAGAAGAAAGGAAGAAAAAACTAAAAAACGACAAAGATACAAGATACCAAAGGAGCCACTAACAAGACCCGAATGCACCAAGCACAAGCTTGAACATCGAAGCCCTCGGCGAACAGGAGCCAACACACGCCGCGGCGGAGCCGAGGTAGATTCGCTGCAGGAGGATTGTCACGCTCCGTCAACCCCCTTGAGCTAAGCCATCCGGTCCGCCATCCGTCTCTACCTCCCAAGAGAGCCCCTTGCCCTCTAGCCCTGGATCGGAGGACACTACGCCATTGACAGGCAGAGTTGCTCACCCCGTTGACAGGCAGAGTTGCTCACCCCTGAGCTCGCATGACCAGGACCAACAGGTTGCCGGGAGGGGACGACAAACACAACTACCGCACCAGGCAGCCGCACCACTGAGCATCGCTAACGCCGCGCGCCAGCGCCAACTTCAACCGCAACTGGCCGAGCATGGACACCACTGACGATATCCGGCAGCCACCCCCCGTGCCAAGGCCTCGACCACCACTCCGCCGCACCAAGGTGGTGTCTTCAAGAAGAAAAACGACACCGGAGCGCCGTCACCACCCAATCCGGAGATTTGGGGCTTTCACCCAGGACGAGGAAGGAAGGGCGAGGGGGGGATTGCGAAGCCGCCTTCAAGAAGGGGAACGGCGCTGGAGCGCTGCCGGCAACGTGGCCACAGCGAACAGCCAAGGGGTTTCCCCCAATCCATCCCCCGAGAGGAAGCACCATCGCCAGATCTGCTCCAAGGACAAACGAGGAAGCCCCAGGAGCCAGCCACGCTCGCCGCCGATCCGCCGCCCATGCGGCCAGGAGCGGCGCTCCCCGCATCTGCATCAGCCACCCGCCGAAGGGGGGCCGACGCGCTCCACCAGTGGCCGCCGCCACCACGCCAGGCGCAACCGCGCGGAACAGAGCACACCGAGCCCAACCCGCCGCCGCCAGGCACCGGCCCCGCCACCGCCGCCTGCCGCCGCGCTGTCACGCTCTCGGCCAGCGCCACACCGCCGCCTGCTGACCCCGACCCGCGTCAGCCCTAACGAGCAGGGGAAGGAAGGTCCCACCGCCGCCGAGGCTGACCGGGCTCCGCCCGTCAGCGCGAGCCGGCGGCGGCGAGGGAGGAGTCGAGGAGGAGGGGGCCTGCGACCGGCGGCTAGGGTTTCCCTTCCGCGTCGCTCGCGGGAGCGACCGGGAGGGGAGGGGAGGGGGCAAGGTTCCATTCAAAATGAATGATCACCATAGGAATAACTTCCAAGACCAGATTTGTTTTCCTACAGTTTTCGGTCAACTTTGGGGGCTTATCTCAACCCTAGTAATCTGAATATATGTATATGTCTTTTCACTGATATCTTTTTCCTCTTTGTAATTGATCAACAGGTAGATGCCCATGAGTCTGGCAACAGTTTCTGAGAAGGGGACTATGATTTGAGTATATGTTGTGGCACACACAACTAAGGGAACATTATTGATCTTTGTTCTACAACCATGATAACTCTGCCATTTTGACTGATCTTTGTTCTACAACATTATTGATCTTTGACTGATCTACTCACCTTGTGCAACCATTTTCTTCACTCGTCTTGAAGACCATACAAGTTCAGTTTTCAATTTATATTGTATTCACCTAGAAAGGCTACAAAGTAAAGATGCTAACTTAGGATGATCTTTTCATCTGTACCTAGTGTGTTGCACATATCTTACTTGTCGAAATGATCTGTTACTAGGTTTGTAACATAAATGTGAAGCATATATGTTGAATGTTTGATATGAATGGATTTCAATGCTAAGTTAAGATGTCGGCTCATGTCTGCAGTAATGTAAAAGAAATAAATAGTATCCCCATGTAGTTATTTTTTTTTTTTGGAATACATTTAAGGGCAGATGGACTGCCAGGAGCTGTAAGAATCACCGACAAATTATCTGCCAGGAATACTTAGATCTGCCGGGAAAGATAGCCTGCTGGAAAAGCAGCATCTGCAGGGAAAAGAACTATATGCCGGGAATAAAACGCAGATGGAGGGCACATTAACTGTAGGAAATTCTAGTATCTATCGGGAAAGACATTTCTCGACAGGACTTTCTAGGGCGGTTTGCATCTGTCGGGGAAAGTCTTTCCTGGCAGATTACTTGCCCCATAAAGGACCTTTTACCGGCAGTTTTTCTGCCCTTAACTAAGCTGTCATGGTGTAGTAGCTTAGGGTTTAGGGTTTAGGATGCGGGTTTGTGGGGCAGATGTGGGTCGAAACCCTATCCCCCCGCCGCCGCGTTTCCCCCCGATTCCCCACCGTGCCACTCGATTTCTCGCCGCCGGCAAGCCTGCGAAAGACGACTCTGGGGATGAGGCGGAGCGCCGCTGCGCCAGATCTAACGCCGCGCACAAGCGGGGGCCACGTCGGTGGTTGAACCGCGGTAGCCGGCCGCTGCTAGCGTTCGACCGCCGCGAGCTTGACGACTTTGACCGCGAGCTCGCTCGCCGCCACCACGCCTCTTCTGGCAACTGGTCCGCGGGGAGCTCATCTGCGGGCGCATCGAGCTCGTGGCTCATTCTGGTGAAGAGCGAGCCGGAGGAGGAGCTCTTGCCTCGCGCCATGCCCGATGCGCCGCCACGCCGAGGCGCCATCGGGCACAAGGACTACCTCTCCCCGGGCAGGAGGAGCTCCTCGAGCGCGTCGTCCTCGAGCGGTCAGCGAGGGAGCAGGAGGAGATGGAAGAGCACATCCGGCGTGAGCTCGAGTATGAGCTGTTGGAAATATGCCCTAGAGGCAATAATAAAAGTATTATTATATTTCATTGTTCATGATAATTGTCTTTTATTCATGCTATAACTGTATTATCCGGAAATCGTAATACACGTGTGAATACATAGACCACAATATGTCCCTAGTGAGCCTCTAGTTGACTAGCTCGTTGTGATCAACAGATAGTCATGGTTTCCTGACTATGGACATTGGATGTCATTGATAACGGGATCACATCATTAGGAGAATGATGTGATGGACAAGACCCAATCCTAAGCATAGCACAAAGATCGTGTAGTTCGTTTGCTAGAGCTTTACCAATGTCAAGTATCTCTTCCTTCGACCATGAGATCGTGTAACTCCCGGATACCGTAGGAGTGCCTTGGGTGTATCAAACGTCACAACGTAACTGGGTGACTATAAAGGTGCATTACAGGTATCTCCGAAAGTATCTGTTGGGTTGACACGGATCGAGACTGGGATTTGTCACTCCGTATGACGGAGAGGTATCTCTGGGCCCACTCGGTAATGCATCATCATAATGAGCTCAAGGTGACCAAGGTGTTGGCCACGGGATCATGCATTACGGTACGAGTAAAGTGACTTGCCGGTAACGAGACTGAACAAGGTATTGGGATACCGACGATCGAGTCTCGGGCAAGTAACGTACCGATTGACAAAGGAAATTGTATACAGGGTTTTGATCGAATCCTCGACATCATGGTTCAACCGATGAAATCATCGAGGAGCATGTGGGAGCCAACATGGGTATCCAGATCCCGCTGTTGGTTATTGCCCGAGAGTCGTCTCGGTCATGTCTGCGTGTCTCCCGAACCCGTAGGGTCTACACACTTAAGGTTCGGTGACGCTAGGGTTATTAGGAAGACTAGTATGTGACTACCGAATGTTGTTCGGAGTCCTGGATGAGATCCCGGACGTCACGAGGAGTTCCGGAATGGTCCGGAGGTGAAGTTTTATATATGGGAAGTTGTCATACGGACACCGGAAAGTTTCCGGGGGTTATCGGTATTGTACCGGGGCCACCGGAGGGGTTCCGGGGGTCCACCGGGAGGGGCCACCCCTCCCGGAGGGACACATGGGCCGCAAAGGGGAGGGAGCCAGCCCCTGGAGGGCTGGGCGCGCCCCCCACCTTGGGCCCATGCGCCTAGGGTTGGGGGGGAAACCCTGAGGGGGGCGCCCCCCTTGCTTGGGGGGGCAAGCCTCCCCTCCCTGGCCGCCGCCCCCCCTCTAGATCCCATCTAGAGGGGTCGGCCCCCCTTGCCCCTTCCCCTATAAATAGAGGGGTGGGGGGAGGGCTGCTGTACCCATCTCCAAGGCACAGCCCCTCCCCTCCCCAACACCTCTCCTCCTTCGTAAGCGCTTGGCGAAGCCCTATCGGAGTACTGCTGCACCAACACCACCACGTCGTCGTGCTGCCGTTGGAGCGAGCTTCCTCAACCTCTCCTTCCCCCTTGCTGGATCAAGGAGGAGACGTCTCCCGTCCCGTACGTGTGTTGAACGCGGAGGTGCTGTCCGTTCAGCACTTGGACATCGGTGATCTGAATCACGTCGAGTACGACTCCATCATCACCTTGCAAGCTTCCGCACGCGATCTACAAGTGGTATGTAGATGCAAACTCTCTCCCATGACTCGTTGCTTAGATGAACTCATAGATGGATCTTGGTGAAACCGTAGAAAAAATTTTAATTTTCTGCAACGTTCCCCAACAGTGGCATCATGAGCTAGGTCTATGCGTAGTTCTCTAATGCACGAGTAGAACACAATTTTGTTGTGGGCGTGGATCTTGTCAACTTACTTGCCTCTACTAGTCTTTTCTTGCTTCAACGGTATTGTGGGATGAAGCGGCCCGGACCAACCTTACACGTACGCTTACGTGAGACCGGTTCCACCGATTGACATGCACTAGTTGCATAAGGTGGCTGGCGGGTGTCTGTCTCTCCCACTTTAGTTGGAGCGGATTCGATGAACAGGGCCCTTATGAAGGGTAAATAGAAGTTGACAAAATCACGTTGTGGTTATTCATAGGTAAGAAAACGTTCTTGCTAGAACCCAATTGCAGCCACGTAAAAGATGCAACAACAATTAGAAGACGTCTAACTTGTTTTTGCAGCGATTGATCATGTGATGTGATATGGCCAGAAGTTGTGATGAATGATGAATTGTGATGTATGAGATCATGTTCTTGTAATAGGATTCACGACTTGCATGTCGATGAGTATGACAACCGGCAGGAGCCATAGGAGTTGTCTTTATTTTTGTATGACCTGCGTGTCATTGAAGAACGCCATGTAAACTACTTTACTTTATTGCTAAACGCGTTAGCCATAGAAGTAGAAGTAGTCGTTGGCGTGACAACTTCATGAAGACACGATGATGGAGATCATGATGATGGAGATCATGGTGTCAAGCCGGTGACAAGATGATCATGGAGCCCCGAAGATGGAGATCAATGGAGCTGTATGATATTGGCCATATCATGTCACAACTATATATAATTGCATGTGATGTTTATTATGTTTATGCATCTTGTTTACTTAGGACGACGGTAGTAAATAAGATGATCCCTTACAAAAATTTCAAGAAGTGTTCTCCCCTAACTGTGCACCGTTGCTACAGTTCGTCGCTTCTAAGCACCACGTGATGATCGGGTGTGATGGATTCTTACGTTCACATACAACGGGTGTAAGACAGTTTTACACAGCGAAAACACTTAGGGTTAACTTGACGAGCCTAGCATGTACAGACATGGCCTCGGAACACGGAGACCGAAAGGTCGAACACGAGTCGTATGGAAGATACGATCAACATGAAGATGTTCACCGACGATGACTAGTCCGTCTCACGTGATGATCGGACACGGGCTAGTCGACTCGGATCGTGTAACACTTAGATGACTAGAGGGATGTCTAATCTAAGTGGGAGTTCATAATTTGATTAGAACTTTATTATCATGAACTTAGTCTAAAACATTTGAAAATATGTCTTGTAGATCAAATGGCCAACGCTAATGTCAACATGAACTTCAACGCGTTCCTAGAGAAAACCAAGCTGAAAGATGATGGCAGCAACTATACGGACTGGGTCCGGAACCTGAGGATCATCCTCATAGCTGCCAAGAAACAATATGTCCTAGAAGCACCGTTAGGTGACCCACCTGCTCTCCCAGCACTGCAAGACGATTTGAACGTTTGGCAAACTCGTGCTGATGATTACTCCCTCGTTCAGTGCGGCATGCTTTACAGCTTAGAACCGGGGCTCCAAAAGCGTTTTGAGCATCACGGAGCATATGAGATGTTCGAAGAGCTGAAACTAGTTTTCCAAGCTCATGCCCGGGTCGAGAGATATGATGTCTCCGACAAGTTCTACTGTTGTAAGATGGAGGAAAACAGTTCTGTCAGTGAGCACATCATGAAGATGTCTGGGTTGCACAACCGTATGACCCAGCTGAACATTAACCTCCCAGATGAGGCGATCATTGACAGAATCCTCCAATCGCTCCCACCAAGCTACAAGAGCTTTGTGATGAACTACAACATGCAGGGGATGGTGAAGACCATTCCTGAAGTGTTCTCGATGCTGAAGTCAGCAGAGGCTGAAATCAAGAAAGAGCATCAAGTGTTGATGGTCAATAAGACCACTAAGTTCAAGAAGGGAAAGGGGAAGAAGAACTTCAAGAAGGACGGCAAAGATGTTGTCGCGCCCGGTAAGCCTGTTGCCGGGAAGAAGTCAAAGAATGGACCCAAGCCTAAGACCGAGTGCTTTTATTGCAAGGGGAAGGGTCATTGGAAGCGGAACTGCCCCAAATACTTAACGGATAAGAAGGCTGGCAACACCAAAGGTATATTTGATATACATGTAATTGATGTGTACCTTACCAGTACTCGTAGTAACTCCTGGGTATTTGATACCGGTGCCGTTGCTCATATTTGTAACTCACAGCAGGAGCTGCAGAATAAACGGAGACTAGCGAAGGACGAGGTGACGATGCGCGTCGGGAATGGTTCCAGAGTCGATGTGATCGCCGTCGGCACGCTGCCTCTACATTTACCTACGGGATTAGTTTTGAACCTTAATAATTGTTATTTAGTGCCAAGTTTGAGCATGAACATTGTATCTGGATCTCGTTTAATACGAGATGGCTACTCATTTAAGTATGAGAATAATGGTTGTTCGATTTATATGAGAGATATGTTTTATGGTCATGCTCCGATGGTCAATGGTTTATTCTTAATGAATCTCGAGCGTAATATTACACATGTTCATAGTGTGGATGCCAAAAGATGTAAAGTTGATAACGATAGTCCCACATACTTGTGGCACTGCCGCCTTGGTCACATTGGTGTCAAGCGCATGAAGAAGCTCCATGCTGATGGACTTTTAGAGTCTCTTGATTATGAATCGTTTGACACATGCGAACCATGCCTCATGGGCAAAATGACCAAGACTCCGTTCTCCGGAACAATGGAGCGAGCAACCAACTTGTTGGAAATCATACATACCGATGTATGCGGTCCAATGAGCGTTGAGGCTCGCGGAGGATATCGTTATGTTCTCACTCTCACTGATGACTTAAGTAGATATGGGTATGTCTACTTAATGAAACACAAGTCTGAGACCTTTGAAAAGTTCAAGGAATTTCAGAATGAGGTGGAGAATCAACGTGACCAAAATATAAAGTTCCTACGATCAGATCGTGGAGGAGAATACTTAAGTCACGAATTTGGTACACACTTAAGGAAATGTGGAATCGTTTCACAACTCACGCCGCCTGGAACACCTCAGCGAAACGGTGTGTCCGAACGTCGTAATCGCACTCTATTGGATATGGTGCGGTCTATGATGTCTCTTACCGATTTACCGCTATCATTTTGGGGATACGCTCTAGAGACAGCTACATTCACTTTAAATAGGGCACCGTCTAAATCCATTGAGACGACACTGTATGAATTATGGTTTGGGAAGAAACCTAAGTTGTCGTTTCTAAAAGTTTGGGGATGCGATGCTTATGTCAAGAAACTTCAACCTGAAAAGCTCGAACCCAAGTCGGAAAAATGCGTATTCATAGGATACCCTAGGGAAACTGTCGGGTATACCTTCTACTTAAGATCCAAAGGCAAGATCTTTGTTGCCAAGAACGGATGCTTTCTGGAAAAAGAGTTTCTCTCGAAAGAAGTAAGTGGGAGGAAAGTAGAACTCGATGAAGTACTACCTCTCGAACGGGAAAGTGGTGCAGCTCAGGAAAATGTTCCTGTTATGCCCACACCAACTGAAGAGGAAACCAATGATGATGATCAAGGTACTTCGGATCAAGTTGCTACTGAACTTCGTAGGTCCACAAGGACACGTTCCGCACCAGAGTGGTACGGCAACCCTGTCCTGGAAATCATGTTGTTAGACAACGGTGAACCTTCGAACTATGAAGAAGCGATGGCGAGCCCAGATTCCAACAAATGGCTTGAAGCCATGAAATCCGAGATAGAATCCATGTATGAAAACAAAGTATGGACTTTGACAGACTTGCCCGATGATCGGCGAGCGATAGAAAACAAATGGATTTTTAAGAAGAAGATGGACGCGGATGGTAATGTTACCATTTATAAGGCTCGACTTGTCGCTAAGGGTTATCGACAAGTTCAAGGGATTGACTACGACGAGACATTCTCTCCCGTAGCGAAGCTGAAGTCCGTCTGAATCATGTTAGCAATTGCCGCATACTATGACTATGAGATATGGCAGATGGACGTCAAAACGGCATTCCTTAACGGACATCTTAAGGAAGAGCTGTATATGATGCAGCCGGAAGGTTTTGTCGATCCTAAGAACGCTAACAAAGTATGCAAGCTCCAGCGATCCATTTATGGACTGGTGCAAGCATCTCGGAGTTGGAACATTCGCTTTGATGAGATGATCAAAGCGTTTGGGTTTATGCAGACTTATGGAGAAGCCTGCGTTTACAAGAAAGTGAGTGGGAGCTCTGTAGCATTTCTCCTGTTATATGTAGATGACATACTCTTGATGGGAAATGATACAAAACTTCTGGACAGCATTAAGGCTTACTTGAATAAGTGTTTTTCAATGAAGGACCTTGGAGAAGCTGCTTATATATTAGGCATCAAGATCTATAGAGATAGATCGAGACGCCTCATAGGTCTTTCACAAAGCACATACCTTGATAAGATTTTGAAGAGGTTCAAAATGGATCAGTCCAAGAAAGGGTTCTTGCCTATGTTACAAGGTGTGAGATTGAGCTCAGCTCAGTCACCGACCACGGCAAAAGATAAAGAAGAGATGAGTGTCATCCCCTATGCTTCAGCCATAGGATCTATTATGTATGCCATGCTGTGTACCAGACCCGATGTAAACCTTGCCGTAAGTTTGGTAGCAAGATACCAAAGTAATCCCAGCAAGGAACACTGGACAGCGGTCAAGAATATCCTGAAGTACCTGAAAAGGACAAAGGACATGTTTCTCGTTTATGGAGGAGACGAAGAGCTCGTCGTAAAGGGTTACGTCGACGCTAGCTTCGACTCAGATCTGGATGACTCTAAGTCTCAAACCGGATACGTGTATATGTTGAATGGTGGAGCAGTAAGCTGGTGCAGCTGCAAGCAGAGCATCGTGGCGGGATCTACGTGTGAAGCGGAGTACATGGCAGCCTCGGAGGCAGCGCATGAAGCGATTTGGGTGAAGGAGTTCATCACCGACCTACGAGTCATACCCAATGCGTCGGGGCCGATTAAACTCTTCTGTAACAACACTGGAGCTATTGCCCTTGCCAAGGAGCCCAGGTTTCACAAGAAGACCAGGCACATCAAGCGTCGTTTCAACTCCATCCGTGAAAATGTTCAAGATGGAGACATAGAGATTTGCAAAGTGCACACGGATCTGAATGTCGCAGATCCGTTGACTAAACCTCTCTCGCGGGCAAAACATGATCAACACCAGAACTCTATGGGTGTTCGATTCATCACAATGTAACTAGATTGGTGACTCTAGTGCAAGTGGGAGACTGTTGGAAATATGCCCTAGAGGCAATAATAAAAGTATTATTATATTTCATTGTTCATGAT
The DNA here is from genome assembly GCA_963921465.1 of Triticum timopheevii. NCBI lineage: Eukaryota > Viridiplantae > Streptophyta > Magnoliopsida > Poales > Poaceae > Triticum > Triticum timopheevii. Next base: position 527,004,135 of record OY997272.1, on the reverse strand, counting down.
AATTGTCTTTTATTCATGCTATAACTGTATTATCCGGAAATCGTAATACACGTGTGAATACATAGACCACAATATGTCCCTAGTGAGCCTCTAGTTGACTAGCTCGTTGTGATCAACAGATAGTCATGGTTTCCTGACTATGGACATTGGATGTCATTGATAACGGGATCACATCATTAGGAGAATGATGTGATGGACAAGACCCAATCCTAAGCATAGCACAAAGATCGTGTAGTTCGTTTGCTAGAGCTTTACCAATGTCAAGTATCTCTTCCTTCGACCATGAGATCGTGTAACTCCCGGATACCGTAGGAGTGCCTTGGGTGTATCAAACGTCACAACATAACTGGGTGACTATAAAGGTGCATTACAGGTATCTCCGAAAGTATCTGTTGGGTTGACACGGATCGAGACTGGGATTTGTCACTCCGTATGACGGAGAGGTATCTCTGGGCCCACTCGGTAATGCATCATCATAATGAGCTCAAGGTGACCAAGGTGTTGGCCATGGGATCATGCATTACGGTACGAGTAAAGTGACTTGCCGGTAACGAGACTGAACAAGGTATTGGGATACCGACGATCGAGTCTCGGGCAAGTAACGTACCGATTGACAAAGGGAATTGTATACAGGGTTTTGATCGAATCCTCGACATCGTGGTTCAACCGATGAAATCATCGAGGAGCATGTGGGAGCCAACATGGGTATCCAGATCCCGCTGTTGGTTATTGCCCAAGAGTCGTCTCGGTCATGTCTGCGTGTCTCCCGAACCCGTAGGGTCTACACACTTAAGGTTCGGTGACGCTAGGGTTATTAGGAAGACTAGTATGTGACTACCGAATGTTTTTCGGAGTCCCGGATGAGATCCCGAACGTCACGAGGAGTTCCGGAATGGTCCGGAGGTGAAGTTTTATATATGGGAAGTTGTCATACGGACACCGGAAAGTTTCCGGGGGTTATCGGTATTGTACCGGGGCCACCGGAGGGGTTCCGGGGGTCCACCGGGAGGGGCCACCCCTCCCGGAGGGCCACATGGGCCGCAAAGGGGAGGGAGCCAGCCCCTGGAGGGCTGGGCGCGCCCCCCACCTTGGGCCCATGCGCCTAGGGTTGGGGGGGAAACCCTGAGGGGGCGCCCCCCTTGCTTGGGGGGCAAGCCTCCCCTCCCTGGCCGCCGCCCCCCCTCTAGATCCCATCTAGAGGGGTCGGCCCCCCTTGCCCCTTCCCCTATAAATAGAGGGGTGGGGGGAGGGCTGCTGTACCCATCTCCAAGGCGCAGCCCCTCCCCTCCCCAACACCTCTCCTCCTCCGTAAGCGCTTGGCGAAGCCCTGTCGGAGTACTGCTGCACCAACACCACCACGCCGTCGTGCTGCCGTTGGAGCGAGCTTCCTCAACCTCTCCTTCCCCCTTGCTGGATCAAGAAGGAGGAGACGTCTCCCGTCCCGTACGTGTGTTGAACGCGGAGGTGCTGTCCGTTCAGCACTTGGACATCGGTGATCTGAATCACGTCGAGTACGACTCCATCATCACCTTGCAAGCTTCCGCACGCGATCTACAAGTGGTATGTAGATGCAAACTCTCTCCCATGACTCGTTGCTTAGATGAACTCATAGATGGATCTTGGTGAAACCGTAGAAAAAATTTTAATTTTCTGCAACGTTCCCCAACATGAGCGGCTCTTCCTCCAGACGGGCGTCGCCGCGTCGCAGGCGCACGTGTCCAAGGAGGCTGACCTGCGAGTGATGAAGGCGGAGCAGGCGGAGCTCTACATCGACCTTGACTCCTCCGACTCCGAGTGATGAAGGCACGCGTCCAAGGAGTGCGCCGCCGCTGGACAGCTACCGCACGAGCTCCAGTGAGCTCAATTTTGTGTAGTGGTACGGTAGCGTAGGCCTGGTCTAGCTCCAGCGAACTTATATGTAGTATATGCATGCTGTCTACGAACTTATGTGTAGAAGAACTAACTATGTGAAGAACTATCTACGCGAGCGAGCTCCGGCGAGTTTTTGCTTAAATTTCTCATGCCAAACAAGTTTTTTTAAATTTTACGGGTTTGGATACAATTTCTGTTTTGTTGCCGCGATTTGAGCCTGCATAAGCGCCCCCGTGCGAACTACCAACACAGTTTACAGTTCGGCGAAATGCAGTGTATGCTAGAGATGCTCTAACAAGTGCGATAGTAGGCAATGCTAGTCGTGAACCTGTTACACCGATGAAGGTTGCCAGCGCAAGTAGCACATTGCCGTATGATTCCGAGTTAGTAGTGGGGATCGAGGGTGATAAGGTACTTTGTTGATTTATGTGGCCCCCATTTTTGTATATGAGGTGTATCCACCATTACTTAACATGTGTTATGCTTTTTATGTGGTAGGTGCCAAAAGTTGGAATGTGCTTTCAATCAGAAGAAGCATACACATTCTATAATTATATGCTAAGGGCATCTTCAATGGCAACGCGCAAAAGATCTCCCGCATCCGTCTGCGGATAGGCAGGACCAGTCCGCGGACACGGATGCGGTTGACAGCCATCCAACACTAGATGCATACATTTCAAACCGCATTTTAATAAAGCAGATGAAATTCATGCAAACCGGTTGATATTCATCAAAATTCAAATAGAAAATAGCACAAATCATCCACACATAGCATGCAAATTAAGTCCAGTACAACAAGGACTCAAATTCGACTAGGTCCCGCATGTCCAACAAGTTTTTTATGAACGGATCATGTCCTCCCACACATAATTCCCCTTCAGCTTCATCCAACAGTGTGTGCGCGTATATGGTCGTCCCTCTGACATGTGGTACACCATGGCGGCGCGTGCAGGCTACATATAATATGTAGACCAACATTGAGTGAATGAATCAACCAACAAGTTGAGCAAGAGGAAGTAAAACTTACTATGTCATCCTTTGTCGCGTGCAATGGCTACCTTTCCTCGAGCTGACGAACCACCCTACAAAACTTGATGACACTGACCTGAATAGCATGCCAGCAACACAACAACGACCTCATGCGGCATAGTTGAATGATGCACATGTCGTAGGGTGCAATGTGCTTTAATTTCGTGCGTGAAACTTTTCATGCACTTGCTCCCAGAAGGGCTCCCATCTGCTCCCTATGAATCCGCGGATACGGCAGCCACAAATCGCAAAACAACTCATCCTCCATGGTTTAGTAGCTCACCATCCTATGCTAAAAAATGATATAGAATTTGATAATAAGCTCAATGACATTTGACCGAACACCTGCACGGTGTGGTGTCCGCCATAGAGGTCGTCCACCAGGGGGGCAGTGTACCTGGGTACAAACAGCTCCAAGGTTGAAAGCTTCATCGGAACGGCGAGCGGGCGCGTCGGTTTTGGTTGCGGACGTTCGACAATGCCTCTGTAGCGGCCGGAGACAAACAACAGCAGCGGCGGAGGTGGAGTGTGCAGATGAAAAGTAAGGGGAGAAGAGGGAGTGGAAGAAAATGGGACCGGGAGGGTCGATTGGGTGGGCCCAGGGTGTCGGAGTCCTAAGTTTTGGGTGTCCAGAATCCCGCAAACTTCCCACACTTTTGTCTCCAATTTGCGAAAAAAATCGCGTCCGGACCACTCCACGGACCGATACAGGTCGGCGTTTGATGGCTTCCGCGGTCTGGACGGTTGCGGGGGGTTTAGAGTCCGCCTTGTAGATGCCCTAAAGGCAAATATTCAGTATCAGAAAGTGTGACAAAAAAGTAAGAGCAGACCGGACTTTATCTTCAAAATATGTTGTTTTGTAGCAAGGAAGGTGTGAAGTCTAAACATCCAACTCATGAGATGTTAAAGAACAAGCTATATCAAGGGTAAAATGCACAGACAATGTTTAATTCAACATCAATAGGGGCATTTGGAATATTAAGAAAGTCGAGCTTAGTCAGAATCATCATCTTGTAATTCCAATAACTCGCATATGCTTAGGTCGCAGTGTAAGTTATTGGACGCTGATCGTCACATAATTAAGCAAATGCACACATCTGGAATAAGGCCATTTGAGATATACAATTTCTATGAGCAATGGTATGGAGATGCGGAAAATGTACCATTCTTGGATGATAGCAACAGCTACATAAAAAGTGAGCACGAGAAGTACCTAGAATCCAAAGATGCACAAACACTGTTAAAGTATTTGAAGAAGAAACAAGTCAAAGACCCTTCATTCTTATATGTTGTGCTATTGGATAATGAAGATGGTAGAACAGCAAATTTCTTCTCTTATCATGTACGTCTAGAGGCGCCGGCAAAAATTGTACTGCGTGTGATCTGCTATTGGTGCCGTACATGTTCGTTGTAGCTAGTCACGCATGGATTCATGCATGGCAAGCTCGTCGTCAAACGTGCTGGTCCTGCTGAGTTTTGGAGTCTGAGCACCAAATTGTGGGAGTGGAAGACGCCGATGAAAGAAACAAAAAATTGGAGATGCGAGGAATCGAACCCCGTGCCTCTATTCCGCATTGATTAACACTCTACCAATTGAGCTACATCCCCATTTACTTGGTTTACAATTAACTAAATCCCATTAATACGGTAATTAATTGTTCGCTCGATTAATCAACGAAGGTGAACTGTTCCGATTCGAGACGAGCGTTTCCGTACATGGCTGCTCTTTTCAGTTCTTTTCCAGCCCGCTTTTGTCCGGCCCATCAAGGAGGGCTTTGCCGTTGTGTTGAAAGTTTGCTCCGCCATAAAGCAGGTAACACACGGCCGTGCTGCTTTGCTCGTGCCAGAAAAATAGCATCACCAATTCTGGAAGAGACCCTATATCTGTCTGACTGTTTCTGTTGCCACTTGCTCGCGAAGTACTCTCTCTACAACCGCAATAAAAAAGTTCGCCCTTCATGGGGCCACAGTCCGGCACTTCTTCGTCCGAATGGGTTATTCTCATCTTCCTACCCACGGTCACGGTGGCAGTTGGTCGAAATAGAAAGAGTCATCAGAATCGGCGTCGCCGACCGGCGGCAATGTTTCTTTGTACAAAAAAATGTATGGTGTAGGTGCTGGTCTGCTTGCCAGGGAGGGCAGGGTGAAGCACCACGCCCACGATGAGTAGATGAAAAAATGGGGAAAAAAAGTCGAAAGCTCGCCGCTACCTTTGGGTGGGGGATGGGGGGTTGGGGGCGGGGGGAGTGTGGATTTCTTACCACACTAGGTAAATGTCCGTGAGATATCCTACGGGCAACAACAATCGTACAAACCTAATTTGCTTGAAAAAAAATCATGAAACCTTACATGCTATCCAGCAACAATAGAAAGACTATTAAGTATTTGTTTCTCCTGTGCCATTTCCAAAATTGAATCATAAGTGAAAACGCAAGACTATGTTTAGTAGAAAATTCAAAATGAAAATTAAACATCAACTCTCTTTTTTTTGCGCGGTAAACATCAATTCTTTTGTTCAGAACACCATCTGGGTGCACTTAATGCTCTTGATTAATGCATGACGTGATGGTGCCTAAATGGACACTACTTCGACATATAATACTCGATAGAAGCCTAGCCAGACAATACAATTTTCTCCATGTTTGCGCTCGGATCACCCAGAGCAGACCACTATAGGCTTTCAGTGCCCCATCCTCGGAAATCAGCCTCTCATCCAGCCTACTTATCTTCGTCCTTATATTTTTCCCGCAGGTTGGCCCAATCCCTCCATTCCTGCAAGGCTGCAAGCGGTTCCATAATTCTCATGAACCTTCTCGAAAATGTTAATGTGTGCATAAGATTTGGGTCAAGCAGTAGAGAGATGAAAACCTAGCCCTCCATTGGACCATTTGTTGAAAAAGGAAATAAGCCTCCAATTAGTGTTTATTTTAAAGAAAAACCAACCGTCGGGTGCATTTTCAACCCTCGTGATTAAAGGATCATCATTTGTCTATAGTTTTTTCTTTTTAGAATACTATTTTTCTTTTGCATGATAATATGTGTCTCATTAATAAAACAAAGATTCAGTTACAGGTCATGTAAACATCGACATTACAGACTGAAAAGATAGGATAATCTTATGCAAAAAAACAACGTGTGTCCCTCTCCACTATGTAGAAGTGCATGCTCTAGCCAATGCAACCAAAAGACCGATCTGAGAGAGAGGGCCGGACATAATACTCCAACACTCCCCCTCACGTCTATGCTCATTTGGAGCTATATGACGTGGGCAGCGGAAGCGGGGGCGGGCCGCAATTATTTATTGCGTTTACCGGGTTTTGAACCCTGGACCTCTTGGTTGTAAGTTCATGCACCTAACCAGTTCATCCATCAGACCGATCTGATGAAAGAGACTAGGCAGCACATTATACGTCAACACTCCCCCTCACGTGTGGCTCCCTCAGGCCTAAACGTGGACCGAAAGTGGGCTGCAATTTAATTGCGCCAGCCGGGTCTTGAACTCAAGACCTCTTGCTCAGGGGGTGTTAAGCTTCATGCACTAGCCAACGCAACCAAAAGTCCGAACTGATGGAAAGGGCTAGTGCAATCACATATACTGTAACACCCCCTCTCACGTGTGACGGGGAAGGCAAGTCAACACGTGTAACCGGAAGAGAGCGACGGCGCGCGAAACTCACGTATGACTCAAGAGGCCTATACGTGGACACAAAGGGGGGCAGCAGCAATTTTTTTAGATAAATTGCGAAAGCCAGGACTTGAACTCAAGACCTTTGCTCTGATACCATGTAGAAGTGCATGCTCTAGCCAATGCAACCAAAAGACCGATCTGAGAGAGAGGGCCGGACATAATACTCCAACACACTAAGGAAATGGAGATAGATCACCTCTTCACCCCGAGATCGACACGGCTCCATCGCTGATCAGCAGCTTTACGGAGCTCCAAAGTAGTTTGCTTGAAACAAAACAATTGTCATTGAAAGAATCAGACCGAGGCAACATTGTCCCCGGACACGCCATTGAACTCCAGAACTGTCACCCCCCGCGCGACTATGCGCTGGAGGAGGATACCAGAACGAACAGCCTTCAACCATAGACCCAACACAAGATGCTCCATCTTCCAGCTGTCACTTGCGTAGACAACCATCTGCGCGTACTCCTGAACGACAAAACCTTCCTGCTCCATCATGACGTCAGAGACAATGTCGCAGCAACGGGTGTCGAGGAGAAGAAGAGACACACCTGATGGAATCACCACCGCCGCCTCGCCGACACCATCCATGAAGCCTAACGCCGTCGATCTGAAGGATCGGCAAACACACGATGCCATCAACTCCGAGACACCGCCATGATGAGCATAGTCGGTGTGAGAGTGGAGTTGAGGCAGATTTATTCGCCCGAGCGCCACTCCCACCCACCTCAACGACGCACCACGATCTATAAATTAAAACCCTAACTGCAGAGCGTAGGAACGGGGTCCCCCCCCCCCCCCTCCTGCTGTCGGAGCAGCAGCCAGAGAGAGAGGGGGCCAGCGCCCTGGCCGTAGATCGGTGGAAGAAGATCCGCCTCCCTAGTCGCCTGGCTCGTAGTGGCGGCTATGACAGGGGAAAACGCCTCGCAGGGTCAGCACGGAACGGCCACTCCATACATGGCTTCCTTTTAGAATACTAGTATCTATCTTTTTTTAGGCAAATACTATAGTCTACTATCTGACCACAGGAATATACAGTGTTATGCTTTGAATACCCCACACAAAAAAAGAGGTTTTATGCTTTTTTTGAAACAAAAGGTGCGTGTGTGTGTGCTTTTTTTTTGAGAAACGGAAACAAAAGGTGTTATGTTTTTTTGTTTTTTTTTAAGAATCAAAAGGTGTTATGCTTTCGCAGTGTAGTAGATCCACGAGAATGCCAAAGGGCCCACTAATCCTTGGGCCTGGCAGCGGAAATAATGCGAGAAGCCCGCACCCACTCACAGGACGCACGAATCCCGCCCGCATATTTGCCTCGCCCTCCCTGTCTCCACCGCTGCCGCCGCCAAACCTGCGCTACGATGGCGAGGCAACTATCGCTGCGCCGGAGCCTAGCCGTCCCCCCGGTGGCTGCGGGATCCGGTGACGACGGATCTCAGGGGATGATGACATGAGCGCGGCGTCGGCGGCTTTGCCTCCTCGCAGAATCCTCTGAGCGCGAGCGATTGGGCGGTCTTGGCGCGTCAGATGAATCATCGGCAAGGGAGACGACGGAAGCGCGTCGTCCGGTTCATTCTGACCCGCAGGAATGGAGGGATTGGGCCAACCTGCTTCCTCTGGACCTCGTCGAGGAGATCTCCGGCCGGCTGCTCTCCCTCGACGTGGCCGAGTACCTCCTCTTCCGCGCCGTGTGCCCGCCGTGTCGCGGAGTCACCGACGACCCACGCGTAGCAGGGCTCCTTGACAGCCGCTTCCGCCCCCGCAACTGGATGGTGCTCTCCATCATGCCTGACGTCGAGCCCCGCCGCCGCCTCCTCAACCTGGCCACCGCGGCCTCTCTCGGCGTCCACCTCCCGGCGCTCTCCACCCACTGCCACATCTGCCGCCGAGGGCCTGCTCCTCCTCTTCCACAAGCCTGTTGGAATTTAGTCTATATTGGGGAAGCCCAATAACTATTTTAGAAATTTCTAATAAATCCTAGAGGCCCACGTAGCCCATTTGTGCAAGGCAAGAGGTGGAACTAAAGTTTAGTCCCACATTGCTAGTTTAAAGGGAGTTGGACCTCTTTATAAGGGAGGCTCCTTCCCCACTTGTATGAGCATGAGAACAAGAGGGACATTCTGCGCCGCGGGTTGCGGGAACGAGCCGATGTCTAAATTTTTGCCACGCACGACGGGTATACGAACGGCCTCCGAAACCGCACTCTTTGAGTCCTGTACGGGATAAGGGTGATAAGGTTTTTGGGGAGCGCTCTGCGCGACTACTAGCTGATTCATCACGGACGATCCGGTCGCTGACGACTACTTCCCCGACGTCCACGACCTCCTCGACGACATGGCAGGCGAGGACACCGACCCCAAGTCCAGCGCTTCTGCTGCTGCTGTGCCGTACGTGTTCTTCTCCTTTCTGTTAGAAGTCCTGCTACAGTTCTTGCCTCTAGTTTCTGTCCTACGTATGTTAGGTTCTATGTCGTACAAGCAACTTCATCTAGTGACTGTTCTACATGTGTTTACCTCAAGTTCATATATGCGGACGATGTTTACCTTCTCTCTGTCAGATTGCATGACTTGCTGTATATTTGCTATTTTAGTCATGTTTATCAACTATTTCTGTTAATAAAATCATTCGGTAAATCGCTCATATTTCCAACAATCCAAAAACCTTATTATAGGCAATTTACCTCGAATGGTTTTGCTGCTTCCATGAGACCTCCTATGTTTGAGGGTATCCACTATAAGAGGTGGTGCGTGAGAGCAGTCTTATGGTTTCAAACCATGAGTTGCTATGACGCCACTGTTGGCAAACCAGAAGGAGAGCAAGATGCCCAACAGGCACAAGCTTTTCAGAAAATGGATAGCTTGTTTAAGGCTGCTCTCTTGAGTGTTCTTGGTGAGAACATAGTTGATGCTTATGTGTCAATTGACAATGGAAAAGATATGTGGGACGCACTCGAGGCCAAGTTTGGGGTCTCGGATGCCGACACTGAGCTGTACATCATGGAGCAATTCTATGATTACCGGATGACTGAAGAGCGCTCCGTGGTTGAGCAGGCTCACGAGATACAGTCATTTGCTAGAGAACTTGAGCACTTCAATTGTATCCTACCGGACAAGTTTGTTGCCGGGGGTACCATCACTAAGCTTCCTCCTTCGTGGAGGAACTTTGCTACCTTACTGAAGCATAAGAGACAGGAGTTTTCCGTTCCGGATCTCATTGGCACTCTTGATGTGGAAGAAAAGGCGAGAGCAAAGGACACACGTGCTCGAGGTATTGAGGGAGGATCTAGTGCCAATCTGGTGCAGAAGAAAAACTTCTAGTCCCACAAGTTCAAGAACAAGGGCAAGTTTGATGGTAAAGGAAAGTTTGATGGGAAGAACAAGGCTGTGCAGCACACGAACTTCAAGAAGAAGAATGACAAGAAGAAAGGTGCTTGTCATGTGTGTGGAGATCCTGATCATTGGGCTCCTAGTTGCCCCAATCGCTATGACAAGCGTCATCCTGGGAAAGGCGGCAAGACCGCTAATGTTGTCATCGGAGACATTGACATGAAGGATGCTGGGTATGGTATATTTCCTACTATTCTTTCAGTATGTCATTCTCCTGATTGGTTGATCGACACGGGTGCTAATGTGCATGTATGCGGTGATATTTCCATGTTTTCGTCTTATCAGACCGCAGGGACTTCAACCGTGCTGATGGGCAACGGTTCAAGTGCTTCTGTTCGTGGTGTTGGCACGGTCGATCTGAAGTTTACTTCGGGGAAGATCGTGTGGCTGAAGAACGTGCATTATGTCCCCTCCGTCAATAAAAATCTTGTTAGCGGATCTCTTCTGTGTAGAGATGGCTATAAGCTTGTCTTTGAGTCGAATAAATTTGTAATATCCAAGTATGGAACCTTTGTTGGTAAAGGCTATGAGTCAGGAGGCCTGTTTCGTTTATCCTTATCAGACGTTTGCAATAAAGTTGTTAATCATATTTGCAATAATAGTGAATCAAATGTGTGGCATTCACGACTTTGTCATTTTAACTTTGGTTGCATGTCGCGACTAGCGAAGTTGAACTTAATCCCTAGTTTCACCACCGTTAAGGGATCTAAGTGTCAAGTGTGTGTGGAAGCTAAGCAACCTCGTAAATCTCACGTGACTGCGGAGACGAGAAATCTTGCACCACTAGAACTTATACATTCAGATCTATGTGAAATGAATGGTGTTTTGACAAAAGGTGGAAAGAAATATTTCATGACGTTAATTGACGACTCCACTAGATACTGCGGTGTGTATCTTCTGAAATCTAAGGATGAGGCTTTGAACTTTTTCAAGATCTATAAAGCTGAAGTGGAAAACCAACTTGATCGGAAAATCAAGAGGCTTAGGTCCGACCGTGGTGGAGAGTATTTTTCCAATGAATTTGATGCTTTTTGTGCGGAACATGGTATAATCCATGAGAGGACGCCTCCCTACTCACCTCAGTCAAATGGGGTGGCCGAAAGAAAGAACCGTACTCTAACTGATTTGGTTAACGCCATGTTAGACACATCGGGTCTCTCCAAGGCATGGTGGGGGGAGGCGATATTGACAGCATGTCATGTCCTAAATCGAGTTCCCACAAAGAACAAAGAGATAACTCCATTCGAGGAATGGGAGAAGAAAAGGTTAAAACTCTCTTATCTGCGAACATGGGGTTGTTTGGCGAAAGTCAATGTTCCAATTCCAAAGAAGCGGAAACTTGGACCAAAGACTGTGGATTGTGTTTTCTTGAGATATACTTTTCATAGCATTGGTTATAGATTCTTGGTTGTAAAATCTGAGGTACCTGACATGCATGTTGGTACGATCATGGAGTCGAATGATGCGACTTTCTTTGAAGATATCTTTCCCATGAAGGATATGGCTACCTCATCTAATCAGGAGATGCCTAGTTCATCGAATCAGGAACCAGTTACAATTACCGAACCTGCCATTTCGATGGAACGCTTTGAAAGTCCTGTGGAGGAGAACAATGAAGTTCCTATTAGGAGCAAGAGACAGAGGACTGCAAAGTCCTTTGGTGATGATTTTCTTGTGTATCTCATAGATGACACTCCCAGTTCTATTTCAGAGGCCTATGCATCTGAAGATGCTGACTACTGGAAGGAAGCAGTTCGTAGCGAGATGGATTCCATCTTGGCAAATGAAACTTGGGAGATAATTGATCGTCCTTATGGGTGCAAACCTATAGGATGCAAATGGGTATTCAAGAAGAAGCTTAGGCCTGCTAGTACTATTGAAAAGTACAAGGCTCGGCTCGTGGCTAAGGGTTATACCCAAAAGGAAGGTGAAGATTTCTTTGATACTTACTCACCTGTGGCTCGACTGACCACTATTCTAGTTCTACTTTCACTAGCTGCCTCACATGGTCTTCTCGTTCATCAAATGGATGTTAAGACTGCTTTCCTAAATGGAGAGTTGGATGAGGAAATTTATATGGAACAACCAGATGGGTTTGTAATAGATGGTCAGGAAGGGAAAGTGTGCAAGTGGCTGAAGTCTTTGTATGGACTCAAGCAAGCACCCAAACAGTGGCATGAGAAGTTCGAAAGAACTTTAATAGCTGCAGGCTTTGTTGTGAACGAAGCTGACAAATGTGTGTACTATCGCCATGGTGGGGGCGAGGGAGTTATGCTTTGCTTGTATGTTGATGACATACTGATTTTCGGAACAAATCTGAATGTTATTGAGGAGGTCAAGGATTTCCTATCTCGCTGTTTTGAGATGAAGGATTTAGGAGTGGCTGATGTCATTCTGAACATCAAGTTGTTGAGAGATGATGATGGTGGGATTACATTGCTTCAATCTCACTATGTGGAAAAGATCTTGAGTCGCTTTGGCTATAGTGACTGCAAGCCCTCGCCAACACCATATGATGCTAGCGTGCTGCTTCGAAAGAATCGAAGAATTGCTAGAGATCAATTGAAGTATTCTCAGATTATTGGCTCGCTTATGTACTTAGCCAGTGCTACAAGACCTGACATCTCTTTTGCTATTAGCAAGCTGAGCCGGTTTGTCTCAAAACCGGGAGATGTGCATTGGAAAGCTCTAGAGAGAGTTTTGCGTTATTTGAAAGGCACTGTAAATTATGGAATTCACTACACTGGGCATCCTTTGGGTGCTTGAAGGGTATAGTGACTCAAACTGGATCTCAGATGCTGATGAGATAAAGGCCACGAGCGGATATGTGTTCACTCATTGAGGTGGCGCTGTTTCTAGGAAGTCTTGCAAGCAGACCATCTTAACGAGGTCAACTATGGAAGCAGAACTCACAGCACTAGATACAGCTACGGTCGAAGCAGATTGGCTTTGCCGGCTCTTGAATGACTTGCCGGTTGTTGAGAAACCTGTATCGGGTATCCTTATGAACTGTGACAATCAAACTGTGATCACGAAAGTGAACAGCTCTAAGGATAACATGAAGTCATCAAGACACGTTCAGAGAAGGTTAAAGTCTGTCAGGAAAATGAGAAACTCCGGAGTTATTGCATTGGATTATATCCAAACGTCTAAAAATCTGGCAGATCCTTTCACTAAGGGTCTATCACGTAATGTGATAGATAATGCATCGAGGGAGATGGGTATGAGACCCACAATATGAGTTGTTCACAGTGGTAACCTATTCTTTGTGATCGGAGATCCCGTGAATTAGATGTGGAAGACAAGCTATTGGTCAACTGGGAGGAGAGTATCCTTACCATTAAAAATACCACTCCATGAAGATGCAATACTCTCCTAATCTGCATGGCAGGTTGATGTATATCTTAATGTGTTCTAAGTGGCTCTTTGAAGCAGAGATGTTGTCCTGCAGAACATCTTTTGAAGAACACACCTATATAAGTCTGATTGTCAAACGTCGCAATCTATGAGAGTTGGGTTCTCTCTAGTAAACTCATGAAAGGTCACGGAGTATGACGCATAAGCTCCACCCGCGGGGAAGATCCACGGTAGCCACGTATCGGTCAAGGCTTTATGTGAAGCTAGATTCGCAGAAAACTTGCAGTTCAAGGCCCAGTCCACTGTTCAAATTGCTTACTAGTGTAGCATAGAGTTCTAGGTGGAAGTTCAACTTAACAGTCTCCACTGCAGTACCGGTATATAAAATAGTGTTTTTGGAACCAAAGGCAAATTCTGTGTGCCTCTGGGATCTGGTGGGGGATTGCTGGAATTTAGTCTATATTGGGGCAGCCCAATAACTATTTCAGAAATTCCTAATAAATCCTAGAGGCCCACGCAGCCCATTTGTGCAAGGCAAGAGGTGGAACTAAAGTTTAGTCCCACATTGCTAGTTTAGAGGGAGTTGGACCTCTTTATAAGGGAGGCTCCTTCCCCACTTGTATGAGCATGAGAACAAGAGGGACATCCATGCGCGCTCCTCCTCCGCCGCCCGCCTCGCCACGCCACGCCTCGCCTCGTCACGACGCGCCGCGGGTTGTGGGAATGAGCCGAGCCGATGTCTAAATTTTTGCCACGCACGACGGGTATACGAACGGTCACACGGGAGCTGAAACGTTTTGCTGTAGTGGAGCGTGAATACGAACGAATGGCGCGCACCTCTTCGCGTGCTGCCTGTTCGTTTCGTCTCCCTCCATTGCTTCACCTCCCGCCGCAGCCTGTTCGCCTCCTTCTCTTGCGCCTATAAAAGGGAGGTCGCTCCTCTCAGAGAGATGCACCAGAATCTCTTCCTCCTCTCACCACAAGTTCCTGAGCACTGCGCTGCTGTTACGTTCTTCCTCATCCCGGCTTGCGGCGTGCACCGCATGTCGGGACAGTAGGCCTCCGAAACCGCACTCTTTGAGTCCTGTACGGGAGAAGGGTGATAAGGTTTTTGGGGAGCGCTCTGCGCGACTACTGGCTGATTCATCACGGACGATCCGGTCGCTGACGACTACTTCCCCGACGACGACTTCTTCCCCGACGTCCACGACCTCCTCGACGACATGGCAGGCGAGGACATCGACCCCAAGTCCAGCGCTTCTGCTGCTGCTGTGCCGTACGTGTTCTTCTCCTTTCTGTTAGAAGTCCTGCTACAGTTCTTGCCTCTAGTTTCTGTCCTACGTATGTTAGGTTCTATGTCGTACAAGCAACTTCATCTAGTGACTGTTCTACATGTGTTTACCTCAAGTTCATATATGCGGACGATGTTTACCTTCTCTCTGTCAGATTGCATGACTTGCTGTATATTTGCTATTTTAGTCATGTTTTATCTACTATTTCTGTTATTAAAATCATTCGGTAAATCGCTCATATTTCCAACAATCCAAAAACCTTATTATAGGCAATTTACCTCGAATGGTTTTGCTGCTTCCATGAGACCTCCTATGTTTGAGGGTATCCACTATAAGAGGTGGCGCGTGAGAGCAGTCTTATGGTTTCAAACCATGAGTTGCTATGACGCCACTCTTGGCAAACCTGAAGGAGAGCAAGATGCCCGACAGGCACAAGCTTTTCAGAAAATGGATACCTTGTTTAAGGCTGCTCTCTTGAGTGTTCTTGGTGAGAACATAGTTGATGCTTATGCATCAATTGACAATGGAAAAGATATGTGGGACGCACTCGAGGCCAAGTTTGGGGTCTCGGATGCCGGCACTGAGCTGTACATCATGGAGCAATTCTATGATTACAGGATGACTGAAGAGCGCTCCGTGGTTGAGCAGGCTCACGAGATACAGTCATTTGCTAGAGAACTTGAGCACTTCAATTGTATCCTACCGGACAAGTTTGTTGCCGGGGGTATCATCACTAAGCTTCCTCCTTCGTGGCGGAACTTTGCTACCTTACTGAAGCATAACAGACAGGAGTTTTCCGTTCTGGATCTCATTGGCACTCTTGATGTGGAAGAAAATGCGAGAGCAAAGGACACACGTGCTCGAGGTATTGAGGGAGGATCTAGTGCCAATCTGGTGCCGAAGAAAAACTTCCAGTCCCACAAGTTCAAGAACAAGGGCAAGTTTGATGGTAAAGGAAAGTTTGATGGGAAGAACAAGGCTGTGCAGCACACGAACTTCAAGAACAAGAATGACAAGAAGAAAGGTGCTTGTCATGTGTGTGGAGATCCTGATCATTGGGCTCCTAGTTGCCCCAATCGCTATGACAAGCGTCATCCTGGGAAAGGCGGCAAGACCGCTAATGTTGTCATCGGAGACATTGACATGAAGGATGCTGGGTATGGTATATTTCCTACTATTCTTTCAGTATGTCATTCTCCTGATTGGTTGATTGACACGGGTGCTAATGTGCATGTATGCGGTGATATTTCCATGTTTTCGTCTTATCAGACCGCAGGGACTTCAACCGTGCTGATGGGCAACGGTTCAAGTGCTTCTGTTCGTGGTGTTGGCACGGTCGATCTGAAGTTTACTTCGGGGAAGATCGTGCGGCTGAAGAACGTGCATTATGTCCCCTCCGTAAATAAAAATCTTGTTAGCGGATCTCTTCTGTGTAGAGATGGCCATAAGCTTGTCTTTGAGTCGAATAAATTTGTAATATCCAAGTATGGAACCTTTGTTGGTAAAGGCTATGAGTCAGGAGGCCTGTTTCGTTTATCCTTACCAGACGTTTGCAATAAAGTTGTTAATCATATTTGCAATAATAGTGAATCAAATGTGTGGCATTCACGACTTTGTCATGTTAACTTTGGTTGCATGTCGTGACTAGCGAAGTTGAACTTAATCCCTAGTTTCACCACCGTTAAGGGATCTAAGTGTCAAGTGTGTGTGCAAGCTAAGCAACCTCGTAAATCTCACGTGACTGCGGAGACAAGAAATCTTGCACCACTAGAACTTATACATTCAGATCTATGTGAAATGAATGGTGTTTTGACAAAAGGTGAAAAGAAATATTTCATGACGTTAATTGACGACTCCACTAGATACTGCTGTGTGTATCTTCTGAAATCTAAGGATGAGGCTTTGAACTTTTTCAAGATCTATAAAGCTGAAGTGGAAAACCAACTTGATCGGAAAATCAAGAGGCTTAGGTCCGACCGTGGTGGAGAGTATTTTTCCAATGAATTTGATGCTTTTTGTGCGGAACATGGTATAATCCATGAGAGGATGCCTCCCTACTCACCTCAGTCAAATGGGGTGGCCGAAAGAAAGAACCGTACTCTAACTGATTTGGTTAACGCCATGTTAGACACATCGGGTCTCTCCAAGGCATGGTGGGGGGAGGCGATATTGACAGCATGTCATGTCCTAAATCGAGTTCCCACAAAGAACAAAGAGATAACTCCATTCGAGGAATGGGAGAAGAAAAGGTTAAAACTCTCTTATCTGCGAACATGGGGTTGTTTGGCGAAAGTCAATGTTCCAATTCCAAAGAAGCGGAAACTTGGACCAAAGACTGTGGATTGTGTTTTCTTGAGATATGCTTTTCATAGCATTGGCTATAGATTCTTGGTTGTAAAATCTGAGGTACCTGACATGCATGTCGGTACGATCATGGAGTCGAATGATGCGACTTTCTTTGAAGATATCTTTCCCATGAAGGATATGGCTACCTCATCTAATCAGGAGATGCCTAGTTCATCGAATCAGGAACCAGTTACAATTACCGAACCTGCCATTTCGATGGAACGCTTTTGAAAGTCCTGTGGAGGAGAACAATGAAGTTCCTATTAGGAGCAAGAGACAGAGGACTGCAAAGTCCTTTGGTGTTGATTTTCTTGTGTATCTCATAGATGACACTCCCAGTTCTATTTCAGAGGCCTATGCATCTGAAGATGCTGACTACTGGAAGGAAGCAGTTCGTAGCGAGATGGATTCCATCTTGGCGAATGAAACTTGGGAGATAACTGATCGTCCTTATGGGTGCAAACCTATAGGATGCAAATGGGTATTCAAGAAGAAGCTTAGGCCTGCTAGTACTATTGAAAAGTACAAGGCTCGGCTCGTGGCTAAGGGTTATACCCAAAAGGAAGGTGAAGATTTCTTTGATACTTACTCACCTGTGGCTCGACTGACCACTATTCGGGTTCTACTTTCACTAGCTGCCTCACATGGTCTTCTCGTTCATCAAATGGATGTTAAGACTGCTTTCCTAAATGGAGAGTTGGATGAGGAAATTTATATGGAACAACCAGATGGGTTTGTAATAGATGGTCAGGAAGGGAAAGTGTGCAAGTTGCTGAAGTCTTTGTATGGACTCAAGCAAGCACCCAAACAGTGGCATGAGAAGTTCGAAAGAACTTTAACAGCTGCAGGCTTTGTTGTGAACGAAGCTGACAAATGTGTGTACTATCGCCATGGTGGGGGCGAGGGAGTTATGATTTGCTTGTATGTTGATGACATACTGATTTTCGGAACAAATCTGAATGTTATTAAGGAGGTCAAGGATTTCCTATCTCGCTGTTTTGAGATGAAGGATTTAGGAGTGTCTGATGTCATTCTGAACATCAAGTTGTTGAGAGATGATGATGGTGGGATTACATTGCTTCGATCTCACTATGTGGAAAAGATCTTGAGTCGCTTTGGCTATAGTGACTGCAAGCCCTCTCCAACACCATATGATGCTAGCGTGCTGCTTCGAAAGAATCGAAGAATTGCTAGAGATCAATTGAAGTATTCTCAGATTATTGGCTCGCTTATGTACTTAGCCAGTGCTACAAGACCTGACATCTCTTTTGCTGTTAGCAAGCTGAGCCGGTTTGTCTCAAAACCGGGAGATGTGCATTGGAAAGCTCTAGAGAGAGTTTTGCGTTATTTGAAAGGCACTGTAAATTATGGAATTCACTACACTGGGCATCCAAAGGTGCTTGAAGGGTATAGTGACTCAAACTGGATCTCAGATGCTGATGAGATAAAGGCCACGAGCGGATATGTGTTCACTCATGGAGGTGGCGCTGTTTCTTGGAAGTGTTGCAAGCAGACCATCTTAACGAGGTCAACTATGGAAGCAGAACTCACAGCACTAGATACAGCTACGGTCGAAGCAGATTGGCTTCGCCGGCTCTTGAATGACTTGCCGGTTGTTGAGAAACCTGTACCGGGTATCCTTATGAACTGTGACAATCAAACTGTGATCACGAAAGTGAACAGCTCTAAGGATAACATGAAGTCATCAAGACACGTTCAGAGAAGATTAAAGTCTGTCAGGAAAATGAGAAACTCCGGAGTTATTGCATTGGATTATATCCAAACGTCTAAAAATCTGGCAGATCCTTTCACTAAGGGTCTATCATGTAATGTGATAGATAATGCATCGAGGGAGATGGGTATGAGACCCACAATATGAGTTGTTCACAGTGGTAACCTATTCTTTGTGATCGGAGATCCCGTGAATTAGATGTGGAAGACAAGTTGTTGGTCAACTAGGAGGAGAGTATCCTTACCATTAAAAATACCACTCCATGAAGATGCAATACTCTCCTAATCTGCATGGCAGGTTGATGTATATCTTAATGTGTTCTAAGTGGCTCTTTGAAGCAGAGATGTTGTCCTGCAGAACATCTTTTGAAGAACACACCTATATGAGTCTGATTGTCAAACATCGCAATCTATGAGAGTAGGGTTCTCTCTAGTAAACTCATGAAAGGTCACGGAGTATGACGCATAAGCTCCACCCGCGGGGAAGATCCACGGTAGCCACGTATCGGTCAAGGCTTTATGTGAAGCTAGATTCGCAGAAAACTTGCAGTTCAAGGCCCAGTCCACTGTTCAAGTTGCTTACTAGTGTAGCATAGAGTTCTAGGTGGAAGTTCAACTTAACAGTCTCCACTGCAGTACCGGTATATAAAACAGTGTTTTTGGAACCAAAGGCAAATTCTGTGTGCCTCTGGGATCTGGTGGGGGATTGCTGGAATTTAGTCTATATTGGGGCAGCCCAATAACTATTTCAGAAATTCCTAATAAATCCTAGAGGCCCACATAGCCCATTTGTGCAAGGCAAGAGGTGGAACTAAAGTTTAGTCCCACATTGCTAGTTTAGAGGGAGTTGGACCTCTTTATAAGGGAGGCTCCTTCCCCACTTGTATGAGCATGAGAACAAGAGGGACATCCACGCGTGCTCCTCCTCCGCCGCCCGCCTCGCCACGCCACGCCTCGTCACGACGCGCCGCGGGTTGCGGGAATGAGCCGAGCCGATGTCTAAATTTTTGCCACGCACGATGGGTATACGAACGGTCACACGGGAGCTGAAACGTTTTGCTGTAGTGGAGCGTGAATACGAATGAACGGCACGCACCTCTTCGTGTGCTGCCTGTTCGTTTTGTCTCCCTCCATTGCTTCACCTCCCGCCGCAGCCTGTTCGCCTCCTTCTCTTGCGCCTATAAAAGGGAGGTCGCTCCTCTCAGAGAGATGCACCAGAATCTCTTCCTCCTCTTGCCACAAGTTCCTGAGCACTGCGCTGCTGTTATGTTCTTCCTCATCCCGGCTTGTGGCATGCACCGCAGGTCGGGACAGTAGGCCTCCGAAACCGCACTCTTTGAGTCCTGTACGTGAGAAGGGTGATATGGTTTTTGGGAAGCGCTCTGCGCGACTACTGGCTGATTCATCACGGACGATCCGGTCGTTGACGACTACTTCCCCGACGACGACTTCTTCCCCGACGTCCACGACCTCCTCGACGACATGGCAGGCGAGGACACCGACCCCAAGTCCAGCGCTTCTGCTGCTGCTGTGCCGTACGTGTTCTTCTCCTTTCTGTTAGAAGTCCTGCTACAGTTCTTGCCTCTAGTTTCTGTCCTACGTATGTTAGGTTCTATGTTGTACAAGCAACTTCATCTAGTGACTGTTCTACATGTGTTTACCTCAAGTTCATATATGCGGACGATGTTTACCTTCTCTCTGTCAGATTGCATGACTTGCTGTATATTTGCTATTTTAGTCATGTTTTATCTACTATTTCTGTTAATAAAATCATTCGATAAATCGCTCATATTTCCAACAATCCAAAAACCTTATTATAGGCAATTTACCTCGAATGGTTTTGTTGCTTCCATGAGACCTCCTATGTTTGAGGGTATCCACTATAAGAGGTGGCGCGTGAGAGCAGTCTTATGGTTTCAAACCATGAGTTGCTATGACGCCACTCTTGGCAAACCTGAAGGAGAGCAAGATGCCCGACAGGCACAAGCTTTTCAGAAAATGGATACCTTGTTTAAGGCTGCTCTCTTGAGTGTTCTTGGTGAGAACATAGTTGATGCTTATGCGTCAATTGACAATGGAAAAGATATGTGGGACGCACTCGAGGCCAAGTTTGGGGTCTCGGATGCCGGCACTGAGCTGTACATCATGGAGCAATTCTATGATTACGGGATGACTGAAGAGCGCTCCGTGGTTGAGCAGGCTCACGAGATACAGTCATTTGCTAGAGAACTTGAGCACTTCAATTGTATCCTACCGGACAAGTTTGTTGCCGGGGGTATCATCACTAGGCTTCCTCCTTCGTGGAGGAACTTTGCTACCTTACAGAAGCATAAGACATAGGAGTTTTCCGTTCCGGATCTCATTGGCACTCTTGATGTGGAAGAAAAGGCGAGAGCAAAGGACACACGTGCTCGAGGTATTGAGGGAGGATCTAGTGCCAATCTGGTGCAGAAGAAAAACTTCCAGTCCCACAAGTTCAAGAACAAGGGCAAGTTTGATGGTAAAGGAAAGTTTGATGGGAAGAACAAGGCTGTGCAGCACACGAACTTCAAGAAGAAGAATGACAAGAAGAAAGGTGCTTGTCATGTGTGTGGAGATCCTGATCATTGGGCTCCTAGTTGCCCCAATCGCTATGACAAGCGTCATCCTGGGAAAGGCGGCAAGACCACTAATGTTGTCATCGGAGACATTGACATGAAGGATGCTGGGTATGGTATATTTCCTACTATTCTTTCAGTATGTCATTCTCCTGATTGGTTGATTGACACGGGTGCTAATGTGCATGTATGCGGTGATATTTCCATGTTTTCGTCTTATCAGACCGCAGGGACTTCAACCGTGCTGATGGGCAACGGTTCAAGTGCTTCTGTTCGTGGTGTTGGCACGGTCGATCTGAAGTTTACTTCGGGGAAGATCGTGCGGCTGAAGAACGTGCATTATGTCCCCTCCGTCAATAAAAATCTTGTTAGCGGATCTCTTCTGTGTAGAGATGGCTATAAGCTTGTCTTTGAGTCGAATAAATTTGTAATATCCAAGTATGGAACCTTTGTTGGTAAAGGCTATGAGTCAGGAGGCCTGTTTCGTTTATCCTTATCAGACGTTTGCAATAAAGTTGTTAATCATATTTGCAATAATAGTGAATCAAATGTGTGGCATTCACGACTTTGTCATGTTAACTTTGGTTGCATGTCGTGACTAGCAAAGTTGAACTTAATCCCTAGTTTCACCACCGTTAAGGGATCTAAGTGTCAAGTGTGTGTGCAAGCTAAGCAACCTCGTAAATCTCACGTGACTGCGGAGACGAGAAATCTTGCACCACTAGAACTTATACATTCAGATCTATGTGAAATGAATGGTGTTTTGACAAAAGGTGAAAAGAAATATTTCATGACGTTAATTGACGACTCCACTAGATACTGCTGTGTGTATCTTCTGAAATCTAAGGATGAGGCTTTGAACTTTTTCAAGATCTATAAAGCTGAAGTGGAAAACCAACTTGATCGGAAAATCAAGAGGCTTAGGTCCGACCGTGGTGGAGAGTATTTTTCCAATGAATTTGATGCTTTTTGTGCGGAACATGGTATAATCCATGAGAGGACGCCTCCCTACTCACCTCAGTCAAATGGGGTGGCCGAAAGAAAGAACCGTACTCTAACTGATTTGGTTAACGCCATGTTAGACACATCGGGTCTCTCCAAGGCATGGTGGGGGGAGGCGATATTGACAGCATGTCATGTCCTAAATCGAGTTCCCACAAAGAACAAAGAGATAACTCCATTCGAGGAATGGGAGAAGAAAAGGTTAAAACTCTCTTATCTGCGAACATGGGGTTGTTTGGCGAAAGTCAATGTTCCAATTCCAAAGAAGCGGAAACTTGGACCAAAGACTGTGGATTGTGTTTTCTTGAGATATGCTTTTCATAGCATTGGCTATAGATTCTTGGTTGTAAAATCTGAGGTACCTGACATGCATGTCGGTACGATCATGGAGTCGAATGATGCGACTTTCTTTGAAGATATCTTTCCCATGAAGGATATGGCTACCTCATCTAATCAGGAGATGCCTAGTTCATCGAATCAGGAACCAGTTACAGTTACCGAACCTGCCATTTCGATGGAACGCTTTTGAAAGTCCTGTGGAGGAGAACAATGAAGTTCCTATTAGGAGCAAGAGACAGAGGACTGCAAAGTCCTTTGGTGATGATTTTCTTGTGTATCTCATAGATGACACTCCCAGTTCTATTTCAGAGGCCTATGCATCTGAAGATGCTGACTACTGGAAGGAAGCAGTTCGTAGCGAGATGGATTCCATCTTGGCGAATGAAACTTGGGAGATAACTGATCGTCCTTATGGGTGCAAACCTATAGGATGCAAAAGGGTATTCAAGAAGAAGCTTAGGCCTGCTGGTACTATTGAAAAGTACAAGGCTCGGCTCGTGGCTAAGGGTTATACCCAAAAGCAAGGTGAAGATTTCTTCGATACTTACTCACCTGTGGCTCGACTGACCACTATTCGGGTTCTACTTTCACTAGCTGCCTCACATGGTCTTCTCGTTCATCAAATGGATGTTAAGACTGCTTTCCTAAATGGAGAGTTGGATGAGGAAATTTATATGGAACAACCAGATGGGTTTGTAATAGATGGTCAGGAAGGGAAAGTGTGCAAGTTGCTGAAGTCTTTGTATGGACTCAAGCAAGCACCCAAACAGTGGCATGAGAAGTTCGAAAGAACTTTAACAGCTGCAGGCTTTGTTGTGAACGAAGCTGACAAATGTGTGTACTATCGCCATGGTGGGGGCGAGGGAGTTATGCTTTGCTTGTATGTTGATGACATACTGATTTTCGGAACAAATCTGAATGTTATTAAGGAGGTCAAGGATTTCCTATCTCGCTGTTTTGAGATGAAGGATTTAGGAGTGGCTGATGTCATTCTGAACATCAAGTTGTTGAGAGATGATGATGGTGGGGTTACATTGCTTCAATCTCACTATGTGGAAAAGATCTTGAGTCGCTTTGGCTATAGTGACTGCAAGCCCTCTCCAACACCATATGATGCTAGCGTGCTGCTTCGAAAGAATCGAAGAATTGCTAGAGATCAATTGAAGTATTCTCAGATTATTGGCTCGCTTATGTACTTAGCCAGTGCTACAAGACCTGACATCTCTTTTGCTGTTAGCAAGCTGAGCCGGTTTGTCTCAAAACCGGGAGATGTGCATTGGAAAGCTCTAGAGAGAGTTTTGCGTTATTTGAAAGGCACTGTAAATTATGGAATTCACTACACTGGGCATCCTTTGGGTGCTTGAAGGGTATAGTGACTCAAACTGGATCTCAGATGCTGATGAGATAAAGGCCACGAGCGGATATGTGTACACTCATGGAGGTGGCACTGTTTCTTGGAAGTCTTGCAAGCAGACCATCTTAACGAGGTCAACTATGGAAGCAGAACTCACAGCACTAGATACAGCTACGGTCGAAGCAGATTGGCTTCGCCGGCTCTTGAATGACTTGCCGGTTGTTGAGAAACCTATACCGGGTATCCTTATGAACTGTGACAATCAAACTGTGATCACGAAAGTGAACAGCTCTAAGGATAACATGAAGTCATCAAGACACGTTCAGAGAAGATTAAAGTCTGTCAGGAAAATGAGAAACTCCGGAGTTATTGCATTGGATTATATCCAAATGTCTAAAAATCTGGCAGATCCTTTCACTAAGGGTCTATCACGTAATGTGATAGATAATGCATCGAGGGAGATGGGTATGAGACCCACAATATGAGTTGTTCACAGTGGTAACCTATTCTTTGTGATCGGAGATCCCGTGAATTAGATGTGGAAGACAAGTTGTTGGTCAACTAGGAGGAGAGTATCCTTACCATTAAAAATACCACTCCATGAAGATGCAATACTCTCCTAATCTGCATGGCAGGTTGATGTATATCTTAATGTGTTCTAAGTGGCTCTTTGAAGCAGAGATGTTGTCCTGCAGAACATCTTTTGAAGAACACACCTATATGAGTCTGATTGTCAAACGTCGCAATCTATGAGAGTAGGGTTCTCTCTAGTAAACTCATGAAAGGTCACGGAGTATGACGCATAAGCTCCACCCGCGGGGAAGATCTACGGTAGCCACGTATCGGTCAAGGCTTTATGTGAAGCTAGATTCGCAGAAAACTTGCAGTTCAAGGCCCAGTCCACTGTTCAAGTTGCTTACTAGTGTAGCATAGAGTTCTAGGTGGAAGTTCAACTTAACAGTCTCCACTGCAGTACCGGTATATAAAACAGTGGTTTTGGAACCAAAGGCAAATTCCGTGTGCCTCTGGGATCTGGTGGGGGATTGCTGGAATTTAGTCTATATTGGGGGAGCCCAATAACTATTTCAGAAATTCCTAATAAATCCTAGAGGCCCACATAGCCCATTTGTGCAAGGCAAGAGGTGGAACTAAAGTTTAGTCCCACATTGCTAGTTTAGAGGGAGTTGGACCTCTTTATAAGGGAGGCTCCTTCCCCACTTGTATGAGCATGAGAACAAGAGGGACATCCACGCGTGCTCCTCCTCCGCCGCCTGCCTCGCCACGCCACGCCTCGTCACGACGCGCCGCGGGTTGCGGGAATGAGCCGAGCCGATGTCTAAATTTTTGCCACGCACGACAGGTATACGAACGGTCACACGGGAGCTGAAATGTTTTGCTGTAGTGGAGCGTGAATACGAACGAACGGCACGCACCTCTTCGTGTGCTGCCTGTTTGTTTTGTCTCCCTCCATTGCTTCACCTCCCGCCGCAGCCTGTTCGCCTCCTTCTCTTGCGCCTATAAAAGGGAGGTCGCTCCTCTCAGAGAGATGCACCAGAATCTCTTCCTCCTCTTGCCACAAGTTCCTGAGCACTGCGCTGCTGTTATGTTCTTCCTCATCCCGGCTTGTGGCATGCACCGCAGGTCGGGACAGTAGGCCTCCGAAACCGCACTCTTTGAGTCCTGTACGTGAGAAGGGTGATATGGTTTTTGGGAAGCGCTCTGCGCGACTACTGGCTGATTCATCACGGACGATCCGGTCGTTGACGACTACTTCCCCGACGACGACTTCTTCCCCGACGTCCACGACCTCCTCGACGACATGGCAGGCGAGGACACCGACCCCAAGTCCAGCGCTTCTGCTGTGCCGTACGTGTTCTTCTCCTTTCTGTTAGAAGTCCTGCTACAGTTCTTGCCTCTAGTTTCTGTCCTACGTATGTTAGGTTCTATGTCATACAAGCAACTTCATCTAGTGACTGTTCTACATGTGTTTACCTCAAGTTCATATATGCAGACGATGTTTACCTTCTCTCTGTCAGATTGCATGACTTGCTGTATATTTGCTATTTTAGTCATGTTTTATCTACTATTTCTGTTAATAAAATCATTCGATAAATCGCTCATATTTCCAACAATCCAAAAACCTTATTATAGGCAATTTACCTCGAATGGTTTTGTTGCTTCCATGAGACCTCCTATGTTTGAGGGTATCCACTATAAGAGGTGGCGCGTGAGAGCAGTCTTATGGTTTCAAACCATGAGTTGCTATGACGCCACTCTTGGCAAACCTGAAGGAGAGCAAGATGCCCGACAGGCACAAGCTTTTCAGAAAATGGATACCTTGTTTAAGGCTGCTCTCTTGAGTGTTCTTGGTGAGAACATAGTTGATGCTTATGCGTCAATTGACAATGGAAAAGATATGTGGGACGCACTCGAGGCCAAGTTTGGGGTCTCGGATGCCGGCACTGAGCTGTACATCATGGAGCAATTCTATGATTACGGGATGACTGAAGAGCGCTCCGTGGTTGAGCAGGCTCACGAGATACAGTCATTTGCTAGAGAACTTGAGCACTTCAATTGTATCCTACCGGACAAGTTTGTTGCCGGGGGTATCATCACTAGGCTTCCTCCTTCGTGGAGGAACTTTGCTACCTTACAGAAGCATAAGACATAGGAGTTTTCCGTTCCGGATCTCATTGGCACTCTTGATGTGGAAGAAAAGGCGAGAGCAAAGGACACACGTGCTCGAGGTATTGAGGGAGGATCTAGTGCCAATCTGGTGCAGAAGAAAAACTTCCAGTCCCACAAGTTCAAGAACAAGGGCAAGTTTGATGGTAAAGGAAAGTTTGATGGGAAGAACAAGGCTGTGCAGCACACGAACTTCAAGAAGAAGAATGACAAGAAGAAAGGTGCTTGTCATGTGTGTGGAGATCCTGATCATTGGGCTCCTAGTTGCCCCAATCGCTATGACAAGCGTCATCCTGGGAAAGGCGGCAAGACCACTAATGTTGTCATCGGAGACATTGACATGAAGGATGCTGGGTATGGTATATTTCCTACTATTCTTTCAGTATGTCATTCTCCTGATTGGTTGATTGACACGGGTGCTAATGTGCATGTATGCGGTGATATTTCCATGTTTTCGTCTTATCAGACCGCAGGGACTTCAACCGTGCTGATGGGCAACGGTTCAAGTGCTTCTGTTCGTGGTGTTGGCACGGTCGATCTGAAGTTTACTTCGGGGAAGATCGTGCGGCTGAAGAACGTGCATTATGTCCCCTCCGTCAATAAAAATCTTGTTAGCGGATCTCTTCTGTGTAGAGATGGCTATAAGCTTGTCTTTGAGTCGAATAAATTTGTAATATCCAAGTATGGAACCTTTGTTGGTAAAGGCTATGAGTCAGGAGGCCTGTTTCGTTTATCCTTATCAGACGTTTGCAATAAAGTTGTTAATCATATTTGCAATAATAGTGAATCAAATGTGTGGCATTCACGACTTTGTCATGTTAACTTTGGTTGCATGTCGTGACTAGCGAAGTTGAACTTAATCCCTAGTTTCACCACCGTTAAGGGATCTAAGTGTCAAGTGTGTGTGCAAGCTAAGCAACCTCGTAAATCTCACGTGACTGCGGAGACGAGAAATCTTGCACCACTAGAACTTATACATTCAGATCTATGTGAAATGAATGGTGTTTTGACAAAAGGTGAAAAGAAATATTTCATGACGTTAATTGACGACTCCACTAGATACTGCTGTGTGTATCTTCTGAAATCTAAGGATGAGGCTTTGAACTTTTTCAAGATCTATAAAGCTGAAGTGGAAAACCAACTTGATCGGAAAATCAAGAGGCTTAGGTCCGACCGTGGTGGAGAGTATTTTTCCAATGAATTTGATGCTTTTTGTGCGGAACATGGTATAATCCATGAGAGGACGCCTCCCTACTCACCTCAGTCAAATGGGGTGGCCGAAAGAAAGAACCGTACTCTAACTGATTTGGTTAACGCCATGTTAGACACATCGGGTCTCTCCAAGGCATGGTGGGGGGAGGCGATATTGACAGCATGTCATGTCCTAAATCGAGTTCCCACAAAGAACAAAGAGATAACTCCATTCGAGGAATGGGAGAAGAAAAGGTTAAAACTCTCTTATCTGCGAACATGGGGTTGTTTGGCGAAAGTCAATGTTCCAATTCCAAAGAAGCGGAAACTTGGACCAAAGACTGTGGATTGTGTTTTCTTGAGATATGCTTTTCATAGCATTGGCTATAGATTCTTGGTTGTAAAATCTGAGGTACCTGACATGCATGTCGGTACGATCATGGAGTCGAATGATGCGACTTTATTTGAAGATATCTTTCCCATGAAGGATATGGCTACCTCATCTAATCAGGAGATGCCTAGTTCATCGAATCAGGAACCAGTTACAGTTACCGAACCTGCCATTTCGATGGAACGCTTTTGAAAGTCCTGTGGAGGAGAACAATGAAGTTCCTATTAGGAGCAAGAGACAGAGGACTGCAAAGTCCTTTGGTGATGATTTTCTTGTGTATCTCATAGATGACACTCCCAGTTCTATTTCAGAGGCCTATGCATCTGAAGATGCTGACTACTGGAAGGAAGCAGTTCGTAGCGAGATGGATTCCATCTTGGCGAATGAAACTTGGGAGATAACTGATCGTCCTTATGGGTGCAAACCTATAGGATGCAAAAGGGTATTCAAGAAGAAGCTTAGGCCTGCTGGTACTATTGAAAAGTACAAGGCTCGGCTCGTGGCTAAGGGTTATACCCAAAAGCAAGGTGAAGATTTCTTCGATACTTACTCACCTGTGGCTCGACTGACCACTATTCGGGTTCTACTTTCACTAGCTGCCTCACATGGTCTTCTCGTTCATCAAATGGATGTTAAGACTGCTTTCCTAAATGGAGAGTTGGATGAGGAAATTTATATGGAACAACCAGATGGGTTTGTAATAGATGGTCAGGAAGGGAAAGTGTGCAAGTTGCTGAAGTCTTTGTATGGACTCAAGCAAGCACCCAAACAGTGGCATGAGAAGTTCGAAAGAACTTTAACAGCTGCAGGCTTTGTTGTGAACGAAGCTGACAAATGTGTGTACTATCGCCATGGTGGGGGCGAGGGAGTTATGCTTTGCTTGTATGTTGATGACATACTGATTTTCGGAACAAATCTGAATGTTATTAAGGAGGTCAAGGATTTCCTATCTCGCTGTTTTGAGATGAAGGATTTACGAGTGGCTGATGTCATTCTGAACATCAAGTTGTTGAGAGATGATGATGGTGGGATTACATTGCTTCAATCTCACTATGTGGAAAAGATCTTGAGTCGCTTTGGCTATAGTGACTGCAAGCCCTCTCCAACACCATATGATGCTAGCGTGCTGCTTCGAAAGAATCGAAGAATTGCTAGAGATCAATTGAAGTATTCTCAGATTATTGGCTCGCTTATGTACTTAGCCAGTGCTACAAGACCTGACATCTCTTTTGCTGTTAGCAAGCTGAGCCGGTTTGTCTCAAAACCGGGAGATGTGCATTGGAAAGCTCTAGAGAGAGTTTTGCGTTATTTGAAAGGCACTGTAAATTATGGAATTCACTACACTGGGCATCCTTTGGGTGCTTGAAGGGTATAGTGACTCAAACTGGATCTCAGATGCTGATGAGATAAATGCCACGAGCGGATATGTGTTCACTCATGGAGGTGGCACTGTTTCTTGGAAGTCTTGCAAGCAGACCATCTTAACGAGGTCAACTATGGAAGCAGAACTCACAGCACTAGATACAGCTACGGTCGAAGCAGATTGGCTTCGCCGGCTCTTGAATGACTTGCCGGTTGTTGAGAAACCTATACCGGGTATCCTTATGAACTGTGACAATCAAACTGTTATCACGAAAGTGAACAGCTCTAAGGATAACATGAAGTCATCAAGACACGTTCAGAGAAGATTAAAGTCTGTCAAGAAAATGAGAAACTCCGGAGTTATTGCATTGGATTATATCCAAATGTCTAAAAATCTGGCAGATCCTTTCACTAAGGGTCTATCACGTAATGTGATAGATAATGCATCGAGGGAGATGGGTATGAGACCCACAATATGAGTTGTTCACAGTGGTAACCTATTCTTTGTGATCGGAGATCCCGTGAATTAGATGTGGAAGACAAGTTGTTGGTCAACTAGGAGGAGAGTATCCTTACCATTAAAAATACCACTCCATGAAGATGCAATACTCTCCTAATCTGCATGGCAGGTTGATGTATATCTTAATGTGTTCTAAGTGGCTCTTTGAAGCAGAGATGTTGTCCTGCAGAACATCTTTTGAAGAACACACCTATATGAGTCTGATTGTCAAACGTCGCAATCTATGAGAGTAGGGTTCTCTCTAGTAAACTCATGAAAGGTCACGGAGTATGACGCATAAGCTCCACCCGCGGGGAAGATCTACGGTAGCCACGTATCGGTCAAGGCTTTATGTGAAGCTAGATTCGCAGAAAACTTGCAGTTCAAGGCCCAGTCCACTGTTCAAGTTGCTTACTAGTGTAGCATAGAGTTCTAGGTGGAAGTTCAACTTAACAGTCTCCACTGCAGTACCGGTATATAAAACAGTGTTTTTGGAACCAAAGGCAAATTCTGTGTGCCTCTGGGATCTGGTGGGGGATTGCTGGAATTTAGTCTATATTGGGGGAGCCCAATAACTATTTCAGAAATTCCTAATAAATCCTAGAGGCCCACATAGCCCATTTGTGCAAGGCAAGAGGTGGAACTAAAGTTTAGTCCCACATTGCTAGTTTAGAGGGAGTTGGACCTCTTTATAAGGGAGGCTCCTTCCCCACTTGTATGAGCATGAGAACAAGAGGGACATCCACGCGTGCTCCTCCTCCGCCGCCTGCCTCGCCACGCCACGCCTCGTCACGACGCGCCGCGGGTTGCGGGAATGAGCCGAGCCGATGTCTAAATTTTTGCCACGCACGACAGGTATACGAACGGTCACACGGGAGCTGAAATGTTTTGCTTAGTGGAGCGTGAATACGAACGAACGGCACGCACCTCTTCGTGTGCTGCCTGTTCGTTTTGTCTCCCTCCATTGCTTCACCTCCCGCCGCAGCCTGTTCGCCTCCTTCTCTTGCGCCTATAAAAGGGAGGTCGCTCCTCTCAGAGAGATGCACCAGAATCTCTTCCTCCTCTTGCCACAAGTTCCTGAGCACTGCGCTGTTGTTATGTTCTTCCTCATCCCGGCTTGTGGCATGCACCGCAGGTCGGGACAGTAGGCCTCCGAAACCGCACTCTTTGAGTCCTGTACGTGAGAAGGGTGATATGGTTTTTGGGAAGCGCTCTGCGCGACTACTGGCTGATTCATCACGGACGATCCGGTCGTTGACGACTACTTCCCCAACGACGACTTCTTCCCCGACGTCCACGACCTCCTCGACGACATGGCAGGCGAGGACACCGACCCCAAGTCCAGCGCTTCTGCTGTGCCGTACGTGTTCTTCTCCTTTCTGTTAGAAGTCCTGCTACAGTTCTTGCCTCTAGTTTCTGTCCTACATATGTTAGGTTCTATGTCATACAAGCAACTTCATCTAGTGACTGTTCTACATGTGTTTACCTCAAGTTCATATATGCAGACGATGTTTACCTTCTCTCTGTCAGATTGCATGACTTGCTGTATATTTGCTATTTTAGTCATGTTTTATCTACTATTTCTGTTAATAAAATCATTCGATAAATCGCTCATATTTCCAACAATCCAAAAACCTTATTATAGGCAATTTACCTCGAATGGTTTTGTTGCTTCCATGAGACCTCCTATGTTTGAGGGTATCCACTATAAGAGGTGGCGCGTGAGAGCAGTCTTATGGTTTCAAACCATGAGTTGCTATCACGCCACTCTTGGCAAACCTGAAGGAGAGCAAGATGCCCGACAGGCACAAGCTTTTCAGAAAATGGATACCTTGTTTAAGGCTGC
Organism: Triticum timopheevii; assembly: GCA_963921465.1. Taxonomy (NCBI): domain Eukaryota; kingdom Viridiplantae; phylum Streptophyta; class Magnoliopsida; order Poales; family Poaceae; genus Triticum; species Triticum timopheevii. Next base: position 526,972,171 of record OY997272.1, on the reverse strand, counting down.
TCTCTTGAGTGTTCTTGGTGAGAACATAGTTGATGCTTATGCGTCAATTGACAATGGAAAAGATATGTGGGACGCACTCGAGGCCAAGTTTGGGGTCTCGGATGCCGGCACTGAGCTGTACATCATGGAGCAATTCTATGATTACGGGATGACTGAAGAGCGCTCCGTGGTTGAGCAGGCTCACGAGATACAGTCATTTGCTAGAGAACTTGAGCACTTCAATTGTATCCTACCGGACAAGTTTGTTGCCGGGGGTATCATCACTAGGCTTCCTCCTTCGTGGAGGAACTTTGCTACCTTACAGAAGCATAAGACATAGGAGTTTTCCGTTCCGGATCTCATTGGCACTCTTGATGTGGAAGAAAAGGCGAGAGCAAAGGACACACGTGCTCGAGGTATTGAGGGAGGATCTAGTGCCAATCTGGTGCAGAAGAAAAACTTCCAGTCCCACAAGTTCAAGAACAAGGGCAAGTTTGATGGTAAAGGAAAGTTTGATGGGAAGAACAAGGCTGTGCAGCACACGAACTTCAAGAAGAAGAATGACAAGAAGAAAGGTGCTTGTCATGTGTGTGGAGATCCTGATCATTGGGCTCCTAGTTGCCCCAATCGCTATGACAAGCGTCATCCTGGGAAAGGCGGCAAGACCACTAATGTTGTCATCGGAGACATTGACATGAAGGATGCTGGGTATGGTATATTTCCTACTATTCTTTCAGTATGTCATTCTCCTGATTGGTTGATTGACACGGGTGCTAATGTGCATGTATGCGGTGATATTTCCATGTTTTCGTCTTATCAGACCGCAGGGACTTCAACCGTGCTGATGGGCAACGGTTCAAGTGCTTCTGTTCGTGGTGTTGGCACGGTCGATCTGAAGTTTACTTCGGGGAAGATCGTGCGGCTGAAGAACGTGCATTATGTCCCCTCCGTCAATAAAAATCTTGTTAGCGGATCTCTTCTGTGTAGAGATGGCTATAAGCTTGTCTTTGAGTCGAATAAATTTGTAATATCCAAGTATGGAACCTTTGTTGGTAAAGGCTATGAGTCAGGAGGCCTGTTTCGTTTATCCTTATCAGACGTTTGCAATAAAGTTGTTAATCATATTTGCAATAATAGTGAATCAAATGTGTGGCATTCACGACTTTGTCATGTTAACTTTGGTTGCATGTCGCGACTAGCAAAGTTGAACTTAATCCCTAGTTTCACCACCGTTAAGGGATCTAAGTGTCAAGTGTGTGTGCAAGCTAAGCAACCTCGTAAATCTCACGTGACTGCGGAGACGAGAAATCTTGCACCACTAGAACTTATACATTCAGATCTATGTGAAATGAATGGTGTTTTGACAAAAGGTGGAAAGAAATATTTCATGACGTTAATTGACGACTCCACTAGATACTGTTGTGTGTATCTTCTGAAATCTAAGGATGAGGCTTTGAACTTTTTCAAGATCTATAAAGCTGAAGTGGAAAACCAACTTGATCGGAAAATCAAGAGGCTTAGGTCCGACCGTGGTGGAGAGTATTTTTCCAATGAATTTGATGCTTTTTGTGCGGAACATGGTATAATCCATGAGAGGACGCCTCCCTACTCACCTTAGTCAAATGGGGTGGCCGAAAGAAAGAACCGTACTCTAACTGATTTGGTTAACGCCATGTTAGACACATCGGGTCTCTCCAAGGCATGGTGGGGGGAGGCAATATTGACAGCATGTCATGTCCTAAATCGAGTTCCCACAAACAACGAAGAGATAACTCCATTCGAGGAATGGGAGAAGAAAAGGTTAAAACTCTCTTATCTGCGAACATGGGGTTGTTTGGCGAAAGTCAATGTTCCAATTCCAAAGAAGCGGAAACTTGGACCAAAGACTGTGGATTGTGTTTTCTTGAGATATGCTTTTCATAACATTGGCTATAGATTCTTGGTTGTAAAATCTGAGGTACCTGACATGCATGTCGGTACGATCATGGAGTCGAATGATGCGACTTTCTTTGAAGATATCTTTCCCATGAAGGATATGGCTACCTCATCTAATCAGGAGATGCCTAGTTCATCGAATCAGGAACCAGTTACAATTACCGAACCTGCCATTTCGATGGAACGCTTTGAAAGTCCTGTGGAGGAGAACAATGAAGTTCCTATTAGGAGCAAGAGACAGAGGACTGCAATGTCCTTTGGTGATGATTTTCTTGTGTATCTCATAGATGACACTCCCAGTTCTATTTCAGAGGCCTATGCATCTGAAGATGCTGACTACTGGAAGGAAGCAGTTCGTAGCGAGATGGATTCCATCTTGGCGAATGAAACATGGGAGATAACTGATCGTCCTTATGGGTGCAAACCTATAGGATGCAAATGGGTATTCAAGAAGAAGCTTAGGCCTGATGGTACTATTGAAAAGTACAAGGCTCGGGTCGTGGCTAAGGGTTATACCCAAAAGGAAGGTGAAGATTTCTTTGATACTTACTCACCTGTGGCTCGACTGACCACTATTCGGGTTCTACTTTCACTAGCTGCCTCACAGGGTCTTCTCGTTCATCAAATGGATGTTAAGACTGCTTTCCTAAATGGAGAGTTGGATGAGGAAATTTATATGGAACAACCAGATGGGTTTGTAATAGATGGTCAGGAAGGGAAAGTGTGCAAGTTGCTGAAGTCTTTGTATGGACTCAAGCAAGCACCCAAACAGTGGCATGAGAAGTTCGAAAGAACTTTAACAGCTGCAGGCTTTGTTGTGAACGAAGCTGACAAATGTGTGTACTATCGCCATGGTGGGGGCGAGGGAGTTATGCTTTGCTTGGATGTTGATGACATACTGATTTTCGGAACAAATCTGAATGTTATTAAGGAGGTCAAGGATTTCCTATCTCGCTGTTTTGAGATGAAGGATTTAGGAGTGGCTGATGTCATTCTGAACATCAAGTTGTTGAGAGATGATGATGGTGGGATTACATTGCTTCAATCTCACTATGTGGAAAAGATCTTGAGTCGCTTTGGCTATAGTGACTGCAAGCCCTCTCCAACACCATATGATGCTAGCGTGCTGCTTCGAAAGAATCGAAGAATTGCTAGAGATCAATTGAAGTATTCTCAGATTATTGGCTCGCTTATATACTTAGCCAGTGCTACAAGACCTGACATCTCTTTTGCTGTTAGCAAGCTGAGCCGGTTTGTCTCAAAACCGGGAGATGTGCATTGGAAAGCTCTAGAGAGATTTTTGCATTATTTGAAAGGCACTGTAAATTATGGAATTCACTACACTGGGCATCCAAAGGTGCTTGAAGGGTATAGTGACTCAAACTGGATCTCAGATGCTGATGAGATAAAGGCCACGAGCGGATATGTGTTCACTCATGGAGGTGGCGCTGTTTCTTGGAAGTCTTGCAAGTAGACCATCTTAACGAGGTCAACTATGGAAGCAGAACTCACAGCACTAGATACAGCTACGGTCGAAGCAGATTGGCTTCGCCGGCTCTTGAATGACTTGCCGGTTGTTGAGAAACCTGTACCGAGTATCCTTATGAACTGTGACAATCAAACTGTGATCACGAAAGTGAACAGCTCTAAGGATAACATGAAGTCATCAAGACACGTTCAGAGAAGGTTAAAGTCTGTCAGGAAAATGAGAAACTCCGGAGTTATTGCATTGGATTATATCCAAACGTCTAAAAATCTGGCAGATCCTTTCACTAAGGGTCTATCACGTAATGTGATAGATAATGCATCGAGGGAGATGGGTATGAGACCCACAATATGAGTTGTTCACAGTGCTAACCTATTCTTTGTGATCGGAGATCCCGTGAATTAGATGTGGAAGACAAGCTGTTGGTCAACTGGGAGGAGAGTATCCTTACCATTAAAAATACCACTCCATGAAGATGCAATACTCTCCTAATCTGCATGGCAGGTTGATGTATATCTTAATGTGATCTAAGTGGCTCTTTGAAGCAGAGATGTTGTCCTGCAGAACATCTTTTGAAGAACACACCTATATGAGTCTGATTGTCAAACGTCGCAATCTATGAGAGTAGGGTTCTCTCTAGTAAACTCATGAAAGGTCACGGAGTATGACGCATAAGCTCCACCCGCGGGGAAGATCCACGGTAGCCACGTATCGGTCAAGGCTTTATGTGAAGCTAGATTCGCAGAAAACTTGCAGTTCAAGGCCCAGTCCACTGTTCAAGTTGCTTACTAGTGTAGCATAGAGTTCTAGGTGGAAGTTCAACTTAACAGTCTCCACTGCAGTACCGGTATATAAAACAGTGGTTTTGGAACCAAAGGCAAATTCTGTGTGCCTCTGGGATCTGGTGGGGGATTGCTGGAATTTAGTCTATATTGGGGCAGCCCAATAACTATTTCAGAAATTCCTAATAAATCCTAGAGGCCCACATAGCCCATTTGTGCAAGGCAAGAGGTGGAACTAAAGTTTAGTCCCACATTGCTAGTTTAGAGGGAGTTGGACCTCTTTATAAGGGAGGCTCCTTCCCCACTTGTATGAGCATGAGAACAAGAGGGACATCCACGCGTGCTCCTCCTCCGCCGCCTGCCTCGCCACGCCACGCCTCGTCACGACGCGCCGCGGGTTGCGGGAATGAGCCGAGCCGATGTCTAAATTTTTGCCACGCACGACAGGTATACGAACGGTCACACGGGAGCTGAAATGTTTTGCTGTAGTGGAGCGTGAATACGAACGAACGGCACGCACCTCTTCGTGTGCTGCCTGTTTGTTTTGTCTCCCTCCATTGCTTCACCTCCCGCCGCAGCCTGTTCGCCTCCTTCTCTTGCGCCTATAAAAGGGAGGTCGCTCCTCTCAGAGAGATGCACCAGAATCTCTTCCTCCTCTTGCCACAAGTTCCTGAGCACTGCGCTGCTGTTATGTTCTTCCTCATCCCGGCTTGTGGCATGCACCGCAGGTCGGGACAGTAGGCCTCCGAAACCGCACTCTTTGAGTCCTGTACGTGAGAAGGGTGATATGGTTTTTGGGAAGCGCTCTGCGCGACTACTGGCTGATTCATCACGGACGATCCGGTCGTTGACGACTACTTCCCCGACGACGACTTCTTCCCCGACGTCCACGACCTCCTCGACGACATGGCAGGCGAGGACACCGACCCCAAGTCCAGCGCTTCTGCTGTGCCGTACGTGTTCTTCTCCTTTCTGTTAGAAGTCCTGCTACAGTTCTTGCCTCTAGTTTCTGTCCTACGTATGTTAGGTTCTATGTCATACAAGCAACTTCATCTAGTGACTGTTCTACATGTGTTTACCTCAAGTTCATATATGCAGACGATGTTTACCTTCTCTCTGTCAGATTGCATGACTTGCTGTATATTTGCTATTTTAGTCATGTTTTATCTACTATTTCTGTTAATAAAATCATTCGATAAATCGCTCATATTTCCAACAATCCAAAAACCTTATTATAGGCAATTTACCTCGAATGGTTTTGTTGCTTCCATGAGACCTCCTATGTTTGAGGGTATCCACTATAAGAGGTGGCGCGTGAGAGCAGTCTTATGGTTTCAAACCATGAGTTGCTATCACGCCACTCTTGGCAAACCTGAAGGAGAGCAAGATGCCCGACAGGCACAAGCTTTTCAGAAAATGGATACCTTGTTTAAGGCTGCTCTCTTGAGTGTTCTTGGTGAGAACATAGTTGATGCTTATGCGTCAATTGACAATGGAAAAGATATGTGGGACGCACTCGAGGCCAAGTTTGGGGTCTCGGATGCCGGCACTGAGCTGTACATCATGGAGCAATTCTATGATTACGGGATGACTGAAGAGCGCTCCGTGGTTGAGCAGGCTCACGAGATACAGTCATTTGCTAGAGAACTTGAGCACTTCAATTGTATCCTACCGGACAAGTTTGTTGCCGGGGGTATCATCACTAGGCTTCCTCCTTCGTGGAGGAACTTTGCTACCTTACAGAAGCATAAGACATAGGAGTTTTCCGTTCCGGATCTCATTGGCACTCTTGATGTGGAAGAAAAGGCGAGAGCAAAGGACACACGTGCTCGAGGTATTGAGGGAGGATCTAGTGCCAATCTGGTGCAGAAGAAAAACTTCCAGTCCCACAAGTTCAAGAACAAGGGCAAGTTTGATGGTAAAGGAAAGTTTGATGGGAAGAACAAGGCTGTGCAGCACACGAACTTCAAGAAGAAGAATGACAAGAAGAAAGGTGCTTGTCATGTGTGTGGAGATCCTGATCATTGGGCTCCTAGTTGCCCCAATCGCTATGACAAGCGTCATCCTGGGAAAGGCGGCAAGACCACTAATGTTGTCATCGGAGACATTGACATGAAGGATGCTGGGTATGGTATATTTCCTACTATTCTTTCAGTATGTCATTCTCCTGATTGGTTGATTGACACGGGTGCTAATGTGCATGTATGCGGTGATATTTCCATGTTTTCGTCTTATCAGACCGCAGGGACTTCAACCGTGCTGATGGGCAACGGTTCAAGTGCTTCTGTTCGTGGTGTTGGCACGGTCGATCTGAAGTTTACTTCGGGGAAGATCGTGCGGCTGAAGAACGTGCATTATGTCCCCTCCGTCAATAAAAATCTTGTTAGCGGATCTCTTCTGTGTAGAGATGGCTATAAGCTTGTCTTTGAGTCGAATAAATTTGTAATATCCAAGTATGGAACCTTTGTTGGTAAAGGCTATGAGTCAGGAGGCCTGTTTCGTTTATCCTTATCAGACGTTTGCAATAAAGTTGTTAATCATATTTGCAATAATAGTGAATCAAATGTGTGGCATTCACGACTTTGTCATGTTAACTTTGGTTGCATGTCGCGACTAGCAAAGTTGAACTTAATCCCTAGTTTCACCACCGTTAAGGGATCTAAGTGTCAAGTGTGTGTGCAAGCTAAGCAACCTCGTAAATCTCACGTGACTGCGGAGACGAGAAATCTTGCACCACTAGAACTTATACATTCAGATCTATGTGAAATGAATGGTGTTTTGACAAAAGGTGGAAAGAAATATTTCATGACGTTAATTGACGACTCCACTAGATACTGTTGTGTGTATCTTCTGAAATCTAAGGATGAGGCTTTGAACTTTTTCAAGATCTATAAAGCTGAAGTGGAAAACCAACTTGATCGGAAAATCAAGAGGCTTAGGTCCGACCGTGGTGGAGAGTATTTTTCCAATGAATTTGATGCTTTTTGTGCGGAACATGGTATAATCCATGAGAGGACGCCTCCCTACTCACCTTAGTCAAATGGGGTGGCCGAAAGAAAGAACCGTACTCTAACTGATTTGGTTAACGCCATGTTAGACACATCGGGTCTCTCCAAGGCATGGTGGGGGGAGGCGATATTGACAGCATGTCATGTCCTAAATCGAGTTCCCACAAACAACGAAGAGATAACTCCATTCGAGGAATGGGAGAAGAAAAGGTTAAAACTCTCTTATCTGCGAACATGGGGTTGTTTGGCGAAAGTCAATGTTCCAATTCCAAAGAAGCGGAAACTTGGACCAAAGACTGTGGATTGTGTTTTCTTGAGATATGCTTTTCATAGCATTGGCTATAGATTCTTGGTTGTAAAATCTGAGGTACCTGACATGCATGTCGGTATGATCATGGAGTCGAATGATGCGACTTTCTTTGAAGATATCTTTCCCATGAAGGATATGGCTACCTCATCTAATCAGGAGATGCCTAGTTCATCAAATCAGGAACCAGTTACAATTACCGAACCTGCCATTTCGATGGAACGCTTTGAAAGTCCTGTGGAGGAGAACAATGAAGTTCCTATTAGGAGCAAGAGACAGAGGACTGCAATGTCCTTTGGTGATGATTTTCTTGTGTATCTCATAGATGACACTCCCAGTTCTATTTCAGAGGCCTATGCATCTGAAGATGCTGACTACTGGAAGGAAGCAGTTCGTAGCGATATGGATTCCATCTTGGCGAATGAAACTTGGGAGATAACTGATCGTCCTTATGGGTGCAAACCTATAGGATGCAAATGGGTATTCAAGAAGAAGCTTAGGCCTGATGGTACTATTGAAAAGTACAAGGCTCGGGTCGTGGCTAAGGGTTATACCCAAAAGGAAGGTGAAGATTTCTTTGATACTTACTCACCTGTGGCTCGACTGACCACTATTCGGGTTCTACTTTCACTAGCTGCCTCACAGGGTCTTCTCGTTCATCAAATGGATGTTAAGACTGCTTTCCTAAATGGAGAGTTGGATGAGGAAATTTATATGGAACAACCAGATGGGTTTGTAATAGATGGTCAGGAAGGGAAAGTGTGCAAGTTGCTGAAGTCTTTGTATGGACTCAAGCAAGCACCCAAACAGTGGCATGAGAAGTTCGAAAGAACTTTAACAGCTGCAGGCTTTGTTGTGAACGAAGCTGACAAATGTGTGTACTATCGCCATGGTGGGGGCGAGGGAGTTATGCTTTGCTTGGATGTTGATGACATACTGATTTTCGGAACAAATCTGAATGTTATTAAGGAGGTCAAGGATTTCCTATCTCGCTGTTTTGAGATGAAGGATTTAGGAGTGGCTGATGTCATTCTGAACATCAAGTTGTTGAGAGATGATGATGGTGGGATTACATTGCTTCAATCTCACTATGTGGAAAAGATCTTGAGTCGCTTTGGCTATAGTGACTGCAAGCCCTCTCCAACACCATATGATGCTAGCGTGCTGCTTCGAAAGAATCGAAGAATTGCTAGAGATCAATTGAAGTATTCTCAGATTATTGGCTCGCTTATATACTTAGCCAGTGCTACAAGACCTGACATCTCTTTTGCTGTTAGCAAGCTGAGCCGGTTTGTCTCAAAACCGGGAGATGTGCATTGGAAAGCTCTAGAGAGAGTTTTGCGTTATTTGAAAGGCACTGTAAATTATGGAATTCACTACACTGGGCATCCAAAGGTGCTTGAAGGGTATAGTGACTCAAACTGGATCTCAGATGCTGATGAGATAAAGGCCACGAGCGGATATGTGTTCACTCATGGAGGTGGCGCTGTTTCTTGGAAGTCTTGCAAGTAGACCATCTTAACGAGGTCAACTATGGAAGCAGAACTCACAGCACTAGATACAGCTACGGTCGAAGCAGATTGGCTTCGCCGGCTCTTGAATGACTTGCCGGTTGTTGAGAAACCTGTACCGAGTATCCTTATGAACTGTGACAATCAAACTGTGATCACGAAAGTGAACAGCTCTAAGGATAACATGAAGTCATCAAGACACGTTCAGAGAAGGTTAAAGTCTGTCAGGAAAATGAGAAACTCCGGAGTTATTGCATTGGATTATATCCAAACGTCTAAAAATCTGGCAGATCCTTTCACTAAGGGTCTATCACGTAATGTGATAGATAATGCATCGAGGGAGATGGGTATGAGACCCACAATATGAGTTGTTCACAGTGGTAACCTATTCTTTGTGATCGGAGATCCCGTGAATTAGATGTGGAAGACAAGCTGTTGGTCAACTGGGAGGAGAGTATCCTTACCATTAAAAATACCACTCCATGAAGATGCAATACTCTCCTAATCTGCATGGCAGGTTGATGTATATCTTAATGTGATCTAAGTGGCTCTTTGAAGCAGAGATGTTGTCCTGCAGAACATCTTTTGAAGAACACACCTATATGAGTCTGATTGTCAAACGTTGCAATCTATGAGAGTAGGGTTCTCTCTAGTAAACTCATGAAAGGTCACGGAGTATGACGCATAAGCTCCACCCGCGGGGAAGATCCACGGTAGCCACGTATCGGTCAAGGCTTTATGTGAAGCTAGATTCGCAGAAAACTTGCAGTTCAAGGCCCAGTCCACTGTTCAAGTTGCTTACTAGTGTAGCATAGAGTTCTAGGTGGAAGTTCAACTTAACAGTCTCCACTGCAGTACCGGTATATAAAACAGTGTTTTTGGAACCAAAGGCAAATTCTGTGTGCCTCTGGGATCTGGTGGGGGATTGCTGGAATTTAGTCTATATTGGGGCAGCCCAATAACTATTTCAGAAATTCCTAATAAATCCTAGAGGCCCACGCAGCCCATTTGTGCAAGGCAAGAGGTGGAACTAAAGTTTAGTCCCACATTGCTAGTTTAGAGGGAGTTGGACCTCTTTATAAGGGAGGCTCCTTCCCCACTTGTATGAGCATGAGAACAAGAGGGACATCCACGCGCGCTCCTCCTCCGCCGCCCGCCTCGCCACGCCACGCCACGCCTCGTCACGACGCCGAGCCGATGTCTAAATTTTTTCCACGCACGACGGGTATACGAATGGTCACACGGGAGCTGAAACGTTTTGCTGTAGTGGAGCGTGAATACGAACGAACGGCGCGCACCTCTTCGCGTGCTGCCTGTTCGTTTCGTCTCCCTCCATTGCTTCACCTCCCGCCGCAGCCTGTTCGCCTCCTTCTCTTGCGCCTATAAAAGGGAGGTCGCTCCTCTCAAAGAGATGCACCAGAATCTCTTCCTCCTCTCGCCACAAGTTCCCGAGCACTGCGCTGCTGTTACGTTCTTCCTCATCCCGGCTTGCGGCGTGCACCGCAGGTCGGGACAGTAGGCCTCTGAAACCGCACTCTTTGAGTCCTGTACGGGAGAAGGGTGATAAGGTTTTTGGGGAGCGCTCTGCGCGACTACTGGCTGATTCATCACGGACGATTCGGTCGCTGACGACTACTTCCCCGACGACGACTTCTTCCCCGATGTCCACGACCTCCTCGACGACATGGCAGGCAAGGACACCGACCCCAAGTCCAGTGCTTCTGCTGCTGCTGTGCCGTACGTGTTCTTCTCCTTTCTGTTAGAAGTCCTGCTACAGTTCTTGCCTCTAGTTTCTGTCCTACGTATGTTAGGTTCTATGTCGTACAAGCAACTTCATCTAGTGACTGTTCTACATGTGTTTACCTCAAGTTCATATATGCGGACGATGTTTACCTTCTCTCTGTCAGATTGCATGACTTGCTGTATATTTGCTATTTTAGTCATGTTTTATCTATTATTTCTGTTAATAAAATCATTCGGTAAATCGCTCATATTTCCAACAATCCAAAAACCTTATTATAGGCAATTTACCTCGAATGGTTTTGTTGCTTCCATGAGACCTCCTATGTTTGAGGGTATCCACTATAAGAGGTGGCGCGTGAGAGCAGTCTTATGGTTTCAAACCATGAGTTGCTATGATGCCACTCTTGGCAAACCTGAAGGAGAGCAAGATGCCCGACAGGCACAAGCTTTTCAGAAAATGGATACCTTGTTTAAGGCTGCTCTCTTGAGTGTTCTTGGTGAGAACATAGTTGATGCTTATGCGTCAATTGACAATGGAAAATATATGTGGGATGCACTCGAGGCCAAGTTTGGGGTCTCGGATGCCGGCACTGAGCTGTACATCATGGAGCAATTCTATGATTACAGGATGACTGAAGAGCGCTCCGTGGTTGAGCAGGCTCACGAGATACAGTCATTTGCTAGAGAACTTGAGCACTTCAATTGTATCCTACCGGACAAGTTTGTTGCCGGGGGTATCATCACTAAGCTTCCTCCTTCGTGGAGGAACTTTGCTACCTTACTGAAGCATAAGAGACAGGAGTTTTCCGTTTCGGATCTCATTGGCACTCTTGATGTGGAAGAAAAGGCGAGAGCAAAGGACACACGTGCTCGAGGTATTGAGGGAGGATCTAGTGCCAATCTGGTGCAGAAGAAAAACTTCCAGTCCCACAAGTTCAAGAACAAGGGCAAGTTTGATGGTAAAGGAAAGTTTGATGGGAAGAACAAGGCTGTGCAGCACACAAACTTCAAGAAGAAGAATGACAAGAAGAAAGGTGCTTGTCGTGTGTGTGGAGATCCTGATCATTGGGCTCCTAGTTGCCCCAATCGCTATGACAAGCGTCATCCTGGGAAAGGAGGCAAGACCACTAATGTTGTCATCGGAGACATTGACATGAAGGATGCTGGGTATGGTATATTTCCTACTATTCTTTCAGTATGTCATTCTCCTGATTGTATGATTGACACGGGTGCTAATGTGCATGTATGCGGTGATATTTCCATGTTTTCGTCTTATCAGACCGCAGGGACTTCAACCGTGCTGATGGGCAACGGTTCAAGTGCTTCTGTTCGTGGTGTTGGCACGGTCGATCTGAAGTTTACTTCGGGGAAGATCGTGCGGCTGAAGAACGTGCATTATGTCCCCTCCGTCAATAAAAATCTTGTTAGCGGATCTCTTCTGTGTAGAGATGGCTATAAGCTTGTCTTTGAGTCGAATAAATTTGTAATATCCAAGTATGGAACCTTTGTTGGTAAAGGCTATGAGTCAGGAGGCCTGTTTCGTTTATCCTTATCAGACGTTTGCAATAAAGTTGTTAATCATATTTGCAATAATAGTGAATCAAATGTGTGGCATTCACGACTTTGTCATGTTGACTTTGGTTGCATGTCGCGACTAGCGAAGTTGAACTTAATCCCTAGTTTCACCACCGTTAAGGGATCTAAGTGTCAAGTGTGTGTGCAAGCTAAGCAACCTCGTAAATCTCACGTGACTGCGGAGACGAGAAATCTTGCACCACTAGAACTTATACATTCAGATCTATGTGAAATGAATGGTGTTTTGACAAAAGGTGGAAAGAAATATTTCATGACGTTAATTGATGACCCCACTAGATACTGCTGTGTGTATCTTCTGAAATCTAAGGATGAGGCTTTGAACTTTTTCAAGATCTATAAAGCTGAAGTGGAAAACCAACTTGATCGGAAAATCAAGAGGCTTAGGTCCGACCGTGGTGGAGAGTATTTTTCCAATGAATTTGATGCTTTTTGTGCGGAACATGGTATAATCCATGAGAGGACGCCTCCCTACTCACCTCAGTCAAATGGGGTGGCCGAAAGAAAGAACCGTACTCTAACTGATTTGGTTAACGCCATGTTAGACACATCGGGTCTCTCCAAGGCATGGTGGGAGGAGGCGATATTGACAGCATGTCATGTCCTAAATCGAGTTCCCACAAAGAACAAAGAGATAACTCCATTCGAGGAATGGGAGAAGAAAAGGTTAAAACTCTCTTATCTGCGAACATGGGGTTGTTTGGCGAAAGTCAATGTTCCAATTCCAAAGAAGCGGAAACTTGGACCAAAGACTGTGGATTGTGTTTTCTTGAGATATGCTTTTCATAGCATTGGCCATAGATTCTTGGTTGTAAAATCTGAGGTACCTGACATGCATGTCGGTACGATCATGGAGTCGAATGATGCGACTTTATTTGAAGATATCTTTCCCATGAAGGATATGGCTACCTCATCTAATCAGGAGATGCCTAGTTCATTGAATCAGGAACCAGTTACAATTACCGAACCTGCCATTTCGATGGAACGCTTTGAAAGTCCTGTGGAGGAGAACAATGAAGTTCCTATTAGGAGCAAGAGACAGAGGACTGCAATGTCCTTTGGTGATGATTTTCTTGTGTATCTCATAGATGACACTCCCAGTTCTATTTCAGAGGCCTATGCATCTGAAGATGCTGACTACTGGAAGGAAGCAGTTCGTAGCGAGATGGATTCCATCTTGGCGAATGAAACTTGGGAGATAACTGATCATCCTTATGGGTGCAAACCTATAGGATGCAAATGGGTATTCAAGAAGAAGCTTAGGCCTGCTGGTACTATTGAAAAGTACAAGGCTTGGCTCGTGGCTAAGGGTTATACCCAAAAGGAAGGTGAAGATTTCTTTGATACTTACTCACCTGTGGCTCGACTGACCACTATTCGGGTTCTACTTTCACTAGCTGCCTCACATGGTCTTCTCGTTCATCAAATGGATGTTAAGACTGCTTTCCTAAATGGAGAGTTGGATGAGGAAATTTATATGGAACAACCAGATGGATTTGTAATAGATGGTCAGGAAGGGAAAGTGTGCAAGTTGCTGAAGTCTTTGTATGGACTCAAGCAAGCACCCAAACAGTGGCATGAGAAGTTCGAAAGAACTTTAACAGCTGCAGGCTTTGTTGTGAACGAAGCTGACAAATGTGTGTACTATCGCCATGGTGGGGGCGAGGGAGTTATGCTTTGCTTGTATGTTGATGACATACTGATTTTCGGAACAAATCTGAATGTTATTAAGGAGGTCAAGGATTTCCTATCTCGCTGTTTTGAGATGAAGGATTTAGGAGTGGCTGATGTCATTCTGAACATCAAGTTGTTGAGAGATGATGATGGTGGGATTACATTGCTTCAATCTCACTATGTGGAAAAGATCTTGAGTCGCTTTGGCTATAGTGACTGCAAGCCCTCTCCAACACCATATGATGCTAGCGTGCTGCTTCGAAAGAATCGAAGAATTGCTAGAGATCAATTGAAGTATTCTCAGATTATTGGCTCGCTTATGTACTTAGCCAGTGCTACAAGACCTGACATCTCTTTTGCTGTTAGCAAGCTGAGCCGGTTTGTCTCAAAACCGGGAGATGTGCATTGGAAAGCTCTAGAGAGAGTTTTGCGTTATTTGAAAGGCACTGTAAATTATGGAATTCACTACACTGGGCATCCAAAGGTGCTTGAAGGGTATAGTGACTCAAACTGGATCTCAGATGCTGATGAGATAAAGGCCACGAGCGGATATGTGTTCACTCATGGAGGTGGCGCTGTTTCTTGGAAGTATTGCAAGTAGACCATCTTAACGAGGTCAACTATGGAAGCAGAACTCACAGCACTAGATACAGCTACGGTCGAAGCAGATTGGCTTCGCCGGCTCTTGAATGACTTGCCGGTTGTTGAGAAACCTGTACCGAGTATCCTTATGAACTGTGACAATCAAACTGTGATCACGAAAGTGAACAGCTCTAAGGATAACATGAAGTCATCAAGACACGTTCAGAGAAGGTTAAAGTTTGTCAGGAAAATGAGAAACTCCGGAGTTATTGCATTGGATTATATCCAAACGTCTAAAAATCTGGCAGATCCTTTCACTAAGGGTCTATCACGTAATGTGATAGATAATGCATCGAGGGAGATGGGTATGAGACCCACAATATGAGTTGTTCACAGTGGTAACCTATTCTTTGTGATCGGAGATCCCGTGAATTAGATGTGGAAGACAAGCTGTTGGTCAACTGGGAGGAGAGTATCCTTACCATTAAAAATACCACTCCATGAAGATGCAATACTCTCCTAATCTGCATGGCAGGTTGATGTATATCTTAATGTGATCTAAGTGGCTCTTTGAAGCAGAGATGTTGTCCTGCAGAACATCTTTTGAAGAACACACCTATATGAGTCTGATTGTCAAACGTCGCAATCTATGAGAGTAGGGTTCTCTCTAATAAACTCATGAAAGGTCACGGAGTATGACGCATAAGCTCCACCCGCGGGGAAGATCCACGGTAGCCACGTATCGGTCAAGGCTTTATGTGAAGCTAGATTCGCAGAAAACTTGCAGTTCAAGGCCCAGTCCACTGTTCAAGTTGCTTACTAGTGTAGCATAGAGTTCTAGGTGGAAGTTCAACTTAACAGTCTCCACTGCAGTACCGGTATATAAAACAGTGTTTTTGGAACCAAAGGCAAATTCTGTGTGCCTCTGGGATCTGGTGGGGGATTGCTGGAATTTAGTCTATATTGGGGCAGCCCAATAACTATTTCAGAAATTCCTAATAAATCCTAGAGGCCCACGCAGCCCATTTGTGCAAGGCAAGAGGTGGAACTAAAGTTTAGTCCCACATTGCTAGTTTAGAGGGAGTTGGACCTCTTTATAAGGGAAGCTCCTTCCCCACTTGTATGAGCATGAGAACAAGAGGGACATCCACGCGCGCTCCTCCTCCGCCGCCCGCCTCGCCACGCCACGCCACGCCACGCCTCGCCACGACGCCGAGCCGAGCCGATGTCTAAATTTTTGCCACGCACGACGGGTATATGAACGGTCACACGGGAGCTGAAACGTTTTGCTGTAGTGGAGCGTGAATACGAACGAACGGCGCGCACCTCTTCGCGTGCTGCCTGTTCGTTTCGTCTCCCTCCATTGCTTCACCTCCCGCCGCAGCCTGTTCGCCTCCTTCTCTTGCGCCTATAAAAGGGAGGTCGCTCCTCTCAAAGAGATGCACCAGAATCTCTTCCTCCTCTCGCCACAAGTTCCTGAGCACTGCGCTGCTGTTACGTTCTTCCTCATCCCGGCTTGCGGCGTGCACCGCAGGTCGGGACAGTAGGCCTCCGAAACCACACTCTTTGAGTCCTGTACGGGAGAAGGGTGATAAGGTTTTTGGGGAGCGCTCTGCGCGACTACTGGCTGATTCATCACAGACGATCCGATCGCTGACGACTACTTCCCCGACGACGACTTCTTCCCCGACGTCCACGACCTCCTCGACGACATGGCAGGCGAGGACACCGACCCCAAGTCCAGCGCTTCTGCTGCTGCTGTGCCGTACTTGTTCTTCTCCTTTCTGTTAGAAGTCCTGCTACAGTTCTTGCCTCTAGTTTCTGTCCTACGTATGTTAGGTTCTATGTCGTACAAGCAACTTCATCTAGTGACTGTTCTACATGTGTTTACCTCAAGTTCATATATGCGGACGATGTTTACCTTCTCTCTGTCAGATTGCATGACTTGCTGTATATTTGCTATTTTAGTTATGTTTTATCTACTATTTCTGTTAATAAAATCATTCGGTAAATCGCTCATATTCCCAACAAAGCCCACCAAGACCATTCGCCTCCTCGACCCACTCACCAACGCCCTCACAGAGTTCCCGGTCGTCTCCAGCATCGTTGTCGCCGTCCCCCCCTATAGTGAAGATAACCTCCTGCCGGTGTTGAAGAATCCCCTCAGCTTTATTCCGCACATGATCAATGGCATAGGTTTTGATGACTCCACCTCGCCGCCCATGCTCATGCTCTGCGTGAGAGCCGGTGTAGCCACCATCATCTTCGCCAAACCTGGCCATGCACACTGGACGCTGGTCAGCCCAGGCCTTGTCTCCCACCCCTTTTATGACGAGCGTCGCAAGGTGCTATTCTCCTCATTGCTGTCCCTGGGAGGACGCTGCTACATCAGCTCGCCAGAGGGTTCGGTCTACCTTCTTGAGCTGCAGCCGATACCTCGGCTGGTGAAGGTTGTTAACCAGCGCCGCCATGCCAAGAAAGACTACATTTGGAACAATCACATAATGTCGTTCCTGGTCCGTGACGCCGGTGGGAGGATGCTGATGGTGCGGTACTAGAGAGGCATGGAGCGCTTTGGCGGCGTTGAATCTTACAATCCAAAGGAGCTATTCACAGTGGCGGCATTACCGGCCGCATTGAGGTGTTGAAGGTGAACATCGCCCGCCGGAGGCTGGTCCCCGTCAGGAGGCTTGGCCGACATGCAGTGTTTCTTGGCCTGACGCATTGCTTGCACATCTCTACCGAGACATTCCCCTCCATTTCTGTCGGCTCAATATACCTGGGTTGCTATCATCAGCAAACTTGTGGGTTCAGCATCTATCATATCAACAACAAGAAGAACCATGTGAGGACCGAACCCGAGCACAAGTTCGTCTTCGGTGTAACCCTGGGTTTAACTCCTCCTGCCAGACCGCTACAACCTTGACGAGTATCTTGTACTCTATGTCGACTGGAGACACAACCTTAGTAGGTCATGTCTCAATCATACCAGCTCTTATTGTCATGAGTACTCTCGCTAGTGCATATGTATGTATCCGTAAGTGTGGATGCCTGTATAATTTGGCATGTGATCGATCAACCTTGACAGCAGCCAAAGAAAAACTTTTGCTCTCTACTTGGTGTAACTTTTGCAACCTTAATTAAATGAGCTGGGCTTTGGGCATAAGATACCTTTCTACTTTGAGCGAATCTCCTTATTAAAAGTTTATCATGGAGGATTGCTAAACTCTCTTCAGGCACAAGTTCTAAAGGGTAAGTGTTTCTCAAAATACAACTGACTGGAGAGTTGGGCCAAAATCTAGGACCTTGGGATTCCATCCTCAGGTGAGTTTCTGTCAACTGGGAGCTATTTGTATTGAGATTCCAATTGAGAATTGAGAATGAATTTTTGATGTCCTTAAATATATTACAATTGGTATGTAAACAAAAGAATACGCTAGGACAGTTTTGTTAGACTAATGACTTTTTGTGTGGTGAACTTGCAAGTTCGTATTGGATTTGTAGTTTATATCTCTTTATTTTGTGTCGTTATTCTCTCAAGATGGACCGGCACGGCAACGTATCACTATGATCAGGCTAGATGATATGATGCACCACTGCAATGTAAAAGTTCTCTCTTTCACAAAAATAAAAATACAAATGGACAAGTTCTCCCGGCCTTCTTGTTCCCTGTTGTGGGTATGTTTTAAGTTAGTTATTTATCTTCCTTGAAGTCGAAACTGGCATTAGATATGCTTCACCTGCTCACGTACATACACTTGGTAGTATTTGGATATGGTAGCTTCAAGAGCAGTTGGTACAGTAATGCTAGCTGATACTCCCTCCGTCCAATAATATAAAAGCGTGTTGACACCATAATATGTGCCGCTCTTCCAAAAATGCAGGAAAGATGTGACTAGGCATATGGATATGCCAAATCAGATTGGAAATAGGCAAATAGTGTACATAGATAATCCTTTGAACATATGTCTATTGATTTACAGCCTTGCATGTTATTTGGATAATTATTACATTGCTTTTTGAGGACAAGGATGAGGTGACTCTGTCTACCATGTTCTGGTAACTGAAAAACTCCAGAACATTTAAGGGGGTGCAGTACCCATTGGTAGTAATTGAGAGGGTTCCGATCATGGTACGTGGAGCACATGGCCTTGCTGAGAGAAAAATGAGGTAGGAAATTGGTGGAGTCAGCACTTCAGTGTTTGAATGAGTATAGTGCCTGGCTCAACACTGGTATTGCACTTTGGTCTTCTTGTTGTTGTTGCTGTATTCCATCCGTACAAGTGCTAATGCTATGCTATCGAGTGCGCATTTCTTGTCCTTTGAGGTGATTCATGCAAAGTGTTGCATTTCAGTAATTGTTCTTCTTCTAGTACCACAAGTTAGAGGAATAATATATTTTGTGCATGTTAGGCCATATATATTTGGGCAGAGGTAGTAGCTTCCCTATCAGTTAGCCACCGACACCGCACCTTGGTGGGTGCAGTGTTGGAAACCCTCATTTATGATACATAAATCATTATGTTGTCCTCTTTGTATTTGATACATGTCATGTATGGCTTGATGGTTCTGTATAGTTTTTTGGGGTCTATACTTAATTACTATGGTCATCTCTGTGATTAAATTAAATCATAAGCATTAATGTTGCTATGGAGACGGATGCCAGAATCTGGAGATGGTAAACCGAAGGTCACCACTAGGTTTTCTATGTTTCCTCCTCAGCAAAGGATTTTTTTTTTATTGAATGTGTTTAAGATGTTAGTTTGTGACCCATCATCGCTGATCAGGTTAAATGATTTGGTATATTCTACGGTTTACAGTTCACGGATAATGTAGATGTGTTAATGCCTTAATGGACAATCATCAACCTTCAGTACTACCGCTCAATAGTAAGAAGAAATACAATGGGGCGCCCCGTTATAAACCTTCCTATACTTAACTGAAGGCTATGCAAAGATGCATGAAGAAAAAGTTATTTAACTCTTGATTTAGATGGATAAAGTGGGATCATATAAGCTAGTGAAACTTCAGATTCACCAACAATAGTTTGTGAGCAGACTCACACCACGCATTTCCTATGCCTAAGGTGGACTTGTTCAAAGAATCAACCATATCACTACTATCAATAATAACATTGCATTTTGTAAATATGACAAATTGACAACGCTATTGTGGGTAGTGTCGTGGTTCTAAGTCTGATAGTAGAAAGGGGGGTAGGTATGGAGAGGCAAGATCTTAGCTATGGCGAAGATGTACACACAAGGTTTTACGAGTTCAGGCCCTTCTCGGAGGAAGTAACAGCCCTACGTCTCGGTGCCCGGAGGCGGTCAATTGGATTATGTGTGTTGTGTTACAGGTGGTCCCAACCCTTGTCCCAGAGGAGGGGGTGGCTTATATAGAGTGTGCCAGGACCCCAGCTCACCTCCATTACAAGGAGCTTAATGTACATAAAGTAAGGGCATTACTGGTAACGGCAGTCTTAAATACTCTTAATGCTCATGAAGACTAAGGAGTGAAAATGTCCGGCCGTTGTGCGTTCTTCCGACTCCTGGTCTTCGATATAGTCGAGTCATTCCCCATACGATCGCGTGAAAGTGGGGAATGACGGTCGAGTGATTATACTGTCGAGTGGATTCTTGGTCTTCTTATCTTCTGGGGTAGTGACCTTGGGTAGGACGTATAGGTCAGGCCTATGACCCTACCCCAGGTCTGTATCCTCATCAGGTAGCTCTAGGTGAAAGCTTAGGTCTTCGATGCGGGTCAATGCTCGCGACGACGGCGTCCTTGGACGTCGTTTTCCTTCTTGAAGGTGTCTCAGAAGGGCCCACTTGTCTCCGGGTTGTGGGCATGTTGGTGGTGGAGTTTCGAGTTGGCCCATGCAGGCATTGTTGTTTTGTTTTCTCTTTTTTTGGATTTTTGCATTGTTGACTCTTTTCAATCATGTCATTTTTGGCTTAGTTTCCCTCATAATCGGGGTCATTCTGTATTTGTTTTCCTCTCTTAATGAAGTCGGCAGAACTCCTATCTTTCTCCTCGAAAAGGAAAAATAAGCATGACAACACGTGCTGGAAACACTTCATTCAAGTAATTCACCATGGAGGCCTATGCTAATGCCTCCCAAGCCTAAATAAACATGCCATCTGAGACCGATGAGACTTCTGGCCCCAAATGCTTAACTAAAAAAATCAAGGGTGTGTGTGCATAGATTTTCTATCGGAAAATGTAGAGAAGTAAGTTCTCCTAGTGGTCTTGAAGTGTGACACCATATTCACCATAGGATTTGCCTCGTATCTGCTGACGCGCATGGTAGTGATGGAATTGTGATACCAGCATAGTAACGTGGAAACCTCCGGTTGTGCCGCGTTGTATAGTGATGTTCTTTTTGTATATGTATTTTGCTTATGTGAAGTTTCTTAAGCATATGAAGTGGTTTGGACCAGAAGAATGCCATGGTTAATTAGCCTCTCGTGTTGCACATCCAAATTACACTGGTTGAGTCGGGCTAGGAGGTAAAAGTATATGTACACAAGGATAGAGGTCACACACCAGAGATGTTTTGCGGGCACCACCGACAATCAAGCGCCGGAGGCGACGCCATGGCACAGCCAGACTAAGAGGTGGTGTATGATGTCCGTTGGTGGAGGGAGATACCGAGTGACTGGTGAATTCTTTTGTCTGCGCACTGCAGCCACATACCCATGAGCTAAGTTGAACTCATTTGACGAATATTGCTTAGTCTTTTAGTGAATTATTAAGAGCATATAGTGAACTCATGTTGTCATGCGGCTACGGCAGATGTTTTCGCGTTGAGGGAAGGTCTCCTTTTAGCAAAACATGTGGGTACAAATTCCTTCACTATTCATTTATATTGTCTTCTGGTAGTTCAAATTATGAAGGATGCATGAATGTTCTCGGCTACTTCAGAGATAGCAGTGCATGCTGATTGTAGTATCCTCATTTCTAGCTTTGATAATATGCTTGATGATAATTGTAACAAAGAGGCCAATATAGTGGCTCATGAGCTTTCTAGGAATGCTTCAGTTTCGACTAATACCTATATTAGGGGCGTTGACGCTGCCTAGCTTTATTTTAGAGAGTCTTGTGCATGATGTAACCATTTTCTCAAATCAATAAAGGCCATGAAGACTTTCCCTATAAAAAGAGCATAGCGTTCTTGGATGGGATGGAGTATCCTATATACCTAAATAGTTGGTCTCCACTAACTTCAGTTCATATAACTATGTTACCTCGCCATGCCATCATGCATGAACAAAATAATTGGTGTTCACCAACTCCAATTCTTTCCACATGCAACCATGCCAATTCATCATGCCACCATGCATGAGAAAAGACCAACATTAACATGTACAAATACAACAAATTATATGTTAGTTTCAATTGACATATTGTTAGTCCACTAATATTTCATACAAACAAATCTCAATGAAAAAAAAATCTACTTAATAGGCAAGTATGTCACCTCACCATGCCATCATGCACGAACTAAGTAATTGATCTCCACTAACTCCAATTCTCTCGACAAGCAACTATGCCACCTCACCATGCCAACATGCATGAGAAAATACCCACATTAACATGTACCATGCATGCTACTCATATTTAATAACTATTCTACAACTATAGAATAATTAAATACAAAAAATTATATGTTAGCTTCCATTGACATATTAGTCTAAATACTAATGTTTCATACAAACAAATCTGAATTAAAAAATATCTAACAATTCCTGCAGTAACACGCGGTGTGTCATCTCTAGTTACAAGAACAAGAACAACAGTTAATTGGCCCAATGAAACACTTGGCATGGACCAACAACTCAAAGGAGAAGGAATTTGCACTCGATAGCATAACACTGTCATTTTTGTCGATGCATGGAATACTATTGTTGAGCCACCCGCTCTTACATAGACACAATGTCCTACTCATTCATATCAGTCTAATCATCGAATATTTTCCCTGAAAAAGAGTCACTAGCATTAGAGCCAAGTTTGTTGACTTGACTTCAGTCCCACCAATCCTTTGCGGACACAAATAAACATGCAATCAGATTCCTTTCACAGCCACATTTGCTTTTCTCGCATAGAGATTGCATTTCCAACCACTTGAACATTTTGTAACAAAAAAAGATGATGTACACATTTCACACTCTGTATGTACATATATTAAAGGAAAAGAGCTTGTGTACAACGTCACACTAGCTTCTTTCTTACCAGATCGGTGGTTGGACGAATGGTTATGCTTTATCGATGATACGGCATCTCATCTTTTACCGTTTGTCTCGCATCGCATGCACTATCTTTTACACACAGGTTTGGCTACCTCAATTTCCTCTAGCAAGGCAATGTGCTCCACGTGCAATGACCAGACCACATGATTCTTTTGTCCTCACTGTGTCCAGCCTTGCTATACCTTGCTGGGGTGGTGGCTGTTGTAACCGCTTGGGGAAGCTAAACACTAAAAGGGTCGAGAGAAGCATCACAAGGTGAAGAACTAACCCAAAAAAAGGGAAATGGTTTTTGCTATTATTTTCTTTACCATGATCTTTCGTGTAGTAGATAACACATGATAGATCTTCTGACCATGACTTGGTACTGATCAGACTGCAGAAAGCATGCAGAATCATATTATCGGATTTTGCACTAGAAGTATCCGTGGGTGAAGCTGGGCTCAAAACAATTGTAATCAACTGTGATACAAGGAGAAGTTGCCATGATATTCCTAGGACACAAGCTCTTTCGTTAGCCAAAGTGCAGCATGCACATGTAGTGAACTACAAAACCGAAGAACGGTAGTTATACTCACAAAGAAAATGCAGATTCCTGATCCCTCTCACCCTCAAAAGGCCACGACCATCATTCTGATCATAGTAAGTACAACTTAATAATTGACCCTGGCATATGTCTCTATTATTCAACTATATTTTGCTTTTCTTATGCTTCACTTCCTTCTCATGGCTATGAAGAGATGCCCATGGGTGTTCCAATTTGTAGGCAGTTGGTGGTGGCCCAGGAACACTTAAAGCTTGTCTTTGTCTATTATTAGTACCAACATTCTATAGTCACCCCCTCCGTCTTAGCAAACCAGTTGCATTGTTATATATGTTGTTGATAAGAAATCCAATTACTCAGTCGTATTGTATAGAATTTAAGACTTTGGAACAACCTCTCTTTAAATGACATCCATGTGAATTTTCAGAGGTGGTGTTCATTGATATGTCTAAATGACAAAACACACAACAGCCATATATATGTGTGCACGCCGCACACAATCAAAGACATTATAAGCGACACCCTAGTCCCACTAGATGTAGAGGCACACCATATACAACCTAACATATACTTGTGTCAATCTTGGAACTGAAACCTGGTGAGAGAAACGGAACAACCAAGCTCCCAACGCTAGGCAACATACTCATATTTATTCGTTTGAAAATTATAGGTGATACATTATTCAAGAGTCAAGTTACTAGTTCCAGTGGATATGCTACAAACCAAGCTCGTTTGGTTTCATGTCTTTTTTGAAATTTAGAAAGTGTTGAAGCGTATTCCAAACTACCCAGAGAGAAAATTATGTCGTTATTGTGTTATCAACCATACTATATTTTAATTAAAGTAAAATGTAAATAAATATGGGGAGTTTCTAATAAATACCTGATTTTTTTTACTTGGGAGCCTTAGATAACTTTCATCGATGTGATTTTTTAACGCAACGAGTCCTTAGATAAGGGAGTGTGGTACCCATTTATAGTGGTCGAGAGGGTTCCAATCATGGCCTTGCTGAGAGAAAAATGAGGTAGCAATTTGGGGATAATGTGATGGGGCAGGAGGATGTCATCACTTCAGTGTTTGAATGAGTAGGAGTGGCTAGCTCAACACTTGTATTGCAGTTTGTTCTTCTTCTTGTTGTTGCTCCTGTACATCTGCTCAAGTGCTAATGATATGTTGTCGAGTGCCCATTTCTTCTCCTTCGAAGTGATTCATGCAAGTGTTACATTTGAGTAATTGTTCTTCTTCTAGTACTCCATCCAAAAATGCTATGCTATTATAAATGCTCTAAAAGACTGAGCAATATTTATCGAACAAGTTCATCTCAGCTCATAGGTACGAGTACCTGGCTGCAGTGCACAAGCAGAAGAATTCATTGGTCACTCCTATCGGCCTCCACCACCAGCCATGGCGCTCGGCCTTTGTGATGCCTCCTTGTCGATCCGCACCAAGGCTTTGCAGGTAACATCATTGATCACTGTAAATAATGAAAGACCTCTTTCAATAGCTGACGGGATGGCACTTACATAATGAAGATTTTGTTTGAGTAGCCAGATTTAACTTCTGATCATTGTCGCCTCCATCCACCAACAAAACCTTCTTCTCTTCATGTATTTGTAAGTCCTCAACCCATGCAAAGCTACAAAAAAAATCTTGTTCTGGTAAAATTTCCATGCATTCTTATTCACTCCAAAGAATGTTCAGACAGAGAAACTCGGACTGGGGTTTACATTGGTTTTTTTTTTGGCATGCAGGATAAATGATGTCTAGGCCCACCGCCAAAATGGACGGGCCCCTATTGAATTGACACGTAAAAACGATGTCTTCGCCAACGGGCCAGCCCAGCACGCCGAGGTTGAACGCGGCTTATCAGTCCCGTGCTGAAAAAAAAAAACTCACGCGCACACACACACCGGGGAATCGAAACCCTCGTCTCTCCTCTCGCCCAACCAAGGGGCGACGCCGCCTCCGCCTCCGCCGTCCCGGCCCGACCTCCTCCCCGTCGCCCCGCTCCCTCCAACTTCAACCGTAGGCGACGGCGACGGCGAGGGCCCCGTGAACCGAGTGACGTCTTCCTCGCCCTTCTCGTCAACCCTGCGGCGCACCCTGCCACGGTCCTCCCCGTCGCCGTCTCCAGATCCAAGAAGGTGAGCTCCTCTTCCTACTACTACTCCCGCTGCGCCTGTTAACGGTATCTTCTGGGAGATATATGGCCGGTTGCTGATGGAGTTCTGGGTGATTAATTTGACTCTATTCCAGATCTTTGGAAACTGGGAACGCTATAGTCTAGTGCGAGCTAGCTTGCGGTTTATGCGTTGATTTGGTTTTCATGCCGTGTTAATTTTCCGGTAGAATATGCGTAATCTTGGATGTGAGTTTGTCCGCTGTTCTGGGGTTTAGGTTTAGCGAGCATGGAGGAGGGGATTTTTTGCCGACCCCCTCAAAGTTGAGATCTTTAGATGCCGTGTTAATTTGCTGGCATGATATGCGTAATCTCGGCTGCGAGTTTATCTTGTATCTGTTCTGGGGTTTAGTGAGAGGGGCTTGTCTTGTTGTTTGATGAACTCAAGTGCACCACAAAGTGGAGATCTTTACAGCTCGGTCTCGGCAACGCCATGGTTTTCGGGTTTAAATAAGATAGTTCTGTGAGCTGCGGACGGTGGGCTAAGTCTTTCCTTCTTTTATTAGGTATTAATCACTTGTGAATAATATTATTTTTATATATTTGGATTTGGATTAGGTGTCATGCTGTGGCTGTGTGAATGTATTGCTGAATTTATTTAGTTTGGGGTATGGATACCATATCGTGCATGTCTGTAATGGGTTTTTAGCCTTCAAATGCATGGACGACCTAAAAGTTGTTTCATTGCCCGTAATGCGTAGTTCTATATGTACAAGGGTCCTATTGAGAGTGTTCTTTTACTGTTTACATAAATGTTTGAGGTAAAAGTGCCTAGATTTTGCCCATGATCAGTTCTGTCTATATTCCGCTTGTTTAGGTTGTTAGTTTATCAGTTCCCCTTGTGGCATATGTAGGTTAGTTGGCAGTTTGCGTATGTTATTCCCCTTAGTGTTGTTTAGACCCATCAAAAGAGTTGTTTTGGGTTTTAACAGTTCTTTTCTTC
Source organism: Triticum timopheevii (assembly GCA_963921465.1). Taxonomy (NCBI): domain Eukaryota; kingdom Viridiplantae; phylum Streptophyta; class Magnoliopsida; order Poales; family Poaceae; genus Triticum; species Triticum timopheevii. The sequence goes on along the minus strand of OY997272.1, from coordinate 526,945,659 downwards.
TCTTTGTCAGATGGAAAATAAGTTGAATATAGTTCAATGATTTCTGTTGGGACATCAGATGCTCTGGAGCCGTTCTGTCAACTCAGGACAACTTGGGGTACAGTTTCAGGTATGTACTTCAGTGTCACATCTCATTTTATCCTTACTCTAGGAGCAAGCGTGGATCTTTTTTTTTTATTGATTGCACACCAGCATGATTCTGTGGGCCACCATAATTAGCTTTATGTGCCATCCTTCTAATAAATTATGGGTTTTCTACGAGATATATAAATGCCAAACAAATGCAACTCAGCTGCATATTTTTTGTTGGTGTGGTTTTTCTATTGGACCTTTCCTCCCCCTTTATTTGTGATGCACTTGTTGTTAGCAGAACACAGCTACCACGTTTTAGTCATCTGTGATATGCAGAGACTGTTTTCTTAGAATCTGACTTACATCTGCAGTTAAAGATGATCCAAACTATTGACAAAGTTGCGATAATGCTTAATGTTACAACCAAAGGTTTCTTTGTACCTATAGACTACAAGAAAACGTAATTTACTTGGTTGATTTTTAGAAGAACCAGCAACGGTGGTCGTTTGGTACTTTGGTACTTCAAACAATGTAGGCTTAGGGTTCCGACGTGCCTAGAAATCACTGGAAGACAATTGCAGTAGGGACTAGGGAGAAAAAATAAAGGAATTCATGGGAGCTGATAGTTATCTTTCTCCTATGCAGGATTATGTAAATGCCAACTTTTGGAGTTTGTGCCCTTTTGGTTTAGTCATCAAGACACTAGCTAGCCATTATGTAAAGAGACAAATGAACTGTTAATTGCCACCAAGTTGGCGAAATCAATGGAATACAGCAATTGAGGGGAGACTAATGTCAGTGCCCAAGGTCTCTGCAGTCGGAAACAGTAAAAATTAAACTTTAGTATTCATCAAGTTTGGCAAAACCGCTGGACCAGATTAATCGAAGGAGAAACTTCGACTCAAGTTGTTGATGCCGAAGATTTCTGTTATTGCTGCTTCAAACATCCACTTGATAGGAAGCCCTAGATTTTTAGATTTAGCTTTCTTGCAAGTGTAGAAAGAAAGCAGTGTTGTCCCTTGTTTGCCTGTAAAGTGTTGTTGTAATGAGATAATTTTACATCAGAGTATTATTTGTCTATGGATCTTGATTGTGACTTGTTCTGAATGAATAAACAAGTAAAGGTAATAATAAATCATGACTGGCTTGTTTGGCTTTGTATGGATACCTGTCATTTCCTGTCTGGCTGTTTGGGCCCAGGCTCAGCAGTAAAATAAATCATGGATATTTAGCATGCTTATATGTTTTTTGGGGGCAAATAAAAACTACTCCCTCTGCCCCATAATGTAAGACGTTTTTTGACAGTACACTAGTGTCAAAAAACGTCTTACATTATGGGACGGAGGGAGTACATAGAAGCCATTTTTTTTATAGATCTTCTCTTTCAGTGTGTCTGTACAGACCCCCTGTATCAAGCGTGAAATTTGAAATTTCTCAAAAAAAAAGTGTGAAATTTGGAATGTACATGTGACATGACATGTCCCACATGTCATAGATTTAAAATACTCTCAGAACAAATCCCCTACGGGTGAAAATCCATGCCCCTCTAGAATATGATCTTTTCTGTCGCTTGTTCTTCGATCGTACTTTGTTATACAACCGTCTGTGAGTTAAGTGCCTTGGCTTGTCATTGTTTCTTTTGAGCTCATTCTGATCAAAATCTTTTGCACATAGGATGCCTTTATGCTTTATCTGCATAATATTGAACCTGTCTTCCTTTCAGTCACTGCAACTACCTCTATCTGTCTCGAGCTTATATTGTTGAAGTAATGTTTTTTGGTTGACTGTATACATATTTTTTGACTATTTCAGAGAGAATCAGAACATTGTTGATTAAGCTGGAAGGGAGATCCTTATCAGGGACTATCTAACATCCGCAGTTTCATCAGACTGATAAGGTTAAAATGGCTGGTGTTGCTAGGAAAGGGAGGTCCAAGTGGGACACACAGGAAATTTCTCCTGATATTGTTGAGATCAGTGAAGATGACTCTCCTCCTAAGAATACAGATGATCGCCACAAAGATGTGATCCCTACTCAGGATCTCACTAATGATAATGGAAAGCGACTTGGTGAATCTTCGAACCTAAAACCTGATGCCTTCTTGCACCAAGGCAGTACTGAATACGAGCAGGAACGCACTGATGGGTTAAATAAAGATGTCAAGGAAAGGCAATCTAAAGCGTCATCTGAAAGGTCGCATGCTCCTAGAATAGCTGAAGAGGGGCATAATAATGATGACTGGGGTAAGTTAGCTTCTTTGGAAAAGGCAACTGGTAACCAAGCTATGAGTAGAAATGCTGATGACAGAAGACGTGGAGATGGATGGGGAACAGCTGCTAGCCGTGGTTATTCTTCTAGGGTGTCGTCTGGTCCAGATGCATGGAAGCAGCGCACTCGAAGTCCATCTCCAAGAGGTGCTTGGAACAGGTCACGCAGGTACGGTTGAACAAGCAGTTACTAACCTTCTTAGTGACTATAAGACACGTAGCAATTAATTCCCTTTTTTGTGAGAAAAGTAACCAGCTTTTTTACTGTGCATGTATGATACTTCGGTTATGTGTTCCTATCGTTTTGAAAAGCAACTTTTTGAGCTAATTTGGAGTTGAAGCTTTGCTATTGCTGGAAGTATCCAAAATAGAATTTATGGGTATGCTGCAAAAATAAATCAGGCTAGGGCCTACAGGTCTTCATTAGGTTTACTTGTTGATCATCTCTACTTGTACACAAGCACCATACAATATCATCGTCTTTGCAGTACAGATTAGAAGAAAGAACTACATAAGTTGGTTTTTATTATTTGTATTATACTGGCGGTCAACATCTATTATTCATTTTGATTTGCCAGATGATTTGTTGATTTCAGAAATCTTCTGAATTTCTACTAGAAGATGATTGTTTGAAATATTGTTGTAAGATTCAGTTCTATAGATTTACCTTTTCTCTGCTACATTTTTCTAACAGGAACAGAAGTGGCTCCAGAAGCAGGAGTAGAGAGCGAGTTAGAGGGAGAAGCAGAAGTCGAAGCCGGAGTCCTTATTTTGACCGTGGATCTGATTGGAGGGCTGAGAGAGGCAGAATATCTGGAGGGCCTTCTTTGCTCTGCAGAGATTTTACAGCTGGTAGATGCAGAAGAGGCTTGCATTGCAGGTTTCCTCATGAAGATGGTGGGCGAAGGCAGTTTGATGAGCCTTATCCCGCAGACTCGGGGGAAAGATATGGCCATCAGAACAAGGATTTCATGGATCCACGAGAACCAGATGACTATGTACGGAGCAGGCAACCTCGAGGTCATTTTGATGAAGGTACTTGGGAAAGATCTGAACCCCGAAGAGATTACAGGGCTTCTGATCAATGCCATGAGTTTGTCAAAGGAAGGTGCAGCAGAGGTGCAAGTTGCAGATATATTCATGATGAGTCCGCTTCTCATGCTGGATGGAGAGATGATGCTAGGGAAACAGCTCATGTGAGAGGTGGTCCTGATTCATCCTTTGGGAATAGGACAGAGCACCGTAGAGAACAAAAAAGGCCCTGTAAATTTTTTGCTGAAGGTCGCTGCCGTCGTGGTGAAACTTGTCCATATCTCCATGAGGAAGCTCCCCAGAGTCAAATGGGTCCAGGTGCATCTGATGAGCCTCCAAAATACAGTGGTGGGCGCACACCAAGAGGAAATTATTCAAATTGGGGCGAAGAAACTAATGCCACACATGCAGGTTCTCATATTTTATCCAGAGATGACAGGGAAAACCCTAGTTCTCAGCATACTGCCAGAAGTGATACTGGATATGGGTACAAAAACCGGCAATTGGAAGATGCTGGAAGGGATCAGTACCAGATAATTCCTCAGGAGGAATTTGGTTCACAAGGGCGAAACAAACCTGAAATGGCTGCTTCAAAACAGCCACAGTTTCTAAGTCCTATCCAAACAAGTGCAGATAGCATGAACAATGACAAGGTATCTGACATGGATGGTCTAAGTGCATCTGCTACCACTGGCAATTTGAGTATGCAAACTGGGATACATGCTGCTAATCTTTTAGGTGGGCAGAGCTTGAGCCAAATAGCGCAGAGCCAAGATGCAGTTCCTCAAACTTCTGGGGCACCAATTCATCCAGTCACAAGCCAGCAGCAGGATGCTACATCCATGTTGCCTTTTAATATCCAACCGCATGAAAGCAACTTCTCATTACATCCGAACAGGCAAGACCAGTTTAGCAACTTCTCATTACATCCAGACAGGCAAGATCAATTTGTAGCTTCTCAGGCAACTGCAAATAACTCAGCTCCTAGCATGCAGAATCAGCCAGTAGCAGCTCCTAGCATGCAGAATCAGCCAGTAGCAGCTCCTTATATGGGACACGGCCAACACAGCTACACTCTAGGTTCACAGGCATTGCCTGCATTTAATGGACATAATTTCAGTGTTGCTGGTCAAGTTCTGCAAGATCGCCCAACGCCTTTCTATGCTGGGCAGAGTCAGGCAACTGTTGACATGTCCAATCCTAACCAAGAGAGTGGTACTCACAGCATGCAAAACACACATAGTTTCCAGCCCGTTGCTCCAAATATGCAAGCTCACAGTCAAGCCTTGCAGGGGCTATCTGGAGTGCCTAGCCAAGATACCGGTACCCAAAGCATACAGAACGCACACAATTTCCAGCCCGTTGCTCCTCCATATATGCAAAGCCGGGGTCAAACCTTGCAGGGTTTATCGATATTGCCAAGCTCCAGCTCATCTGATAAGCCTGGTGCTCCCCTTGTTCCTCCTAATGAGGAAGAAATTCGCCGTTCATTAACATCTCTGGCGGCAACCCTCATAATGCAGCCTGGTACAGGTGCTGGACTACAGTTGCCCCAGCCTATTCTGAATCCGAGCTTGATGGCCAGTTTGTCAGCTGTTGAACCCAGTCAGTGGCCTTGGGCACAGCAGCAACAGGCAGGAACGACCCAACTCGCGCGGTCTGAACAGCAAGCTCCCCAGCAGACATTGCCGGCACCATCTACGGCAGTTGGCAGTAGTAATGGCAACAACCCAGCGCCCCAGTCGGTCGGTCAGACCGCTGCAACATCAGTGGTTCCTGCGCCACAGGCTGCAGAAAATAAGAAAGTAGAGGCCAAAGCCAAAGATAGCGATGGCGAGCAAGATGGTGACAAGAATAAAAAGGGCAACAAGGAGGAGTCCAAGGCGCTGAAGATGTTCAAACTCGCGCTCGCAGACTTTGTGAAGGACGCGCTCAAACCTACCTGGAAAGAGGGCCAGCTGACCAGGGAGGTTCACAAGACCATCGTGAAGAAGGTCGTCGACAAAGTCACGAGCACGGTCGAGAACACCCCTCCAACAAAAGAGAAGATCGATGTCTACATGTCCTACTCAAAGGAAAAACTGAGCAAACTTGTACAGGTATAGCCCCCTCGGCCGCTCTTACTCCTGCTGCAAACGACCTGGCACTTTCTTATGTCGCCTAATAACCGGTTTGGTTTGCGTGGCAGGCGTATGTCGGCAAGTATGTCAAGGCGTAGCGCCATCCCGCCGGCCAAAATGGCGACATCGGGCGTCTGTTTTTGTGCCTTGTGTGACAGGAAGAATGGAAAGCAGGGTTTAGGTGGCAAGGGTTTCTTTTTGTTCTGTTTCAGGCGCCTTGTGCAAATGTTGCCTCGTGTTGTATCATCGTCTTCTCCTTTTGTGCAACAACACCATTTGAAACATGAACCTTCTGTGGCGGTAGATAGATATAGGTTATGCAAAAGACGTGGGTCGGTCCTCGTCTTCATGAACACCGGGCGTGTTCCGTGTTTGCATGCATGTAGAACTTGACTTAGCATGACTGCCAATTCAAACTCTGTCCTCTGTTTGTCTGGTTGGTTGTTTGTTTCTTTAGCCCTTTTCTCTGAAGGAAATTGCCTGACATGTGTTGAGGAGAGAGCAGCGCCGGCGCTTACTGTTATACTCCTATTTGGTAAAGGACAATGGGAGAAAATAAATACTCCCTCTGTCCCAAAATAACTGTTTCAAGCTTAGTACAAATTTGTACTAGAGCTAGTATAAAGTTGAGACATTTATTTTGAGACGGAGGCAGTAAGTTGTGGGGACAAACTCCTGATTCGAAGCACCGTGCTGTCTGATGATCTGATATGTAGCAGTTCTGCATTCACATGTGCTGCAGTACAGTACATGTGATAATATGCAGCTTTTGCCAAAGCCATGTTGTTTGGTCGAGCTTATCTGCTGCTGGTCGAGGCACCTTTCTGTCCGTCTCAAATGCTGATCTCAAAGGGACCGACTGTTGGTAAGTCGCCTGAAATTTTATTTTGCAAGTTGATCTTCTGAACTGTTGGATTAAGATCCAATTGCCATTCTTGTTTCTTCTTCCTTAAAGCTTTCTTCCCCCATTGCTTGCCTCCGGCTCACCTATTGTCCTTGCCTCTGGCGAGGCCGTTGTCTAACTCGAGCAGGAATCAATACTAATAGGCACCTATCCTCATTGGTCAACCCTCAGACTCGCCTCCGCTTCACCTAATGTCCTCGCCTCTAGCAAGGTTGTTGTCTAATTCGAGCAGGAATCAATACTAAAAGGCACCCACCCTCATCGGTCAACCCCCAAACGCGCCTCCGGTTGAGATGCCGTGCAAGGCATGACGTCTCTGGCTCGGCCTCGAAGCTTCAATTCATCCTTTTTTTTTTCTTTTCTCATGAAATCAACGTACCTAAATTGCAAACTCAAACAACTTTCATATAACCATTGTGGATCACAAAATATAACCATTGATAGTGAGGTGTATGTGGTCACTTCGTTACTCTTAGAACTTGGTAACTTTAAGCGAGGTATCTATGATGACTTGGTTAACCTTAAACCTCGCCAACTTCAATAGATGTGTGTATATGCCTTTTTGCTCAAAACTTGCTAAAATTACATACTCCCATGTAGAATTCAGTCAAGAAATCCCCAATAAATCGAGTGAATTGCAAAAAACATCGACATTGAAGGCTAGAGTTGCAGAAATGACAAGTCTGTAGTTTTGTGCCAAAAACACTAATTCCCAGGCTAATTTTTTGCAGAAACCACAAGTGGCTCTGTTTGGTCGTTTTAAGTGGGATTATGACAGGTGGGTCCCGCTGTTGTCGACGTGGCGTCACTGTTGATCCGTTTGGCTCGTTAGACGCCGTCAGAAGCCGTTCGCGGGCCGTCTCGAGCCGGAACCCATTTCACCGGTCCACCCCCGCTATCCCTCTGTCTGCATCCTCCCCCGCACCCTCTCTTTCCCTCCCCCGCACCCCCTCTCTCCTCAGACATGACGACGGCGAGTGGCGGCGGCGACTGCGGTGGGCCTGCCGGTGGCGGAGACGACAGACCACCGGAGGCGGATCTGTGCGGCAGCTCAAACCCCGACGCCCCTTCGGAGAGCAGCCCCAACCCCAGCCCCCGGCACTCGCTCGAGTTCACGACGGCTAGATCTTGGGCCAGGGCCGTGAAGGCGGATCCGACGCAAAGCCACCAGTGGGGCTCGTCATTTGGCGGCGTCTAGTAAGTTTACCTCATTTGTACAGATTCTAGGGTTAGGGTTAGAGGTAGGGTTAGGATTTAGCGGCTGGATCTTGGGCTGTATCTATGTGTGGTTATTTTGATTAGCAGTGTTAAACCCTAGTTTGGGTTGTACTGAAATAGTCCATTTGATTATTCGGCAGTTGGATCTTGGGCTGTACTGAGACACTGAATTTGATTTTAATTAGTTGCTATGTAGCAATGTCAGCTGTTAGTTAGAGCAGTGCCAATTGAGAACACATTAGAGTAGCTTATTTTGTTAATATGCACTGTTAATTATGTACATTACAGTAGAAAATTAGTTTATCTACATCTGTAGTTATGCACTGAAACACTTAATTTGATTTTATTATGGGCAGTACATTAGAGTATCTACATCTGTAGTTATCCATTGTTAATTAGAGCAGTGGCAATAAAGGTCAAATTAGAGTAGCTTATTTTGTAGTTATGCATTGTTAATTAGAGCAGTGGCAATAAGAGCAAATTATAGTAGCTTATTTTGTAGTTATGCATTGTTAATTAGAGCAGTGGCAATAAGATCAAATTATAGTAGCTTATTTTGTAGTTTTGTACTGTTAATTAGAGCAGTGCCAATAAGAGCAAAGTATATTAGCTTCATTTGTAGTTTTGTACTGTTAATTAGAGCAGTGCCAATAAGAGCAAAGTATATTAGCTTCATTTGTAGTTATGCATTGTTAATTACAGCATTGTTAACTAGAATTTTTGTTTTATCTTGTTGTGTAGTTTGGATGATGCTGTTTGGGAAGTTAGAATGCACTTCCATGAAAGAGATAACTTGGAGAGATCCCTATGCATTTCAGACATCACATATCACAATTTGGTAGCATTAATAGAGACAGAGGGATATGGGGTGAATGATTACATTTACTTTGTGAAGGAGCCTGGTGTGGGTATTGAAGGATTGGTAGAAATTATTGATGATGACATGGTTGATGAAATGCTTGACCATATTGCTAGTAAGGATGTGACTGTACTGAATTTGACAGTGATTAGGGCCACTGATCCAAGACCTGCAGATTTGAATTCAGGTTATTTGTATGAGGAGCAGGTTCCTTTGAGTCAATTAGGAGAAAAACCTGTCTATGAAGTCAACCCTTCTGGAGTTCTTTTCAGATCTACTGAGAAACAGAGGCAGTCAGAGCCACTTCAGTTCTTTGCCACACAGCAGAGCTCAAACTTACATATTGCTATGGAGCAAGATGAGCAGGAGACACTAATGGAGCTCAAGAGGAGAACCAAGATTGAGAACTTTAGGAAACATAAGGAGGCATCTGAGCATGTTCAAATGGTTAAGCAAAATTTACCAGTTCTTCTAACTGAAGATGACTCTGATCTGGATGCAGATGAGGACTTTCTTAACAGGCTTAATGAATTTAGGAGGTAGAGAGAGGACCCACTCCTTCATTTTGAAGGAGACACTGATGTGGATGAAGTTTATGGGGAAGATGAGGAGGAGCAAGTGGAGCAAGTTGAGGAGGATGAGCAGATGGTGCATGAGGAGGAGGAGCAGGTGGAGCAACAACAGGATCCACCCAAGAGGAAGGAAAAAAGAAAAGGGCCAACCAAGAGGTCACATTCAAGCTTGGAGTAAAGATTTGAGGATGTGTGGGCACCATCATCAGATGAGGAGCTAGATGTAGGTGATTTGAAGGAGGAATATGATGATGGAGCTGAGAATGCACCTTATATTCTGCCCAATGGAAGGAAGAGCAGAGCATATAAAGCACAACCAAGGAAGTGGTACAGTGAAGAAAGAGTGAACCCAGAGGAGCAGTTTTGTAGAAAGCTTTGTTTCCTTAGTGTGTACCAATTTAGGAGAGCACTCCAGACATTTCACATAAGTCAGAATAGGAACTATGAGTTCCACAGAAACTGCAATGACAGCATCATAGTCTACTGCACTAATGTAAAATGTCCTTTCTACATTGCAGCTTCTGTTCTTGCAAATGAAAGTACTTTTGGAATAAGAAAGGCTAATTTTCTGCACACATGCCCAGCAGTAGCAGAGAATACCAAGGTCACAGCAAAATGGGTGGCACACCAGTGTGAGGATTGTTGGAAATATGCCCTAGAGGCAATAATAAATTGATTATTATTATATTTCCTTGTTCATGATAATCGTTTATTATCCATGCTAGAATTGTATTGATAGGAAACTCATATACATGTGTGGATACATAGACAACACCATGTCCCTAGTAAGCCTCTAGTTGACTAGCTCGTTGATCAATAGATGGTTACGATTTCCTGACCATGGACATTGGATGTCATTGATAACGGGATCACATCATTAGGAGAATGATGTGATGGACAAGACCCAATCCTAAGCATAGCACTAGATCGCGTAGTTCGTATGCTAAAGCTTTTCTAATGTCAAGTATCATTTCCTTAGACCATGAGATTGTGCAACTCCCGGATACCGTAGGAGTGCTTTGGGTGTGCCAAACGTCACAACGTAACTGGGTGGCTATAAAGGTACATTACAGGTATCTCCGAAAGTGTCTGTTGGTTTGGCACGAATCGAGACTGGGATTTGTCACTCTGTGTAAACGGAGAGGTATCTCTGGGCCCACTCGGTAGGACATCATCATAATGTGCACAATGTGATCAAGGAGTTGATCACGGGATGATGTGTTACGGAACGAGTAAAAGAGACTTGCCGGTAACGAGATTGAACAAGGTATCGGGATACCGACGATCGAATCTCGGGCAAGTATCGTACCGCTAGACAAAGGGAATTGTATACGGGATTGATTAAGTCCTTGACATCGTGGTTCATCCGATGAGATCATCGTGGAACATGTGGGAGCCAACATGGGTATCCAGATCCCGCTGTTGGTTATTGACCGGAGAGTCATCTCGGTCATGTCTGCATGTCTCCCAAACCCATAGGGTCTACACACTTAAGGTTCGGTGACGCTAGGGTTATAGAGATATTAGTATGCGGTAACCCGAAAGTTGTTCGGAGTCCCGGATGAGATCCCGGACGTCACGAGGAGTTCTGGAATGGTCCGGAGGTAAAGAGTTATATATAGGAAGTGCTATTTCGGCCATCGGGACAAGTTTCGGGGTCACCGGTATTGTACCGGGACCACCGGAAGGGTCCCGGGGGTCCACCGGGTGGGGCCACCTGCCCCGGGAGGCCACATGGGCTGTAGGGGGTGCGCCTTGGCCTACATGGGTCAAGGGCACCAGCCCCAAGAGGCCCATGCGCCAAGAGAAGAGAAAAAGGGGAGAGTCCTAAAAGGGGAAGGCACCTCCGAGGTGCCTTGGGGAGGATGGACTCCTCCCCCCCTTGGCCGCACCCTTCCTTGGAGGAAGGGGCAAGGGCTGCGCCTCCCCCCTCTCCCTTGGCCCTATATATAGTGGGGAAAAGGAGGAGCAACCATACATAAGGCCTGGCGCCTCCCTCTCCCTCCCGTGACACATCTCCCTCCTCCCGCAGCGCTTGGCGAAGCCCTGTTGGAATCCCGCTACTTCCACCACGCCGTCGTGCTGCTGGATCTCCATCAACCTCTCCCTCCTCCTTGCTGGATCAAGGCGTGGGAGACGTCTCCGCTCCGTACGTGTGTTGAACGCGGAGGTGCCGTCCGTTCGGCGCTAGGATCATCGGTGATTTGGATCACGACGAGTACGACTCCATCAACCCCGTTCTCTTGAACGCTTCCGCTTAGCGATCTACAAGGGTATGTAGATGCACTCTCCTTCCCCTCGTTGCTAGTATCTCCATAGATAGATCTTGGTGACACGTAGGAAAATTTTGAATTTCTGCTACGTTACCCAACAGTGGCATCATGAGCTAGGTCTATTGCGTAAATTCTATGCACGAGTAGAACACAAAGTAGTTGTGGGCGTTGATTTTGTTCAATATGCTTGCCGTTACTAGTCTTATCTTGATTCGGCGGCATCGTGGGATGAAGCGGCCCGGACCGACCTTACACGTACTCTTACGTGAGACAGGTTCCACCGACTGACATGCACTAGTTGCATAAGGTGGCTAGCGGGTGCCAGTCTCTCCCACTTTAGTCGGATCGGATTCGATTAAAAGGGTCCTTATGAAGGGTAAATAGCAATTGGCATATCACGTTGTGGTTCTTGCGTAGGTAAGAAACGTTCTTGCTAGAAACCCATAGCAGCCACGTAAAACATGCAAACAACAATTAGAGGACGTCTAACTTGTTTTTGCAGGGTATGCTATGTGATGTGATATGGCCAAAAGGATGTGATGAATGATATATGTGATGTATGAGATTGATCATGTTCTTGTAATAGAAATCACGACTTGCATGTCGATGAGTATGACAACCGGCAGGAGCCATAGGAGTTGTCTTAATTTATTTATGACCTGCGTGTCAACATAAACGTCATGTAATTGCTTTACTTTATTGCTAACTGTTAGCTGTAGTAGTAGAAGTAATAGATGACGTGACAACTTCATGGAGACACGATGATGGAGATCATGATGATGGAGATCATGGTGTCATGCCGGTGACAAGATGATCATGGAGCCCCAAGATGGAGATCAAAGGAGCTATATGATATTGTCCATATCATGTCACTATTATTTGATTGCATGTGATGTTTATCATGTTTATGCATCTTGTTTACTTAGAACGACGGTAGTAAATAAGATGATCCCTCATTAAAATTTCAAGAAAGTGTTCACCTCTAACTGTGCACCGTTGCTACAGTTCGTCGCTTCTAAGCACCACGTGATGATCGGGTGTGATGGATTCTTACGTTCACATACAACGGGTGTTGACGAGCCTAGCATGTACAGACATGGCCTCGGAACACATGCAATACACTTAGGGTTAACTTGACGAGCCTAGCATGTACAGACATGGCCTCGGAACACGGAGACCGAAAGGTCGAGCATGAGTCGTATGGCAGATACGATCAGCATGAAGATGTTCACCGATGTTGACTAGTCCGTCTCACGTGATGATCGGACACGGCCTAGTTGACTCGGATCATGTAATCACTTAGATGACTAGACGGATGTCTATCTGAGTGGGAGTTCATAAGATGAACTTGTTTATCCTGAACATAGTCAAAAAAAGGATTTTGCAAATTATGTCGTAGCTCGCACTTCAGTTCTACTGTTTATATATGTTCCTAGAGAAAATTTAGTTGAAAGTTGATAGTAGCAATTATGCGGACTAGGTCCGTAAACTGAGGATTGTCCTTATTGCTTCTTAGAAGGCTTACGTCCTTAATGCACCGCTCAGTGTGCTGAACCTCGAACGTCGTCTGTGGATGTTGCGAACATCTGACATACGCATTTGATAACTACGTGATAGTTCAGTTAAACGGTTTAGAGTTGAGGCACCGAAGATGTTTTGGAACGTCGCGAAACATATGAGATGTTTCGAGGGCTGAAATTGGGATTTCAGGCTCGTGCCCACGTCAAGAGGTATAAGACCTCCGACGATTTTCTTAGCCTACAAACTAAGGGAGAAAAGCTTAAATTGTTGAGCTTGTGCTCAGATTGTCTGAGTACAACATTCATTTGAATCAAGTGGGAGTTGATCTTCCAGATGAGATAATGATGTTTCTCCGAAGTCATTACCACCAAGCTGCTTGAGCTTCGTGATGAACTATAATATATCAGGGACATATATGATGATCCTTGAGATATTCGCGATGTTTGACACCGCGAAAGTAGAAATCAAGAAGGAGCATCAATTGTTGATGGTTGGTGAAACCACTAGTTTCAAGAAGGGCAAGGGCAAGAAGGGATACTTCATGAAACGGCAATTCAGCTGCTGCTCTAGTGAAGAAACCCAAGGTTGAACCCAAACCCGAGACTGAGTGCCTCTGTAATAAGGGGAACAGCCACTGGAGCGGGATTACCCTAGATACTTGGTAGATTAGAAGGCTGGCAAGGTTGATAGAAGTATATTGGATATACATTGTGTTGATGTGTACTTTACTAGTACTCCTAGTAGCACCAGGGTATTAGATACCGGTTCGGTTGCTAAGTGTTAGTAACTCGAAATAAAAGCTACGGAATAAACGGAGACTAGCTAAAGGTGAGCTGACGATATGTGTTGGAAGTGTTTCCAAGGTTGATATGATCAAGCATCGCACGCTCCCTCTACCATCGAGATTGGTATTAAAACCTAAATAATTGTTATTTGGTGTTTGCGTTGAGCATAGACATGATTGGATTATGTCTATCGTGATACGGTTATTCATTTAAGGAGAATAATGGTTACTCTGTTTATTTGAATAATACCTTCAATGGTCTTACACCTAAAATGAATGGTTTATTGAATCTCGATCGTAGTGGTACACATGTTCATGCCAAAAGATAGTAATGATAGTACCACCTACTTGTGGCACTGCCACGTAAGTCATATCGGTATAAAACGCATGAAGAAGCTCCATGTTGATGGATCTTTGGACTCACTCATTTTTGAAAAGTTTGAGACATGCGAACCATGTCTATTGGTGTTTATGCATGAAGAAACTCCATGCAAATGGACCGTTTGGACTCACTTGATTTTCGAATCACTTGAGACATGCAAATCATACCACATGGGCAAGATGACTGAAAGCCTCGATTTCAGTAAAATGGAACTAGAAAGCAACTTATTGAAGTAATACATTTTGATGTGTGCAGTCCAATGAGTGCTGAGGCGTGTAGTGGATATCGTTATACTTCACAGATGATTTGAGTAAGATGTTGAGTATATTTACTTGATGAATCACGAGTCTGAATTATTGAAAGGTTCAAGTAATTTCAGGGTGAAGTTGAAAGATCGTCGTGACAAGAGGATAAAATATCTATGATATGATCATAGAGATGAATATCTGAATTACGAGTTTGGCACAGAATTAAGACATTGTGGAAATTGTTTCACAACTAATACAGCCTGGAACACCATAGTGTGATGGTGTGTCTGAACATCATAACTGCACCCTATTGGATATGATGCATACCATGATGTCTCTTATCGAATTACCACAATAGTTTATGGGTTAGGCATTAGAGACAACCACATTCACTTTAAATAGGGCACCGCGTAATTCCAATGAGATGACACCGTATGAACTATGGTTTAGAGAAACCTAAGCTGTCATTTCTTAAAAGTTTGGGGATGCGACGCTTATGTGAAAAAAGTTTCAGGCTGATAAGATCGAACCCAAAGCGGATAAATGCATCTTCATAGGACACCCAAAACAGTTGGGTATACCTCCTGTCTCAGATTCGAAAGCAATAAGGGATTGTTTCTAGAATCGGGTCCTTTCTCGAGGAAAAGTTTCTCTCGAAAGAATTGAGTGGGAGGATGGTGGAGACTTGATGAGGTTATTGAACCGTCTCTTCAACTAGTGTGTGGCAGGGCACAGAAAGTTGTTCCTGTGGCACCTACACCAATTGAAGTGGAAGCTTATGATATTGATCATGAAACTTCGGATCAAGTCACTACCAAACCTCGTGGGATGACAAGGATGCGTACTACTTCAGAGTGGTACGTAATCCTGTCTTGGAAGTCATGTTGCTAGACAACAATGAACCTACGAGCTATGGAGAAGCGATGGTGGGCCCGGATTTCGATAAATGGCTCAAGGCCATAAAATCCGAGAGAGGATCCATGTATAAAACAAAGTGTAGACTTTGGCAGAACGGCTCGATGGTCGTAAGGCTGTTGAGTACAGATGGATTTTAAAAGGAAGACGGACAATGATGGTAAATGTCACCATTAAGAAAGCTCGACTTGTCGTTAAGATATTTTCTGACAAGTTCAAGGAGTTGACTACGGTGAGACTTTCTCACTCGTAGCGATGCTAAGAGTCTGTTGGAATTATATTAGCGATTACTGCATTATTTATGAAATCTTGCAGATAGGATGTCAAAACATTGTTTCCTCGACGATTTTCTTGAGGAAAGGTTGTATGTGATACAACCGGAAGGTTTTGTCAATCCTGAAAGATGCTGATAAGTATGCAAAGCTCCAGCAATCCTTCTAAGGACTGGAGTAAGCATCTCGGAGTTGGAATGTATGCTTTGATGAGATGATTGTTGGGGAACGTAGCAGAAATTCAAAATTTTCCTACGTGTCACCAAGATCTATCTATGGAGAAACCAGCAACGAGTAGAAAGAGAGTGCATCTACATACCCTTGTAGATCGCTAAGCGGAAGCGTTCAAGTGAACGGGGTTGATGGAGTCGTACTCGTCGTGATTCAAATCACCGATGATCAAGTGCCGAACGCACGGCACCTCCGCGTTCAACACACGTACAGCCCGGTGACGTCTCCCAAGCCTTGATCCAGCAAGGAGAGAGGGAGAGGTTGAGGAAGACTCCATCCAGGAGCAGCACAACGGCGTGGTGGTGATGGAGGAGCGTGGCTATCCTGCAGGGCTTCGCCAAGCACTACGGGAGAGGAGGAGGAGGAGAGGCAGGGCTGCACCAACGAGAGATAGAATCGCGTGTTTTGGGCAGCCCCTAGGCCTCACTATTTATAGGGGAGAGGGAGGGGGCTGCGCCCCCTCTAGGGTTCCACCCTAGGGGCGGCGGCCAGCCCCAATCCCATCTGTGGGTGGCGGCCACAAGGGGGAGGAGAGGGAGGCGCAGGGAGCATGGGCCTTAGGGCCCATCTGCCCTAGGGTTTGCCCCCTCCCTTCTCCCCTGCACCTTGGGCCCCTTGTGGGGGGCGCACCAGCCCACCTGGGGCTGGTTCCCTCCCACACATGGCCCATGCAGCCCTCCGGGGTAGGTGGCCCCACTTGGTGGACCCCCGGGACCCTCCCGGTGGTCTCGGTACGTTACCGATAAAACCCGAAACCTTTCCGGTGACCAAAACAGGACTTCCCATATATAAATCTTTACCTCCGGACCATTCCGGAACTCCTCGTGACGTCCGAGATCTCATCCGGGACTCCGAACAACATTCGGTAACCACATACAAACTTCCTTTATAACCCTAGCGTCATCGAACCTTAAGTGTGTGGACCCTACGGGTTCGGGAGACATGCAGACATGACTGAGACGTTCTCCGGTCAATAACCAACAGCGGGATCTGGATACCCATGATGGCTCCCACATGTTCCACGATGATCTCATTGGATGAACCACGATGTCAAGGACTTAATCAATCCCGTATACAATTCCCTTTGTCTAGCGGTATTGTACTTGCCCGAGATTCGATCGTGGTATCCTTATACCTTGTTCAATCTCGTTACCGGCAAGTCTCTTTACTCGTTCCGTAACACATCATCTCGTGATCAACTCCTTGGTCACATTGCGCAAATGATGATGTCCTACCGAGTGGGCCTAGAGATACCTCTCCGCTTACACGGAGTGACAAATCCCAGTCTCGATTCGTGCCAACCCAACAGACACTTTCGGAGATACCTGTAATGCACCTTTATAGCCACCCAGTTACGTTGTGACGTTTGGTACACCCAAAGCATTCCTACGGTATCCGGGAGTTACACAATCTCATGGTCTAAGGAAAAAATACTTGACATTAGAAAAGCTTTAGCATACGAACTACACGATCTTTGTGCTAGGCTTAGGATTGGGTCTTGTCCATCACATTATTCTCCTAATGATGTGATCCCGTTATCAATGACATCCAATGTCCATGGTCAGGAAACCGTAACCATCTATTGATCAACGAGCTAGTCAACTAGAGGCTTACTAGGGACATATTGTGGTTTATGTATTCACACATGTATTACGATTTCCGGATAATATAGTTATAGCATGAATAAAAGACAATTATCATGAACAAGGAAATATAATAATAATACTTTTATTATTGCCTCTAGGGCATATTTCCAACAGTCTCCCACTTGCACTAGAGTCAATAATCTAGTTCTCATCGATATGTGATTAACACTCAAGGTCACATCCCCATGTGACTAACACCCAAAGAGTTTACTAGAGTCAATAATCTAGTTCACATTTACCATGTGATTAACACTCGATGAGTTCTGGGTTTGATCATGTTATGCTTGTGAGAGATGTTACAGTCAACGGGTCTGAACCTTTCAGATCTGTATGTACTTCGCAAATTTCTATGTCATCTTGTAGATGCAACTACTACGCTACATTTGGAGCTATTCCAAATAACTGTTCTACTATACGAATCCAGTTTACTACTCAGAATAATCTGGATTAGTGTCAAAGTTTGCATCGGCGTAACCCTTTATGACGAACTCTTTTACCACCTCCATAATCGAGAAAATTCCTTAGTCCACTAGTTACTAAGGATAACTTTGACCGCTGTCTTGTGATCCATTCTTGGATCACTCTTGTACCCCTTGACTGACTCATGGCAAGGCACACTTCAGGTGCGGTACACAGCATAGCATACTGTAGAGCCTACATCTTATGCATAGGGGACGACCTTAGTCCTTTCTCTCTATTCTGCCGTGGTCGAGCTTTAAGTCTTAACTTCATACCTTACCACTCAGGCAAGAACTCCTTCTTTGACTGGTCCATCTTGAACACCTTCAAGATCATGTCAAGGTATGTGCTCATTTGAAAGTACCATTAAGCGTTTTGATCTATCCTTATAGATCTTGATGCTCAATGTTCAAGTAGCTTAATCCAGATTTTCTATTGAAAAACACTTTTCAAATACCCTATATGCTTTCTAGAAATTCTACATCATTTCTGATCATCAATATGTCAACAACATATACTCATCAGAAATTCTATAGTGCTCCCACTCACTTCTTTGGAAATACAAGTTTCTCATAAACTTTTGTATAAACCCATACTCTTTGATCATCTTATCAAAGTACATATTCCAACTTTGAGATGCTTACTCCAGTCCTTAGAAGTATTGCTGGAGCCAGCATACCTTTTAGCATCCTTAGGATCGACAAAAACTTTTGGATTGTATCATATACAACCTTTCCTTACGAAAACTAGTAAGGAAACTTGTTTTGACATCCATCTGCCAGATTTCATAAATGCAGCTTATGCTAACATGATTCCGACGGACTTAAGCATCGCTACGGATGAGAAAATCTCATCATAGTCAACTCCTTGAACTTGTGAAAAACTCTTCGCCACAAGTCGTGCTTCATAGACGGTGACATTACCGTCCACGTCCGTCTTCTTCTTAAAAATCCATTTATCTTAATGGCTTGCCGATGATTGGGCAAGTCCACCAAAGTCCATGCTTTGTTCTGATACATGGATCCTATCTCGGATTTCATGGCTTCTAACCATTTGTTGGAATTTGGGCCCACCGTCGCTTCTCCATAGCTCGTAGGTTCATTGTTGTCTTGCAACATGACCTTCAAGACAGGATTACTGTACCACTCTGAAGTAGTACGTATCCTTGTCACCCTATGAGGTACGGTAGTGACTTGATCCGAAACTTCATGATAAGCTTCTACTTCAATTGGTGTAGGCGCCACAGGAACGACTTCCTATGCCCTGCTACACACTAGTTGAAGTGACGGTTCAATAACCTCATCAAGTCTCCACCATCCTCCCACTCAATTCTTTCGAGAGAAACTTTTCCTCGAGAAAGGATCCGATTCAAGAAACAATCCTTATTGCTTTCGGATTTGAATTAGGAGGTATACCCAACTGTTTTGGGTGTCCTATGAAGATGCATTTTATCCGCTTTGGGTTTGAGCTTATAAACCTGAAACTTTTTCACATAAGCGTCGCAGCCCCAAACCTTTAAGAAATGACAACTTAGGTTTCTCTAAACCATAATTCATACGGTGTCATCTCAACGGAATAACGTGGTGCCCTATTTAAAGTGAATGTGGTTGTCTCTAATGCCTAACCCATGAACAATAGTGGTAATTCGACAAGAGACATCATGGTACGCACCATATCCAATAGGGTGCAACTATGATGTTCGGACACACCATCACACTATGGTGTTCCAGGCGGCATTAATTGCGAAACAATTTCCACAATGTCTTAATTGTGTGCCAAAACTCGTGACTCAGATATTCATCTCTATGATCATATCATAGACATTTTATCCTCTTGTCACAGTGATCTTCAACTTCACTCTGAAATTACTTGAACCATTCAATAATTCAGACTTGTGTTTCATCAAGTAAACATACTCAACATCTACTTGAATCATCTGTGAAGTAAAAACATAACGATATTCACTGCATGCCTCAGCAGTCATTGGACTGCACACATCAAAATGTGTTCTTGTTCCATTTTACTGAAACCGAGGCTTTTCAGTCATCTTGCCCATGTGGTATGATTTGCATATCTCAAGTGATTCAAGATCAAGTGAGTTCAAACGGTCCATTTGCATGGAGTTTCTTCATGCATATACACCAATAGACATGGTTCGCATGTCTCAACCTTTTCAAAAACGAGTGAGCCCAAAGATCCATCAACATGGAGCTTCTTCATGCATTTTATACCATTATGACTTACATGGCAGTGCCACAAGTATGTGGTACTATCATTACTATCTTTTGGCATGAACATGTGTATCACTACGATCGAGATTCAATAAACCATTCATTTAGGTGCAAGACCATTGAAGGTATTATTAAAATAAACAGAGTAACCATTATTCTCCTTAAATGAATAACCGTATTGCGATAGACATAATCCAATCATGTCTATGCTCAACGCAAACACCAATCTCGATGGTAGAGGGAGCGTGCGATGCTTGATCACATCAAGCTTGGAAAAATCTTCCAACACATATCGTCAGCTCACCTTTAGCTAGTCTCCGTTTATTCCGTAGCTTTTATTTCGAGTTACTAACACTTAGCAACCGAACCGGTATCTAATACCCTGGTGCTACTAGGAGTACTAGTAAAGTACACATCAACACAATGTATATCCAATATACTTCTATCGACCTAGCCAGCCTTCTCATCTACCAAGTATCTAGGGTAATTCTGCTCCAGTGGCTGTTCCCCTTATTTCAGAAGCACTCAGTCTCGGGTTTGGGTTCAACCTTGGGTTTCTTTACTAGAGCAGCAGCTGAATTGCCGTTTCATGAAGTATCCCTTTGTTCCCTTGCCCTTCTTGAAACTAGTGGTTTTACCAACCATCAACAATTGATGCTCCTTCTTGATCTCCACTTTTGTGGTGTCAAACATCACGAATATCTCAAGGATCATCATATATGTCCCTGATATATTATAGTTCATCACGAAGCTCAAGCAGCTTGGTGGTAATGACTTCGGAGAACCATCACTATTTCATCTGGAAGATCAACTCCCACTCGATTCAAGTGATTGTTGCACTCAGACAATCTGAGCACAAGCACAACAATTGAGCTTTTCTCTGTTAGTTTGCAGGTTAAGAAAATCGTCGGAGATCTTATACCTCTTGACATGGGCACGAGCCTGAAATCTCAATTTCAGCTCTCGAAACATTTCATATGTTCCGTGACGTTTCGAAAACGTCTTTGGTGCCTCAACTCTAAACCGTTTATCTGAACTATCACGTAGTTATAAAAACGTGTATGTCCGATGTTCGCAACATCCACAAACGACGTTTGGGGTTCAGCACACTGAGCGGTGCATTAAGGACATAAGCTTTCTACTGTCTGCATAATCGCTACTGTCAACTTTCAACTATATTTTCTCTAGGAACATAACTAAACAGTAGAACTAAAGCGTGAGCTACGACATAATTTGCAAAAGGTCTTTTGACTATGTTCAAGATAATTAAGTTCATCTTATGAACTCCCACTCAGATAGACATCCCTCTGGTCATCTAAGTGATCACATGATCCGAGTCAACTAGGCCGTGTCCGATCATCACGTGAGATGGACTAGCCAACGTCGGTGAACATCTTCATGTTGATCGTATCTACTATATGACTCATGCTCGACCTTTCGGTCTCCGTGTTCCGAGGCCATGTCTGTACATGCTAGGCTCGTCAAGTTAACCCTAAGTGTTTTCGCTGTGTAAATCTGTCTTACACCCGTTGTATGTGAACGTAAGGATCTATCACACCCGATCATCACGTGGTGCTTCGAAACGACGAACTGTAGCAACGGTGCACAGTTAGGGGAGAACACTTCTTGAAATTGTTGTAAGGGATCATCTTATTTACTACCGTCGTCCTAAGTAACCAAGATGCACAAACGTGATAAACATCACATGCAATCAAATAGTGACATGATATGGCCAATATCATTTTGCTCCTTTCGATCTCCATCTTCGAGGCTCCATGATCATCATCGTCACCGGCATGACACCATGATCTCCATCATCATGATCTCCATCATCGTGTCTCCATGAAGTCGTCTCGCCAACTTATTACTTCTACTACTATGGCTACCGGTTAGCAATAAAGTAAAGTAATTACATGGCGTTGTTCAATGACACGCAGGTCATACAATAAATTAAGACAACTCCTATGGCTCCTGCCGGTTGTCATACTCATCGACATGCAAGTCGTGATTCCTATTACAAGAACATGATCAATCTCATACATCACATATCATTCATCACATTCTTCTTGGCCATATCACATCACATAGCATACCCTGCAAAAACAAGTTAGACGTCCTCTAATTGTTGTTTGCATGTTTTACGTGGCTGCTATGGGTTTCTAGCAAGAACGTTTCTTACCTACGCAAAACCACAACGTGATATGTCAATTGCTATTTACCCTTCATAAGGACCCTTTTCATCGAATCCGTTCCGACTAAAGTGGGAGAGACTGGCACCCACTAGCCACCTTATGCACCAAGTGCATGTCAATCGGTGGAACCTGTCTCACGTAAGAGTACGTGTAAGGTCGGTCTGGGCCGCTTCATCCCACAATACCGTCGAAACAAGATTGGACTAGTAACGGTAAGCATATTGAACAACATCAACGCCCACAACTACTTTGTGTTCTACTCGTGCAAAGAATCTACGCAATAGACCTAGCTCATGATGCCACTGTTGGGGAACGTAGCAGAAATTCAAAATTTTCCTACGTGTCACCAAGATCTATCTATGGAGAAACCAACAACGAGTAGAAAGAGAGTGCATCTACATACCCTTGTAGATCGCTAAGCGGAAGCGTTCAAGTGAACGGGGTTGATGGAGTCGTACTCGTCGTTATTCAAATCACCGATGATCAAGTGCCGAACGCACGGCACCTCCGCGTTCAACACATGTACAGCCCGGTGACGTCTCCCAAGCCTTGATCCAGCAAGGAGAGAGGGAGAGGTTGAGGAAGACTCCATCTAGCAGCAGCACAACGGCGTGGTGGTGATGGAGGAGCGTGGCTATCCTGCAGGGCTTCGCCAAGCACTACGGGAGAGGAGGAGGAGGAGAGGCAGGGCTGCACCAA
Organism: Triticum timopheevii; assembly: GCA_963921465.1. Classification (NCBI taxonomy): domain Eukaryota; kingdom Viridiplantae; phylum Streptophyta; class Magnoliopsida; order Poales; family Poaceae; genus Triticum; species Triticum timopheevii. The sequence continues at coordinate 526,922,761 of OY997272.1, read as the reverse complement.
CGAGAGATAGAATCGCGTGTTTTGGGCAGCCCCTAGGCCTCACTATTTATAGGGGAGAGGGAGGGGGCTGCGCCCCCTCTAGGGGTCCACCCTAGGGGCGGCAGCTAGCCCCAATCCCATCTGTGGGTGGCGGCCACAAGGGGGAGGAGAGGGAGGCGCAGGGAGCATGGGCCTTAGGGCCCATCTGCCCTAGGGTTTGCCCCCTCCCCTCTCCCCTACGCCTTGGGCCCCTTGTGGGGGGCGCACCAGCCCACCTGGGGCTGGTTCCCTCCCACACATGGCCCATGCAGCCCTCCGGGGTAGGTGGCCCCACTTGGTGGACCCCCGGGACCCTCCCGGTGGTCCCGGTACGTTACCGATAAAACCCGAAACCTTTCCGGTGACCAAAACAGGACTTCCCATATATAAATCTTTACCTCCGGACCATTCCGGAACTCCTCGTGACGTCCGGGATCTCATCCGGGACTCCGAACAACATTCGGTAACCACATACAAACTTCCTTTATAACCCTAGCGTCATCGAACCTTAAGTGTGTGGACCCTACGGGTTCGGGAGACATGCAGACATGACTGAGACGTTCTCCGGCAATAACCAACAGCGGGATATGGATACCCATGATGGCTCCCACATGTTCCACAATGATCTCATCGGATGAACCACGATGTCAAGGACTTAATCAATCCCGTATACAATTCCCTTTGTCTAGCGGTATTGTACTTGCCCGAGATTCGATCGTCGGTATCCTTATACCTTGTTCAATCTCGTTACCGGCAAGTCTCTTTACTCGTTCCGTAACACATCATCCCGTGATCAACTCCTTGGTCACATTGCGCAAATGATGATGTCCTACCGAGTGGGCCCAGAGATACCTCTCCGCTTACACGCAGTGACAAATCCCAGTCTCGATTCGTGCCAACCCAACAGACACTTTCGGAGATACCTGTAATGCACCTTTATAGCCACCCAGTTATGTTGTGACGTTTGGTACACCCAAAGCATTCCTACGGTATCCGGGAGTTGCACAATCTCATGGTCTAAGGAAAAAATACTTGACATTAGAAAAGCTTTAGCATACGAACTACACGATCTTTGTGCTAGGCTTAGGATTGGGTCTTGTCCATCACATCATTCTCCTAATGATGTGATCCCGTTATCAATGACATCCAATGTCCATGGTCAGGAAACCGTAACCATCTATTGATCAACGAGCTAGTCAACTAGAGGCTTACTAGGGACATATTGTGGTCTATGTATTCACACGTGTATTACGATTTCCGGATAATACAGTTATAGCATGAATAAAAGACAATTATCATGAATAAGGAAATATAATAATAATACTTTTATTATTGCCTCTAGGGCATATTTCCAACAATGATCAAAGATTTTGGGTGTATACAAAGTTTATGAGAAACTTGTATTTACAAAGAAGTGAGTGGGAGCACTATAGAATTTCTGATGAGTATATGTTATGGATCAGAAATGATGTAGAATTTCTAGAAAGCATATAGGGTTATTTGGAAAGTGTTTTTCAATGGAAAGCCTGGATTAAAGCTACTTGAACATTGAGCATCAAGATCTATAAGGATAGTTCAAAACGCTTAATGGTACTTTCAAATGAGCACATACCTTGACATGATCTTGAAGGTGTTCAAGATGGATCAGTCAAAGAAGGAGTTCTTGCCTGAGTGGTAAGGTATGAAGTTAAGACTTAAAGCTCGACCACGGCAGAATAGAGAGAAAGGACGAAGGTCGTCCCCTATGCTTAAGACGTAGGCTCTACAGTATGCTATGCTGTGTACCACACCTGAAGTGTGCCTTGCCATGAGTCAGTCAAGGGGTACAAGAGTGATCCAAGAATGGATCACAGGACAGCGGTCAAAGTTATCCTTAGTAACTAGTGGACTAAGGAATTTTCTCGATTATGGAGGTGGTAAAAGAGTTCGTCGTAAAGGGTTACGTCGATGCAAGCTTAACATCTATCCGGATAGCTCTGAGTAGAGATACCGGATACGTATAATGGAGCAACGATTTAGAATAGCTCCATGTAGAACAGTTATTTGGAATAGCTCCAAATAGAGCGTGGTAGCTGCATCTAGGAGATGACATAGAGATTTGTAAAGCACACACGGATCTAAAAGGTTCAGACCCGTTGACTATAACCTCTCTCACAAGCATAACATGATCAAACCCAGAACTCATCGAGTGTTAATCACATGGTAAATGTGGACTAGATTATTGACTCTAGTAAACTCTTTGGGTGTTAGTCACATGGGGATGTGACCTTGAGTGTTAATCACATATCGATGTGAACTAGATTATTGACTCTAGTGCAAGTGGGAGACTGTTGGAAATATGCCCTAGAGGCAATAATAAATTGATTATTATTATATTTCCTTGTTCATGATAATCGTTTATTATCCATGCTAGAATTGTATTGATAGGAAACTCAGATACATGTGTGGATACATAGACAACACCATGTCCCTAGTAAGCCTCTAGTTGACTAGCTCGTTGATCAATAGATGGTTACGATTTCCTGACCATGGACATTGGATGTCATTGATAACGGGATCACATCATTAGGAGAATGATGTGATGGACAAGACCCAATCCTAAGCATAGCACTAGATCGCGTAGTTCGTATGCTAAAGCTTTTCTAATGTCAAGTATCATTTCCTTAGACCATGAGATTGTGCAACTCCCGGATACCGTAGGAGTGCTTCGGGTGTGCCAAACGTCACAACGTAACTGGGTGGCTATAAAGGTACATTACAGGTATCTCCGAAAGTGTCTGTTGGGTTGGCACGAATCGAGACTGGGATTTGTCACTCCGTGTAAACGGAGAGGTATCTCTAGGCCCACTCGGTAGGACATCATCATAATGTGCACAATGTGATCAAGGAGTTGATCACGGGATGATGTGTTACAGAACGAGTAAAATAGACTTGCCGGTAACGAGATTGAACAAGGTATCGGGATACCGACGATCGAATCTCGGGCAAGTATCGTACCGCTAGACAAAGGGAATTGTATACGGGATTAATTAAGTCCTTGACATTGTGGTTCATCCGATGAGATCATCGTGGAACATGTGGGAGCCAACATGGGTATCCAGATCCCGCTGTTGGTTATTGATCGGAGAGTCATCTCGGTCATGTCTGCATGTCTCCCGAACCCGTAGGGTCTACACACTTAAGGTTCGGTGACGCTAGGGTTATAGAGATATTAGTATGCGGTAACCCAAAAGTTGTTCGGAGTCCCGGATGAGATCCCGGACGTCACGAGGAGTTCCGGAATGGTCCGGAGGTAAAAAAATTATATATAGGAAGTGCTATTTCGGCCATCGGGACAAGTTTCAGGGTCACCGGTATTGTACCGGGACCACCGGAAGGGTCCCGGGGGTCCACCGGGTGGGGCCACCTACCTCGGGAGGCCACATGGGCTGTAGGGGGTGCGCCTTGGCCTACATGGGCCAAGGGCACCAGCCCCAAGAGGCCCATGCGCCAAGAGAAGAGAAAAAGGGGAGAGTCCTAAAAGGGGAAGGCACCTCCGAGGTGCTTGGGGAGGATGGACTCCTCCCCCCCTTGGCCGCACCCTTCCTTGGAGGAAGGGGCAAGGGCTGCGCCTCCCCCCTCTTCCTTGGCCCTATATATAGTGGGGAAAAGGAGGAGCAACCATACCTAAGGCCTGGCACCTCCCTCTCCCTCCCGTGACACATCTCCCTCCTCCCGCAGCGCTTGGCAAAGCCCTGTTGGAATCCCGCTACTTCCACCATGCCGTCGTGCTGCTGGATCTCCATCAATCTCTCCCTCCTCCTTGCTGAATCAAGGCGTGGGAGACATCTCCGCTCCGTACGTGTGTTGAACGCGGAGGTGCCGTCCGTTCGGCGCTAGGATCATCGGTGATTTGGATCACGACGAGTACGACTCCATCAACCCCGTTCTCTTGAACGCTTCCGCTTAGCGATCTACAAGGGTATGTAGATGCACTCTCCTTCCCCTCGTTGCTAGTCTCTCCATAGATAGATCTTGGTGACACGTAGGAAAATTTTGAATTTCTGCTACGTTACCCAACAAGGATATGCTGAGAATTGATATTGGCACACCAATCACCACAATTATGCAGAATTTGAAGAAGAAATATGGAGTAGAGATCTCAACCCATATGGCCTATAGGGCTAGGAAACAAGCATTGAAGGTTGTCCAAGGAGACCAGAGAGGTCAATACATTAGGATTAGAGATTACTTGCAGGCTGTTTTGGACACAAACCCAGGAAGTAGATGTGTTGTGACCACTAAGCATCTGCCAGAGCACCCAAGCAAGAACCCAAGGTTCCATGGCCTGTTCTACTGTCTTAATGCTTGCAAAGAAGGGTTTTTAGATGGATGTAGGCCATTCATAGGTACATTGTGTTGTAAATTGTGTACTGTATTTGTTATTTGGCCACATTAAATATACTGTCTTCTCACAGTTGTCACTTTGCAGGGGTAGATGGTTGTTTTATCAAGCTGTCAACAGGTCAGCAGATCCTTGCTGCAAGAGGAAGGGATGGAAACAACAACATATATCCTATAGCATTTGGAGTTGTTGACAAAGAGGACAAAGACAGCTGGACCTGGTTCTTAACACAACTGAAAGATGCACTTGGTGGAGAGAGTGGAAAGTTTGGGTACTATACTATCATTAGTGATAGGCAAAAGGTAAACTTCTCTTCTCATATTTCATTGTTCTATTGTTCTACACCTGGTTCTATTGTTCTGTCAGATTTCATGTGCACGTTGCTTTGTGAACTATTCAATTGGCCAAATATTTAGCTCTAGTTCATATTCTGTTAACAGGGCCTTTTAAATGCAGTAAACCATGTATTTCCCAATTGTCCACAAAGATTCTGCCTTAGACACATATATCAGAATTTCCAAACAGCTGGTTTTAGAGGTGATGAACTAAAGAAACACATGGATGCAGCTAGCTACTCTTATACTAAGAATGAACACCTAGCTGCAATGAATGATTTGAAAAGAGAGTGTAAGGCAGCTTGGGCATGGCTTAATAAAGTACCAGTTCATACATGGGCTAGACATGCAATGGATTTAACCTGCAAGACAGACCTAGTTGTGAACAACATCAGTGAGGTGTTTAACAAAATGATCCTAGATGTTAGAGGCAAGCCAATAAAGACCATGCTGGAAGGAATTAGGACTAAATTGATGGTGAAGTTTAACACCAACAGAACCAAGACAGAGACAGCAAATTGGGAGATTTGCCCAACATATGCAGAGATGTTAGAGGAGGCAAAGTACAACTCAAGGTGGTGCCAATCTTTGATGGCTGGTCCTAACATTTACCAAGTTAGTAGTGGAGATAACACCTACTCAGTCAACTTGCTGCACAGAACATGTGGATGTAGAAAATGGGATATGACTGCCATGCCTTGCAATCATGCAGTATCTGCAATTGTGAAGGCTAAGTTGCATCCTGAAGACTTTGTTGATGATTTCTTCAAGAAGGCAATGTACCAAAAAGCATATGGGCATATCATATTTCCTGTCCCTGGTCCAAATCTGTGGCCAAGGACAAGAACTCGGGACATAGAGCCTCCAGTTTTCAGAGACAAAGTAGGGAAGCAACAAACAAAGAGGAGGAAAAACCATTTGAGAAGCCAGCACCAAGAGATACATCTAGGATGGCATCCATTACTTGTAGCAACTGCAAACTTGTGGGGCACAGATACACTGTGTGCTCCAAGCCCTTGAAACCAGCTCTTGCAATGAGACAAACCAACATCAGGTTAGCTAAGAATCTTTGTTTGTGTTTTTGCAGTTATGTCTCAATGTGGGCACAAATAGAATTGTAGTTATGTCTGAATGATTGTTTTTGTTTTTTAAATGCAGCCAAACAGGTCAAATGCTTCTGCTTCATCTACAGCTGCTGCACTAACAAGGAAGAGGCCATCTCCATCTACAACAGATGTTTGGACTGCTCCTCCCAGGAAGAAAGCTGCACTTGCTGCAAGTACACCTACTGCTCCTCCAAAGAGGAGAGCTGCACCTGCTGCTACTGCACCTACTGCTCCTCCCAGGAGGTCTCCAAGGAAGAATGCTACCCCAGCACCTACTGCTCCTCCAAGGAGGTCTCCCAGGAAGAAAACTACCCAAGCTGGTGCATCTTCTACATCTGCTGCAGGCCATAGGGGAACATTTCATGCTCCAAGACAGACTGGAAGGAAGAGGACAGTTTCCTACAAGATGAAGGAGTACCTATATGCTTCTGGGAACTAGATGTTGAATTTCATGCCTTTGTTGGCAGGTTTGTTGAATTTGATGCCTATGTTGGCTGTTGAACTAGATGCCTTTGTTGGCAGGTTTGTTGAATTTGATGCCTATGTTGGCTGTTGAACTAGATGCTTTGTTGGCAGGTTTGTTGAATTTGATGCCTATGTTGGCTGTTGAACTAGATGCTTTGTTGGCAGGTTTGTTGAATTTGATGCCTATGTTGGCTGTTGAACTAGATGCCTTTCTTGCCAGGTTTGAACCAGATGTTGAAGTAGATGCTTTTTGATGATTGTTGAACTTCATGCTGGATGTTGATGTTACTTGATGCCTTTTGTTGCCTTCTGATGGTTGTTGAACTTGAATGCATGATGTTGATGCTTGTTGAACTTGAATGCATCTTGTTGATGCTTGTTGAACTTGAATGCATGATGTTGAACCACCTAAATGAGTCTAGGGTGCCTCGACGTCGAAAAACCACCTAAATGAGTCTAGGGTGGCTCGACGTCGAAAAAAACCACCTAAATGAGTCTAGGGTGGCTCGACGTCGAAAAAACCACCTAAATGAGTCTAGGGTTGCTCGACGACGAAAATCCACCTAAATGAGTCTAGGGTGGCTCGACGTCGAAAAAACCACCTAAATGAGTCTAGGGTGCCTCGACATCGAAAATCCACCTAAATGAGTCTAGGGTGGCTCGACGTTGAAAAAACCACCTAAATGAGTCTAGGGTGCCTCGACATTGAAAAAACACCTAAATGAGTCTAGGGTGGCTCGACGTCGAAAAAACCACCTAAATGAGTCTAGGGTGGCTCGACGTCGAAAAAACCACCTAAATGAGTCTAGGGTGCCTCGACATCAAAAAACCACCTAAATGAGTCTAGGGTGGCTCGACGTCGAAAAAACCACCTAAATGAGTCTAGGGTTGCTCGACGTCGAAAATCCACCTAAATGAGTCTAGGGTGGCTCGACGTCGAAAAAACCACCTAAATGAGTCTAGGGTGCCTCGACATCGAAAAACCACCTAAATGAGTCTAGGGTGGCTCGACGTCGAAAAAACCACCTAAATGAGTCCAGGGTGCCTCGACGTCGAAAAAACCACCTAAATGAGTCTAGGGTGCCCCGATGTCGATAAACCACCTAAATGAGTCTAGGGTGCCTCGACGTCGAAAAACCACCTAAATTCATCACATTAATCATATTGGAAGATCCATAGATAAGCAATACATAACTAATAAGTACCATAATTGGGGGGGGGGGGGTCCATACATGACCATTACATAACTAATAAGTACCATAACTGGGAGATCCATACATGAACATTACATAACTAATAAGTAGCATGATTTGGAGATCCATACATAACTAATAAGTAGCATAATTGGGAGATCCATACATGACCATTACATAACTAATGAGGAGATCCATACATGACCATGAACTCCATGACCATTACTGCCCAGTGTGGCTCATTCAGCTAAGATTTCCTTGATACCATTCATCTTGGCCTTGCTCTGCTCCACAACCTTCTCAAGCTCATCAATGCGGGCCTGCAACTTAGTCTTCTGTTCAGCAAGCTTCAACTTCATGTTCCTAATGACAGTGGCTTGAGATACTGTCAGCTCCTTAACCATGTCATACTTCTCCTGGAGCTTGCTCTCATCAGGCTTCCTTTCCATCTGGGCCCTCCTCTCATCCTCATCCAAAAGGGATTGAACATCTCCACCCAACTTGTCATAACTGGCCTGCAGCTTGATCTTCTCTTGTGTCAGTGAGTGAACAGCAAATGAGTTCATCAAATTGTCCTCAGTCCTGTCTCTCTTGGACTGTTCATACATATCCCACAACTTGGACAGTGCATTCTCCATTGTAGTTGGCCAAGATGGATCAATCCATTCAACAAGTCCACAATTTTTAGCATCCTGTTCAATTACAGTGTTAAACAGCAAGATAAAAGCTACATGCCAAGATGAATTCTTTACTAATAACAAGTAGGCACTCCAACAAGTACCAACAATTAGGCAATCTAAATGAGTGCTTACTAACTAAAAGCAACTAGGCCAGCAAGATATAAGCTACATGCCAACATGAGCTCTTTACTAATAATGAGTGCTTACTAACTAAAAGCAGCCAGACCAACAGTACTTAATAAGATTTTTTAATGACTGCTTCCAACCCCATCCACATGCTGACATATAAACAAACCTCACTGCTCCACACTGTCACATGCTGAGATATTAACAAATGACCTCACTGATCCACACTGTCATATGCTCACATATAAACAAATGAACATGCCACAACACTATGCACATATGCTCACATAAATACAATGAGTTAACTGACCCAATAAGCATTGGGCAAATATTTGAACAGCCTAACTAACAAGCCAGATCTGCTAACTACCAAATTAAGTACTAAACAATGACCAAATGATTAGACCACAACACCTAATCAGCAGAAATTTGACACATACCTTCACAGCACAGCCAAGGAACCTCCTGCCAGTATGGATGCCCTCGAAAGCAACAAGTCTTTCTGCTCGCACCCCGTGTTCATGGCACAAAACAAAATCATTGCCCTCAAATTCAGAGTCATCCGTCGTAGCAGGCATCTGCACGTGCAAAGGAGAGCAAGAGATTTGGGAAGGAAAGTTCAGATTTAGCTCAAGAGGAAAATCCCCAAATCCTAACCCTAACCCTATTTCTACCAACTCACCTTCACGATGCCGTCGTCTGAACCAGAGGTGGCGTACTGGTAATAGTTCTCACTACTGTCATCATCCTCACTCCAGGAAACCATGGCGACGCGGTGGCGGTGGCGGCGGTGGTCGGAGATGTGGACGGGTCGACGTCGGCGAATGAGTTCGAGCTAAGAGCGGGGGCGAATGAGGGTTGGGGTGGGTGGGCCTGTAACGAGTCGTGGGGGTGGACCGGTGAAATGGGTTCCGGCTCGAGACGGCCCGCGAACGGCTTTTGACAGCGTCTAACGAGCCAAACGGATCAACAGTGACGCCACGTCGACAACAGCGGGACCCACCTGTCATAATCCCACTTAAAACGACCGAACATAGCCACTTGTGGTTTCTGCAAAAAATTAGCCTGGGAATTAGTGTTTTTGGGCACAAAACTACAAACTTGTCATTTCTGCAACTCTAGCCTTCAATGTCGATGTTTTTTGCAATTCACTCCCAATAAATCTCCAAAGAAACAGAATTAGCATCCATGTCTTGTCTCGGGGAGTGGGACGACGACCTCCTCGTGGACAACCGCGGCTGGGGGTGTGCGGCAGTGTGGCTTAGCACATCACCAAGAGTATTTCACCAAATGCCCAGTAAAAACCAAAAAGGTGGCGTTCAAGAGCATCTTTTTTTTTCAATCTATTTTCTCATCACATGGCTCACACTTCACAGTAAAAACCAAGCACAAGCAATTTTAACGTGTCCGTCGACAAAACATTAAGCACAAAACAAATTCAACAAGTTGATGATGAGGGGTTGGGGGCCGGGCACGGAAGAACGACAACAACAAGGTGGTTGCCAGCCGTGGGCCAGGGGAGGTAGCGCGGTGGAGAGGTGGCCGGGGGGTGGATCCAATAGTGAGGCGTACATGTTGACTTCCACTTCAAATGAGACGTCGATACAACTTTAAAGTCTCTTGAGAGTGTGGCGAGGGAGAAGCGAGAGTCGGCGGCGGGCTAGAACTTTGCTCACTGACATGGCTCGAGACAGAATACCGCGGAATAAGGCCAGAAAACAAGTAACGGTAAAACCTAGGATGCAAATGCAAAACTGCTCTAAAAGTCCGATAAAACAGTTGAGCTCGCGAGCAGAAACTCCATGTCCGGCATGTCTCTCCGAGCTCGGAATCTAGGGATGGATCAATAGTAGCTAGCTAGGTAGTACCATCTCAAACCTCGGAGTGCTACTACTACTGGAGTGGTACTAGTAGCAAAGCCAAAGAAGGCATATATGCTGGAGAAAAAGGGAAAAAAAAAGAAAGAATCAGCAGCTAGCATAGAAATGGACCGAACCGCAAAAATGGGCACTCCTCATGCAACAGGGAGGGCGCTCGCTAATCACTCCCACCGATTATCTTTCCTCCCTCCCTTCCTCTCTGGTCTCTCCCCTCTCCCCTCCCACTCCCTCCCCCTCCTCCCCTCCGCTCCCATGGCGCGCCCCCCAAAACCCTAGCTCGCCCCGCCCCGCCCCGGGACGGAACGGAACGGAACCGAACGGCCCGCGCCTCCTCCCCCTCCTCGTACCGGGAAGCCGCCGCCGGCATGGACCACCACCACCACCACCACCACAAGGCCGGGGTGCGGGGCCGCCTCCGCGTCACCGCGGCGCGGCGCCGGGCGTGGCAGCAGCAGTCCGCCTGCTGCAAGCGGCCGGCGCGCCGCGACCCGGTCGACACCGTGCGCAAGTTCATGCGCCGCGAGATCGGCGGGGGCCACCGCCGGCCCCCGCGCCCCGCCGCGCCCTCCACCTCCGCCTTCTCCTGCCCCGAGAAGTTCCGCAACTTCCAGCTGCAGGTCCATCCCTACTGCTCCCCCTCCCCCTCTCTCTCTGCACTCCCCACTTAGGTCTACACCCTCCCTCCTCGGATTCTCTCAGTGGCGCCCTGGAATTCACTTTTACCTTCTGATCGGAGAGTTTTCTTAATGTGATTAGGGTTGTTAGTTTAGCTGATTTATTTATCCATGCGATCCCTGTTAGCAAGCAAATTGTGACGCTTATGAAATCACACTAGTATTTTGGTGGACTGACTGAGGATACTCATAGTTATAGCGAGGTTGGATGCGGCTGGATCTGGGAATTATGTTAGAGAACATCGACTGCTAATGACTGTGTTCTACAAAACCAACAGATATCATATGCCCTCTCCCTAGTAGTTTTCTGCACATAGGAAGTCAAAGTAGCTACTGCAAGAGTTTTCTGGTTTAAATCTAGGTTTTCTCTTCTATTAGTAATTCAGCGGACGGTTGTTGTTGGTTGCGTGGGATCCTTCGTAGCATCACTTGCCATAGCAACTCGTGCAGCAATTGGATGGGCCAGGGTTGAAGAGTGAAATGGCTGAAAGTAACTTGATGATGAGCTGTGTCAACTTTCTGGAGTGGTTGACATATATTTAGCCCAAGTTTTGAAATCCAGAGCATTGATAGGTATGTTTGGTTCTAGCCCAAGTTTGCACTAGCAAATATTTGGCTAGCCAAAATTTTGGTTGAGCTTTTTGTTGCCCATAAGTTGGAATGGCCAACATTGGCAAGAAAAATGAACTAGAGTGGGCAAAGAATCGTTGGCATGACAAAATGTTGGCAACCATCCAAACAAGACCAAATGTTTGGTCATGACAGAAAAATTGGTAGGGTGAGCTTTAGTCACCATACAAACATTAGCCGCCTGGTTTAGCCACAGGTCACTAATGTTTGTTTTATTACCTTTCCCAACCATACCTGATGAAGTCATGAGTTCAGAGTCTGTTTTTGGCTGAATAAATAAAATAGTAGAGTTTTGCACTCTGTATTTCCATAAGCATATTTTTTTGGCCTGAAAATGGTCCCTGGGCTGAACCAAACCACGGACCAAACCAGTTTTTTGGCTGTATAAATAAAATATTAGAGTTTTGCACTCTGTATTTCCATAAGCATTTTTTAAAACATTTTTGGCCTGAAAAAGGTCCCTGGGCTGAACCAAACCAGACAAGGCACCATTGTCAGTTCCTGTTGGACCACTGGTTTGGTCTGGTATTTTAATCTACGGCTCACCCCTTGGGAGTAAACTAGCACCTATGCTCGTGCGTTGCACGGGAGAGAAAATTATCCGTTACGTGCAAGCACAACGTCCTGTAGCGAATCCGGCACGGCGAAGTGTCCCATCTACCAAAGCGACCAACAGTGCAGCATCTGGATGGTTCCACCCGGTGGCAGGGATGCACATGCCGAAGTCTAGAAAAAAAATGCATATCAGCCAGGCATTAAGCACATATGTTCGTGGGGTGCAACGGGAGAGAAAACTATCCATTATGTGCATGCACAACGCCCTGTAGCGAATTCACTGTGAAAAAAATGCTAGTTGTCCTGTCCACCAAAACGACTAACAGTGCAAGATCCGGACGGTGCCACCCGACAGCAGAAGGCGCGCACCAAAGCCTAAAAGGGAATGCATATCAGCTAAGCATTATTTAGGAGAAAAGAGAATCGACAGAGAAGATAAAAAAAGTCAACTAACAACACACATATTTTTGCGCACCGACACATCCACTCCTTGATTGTGTAGGCAACTTAAGAAAGAATATCATCAACTCGATCTTCGCCTTTACTTCAACCCTCAATACTTCCTTTAGTTATGCATTTCTTTTCCAGCCCACAAATCTTTATTCAATTTACTCCAGCCCATATAATCCTTCCTCTTTAATTATGCACCTTTTTTCTCCAGCCCATATGTGTCATGCAAAGTTTAAATACCAGGAATGACACCCGTTCAGCCCACAAACACCCACGTTTTATAATGCTGTCATGCAGCGTGCAAAGCCTCTCCCGCCTTGCATGTGAGGGATCCCGTTTAATTAGCTCACGACAGACAACGGGGTTAAACGTATATAAATTGGTGAGATCCAGTTTTGTGTAGCGAGGTGGGACTATTCAACATGAAATATCCATGGTTTTTGTCTGCTGATGATGTTTGCGTGCGCTGATGGAGCTGGCCCAGCCGCTGAAGCATAGGCCAAGGATCAATACGGCTGTGTGGCCTTTGCGTTTCTTTGCATATATATATAAACATAATACAACCTTTGGTATTCACAACTGTATGGTGGCCTAGTTGGTTAAGGAAGTTAGAATGCCGTGGGTGGTTTCTAGTTCGAATCCCACCTGGGCTTATTTTTTTTTCATTGAACTATTACTATATTAAACACATTCCGTGGGCCGGCCATTATCTAGACACGGTCAAAGGCCCAAGTTAGCAGTGTGAGGCCGTGAGCGACGGACAGAATACCACCTTCCTTTATTAGTAGGTAATATAGATATCAGTTAAACGTGCCAATCATGAACTGGATGAGCTAAAACGTAAATGGATACATATGGAGAAGGGTTCCATGGCCCCACAAAGCTTGATCCAGCATATTTTATAGTCTGTCTATAGTCTATACCAAGTAAACATCAGATTAACTATTTTATGCACAATTTTTTCACATATCTAGTAACTTGGAGATTTGTAAACCGTGTAAAGGAAGTATGTCTTTAAATTTTGTTTTGTAGGAAGAATACGACACATATGACGATCCGTTTGTCCAGCTGCCATTGGCATGGAACAGAAGGAGGATTATTGAGATTGTAGCTGCAAGAGATTTAATATTTGCACTTGCCGAATGTGGTCTTTGTGGTGCATTCAATCGCAGTAAGTCTCATTCTTCTACACTAGTCGATTTTGCTCTGTTATTTACGTCTGTTGTGTTCCTGATAAACCTTCTCATCATGTTGGCAGCAACGAACAAGCGCATATGCCATTTGAATATAAGCCCGGATGAGGTGATTAGGAGTCTGTTCTATAATAAGAACAACGACTCACTTATCACTGTTTCAGTTTATGAATCAGATCGTTACAGTTCACTGAAGTGCAGAACAACTCCAATAGAGTAAGTGACCTTATCTATTTCTTCTCAGGCTAGTTTGTGGTAGTTTTAGTGCAAAACTGCTATCTTCTTTACTAATTTATCTTCTCTCATTTCAATTGCATTTTAGATACATCCGGAGAGGCCAGCTACATGATGGATTTCCTTTATTTGAAACTGAATCGCTGAAATATCCTGGCTTTGTTGAGTTTGATGATGTTAATGGCAAAGTATTGACTTTTTCTGCACATGATAGGTAAGTTGCATTTTCTGCATTACAGTTTGGCAGCAGTCATATGTTGAATTGTTTAAATGTCCCCTTGTTGCAGTACCTACAAGGTTTTTGATCTAAAGAATTACAACTTTCTGTATTCTATATGTGATAAGGACATCCAGGAGATAAAGATAAGGTTTGCTTGTTGCTAATTACTGATATTATTCATCCTTGACGTAAATAGTTGATGAAATGTTCTTACATTCATGAATCCTCTCTCACCAGTCCTGGGATCATGCTTGTTATATACCAGAAGGCAAGTAATCATGTCCCACTAAAGATATTGTCAATCGAGGATGGAACAACACTGAAAACCTTCACTCAGTTGCTGCATCGAAACAGAAAGGTTGACTTCATCGAGCAGTTTAACGAAAAGCTTCTTGTGAAGCAAGACAAGGAAAACCTGCAGATTATTGATGTACGTTGCTATTATTATTTTGTCTCGTGGCAGCTACATTGCTACCTTAATTTGAGCTAACGTTTTCTTAGCAGTGAACTATGAGCTAACTTTGGTCTCTGGGCAGGTCAGAAACTCTGGTCTGATTGAGGTCAACAAAACGGAGTTCATGACCCCTTCAGCGTTCATCTTCCTGTATGAAAATAATCTGTTCCTGACATTCTGCAATAGAACGGTTGCTGCTTGGAATTTCCGCGGAGAGCTAGTTACATCATTCGATGACCACGAGTTGTGGCATCCCAACTGCAACACCAATAATATATACATCACCGCCGACCAGGACTTGATCATCTCATACTGTAAAGTTTCAGGAGGCGGCACAAATGACGCTGATGATGAAGGCCGGGAAGGTAACAATTTCGCTGTGCACTGGTTTTACATGCTAAGACCTGCTGTATTCAGTATAGCTTCAACCTGACTGAATTGCTGCATTCATCATGGCTTTGACCTGACTGAATCCCATCCTCAGGTTCCCGGATGGGATCGATCAACATGAGCAACATCTTCACGGGGAAGTGCGTTGCCAAGATCTCGGCCCTGGACCCGACCCTCATGATCGCTCCCCGGAGAAAAGGCGACACCAGCAGGTCCACCATCCGGAGCAGCGTGTCGGACGCCCTGGAGGACATCACGGCGCTCTTCTACGACGAGGACCGCAACGAGATCTACACCGGGAACAGCAGGGGTCTGGTGCATGTGTGGTCTAATTGATCAAGTTAGTCTCTTCGCCGCACATATCAGCCCCCCAATCTCTGTACATACACTTGTACCTGCATTTGCATTCCCTTGTCGCATACACCAGTCAATTGTAATGGCCACTCCGGTGGTCGGACTATAGTGGGTGGGATTGTACCTTGACTTGTTTTGTGTTGTTATTACACCATTGGTTAGAGTAATAAATAATAATCTGATGTGTAGATTGGTTTTCGCTGACCTAGAATGATCGTTGGCTGTAGATAGTTTTTTCCCTTTTTGTTTCAAATATGAAGTTTTCCCTCTGATGGATCATGTGTGCTGTGTGCTACCTTGTCTATCCATGGTGCTGGTTGTGTATGTCTTGCCATAGCTGCTGTGTCCATATCGCTGTTACAAGAGGTTAAAAAGAAGCTTGTTGCTGTAAGAAGGGAGCGTCGGTACACCCGACTTGCAAGTGGATGATATTCTGTCGGTGCAGCAACAAATGTTGCCGGTACACTTGCAAGTTTGTTGCAGCAGTGCAGTGTGGCAACAAATCTTGTCAGTAAATATTTTCTGTCAAGCCAAGCCCATCTTTGGTGGTATGTATGGCATCTGCAAGTGGAGTAGTGGCGGGCAGCATTGCAAATCATCCCAGCAACTTGTAGTTTTCAGCGAACGCTAAGCCTTGGTTGCTTACCGGTTTTCTCTTTTCGATGAAGCCACTTAGTTTATTAGCCACCTCTGAATCCTGCAAGCAAAAGGCTAGGCCTCTTTTAATTTAGAGGAATTTTTTAAAGAATTCTGAAGGACAGGCATTGTAGGAGATATTATTATTTTTATGGAAATGGAAAAATTCTTTCAACGCCCTTTGGTTTGTCTCTGGAAATGAATTCCTATTCCTATGCAGGATAGGAACAATCTCTTCTCATTTCAAAGGAAAAAACAAGCCTAAACCCAATGAGAAAGTTTCTATCTCATGGATCAAATGACACCTCTTTTTCTACAAAAAACCGAGGTACACGTCATGTTATTGGTCTATGGTTTTAGTTTTCCTATCCCTATTCAATGAATCAAATGAGGCCTTACTGTTTGTTCGGTCATTAGTTTCAAGATATAATAACATAAGCTGCCGCAAGCCTTGCAAGGCACTGCAATGTGCAGTGCAGTGGGCACGCACGGTGGTGCTCCGTGACGCCGCAGCATTTGCACGACACGCCCCTTTATCATTTTGTTAGTAAACTGCTCCATAGGTGAAAGTGTCCATCTACCCGCGAACTCATTTGCACCCGCTATAAATAGTACTCCCTCAGTCCCATAATATAATAACGTTTTTGACACTAGTGTAGTGCCAAAAGCATTCTTATATTATGGGACACAGGGAGTAGTAAAAGAAAAAGAATAAAATTATCTAAATTATATCTGGCAATAAACATTGATGGATTTTTCTACATAGCTACAAATTTTCGGGAAGAAAAAAATATCCGTAATTTTCTAAAAAAAATAAAATCAACGCTCCAAAACACTTTTAAAATTAGTCTTTAAGAATGCTCTTCCTTCATGGAAATTTGTACTTGTGTGGACAATTAATCAAGATTTGTTGATTATTTTAATATCTTGTAAAATTTTCTGTTCCCTTGGATTCATATTAATTGACGCTGGTTTAGGAGTACTATAAAGTTTGAGCTGGCGACTGTGTCCAGTAGCAGAGCAATTTTGTGCAGCGTAAGTGGCACTGGCAATGGCACGTCGTCGTGTGGAAGCGGTGCGCACGAGGACCCCATCACATCGGACATGGGAGCCGTGGGTAGATTCCGCCCTGGAAAAGAAAGGAAGGACGTCTTGCACGGCCTGCCCGCCCTAAATGATTGAGGCCTCCCAGTAATTAATCGCAGTAAGTAATAATAAATCAATCAGTGCGTCAACTTCACGTGACCAACGGATTCATCGCCCGTCACTCCGCTTCGCTCCCGACACCTGAGAAACAACCCACACGCCCACGGCAGGCCAATAGTCCCACTGACACCAGGGACCCACGGACGTCGCCCCCACCCGTCAGCAACAGCCTTCCAAGCCACACCACCTACCGTGGGGGCCCCTCTCTCTCTCTCTGTCTTATCTCGAAGCCGCCGGGAAAAAGAAACGAACGCAACAAGAGACACTCCTCCCTCCCCCGTCCGACTCAACAGCAATCGCGGCGCACGTCTCCCTCTCCCCCGCCGCGGGCTAGACGTAGACCAACCCGGGAAGCGAGGCGGGTCGCCGCCGCCCTAGGGTTTCCGATGGAGCCCGCGGCCCCCTCCGCGTCCTCGGCCTCGCCGGCGGGGAGGCGGAGGGCGGCGCCGGAGGCCGCGGAGCTGAGGGTGCGGCGGCGGACGCTCGAGACCGTGCTCGAGCAGTGCCAGCGCGCGCTCGAGCTCATGCGCGACGCCGAGGGGGAGGACAGGGATCCGGAGGAGGAGGACGAGGAGGAGGGGGAGGAGGGGGAGCGGGATCCGGAGGACGAGGGGGAGCGGCGGGCGGGCGGCGACGTCAGCGATGGGGAGGGGCAGCCTCCGACGCCGGAGCCGTCGGAGACCGACTACGAGACGGACGAGGTGAGGGACATCTCCCTTAAGCACGATTTGGTGATCCGTTGGAGGAGATGCGATGCGAGAATTGGGACTATTGCGATGTTGATGGGTTGGATCGAGTGGCGACTTGGGACGATTGGGGGTCCTCACAACTGTAGTGATTTATTCGTTGTCGATTATGATAGCAATCGTTTGGCTCAACTGCCTTTCGTATTTGTCTGGGCGCTTAGCTAGTTGTTGTTTTCTTCTTAACAATCAAGATGCAAACGAGTAAACTGGTGTCTGTTTTTGTGTTCCGAAACATGAGATGAAATGCATGAAGCAAGTAACTGGGTGACACAATTTATCTAGCTAGCATTTGATTTGCCAAACTTAATACTAGTAAGTACTGTAGCTGTTTTGCACCTTCAAAAGTAAGCACATCACAACAACTACATTTGATTCGATGGTCCGTTGGAGAATTGGGACTGCGATTGCTTGATGGGCTCGATTGATTGGCGACTTGGGACAACTGGTGGGTCCTCGAAACTGTAGCGATCTACTGCCTTGTTGGAACTGCGGTGGATCATAACAGTACCAACTGCCTTCACTTTTTGGTGCTTGGCTAATTGCTTCTTTTCTTATTAATGATGGTAAAACGAGTAAACTAGTGTATATATTATCCTGTTCCGAAACACATGACAAGGAATGTTTGAAGGAAATAATTGGATAACAGAACTTACTTTTATCATTTGATATGCCAAACTTAATAACTGACGTTTTGCACCTTGAAAAGTAAGCACATCACAGCAACCATAACTGAGCCTTTGGTTGGATAGAATATGGCAGTACCCTGGAATTAAGCCAAATTCACGTGAATTCGTTTTACTGTTTCAATCGACTGAACTGTTCTCTGCTATTCTTGGATATCAGTTTCTGAGGTGATAGTAAAGATGAGACTAGGGAGAGAGGGAATGAGAAAAAGGAGCTTCCAGTGTACTTTATTTTATGCCTTCTGTTCTGAAACTTTCTTAACCTCTCCATTTACTTACGCAGCTGTGTAATCTTCTCAAATCGAGGGTCGAATCACCTGAATTTCTAGAAAAGCTTGATAACATTCAGAAGTCAGTATACCAACATGGTGCAGGTGCGCATTTGCCCAATGAACTGTCATTTCTTTGTTGTCTCCAAATTTGAACAATACGTAAACTGACCTTGCCACTCCATGCTGCAAATGCATGTTTATTCGCTCATTGAAATCAAACCTGTCAACTAAACAGTTCTGCCATTACTCATGTAACAGTAGATGAAACCATATCATGGGATATCGTAAGCGCAGCAGATATATGGGATGATAAGAGTATGAATGTCAGTGATGATTCAGAGGATGGATATGTTCTAGTTAAGCAAGAGGATATAGTTGATGGGATTGCATGCTTCATGGCTGCATACCTGCTGTCGCTGAAAGAAACTAAGGTATGCAAAGTTCAGTTCACCTTTGGTTCGTGATTTCCCTTGAATTTTTGGTGTACTTCGCTTTTCTTATGCAGTCCTTCATGAATATCAGTCTCAGTGTTCAAATGTCCATGAAATCTTGGATTCTGAAAAAAAATGTTTATTTTACAGTGATTATTAAGGTTCTGGATAATTAAATAGATTCCTAGAAGTGAAGAACATTACTTAGTGGGATCATGGATTATCAATAGTTCAGTATGGTATCTACTCTTGTTGCAGGCTTCACAGTTCACACTATTGTCCGTTGTACCATCTAGATCAACATGGGAAGGCCCGTCAATATTCCTTATTTTACCTTGACTGCTAGTAGATTGTACTTATCATGGAAGAGTATTTCATACCGCTCATTGATTTGAAATCTTCGTACTTCTAATGCTGGAAATTTCATGTTCTGCAGGAATTGACGCCCAATCAACTTCAAGAAGGTAACCTTCTCTTTTCCATTCTTAATTCAAATGGGTTGGTTGTAAGTTTTCTTATGTTTGATTCCCCACCCTTCAATTTTTCAGCCCTTAGCAAGACATTTTCAACTAAAAAGAGGAAAGGCAAACTTCAGAAGGCATGGGCCGGAACACAAGTTATTTATAATGTAGCATCATGGAGTGCAACAGCTATTGGGTAAGTTAAAATCCTTAGTAATGGGTAATTACAAGCACAATTTCTGTGTAATAGTACCATGGTGGAGCTGTCAGGGTAAGCCTCACGTCCTTCTAGAGGCTCCCTGGAGCTCTACCCAAATAATCTGTTCTAGGGCCCTTGGGAGGAAAAATTGCTTCCCACTAAAGATTGAAAAGTTAGGACAGAATGCCATCAAACTAAATGGTCTGTAGGCAAGAAACGTAAACAAAATCGCACCTCAGGGAAACTGGACATGATCACTTCACTTCATGAACAAACCATACACTAGATTAGTTAGTTGCATCAATTGAAGTTCTACATTGATCGAATACACCTTTTCAGCATGCAAACTTCTGTAACAATATGTACAACAAAATTAGTTCCTGCACAATATTGTGCTACAGGCAGTAACATAAATTTGAGGGCATCATTTCGCATGATCACACAACTCCAATAATAATTTTTATGTCCACATGGGTGTTTGCATTTCCTGATTCTTCCCCCGTGTCACTCTCTTGCAGTATCTACCAGAATCCGGCGATTCTAAAAGCAGCAACAGCGGCCTTCTGGACATCCTGCCGCGTGGTGTCCAAGTTCCTGTGAATAGTCATGAGATCCTGTACACATTGTATGATAATACGGACTTCCCTGTACCTCCATTGTGGGAAGCACTGTTGTCAAACCCTGGCACGATGCGATCATCGTAGGTTACTTTCAACAGTTAGATCATGCGTCAGCTCAGAGTGAATAACGAGACTGGCTGATCCTTAGTGTCTGTCTGATCTAGCTGCTGAGCGTAGCTTTCCTGTGTGTTTTACTTATATCATTCATTTGTATCCAACCTCCGATTGTGATCTCCTCCTTGTATATATCAGCTGTACAACTGAACTGAAACCTGGCCGTGTTCCGTCCAACTGTAAATGCACCGATTCGTTTGAGTGACGTGCTCCGCTCATCATGTGTTGTGCTGCTCCTTTTTTCACCTGGGAGCAGCGTCATTGTCACTCTGAACCGAACTTTTTTTTATGGACAATCTGAACTGAACTTAGATGGCACCGTATATCATAATCATTTTCTATGTGAAGACATGTTCTATTTTCACCATCCCGTCCTTGATTACGAAACTAAAGATTGGGCATACAAACATATATAAAACGTGTTCTTTTCTTCAGAATGTTGATCTATAA
Source organism: Triticum timopheevii (assembly GCA_963921465.1). Lineage (NCBI taxonomy): Eukaryota > Viridiplantae > Streptophyta > Magnoliopsida > Poales > Poaceae > Triticum > Triticum timopheevii. Next base: position 526,901,602 of record OY997272.1, on the reverse strand, counting down.
TGGAGCGGTTCTTCAATATCTGTATGTTGAAGCATATGTTTGCTTAGAGCATCTCCACTCATTCATTCCCCGAGCGCACCCGGCGATGGCGTTTTGGCCCATGCGCCGGCGGGGTTTTCGCCTTGGGGGCGATTCAGTTTCCAGCCGCGCCCCCAGGTTTCGGCCCCAAGGCACATAAATTCAAACTTGTCTTTTCCCGCTGCCAAAAAAATGCCACAAGTGCGGCAATCAACGGCGATCTGCCACAAAGTTCGGCGATCACCATGTCACAGTTCGGCGATCAAACATACTCGGAAGTTCGGCCCCCAGGTTTCGGCCCCAAGGCACATAAATTCAAACTTGTCTTTTCCCGCTACCAAAGAAATGCCACAAGTTCGGCAATCGACGGTGATCTGCCACAAAGTTCGGCGATCACCATGCCACAATTCGGGGTTCAAAAAGGACATGTAGACAAATGAATGCATCAAACAACAGGCTCCTTCGGCGTGGGACTGGCCGACGTCGGCGTGCTCGGCGTGGCTTCTGTGCTCGGGCTGGTCAACGTCGGCGTGGCTTCTGTGCTGGGCATCGTCGTGGCATCATCACTCGGGCTGGGCGGCGGCGTTAGGGTCGGCATGAGCGTAGGCGCGGTCGTCGAAGGCATCTGGTTCAAGATGAGGCCGCGCCCAGCCAAGTACTAGGCCTTGACCTGCTCGTCCATCGTTGACATGTCTGCCCCCATCAAGAACGCCAGGTCGGTGTTCCTCTTCTTCGCGGCGACGTTGGTTCGGAGTAGGTTGGGTTTCACGTCCTGCTTCGTCATCAACACCGACCACTGCGTGTCGGATTTCTCCTCCCTCTTGGCGGCGTTGTTCTTGGCGTCGGCGATGCACTGCTCGATCGACGATTGTAGCCGCTCGGCAGCCCACGCGGCGTCCTTCGCCGTCTTGGCTCTTTTGTTGCCGCCAGGGCGCCCATCCCCCGCCTCCGGGGTGGGCGCGTCCGGCTTGTACATCTCCTTGGCCTTGGCAAGGGTGCGCCGAACATCCCTCCACTTCTCACACTTCTCGATCCGGGAGAACACGTGGAGGAACTTGAACTCTTGGTCGCTGCTGTCCTGGTGGTACATGGTGAACATCCGAACCATCTGCGCAGCCGATGAACAAGTGTCGGCGATGTACACGGTGAAGAGAAGCGAGAGCCAGCGGCTGCACGTACCTGGCCCTCGACGTTGGCGCCGCTTTCCAGGGGAGCCGCGATCTCCTCGACGATCCCATGCCATTTGTTGCAGGCCGTCTGGATGATCGCCCAATGGTTCGACATGGCCTTCGCGCCGCGCTGCATATGGATGGTGGCGAAGTAGGGATCGACAAGCTTGCGCTCATCGAACACCGACTTGATACGCGTCTAGTACGTATCGGCGTTCTGGTTCGCGCTGGTGACCTGGTCGATGCTGACGGTCTTCCATGCTTCGGCGAGGCACTCGTCTTCTTTGGACGTTCACTTGACCCGCGGCTCTCCCGTCCTGGCATTGCCCCCCTGCTTCTTCCTTTTCCCTTTCGTCACCAGCACCGGCTCCACCTCCTCCTCCTCCTCCTCCTCGGCGTCGTCAAGCTCGTCGTCCATGTCGCCAATGGTATCCATTGTCTCGTCTTGCGCGTGGAAGCCGGGGTAGGAGGCGGCGGCGACCGAGCCCCTCGTGATGATCTCTTCCATGTCGGCGTCCATCGGGCCGGGGTTGCTGAAATGCGCCAAGGCTTGCGAGAAGGGCAGGACGCCACACTGTAGAGGCGGCGTCGGTGAGGTTGCGTACGCTAGCGGCGAGTAGGTGTACTGGGGGTACTAGAGGCCAGCGAACACGGGCGAGGGAGTGTGCTGGTCGGGGTTCAGACCGGAGGGTGAGGCACGCTAGCCATGTGGGAAGGTGATGTTGGCGTTGAATCCACCATGCGCGTCGCCGTCAGAGTAGCCAGGCGAGGGGACACAACCCCGGGGCGGCGGCGAGAACTTGGCCGACGACGCGACGCTTTGCTAGATCCACGCAGCTTGCGGGCCATGGCCGCCGGGCGGATTCACCATCCCCGTGCGAGACACCTCTACCTGCTCCGCCGCTGCCGCCGACACGGCCGCGTCCCGGGCCTTCTTGGCGTTGAGCTTGTTCCACCGGTCGGTGGTGACAACGTCCTGGCGCTGAACCCCCGCCCTCCACTCGGCGTTCGACATGCCCAGTGGTTTTGCCATCGGTGTCCTCGGCTTCCTCGGCTTCGGCTGGGTGGAATCGGCAGTGGCCGCGGCGCGAGGGGCCGAATACTTTTTTGGCCGCGAGCGGGAGGAGAATGGGGGGAGCAGAGGGGCAGAAGGGGGGAAGCAATGAGAAAATGGAGGGAAAACTGGGGGAACGACGGGAAAAGGCCTGTCTGTCGCCGACAGAGCGAACCCACACGCCTTTTCGCTTTGGCCGGCACCCCAGGCGCCCCCCTGGGGGCTTGGGTTCGGCTCGGGTTCGCCGGCTGTTATTTCGGCCCAAACTGGCGAGAAACAAGGACCGGGGGGCGTGACTGGGCCGATTTTTCGCCGCCGGTGCTAAAAAAAGCCCTGGGAGGCATGTTGGTTGGGGGGGGGGGGGGGGGGTGAGTGGTGATGCTCTTAGTGGTGGATTATTATATTTCTTATATATGGTCCTTGATTCAGTTATATCACAGTGAAAAGTTTCCTTCCTGTGTATAGTAGTACAAGTTAACAGTGGGCAATTTGTGTTTGCTTGACCATAGGCTTGTTTGACTAGTCTGCACACTTTATTGGCAATACAACTTGTCTTGAGATATGAAGTTAACCTATACTTTGGAGCTTAAAATAAATCCTTCGTACGAACAAAGTGCTATTTTGACGCTGGAGCGTATCGTTGTAGTGCCCACTTGATTTTGTTGCCCATTTGCTACTTATTTTTTGTTCGAGCATAAAGGGTTTAATTAGGATAGTTGATGAATTATGCACTTGGCCGCTTAATTTATACATGGAAGCGTATGCGCATGCACTTTTCGCTGGATCTTATTAATCATTCAAGTTGACGAGGTAAAAGTTGAAGTACTGGACTCACTACTTAAAAGAGCTACTGACTACGAAATTGTGAAGGGGGTGGTCAACAGGTAATTTCAATCATTACCAAACTATATGACGCCTTTTTTAAGTTCATCATTTCCTGATATCAACTAATTAATAATTCATTTGTTCATTTTCTTTGCCGACAGACAGGGCTTGGGAAAATTTCATCAAACAGGTTGCTGACGCGTGGAAGATGAAAGCGACCCAAGGTAATTAATTAAGTAGTACTAGCTAGCTAGCTACAATCTCTTTAATTCTAGTTTCAATATATATCATTAGCATGCTTGATTAATTATTATTTGATAGAATTCTATTCAATTAAAGGCCCTGAAGCAGGCGTCGGGGACAGATTTATGTGTATACTACGTTTGCGAGAACATTCGCATGATGACTAACGAAAGGAACAGAACTGATAGAGAGCAATGAGTACGTTTGCCAAAACACTATTCACAATTTTTACATCATTATCTAATATACACACACAATTAATACATGCATATTAATCTCCTTCTTTAAAGATGAAGGACATGCAGGATAAGCTCCTACCAACGAATCACGTACTAGCAGTTCAAGAGAAAATAGCGGGATTTTTGCTCGACCAGGTCATAGATCCTAAAGGAGAATTCCATTACCCGCTACCGAAGTAATGCCTCCATGTAATGATTTGTAAATTGTAGGAGAAATTGTATATACCAACATATATATATATATATATATATATATATATATATATATATATATATATATATATATATATATATATATATATAGGGAAAATAGATTCTACCACCTAGTGGTAGTTACCACCTAAGAATCCACCGTTCATCTCATGTGCCGATCTAAGCGTGCTAGATGGCCAACAGAATCCTAACAGGTTAGATGAGGTTCCACCCATTTAGTACTAATTCGTTAATTACTTTATTTTATGGTTAGCCACAGCTATCTGGTCGTGAGCTTATCCAAAAAACTGACTGCAATTTTCTCCACGTAAAAATAGCTTTCTCTGTATGTTCTTGTTACCAACAACAAGCGATTTTTCCTCTATCTAGCGATCTGCCTCAAGGCTGCGTCCCGCACAGGCTGGACACGGGGGATCGGCCTTGTCGTGAGTATCACCAGCTGGAGACAGGGGACCGGCATTGTCGTGTGCCACCACCTGACTCTCTCTCTCTCTCTCTCCATCATGGATGTTTCCACGTCCAGAATTTTTTGTCATGTCGCCGCCATAGATCCATGTTGTTGCCATAGATCGGAAGCAAGTGAGTGCCGCGTGGAACCATCCGCCGTCTCGGCCGGCAGGACGTCTCTAGCTGACTCAGGTTCGATACCACTTCCACCACAGGTTCCGATGTTTCGTTGCTTGCTCTTTGAAGTTTGAACTTTCATCTGCTTTATTTAAATGATGAATAGGCTATAAGCACCGTCTGGGAGTAGCCTGTTGAGGCGAGCACCTACGAGTGATTGACACCGTTGATGGCGGCTTAGGGTTAATTAGACGCAGCGACGTACGGCGACTGCATGATGACGGCGGCGGATGTCACCGAGGTGAGCAATGCAACGACCACACATTACCACTTGGAAAAAGATCTACGTGAGCAAACACATATGGAAAGAAATATGGTGCATGATGGATCCTGATGATAACGCCTCTACATGCATGAAACTCCAATACTACATACTACTTTTTTCCACGTACTTCCATACGTTCTTTTCACATAGTAGTGCATATATATACTACTACATTTACACGATACTATTTTCTAATGCTACTTCACAATTTTCATTTTATAAATACTCTATTTTTTGTGGCACAACGACTAACACTACTTGGCCTCAATGTGCAGGTGCAACGGCGGCGAACGGGAGACTCCGTGACTGCTCTGGCATGACGGCGGCCACGATGACATGCGGTTTACGCAGCGGACAGGATAGCGCTCCAGCAGCAAGACAACAGTGTAGCAGCAGCAGCGCGACGTAGTATGACAAATGGTCGACGGGTGATTGCTCCAGTGCGGCGGCTGCTACAAAGTATGGTTGTATAGGATCTGCTCGGACAACAAACTCCATTGTGAAATGAGTGTAGATAATCGTTCAACCTGAGCTCGAAGAGACAGTTGAGCCATGGATAAAATTGTATTGTTCCACTCAACTGTGTGATATATACTAAATTTTTTGTACTCACAGATATACTCCATACTACCTACTTAATTATACTCCATACTACCTGATTTATGAAGATACACACCACGTATTTCATACTCCATACTCCACATACTTCATACTCCATACTCCATACTCCACTTCATACTCCATACTCCATACACCACATACTTCATACTCCATACTCTACACTTCAAAATAATATATGATAAACTCGATACTTCATACACCAAAAATATTACTCCATACTGCAAAAAATTTAGTTTTTAGTCCCCATACTGCAATAAAAGGTTTATATACACACACTTATTTTCCATGAGTGATATTCAATACTTTTATAAGTAAATATGCATTCCCTGTACTGTAATTAGTATATTATTCTTAAATATACATACATACAATTCCACTAAAAAATTAATAGGCCCATAGGTCAAACAAGAGTATTTGTACATACTGTAAAACATAATCATCTATATTCTACCTGGAGTATATACCTAAGATTATGACATATGCACGTACATGCATGTAAGGAGGAGTACGTGGCTAGTGGCTATCATTATCGATTCTACTCGATTCATGCATGCATGCATGCAATTAGCCGGCCAACAACTCGCGAGGTTTGTTGCAACAGAACCGCTATCTAATTTTTTAACTAATTTAAATAGTTAATTAATTAGGTGAGCCATATCGGATCCTTTTGGAACCCGGCGACCCGTTTGTTCGCTGCTAGGGTGGGACACGTGGAGGGCTATTGCTTAAGGGTAACTACCACTGCTTGTAGATAAAATTTGTCATATATATATATATATATATTTATATATGTATATATATATATATAGGAACAAGATTCCCTATCAGAACGTACCCGGGTCACAAGTATCAGAACCGTAGGTTCATGCGTCAAGATCAGAACCTTTGACTTAGACCAGTTCCTTTTCTCTCTTCATAGCTGACTTATTTTGCATATACAACTGCCCAACGTACTGACAACTCTGTGCAAAAGTTCTGGCCCAAAGCCTGCTACCGATCCGAGTGTCCTGACATAGTTGTATCACGGGCTTCTATGGAACGGTTCCGAAATTTTGTTTTTAGTGATGCTAAAGTTCCATGTGTGAATATACGTTACGGCCCGTTTTCCTCTGATTACATCAGTCCTTTCGGCTTTATTTATTTTATTATTAAATAAACCATGCCCCTGCGTACAGCTCGATAGACTATCCGATGGGCCCTGGTGGATCCGATAAACACTAATTAGGAACAACAGTAATTCTAGTTCATAGTCTTATTTTATCTCTTGCCCCTGGTCTCTTGCGCTCGTTTTTTTTTGCCATACTTATACAACGAGACAACACCTGCACCACATTCGCGATTAGAAAATGGAAAACGTCAATTAATAGAACGCCGACCCAGAAACTCATTTGCAGGAGCGATTCAATGCAGCGTCCAAGCGGAAGTATTCATTCAGCTTTATATTCGATCAAAGTTGTTAAAACACGTTCGCTGATTCACAACAAAATGACCAATTTCTACAGTTTTAGATAAAAATATAAAAGAAAAAGGACAGGATTTAAAGACTTCACTGAAAGAAGAAAGTGTAGCACCAATCCAAATCACTGGCTCACAGCCACAACATGGAAAGAATTGGCCCGCGAAAAAACATGAAAAAAAATAGAACGCTGGTTCACTGCCTCACCATGAAGGGCGCGACCTCACTGAGCGTCTGCAGCCCTTGTCCTCATTGTGTAATCCTCCGCTCTGTCACTGACGTGTGTCGTCGTTGCTCGTAGAAGAGGATAGTGGCAGCCTGGCAGGGTTGCCTGAGTCATCTCCTCATTGTCATGTGACCCGAGTTGTCATAGGTCTTGTGGTGGAGACTAAAGTGATGCTAGATCCGCTTCGTCGGGCTCCGGCTCCATGAGGGTGGTGGGGGCTCACCCGATCTGGAGGCAGAGAGCAGCCGGTGCTCCAAATCGGTGGCGCTGGTGCGACTCATGTGGGAGGAGAATCGGCGTGGTACGGTGGAGGAAGCCATTCCATGAGCGAGAGATTGAGAATGGCGTGATTCAGATATGAGAAGAGAGAGAGGAAGTGAAGGGGGCACGTGTGAGGTGAGGTAAGAGAAATAAATGAGGATCAGAGGATGTGGAGAGTTCTGGACGTGGCTGGGAGAGAGAAAAGAGGGACATGTCCATGGCTCATACATGGAGTCGTGTACAGAGCGACTTCAGTTTTTTTTTCTCTCTCTCCTCAATTTCATCACGTATAGGTGCTTTATCCTCCTCAATCCTCACGTACCGAGACACATTACATCGAGGATTGCTGTCCCTTATAAACGTAGGGCAACTCCAACACAGACCCATTCTCTTCGAGCGTGTCCGCTTAATCTTGAAACAATAAACGTGCCGGCCTAACACGTGACCCTAACTATAAATTCTCTCCGTTTGATGTCCGGCTCAGCCCATTTTCGGAGCACTATTGCCCTCGGTCGCGAACGGACGCGCAAACATCTCCTCGTTCACCCTCGGGCCCGCGTGTCAGCCGCTCATCTACTTTCCATCGGCCCTATTTAAGTCGCACGCGTGTGTCGGCCTGCCTGTCAACCACCCTACCGCCCTAACCTCGTTCTTTTTAATGTGGAAGCCGTGGACCGACCATCACACACTTTCACTCCCGAAGCCGCGTGCCTCCTCAAACCCCGACGAGCAAACCCTAGCTCTGTCCATCACTCCTCCGCCTCCTCTCCTTCACCTTCTCATCGGTTGCCATGGTGTGGAAGTGGATCTCCAGCAACTGACCTCGGCGCCGCCCGCATTTAGCATCTACCGGCCGGCGGCCCTGCAGCGTGCACGGTCGTACGTGAAGGCCGAGATCTGCCAACAATATTGGGAGACGGGGACATCGCTGTCGTGGAGCGACGTGCACCACTCCAACAATTGACAACTCTCGGCAGATCGGGTGCCCATTCCTCCGACCCCAGTGAGCGGCTGCATCCGCCTTGAGGAGATCAACCGCCGTCTGACCTCGTCAACGACACCAGGTACGCCATCGGCTCCCCACTCTGGGACACATGGCTCCATGGCAAGCACGACTTGCAACAGCAATCCTTCTTTGTCGGTCGTGCTCCGAGCCCGCCACTAGCGCGCTCTGCCAGTCCTGCACGCTCTCTTTGCCCGCCCCGGTCGTGCGGTCGTGTGCGGATGAGCAGGCTAACATCGACGCCCTCCTCCTCGTCGTCTGGCCACCACCATCTCCCATGTCGGCCGAGGGGGAGGAAGAGCTCATGAGGCGGGTGCTCCAGGACTCCGTCCGGGAGCACGCTTACGCCTAATGGGAGGGCCTCGATGAGATGATGGCCCTCTCCGACTGAAGCGACATCGCCATCTCGGAGCTGCAGGTCGTGGTCAAGGAGGAGGCCATGAAGGAGGTGTCTGAGGAGTCCACAGCCCTGCCCTGGAACCCAACCTTGGTTGGCTAGTCGAGGATGTGGATGGAGATGATGTCTTGCATGTTGGATCTTGTGTGGGGGCCGACGCATGGTCACCGTCTCCGCCACGGCCAGAGGTGGTGTAGGCGCCTCCCGCCTGGCAGCAGTCACAAGAGCCGCAGGGGCCACCAACGACCCACCTATGGCAGTCGCTGCCACTACACCAACCTCACCAAGGACGACGACGACGGCGACTGAAGACAGCCACGACCATGGCCTTGAGACTTTGTGGACGTTTATGTAATATATATCGTTTTCAAAGTATTTGCAAATTCTATTCAGGTCTAAATTTGAAAGTCCACAAAGCGAACAAATTTTGGGATGAGGTAGCCGGTTGGTGCACTAATGGCCGAACAATCGCATCCGAGCGCGTGTCCATTTTGCCAACCCATGATACATAAAATTCTTTATTTTCTTATAACTACAGATTTTTCACGCGCTGGCCAGACCTCATTGCGTGAGAGCATCTACAACCAGGCCCCAAACGCCCGAACGGGCTGCCCGATCAATGTCCAGACAAAAAAAAACACCACCCAACCAAGCTTCCCATGTCCGACTCAAATGCCCAGACTGACCGGCATTCCCCGTATACAACCCATATGTGGAGTGGATATGGGGACGCCCGGACACGCCAACCATGTCGGATCTGGCCCACAATGGCCCAACCAATGCCACATAAGCTGACCCCTATCTGCACTCCGGATGAAACCCTAACCGCATTCCACTCCAATCTACTAAAGTCGAACCTCCCATCCGGCGATCTGCCCCCTTCTCCGGTATGGCGGGCAACCGATCTGAGCAGACTCCGCAACCGCATAGTGGTGGACGTGGCCAGCTCCGACCACGACAGATCTATCATCGACCTCACATCCCCTGGTGACGTGCAAGGCACGGGCTCCGATGAGGACACTAGAACCTTCATTTTGTATTGTCAGAACCAAGCATACCCGCACAAGGGGCACCCTATTATGTGTGAACGGGAACCTTTCTATACGGTGGACGTTGCACCCCTCGACACCCTTCTACACAGTGCAAAGTCTTTGGATGAAGATATTTTGTTGTAATCATATGACACCTTCTAATTGCCTACATAACCCATCTCATCTTTTCCACTCGCACTCTTAACTTTTTAATGTTGTGTGTGCGCTGGTCTAGATGTTAAAGGATTAGAGAGGGATAGCGATAGATAGCTAGATATATATAGAGAGGATTTGTTAGTGAGTGAGAGAGAGAGAGGGGAGTATAGCATCACCGCATCGTCTACATTACACAAGAACCTTCATTTTACATTGTCAGAACCATGCATACCCACATGAGGGCACCCTCTTATGTGTGAATGAGAACCTTTTCTATGTCGTGGACGTTGCACCACCTACACCATTATACACCGTGCAAGGTTTTCGATGAAGTTATTGTGTTGTAATGACATGGAAGCTTCTAATTAACTTCATAACCAAGTCACAACATTGTATGGATTCTCCAAGCACGTTCTCTGAACCTTGTAATGGCGCCTTGTCTGGCCTTTTCCACTTGCAATATAGCCTTTTCTTGCTGTGTGCCCCTTGGTCTACACGATAAAGGATTAGAGAGAGAGATAGGGAGAGAGAGTGATAGATATATGGATAGACACACACAAAGACCAGAGAGACCGAGAGACAGAGAGGATTGTTAGCGAGTGGGATAGGGGTATATAGTACAACCACATTGTTAGATTTCACGTGAACCCCCTTTTAAATTGTCCGAACCATGCATACCTGTTCGAGGGCACCCTATTTTTGTGCACGAGAACGTTTTCTATAGGATGGACGTTGCACCCACGACACCCTTCTACATCGTGTAATTTTTTTCGGACGACCTTTTTTGTGTTGTAATGGCATGTCAGATTTAACTACCTCCACTACCTCCACAACCCATTAACAACAGTTGAGCGGATCATTGCATGGACTTTGACAAGCACATTACTGATGCATGGACTTTGACAAGCACATTTCGGAACCATGCAACGACGCCTCCGCCGGGCCTTTTCCAATCACACTAACCCTTATATGCTTCATGCATGTTGATCTAGATGATAAAGTATTTTAGGGAGATGGTAATAGATACATATAAGGGGCATGATATCGCTGCATCATTTGGATTACACGGGGACCTTCATTTTACATTGTTAGAACCAAGCATATGCGCACTGGGGGAACCCTCTTATGTGTGAACAGGAACCTTTCTATACGGTGGACGTTGCACCACTCGACACCCTTTTATAGCATGCAAGGTCTTTGGATGACGATATTGTGTTGTGATGATATGGCATCTTCTAATTACCTACATAACCCATTTCACAACATATGAGCACACCGTTCTATGAATTCACGAAGCACGTTTCCTAAACATTGCAACCACGCCCTCGTCTCGTCTTTCCACTTGCACTCTGTCTCTTTAATGTTGCATGTGCGCTGGTCTAGATGTTAAAGGATTAGAGAAAGAGAGAACGATAGATAGCATCACCACATCATTTACATTACACAAGAACCTCCTTTTTACATTGTTAGAACCATGCATACCGTGGACGAGAACCCTCTATTTTACATTGTCGGAACCATACATGTGGGCGAGAACCCTTTCTATACCGTGGACGTTGCACTGCCTACACCCTTATACATAAAAGACTATGTGCCCATGTGGGCGCTTGGAAAACTATATACCCATGTCTTACGGGTTTTTCCGGTTTCTTGAAATGTTCAAAATACTAGCTTGGGTCATGGCCTACATTTTGCATTGTATAAAAAAAAAGTGTATAGTGGATGAGGTCGAGTCTTTAAAAAATTTCATAAAAATGAATAGGGCAAAGCATTAGTGTCAAATAGGTTTATTGTCGTTCTTTTGTACGGGTAGACGCAGTATGCATTGGTCAAAGAATTCATACCAGTAAAAGAATTCATCCCAATTGATATTTTTAAAAACTGAACCGTGATTGTGCATTTTTTGTTTATTTTTAAAGAAATTTGTGAAATGCTCGGCATGACGTTGCTGTCATGGTCTGTTTGTTTTATTCTAGTTGGCTCGGTTTTTCTTTTTGACCGCGTCGGAGCCTCGGAGGGGTCACGGGGACTCTACAAGGCCTATAGAAAGCCTATGACATCATTTCCATAGAGAGCGCCTGACACGCAACCCCAATCCCACCCCCATCTCTGGGACTCTCTTCTTCAAGCCCAGTTCACCATGTCCTCGGTCAGATGCTAATCTAATCAAAACGCTGGTTCTATCCTTGCGAACTTGGGCTATTTATACTTGCTAACCTAATAAAAAATGGCGTGTTGCAGTTCGATGTGTTTCCGAGTGGAGTTAGCGCTGTTTCACATCAGCTAGTGCTCTGAACTAGTTTCTCTTGAACTAGCGATGTTGCATGACAGCTAGTTCTGTCAGCTTATATTTTTTGTGGAGCTAGCTCTGTTGTGTCAGAGCTGAGAACCAGCAGGGTCAAATACAGGGTCTCGTGATCGGTTTTCACAAATAGGAAGGTCAGACTCAATCTTTCGAAGCGTGGATAGCGAAAACGGCAAACTGTTACCATCGTTTAATGCGGCCATCTGTTTGTACAAAACATCAAAGTTTGACAGACTGAAATTTGAAAAGGCAGGATTCCCCCATTCCATTTTGGTCTATCGCATCTCATCATTGCTGGGTGGTTGAACACCACAAGGACTCACGGAGGGCAGCTGCTCTTGGATCTGAAGTTTTGTACTCCCTCTGTAAACTAATATAAGAGTGTTTAGAACACTAAAATAGTGATCTAAACGCTCTTATATTAGTTTACGGAGGGAGTAGTTGATATGCTTAAACATTAAATCTGAAGTTTTGCTTCCATTTTGGATTGTATAATGCTGATAGTGTTTCGCTTTAGACTCTTGGATCCGATTGAACTGATCAACTAAAAATCAAAAACACGTCTTTCTCTGTCTACTCATGTTACCCATTTCACCACAAAAATGTTTTGAGGCATTGGCTTGTCGATGCTTGCTGACCCTCCAACTGACCTGTAAACTTACCCAAGGGTGCCTATATTTTGTCTGATTAGTAAAGGCCAGTGGTTGCTCTGCCAAATACAACAGATACAAAGTTGCCCTGCTTCATATGTTCTTTTTTCAACATATTATTTCGGTTCCAATTGTAGATTTGACAGTTCTTCATGGTGACCTACATGTCGTATCAGACGGCATCGACGAGTATTAGTGATAAAAAGCCATTGCCGCAAGCCTGTTCTAGTTTCCAGTTCTGGGAAGGTGGGATGTCAGTTCTTTGCAAAATACTATTTCGGTTCCAAAATTAAGTTTGACGGTTCTTCATGGTGATCCCCATGCCGCGTCATGCATTTCCTAGTACAACAGTTTTGTATACGATCCCCATGAAAATCCATTGTTATGTATATGCTTTCTGCCAACTAAGTCCCATGTAGGTTGAACAACAGTTTTGAAAACACTCACCGCATTTGTTTTGTAGATATACTTACCTGAGTAAGTAATAATTTTAGAACCAGTTAACAAGACTACCTTGCATTGGTTGTTTCTAACGCCAACCATTTAATTGAGTATACGCTTGTTAAAAGTAAAGTGTCAAACTAGCACACGGCTATAAACAGAAAAAGGAATCACGAGTGTCCTGAAGAAAACGAATACATGTACAGATGGGGCATGACTATCGCTGGGGCCCAAACAGAGCCGAAGATGGGTTAGTAAACAAAAGAAGTGTCAAATCCAATCTCTAATGGCCCGGACCCAATAGAGATGCAAACCAGTTGTTCAACAGATCTCGAGAATACTAACGGATGAAGAAAATACAGGCTCAGTTTTCTGTAGGTGGCGTTACGCACAGGGCCAGTCTCAATACCTGCCTTTTCAGGTAGCAGCCCGAACATATCTCAAGTTTTAGTAACTATACAGAACCGTTCATGTGTACTCTCCATTGGTTAAAGTAACCTTATGGGTTCCGTTCCATACCGGAACATACCAAAATGGGTTAAATACGATCCTATTTCCTATGATACTCTCAAGAACAATGTACTTTTATATAGCTTCTGTCAGATATCTAATGCTTGCTATTTTCTGTTTGCTACTGCATCGGCTCCTCTTCTAGTTGATTCTGAAAGGAATAATAAGTCTAATTAAAATATGGATCGTTTGCAACCGAGGTTCAAAGGGATTGCATTGTATTTAAAAAAAACAGCATCAAGTTGCACAAAAATGTGTATAATACAGGTAAGTAATATTCAAATGGTGCAAGCATAATGCTCAGCCAAACACCGACCAAACAATCTCATATGCAGGTTTTAAAGACTAACCAATTATGTTTGTCTTTACTGACAGACACTAAACAAATACTCTGATTTACTTCTCGGAACTGGGAACTAGCACAGGCTAGCGGCAATGGCTAGCCTTAAGCCCTAAATAAGTGAGAGTTACTTCTGAATTAGCAATATGATCACTTGTCACCATAGCCGGTAGGGACTAAATTCTACAACTTTGCAGATTGTAATTTTAGACCCCACGATAATGGAAGATTAGGCAAAAGGCAGTACATCACAAACAAAATAAAATTAACTCAAACAGATACATAAGTGTAGATTGAACTAACCTGATAACTCAAACAGATAAAATAAAATTAACTCAAACAGATAAATAAAATTAACTTAAACAGATACATAAGTGTTGGCAGAAGCACGAAAAGGCATCACTTGACCATAGTCTGCTTAGCACCTCCTTTCGGACCTGTCCTGAAAAGGTTCGCCCAGTTTGTGTTAATATTTTGAATCCTGAAACACTAAATCTGCAGTAACTGAATGTAAATGGAAAGTGCAGCAACAGAAATATGCACGCACACAATGTGCTAATTTTCTATATCAAAAAATTCCTACATCTAAATTGGGTTCCTAATCCACAACACATATTTCATCAAGAAGATTCAAATCCGACACATATCAGTTTAGAACAAAGAGGACAGGAAAGCGGGAGGAGGAGGCTCACGGGTAGGGGTAGTTCGAGGTGCTGGTTGTAGCCTAACACAGAGGAGGTCCAGGGCGATAACCAGCAATCTGGCTGCGACCCAGCCTGCACTGAGCACGGGATCTCAGCGACCCATGCGTGCACGGCCCCATCCTCGACGGCAGGGACTGCTCGACGGCGTTGACTGCGAGCAGTGGCTTGGGGTGGGAGGAGGGAGTCCACAACGGGGAGCACCTCCGCTGAGGTGGCGTTTAAGGCGATCGCCGTGCCGTTGCTCCTCTGGCACCTGGGAAGAGTAAGAGGAGAGGCGCTGAGAGCGTGGTCGTCGGAGGCCGTGATGCTCGTCGGAGAAGGGGCTTCCGGTTAGAGCGACGTGAGGGGCGGCACCCCGCGGATCCAGAGCACCCACGCACCCGGCGACCCTCCATAGGCTCCGACTGGCGAGATCCCGCCCGATCCTCCTCCCCGATGTGTGAGCCCACTAGGAGGTGCGACACCGACGGGAATGTGCAGCGCTTAGAAAGGGAAGGGGGAGGTGAGATCCTGATGAGCGAGCTCCATCCACAACCCGATCTGCGAGGACAGACGGCGGTGCCGGTGCGCCAGATGGGCGGAGAGGGGCGGTGGTGACTCCAAATCGCGGCGTGGGCAGAGAGAGTGGTCAGGCAATTGCGGCTTTTTTTTTGTCCGAGTGGGAGACAGAGTCGGCGTGGATCGGGCCCAAACCAAATCCGTTCACGGACCAGTTTCCGTTTCGCTAGTTTGCGTTGGACATGCTTAGATCGGTGGGGATCTGACGACCTCACGCGTGCTGGGCCTACTACGTATTGGTAGGTGGTTTGGCCTCCGTCTCGGCAGCGATGGCGGGCATCAACAGATCGGAGGGCATGGTCTGAACCAGCTGGACATCTTGGCGCCGTTGTTCATGGAGGGCGATGCAGGTTGGTCCAACCAATGGTGGCCTGGCGAGCCTCGTGACGCTGGTAAAATTGCTCACTACTTTTTCTCTTGTCGTGTCTTCTTTCCCATGAAGGTCACATAATCCCTCTAATTTGTACTTCTTGCTTCATAATTCTTTTTTCTTAGTGGAATGGAGGAAATAAGATGATTAGACCTTTTGTTATTTTGGACCATTGAATTGCTTGCTGATGATCTCTTGCAGATCTCTGTAATGGAAAAAGTAATATTGCGTCATCTCCCTGCACTCTATTTGGTCTTATTGGTTCAGACGGCCACCCACTTCCCTAAACTTCGGTAAAACTAATCTTTCTCGTTAAGGTATATTAAGAGCCTAAACATATAAAGCTTATTTCACAAAAGGCTATCCTAACTGTCGAAATGGTTGCTTGTTTTCTGATATAAATAGATTTAGTTAATGGGTTTTCAGAATCTTGACTTGTATAAATACGACACTCGCTTCTTCTCTCAACCATTTGGACAGTTATGTCCTGTTGAGTTCATGAATTGGATATGCATACTCTTTCTTTCCAATGCAGGTGCTCAACAATTTTGTGAGGCATTTAGCCAAAATAGATAATGTGCGCCAATGTTACCAGTTTCTTAACTATTTATACGTCAGCAAATATTACAGAAAGATGTTATATGGTATCCAGTATGACAAATGTGAGAATATCTTGTGGTTGAACTTTGAAGCAGGAAGCTCTAGATGTTTATTTTTACTGTAAGAAGCTCTATTGTACTTCCTCCCGCATAATTGTGTGAGTTAAAAATTTGGCAAATTCTCGAGTCAGGAAACTAGAGTGAACTATCACAGTGGTCTGGTTTCCAATTATGTGTTACAGCCCATAAAGCAAAGATGGATTGCTCTGTTATTTATATTACCACACTTATAAATATCTCAATTAATGGTTAGTAATCCGCGAGACCATGAAACTCATCTGATGAGTACACGTCACCGATGCTTTTCTAAATTTACTCATTGTCATACTTCTTAGACTATTAGTTGGTCAGGCACAACACTCTTTTAACGCTTGTCTGGGTAATTGACCTGCTTAATCAAACTGACGTTGGGAAAAGCCTGCAGCTGTCTACGCCAGAGCACGAATCTTATACTCGCTGAACGGGCCAGATCAGAGGAGTCGGGACTCCCGGGTGCTGTCGCACCTTTTCGGAAAAGTATATATTATCTGTACGTACTGTTAATATAATGTTTGTTTCAGCTCATGTATGCACCAAGAATATGCACTAGAATTTCTGGGCCTGCAGTTTATTCAAGGTTCTCTGATGGCCGCTTTCATGCTTGCACGGAGGATGCGAAGGTCAGAACACTAGATTTTATACATCATTTGCATTATATCTTTTGATCTTCGTGATCCAGAAACTACTCCATGCATTGGAGGAGGACGGGCAGATGGGGAGGAGGCGGGAATCACGTCGACTCGCAGCGCTGTCGCCAGTTGTGTTGCGTCCTCTCGTCCATTGGTGGAGGACTTTTTCCCCTCGCCGCCATCCTATCTCCACCACTGTAGCGGTGTGGCCAGGTCCTCCGCCTCCGACCGCTGTCGACGCAGGCTGAAACTCATCGGGGGTGTGCGGCCGACTGACAACGAAAGTGGCAGCTATGATCAGGACAAGGCCGCCCAAGAAATGCCAGACATGAAACAAACTGACGGGTTAGTTTTCTGCCTCAACTTTACTTCACCAGTAGTTGATTGTAACGTGAATTCTGCTCTTCTTTTAGGTTGTTGGGAGGAGCGACGCTGCCAGCACGCGGCGGATGGAGCGGCTCAGGTGCTTGACGTGGTGCCTGAGCAGGACATCCGTGGTGAGCTGTGTTGTCTTATTATCTTTGCTCTTACTGGTTTGCAATTTGGGGCTTTTAACTTCTCGCGCTTGAACAAAAATGACTGGGAGTGGGGATGGCATGAATAATTGCAATTTGTGAATTGGCTGAAGCACGGAGGAGAATAACTGACTGTCAATATGTCAAAAGTTGCTCATATCAACTGAAAATATAGATGTTATATTCAGTCATGCAGACATAGCGTTCGTTTCTGTATATGAAAATAGGATTGTCAACGTATGTTATTTGGTTGTGAATAAATTGCATTGTGAATCACTTCAAATGGTCTGCAATAATGACCGTTTCTTCAGAGAACAAGTGAATATGTAGGTTATAGTTCAAAAAGTCACACTGTATCATCAGTTCATCACCCAAGACAACCTGATATTAGGTGAAAAAATTCTCATCTATACTTGGTTCAGTGATACTTTTTCAATTATGCTAAACTTGCATCCTTCTGTCAATAGTTTAGAAATATAGTTATGTTCGTCGATTTCTTAAAGAGTTATCCTACATAAGTAGTGGGTTTTTCAGGGACTACGCGAGTATAGTTTGTGGAGGATGGTATAGTGATCTGTTTAATTGCGGTTCAGGATTTGCTTATTTTTTTCAAAGATAGGCGCATCTCGCATTTTAATACGACGTAGCACAGTTACACTTTACTAACTGTGATATTTTTTTCTCCTTAATTTTGTTGATGTATCATTTATTAAACCGATTGAAACTGTAACTATTTGTTGACGCAAGGCTAAAAAAAGTGTGTGGAATTGATTTATAATCAAATCTTCTCGAGGTAGGGACCTTCTGGATTGTTTGCTGTCTAGAAATTCCTTCCCCACACCCCACCTTGTGTGGGAGCTTTCAGCAATGGGCATGCCCTTTTTTTAGCTAAATTTCATTTCAAGCCCACCCCAAAGCTTAAGAAATTGCCTGTTACTTTGGGAGATAGTGGTATTAAATGACCTAAATCTTGCTTCATATACCTTCATACTCTGATACAGTGTTTGACCAAACCCGAAGAATTTTGGAACGAATAAGGTTGTGCCACTTCAGCGCAAGTTTTGACAAGGCATGTGGCCACACTAGGAGGTGATGTAGTGCTCGTCTCCTACTAGAGACGGAGAGCCAAGTTGTTTGTGTGCTTTCTATGGTCTATAAGGTTTTCTGAATACATCAGATTTTCATGTTTGTTTGTAGCTTGAACCTTGTAGATGGTTTCTAGGCTGTAGGTATAATTTTTTCGTGCCAATGGCTGTAACACATGAAAGATCCAACAAGATTTTGAAGCGGCGTCTTGGATCCAAATGGTGCACACTATTGGCTTCCAAGGCCTTGAAGGAGATCATGTATGTTAGGCTACTGACATGACAAGAATTTCGGTAAAAAATGGCAAAAATTCACCTTTGGAATTGCTCTTTGAAGTTTCTCTGTTCTGCATTAACACTCATGTGGCTACTATTTTGGGAATTCCAAGAGGTTACTATTTCAGATTTGCAATTATTGGGCACGTAGTTTGAAGATTGTGTTAGGGCATGTCACCATGGCTAAACTACTAGCGAATGAAGGAAACTTTGCCATGATTTATGTCGACTGGGAGCCCCTGACTCCCTGTAACATGCATTTTATATTCTTGATTTGAAAAGTTGACTATATGGTCTCCATTTAATTAGTGGATGAAATTATGATCACAGTTTAATTATGTGTCCTATGACAAGAAAAAGGGTCATTTTTTCATACGACTGGTAAGTGGAGAACAACTAATTTAGCTTCTTCTACGTCTGCTCAAATAATTGTTTTGGTCCCAAAATTTGTCGTATAAGAATAAGGTATGTCACTGAAGAACAGAAATGCAACCTTAGTAGCAATACTAACTTATGGCTAAACTATGATAGGTAGTGCAGGCTACAATGACAAGCATTTGCAGACAAGATTGGTGCAATTTCAACCCTGTAAACTTTTCTCAAAAACAAAAACCCGTAAACTGATTGTTGCATAGTTTTTAGCTAGCTTTGAGTACTCCGGACAATATTATGTTGAGTGAGCAAGCTTGTACTGGTTGAATTGTGTTCATCTTCTATTTTATTTAATACTTTGTGCATCTTTTTATTTTTCATCTTAACAACTCAGTCGCTTTTGCTAGGTGCTTTGAACAAGAATCATTAATTTGAATGTTCTATTAGTCCAAAATCCGGTTGTTTGAAAAAAATACAGCTAAACATGAGTGTTACCAATCCTTTAAAAGGCAAATGAAGAGCATTGTAAGCACTAGCTTATCATGTCAAAGGGCTGGGCCAAGATAATGCATATATTAAAAAAAAGTAAAATCAGTTGAGGGAGGGTAAAAGCCGGAGAAATACAATTAGAGTGATATCATTGTGTTGTTCCGTGGCAACGCACGGGCATTTGGCTAGTAAATCATAAAACCAAAAATCCCTAAACCTTTTAGTCCCGGTTGGTGGACTAAAGGTCTCCCGGCCCCCGGCGTGGGCTCGTTCCACGTGGTGGGCCATTAGTGCCGGTTCGTGCTGAACCGGGAATGGGGGGAGGGGGGCGGGGGGGGGGGGGGGGGGGGTTAGTCCCCACCCTTTAGTGCCGAGGAACCGACAGTAAAAGGGCCTTACGAACTGGGACTATAGCCCGTTTCTGCACTAGTGGACGGATGACCCAAACGACGACGGCCTCGCCTCAGTGCAGAAGCCCGCGACGAGCCCTAGCTGCCATGGCGCGTAGAGGTGAGCTGGAGGAGCAGAAACTTTGCATCGACGGAAGAAACGAGAAGCGGCGACGGCGACGGCGGCGGCGGAAGAAACCATAGAAGCGGCGGCTGGTTTGGGTCGAACCGGCTATGGGGGCGTTGTTTTAGACAGCACCCAGCAGCCTTTGTCCGACGTGGCCGGTCAGTGGGCCCAACCCAGGCGCCACGTATGCAAAACCACCGCTCCATACCACTAAAGTGGGGGCTGGGGGTAATTTGTCCGGTTTGAGATAGTCTAGGGGATTAAGAACCTTGCTTTAAAGTTGAGGGAGGTGGGGAGGGGGGGGGGGGGGGTTTCACAGTGAAAAGTTTGCTTCCTTACATTCTTATACATGGTCCTTGATCCAGTTATATCACAGTGAAAAGTTTCCTTCCTGTATATAGTACAAGTTAACAGTTGGAAGTTTGTGTTTGCTTGACATTTTTTTTTTGGATGACCAGAGGCTTGTTTGACTTGTCTGCACACTATATATTGGGAATACAACTTGTCAGAGATATGAAGTTAAGATCATCTACAGCCGCATATGACAAATATGACCCCTCAATCGCCACTGGACGTGCCTAGTCGCGTCTGAGGGCAGTGACCGGGCACTCCTCAAATTGACACAACTGTATTAGGATATCTCATACTAGATTGTCAAATCCATATAAAAGCATGCAAAAGATAAAACCTACGTACTATGTAGATGATCTAACTACTCGTCGTCTGAGATGTTGACTATCTCCGTGCCCTGCTCTGGCGGCATGGGCAGCAGTTGCAGCTCCGAAGCCTCCGACTGCTCCGCTCCAACCTCCTCTATCTTCGCGTCGAGTTTGGTAAAGAGCGCGTCGGACGCTGCCTGCTCCTGCCAGAGGAACTGCCGGTTAGCCTCCATAGGCCTCATCCTGGTTGGACTCCAGGATGGCCTGCTCCGCCATCTCCGCTGGCTTGGGCGACGGCGAACTCCGCCTCCGCCATGTTGAACTCCGGAGCAGGCTGTTCCACCTCATCCTCCTCCGAATCCGCCACCTCCATCAGCTCCACCAGCTGCTCTCCCTCCTCCGGCTGCTGCTCCTCCTCCTCCGGCTCCGGCGAGTCCGGAGGCAACCCGACAGCGATGCGGGCGACGCACCTTGCCTGGATCTCCTCCGCGATCTGCCTCCGGCGCTTCGGCGTGAGCATAGCGTACGTGGTGATCTTCTGCCGGACCATGGTAATGCCGGAGAGCGTGGGACTGAGAGCAGGGGAGAGGAGGCGGACGGACTTGGGTGGCGGCGCAGAGAGGGAGGAGGTGGATGGGCTAGGGTTGGGGGATGCCGGCTGGCTTAAATAGCCAGATTTGGCCTCAGGCGGCGAGCCAGAGCGGCGCCACGCGACGACGAAGGAGGCGTCCGTCGGACCGCCGGGTTTCTGGGCGATTTCGCGTGGGACCCACTTGATTTTGTTGCCCATTTGCCGGTCATTTTTTGTTCGAGCGTAAAGGCAAGTTCCTCGCTCCTTGTTGTGCTTTGCCCTTACTTTTGGTCAAAAATAAGGCATACTTTTTCAAGTGGTATACCCATTTCCTCATCACCTCATCACATGCTAGGTGAGTAGGCGAGGCTTCTTCATCAGCAACGAAAACACGCTGTAGTTGCTACACTGACGGATCGGATGCCCCGATCAACGCGACGCATATGGATGTGTCATGCATGGACGGTCAACGAGACCAAAGCAGAAAAGCATTTGTTGGTGACGGGCCCTTCCTAATCCTACCGGACCGGACGGATGATCTCAACCATCGACACCTCGATACTTTTCCTGAAAAGAAACAGTTTAAAAAACAGATGACGGTTAGTTACGGTAGCTACACTGGTGCAGCTACCCTCCGATCCAGTACCACCAGCACGACACGCCTCTGCAGTCTGCACGTACTATATAATCGCACGCGGCCAGCAGACGATGCATCCCACCACAGCCACATCGATCCACGCTCTTGATCTTCCCTCCAAAAACAGGTGAGCCGTGACTGAGATTGATCGATGGCCACCAAGCTGCTCGCGCTCGCCGTGCTGCTGGCCCTGGCCTTGCCGGCGCCGGCGTCGGGGCAGGCCGCGCCGGCGGCGCCGTCCTCATGCACGGCGTCGCTCGTCTCCAGCTTCACGCCGTGCCTCGGCTACATCACCAACGGCAACAGCTCGTCGCCGACGGCGGGCTGCTGCCGGTCCCTGTCGGCGCTGGTGAACGCCAGCACGGGCTGCGCGTGCCTCCTCCTCACCGGCAGTGTGCCGCTCGGCGGCGTGCCGGTCAACCGGACGCTCGCCGTCACGCTGCCCAGGGCATGCAACTCCATGGCCGTCCCGCTTCAGTGCAAAGGTACGTCGCAATTTGCTGGTGTCGCAAGCAACGAGGATCATCGGACTGCTGTAGTTTCGTTTGAGGTTTCCAACTCTCCATTGACGATCGGAGTTGGCGGTGAACTGCAGATGCGTCGGCGCAGCTCCCGGCTCCGGCTCCGGGCCCCGTCACGGCCCAGGCCGCGGCCACTCCGGCCATGCCCCCGCTGCGTAAGAAACTCAACTCGCCGCACTAACTTTCCTTATGTCGCTGTTGATTCTCACTGATGAAGCGTCGCGGATGAATTTGCAGCCCCAGTGGCGCCGGCGCCGTCGTCGGGAACCACCGTGGCGACGCCACCGGCGGGGAGCCAGAGCCAGGGGCAGACGAGGCCGCAGGTGGCGCCCAGCTCTGCCTGGAGAGACAGTGCTCATGTGCCTGAGTTGTTTGCAGCGATCCTTGCAGTTGGAGCCATGCTGGTTTGAGCTGAGCTGGGCAAGAATTCAACGTTGCTGCTGCAATACGTGTTTATTATTATTATGTGTTTTCTGCGCTCGTTTGTTTAGTAGGAGAGTTTGCATTGGCTCTTTGTATGTATACACATTCTTTTGGTTGTGAATTGATCTGTCCACAATAATACATGGATTGTTGATTATACCGTGGGTGCCTACATACAGTAAAAATGTCGCTATCAAACCAAGACTTGTTTAGAAATGGTAGGAGAAGCAAGGGAAAGCGCGATTATAATCTTCACAGACAAAGCAAGATTTGTCAAAAAAAGAATCTGAGATGAAGACGATGATGCTACTGTTCTTTCTTCTCTAACAATGCCTGCTAATTAATTCAGCATATCTAACCGTCGTCGACCTGATCCACGCATCAGTCTCTGCGGTTCCTCGTCCTGAACGAAAATACGGCGCAGGTGTAAGCTCCGGTCACGGCTATAATGAGCACTCCAGCATATGTGCACACTGTCGCCGCGCAGACGTAGAGGTACCTGTTGCCATTGGGGAACGGAGCTCGTCAGATAACGGTAACAAACCAGATGTAAGCATAGGGAAATGATTTATATACTGGAGCAAGTAAACATCTAGGAGTATCTACCATAACCATCACGGCCGGTGAAACATATTCTGGACTTCTGTTGAGCACTTGAGTGGTGAAGTAACTAAACATTTACAACTTGTAAAAGGTTTCATTGAGGGATGAGCACTTACTTTGGCGAGAACACGCTCCAGACAAACAAGTGGTTCCTCATGAGCAGCAGGACAATGGTGTATGAAGTCAGGGCAATAGAATTGATGAGCAGAGGAAGCAAACAGGGCAGTGCGATCATTCTGTTCAGGACGCTGCTCCATTGCTGTGGAGTGGAGATATCATTACTATCTTTCACCGACATATGAACCACCATCCCGAGATATAGCAGCAGAGGCGACCCATATGTAATGATGAACATCAGAACCCCAGAGAGGACCGTGGAGTAGCTTGAG
This sequence comes from Triticum timopheevii, assembly GCA_963921465.1. Taxonomy (NCBI): domain Eukaryota; kingdom Viridiplantae; phylum Streptophyta; class Magnoliopsida; order Poales; family Poaceae; genus Triticum; species Triticum timopheevii. Next base: position 526,877,540 of record OY997272.1, on the reverse strand, counting down.
ATGCCCTGTTAAATGTAGATGGTTAAATCTGAAGGAAATTGGGAGAGGAGGCACTTCCTCAGAGAGTTTTATGTTAAACTTACAATGAAAGCTCCGGCAACATCTATGCTGGCGAGGCTATTGGTGTTCCCAAGACCAAAGTGGCCGGTCATTCCCAAGAATTGCATTGCGACAACCTACACCGTTTATTGCCCAATTGTTAGCCAATGAAAATAATCACTTCCCATGATTCCGTGAATCTGGAGAAAAGATACCATGGTGGTCGAACAGAGATTATAAAGAAGATTTTAGTAAACTAACCTGTACCCATTGCCTATGCAATGATTTCTCCAGAGAAAAATAGATCACACTCGAGATTATTTGCAAGAGAATAAGCAAAACAGGAATTGCATTTATGGGCTGTTGCAGAAGCAATTGAAGAAGGCACCAGAACATTGTATATGTCACTCCAGTCAAGAACACTGAATGATTGAGGCCATGCGCCTTTTCAGGATTGGAGCCGGAGGAGGATGTTGGTTCTGCTTCTTTAGAATGTGTTGGAAATATCCATGGAGATAAAAGAAAAGCGCAAGTTACTGAGATACTTGCAATGACATAGAATATCTGAGCTATTGATGTTGTGCTATGGTTGATTGGCGTCGAAGTATCAACCTGACTTTTCCAGATATGAAGCATAACTAAAAGCCCACACGAAAGGTGACTCAACCATAGCCCTATAATAAGAATTCTCCTTGTTCTCAGTAACATGAGTGAGACTGAATACAATACCACAACCACAAAAACTGAGATACTCTGCAGAGACTTCACAATAGAAGAGTCCGACTGGTTCAATATCTTTGAAATGTCAGGAAAGTGAACCCAGTTAATCCCACCTTGATACCAAGCTCTTAGAATTCTCCCAGCCACAAGAACAACAAGGACAGTATATAACTTGCAACCATCTTGCTGTCCTGGGGTTAGCTTATAGCTGGCAAGATAAGAGGAGCTATTTTTGTGAAATGTTTTTGTTTCCGATATTTGGACAACAGTTGAGTTTGATTCTTTCAGTATCGATTGAACTGTCTTGATAAGAAATATTAAATAGAGAGTAGAAGTGAGAAAGTGCCATATATACTGCTCCTCTTCAACAAAAGAGCTTGAACCAAGACTGGCCACATAGAGCAAAATGCCCATTAGAATGAAAACTTCATCAAGGTGCCAATGTTTATCCAAATCCAACTCAGAATAGCATTCAGCTTTAATTTGCGACTTCCCCTTAAATATGCAAGAGATAATTCCAGCAAAAGAAAAACATGAAATAATCATCAAGGAGATTGCAGAGGCAAGCAAATAGAGTGGTTTCTGCAAATATAAACAGTGAAAGGAGATAAGTCATCCGGAATAAAGGCAACTGCAAAAATAGGGTGTAAAATTATAACACCGCAAAGGTAGTAAAATTACATCGGTCGCTCTGTGAGACAACCACTCACTCGCATGTCTTAAGAAGCCAGAGTAGGAGTCCACAGCGGTCCGAAAGAGCCCAGCTGCTTCAGCGGACCTGGAACAGAGTTCTTTTAACCGTTGGTCGGTGATCATATTCATAACATTTCAGAAAATTAGGATCATAAACTCACCTGAAATCAGAATCTTGATGAAGAAGTGAGGATCTATGGGAAGCAAAAGCCTTAGAAAGTAACCGACACAACTTTTCCTCAATGGATTCAGGAATCATATCAACTCTGAAATCACCCTTTGAATCAACACAATCTTCAGAGCAGAAAGCAGGTCTCTGCTCTTGTAACAATCTTAAGATTTGCCAGGAGTTCAGTTGCAGGGTCCGCAATTTTTGGTCATCTGAGAGAAGATGCATACACCATCTCAGAACTGATAGCTGAGAGTACTTAATCATGTAACTTGCACACGATTCCAATATTCTCACATAATTGAGAATATAACAATAAAAACGGCATGTGATTATACATCGAACAGGAACTTAAACCTATTGAGATCAATATGAAGTCCACAAGCATAAACATCTACTTCTACATCCAGACAAAGTGTAACACAATTGATAAAGAAGGTACATATATTCACCTGCCAAAGAATTAAAAAGCTCCGGAAGCAAGACACCTATATTGTTTTTTGGAATTGGTATGCCAAAGAGCAGAGCTAGAGTTGGGGCAAGGTCAACCTGGCAGAAAAAGGTGACTGGTCAGAGTTGCGTGTTGGTATCTTGAAACACTATCCATCAGATATTACTGATTTCTTTAGCTTGAGTGCCAAGGAAAGTTTTGTAATAAAATAATCACAGACTGCAACAATTTCTATCAAAATTCACAAGTGTACTGAACTAGAGCTTCAAAATATCTAGGGATAAGGCTGAGAGAAGTATATATTCATACTTGAAGTGCTTCTTTCTGGTCATAAGGCGAACAATGTGAGCCCTCAACACTGTGTCCTATAAAAAGGGCAAGGGAGTCGGTTTCTTCGTAAGAAGATCCTCCATGATTACCAACTTCAGTCATTCCATGATCACTGACCACAACCTGAAATGTACGGGCAGAGCAAAAATCCTTATGAGAAATAGTGTAGAACCTTTATCTTTTCAGATGTGGCAGCTTGGCAATTCATGTTTTTTGGTGGATTGTCTTGTTTTCACATCCACTAAATTTTGGTTGTACATAGATCCTATGATCATTATCTACAGTTCTTTTTATGCTTATACTTATTAAATATTCAGTTCTCCCGTGAAGTGTACACGCTACTGAACTTAACGTAACGGGGAAATATTCTGTACGTCCAAGCATTTTTAATGCAACTTGGAAAATAGAGTGGATGCAAGATGCAAAATTGAGTTGCAACCCTGCACGCGTAGAAATTATTAAATATCATAAGTAGGAAAGGCATCAGAGGCAGAATTTGTTGGGCACACATCTGAGTGATCACTATTGCTAATAGATTCTCGAAGCAATCTCCTGTAGATGTTGGAGTGAACTTCTACACAAGGTTTAAATCTACGCTACTAGAAGCAGATTTGTTTTTTGCAGAAACGGAAGGATCACATACCAGAAGTGTTCTGTGTGAATTATCCTGAATGCTCGTAACTGCAGCATGGATCATTCTAATGACATCATCCATCTCCTTTAGCTTTGAGGCCATCAAATTACTGTCATTTTGAAACTTGAATTCAAACTAGGCATTGCTCAAACAAAAATACATGAAAATGATATGGAATATACCTCTGGCGGCCACCTATATGGCCAACATGATCTAAACCTAAATAGTGAAGAATCTGAAAACGTCAAATAAAGGAATTTCTCAGTATTAGCCTAAAAGATTGTTTAACTTTGTCCAACAACCAAAAAGAAAGCCAAGGCAAGTAAAGAAAGTTAGACATCAACCATAACAAACATTAGCTGGAAACTTGGCTACATGGTTGGAACCTAGAGAATGAGATAGCATTATCTGCCATAAGTGATAAAATAAGCAAACATGCACGGAAGCATCACTACAAATGTACCAATGCATCCCAGTCTTTTGCAGCTAGCTCAGATTCCAGATGACGAGAAACATTGAAATCAACCTCAACCGTATCTTTAACCTGCAATATAGTTACAACTTACAAATCATTAAAGAAATTTTAACTCATAATAGACAAGGCTGTAAAGAACAAACAAATCACTGTTATTAGCAAAACTTAAGCAGCAATTCATACGATCAAGTGCCTAATATACAAATATCTGTACACAAAGGTAAAGTAGTCGATACGCTCCTTAAAGAGTGTCATATGTTCACCAGAGAAGTAGCCCGAAAGATGGCAAGGAGATGTCAAGCACATAAAATTTAAAATGTTGAAATTCGGTCTATCAGCTAGTGATTTCAGCATATATTTTCATTTGTTCTGAAAAAAACACAGGGATGAAATGATTTTTTGTTGTGAAGTAATTGTTAGATCAGTGCTTCAGATGATAGTGAAACCAAACTTATCAGCGTTTAAACCTGCAATTTATGTACTTATTCTCCAATAATCAATGTTCATCAAATCCCATTGCAAGGAAAGCATGTGACAAGCATGAGACAGGACTTACATAAAAACTGCTCACTCCATCTTGTCTGTAGAACAGTGTTGGGAACAATTTGATCCATGTCTCGTCTCCCAACATCACTAATTTATAACCAATTGTATGAAGCTGATCTGTGATAAATATAAGAGTGTAATTTATAAGTTATAAGCAATTCCTTATTGCTAATAATTTGGCACACAAAGTTGGACTTGCAAGACAGAGAGATAGGGAGGTAGCAAGAGGTTCTAACCAAGAAGATTGTCATCCAAGAAGGCTTGAGTATTGAAGTTAAGTGCTACATCTAGAAAACCTCCAATTGCCCCTGACACCATTGCCTAAAAGAAAACACACTTAGGATTGCTCCACATTTGGCATTTGTATAAATAAATATTTCTATGTAAAATAAGTCATACTTTTAGTCGGGGCATTGTAACGGTTGGAGGCGCAGCCTTTGCATGATAACCAACTGCTTTGCAGCCAGCTAACAGAGACTGTGTGTATGGCATTGACTCCATCATTTCTTTGGTTGGAGGTTTTCTCTCTCTCCCCAGTACAAATTCAGCAGGTAGTCCGTCTATCACCTAAATTGACATTCATAGACTCAAAAGGCCAAACATTAAAAGGTGAGATAAAAAGTCATACAAATGTATAGGATTATGCTGCCAGTAATAGGCATATAAATATAGGACATACCATCAATACCAAGCGATCATACACATGGGGAACCTCAGAAAGTTCCTGGAATGAAGCATACACAAAATGGCAAGCATCAAAAACTGCAAATGCATAACTTCACTGAGTACATGAGAAGCCCTTGGAAAGCTCATCAGTATAAAATGCATAATAACTTGTACTAAATTTGAGTACATATGAAGTTCTGTATCAGCATAAAATCTGGCAACCTTGACAATATTTGCCCTACTTTAAAACCTTCGGCTCACCATAACATTTTATAACGCAAAACAGCAGTAATTTAGGACGGACAGACATAAGAACATTCTGCAACTAGGCGGCAAGGCATCATTGGGGCCAAGGGAGGCCATCCCCCCCCCCCCCCCCCCCCCCCACACACACACACACACATAAAACCAGTAGTGATATTTAGAGTATTGAAGTGATTGAAGACAATCATCCTACATTATGCAGGAGCAGATGGAAGGGCATCGACCAGAAAATGAATTAGGCAGCGCCTCGTTCCCCACTGAATGCCTTGCTGATCTTGTATTACCCAACCCCAATTTCTATTGTACTTTGTGTGTGTCATTGTGTTCTCAATCCAATCATAGGTTGGGACATGACACATTTGACAAAATTAGGATTTGTTGGACGAACATCAGAGCATTAGTAAAGCTTCATTGGGGCCAAGGGGGGCCAACGCCCCCCCCCCCCCCACCCCCCCCCCCCCCCCCCCCCCCCACACACACACACACACACCCCAACCCACATTTTTACAAATGAGTAAAACTAGTGCTGATATTTTGAGTATCTAAGTGATTAGAGCTGAAGACCATCATCCTAAATTACTAAATTGGTGCATCTTCTGATGCTGGCCTCTCCTTGTTATCGGTGCAAGCCCCGCCACTGGGCTGAAACACTACCAGGCGGATCTACTAAATTCTAGAGCGAGCAATCGAAACGGAGGCAGTGCCGTACCGTGTACAGCGATCTGAGCTGATCCGGAGGAAGCGCCGGCTCCTCCCCGCCATCGACAGGGCCGCACGACGGCGCCCGGTAGCTCTCCGCGCCACTGCAGGGTCACCAGCCACACAGCAGACGCGCGTCAGCCGGAGTAAACAAACACCGCCTGCTGGCTCAGAGAAAAGCAGAGGCCGAGGCGCGGACCTGAAGCCCGGGAGCGTGGGCTTGACGGGGAAGAAGCCGTAGAGGAAGAGGGAGAGGCCCGCGACCTGCAGCAGCACCGCCGCCACCGTCCACCCCGCCACGGCGGCGCCCATGGCTTCCCTCCCTCGGTCGGCGGTGGCGATCGCCGCCGCTGCTCTGTTTTTTTTTCTTCCGCCGCTCGGGAATGGGTATCGGAGCCGAGGAGGAAGACGCGGCTAGGCCCGTTTGACATCCAAGTTACGGACGGGCTGAGTTGACAACCTGGACCTTTAAGCCCAGGCATAGCAGGCCCGTTGGAGCCCACGTAATCTTGACACATCGGGCCCAAAGATGCACTGCGGCTCATCAGAAGTTTCGGGGATGGATAAAGCGCTCTCCTCCCATTTGCTTCTCCGCTGCTCTGCTCTGCTCATCTTCCTTAGGCTAGGCTAGGGTTTATCTTCGGACTACGAGCGAAATCCTCGGGCAATGGCGTCGGTGCAGCTCTGCGGTGCCACGGCCGTTGGCGCGGCGGGGTTCTCCGGGAAGGGAGCGGCCAACGCGCCGGCGGCGGTCGGGGTACGCCCGGCCCGGCGGGGGGCGCTCCGCGGGCTCGTCGCCAGGGCCGCCACCGTCGTCGCCCCCAAGGTGCGTGCTCCCCGTGCAATGCGCCATGGTTCGCTGCTTGTTTTCCGCGAGGGCTGGTGGTGGTTCTCGTGCGCTCTGTTACATGTGTATACTCTCAAGTGCAGAAGAGGGGGCTAACTGAATAATGAGATTGCCGGAATGCGAGCTAGATGCAGCGCACCTTGTTTTTCTGTAGAGTTTAGGTCATATCGATTAGGAAATTTTGAATGTCTCTGCCGTGGTGTGTCAACTGGGTATCTCTAACCTTGCTGCATAGTGCTGACAAAATTTGGGATTCTTCTGGTTTAATTAATGGTCAGAGAGTTGCTTATGAACAATTAAATGCCTCTGCCGTGGTGTGTCGACCGGGTATCTCTAAGCTTGCTGCATAGTGTAGACGAAATTTGGGATTCTACTGGATTAATTAATGGTCAGAGAGAGCTGCTTATGAACAATTAAACGTTTCATGAAATGAGCTATGAGGTTTCTATAAGCCCGACTTCAGTTTTGGTTGAATTAACGATCAGAGAGCTGTTTTGAGCAACCAGTTGTGTCATCAAATGAACTAGGAGGTTGGATGCTCCCGATATCGATATACCGAAAAGGAGTCCAGAAAGCAGTTATGTTTCCTTTGTGGCCTGTGCTTAGCGTTTTAGTCGAGCCTCTAGCTCTAATTATCATGCGGCGAGTATGCTTCCGGGTCTGAAACTATCTCCTGTTACTCTGTTGCAGTACACGACGGTCAAGCCCTTGGCCGACAGAGTGCTTCTGAAGACCAAGACTGCCGAGCAGAAGACGACTGGTGGGATTCTGCTCCCTTCAACTGCTCAGTCTAAACCTCAGAGTGGCGAGGTGGTTGCTGTTGGAGAGGGAAGAACCATTGGCGATAGCAAAGTGGAAGTCGGCATTAAGGTATGGCTTGTGCAGTCAGTTTGTTACAGTATTATGAGTAGAATCTTGGTTTATCACAAATCCAGTCAGAAGCATGCTAAAATGCTTACACGATGAAGCTTGCAACACACTTGTGTTACCTGTTTGGATTCCTGGATTGCACATGCTGTGCCAGTTTTGTTGAATCTGGTTTGGTCCTTTTATATGTTTTGCTGTGATAATTAGTTTGTAATACAGTCAGTATGCTCCAGTCTTATGAGTAGGATTTTGGCTTATAAAAAATCCAGTCAGAAGCATGCTAAAATGCTAATATGATGAAACGTGCCTTACCTTTTTGCATTCTAGGATTTTACACGTGTTATGCCAGTTCTGTGTCTGGTTTCATCCTTTTACTCACATGTCTTCTGCTGTGATAGTTGTCAATACAACAAGTTTGTGCCAGTGGTTCGTGAGTAAAGGCAGATGTAACATGTATCACCTGTTATGTAGGTTGGGGCTCAGGTTGTATATTCGAAGTATGCTGGAATGGAGGTGGAGTTGAATGATTCCAACCATCTGATCCTCAAAGAGGACGATATCATAGGTATTCTTGAGACAGAGGATGTGAAAGACATGAAGCCTCTTAGCGACCGTGTTCTTATCAAGGTGGATATTTTCACCTACATTTATTGTGTACATCTGGTTGCATCAACATATATGTCTTGGACTGTGCGCTGGTGTCAGTTTAGTGGCTGTTTTTGTCTTAGGTTACCACCCTCGAGTCTTGCTATAATATACATTTCATGCTTTTGTACCTGTATAATAGGTAGCTGTAGCTGAAGATAAAACTGCCGGGGGCCTGCTGCTGACCAACAGTGTCCAGGAGAAGCCATCTGTTGGAACGGTCAGTCATTTACTAGTTCTGTTGGACAATTTGATGTCTATCATGCCTATGTTTCTGAGCTGCAACTGTACCTTGGCATCTCTCTAGTCCGAAACAATCTTACTTTTGAGCTAATGCCATGTTCACTTGTCGGAGACAGGTGGTGGCTGTCGGCCCGGGCCATCTGGACGAGGAAGGCAAGAGGATCCCGTTGCCGGTATCCATAGGCAATTCCGTTCTGTACTCCAAGTATGCTGGCGCCGAGTTCAAGGGTGCCGATGGCACAAACTACATCGTGTTGAGGGTATCTGACCTGATGGCTATCCTCTCTTGAGCTGGTTTGTAGCGCAAGGCGCGGTTTTCCTGATCTAATTGTTCCAAAGGCAACTTAAACTAGATGAAGAGAAATGAGAATCCCCTTCAATGTTTGTGGCTCTGCACCAAGCTGGTTTTCCTCACTGATATGTGCTCCTGCATTCTATTCTTTGCGCCAGCTAAGGTTCTTAGTAGGATGCTATTAGCCCGCTCTGATTACGAATCTGATGGTCCAAGAATTTTATTTTTTTTGAAACGGAGGCAAAAGATTTGCCTCGTATATTAATTTAGAAGAAGAAACAGAAACAGAAGCATGGTTTTGATGGTGTTACAGCATGTCTCTAGATACAAAGGGCACTACTCTTCCGACATGATTGCTCGCAACTTTTTTGCTCCCGCAGTGACCCATAGGGCCGCCTCCCTTTTTATAAGAGTGAACAGGACGGATGGCGGGACAGACTTGTGACAGATGACCCGTGCATTGCGCTCATTCCAGATGGTCCAAGAGGTTAATAATGCGAGAGAGGCCATCGCCTTCCTATTGGGAATGGAGTTAGTGGATATGTTGTCCACAACTCTTTTGCAGAAGGTAGCATTTGCCACTCGTTGGTAACCATGTAGTCCAGTTGGAGCCATGCCTTCAGCATCTCCCAAATCCTGAGCGTGAATCGACATTTGAAGAGGAGGTGATCGATCGTCTCCTGCTCACGCTTGCGGAGAGGGCATAGACCACAGTTGGGCCAACCCTGCTTGGTCAGTCTGTCGGCGGTCCATACCCTGTTTTGGAAGGCAAGCCAGGCAAAGAATTTAACCTTTGGCGGCGCCAAAACCTTCCAGATCGTGTGCTCCATGGGTGACCGCAGCATGCCATGGAACTGCGCCTTGTAGGCGGACTCAGCAGAGTAATGACCACTGTCAGTGAACTTCCACATGATCTCATCCTCCATGTTGTGTTGAAGGTGGAAGCCATGAATGGATGACCGAAGCTCCAAGAATTCCCGAAAGTGCGCAATGGAGAAGTTTGCAGACATCTTGATCTTGGAAATCCACGCCTCGTCGCACAAAGCCTCCCTGATCTTGCACTTTTGCCTTGTGGAAGCAACATAGATGCGCGGGGCAATGTCTTTAGGTTTTCGGCTTTGCACCCATGGCGCGTCCCAAAAAGACGTGGGTGCACCATTTCCAACGGTGATGGTTGTGAAGGAGTAGAAGAGGTCGTAGTCCTTTTTGTCACAGGGGGTGCCCATCCTGACCCACATCTTTGATGAATCCTTCCACTCGAACCATAACCAACGAAGCTTTAGGGTCCTTGAGAAATTTTTTTTGTGTTAAGCACGCCTAGACCACCATACGCAAGAGGCCGACAAACCGAGTCCCAATTGACCTTGCACTTGGCTTGGCGCCAGAAGTCTTGTCCGTACCCGACCAAAGGAAAGCGCATTCCAGCTTGTTGAGGTTGTGGAGTGTGGTAGACGGCACAATGAGCGATGTGATGAAGTATACCACGAGGGAGGATATAACCGACTTGACAAGAGCCGTACGCCCAATGGCGGTTATGTTTTGGCCATCCCACGCAATTAGCCTGGCCGCCGCCTTGTCCACAAGGAACTGAAAATCCTCCTTATGGAGTTTCCACACTGATAGCGGTAGCCCCAAATACTTGGTTGGGAAAGTGGCTTGCGGAGCCGGAAGGTTTTGAGTGACATGCGGCAAATCCACGCCTCCACACCGAATAGGGACGAACAAACTTTTTAGGAAGTTGGTGCGTAAACCAGTCACACCCCCGAATAGGTGGAGGATGTTGGAGAGGTTGTCAATGTCGCGTTTGATGGGCGCCATGAAGACCGCCGCATCATCCGGATAGAGAGAAGTACGAACCACCAGCCCGCGCCCACGGAGTTTATGGAACAATTTCTGCCTGGTGGCCACCTCTAGAATTCTTTGGAGCGGGTCGATGGCGATGGCATAGAGCAAGGGAGATACAGGGTCTCCCTGTCGAAGACCCTGCCCATGGATGATGGGCTTGCCGGCCACCCCGTTTAACAGGACTCACGATGACGAAGTGCACAGGAGGGCGGAAATCTAATCACGGAAGATACTCCCGCCGCTGAAGAAGATCAAGCAGGTACTCCCATCTAACCGAATCGAAGGCCTTGCGGATGTCAAGCTTAAAAAGCAGAGTTGGCGTTTTGCACTTGTGGAGCCGGCGTGCCAAACTCCGCACGTACATGAAGTTGTTGTGGATGCTCCTGGTCCAAGATCTTATAAATTCAAAGAAGAAAAACACATTATTTCTACACAAGAATGGTTTTCAAAATCCAATACACTACAATAAGTCATTGGGATAGATGTATGTACCTTATTGTAGATGCCCTTACAAGAAATACAAAGGCACAACTATTGCTATAATGCCAACATAGATTTTGTTACACAGCTATGGAAGATTGCTAGTCATCAATCAGGTCCTCAAAACATTGTCACTCTAGTGCCTCAGATCTTATCCGTCGGTAGAAGCGAAAGACACAACATGTCTCAGATCTGTATTCCCGGTCAAGCTAAGCACCTCAGCCCGTGCGTAGTGTCTCAGGTGTCAAAATCAAACTTCGACCGAACAATCTCTCCAATGTCTGCAAACATATCACCAAGTTTCTATCAAGAATTATGTGTTTGTGATGTTTCAGTCACAATACAGATTTATATTGGTGACAGCTGCAATTACTGAAAACATATAAATAAATCAATGTACTGTGTTGTGCTGCATATAAGTACCCAAAACAATACATATTTAGCATAGAGGGCCTCGCCCTCATAGTTGGGTGGTTGGGGCCTGCCAACACTGCCCCACATGGCGAGATGATGGAATTCCCTCCAGGGCAAACTGCGGTGTGCTCTGTTGATTTATTCATTTTTATCAGCGGTATTAACAAGAGTTGCATGCTCATGTTACTCTTTTCACTACTATGCTTTGTTGTGATGATTTGGAGTATAAAATCCAATGTACATTGATAATGAATCACACCATCAACTAGAAGAATAACAAAGAAATTTCACAAATACATGTAACAAGGTCAAAACCGCAAAGGTTTTCTCAATTATGGGGCTCTGCTTCTTGAAATGCTGGAAAACACAGGAACAGAAATCAAATATCACACACTTCAGTTCAGTAATTATCAGCTTGTTTGAGGTTTTGCTTGATTGCTTTTCTATACACCTTCAGTTCAATAACATAACAGCTGTCAATTATGATTGCTTTTCTTACATTATTTTGTGGTTTGTACTTCCTTTCTAGCACTAAACATTCCAATATATTGTCAATGTTAACGGCAACACAAACGAATAATGATGTGCTTTGAAATTTGTAGCTAACAGATGGACTGAAACTATAGTTCAAAAACGGAATAAAAAGAAGTTCAGTTCTGGGTGTATTTCTATTTCTCCAAAGCACAATGCACACTAAAAATTATAAGTATCAAGCAAAAAGATGAAGCATGGTAATTATCATGAAAAACAATGTACAGTGAGTATATATTGACAAAAATCTTGGCATATCAGGCACATCTATGGCAACTACATGGTACTTCCAAAAGTCTTCTTTTCCCTTTGCAGATCGACTGCCAATAGTTAATCCAAAGGCAGACCCATGAGGGTAGCCACCGACAAAGACTTCTGGGAAAAGAACCAACTGTGAACCATATCCAGCTGCCTCGCCTGTCAATTTCTCTGCTTTGTCTGTCAAACAACGCAGTTACGAATTAGCAGCAACAAAATATTCTGCAGTCCTGTAAGGATTCATGTTCATAATTTGTAAACGAATTACATGCATACAAGATATCTTACCAACATGCATTTTCCGTTTCAAATCCTTGAACTCTTTTCGTGTAATATTTATTTATCTTATTCTTAATTACATTTTGTGGAACACCATTTATTGCAGTTAAATCATTCTTAATGACCAATAGCTCATGCTTAACAGGAAACATCATAGAAAACAGGGATAAAAGATACAAGATCAAATGTGACATTAACATCTGCCCCCTTGATATCCAAAATGGATAGTTTATACCAGATCAGCAGTCTCCCATCAGCAAGGGGACTGTGTGCCACAAGTAACATAACTACGATTTTCTGCCCAATATGCTTGTGTCGTACATCAAGCACCTCTTCCAAGCAAGAAAATTTTGTCTATAGAACTAGCCACTAAGAAAATTACACCAACTACAATTCAAGAAAACTGTCAATTCCTTTTCCACGTAGCCCATTGACATCGAAAAAACACAACTCTTCCTTTGTACATATGAGACCATAGTCAATGAAGGAGAACAATATAGCTCAAGTTTGATTGACATACCATTCTTACTATTTCGAGGCATCAGTCTGATAGATCACAAAAAAGCAAGTCCGTGCTAGTGAGACAAGCAAGCAAGCACCTAGCGCTCAGCACCCGATCCACACACTAGCGAGATAAATGATCGAATACCATACGAGCTACTAGCACCAACAGGAAACAACAGGGAAACCAAAGTCGGAGCACGTACCGAGCATCGCAGGGGTGTTGTAGAACATGCTGCAGGCCTGCACAACAGTGGCATTCTGGTCGGCACCGGCGTTCATCTCCGTCTCCGCAATCACTGGCCAGACGCTGGAGCTCATGGGGGGCAAAGGCATCGTTGTCGAGCAGTGGATCGGAATAGGAGGGGATGTCATGAGGATGTGGGCTACTTGTCGTGCTTCCTGCGTAGGTAGTCGCGGACGAACTGATCGCGGGCGAGTGTGTGCGCGCGCTGGGGCTCAATGTGGACGTAGGAGAGGTGTGCGCCGTAGGTGAGGAGCCCCGCGCCGAAGGCGAAGAGTGCGACGGTGGATAGCAGCTGCCGGGGGGTGGATGGGGAGCACCAGCCCATCCGTGGGGAGTTTGGTGTGATTTTGAAAAACAGAGCCACCAAGGAAGAAGAGAGGAGAAGGATTGGTAAACTTGGGGCCAGTTCTTTTGAGCTGCGGCTTGTGCAAAAGTGGCTCACTGTCTAGCACAAGGACACAAAGCAAAAAAGAATACACAATTAAGTAAAGAGCCTACTGTCCAATTCACAATGAAACAAAGAGCTCTGGTCTAGAAATTTTGTTCATATTCATCACAACAAAGCTCGCTTTGAAGACCATATACATCAAAACATGCTCATTTTCAGGAGCATAACTCACTTTCAAGATCATATACATCAAAACAAGTTTGCTGTCTAATACACAATGAAGTAAAGAGCTCATTGTCTAGATTCTTTTTTGTTCAGATACATCGCATACTCATGCATCACACGCACCATAGAATCAGTGCACGCATCAGATGTAGCAGGTGGTAATGGTATTTGTGCGCACATGAATTGCACACATCAGAAAATGCGAAAAGTGAACAGAGAGTAGCAGGTGGCTTACCTCGCGGAGCTGCTGGAGTGGGGCGTCGGCGTTGGGTGGCCGGGCGGCGGCGGCGGCGCCTGGCGGTGGGGAAGAGCAGAGGGCCAGCTGCCGAAGTGGCGCGTCGGCGTCAGGTGGCTGGACGAGCGGCGGCGACGCAGGACGACCGGGGGAGACGCGGGGCGGCGCAGGACGAGTGGCGGCGACGCGGGGCAACCGGTGAGAGGAGAGTGGCTATCCAGCAGCGGGATCCATGGCGAAAGAGGGGTTGCAGACTCGCGGGCGTTGTAGATCGGGCTGTGAGGCGCGGCGGCGGCGATGTGGTGGCGAGTGTATTCTGTTTCTATTTTTACCAATGTTTTACAACAAAATGTATCCCGAGCAACAGAGCCCAAAATGTTGCAAAAAATTAAAATTAACTGTTTTAGTTTCAAAGAATTCTGAAAAAAGTACTCCCTCCGTTCGGAATTAATTGTCACAAAATGAATAAAAATGGATGTACATTCATTTCTTGGACGAGTAATTCCGAACGGAGGGAGTACATGTGTACTGCGTCTATGTGATAATTTATGGCGAACTATGTTTTGATGTGAGGTACGTAAAAAAATCATGAGCTTTTATAGCGAAAAAAATATAATTTCTAGCATTTTCATCATGTAATAGAATTTTTATTTTTTTGTGTAGCACGCTTCAAAATGCATTTCGTCATGCAACTTTACAAACATATACTGTAGAATACATGTGTAGTTTTTTTCAGAAGATGTTAGAACTTCATAAGTTGTTTCTTGAATTTTTCAAAATCCGGGCTACATGGAGCTCGAGCTCCATTACCAATTTCTGAATATGCCTACACCTACATTATTATATGAATAAAACAGAAGTGTGAACGCACTCGTGACGTTCAATTATAGACGATCAGGGCAAGGTCACACTACAAATGAAGTGACGATCAACCTCATCTTTGGTGGTAGGTATCATTGCCATGCCCATTGAAAACAAAACGAAGAAAAAAAGCTACACTAGGCAGCTGCGCTCGGCTCGTGTGGGCTGTATTATTTTTTCCATGTCTTCTCATGGGCTGCTGTCTTTTCCTGTTTTTATATGGCTTGTTGCGTTCCTTTTTTTGTTATTTTTTCTTTTTATTTCCATTTCATTATTTTTTCTATTCTGAACCAGTATTATTTTAAATTCATGATTTTTTGGTATTTTATTTATTTTTTATTTGGCCTTTTCCATTTTTTTAATTTTTTTTCTTTATTTAGTTGTTTTAAATTATTGAACTCCTTTTCACTCCGTCATCAATTTGCTTTAAATGTTGTGCAAATTATAACTGTGGGTTGTTTTATCGCGCGAGTCTCGTGTCATGTTGTATGTCTGGTATCTACTTGTCAACCTGCTCGTGCGTGCATTTTTTGTTGGGCCGTTTTCACGGCGCAATTTGAAGGTCCTGTTTTGGATGCTAATTCCGGTCTAGAGAGAGTTAACAATGTCTCATCTAACTGACATGGCATTACATGTACGTGTTTCTGGGTCGTGCTCGTTGTCATCGTGTCTTGTTATTTGTTCATTTGTTCATCCCTCATGAAACAGTGAGGCTTGATATGGCCTTTTTAGTGGGCCATTTATATGCTTTGTGTATTGAGCTTATTGTGTGGGCTGTAACATTTTTTGGGGGGCCACATGTCTTTTCATTTCTTGTTTTGTTTATTTTGATTCGACTATGTAGCGAGAGGATATCGTAACCAGATTTTTTTCTTTTAGATTTGCTAAATCTCATCCAGATGAGATGCAATGATGTCTCATCTAAGTTTGTAATTATCCGGCTAGTTTGTTTTGATCTTCGCACAAACCCGATCATCCCACCCATGTGAGCTTGTTATTTTTTGTCCCACATCCTATTGTTTCATTTTGTTTTGTGTCGGTCTGTTCTCGTGCTTTTTTCCACATGGGCCCATATAGTCGTTTGGAAACCTTGCCTTTTGTTTGTTTCCGTTGTGCATTTTTTGTGGCCCGGTGGAGAGTTTGTATAAAAATGAGACACACCCTTTCGAGTCATATCATTTTGTGTATAAGGCTAGTTTGTTCACCAGTCCAAAAAATGTTCGGAATTTTCTAAAAGTGTGCGCTTTAAAAAATTATGTCAAAAATAAAAAGTGTTTGTGTTAAAAAAATCAAAATTTAAAAATGTGTTATCATTTTCAAGTTTGTTTACAAATTCAAAAGAATCTTAAATTTTCTTCATACTTTTTGAAAATGTTCAGAAATTTTTTAAGTTCTTGCGTTTGACAAAAAATGTTCATAATTTTGAAAAAGTGTTCAAAATTTGTTCACAATTTTTCATTCAATGTTCAGATACGCCGCTGCCATTAGTTCTTTAGACCTCGCGCATCTCATTTGTCATGACAACTCGTCCATTGCTGTGGCTAGTAAGATGTGTACTCCGGCAGGAGGTATGTAGTTTGAATCATAGTACCCGTGACACATTCTTTTTTTGTGCGTGGCTGCTCGCTGTCAGTTTGACACCAATGGGTCAGACCAATCGAAGAAGCTCATGTCCTTCTGGGCTGGTATCGTGGAAGACAAACAAACAGTGATAAAAACACGATAAACAAACAAATGATGCAACGGTGGGGTTTTGTTTATCTGCTGATGTGACCACGTAACACATGTGGTAAGCAATCCAAACTATTCCAAAATTTGTTATCTACTCATTTTTAAATTTTGTTCGGAGTTTCAAAAAATATTGATGTTTACAAAAGATGTTCATGTTTAAGAAAGGTTCCTATTTTTCAAAATTCATTCAAAGAATCAAAAAAGGTTTGCATTTTAAAAAATGTTCAAGTTCTTAAAAAAATATATTTTTAAAAAAGGTTCACATTTAAAAAAAATACTCACTTTTTTGTAAAAAAAATATCATGTTTTGAAGTTTTTAAAAAGACCCAGATCTTGTCGCCGTTGATGACTTCATTAGGTTGTAAGCTACATATATGCCATGAAGTCCTGTCGCGTCGAGTGGTTAGCCATGCGCGCTGACAATCAAACAGTCGCGCGTTAGATCCCTGCCACCACTTGCATTTTGGGATTTTTTTAACGTTCGAACTGACACAACAAGGAAAAAACATACAAAAGGCTATAAACAAAACTTAGATGTGACATATTTATGTCACATTTAGATGAGTCGTAAACATACCATAAATTAAAGAAGGAGCGACATTACATTTTGGATCTGCTGCAGTGTGCTGGGTTTTTGTGCATAGTCCGACTTGTCGGGCGACAAAACCTGAGGTCTACTATAACACGCACGGTAGAGAAAAATGGCGTTGGATATGACGCTTTAACCGCTAGCTCAGGACTTGAGAGCATCGATCGAGTGGTAGAAATAAACAGCTAGCAGAGGGAGGAGCAAAGGAACGATAAGTCGTCTATCTATATGTCCAGTCTAGGAAGCGCTACTAGTGTATTTTACCCCGGCCTTAACGTGCTGCTTGTAGGTTGTCACCGTCAGCCACCACTGGGCAGTGGGCACTGGCCAAGCTAGTTAACTAAGGCCGATCAACGCCGTTCCGAGCAGTGGCGGAGCTTAGTGAGGGCCAACCTGGGCCACCGCCCCCCCCCCCCCCCCCCCCAGCCCATGAGATTTTCTTTGACTACCCCATAATAGATGGCCCATATACTAGTGAAAATCAGCCCAAACTCTTGCTCTGGTCGCCCCCTCCCCCCCCCCCCCCCCCCCCCCCCCCCCCCAGCCCATCGCCCCTCCAAGAATATGGCCCAAGCTCCGCCACTGGTTCCGAGCACGCACCGGCGTCCAGCTCCGTCGGCTTTCCAGCGGATCATGACATCGTCCGTCCGGGGAGAGGGAAAGCTGTCGCCGAGCTAGCCATCGAGCTGTGATAACTGATAACCCTGAGGTCCACCGCCCCGGCCGGGGTGAGCAAGGGACGACGGAGAAGAATAAAGAGCATGGGGACGATACCCTCCCTTCCATAAAAATTGTCCCCCGGCAAGATCCGCGTCCAAACCGAGTCTCCCGATGTACTCCCTCTGTAGCAGTGATCTAAAAGATCTTATATTAGGTTACAGAGGGAGTATATATCATACCCAAGCATATCGCGAGGAGATGTGAGATCTATTTTACTGCGATCGAAATGTTTATTACTCTGCAAAGAAAGAACACCTTGTACGTTATTAGCCAGAAAGAAAATGAAACGGGTCAATGGATCAGCGTAGCGTATAGAGTACTAGCATGCAGCTGGGTGGAGACGACAGAGGGACAAGCAAGAAAATTTGGCGCGAGCAACAGACGACAACACAATGCGTACGACTAGGACCGGCCCGCGCCACGAACACAAAGGTCAACCGGCCAGAGGTAGGTCTTGGTGCACGACGCCAAGTTCAAACTCCATAGCTCCCTTTACCTTCTAGACGAGGGACCGCCGCGCACGGCTAGAGCACGACCGGGTCAAATCGACGGAGTGCCAAGGCCCCCCGTCACCCTCGTACGTACGCGCTCATGCAGTGGCCGTCGGATAGCATGTTTCCACCACCACCACTGTCCAAATGAGCGGCTGACTATGCATCCATCCCACTGTCGGCCCGCTGCTCGTCGTGGAAGGCTTCCCAACACATTAACACGGAGTCAAAGTGAGTTCATCTCATTTTGCTCCCGGGCTCAGATGAGCCCGGACATAAACAGTAAAATCATGTAAAATGCTAGAGAAAATTCAAAAAATTCCAAAAATATTTGTGGTGGAAGATGGTTGAATGCGTGATGTCCGTGCCAAATTTGAGAACATTTAGACATCTAAGAAGCTCACAGCAAAAAACACAAAATGGGCGTATGTGAAAAAGTTTTCTTTTTTGTACTGTTTAGACCTGATTTTGTCTACCGAACCGCTCGTCCCGAAAATAGCAGATAGCGTGCACAGGCGGAAAGGAAGCGAGCGGGGCTTCCCTTTGCGTGCCGCCGGCGCTGCCGATGGTTCCCTCTCTCCGCCGGCCGCTCCGGCAGCGGGAGGGAGGGGGAACCTCCGATCTGTGCGCGGGGTGGGTTCGCAGTAGGGTTAGGGTTAAGGGAGACATTGTCGGGCCATTGCGGCGGCGTCGCGTCTGAATAAGTTTACCCGGGCTCCATTCACGGTCAGGTGAAGCTCGTGCCTTCGTCTAGGAGCCGGCGGGGTGGGAGATCCCATGATCTCATCGAGGTCGTGGGCTATGATGTCTGGAGGTCGGCTGGCACTGGCCTGTGGTGTCCTCGAATGGGGAGCTGGTTGTGTGAAGACGGAGATTCCTGTTCCTCCTTGTCAGTATGATTTTTCGCTGTTGTTCTTCCTCTTTCTCTATACTGATGCTGCTGGAGGGATGTCCTGCTTTGCCCAGGTGGTTGGTCTGGTCGCGGCGCCGGAACCGGATCCTAGTTCTCTTTCATCTGGAAGGGGCACATATAGTGGTACTCAAAGCCACAGATGGCGAAGACTGGTGCAGGCGTGTTGGATGCACATGCATGTCCTTGCCTTTTCGGCGCCGGTGCAAAGAAAAGGGGGAGCAACGCGACGACGATTATGCCATGGTTGAAGATGATGACCTGCTTGGGTCTGATTGCAGATTATTGTGTTGCAGGGTCTTCTCGCAAGGTTCAGAAATATCGTGTTTTACTAGTTGTTTTTGGGCGCTTTCTATTTTTCTGTTCTTTGTGCGTGTGTTAAAGCAACTCTAGTAGACCCCGCAAAAGGCCCCGACCCGCAAAATAACCGCCAAAATGCGGGTCGGCACGGAAAATCTCGCCCAAACAGACCCCGCAAATGCGGCCGGCCCGCAAATTTTTTTGAGGGGCGCGGCAAAAACTCGGCCCCAACCCGCGTATTCGCGGGTTTCCGCCTCATCCCCGCAGTGCCCCGTATCGCAGTGAAACATTTGGCGGGAGGGACATTTCAGCCCGCGCCCCTTTCCGCACCTCCTTCCGCCGCCGCCCGCCACAGCTTCCGCCCGTCCGTCGCCATCGATTCCGGCCAAATCAGCCGGCGGAATCGCGCCGGTGGGGCCTTTTTCACCCTTCACCACCGCTAGGCCGCACCTCCCGTGCGGATCCAGCGAGAAGAGCCGCCCCTCATCACTGTCGCCGCCGGGGATCGACCGCCCTCGAGACGCCCCTCGTCGCCGCCGGTTAGTGTTATTTTGCTTCGTGTCGATGGAATTTGAGCCCAGTTGGTTGAGGGGCGTGTCCTCCTCGTTCATGTAGATGGAATTGACCCCGTGCGAGAAGTTTCTGCTCTCCGATTCCTCCGATTCAGACGACTCGAATGTTGAGATGATGTTCTCAAACTTCCGGCAGCAAAAGTTAGTGATGGCTCTTGCCGTCAAGGAGCACGCAGACGAGAACCGAAAGAGGCGGTGAGGATGACCGTCGGGCGTCTTTGCATCCCTTGGAATCGCCATCTCGGGAATGAGATGTTGATGCAAGACTACTTCGCGGAGAATCCAACATATCCACCTCACCTCTTTCGGAGAAGCTACCGAATGCGCCGATCCCTCTTTGTTAGACTTGTTCAAGCTTGCGAGGCCAATTGTCGGTATTTTACACAACGAAGAAATGTTGCAGGCTTGAAGGGATTTAGTGCATATAAAAAAATCTCGGCAGCTATGCGGGTGATTGTGTATGGGGTTCCGGCTGATTATGTCGATGAGTATCTTCGCATTGGTGAAGATACAACAATTGAGTCGGTGCATAGATTTGCCAAAGTGGTCGTCCGTGTCTTTGGCCCCGAATATCTTCGGCCACCGAACGAGGATGACACAAAGAAATTGATGGCATCTAATGAGAGGAGAGGGTGGCCTGGCATGCTAGGTAGCATTGATTGTATGCATTGGACATGGAAAAATTGCCCGAAGGCATGGCAAGGAATGTATTGTGGCAAGTCTCGTGATGCCACAATTGTGCTAGAGGCCGTAGCATCCAAGGATTTATGGATTTGGCATTGCTTCTTTGATATGCCGGGCACTCTCAATGATATTGATGTGTTGCAATGGTCTCATTTGTTTGCTAGACTAGCTAGTGTTGATGCTCCTGCTTGCAACTACACAATCAATGGGCATGAATACACAAAAGGGTACTATCTTGTTGATGTTATATATCCTCCTTGGTGCACATTTGTCAAGAGCATCAAAGAACCAAAAACAAAAGAACAATGTGAGTTTGCAAGAGTGCAAGAGGCAGCCCGAGAAGACATTGAAAGGGCATTTGGGGTTTTGCAATCTAGGTTTGCCATTGTTCGTGGTCCTGCTCGTTTTTGGGACAAGCGGACCTTGAAGATCATCATGACATGATGTGTTATTCTTCACAACATGATTCTCGAAGATGAGAGAGGCATGAACTTGGAATTCTTCTACGACAATGTAGGCAGCCGTGTCAAACCAGCTAGAGACCCTACCCGCATTAGAGCTTTTCTTCAAACATACAAGGAGATTGAAAATGCAAACACCACTTTCAGCTTCAGAAGGATCTCATTAAGCACCATTGGCAAAGGGCTGTACAGTAGCAAACTCATTTTTCCATTCATTTGTATTTGTATTTGTATTCGGGACAAGTTTTGTATTGAATTATTTGTATTTGTATCTGGTGATTTGAATAATTATTTGTAATGTGGATGATTGTTGTTTTGTGTTGGTATTGATAATTGGTGTGGTATTCATATATTTGCAGACCGGTGGATGCGGGATGCAGCGGGCGCAAGAGCAGACCCCGCAAAGCCGACCCGTAAAAAAGTATATTCCGTGAATATCCTTTTATACCGGTCCGTTTGAGGGGTCTGCCTCTGCGACCGTCCGCGCTGGCCCGCAAAGACATTTTTCCCCAAACTGCAAACGCGTTTTGCGGGCCGACGGGATGCGGGGTCTGCTAAAGTTGCTCTTAGTGTGTGTTTGTACGGGTAGAGAATTTTATATCATTTTGTAATTTGAATGCAAGCGTACTTTCTAAAAAAATTGATTTTGTATTTTTTGCTAAGAGCCGCTCAAATGCCCATATGCTCTGAAATTTGGCACGAACATCACACACTCATGCCTCTTTCACCACAAAAATATCGGGAATTTTTGATTTTTTCAATATTTTTATTTTACTGTTCACCAGGTGCATTTGAGTTCGTGTTTCAGATTGAATTATCGCTATATATCCAGCCTAGTTATAGTTTTTCTTTTTCATCTTTTGCAAGCTCATGCCTCGTTGTAAAAAACAATGTATGGACGATTGAGTTATAGTTATGCATACTACCTGTTCTTTTCCTCCTCAAATGCGCATAAGCATATGTACCATATATTAAAGGAGGAAAAGTTATGACGCCCAACCATGTTGTTACAGGTGACAAAAGGATCAAAAGGATACAAACACACGTTCCTCGGGATCAGTCTGAATATCCAACGTCCTAAAAAGGCATCAAAATCACCATGCATAGAAGTCAGTCTAACATCCAAACCTACCCCTCCCAGCCCACTCTAGAAACTACAAGCCTAAGCGATGGAGATGCATGGTTGAAAATTTGTGTCTTTTTTATGCTTCCAAAGCTCTTTTTTATGGGCAATTTGAAATTGCAGAAATGATTTGGTTTTTAACAGAACAACAAATACTCATTTTTTGCAGGTGTTATTCTGAGCTACAACACTGATCCGTACGTGGTCCTTACTCACTTCGACGGATGCCAGGGAGCGTTTGGTTACTGGATCTGTCCGGTGGGAGACGGTAGCGCGGGATATCTTCAACCGGTTTGAATGGCGATCATGTAATAGGATAGACATTTAGTTTATCTGTCTGTTTTTATACCAGCCGGTTGTGGCTTTTGGGGCTTCTGCTTTGCAGTTGACGCTCTAGGTGAGCTAGTTGCTGCTTTTGTTTGATTACTGTAAGACCTTGTTGAGACCTTGTTTACTTTTTTAATAATAGAGGCCGTATGCATTGATCTAATGCAGAGGCCGGGAATCCCCTTTTCGAAAAAAAAGAACACGTGAGAATTGCGTGCCTTTTGTATTAAGATAGGATTGGATAGTAACATATACATCAGGGGGTACAACCTTAGCCACTCTACCTGTCGATCAAGCTAGCAAGGCCGAGGACCTATAGGAACAGAAAGAACAGCTAGTACTCACAAGAGCCCACACGACCTGCACTTGCAAATTTCCAAAGCACAAATTCAGCATAGATTTTAGCCAACACTAGGGTTGGAAGGCATACTTTCTTGTTGAAAACCCGATTGTTCCTCTCGAGCCATATATGATGCGTGATACGTCTCCATCGTATCTACTTTTCCAAACACTTTTGCCTTTATTTTGGACTCTAACTTGCATGATTTGAATGGAAATAACCCGGACTGACGCTGTTTTCAGCAGAATTGCCATGGTGTTATTTTTGTGCAGAAATAAAAGTTCTCGGAATGACCTGAAACTTTACGGAGAATATTTTTGGAATTAATAAAAAATACTGGCAAAAGAATCAAGACCAGGGGGCCCACACCCTGTCCACGAGGGTGGGGGCGCGCCCTACCCCCTGGCATGCCCCCCTGTCTCGTGGGCCCCCTGATGCTCCACCGACCTCAACTCCAACTCTACATATTCACGTTCAGGGAGAAAAAAATCAGAGAGAAGGATTCATCGCATTTTACGATACGGAGCCGCCACCAAGCCCTAATCTCTCTCGGGAGGGCTGATCTGGAGTCCGTTTGGGGCTCCAGAGGGGGGAATCCATCGCCGTCGTCATCATCAACCTTCCTCCATCACCAATTTCATGATGCTCACCGCCGTGCGTGAGTAATTCCATCGTAGGCTTGCTGGACGGTGATGGGTTGGATGAGATTTACCATGTAATTGAGTTAGTTTTGTTAAGGTTTGATCCCTAGTATCCATTATGTTCTAAGATTGATGTTGCTATGACTTTGCTATGCTTAATGCTTGTCACTAGGGCCCGACTGCCATGATTTCAGATCTGAACCTATTATGTTTTCATGAATATATGTGAGTTTTTTATCCTATCTTGCAAGTTAATAGTCACCTACTATGTGTTATGATCCGGCAACCCCGAAGTGACAATAATCGGGACCACTCCCGGTGATGACCGTAGTTTGAGGAGTTCATGTATTCACTAAGTGTTAATGCTTTGGTCCGGTACTCTATTAAAAGGAGGCCTTAATATCCCTTAGTTTCGAATAGGACCCCGCTGCCATGGGAGGGTAGGACAAAAGATGTCATGCAAGTTCTTTTCCATAAGCATGTATGACTATATTTGGAATACATGCTTACATTACATTGATGAATTGGAGCTAGTTCTGTGTCACCCTATCTTATAACTATTGCATGAGGAATCACATCCGACATAATTATCCATCACTGATCCAATGCCTACGAGCTTTTCACATATTGCTCTTTGCTTAGTTACTTTACCGTTGCCACTGTTACAATTACTATAAAACTGCTACTGTTACTTTTGCCACTGCTACCGTTACTTACGCACTACTTTGCTACTAAATACTTTGCTGCAGATATTAAGTCTTTCAGGTGTGGTTGAATTGACAACTCAACTGCTAATACCTGAGAATATTCATTGGCTCCCCTTGTGTCGAATCAATAAATTTGGGTTGAATACTCTACCCTCGAAAACTATTGCGATCCCCTATACTTGTGGGTTATTGATACGTCTCCAACGTATCTATAATTTTTGATCGTTCCATGCTATTATATTACCCCTTTTGGATGTTTATGGGCTTTATTTTACACATTTATATCATTTTTGGGACTAACCTACTAACCGGAGGCCCAGCCCATATTGCTGTTTTTTTTTGCCTATTTCAGTATTTCGAAGAAAAGGAATATCAAACGGAGTCCAAACGGAATGAAACCTTCGGGAGCGTGATTTTTGGAACGAACGTGATCCGGAGAGCTTGGAGTGCAAGTCAAGAAGCTTCCGAGGGCCCCAGGAGATAGGGGGCCGCCCCCCTGCAGGGCGCGCCCCCTGTCTCGTGGGCCCCTCGGGCGGCCACCGACGTACTTCTTCCTCCTACATATACCTACGTACCCTGAAAACATCCAGGAGCACCACGAAACACAATTTCCACCGCCGTAACCTTCTGTATCCGCGAGATCCCATCTTGGAGCCTTCGTCGACACTCTGCCGGAGGGGGAATCAACCACGGAGGGCTTCTACATCAACATCCTTGCCCCTCCGATGAGTTGTGAGTAGTTTACCACAGACCTACGGGTCCATAGTTATTAGCTAGATGGCTTCTTCTCTCTTTTTGGATCTCAATACAATGTTCTCCCCCTCTCTTGTGGAGATCTATTCGATGTAAACTCTTTTTGCGGTGTGTTTGTCGAGATCCGATGAATTGTGGGTTTATGATCAAGTTTATCTATGAATAATATTTGAATCCTCTCTGAATTCTTTTATGTATGATTGAGTTATCTTTGCAAGTCTCTTCGAATTATCAGTTTGGTTTGGCCTACTAGATTGGTCTTTCTTGCCATGGGAGAAGTGCTTAGCTTTGGGTTCAATCTTACGGTGTCCTTACCCAGTGACAGAAAGGGTTGCAAGGCACGTATTGTATTGTTGCCATCGAGGATAACAAGATGGGGTTTATATCATATTGCATGAGTTTATCCCTCTACATCATGTCATCTCGCTTAATGCGTTACTCTGTTCTTATGAACTTAATACTCTAGATGCAGGCAGGAGTCGGTCGATGTGTGGAGTAATAGTAGTAGATGCAGGCAGGAGTCGGTCTACTTGTTATGGACGTGATGCCTATATACATGATCATTGCCTAGATAATCTCATAACTATGCACTTTTCTATCAATTGCTCGACAGTAATTTGTTCACCCACCGTAATACTTATGCTATCTTGAGAGAAGCCACTAGTGAAACCTATGGCCCCCGGGTCTATCTCTTATCATATTTGCTTTCAATCTACTTTTATTTGCATCTTTACTTTTTGCATCTATATCATAAAATACCAAAAATATATTTATCTTATCACACTATCTTTATTAGATCTCACTTTCGCAAGTGGCCGTGAAGGGATTGACAACCCCTTTATTGCGTTGGTTGCGAGTTCTCGGTTTGTTTGTGTAGGTGCGTGGGACTTTTGAGGAGCCTCCTACTGGATTGATACCTTGGTTCTCAAAACTGAGGGAAATACTTACGCTACACTTGCTGCATCACCCTCTCCTCTTCGAGGAAAACCAATGCAAGCTCAAGACGTAGCAAGAAGGATTTATGGCGACGTTGTCGGGGAGGTCTTCGCTCAAGTCAAGACATACCAAGTACCCATCACAAACCCATCTCCCTCGCATTTACATTATTTGCCCTTTGCCTCTCGTTTTCCTCTCCCCCACTTCACCCTTGCCGTTTTATTCGCCCTCTCTTTCCCAATCTCCTCCTCTCTTTTTCTCTTGCAGTTTTTCTGTTTGCTTGTGTGTTGGATTACTTGTTGCCATGACGCAAGATAATACCAAATTGTGTGACTTCTCGAATACCAATAATAATGATTTCCTTAGTACTCCAATTGCTCCTCTTAATGATGTTGAGTCTTGTGAAATCAATACCGCTTTGCTGAATCTTGTTATGAAAGATCAATTTGCCGACCTTCCTAGTGAAGCTGCCGCTACTCATCTAAACAATATTGTTGATTTGTGTGATATGCAAAAGAAGAAAGATACGGATAACAATATTGTCAAATTGAAGTTATTTTCGTTTTCACTTAGAGATCATGCTAAAGTTTGGTTTTCGTCTTTGCCTAAAAATAGTATTGATTCTTGGAACAAGTGCAAAGATGCTTTTACCTCTAAGTATTTTCCTCCCGCTAAGATCATCACTCTTAGGAACGATATTATGAATTTTAAACAACTTGATCATGAGCATGTTGCCCAGTCTTGGGAAAGAATGAAATTGATGCTTCGCAATTGCCCTACTCATGGTTTGAATTTATGGATGATCATACAAAAAATTTATGCTGGTTTGAACTTTGCCTCTAGAAATCTCTTAGATTCAGCTGCGGGAGGCACCTTTATGGAAATCACGTTAGGAGATGCTACAAAATTACTTGATAATATTATGGCTAATTATTCTCAATGGCACACTGAGGGAGTCCTGGACTAGGGGGTGTCCGGATAGCCGGACTATCATTGTCGGCCAGACTCCAAGACTATGAAGATACAAGATTGAAGACTCTGTCCCGTGTCCGGATGGGACTTTCCTTGGCATGGAAGGAAAGCTTGGCAATACGGATATGTAGATCTCCTACCATTGTAACCGACTCTATGTAACCCTAGCCCTCTCCGGTGCCTATATAAACCGGAGGGTTTTAGTCCATAGGACGAACAACAATCATACCATAGGCTAGCTTCTAGGGTTTAGCCACCTTGATCTCGTGGTAGATCCACTCTTGTACTACCCATATCATCAATATCAATCAAGCAGGAGTAGGGTTTTACCTCCATCGAGAGGGCCCGAACCTGGGTAAAAACATCGTGTCCCTTGTCTCCTGTTACCATCCGCCTAGACGCACAGTTCGGGACCCCCTACCCGAGATCCGCTGGTTTTGACACTGACATTGGTGCTTTCATTGAGAGTTCCTCTGTGCCGTCACGATCAGGAAGGATGCCTCTTCCCGTCTTTAGAGATGGTACCATTGCCAAAGGAGCTTTGGCCGTCGGCCAAACTATCTGGCTAGGTGGTTTTCTTATGACCGCCTGTTCGGCCGCCGCTCCGATGATGACCTCTCGGGTCATCAAAAGCGATCTTCATGTCAACTTGGAATTCACCGAGCAGCTAGATCCGATGGAGCTCTCCTTCGTAAACGAGCTCTTGGATCGCTTCGCCGCCCTGGGAGTCGCTACAGACTACAATCAGATTGAGCTTAAAACCGATATGAGAGAGATTGACTCCTCCAGGTTACCCATCACGTTGCTGTGGTAGAGGAACAACGCGGCGATTCCTCCCCTGTATTAAAAACCATTTGTGTCCGGACTCCTGATCCCTCCATGCTGGATTCCCGCGGAGGGACGGACGTCAATCAAATAATGAACCTAAAGTCAAGCAGCGAACCAGATTCGTTGGACGACATCCAGCAATCCAAGCTTCCAAATTCGGAAACTTTTCGGCCCTTGAGCCTCAAGTGGGGCAGAGTTCCGGACTTAATTCCACCCGCCCACCCAAACATAAGCGATCTATCTCAAATCCGGCAAGAGCCCACTGAAACAGTACATCATTACTGGGCCAGATTCCTCCTGGTTATGGACAGGATAAAGGACTGCCGTGAGGAAAACGCAATCTCAATTTTCTGCAACAATTGCACGGACAAGGGAATCTTGAACACCGTAAGTCGTCGCGAAATTACACGCTTCACCAACCTGGCGTCCATAGTACGAAAGTACTGTGCGATGGAGAGTGTCCGGAAAACCGAAACTAAGTTTTGGGACAATCCGGCTCCGAACACAACCCTAGTCCGAAACAAATGGGTGCATCATGCTCAGGCACCCGGGACAAAAACCAAAAAGCAAAAACCCCATAAAGGGCATGGAACCGTACTGGAGGGATGGCTCAGCGGACCCTGTAAAATTCATAGTACAGAGGGCGCCACTCCAACACATAGCCTTCGAGCATGTTGGATACTGCGGCAGGTGGCCAAAAGTGGCGAAGAGCTTCTAGCCCCGGAGAACCACCCCAACAGTACCAGTACGGTATTAACAGTCTTCGAGACTTTCGCATCAAATAATATGCGGAAACGAACAATCCGCAGCCTCGCCGAAGTCTACCAAGTAGCAACAACAAATCCATGGAACAACACGGCTATCACCTTCAACGCCAGCGACGAACCTAAATTCCGAACAGCCCGAGCACCAGCCGCATTGGTCCTCAGTCCAATAGTGGACGACTTTCGTCTAACCAAGGTACTCATGGATGGCGGCAGCGGATTAAATCTCATCTACGAGAAAACCCTTCGAAAAATGGAAATAGACTGGAGCCGCATTGAGCGAAGCAGCACAACCTTTAGAGGAATAATCCCTAGTCGGGAAGCACGCTGCACAGGAAAAATTACACTTGATGTGGTGTTCGGCTCGCCGGGCAATTACAGGTCCGAGGAGGTCATGTTCCAGGTGGCCTCGTTCAGCAGCGGATATCACGCTTTATTAGGGCGAGAGGCATTCACAATTTTCCAAGCCATAGCCCATTACGGGTACATGAAGCTTAAAATGCCCGGGCCCAATGGAATCATCACTCTTGTCAGTGATCCAGACATAGCACTGCGCGCCGAAAACAAGACAGCCGCACTAGCCCTAGAGGCACTATCCGAAGCCCTAGCGGCAGAGGAACTCACTGCATTGCGCTCCACGGTGAACAGGGACGATGTGATACTCGATAAGAGATCCAAGTCCACCTCGTTTAAACCAGCGGACGAAATAGTCAAATTCCAGGTCCATCCAATAGACCCCACAAAGACGGCTTCCATTGGGGCACAATTAAACCCTGATGTAGACGCCGCACTACGAGAATTCCTTCAGGAAAATTGGGACATCTTTGCCTGGCACCCTTCAAATATGCCAGGAATCCCACGCAGGCTGGCAGAACATAGCCTAAACACCCTAAAAGGATTCAAGCCAGTCAAACAGGCTCTTCGGCGATTTTTCAAACCCAAGAGACAGGCAATGGGAGAGGAGGTAGCCAAACTATTAGAAGCCGGATTCATCAGAGATATAAAACATCCGGACTGGCTAGCAAACCTGGTAATGGTACCCAAAAAGGACAAATCCTGGCGCCTTTGTGTCGATTTTAAAGACCTTAACAAGGCTTGTCCAAAGGATCCTTTCCCCCTTCCCCGCATCGACCAAATCATCGATGATACCGCAGGGCACGATTCATTGTGCTTCCTCGATGCATATTCCGGATACCATCAAATCAAGATGGCAGAAACAGACCAGGCCGCAACGGTATTCATTACTCCATACGGACCATTCTGCTTCAACACGATGCCCTTCGGACTCAAAAACACCGGAGCAACATATCAGCGCATGATCCAGACATGTCTGGCTACCCAGCTCGGCAAAAGAGTGGAGGAATACGTAGACGACGTGGTCGTCAAAACCAAACACGTCGAAACTCTAGTAAACGACTTGAGGCTCACATTCGACAACCTTCGAGCATATGACATTAAGCTCAACCCGGAAAAATGCGTTTTCGGCGTACCAGCCGGAAAGCTCTTGGGCTTCATTGTATCCGGTAGAGGAATTGAAGCAAACCCAGCCAAGATCCGAGCTCTGTCACAGCTAGATATCCCAAAAGACCTCAAGCAAATACAAAAATTGACTGGATGCGTGGCGGCTCTAAGCCACTTCATCTCCCGCTTGGGAGAAAAGGCATTGCCCCTCTATCGCCTCCTCAGGCGCACCGAACACTTTGAATGGATGGATGCTGCCATGGCCGGACTCGAAGAAATAAAGGCCATATTGGCAACAAATCCGGTCCTGGCCGCGCCCAACTTGGGCGAACCAATGTTGTTATATATCGCGGCAACACATCAAGTTGTAAGCGCGGTGCTCGTCGTCGAACGAGAAACAAAATGGCACAAATTCCCTCTTCAAAAACCAGTGTACTACGTATCCACTGTCTTAACTCCATGCAAGTCCCGGTACCCACATTATCAAAAGATAGCGTACGCGGTGTTCATGGCATCCGGGAAGCTGCGACACTAATTTCAAGAGTGTTCAATAACAGTGGCCTCTGAAGTACCCCTCAACGACATCATAAACAACCACGACGCGACGGGCAGGATTGCAAAATGGGCCATCGAGCTCTTACCATTCGACATAACCTACAAACCACGGCGAGCTATAAAGTCGCAAGTCTTGGCTGACTTCTTCGCTGAATGGACCGAAGCCGAACTCCCTAAAGAGTACGGCGCATACTCCAATTGGATCATGCATTTCGACGGCTCAAAAAAGCTGGCCGGCTTGGGGGCTGGCGTCGTCTTGACGTCCCCAACCGGAGACACAGTCCAATACGTACTTCAAATAATGTACACGGACTCCAACAACGCAGCCGAATACGAGGCCCTTCTACATGGTCTCCGGATGGCAATCTCCATGGGCATTCAACGCCTAGAGGTCCGCGGGGATTCAAACCTCGCAATATCCCAAGTAAATGGAGACTTTGATGCCAAAGATCCGAAAATGGCAGCCTACCGTAACGCCGTCTTAAAAATGTCAGCTCGGTTCGAAGGACTCGAATTCCATCATGTAGCCCGGGATAATAACCAGGCGGCCGATGTGTTGGCACGCATCGGCGCAAAGCGCGACGCCGTCCCTCCAAACATCTTCCTGGCGGCTCTTTAAGCCATCCGTGGTATGGGAAGAGGAGTCCGGAAACAACAATCTGAAACCAACCGCACCGCCCAACACCGAACATTCTGACACAACCGGTGGCTCAGCCAATGACATAACACCTTCAGCCCATGAAATAATGGCAGTCATTGCCCCATGGACGGAACCATTCCTAGCCTACTTAATTAGGCAGGAACTTCCTGAAGACCAAAACGAGGCCCGCTGCATAGTTCGGCGATCTAAAGCCTACAAGGTCCACGAGGGAGAACTTTATAAGAAAAGCACAACCGGAGTCCTTCAAAGGTGCATCTCCGAAGAGGAAGGGCGAAATCTTCTGGCTGAAATTCATGCCGGACTTGGCAGACACCATGCTGCTGCTCGGGCCCTTGTAGGCAAGGCCTTCCGTACAGGATTTTATTGGCCGATGGCCCGGGCAGATGCTCAGGACTTAGTCCAATGATGCGTCGGTTGTCAGCTCTTTGCTAATCAGAGCCACATGCCACCCACCGCCCTCAAAACTATACCCATCACCTGGCCGTTCGCGGTCTGGGGGCTTGACATGGTTGGACCCCTTAAAGGGGGAACCCACAAGCAAAAATACCTATTGGTCATGGTGGACAAATTCACCAAATGGATAGAGGCCAAGCCAGTTAAAACGGCCGAATCCGGACCTGTGATAGACTTCATATCCGGGGTAGTACACCGTTATGGTGTCCCCCACAGCATCATCACCGATAACGGCACGAACTTCACGGCCGACGAGGTTAAACTCTGGTGCAGAAATATGGGCATCAAGCTCGACTACGCTTCAGTCTATCACCCTCAAACTAACGGTCAAGTCGAACGAGCAAATGGTCTAATCATGAGCGGCATCAAACCCAGGTTAGTGCGGTCCCTCACAGAATCTAACACGCACTGGGTAGAGGAGCTCGACTCCGTACTCTGGGGGCTGCGGACCACGCCAAATCGTACTACCGGATTCACGCCATTCTTTATGGTATACGGCGCAGAGGCAGTTTTGCCCTGCGATATAATTCATGACTCACCTCGAGTGCGCATATACGAAGAAAGAGAAGCCGAGTTGGATCGGCAGGATAGCTTGGACGCATTGGAGGAGGAGCGCGACGTGGCAAAGGCTCGTTCCGCATTCTATCAGCAGCAGGCTCGAAGATATCAAAGCAGAGAAATACGGGCCAAAACTTACAATGTTGGCGAACTAGTTCTACGCCTACCGGACAAGAAAAAGGACAAACTCAAGCCCAAATGGGAAGGTCCCTTCATCATCGACCAAGTCCTGACCGGTGGAGCATACCGTCTGCGAAACGCATCGGACAACCGACTCGAGCCGAACCCATGGAACGCAGCACGCCTCCGAAGATTCTACGCCTAGCGCCGGACTCAGAGTTCGTCTCCTTCCTCCGTCCATATTTTATACTTCAGTTGTCTTTTGTTTCTCTCTTTTCTCCCCACCTTTTCATAAAGCCTTTGAGGGCTGATCTGCGCATTGTTCGCACACACTTGACGTGCTACCCGCACTCATTATACCTGGGGGCTTCTTTAACAGAAGCTTATTTAAACAGGCTTTATGCCCAACGCATGTGTTAAACTTCCGCATGTACCTTTTATTCACCATTATATGCATCGATATGACTTAAGTTTTGGCCAAGCTGGGTTGCCTGGCTCCTGTGCTTGCCCCTGCGTTCCCGATTGTTCGGCTAGCAGGTAAAGGGAGCACCTCTGCGTTTGTTACTACCGGGTCAGCCGGATGTGTACCTCAGACTGGGTGAAGCCTAAAGCTAGCGTTCTTAAGGGAATATTCGGTCGGTGACTTAAAAGATGATTTCTTATTTATTCATTTATCTGCCCCCAGATGCTTTTCTGCTCTTTCCGCAGTCCGGACATGCACTTTAGGGCATGCCTCCCAGGGAAAGGAACCCCTAACGGAACTATTCTCCCTAGAAGATGTTTCTTACTAACCATGTAATATAACATAACTAGTTGGGCACTTGTCTGATGAAGCACTAATGACCCCTACGCCTGGTCTCCATGCATGCCCCGGTTTTTTCATAACCGTGAGGGTATTCGGACACACTCCGGACTCTAGGGTCCCGAGGTTGAAGAGAAAAGGTCTACAAAGACAAACGATCTACAATCCGGCTAGAAGGCATTGTACATGTCATTTTAAAATACATCGTCAAATTGACCGACTGTACTCCTCTTCAATCCCGTCTAACGGGCTGTCTAATTTACACTCCCGTTGGGAATACTTAGCGGCCAACTCTACTTGGCCGTACACTAAGCTCACAGGGATCCCCTTCCCATCGGGCCCCACAGGTCCGACCTCGTCCATGTGGTTCGGATCCGCCTTCTTGTACCGCGTCTTCACCATGGCCCAGGCCTCCCTGGCGCCTTGACGACAGGCCGATATCTTCCATAGATGGAAGCGCTGTCGTGCTCCCTGAAGCTTCTCCGCAAGCCCTCCAAGACCCTCGGGTAGGAAGACGGACGGACATAAGGCCTGGGCGACGCCACTCATCGCCTGCCGAACACGTTCGTGCAGTTGCAGCAGCTTGGGAAGTTGGTCACCCATTGAACTGGGCATTTCCTTCGTAGGGCGACCTGTGAGCACGCCTACAGACACATTTCTGTCAATCGACTTCCTCGCCGAACTCTTCTTTTCAAAAGAATTTTCTCAAGCACTTACTGTAGATGCCGCGACGAAGCCGCTGATTCTCCTTCACGGAGCCAGACAGCTGGGCCCGAACACCTTTTAGCTCTTCTCCAAGCTGGGTGTGGGCATCTTGGAGTTTGTTCCTCTCCTGCTGCACCTTCATAAGCACCCTCTCGCTGGCCTTCAGCTGGCGCAGTAGCTGTTGCTTGTCCGGATCAAGTCCGGCAACATCTGCAATATTATTGTCAGACTTATATGCACGCCGCACACCGCTTATCTTTTCGAAATATGTGTTACCGGAGGGGGTCTCTGTGTCTCCTCCTGCGGCAGCTTGTGCGGCCTCAAGTTGGGCCTTGCACTCTTGAAGCTCCTGAGACAATTGGGTATTCTTCTCCGTAAGATCCTGCATATCAAATGATCCTTAAATCAGTTATTCTAACTATTTTAAGTCTCGATGGCTACTGGCATATATAACTATTAAAATTCCTTACCCGTATGTCTTTCACATACTGCTCCGTGGCTCTGGTTAAACCATCTCGAGCGGCACGGAGGTGCGCGTCTCCCGCATTAAAGGCATTCAACGCCTCCGGGGAGAAACACGCGTCACAAAGAACTGTCCGGCGGCGCCGGTGATTCATGGAGCTCTCCACCTCAGACCTGGTGGCGGACAGCCTGTCGGCATCCTCTGTTGGAGGAGCATCCGGCTCGCGCCTTGCGCTCGCCTCCCCCTCCGGACCAGGTGTTGGGACCTGGCTGGCGGAGGCTTGGTTGGCAACCTCTCCGGGCATAGTTCGGCGAGCGCTCTTCCTCCTGGAAGAGTTATGAGCATTAATATACTTCACAAGAGTCTTCTCCTTAAAAAACGGTGGCGTGACATACCTTTGCGGCGACATTTCAATTCGCACCGCACCCCTCTTATGTCTGTTGGGCCGAACTGACCCTTGTTGGCCAGCCGCCACGGGATCAGCTTCCCGCCTTGAAGGCACCTCCTGCGAGACACCGTTGGTATACGGCGGTTAGAAGAAAGCACGGACGAAGTAATGGTGTCACGGCTCCGGTCATAGTTACCTGGGAAGCCGGAGATAAACCGGGGTAGTCGATCGTAATGGCGACTAGAGCATTGTTCATGCTAAGTTGGTGGAACACCCCGTCAATCAGTTCCACCTTTATGTCCGGATCCTCTTCGGAGGCCGGATCAAGGGATCTTCCCGGATCCTCGGGTTGTGGAGCCGGCCTGTGTATGCCCTCCACATCCCGGCGCAGTTCCTGCGTCAAAATCATAAAGTAAGACACTTAACTTTGAAAGCACAGATCGGATAGATAAACGTTCGCTTACCCAGCTCCGAAGGTTATTCATGGAGAATCCATTTAATGGACTCGTTTGGAGGAAGTCCTCCTTCTCCCCCTTGTACAAGCCGGACAGGATCTTCACCAGATCTGCGGCCGATCCCGGCCCCTTGCGGCCAGGACGGGTGGCGTCATTCTCCCCGTTGAAATCCCACATGGGGTGGCCCCTATATTGGAGCGGCTGCTCCCCCCGCATAATGCACGTGGCCATGACTCCAATCATGGTCAATCCGGAATGAGCCAGCAACCTTATCCGGGCCATCAGATAATGGACGCTCCTGTCATCCTCCTGTTGAGGGCTCCGCGGGCGCCAACTCAGGCGTTTCTTCAGAGGAGCATTGCTGAACTCCGGGAGGCCGATCCGAACTGGGTCCGGCAGTGGAGCATCTTCCACATAAAACCATTCCAAGGGCCAGTCCTCGGACGCCTTCTTTGGGGTTCCGGACAGATATCCGGTCCCGGCGATGCGCCATATTTCGGCTCCGCCCACTTGATATATCGACCCCTCGTAAGAACGGGGTACGAGGCAAAACAATCTCTTCCATAGCGCAAAATGGGGCTCGATGCCCAAGAACAGCTCACAAAGAGCTACGAAACCCGCAATGTGTAGAATGGAGGCGGGCGTGAGGTGGTGAAGCTGGAGTCCGTAGAACTCCAGAAGCCCCCGAAGAAACGGATGTATGGGAAATCTGAGCCCCCTTATTAGATAAGGGACGAAGCACACCCGCTCTCCTTTGGAGGGACTGGGGGTGATCTCCGCCTGCTTTCCACCTTTGTAGGTGGCCAGCCCGGCTCGAACCGGGACCATCAAGGCCGGAGGAAGGTATCCCTCCGCTTGGAGCGTCACCAGCTCGCTGTGCGGGACTGAACATCTCCTCCAATCTCCTGGCTGAGGGCTGGGAGCGCGAGAGGAGGAGCCACATCGACGGTCCATGATGGAATGGATTTTTGTCAGGAGCGCTCCGATGAGTACTCGCGGAAGGAGGATGGTGTGATTTGGATCTGGATTCTTGCCTCTCTTATAGGCAGCTTATTAGCGCAGCTAGGGGGTAAAATGTAAAAATACCCTAGCTTTTCGCATTCGTGCGACACGTGGAAGAGGGCCATTATTAGGCGTGGAAGCCAAGGAGCGCAACATTTATAAGGAAGCTGGACACTATTCGGCAAGCACATGGAATTTGGAGGAGAACCCGCCTTGCAACGCTGAAGACAATATACGCGTCGGACTCGTCGTCATTGAAGCCTGGTTCGGGGGCTACTGAGGGAGTCCTGGACTAGGGGGTGTCCGGATAGCCGGACTATCATCATTGGCCGGACTCCAAGACTATGAAGATACAAGATTGAAGACTTCATCTCGTGTCCGGATGGGACTTTCCTTGGCGTGGAAGGCAAGCTTGGCAATACGGATATGTAGATCTCCTACCATTGTAACCGACTCTGTGTAACCCTAGCCCTCTCCGGTGCCTATATAAACCGGAGGGTTTTAGTCCATAGGACGAACAACAATCATACCATAGGCTAGCTTCTAGGGTTTAGCCTCCTTGATCTTGTGGTAGATCCACTCTTGTACTACCCATATCATCAATATCAATCAAGCAGGAGTAGGGTTTTACCTCCATCGAGAGGGCCCGAACCTGGGTAAAAACATCATGTCCCTTGTCTCCTGTTACCATCCGCCTAGACGCACAGTTCGGGACCCCCTACCCGAGATCCGCCGGTTTTGACACCGATACACACCGAAAGATCTTCTAGTAAAAAAGTGCATGCTATAGAAGAAATCAATGTTTTGAGTGGAAAGATGGATGAACTTATGAAGATGTTTGCTACTAAAAATACTCCTCTTGATCCCAATGATATGCCTTTGTCTTCCTTGATTGAGAATAATAATGAATCTATGGATGTGAATTTTGTTGGAAGGAATAGTTTTGGAAACAATGCTTATAGAGGAAACTTTAATGCTAGACCGTTCCCTAGTAATCCCTCTAATAATTATGGAAATTCCTACAATAATTCTTATGGTAATTTTAATAGTATTCCCTCTGATTTTGAGAATAGCGTGAAAGAATTTATGATTTCTCAAAAGAATTTTAATGCTTTGCTTGAAGAAAAATTGCTCAAAGTTGATGATTTGGCTAGGAACGTTGATAGCCTTTCGCTTGATGTTAATTCTCTTAAACTTGGATCTTCTTCTCCTAAGCATGATATCAATGAGTCTCTCAAAGTAATGAGAATTTTCATTGACGAGTGCAAGGAAAGAACCGCTAGATTGCATGCTAAAAAAGAAAGCTTTATAAAAGCGTGTTCTTCTACTCTCCATGAAAATAATGATGAGGATCTTAAAGTTATTGATGCGTCTCCGATTAGATCTATGTTTTGCAACTAGCAAAAGAGCCCGTGCATTGCAACGGGAGAGAAAACATAACACACGCTCTTAACCCAACAACCATCACTCAAGACCACAATAGGTCCATCTTCTTTATTTTTGCGAGGCATCATATTTGTGTTGCCGCTTATCCTCCTTCTCACCCTCGCCGGTGATGGTCTCGGTGTTCACACAAAACAAAACAAAAACGTGTTTGAATATGGTTAATCCTAAGGCGTCTCTCTCTCTCTCTCTCCCTCTCTCTCTCTCGCTATCTCTCACTCCTGCGATGAGAAATCTATTGTTTTCCCCTGTGACATATTTCAGAGGTATGCATGTGTAGTTAGCGTTGTTTTCTTTTCCCTATATCGTTATAGTGGGGTGTTTATTTGCAATCCGGATCGCCGCCGGTATGAAAAAAAGGATCTTGCGCTATAAATTATAAGTTTGCTTCTAAAACAATATTTTAAAAATATTTAAAGGTAAAATTAACAACATATTTATGTTCCACACAAGATTCCACACATTTTTCTAATAAAATTTCATATATAATATGTTAAAATCAAAGTTACGGTTTAAAAGATACGGATAATTTAGAAAATCATTTGTTTGACTTAAATATATTCCAAAATAATATTTAAAATACTTAACAGGTAAAAGTAATCTCATATTCATATTCTACATATTTTTCCAATCAAATTTCATATATAACATGTTTAAATCGGAGTTACAGTTTAAAAGATATGGATGATTTAAAAAAGCATTTGTTTGACTTAGATATGATCTGCGGATGAATTACCTAAAACATCAGGGGGGTTTCGAAAAATGTAAAATAATGGTTCGGGTGTGACTTAAATCCGGACCGCGGGTTGATTTCATCAGAACGTAGGGACTTTTCTGAAAAATGCCATGACGGACGACCGAAACCCAATTTGCTTTATTATTAGGTAAAGATATGAATTTTGATGATTATGGGACTGATGATGAATCAACTTTGCCTAGAAGGCGTCCCAAGGATTCAGAGTCTTTAGATCTTAATGCTAAATTTGGTAAAAGTGAGATTGGAGAATCCTCAACTTCTAATAATATTGAACCCACTATCTCGGATTTCAAGGAATTTGATTATGCTGATTGTTCTTTAAAAGGGTGTATTTCCTTGTTGCAATCCGTTGTTAATTCTCCTCATGCTTATAGTCAAAATAAAGCTTTTACCAAACATATCGGTGATGCCTTGATGCAATCTTATGATGAAAAACTTAATTTGGAAGTTTCTATACCTAGAAAGCTTAATGATGAGTGGACCTACTATAAAGATTAGAATTAAAGATTATGAGTGTTTTGCTTTGTGTGATTTGGGTGCTAGTGTTTCCACGATTCCGAAAACTTTCTGTGATATTCTAGGTTTCCATGATCTTGATGATTGCCCTTTAAATTTGCACCTTGCGGATTCCATCATTAAAAAGCCTATGGGAAGGATCAATGATGTTCTTATTGTTGCTAATAGAAATTTGGTGCCCGTAGATTTTATCGTTCTTGATATAGATTGCAATCTTTCTTGCCCTATTATTCTTGGTAGACCTTTCCTTAGAACGATTGGTGCGATTATTGATATGAAGGAAGGGAATACTAGATTCCAATTTCCATTAAAGAAAAGCATGGAGCACTTTCCAAGAAAGAAAGTCAAATTACCTTATGAATCTATCATGCGTGCTACTTATGAATTTAGTGCCAAAGATGACACTCGTTAGATCTATCCTTGCTTTTATGCCTAGCTAGGGGCGTTAAACGATAGCTCTGGTTGGGAGGCAACCCAATTTTATTTATTATTTTTTGTTTGTTTTTGCTCCTGTGTAGTAATAAATCTTGCATCTACCTTCTGTTTAGATGTGTTTTTTATCTTTTCATTAGTGTTTGTGCCAAGTAGAACCTATAGGATAACCTACGATGATAGTTGATTTGATTCTGCTGAAACACAGAAACTTTGCGCGCACGAATATAATTTTGTTAAATCACAGGAACATGCTTTTGCATTGATTCTTTTTTCTGATGATCAATAAACAAATTGTCCATGACTTCCTATTTTGGTATGATTTTTAGAGTTCCAGAATTTTGCGTTAGTTACAGATTGCTACAGACTTTTCTGTTTTTGACAGATTCTGTTTTTCGTGTGTTCTTTGCTTATTTCAATGCATCTATGGCTAGTAATTCAGTCTATGAACCATAAAGAAGTTGGAATACAGTAAGTTTAACACCAAATTAAATAAAGAATCACTACTAGGGAAAAGCCTATACACAGAATCTTATCAGCAGCGCGCTCCAAAATAACTCGCTGCTGCTAACTAGCAGTAGCGCGGACAACTGAAACTCGCTGCTGAGACAAATATAGCAGTAGCGCGTCCACCCAAAGACGCACTGCTGCTATAATTCCTACGAGGACACCGCGAGGCTAGTTATAGCAGCAACGCGTTAAAACGACGCGCGCTACTGCTACGTAGCATAGTAGCAGCGCATTTCCCCGACAAGCGCTACTGCTAAGTTTCCTACAAAAATTTAGTCCCACCTCGCTCCGTGAAGAGAGTTTCTACCACCTTATATATGTTACTTCTCGCACTTTGACAAGCACTTGATCTTCATTGAACTCTATGTGTAGAATTTGTGGCTGCAATATGAGTCTTCACCTGTTCCTAAACCGGTGAGGACTCATATTGTCAAATCAGATTGTACACAAAAAGATCGTTGATGATCAATGTGTATTTTTGCATGCTGACACATAGCAGTAGCGCTTTACTGTGAAAAGCGCTGCTTCTAGATAGCTTAGCAGTAGCGTGTTTTGCTGAAGAGCGCTACTGCTAAGCCATCCATCTCCTTGATCTCCTCCCTTCGGATCCACTCACACACAGCCACTCAAAATCTGCTCCGCACGCCCCCGTCGCCCCTCTCCTCCGCGCGTCTGCGCCGCGCGCCCCCGTCGCCCCTCCTCCGTCTGCGCCGCGCGCCGTCACCTCCTCCTCCTTGCTGGACTCGGTACCGGCCTCCTCCTCCGTCCTCCCTCTCCACTCGCCGCTGGCCGGCCCCTCCTCGCTCCGCCTTCCTCCTCCGTCCTTCCTCAACTGGCCGCGCCGGCCGGCCCCTCCTCGCTCCGCCTTCCTCCTCCATCCTACTCTCTTCTCCCTCCTCGAGTCGCCCTCCTTCTCCCTCCTGCTCATATGCAACATTTTGATTTAGTTGATATAATTTAGTTGACTTAGTAGGCTAATTGATTTAGTTGACTTAGAACATTTTGATTTAGTTGATTTAGTAGGCTAGTTGATTTAGTTGACTTAGAACATTTTGATTTAGTTGATTTAGTAGGCTAATTCATTTAGTTAATTTAGTTGATTTAGAACATTTTGATTTAGTTGATTTAGTAGGCTAGTTGATTTAGTTGCCTTAGAATATTTTGATTTAGTTGACTTAGTAGGTTAGTTGATTTAGTTGACTTAGAACATTTTGATTTAGTTGATTTAGTAGGCTAATTCATTTAGTTAATTTAGTTGACTTAGAACATTTTGATTTAGTTGATTTAGTAGGCTAGTTGACTTAGTTGCCTTAGAATATTTTGATTTAGTTGACTTAGTAGGTTAGTTGATTTAGTTGACTTAGAACATTTTGATTTAGTTGATTTAGTAGGCTAGTTGATTTAGTTGACTTAGGAACATTTTGATTTAGTTGATTTAGTAATCCTTTGCTCATATTGCTTTAGGAAGAATGGTGCCACCACCACCACCACTATGTCAACTGTGCAAGTCAAGATGCGCCAGCAGCCTTGCAACTGGCAAGCTGTTCGGCATCTACTTCCAGCCGAGTTTTCGTCATGCGGCGGTAAGAAATTAGATGAAATGTAATAACTATTTTATTTTTAGTGTTGGCATTACTGCATTGTGTCATTTTGCTTAGTTTACACAGATCGTCCCATGCAATGTGAGGTTGAAATTCAACAAGCTGACAGGAGACACTGTGACATTTGAGGCTCCTGGGGGGCCGTACACTATGGAGGTCGAGAAAGGACACAATATGTCGCAGATTGGAGGAGATGGATGGGCCCGTTTCGTCGCTCGCATGCATCTTACTGGTGGTGAGTTGATCAGCTTCAACTTCCGAGCAGAAAGACCCAAGATAGCTGTCATTTATCTCAACCTGGTGGAAGATGATGAAGATGACGAACATGACGAAGATGATGAAGATGATGAAGATAATGAGGACCCACTCGATGAAGATGATGAGGACCCACTTCATGAAGCCATCGTAGCTCAAAGAACAAGGCTGAGTGAGGAGGAGGTGTCCAACCTGTGGGACATAATTCCGCCACGTGCTGACTTTGTCGGGGTGCCATTCGTGACCCGCTTGACAAATACCATGGTTGATCGACATGATATGGTATGTTATACTTACAAATGCAAATTAATAGTGTGAATTACTTAGTGTACAGTCCAATGATATGGTATGTTGTGTGGAATCTAGTCGATGATATATATGTTTTAGTGTAGAGTTCGATCACATGCTTACTAATTGATATGTTTTTCTTATTCAGAAATTGGCAAAGAGCATATCTGTGAGTTATGGTATCGAGCATGATGAAGAAGGCTCAGCTGGACTACGCCTTACTGCAAGGGGCTCTGTCACAACCTATACTTACCGCGTGGACACGGACGGTCGCACACACTTAAGCTCGGTTGGGTGGAAGAAATTCCTCGATGGCAAGAATCTTCGTGTTGGACAGGCCATCCTAATTACTATCAGGAACACCAACCGCCCAGGCTTGAGGATGATGATTGTCTTCGATATCATCTAGAACTACATATGTGTGTGTGGCTATATCATCTAGAACTACATATGTGTGTGTGTGGCTATATCATCTAGCTAGAACTACATATGTGTGTGTGGCTATATCATCTAGAACTACATATGATGATCGTCGTCGATATCATCTAGAACTACACATGATGATGGCCGTTGATATGACCATGTACTGCTTGAGGATGCATGTTGGCTATGCATGAAATTGTTATCTTAGTACTCCCTTCGTTCCAAATTACTCGTCGTGGTTTGAACTAAAACCACAACGAGTAATTTGGAACGAAGGGAGTACTACCGTACCTAGTAATGGTTTATGAATTTGATATCTACTAGTAGTACCTAGTATCTAGTATCTGAAAGGAAAACTGAAAGTGAAAGGAGAACTGAAAGGGAATGGGGCAGTGGGAAAATGATGAAAGATATAGCAGTAGCGAGGGATGAAGAAATCACTACAGCTAGTTAATAGTAGCGCGTTCCCAAAAAGCGCTGCTGATATCGTTCAACAGTAGTAGCGCGGGTTGGGGCCGCGCTACTACTATGAGTTAGCTGTAGCGTCTTATTAGTAGCGCGGCCACCCACGCTGCTGCTAGCCTGAAAACCCGCGCTGCTGCTAGCCTTTTCCCTAGTAGTGAATGAGTTCATTGCAGTACCTTATGTGGTGGTTTTGTTTTCTTTCACTAACGGAGCTTATAAGATTTCCTGTTGAGTTTTGTGTTGTGAAGTTTTCAAGTTTTGGGTAAAGCTCTTATGGACTATGGAATAAGGAGTCGCAAGAGCCTACGCTTGGGGATGCCCATGGAACCCCAAGATATTCAAGAACAGCCAAAATCCTAAGCTTGGGGATGCCCCGGGAAGGCATCCCCTCTTTCGTCTTCGTTCATTGGTAACTTTACTTGGAGCTATATTTTTATATGCCACATGATATGTGTTTTGCTTGGAGCATCGTGTATTATATTAGTCTTTGCTTTTTAGTTTACCACAATCATCCTTCCTGTACACACCTTTTGGGAGAAGACTATTTGATTAAAATTTGCTAGAATACTCTATGTGCTTCACTTATATCTTTTGAGCTTGATAGTTTTTGCTCTAGTGCTTCACTTATATCTTTTAGAGCATGGTGGTGTCTTAATTTTGAATAAATTTCTAGTCTCTCATGCTTCACTTATATTATTTTGAGAGTCTTTTAGAACAGCATGGTATTTGCTTTTATCATAAAGTTGGTCCTAGAATGGTAGGCATCCAAGTTGGGTATAATAAAAACTATCATAGGAAGTGAATTGGATGCTATGATCAATTTGATACTTGATAATTGTTTTGAGATATGGAGGTAGTGATAGTAAAGTCATGCTAGTTGGGTGATTATGAATTTAAAGAATGCTTGTGTTGAAGTTAGCAAGTCCCATAGCATGCACGTATGGTTAAAGTTGTGTAACAAATTTGAAACATGAAGTGTACTTGGCTTGTGCATCCTTATGAGTGGCGGTCGGGGACGAGCGATGGTCTTTTCCTACCAATCCACCCCCTAGGAGCATGTGCGTAGTACTTGATTTTTGATGACTTCTAAATTTTTGCAATAAGTATATGAGTTCTTTTGACTAATGTTGAGTCCATGGATTATACGCACTTTTACCTTTCCGCCTTTGCTAGCCTCTTCGGTACCGTGCATTGCCCTTTCTCACCTTGAGAGTTGGTGCAAACTTCGCAGGTGCATCCAAACCCCGGGATACGATATG
The DNA here is from genome assembly GCA_963921465.1 of Triticum timopheevii. Taxonomy (NCBI): domain Eukaryota; kingdom Viridiplantae; phylum Streptophyta; class Magnoliopsida; order Poales; family Poaceae; genus Triticum; species Triticum timopheevii. Next base: position 526,833,275 of record OY997272.1, on the reverse strand, counting down.
CTCTATCACACATAAACCTCCTTATATCTTCCTCAAAACAGCCACCATACCTACCTATTATGGCATTTCCATAGACATTCTGAGATATATTGCCATGCAACTTTCCACCGTTCCATTCTTCTTCATCATGACATACTTTACTTTTGTCACATTGCCATTGCATGATCATGTAGTTGACATCGTATTTGTGGCAAAGCCACTGTCGGTGTCAAAACCGGCGGATCTCGGGTAGGGGGTCCCGAACTGTGCGTCTAGGCGGATGGTAACAGGAGATGAGGGACACGATGTTTTACCCAGGTTCGGGCCCTCTCAATGGAGGTAAAACCCTACGTCCTGCTTGATTAATATTGATGATATGGGTAGTACAAGAGTGGATCTACCACGAGATCAAGGAGGCTAAACCCTAAAGCTAGCCTATGGTATGATTGATGTAATGTATGTTGTCCTACGGACTAAAGCCCTCCGGTTTATATAGACATCGGAGGAGGCTAGGGTTACACAGAGTCGGTTACAATGGTAGGAGATCTACATATCCGTATCGCCAAGCTTGCCTTCCACGCCAAGGAAAGTCCCATCTGGACACGGGACGGAGTCTTCAATCTTGTATCTTCGTAGTCTTGGAGTCCGGCGGACGATGATAGTCCGGCTGTCCGGACACCCCCTAGTCCAGGACTCCCTCAGTAGCCCCTGAACCAGGCTTCAATGACGATAAGTCCGGCGCGCATAATGTTCGGCATTGCAAGGCGGGTTCCTCCCTTGAATAATCCAGAGAAGATCATGAACACCAGGATAGTGTCCGGCTCTGCAAAATAAATTCCACATTCCACCGTAGAGAGAATAATGCACATAAATCCAATCTGCTGACGTATTTTGCAACGTGACATCACACCGCTACCAGGCCTTTACTTGAATCGTTTTTCATTATACCACCTCAGCACGTTTAGCGAAGCGGTTTCCTTGGCACATCTTGTCGAAGCAGAGATCGTGTTCCCCTTATTCCGGGATTCTCATCAATACGGACGTGGGTAACCCAACCGCGCCATTGATATTGGCGCTTGGGAGATAAGCGAGTTTTACCAGGCTGGTGGGGGACGCATAGTCTCCGTCCGTCTATATAAGGGATAAGGATTTACCTTCTCACCTACGCCTTCTTCCTCTTTTGCTTATCCATCTCCGTGCACTCAAGCTCCAACGCCCAAGCTCGCGCATCTCGCCTCGACCTTCTCCGATCATGTCCGGAGCGGGAGGCAAATGGTTGGCCTCCACCGTTAAGGAGGAGCACATCACCAAGCTGCGCAGCGCCGGATACCTTTCCGGCGATATCGCGCATCGGCTTCCCGACGAGGGGCAGCTCATCCCTACCCTGGGCCCCATGAGAGGGTCGTCTTCCTTCCCCACTTCCTCCGCGGACTGGGCTTTCCACTCCACCCATTCGTCCGGGGGCTCATGTTTTACTACGGCCTGGATTTCCATGATCTGGCGCCGAACTTCATCCTCAACATCTCAGCGTTTATCGTCGTGTGCGAGGCCTTCCTCTGCATCCGGCCCCACTTCGGCCTGTGGCTCAAGACCTTCAACGTCAAGCCGAAGGTTGTGAAGGGCACGCAAGCGGAATGCGGAGGCGCCATGTTGGGCAAGTTGCCCAACGTCCTTTGGCTCGAAGGGGACTTCGTGGACTCCGTTAAGGGGTGGCAATCGGGGTGGTTCTACATCACCGAGCCGCGCGAGCCCACATGGGCGGCGGCCCCCGAGTTTAGATCTGGCATCCCCACGCAGCTCACCTCCTGGAAATAGAAGGGCTTGTTGTGGGGAAATCCGAAGGAGCTGAAGGGACTCCAAGCCTGCATCCAGAAGCTGGTGAGCAATAAGCTCAGGCTCGTCGACGTGGTCTAGGTCATGCTCATCTGCCGGATTCTCCCATGCCAAGAACGGGCATTTAATCTGTGGGAGTTCAATCCGAAACAGCACCGGGCGCTGAGCGGGCTCTTCGACACGACGTACGAAGGCGCCTGGAGGGTGCTGTTTAAGGGTGCCGAAGCCCCCGCATCCGCGACGGAAGATCGCGGATTTTGCTCGCAGCATCCAGCTGACGAGGTAAGTGATTCAACCCCTTTACGGGACACTTGTGGTAAATAGATTGATTCTAAGAGGGTTTCAATCTCTCCTTTCCTTTGGCAGGAATGGATGGAGAAGGCCGAGCAGCTCATCTGTCCGGCTCCCATGCCAGAAGATCCAGTGGACGCCCGTCTAGCGGGGCTGCTGGTTCCGGCACCGCACGTGGTGCCGGAGAAGAAGGCCAAGAAGGTGGCCACGGGGACTCGAAAGAGTTCCCGTAATCAGGCGTCCGATGACGAGGCGGACTCCTCCCCCGAAGACGAGGAGGAGGAAGAAGACTCTCTCCCGGAGGAGGGAGAGAAGAAGAGGAAGGCTTCCCCAATAGGGGAGGCCGAAGGGTCCAAGAGGGGGAGAACTATTCCCCCGGACAGTTTCGCCAACACCATCGTTGGCGAGGAGGAGTGGCCTTCAAGGGCCAGGCGTCCGGCGAGATCGTAAGTATCCGGATCCCCGATACGCAATTTCTTTCTTGTCACTCACTGTCCTACTAATGCCGCATTCTGTCCGTAGTCCGGCCGATGATTATCTCCCCGCTTCATCGAGCGGGTCATTGGCCCCGTCGGATGTGGATTCACTTCCGACGGCCTCTACCCCCCGCACCGACAAGGACGCCGAGGTGGGATCCCAGAGAGGGACCCATCAGAAGGAGGCTCCGGAGGCACCGCCAGGCAGCCTCCCGGACTTTGCGCTGGACTCTACGTCGGAACCCGCAGTGGTTCCAGAGTCCGGCAGGCGGCCCCTTCGAAAGAAGGGCAAGACTGTGACACCGGCGGCCTCCGTCCAACCGGAGGCGCCGGACAACTTGTTGGAGGCGCTTAAAGGCGCTTCCATCGAGGAAGAACACCGCACTATCATGAGTGCGGTGATTCAGAAGGTTCAGCTTGCCAAGAGCGGGCTAACCGAAGCCTGCAGCAGCCTTCTAACAGGCTTTGAGGTAAGAAGTTATAATTATGTAGTGTAATACCGCATAGACAGTAGCCCCTGATGCTCGGTTCGGTGTTCGGAAAGAAAAGCTGGACTAAGGATCTAAGAAGATATACGCAGGGTTGCTTAAAATATGTCAATATGGGTTTGCAGGCTGCGCTGCTGACCTCTGCCGCATTGACTGCGGAGGTCAATGCATTGAAGCAGGATCTCGAGCGGTCCGAGCAAGAGCTCGGCCATGCCAAAAAGCAGCTCGAGGACAAAGAAGGTGAGTAACACCACTTTGAATAGTTACCTTACAGAAAAGGATTTAGGTTGCAATAAAATTAACAAGGATAATATGAGTATTGCAGGGGCCACGAACGAGGTGGCAGCCCTTAAGGAGGCTGTGTCCGCTGCCGAACGCAGTGCGGCCACGGAATGGGCAGAGCGAGAAAAGCAAGAGGCACAGGTGGCGGAAGTACGACAAGAGCTCCGGGCTCTCATGGAGAAGCATGAGAGCTTGGAGCGTGACTCCAAGACTCGAGAGTCCGAGCTTGCCTCGGCTCTCGAAAGTGCCAAGTCCGCCAAGGCCGAGGCCCGTAAGGCCCTTCAGGAGATTGAGGATTTAAAGAAGATAGCGGCGGGTAAGGCATTTTTCATGCAAAGCAAGCATGTTAATGTAAACTACCTGACACTTACCCGCATTCAGAGCTCTCCAGGGGCGTTTGCAGATCTGCCGCGCAGTGTGTCCGATGCCGCCGCATTCTACCGTGGCGAGGAGGGGAGCTCAACGGAGAAGGTCTTCTGGTCTCAGTATACTGAGGCCAGCCATCCGGTGCCCCCAAGCGACCAGTTGAAGCAGCTGGTCGAACTCCACAAGGTAGCTGAGGAGGCCATGAAGGGCCTTATAGTCCGGCTGTGGCCTGGACAGGCCATGCCTGGGAGCTACTTCGACCTCGTGCGGCGGCTGGTGGATGCGTGCCCCTGGGTGGAGGTCATCAAGCGCTCTGCCTGTATTGAAGGTGCTCGTCGGGCCCTTGCCCGCACAAAGGTGCACTGGGGCAGGTTGGATGCGGGGAAGCTTCTCACGGACCCACCGCCACCGGGCAAGGAGTATCGCACGCCCGAAATGTATTATAAAACTGTCCTAAAGGGAGCCCGCGATATTGCGGATGAGTGCCCCAGAGATGTAATTTTTGAGTAAACTCGCTATCTGTTATCCTGTGTGCTGAAAACTTTGTTCATGTGCGCATTAAGCAATGCTTGTTTAATTTAAAATATTACCTTCTGTGTGGCCGTTTATAAAATCTGAGAGATGTCAAGTCGTTGGCTTCAGCCCCCGAGCCACGAGTGCTGGGGTGTTCGGGATAAACTTGAGCACTCTTTTTCCCATTTTTGGGTCCATCTAGGGAGGCGCTCAACACAACGAACAAGGCAACCGGACTTATAATGCTTGAACACTCTCACTTAGCCATAGAATTCTATAATTTTAAATTTCGGCGAAGCCCCTGGTATTCGGAAGACCAAATCCGGGGCGCTATCCACGCCTTCGTCGGACATTGTCCGGAACTTCGCTCGAAGCGGCATGAGTCTTTAAGGACCCGAAAAAACCTCTCGAACAGCGACCAGTCTCTCGCCTTATCATGCCGGTCAGTTTTAGCTTTCTCCACTGAGGCGCTCGCCCGGCTCAACCGGGGCGCAATCGCAGTGGTTCTCCCAGTGCCACCTTAGCCGACAGAACGGAACGTAAGGCACCAAAACGTGGGAGCCGGGCAAACCCAACTATTGACCCAAGACATGATTCGGAGCCGATTCATATAATGCTATAAGTTCGGGGTGCCGCACTTATGAAAGTGTTCGGACTTATCACAGCATGATGTGGGGAACATAAGCCCCTGGTGTATTAGGCCGTACCAAAATATACGGGTGCAAGATGTCATGTAATGAACATATAAAAAGTGATGTAATTGCAGTCGAAAAGTGCTGCATTATTTATTAAAGGAAGTCTGCTATGAGTGCGGACTGATACAAATAGTGCGGTAAGCAAGGGATTTGGACTAATTAAACAGGTCCCCCTCCAGGGATGAGCTGCGCACTTGGTGTATATAATCGAATTTAATGCTCGTAATTGAGACCACCTGAGTATTCGTCGCAGCCTTCTTTCTTCCCTGGCTATTGCATCGTGAGTTCGGCAGGTTCACCACCGGACAGGGCCTCTGGTTTAACGGAGTCCTGTGTATACAAAGAAAGAAAATAATAATAATAAGAAAAGAAGGGGGGCACACTTGCGAGCCCCTGGTGTGGTCGAGCCTCACTCTGGTTCCATTGTGGCCGTGCCCCTTCCCCTACGCCCATGGTATTTCCAAAGCGTAATGATGTACGCGGAGAGTTGTCCTTGCAATCATGTGATGGCGAGGGTTAGGGCCGCATTGCTACGCATGCTCTGATTGTGCCAGGTTGTCTTGGTTGGTGTTGCTTCGGGCGCGTTTTGCTGTATCCGGCCGTTTGACGGCCGGACTCGAGAATTGCCTTAAAAGGCTGCTCTGTACTTCTGCCGCGAGAGCCGCTGTATGTTCCTCCGTTCGGAGGGAGCGTTCCGTATTTCCGTTGACCGTGATGACTCCACGAGGGCCTGGCATCTTGAGCTTGAGGTATGCATAATGCGGCACCGCGTTGAACTTTGCGAACGCGGTTCGTCCGAGCAGAGCGTGATAGCCGCTGCGAAACGGGACTATGTCGAAGATTAACTCCTCGCTCCGAAAATTGTCCGGGGATCCGAAGACCACTTCCAGTGTGACTGAGCCTGTACAGTTGGCTTCCACACCTGGTATAACACCTTTAAAGGTTGTCTTTGTAGGTTTAATCCTTGAGGGGTCTATGCCCATCTTGCGCACTGTACCCTGATAAAGCAGGTTCAGGCTACTACCACCGTCCATCAGGACTCTCGTGAGGTGAAATCCATCGACGATTGGGTCTAAAACCAATGCGGCGAATCCGCCATGGCGTATGCTGGTCGGATGGTATCTTGGATCGAAAGTGATCGGACAAGAGGACCTTGGATTGAACTTCGGGGCGACTAGCTCCATCGCGTAGACGTCCCTTAGTGCGCGCTTCCTCTCCCTTTTGGGTATATGGGTTGCGTAAATCATGTTCACCGTCCGCACTTGTGGGGGGAAACCCTTCTGTCCTCTAATATTCGGCGGTCGGGTCTCTTCCTCGTCGTCACTATTTAGCCCCTTGTCATTGTTTTCGGCAATTAACTTACCTACCTGCTTGAACACCCAGCAATCTCTGTTGGTGTGATTAGCTGGCTTTTCAGGGGTGCCATGTATCTGGCATAAGCGATCGAGTATTCGGTCCAAATTGGACGGACCCGGAGTGGTTCTTTTGAATGGCTTCTTCCGTTGACCGGGTTTAGAGCCTCGGAATCCGGTGTTGACTGTCGTATCCTCCTTGTCGTCGCCGTTAATGCGGCGCTTGTTTTTGTTTCGACGTGACCTGCTGTTGTTGTCCTTAGTATCCGGACTGCCAGAATTTTTATGGAGGTTGTTGCTGCGAGCTAGCCAGCTATCCTCTCCCGCGCAAAAGCGGGTCATTAGTGATGTGAGGGCTGCCATGGATTTCGGCTTTTCCTGTCCCAAGTGCCGGGCTAGCCACTCATCACGGATGTTGTGTTTGAAGGCTGCAAGGGCCTCTGCATCCGGACAGTCGACGATTTGGTTTTTCTTTGTCAAGAACCGTGTCCAGAATTGTCTGGCCGATTCGTCTGGCTGCTGAATTATGTGGCTTAGGTCATCGGCGTCTGGTGGCCGCACGTATGTGCCCTGGAAGTTATCGAGGAATGCGGCTTCCAGGTCTTCCCAACACCCAATTGACTCTGTGGGCAAGCTATTAAGCCAATGCCGAGCTGGTCCTTTAAGCTTGAGTGGGAGATACTTGATGGCATGGAGATCGTCGCCGCGGGCCATTTGGATGTGAAGAAGATAATCTTTGATCCAAACCGCGGGGTCTGTTGTGCCATCATAGGATTCGATGTTTACGGGTTTAAACCCTTCAGGGATTTGATGATCCATTACTTCGTTAGTGAAGCATAGCGGGTGTGCGGCGCCTCTGTATTGAGCAATATCACGACGCAGCTCGAGAGAGCATTGTCTGCTGTGTTCGGCCCGGCCGGGGTTATTGTATCCGGCACGACGGTATTCGTCATGGGTCGTGGGGCGCCCACGTGATCCGTAGATGGATCTGGATTGCCTTGCTTTGTCCTCCAATATATCTCGCAAGTCCGGCGCGTTCCCTCTTGGCTTCGTACTTTTGGAGCGATGCCGGGGTACGGTCTTGGTTGGGGGCCTGGATGCCTCTCTGTCACGACCACAGGGTGGTCGGTCAGCCGTATCGTGCGCTAGTGATGGAGGTATGTGTGCTTCCTCCTCTAATCGGGGGAGCAGCTTGCATCTTGAGTAACTTTTGGAGGGGCGTTCGAGTTTATACTCTTCGGCCGCGAGGACCTCGGTCCATCGATCGGCCAGCAGATCCTGATCAGCTTGAAGCTGCTGCTGCTTTTTCTTTAGGCTATTTGCCGTGGCGATAAGCCTGCGTTTGAAACACTCTTGTTCGACGGGATCCTCGGGCATGACGAATTCGTCGTCGTTGAGGCTTGCCTCGTCTTCAGAGGGAGGTGTATAGTTATAATCCTCAACCTCTTCGTCTGCCGCCCTCTTGTGAGGGCTTGCTTCTGCATCCTCCTGCGCTGAGTCTTGCTAGAGGGGATTACCTTCGGCACTCTCTGGGGTATTATTATCTCCTGTGCCGGAATCTCCATTCTTGCTGTGGCGGGATTTAGAGTGGCGCCGCTGACGTCGGCGCTTGGGCTGTTTCTTTAAAGAATCTGCCTCCGCTGCTTCTTCGCCGTCCCCGTCTTTTGGGGTGTCCACCATGTATATGTCGTATGACGAGGTGGTCTTCCAGTGCCTTGTAGGCGCTGGTTCCTGTTCATCTCCGGCGTCGTCGTCCATAGCATCGATGTCTTCAGAGTCGTAGTCTAGCATGTCGGTTAGATCGTCGACAATGGCTACAAAGTGGGTGGTGGGTGGGTTCCGAATTTCTTCGTCGTCCGTATCCCAACCATCCTGGCCATAGTCCGGCCAGGACTCTCCGGATAGCGAGAGATGCTTTAGCGAATTTAGGATGTCGCCAAAGGGCGAGTGTTGGAAGATGTCCGTGGCGGTGAATTCCATAACCGGCGCCCAATCAGATTCGATTGGCAGGGGCGCGGGAGGTCCGGAGTCCGGTACCTCGGAGTCACGAGCTTCGCGAGGGACAAGGGTAGTGTTCGGCTCCATCGCCGTGGAAGTTGAAGCCCCAAGGCGGTGTCCATCCACCGGTCCTCGATCTGGGCGATCGGCTCCGGACTAAGGGCCGAAGCGGATTCGTATGCGGCCACCAAGGCACTGTTCGGCGGCAGAGCTAGATCATGCCCATCGCAACAGTGCGGCGCGCTTGGCTTTGGCTCGAGCCCATCGAAGATCAAGTCCCCGCGGACGTCGGCTGTGAAGTTTAGGCTTCCGAATCTGACCTGATGGCCAGGGGCGTAGCTTTCGATCTGCTCCAGATGGCCAAGTGAATTAGCCCGCAGTGCGAAGCCGCCGAATACGAAGATCTGTCCGGGGAGAAAAGTCTCACCCCGGACAGCGTTGTTGATTGAAGATGCCATCGAGCCTATCGGTGACGACACAGAGGAACTCTCAATGAAAGCACCAATGTCGGTGTCAAAACCGGCGGATCTCGGGTAGGGGGTCCCGAACTGTGCGTGTAGGCGGATGGTAACAGGAGACGAGGGACACGATGTTTTACCCAGGTTCGGGCCCTCTCGATGGAGGTAAAACCCTACGTCCTGCTTGATTAATATTGATGATATGGGTAGTACAAGAGTGGATCTACCACGAGATCAAGGAGGCTAAACCCTAAAGCTAGCCTATGGTATGATTGATGTAATGTATGTTGTCCTACGGACTAAAGCCCTCCGGTTTATATAGACACCGGAGGAGGCTAGGGTTACACAGAGTTGGTTACAATGGTAGGAGATCTACATATCCGTATCGCCAAGCTTGCCTTCCACGCCAAGGAAAGTCCCATCCGGACACGGGACGGAGTCTTCAATCTTGTATCTTCGTAGTCTTGGAGTCCGGCGGACGATGATAGTCCGGCTGTCCGGACACCCCCTAGTCCAGGACTCCCTCAGCCACCAAGCATTATTTTTCATACATGTCACTCTTGATTCATTGCACCATCCCTGTACACCACCGGAGGCATTCATATAGAGTCATATCTTGTTCTAATTTCGAGTTGTAATTTTTATGTTGTAATTAATAAAAGTGTGATGATCATCATTATTAGAACATTGCCCAAAAGAAAAAAAGGAAAAAAAAGAAGAAAGGTCAAAAAGAAAAAAAGGAAGGCCCAAAAAAAAGAAAAAGAAGAAGAAGAAGAAATAAAAAAATAAAAAAAATAAAAAGGGCAATGTTACTATCTCTTTTTCCACACTTGTGCTTCAAAGTAGCACCTTGTTCTTCATGTAGTGAGTCTCATATATTGTGCTTCAAAGTAGCACCATGTTTTTCATAATGAGTCTCATAAGTTGTCTTTTTCATACTAGTGGGTAGTTTTCATTATAGAACTTGGCTTGTATATTCCTACGATGGGCTTCCTCAAATGCCCTAGGTCTTCGTGAGCAAGCAAGTTAGATGCACACCCACTAGTTTCCTTTTGTTGAGCATTCATTTATAGCTCTAGTGCATCCGTTGCATGGCAATCCCTACTCCTCATGTTGACATCAATCGATGGGCATCTCCATAGCCCGTTGATTATCCTCGTCAATGTGAGACTTTCTCTCTTTTTTGTCTTCTCCACACAATCCCCATCATCATATTCTCTTCCACCCATAGTGCTATATCCATGGCTCACGCTCATGTATTGCACGAAGGTTGAAAAAGTTTGAGATTATTTAAGTATGAAACAATTGTTTGGCTTGTCATCGGGGGTATAGAAGTTGGGAACATCTTTGTGTGACAAAAATGAAGCATAGCCTAACCATATGATTTTGTAGGGATGAACTTTCTTTTGCCATGCTATTTTGAGAAGACATGATTACTTTGATTAGTATGCTTGAAGTGTTACAATTTCTTTTATCAATATGAACTTTTATTTTGTATTCATTTGGATCTGAACATTCATGCCACAATAAAGAAAATTACATTATGAATTATGCTAGGTAGCATTCTGATACGTCCATTTTGCATCATGCTTTTATGACAATATTTATAGCATTATGGGCTGTTATTTCACGTTATGTCACAATACTTATGGCTATTCTCTCTTATTTTAAAAGGTTTACATGAAGAGGGAGAATGCCGGCAGCTGGAATTCTGGGCTGGAAAAGGAGCAAATATTGAAGGCCTATTCTGCGCAACTCCAAAAGTCCTGAAACTCCACGGAACACCTTAAAATAAATGAAGAAAAATCGTCGCCAAAGATGAAGGCCAGGGGGCCCACACCCTGCTCACGAGGGTGGGGGGCGCGCCCCCTACCTCGTGGGCCCCCTAGCAGCTCTCCGACGTCCATCTATTCCCATATGAAGTCTTTCGATGAGAAAAAAATAGAAGAGAACCTTTTGGGACGAGACTCCGCCACCATGAGGCGGAACCTTGGCGGAACCAATCTAGGGCTCCGGCAGAGCTGTTCTGCCGGGGAAACTCCCCCCCCCCCCCCCCGAGGGGGAAATCATCACCATCGTCATCACCAACGCTCCTCTCATCGGGAGAGGGCAATCTCCATCAACATCTTCACCAACACCATCTCATCTCCAAACCCTAGTTCATCTCTTGTATCCAATTCTTGCCTCCAAGTCCGGGATTGGTGCTAGTAGGTTGCTAGTAGTGTTGATTACTCCTTGTAGTTGATGCTAGTTGGTTTATTTGGTGGAAGATCATATGTTCACATCCTATATGCACATTATTACCCCTCTGATTATGAACATGAATATGCTTTGTGAGTAGTTACGTTTGTTCCTGAGGACAAGGGAGAAGTCTTGCTATTAGTAGTCATGTGAATTTGGTATTCGTTTGATATTTTGATAAGATGTATGTTGTCTAACCTCTAGTGGTGTTATGTGAACGTCGACTACATAACACTTCACCATTATTTGGGCCTAGAGGAAGGCATTGGGAAGTAATAAGTAGATGATGGGTTGCTAGAGTGACAGAAGCTTAAACCCTAGTTTATGCGTTGCTTCGTAAGGGGCTGATTTGGATCCATATGTTTCATGCTATGGTTAGGTTTACCTTAATACTTTTGTTGTAGTTGCGGATGCTTGCAATAGAGGTTAATCATAAGTGGGATGCTTGTCCAAGTAAGGGCAGTACCCAAGCACCGGTTCACCCACATATCAAATTATCAAAGTACCGAACGCGAATCATATGAGCATGATGAAAACTAGCTTGACGATATTCCCATGTGTCCTCGGGAGCGCTTTTCCTATTATAAGAGTTTGTCCAGGCTTGTCCTTTGCTACAAAAAGGATTGGGCCACCTTGCTGCACTTTATTTACTTTTGTTGCTTGTTGCTCGTTACCATTTACCTTATCACAAAACTATCTGTTACCACTTATTTCAGTACTTGCAGAGAATACCTTGCTGAAAACCGCTTATCATTTCCTTCTGCTCGTCGTTGGGTTCGGCACTCTTACTTATCGAATGGACTACGATAGATCCCCTATACTTGTGGGTCATCAAGACTCTTTTCTGGCGCCATTGCCGGGGAGTGAAGCGCCTTTGGTAGGTGGAATTTGGTAAGGAAAATTTTATTTAGTGTGCTAAAATTTTCTGTCACTTGTTACTATGGAAAGTAATTGTTTGAGGGGCTTGTTCGGGGTATCTTCACCCTGTCCGGTTGAGCCAAGAGTTGCTCCTCAACCTACTGAACCTACTAAATCTATTGAAAATGAAATTGCTTTTCAGATTCCTTCGGGTATGATGGAAAAACTGCTAGCTAACACTTTCGTAGGAGATGGAACAAAGCATCTTGACGAACATCTATGCTTTGTGGATGATATTTGTGGACTATTTAAGCTTGCAGGTATACCCGATGATGTTGTTAAGAGGAAGGCTTTCCCTTTATATTTGGAGGGAGACACATTGACATGGTATAGGCTATGTGATGATACGAGATCATGGAACTATAAAAGATTGAAATTGGAATTTCATCAAAAGTATTACCCTATGCATCTTGTTCATCGTGATCGCAATTATATATATAATTTTTGGCCTCGCGAAGGAGAAAGCATCGCTCAAGCTTGGGGGAGGCTTAAAGCAATGTTATATTCATGCCCCAATCATGAGCTCTCAATATTGACAATTCTCCAGAATTTTTATGCTCGGCTTTCTGATAATAATCGCACCATGCTCGACACTTCTTGTGCTGGCTCTTTTATGATGAAGTTTATTGAATTTGGATGGAATTTATCGGATATAATTAAACACAACTCTGAAGATTGGGACCTCGACGAAGGTAAGGAGTCAGGTATGAAACCTAAGTTTGATTGTGTTAAATCTTTGATGGATACCGACATTTTCCGTAAGTTTAGCACTAAATATGGACTTGACTCTAAGATAGTAGCTTCTTTCTATGAATCTTTTGCTACTTATGTTGATCTCCCCAAGGAGAAGTGGTTTAAATATCATCCTCCCATAGAAGTAAAAGTAGCTGCACCTATTAAAGTTGAAGAAAAGATTGTCACTTATAGTGATCCTATTGTTCCTACTTCTTATGTTGAGAGACCCCCTTTCCCTGTTAGAATGAAGGATCATGCCAAAGCTTCAGCTGTTGTTCGTAAAAGCAATACTAGGACTTATACACCTCTTGAGCAAGTCAAAGTAGAACCCAATATTGCTATTGTTAAAGATCTCTTGTCTGATAATATTGATGGGCATGTTATTCAATTCACTAGTGAAACTGCTAGAATTGCTAAATCCTGTTACAGAGATAAACATAGACCTGTGGTAGGCGTGCCTGTTATTTCTGTTAAAATAGGAGATCATTGTTATCATGGCTTATGTGATATGGGTGCTAGTGCTAGTGTTATACCCATTGGCTTATACAAAAAAATTATGCATGAGATTGCACCTGTTGAGTTAGAAGAAATTGATGTTACAATTAAACTTGCCAATAGAGATACTATATCTCCAATGGGAATTGTTAGAGATGTTGAAGTCTTGTGTGGGAAAACCAAATATCCCGCTGATTTTCTTGTTCTTGGTTCTCCACAAGATAGCTTTTGTCCCATTATATTTGGTAGACCCTTCTTGCGTACTGTTAATGCTACGATAGATTGCGAAAAGAATGTTGTTACTGTTGGCTTGGATGATATGGTTCATGAGTTTAATTTCTCTAAATTTAGTAAACAACATCGTGAGGAAGAATTGCCTAGTAAGGGTGAAATTATTGGTCTTGCTTCTATTGCTGTACCTCCTAGTGATCCTTTAGAACACTATTTGCTAGACCATGAAAATGATATGTTCATAAATGAAAGAAGGGAAATAGATGAAGTATTCTTTAAACAGGAACCTATTCTGCAGCACAATTTGCCTATTGAAATCCTAGGGGATCCTCCTCCACCCAAGGGTGATCCCGTGTTTGAGCTTAAACCGTTGCCTGATAATCTTAAATATGCTTATCTTGATGAAAAGAAAATATGTCCTGTCATTATTAGCGCTAACCTTTCAGAGCATGAAGAAGAAAGATTATTGAAAACTCTAAAGAAGCATCGTGCCGCTATTGGATATACTCTGGATGATCTTAAGGGCATCAGTCCCACTCTATGTCCCACTCTATGTCAACATAAAATAAATTTGGAAGCGGATGCCAAACCGGTTCGTGATCCTCAACGACGTTTGAATCCTAAAATGAAAGAAGTGGTAAGAAAAGAAATACTCAAGCTTCTGGAGGCAGGTATAATTTATCCCGTTGCTGATAGTCAGTGGGTAAGTCCTGTCCATTGTGTCCCTAAGAAGGGAGGTATTACTGTTGTCCCTAATGATAAAGATGAATTGATCCTGCAAAGAATTATCACAGGTTATAGGATGGTAGTTGATTTCCGCAAATTAAATAAGGCTGCTAAGAAAGATCATTACCCCTTACCTTTTATTGATCAAATGCTAGAAAGATTATGCAAACATACACATTATTGCTTTCTAGATGGTTATTCTGGTTTTTCTCAAATACCTGTGTCGGCTAAAGATCAATCAAAGACTACTTTTACATGCCCTTTTGGTACTTTTGCTTATAGGCGTATGCCTTTTGGTTTATGTAATGCACCTGCTACCTTTCAAAGATGCATGATGGCTATATTCTCTGACTTCTGCGAGAAAATTTGTGAGGTTTTCATGGACGACTTTTCCGTCTATGGTTCCTCTTTTGATGATTGCTTGAGCAATCTTGCTCGAGTTTTGTAGAGACGTGAAGAAACTAATCTTGTCTTGAATTGGGAAAAGTGCCACTTTATGGTGAATGAAGGTATTGTCTTGGGGCATAAAGTTTCTGAAAGAGGTGAAGTTGATAAAGCCAAGGTTGATGCTATTGAAAAGATGCCATGTCCCAAGGACATCAAAGGTATAAGAAGTTTCCTTGGTCACGCCGGATTTTATAGGAGGTTCATCAAGGACTTCTCAAAAATCTCTCGGCCTCTGACTAATTTATTACAAAAAGATGTACCATTTGTCTTTGATGATGATTGTGTAGAAGCATTTGAAATACTTAAGAAAGCATTAGTCTCTGCACCTGTTGTTCAGCCACCTGATTGGAATTTACCCTTTGAAATTATGTGTGATGCTAGTGATTATGCTGTAGGTGTTGTTCTAGGGCAAAGAGTTGATAAGAAATTGAATATTATCAATTATGCTAGTAAGACTCTAGACAATGCTCAAAGAAATTATGCTACTACCAAAAAGGAACTTTTAGCGGTTGTATTTGCTTGTGATAAATTCAGACCCTATATTGTTGATTCTAGAGTAACTATTCATACAGATCATGCTGCTATTAAATATCTTATGGAAAAGAAAGATGCAAAACCTAGACTCATTAGATGGGTTCTCTTGCTTCAAGAATTTGATTTACATATTGTTGATAGAAAAGGAGCTGAGAACCCCGTTGCAGACAACTTGTCTAGGCTAGAGAATGTTCTTGATGACCCACTACCTATTGATGATAGCTTTCCTGATGAGCAATTGAATGTCATAAGTACTTCTCGTAGCACTCCATGGTATGCTGATTATGCTAATTATATTTTTTCTAAATTTATACCGCCTAGCTTCACATACCAACAAAAGAAAAAGGTTTTCTATGACTTGCGATATTACTTTTGGGATGACCCACATCTTTGTAAAGAAGGAGTAGGTAGTGTTATTAGACGTTGTGTACCTGAGCATGAACAGGAACAGATCCTACGCAAGTGTCACTCCGAGGCTTATGGAGGACACCACGCTGGAGATAGAACTGCACATAAGGTATTGCAATCCGGCTTTTATTGTCCTACTCTCTTCAAGGATGCCTGCAAGTTTGTTTTATCTTGCGATGAATGTCAAAGAATTGGTAATATCAGTAGACGTCAAGAAATGCCTATGAATTATTCACTTTTTATTGAGCCATTTGATGTTTGGGGCTTTGATTATATGGGACCTTTTCCTGCCTCTAATGGTTACACTCATATTTTAGTTGTTGTTGATTACGTTACTAAGTGGGTAGAAGCTATTCCAACTAGTAGTGCTGATCATAACACTTCTATTAAAATGCTTAAGGAAGTTATTTGTTCGAGGTTTGGGGTCCCTAGATACTTAATGACTGATGGTGGTTCACACTTTATTCATGGTGCTTTTTGTAAGATGCTTGCTAAATATGACCTTAATCATAGAATTGCATCTCCATATCATCCGCAGTCTAGTGGTCAGGTAGAATTGAGCAATAGAGAGCTCAAATTAATTTTGCAAAAGTCTGTCAATAGGTCTAGAAAGAATTGGTACAAGAAACTGAATGATGCATTATGGGCCTATAGAACAGCGTACAAAAATCCTATGGGTATGTCTCCGTATAAAATGGTTTATGGAAAGGCATGTCACTTACCTCTCGAACTAGAACATAAGGCATATTGGGCTATTAAAGAGCTCAACTATGACTTCAAACTTGCCGGTGAGAAGAGATTATTTGATATTAGCTCACTTGATGGATAGAGAATCCAAGCTTATGAAAATGCCAAGTTGTTTAAAGAAAAAGTTAAAAGGTGGCATGACCAAAGGATACAAAAGCGTGAGTTTAATGTAGGTGATTATGTATTGCTATACAACTCTCGTTTAAGATTTCTTGCAGGAAAACTTCTCTCCAAATGGGAAGGTCTCTACGTTATCGAGGAGGTCTATCGTTCCAGTGCCATAAAAATCAACAACTTCGCAGGCACAAATCCGAAGGTGGTAAACGGTCAAAGGATCAAACACTATATTTCAGGTAATCCTATAAATGTTGAAACTAATACTGTTGAAACCGTAACCCCGGAGGAATACATAAGGGACACTTTCCAGAATGTTCCAGACTCCAAAAAGGAATAGGTATGTGGTACGGTAAGTAAACCGACTCCAAAACAATTTTTAAGGCAATATTTCTCCGTTTTGGAATATTTAGAAAAATAGAAAAATAAGTAGCAGTCCGGGGAGGACACGAGGCCTCCACGAGGGTGGAGGGAGCACCCCACCCCCCTGGGCGCGCCCCCTACCTCGTGAGCACCTCGTGTGCCCTCCGGAATCCGTTTCCTTTGCACGATACGTATTTTGGTCGGTAAAAATTCATTATAGATACTCCTGAAGGTTTTGACTCTCGTATCACGCAAATCTCCCCTGTTCTTGTTTCGAGCTGTTTTTCTGATAGGTCTAGAGCACCATGACTTCTCCCTCCTCCAACAACAAAGACAAGGATGCTTGGCTATTGAAGATAGAGTTGAAAAGAGAAGAACTAGAAGTAATCAACAAGGATGAAGGGATCAAGAAGACCATGGAGGTTCAAGCTCCGGTGGTGAAAGAAGAAGACATCCCTCAACCTTTCCCTAACCTTTTTACTCCAACAGAGCTTGAAGCCTTCAAGATGATTGAGTTAGCCTGCATACAAAACAAGTATCTCACACAGGAGAATATTTTGTTGAAGGATCATATTGCTGGGCTTAAGGGCATTATCCGCAAATTGGAGGAGCTTTTACGCTCGATGTGCGATTATCCACCTTCTTCATCACCACCTCCATCACCTCCGAGGACATAATCACCTGGGTATGGGCACTCCCCTTGGCAACTGCCAAGCTTGGGGGAGGTGCCCTGGTATCGTATCACCATCACAACTCCTATCTTTACCGTTTTTCTTAGTTCGATCCTTTTAGTAGTATCTTGATTTAGTAGAATAAAGTCATGGCATGATCTAGATTTGAGTTTTGCTTTATGATCCTTCTTTACAATCGAGTCCGTGAGCTTTATAATAAAGATTAGTGTTGAGTCAAGGGCTTGAGTATTTTGCCATGATCTTGGGTGATTAGAAGAAAAAGAATAAAAGGAATCAGAGAGTTCATATTGATCTTAGTGAAAGTAATGACTCCACATAGAAAGAGTATGATGATTAAAAGTTGTTGGGAGTTAGCAAATATAGCTTTGGTCATCGTTGCAATTAATAGGAAGTAATAAGGAAAGAGAGGTTTCACATACAGATATATTATCATTGACATCTTTTATGATTGGGAGCACTCATTAAAATATGACATGCTAAAGAGTTGAGGTTGGACAAGGAAGACAACATAATGAGTTATGTTTTATTACATCTGAGATAAAGTATGTTGTCATGGTTCCTCTACCGTGTTGAGTTTGCCTTTCCCCCTCATGCTAGCCAATTCTCAGCACTAAGTAGAAATACTACTTGTGCTTCCAAATACCCTTAAACCAGTTTTGCCATGAGAGTCCACCATATCTACCTATGGATTGAGTAAGATCCTTCAAGTAAGTTGTCAATGGTGCAAGCAATAAAAAATTGCTCTCTAAATATGCACGACTTATTAGTGCAGAGAAATAAGCTTTGTACGAACTTGTTGTGGACGCAATAAAAGCGACATACTGCATAATAAAGGTTCACATGCAAGGGGCAATATAAAGTGACGTTCTTTTGCATTAAGATTTTGTGCATCAACCCTAAACGTGCATGACAACCACTGCTTCCCTCTGCGAAGGGCCTATCTTTTATTATTATCCTCTACCTTATGCAAGAGTCACGGTGATCTTCACCTTTCCATTCTTATTTTATCCTTTGGCAAGCTCAGCATGTTGGAAACAACATGATATATATATCTAATTGGATGTGGGGGAGCGTGAATTATTATTGTTGACATTACCCTTGAGGTAAAAGGTTGTGGGGCAAAAACTATAAGCCCCTATCTTTCTCTGTGTCCGATTAAAACTCCGTAACCACAAGTATCGCGTGAGTGTTAGCAATTATGAAGGACTAAGTGATAGTTGAGTATGTGGACTTGCTTTCAAGCTCTGACATAGACTCTTTCCGATGTTATGATAAATTGCAATTGCTTCAATGACTGAGGGTATAAATTTTGTTGGTGCTCAATAAGTTTTCTGATTCATACTTTGCCTTTGTGAAAAGATCATCACTTGAACATGAGTAACCATATGACAAAATCTATTTATGTTGTTGTTATGAAATAATCATGATGCCTTCATGTCCTTATTTTATTTTTATCGACGCCTCTACCTTTAAACATGAGGACATATTTATCGTTATCGGCTTTTCGCTTGAGAACAAGCGAGGTCTAAGCTTGGGGGAGTTGATACGTCCATTTTGCATCATGCTTTTATGACAACATTTATTGCATTATGGGCTGTTATTTCACGTTATGTCACAATACTTATGGCTATTCTCTCTTATTTTACAAGGTTTACATGAAGAGGGAGAATGCCGCAGCTGGAATTCTGGGCTGGAAAAGGAGCAAATATTGAAGGCCTATTCTGCGCAACTCCAAAAGTCCTGAAACTCCACGGAACACCTTAAAATAAATAAAGAAAAATCATCACCAAAGATGAAGGCCAGGGGGCCCACACCCTGCTCACGAGGGTGGGGGGCGCGCCCTTCCCCTGGGCGCGCCCCCCTACCTTGTGGGCCCCCTGGTGGCTCTCCGACGTCCATCTTCTCCCATATGAAGTCTTTCGATGAGAAAAAAAAAGAAGAGAACCTTTTGGGACGAGACTCCGCCGCCACGACGCAGAACCTTGGCGGAACCAATCTAGGGCTCCGGCAGAGCTGTTCTGCCGGGGAAACTCCCCCCCCCCCGAGGGGGAAATCATCACCATCGTCATCACCAACGCTCCTCTCATCGGGAGAGGGCAATCTCCATCAACATCTTCACCAGCACCATCTCATCTCCAAACCCTAGTTCATCTCTTGTATCCAATTCTTGCCTCCAAGTCCGGGATTGGTGCTAGTAGGTTGCTAGTAGTGTTGATTACTCCTTGTAGTTGATGCTAGTTGGTTTATTTGGTGGAAGATCATATGTTCAGATCCTATATGCACATTATTACCCCTCTGATTATGAACATGAATATGCTTTGTGAGTAGTTACGTTTTCTCCTGAGGACAAGGGAGAAGTCTTGCTATTAGTAGTCATGTGAATTTGGTATTCGTTTGATATTTTGATAAGATGTATGTTGTCTAACCTCTGGTGGTGTTATGTGAACATCGACTACATAACACTTCACCATTATTTGGGCCTAGAGGAAGGCATTGGGAAGTTATAAGTAGATGATGGGTTGCTAGAGTGACAGAAGCTTAAACCCTAGTTTATGCATTGCTTTGTAAGGGGCTGATTTGGATCCATATGTTTCATGCTATGGTTAGGTTTACCTTAATACTTTTGTTGTAGTTGTGGATGCTTGCAATAGAGGTTAATCATAAGTGGGATGCTTGTCCAAGTAAGGGCAGTGCCCAAGCACCGGTTCACCCACATATCAAATTATCAAAGTACCAAACACGAATCATATGAGCGTGATGAAAACTAGCTTGACGATATTCCCATGTGTCCTCGGGAGCACTTTTCCTATTATAAGAGTTTGTCCAGGCTTGTCCTTTGCTACAAAAAGGATTGGGCCACCTTGCTGCACTTTATTTACTTTTTTTGCTTGTTGCTCGTTACCATTTACCTTATCACAAAACTATCTGTTACCACTTATTTCAGTACTTGCAGAGAATACCTTGCTGAAAACCGCTTATCATTTCCTTCTGCTCCTCGTTGGGTTCGACACTCTTACTTATCGAAAGGACTACGATAGATGCCCTATACTTGTGGGTCATCACATTCCACATCAAAAATTTCTTTTTTATCATTTACCTACTCGAGGACGGGTAGGAATTAAGCTTGGGGATGCTTGATACATCTCCAACGTATCTATAATTTTTTATTGTTCCATGCTATTATATTACCCCTTTTGGATGTTTATGGGCTTTATTTTACACATTTATATCATTTTTGGGACTAACCTACTAACCGGAGGCCTAGCCCATATTGCTGTTTTTTTGCCTATTTCAGTATTTCGAAAAAAAGGAATATCAAACGGAGTCCAAATGGAATGAAACCTTCGGGAGCGTGATTTTTGGAACGAACGTGATCTAGAGAGCTTGGAGTCCAAGTCAAGAAGCTTCCGAGGGCCCCACGAGATAGGGGGCCGCCCCCCCTATAGGGTGCGCCCCCTGTTTCGTGGGCCCCTCGGGCGGCCACCGACGTACTTCTTCCTCCTATATATACCTACGTATCCCGAAAATATCCAGGAGCATGATACATCTCCAACGTATCTATAATTTTTGATTGCTCCATGCTACTTTATCTACTGTTTTGGACTATATTGGGCTTTATTTTCCACTTTTATATTATTTTTGGGACTAACCTATTAACTGGAGGCCCAGCCCAAAATTGATGTTTTTTGCCTATTTCAGTGTTTCGAAGAAACGAAATATCAAACGGAGTCCAAACAGAATGAAACCTTCGGGAACGTGATTTTCTCACCGAACGTGATCCAGGAGACTTGGAACCTACTCCAAGAAGTAACAGAGGCGGTCACGAGGGTGGGGGGCGCCCCCCCTATGGTGCGCCCCCTACCTCGTGGCCCCCCTGTTGCTCCACCGACGCACTCCTTCCTCCTATATATACCTACATACCCCCAAATGATCAGAACAGGAGCCAAAAACCTAATTCCACCGCCGCAACCTTCTGTAACCACGAGATCCCATCTTGGGGCCTGTTCCGGAGCTCCGCCGGAGGGGGCATCCACCATGGAGGGCTTCTACATCAACACCATAGCCCCTCCGATGAAGTGTGAGTAGTTTACTTCAGACCTTCGGGTCCATAGCTAGTAGCTAGATGGCTTCTTCTCTCTTTTTGGATCTCAATACAATGTTCTCTCCCTCTCTCATGGAGATCTATTCGATGCAATCTTATTTTTGCGGTGTGTTTGTTGAGACCGATGAATTGTGGGTTTATGATCCAGCTTATCTATGAATAATATTTGAATCTTCTCTGAATTCTTTTATGTGTGATTGAGTTATCTTTGCAAGTCTCTTCGAATTATCCGTTTGGTTTGGCCAACTAGATTGGTAGTTCTTGCAATGGGAGAAGTGCTTAGCTTTGGGTTCAATCTTGCGGTGTCCTTTCCCAGTGACAGAAGGCACAGCAAGGCATGTATTGTATTGTTGCCATCAAGGATAACAGGATGGGGTTTTTATCATATTGCATGAATTTATCCCTCTACATCATGTCATCTTGCTTAAGGCGTTACTCTGTTTTTAACTTAATACTCTAGATGCATGCTGGATAGCGGTCGATGAGTGGAGTAATAGTAGTAGATGCAGAATTGTTTCGATCTACTTGTCTTGGACGTGATGCCTATATACATGATCATACCTAGATATACTCATAACTATGCTCAATTCTATCAATTGCTCAATAGTGATTTGTTCACCCACCGTAGAATATCTATGCTCTTGAGAGAAGCCACTAGTGAAACCTATGGCCCCCGGGTCTATTCTCATCTTATCAATCTCCGTTACTTTATTACTTGCTTTGTTTTTACTTTTCCTTTTACTTTTCACTTTGCATCTATATATCAAAAATATCAAAAATATTATTTATCATCTCTATCAGATCTCACTCTCGTAAGTGACCGTGAAGGGATTGACAACCCCTAATCGCGTTGGTTGCGAGGAGCTATCGTTTTGTGTAGGTACGAGGGACTTGTGCATGGTCTCCTACTGGATTGATACCTTGGTTCTCAAAAACTGAGGGAAATACTTACGCTACTTTGCTGCATCATCCTCTCCTCTTCGGGGAAATCCAACGCAGTGCTCAAGAGGTAGCAAGAAGAATTTCTGGCGCTGTTGCCGGGGAGGCTCACGCAAGAGCAAGTCAACCATACCAAGTACCCATCACAATCCCTATCTCTCGCATTACATTATTTGCCATTTGCCTCTCGTTTTCCTCTCCCCCACTTCACCCTTGCCGTTTTATTCGCCCTCTCTTTCCCAATCTCCTCCTCTCTTTCCCGTTTGCCTTTTCCCGTTGCCTTTCTGTTTGCTTGTGTGTTGGATTACTTATTGCCATGGCGCAAGATAATACCAAATTGTGTGACTTCTCGAATACCAATAATAATGATTTCCTTAGTACTCCGATTGCTCCTCTTAATAATGATGAGTCTTGTGAAATCAATACCGCTTTGCTGAATCTTGTTATGAAAGATCAATTCGCCGGCCTTCCTAGTGAAGATGCCGCTACTCATCTAAACAATTTTGTTGATTTGTGTGATATGCAAAAGAAGAAAGATACGGATAACAATATTGTCAAATTGAAGTTATTTTCATTTTCACTTAGAGTTCGTGCTAAAGTTTGGTTTTCGTCTTTGCCTAAAAATAGTATTGATTGTTGGAACAAGTGCAAAAATGCTTTTATCTCTAAGTATTTTCCTCCCGCTAAGATCATCACTCTTAGGAACGATATTATGAATTTTAAACAACTTGATCATGAGCATGTTGCCCAATCTTGGGAAAGAATGAAATTTATGCTTCACAATTTCCCTACTCATGGTTTGAATTTATGGATGATCATACAAAATTTTTATGCCGGATTGAATTTTGCTTCTAGAAATCTTTTAGATTCGGCCGCGGTAGGCACGTTTATGGAAATTACGTTAGGAGATGCTACAAAATTGCTTGATAATATTATGGCGAATCATTCTCAATGGCACACCGAAAGATATTCTAGTAAAAAAGTGCATGCTATAGAAGAAATCAATGTTTTGAGTGAAAAGATGGATGAACTTATGAAGATGTTTGCTATTAAAAATACTTCTCTTGATCCTATTGATATGCCTTTGTGTACTTTGATTGAGAATAATAATCAATCTATGGATGTGAATTTGGTTGGTAGGAATAGTTTTGGAAACAACGCGTATAGAGGGAATTTTAATCCTAGGCCTTATCCTAGTAATCCTTCTAATAATTATGAAAATTCCTACAACAACTCTTATGGAAATTTTAATAAGATGCCCTCTGAATTTGAGAATAGTGTTAAAGAGTTTATGAATTCACAAAAGAATTTTAATGCTTTGCTTGAAGAGAAATTGCTTAAAGTTGATGATTTGGCTAGGAACATTGATAGAATTTCTCTTGAAATTGATTCTTTAAAGCTTAGATCTATTCCTCCTAAGCATGATATCAATGAGTCTCTCAAAGCCATGAGAATTTCCATTGATGAGTGCAAAGAAAGAACCGCTAGGATGCGTGCTTCCAAAGATGCCTTTATTAAAGCGTGTTCTTCCAATTCCTATGAAAATCAAGATGAAGATCTAAAAGTTATTGATGTGTCCCCCATTAAATCTTTGTTTTGCAATATGAATCTTGATGAAACTGAATATAATCTTCCTTTACCTAGAAGGCATTCTAAGAATTCAGAGTTTCTAGATCTTGATGATGAAATTGACAAAAGTGGGATTGAAAGAAATAAAGACCTAGATGTTGCTAAACCCACTATTTTGGATCTCAAGGAATTTAATTATGAAAATTGCTCTTTAATTGATTGTATTTCCTTGTTGCAATCCGTGCTAGATTCTCCTCATGCTTATAGTCAAAATAAGGCCTTTACCGAACACATTGTTGATGCCTTGATGCAATCTTATGAAGAAAAACTTGAGTTGAAAGTTTCTATCCCTAGAAAACTCTATGATGAGTGGGAACCTACTATTAAAATTAAAATTAAAGATTATGAGTTCCATGCTTTGTGTGATTTGGGTGCTAGTGTCTCTACTATTCCCAAAACTTTGTGTGATTTGTTAGATTTCCGTGACTTTGATGATTGCTCTCTAAACTTGCATCTTGCGGATTCCACTATTAAAAAGCCTAAGGGAAGAATTAATGATGTTCTTATTGTTGCAAATAGGAATTATGTGCCCGTAGATTTTATAGTTCTTGATATAGATTGCAATCCTTCATGTCCTATTATTCTTGGTAGACCTTTCCTTACAACGATTGGTGCAATTATTGATATGAAGGAAGGGAATATTAGATTACAATTTCCCTTAAAGAAGGGCATGGAAAACTTCCCTAGAAAGAAAATAAAATTACCATATGAATCTATCATGAGAGCCACTTATGGATTGCCTACCAAAGATGGCAATATGTAGATCTATCCTTGCTTTTATGCCTAGCTAGGGGCGTCAAACGATAGCGCTTATTGGGAGGCAACCCAATTTTATTTTTGTTTTTTGTTTTTGCTTCTGCTTAGGAATAAATAATCCATCTAGCCTCTGTTTGGATGTGGTTTTATGTTTTAATTAGTGTTTGTGCCAAGTAGAACCTATAGGATAACCTACGATGATAGTTGATTTGATTCTGCTGAAAAACAGAAACTTTGCGCGCACGAATATAATTTTGGTAAATCACAGAAACGTGATTTTGTGTTGATTATTTTTGCTGATGTTTAATAGACAAATTGTCCAGGACTTCCTATTTTGGTAGGATTTTTAGAGTTCTAGAAGTTTGCGTTAGTTACAGATTACTACAGACTGTTCTGTTTTTGACAGATTCTGTTTTGCGTGTGTTGTTTGCTTATTTTGATGAATCTATGGCTAGTAAAATAGTTTTTAATCCATAGATAAGTTGGAATACAGTAGGTTTAACACCAATATAAATAAAGAATGAGTTCATTACAGTACCTTTAAGTAGTCTTTTGTTTTCTTTCTCTAACGGAGCTCACGAGATTTCTATTGAGTTTTGTGTTGTGAAGTTTTCAAGTTTTGGGTGAATTCTTTTGATGGATTATGGAACAAGGAGTGGCAAGAGCCTAAGCTTGGGGATGCCCATGGCACCCCCAAGATAATCCAAGGACACCAAAAAGTCAAAGCTTGGGGTTGCCCCGGAAGGCATCCCCTCTTTCGTCTACTTCCATCGGTAATTTACTTGGAGCTATATTTTTATTCACCACATGATATGTGTTTTGCTTGGAGCGTCTTGTATTATTTGCGTCTTTGCTTGTTAGTTTACCACAATAATCCTTGCTGTACACACATTTTGAGAGAGCCATACATTAATTGGAATTTGATAGAATACTCTATGTGCTTCACTTATATCTTTTGAGCTTGATAGTTTTGCTCATAGTGCTTCACTTATATCTTTTGAGCGTGATAATTTTTGCTCTAGTGCTTCACTTAGATCTTTTAGAGCATGCTGGTGGATTTGTTTTAAAGAAACTGTTGATCTCTCATGCTTCACTTAGATTATTTTGAGGGTCGTTAATAGCATGGTAATTTGCTTAATAATAATATACTTGGTATTCAAGATATGTGAAACTTTCTTTTGAGTGCGTTGAATACTAAGAAAAGTTTGATGCTTGATAATTGTTTTGAGATATGAAGATGGTGATATTAGAGTCATGCTAGTTGAGTAGTTGTGAATTTAAAGAATACTTGTGTTGAAGTTTGTGATTCCCGTAGCATGCACGTATGGTGAACCGTTATGTGATCAACTCGGAGCATGATTTATTTATTGATTGTCTTCCTTATGAGTGGTGGTCGGGGACGAGCGATGGTCTTTTCCTACCAATCTATCCCCCTAGGAGCATGCACGTAATACTTTGCTTTGATAACTTCTAGATTTTCGCAACAAGTATATGAGTTCTTTATGACTAATGTTGAGTCCATGGATTATACACACTTTTTCCCATCCTTCCACCATTGCTAGCCTCTCTAATACCGCGCACTTTTCGCCGGTATCATACACCCACCATATATCTTCCTCAAAACAGCCACCATACCTACCTATCATGGCATTTCCATAGCCATTCCGAGATATATTGCCATGCAACTTTCCACCGTTCCGTTTATTATGACACGCTCCATCATTGTCATATTGCTAGCATGATCATGTAGTTGACATCGTATTTGTGGCAAAGCCACCGTTCATAATTCTTTCATACATGTCACTCATGATTAATTGCATATCCCGGTACATCGCCGGAGGCATTCATATAGAGTCATACTTTGTTCTAAGTATCGAGTTGTAATTGTTGAGTTGTAAGAAAAATAAAAGTGTGATGATCATCATTATTAGAGCATTGTCCCAAGTGAGGAAAGGATGATGGAGACTATGATTCCCCCATAAGTCGGGATGAGACTCCGGACGAACAATAAAAAAAAGAAAAAAAAAGAGGCCATAAAAAAAGAGAAAAGGCCCAAATAAAAAAATAAAATAAATGAGAGAAAAAGAGAGAAGGGACAATGTTACTATCCTTTTACCACACTTGTGCTTCAAAGTAGCACCATGATCTTCATGATAGAGAGTCTCTCATTTTATCACTTTCATATACTAGTGGGAATTTTTCATTATAGAACTTGGCTTGTATATTCCAATGATGGGCTTCCTCAAAATGCCCTAGGTCTTCGTGAGCAAGCGAGTTGGATGCACACACACTTAGTTTCTTTTGTTGAGCTTTCATATACTTATAGCTCTAGTGCATCTGTTGCATGGCAATCCCTACTCACTCACATTGATATCTATTGATGGGCATCTCCATAGCCCGTTGATACGCCTAGTTGATGTGAGACTATCTTCCCACCTTTTTGTCTTCTCCACAACCACCATTCTATTCCACATATAGTGCTATATCCATGGCTCACGCTCATATATTGCGTGAATATTGAAAAAGTTTTGAAAATGTTAAAGTATGAAACAATTGCTTGGCTTGTTATCGGGGTTATGCATGATTTAAATATTTTGTGTGGGGAAGATGGAGCATAGCCAGACTATATGATTTTGTAGGGATAACTTTCTTTGGCCATGTTATTTTGAGAAGACATAATTGCTTAGTTAGTATGCTTGAAGTATTACTCCCTCCGTTCCTTGATATAGGGTGTATAGTTTTTTGTGGAGAAGTTCATATTATAAGGTGTATTCCTTTAGTTGACACTTTTACCCCTCCATAAGCTACAACCCACGCATGGCCTTCCTAGAAAAAAAGATGGCAAGTCCCCATCTCGTATATGCATGTTGTGCATGCGCTGTAGGTTTGTTTGGAAAGAGAAGATTACACGTGCTAAGGGGAGAACAAGTGAGAGAGGATATTGTGGGATTTGTTAGGCTAAATAAGGAAGTAAACTGCCTGGGATAGAGAGGATCATGATTTTCCTATTTTTCTCTCTAGTCTCATGTGTATGCACTAGGGGCTTTTACGTCCAAAACCAACGAAATCTCCCCTCCCAGCCCGTGCGTTAATATTCGTGCAAGAAAACTATACACCCTATATCAAGGAACGGAGGGAGTATTATTTTTATGTCAATATGAACTTTTGTCTTGAATCTTTCCGTTCTGAATATTCCTATCACAATTAAGAAGATTTACATTGAAATTATGCCAAAGTATCACTCCGCATCAAGAATTCTTTTTTTATCATTTACCTACTCGAGGACGAGCAAGAATTAAGCTTGGGGATGCCTGATACGTCTCCAACGTATCTATAATTTTTGATTGCTCCATGCTACTTTATCTACTGTTTTGGACTATATTGGGCTTTATTTTCCACTTTTATATTATTTTTGGGACTAACCTATTAACCGGAGGCCCAACCCAGAATTGTTGTTTTTTGCCTATTTCAGTGTTTCGAAGAAACGAAATATCAAACGGAGTCCAAACGGAATGAAACCTTCGGGAACGTGATTTTCTCACCGAACGTGATCCAGGAGACTTGGACCCTACTCCAAGAAGTAACAGAGGCGGACACGAGGGTGGGGCGTGCGCCCCCCTGCCTCGTGGCCCCCCTGTTGCTCCATCGACGTACTCCTTCCTCCTATATATACCTACGTACCCCCAAACGATCAGAACAGGAGCCAAAAACCTAATTCCACCGCCGCAAGCTTCTGTATCCACGAGACCCCATCTTGGGGCCTGTTCCGGAGCTCCGCCGGAGGGGGCATCCACCACGGAGGGCTTCTACATCAACACCATAGCCCCTCCAATGAAGTGTGAGTAGTTTACTTCAGACCTTCGGGTCCATAGCTAGTAGCTAGATGGCTTCTTCTCTCTTTTTGGATCTCAATACAATGTTCTCCCCCTCTCTCGTGGAGATCTATTCGATGCAATCTTCTTTTTGCGGTGTGTTTGTTGAGACCGATGAATTGTGGGTTTATGATCCAGCTTATCTATGAATAATATTTGAATCTTCTCTGAATTCTTTTATGTGTGATTGAGTTATCTTTGCAAGTCTCTTCGAATTATCCGTTTGGCTTGGCCAACTAGATTGGTAGTTCTTGCAATGGGAGAAGTGCTTAGCTTTGGGTTCAATCTTGCGGTGTCCTTTCCCAGTGATAGAAGGGGCAGCAAGGCACGTATTGTATTGTTGCCATCGAGGATAACAAGATGTTTTTTATCATATTGCATGAATTTATCCCTCTACATCATGTCATCTTGCTTAAGGCGTTACTCTGTTTTTAACTTAATACTCTAGATGCATGCTGGATAGCGGTCGATGAGTGGAGTAATAGTAGTAGATGCAGAATCGTTTCGATCTACTTGTCTTGGACGTGATGCCTATATACATGATCATACCTAGATATACTCATAACTATGCTCAATTCTATCAATTGCTCAACAGTAATTTGTTCACCCACCGTAGAATATCTATGCTCTTGAGAGAAGCCACTAGTGAAACCTATGGCCCTCGGGTCTATTCTCATCATATCAATCTCCATTACTTTATTACTTGCTTTGTTTTTACTTTGCCTTTTACTTTTCACTTTGCATCTATATATCAAAAATATCAAAAATATTATTTATCATCTCTATCAGATCTCACTCTCGTAAGTGACCGTGAAGGGATTGACAACCCCTAATCGCGTTGGTTGCGAGGAGCTATCATTTTGTGTAGGTACAAGGGACTTGTGCATGGTCTCCTACTGGTTTGATACCTTGGTTCTCAAAAACTGAGGGAAATACTTACGCTACTTTGCTGCATCATCCTCTCCTCTTCGGGGAAATCCAACGCAGTGCTCAAGAGGTAGCAGAGCACCACGAAACACAATTTCCACTGCCGTAACCTTCTGTATCCGTGAGATCCCATCTTGGAGCCTTCGCCGGCACTCTGCCGGAGGGGGAATCAACCATGGAGGGCTTCTACATCAACATCCTTGCCCTTCCAATGAGTTGTGAGTAGTGTACCACAGACCTACGGGTCCATAGTTATTAGCTAGATGGCTTCTTCTCTCTTTTTGGATCTCTATACAATGTTCTCCCCCTCTCTTGTGGAGATCTATTCGATGTAAACTCTTTTTGCGGTGTGTTTGTCGAGATCCGATGAATTGTTGGTTTATGATCAAGTTTGTCTATGAATAATATTTGAATCTTCTCTGAATTCTTTTATGTATGATTGAGTTATCTTTGCAAGTCTCTTCGAATTATCAGTTTGGTTTGGCCTACTGGATTGGTCTTTCTTGCCATGGGAGAAGTGCTTAGCTTTGGGTTCAATCTTGCGGTGTCCTTACCTAGTGACAGAAAGGGTTGCAAGGCACGTATTGTATTGTTGCCATCGAGGATATAAAGATGGGGTTTATATCATATTGCATGAGTTTATCCCTCTACATCATGTCATCTTGCTTAATGTGTTACTCTGTTCTTATGAACTTAATACTCTTGATGCAGGCAGGAGTCGGTCGATGTGTGGAGTAATAGTAGTAGATGCAGGCAGGAGTCGGTCGACTTGTTATGGACGTGATGCCTATATACATGATCATGCCTAGATAATCTCATAACTATGCGCTTTTCTATCAATTGCTCGACAGTAATTTGTTCACCCACCGTAATACTTATGCTATCTTGAGAGAAGCCACTAGTGAAACCTATGGCCCCCGGGTCTATCTCTTATCATATTTGCTTTCAATCTACTTTTATTTGCATCTTTACTTTTTGCATCTATATCATAAAATACCAAAAATATATTTATCTTATCACACTATCTTTATTAGATCTCACTTTTGCAAGTGGCCGTGAAGGGATTGACAACCCCTTTATTGCGTTGGTTGCGAGTTCTCAGTTTGTTTGTGTAGGTGCGTGGGACTTTTGAGGAGCCTCCTACTGGATTGATACCTTGGTTCTCAAAACTGAGGGAAATACTTACGCTACACTTGCTGCATCACCCTCTTCTCTTCGAGGAAAACCAACGCAAGCTCAAGACGTAGCAGTTATCAAGACTATTTTCTGGCGCCGTTGTCGGGGAGCATAGCTCTATTCTTTGAATCACTTGGGATTTATATCTGCTGATCACTATGAGGAACTTGAAATACGAGAAAACCAAGATTTATCCCTCAACTACGAGGGGAGGTAAGGAACTGCCATCTAGCTCTGCACTTGATTCTCCTTCTGTTTTGAGTAAACTTGCGACACCTAAACCTGCTTCTGCTGTTAATTCTGATATGTCGCATGTTATTGATGATGCCACTTCTACTATGCATGATACATATGATGAAACTACTTCTATGCTTGATAATACTGTGCCGCTAGGTGAATTTCTTGATGAACAACTTGCTAGGGCTAGAGAGAATGAAATTATTGAAACTGATAATACTGATGAAAGTGATGATGAAGATTCTCCCCCTAGATATGAATTGCCTGTTGTGCCTGAGGGTTATGTTATGGATGAAGAAACTGCTAGAGATTTTCTTGCTTGCAATGATAGATCTGATCTTAAGAAATTATTAGCTCAGCTGAAAGAAAAGTCTCTGAATGCTAGAATGAAATATGACCCTGCTTTTGCTACTTCACCTATCTTCATTACTGATAAGGATTATGATTTCTCTGTCGATCCTGAGATAATTACTTTGGTTGAATCTGATCCTTTTTATGGCTATGAATCTGAAACTGTTGTGGCACATCTTACTAAGTTAAATGATATAGCCACCCTATTCACTAATGATGAGAAAACTCGTTACTACTATATCCTTAAATTATCCGTTCTCATTAAATGGTGATGCTAAAACTTGGTTTAATTCTCTTGATCCTGGTTGTGTGCGTAGTCCCCAGGATATGATTTATTACTTCTCTTCTAAATATTTCCCCGCTCATAAGAAACAAGCTGCCTTAAGGGAAATATATAATTTTGTGCAAATTGAAGAAGAGAATCTCCCACAAGCTTGGGGGAGGCTTCTCCAATTACTTAATGCTTTGCCTGATCATCCTCTCAAGAAAAATGAAATACTTGATATCTTTTATAATGGACTAACAGATGCTTCAAGAGACCACCTGGATAGTTGTGTTGGTTGTGTTTTCAGGGAAAGAACTGTTGATCAAGCTGAATTATTATTGAATAATATGTTGACTAATGAAAACAATAGGACACTTCCTGAACCAACTCCTAAGCCAACTCCGAAGAAAAGGGGTATTTTATTTCTCAGTCCTGAAGATATGCAAGAGGCAAAGAAATCTATGAAAGCTAAGGGTATTAAAGGTGAAGACGTTAAGAATTTACCACCTATTGAAGAAATACATGGTCTTGACAACCCGAGAAAAGTAGTAAAGGTAAATTCTCTCTATAGATTTGATGAAGGTGATATTCCTCATTATAAGTCTGCTAGTCAATGCTTGGATGAGTTTGATAATTTTATTGTTAAACAAGAGGTAGACAATTGAAACGTAATGCTTATACGATTGAACACTTGAGTGATTATATGTCTAGAGTTAAAGGTGAACTTAAACTTATTAGTAAACATGCTTCTATGGTTACCACTCAAGTAGAACAAGTGCTTAAAGCTCAAAATGATTTGCTCAATGAATTAAATAATAAGAAAAATGATAATGTTGTTAGAGTTATGACTAGAGGGGGTAAAATGACTCAGAAACCTTTGTATCCTCATGGCCACCCTAAGAGAATTGAGCAAGATTCTCAGGGAAATAATGTTGATGCACCTAGTCCTTCTAAAAAGAAGAAGAAAAACGATAGGACTTTGCATGCTTCTAGTGAACCTGTTGTAGACATACCTGAGAATCCCAATGATATTTCTATTTCTGATGCTGAAACACAATCTGGTAATGAACATGAACCTAGTGATAATGTTAATGATAATGTTCATGTTGAGGCTCAACCTAGCAATAACAATAATGTAGAGATTGAACCTGCTGTTGATCTTGATAACCCACAATCAAAGAAAAACATTATGATAAAAGAGACTCTGTTGCTAGGAAGCACGGTAAAGAAAGAGAACAATGGGTTCAGAAACCCATGCCTTTTCCTCCTAAACCATCCAAGAAAAAGGATGATGAGGATTTTGAGCGCTTTGCTGAAATGATTAGATCTATCTTTTTTGCGTATGCGTTTTACTGATATGCTTAAAATAAATCCTTATGCTAAGTACATGAAAGATATTGTTACAAATAAAAGAAAGATACCGGAAGCTGAAATTTCCTCCATGCTTGCTAATTATACTTTTAAGGGTGGAATACCAAAGAAACTAGGAGATCCAGGAGTACCAACTATACCATGCTCCATTAAAAGAAACTATGTTAAAACTGCTTTATGTGATCTTGGAGCTGGTGTTAGTGTTATGCCTCTCTAGACTTGATTTGAATAAGTTGACACCTACTGAAATATCTTTGCAAATGGCCGATAAATCAACTGCTATACCTGTCGGTATTTGTGAGGATGTACCTGTTGTGGCTGCAAACGTTACTATCTAAATGGACTTTGTTATTCTTGATATTCCCGAGGATGATAGTATGTCGATTACCCTTGGAAGACCCTTTTTGAATACTGCAGGGGCTGTTATTGATTGCAACAAAGGCAATGTCACTTTTCATGTTAATGGTAATGAGCATACGGTACACTTTCCGAGGAAACAACCTCAAGTTCATAGTATAAATTCTATTGATAAAATTCCAACTATTACTATTGGAGGTTTTGAATTTCCTCTTCCAACTGTCAAGAAGAAATATGATATTTCCTACCTCTTGAGCACTGCGTTGGTTTTCCCTTGAAGAGGAAAGGGTGATGCAGCAAAGAAGCGTAAGTATTTCCCTCAGTTTTTGAGAACCAAGATATCAATCCATTAGGAGGCTCCTCACAAGTCCCTTGCACCTACATAAACAAACAAGAACCTCGCAACCAATGCGATAAAGGGGTTGTCAATCCCTTCACGTTAACTTGCAAAAGTGAGATCTGATAGAGATAATAAGATAAGATAAATATTTTTGGTATTTTTATGATATAGATTGGAAAGTAAAGATTGCAAAATAAAGTAGATCGGAAACTTATATGATAAAAGATAGACCCGGGGGCCATAGGTTTCACTAGTGGCTTCTCTCAAGATAGCATAAGTATTACGGTGGGTGAACAAATTACTGTCGAGCAATTGATAGAAAAGTGCATAGTTATGAGATTATCTAGGCATGATCATGTATATAGGCATCACGTCCGCAACAAGTAGACCGACTCCTGCCTGCATCTACTACTATTACTCCACACATCGACAGCTATCCAGCATGCATCTAGAGTATTAGGTTCATAAGAACAGAGTAACGCATTAGGCCAGATGACATGATGTAGAGGGATAAACTCAAACAATATGATATAAACCCCATCTTTTTATCCTCGATGGCAACAATGCAATACGTGCCTTGCTGCCCCTGCTGTCATTGGGAAAGGACACCGCAAGATTGAACCCAAAGCTAAGCACTTATCCTATTGCAAGAAAGATCAATCTAGTAGGCCAAACCAAACTGATAATTCAAAGAGACTTGCAAAGATAACCAATCATACATAAAAGAATTTAGAGCAGATTCAAATATTTCTCATAGATAAACTTGATCATAAACCCACAATTCATCGGATCTCGACAAACACACCGCAGAAAGAGTTACATCAAATAGATCTCCAAGAAGATCGAGGAGAACTTTGTATTGAGATTCAAAGAGAGAGAGGAAGCCATCTAGCTAATAACTATGGACCCGAAGGTCTGTGGTAAACTACTCACAACTCATCGGAGAGGCTATGGTGTTGATAAAGAAGCCATCCGTGATTGATTCCCCCTCCGGCGGAGCGCCGATGAAGGCTCCAAGATGGGATCTCGCGGATACAGAAGGTTTCAGCGGTGGAAATAGGTTTTCCTGGTGCTCCTAGATGTTTTCGGGGTACGTGGATATATTATATAGGAGGAAGAAGTAGGTCGGTGGAGCCTCGAGGGGCCCACGAGGGTGGGGACGCGCCCACCCCCCTAGGGCACGCCTTGCACCCTCGTGGCTGCCTCGGCTGCTTCTTAACGTCCACTCCAAGTCTCCTGGATTGCGTTTGTTCCGAAAAGATCGCTCCCGAAGGTTTCATTCCGTTTGGACTTCGTTTGATATTCCTTTTCTTCGAAACACTGAAATAGGCAAAAAAAACAGCAATTCGGGCTGGGCCTCTGGTTAGTAGGTTAGTCCCAAAAATGATATAAAAGTGTAAAGTAAAGCCCATAAACATCCAAAATAGGTAATATAATAGCATGGAACAATCAAAAATTATAGATACGTTGGAGACGTATCAATATTCTTATTACTGGGGATGTACATATCCCCGTTGAGGTAACCTAGTGCTATTGGAAAATTCTTTGGTTTCATGCGATTCAGAATGAGTTTGTTAACAAGACTTGATCAACCTTTTTAGTGGATTCCTTTTGATGAGCATGAGATGGATGAAGTTAGAAAGCACAACTCCCTGTACCCTCCTTTTACTTTCTGTTATTTAGATTAAATAAAGCAAAAATAGTATTTTCTGTCTGTTTTTTGAATTATCCTTGCAATAAAAAATACCCCTAAAATAAAAGTTCTCCAAATGCCCTGAAAATGAAATATGATTTTTTCTATAATATTTGAGAGCACTGAGAACACACCAGAGGGGGCAACCACCTGGCCAAGAGGGTCCAGGGCGTGCCCCCTGCCTCGTGGGCCCTGGTGACCTCCCTCCACTTATTCCAGCACCCACACACTCCTTCTTCCTCCCAAAAAAAATCACCAACCAGCTCAAGCACGAGTTCTAGCTCCTCTTGCTGTCGTTTTCGATCTCCTTGCTCAAAGCTCCACTCACAAAACTACTTTGGGGGATTGTTCTTTGGTATCTGACTCCTCCAATTGTCCAATTAGTTTTTGTTTTAATGCTTTATTCATTGCAAATTTTTTCTGCTAAGGTGACCCTGTTCTTGAGCTTGCATATCAAATTTATATGGTCCCAAGTAGTTCTAATGCATGATATAGTCTCTAGGCACTTTGGGAGTAGTTGCTATCAATTTTGTTGAGTTTGGTTCACTTTTATTTTGAGTTACTACAAATTTCAGAATTTTTCAGAAAATAATGAAGAGATTTTTGAGGGGCTCTTTGAGCCGAAGCTCGAAGGATAAGCAAAGTGAAGAGGATAAAAAGCCCAAATATAATCTCCCTCGCACCGCGGAAGTTCGGCCGTGTGAATGGCCTTGTGACGAGTTCTTGAGAGCAGCCGGGATTCATGATGATTTTTATTATTTGGCTAAGAATGCAAGCCTCACCGACTTCCTCCACGACCAGCTCGATCAGTATCTCCTACTCACTAATATTTTTGTGCAAATTTTTTACTTTCATGCTAGGAAATCACCACCTTCAGTGGAGTTTCATTTATATGATGAGGTTAAGGAGATGTCACTATATGATTTTTGTGGGGTTTGCAAGATACCCTTTGTGGGCAGCATAGAGGAACCACATCATAGTGACTTGGATGGATTTATTGATATGATCGTTGTAGGGGAGACGAGGAAGGTTTCCGATGCAAGAATTACTAGCATACACTTTCCTGTTCTACGTTACTTTGCAATTTTTGCTAGTAGATGTTTAATTGGTCGCGGGAACAGTGGAAATCTTAGTGCCCCTGATATTATTATTTTGTGCCATGCTTTGTTTCGCGATACAACTTTCAGTTTAGGCGCTATTATTGCTAAGCAATTAAGTTTGAACCGTACAAAGGGCCCCATCTTTGGAGGCATCTTTGCTTCATGCCTTGCTAAACACTTTAGGATACCTATTAGGCATTATGAGAAAGAGGAAAAGTTGTTGCCCCCTATTTTTCTAGATTACAAGAGTATGGTAGCACATGAATTTATTGTTAAAAATAAGAAGATGATGCTTAAGTATAAGTTGATATTTAATAAAACTCACTGTGAGACTATTATCTTGCCTGCACCCTCTTTGTTTAACATATTTTCAGGAACATACATCATCCTACCGGAGGCCGTTTACACATACTGGAGCCTGACACCAGCTCCAAAGCCTAAGCCGGAACCACCACTTGACCCGCATCGACAGTCCGTTTATCAGTGGGATCCGGAGGAGATCGCCAACCTATGGCACCCAGATGACACCCCTCCGCACACCAAAGAAGGGAGTTTTGCTCCGTGGGATTAGACCAACTTAGATCAAAAGCCTAAGCTTGGGGGAGTACGTATTTCTCACCGACATTACATTCATGTTCACACACTCATTCTAGTTGTCGGTGCTCATACTTTTTCATTGTACCATCCATGCTAGTTTATTTTCTTTTTCTCGCTTTATTCTTGTGTGTTTGAATAACCTTAAGAAAAAACAAAAACAAAAATTGTTATAGCTTTTAGCTAGTTTACTTTACATGCATGTAGTAGTAGTAATTAAAAGAAAACCCAAAAAGATTTCTCGTTCTTCTTTTGCTTGTTGGGAGCTTTCCCATGTAAATAGTTTTATTTCTTTTTTTTCTTTGGGGGTCGAGAGGAGAAGACCATGATGAAAATGTTGAGTGGCTCTCATATGCATTATTGTTGATTTAACCAAGAGCCCATATTACCTTGTCTTCTCCCTTGAATTGAATGCTTGCAGATTCCAGCTTAGTCCAATACACGTGCACTATTATTATTTTCCACACCGTTCGGTCGTGCAAGTGAAAGGCAATAATGACGATATATGATGGACTGATTGAGATGAGAGAAGCTGGTATGAACTCGACCTATCTTGTTTTTGTAAATATGATTAGTTCATCGTTCCTGATTCAGCCTATTATGAATAAACATGTTTGCAATGACAATTAGAGATTATAGTTGCTCATGCCATGCTTAATTAGCTAGGAGTTTATAATGGTTTACCTTGCATGCCAACATGCTATTAAAATGGTTGTGATGTGGTATGATAGGGTGGTATCCTCCTTTGAACGATTCGAGTGACTTGACTTAGTACATGTTCATGCATGTAGTTGAAACAAAATCAACATAGCCTACACGATATTTATGTTCATGGTGGATTATATCCTACTCATGCTTGCACTCAATGTTTATTAAATTTAATGCATGTTCATGACTGTTGTCGCTCTCTAGTTGGTCGCTGTCGTGGTATTCTCACGGGGGGGTGCAAGACGACATATGCCACAAGGTGGCTTCGTGTGAGGGCAAGACTGCTGCTGATAGGCCCGGGAGCGGGTATGCGAGTAGCACGCGATGGTTTACCCAGCTTCGGAGCTCTCCGGAGAGATAATACTCCTACTGCTGCATGTCTGAGTGTATGTATCTGGGGTGTACATCGGACAGTACAAAGTGCTCCTGGAGCTGTATCTGGGATCAGTGTCATGGGCATCTGACTCTGTATATGTGTGTGTCTGGAGTGAGCATGCATGCTCTAGTGTCCAAGCATGGCCGTGGAGGAGTGTGTGGCCGTGGGACTCCATCCTCCTGGATGGATGGATGAGGCCTCCTTTTATAGTGTGTAGCTAGCTTAATGTGTAAGCTAGCTAGTGGCATGGGTGGTAGTGGCTTTGGTTGTAAGCTACCTTGGGTAGCTTACAAGCCAAGCTATGTAGGCATAGCTAGTGGCATGGTGCATGTCATGCTTGTCCCCTGAGGTACTTTATAAATTAGTACCCAGGGGACACGGTACATTGTAGATGACATCGCGATACGGTCGCCTTGTCCGCGGTATGGCCGCCACGTCGGGGTCTTGTTAGTGTCGGGTCGGGCTGCAGTCGGCAGCCGGCTAGTTGGCGCAGTCGGCAGCCGACTGGTTGGCGCAGTCGGCAGCCGGCAGCCGGCCGGGCAGGGCAGTCGGACTGAGGGGCTTTGCTAGCCCCGATGTCTTGATTAATTGTCTCGCCGTCTTCGGGGTATCTGTGTCCAATTATTCTGACAGTAGCCCCCAAGCCTCCGGGCATGGCAAAGTTGGGCGGAGGTTTTTTGGCGAGTGTTCATGGAAATGATCATGAAAAAGACAAAGTTAGTCCACGCAGATATATCATGTGTTTGCTTTTAGCATTGCAAGTTTTATGCGGAGGGTGCCGACTCGGTCTCGTCCGAGCCCCCTAAATCTTTTTCGTGTTCCCTCCGCTTTTTGGCTTGTGCTCTTGCTCGCCGGACACCGCTCTGTGGTCTGTGGCTGAGAGTGGGCCGCGAAGCGGAGTGTACAGTACTCAGAGTCTGGGAGCAGATTCAACCGAGTAGATACTTGTAAAGGAAACGATCGGGTCGCCCGAAGCGTTTTTATTCCCGGACGTTTTTCGCGTGGGTGGCCTCCAGCGTTCACTGTTGCTAGTCGGATAGCTGCTCTGCGGTCTGTGACTAAGAGTGGGCCTTTGGTACCGCGCACGGTACTAAGCCGTCTGCGGGAACTAATGTCTCAGGCCAAGCGGCCAGCCCCCGGGCCAACTCTGGCTGGCGCCGGGGTGAACAGTAGTGCAACTGTAATAAAATGCGGAGATAGCCCCCGAGCATCGCTCGAGGTTATCCGTGCTTTCGCGGTGCAAAAAATATGCGGGTGAGGAGCTCACATTGATTTTTGTGTAGTCACGGCCGTCGAAGACAGCCGGCGCGGCTCGACGCTCGCGGAGTGCGTCGGCGCACCCGCTGGATGTAGCCTTCGAGCCCCCGGGTGCTTGAAGGGGGGTCCCGGCCGGTCAGGCTCGACCGGCCAGGCGGCGAGGTAACTTGCAACGCCTGTTTCTTCTTTCTTATCTTCTGCCGGCTGCTGGCAGCCGGAAAAAATTCTTCACTTGTCTGCAATCTTCGCGGGGGCGCGCCAGCGCACCCGCTGGGTGTAGCCCCCGAGATTCGGGCCGACTGCTGAGCAGTCGGGCCGGATCTCCCGGCAACTACTTTTGTCTTCTTCTTCTTCACGGGGGCGCGTCTGCGCACCCGCTGGGTGTAGCCCCCGAGATTCGGGCGCTCGAGGAGGGTCCAGCCGATCGGTCTTGACCGGCCAGGCAGCGAGGCAGACAGGCGGCCAGGCCGGCGCTCCTGCCTGCCAGGCGTTGAAGCGGGCAGACAGGCCGGGTCATGTCTGGCCGTCCGAGTGGCGAACCAGGCGGACGGACAGATAGACGTTTTTTCTTCTTCTCTTTGTCCGGCTATGGGCAGCCGGACGCTCATTTCTTTTTTTTCTTTTTCTCTTCTCGAGCCCCTTTTCTTTTTCTCTTCTCCAGCCAGCACACACTCCCCCCTTTCCTTTGAACGAGCACTCGGCCGCGGCAGTTGAGCAACGTGAGTCGGCCTGGGAGCGCAGAGGGGCCAGAGGGCAGGACCGGCCGGGTGGTGGCGGAGACGGCGGGCGGCGAAGCCGGCCGTCCGGGTCGCGGCGGAGTCGGCGGGCGGCGAAGCCGACCGTCTGGGTCGCGGCGAAGCCGGCCGTCCGGGTCGCGGTGGAGTCGGCGGGCGGCGAAGCCGGCCGTCCGGGTCGCGGCGGAGAAGGCAGGCGGCAGGAGCTGGAGCCGACGCGTCCGGGAGCTGGCAACCCGAACGGGCTCGGAGGAGGCCGGAGTCGGCGCAGAACAGGCGGGGCGACGCGGCCGAACCGTGGCGGAGCAGCGCGAAGGCGGGGGAGTTGGCCAGGCACGCGCACAGCCGGCCGCGCGAACAGGCGGAGACCCGATAGGTTGATCCGCGACAGGAGTCGGCCAGTGCGTGCGTGGCCGAGCAGGCGGCGTAGGCCGATCCGGAGGCGGCCGAGTCGCGGAAGGCGGCCGGGCCGGGATGCGGCAGCAGCCGGTGCGGGAGGCTGGCCGAAGCCAGCAGGCGGCCATGGGGCGGCCGGGCGAAGCTGGAGGAGGCCCAACGCGGGGCGGGGCCGGCGAGGGCGAAGGCGGAGCTGGTCACTGGGGCCGCGGCCACGCGGTCGCGAGAACGGCTAGAGCCAGACTCGGCAGTGGCCGGTGCGCGCGAACCCGGCAAATGACCAGCAGCAGTGCGGGACGGTGCTGGTAGAGCTCAGCGTCCGCGGGAGGCCGGGCCCAAGGGCGGCAGCAGATTGGGTGAGGGGGAGCGGATGGAGGAGGCCGGCCCACCCACTGGATGTGGAGAGGAGCGCGGTGATGCGGATGACTCGGCCAACGCGGGCACGCGGTTGTGGGCAGAGGAGCGAGCGGGAGGTGGGCGACAAACTGGCCGCAGGCGGAGCCGCGTGGACGTGCCTGCTGGAGGTGCGGCGACGGACGGAGCAGGGCAGAGCTGGGGAGGCGACGAGGAGGAGCCCAAGCCCGCGGCCAGCAGGCGCGCGAGCAGGAGCGCGAAGGCGGAGGGTCCGTACCGGCGCGCGGAGCGCTGTGAGGCGGGGGAGCGTCGGGCGACGATGCATGTCTACGCGGAGGAAGAAGAGCCGAGGCGAGCAGTGTATGGGCCATTATCTGACCAATTGTCTGGATATCATCTGACCAATGTTCAGACTATCCGACTAGTATCTGACTTGCATCTGGACTATGCACGGGTGGATGGGGTAGTCTGGGTAGTATTTTGCTAGTGTATGGGTTGTATCTGACGATGGTTGGCTAATGGTTTGACCATGGTTGACTTGCATCTAGCTAGCTTGCAAGCAGATGCAAGTGAGCGGGATGAGCGTGAGCAGGCTCAGCGGTGTCGAGGCGGACGTGTCGTCCCGTGCGGCCGCCCCGGGGTGTGTCGATGTCGAGCCCTCGAGCGCGGCCGGAGAGGCGATAGCGTCGCCGCGACGAAGGTGATGAGGATGGCAAGGCTGACGGCAAGGATGCGCCGCCTCTCACGGCCACTCCGGGGGCATGTCGATGTCGAGCCCCCGACCGCTATCGGTGAGACGGCGTGACGCCGTGGCGATGAAGGCGAGGATGGTCCCGCCTGGACTGCGAAACCAGCAGCAGCGCGGTAGCATAGTACCGCCCCACGGTGGGCGCCAAATGTCGTGGAATTCTCACCGGGGGGGGGGGTGTGCAAGACGACATATGCCACAAGGTGGCTTCGTGTGAGGGCAAGACTGCTGCTGATAGGCCCGGGAGCGGGTATGCGAGTAGCACGCGGTGGTTTACCCAGCTTCGGAGCTCTCCAGAGAGATAATACTCCTACTGCTGCATGTCTGAGTGTATGTATCTGGGGTGTACATCGGATAGTACAAAGTGCTCCTGGAGCTGTATCTGGGATCAGTGTCATGGGCATCTGACTCTGTATATGTGTGTGTCTGGAGTGAGTATGCATGCTCTAGTGTCCAAGCATGGCCGTGGAGGAGTGTGTGGCCGTGGGACTCCATCCTCCTGGATGGATGGATGAGGCCTCCTTTTATAGTGTGTAGCTAGCTTAATGTGTAAGCTAGCTAGTGGCATGGGTGGTAGTGGCTTTGGTTGTAAGCTACCTTGGGTAGCTTACAAGCCAAGCTATGTCGGCATAGCTAGTGGCATGGTGCATGTCATGCTTGTCCCCTGGGGTACTTTATAAATCAGTACCCAGGGGACACGATACACTATAGATGACATCGCGATACGGCCGTCTTGTCCGCGGTATGGCCGCCACGTCGGGGTCTTGTCGGTGTCGGGTCGGGCTACAGTCGGCAACCGGCTAGTAGGCGCAGTCGACAGCCGACTGGTTGGCGGAGTCGGCAGCCGGCAGCCGGCCAGGCAGGGCAGTCGAACTGAGGGGCTTTGCTAGCCTCGATGTCTTAATTAATTGTCTCGCCGTCTTCGGGGTATCCGTGTCCAATTACTCCGACAGTCGCTTCCTAGTCTTTTTCTAGCCTTCACTTGTACTAAGCGGGAATACTACTTGTGCATCCAAAATCCATAAACCCCAAAGTTATTCCATATGAGTCCACCATACCTTCCTATATGCGGTATCTACCTGCCGTTCCAAGTAAATTTGTATGTGCCAAACTCTAAACCTTCAAATGAAATTCTGTTTTGTATGCTCGAACAACTCATGTATCAACTAGGGTTGTCTATATCTTCCATGCTAGGTGGGTTATTCTCATGAGGAGTGGACTCTGCTCCTCACTCACGAGAAAATGGACGGTAACCGGGATGCCCAGTCCCATGCTCAAATCAAATCAAAATAATTGCAAGAAAAACTCCCCCAGGATTGTTTTTAGTTGGAGGCACCCGTTGTTTCGGGCAAGCCATGGATTGATGATTGTTGGAGGTGGGGGAGTATAAACTTCACCATTCTGTTTGGGAACCGCCTATAATGTGTGTAGCATGGAAGATATCGAGATCTCTTGGTTGTTATGCTGACAATGAAAGTATGCCACCAAAAATATTGTTTATCCCTGTTTCAAAACTCGAGCTCGGGCACCTCTACAAATCCCTGCTTCCCTCTGTGAAGGGTCTATCTATTTACTTTTATGTTGAGTCATCCTCCTCTTATTAAAAAGCACCAGTTGGAGAGCACCGCTGTCATTTGCATGCATTACTATTAATTTATATTGAGTATGACTATGACTGGATCTCTTTTACCATGAATTACAATGTTTAGTCAGTCCTTGATCTTCATAGGTGCTCTGCATTTATGTTTTGCCATCTCAGAAACGGCTAGCGAGATACCATCTTGTTGTATCATATTATGATTATTTTGAGAAAGTGTTGTCATCCGAGATTTATTGTTATTGCTCGCTAGTTGATTATGCCATTGATATGAGTAAACATGAGACCTAAGTGTTATTGTGAATGTCGTTAGTTCATAATCTTTGCTGAAAACTTGAATGTTGGCTTTACATATTTGCAACAACAAGAGCAAACAGAGTTTGTAAAAGGTTTTCTTTATCACTTCCAGTTTATCAACTGAATTGCTTAAGGACAAGCAAAGGTTTAAGCTTGGGGGAGTTGATACGTCTCCATCGTATCTACTTTTCCAAACACTTTTGCCCTTGTTTTGGACTCTAACTTGCATGACCCGAATGGAACTAACCTGGACTGACGCTGTTTTCAGCAGAATTGCCATGGTGTTATTTTTGTGCAGAAATAAAAGTTCTCGGAATGACCTGAAACTTCACGGAGAATATTTTTGGAATTAATAAAAAATACTGGCGAAAGAATCAAGACCAGGGGGGCCCACACCCTGTCCACGAGGGTGGGGGGCGCGCCCTACCCCCTGGGCGTGCCCCCCTGTCTCGTGGGCCCCCTGATGCTCCACCGACCTCAAATCCGAATCTATGTATTCACGTTCAGGGAGGAAAAAAATAGAGAGAAGGATTCATCGCATTTTACGATACGAAGCCGCCGCCAAGCCCTAATCTCTCTCGGGAGGGCTGATCTGGAGTCCATTCGGGGCTCCGGAGAGGGGAATCCGTCGTCGTCGTCATCATCAACCTTCCTCCATCACCAATTTCATGATGCTCACCGCCATGCGTGAGTAATTCCATCGCAGGCTTGCTGGACGGTGATGGGTTGGATGAGATTTACCATGTAATCGAGTTAGTTTAGTTACGGTTTGATCCCTAGTATCCATTATGTTCAAAGATTGATGTTGCTATGACTTTGCTATGCTTAATGCTTGTCACTAGGGCCCGAGTGCCATGATTTCAGATCTGAACCTATTATGTTTTCATGAATATATGTGAGTTCTTGATCCTATCTTGCAAGTTAATAGTCACCTACTATGTGTTATGATCCAGCAACCCTGAAGTGACAATAATCGGGACCACTCCCGGTGATGACCGTAGTTTGAGGAGTTCATGTATTCACTAAGTGTTAATGCTTTGGTCCAGTACTCTATTAAAAGGAGGCCTTAATATCCCTTAGTTTCCAATAGGACCCCGCTGCCACGGGAGGGTAGGACAAAAGATGGCATGCAAGTTCTTTTCTATAAGCATGTATGACTATATTTGGAATACATGCCTACTTACATTGATGAACTGGAGCTAGTTCTGTGTCACCCTATGTTATAACTATTGCATGAGAAATCACATCCGACATAATTATCCATC
The DNA here is from genome assembly GCA_963921465.1 of Triticum timopheevii. NCBI lineage: Eukaryota > Viridiplantae > Streptophyta > Magnoliopsida > Poales > Poaceae > Triticum > Triticum timopheevii. The sequence goes on along the minus strand of OY997272.1, from coordinate 526,788,452 downwards.
ACTGATCCAATGCCTACGAGCTTTTCGCATATTTCTCTTTGCTTAGTTACTTGCCACTGTTACAATTACTACAAAACTGCTACTGTTACTTTTGCCACTGCTACCGTTACTTCCACACTACTTTGCTACTAAATACTTTGCTGCAGATATTAAGTCTTTCAGGTGTGGTTGAATTGACAACTCAACTGCTAATACTTGAGAATATTCTTTGGCTCCCCTTGTGTCGAATCAATAAATTTGGGTTGAATACTCTACCCTCGAAAACTGTTGCGATCCCCTATGCTTGTGGGTTATCAATGCGCAGTCAGGATGACGCAGGAGTTGAGCTCCTTCCTTACAGTAGCCGCCGCCGTCGCTGACAGAGACGACCACCAAGATGAAAGAGTTGCATCCCCATTAGGAGTGAAACGATGCAGGCATAAGGGAATCGGGGTACTGTACAAGATTTCACGCACAAAGGGACATGCGAGGGGGAGGTGTGTGGTAGTTTTAGGTTGCTAGCAGCACAACACACAGCATTTTTTGTAAAAGAAAGCTCTCTCTCCGATTTCCATGAAAAGAAATCACCAAGTCTTACAACAAAGAAAAAAGAAAATACAGAAGCTACCATAACTATCTCCCTGACGAGCATTGGATATTGAGGAGGAGGGGGAGCCATCCCTCCCCCCTCCCACATTACCACCAAAGCAGCACACCCGGAGAGATCTAAGGCCTGGGCTCAGAAGCAAGTCCCAGCACCAGAACAACATAGTTTTGATGACAAGAGAGTATCTAGAAACGGCGTACAGAACTCTTATCATAGAGAAATTTATTGCTCCCCCCAAGGAAAAACCAGAAGATAGAAGGAGAAGCAGAGAGCAGGATGATCTTGTAGCCTCTTTAAGCATCCGTCGCAGCAGCATAGTCCTGGAAAGACTTGAAGTTTTTGGTCATCCCATGATTCTTCTAGTCTCCAGGCGCCACCCATGTGCTGCTCTAAACACTTCTTCTGCCACTTCACCAACCTGCTTCACTCCTGCCTCCATCATATCACTTCTTGCGGTGTTTTTCTGCAAAATGTTCTAATCATGTAAGTTTTTAAGCGGCAGATTAACAGGTATGCAGGGATCATTCACCCTGTTATTATCAAAAATAACCCTATTTCTAAATTTCCAAATAGTCCAACATGTAGCCAAAATCCCTATCATAACTAAGCCCCTCTCCTCTCTTCCAAATGTCTTGACCCAAGTTCTCATCACCAGATCAAGATCATCTGGAATGTCAGTTAAATTGAAAGAACATTTTAAAATATTCCACAATAACCTAGCTACAGAGCAGGATATAAAACGATGGTTTATGCTTTCTTCAAGCCCACAAAATGGGCATTTCTCATCTCCTTTCCACCCCCTACGTAGTAGATTATCTTTTGTGAGGATGTTGTTCCTAAGAGCCAGCCACATAAAGACCTTGACTCTAGGTGGCATTTTTATTTTTCCACATATATAAATGTGGGTATTTGATCCCATTTTCTATCAAGTGTCTATAAAATGACTTTACAGTATAAATCCCATTTTTAGTCAGTGTCCATTTCACCTTATCTTTGTCCTCACTCAGGACCACCGAGCTACATGCTTCTTTTATGTGTTCCCATACTTCTCTTGAGTCCCCTGTCAGAGTTCTCCTAAAATGCATGTTATCAATCCCCCCATCAATGATCTCCTTAACCATTTTCTTCTTATCAAAATAGATGTTATACAGCCTAGGGAAGTTTTTAAATAAAGGTGCAGATCCAATCCACCAATCCTCCCAGAATCTGACATTTCCCCCATTCCCTACTATGAATTAACATAGAGAGGTAAAATGATCTATGTGTTTCAATAATTCCCTCCAAAATTGGGAGTCTCCTTGTTTAGCAAAAATATTACTCGGTGTTTTATTTCCCTGGTATTTTTTCAAGACAATCTCTTGCCATAGTCCTTCTGTGTTATAAATTTTCCACCACCACTTACATAATAAAGCTTTATTCATATGGGCAAGGTTTGAATCCCCAACCCACCCATGTATTTAGGTCTACAGACCTTAGACCATTTAACTAGATGCTATTTTTATTTTTATCTTCTTCCTGCCACAGTAACCTTTCTCTAAAAAAATCCATACGTTTATTCACCCTAACGGGTAACCCGTAAAAGGACATCATAAAATAAGGGATGCCTGTCAGAGAAGATTGTATTAGAGTGACCCTCCCAGCACTTGCAAGTAACCTTCCTTGCCAGGTTTCACATTTTTCTCTCCATTTTACTTTCTAGAGGTTTCCAGTGTTTATTCCTAATTCTGTTTTTGTCAACTAGCAGTCCTAAATATTTCATAGGTAAAGCACCTATAGGACATGCGAAAATCTTAGCATATTCATCCTTTTTATCATTGGCCTCTCCAAATAGGAAAAGCTCACTCTTATGAAAATTGATTTTTAATCCAGACATTTGCTCAAATAGGCACAATATATATTTCAGGTTATGAGCACTATCTATGTCATCTTGCAATAGAAAAATAGTATCATTTGCATACTGCAGCATGTTAATCCCATCTGGGACATATTCATTTAATACCCCCTTGACCGGCCCATTCTTCCTAGCATCATCCTGCATGATAGCCAGGGCATCAACTGCCAGATCAAAATTAAGGGGTGATAAAGAATCCCCCTGTCTCAGTCCTTTATGAGTGAGGAAGTATTTCCCCAGATTTTCATTGACTTTCACATAGTTTCCATAACCCAATCTATCCATTTGTCAGCAAACCCTTTCAATTTGAGCATCTGAAAAAGGAAAGATCATTTTATTTTATCATATGCTTTTTCAAAATCTATTTTTTAAAAGTAGAGCACTTTGTTTCTTATTTTTTATATTGTTCAAAGCTTCATGCAAAATCAACACACCCTCCATAATATGTCTGCCTTTAATGAAAGCAGTCCACATAGGAGAAATAACATCAGCTGCCACTAGATTCAATCTGTTCATCAGAACTTTTGTAATGATTTTGAAGCAAACATTAATCAAGCATATAGGTCTAAATTTTTATATCTTGTTAGCATCTTTACCTTTGGGAACCAAAGTAATGATCCCATAATTCAACCTACCGATATCAAATTTTCTTTTAGCAAAATCATCTAGCGAGGATTTAAGATCATGTTTCGCCAACTCCCAATAATGCTGATAAAATTCAGCTGTAAATGCATCAGGGCCAGGTGATTTATAATGCGCCATTTTAAAGACCACATTTTTAATTTCTTCCAAGGAAAAATCATTAGTCAATATATCTCTATACTTTTCCTGTATCTTCTTTGGATTATCAATATTAAGAGACACTGTAGAACCATCAGGATGACCAAATAGGTCCTTATAGAAATTTGTGATATATTCTAACGGATTTTTGTCTCCCTCTATCCCCCCATCATCCTGCTCAAGTCTATTAATTCTATTTCTTCTAAGTCTCCCATTAGCTTTGGCATGAAAAAATTTGTGTTGCTACCCCCCTCCAAAATTTCATCTACCTTAGCTCTTTGTTTCCATTTAGCCTCTTCCTGCTAGAGAAGCCTATCCAGTTGTGCTCTAAGTTCCATTTGCTCTTTCCTGTCAGCAGTAGTAAGCCCTTTTTCACAGTGTTTATCAATTATATCCAAATTTAACAAAATATCTTTTTTCAACTCTATATACCAAGCATTCATATTCTTATTCCAGCTTTTGAGTTTAGGCCTAAGTAATCTAAATTTACCCAATAATCTATCTATGCTGTCACCAGTGACACTTGGATCATTCCAAAGATCATGGATGATTTTATCAATCCCCTCTCTCATAAACAAAGCATTTTCAAATCTAAAAATGGGGTCAGATTTCTAGATGAGTCCAAAAATAGTGGAGTGTGATCAGATTTTTCTCTGGTTAGTGTTGTAATCTGGGTCAAAGGATATACCTCTTCCCATTCTGTGCTACAAAGAATTCTATCCAACTTCTCAAAGGTGGGGGTAGGTAAATTGTTCCCCCATGTGAATTCTCTTCCATTCATCTCAAGCTCCCTCACTCCAGGCTGTTCCAGGATGGCATTAAACAAAAAACTCCAATGTCCAGGGGAGCCTGGTTTGTTTTTTTCACTAGCTTTTCTACTAATATTGAAATCACCCCCAATAAAAATAGGATTAACACTTTTTTGGAAGATTCTGGATAGCTCAGCCAAGAATTTAGCTTTTCTCTCTGGTTGAGCATCTCCATAAACCACCACCAGGTCCAAAATAAACCTGGTTTTCAAATCCTGGACAATCATTTTAATGTGATAATCCCCTTCATCCTATGAAATAACATCTATAGTAGTGTAATTAACTCCTAATAAGAGTCCACCAGATTTCCCCCTAGCTGGAGTAAAGTGCCAGTGGAAGTCTCTACCAGCACAAACTTGTTGTAAGTCATTTCTAGAAAATTGTTGTCTCATGGTCTATTGTAATCCCAGAAAATTCACTTTCATATCCATAATCATTTCTCTAAGGAATCTCTACTTAATGTCTCCCCCAAATCCTCTCATATTCCAGAAAATACCTCTCATTTCCTTTTTTTCTTTTTCTTAACAGAAGATTCTAAAACTTTCACAGTAGAAGCAGTTTTAACCCCAGAACCTCTGGTGTTTTACTTCTTTTCCTTTCTTTTTTTGATGAGAAAAGCCCTCTCATTCTTTCCCAATTATCCTCTTCCCCTTTATCTTCATCATCTTCCCCCTAGTCTAATAAATCTTCCAAGGTATGTTCCCCAGTATCAATAATCTCATTTTCCTCAGGTAAAGAGATTTGTTTCTGATTCTTATTATAATCAGATAACCATAAATAAATTCTAGCCTGTTCCACATTTTTTATCAATTCTAGATTGTGTTTAATCATCTCAGGATTATTCCCTAAGTTGACCCCTACCCCCTCAGCAATTTTTTGAAGAACACTATCAGATTTAGGAAAACTCCCAGTAGAAGGCAACTCACCATAATTGTCTTCCTTAGCTGTTCTCTCCTTCGTCAGCTCTGTGATATTGCGGTCTTCTTTTCCTTTTAATCTAATACATCTGCTCAGTTGTTCTTCTTCATCTTTTGGGTCAATTTCCCCCTTTCCAGCTTTTTTAATTTTAGTCTCAAAGGACTCTGTCTCCTAAGTAGCAGTGTAATCCACTGGCTCCACATATCACAGCCCAATAGCTTGTTCCATTAATTCTTGCTCTGTCATCTCTCCTCCTTCCTCATGTTTGTATTCAATTACCATATCCTCATCAATAACTTCCTCTTCTTCTCCCACATTAGTAGTTTTTCCCCAGACTGAGACCCTTTCACTTCCTCATTCCCTTTCAAGTTAATCTGCAGTAATTCATGTTGTCTCTTGACCTCATTCTCAAGAGTTTTCCTTATGATTTCCATTTCCTTTCTTTTCTTCTCTTCCAGCATCAGTTGTGCAGTCTGCCTAGCAGCAAGTTCCTCTGCTCTTTGTAGCCTCACCGTCAGGCTTTCCTTTCTCTCTTGCATCTCTCCTGTTGCCCTTGCTTCCATTTTCTCTTTAAGTGCTTCACTTGTCTGGTATATCTCCCTAGGTTTCAGGACCTTTTGCTCATATTGTTTCAGTCCCAAGCTCCCCAAACTCATATTCTGTTTCCCAGTATCAGCTTGTTTGCTTTTCTTTTGCATGTCATTTTCTCTTTGTGTTTCAAAGTTCTCCAGATCTAGATAGTCAAACATTTTCCTCTTATTTCCCTCTTCAAACTTGTACCACCCTTGTTCTGCAACTGAGTCAAACTCAAAGCTTATGTCATAAAGCAATAAATCTTTTGTAGTTATCTCAGTCCCTGCTGGAATTTTGTGTAAATCCCTCACTCCCACCTTCACCTTAATCTCTTTCTTAGAGTGAATGTGCTCCACATCTACCTCCACCACTGGCCCTAAAGCAGAGCCAATCTCACACACCCCCAAGTAATGTCTCAATGTATCAGGCACTCCCCACATTTTGATCCAGACAAAGTGAAGTTTCCCCTTAGCTTTGTCATCGGGGCTACAAAAATCCACCTCAACCATGGCTACTGTCCCAAGCAGAGTGAATTTTCCAAAGTTCTTTAGCTCCACCAATTTGGCCTTGTTAGGGAATCTCATTAGAAAAGTTTTAGGACTCTGAAATTTGGCTCTCCAAGTCCACCCCCACTCAAACATTTTTGCAAACACATAAGCAACTATGGTTTCATTTAGCCGTCCAGACTATACTGTAACCAGAGCCATATAATTTGTATGTTCGGCAGCCACAATGTCTTTTGTATTTTGCACTAGTAAACATCCCAAACCACTAGCATCATATCCACATACTTAGCAACTGGCTTGGCTTGCTTCAGCACTGTGCATTCATCAGTATTGTGAGATGGTCTCTGACACACCACACAAAACATCTTGCTTTTGCAATCACTCTTTAGATGTCCCTGTTCTTTACACTTGACACAAAATAATTCCTTATTGTTCCCTATCTCTTTATTTTTTGCTGCCTCCTTGACCCCCTCATCCTTAGCTCCCCCCTGTGTCTGTAGAGTCTCCTGTTTTGGCATATTAGAGAGCAAATACTGATATTGATGTGCCACTTGTTCCTGTGGTATGAAGCCAAATTGCCCCAGCCCCATCCCAACTGGCACCAACTGAGGAAAGTTAGAGTTGCTCGTCATTGGAAACCCACCTGTCATCTGCACCTGCCCTCCTTGCATCCCCATCTGCTGAGTGTTAGGGTTAGCAACAGCAAAACCATTGCCAGGACCAATCTCTCCATTTCCAGCCTGAGATCTTTCTTGCTGCCCCCACTAGTCTGCCTGTGCTGAATCTTCCTGCCTTGCCATCTAAATCTCTACCGTTCCCCATCGAAGTCCCTTCCCCTCCAGAACCACTGCTGTTAGTCCCAGATCCCCCTCTGTAATTTCCATACATGCTTCTCCAATCAAAGTTGTCTTGGTCTCTCACATCTTGCCTGTTGAAACCTCTATCATAATTGCTAGGCTTGCCATAGTAATTACCTCTTCCATCGAAGCCTGCCCCTCTCCCTGCTCTTGGTCTCCAGTTCTCTTGCCAGCCAGCCATGATCTCTTCTTCTCTCCAGGATTTTTCCTCCTCCTCAGATCTTCCCCCCAAGCTTGTCGCCTCCTTGTGTTTGTTAGGTTTGGTAGGTGGAGGAAGTCTGGTTCTGGAACGAGAGGGGAGATGTCCCCTTTATATATGGCCGCTCCCTCATCTTTCTTTCCTAGGCCACCCAAACCACCTACCTCAATGGGCCTGATAGCCTTAAGGCCCAACTTTTCAAACCATCCCTGGGGGTAGTGATCTCCTCAGCTATCCCCTTCGTCTTCCTCCCCAGGTCTCTGCATTTTTCCTCCCCTTTGAACTTCATCAATAGCTTCCTCTAACATTAAATTCTCAGGTATTTCCACATTAACTATTTCCTTATATATCATTTCCACCACACCAGTCCCCCCAAATCTGCTTTCCAACCCTTCCTTAACTGGATTGACATCATCAATCTCAATACCACTTAGGTATTCAGGAAATCTGGTAAAATCCCAAATTATTGGATTCTTAGGTTTAATTTTTATCAATGCCATATCTACTTCATTACTATGATATTTTCCCCAACTAGGGGAATCAACATGAGTAAATGTTCCCTGACGATCTGTCTGACTTGTGTTATAGTATTCCTTATCAACTTCTACCTAATTCGGCATTGTATATCAATTGCATGAGATTTCCCCCCGAATTCATAGACAAGAGATATGTACAAAGGCAGGGGACAACAATCAGTACCTGAATCAGCAACATCCTCGTCAGAATCGTTACCTGAATCTTCACTAGCCAGCCTCCAGAAGCGGTTGCTGGATAGTGAAGGGTTTAGGCATCGTTTCCGGCGAGGCGTGCCGAGCGGCGTGGGGTCGGTGTTGGAGGAGCCGGAGCAGGTCAAGCGGAGTGACGCGGCATCTGCACCGCCTCCTGTGTGGCTACTCCACCGGGTCTTCGTGGATCTTGATCGGCGCCATGGCTGAACTTGGGGCGGGAAGGGCCAGGATCCCATCATGGGATCTGAGGGTCGATTCCCTCATGGCTGGGGCGAGATTTGCGGTCTCGAAGGAGGTGAATACCACCCACTTCCTTGCCACGAACCTCACCGGCGAATCCGCATGATCCATTACCCACAGCAGCACCTCCAGCGGGTGCTTGCGTCCTCCATGCCCGAAGAGCGATTTCTCCTCCGCCGCCGTCAGCCCCTCGAAGATTGCCTCCGCCTCCGCGTACATCACTTTTTTGCTTGTGTACCACGATCCGATCTCTCGCAGGCGAGCATGCAGGCGCGCATCTCTGCCTGCGAACCTCATCATCTTCTCATCGTCGATCTCCATCATCGCCGCCGTGGTCACCAACAAGTGAAGGAGGAGATGGGGTGTGTGGAAGGAGAAGTGAAAGGCAAAGAAGGTTCGGGGCGAGCTCACCAGATATATCGCCCGCAATTAATCCACCACCGACCATAATTCCTTTCCACCGGCCGCAATTCCTCCCTCGCCGGCTCCCGAGGCATCGCCCCCATCTGGGCCTCTCCCTCGATGCACGCAACATGACATGGGAACACAATCGTGGCACCTGGGGCTAACACGAGCCCTCCCCTGGTACGTGCGTCCACCGTGCACCCCCGCTCGTCGATGAGACGCACTGTCACCGGGTGCGAGCCCAGCACAACGTCACCATGGCGGTACCTAAGAACCCTCGCCGCACTGAGATCCACGGCAAATCATGTCGGCCATCGCTGCGAAACGGGTTCGCCCGACGCGTCGCTAGAGAGACGTGTCGAGTCGGCCATCCCACAACACGCAGCTAGGCGAGTGATCCAGATGCCTCACAGCCAGACGGTCAGCAGTCCACAGACGATTCCGTAGGGCAAGCCAGGCGAACATTTTGAGCTCAAGCGGCACTAATGAAGACCACAACTCATGTGCGCACAGGAAGAATTCTCTGCCAAGTAAGAAGGAGTGTATGTCAGTCTAGCAGAATATTTGCCACCAGAGGTTAGGCACCAGGTTAGGCCATCTTCAGAATCCTGCAGGGCGAGGCACTGAATTTGCAGCCAGAGCTCGAGGAACTCCACGGTGGCAGGAACACAGGGGGGGGGGTCCTCTGATATCGTCCACCCAAGCATTATTTGGTAAAGCGCTCGCCACCGTGCGCCTCCGATTGGCAGGCTTGACGAATCAGAACAAGCCGAAGCCGGGGGCAAGTTGCTCGATGCTACGACCATCCAACCATCGACCCATCCAGAAGTTTATCTTGCGCCACTTCCCACCGAGCACTTTAGCGCGACACTAAAGATGCCCTCTGCCTTCATGGTGGCCGTCAAGGGCAGGCCAGCCCATGGCCTGTCTTTGCCAACTCTCTCCATCCAACTCGAGCGCATGCAAAGGGCTTAGTTGAGTAAGAAAAGATTGTGAACGCTTAGGCCGCCATATTCTTTAAGAGAGCAAACGGTCTTCGAGTCGACCAAGCAGCTACCAGCAGGATTTTAAATCCATCCCGACCTCTAGTGGCTTGATACTTTCAATCCAGCCTCAACGGCCACCAGAGGTCAGAATGGATTGGAAGTCTTGCCGTTGAGGTCGGTTCGGCTGTCATCGAGCGGCTCCAAACCAAGAACAAGTTGTCTATTGCGGGGGCCCAATTAGGCCGCCCCAAGCGCCTAACAACACGCTAGAAGTTGCATATGCGAGGAAGCAGCCAACCAACATCGGGTCAATTTTTTGATGTATTGATCGCAGAATGGGCAGGTAGCTTGGTGTGACAAACCACATCGAGCGAGGCAATCTGAGGTCCAATGCCTATTCTTCAAGGCCAACCATAGTAAGAACTTACAACTCAAAGGTGATCTCGAGTCTCAAATAACTTTGACAACTAGATCCTTCTGGCGGGTAGCAAAGAGCGCCTCTTAGGACAATCTCATGAAGAAATGGCCACTAGGTGTCGCCCAAGAGATATAATCCTCGGTGCATGGTTCTACTATGACCAGTGTGTGGTACTCCCAAGGCGCCAGAGGCTTCAAAATTTCCTTCGGCCCAAGTTCGGGCCAAAATCCACCGTCCACACGCCAAGCAGGGCATCCTCCACCGTGCAGGGCATTCTCATGTGATGGGAGATATAATTATGAACCAATGGCGTAATGTCCTGGCAGGCCACCGATCCATCACAAATAATCCTTGTTGTTGTTGCTGCCTGGAGGAGTGTAAGCGACTCGTGGAACCTGGATGTTGAATTCAGCCCAAGGCCGAGCTGGATCCACTCGCTAAAGAGACGATCATCTCGCGCGAAGCGCAAGACTAAGCCCGTTCATATAAGGCATTCCCCGTCCTTCGGCTGTCTTCGTCATACAGACTGTATCCTAGGCCATGACGCAGTTGCCACCATTCGCAACCTTCCGCCCATATCGCAAGAAGTTGTGGCAAATTTTGTTGATGTCAGACAATACTTTGTGTGAAAGATCTAAAGTGATCATCACTTGAACTTGTACTATAGAGAGCATCAATTTAACCAAGATAAACGTCCCTCCCTTTGGCAGTCATACTACCTTACACACTAGTAATTTCTTTGGCTTGTCGATCCATCTCGGAACTAAGTAGCCGAAGGTTCTGGAATGCCCAATGATACATCTCCAACGTATCTATAATTCTTGATTGTTCCATGCTGTTATATTATCATTTTTGGATGTTTTACCATCATTTTATAACAACTTTATATCATTTTTTGGGACTAACCTATTTACACAGTGCCCAGTGCCAGTTGCTTGTTTTTGCTTGTTTTTTACTTCGCAGAATATCAATACCAAACGGAGTCCAAACGCATCCAAACTTTTTGGAGATTATTTCTGGACCAGAAGACACCCATTGGGCCAAAGAAGTACCAGAGGGGAGGCCCGAGGTGCGCACAAGACACCTGGGTGCGCCCAGGTGGGTTGTGCCCACCTCGGTGACCTCCTCCACCACCTCTTCGCCCTATAAATTCCCAAATATTCCAAAAAAAACCTAGGGGAGTCGATAGATCGGAAGTTCCGCCGCCGCAAGCCTCTGTATCCACGAAAAACCAATCTGGAGCCTGTTCCAGCACCCTGCCGGAGGGGGAAAACATCACCGGATGCCATCTTCATCATCCCGACGGCCACCATGATGAGGAGGGAGTAGTCCACCCTCAGGGCTGAGGATCTGTACCCGTAGCTATGTGTTTAATCTATCTCTCTCTCTCTCTCTCTCTCTCTCTCTCTGTGTGTGTGTGTGTGTGTGTGTGTGTGTGTGTCGTGTTCTTGAGGTGGCATGATCTTGATGTATTGCGGGCTTTGCTTAGTATAGTTGGATCATATGGTGTTTCTCCCTCTTATCTTGTTGTGATGAATTGAGTTTTCCCTTTGAGATTTCGTTCTTATCGGATTGAATACTTTTATGGAATTGAGAGCACTTGATATATGTCTTGCATATGAATACCCGTGGTGACAATGGGGTATTATATTGGTTCACTTGATATATGTTTTGGCACACAACTCACGGATTCCCGAGGTGACATTGGGGTAATCTATGCATAGGGGTTGATGCACGTTTTCGTCTTTTGTTGGATTGAGTATTATGAATCTGAATTTGTTTTGGTGTTATTTTAGTACGAACTCTTGGGTAGATCGATCAGAAAGGATAACTTGGTGTTATTTTAATACGAACTCTTGAATAGATCGATCGGAAAGAATAACTTTGAGGGGGTTTCGTACCCTACAAACAATTTGTTCTTATATTCTCTGCTAGATAAGAACTTTGGGGTGATTCTTCATCGCTCTTTCAGGGATGGTTATATGATCCAACTAGATTAGCATTATTGAGAAATTGCACTAGCAAAAGTACAGACCCTAGGCCTCATTTTCAAGCATTGCAATACCTTTTGTGCTCACTTCTATCGTTCACTACCTTCTGTTTTTATTTGTTCAGATTATAAATATATATTTCTACCATTCATATTACACTTTTATCACCATCTCTTCGCCGAACTAGTGCACCTATACAATTTGCCATTGTATTGGGTGTGTTGGGGACACAAGAGTTTTCTTGAATTTGGTTGCAGGGTTGTTTGAGAGAGACCACCTTCATCCTACACCTCCCACGGATCGATAAATCTTAGGTCATCCACTTAAGGGAAATTTGCTACTGTCCTAGAAAACTCTGCGCTTGGAGGCCCAACACGAGTCTACAAGAACAAGTTGTATAGTAGACATCACCCAACAGGATCCCCATGTATTTGCAGGGGAATGATTCCACCACACACGCAAGTATCCCGGTAACCAATGCCAAAACCTATGGTGGACGCCTAACAGGCAGGCTCGCGCATTTCGTGTGGTTGATCCATTGACCCGTAGCTTCACCAAAATCATCTAGGATTGTAGAGCAAACTTCAACATCCATGTTCTACGTCTTGAATATTATCATGCCATCATTAAAGAATGTCAGCCTTACGTTAAGACTAGAATGGGCAAGTGGTGCTAGCATGCCTTCCCTCGAGGAATGCGATTGTTTGTATCATGTTGGAGAGTCTTGGCACATAAAATCCATTCATGTGTTTTCTGCAAGTCGATATTTGGGTAATTCATGTTTGGACGAGAGGGCAACAATGGTCGACCAATTAATCCCTCTTCACATTGGTGAGCATCTAGACAATTACAAGATCACGTACTTTAGCTGCTTGATACAATCTCGATGAAGTCCCCCTTGATAACAATAATATGTTTCACACACGGATATGTAACTTTGGGTTGTTCACTCTAACCGTCTAACTAACTCATATATGCTGCTGTGAGTTGAGTTACCATATTACAATGACTTGTCTTATATTGGAGTCCCATGTACATGCATCAAAATTGATGTCCGTCTTCGAATCAGGATAAAAGTATGGTCGTCAATCAAGGCACAAGAGACACCGGCTCACATTTGTATATGTATCCTTCGACTTTGCGTGTTTGTCTGTTTGATATGATTGTACGGAGTCATAATAGATAAAAATGAGTGCCTTTTGGAACAAATTATGATCTTTGTGTTTTTTATTTTGCTTTACTTACTAGGTTTATTACCAGTCAAGTGTACAAGAATTATCATCTCGTTAAAATCAGTATAATTGCCAACTTGATCAATAATAGGAAGTTTCACTAGATAGAAAAAAATGTGTTTTTATAGATGGAGATCGATCACTATATTTTTTTACTTTAACCGTGTAACTAGCTGACATGTGTTGTTGTGGACCTAGTTACCAAATCACCTACTCATGATGATAGTACATGTACAAGTTAAAATCACTTTATCTATTGGACTCTATCTTATTGAAGTCTCATCGTCCACGTGTTCTTTATAAGAGAAAAGTATACTTTTCATCCCTCAACTCTTGGTGGAGTCTAGATTTGGTCCCTCAACTTTAAAATCGGACAACTTGCACCCCCAACTACAGAAACCGGACAAGGTTCGTCCTTGGTCTCCGGTTTGACCGGTTTTGATGCGGACTCACCCCGTTTTGACCCGTGCTCACTCATATTCGTGTAATTTTTTATATCCGTGAAACTTTTTTTTATATCCATGAACTATTTAAAATTCAGATACACTTTTCAAATCCGCGTAGTTTTTTCAAGGACGTGTATTTTTTTTAAAATAAACATTTTTTTACAGATCAGAGATCTATTTTGAAATTTGTGTACTTTCTTCAAATTCATGATTTTTTAACATTTACGTACTTTTTTACAAATCCGTGTATTTTCCCCAAGTTTGTGTATTTTTATCAAATCCAAGTATTTTTCAAAGCCATGAACTGTTTTTGAAATTTGCATACGTTTCAAAGTCCGCATATTTTTTTTCAAATCCGTGTTCCTTTTATAGTCCATGAACTTTTTTTGAAATTCACGTACTTGTTTCAAGTTGACATAATTTTTCAAATCCACATATTTTTGCGTAAAAAGTCCAAATCCACGTACTTTTTTCAAGTTTGCATAAAATTTTCAAATTCATGAACTCTTTCCAAAAAAATGTACTCGAATATGAAAAGGTACGTCAATTTTAAAAAATTAAATGAACTTGAAAAAACTACATTCACTTTTAAAAAAATACGCAGATTTGGAAAAGTACATGAATCTGGAAAAAGTATGCTGATTTAAAAAAAGTACACAATTTTTTTAAAAGTTCATGTATTTGAAAAAAGTAACCGAATTTGAAAACATTACGCGGACTTGGAAAAAGTACGCAAATTTGAGTCGGCACGGTCAAAACCGGGATGGGACAGCACCAAAACCGGTCAAAGCCGTGATCAGGGATGAATCTTGTCCGGTTTCAGAAGTTAAGGGTGCAACTTGTCCGGTTTTAGAGTTGAGGGACCAAATCTAGACTCTGCCAAGAATTAAGGGATGAAAAGTATACTTTTCTCTCTTTATAATCACCTAGTGAAGTTTGCGTTGTTCAACCGAACTAGAACACATATATCATAGTTGATTAAGTTACCATAGTCAGTAGCTCACAACCGCATACATAGGTTTTGACTTTACGTGTTTTATACGATTTAACTTAGCCTAGAGAATAATATAGTACGTGACTAGATATATCACCATTGGTTCAGTTACCATTGAACAACGGATCTTCTGCGTGTTCAATCTACTTTTATTTGGGTTGCTAGCTCAATCTAGCTACTTTACTCGTGTAGCCTTCGATGGATCGAGTTATAAGTACCCTAAAAGTCCCTTTTGCTCACTTGACATGATTTTAGTGAAGTCCCAACAGATATGCAATTATCACTATATAAATTATAGTTGTTATGATTGCTCACACAGAAATAAAATGATAGTATCTTTTTTGCCATGTCAGCATGCACCTATGTATTTGTAAAAGGAAAATAATATAGTAGGTTTCTACAAAATAAAATTAAAAGGTGTAATTTTCATCTTTGCGTCGGCATTCATGCCTATAACACTAGTAGAAAAACGACCTAATGTGAGACACATTAGTGCCGGTTCGATTTTGGCCCGGTACTAATGGTACCATTAGTGCTGGTTCAAACGGCTATGCATTAATGCCGGTTCGTTTTGAACCTCTAGTACCGGTTCGTGCAACGAACCGGTACTAAAGGGGTGGTGGCAGGCTGGCGTCAGGCCGGAGCCCCGCGATCACCTTTAGTACCGGTTCGTGGCACAAACCGGTACTAAAGGGCTAACCTTTAGTACCGGTTCGTGCCACGAACCGGTACTAAAGGGGTTTGACCTATAGTACCGGTTCGTGGCACAAACCGGTACTAAAGGTCAATTTTCAATCTCTACCCCCCCCCCCCTGTATATCACCATTTCAGTTTTGAAAAATACAAAAGAAAATAATAAAAATTCAAAAAATAAAATTCTTCGAGATGTAGTTATATTACTACATCTACTAGTTAGGAAAATTTAAAAACTTAAATTTAGACATGTTTTGCAAAAAGTGTAGGGAAAATGTAAAACGGCTATTACTTTTGCATACGATGTCGGAAAAAAACGTATAATATATCAAAAAATTCAGCATGAAAATCCGCATCTGGTTTTGACAGCCTATGGCATGTTTGCAATTTTTTAGAATCCTCAAATTCCAAAAGAAGAAAAAGATATGCTCAAATTTAAGTTTTTTTAATTTTGGTTAAATCTGGTCAAACTATGGTCAAACTATTTATTCAAGAAGTATTAATGTTACTACATACTTATTCAAGAATATTAGTGTTACTAAATAATTATTTCAACTTTTTGAATTTTGGTCAAATCTGGTCAAACTATGGTCAAATTGTGGTCAAACTATGGTCAAACTTATTTAAGAAATATTAGTGTTATTAAATAATTACTAGCTTTTAGAATAATAGTTTCAAACTCAAACGGTGAAATGTGTGACCTAATGCTCAAGCTAAACTGCTGAGGGTTAATAGGATTTACAGCTAACATTTGTGAGGAAAACAAAAGTGCAGACTTGGAAAGTAGGGGAATAGAACTCTGAAGTTAAGCGTGCTCAGGTTGGGGGAGTGAGAGGATGGGTGACCGGTCGGGAAATTAGACGATTTGGAATGAGTGATCCACACTTGAGTAGTTAAGAGGAGCGATTAGAGACTAAATCATCAAATAATTCAGAAAATTGAAAATCGAAAAAAAATCAATTTTTTTTCAAAAATTTCAAAAAATAAAAATAAAAAAATACCTTTAGTACGGGTTGGTAACACCAACCGGTATTAAAGGTCCCCCATACCACGGCACGAGCTCACGCCACGTGGTGGGCCTTTAGTGGCGGTTTGTGCCAAACCGGTACTAAAGGGAGGGGGGGGGGGGGTTAGTCTCCACTCTTTAGTGCCGGTTGCTGAACCGGTATTAAAGCTCCGTTTTCTACTAGTGTAATGTCATGTGTAAATATTTCCTGCAAAAAATGTCATGCGAGATTTTAGTGGAGGAGTGGGGGGGGGGGGGGGGGGGGGGATCGCGACGAACGGGCTAAAATCAGCTCGATCATGAGAAATTCACAGGGGCATGCATGGGCCTGGCTCGTACTTTGTGGGCCGTACATGTGCGTCGGCATCCAAAAAAATTAGTTCCTGCATTCCGCACCAACTTTCTGGGCTCATTCGGTTTGGAGGAAATCAAAACATAGGAGCTAGGAGTACTATAAGAATTTGATAGGATGGCACCTGTCATTCTAAGGAATTGACTTGTCACGTTCCTACGGTTAAATGAGTTTTAAGTGGATGTGTAGTTTCCTCAAAAAATAAAGGAAATGAGTAGCATTCATACGACATTCCTGTACGCATTTCCTACAAACCGAATGTATATATAGGAAACTTTCCTCCTGAATCCTTGTTCTACGTTTTCCTACGAAAATCATCCAAACGGAATGAGGCCTCAGTTTATGTTCCTCGAAACTGGGCAACTCATGAAAAAAAATCAACTATTTATAATTGCCTACCATTGCAAATTTCGCTATACAGGCAATACTTAAAAGCGGACGACAAAAATGTGTGGGATATACGAAACCGAATTTTCGGCTCATGACAAAAATGTGCTTCAAATCGCCTCTCCCTCGATCATGGTGTTTGACCCGATCGCACCGCGCGCTGCACGATGCACGACGATCGCTGCAGTGTTCGAATGCGCTCGCTGCTGGGTTTGTAGCTAGTGTCCGACTTCCCGGCCGGTGAAAACCTGGCCGAGGTCGCTGGCTCGCTGCTGTTACACGGCCACGGTGTCGAGAGAAAAAAAGATGCCCTTTAGAGAGCGACCAGCGATATGATGCTTCAACCGCTAGCTTAGGACTTGAGCTAAGAGCAGCTTTAGTAGCTATAGATTCTCAACAACATGAGCCTATAAAATGGTTTTGAAATGCACTATTGAAATTGCAGAAACTTTAGACGGGTCGTGCAAAGTCGGACTTGTAATAACAAAACGAATCAACCAGTGGTTGGATGGTTATTGGTCAAGTTGAGTTACAGGAGGAAGTGATATCTTCAGCACACCAGGGTTCAGGTCCTACACTTGACATTGGTGCTCGCATTATGCTGGATTTATTTTAGACTTCCGGTGGAAGAGACGCTCCCGTCGACTGCGAGGCGTCTATGGTGCCTTCGTAAAATCTCAAGATGTTATGCTGACTCGGTCTCTCAGTGTTGCTCATAGGAGTAGGGTGTGCGTGCGTGCGTTAATAGGGGTGAATGTATGCTCGTATTTTGATTATAATGTGTTAAAAATAGACTCGTAATAACGAAGCATCTCTAATTTTTCTGTCATGTTGGAACCACTTGTCAGTGGATAAAATTTTCTGCCTTGGATTTCACCCTGATCTCCTTCGCACGCACCCAATGCCATCAATTCCACCGCCGTTCCACCGCCCCGCCACCGGAGAAGCTCCACACGAGCCATGCATGTCCGTGCGCAGATAGCTGGCGATGCTACACGGCTTAGCCGCGCGCTCGCGCGCAAACTCCGCTCTAACGGGAGGGTGAGGCCGCCGGCCAAGCCGTCGCGCTGCGTGCTGCAGGGGCACCACAGCGTACACATGACCGGCCAGAAAAGGTTCACCGTCGGCGTCAGGTCGCGGCCACACCAGCGCACGACCACAGAGTCCAACGGCATGCGGACTTCTGGACGGCAGCATCAGCACCAGGCAGGCAAGGTAGGGTATATCTTTTGCACGCCGCCGCGAAATCCAAATCCCATGGCTTCCTTTCCTTCCTTCTGTAGACGAGAGACGGCCACGTAGTGGCACGCACGGCTACGGCTAGAGCTCGACCGACCGGGTCAATTCGACGGAGTCGCCCTCGTACCGTCGTACGTTCCGTGGCATGCAGAAGCCACATATCATAGTCAGAGTCAAAAAGTGATGCTCTCTGTGTGCCCAAATGATCCGCTGACTGTACATCGATCCCGCCATCGATCCGCGCGCTGCTGCCGTCTTACCCAGAAGACCTTCGTAGTCAGAGTCAAAATGATCGATAAGGTTTAGTGCACAACGTTGGATGACAAAAAGTCTTCGATCCATGCGGTCCAAACATTTAGGGCCTCTTTGATTCATGGGATTGCAAAAGCACTGGAATAGGAAAAATGTAGGATCGGAATGGCATGTCCATTGGATCTCTATGGGATTTGTGTTTGTTTGATTGTGTCACGGGAAAAACAAAGGATTTCTTCCGAGAGGTTGGAGTGGATGTTAGAATTCCTGTGAAATGTAGTACAAATGAATCCTTAGGAAAAAAATCCTATAGGATTCAATCCTACAAATCAAACGACGAACGTACAAAAAATTCCTAAGGATTCTAATCCTTCAAAAATCCCATGAAAATCCTTTGAATCAAAGAGACCCTTAGAGGTGTTTCGGTGCACAATACTGGAGTTGCTCTGATGCTTGTGTTTTTAAACCATGCATACATACGTATGTTCATATTTGAGTCATTCATTCTAGCTAGCTCCCCTGTGGTCGTTAGTTCTTTTCTTTTCTTTTTGCCAAACTGCAAACGATTTTTTTGTGTTGATATTTGAGTCATTCATTAAGCGGTTCTTTTGTCTGTCGCTCGTACTAAGTTTCAAGAGTTGAAACTTAACATATTTTTTCAACATCAAAATATATTTAAAATGAATCTTATTTGAAAGTCCTCATCACGAGAGACACGGATATGAAAATAAAACTTAATTTAGACTTTTTATCTGAAAGATGTGAAAGTTTAAAAAACGAAAGCCAAACCAAAAAGCACGCCCGAGGAACTCGTCTGCCCCCGCACCTGCGCTGCCGCAAATCCTCTCCGGGTCTACCATCACCGGAAATGTGGGACTAAACTTCCGCGTAAGCTCAAAGATTCCAACAGACCAACACACCCCAACCGTGTGACTAACTCACTTGGCTTGCCGTGAGCCGAGTTGGCCAACTCACGGGGATAGTGCAAGTCAAAATCACATTAGCCATTTGACTCTACCTTATAGGAGTTCTATCCACTATCTAGACCTCTTGTGTCTTGAGAAATATGTACTAAAGTTTGTGTTCTCTAATCGATTTAGAATTCATATATTGTCGACGATCGAGTTACCGGTATCACCGGCTTACGATTCGTATATGTACGTTTCGACCCTATGTGCTTGATATGATTTTACCGGTTTTGATAGATAAAGGTACTCCCATGTAAATGCCTTTAGAATTAAACGGATTATGATATCAGGTTGTTCACTCTATTTTACTTTGGTTTGTCTTGTTACTTTAGCTATGTCTTTGTCAACTGAGTTACTAGAATTACCATCTCTTCAAAGTCACACTTTCTCATGTTGATAGGATCGTAGTGAAGTCCCGCTAGATAGAATTTCATGTTTCAAAGACGGATATGGAACTTCAGGTAGTTCACTCTAACTGGCTAACTAGCTCACACATGTATCATTGTGGGTTGATTTGCCGTCTCACCAACTCTGCACTACGGTGATAGTACACGTACAAGTTAAAATCATTTTTACGCTTTGACTCTTATCTTCATGGAGTCCCATTTAGTAGATAAAATCCACATGTTCTTCGTGATCATCTAGTGAAGTTTGTGTTGCGCAAACAAATTATAATACATTTCTCACCGTTGATTGAGTTATCAAAGTGAGTGCCTCACATTTCTCGCCGTTGATAGGATCGTAGTGAAGTCCCACTAGATAGAATTCTATGTTTCGAAGACGGATATGGAACTTCAGGTAGTTCACTCTAACCATCTAACTAGCTCACACATGCATCATTGCAGGTTGACTTGCCGTATCACCAACTCTGCATGATGATAGTACACATACAAGTTAAAATCCTTTTAACCCTTTGACACTTATCTTCATGGAGCCCCATCTAGTAGATAAAATTCACGTGTTCTTCGTGATCATCTAGTGAAGCTTGCGTTGCGCAAACAAATTATAATACATTTATCATCGTTCATTCAGTTACCAAAGTGAGTAGCTCACATTCATTGGTATACATATGTTTTGACTTTACGTGTTTTATACGACTTTACCTGAGTCTAGATAGATAAAATTGTGGTTACCTACCTTTTGGAACAAGATACTGATCTTGGATTCTTAAAACTCCACTTTAATTATGAGTTTACTGGTTTGTGTTCTTCACTTTGATAGCTACTTTACCTGTGTCGCCATCGACCGAGTTACTATATAATCAACATCTCATTGGTAAAAGAAATCCCTTTACCCGCTTGACGTGATCTTAGTGAAGTCACGCACATTGATAAAAAAAACTGTGTGCTCGGAATCATGTTGATAAAAAAAACTATAAACTTGATTATAAAGATTAACTTTTAAAAATATATAATATGCACTACATTTTAGGGCGAAGCGGGTACTAACATGCATCATTCACTATTACCCGCTTCATACGATCTTAATGAAGTACCATCGGATTAAAAAACACTTGCTCGAAACCACACAAAATAGAATAATGTTATTTTCAAAATACAACATCTTTGTGTTTTAAATACTTATAAGAAGCATCATCCACCGGCCAGTTAATAGAAAAAAAAAAGGGTCAAACTATGAAAGGTTACATCTTGGCGACATTCATGTATGCCTACTTTTGCCTAGTACCATGCGTATCATACCAGGGGAAAAGAACAAGAGTTACCGGCTCATCTCATGCATAGCCGGTCGATCAGTATTTCACACGCACTTTTCGTGTGCGTTTGACTGCATCTCGCCGCAAGCCAGCGCTTGCATGCATGGCGCGCGAGCTAGCTACATCGAGCGCACGGGCGAATTCGGCGGCCGCAGCTCGCTGCACCACCGGCCGTCCGAGTGCGATGTTGGGTTTGCAGTCCCCGACTTTGTCGGGCTGGCGGTGAACCGGAGCGGGCCGGCGGCCGGCCGCTGCTGTCACGCGGTATAGTATCAGAGAAAATTCGGTGGTGCAGCGAGCCCACGCACGCCACGGGTAATACTGAGTGAGTGACAAGGAAAGAACGATAAATCTCTGTCCATGTCTATTGTAGACTAGCGGATGCTTCACTCCGGCCGTAGCATGCAGTTGTCACCGTCGGCCACCACACGGCTAGCTAGTAGCACAAACGTAGCAAAACATAGGAGTACAAGTTGAAATCACTTGAACCGCCGTTAGACTCTCATCTTGTTGGAGTCCCATCGAGTAGACAAAACTCATGTGCCCTTCATGATCATCTAGTGAAGCTTGCGTTGCGCTAACAAATTAGAATGCATCTATCACCATTGATCGAGTTACCGAAGTCAGTATCTCACAATCGTAGACACACATTTTGACTTTACGTGTTCGATACGATTTTAACGAAGTGTAGATACATAAAACAAAAAGACACATATACCTGTGCCTTTTGGAAGAGATAATGAACCTCAGGTCCTTAAGCTCTACTTTAGCCTGTTTGCTTATTTGGGTAGTTCACTAGGCTAACTTTACTTGTGTCGCCATCGATCGAGTTACTCATCTTAGTGAAGTCCCACCTAATTAAAAAGACACGTGCTCGAAACGTAACTTCCAATAAAAAAACATGTTCTCAAAACGTAACATAGTAATATATAAATTATCATTATTATGATCGCTCAAAGGAAATGAAATAGTGTTATTTTTCAAAAAAAATGACATTTTTAAATACCTACAAGCAGCAGCATTCACCATGGCATCATAAAGCATTGGCAGAAGCAACACTCACATGTTGTTCAAAAGTATGCTCAGAAAAGCTAATAAGAATAGACTGAATGAACTGATGAGTAGCTAAGAGATTTTAATATCTAGGATGAACAAAAATGCCAACTAAGATCGCAAAGAAAATTTCACGATTATCGCCACGATTTGCTCCAGTTAGTTGCTCCATCTCTCATAGTAGTATGTAAGCTTCTTGTAGAACTAGTATGTAGGAATAGCCGAGTAGGATTTCCAAAGTTTATACATGTGTTGCATTTGCACGTGCATGCTTACTGGAGTAGTTAGTAGGGAAAAAATGAACCCAAATTTCATCTTGTCGGCGACAACATTCGTGTCTACAGCTTGGAAGAGGTAACGGAAGAGTTACCGTCCACCTCATGGCGGTCGATCACTGCTATTCACACGCACTGCACGCACGAGATAAAAATCACATTTTCATGTGCGTTTGACTGCCCGCGCGCGCGGCCGGCCGGCGGCACACGAGCTAGCCGCTGCTAGCTACGTCGCTCGGTCTGCGGTGTACCGGCGAAATCGGCGGCCGCAGCTCCCTGAGGTGGCTGCGTCCGAATGCGATGTTGGGTCCGCACTCCGACCTGCCGGGCCGGCGGTGAACCGGGAGGTCGCTGCCGTGATGTACTCACACCGTACGTGTCGAAGAAGAACCGGCCGGCCGGCACTTTTTCTTTGGGTTTGGCTTTTGAGAGCGACGAGGGGTCGACCGATGATAGCTTGAGAGCGTACTGCACGTAAAAACGTCAGAAAAAAAAATACTGAGGAGGGTGAAAAATTGGTACGGTACGTGCCTGACCACGCGGCTAGCTAGCTAGTAGCACAAACATAGCAAAACACGCCACCCAAACACACGCCCATGAGGTTTTTTTTGTTGTTGTTGTGTGAATAGCCCATGAGGTAAAAATTGAAACTAATACCTACAATCACTTGAAAATACTGCAAGGAAAATCCTGATCTTCATATGGACAAGCAGATTTGCGGAGAATTAGTGACCTGCTATATGTTGCTACCTCAAATTTTGGTCCGAAACTTCAAGGTTCAAACCATGTCATCCACCGAGTCCGCGCTTCAAACTCTGACTCACTTGAACTGGTAGTTTAGGAGAAGATGACTTATTTCTCTCTCAAAAAAAAAAAAGATGAAGATGACTTTTAAGTTATTACCCAGAAGCCTGCTGTGAAAATTCAGTTTACCTAGTAAACATTAAAAATATGTATAAACATTCAGTGAGCCCATAATTTAGATTTTATGTTATTCAGACAAGTAGCTTAGGAGGAAATGATACGGGTGTGCTGACATGTATTGAAAGAGAGGATTATGTGGCTTTGATGACACGGCGGCCACATGTGTAACAAAGTGTTTTTTTTAACACATTACAGACAAAGACGCTCATACATATGTACATACACTCATCATCGAAAATGCTACACCGATGAAGCTGCTACTAATGCCTACGTAACTTTTCATCCTTAACTAATCTTTGCCCCCTGTATTTTACTGGGTGGGGCCCTGCCATTTTCTTTTCCAATCAAAGCTTTCCACATCAGCTCTCCCGTGAGATACGCAAAATAATTTACATAGACGTAGTATTGCCCACTCACCACTATGAACGCACGCAGCTCACCCTACCTTTATGAGCACATCTGATAGTCTAAGTAGGCATATCATCTTGAGATTGACGAAGCCGCCACATAAGCCCTCGTAGTCGATGCGAATGTCTACTCCACTGAACACACATCACGGGAAGGGCTGAAATAAATCTAGAAAAATGTGAGCACCAATGTCAAGTTTAGGGCTTGAACTCTGGTGGGCTGGGAATACCACTGTCCTCATAACCATCCAACCACGGGTTGGTCGCTGGCGGAGTGATATCGAGAGCTATAAGAAAGGGGTGTATTATGATTTTCAAGTCGACGAGGGGTAATCTGAACTTCGACATAGTATGCCATGCTTATACAAATTGAGTGTGCATTGATTACACTCCATGTCACGCACTCTTAAATTATAAAAGTAGGTTTGTAGGACTGAAGTTTCTTTCAAAAAGTTTAGCATGTGCTAGAATTTATGTAGTTCTTTTTAAAAATGTTAGAAAATGTGCAAGAAATAAATCTACAGAAAAAGCAATTATTAGCTAAAAGCTAATGATTGTGAACTAAAAGGCAACTTTAGGTGCTCAAAATTTCTTTTACAAAACCCCGTCATCTCCAAATGTAAACTTGTTGGAATTTTTGAGAAAATATACCTATTGACTCGGGACCACATGCGGGCTACATCGCACAACTCACCGGAAGTCGGGGATGGCGCACCCCTCCATAGGGCCTCTAGAGCCTCTGATAGCATTTCCCACCGTATGTGTAGGAGAAAAACATGTATTTGCATGGAGGCTAGCAACTGAATCCCTTGCGGTTAAAACTAATAGATTTAGACGTATCCCGGGTCCCACTCCGATTTTGTAATGTTTGTGGTGCTGATGACGAAATGTGATTCCATGTTGCACAACGATGTACGTTTGCGAGAGCCCTTTGGCATGAGTTGAAGGACATGTGGAACCTCCGTCCTGAGAGTGAAGTAAGCTATACAGAAAGGGATTAGGTTTTTGTCCTACTTGATAAAGCGATTAAAGACCTAAGACAAAAACTAATGCTATTTTGGTGGCGTGTTTGGCATCATAGAAATGATGTGATCTTTGCAAAAGGTAAAGCAAAAAATTCCCACTCTGCTTGATTTTTGCAAAACTACCTTGTAAACATCCGCATAATAATTGGGAACGGAAACTCCGAGATCGATCGTAAGGGAAAAGCCCTATGATCAAACTGCCAGGAGTGAAAGAACCCGATAATACTAAGGAAGAAGTGTGGCAAAAGCCTGACCTCGGGTGGGACAAGGTCAATGCCGATGGAAGTTTCTTGCAGGAGAGCAGCGTGGAGCATGGGGATCCGTGGTTTGAGATCATGATGGGAGAATTATCTTATCGGCATGAGACTATATTCCACGATGCAAAGGAGCAGATTTTGCTGAAGCTATTGCTTGTCTAGAAGGACTACGGAAAGCAATGTCAGGTACAGACTTACCTTTAGTTATTGAGACGGAAAACAACGTGGTGGCAAAGGCACTCGACCCCTCATGTATGGATAGATCGGAAATCGGAGTGATTGCGAGGGAACTACAAGCCATCAAGCAAGGAAGCGGAGAAGTTAAAGTTCGTAAAGTAGATAGAAGAGTCAATAGTTTAGCCCATTGTCTTGCCCAGTTTGGCATAGCGAGTTGCGTGGTGGTGTTATGCAAGGGACAGTGCCAACCTACGTGTTGAGCGTGCCCTTGCAAGATTGTAAGAACAATGTTTCCTCTTTTAATTAATACAACTCTCTATTTAAAAAAATCGTAATATAGATTTTTATAAGTCGACATAATTTGGAACAACTCTACCACTTTCTTTGCGAAAGAACAACTCTAGCACTTTAAACATGCACGAGCACAAAAATATCATGCATGGTGGGTTTTCTATCAAGTGGAGAGTAGACACCACTACGTGATAATAAAGTACTGTACAAAGGTATCGAGTTTTTTTTTCTCATTTTGGAAACACCTAGTTTTTTTTCAAGAGTATGCCAATGGCAATACCATATTTTTATAGAAGGCAGAAAGTTATGTATAAGAACCCTGACAAAATGCGAACAAGTCGTAGGGAGAACCCACTCAACGTCTACACCCTAACAGGATACGACTACTCTCTCGCGAAAGGATCTAAAGGAAAGGATCTAAAACACGTAGTAATATGATGAGTTTCAAGAGTAACAAACTCACCGTAGGCGTCTTGCTATCGATGGGACCACTGGCTTCCATTTAAAAAATATTCTACACACACATGTCATCAAATTTGGACTTTGATCCCTCGTGCCTTATTATTCTATAGTATAAGCACTGTAGAGCTTTGATTGACTTTTTTGCAAAACCACGGAGAGTCAACCCTGTTGTCCCTCGGCGTCAGCAATGACCCTGCTTAAACCTTCAATAATTAGCTGGTATACGTCACATTTTTTGCTGTACTATACGTACATTTTAGCACAGGTCTCTAGAACCAAAGAGGCCCGAATTAGGACGGGAGCGAACCTCCTGCAAGACGACGACCGACTGCGGCCCCACCAAGCAGCGACACCCGGGATCTGCACGCGTTGGCCAAAGCGATCCCGTGCTAGCTGGGCCTACGACTCGCCACGTGGCCAGGACCATGCACGTCCCCGTCCGACGCGCCATTTCCCGCGAGTCAACGCGCCGCGCGCGACCCCGGCGACGGTATAAAGCGGCCGCGCGCCAGCACCATCAGCTCAGCTCCATCGGCAGCAACGCAGCCAGCCAGCGTCTACCCTTCGACTGACGTACAGCAGCGACACGATCGCCCAAGCTCCGACCGACGACTAGCTAGCTAGCTTCTTCCGGCCACCAGCTGCTAGCTGGCCAGCGGCATGTCGACGTCGTCGCCGGTGAGCGGGGCCGCATCGCCGGAGGCGGAGGGCGGCGGGGGCAGGAAGTACAAGGGCGTGCGGCGGCGCAAGTGGGGCAAGTGGGTGTCGGAGATCCGGCTGCCCAACAGCCGGGAGCGCATCTGGCTGGGCTCCTACGACGCGCCCGAGAAGGCCGCGCGCGCCTTCGACGCCGCCTTCGTCTGCCTCCGCGGGCCCGGCGCCGCCGGCGCCGACCTCAACTTCCCGGACTCGCCGCCCCCGCCGTGCCGCCACAGCGTCGACCCGCAGGAGGTGCAGGCGGCCGCGCTCTCCCACGCCAACCGCGCCACCGTCTCGGCCCGGGAAGCTGCCGCGGCGCTCATGGACGACCGCTTCTCGCCGGCGCCTGCCGCGCTGTCGACGGAGCAGTGGTCCGTCACGCAGCCGTCGTGGGCGCAGCATGACAGCGGCATGGACATTTTCGGCGACGAGGCGGCGGCCGCGCCGGACGGCAGCATCGACTGGCGCTCGGTCATGGCGCACCAGCCGCCGCTCTTCTCGCCCACGGCAGGCTGGGGCAGCAATGCGTACGACTTCCTGCAGGTGACGCCGCCGCCGACGCAGGGCGACGAGGACATGGAGGAGTGTGGCCATGGCGCCAGCGCTTCCCTGTGGAGCTTTGACTCCCGAGACTCCTACTTCAGATACTAGTTTTCTTCTTCTTTTCACAGGTCTATACTTCATATACTACTACTATAGTTAACATACTGTCACCGCTGTATAGTTAACCTAAACGTGCAAAATTTCAACAGGCGCATTGCAAAGAGTATTACAATTGCATTGCTAGTTTTAACACTGTCTACAGGCGCTTTTTCCCCTGTCTTATTTGTATCTTGCAAACGGATAATGCAAAAGTGAAGCTGGAAATAAAAGAAAAGAAAATGTATATGGATGTACTACAACTAGCTACAAGGTTACAGTCCCTTGTGTAAGTCAGCATCACGAGCCGTCCTATGTTTTCGCGTTGAGTTGGGCAGAGAAGAGGGCAACCGAGATTAGATCAGATTGCTGCTAGTACCATTTGCATAGATCTAGACATCAAAATAGATGGACCCACGTGTCCAAGCTTTTCAAACAACACGTTCAGCATTTTTTTTATGTCTATTTTACTTATTTTAGGGCAACAATGTCCCGAGGGTTATACAAGTGCTCCCCCCGCGTCAAAATATAAGATGTTTTTGTATATCTCCTAAAAGACAACTTATATTTTGATACAGGGGTACTCCCTCTCTCTTGTAATGTAAGACGTTTTTTAACACTATATTAGTGTCAAAAAACATCTTATATTATGAGATGGAGGGAGTAGTACACAAGGAGGGAAGAAACAATTACTAGGGTGGAAGAAATAGCACCCTGAGCTAGCTAGATAAGGCAGAATAAACGTTACAATCTTGCAGCCAGGTGAAACAACATAGTGCACTGCTGCCTACTTTTCTTCAGACGATCGACGATGATCTCGCCAAAAGAAAAGTCAAGGATGCTTTGTCTGGAACAAAAAATTTCGCTCTGATTGATGAACATATATGCACGGATATTCAAGGGTAGATGCATGAGATGCACACACTCAATTCCATTTGCAAACCAGACGCTGGAATAATAAAGAAAAAAGGGCTACTGTAGACCAGATGCACGCCACACCACACGAGCCCTAGCTAGGCGCATATTCATGGGCAACTTGCGATGGTAGACAACACGGGGCGTCGTTTTCAAGCATGTGCCGAATAGCAAGATCCGAGTATACAATCCACTGTGTGTGTTTGTGACACCTATATGTCTAATCTGGGTCCGGTTTATGTGTCTGGCAACAGTTCAACTGAGGCCCGAAAAGGACGCGCGCGCACTAGCTAGCTGTTGCGTTGTCTCTATTGTCCTTCCAATGGATGTAGCATCTATCAAACAATTACTTCCAAAATAGGTATCGCAGTTTTAAACTGAGGTTAGTTCCAACTGTGACATTTATTATGAATCAAAGGTAGTAGTAAATTGGCATTTTGAGAATTTTACTCCCTTTGAGATGGCCTAATTACCACGGTGAGAATCCTGAATGCGGATCAAATATCGTTTTCTTCCCATGTGGCCCGTTGTGCCGCTCACACCGGAAGAATAATGGAGCTTGATATGACACAGGTAGAGCATCTTGGTTCGACTCTTGGTGGGGGAAGGACTGCGAACCATGTCTAGTGTCACCATCCAGGCAACAACTCGGTTCTGATCCTAGTACGGGGAGCATACACGATTAAGATCAGGTTGTCGACGCACTCCCCATCGTACTCGGTACACGCGATAAGGAAATGAATTGAAGATGGCGTAGTGTGTGAGCGCGTGATGAACACGCTGCATACATTTTTTTTCATCGGCCACAAATCCCGGTGCTGAAAAATGTTGCAAAAATGTAAAATAGATTAATAGCACCAAACCAGCCTCAGATCGATAGATCATCAGAAGCATGTGCTTTTTCGCACACACAAAGAGCAGCACACATATTACTTCATTTGTTCCTAAATATAAGTCATTTTAGAGATTTTAATTTTAATATGGACTACATATGAATTTATATAGACATAATTTAGAGTTTAGATTCACTCATTTTGCTCCCTATGTAGTCCGTATTGAAATCTCTAAAAATACTTATATATAGGAATGGAGGGAGTACAAACAAGCTGAAGTTCATCCATGGCAGTATTTCTGCCGAATTTGTGAATTTTTGTAGCAAAGGGCCCACGCAGAAGTCCATGTGTAGTGGCTGAACCCTGGAGGCAGGAAAGGAAAACTTCAATTTTCTTTTTTCTTTAGGGGGATTATAATATTGAAGGTTGATCTCTCTATAGAATAACGAGTTGAATCTTCTTCAGTACTGTACTTTTGTCCTTCGGTTGGCTTGGCAACCAAACAGTCTGCACTGCACTTGATACTGCGGATATAATCCACGTGAGCGGCGTGCGTGTATGGCCTTTGGGTGGGGTCCTACACTACTCCTCTAACCTCTAGCTACATGGTTGGTTGCCCTGATTAACAATAGTGCAACAACATCACTCCAGTTCAACATGCATATAGTGTGGTCATCATCAGCTTATCAAACAACAGTGGCAGGATAAATAAGTGTTGTCTAAAAACTATGGCAGTCGTCTAAGCTGACCTTCAGAACACGCCGCTCTCATGTCTGGCCGGGACCCACGTGTCAGCGAGCCGAGGAGCTCAACTGATGGGAGCAGCATATTCTGAAAAGTCAACAATATAGGGGAATCACCGGTACAGCACGTCATGCCTGATACATAGCAAAAATGATTAGTTAACATGAACCAACTGGAAAGTGGTCGTCGTTTACCTGATGAAGATATAGAACTCCCTCCGATCCATAATAAATGTAGTTCAAAACTGCGGCGCTTATTTTGGATCAGAGGGAGTAACAAGCCTTAAATTTCCTGAAGCAGCACATGAATACAAACTTAAAAGTTCATACATGTTAGCATCTCTGCAGAATTTATGAATTCTGTAGCCAGGGACACATGCACAATAGACCATGGATAATTCTGTAGCTATGACCTAATGCTATAGGTTGATCTCTCTATAAAAGGGAATTGGTTGAATCTTCTTCTCTGCTGTACTTTTGTCCTTTGGATATCAGCCAACCCCAAATGCACTTTTGATTGCACTGCACAGTGCGGATAGGATATTTATCACCCACGTGAGTGGTGTGCGTGTATGCAGCAGAGCCGGTGGGTGGGGGTTCTACTACCTCTTTAGGCACACATGGTTAGTTGTCATGCTGCAAGTGGGACTCTCCGCGGGAGGCCCGCATCCGCCCCACATCAGCCGCATTATATAAGCTGGATGCCCGCATATTTTTACGCGGGATAAGCGGGTTTAGCGGGCAACCCACATCCTATTAAACATTGAGCTCATTCACTCAAATGAGCAGCTGAATCCAAGCGCGTACAAGCAGGGCACGATGCAACAAATACTCAAATGTTCATGCATTCTAAACAGTGATCATGGAACACCAGAACTTCTTGTGCTGACATGCATCAGAAAGGGACCTGAAGCTGGACATCGTGCACCCGTCAAAAGTAAATGAAACAGAGCATGAGTGAATGATTGTTGATCGATCGATGAGAGATGGATGTGCGTGGCGACCATGACAGAGCTGGACGACGATGACGCTACGGCCGCGTCCATGGCGGGCTAAGGCGGCCGTGGACGAGGTGGATGGCGGCGCTGCGAGCATGACGGAGTTGGGCGGCGACGATGGTGGCGCTAAGGCTATCGTGGCCAAGGTGGACGGCTGCGGCCATGACGGAGACGGCGACGACGACGACGTCCATGGCGGCGCTAAGGCTGTCGTGGCCGAGGTGGACGGCGGCGCTGCGGCCGTGGCGAAGCTACACGGCAGCATGTTCTAATCCACAATGCATCGTCGCGGTGTGCCCTGATTCTAGGAAGTGAGATAGACGTGGGCTCGATGCGGGCACCGCGGAACAAACCCACATATCCCACATATCTTGTCGCCCTATCCGTGGGCGTCCGCGAATGTAGATTATGTGGGCTTTTAAGTGGGCACCGTGGGCAGCCCGCGTCCACTTGCAGCCTGAGTTAGTTGGTTACCCCTGATTAACAATGGTGGCGCAACATTACCCCAATCCAACATGTATAGTCCGGTCATCATCTTATCAAATAGCAAGATTTAGTAATATGGAAATTTCTAAAATGCGATGCAGACATAAGCTGAGTTTTAAGACATGCCGCTCTCGCGTCTGGCCAGGAGGACCCACATACCCTAAACCCTAACTAAGGGGAGCAGCATGTTCTCGAAACCTCAATAATGACAAGGGAGTCACTGCCAGAGAATGTTCTTGCCCTGATCCATGACAAAATGATTAGCAACTTCGCATGGAACCAAGTGGAATCTGGAAAGCAACTGCTCACAAACAGTGCTTAACATGTGGGAGCTAGCTGCACATTCTTCTGGGGTTCCTCCCCTTGTATATTCTAGCTGATAATCAGGCAAGTACTACATTGTTTTCTCCTGGGTGTGACTGTGACACTCGGCTAACGCGCAGGAGCAAAACATAAGTAGCAGAAGATTCGAAAGGCACGTGTTCAGATCTGCTAGATAGATAGGAGTAGTATATAGTATCGATTCCCTCCTGCCTGGACCACGGGCACACACATACGCATGAATGGGCAAGGGCCAACCCCCCAAATAAGACTTCCCTTCTGCCTCTGCACACCATGCTTGTGTTAATTGCTAACAATGTGGCGTCCCTGCACCTCTCAACACGCTGCAAATCTTGGGTGGCTTCATGGTCCGTTCAGGA
Organism: Triticum timopheevii; assembly: GCA_963921465.1. Taxonomy (NCBI): domain Eukaryota; kingdom Viridiplantae; phylum Streptophyta; class Magnoliopsida; order Poales; family Poaceae; genus Triticum; species Triticum timopheevii. The sequence continues at coordinate 526,756,397 of OY997272.1, read as the reverse complement.
TCATGAGGATGCATCTAGAAGTCAACTACTAACTCCGGCAAAAACATACGCGGTGTTTCACAGAAACTGTGGACCATGAAACTGTTCTAACTTTGACTCCTACTATCAGTGTATAAGGTGAAATTATTTAGATTGGTCAAGTGAATATGATATTGTTAGATTAGTTTTTTGACTGCTTACTGTGGGGCAAAAACCCCACAGCCTGAAATTTTATTAAAGAATTGGGCAACAAATACAATATTTACAAGTTACAAGGTACAAGGGAAAGAAAACTAACCCATCAAGGGGGCAAATAGGTATATTATTATTAGATTTGTCGTGGACTCTTTTACTCCCTCGGATCCATATTAATTGTCACTTATCTAGTACAAAGTTAGTATATGGATCGGAGGGACTACTTCTTCTTAGTATTTAAGATTTTCTCACTGTGACTCCCTGTTCAAGAATTCATCCGATTAACCAGTTAACTTGCCGATTAATCCCTACTCATAGGGTCATCGAGTAGCCGGAAAACCGATAAATCATCCGATTAATTGATTAAATGGCCGATTAACTTGCCGATTATCCCATTAATCCCCTACTCGCCAGCCAACCGAGCAGCTACCAGTTAACGATTTCCTCAACAATGCTGTGACTTAACATATATTCATATAAAAAGAAGTAAGTGTCGATCAAGAACACACACACACACTGTTTTAGATTCCACTTCACATTTACTTTCAGTTGTCGAGCATGAGGCAGTAATTGATCCAGAGACCAAGTCAGTAGGCTGCACAAGTAAACAAGAGGACGCCATGATCATCATGGCAATAGTGACAACACAATAGAAAAATAAGAGCACATGTTTGTGAACGTCAAGTGGTTGTTGATGTGTGGCATCCAACAACAGCGATAGCCATGGAGGAGGATCTTATCTGTTCTATGGCAAAGAAGAAAAGCCCCAGCTATCTGAAACCCCATCGACTGGCTACAGAATGCCTACGATCCTCGGAGCCACAGAAACCCCGGATTTCTCGCTATGGGCGCTCTTTTCTCTTCCGTGGAACAGTAAAAACGTGCATTTGTGGAGATCGGAACAAATTGCGGCTGACGGAATGGTTAGAAGCACATGATGGAATGAGTGAATCACCTGGCTGGGAGAGCGCGAGATTACTTCCCCGGTTCCAGTTCTGCTTCAGATTGACTTCCTCTTGATCACGGCTTTCGCTTTATTGGCCTTCCCTGATTTCCTGTCATGTTGCTTTGCAGCTTCCACTATCCAAAATATGTCGGCAGATAAGTTTATGAAATGACCATGGCACTAGCAATGAGATCCCAAAATGCAACTTATGAATAATTATACCTTCTGCAACTTACTACCACAGGTGTGAGAGAGTTGAAAATGGAAATGCAAGGAAGGTCCGAAATAGTTGCTATAAGAAAAATTGGCACCACATTGACACCCGTAAAGTTACGTGGTTGTTCCAGTGACTGAAGGAGAATTTATCAAAGAAGACAAGTCTAGCACAATAGAGACCAGAAGTTAAGGCCAAAACATTGCAAGATTACAAGGTTCTTTTCCACCTTTTGCAAGAACAAAATGTCAATGGTGGCCAAATAATTGGTGAGATACAAAGGAGCAAATGTAAGCAAACCTATGAAGAGGAAAATCTCCTCTGTATTTACAGTTCTACGACAAAAATATAAAAGATTAAAAAACTAAAAAATATGATAGTACCTAACTTACACTATTGAAAACCTATCAGTGACACGGTGTGTGTTTCATATATCATAATCAACTTCCGTACTGTTCAGCACTGCCCCACTCTTGAGAAGCTGCCCTTGCTCATCGTAGACATCTAAATTCTCACATGGTTTTGGAAAGACTGACCCGATAACACGGCCTTCGATGTAGGAGCATTGGAATATATGCTTCTTCTTGTAGCTGATGCCTACTGACATGTCCTGAAAGGTGATATCCTTGATGGGGATGTAATTGCTACCATGAGCACGGACAGGCACACGAACACCCCACCCATGTATTTTTTTGAATGATATGCCTGTGATATCTGGGAAGGCATTTCTGTCATACCCATCATCAGCATGCTCATTGTAGTCAACCTTTATCACAATTGCAGCACGAACATTGTCGAAGGTTATGTTGCTGTAGGAGATATTGCGGATGTAACCTCCTCTTCCTATGGCAGTCTTTATTCTCACGCCTCGCCTTGAATCCCAGATGCGTACATTCTCCACCGTAACATTTGCAACTCCACCAGACATCTCACTGCCAATTGAAATTCCAGCACTGACACAGGCAAGAAAAAAAGTGTAAGCTTCACTTTTATACTTCACATTCTATGCAAAGGAATGTGAAAGCTCATCCTGGTCTAAAACCAATGCTTTGTCTTGAGCACCGGATTTGAAATAAAAGGCTCATGCAAATAAATATTGTTTAAAAAGCAATATATACCTAACCAAAGATCGGACTGTCACATTGCGTATTAAGATGTTAGAAGACGGCCGCCCATATGCAATCCCATATTGATCCCACCCGCTCTTTATAGCAATTGCATCATCACCAACAGATATGTAGCAATTCTCAATTAGGACATCCTCACAAGAATCTGCACCCATAAACATATGTCAGCTGAAGATACCTACATATGGTTTATGATCAGCAAGGTCTGTTATTAAGATAAGAATTGATCTCAGATGATAAGAATCATTAGCAGATAGTTAATGCTACAAATATGCAGATGATTGACGTAACGCCTGAACATTGCAAAAAGAAATATAGGTTATACTGGAAGTCATTAAAAATAGTTGCAGGATGAATACCTGGATCTATGCCATCTGTGTTTGGAGCACCAGAAATAGGAGCTAAGATTGTAACATCCGAAACAGTAACATTCGTGCAGTCATATGGGTGGAAGTGCCAGAAAGGTGAATTCCGCAACGTTATATTTGTAATAACAATGTCCATAGACCACATCAGTTGTACAAGTGGAGGCCTTGTGTTCTTCAGCATTCTTCTGCGATGCTTCAACCACCAAACTTCACCCTGGCCATTTATGCTACCATTGTATCCTATTTAACACAGTGAAAAGAAGGAAGATCGTGATAGTTAAATAGCTACCATCCAATGAAGCATGAACACGGCAATACCATCATTTTCTGTTAGTAATTTAGTATACAACTGAGAACCAAATGCATAATGAAACCACCAAACTGCAGGTACTGCTGTTTCAGTGAACTTGCCTATTCAGTATTTACTCATTTAAAGATCACTAGAAAATATGCTATTCACGCTATGGATATAATGTTCTACTTTTGACAGATAAGCGGGACATGAAAGCATGCATACCGAAATCAAGTACATTCAGATTAGGGGATTAAACAGGTCAAGCAGTTGCTTTGCGTTATTCAAACAGTCAGGCATGCTGGTATACTGTTACCATCACTAGATTGCTTAATATGCAAATTATGCACTTCTCTCACGCATGTTGCTTCATAGCTAACCAACAAATCCATGATAGGGTGTTGTAGATTACACAGCTTGACAAGTTGATATTGACAGCTTACTTAGATAAAAGGCAAACCTGTAATGACAACATCTTTCAAATTCTGTCCATGAATTAGACTCCCGAAACGAGGTCCTTTGCGCTCCCTCCCATATCCGTAAGATGGCAGTGCTGGCATCAGCGGCCAATCTTTCTCGTCCTGTCCAGAAAAATATTAGAATCCCAGCTGGATACACCTGCTAATCTGAAATCTGTGCATGATACCATGCTAGATCGGAGATTCAGAGAGCTAAGAGTGACAGTTCAAATCATACCACATTCCACCCAATTCTGAACACATTCTAAATGTTTCCTTTGAGATAGACAGCAATGTTTCACCAAGCTAAAAGAAAGATACTCCCTCCGTCCCAAAATTCTTGTCTTAGATTAGTCTAGATACGGACTATACATCCGTATCTAGACTAATCTAAGACAAGAATTTTGGGGCGGAGGGAGTACATAGTATGGAAGTTGGAATTAAACAGACAATGTGGTAATTATATTGTACAATTATTACCCAACCATTTTCGAAAATGGGGAAAATCTGAACATGAACATCGGTATCACTTCAATCTTGGGTCCTAGTGACACATTATACACAGCAACAATCCTTCTATGTTTTTACCATTGATTGATCTGTTTACCGATCAAGTCAACTAGTCAAAGGGATTTAATTCAACTACCTGTTAGCCACCAATCATCCACGCCACAATTCAATAGCACTTAAAAAACCAACCCCATTGCTCCGGTTGTAAGTAAAGCTCACCGTAATGCCGAGGATCTCTGCACCCTCGGCGAGGAACAGCGTCATGTGGCTGGTGAGGTTGAAGGGGCCCGTGAGCCAGCGGCCGGGCGGCACATTGAGCTGCGCCCCGCCGCTGTCCGCGAACGCCGAGATGGTCTCGACGGCGCGCTCGAAGGCCCGGGTGTTCACCGCCCGCCCGTCCCCGACGCCCCCGAAGTCCGTCAGGTTGTACGCCATCGGGCGCAGCCACGGCGCCGGGCGCGACGGCGCGGGCGCCGGGCGGGGCCCGCCCCCGCCCCCCGCGACGAACACGGAGGCGCTCTGCCACAGGAAGACGAGCGCGAACCCGGCGACCCACACGGCGGCGAGCAGGGTCTTGTTGGCGGCCAGGAAGGCGGCCGCGCTCCGCCGCTGGCCGTGGAGGTGCAGCCTCCACCTCCCGCCCGAAGTCTCCACCATCGCGCCGCGGGGCGGCCTGCCGAGGCGAGCGGGTCCTTCTTCTCCCCTCGATCTACCGATCTAGGGCACAGCGCGGCGTGGGTTGGGTCAGTGCGTGGGGCGGGGCGCGGCGAGGTCGGGTTCCGTGGGGGTGGGCTTGGGGAATTCCGCCATTGGAGCGGTTGGTGCCGAGTTGGGTTTATAGGAGGGAAGAAGCCGTTTGAGTGAGGCGGAAGCGAGGAGCAAACAGGCGTGGCATTCGCGGGTGCGTGTTCCCTTCCCTGTCACGGGCGCCGTCGAGGGGAAGAAGACGGTGAGAATCGTAGGGACTCGTGGCTTAGTATAAGCCATCGGATTTAGATCGGACGGCGGGATCCAATTAATCCCGCGGTTTGTTTTTGGTTAAAGGTAAATTGGAGAGTGGAAATAGTTTTGTTTAGGGGGTGGTTAGATATAAATTCATCTGTCTATACGTTTATTATGCTTTACCAAAAAAAAGACTATTTGTGTCGCTCTTCGGGGTGATGATTTATGAAAGTAAGGCGTGGAGTGAAGATATCAGACATATACCTGGGCATATCTCGGGGCCGGCCAAAAAAAAAAGCTGGGTGCTGAAAACCCAGGCCCGGCCCCGAGCCCGAAAAAGTTCGACACGGCCCGGTCGGGCCGGCCTGACAATGGCTAAAATCTTGTTTTCCGCAAGGCCGAGCCCCGATCCAACCGTCAGGCCCAATTTCCAGGCCCGAGCTCGGCCCGATGGCACGCTTAGGGCCGCCCCTGCTTGGGATTTTCAGGTTGGGTCGAGTCGGACCGTCCGGGTTGGGCTTCCCATGGCCAGGTATAATCAGACACATCCATTCGAATAGGATGGAGGTTGGGAGGAATTGGAATTTATAATATCTTGAGACTTCATCATAACTTATGTCATCATCTTTTTTACTGTTTTTTCGAAGATTGCCTAACATGTCACATGCCTAACTTCTCTACAACCCCCTCTTCCAAACTTTTAGCCCTTAACTCAAGCGTCTTGGATATATCAAGGTGGATCATTTCGCCGTGCAGGAGAAAAGTAGATCTCTTTTTCAGAAACATATGATGTTCATTGACACGGAAAAATAAAAATAACAATCGAGTACAGGCATAATACAAGCAAGAACCAAGCTACCTCCATCTTTGGTCATAGTCCACACAAGTCTGAATTGTCTCGAAGAGGTTTAAACACTGTTTTAGAAACTTGCTTACAACGCCAAGACAAAAGCTTCACCGTTGACACATCGACCAGTGACATGCTTCGAGCTTGGTAAGCATGATGGAGATCATAGAAGACTGTAGGAGGAACACACCAGTCCGCAGGATCTAGTCGACCAGACCCACCGGAACAAACCCTAGTGGCTCCATGCCGATGCCAAAGACATGCCATCGTGACGGAAAAAGAGCCAAAAGGAACTCAACGGCATCTCCACCCCCATCATGCCTCTGCCTGGAAAACAAACTGGAAATCACAAAGCGCAAAGGCCCCCTCCCCAACCCACGCCCCAATGCTAGAGCGGCACTCGCGGGCGAGGGGTTGGGAGAAATCACGGGCGAGAAAACTATTTGAAGCCGATAGAAACTGTTATACTGGGCCTCTTTGAGTCGCATGCACTAATAAAAAACGAAATGCTTTTACGCACGTATGAAGCATAGGAACTTGTCCTTTCTCGCATGAATTGAATCGTGTAGTTCGTACGAAACTTCTCACAAAATCATTGTGTTTGAATTACAAAAAAAATAAACATATGGAAATGCCCATTCTACAAGCATGGTGGTTGTGGGAGGCAGAACAAAGATATGCCTTTTCACAAAGACAGGTTTATTTCCTCAAAGCCATTTTTTGAAAGCCATTTCGGAAGGACACACAATTAAAGCTAGCCATGAAAGGGATGCTACGTCGAGTAGCGAAGGCTCTGTGTTAATTGGAGGCATAATTCGAGCCGTCGCGTCGTTCCGGTGAGACGCGACGCGCGGACGGCATTCTTCTCATCTTCATTTTGGGTCGGGTGTCAGCTCGAATATATGGTGGATTGGTTGGGGGTTGGGCTTGACGTCGTAGCTACTCCTGCTCGGTCGCTGCGTTTGGTGAGACGCGCCCTCCTCCTCTGCCTGGTGGCCGACACGCCGCGTGCATGCTGGCTTGGCTGGCCAGATCGGAGCGTATAGATGGACGCCTAAGCTTTGTCGGGGTGATCTGATGAGATGGATGCACCTACCTGCAGATGCGAGCATGGTTTATAAAAATCTGAACCGGCAATCAAATTGCTGAGGCGGTTCAGGTTTTTACTGGTCGGACCGCCGGTTCATCGGTTCATTTGCGACAAAAAACAGGAATGTTTAAGGTGATCTTTTTAAAAATTGACCTCACAACAAATGAATCTCCACTCCTAACTAGTAGAACGCCTGTCCGTTGCTACGGGCTAAAGCCGAATATCCATGTGTTGCCATAGAATAATAAAAATATGAGCACATCAATCAAATTATTCTTCTAATTTAGAAATACGGGTTAGTTTGAGAATAGGGTTTAGGGTTTTCCGTGGGGCAAAGCCTCTCCACGTCTTCCTTTATATAATAACCAGCATATACAATTACGTACGTACAGGATACGTGTACACAACACGCTAGACCTATCTTAACACTCCCCCTCAATCTAAATTTTTACTCTGTACAAGATTTAGATTGGTACTAAAACGGTCTAGCATCTGTCGGGTGGCTGGTTTAGTAAACACATCAGCCAGCTGATCATTAGAAGAAATGAACCTGACCTCAAGAGCTCCAGAAGCGACATGCTCGCGCACAAAGTGAAAATCAATCTCGATGTGCTTAGTACGCGCATGGAAGACTGGGTTGGCAGTCAGGTATGTGGCCCCCAAATTATCACACCATAGAACAGGAACTCGTTGCTGAGATACTCCAAGCTCCTTGAGTAGTGACTCTACCCCAGATGGCCTCAGCAGCTCCATTCGCCAAGGCTTTGTACTCGGCTTCTGTACTGGATCTCGACACTGTTGGTTGTTTCTTTGAACTCCAAGAAATGGGGTTCGGTCCAACAAAGATGGCAAAGCCTCCAGTGGATCGACAATCATCAGGGCATCCTGCCCAATCTGCATCAGTGAAGATACTAATGCTAGTGGAAACAGCCTTGCGAAACTTCAGCCCTGTGTGCAACGTTCCTTTGACATAGCGCAAAATCCGCTTAACCGCTTCCCAATGAACATTGGTGGGCTGTGAGAGAAACTGGCACACGCTGTTCACTGCGAACGAAATATCTGGACGGGTGAGAGTTAAATACTGCAGCCCACCACCAACACTGCGATACCGGAAAGAATCATCGGTACTAAGAGGTTGTCCAGACACTCGTGCAAGCTGATCGGAAGTAGACAACGGTGCGGAAGTAGGCTTACAATTCTCCATACTCACACGGTGCAAAAGATCCAAGGCATACTTCCGTTGAGTCAATGTCATCCCCCCTGAATTGTAGGACGCTTCCAGACCAAGAAAGTACTCCAACGGCCCAAGGTCCTTGATAGGAAAACTGGCCGCAAGGGAGTGAACAATACCATCAACAGCTCGTGGTGAGGATCCGGCAATGACGATATCATCCACATAGAGAAGCATATAGATCTGAACATCACGATAGCGGAAGAAAAATAGGGATGTATCTGCTTTGGAGGAGACGAAACCCAGCTAGAAAAGACAAGCACTGAGCCGAGCATACCATGCACGAGGTGACTGTTTGAGTCCATAGAGAGCACGCTGAAGCTTGCACACATGAGAGGGAAACCGAGCATCCTCAAAGCCAGGTGGCTGCTGCATATAGACGTCCTCGGAGAGATACCCATGAAGAAAAGCGTTGCTGACATCAATCTGCCGAAGACTCCAACCGCGAGACACAGCCAATGCAAGAACCAGTCGAACGGTGGTCGGCTTGACAACCGGACTGAACGTATCACCATAGTCAATGCCAAGCTGCTGGGTGAAACCACGAGCGACCAGTCGAGCCTTGTACTTATCAACAGAGCCATCTGGACGGTGCTTGGTCTTGAATATCCACTTGCTCCCAACAACATTGACGCCGCGCGGTCGGGGCACAAGAACCCAAGTCTTGTTGTTGTGAAGGGCAGCAAGCTCATCAATCATCGTTGTACGCCAGGCAGTCTCACGGAGAGCATCACGATGAGAGACATGCACCGCATGGAACACACAACGACGGGGATCATATCTGATGGTCCCATCGGTAGGGACAAGAGCACGACGAGTATGATCGCGGGTGCGCGTGACCATGGTGTGTGCCGGAGCAGCTGGAGGCGTCGCGGTCGAGGGGGCAGGACTGCCCTCGACAGAAGGCGACGCGAGCTGTGGCGACGATGATGGAGCAGCATCCTCGATCACCCCAGCAGATGACGGCATGTCAGCGCGCGGCGAAGAAACCGCCGAGGAACCGGGTGAAGCAGCCGACGGGGTCGAAGATGGGCCAGTCGGTCCGGGCGACTCGGCAGCCGTCGGGCCAGGTGGGCCGGGCGGCGCGGCAGCCGAAGGGCTAGGAGACGTGCATGTCCCATGCACGTTGGGCGCCAGGGAGAGCGGCGCGTCGGCCACGTGGGGGCGGCGGGCAGGAGGCGTGCATGCGCCATGCACCGCTACCGCCGGAGATGGAGCCGCCGAAGGTTCCTGCATAGGAGCAACATGGCCTGAAACGGGCGTGTCAGTAGACAAATAGGACAGGTCATATTTGCGCATATGGTCACCCGTAGCCGGTTCAGTGGTAGGAAAAGAGAGAACATTAGCCAAAGAGGAGACATCGACGGTGACCCCAGGGGTGGCATAAGGGAAAACAGACTCGTCGAAAACAACATCACAAGAGATGTAGATACGTCCCGTGGAACGATCAAGGCACTTGTAACCCTTATGCATCTGACTATAGCCCAAGAAAACACACATGGTGGAACGGAAGGCAAGCTTGTGTGCATTATATTTGCGCAAACTGGGCCAGCAAGCGCACCCAAAAGTGCGAAGAAACTTGTAATCGGGTTGCACCTTAAGGAGACGATAGATAAGTGTATCGTGTTGAAGAACAGGTGTAGGCATGCGGTTAATGAGGTAGCACGCAGTAAGAAACGCTTCATCCCAAAAGCGCAATGGGAGAGAAGAATGAGCGAGCAAGGCAAGACCTGTTTCGACAAGATGACGGTGTTTGCGTTCAGCAATCCCGTTCTACTGATAGGTGTGCGGGCAAGACACACGATGAGAGATCCCAGTGCGTTGAAAATATCGGTGCAGTCGGTGGTACTCGCCACCCCAGTCCGACTGAACGGCTATGATTTTAGTGTGGAGAAGACGCTCAACATGAGCCTGAAAAGCATAAAACACTTGCTCGACGTCAGACTTGTGCTTTAGGAGATAAATCCAAGAGAAACATGTATAATCGTCAACAAAGCTCACATAATACTTATAACCTCCAGAAGAGGCAATAGCAGGCCCCCAAACATCAGAATGAATTAACTCAAGAGGCATAGTGGAAACATGATGAGATAAATTATATGGAAATTGTCGACTCTTAGCACGCTGACAAGCATCACACACTGAAGGCTGACGTTCAGAAGAACACACTAAATCATTATTCCTAACAATGGTTTGAACAATATTATTCGAACGATGACCGAGACACTGGTGCCACTGGGACGGGGTGGTCTTGACGCTGAGAGACGCTTGGCGGGTGGAGTATGACAACACGCGACTAAATGGGATGGGGTAGAGTCCGCCATGACATCTACCGTGAAGAAGGATTTTCTTCGTTACCGTGTCCTTCACAAGGAAAAAGAAATGGTGAAATTCCACAAAAACATCATTGTCAAGGACAAGACGGTAAACGGATAGGAGATTTTGATGAATATGTGGTAGACGAAGAATATTGCGTAAACGAAGGGATGAACCGGGTATAGTGGAATGACCAATATGCGAAATAGACAAACCTGCACCGTTTGCCGCTTGCACTTGATCCTTCCCGCCGTAGCGCTCGTGGAAGTGCAGACGATCAAGATCATTCGTCAGGTGGTCCGTCGCACCGGTGTCTAGAATCCAGTGCGGCGGCTCATGGGAGGAGGATGTGGACGTGGAGTTGGCGGCGCGGTGGTCATGATCATAGCGGCTGCGACAGTTGCCGACCTCATGACCCCAATTCTTGCATATCTGGCACCGGGGACGCCAGCGGCGGTTGCGACCACCCCCGTTGCCACCTCCGTTTCCTCCTCCATTGCGGCTATTGCCGCCGTTGTTGTTATGACCAGGGGCGTTGCCTTGGCTGTTGCCATAGCCGCCCGAGCTGGGCGGGAGGGAACCGGCAGAGGGGCGGCCGCCGCTCAGGCGGCCAGAGTCGGAGGCTCGGCCGGAAGTGTTGTTGTAGACCGGCCGAGACGCGGCGTTGGCGAAGGACTGCCAATCCTCGTGCTCGGACTGCTGCTGTTGAAGGGCCTCGTAGTGGAGAATGCTCGAGTAGAACGCGGGGAACGTGATTGGCACGCCCACGAAGTTCATGGAGGCGGCGATGGGGTTGAACGCCGAGCCGAGCCCGGTCAGCATGTAGTCGATGATCTCATCATCGCGAAGAGGAGAGCCGGCAACGGCCATCGAGTCAGCAAGGGCCTTGACCTTCTGCATATACTCTCCGGCGGGACGATCTCCCTTGCGCAGCGCCCGAATCTGGCGCCTGAGGTTGCGCACGCCGGCGCTGTTCTCGGCGGCGAACATGGTGTGCACGGCCGCCCAGGCGGCGGCGGCCGACCTGCAGCCAATGAGCTACGCGGAGATCTCCATGCTCATCGAACCGAGGAGATGCCCGAGAACCTTCTGGTCCAGCGTCCACCATTGCTCGTAGTCGGGGTTGGACACGTCGGGGGCGGCCTCGCCGGTGCCTGTCGTCATGGTCGGCGCCGGCGAGGTGGCCGAGCCGTCGAGGAAGCCGTGGAGGCGCACTCCGGCGAAGTTGGGGAGGGCAAGTGCCCTCCAGAGCATGAAGTTACCGCGGTCAAGCGAGACCGCGATGGGCGGAAGGACGGGTGTGGGAGCCATCGCGGCGGGTGGGGCGATGACGGGGGCGATCGGGACGAGCGCGGAGGGGGTGGTGAGCGTGAGCGCAGAGGAGGGGGTCATCGCGGATGCCGGTGCGGTGGACATCGTGGCGGCCGCGAGGAAGCTGCGGTGGCAGCGGCGGCGAGGAGAGGCGGCGACGGCTAGGGTAGGCTCTAATATCAAGTTTGAGAATAGGGTTAGGGTTTTCCGTGGGGCAAAGCCTCTCCACGTCTTCCTTTATATAATAATCAGCATATACAATTACATACGTACATGATATGTGTACACGACATGCTAGACCTATCTTAACAGGGTTAAGCATGGTTACATCCGGTTTTCATCATGCAACAACGAATATAAATTCTCTTTCACTTTTCTCGGCAATCTTCCTATCTCCTGAACCAGCCAAATCACTCGTATATAGATCGTCCATTTTTAAATATTAGTAATCCCCAGGTAAAGACATATAAATGTCTAAACGCTCTTTACGGAGGGAGCATCACTCGACTTCATGCATACACAAAAGATTGACAAATTCATAAGCCACTTATTTCAGCAATAATAGCACAATCGATGCAACCTTCAATAATAAGCTCATTGTATATAGGAAAGGTTCTATTTATCTTGAATCAAGAGTTTTCAATAATAAGTTGGTATTTATCTAATGTTTCCGAAGCTCATTGTATATAGGAAATGTTCCATTTATCTTGAATCAAGAGTTTTCAATAATAAGTTGGATATTTATCTAATGTTTCCGAAGCTCATTGTATATAGGAAAGGTCCCATTTATCTTGAATCAAACTTTTTCAATAATAAGTTGGATATTTATCTAATGTTTCCAAAGCTGGGGGATATGTATACAATTAATATCTTTATTACCAACACAATGGCCATGATCATGGTTGTGGTCGTGGCAGCAGGCATTGAGGTCTTCACGGCGCCACTGCTCTCCTTCCGCGTCTCCAACAAGTTCAAGACTATGCGATGGAGGCGAACCTGTCACCAGTCTTTAGGTCCGTCAGCTTTCACATCGGCCACAGTGGCCAACCTCGCCCCAGGCTTCAACTTCTTCAGTTGCGCAATGGCGGATGCCTTGCTCTCCCTTAGAAACACCATGATGGCCACGGTCAACCCTGCTCTGCCCGCCGGCATGTTTGCCATCGCAGGCATCACCTTCCCGTCCAGCCCGCGCTCACTGACGGTCTCTCCCACGACCCGCTCAACAACTACCCGGCTCATGCTTCCATGAAAACGCCATATATTTCATATTCACCAAGAAGCAACAGAAGTAAGATCACTAGTTAAATCCTAGTACGATGAACCATTTATGCCGAAATAGATACAGAGCAACTCATAGGTTAAAGTTGAATCTAACAATATAGTACACTTGGCACCGGAGTAATCCCTAGATTAAACAATGTGGTAGATAAAGCTCAATGCCTCCAACCCAAAGTTTAGGGCCTAACAGGAAATGTCTCCAAATCAAGCTAGCTACGGTCAAACTTTGGAACCTGAAATAAATGGAGGGAAAACAAAATCAGGAAAGTCAAGTGAAAGAAAGTCATATAGGATATAATTGTCTCACTGCTCCAAACATATACAATACTGCTAAGAAATCTCCTTATTAGTTATTCTATAGAATTAACCCACTGATGAGATAAGATACTAAATATAGTTATTTCTTACAATAATCTCTGGAAGATTAGTATTACAGCAAATTTTGCCAAGAAACATATACATCGAGAGAAGAAATGGTTTTGTTTCAGAGAACTAACTGAACAAAGAAACTAGTAAAATTAATAAAGTAGCACATAGTTCATGATGGAACTCGTAGCAGTACAGGTCCATTGATGTTATTGCATCAAGAAAGTGATACAATCGATTCTTTTCTCGATGCAAGGTATTGATTTTTTTCACTGTTTGTTAGAAATACATCACATCAGAGATGCATAACCCATTTTCTCTTAGGTTAATAACAAACAGATCAAACATTAAGCCTTGGAGACGGGATTAGCAATTCAGTGGAACATCAACTTCTCCTACTGGTTCAATACACTCTACAATTTTGATGCTTATTTTAGCAGCATGCTAAATGCCATTTGCTGCTTCAATACACTATATATGCATGGTTATGCAAATCAAAATTGAAAGATGCATTGCTTTAGACGTGAAGAAAACATGCATGGTGGTGCTGTAAGAGTGAATACTTATTTATGAGATAAATCAGCATATGAGCTGATACTGTATAAATTAGGAAGATAAATTGAATTATGCACCATTGAAAGAAAAATCCAGTCCACATTTTTGCTAAGACATATAGCAGATTTATATTAGCATTCAACATCTATTCACAGAAGACAAAAAGTGTCATTCGATTTGCAAAGTCCACAAGTTATATGTTTGTCTTAAGGTTAAAGAATGATGATCAATTCTCAAAGTAAAACTAACTGTAACATGCCTCTCATTATTATTTTTGCTACAGAAGAAGTTACATTTGTTATGTACTAAAAGGCACCACGTAGCATATTAGGTCATCAGATAATCTTCTTTACTGAGTTCCTACTTCCTACTGCTTCACTGATTTCTTGTATTTACTAGAAAAATGTGATTTCTGTGTTAAACAGAAACTTCCTTCCGCCGGCCACAGCCATGCCACTGATGATGTGTGAATATTACGTGAGCAACTACAACCTTTTTTAAGGATAAGGTGTTGGGGAACGCAGTATTTCAAAAATTTCCTACGATCACGCAAGATCTATCTAGGAGATGCATAGCAACTGGACGGGAGAGTGTGTCCACGTACCCTCGAAGACCGAAAGTGGAAGCGTTTAGTAACGCGGTTGATGTAGTCGAACATCTTCACGATCCAACCGATCCAAGCACTGAACGTATGGCACCTCCGTGTTCAGCACATGTTCAACACGATGACGTCCGTCAAGCTCTTGATCCAGTTGAGGACGAGGGAGTGTTTCGTCAGCACGACGGCGTGGTGATAGTGATGATGAAGTTAGTGGCACAGGGCTTCTCCTAAGTACTACGATGATATGACCGAGGTGTGCAACTGTGGAGGGGGGTGATACGTATCCAACATATCCATAATTTTTTATTGTTCCATGCTATTATATTATCCATCTAGGATGTCTTATATGCATTTATATGCTATTTTATATGATTTTTGGGACTAACCTATTAACCGAGAGCCCAATGCCAGTTTTGGTCCTTGTTTTTGAGTTTTGCAGAAAAGGAATACCAAACGGACTCCAATTGACGTGCCAATTTTTGATGATTTTTTATGGAGCAAAAGAAGCCCCTGGAGTAAAAGAGTTGGGCCAGAAGAGTTTCGGGCTGCCCACGAGGGTGGGGGGCACGGCCCCTGTCTCGTGGACAGCCCGGAGACCCCCCCTGACTTGTTCCCGACGCCAAAAATTCCTATAAATACTGAAACCTCCAGAAAATAACCTACATCGGGAGTTCCGCCGCCGCAAGCCTCTGTAGCCACCAAAAACCAATCGGGGCCCTGTTCTGGCACCCTGCCGGAGGGGGATCCACCGGTGGCCATCTTCATCATCCCGGCGCTCTCAATGACGAGGAGGGAGTAGTGCACCCTCGGGGCTGAGGGTATGTACCAGTAGCTATGTGTTTGATCTCTCTCTCTCTCGTGTTCTTGAGGTGCTATGATTTTGATGTATCACGAGCTTTGCTATTATAGTTGGATCTTATGATGTTTCTTCCCCTCTACTCTCTTGTAATGGATTGAGTTTTCCCTTTGAAGTTATCTTATCGGATTGAGTCTTTAAGGATTTGAGAACACTTGATGTATGTCTTGCATGTGCTTATCTGTGGTGACAATGGGATATCACGTGATCCACTTGATGTATGTTTTGGTGATCAACTTGCGAGTTCCGTAACCTCGTGAACTTATGCATATGGGTTGGCACACGTTTTCGTCTTGACTCTCCGGTAGAAACTTTGGGGCACTCTTTGAAGTTCTTTGTGTTGGTTGAATAGATGAATTTGAGATTGTGTGATGCATATCGTCTAATCATACCCACGGATACTTGAGGTGACATTGGAGTATCTAGGTGACATTAGGGTTTTGGTTGATTTGTGTCTTAAGGTGTTATTCTAGTACGAACTCTATGATAGATTGAATGGAAAGAATAGCTTTGTGTTATTTTACTACGGACTCTTGAATAGATCGAGCAGAAAGAATAACTTTGAGGTGGTTTCATACCCTACAATAATCTCTTCATTTGTTCCGCTATTAGTGACTTTGCAGTGACTCTTTGTTGCATGTTGAGGGATAGTTATATGATCCAATTATGTTATTATTGTTGAGAGAACTTGCACTAGTGAAAGTATGAACCCTAGGCCTTGTTTCCTAGCATTGCAATACCGTTTGTGCTCACTTTTATCATTAGTTACCTTGCTGTTTTTATATTTTCAGACTACAAAAACCTATATCTACCATCCATATTGCACTTGTATCACCATCTCTTCGCCAAACTAGTGCACCTATACAATTTACCATTGTATTGGTGTGTTGGGGACACAAGAGACTCTTTGTTATTTGGTTGCAGGGTTGTTTGAGAGACACCATCTTCATCCTACACCTCCCACGGATTGATAAACCTTAGGTCATCCACTTGAGGGAAATTTGCTACTGTCCTACAAACCTATGCACTTGGAGTCCCAACAACATCTACAAAGAGAAGGTTGCATAGTAGACATCAAGCTTTTTTCTGGCGCCGTTGCCGGGGACGTGAGTGCTTGAAGGTATATCTTTAGATCTTGCAATCGAATCTTTTAGTTTCTTGTTTTATCACTAGTTTAGTTTATAAAAAAAACTACAAAAAAAATATGGAATTGAGTTTGCCTCATACGCTTCATCTTTTTAATATATTTCGTGAGAATGATGGAAAGGAAAATTGTGCTCAAGTGCTAGAAGAAGAAGTCTATAAAATGTTTGGAACTAAATATTTGAATGATGAGCATGAATGCAATGTTGTTAGTATGAATTCTTTGAATACCCATGATGCTAATGATATGCAAAGCCACAAGCTTGGGGAAGCTATGTTTGATAAAGATGATATTTTTTGTCCCCAAGTTTTGATGAGCAAATTTATTGTGATAAAAGCATGCCTCCTATTTATGATGATTATTGTGATGACACGTACGCTATAAAGAATGAAGATAACCATGAAACTTGTCATCATGATTTTAATTTTCAATTGGATTATGCTTCACATGATAGTTATTTTGTTGAGTTTGCTCCCACTACTATTCATGAGAACATATTTGCTTTTGTGGAGAGTAATAAAATTTCTATGCTTGTAGATCATGAAAAGAATGCTTTATGTGATAGTTATATTGTTGAATTCATTCATGATGCTACTGAAAATTGTTATGAGGGAGGAACATATGCTTGTAGGAATTGCAATAATATCAAGTTTCCTCTGTATGTGCTTAAAGTTTTGAAGTTATGCTTGTTTTGCCTTCCTATGCTAGCTGATTATTGTTCCCATAGGTTGTTTGCTCACAAAATCCCTATGCATAGGAAGTGGGTTAGACTTAAATGTGCTAGTCATATTCTTCATTATGCTCTCTTTATGTTTCAATTCTTATTTTTTATGTGAGCATCATTGAAATCATCATGCCTAGCTAGGGGCGTTAAACGTTAGCGCTTGTTGGGAGGCAACCCAACTTTACTTTTGTCCTTTGCTTTTGCTCCTGTTTAGTAATAAATAATTCATCTAGCCTCTGGTTAGATGTGGTTTTATGTTTTAATTAGTGTTTGTGCCAAGTAGGACCTTTGGGAAGGCTTGGGTGAAGTCTATGTGATCTTGCTGTAAAAAACAGAAACTTTGCGCTCACGAGATTAGCTGCCATTTTTTACTGGAGAGTCATTTTAGGTTTATTATTTTTTCATATGTTTAATAGACAAATTCCTCAGGTCCACCAATTTATTTCAGAATTTTTGGAGTTACAGAAGTATATGTTTGATACAGATTACTACAGACTGTTCTGTTTTTGACAGATTCTGTTTTCATTGTGTTGTTTGCTTGTTTTGATGAATCTATGAGTAGTATAAGAGGGTATGAACCATAGAGAAGTTGGAATATAGTAGATATTACACCAATATGAATTTAGAATGAGTTCACAACAGTCCAAAAGTGGTGATTTATTTTCTTATACTAACGGAGCTTATGAGTTTCCTGTTGAGTTTTGTGTTGTGAAGTTTTCAAGTTTTGGGTAAAAATTTGATGGAATATGGAATAAGGAGTGGCAAGAGCCTAACCTTGGGGATTACCAAGGCACCCCAAGGTAATATTCAAGGACAGACAAAAGCCTAAGCTTGGGGATGCCCCGGAAGGCATCCCCTCTTTCGTCTTCGTTCATCGGTAACTTTACTTGGAGCTATATTTTTATTCACCACATGATATGTGTTTTTCTTGCAGCGTCATTTTATTTTTTAGTATTTTCTTGATGTTATTTAGAATAATGTTTTGCATCTATATTTTAAATAAAAATTTCAAGGATAGCCTTTACCAATCTTAGTATACATGTTGCTGTTTCAAAACAGAAAGTTTACCGCTGTTGCAAAAATTCTCTAGAAAATTCAAAAAATGATAAATTGTTGAAACTTTTTGCAAAATAAGTTATGATAAATTTTCTACAGTGTAGTATTTTTCTCATGATTTTTGGAGTTAGGGAAGTATGATGAATCTTGCATTCTTTACAGACTGTACTGTTTTGGCAGATTGCTGTTATGTTTGCATTGTTTGCATGTGTTTACTTGTTTAATGATTCTATTTGAGAATGGGAGTATTAAATATGCAGAGGCATTTACTATGCAATGTTGAATAATAATTTTAGTAATTTTCTACAGTAGAGAATTATAAGGTTATTGCATTGTTTTATACTAACTTATCTCACGAGTTCTTGTTGAGTTTTGTGTGGATGAAGTTTTTGAGATTTAGGAAACCGAGATATAAAAGGAATTAAGGAGACACAAAAGCTCAAGCTTGGGGATGCCCAAGGCATCCCTAGTTAATATTTCAAGAAGTCTCAAGCATCTAATCTTGGGGATGCCCCGGTAGGTATCCTACCTTTCTTCTTCAATGATTATCGGTTAGTATCGATTGAACCTAAGTTTTTGCTTCTTCACATGATGTGTGCTATCCTTGAAATGTCGTTTTATTTTGTTTTGCTTGCTGTTTGAATAAAATACCAAGATCTGAAATACTTAAATGAGAGAGAGTCCTCACATAGCTACATAATTATTTAACTACTCATTGATCTTCACTTATATCTTTTTGGAGTAGTTTGTCATGAACTCTCATGCTTCACTTATATCATTTTGAGAGTCTTAAACAGCATGGTAATTTTCTTTGGTTATGAATTTAGTCCTAATATGATGGGCATCCAAGAGGGATATAATAAAAATTTCATATAAAGTGCATTGAATACTATGTGAAGTTTGATTCCTTATGATTGTTTTGAGATATGAGGATGGTGATATTAGAGTCATGCTAGTTGAGTAGTTGTGAATTTGAGAGATACTTGTGTTAAAGTTTGTAATTCCCGTAGCATGCACGTACGGTGAACCGTTATGTTATGAAGTCGGAGCATGATTTATTTATTAATTGTCTTCCTTATGAGTGGCGGTCGGGGACGAGTGATGGTCTTTTCCTACCAATCTATCCCCCTAGGAGCATGCACGTAGTACTTTGTTTCGATAACTAATAGATTTTTGCAATAAGTACGTGAGTTCTTTATGACTAATGTTGAGTCCATGGATTATACGCACTCTCACCCTTCCACCATTGCTAGCCCCTCTAACACCGCGCACCTTTCGCCGGTATCATACACCCACCATATACCTTCCTCAAAACAGCCACCATACCTACCTATTATGGCATTTCCATAGCCATTTCTAGATATATTGCCATGCAACTTTCCACCATTCTGTTTATTATGACACGCTTCATCATTGTCATATTGCTTTGCATGATCATGTAGTTGACATGTATTTGTGGCAAAGCCACCGTTCATAATTCTTTCATACACGTCACTCTTGATTCATTGCACATCCCGGTACACCATCGGAGGCATTCATATAGAGTCATATTTTGTTCTAAGTATCGAGTTGTAATTCATGAGTTATAAGTAAATAAAAGTGTGATGATCATCATTATTAGAGCATTGTCCCAGTGAGGAAAGGATGATGGAGACTATGATTCCCCCACAAGTCGGGATGAGACTCCGGACGAAAAATAAAAAAAAAGAAAAAAAGAGGCCATAAAAAAAGAAGGCAAAAAAAAAAACAAAAAAAATTGAGAGAAAAAGAGAGAAGGGGTAATGCTACTATCCTTTTACCACACTTGTGCTTCAAAGTAGCACCATGATCTTCATGATAGAGAGAGTCTTGTCACTTTCATATACTAGTGGGAATTTTACATTATAGAACTTGGCTTGTATATTCCAATGACGGGCTTCCTCAAAATGCCCTAGGTCTTCATGAGCAAGCGAGTTGGATGCACACCCACTTAGTTTGTTTTGTTGAGCTTTCATATACTGATAGCTCTAGTGCATCCATTGCATGGCAATCCCTACTCATATTGATATCTATTGATGGGAATCTCCATAGCACGTTGATATGCCTAGTTGATGTGAGACTATCTTCTCCTTTTTGTCTTCTCCACAACCACCATTCTATTCCACCTATAGTGCTATGTCCATGGCTCGCGCTCATGTATTGCGTGAAGATTGAAAAAGTTTGAGAACATCAAAAGTATGAAACAATTGTTGGCTTGTCATCGGGGTTGTGCATGATTTAAATATTTTGTGTGATGAAGATAGAGCATAGCCAGACTATATGATTTTGTAGGGATAACTTTTTTGGCCATGTTATTTTGAGAAGACATGATTGCTTGGATAGTATGCTTGAAGTATTATTATTTTTATGTCAATATTAAACTTTTGCCTTGAATCTTATAGATCTTAATATTCTTGCCACAATAAAGAAGATTACATTGATAAATATGCTAGGTAGCATTCCACATCAAAAAAATATGTTTTTATCATTTACCTACTCGAGGACGAGCAGAAATTAAGCTTGGGGATGCTTGATACGTCTCCAACGTATCTATAATTTTTGATTGTTCCATGCTATTATATTATCCATCTAGGATGTCTTATATGCATTTACATGCTATTTTATATGATTTTTGGGACTAATCTATTAACCGAGAGCCTAGTGCCAGTTTCTGTTTTTTCCTTGTTTTTGAGTTTTGCATAAAAGGAATACCAAATGGAGTCCAATTGACGTGCCAATTTTTGATGATTTTTTATGGACCAAAAGAAGCCCCTGG
Source organism: Triticum timopheevii (assembly GCA_963921465.1). Lineage (NCBI taxonomy): Eukaryota > Viridiplantae > Streptophyta > Magnoliopsida > Poales > Poaceae > Triticum > Triticum timopheevii. The sequence continues at coordinate 526,735,197 of OY997272.1, read as the reverse complement.
AGTGAAAGAGATGGGCCAAAAGAATCCCGGGCTGCCCACGAGGGTGGGGGGCGCGCCCCCTGCCTCGTGGACAGCCCGGAGACCCCCCTGACTTGTTCCCGACGCCAAAAATTCCTATAAAATACTTAAACCTCCAGAAAATAACCTATTTCGGGAGTTCCGCCGCCGCAAGCCTCTGTAGCCACCAAAAACCAATCGGGGCCCTATTCCGGCACCCTATCAGAGGGGGGATCCATCACCGGTGGCCATCTTCATCATCCCGGCACTCTCCATGACGAGGAGGGAGTAGTTCACCCTCGGGGATGAGGGTATGTACTAGTAGCTATGTGTTTGATCTCTCTCTCTCTCTCTCTCTCGTGTTCTTGAGGTGATACGATCTTGATGTATCGCGAGCTTTGCTATTATAGTTGGATCTTATGATGTTTCTCCCCCTCTACCCTCTTGTAATGGATTGAGTTTTCCCTTCGAAGTTATCTTATCGGATTGAGTCTTTAAGGATTTGAGAACACTTGATGTATGTATTGCATGTGCTTATCTGTGGTGACAATGGGATATCACATGATCCACTTGATGTATGTTTTGGTGATCTACTTGTGAGTTCCATAACCTTGTGAACTTATGCATAGGGGTTGGCACACGTTTTCGTCTTGACTCTCTGGTAGAAACTTTGGGGCACTCTTCGAAGTTCTTTGTGTTGGTTGAATAGATGAATTTGAGATTGTGTGATGCATATCGTATAATCATACCCACGGAAACTTGAGGTGACATTGGAGTATCTAGGTGACATTAGGGTTTTGGTTGATTTGTGTCTTAAGGTGTTATTCTAGTACGAACTCTATGATAGATTGAACGGAAAGAATAGCTTCGTGTTATTTTACTACAGACTCTTGAATGGATCGAGCAGAAAGAATAACTTTGAGGTGGTTTCATACCCTAGAATAATCTCTTTGTTTGTTCTCTGCTATTAGTGACTTTGGAGTGACTCTTTGTTGCATGTTGAGGGATAGTTATATGATCCAATTATGTTATTATTGTTGAGAGAACTTGCACTAGTGAAAGTATGAACCCAAGGCCTTGTTTCCTAGCATTGCAATACCATTTGTGCTCACTTTTATCATTACTTACCTTGCTGTTTTTATTTTTTCAGATTACAAAAACCTATAACTACCATCCATATTGCACTTGTATCACCATCTCTTCGCCGAACTAGTGCACCTATACAATTTACCATTGTATTGGGTGTGTTGGGGACACAAGAGACTCTTTGTTATTTGGTTGCAGGGTTGTTTGAGAGAGACCATCTTCATCCTACACCTCCAACGGATTGATAAACCTTAGGTCATCCACTTGAAGGATTGCTACTGTCCTACAAACCTCTGCACTTGGAGGCCCAACAACGTCTACAAGGAGAAGGTTGCGTAGTAGACATTAGGGGGCACCGCACACGGCTAAGAGAAGACTTGGTGTTCTAGGGTGCCCCCTGCCCTCGTATATAAAGGAGGGAGGGGGAGGCCGACCGGCCCTAGGGGCGCGCCCAAGGAGGTGGAGTCCTACTAGGACTACTAGTACTAGTAGGATTCCTCCACAAGGAAGAGATGGGGAAGGAAGGAGAGGGAGAGGGAGTAGGAAAGGGGGCGCCGCCCCCCCTTTCCCTTGTCCAATTCGAACTGCTAAGGGGGGGAGTGGGGGCCTACCTTGGCGGCCCTCCTCTCTCTCCAATAAGGCCCATGGTGCATTAGTTCCCTTCGGGGTTCCGGTAACCCTTCGGGCACTCCGTTTTTACCCGAAACTATCCGAAACACTTCTGCTGTCCAAATAACATGGTCCAATATATCAATCTTTATGCCTCGACCATTTCGAGACTCCTCGTCCTGTCTGTGATCTCATCCGGAACTCCGAACAAACTCCGGTCTTCAAAACACATAACTCATAATACAAATTGTCATCGAACGTTAAGCGTGTGGACCCTACGGGTTCGAGAACTATGTAGACATGACCGAGACACATCTCCGGTCAATAACTAATAGCGGAACCTGGATGCTCATATTGGCTCCTACATATTCTACGAAGATCTTTATCGGTCAAACCGCATAACAACATATGTTGTTCCCTTTGTCAACAGTATGTTACTTGCCCGAGATTCGATTGTCGGTATCATCATACCTAGTTCAATCTCGTTACCGATAAGTCTCTTTACTTGTTTCGTAATGCATCATCCCGCAACTAACTCATTAGTCACATTGCTTGCAAGGCTCATAGTGATGTGCATTACCGAGAGGGCCTAGAGATACCTCTCTGATACACGGAGTGACAAATCCTAATCTTGATCTATGCCAACTCAATAAACACCATCGGAGACACCTGTGGAGCATCTTTATAATCACCCAGTTACGTTGTGATGTTTGATAGCACACAAGGTGTTCCTCCGGTATTCGGGAGTTGCATAATCTCATAGTCAGAGGAACATGTATAAGTCATGAATAAAGCAATAGGAATAAAACTTAACGATCATAATGCTAAGCTAACGAATGGATCTTGTCCATCACATCATTCTCTAATGATGTGATCCCGTTCATCAAATGACAACACATGTCTATGGTCAGGAAACATAACCATCTTTGATTAACGAGCTAGTCAAGTAGAGGCATACTAGGGACACTCTGTTTTGTCTATGTGTTCACACATGTACTAAGTTTCCGGTTAATACAATTCTAGCATGAATAATAAACATTTATCATGATATAAGGAAATATAAATAACAACTTTATTATTTCCTCTAGGGCATATTTCCTCCAGTCTCCCACTTGCACTAGAGTCAATAATCTAGTTCACATCGCCATGTGATTTAACACCAATAGTTCACATCACCATGTGATTAGTTTACATCGCCATGTGACTAATACCCAAAGGGTTTTACTAGAGTCAATAATCTAGTTCACATCGCTATGTGATTAACACCCAAAGAGTACTAAGGTGTGATCATGTTTTGCTTGTGAGAGAAGCTTAGTCAATGGGTTTGTCACATTCAGAGCCGTATGTATTTTGCAAATCTCTATGTCTACAATGCTCTGCACGGAGCTACTCTAGCTAATTGCTCCCACTTTAAATATTTATCCAGATTAAGACTTAGAGTCATCCGGATCAGTGTCAAAGCTTACATCGATGTAACCCTTTACGACGAACTTTTTGTCACCTCCATAACCGAGAAACATATCCTTATTCCACTAAGGATAATTTTGACCGCTGTCCAGTGATCCACTCCTGGATCACTATTGTACCCTCTTGCCAAACTCATGGTGAGGTACACAATTGGTCTGGTACACAGCATAGCATACTTTATAGAACCTATGACTGAGGTATAGGGAATGCCTTTTCATTCTCTTTCTATTTTCTACCGTGGTCGGGTTTTGAGTCTTTACTCAACTTTACACCTTGCAACATAGGCAAGAACTCCTTCTTTGACTGTTCCATTTTGAACTACTTCAAAATCTTGTCAAGGTATGTACTCATTGAAAAATCTTATCAAGCGTCTTGATCTATCTCTATAGATCTTGATGCCCAATATGTAAGCATCTTCACCAAGGTCTTTATTTGAAAAAACTCCTTTCAAACACTCCTTTATGCTTTCTAAAAAATTCTACATCATTTCCAATCAACAATATGTTATTCAATATACTTATCAGAAAGGCTGTAGTGCCCCCACTCACTTTCTTGTAAATACAGGCTTCACCGCAAGTTTGTATAAAACTATATGCTTTGATCAACTTATCAAAGCGTATATTCCAACTCCGAGATGCTTGCACCAGTCCATAGATGGATCACTGGAGCTTGCACACTTTGTTAGCATCTTTAGGATCGACAAAACCTTTTGGTTGCATCATATACAACTCTTCTTTAAGAAGTCCATTAAGGAATGCAGTTTTGACATCCATTTGCCAGATTTCATAAAATGCGGCAATTGCTAACATGATTCGAACAGACTTAAGCATCGCTACGAGTGAGAAAATCTCATCGTATTCAACACCTTGAACTTGTCAAAAAACTTTTGCGACAATTCGAGCTTTTAAGATAGTAACACTATCATCAACGTTCTTCTTCCTCTTGAAGATCCATTTATTCTCAATGGCTTGCCGATCAACGGGCAAGTCCACCAAAGTCCATACTTTGTTCTCGTACATGGATCCCATCTCAGATTTCATGGCCTCAAGCCATTTTGCGGAATCCGGGCTCATCATCGCTTCCTCATAGTTTGTAGGTTCATCATGGTCAAGTAACATGACCTCCAGAACAGGATTACCATATCACCCTGGTGTGGACCTTAATTTGGTTGACCTACGAGGTTCAGTAGTAACTTGATTCGAAGTTTCATGGTCATCATCATTAACTTCCTCACTAATTGGTGTAGGCATCACTGGAACTGATTTCTGTGATGAACTGCTTTCCAATTCGGGAGAAGGTACAATTAACTCATCAAGTTCTGCTTTCCTCCCACTCACTTCTTTCGATAGAAAACTCCTTCTCTAGAAAGGATCCATTCTTAGCTACGAATATCTTGCCTTCAGATCTGTGATAGAAGGTGTACCCAACAGTCTCCTTTGGGTATCCTATGAAGACACATTTCTTCGATTTGGGTCCGAGCTTACCAGGTTGAAGCTTTTTCACATAAGCATTGCAGCCCCAAACTTTAAGAAACGACAGCTTAGGTTTCTTGCTAGACCACAATTCATACGGCGTCATCTCAGCGGATTTAGATGGTGCCCTATTTAACGTGAATGCAGCTGTCTCTAATGCATAACCCCAAAACGATAGTCGTAAATTGGTAAGAGCCATCATAGATCACACCATATCTAATAAAGTACGGTTAGGATGTTCGGACACACCATTACGCTGTGGTGTTCCAGGTGGCGTGAGTTGCGAAACTATTCCACATTGTTTCAAATGAAGACCAAACTCATAACTCAAATATTCGCCTCCATGATTAGATGGTAGAAACTTTATTTTCTTGTTACGATGATTTTCCACTTCACTCTGAAATTCTTTGAACTTTTCAAATGTTTCAGACTTATGTTTCATCAAGTACATATACCCATATCTGCTCAAATCATCTGTGAAGTCAGAAAATAACGATATCCGCCGTGAGCCTCAACACTCATCGGACCGCATACATCAGTATGTATTATTTCCAATAAGTCAATTGCTCGCTCCATTGTTCCGGAGAATGGAGTCTTAGTCATCTTGCCCATGAGGCATGGTTCGCAAGCATCAAGTGATTCCAAAAGTCCATCATCATGGAGTTTATTCATGCGCTTTACATCAATATGACCTAAACGGCAGTGCCACATATAAGTTGCACTATCATTATTAACTTTGCATCTTTTGGCTTCAATATTATGAATATGTGTATCACTATGATCGAGATTCAATAAACCATTTATATTGAGTGTATGACCATAGAAAGTTTTATTCATGTAAATAGAACAACAATTATTCTTTGACTTAAATGAATAACTGTATTGCAATAAACATGATCCAATCATATTCATGCTCAACGCAAACACCAAAGAACATTTATTTTAGGTTCAACACTAATCCCGAAGGTAAAGGGAGTGTGCGATGGTGATCTTCTCAACCTTGGAATCACTTCCAACTCACATCATCATCTCGCCCTTAACTAGTCTCTGTTTATTTTGCAACTCCCGTTTTGAGTTACTACTCTTAGCAACTGAACCAGTATCAAATATCGACGGGTTGCTATAAACACTAGTAAAGTACACATCAATAACATGTATATCAAATATACCTTTGTTCACTTTGCCATCATTCTTATCCGCCAAGTATCTAGGGCAGTTCCACTTCCAGTGACCATTTCCTTTGCAGTAGAAGCACTCAGTTTCAGGCTTGGGTCTAGCTTTGGGCTTCTTCATGGGAGTGGCAACTTGCTTGCCATTCTTCTTGAAGTTCCGTTTCTTTCCCTTGCCCTTTTACTTGAAATTAGTGGTCTTGTCAACCATCAACACTTGATGATTTTCTTGATTTCTACCTTCGCTGATTTTAGCATCGCGAAGATCTCGGGAATCGTTTTCGTCATCCCTTACATATTATAGTTCATCATGAAGTTCTAGTAACTTTGTGATAGTGACTAGAGAACTCTATCAATCACCATCTTATCTGGAAGATTAAATCCCACTTGATTCAAGTGATTGTAGTACTCAGACATTCTGAGCACATGCTCACTGGTTGAGCTATTCTCCTCCATCTTGTAGGCAAAATACTTGCCAGAGGTCTCATACCTCTCGACTCGGGCATGAGTCTAAAATACAAATTTCAGCTCTTGGAACATCTTATATGCTCTGTGGCGTTCAAAACGTTTTTGAAGTCCCGGTTCTAAGCCGTAAAGCATGGTGCACTAAACTATCAAGTAGTCATCATACCGAGCTTTTGCAAATGTTTATAACATCTGCATCTACTCCTGCAATAGGTCCGTTACCTAGTGGTGCATCAAGGACATAATTCTTCTATGCAACAATGAGGATAATCCCCAGATCATGGACCAAGTCCACATCATTGCTACTATCATCTTTCAACTTATCTTTCTCTAGGAACATATCAAAAATAAAGGGGGAGCTACATCGCAAGCTATTGATCTACAACATAGATATGCAAATACTATCAGGACTAAGTTCATGATAAATTAAGTTCAATTAATCATATTACTTAAGAACTCCCACTTAGATAGACATCCCTCGAGTTATCTAAATGATCACGTGATCCAAATCAACTAAACCATGTCCGATCATCATGTGAGATGGAGTAGTCTTCAATGGCGAACATCTCTATGTTGATCATATCTACTATATGATTCATGTTCGACCTTTCGGTCTCCAGTGTTCCGAGGCCATATCTGCATATGCTAGGTTCGTCAAGTTTAACCCGAGTATTCTGCGCGTGCAAAACTGGCTTGCACCCATTGTATGTGAATGTAGAGCTTATCACACCCGATCATCACGTGGTGTCTTGGCAGGACGAACTGTAGCAACGGTGCATACTCAGGGAGAACACTTATACCTTGAAATTTAGTGAGGGATCATCTTATAATGCTAGCGCCGTACTAAGCAAAATAAGATGCATAAAAGATAAACAACACATGCAATCAAAATATGTGACATGATATGGCCATCATCATCTTGTGCCTTTGATCTCCATCTCCAAAGCACCGTCATGATTGATACGTCTCCAACGTATCTATAATTTTTGATTGTTCCATGCTATTATATTACCCCTTTTGGATGTTTATGGGCTTTATTTTACACATTTATATCATTTTTGGGTATAGCCTACTAACTGGAGGCCCAACCCGTATTCCTGTTTTTTTTGCCTATTTCAGTATTTCGAAGAAAAGGAATATCAAACGGAGTCCAAACGGAATGAAACCTTCGGGAGCGTGATTTTTGGAACGAACGTGATCCAGAGGACTTGGAGTGCAAGTCAAGAAGCAGCCGAGGCGACCACGAGAGGGAAGGGCGCGCCCCCCTATAGGGCGCACCCCCTGTCTCATGGGCCCCTTGGGCAGCCACCGACATACTTATTCCTCCTATATAAGCCTACGTACCCCAAAAACATCCAAGGGAGCCAATGAAACACAATTTCCACCACCGTAACCTTCTATATCCGCGAGATCCCATCTTGGAGCCTTCGCCGGTGCTCTGCCGGAGGGGGAATCGACCATGGAGGGCTTCTACATCAACACCATAGCCCTTCCGATGAGTTGTGAGTAGTTTACCACAGACCTTCGCGTCCATAGTTATTAGCTAGATGGCTTCTTCTCTCTTTTTAGATCTCAATATAATGTTTCCCCCTCTCTTGTGGAGATCTATTCGATGTAAACTCTTTTTGCGGTGTGTTTGTCGAGATCCGATGAATTGTGGGTTTATGATCAAGTTTATCTATGAGAAATATTTGAATCTCCTCTGAATTCTTTTATGTATGATTGAGTTATTTTTGCAAGTCTCTTCGAATTATTAGTTTGGTTTGGCCTACTAGATTGATCTTTCTTGCCATGGGAGAAGTGCTTAGCTTTGGGTTCAATCTTGCGGTGTCCTTACCCAATGACAGAAAAGGTTGCAAGGCATGTATTGTATTGTTGCCATCGAGGATAAAAAGACGGGGTTTATATCATATTTCATGAGTTTATCCCTCTACATCATGTCATCTTGCTTAAGGCGTTACTCTGTTCTTATGAACTTAATACTCTAGATGCAGGCAGGAGTCGGTCGATGTGTGGAGTAATAGTAGTAGATGCAGGCAGGAGTTGGTCTACTTGTTGCGGACATGATGCCTATATACATGATCATGCCTAGATAATCTCATAATTATTCACTTTTCTATCAATTGCTCGACAGTAATTTGTTCACCCACTATAATACTTATGCTATCTTGAGAGAAGCCACTAGTGAAACCTATGGCCCCCGGGGTCTACCTCTTATCATATTTGCTTCCAATTTACTTTTATTTGCATCTTTACTTTTTGTATCTATATTCTAAAATACCAAAAATATATTTATCCTATCATACTATGTCTATTAGATCTCAGTTTTGCAAGTGGCCGTGAAGGGATTGACAACCCCTTTATTGCGTTGGTTACAAGTTCTTTGTTTGTTTGTGTAGGTGCGTGGAACTTTTGAGGAGCCTCCTACTGGATTGATACCTTGGTTCTCAAAAACTGAGGGAAGTACTTACGCTACTATTGCTGCATTACCCTTTCCTCTTCAAGGAAAACCAACGCAAGCTCAAGACGTAGCAAGAAGGATTTCTGGCGCCGTTGCCGGGGAGGTCTTCGCTCAAGTTAAGACATACCAAGTACCTATCACAAACTCATCTCCCTCGCATTTACATTATTTGCCATTTGCCTCTCGTTTTCCTCTCCCCCACTTCACCCTTGCCGTTTTATTTGCCCTCTCTTTCCCAATCTCCCCCTCTCTCTTTTCGCTTGCCTTTTTCTGTTTGCTTGTGTGTTAGATTACTTGTTGCCATGGCGCAAGATAATACCAAATTGTGTGATTTCTTGAATACCAATAATAATGATTTCCTTAGTACTCCGATTGCTCCTCTTAATGATGTTGAGTCTTGTGAAATCAATACTGCTTTGTTGAATCTTGTTATGAAAGATCAATTCGCCGGCCTTCCTAGTGAAGATGCCGCTACTCATCTAAACAACTTTGTTGATTTGTGTGATATGCAAAAAAAGAAAGATACGGATAACAATATTGTTAAATTGAAGTTATTTCCGTTTTCACTAAGAGATCGTGCTAAAGTTTGGTTTTCTTCTTTGCCTAAAAATAGTATTGATTCTTAGAACAAGTGCAGAGATGCTTTTATCTCTAAGTATTTTCCTCCCGCTAAGATCATCACTCTTAGGAACGATATTATGAATTTTAAACAACTTGATCATGAGCATGTTGCCCAATCTTGGGAAAGAATGAAATTGATGATTCGCAATTGCCCTATTCATGGTTTGAATTTATGGATGATCATACAAAATTTTTATGCCGGTTTGAACTTTGCTTCTAGAAATCTCTTAGATTCGGCCGCGGGAGGCACGTTTATGGAAATCACGTTAGGAGATGCTACAAAACTCCTTGATAATATTATGGCTAATTATTCTCAATGGCACACCGAAAGATCTTCTAGTAAAAAAGTGCATGCTATAGAAGAAATCAATGTTTTGAGTGGAAAGATGGATGAACTTATGAAGTTGTTTGCTACTAAAAATACTCCTCTTGATCCCAATGATATTCCTTTGTCTACTTTGATTGAGAATAATAATGAATCTATGGATGTGAATTTTTTTGGTAGGAATAGTTTTGGAAACAATGCTTATAAGGGAAACTTTAATGCTAGACCGTTCCCTAGTAATTCCTCTAATAATTATGGAAATTCCTACAATAATTCTTATGGTAATTTTATTAATATGCCCTCTGATTTTGAGAATAGTGTGAAAGAATTTATGATTTCTCAAAAGAATTTTAATGCTTTGCTTGAAGAAAAATTGCTCAAAGTTGATGATTTGGCTAGGAATGTTGATAGACTTTCGCTTGATGTTTATTCTCTTAAACTTAGATCTTCTTCTCCTAAGCATCATATCAATGAGTCTCCCAAAGCAATGAGAATTTCCATTGATGAGTGCAAGGAAAGAACCGCTAGATTGCGTGCAAAGAAAGATTGCTTTATAAAAGCGTAATCTTCTAGTTTCCATGAAAATAATGATGAAGATCTTAAAGTTATTGATGCGTCTCCTATTAGATCTTTGTTTTGCAATATGAATCTTGATAATTATGGGACTGATGATGAGTCAACTTTACCTAGAAGGCGTCCCAAGAATTCGGAGTTTTTAGATCTTGATGCTAAATTTGGTAAAAGTGGGATTGGAGAGGTCATGACTTTAAATAGTATTGAACCCACTATCTCGGATTTCAAGGAATTTGATTATGATAATTGCTCTTTAGAAGGTTGTATTTCCTTGTTGCAATCCGTTGTTAATTCTCGTCATGCTTATAGTCAAAATAAAGCTTTTACCAAACATATCGTTGATGCCTTGATGCAATCTTATGATGAAAAACTTAACTTGGAAGTTTCTATCCCTAGAAAACTTAATGATGAGTGGGAACCTACTATAAAGATTAGAATTAAAGATCATGAGTGTTTTACTTTGTGTGATTTGGGTGCTAGTGTTTCCACGATTCCGAAAACTTTATGTGATATTCTAGGTTTCCATGATCTTGATGATTGCTCTTTAAATTTGCACCTTGCGGATTCCACCATTAAAATGCCAATGGGAAGGATCAATGATGTTCTCATTGTTGCAAATAGAAATTTCGTGCCCGTAGATTTTATCGTTCTTGATATAGATTCTTGCCCTATTATTCTTGGTAGACCTTTCCTTAGAACGATTGGTGCAATTATTGATATGAAGGAAGGGGATATTAGATTCCAATTTCCATTAAAGAAAGGCATGGAGCACTTTCCAAGAAAGAAAGCCAAATTACCTTATGAGTCTATCATGCGGGCTACTTATGAATTTAGTGCCAAAGATGGCACTACTTAGATCTATCTTCGCTTTTATGCCTAGCTAGGGGCGTTAAACGACAGCGCTAGTTGGGACGCAACCCAATTTTCTTTGTGTTTTTTGTTTTTGTTCCTGTTTAGTAATAAATCTTGCATATACATTCTGTTTAGATGTGTTTTTATCTTTTAATTAGTGTTTGTGCCAAGTAGAACCTATAGGATAACCTATGATGATAGTTGATTTGATTCTGCTGAAAAACAGAAACGTTACACGCACGAATTTAGTTTTGTTAAATAACAGAAACGTGATTTTGCGTTGATTCGTTTTGATGCTGATCAATAGACAAAATTTACAGGACTTCCTATTTTGGTAGGATTTTTAGAGTTCCAGAAGTTTGTGTTAGTTACAGATTTCTACAGACTGTTCTGTTTTTGACAGATTCTGTTTTTCATGTGTTGTTTGCTTATTTTGATGCATCTATGACTAGTAAAATAGTTTATAAACCATAGAGAAGTTGGAATACAGTAGGTTTAACACCAAAATAAATAAAGAATGAGTTCATTACAGTACCTTATGTGGTGGTTTTATTTTCTTTCACTAACGGAGCTTATAAGATTTCCTGTTGAGTTTTGTGTTGTGAAGTTTTCAAGTTTTGGGGTAAAGCTTTTATGGACTATGGAATAAGGAGTGGCAAGAGCCTAAGCTTGGGGATGCCCATGGAACCCCAAGATATTCAAGGATAGGCAAAAGCCTAAGCTTGGGGATGCGCCGGGAAGGCATCCCCTCTTTTGTCTTTGTTCATTGATAACTTTACTTGGAGCTATATTTTTATTCGCCACATGATATGTGTTTTGCTTGGTGTGTCGTGTATTATATTAGTATTTGCTTCTTAGTTTACCATAATCATCCTTGCTGTACACACCTTTTGGGAGAAGCCTACTTGATTAGGATTTGCTAGAATACTCTAAGTGCTTCACTTATATCTTTTGAGCTTGATAGTTTTTGCTCTAGTGCTTCACTTATATCTTTTAGAGCACCATGGTGACTTAATTTTGAAGAAATTGCTAGTCTCTCATGCTTCACTTATATCTTTTTGAGGGTCTTTTAGAACAGCATGGTATTTTCTATGGTTACAAATTTGGTCCTAGAATGATGAGCATCGAAGTTGGGTATAATAAAAACTATCATAGAAAGGAATTGGATGCTATGATCAATTTGATGCTTGATAATTGTTTTGAGATATGGAGGTAGTGATATTAAAGTCATGCTAGTTGAGGTGATTATGAAAAATACTTGTGTTGAGGTTTGTGATTCCCGTAGCATGCACGTATGGTGAACCGCTTTGTGATGAAGTTGGAGCACAATTTTATTTATTGATTGTCTTCCTTATGAGTAGCGGTCGGGGACGAGCGATGGTCTTTTCCTACCAATCTATCCCCCTAGGAGCATGCGCGTAGTGCTTTTGTTTTTGATGACTTCTATATTTTTGCAACAAGTACATGAGTTCTTTTAACTAATGTTGAGTCCATGGATTATACGCACCTCACCCTTCCACCATTGCTAGCCTCTCTTGTGCCGCGCAACTTTCGCCGGTACCATAAACCCACCATATACCTTCCTCAAAACAGCCACCATACCTACCTATTATGGCATTTCCATAGCCATTCCGAGATATATTGCCATGCAACTTTCCACCGCTCCGTTCATATGACACGCATTACTTTAGTCAAATTGCTTTTTGCATGATCATGTAGTTGACATCGTATTTGTGGCAAGGCCACCTTCATAATTTTCATACATGTCGCTCTTGATTCATTGCACATCCCGGTACACCGTCGGAGGCATTCATATATAGAGTCATATCTTGTTCTAGCTTTGATTTGTAATTCTTGAGTTGTAAATCCATAAAAGTGTGATGATTTTTATTATTAGAGCATTGTCCTAGTGAGGAAAGGATGATGAAGACTATGATTCCCCACAAGTCGGGATGAGAATTCAGACTTTACAAAAAGAAAAAAAAAGAAAGAAAGACAGAAAAAAAAGAAAGGCCAAAAAGAAAAAAAAGGGCCAAAGAAAAAAAAGAGAAAGAAAGAAAAAAATAAAATGAGAGAAAAAGAGAGAAAGGACAATGCTACTATCTCTTTTTCCACACTTGTGCTTCAAAGTAGCGCCATGATCTTCATTGTAGAGAGTCTCATATGTTGTCACTTTCATATACTAGTGGGAATTTTTCATTATAGAACTTGGCTTGTATATTCCAATGATGGGCTTCCTCAAATTGCCCGAGGTCTTCGTGAGCAAGTGCTACGTCTTGAGCTTGTGTTGGTTTTCCTCGAAGAGGAGAGGGTGATCCAGCAAAGTGTAGCGTAAGTATTTCCCTCAGTTTTGAGAACCAAGGTATCAATCCAGTAGGAGGCTCCTCAAAAGTCCGACGCACCTACACAAACAAATTGAGAACTCGCAACCAACGCAATAAAGGGGTTGTCAATCCCTTCACGGCCACTTGCGAAAGTGAGATCTAATAAAGATAGTATGATAAGATAAATATATTTTTGGTATTTTTGATATAGATGCAAAAAGTAAAGATGCAAATAAAGTAGTTGGAAAGCAAATATGATAAGAGATAGACCCGGGGGCCATAGGTTTCACTAGAGGCTTCTCTCAAGATAGCATAAGTATTACGGTGGGTGAACAAATTACTGTCGAGCAATTGATAGCAAAGCGCATAGTTATGAGATTATCTAGGCATGATCATGTATATAGGCATCACGTCCATGACAAGCAGACCGACTCCTGCCTGCATCTACTACTATTACTCCACACATCGACCGCTATCCAGCATGCATCTAGTGTATTAAGTTCATAAGAACAGAGTAACGCTTTAAGCAAGATGACATGATGTAGAGGGATAAACACATGCAATACGATATAAACCCCATCTTGTTATCCTCGATGGCAACAATACAATACGTGTCTTGCAACCCTTTCTGTCACTGGGTAAGAACACCGCAAGATTGAACCCAAAGCTAAGCACTTCTCCCATGGCAAGAAAGATCAATCTAGTAGGCCAAACCAAACTGATAATTCGAAGAGACTTGCAAAGATAACTCAATCATACATAAAAGAATTCAGAGAAGATTCAAATATTATTCATAGATAAACTTGATCATAAACCCACAATTCATCAGATCTCGACAAACACACCGCAAAAAGAGATTACATCGAATAGATCTCCACAAGAGAGGGGGAGAACATTGTATTGAGATCCAAAAAGAGAGAAGAAGCCATCTAGCTAATAACTATGGACCCGTAGGTCTGTGGTAAACTACTCACAACTCATCGGAGGGGCAACGATGTTGATGTAGAGGCCCTCCGTGGTTGCTTCCCCCTCCGGTAGAGTGCCGGCAAGGGCTCCAAGATGGGATCTCGCGGATACAGAAGGTTACAGCGGTGGAAATTGTGTTTATTGGTGCTCCTGGATGTTTTCGGGGTACGTAGGTATATATAGGAGGAAGAAGTACGTCGGTGGACGCCAGAGGGGCCCACGAGACAGGGGGCGCGCCCTACAGGGGGGGGGGCCCTCCTACCTCGTGGGGCCCTCGGAGCTTTCTTGACTTGCACTCCAGGCTCTCCGGATCAGATTTGTTCCAAAAATAACGCCCCCGAAGGTTTCATTCCGTTTGGAGTCTGTTTGATATTCCTTTTCTTCGAAATACTGAAATAGGCAAAAAAAGCAGCAATATGGGCTGGGCCTCTGGTTAGTAGGTTAGTCCCAAAAATGATATAAATGTGTAAAATAAAGCCCATAAATATACAAAAGGGGTAATATAATAGTATGGAACAATAAAAAATTATATATACATTGGAGACGTATCAACAAGCGAGTTGGATGCACACCCACTTAGTTTCTTTTGTTGAGCTTTCATATATTTATAGCTCTAGTGCATGCGTTGCATGGCAATCCCTACTCACTCACATTGATATCTATTAATGGGCATCTCCATAGCCCGTTGATACGCCTAGTTGATGTGAGACTATCTACTCCTTTTTGTCTTCTCCACAACCACCATTCTATTCCACATATAGTGCTATGTCCATGGCTCACGCTCATGTATTGCGTGAAAGTTGAAAGAGTTTGAGATTATTAAAGTATCAAACAACTACTTGGCTTGTCATCGGGGTTGTGCATGATTAAATACTTTGTGTGATGAAGATAGAGCAACAGCCAGACTATATGATTTTGTAGGGATAACTTTCTTTGACCATGTTATTTTGAGAAGACATGATTACTTTGATTAGTATGCTTGAAGTATCACCATTTTCATGTTAATATGAACTTTTATTTTGTATCATTTGGATCTGAACATTCATGCCACAATAAAGAAAATTACATTGAGAATTATGGTAGGTAGCATTCCACATCAAAAATTCGTTTTTTATCATTTACCTACTCGAGGACGAGCAGGAATTAAGCTTGGGGATGCTTGATACGTCTCCAACGTATCTATAATTTTTGATTGTTCCATGCTATTATATTACCCCTTTTGGATGTTTATGGGCTTTATTTTACACTTATATCATTTTTGGGACTAACCTACTAACCAGAGGCCCAACCCATATTGCTGTTTTTTTGCCTATTTCAGTATTTCGAAGAAAAGAAAAATATCAAACGGAGTCCAAACGGAATGAAACCTTCGGGAGCGTGATTTTTGGAACGAACGTGATCCAGAGGACTTGGTGTGCAAGTCAAGAAGCAGCCGAGGCGGCCACGAGAGGGTAGGGCGCTCCCCCTGTCTCGTGGCCCCCTCGGGCGGCCACCGACGTACTTCTTCCTCCTATATAAGCCTACGTACCCCGAAAACATCCAGGGAGCCAACGAAACACAATTTCCACCGCCGTAACCTTCTGTATCCACGAGATCCCATCTTGGAGCCTTCGTCGGTGCTCTGCCGGAGGGGGAATCGACCACGGAGGGCTTCTACATCAACAACATAGCCCTTCCGATGAGTTGTGAGTAGTTTACCACAAACCTTCGGGTCCATAGTTATTAGCTAGATGGCTTCTTCTCTCTTTTTGGATCTCAATACAATGTTCTCCCCTCTCTTGTGGAGATCTATTTGATGTAAACTCGTTTTGCGGTGTGTTTGTCGAGATCCGATGAATTGTGGGTTTATGATCAAGTTTATCTATGAGAAATATTTGAATCTCCTCTGAATTCTTTTATGTATGATTGAGTTATCTTTGCAATTCTCTTCAAATTATCAGTTTGGTTTGGCCGCCTAGATTGATTTTTCTTGCCATGGGTGAAGTGCTTAGCTTTGGGTTCAATCTTGCGGTGTCCTTACCCAGTGACAGAAAGGGTTGCAAGGCAAGTATTGTATTGTTGCCGTCGAGGATAAAAAGATGGGGTTTATATCATATTGCATGAGTTTATCCCTCTACATCATGTCATCTTACTTAAGGCGTTACTCTGTTCTTATGAACTTAATAGTCTAGATGCAGGTAGGAGTCGGTCGATGTGTGGAGAAATAGTAGTAGATGCAGGCAGAAGTCGGTCTACTTGTTGCGGACGTGATGCCTATATACATGATCATGCCTAGATAATCTCATAATTATTCGCTTTTCTATCAATTGCTCGACAGTAATTTGTTCACCCACCATAATACTTATGCTATCTTGAGAGAAGCCACTAGTGAAACCTATGGCCCCCGGGTCTATCTCTTATCATATTTGCTTCCAATTTACTTTTATTTGCATCTTTACTTTTTGTATCTATATTATAAAATACCAAAAATATATTTATCTTATCATACTATATCTATTAGATCTCACTTTCGCAAGTGGCCATGAAGGGATTGACAACCCCTTTATTGCATTGGTTGCGAGTTCTTTGTTTGTTTGTGTAGGTGTGTGGGACTTTTGAGGAGCCTCCTACTGGATTGATACCTTGGTTCTCAAAAACTGAGGGAAATACTTACGCTACTATTGCTGCATCACCCTTTCCTCTTCAAGGAAAACCAACGCAAGCTCAAGACGTAGCAATGATCTCCATTGTCACCGGCTTGACACCTTGATCTATATCGTAGCATCATTGTCGTATCGCCAACTATTGCTTCTACGACTATCGCTACCGCTTAGTGATAAAGTAAAGCAATTACATGGCGGTTGCATTTCATACAATAAAGCGATAACCATAAGGCTCCTGCCAGTTTCCGATAACGGTTACAAAACATGATCATCTCATACAACAATTTATATCTCATCACCTCTTGACCATATCACATCACAACATGCCCTGCAAAAACAAGTTAGACGTCGTCTACTTTATTGTTGCAAGTTTTATGTGGCTTCTACGGGCTTCTAGCAAGAACCGTTCTTACCTACGCATCAAAACCACAACGATTTTTCATCAAGTGTGCTGTTTTAAACTTCAACAAGGACCGGCCGTAGTCAAACTCGATTCAAATAAAGTTGGAGAAATAGACACCCGCTAGCCACCTGTGTGCCAAGCACGTCGGTAGAACTAGTCTCATGAACATGGTCCTGTAATGTCGGTCCAGGCTGTTTCATCGAACAATAGCGTCGAATCAAAGTAAGACGTTGGTGGTAAGCATCATGACTATTATCACCCACAACTCTTTGTGTTCTACTCATGCATATAAGATCTACGCATAGACCTGGCTCAGATGCCGCGGTTGGGGAACGCAATATTTCAAAAATTTCCTACGATCATGCAAGATCTATCTAGGAGATGCATAGCAACGAGACGGGAGAGTGTGTCCACGTACCCTCGTAGACCGGAAGCGGAAGCATTTAGTAACACGGTTGATGTAGTCGAACTTTGATGACCCACAAGTGTAGGGGATCGCAATAGCTTTCGAGGGTAAAGTATTCAACCCAAATTTATTGATTTGACACAAGGGGAGCCAAAGAATATTCTTGAGTATTAGCATTTGAGTTGTCAATTCAACCACACCTGGTTAATTTAGTATTTGCAGCAAAGTATTTAGTAGCAAAGTAGTATGATAATAAAAGTAACGATAGCAAGAGTAATGTTTTTCTATTTTGTAGTAGTTGTAACAGCAGCAACGGAAAAGTAAATAAGCGAAGAACAATATGTGAAAAGCTCGTAGGCTGGATCAGTGATGGATAATTATGCCGGATGCGATTCCTCATGTAATAGCTATAACATAGGGTGACACAGAACTAGCTCCAACTCATCAATGTAATGTAGGCATGCATTCCATATATAGTCATACGTGCTTATGGAAGAACTTGCATGACATCTTTTGTCCTACCCTCCCGTGGCAGCGGGGTCCTAGTGGAAACTAAGGGATATTAAGGCCTCCTTTTAATAGAGAACCGGAACAATGCATTAATGCATAGTGAATACATGAACTCCTCAAACTACGGTCATCACCGAGAAGTATCCCAATTATTGTCACTTCAGGGTTGTCGGATCATAACACATAATTGGTGACTATAGACTTGCAACATAGGATCAAGAACACACTTATATTGATGAAAACATAATAGGTTCAGATCTGAAATCATGGCACTCGGGCCCTAGTGACAAGCATTAAGCATAGCAAAGTCATAACAACATCAATCTCAGAACATAGTGGATACTAGGGATCAAACCCTAACAAAACTAACTTGATTACATGGTAAATCACATCCAACCCATCACCGTCCAGCAAGCCTACGATGGAATTAGTCACGCACGGCAGTGAGCATCATGAAATTGGTGATGGAGGATGGTTGATGATGACGACGGCGACGAATCCCCCTCTCCGGAGCCCCGAACGGACTCCAGATCAGCCCTCCCGAGAGAGATTAGGGCTTAGCGGCGGCTCCGTATCGTAAAACGCGATGAAACTTTCTCTCTGATTTTTTTCTCCCCGAACGTGAATTTATGGAGTTGGAGTTGAGGTTGGTGGATGTCCAGGGGGCCCACGAGACAGGGGGCATGCCTAGGGGGAGGGGGCGCGCGCCCCACCCTCGTGGGCAGGGTGTGGGCCCCCTGGTCTTGATTATTTCGCTAGTATTTTTTATATTTTCCAAAAAGTGCCTCCATGGATTTTCAGGACATCCCGAGAACTTTTCTTTTCTACACATAAAACAACATCATGGCAGTTCTGCTGAAAAGAGCGTCAGTCCGGGTTAGTTTCATTCAAATCATGCAAGTTAGAGTCCAAAACAAGGGCAAAAGTGTTTGGAAAAGTAGTGTTGGAGACGTATCAACTCCCCCAAGCTTAACCCTTTGCTTGTCCTCAAGCAATTCAGTTGATAAACTGAAAGTGATAAAGAAAAACTTTTACAAACTCGTTTGCTCTTGTTGTTGTAAACATGCGAAGCCATCATTCAGGTTTTTGCAAATATTATGAACTAACCATACTCACAATAACACTTAGGTCTCACAATTACTCATATCAATAGCATAATCAGCTAGCGAGCCAGAATAATAAAACTCGGATGACAACACTTTCTCAAAACAAACATAATATGATATAACAAAATGGTATCTCGCTAGCCCTTTCTGAGACCGTAAAACATAAATGCAGAGCACCTTTAAAGATCAAGGACTAACTAAACAATTGTCGGAGTAATGGGCCACGGGTAGGCTGACCCGGGACCCAGGATCTTTCAAGACATCGGGGCAGGCCACGCCCCTTCAGCCGAGTCCCAGCTGGCAACCTCCAGAGAGGCCGAGTCCCAGCTGGCGATCTCCCGAGAAGCCGAGTCTCAGCTGGCGACTTCAAAGCAAGCCGGCTCCAAGCTGGCGACCTCCAGGAGTGCCGACTATGGGAGTCGGCCCATGACACTTCACGAAGCCCGATGCGGGGTACGGTCACGATGTGGCCGTCCCTTCCTGCCTACGAGGGACTGGCATGGCTACAGTGAGCCGTATCACCGGGAGATCTCCGGCGAGGCGCGACACTGTTGCCATGCCTGCCCTGACCTCAGCCACAGTGCGCGACGCACTGTGCCCACGACGCCGGCCTGTACGACCCGAAGACCGCGGGGCCGCCTGTCAGTGGGTGAATCGAAGGCGGCCAGAGCGCCCGAAGACGGCCCTGTGGGAGTCGGCCTCCCCGGAGTCGGCCGTCTCCCCTCCAGGGCCCCACAAGCCATAAACCGGATTGGATGGGGAGTGGCGACAGTGATCGCCTGATAGGCGGCGGTACTGTTGCCACGACCCAATGACCAAGCCTGCGTCATCAGGAGC
Organism: Triticum timopheevii; assembly: GCA_963921465.1. NCBI lineage: Eukaryota > Viridiplantae > Streptophyta > Magnoliopsida > Poales > Poaceae > Triticum > Triticum timopheevii. Next base: position 526,714,906 of record OY997272.1, on the reverse strand, counting down.
GCTGCACAGTGTCCGGCTTGTCCGCGGGACCCACCAGTCGGCGGGCCCCAGAAGCCGGTAGGAAGGACAGCGGCATGAGAGACAGACGGCTGGGACCCGCGCCCAGCCGGATTACCATTGTATCCCCAGGGGGTAGGCCTATATAAATCCCCCGGGGCACCCATGCAAAGGGTTCGGACCTTGATAGAGATAGACACATAGCCCAGGGAGGAGAGAACTAGCTTCGCTCTCTCCTGCCTCCTGATACAGCTCTAGGAGCATCATTGTAGTCACCTTGCTATAGTGACCATGCGGAGACCCCGCAGAGCAGCAGTTGGGGTGTTATCTCCCCGGAGAGCCCCGAAGCTGGGTAAGATTTGCCAGCGTGCATGTCTACGCCTTATCCCGTTTCTAGGCACCGGCGACGTTCTACTCGCCCCCACCATGATAAGCCATCCTTTGGCATATGTCGCACCCAACCCCCGACATTTGGCGCCCACCGTGGGGCGAGGTGCACCGTCATCCGGAGATCTGTTCTGGACGGGAACCCTCTTCCTCCCTGGCGAGCGCAGCCAGCCAGGCTCGCCAGATGGAGTCTGCATCGACACGCTGCGCGGCGCTGAGGCCGCCTGCGCCGTGAGTAGCCTCGCCGAACTTATCGGCGAGGTACGCCTCTCCGACGAACCCGCGTCCGACGCGGGCACGAGTGGCCCTGAGAGCCTTCTCGCGGGTCTCCTCGACCAACTCCACGTCGCCGGCGAGCCTACCGTAGACTTGGAGTCCGTAGGCTCCACCGACCCGATGCTGGTCGACTCTGACGCCGTGTCGCTTGACATCTTCCCCACCAATGTGGTGGTCTACGACGAGCCGCTTCCGTATGAGGAGAGTGGAGGAAGCGCCGTCACGGAGGTGCTCGTCATCAGCCACGGCGAGCACTCCGGCGAAGAAGCCCAGGACCCGCTGGCTGCGGCCCTGCAAGACCTAACCGCACCCATTCCAGAGGACGCACACGCCGAGACGCTGGAGACGCGCCGCCTCCAGATCATCGAAGGCGCCAAGAAGCTGGCAAGCATGAGGCGCTTGTCAGAGGCATACCAGCGCGAGATGGATCGCGCCGTAGGCGGCTCGCCGGCTCCAACTGGGCCGAGCCATCTAGGTGCGGTCCGGCAGCGCGGCGCGGCCATCGCCGACTTGCTCGGGGCAAAACGCCCCGTGTACGCCACCCCAGCGGAGAATATCCGCGCCGCCCAAGTGGCGACTGACGAGCTGAAGAACTTCGAGGGCGAAGAGCGCCGTGTGATGACGGAGCGAGTCCAGCAGCTCCTTGACGCGGTTGCTGCGCAAAACGCGACCGGCGGCCGCGCAGATGCGCTGCAGCAGCCGAACGACGACTTACCTCCCAGCCGAGATCAAGGCGCGACCTCCCGGATGCCGACTGGCGGAGTCCGCGGAAGGAAAGAGAAGGAGCCGGCTGTCAGTCACAGTCGGACTCATATCACCATCGAGCGCGACCAAGACGGCCGCCCGAGAGCAGTAGAGCGGCGGGACGATTATCTGCCTCCCCCGCCCAGAAGAGAGCGGCGAGTTTCCCCGCCACCTGTTGAGCATCCGACTCTCGGAGGTCGCCTTGGCCGCCGAGAGGGAGTCGGAGAGAATGACGCCCGCCATCGGATCGACCGACTCCACCGATCCCTGGCGCTGGAAGAAGAAGATGATCTGGGTCCGCCTTGCTTCGGGCCCCGCATCAGAGACGAGCCCTTCCCCAAAGGGTTCACGCTCCCCCGAGACACACCCAAGTACACCGGCTCCGTGAAGCTGGAAGACTGGCTGATAGACTACTCCACAGCTGTCAGCATAGCAAGCGACAACAAGCGAGTTGCCGTGAAGTACGTTCCTCTCATGCTCCAGGGCACGGCCCGGACATGGCTGAACAGCCTGAAGCCCCTCAGCATCAATAGCTGGGTCGACTTCACCGAAGCCTTCATCCGCAACTTCACAAGCACGTACAAGTGACCTCCCAAGCCGCGCCAGCTCTCCTTGTGCATGCAAGGCCCTGAAGAATCAACACGTGACTACCTCACGCGCTGGGGCAAGCTTCGAAACTCCTGCGAGGGCGTGCACGAGGTGCAGGCTATCGAGTACTTCACTGCCGGGTGCCGAGAGGGCACCCTCCTCAAGCACAAGCTCCTCTGTGACGAGCCAGAAACCCTCGACGAACTGCTAGTCATAGCAGACAAGTACGCCACGGCCGACTCTTCCATGAAGACGGAGATTCAAGTCAACGCGGCTGGCAAGGTGACTCCCCAGGCTCCCAGAACTCCGGCTGGAGACACCAGTCGGCGACAGCAGCAGAACGACAACAAACGCAAAGCCCAGCAGCCGACTTCCAACAGTCGGCAGGTCGCGGCAGTTGAAGATCAGCAGCCGGAAGGGCAGCCTCCGGCCAAGCGGCAGAAGGGCGGCAAATCCAATTGGTTGCCAGCCTTCTCCTATGAGCAGACTTTGGATGGTCCTTGCAACTTCCACAGTGGCGTGAAGCCGTCAAACCACACCACCAGAAAGTGCCACTGGCTCACCAGGATCGCCAAGGAAGACGGCCTCACTCCTCTACCACCTGCTGGGCCACCGCCTCCACCGTCGGCACTTCCTCGCCGCCTTCAGTCCGCTCGGGCACGAAGACGCTGGTGTCCGTGTACTCGGCGATGGCTGCCGCGCGCTCGACAAGGGCGCCTTCTACAGCCTCCAGCTTGGCCTGTGCTTCTGACCGGAACGCGGCCAGACGGTCCAGGTCCAGCCCCGGATACCACGCCTTGACGAACTCCAAGGCCCGGCGTGCTCCGGCCCGGGCCGAGGAGCCCTTCCAAGCCTCAAGACGGCCGGCGGTGACTTCCAGCCAGTCGGCGGTCCGACTGGCGTGCGCAGAGCCGGCATGTCCGGCCACAGGGCGGCAACCGCCTGGGCACCGGCACGCTGAAGCCGGCGCAGTAGCTGGTGAGCCGGACGAAGGCGGGCCCCAATGCTCAGGAGCTGCTCGTCGATGGTTCGGGGGGCATTGGCGGCGATCACCTCACCCTTCGCCGTTCGCGCCTCCTGAGTAGCCTCGATGGCCAGAGGGACTGCCTGTGAATGACCAGGAAAGAAGTCTGCCAAGACAAAAAAGAAGAAAAGTCAGAAAATCAGAAGTCGGCCTGACACATAGTCGGAAGCCCAAAGAAACGAAAGAGACTTACCATCAACGATGTCCACGAGCTCGTGGTAGCCAGAGGTCAGCATCGCCTCCCTATCAGTCCAGGCGGAGCGCTCGATCTCGAACTCGGCCATGAGGGCGGCCTCCCGCGTCTTGGCCTCGTCCTGCGCCTTCTGGAGCAGCTCCTTCTGCTCGGCCAGCTGTGTCGCCAGCAGATCACGCTCTTTGGCGAGCCTACCGCACTCCTCTTCCTTGGCACGCCGAGCAGTGTTGGCCTCGCCCAGCTGCTCCTGAAGGGCGGCGTTGGCGCCTGAAGAACGAAGAAAGAGACAAGAAAGTCATCAGTAAATTAGATCGCCGGGGAGATCCGGTCCGACTGCTCAGCAGTCGGCCCGAATCTCGGGGACTAAAGCCCGCGGGTGCGCCAGCGCGCCCCCACGAAGAAGGAAGAAAAGAGCTCACCCCGGATTTCCGCCAGGTCGGCGGTCCGCTTATTCAGCTCCTCGACATTGCGGTTGAAGGCAGTGGCACGGTGGTTATGATACTCCTACAAAAAGCTGACAAAGGCAAAAGTTAGTATTCGGAGCTCGCCAGAGGGAGTTCCGAACCGCCTGCTCAGCAGCCGGCCCGGAACTCGGGGACAACACCCAGTGGGTGCGCTGGCGCGCCCCCACAGAGAAAGACAGGAATCAAAAAAGAAGAAGGAAACATACTCGGACGGATGTCCGCACGGCCAGATGCGCTCTGGTGCAGACTTGGAGGGCGTCGCTTTCCGCATGCAGTTTTTCCTGGACGTCCAGGAGGGCTTGGTTCAGCGGGCCGGTGCCGCCTCCGCGCAACCACCCGGTGGGCGCAGCACTGGAGGCCTCGACGTCCAGACTCACCGAGCTGGCTGCGCCGGTCTCCCGAGCTCGCGGCGCCGAGGTCGTCCTTTCAAGCCGGCGGTGCGCCGGCGTGGCGACTTGAAGAAGCAGCCACGCCTCGGCCTCGTCCGCGATCGGCGGATCCAACGGGCCCACCGGCTGTTTGCCGTGCGGCCTCCCAGACGGTGGCGGAGGCGGCGCGAGGGTGTCCGAGCCTGAAGCCTCGCCGCCCTCCTCCACGAGGGGGTTCTCGGTGCCGACCTCTCCGGTCTGCCCCGTGAACTCCGGAGCCGGCGGCGCCGACGACAACGGAGGGACGAGCATCGCCGATCGGCGACGCACGGCCTCCTCAGCACGCCGCTTCGTCGCGGCGGCGGTTTCGGCCTCCTCCAGCTTCTTCTGGGCGTTGGCGGCCGCCTTCTCGGCCTGCGCCTTCTCCAGGCGGTCGGCCTCCTCCTCGTCGCGCTTCTCCCGCGCGTTCTGCTCCGTCGCCTCCCGAAGGTCGGCGGCGGGATCGACCCGCCGGGTGTTGGCGGACGTCTCTACCGACCCCATGACAGAGGGGACGGCGACTCACTCAAGGGAGAGGGGGGCTCTGGAGAAGAACGGAGGGAAAATCAAAGAAGACTCGGACAAGATCCAACAAAGAAAATAAAAGAGCGTAAAGACTTACGCGGACACTAACGGCGGCCTTCTCACTTCCCTTTGGAAGCGGTTGGCCTTCGCGGCCGCCTCCTCCCGTTTGGTCGCGGCGGCCGCTCCCTTGAACTTCTTCGGCTTGCTGCCGGGCGCGCTCGGCTCGGCGTGACGCCTCTTCGCGCCGCCTTGGCCGGAGTGGCCGGCCCTCGGCTGGTGGCGTGGGACGACTTCCACGTCGGCGTCGTCTTCGGGCCAGTCGGCGAAGGTGGCCGAGGGCCTGAAGCCACCGTCTGCCCCTTCTCCGCCGCCTTCAGCATCGGCCTCCAGCGCCGCCGGCCCCAAGTCGGGGTCGTCGATGTCGCTATCCTCGCGGTCTAGGACGTAGTCGCAGGGCTCTCTCACGGCGCCGGCTGCAGGCTCCATGAGGGGGTTCTGCCCAGAAGGAACCAACAAAGATTAGAAGCCGGAGTCGGCTGCAAAGAAGACCAAAGCTACAGAAATATGCGACTTACCACTGGAGGGGGGTTGTCGCGCAAGTACGGCTCCTTGCCGAACTGCCAGTCCTCCGTGAACTCCTAGTGCGCGATGTGGTTCACCAAGTTTGCCACCTCCCTGCGGGGCATCTCCTTGGTGCACAGTCGGCTCGGGTCGTGGCGGCCGCTCATCTGATAGATGAGGTGAGGCCGGCCTTGGAGTGGGAGGACTCGGCGCGCCACGAAGGCGGCCAGAAGGTCGGATCCGACGAGGCCCTCCGACTGCAGCAGAACTCGGAGTCGCGCTACGGCGGCGGCTCCGGAGGGAGTCAGCGACTTGGACCGATGAGACCAACTGGGAAGCCTCCCAGTTAAAGGAGCGGGGTTGAAGGGCGGCAGGTTGACCCAGTCGCCGTCGGTGGAGAGGTTCTTCACATAGAAGTAGGAGCGCTGCCACATCTTCACCAATTTTACCAGTGAGATGGGAGGAAAAGGGTTGTCGGCCGTCGAGCGCCGCACCGTGATGTAGGTGCCGCACTGAGCCGGCGTGCCGGCAGCCTGCGTGCCGAGCTTCGAAGAGAAGAATTCTCCCCACAACTCAAGGGTGGGGAGAACGCCGAGGAAGCCTTCGCACAGAGTGGCGAAGGCGGAGAGCAGCACCACCGCATTTGGAGTGAGGTGGTGCGGTTGGAGGCTGTGGAACTCCAGGAACGAGCGGAAGAAACCACTCACCGGCAGCCCCAGCCCGCGCATGAGGTGCGAGCGGAAGACGACCCGCTCGCCCTCCTCCGGCGTAGGCCGGATCTCTCCCGCCGGCGCGGGACGGGCGTGCACGAGGTCCGCGCTGGGGAGACGGCGGGTCCGGCGGAGGAACTCGATATGTTCCGCCTCCTCATACGAACCGTCCCACACGCCCGAGCGCGTGGCAGGGGCCGCGGCGGAGGAAGAACTCATCGCCGTGGTGTGAAGTGCTCCTGCTCGCGGCGGAGGAAGAAGAGAAGGCAGGAGAATGGGGGAGAGGATGCGCGTGCAGTGCCGCCCCACTCCTCCCGCCTATTTATAGCCCTACGGGCTGAGGAGCCAAGGGGGCGGGCGTGGGATTAACTGCGCTCAAAGCCCCACGCCGCCCCACAATTTACCCCATGAAGTTACTGCGCGCAGTAACGACGTGGGGAAGCCAACCGTTCGCGACCGCAGCAGATCCGTTCGGAAGCCGAGGCGCGGTAGTGGCGGGCCCCGCCTGACGGCCCGTCCCGTCGCGCGCGTGGGTGAGCAGACTATCCTCCCCACGTGGCGCCGCGCGATAGGACCGCCTCGATGGCAGCAGGGAAGCGTATCCGATACGCCGCTTGATTTCCCGCCGCGACTTACAAACAGTGGCCCCTCGCTGAACAAGTCCGACTTCGGCGAGTCGGCCCCAAGGAGACAACGGCCGAGTCTCAGAGTCGGCGCTGGAAAGTTTGAAATTGTTGAAGCCCCACGAGGCGGCGTCCGCAGGGCTTCACCAGCTTCGGGGACTACTGTCGGAGTAATGGGCCACGGGTAGGCTGACCCGGGACCCAGGATCTTTCAAGACATCGAGGCAGGCCACGCCCCTTCAGCCGAGTCCCAGCTGGCGACCTCGAGAGAGGCAGAGTCCCAGCTGGCGATCTCCCGAGAAGCCGAGTCTCAGCTGGCGACTTCAAAGCAAGCCGGCTCCAAGCTGGCGACCTCCAGGAGTGCCGACTATGGGAGTCGGCCCATGACACTTCACGAAGCCCGATGCGGGGTACGGTCACGACGTGGCCGTCCCTCCCTGCCTACGAGGGACTGGCATGGCTACAGTGAGCCGTATCGCCGGGAGATCTCCGGCGAGGCGGGGCACTGTTGCCATGCCTGCCCTGACCTCAGCCACAGTGCGCGACGCACTGTGCCCACGACGCCGGCCTGTACGGCTCGAAGACTGCGGGGCCGCCTGTTAGTGGGTGAATCGAAGGAGGCCAGAACGCCCGAAGACGGCCCTGTGGGAGTCGGCCTCCCCGGAGTCGGCCGTCTCCCCTCCAGGGCCCCACAAGCCATAAACCGGATTGGATGGGGAGTGGCGACAGTGATCGCCTGATAGACGGCGGTACTGTTGCCACGACCCAATGACCAAGCCTGCGTCATCAGGAGCGCCGCACAATGTCCGGCCTGTCCGTGGGACCCACCAGTCAGCGGGCCCCAGAAGCCGGCAGGAAGGACAGCGGCATGAGAGACAGACGGCTGGGACCCGTGCCTAGCCGGATTACCATTGTATCCCTGGGGGGTAGGCCTATATAAACCCCCCGGGGCACCCATGCAAAGGGTTCGGACCTTGATAGAGATAGACACATAGCCCAGGGAGGAGAGAACTAGCCTCACTCTCTCCTGCCTCCCGATACAGCTCTAGGAGCATCATTGTAGTCACCTTGCTATAGTGACCATGCGGAGACCCCGCAGAGCAGTAGTAGGGGTGTTATCTCCCCGGAGAGCCCCAAAGCTGGGTAAGATTCGCCGGCGTGCATGTCTACGCCTTATCCCGTTTCCAGGCACCGGCGACGTTCTACTCGCCCCCACCATGATAAGCCATCCTTTGGCATATGTCGCACCCAACCCCGACAACATTGTAAATCATGGTAAAAGAGATCCAGTCAAGTCATACCCAATATAAACCAATAGTAATGAATGCAAATGACAGTGTGCTCTCCAGTGGGTGCTTTTTAATAAGAAGGGTGATGACTCAACATAAAAGTAAATAAATAGGCCCTTCGTAGAGGGAAGCAGGAATAGAGATTGAATAACATTTTGAGTGACATACTTTTGCTGTCAACGCAACAACTATGAGATGGCTTATCTTTCATCGACATGCATTATAGGCAGTTCCCAAACAGAATGGTAAAGGTTTATACTCCCCCAACCACCAACAAGCATCAATCCATGGCTTGCTCGAAAAAATGAGTGCCTCCAACTAACAACCGCCCTGGGGGAGTTTTGTTTAATTATTTTTACTTGCTTTGATCTTTTTGGATCATGGGACTGGGCATCCCGGTTACCGGTCCTTTCTCATGAATGAGGAGCAGAGTCTACTCCTCTTGAGAATAACCCACCTAGCATGGAAGATATAGGCAACCCTAGTTGAAACATGAGCTGCTCGAGCATACAAAACTGAATTTCATTTGAAGGTTTGGAGTTTGGCACATACAAATTTACTTGGAACGGCAGGTAAATACCGCATATAGGAAGGTATAGTGGACTCATATGGAACAACTTTGGGGTTTAAGGAGTTTGGATGCACAAGCAGTATTCCCGCTTAGTACAGGTGAAGGCTAGCAAAATACTGAGAAGCGACCAACTGAGAGAGAAACAACAGTCATAAACATGCATTAAAATTAATTTACACCGAGTACAAGCATGAGTAGGATATAATCTACCATGAACATAAATATCATGAAGGCTTTATTGATTTGTTTCAACTACATGCGTGAACATGTGCCAAGTCGAGTCACTCAATTCATTCAAAGGAGGATACCATCCCATCATACCAGATCATAATCATTCTAATAGCATGTTGGCACGCAAGGTAAACCATTATAACTCATAGCTAATCAAGCATGGCACAAGCAACTATAATTTTTTTCTGAAAAATTTCTGAAATTTTAGTAACTTCAAAATAAAAGTGAATAAAACTAAACAAGATTGGCAGCAACTACTCCTACAAGTGCCTAGAGCCTATATCATGCATTAGAATTGCTTGGGACCTCATAAATTTAACATGCAAGCTCAAGAACATGGTAACCTATTGTCACGCCCAATATGCGACCCTATCCAAAAGGAACTCGAAGGTCCCACCAAGGATAGACCCGCATATTGAAACGCTTTTGCAAGGTGGATATCATTACATCAACATTACATAATAGATGGGGATACATACAAGAGGCATACAATGCCACACGAATACAACATCATATTACATAAGAGCAACATCCGACTACGGATGAAACACAAACAGAAACTCAAACAATATCCACCCTGCTAGCCCAGGCTGCCGACCTGGAACCTATCCCCTGATCGAAGAAGAAGCAGAAGAAGAACTCCAAACAAGCAAACATCGCTCTCGCGTCAAGATCATCGCATAACCTGTACCTGCAACTGTTGTTGTACTAATCTGTGAGCCACGAGGACTCAGCAATCCCATTACCATGGGTATCAAGACTAGCAAAGCTTAAAGGGAAGGGAAGGGGTAAAGTGGTGAGGTTGCAGCAGCGACTAAGCATATATGGTGGCTAACATACGCAAATGAGAGCGAGAAGAGGAGCAAAAGGAACGGTCGTGAAGCTAGCAATGATCAAGAGGTGATCCTGAACTCCTACTTACGTCAAACATAACACAGAAACCGTGTTCACTTCCCGGACTCCGCCGAGAAGAGACCATCACGGCTACACACGCGGTTGATGCATTTTAATTCGGATCTGGTGTCAAGTTATCTACAACCGGACATTAACAAATTCCCATCTGCCACATAACCGCGGGCACGGCTCTCGAAAGTTTATACCCTGCAGGGGTGTCCCAACTTAGCCCATGATAAGCTCTCGCGATCAACGAAGGATATTCCTTGTCCCAGGAAGACCCGATCAGTCTCGAAATCCCAGTTTACAAGACATTTCGACAATGGTAAAACAAGACCAGCAAAGCCGCCCGATGCGCCGACATCCCGATAGGAGCTGCACATATCTCGTTCTCAGGGCACATCGGATGAGCAAGACGACGGGTTGGCATACACCCTGGTTGCCCAGGGGGCGCCGGACATCGCTCGGTTTGGACCAACACTTAGACAAGCATTGGCCCGGGGGGGCTAAAATAAAGATGAGCCTTGGGTTAATTACTCCCAAGGGAAAAAGGTAGGTGGTGGTGAGGCAAATGGTAAAAACCAAGGTTGGGCCTTGCTGGAGGAGTTTTATTCAAAGCGAACTGTCAGGGGGGTCCCATAAATCACCCGACCGCGTTAGGAACGCAAAATCCGGGAACATAACACCGGTATGACGGAAACTAGGGCGGCAAGAGTGGAACAAAACACCAGGCATAAGGCCGAGCCTTCCACCCTTTACCAAATATATAGATGCATTAATAATATAAGAGATATTGTGATATCCCAACATAAACCCTGTCCACCATGGAGCAATCTTCAACTTCACCTGCAACTAGCAATGCTATAAGAGGGGCTGAGCAAAAGCGATAACATAGCCAAACAACAGTTTGCTAGGAAGGGTGTCAAAGGTTAGAGGTTCATGGCAATTTGGGAGGCTTGAAGAGCAAATGATAGGTAGCGTAGCAAAGCGATAGAATGAAGCAACTAGCATAGCAATGATAGTAGTGAGATCCAGGGTAGCGGTCATCTTGCCTGAAATCCCGCAAGGAAGAAGAACGAGTCCATGAATAAGATGAAGCCACGAAGACGAACCACACCCTCACGATCGCAACGAAACGGGAACTATCGAGAAGAAGCACACAACATAGTAAACACACCACACATGAACAAGACATGATGCTCAACCAAGTACGATGCATGAGAAAGCTAAATGAGGCTACTCATGGCAAGAGATGATGCAAACAAGAACAACACATTAAGGCAAGTTTAAATGAGGCCGGAAACAACATATAACAATTCCGGTAAGTCCTCATATGCAAATTTTGAAATTGGTCCAGATCTGAATAAACCTTATGTTCAAGTTGTTAAACAGCAAGTTAGGATGCACCAAGATGATCTACACGAAATTCTAGTCAAGTTACATATAAAGTTCATTAGATTCAGAGCTACGGCCTAGAAGATATGAGCAAAAGAAGTTAAACATGGCATTGATGCAAAATGCACCCAAACATCAAGCAAACACACCAAAATAAGGATGCAACATGATAATATTAAGCTACATGCAAAATCAAGCAAGTTTCATATAGAGCACACTCAAAACAGAGCAACGGTTCAACACACACACACACACACACTATACAAGTCATAACAATAATCTGTCCAAAACAGCAACTAGGCATATTGCAAGCATCAAAACAATAAGCTACAGCACCCCAACATAAGAACAAAAGGCATGGGCATGAAGTACAGGTAAAGCATGACAAAACATGAACACTGAGCTATCTCCAGAAATCACTAGAACATGCTCAAACACACATGGGAAGATTGCAAATAATAACAGTTTCAGACTTATCAGGAAATAACATCAGGTTGCTATGTTTAGAGCTATCAAACAACATGTTACAGGAACTTATCATGGCAAACAAAGGCATGGCATGAATCTACTAATTGCATAGATCAAAAGTCCCTTACTGACCATGAGCCAAAAAGGCATAGAAAATATGATGGCACCCATGTAAACTTGGCAAGTTATACGACAGATTCATACATGGCAGAAACAACAATGAGTAGGCATGTTGGTGAGCTTGAACCACTCACCACAGAGTAATACATGGCATGGCAAGGCAACCAACAGTAAGAAGACATGTCTATGAAGCTAAGCATGGCAAGAACAAGTTCATAGGGTGCATGGATCACTAGCAAACAATCATGGAAACATTGAACTTAATGTTAACAGGCTGACAGCAACATTATCAAGCAACTTTGGAGCAAGATAACAACATGTTCCAGCAGGCTATAATTGCAACCAAGGGCATGAATGGATAGAGCAAGACATGTATAACAAAACATCCTTAGTGAACATCTCCAGAATAATGCACGAAATGACTTGTAGCAGCAGGTTAACATAGCAACAAAATATAACAGAATCAGTCAGGAAAACAGCAACAGCAAGTACACTACTTAACAAGCTTGATGCACTCAGCACACAACTCACAAAAATACATGGATAGCACCTCTGGAAATATGGCATGGCATAGATCAAAATACATGTAGACATCAACCTCATAGAATGCACACATCAATCATGGCAAAAATGACAAATGAGCATCTTATAACAGTTTCAGCAGACTAACAGCAACATGCACTCTTCCAATAGCATTTCGGGCATCAAGATGAACTCAAATGAAAATGATGCAATGTAATGAAATGAAGTACTTATCGAGACGAACAATTTGACATATTACACGCAGGAAACGGAGCAGTATGCGGCAAGTTATGATGCGATGAACATGGCAAGAAAATGTAAATAATCTGGGACTTGGTCAATTTCGGGGAAGGGGAAAAAGTCAACCTCGTCTAGATCTGAAATGGGCTCGCCGGAGTTCCGAGGTTGGCTGGCTCGGGCCACCGGAGAGGAGGACGGAGATGCTGGAGGAGGGGACCGGCGAGGCCGGGGTCGCCGGATCCGGCCCTCCCGTGGCCAGATCTGGCCGAGGAGGAGGAGAGGATGGCGCGGGGGCGCCGGAACGGACGTCGGTGGAGGAGGGCGGCGCCGGCGGAGGCCGAGTGGCCGGCGGCGGCGACCGGGCGCACCGGCGACGGGGCGGATCGGGGAGGCGCGGGCGGCGCGCGGGGTCGGCGAGGAGGCTGCGCCCCGGCGAGGCGGCGGCGGAGGACGCACGGGCGGCGCGGGGAGTGGCTGCGGGCGGCGGCGCGGGCGTGTCCGGCAGCGGGCGGACACGTCCGGCGGCTGAGAGGGAGAGAGGCTAGGGTTAGGGTAGGAAACATCCGCGAATTTGGAGGAGAAGGCACCTATTTATATGTAGAGGGAGCTAGGAGTGTCCAAATGAGGTGCGGTTTTCGGCCACGCGATCGTGATCGAACGACCGAGAGCATAGAGGGGAGTTTGCTGGGTTTTGGCCACTTTGAAAGGGGTGTTGGGCTGCACACGAAAGAGGCCTTTGTGGTTACCCGGTTAACCGTTGGAGTATCAAACGACCTCCAAATGGCACGAAACTTGACAGGAGGTCTACCGGTGCTATACCAAGGCCGCTTGGCAAACCACGTTCCATTCTGAGAAAGTTTAACACCCGCTCACAAAGATAGACAAAAGGGGGACGCCGGGGAACATAGGAACGCCAGATCGCAAAACGGACAACGGAGAAAATGCCCGGATGCATGAGACGAACATGTATGCAAAATGAGATGCACATGATGACATGGCAAAATTCAACACGCAAGCAAATGACATGGCAATGATGGTGAATAACTGGAAGACACCTGGCGCATCGGATCCGGGGCATTACAACACTCCTCCACTAACAAGAGATCTCATCCCGAGATCTTAGGACCGAGACGGAAGGAAAAAGGGATGAGGTGAAACAAAAGCTCAAGAGAAGAAGCAAAGAATCGAGAGCACTCGAGAAGAGAGGAACGACGAGAAGGACGAGAATCGAAAGCTCACGGACACAGATAGACTATGAAATCACTCGTTCTAACCGGAGTGGTTAGAATGAGAAAAGAAACGAATAAGACTGAAAGGATTTAGGCAGCACTCCGGTTGAAAATGGAAGGAAAAGAACACGAACTTCACAAGATGGGATTACACTTGACGGGATGACCAAAGCAATGCCTCCGGAGGTATTGAAATAATTGAATGAAAAGAACTTAGAAGGAAGGATTGAATGAAGTTGTTGAGAAAATCAACAATGAAAAGAATAAGCTTGTTGTGGTCTTATAGGTAACATCTCAAGACATAAGGTGATAACCGGCCACAAACGGATATGTTTGGATAGCTGAGAAGAATGAAGAAATACAAAACTCCACTTCAAAAGAATACGGAGATTTAATTGCACTTCGAGATGCAAGAAGAAAAGGTACTAGAACTCCTTGAACAAGAATCTTGATGAACTCTTGAAGAATGGATTAAATCATGAAGAACCCCCGTGAAGAACTCCGGTAACAAAAGGATAATGAGATAGAATGAAGGATGAAAGAATAAGATGAGCCTTGCGATGATTTAGATGAAGGTTCCGACAAAATGGCCGAGGAAATTTGAACTCCAGAAAAGAAAAGATGAAAACACTTGGAACTAGAATTTATTCATCAAGAACAAACTCCGAAGGAAGGGGTTACTCACTTGGATGAAATAAGAATAAGATTTATTGTATGCTTATCCTTCATCAAATTAAATTGATGACAAGCAATGGATTTTGCATACTACTTATTCTTCTTGAAAAAGGATTGAGAAGTGACATATCGCAAACTTGAGAAGGTCTTCATGAACCACCGGTAGGATTGAAACGAACGAATGGATTAATATGATAAACAAGGAAAAGAATCTTGAACGAACCACCGTGAGAATTCAAAATGACTGATGAAAAGAATGAATCACCGGGGAGAATTAGAAGAACAAATATGCTTGAGGGGATTTAGATGCAAAAGAACGAGGAGATAATGAGCTAATTAAAGAACACTTGAACGAAGCACCGGGATAATTGGATAATGGTAGCTGAAATGTGAGGACAAAGAATTCTTCTGGGACGATGGCCTCCGGTGAAAAGAAACAGAAATCAACTCCTGAAATACTCCGGATGGGTAAGAAAGAATATCTGACAAACGGAATAATATGAGAGGATAACATGAAGCTAGAACCACGAAACTCCGGAAGAACGGACAAGAATTTGAGGAAAACCTCTTCTTTGGTCTTCAAATGATGACGAGAAACACCACCAAAATTACTGAGATACTCCGGGAGAATTAGAAGAGTCAGGTAAGATCCTGGGAAAAGACCTGTGGGTTAGGGCCCACTAAAATAGAACACCGTTTGAAAGGATTGTTGAAGAGATAGATGATGCACTAGAACAATTGAAATATTTGAATGAGGTGACAACCTCGAATTAATTCAAACACAGATGAATCTCCTGAGATGTCTAGAACTCCGGAATGATAAACTGGCGAGAGGCGAACGAGCAAGGAGAACACTTGAGCTGAGGAAAAGAATATAATCACTACCAAAAATTAGAATTGAATCCACCAGAGAAGAAAGGGATGAAGAATGACGAACGAGACGAGAATTCACCGGTTGAAATAATTGATGGAAGACTGAAGAGGCTCTGCACGAATGAAATTGATGTTCGAAAGAGACTCGGGCTCCGTGAAGAAGAGGGTGGGAGGGCGGGAAAACAAAGACAACTTGGAAGGAAAAAAATCAACGAATAACTTCAAGAGGAAACACCGGTTGAAATCATTGAGGAAAGAAGGCAAAGACTTCGCACGAGTAGGATGGATACTCGATTACGGACTTCGGTTTTGAGAGGAAGAAGGGTGGGTGGGTGGGAAAAGCAAGGACAACTTCGGACAGAGAAACAACATCGATCGAAAGAGCTGAGGATTGATCTCCCAAAGAAAAAGAGGTTCGAATCAGCTTGACGAGAGATGCACCGGATGCAAAGAGCTCAGGAACAACAATCGGAAACCAACTGCGTGAACCTAAAGAAAATTTGAAGGGGAAGAGGAGTAATTCAAAACACCTACGTCAAGATTCCTCACTAGAGCGACGAAGGGGCAGAGGAGTAAAAAGAATTCCTACTCTCTGATATAACTAGACTCCGAAAACAATTTCTTCGAGACTCAACAACGGCCAAACTACACGATCAATCAAGGGGGGCTCCTAGGGTCGGTCGAGGCTCTGATACCAACTTGTCATGTCCAATATGCGACCCTATCCAAAAGGAACTCGAAGGTCCCACCAAGGATAGACCCGCATATTGAAACGCTTTTGCAAGGTGGATATCATTACATCAACATTACATAATAGATGGGGATACATTCAAGAGACATACAATGCGACACGAATACAACATCATATTACATAAGAGCAACATCCGACTACGGATGAAACACAAACAGAAACTCAAACAATATCCACCCTGCTAGCCCAGGCTGCCGACCTGGAACCTATCCCCTGATCAAAGAAGAAGCAGAAGAAGAACTCCAAAGAAGCAAACATCGCTCTCGCGTCAAGATCATCGCATAACCTGTACCTGCAACTGTTGTTGTAGTAATCTGTGAGCCACGAGGACTCAGCAATCCCATTACCATGGGTATCAATACTAGCAAAGCTTAAAGGGAAGGGAAGGGGTAAAGTGGTGAGGTTGCAGCAGCGACTAAGCATATATGGTGGCTAACATACGCAAATGAGAGCGAGAAGAGGAGCAAAAGGAACGGTCGTGAAGCTAGCAATGATCAAGAGGTGATCCTCAACTCCTACTTACATCAAACATAACACAGAAACCGTGTTCACTTCCCGGACTCCGCCGAGAAGAGACCATCACGGCTACACACGCGGTTGATGCATTTTAATTCGGATCTGGTGTCAAGTTATCTACAACCGGACATTAACAAATTCCCATCTGCCACATAACCGCGGGCACGGCTCTCGAAAGTTTATACCCTGCAGGGGTGTCCCAACTTAGCCCATGATAAGCTCTCGCGATCAACAAAGGATATTCCTTCTCCAAGGAAGACCCGATCAGTCTCGAAATCCCGGTTTACAAGACATTTCGACAATGGTAAAACAAGACCAGCAAAGCCGCCCGATGCGCCGACATCCCGATAGGAGCTGCACATATCTCGTTCTCAGGGCACACCGGATGAGCAGGACGACGGGTTGGCATAGACCCTGGTTGCCCAGGGGGCGCCGGACATCGCTCGGTTTGGACCAACACTTAGACAAGCATTGGCCCGGGGGGGCTAAAATAAAGATGAGCCTTGGGTTAATTACTCCCAAGGGAAAAAGGTAGGTGGTGGTGAGGCAAATGGTAAAAACCAAGGTTGGTGTCGGTGTCAAAACCGGCGGATCTCGGGTAGGGGGTCCCGAACTGTGCGTCTAGGCGGATGGTAACAGGAGACAAGGGACACAATGTTTTACCCAGGTTCGGGCCCTCTCGATGGAGGTAAAACCCTATGTCCTGCTTGATTAATATTGATGATATGGGTAGTACAAGAGTAGATCTACCACGAGATCAAGGAGGCTAAACCCTAGAAGCTAGCCTATGGTATGATTGTTGTAATGTATGTTGTCCTACGGACTAAAGCCCTCCGGTTTATATAGACACCGGAGAGGGCTAGGGTTACACAGAGTCGGTTACAATGGTAGGAGATCTACATATCCGTATTGCCAAGCTTGCCTTCCACGCCAAGGAAAGTACCATCCGGACACGAGCCGGAGTCTTCAATCTTGTATCTTCATAGTCTTGGAGTCCGGCGGATAATGATAGTCCGGCTGTCCGGACACCCCCTAGTCCAGGACTCCCTCAGTAGCCCCTGAACCAGTCTTCAATGATGATAAGTCCGACGTGCATAATGTTCAGCATTGCAAGGCGGGTTCCTCTCTTGAATAATCCAGAGAAGATCATGAACACGAGGATAGTGTCCGGCTCTGCAAAATAAATTCCACATTCCACCGTAGAGAGAATAAAATGTACACTTAGTTCAATCTGCTGACGTATTATGCGGCGTGACATCACACCGCCACCAGGCCTTTGTTTGAATTACTATACCACCTCAGCACGTTTAGCGAAGCAGTTTCCTTGGCACGTCTTGTCGAAGCAGAGATCGTGTTCCCCTTATTCCGGGATTCTCATCAATACGTGCGTGGGTAACCCAACCGCGCCATTGATGGTGGCGCTTGGGAGATAAGCGAGTTTTACCAGGCTGGTGGGGGACGCATAGTTTTGTCCGCCTATATATAAGGGATAAGGATTCACCTTCTCACCTACGCCTTCTTCCTCCTTTGCTTATCCATCCCCGCGAACTCAAGCTCCAACGCCCGAGCTCGCGCATCTCGCCTCGACCTTCTCCGAATATGTCCGGAGCGGGAGGTAAATGGTTAGCCTCCACCGTCAAGGAGGAGGACATCACCAAGCTGCGCAGCGCCGGATACCTTTTCGGCGATATCGCGCATCGGCTGCCCGACGAGGGGCAGCTCATCCCTACCCCCGGGCCTCATGAGAGGGTCGTCTTCCTCCCCCACTTCCTTCGCAGACTGGGCTTTCCGCTCCATCCATTTGTCCGGGGGCTCATGTTTTACTACGGCCTAGATTTCCATGATCTGGCGCCGAACTTTATCCTCAACATCTTGGCGTTTATCGTCGTGTGCGAGGCCTTCCTCTGCATCTGGCCCCACTTCGGCCTGTGACTCAAGACCTTCAACGTCAAGCCGAAGGTTGTGAAGGGTACGCAAGCGGAATGCGGAGGCGCCATGTTGGGCAAATTGCCCAACGCCCCTTGGCTGGAAGGGACCTTCGTGGACTCCGTCAAGGGGTGGCAATCGGGGTGGTTTTACATCACCGAGCCGCGCAAATCCACATGGGCGGCGGCCCCCGAGTTTAGATCTGGCATCCCCACGCAGCTCACCTCCTGGAAAGAGAAGGGCCTGCAGTGGGGGAATCCGGTGGAGGTGACGGGACTCCGAGCATGTATCAAGAAGATGGTGAGCAATAGGCTCAGGCTCGTCGACGTGGTCCAAGTCATGCTCATCCGGCAGATCCTCCCATGCCAAGAACGGGCATTTAATTTGTGGGAGTTCAATCCGGAACAGCACCAGGCGTTAAGCGGGCTCTTCGATACAACATACGAAGGTGCCTGGAGGGTGCTGTTCAAGGGCGCCGAAGCCCCCGCGTCCGCGACCGAAGACCGCGGATTCAGCTCGCAGTATCCAACTGACGAGGTAAGTGATTCAACCCCATTACGGGACACTTGTGATAATTAGATTGACTCTAGTGAGGTTTCATTCTACCTCTTCCTTTGACAGGAATGGATGGAGAAGGCCAAGCTGCTCATCAGCCCGGCTCCCATGCCAGAAGACCCAGTGGACGCCTGCTTAACAGGGCTGCTGGTTCCGGCACCGCACGTGGTGCCGGAGAAGAAGGCCAAGAAGGTGGCCGCGGGGACTCGAAAGAGTTCCCGCAATCAGGCGTCTGATGACGACGAGGACTCCTCCCCCGAAGACGAGGAGGAGGAGTACTCTCTCCCGGAGGAGGGAGAGAAGAAAAGGAAGGCTTCCCCCATCGGGGAGGCCGAAGGGTCCAAGAGGGGGAGAACTATCCCCCCGGACAGTTTCGCCAACATCAGCGTTGGTGAGGATGAGTGGCCTCCAAGGGCCAGGCGTCCGGCAATATCGTAAGTATCCGGATCCTTGATGTGTAATTTCTTTTATGTCACGTAGTATCCTTCTAACGCCGCATTCTGCCCGTAGTCCGGCCAATGATGATCTCCCCGACTCATCGAGCGGGTCATTGGCCTCGTCGGATGTGAATTCCATCCCGACTGCCTCCACCCCACGTGCCGACAAGGACGTCGAGGTGGGATCCCAGAGAGGGACCCATCAGGAGGAGGCTCCGGAGGCGCCGTCAGGCAGCCTCCCGGACTTCGTGCCGGACTCTACATCGGAACCCGCAGTGGTTCCAGAGTCCGGCAAGCGGCCCCTTCAAAAGAAGGGCAGGACCGTGACGCCGGCGGCCTCCATCCAACCGGAGGCGCCGGATAACCTGCTGGAGGCGCTTAAAGGTGCTTCCATCGAGGAAGAACACCGCACTATCATGAGTGCGGTGATTGAGAAGGTTCGGCTCGCTAAGAGCGGGCTGACCGAAGCCTGCAGCAGCCTTTTAACAGGCTTTGAGGTAACAAGTTAAAATTATGTAATGTAATACCACATAGACAGTAGCCCCTGATGCTTAGTTCGGTGTTCGGAAAGAAAAGCCGGACTAAGGATCTTTAACAAGATATACGCAGGGTTGCCTAAAATATGTCAATATGGGTTTGCAGGCTGCGCTGCTGACCTCTGCCGCACTAACGGCGAAGGTTGACGTGCTGAAGAAGGATCTCGAGCGGTCCGAGCAAGAGCTCGGCCATGCAAAGAAGCAGCTCGAGGAAAAAGAAGGTGAGTAACACCTCTTTGATAAGTACCTTACAGAAAAGGATTTTGGTTGCAAATAAAATTAACAAGGATAATATGTGTATTGCAGGGGCCACTAACGAGGTGGCAGCCCTGAAGGATGCTGTGTCCGCGACCGAACGCAGTGCGGCCGCGGAACGGGCTGAGCGAGAAAAGCAAGAGGCACGGGTGGCAGAAGTTCGGCAAGAGCTCCAGGCTCTCATGGAAAAACATGAGAGTTTGGAGCGTGACTCTAAGACTCGAGAGTCCGAGCTTGCCTCGGCTCTCGAAAGTGCCAAGTCCGCCAAGGCCAAGGCCCGTAAGGCTCTTCAGGAGGTTGAGGACATAAATAAGATAGCGGCGGGTAAGGCGTTTTCCATGCAAAGCAGGCATGTTAATGTGAACTACCTGACACTTACCCGCATTCGGAGCTCTCCAGGGGCGTTTGCAGATCTGCCGCGTAGTGCGTCTGATGCCGCCGCATTCTATCGTGGCGAGGAGGGGAGCTCGACGGAGAAGGTCTTCTGGTCTCAGTATACTGAGGCCGGCCATCCGGTGCCCCCAAGTGACCAGCTGAAGCAGCTGGTCGAACTCCACAAGGTAGCTGAGGAGGCCATGAAGGGCCTCATAGTCCGGCTGTGGCCTGGACAGGCCATGCCTGGTAGCTATTTTGGCCTCGTGCGGCGGCTGGTAGATGCATGCCCCAGGCTGGATGTAGTCAAGCGCTCCGCCTGTATCGAAGGCGCTCGTCGGGCCCTTGCCCGCATAAAGGTGCAATGGGGCAAATTGGATGCGGAGAAGCTTCTCATGGACCCACCGCCGCCGGGCAAGGAGTATCGCACGCCGGAGAAGTATTATAAAATTGTCCTGAAGGGAGCCTGCGATATTGCAGATGAGTGCTCCCGAAATGTAATCTTTGAGTGAACTCGCTGTTTATTTATCCTGTGCGCTGAAAACTTCGTTCATATGCGCCATGAGCAACGCTTGTTTAATTTAAAATATTACCTTCTGTGCGGCCGTTTGTAAAATCTGAGAGATGGCAAGTCGTTGGCTTCAGCCCCCAAGCCACAAGTGCTGGGGTGTTCGGGATAAACTTGAGCACTCTTGTTCCCATTTTTGGGTCCATCTAGGGAGGCGCTCAACACGACGAACAAGGCAACCGGACTTATAATGCTTGAACACTCTCACTTAGCCATGGAATTCTATAATTTTAAATTTTGGCGAAGCCCCTGGTATTCGGAAGACCGAATCCGGGGCGCTATCCATGCCTTCATCGGACATTATCCGGAACTTCGCTCGAAGCGGCGTGAGTCTTTAAGGACCCGAAAAAACCTCTCGAACAGCGACCAGTCTCTCGCCTTATCATGCCAGTCAGTTTTAGCTTTCTCCACTGAGGCGTTAGCCCGGCTCAACCGGGGCGCAATCACAGTGGTTCTCCCAGTGCCACCTTAGCCGACAGAACGGAACGTAAGGCACCAAAACGTGGGAGCCGAGCAAACCCAACTATTGACCCAAGACATGATTCGGAGCTGATTCATATAATGCTATAAGTTCGGGGTGCCGCACTTGTGAAAGTGTTCGGACTTTATCACACCATAGAGTGGGGAACATAAGCCCCCGGTGTATTATGCCGTACCAAAATATACGGGTGCCAGATGTCATATAATGAGCATATATATATAAAATGTGATGCAATTGCGATCATAAAGGTGCTGCATTATTAATGAAAGAAAAGTCTGCTAGTAGAGCGGACTGATACAAATAGTGCGGTAAGCAAAGGGTTTGGACTAAATAAACATGTCCCCCTCCAGGGATGAGCTATGGATTTGGTGTATATAATCGAATTTAATGCTCGTAATTGAGACCACCTGAGTGTTCGGCGCGGCCTTCTTTAGTCCCTGACTGTTGCATCATGAGTTCGGCAGGTTCACCGCCGGACAGGGCTTCTGGTTAACAGAGTCCTATGTACAAAAAAAAGAAGAAAAATAATAAAAAAAGAGGGGCACATTTGCGAGCCCCCGGTGTGGTCGAACCGCACTCTGGGTCCGTTGTGATCGTGCCCCCTCCCCTGTGCCCATGGTATCTCCAAAGCGTAATGATGTACGCGTAGTGTTATTTTTGCGATCATACGCGGGCGAGGGTTGGGGCCGCATTGCTACGCGTGCTCTGATCGCGCCAGGTGGTCTTGGTTGGCATTGCTCCGGGCGCGCTTTGCCGTATCCGGCCGTTTAACGGCCAGACTCGAGAATTGCCTTAGAAGGCTGCTCTGTACTTCTGCCGCGAGAGCCGCTGTATGTTCCTCCGTTCGGAGGGAGCGTTCCGTATTCCCATTGACCGTGATGACTCCACGAGGGCCTGGCATCTTGAGCTTTAGGTATGCATAGTGCGGCACCGCGTTGAATTTGGCAAACGCGGTTCACCCGAGCAGAGCGTGATAGCCGCTGCGAAACGGGACTATGTCGAAGATTAACTCTTCGCTCCAGAAATTATCCGGGGATCCGAAGACCACTTCCAGTGTGACTGAGCCTGTGCAGTTGGCTTCCACTCCTGGTATGACACCTTTAAAGGTTGTCTTTGTAGGTTTAATCCTTGATGGGTCTATGCCCATTTTGCGCACTGTATCCTGATAAAGCAGGTTTAGGCTACTGCTGCCGTCCATCAGGACTCTCATGAGGTGGAACCCATCGATGATTGGGTCTAAGACCAATGCGGCGAATCCGCCATGGCGTATGCTGGTCGGATGGTCTCTTCAATCGAAAGTGATCGGACAAGAGGACCATGGGTTGAACTTTGGGGCGACTGGCTCCATCGCATAGACGTCCCTTAGTGCGCGTTTCCTCTCCCTCTTGGGTATGTGGGTCGCGTATATCATATTCACCGTCCGTACTTGTGGGGGAAAACCCTTCTGTCCTCTGTTGTTCGGCGGCCGGGTCTCTTCCTCGTCGTCGCTATTTAGCCCCCTGTCATTGTTTTCGGCAATTAACTTTCCGGCCTGCTTGAACACCCAGCAATCTCTATTGGTGTGGTTAGCTGGCTTTTCAGAGGTGCCATGTATCTGGCATAAGCGGTCGAGTATTCGGTCCAGATTGGACGGACCCGGAGTGGTTCTTTTAAATGGCTTCTTCCACTGACCGGGTTTAGAGCCTCGGAATCCGGCATTGACTGCCGTATCCTCCTTATCGTCGCCGTTAATTCGGTGCTTGTTTTGTTTCGACGTGACCTGCCGTTGTTGTCCTTAGTATCCGGACTGCCAGAATTTTTACGGATATTGTTGCTGCAGGCTAGCCAGCTGTCCTCTCCCGCACAAAAGCGGGTCATTAACGATGTGAGGGCTGCCATGGATTTCGGCTTTTCCTGCCCCAGGTGCCGGGCTAGCCATTCGTCCCGGATGTTATGTTTGAAGGCTGCAAGGGCCTCTGCGTCCGGACAATCGACGATTTGATTCTCCTTCATCAAGAACCGTGTCCAGAATTGTCTGGCCGATTCGTCTGGCTGCTGAATGATGTGGCTTAGGTCATCGGCGTCTGGTGGTCGCACATATGTGCCTTGGAAGTTATCAAGGAATGCGGCCTCCAGGTCTTCCCAACACCCAATTGACTCTGCGGGCAGGCTGTTAAGCCAATGCCGAGCTGGTCCTTTAAGCTTGAGTGGGAGGTACTTGATGGCGTGGAGATCGTCGCCGCGGGCCATATGGATGTGGAGAAGATAGTCTTCGATCCAGACCGCGGGGTCTGTTGTGCCATCGTAAGATTCGATGTTTACGGGTTTAAACCCTTCGGGGATCTGATGGTCCATTACTTCGTCAGTGAAGCATAGCGGGTGTGCGGCGCCCCTGTATTGAGCGATATCGCGACGCAGCTCGAGAGAGCGCTGCTGCTGTGTTCGGCCTGGCCGGGGTTATTGTATCCGGCACGACGTTATTCGTCGTGGGTCGTAGGGCGCCCACGTGATCCATAGATGGATCTGGATTGCCTTGCTTTGTCCTCCAATTTGTCTCGCAAGTCCGGCGCGTTCCCTCTTGGCTTCGTACTTTTGGAGCGATGCCGAGGTATGGTCTTGGCTGGGGGCCTGGATGCCTCTCTGTCACGACCACGGGGTGATCGGTCAGCCATATCGTGCGCTGGTGATGGAGGTACGTATGCTTCCTCCTCTAATCGGGGGAGCAGCTTGCGTTTTCGGTAACTTTTGGAGGGACGTTCGAGGTTATACTCTTCGTCCGCGAGGACCTCGGTCCATCGATCGGCCAGCAGGTCCTGATCAGCTTGAAGCTGCTGCTGCTTTTTCTTTAGGTTGTTTGCTGTGGCGATAAGCCTGCGCTTGAAGCGCTCTTGTTCGACGGGATCCTCGGGTACGACGAATTCGTCATCGTTGAGGCTTGCTTCATCTTCGAAGGGAGGCATATAATTATGATCCTCAACCTCTTCGTCTGTCGCCCCCTCATGAGGGCTTGCTTCTGCATCCTCCTGCGCTGAGTCTTGCTGGAGGGGATTGTCTTCGGCACTCTCTGGAGTATTATTATCTCCTGTGCCGGAATCTCCATTCTTGCTGTGGCGAGATTTAGAGCAGCGCCGCTGATGCCGGCGCTTGGGCTGTTTCTTTAAGGGATCTGCCTCCACTGTTTCTTCGCCGTCCCCATCTTTTGGGGTATCCACCATGTATACGTCGTATGGCGAGGTGGCCTTCCAGTGCCCTGTGGGCGCTGGTTCCTGTTCGTCTCCGGCATCGTCGTCCATAGCGTCGATGTCTTCGGAGTCATAGTCTAGCATGTCGGTTAGATCGTCGACAGTGGCTACAAAGTGGGTGGTGGGTGGGCTCTGAATTTCTTCGTCGTCCGTATCCCAACCATCCTGGCCATAATCCGGCCAGGACTCTCCTGATAACGAGAGATGCTTTAGTGAATTCAAGATATCGCCGAAAGGCGAGCATTGGAAGATGTCCGCGGCGGTGAATTCCATAACCGGCGCCCAATCCGGACCGATTGGTAGGGGCGCGGGAGGTTCGGAGTCCGGCGAGGAGTCCGGCGCCTCAGAATCACGAGTTTCGCAGGGGACAAGATTAGTGTTCGGCTCCATCGCCGTGGATGTTGGAGCCCCCAGGGCGGCGTCTATCCACCGGCCCTCGATCTGGGCGATCGGCTCCAGGCCAATGGCCGGAGCGGACCCGTGTGCAGCCACCAAGGCACTGTTCGGTGGCAGAGCTAAATCATGCCCGTCGTCATAGTGCGGCGCGCTTGGCTGTGGCTCGAGTCCGTCGAAGATCAAGTCTCCGCGGACGTCGGCGGTGAAGTTTAAGCTTCCAAATCTGACCTGACGGCCAGGGGCGTAGCTTTCAATCTGCTCCAGATGGCCAAGTGAATTGGCCCGCATGGCGAAGCCACCGAATACGAAGATCTGTCTGGGGAGAAAAGTCCCACCCTGGACAGTGTTGCAGGTTGAAGATGCCATCAAGCCTATCGGTGACGACACAGAGGAACTCTCAATGAAAGCACCAATGTCGGTGTCAAAACCGGCGGATCTCGGGTAGGGGGTCCCGAACTGTGCGTCTAGGCGGATGGTAACAGGAGACAAGGGACACAATGTTTTACCCAGGTTCGGGCCCTCTCGATGGAGGTAAAACCCTACGTCCTGCTTGATTAATATTGATGATATGGGTAGTACAAGAGTAGATCTACCACGAGATCAAGGAGGCTAAACCCTAGAAGCTAGCCTATGGTATGATTGTTGTAATGTATGTTGTCCTACGGACTAAAGCCCTCCGGTTTATATAGACACCGGAGAGGGCTAGGGTTACACAGAGTCGGTTACAATGGTAGGAGATCTACATATCCGTATTGCCAAGCTTGCCTTCCACGCCAAGGAAAGTACCATCCGGACACGAGCCGGAGTCTTCAATCTTGTATCTTCGTAGTCTTGGAGTCCGGCGGATAATGATAATCCGGCTGTCCGGACACCCCCTAGTCTAGGACTCCCTCAGTTGGGCCTTGCTGGAGGAGTTTTATTCAAAGCGAACTGTCAGGGGGGTCCCATAAATCACCCGACCGCGTTAGGAACGCAAAATCCGGGAACATAACACCGGTATGACGGAAACTAGGGCGGCAAGAGTGGAACAAAACACCAGGCATAAGGCCGAGCCTTCCACCCTTTACCAAATATATAGATGCATTAATAATATAAGAGATATTGTGATATCCCAACATAAACCCTGTCCACCATGGAGCAATCTTCAACTTCACCTGCAACTAGCAACGCTATAAGAGGGGCTGAGCAAAAGCGGTAACATAGCTAAACAACGGTTTGCTAGGAAGGGTGTCAAAGGTTAGAGGTTCATGGCAATTTGGGAGGCTTGAAGAGCAAATGATAGGTAGCGCAGCAAAGCGATAGAACGAAGCAACTAGCATAGCAATGATAGTAGTGAGATCCAGGGTAGCGATCATCTTGCCTGAAATCCCGCAAGGAAGAAGAACGAGTCCATGAAGAAGATGAAGCCACGAAGACGAACCACACCCTCACGATCGCAACGAAACAGGAACTATCGAGAAGAAGCACACAACATAGTAAACACACCACACATGAACAAGACATGATGCTCAACCAAGTACGATGCATGAGAAAGCTAAATGAGGCTACTCATGGCAAGAGATGATGCAAACAAGAACAACACATCAAGGCAAGTTTAAATGAGGCCGGAAACAACATATAACAATTCCGGTAAGTCCTCATATGCAAATTTCGAAATTGGTCCAGATCTGAATAAACCTTATGTTCAAGTTGTTAAACAGCAAGTTAAGATGCACCAAGATGATCTACACGAAATTCTAGTCAAGTTACATATAAAGTTCATTAGATTCGGAGCTACGGCCTAGAAGATATGAGCAAAACAAGTTAAACATGGCATTGATGCAAAATGCACCCAAACATCAAGCAAACACACCAAAACAAGGATGCAACATGATAATATGAAGCTACATGCAAAATCAAGCAAGTTTCATATAGAGCACACTCAAAACGGAGCAACGGTTCAACACACACACACACTATATAAGTCATAACAACAATCTGTCCAAAACAGCAACTAGGCATATTGCAAGCATCAAAACAATAAGCTACAACACCCCAACATAAGAACAAAAGGCATGGGCATGAAGTACAGGTAAAGCATGACAAAACATGAACACTGAGCTATCTCTATAAATCACTAGAACATGCTCAAACACACATGGGAAGATTGCAAATAATAACAGTTTCAGACTTATCAGGAAATAACATTAGGTTGCAATGTTTAGAGCTATCAAACAACATGTTACAGGAACTTATCATGGCAAACAAAGGCATGGCATGAATCTACTAATTGCATAGATCAAAAGTCCCTTGCTGACCATGAGCCAAAAAGGCATAAAAAATATGATGGCACCCATGTAAACATGGCAAGTTATATGACAGATTCATACATGGTAGAAACAACAATGAGTAGGCATGTTTGTGAGCTTGAACCACTCACCACAGAGCAATACATGGCATGGAAAGGCAACCAACAGTAATAATACATGTTTATGAAGCTAAGCATGGAAAGAACAAGTTCATAGGGTGCATGGATCACTAGCAAACAATCATGGAAACATTAAACTTAATGTTAACAGGCTGACAGCAACATTATCAAGCAACTTTGGAGCAAGATAACAACATGTTCCAGCAGGCTATAATTGCAACCAAGGGCATGAATGGATAGAGAAAGACATGTATAACAAAACATCCTTAGTGAACATCTCCAGAATAATGCACGAAATGACTTGTAGCAGCAGGTTAACATAGCAACAAAATATAACAGAATCAGTCAGGAAAATAGCAACAACAAGTACACCACTTAACAAGCTTGATGCGCTCAGCACACAACTCACAAAAATACATGGATAGCACCTCTGGAAATATGGCATGGCATAGATCAAAACACATGTAGACATCAACCTCATAGAATGCACACATCAATCATGGCAAAAATGACAAATGAGCATGTTATAACAGTTTCAGCAGACTAACAGCAACATGCACTCTTCCAACAGCATTTCGAGCATCAAGATGAACTCAAATGAAAATGATGCAATGTAATGAAATGAAGTACTCATCGAGACGGACAATTTGATATATTACACGCACGAAATGGAGCAGTATGCAGCAAGTTTTGATGCGATGAACATGGCATGAAAATGTAAATAATCTGGGACTTGGTCAATTTCGGGGAAGGGGAAAAAGTCAACCTCGTCTGGATCTGAAACGGGCTCGCCGGAGTTCCGAGGTTGGCTGGCTCGGTCCACCGGAGAGGAGGACGGAGATGCCGGAGGAGGGGACCGGCGAGGCCGGGGTCGCCGGATCCGGCCCTCCCATGGCCGGATCTGGCCGGGGTGGAGGAGAGGATGGCGCGGGGGCGCCGGAACGGACGTCGGTGGAGGAGGGCGGCGCCGGCGGAGGCCGAGTGGCCGGCGGCGGCGACCGGGCGCACCGGCGGCGGGGCGGATCGGGGAGGCGTGGGCGGCGCACGGGGTCGGCGAGGAGGCTGCGCCCCGGCGAGGCGGCGGCGGAGGACGCACGGGCGGCGCGGGGAGTGGCTGCGGGCGGCGGCGCGGGCGTGTCCGGCGGCGGGCGGACACGTCCGGCGGCTGAGAGGGAGAGAGGCTAGGATTAGGGTAGGAAACATCTGCGAATTTGGAGGGGAAGGCACCTATTTATAGGTAGAGGGAGCTAGGAGTGTCCAAATGAGGTGCGGTTTTCGGCCACGCGATCGTGATCGAACGACCGAGAGCATAGAGGGGAGTTTGCTGGGTTTTGGGCCACTTTGAAAGGGGTGTTGGGCTGCACACGAAAGAGGCCTTTGCGGTTACCCGGTTAACCGTTGGAGTATCAAACGACCTCCAAATGGCACGAAACTTGACAGGCGGTCTACCGGTGCTATATCAAGGCCGCTTGGCAAACCACGTTCCATTCCGAGAAAGTTTAACACCCGCTCACAAAGAGAGACAAAAGGGGGACGCCGGGGAACATAGGAATGCCAGAACGCAAAACGGACAACGGAGAAAATGCTCGGATGCATGAGACGAACATGTATGCAAAATGAGATGCACATGATGACATGGCAAAATGCAACACGCAAGCAAATGACATGGCAACGATGGCGGATAACTGGAATACACCTGGCGCATCGGATCCGGGGTGTTACACCTATGCAGCAAAAATTTGCAATGGATAAAGCACTACAACAAAAGCTAATTGGACCAATGGAGGAGTCACATACCAAACAACAATCTCCCAAAGCAGTTTTGTGAATGGAGTTTTGAGCAAGGAGATCGAAAATCACAGCAAAATGAGCTAGAACTTGTGGTTGAGCTGGATGGGGATTTTTTTGGGTAGAATATGAAGTGTGTGGGTGCTGGCAATAGTGGAGGGGGGCCACCAGGGGCCCACGAGACAGGGGGGCGCGCCCAGGTGGGGTGGGCACGCCCTCCACTCTTGTGGCCTGGTGCTTGCCCCTCCTGCAGTGTTTTTAGTGCCTAAAATCCTCAAATATTCAATAAAAAATCATACTAAATTTGCAGGGCATTTGGAGCACTTTTATTTTCGGGCTATTTTTTATTGCACGGATAATTCAGAAAATAGACATATAATACTATTTTTGATTTATTTATTCTAAATAACAGAAAGTAAAAAGTGGTATAGAAGGTTGTGCCTTCTAGTTTCGTCCATCTTATGATCATCAAAATGAATCCACTAACAAGGTTGATCAAGTCTTGTTAACAAACTCATTCCGAATAACACGGAACCGGAGAAATTTCGAATAACACTAAGTTACCTCAACGGGGATATGAAAATCTCCAACAATAAGAATATCATACTTTTTCTTGACAATAGGGAGAGGAAATTCAAAACCTCCAATGATGATAGTTGGAACTTTTCCAATAGAATTGATGCTATGAACTTGAGATTGTTTCCTCGGAAAGTGTACCGTATGCTCATTACCATTAACATGAAAAGTGTTGCCTTTTTTGCAATTAATAACAGCCCCTGCAGTATTCAGAAAGGTCTACCAAGGATAATTGACATACTATCGTCCTCGGGAATATCAATAATAACAAAGTCCGTTAAGATAGTGACATTTGCAACCACAACAGACACATCCTCACAAATACCGACAGGTATAGCGGTTGATTTATCAGCCATTTGCAAAGATATTTCAGTAGGTGTCAACTTATTCAATTCAAGTCTACGATATAAAGAGAGAGGCATAACACTAACACCGGCTCCAAGATCACATAAAGCAGTTCTAACGTAATTTCTTTTAATGGAGCAAGGTATAGTTGGCACACCCGGATCTCCAAGTTTCTTTGGTATTCCACCCTTAAAAGTATAATTAGCAAGCACGGTGGAAATTTCAGCGTCCAGTATCTTTCTTTTGTTTGTGATGATATCCTTCATATACTTAGCATAAGGATTTACTTTAAGCATATCAGCTAAGCGCATACGTAAGAAAATAGGTCTAATCATTTCAGCAAAGCGCTCAAAATCCTCCTCATCCTTTGTGTTGGATGGTTTAGGAGGAAAGGGCATGGGTTTTTGAACCCATGGTTCTCTTTCTCTACCATGCTTCCTAGCAACAGAATCTCTCTTCTCATAACGTTGATTCTTTGATTGTGGGTTATCAAGATCAACAACAGGTTCAATCTCTACTTCATTGTTTTTGCTAGGTTGAGCATCAACATGAACATTATCATTAACATTATCACTAGGTTCATGTTCATCACCTGATTGAGTTTCAGCATCAGAAATAGAAATATCATTGAGATTCTCAGGTGTGTCTATAGTAGGTTCACTAGAAGCATGCAAAGTCCTATCATTTTTCTTTTTCTTCTTTTTAGAAGAACTAGGTGCCTCTCAATTGTTTCTCTGAGAATCTTGCTCGATTCTCTTAGGGTGGCCTTCAGGATACAAAGGTTCCCGAGTCATTCTACCAGTTCTAGTAGCCACTCTAACAACAAAGTCATTTTTATTATTTAACTCATCAAGCAAATCATTTTGAGCTTTAAGTACTTGCTCAGCTTGAGTAGCAACCATAGACGCATATTTGCTAACGAGTTTGAGTTCACCTTTAACTCTAGCCATGTTATCGTTCACGTGTCCTATCTCGAAAGCATTATTCTTTAACTCTCTACCAACATAAGCATTAAAATTTTCTTGTCTAGCCATAAAGTCATCAAATTCATCTAAGCATGGGCTATGGAATTTAGTAGAGGGGATTTCAACTTTGTCATATCTATAGAGAGAATTTACCTTTACTACCTGTGTCGAGTTATCAAGACAATGTGGTTCTTCAACAGGCGGTATATTAAGACCATGTATTTCTTAAATAGGTGGTAAATTCTTAACATCTTCAACTTTAATACCTTTTTCTTTCATTGATTTCTTTGCCTCTTGCATATCTTCAGGACTGAGAAATAAAACACCTCTCTTCTTCGGAGTGGGTTTAGGAATAGGCTCAGAAATTGGCTCAATTGGTTCAGGAATTGCCTCAGGAATTGGCTCGGGAAGAGTCCAATTATTTTCATTAGTCAACATATTATTCAATAGTAATTCAGCTTCGTCGACTGTTCTTTCCCTGAAAACAAAACTAGCACCAACTATCC
Source organism: Triticum timopheevii (assembly GCA_963921465.1). Classification (NCBI taxonomy): domain Eukaryota; kingdom Viridiplantae; phylum Streptophyta; class Magnoliopsida; order Poales; family Poaceae; genus Triticum; species Triticum timopheevii. The sequence continues at coordinate 526,683,299 of OY997272.1, read as the reverse complement.
AAGTAGTCCTTGGAAGCATCAGTTAGTCCATCATAAAAGATATCAAGTATTTTCATTTTTCTTAAGAGGATGATCGGGCAAAGCATTAAGTAATCGGACAAGCCTCCCCCAAGCTTGTGGGAGACTCTCTTCTTTGATTTGCACAAAATTATATATTTCCCGCAAGGCAGCTTGTTTCTTATGAGTAGGGAAATATTTAGCAGAGAAGTAATAAATCATATCCTGGGGACTACGCACACAACTAGGAGCAAGAGAATTATACCAAGTCTTAGCATCACCCTTTAACGAGAACGGAAATATCTTAAGGATATAATAATAGCGAGATTTATCATCATGAGTAAATAGGGTAGCTATATCATTCAACTTGGTAAGATGTGCCACAATAGTTTCAGATTCAAGGCCATAAAAAGGATCAGATTCAACCAAAGTAATAATCTCAGGATCAACAGAGAATTCATAATCCTTATCAGTAACACAAATAGGTGAAGTAGCAAAAGCAGGGTCAGGTTTCATTCTAGCATTAAGAGACTGCCGCTTCCATTTAGCTAATAATTTCTTAAGATCATATCTATCATTGCAAGCAAAGATAGCTCTAGCAGCTTCTTCATTCATAACATAACCCTCAGGAACAACAGGCAATTCATAATCATTGGGGGAATTTTCATCATCACTATCATCAATAATAGCATCTTCAATAATTTCATTCCCTCTAACTCTAGCAAGTTGTTCATCAAGAAATTCACCTAATGGCAAAGTAGTATCATGCACAGAAGTAGTTTCATCATAAGTATCATGCATAGAAGAAGTGGCATCATCAATAACATGCGACATATAAGAATTCATAGCAGTAGCAGGTTTAGGTGTCGCAAGCTTACTCAAAACAGAAGGAGAATCTAGTGCAGAGCTAGATGGCAGTTCCTCACCTCCCCTCGTAGTTGAGGGATAGATTGTAGTTTTCGCGTCTTTCAAGTTCTTCATAGTGATCAACAGATATAAATCCCAAGTGACTCGGAGAATAGAGCTATGCTCCCCAGCAACGGCGCCAGAAATTAGTCTTGATGACCCACAAGTGTAGGGGATTGCAACAGCTTTCGAGGGTAAAGTATTCAACCCAAATTTATTGATTCGACACAAGGGGAGCCAAAGAATATTCTTGAGTATTAGCAGTTGAGTTGTCAATTCAACCACACCTCGATAACTTAGTATCTGCAACAAAGTATTTAGTAGCAAAGTAGTATGATAATAAAAGTAACGATAGCAAAAGTAATGTTTTTGTATTTTGTAGTAGTTGTAACAATAGCAACGAAAAAGTAAATAAGCGAAGAACAATATGTGAAAAGCTCGTAGGCAATGGATCAGTGATGGATAATTATGCCGGATGCGATTCCTCATGTAATAGCTATAACATAGGGTGACACAGAACTAGCTCCAATTCATCAATGTAATGTAGGCATGCATTCCGTATATAGTCATACGTGCTTATGGAAAAGAACTTGCATGCCATCTTTTGTCCTACCCTCCCGTGGTAGCGGGGTCCTAGCGGAAACTAAGGGATATTAAGGCCTCCTTTTAATAGAGAACCGGAACAAAGCATTAACACATAGTGAATACATGAACTCCTCAAACTACGGTCATCACCGAGAAGTATCCCAATTATTGTCACTTCGGGGTTGTCGGATCATAACACATAATAGGTGACTATAGACTTGCAAGATAAGATCAAGAACATACATATTCATGAAAACATAATAGGTTCAGATCTGAAATCATGGCACTCGGGCCCTAGTGACAAGCATTAAGCATAGCAAAGTCATAACAACATCAATCTCAGAACATAGTGGATACTAGGGATCAAACCCTAACAACTAAATTGATTACATGGTAAATCTCATCCAACCCATCACCGTCCAGCAAGCCTACGATGGAATTACACGGCGGTGAGTATCATGAAATTGGTGATGGAGGATGGTTGATGATGACAACGGCGATGAATCCCCCTCTCCGGAGCCCCGAACGGACTCCAGATCAGCCGTCCCGAGAGAGATTAGGGCTTGGCGGCAGCTCCGTATCGTAAAACTCGATGAAAATTTCTCTCTGATTTTTTTCTCCCCGAACGTGAATATACGGAGTTGGAGTTGAGGTCGGTGGAGGTCCAGGGGGCCCACGAGACAGGGGGGGCGCGCCTAGGGGGAGGGGGCGCACCCCCCACCCTCATGGATAGGGTGTGGGCCCCCTGGTCTTGATTCTTTCGCCAGTATTTTTTATATTTTCCAAAAAGTGCCTCCGTGGATTTTCAGGACATCCTGAGAACTTTTCTTTTCTACACATAAAACAACATCATGGCAGTTCTGCTGAAAACAACGTCAGTCCGGGTTAGTTTCATTCAAGTCATGCAAGTTAGAGTCCAAAACAAGGGCAAAAGTGTTTGGAAAAGTAGATACGTTGGAGACGTATCAAACGTCTTCATGATCCAATAGATCCAAGCACCAAACGTACGTCACCTCCATGTTCAGCACACGTTCAGCACGATGACGTCCCTCGAGCTCTTGATCCAGTTGAGGACGAGGGAGTGTTTCATAAGCACGGTTGCGTGGTGACGGTGATGATGAAGTTACCGGCGCAGGGCTTCGCCTAATTAAGCATTACGACGATATGACCGAGGTGTGTAACTGTGGAGGGGGCACCACTCACGGCTAAGAGAAGACTTGGTGTTCTAGGGTGCCCCCTGCCCCCGTATATAAAGGAGGGAGGGGGAGGCCGGCCGACCCTAGGGGCGCGCCCAAGGAGTGGGAGTCCTACTAGGACTACTAGTCCTAGTAGGATTCCTCCACAAGGAAGAATGGGGGAAGGAAGGAGAGGAAGAGGGAGTAAGAAAGGCGGCGCCACCCCCCTTTCCCTTGTCCAATTCGAACTGCTAAGGGGGGGGGGCTGCCTTGGCGGCCCTCCTCTCTCTCCAATAAGCCCCATGGTGGCCCATTAGTTCGCCCGGGGGTTTCGGTAACCCTTCCAGCACTCCGTTTTTACCCGAAACTATCCGGAAAACTTCCGGTTTCCGAATAACATGGTCCAATATATCAATCTTTATGTCTCAAACATTTCGAGACTCCTCGTCACGTCCGTGATCTCATCCAGGACTCCAACCAACTTCGGTCATCAAAACACATAACTCATAATACAAATCGTCATTGATTGTTAAGCGTGCGGACCCTACGGGTTCGAGAACTATGTAGACAGGACTGAGACACATCTGCAGTCAATAACCAATAGCGGAACCTGGATGCTCATATTGGCTCCTACATATTCTACGAAGATCTTCATCGGTCAAACCGCATAACAACATATGTTGTTCCCTTTGTCAACACTATGTTACTTGCCCGAGATTCGATCGTCGGTATCATCATACCTAGTTCAATCTCGTTACCGGCAAGTCTCTTTACTCGTTTTGTAATGCATCATCCCACAACTAACTCATTAGTCACATTGCTTGCAAGGCTCATAGTGATGTGCATTACCGAGAGGGCCGAGAGATACCTCTCCGATACACGGAGTGACAAATCCTAATCTTGATCTATGCCAACTCAACAAACACCATCGGAGAAACCAGTAGAGCATCTTTATACTCACCCAGCTACGTTGTGACGTTTGATAGCACACAAGGTGTTCCTACGATATTCGGGAGTTGCATAATCTCATAGTCAGAGGAACATGTATAAGTCATGAAGAAAGCAATAGGAATAAATTTTAATGATCATAATGCTAAGCTAACGGATGGGTCTTGTCCATCACATCATTCTCTAATGATGTGATCCCGTTTATCAAATGACAACACATGTCTATGGTCAGGAAACATAACCATCTTTGATTAACGAGCTAGTCAAGTAGAGGCATACTAGGGACACTCTGTTTTGTCTATGTATTCACACATGTACTAAGTTTCTGGTTAATACAATTCTAGCATGAATAATAAACATTTATCATGATATAAGGAAATATAAATAACAACTTCATTATTGCCTCTAGGGCATATTTCCTTCATAAGGCAATGAGCAGCTACAACCTTCCTGGTCATCTCATTCTTCCAAATAAAATAGGAAAACAAACTCATGCATTTCAACCCGACCCCTTCATCACATAAACTTCCAGCTTAAATGAAAATACTAGTTTTTTTATGAAGGGCGCTTTATTACTTAAAAGGTTTAATCATTACACCCGGCCTCTGCATAAATGAAAATACTAATAGCAACAAAAAAGTCAATAAGAAAACTCTGACAATATGGACCAAGATTGTCTTGGTAGTAGAACAAATCAGAGGCGTCCAATCTTTGCTCAATGAGAACTAAGGAAGAACTCTATAACTATCATACTCCACACTGATCATTGCATGACATCAATATTTCTCTTTTACAGAACTAAATTTGGAGAACCATGTAAGCTCTAAACATTGTTCTTGATTAAAAGGCCAAAAGATAAAGAAATGGAAAATCTCACCATCATTACTCAATAATGTTTGCACGCAATATTTTTGTATGAATAACCACAATCAATATCCATTGCATCCACACTTGCCTCAAGAGGGAGAGTAAACCCCATGCATAATACTATGGAAAAAAAGGATAAAACGAGAACAGAGACGCTAATAAGGCATATAGAAATCAGTAGGCCAATCACAAAAGACTTTCACGTAAGAGGAAAGAACTCACCACGTACACTTAGATATAAATATATTACTTCAAGTATATGCAATAAATATACATGTTGAAAGAAAACGGATCTATGTTAGTACTCTATACATCAAGTTTACATGATGTCAAAACAAAACTAACATGCTAATTACTTTATTGACCAACATAACCCAAGAAGTTTAAACTTTTGTCATATTACCCAAATTGTTGGGGTTCCAGCCATTGTGTTATCTGAAGTGTGGGTAACTTATAGAGCTCAATAGCATGGACATCATTCCAATTTGAGGCACGAGCAAAAACATGTCACAATGCAAGTATTCATGTCATTTATCCCGTTGTTCCTACTTCTTCAATGAATATGTTGAAAGTTGAGTTACCTGTTAGGGGGAGACTCGGCTCTTAAGTGTCTGCAGCTAAAATCAGTGTATCTTCTTTCTGTCAACCTTCTGTATCTTTGAAATCTTCAAGTTCATGTCATGGTATTTGCTTCAAGGACAACCAACAAATCAGGTATGTGATCCAACAAGAGAAAAGACAATTGAAGAAATCCATTCAGAAACTGAGAAGATGTTAGCATTTTATTTATGTGATGACTGCCTCGACCAAAATCCATATATCTTGGGAGATGCAGGGCACCAATCAGAACCATATTAAAGAAGCGGACATAGAGGTCCGAGAACAAGAAATAAATGCAAGAACGGAATTAGGGAAAAGGAAAAGGAAAGTGAAGTGTATTGATGCCTCGACGAACATAAGACCTTGACCCCTTAGTACTTAGAGTGCAACACGGAGGAACGAAGAAACAATTTGTAGTTCCACGACTGATGGTGGATTCTACATTCTTGAATCTTTAGATGCATTGGTAAGTGGATATATAATGAAACTGCAACAACACAAAGCTAAATAGATTTTTATAAAAGGATCAAATAATCAACTCAAGGCATGTCTGAAGATGAAAATTATTTGCATCAGACCCCATCACAATTAGCTTTTGCCATGTAGTTTATGAGCTAAATCTGAGCATTTACTGATCGATAAAAAGCATCGAGCATCATTAGCTATAAAACAAACTACATTTTCCTAATAAGATGGCACATGCATGAAAAACCCAATGAAGCGGTCGTGAGAAATCCGAACCTTCCTCGAGTTGCCGTTGTGTAAATAGGAGGCATTTTTGTCTATGTAACCCTGAGAGCACAGAACCGAGCATGAGAAATCTGAACCTTCCTCAAGTTTCCTTTTTGTAAACAGGAAAATTAAAATCCTTTGCCACATATCTAAACCTTCAAAGAAGCTGCTATCAGGGTTACACAAAGGCAACAAAAACTACTCTGAAGTTTCATTGATAGGCACAGATATTGGTCCTGACAAGAAAAATAGATAGTCATGTTTTTATTTGACAAAAGAATCTGGCATATTTACCTTAGTTTAATTAAATCTCCAATGGAAACTAACAAATGAGCAGCCATCATTCCAAAAGCTTCGCCAACATCAAAAGTTGGGGCACTCCGCTAAAAAGGGATAAGGTACTCTTATCCTGTCATTCTAGTAGAAGAAACAGAGACATTCATGTTACTAAATAGCAAGGTTGGTGCAAATGGAATAAACATATCTTTAGAAAAACAACAGCCGTGGTTGAAAATACCTAACACGACAGTCGCCTGCGTCATGGTGCATGGGATTGTGGAAGAGGCAGAGTCATCTGTGGGGGTCGGCTGAAGTTAGAGAGGTGACCATTGACGAGCATGTGGACGGCGGAAGGAGGCACGGCAAGGCCGGCCGTGCAGATCGAGTCGACGGGCGTGATGACCTGCGACGCTCAGCAAGGAGTTATGCGGGGTGGCACCATGGGAGCCACACGAGCGACTTGGCGAGGTTGTGGTGCTCCTTGGCCGTGGGAGGCGTGCAGGGAGAGATAGAAGAGTGGCAGCATGCTTCGACGACGGTGAGTCCCTGGCAGCGGCCGGGTGCCCCTCCAATAGTGAAGCAGCGCGGTCGGCTGTGGGATAGTGGGATACCATGAAAAGCACCACCCCACCATGACTCAGATCGACGACCACCTCGACAGTCCCGCAGCCGGCAGCCACAATCATGTGAGGAGACGCGGGGGTGCCGGCCGGTGAAAGAGGAGGTGAGACCCGCAACCTAGGGCAAACATAAGGTGAGCGACGAGGGATCTAGGGGCGGAGTGGTGGGAGGGCCAGCCGACGAAGACCCATGCAGTGGTGGCAGCGATGGAGACGTGAGGAACCCTAGCGCGTGCGAGGGGCTCAGGGATAGGAGCGACTGGTGCGAGTGGAGAAAAGGGAGCGTCTTGCTGGTCGAAGTGTTTTTTTTTGGACGGGGGAAAACCAATGTGAAGAGATGGTGGTAAGGTAGGACAAAAAACCTACAAAAAACCAGCGAAGATGGGAGGTGAGACGAAAAATCCCCGGAACGGAGACTACCAACTTCTCCATTAGGAGTAGAGATGGAGCACTTGGTAGCCTGGTACGGTTTATTTTCGTCCAGCTTTTCTTCGTCCCACATACCACCACCCTCTCCCACTGGTTTTCTAATCTATTGGTTTATTTTCTCTCCACTCTTTTCTTTTTAAAAAATCAGCAATTTCCTAACGTACAAAAGACCACAGATCTAACTTTCCTAACAAATCCAAATCAACGATCTCTCTCATCAATGCAATTTGTTTTGGAAAATAAATAATAGATTTTCAGGAAACAAATAACGGATTTTAAGGAAATTAAGAAGTAAAACATGACAAACAAATCTTATTCTGAAAGTATTATCTCTACTCCTAAAGTCTCAGTACATAGATCGTTCGTTGGTTTCGTTCGTTTACTCATTGATTGATCCCCTCCCCATCGATGGAGAGACATCCCCACCGTTTTTTCCAAATAAAGCGCCAACCTCCACCTCTCTCTGGCATGGAAAAAGAATCAGCGCATTCCTAACGTATAAAAGATCGCAGGTCTAACTTTCCTAACTTATCCAAATCAACGATCTCTCTCATAAATGCAATTTGTTTTGGGAAACAAATAATAGATTTTCAAGAAACAAATAATAGATTTTTTTAGGAAATTAAGAAGTAAAACATGACAAACAAATCTTATTGTGAAAGTATTATCTCTACTCCTAAAGTCTTAGTACGTAGGTCGTTCGTTGGTTTTGTTCATTTCCTAATCAATGGAGAGACATCCCCACCGATTTCCCCCCAAATAAAGCGTCTGCCCCCACCTCTCTCTCGCATGAAAAAGAATCAGGAAAGAACCACCCGCTCATACCCCTCTCCTCCTTAGATCTTGGGGGACGATCTCGTAAATCATGAAAGAACCATCATGAGCATAGGAAAAAATAGTCATCGATAAAATAAAAATACCAACTCACGAAGGCCCCCACCCTCCTCCTTCCGATCCAATCCCCTAGATAGTACACTTCCCCTGTCGCCTACCGCGCTGTTGCGTCGACCCCAGCCGCGACGCCCGACTTTTTCACCGAGGCCTTCATCAATCCCTCCAAGCTCTGTGTCCTCCGCATTGTGCTGTCTCACCCTCCACTGATCTCATCGCCGACGGTGACCGAAGCCGTGCCGGATAAGATGGATCTCACATTCATGGTCGTTGGTTTGCGAAGGTTGCATCACAGTAGTGGTCTGAGTGCTTGCTGCTGGAGGTGGTGTCGCATTCGCATATGTTGTTTGTCAATGTGTACTGCCGGCTGTACTGGGAGTCTGGGACCATAACAATGGTTTAATTTCCTTTTCTCTGTTTGAGAAATAATTATAATCGTAGGTATCTTCATATAATGATTTCTGAAGGCATAGAAATCACACAACTTCCCTTGGATGCTGATCTATCAACACATATTCATCACCGGATCACAATCTGCAACACCGTAATCCTAGGTGTTGGTTTATTTCTAATACTCATATCCCAGAGTATGAGTTATATATTTCCCAAATGATTTTTACTTGCAGCAGAAATATTTTTTATTATTCTGTAGGAGAGTATACAGCAATTCTTCCAAGAATTAATTGTTCTGATGGTAGTAGAGGGAGTGCATGCACAGGGTAACGATTAAAGCTTTGACCTTACACGGTAATTTTGGGAGCTATGCTAAGGTGCTAACTTATACTTTGTCATTGTAGTTTGTTTTGTAGTCCTCAATTTTTCCATATTGGCATAGGTTAAAACACAATTACATTGTGGTCATATTCTTTGAAATGCTTTTTTGTTCGATAGAATTGTTTCAACCTTGCAACCATTCAAAGAAAATTATACTGTCAATCTCAGTAATTCTTGAGAAAATTCTACTCATTTAGTTCCAATAAACTGGCTTAATAGACTATAATATTATAAACTTTCATTGTAAAGGTGGTTGAGGGTATATTTACCGAATTGCTCGTTTACGCTCTTCGGACAAGTAGGGAAGGTTTACGTGTAGCCTGAGAAGACCGATGAAGATATTTTTTATTGGCATCAGGCTTGTTTTGGGAAGATGGTTATTTATATTTGTCTGTGGTACTGCATGTTTACATGTAGTTTACCCTGAATCTAGACATCATCTAACTTTGACTCAATCTTGGTAGAAAGAAAATGTATCCAACCAAAGGGAACATCATATATTGTTTTTTTTTGCAAGCGAACATCATGTATTGTTACTTGCAAACGCTACAAGAAATATTTCAACTTGTGACCATCACTATTGGTCGCTGAATGCTCGTTGTTTTTCATTTGCGACTTTTTAAGACCAAAAACAATTGGTCAAAAGCTGACCGTCTTTAATGAAACTTAACGACCTTCTTTGTGATATGGTCGTAGAAGGCAACGACCAAAACAAAAGGTCATCGTTGGTCCTACGACCTTTTGTTTTGGTCGCTGGATGTCTGCCCAAGCCACATCGGATCCAACATGGCAAGCTGTCGTGGCAAAATTGGGACCAATTGAAAAGGTCGTTGTTTAAAATCGGCCCGGTCCATTTCAACGCTTTACTTGGGCCAAGCCCACTAATTCAGCCCATTTAATATTATTTTTCCATTTAACTTTCACTAGCTACATGGGTCTAGCCCAAAAATTTGGCCTTTTATTTTCTAGGATACAGCCTCTTACAGTCTACAGATTTTCTATTTTCAGCCATTTTATTTCCTATTTTTAGCCATTTTATTTTGCAGCTGGTCCCACCAGTCAGATTGCTCCCACTTGTCATGCTTATCTCAAAATTGTTCCTCCACATCAGCAATTTCAAAATTTGTCAAACAACCATTATAACTTGGACCCCCTTGTCAGGTTTCCATTTCACGGGTATTCAAATCACATACATAATCATTATTGATATGTCTCCAACGTATCTATAATTTTTGATTGTTCCATACTATTATAGTACCCGTTTTGGATGTTTATGGGCTTTACTCCACACTTTTATATCATTTTTGGGACTACCTACTAACCGGACGACCAGCCCGAATTGCTGTTTTTTTTGCCTATTTCAGTGTTTCGAAGAAAAGGAATATCAAACGGAGTCCAAACGGAATGAAACCTCCGGGAGCGATCTTTTTGGAAAAAACGCAATCCAGGAGACTTGGAGTGGACGTCAAGAAGCAGCCAAGGCGGCCACGAGGCAGGAGGGCGCACACTAGGGGGGTGGGCGCGCCCCCACCCTCATGGGCCCCTCTGGCTCCCCTGACCTACCTCCTTCGCCTATATATACCTCCATACCCTGAAAACATCCAGGAGCACCACGGAAAACTATTTCCACCACCGCAACCTTCTGTATTCGCGAGATCCCATCTTGGAGCCTTCGCCGGCGCTCCGCTGGAGGAGGAACTGACCATGGAGGGCCTCTACATCATCTCCAAGGCCTCTCCGATGAGTTGTGAGTAGTTTACCACAGACCTTCGGGTCCATAGTTATTATCTAGATGGCTTCTTCTCTCTCTATGAATCTCCATACAAATTTCTTCTTGATCTTCTTGGACATCTATTTGATGTAACTCTTTTTGCGGTGTGTTTGTCGAGATCCGATGAATTGTGGGTTTATGATCAAGTTTATCTCTGAGAAATATTTGAGTCTCCTCTGAATTCTTTTATGTATGATTGGTTATCTTTGCAAGTCCTTCGAATTATCAGTTTGGTTTGGCCTACTAGATTGATCTTTCTTGCAATGGGAGAAGTGCTTAGCTTTGGGTTCAATCTTGCGGTGTCCTCTCCCAGTGACAGAAAGGGTTGCAAGACAAGTATTGTATTGTTTCCATCGAGGATAAAAAGATGGGGTTTATATCATATTGCATGAGTTTATCCCTCTACATCATGTCATATTTCTTAATGCGTTACTCTGTTCTTATGAACTTAATACTCTAGATGCAGACATGAGTCGGTCGTTGTGTGGAGTAATATTAGTAGCTGCAGAATCATTTTGATCTACTTGTTGTGAACGTGATGCCTATATACATGATCATGCCTAGATATTCTCATAACTATGCACTTTTCTATCAATTGCTCGACAGTAATCTGTTCACCCACCGTAATACTTATGCTATCTTGAGAGAAGCCACTAGTGAAACCTATGGCCCCCGGGTCTATCTTTTATCGTATAAGTTTCAAATCTACTTTTATTTGCATCTTTACTTTTCAATCTATATCATAAAAATACCAAAAATATTTATCTTATCTTATTATCTCTATCAGATCTCACCTTCGCAAGTTACCGTGAAGGGATTGACAACCCCTTTATCGCGTTGGTTGCGAGGTTCTTGTTTGTTTGTGTAGATACGAGGGACTTTTGAGGAGCCTCCTACTGGATTGATACCTTGGTTCTCAAAAACTGAGGGAAATACTTATGCTACTTTGCTGCATCACCCTTTCCTCTTCAAGGGAAAACCAACGCAGTGCTCAAGAGGTAGCAAGAAGGATTTCTGGCACCATTGCCGGGGAGGTCTTCGCATAAGTCAAGACATACCAAGTACCCATCACAAACCCATCTCCCTCGCATTTGCCATCTGCCTCTCGTTTTCCTCTACCCCACTTCACCTTCGCCTTTTCTTCGCCTTCTTCCCGTATGTCTTTTTGTTTGTGTTTCCATGTGCCTTCTATTTGCTTGCATCTTTGCTTGCTAAAAATCTATTGATATGGATCCACTTAAAGTGTTCTACTTGGATCATCTTCGATCCTTACGCGCTAGTGCTGAAAGCCCAACTAGCCTAGTTGATGGGAAATCTTCAGATGAGCATGCTCATTTTGTGCGTCACCGTTTGTCTGAAAAAGGGAGACTCTTATGGGATCAAATAAAAAGATTGTTGTGATATGCTTGGAATCTTTGTGAAATTAATGATTTTACTTGTTGCTCTAAGAAACCTAAAAAACACCTTCCCTACCTATGTGAGTTTAATGATAATGAAATCTTATCTTGTTTTGCAAGGGGTGTTTATAGTTACTATGAAATCGAACAAATTGAAGAATTCATTGCTTTTAAGGGTGCTTATGAAGTTGCTTCTTTGATTGAAAAGTATGATATTACTCTCTACGAATCTAAATTTTTTGACATACTTAAATATTGCTATGAAAACTATGCTCGTAATGTCTATGTCAAAGAATTTATTGAGAGAATGACTGTTGCTTTGGAAGAAAATAATGATATGCATGAATCTATAGATAATGATTCCGATGATTTGATTGAAATATCCCTTGATGAACATGATGCTTGCTATTCTTGTGGCCATGATGCCAATATTTATGAAGATGAATTTGCTATAGTTCCTTTTGTTAAATATGAGATCGTTGCTATTGCACCCATACTTGGTAGTTCCTTCAATGAAAAGCATGATTGCAATGATGTTACTATAAATTCTCTTGATGTCAATTGTGATAATAATATGGCAAACCCTAAGCTTGGGGATGCTAATTTTTCTATGTCTACTACTTGTTGCAATGATCATGATTGGGGTGATTCTTCTTTTCATCTTGAAAATTTATTTAACCCCCATGATGAATATGAGATTTCTAATAGTGTTTGCAATATTATTGAAAGCGGGTTTGGAAGAGTGTCAACTTTAGATCCCACATATTTGGATTTTGATCAATCTTATGAAATTTTAGATAAAAGTGGGCTTGGAGAGGTCATGACTTTAGTTAATGATAATCCCACTATTTTGGAAGAGTGTCAACTTTGCATGCATGTGGATCGTGTTAAAAATATTTTATGTGATAACTATTTTGTTGAATTTGCTTATGATCCCACATGTAATTATTATGAGAGAGGAAATTTGATTGTAGAAATTTTCATGTTACAAAATTTCCTCTCATTATGTTGAGATTGCTATTGTTCCTTCTCCTTCCATGCATATGTTCATTTTTGTTTGCCTTGATAATTTTTTTGCTTATAAAATACCTATGCATAGGAAGCATGTTAGACTTAATTGTGTTTGTCACATGTTTTATGATGCTCTCTTTGTGCTTCAATTCTTGTCTTTAATGTGAGCATCGTTGAAATTTCAATGCCTAGCTAAAAAGGCTTTAAAGAAAAGCGCTTGTTGGGAGACAACCCAATATTTTACTTGCTGTTATTCAATAAAAATCATCTAGCCTTTGTTTAGATGTGGTTTTATGTTTTAATTAGTGTTTGTGCCAAGTAGAACCTATAGGATCATCTTGGGTGATAGTTAATTTGATTCTGCTGAAAACCGAAACTTTTTCACGCACGAGAATAATTTTAATAAATCACAGAAACGTGATTTTTAGTTGATTTTTTTGCAGTAGATCAATAGAAAAATTTCCTAGACTTCCTATTTTGGTAGGATTTTTAGATTTCCATAAGTATTCGAAAGTTACAGATTGCTACAGACTGTTCTGTTTTTTTGGCAGATTCTGTTTTGCGTGTGTTGTTTGCTTATTTTGATGCATCTGTGGCTAGTATCGGGGGGTATGAACCATAGAGAAGTTGTAATACAGTAGATTTAACACCAATATAAATAAAGAATGAGTTCAGTACAGTACCTTAAGTGGTGGTTTTTCTTTCTTGCACTAACGGAGCTCATGAGATTTCCTGTTGAGTTTTGTGTTGTGAAGTTTTCAAGTTTTGGGTAAAGATTTGATGGACTATGGAATAAGGAGCGGCAAGAGCCTAAGCTTGGGGATGCCCATGGCACCCCAAGATAATACAAGGACAACCAAAAGCCTAAGCTTGGGGATGCCCCGGAAGGCATCCCCTCTTTCGTCTTCGTCCATCGGTAACTTTACTTGGAGCTATATTTTTATTCACCACATGATATGTGTTTTGCTTGGAGCGTCTTGTATGATATGAGTATTTGATTTTTAGTTTACCACAATCATCCTTGCTGTACACACTTTTAGGGAGAGACACACATGATTTGGAATTTATTAGAATACTCTATGTGCTTCACTTATATCTTTTGAGCTAGACAATTTTGCTCTAGTACTTCACTTATATCTTTTTAGAGCACGGCGGTGGTTTTATTTTGCAGAAATTATTGATCTCTCATGCTTCAATTATATTATTTTGAGAGTCTTTTAGAACAACATGGTATTTGCTATGGTTATAAAATTGGTCCTAGAATGATGGGCATCGAAGTTCGGTATAATAAAAACTATCATAGGAAGTGAATTGGATGCTATGATCAATTTGATGCTTGATAGTTGTTTTGAGATATAAATGTGGTAATATTAGAGTCATGATATTATGAAATTGAGGAATACTTGTGTTGAAGTTGGCAAGTCCTGTAGCATGCACATATGGTAAAAGTTGTGTAACAAATTTATTGCATAGGGTGCTCTTTTGATTGCCTTCCTTATGTGTGGAGGTCAGGGGCGCGCGATGGTGAACTCATACCAACCTCCCCCCTAGGAGCATGCGTAGTAGTACTTTGCTTCGAGGGCTAATAAAACTTTTGCAACAAGTATATGAGTTCTTTATGACTAATGTGAGTCCATGAATTATATGCACTCTTACCTTTCCATCATTGCTAGCCTCTTCGGTGCTGTGCATTGCCCTTTCTCACCTTGAGAGTTGGTGCAAACTTCGCTGGTGCATCCAAACCCCGTGATACGATACGGTCTATCACACATAAACCTACTTATATCTTCCTTAAAACAGCCACCATACCTACCTATTATGGTATTCCCATAGCCATTCCGAGATATATTGCCATGCAACTTTCCACCGTTCCGTTTATCATGACACACATCATCATTGTCATATTGCCTTGCATGATCATGTAGTTGACATCGTATTTGTGGCAAAGCCACCATGCATAATTTTTCATACATGTCGCTCTTGAGTCATTTCCCATCCCGGTACACCGCCGGAGGCATTCATATAGAGTCATATCTTGTTCTAGTATCGAGTTGTAATTCTTTAGTTGTAAATAAATAGAAGTGTGATGATCATCATTATTAGAGCATTTTCCCTTATAAAAAAGGGCCAAATAAAAAAAAGAAAAAAAGAAAGGCCAAATAAAAAAAGAAAAAAAAGAAAGGCCAAAAAAAGGAAAGGCCCAAAAAGAGGGGGACAATGTTACTATCCTTTGCCACACTTGTGCTTCAAAGTAGCACCATGATCTTCATGATAGAGAGTTTCTTATGTTGTCACTTTCATATACTAGTGGGAATTTTTCATTATAGAACTTGGCTTGTATATTCCAACGATGGGCTTCCTCAAAATGCCCTAGGTCTTTGTGAGCAAGCAAGTTAGATGCATACCCACTTAGTTTCTTTTGTTGAGCTTTCATACATTTATAGCTCTAGTGCATCCGTTGCATGGCAATCTCTACTCCTCATGTTGACATCAATTGATGGGCATCTCCATAGCCCGTTGATTAGCCTCGTTAACGTGAGACTTTCTCCTTTTTTGTCTTCTCCACACAACCTCCATCATCATATTCTATTCCACCCATAGTGCTATATCCATGGCTTACGCTCATGTATTGCGTGAGATTGAAAAAGCTGAAGCGCGTTAAAAAGTATGAACCAATTGCTTGGCTGAAACCGGGGTTGTGCATGATGGGAGTATTTTGTGTGATGAAAATGAAGCATAGCCTAACTATATGATTTTGTAGGGATGAACTTCTTTAGCCATGTTATTTTGAGAAGACATGATTGCTTAGTTAGTATGCTTGAAGCATTACTATTTCTTATGTCAATATGAACTTTTATTTTGAATCATTTGGATCTGAGCATTCCTGCCACAATAAAGAAAACTACATTGAGAAATATGCTAGGTAGCATTCCACGTCAAAAATTCTGTTTTTATCATTTACCCACTCGAGGACGAGCATGAATTAAGCTTGGGGATGCTTGATACGTCTCCAACGTATCTATAATTTTTGATTGTTTCATGCTATTAAATTACCCGTTTTGGATGTTTATCGGCTTTACTCTACACTTTTATATCATTTTTGGGACTAACCTACTAACCGGAGGCTCAGCCCGAATTGCTGGTTTTTTGCCTATTTCAGTGTTTCGAAGAAAAGGAATATCAAATGGAGTCCAAACTGAATGAAACCTTCGGGAGTGATCTTTTTGGAACAAACACAATCCAGGAGACTTGGAGTGGACATCAAGAAGCAGTCGAGGCGGCCATGAGGCAGGAGGGCGCGCCCTAGGGGGGTGGGCCCACCCCCACCCTCATGGGCCCCTCGTGGCTCCCCTGACCTACCTCCTTCGCCTATATATACCTCCATACCCTAAAAACATCCAGGAGCACCACGAAAAACTATTTCCACCGCCGCAACCTTCTGCATCCGCGAGATCCCATCTTGGAGCTTCGTCGGTGCTCCGCCGGAGGGGGAATCAACCATGGAGGGCCTCTACATCATCTCTAAGGCCTCTCCGATGAGTTGTTAGTAGTTTACCACAGACCTTTGGGTCCATAGTTATTAGCTAGATGGCTTCTTCTCTCTCTTTCAATCTCAATACAAAGTTCTCCTCGATCTTCTTGGAGATCTATTTGATGTAACTGTTTTTGTGGTGTGTTTTTCGAGATCCGATGTATTGTGGGTTGATGATCAAGTTTATCTATGAGAAATATTTGAATCTCCTCCTCTGAATTCTTTTATGTATGATTGGTTATCTTTGCAAGTCTCTTCGAATTATCAGTTTGGTTTGGCCTACTAGATTGATCTTTCTTTCAATGGGAGAAGTGCTTAGCTTTGAGTTCAATCTTGCGGTGTCCTTTCCCAATGACAGTAGGGGTAGCAAGGCACGTATTATTGTTGCCATTGGGGATAAAAAGATGGGGTTTATATCATATTGCATGAGTTTATACCTCTACATCATGTCATCTTTCTTAATGCGTTACTCTGTTCTTCTTGAACTTAATACTCTAGATGCAGGCAGGAGTCGGTCGATGTGTGGAGTAATAGTAGTAGATGCAGAATCGTTTCAATCTACTTGTCACGGATGTGATGCCTATATACATGATCATGCCTAGATATTCTCATAACTATGCTCTTTTATATCAATTGCTCGATAGTAATTTGTTCACCCACCGTAATACTTATGCTATCTTGAGAGAAGCCACTAGTGAAACCTATGGCCCCCGGGTCTATCTTTTATCATATAAGTTTTCCTACCAAAAATATTTATCTTATCTTATTATCTCTATCAGATCTCACTTTCGCAAGTTACTGTGAAGGGATTGACAACCCCTTTATCGCGTTGGTTGCGAGGTTCTTGTTTGTTTGTGTAGGTGTGTGGGACTTTTGAGGAGCCTCCTACTGGATTGATACCTTGGTTCTCAAAAACTAAGGGAAATACTTATGCTACTTTGCTGCATAACCCTTTCCTCTTCAAGGGAAAACCAACGCAGTGCTCAAGAGGTAGCAATTATCTCGAATAGACCAGAGAGCAAATGAAATTCGTCCAAAACAACACTACATTAGTCTATTACAATCGTTACAGTATACTACAACCCAGATATGCCTCCTACTGCCTACAATTATAGCACACAATACGCTACTCTTTGTTGATATGCTTCACAGCTTCGGACTTGGATTCAAACTTCACCTGTGCAAAAAATAAGAATGAACATATAAGAATAAGAATGTGTACAGAACATCAAACAGTAGCGAATGAGGGATCCAATAACTTATAAGCAAGAATTGACGCAAATGCCATGTAGATAAATACTATGACTAACACTAACTAGTATGTGTTGATGGAGAGACAAATGTTCTCACTAGCTAGGACTTTTTCAGTATATAGTATACTGACACTGGTGCGCGTCGTTCCTAAACAAATGGTTTTTAATCCCTTTCCGTGATGACAATTGGAACCGTCGCCAAGTGAGTGTGGGCGATAGGGGGGTCCTTCCCACACGACCCAGAAATCGTCGGGGATAGGCCCTCCTGGGACCTAGGCTGGGGCCTGTAGCAACCAGACCTCAAATAGTCTGATCTCTGTGCATCAGTGTCATCCCTGGATCGGTAATGCTGACACGCATAGTACTTGAAGGATTTATAACAGAGTAGAAATCACACACTTATTACATCGAATGTCTCAAAAGAGAACTTATTACAATAAATATGGCTTAAGGCCATCTAATAATGATAACAGCGGAAGGCTTGGAAGATAAGCGAGTCCATCAACTCCAACGACATCACTGAGTATAAGATCACGACCTAAGGCACCTTACTCGTCGTCTGAAAAGTCTGCAACATGAATGTTGCAGCCCAAAAATGGGTCAGCATAGGGAATATGCTGGCAATGTAACACATAGAGAGTAATGAACAGAATAATGCTATACTACATGCATATATGGCTGGTGGAAAGCTCTATGGTTACAGTTTTGCATAAAGCCAATTTTTCCCTACTGCAAAGGATTAAAATTTTATTTAACTATCATGGTGGTTGTTATACATTGAGAAGGGTACTCCAACTCAATCCCAATTAAGCATCATCATTAAACCCAACAAAATTAATTAAAGTAAAATGATGAGATTCACATGATAATCCAGGTACTAGATACTCAAAACATCCATAACTGGGGACACGGCTAACCATGATTAGTTTATACACTCTGCAAAGGTTTGCACACTTTTCCCCGCAAGACTCGATCTCCTCCGGTTGATTTCTCGCACTACATGGTGTTTGAGAAAACGGATGACCGAGACACAGTCTTTTAGAAGCATTAACTCTCTACTCCGGGTAGACAGTACCAACCTACATCCCCTACATCTGCTAGTCTACCTCTTCAAGAGCTCACACAACTTAATCAACTATGCTAGAGTCCATAGTAGTTTGCGGCTGCACACGGAAGTTTCTAGCATGAATAATCTCATGATCCCTTTGAGCCTGGGTGGCGGTCCATAGGAGAATCACACAGTACCCCGGGATTTCCAAAAAATACGGGCAACACTGGGTTCCCCAGGTCCCTCAATCCACCCAGACGTGAATTTAAGTTGCCACCTTAAGTAAACCATTAGTTAACAATCTCACATCTGTCATGGATACACTCACCCAATCCACGTCTACTAGCATAGCAGGGCAATATAAGCAAACGTAGAAGTAACTCCCAAAGGTTTGATAATAAACAGGTAATAGGTTCTACCTCATCTACTTCCCAAAACCCACATATTAATCTGATCCTAATCATGCAATTGTTTGAGGATTGATCTAATGCAATAAAACTGGGTAGTAAAGAGGTATGATCAAAGTGTTACTTGCCTTGCCGATGATCCGTGAAACCTAGAGATTCGAAGTAGCAAGCGGCGCACTCCGGGTACTCTATCGCAACCAAAAAAGCATACAATAAGCACTCATCTAATGCACAAGTAAAACTCAAATAAAAGATCTAACCAGAAAGTTCAACTTAAGAACTCCGGTTTGCAAAAGGAATCAAATCAAACGAAGCAACGAAACACAAACGGCGAAAGAAACAAGCTTCATTTTACTAATCTAAACCTAAGTCAAATTTTACATTAGCAAAAACTTGTTTGAGTTGGTTAAATGGAAAGAGGGTTTCGAGACGAAACTCTAGGCGCTTGAATCGCCTGATTTCGATAAACGAGCAAAAAGTTATACTAAAACGAAAATCGTATCAGAGATCGCGATCAGAAATAATCGCGGAAAATCCGAGAAAAAGAAAAACAGACGAATAGGCTAACGAACGAACGTTCGCTGTCTGCGGCTAAATGACGAAAACCGTTCGTTAAAATGAATGTATGGACGAACGTCCGCTAAATAGACTAAACCAAAAAAATAAACCGAACCAGATCCAATAATAATAATAAAATGGATCTAGGGTTTCAAAAAAAAACCGAAGGGTTTTATAAGAAAAACCGGCGGCTACCTCGGGATGCGGGTCGGCGGCGGTGGCTACTACGGCGAGGGGCGGCGGGGTGGCGGCGGTCGGCCGCGGCGAGGTCCGGCGGCGGCGGGCGGCGTTGGGAGGCGGCGGCGGCAGCAGCTCGCGGCGGCGGCGGCGGCGGGGTCGGGCTGGGGCTAGGGTTTGGGTGGGCTGTGGGGTCGGCTTCCCCGGCTTATAAAGGCCGGCTGGGCCTAGAGTCCTAGGCGGACACGGCCCGGTAGGTCGGTTAGTTTTTTTTCTAAAAAAATCATTACGTGCAGAAAAACAAATAAAAGAAATACTAAACGAACTCCAAAAATCCCGAAATAAATTTTCCCCGACTTCTAAAATCAAGCAGGACAAGATGACATTTATTTGGGGCCTAAATGCAATTTTGAAAAACGCGCATTTTTCCTAAATTCAAATAAAATAGCAATAAACTCCAAAATAAAATCTTATTTGATTTTATTATTAAATCCTCAACATTTCTTTATTTTGGGAAAGTCATTTTATTCCCTCTTTCATATTTTTATAATAGAAATAATTGAAGATAAAATAATTCAAATCAAACGATCCTATTTTCAAAATTTGAGAAAACTCTCTCCGTGGGTCCTTGAGCTGCGTAGAATTTCTTGGATCGAGCCATGATGCAATAAAAATATGATATGCAATGATGATCTAATGTATAACATTCCAAATTGAAAATTTGGGATGTTACAAACCTACCCTCCTTAAGATGAATCTCGCCCTCGAGATTCGGGTTGGCTAGAAAATAGGTGAGGGTGGTCCTTCAGTAGCTCTTCCTCTCGCTCCCAGGTGGCTTCATCCTCGGTATGGTGGCTCCACTGAACTTGGTAAAACTTGATAACCTTGCTTCGGGAGACTCGGCTGGCATATTCGAGAATCTTGATTGGCTTCTCCTCGTAGGTCAAATCACTATCCAACTGAATCGCTTCCAGCGGCACTGTATCTCTCAGCGGTATATCAGCCATCTCTGCCTGGCACTTCTTCAACTGGGAAATGTGGAACACATCGTGAACTCCTGACAATCCTTCGGGCAATTCCAATTTGTAGACAACCTCTCCCATACGCTCCAAAACTTTATATGGTCCAACAAAACGTGGTGCCAACTTCCCCTTAACTCCAAAGCGCTTAACTCCTCGAAGTGGAGATACATGAAGATAAACTCTGTCTCCGACTTCGTAAACTGTCTCCTTGCGCTTAGAATCTGCGTAGCTCTTCTGCCTGTACTGGGCTACCTTGAGCCTATCGCGAATCAACTTTACCTTCTGTTCAGACGCTTTAATCAAATATGGACCAAACAACTGGCTGTCTCCAACTTCATCCCACAACAACGGTGTTCTGCGCCTCCTCCCGTAAAGAGCTTCGAAAGGGGCCATCTTCAAACTGGATTGATAACTGTTGTTGTAAGAGAACTCCGCATATGGCAAATTGTCGTCCCAACTAGATCCATAGTCTAGCGCACAAGCTGTCAGCATGTCCTCTAAAATCTAATTGACTCTCTCGGCCTGTCCATCTGTCTGCGGATGAAAGGCTGTACTAAACTCTAGCGTGGCACCCAAAGTTTCGTGCAACTGATTCCAGAACTTTGAGGTAAACTGGGTTCCTCTATCTGATACAATGCTCCTCGGAACTCTATGTAGACATACGATCCTGGTCATGTATATCTTTGCCAACTTAGCACTGGTGTAAGTGGTCTTCACTAGAATGAAATGGGCTACCTTCGTCAAACGATTGACTACAACCCATATCGAGTCATAGCCTGAATGAGTCCTGGGCAATCCCGTGATAAAATCCATGCCTAGCTGATCCCACTTCCATTCGGGTATCGGCAATGGCTGTAGCAATCCTGCTGGCTTCTGATGCTCTTCCTTCACTCTCTAACATACGTCACATACTGATACATACTCCGCAATATCCTTTTTCATTCCGGTCCACCAGAAAGTGTCTTTCAAATCCAAATACATCTTGGTATTTCCTGGGTGAATCGAATATGGCGAATCATGGGCCTCTTGCAGAATCAACTTCCTGATCTCCGGGTCATTAGGCACATAAACGCGGTGCTCAAACCATAAGGTATCATGCTCATCCTCACGAAATCCCTTAGCTTTTCCTTTGCTCATCTTCTCCTTTATTTCGGCAACCTCCTTGTCGGTCTTCTGAGCTTCTCTGATCTTATCCATCAAAGTAGACTGAATCTCCAATGCTGCTACATAGCCTCTCGGAACTATCTCCAAACATAGCTCACGAACATCCTCGGATAACTCTTTTGGTAACTCTCCGGTCATGAGTGTGTTGACATGGATCTTGCGGCTCAACGCATCGGCTACTACGTTAGCCTTTCCGGGGTGATAATGCAACCTCATATCATAATCCTTGATGAGCTCCAACCATCTCCTTTACCTAAGATTCAACTCCTTCTGCGTGAAGATGTACTTCAAACTCTTGTGATCCGTGTACACCTCACAATGGTTTCTGATGAGAAAATGTCTCCATGTCTTCAAAGCATGCACTACGGCTGCTAACTCCAAATCATGTGTAGCATAATTCAACTCATGGGGTTTAAGCTGTCGTGAGGCATACAAAACAACTCTTACCTCCTGCATAAGCACTACTCCAAGTCCTCGACGAGAAGCGTCGCAATATACTTCATAATCCTTGCGATGATCTAGCAGAATCAACACTGGTGAGGTAACCAAACGTTTCTTCAACTCCTGGAAACTGGCCTCACATTCCTCAATCCATTTAAACTTGGTGTCCTTCTTCAACAACTCCGTAATGGGCTTTGCAATCTTCGAGAAATTCTCAATGAACCTCCGGTAGTATCCTGCAAGTCCAAGAAAACCCCGGATTTCTCCAACTATTGTTGGGGCTTCCCAATTCGTCACAGTGACAACTTTGGTGGGGTCTACTGCTATTCCTTCTCCGGATATTACATGTCCGAGGAATCCAACTTCCTTCAACCAGAACTCACATTTGCTGAACTTGGCGTATAACTGATGTTTTCTGAGTTTCTCCAGTACCAAACACAAATGCTCCTTATGCTCTTCTTCATTCTTTGAGTAGACCAAAATATCATCAATGGACACCACGGCGAACTTATCCAGAAACTCCATAAACACCTTGTTCATCATGTTCATGAAATAGGCAGGTGCGTTAGTCAGACCAAATGACATAACGGTATACTCGTACAACCCGTACCTGATGGTAAAAGCCATCTTGGGTATATCCTGCTATCGAATCTTCAACTGATGGTATCCCGATCGCAAATCAATCTTGGAAAATACCTTAGCTCCTTGCAGTCGGTCAAACAAGTCATTGATCATCGGCAGTGGGCACTTGTTCTTGATTGTCACTTCATTCAATCCTTGATAATCAACAACCATCCTTAACGATCCATCCTTCTTCTCCAATAGAAGCACTGGCGATCCCCAAGGTGAAGAACTTGGGTGAATATAGCCTTTATCTAGGGGTGGACTAACGAGCAGCTCGGCTCGTTAAGTTCGTACTCGTTAAACTCGTGCTCGTTAAGGCTCGGCTCGTTAAGCTCGTTAAGATTAACGAGCAGAAAACCCTGCTCGGCTCGAATCGTTTGAAGCTCGTTAAGCTCATGAGCACTTGCGAGCGCTCGTTAACAGATTATAATGTGTTACGATATATAGGATGAATGCGTAGGTGTGGTTTTCAAGATGAAATATGGTGACTATAAAAAGAAATGCAGTAGTTTGTTACTTCATATGTCAATTAGATTGAATAGATAAGCTGAGGTGCGACAAAAGTTTGTCACGTAAGATGGAAATATATGTTTTGTTGTTACTAATGAGCTTAACGAGCTACTCGTGAAACTCGTTAGGTCGCTCATTAAGCTCATTAAGCTTAACGAGCTGAAATCGATGATTGGCTCTGTTCATTAAGAAGCGAGCTACGAGTTTAACGAGCCGAACTATCGAGCGCTCATTAAGCTCGCGAGCTACGAGCTTTTGGTCCAGCCCTACCTTTATCCAGTAACTCCTTAATCTGCTTCTTAATTTCCTCCAAATCTTTTGCGGGCATCCTGTACGGTCTCTTAGATATCGGCCCTGTGCCTGGCAAAAGCTCAATAAAAAACTCAATGTCTCTATCCGGTGGCATGCCTGGCAACTCCTCTAGAAATACGTCAGGAAAATCCTTCACCACTGGTACTTCCTCTTGTACAACTCCTGATAAGGAATTTACTTGAGTCCTCTTTGGCACATGCCGGGATACATACTTGATCCTTCTTCCTTCTGGCGTGGTAAGCAAAATCGACTTATTGGCGCATTCAATGTTCCCTCCATACTTCGATAACCAATCCATGCGTAATATCACATCCAGTCCTTGTGATTCCAATGCTATTAGGTCTGAGGGAAACACGTAGTTACCAATCCTTAATGGTAACCTATCACACCATAGACTAGCCATATACTCTGCTCCTGGCGAGGTTACTAACATGGGTGACCTAAGGGCTTGGGTTGGCAGTTTATACTTATCCACAAATCCCCTTGATATGTGTGAATCCGATGCACCAGTATCGAAAGAACGATTACAGTAAATGACTTAACCAAAAACTTACCTATTACTGCATCTGGTTGGGCTTCAACCTCCTCCATGCTAACATGGTCCACCTGTCCTTTGTTAAAAGGGTTGGGCTTCTTCCCAGAACTTCCATTGCCGTTTCCATTCTTCGCTTCAGGATGTTCAGTGGCATAATGTCCAGTCTTCTGGCATTTGTAACAGGTCATGTGGCTCAGATCCCTCTTGGCTGGTGTTGATGGGTTGGTGCGGTTCTGTCCGTTGCTTCCTCCATTCCCATTACCATTCTTGGGGCCACTATGGTTGTGCGCACTACCTCCTCCATGGGTATGCTGAAAATGTCCTCCGAGTTCGGGGTAAAACGAGGCTTCTCCTGAGCTCCAGAATTGTACTAACCTTGTCCATACTTCTTCTTGCGGCTGTTAATCTACTGCTGCTTCCCTTCAACCATAAGAGCTCTATCTACCAACTCCTAGTAATTGTTGAAGGTTGCTACCATCAACTGCATGCTCAGCTCATCATTCAGTCCTTCCAGAAACTTCTCCTACTTAGTTGCGTCTGTAGCAACGTCATCTGGGGCATAACGTGCTAACTTACTAAAGTCATCCACATACTGGCCAACAGTACCTCCTCCTTGGCACAAGTTGCGAAACTCACGCTTCTTCATGGCCATAGCTCCTGCTGAAACATGAGCAGTACAGAAAGCCTGCTGAAACTGATCCCATGTGACAGTGTCGATGGGATAAGTGGCTGTGAAATTCTCCCACCATGATGCTGCGGGTCCATCAAGCTGATGTGCGGCAAAACGCGCCTTCTCCGCATATGTGCATCCTGCAGTGGTCAACTCCCTTCCATCTTGCGGAGCCAATCATCTGCAACTATCCGCTCGGTGCTACTAGAGAACACCGACGGATTTAGCCTCAAGAAACAGGCTAAGTGATCAACAGGTGGTGGTGGTGGGTTGTTGTTGTTGTTCCCCTGATTCTGGTTCTGGACTAGTATCTGCATCAATGCATTCTGCTGTTGGATCAACTGGGTGAGCTCCGGTGGGAAGGAAAATCCATTGTCACGTCTCGGAGGCATCTGAGGGTTTTAGAAAAGATGAGAATATAGAATAGAATGAGGTCTAGAGAGAAAACAGTACCCATATGCACATGAGACAAATACAATCAATAACACTTCAATCAATTCAAACAAGGGCATACAACAGTCTAACTATCGTTACAAAAGTGCTCGGACTATACTATATACATGGGGGAATTCTACTACTGTTATGGTGGTCGACTAGAAAAACTGCTCGGTCGAAGACTCCATGATATCTGCTCCAGCTTCATCAACAAAGTCATCATCACTATCGTCTGGGTCCGAGTCGGTGTCGTCGATGATGATGTAGTTCTCCGGGCAAGTGAAATCATCGTCTTCTCCTCCAGTCGCGGGAAATCCCATAAATACTTTTAGCTTCTTCTTCAGATCATCATTCTTCTCCACGAGTGTCGCTATTTCCTTCTCATATCCATCACATGTAGACTTGAGTTCTTCCTCCAACTCCATGATCTTGGTGATAGCCTTCTTCAGATCTATCATGCCTACGCACATCTGGTTCTCCTGGCGGTGAATGTGCTGGATTAACTCCTGGATGAAAGCTGCAATTGATCTATTCTTTCGGGTGCTGATCATCTCCCATTTCTCATCTCGGCACCCACAAATCTGGTAAATAGTATCCTTGAGGTCCTTGTGGTAAACTTCTCCAATGCGTCCCATGGTGATGTGAGCTGCCATGTTCTTTCCTAGACTGCAGGTTGGTGCATCAAAGGAAAACTCTATGGGCTCAGTGACGGGCATGAACGTCCTTCCTGGAACTTGAACTTGAATCATCCAGCGCTCCTCTTCAGGTAAAGTGGCGATGTAGGTCCCAGTGAAGCTTGGTACTCCGATGTTCAGGTATCTAGTGACTTCCTTCAAGTGGCGTCCAAATGGTGTGTCTTCATCCGGTTGCGTGTACTTGTTCCTTGCATCCGCCATCCTAAAAGAGTAGAAAAGATGAGGAGTCGGAAATTAGAAGAAAAAGTAGTGATCTAGGGCTTTAGCTTAGTGGTCGTGTCCTACAGTCAGCGTGTGCTCTCATACCATCTTGTAGAGACTAGACCTCAAACAGTCTGATCTCTGTGCATCAATGCCATCCCTGGATCGGTAATGCTAACACGCGTAGTACTTGAAGGATTTATAACAGAGTAGCAATCACACACTTATTACATCGACTGTCTCAAAAGAGAACTTATTACAATAAATATGGCTTAAGGCCATCTAACAATGATAACAACGGAAGGCTTGGAAGATAAGCGAGTCCATCAACTCCAACGGCATCACTGAGTATAAGATCACGACCTAAGGCACCTTACTCATCGTCTGAAAAGTCTGCAACATGAACATTGCAGCCCGAAAACGGGTCAGCACATGGAATATGCTGGCAATGTAACACATAGAGAGTAATGAACAGAATAATGCTATACTACATGCATATATGGCTGGTGGAAAGCTCTATGGTTACAGTTTTGCATAAAGCCAATTTTTCTCTACTGCAAAGGAATAAAATTTTATTTAACTATCATGGTGGTTGTTAAACATTGAGAAGGGTACTCCAACTCAATCCCAATTAAGCATCATCATTAAAACCAACAAAATTAATTAAAGTAACATCATAAGATTCACATGATAATCCAGGTACAAGATACTCAAAACGTCCATAACCGGGGACACGACTAGCCATGATTAGTTTATACTCTCTGAAGAGGTTTGCGCACTTTTCCCCGCAAGACTCAATCTCCTCCGCTTGATTTCTCGTACTACATGGTGTTTGAGAAAACGGATGACCGAGACACAGTCTTTCAGAAGCATTAACTCTCTACTCCGAGTAGATAGTACCAACCTACATCCCCTACATCTGCTAGTCTACCTCTTCAAGAGCTCACGCAACTTAATCAACTATGCTAGAGCCCATAGTAGCTTACGGCTGCACACGGAAGTTTCTAGCATGAATAATCTCATGATCCCTTTGAGCCTGGGTGGCGGTCCATAGGAGAATCACACGGTACCCCGGGATTTCCAAAAAATACATGCAACATTGGGTTCCCCAGGTGCCTCAATCCTCCCAGATGTGAATTTAAGTTGCCACCTTAAGTAAACCAATAGTTAACAATCTCACATCTGTCATGGATACACTCACCCAATTCACGTCTACTAGCATAGCAGGGCAATATAAGCAAACGTAGAAGTAACTCCCAAAGGATTGATAATAAACAGGTAATAGGTTCTACCTCATCTACTTCCCAAAACCCAGATATTAATCTAATCCTAATCATGCAATTGTTTTAGGATTGATCTAATGCAATAAAACTGGGTAGTAAAGAGGTATGATCAAAGTGTTACTTGCCTTGCTGATGATCCGCGAAACCTAGAGATTCGAAGTAGCAAGCGACACACTCCGGGTACTCTATCGCAACCAAACAAGCATAAAAAAATCACTCATCTAATGCACAAGTAAAACTCAAATAAAAGATCTAACCAGAAAGTTCAACTTAAGAACTCCGGTTTGCAAAAAGAATCAAATCAAACGAAGCAATGAAACTCAAACGACAAAAGAAACAAGCTTTGTTTTACTAATCTGAACCTAAGTCAAATTTTACAGTAGCAAAAACTTGTTTGAGTTGGTTAAATGGAAAGAGGGTTTCGAGACGAAACTCAAGGCGCTTGAATCGCCTGATTCCGATAAACGAGCGAAAAGTTATACTAAAACGAAAATCGGATCAGAGATCGCGATCAGAAATAATCGCGGAAAATCCGAGAAAAAGAAAAACGGATGAACAGGCTAACGAACGAACATTCGCTGTCTGCGGCTAAATGACGAAAACCGTTCGTTAAAACGAATGTATGGACGAACGTCCGCTAAATAGACTAAACCGAAAATAAACCAAACCGGATCTAATAAAAAAAGGATCTAGGGTTTCGAAAAAAATCGAACAGTTTTATAAGAAAAACCAGCGGCTACCTCGGGATGCAGGTCGGTGGCGGCGGTCGGCGGTGGCGGGTCCGGCGACGAGGGGCGGCGTCAAGTGGCGGCGACGGCGGGGGGGGGGGGGGGGGGGGTGGTCTGGCTGGGGCTAGGGTTTGGGTGGGCTGCGGGGTCGGCTTCCCCGGCTTATAAAGGCCGGCCGGGCCTAGAGTCCTAGGCGGACACGGCCCGGTAGGTCGGTTAGTTTTTTTAATTTACGCGCAGAAAAACAAATAAAAGAAATACTAAACAAACTCCAAAAATCCCGAAATAAATTTTCCCCGACTTTTAAAATCAAGCCAGACAAGATGAACATTTATTTGGGGCCTAAATGCAATTTTGAAAAACACGCATTTTTCCTAAATTCAAATAAAATAGCAATAAACTCCAAAATAAAATCTTATTTGATTTTATTATTAAATCCTCAATATTCTTTACTTTGGGAAAGTCATTTTATTCCCTCTCTCATATTTTTATAATAGAAATAATTGAAGATAAAATAATTAAAATCAAACGATCCTATTTCAAAATTTGAGAAACTTCAAATATGAAAATAACAAAATCCCCAACTCTCTCCGTGTGTCCTTGAGTTGCGTAGAATTTCTAGGATCGAGCCAAAATGCAATAAAATATGATATGCAATGATGATCTAATGTATAACATTCCAAATTGAAAATTTGGGATGTTACAGGGTCGTGCGCGATCGGGCGAGGCATTGAAACCCAATCATTTCCGTAGATGTACATCCCACACGATAATCCAAGACAAACATTTCCGTAGGTATGTACATCCCACACGGTGAATCCCAGAAAAACATTCCCGTATATATATATATATATATATATATATATATATATATATATATATATATATATATATATATATATATATATATATATATATATATCACACACACAGTCAATCCAAGGAATAGGTTTCCGTTCTTATGTACATCCCACACAGTCAATCCAGGGAAAATGTTTCCTTTCATATGTACATCCCACACTGTTTTATGTATACGCTCGTGTGTGAAAGGTGTAACTATCACACATGCTCTGCCTTGGTTAACTGTTTGCTTTCATTAACTACATCACACACAATTTGATGTAGAAAAGTTTGTGGCGTTGGGCTATCCATCACAAGCGCTTTTACTGCCAGAACCGTTTGCAAAGTTCCATGACCATCTGTTATCTTTTTATTTTTGCCTGTAATTTATTATTTGAATTGGAAATTTTGAAATATGAAATGTGCAATTCAAATTCTTAGCAAAATGATTCAACAACGAATCCATAGATAAAATTGCCAGTACAATATGTTCAGTAATTACAGGATTAGGCAGCAATTAACTATGATGAACACAATATTTAAAGGTGGTAAAGGTGAAGAGACAATTTTAAATCATTTTGACTGCCGACGGTGTTGAAGAAGCGGAATGCCCATAAGGTGCCTTCCTACATGCCATAGGCATGAACCACTTTTGTCCAACCCCTTGTGACGATCGCCTGCCCATCCTTCACCGCCTTCAGGAAGACTTCTAGAGCATTATCATGGTAGCATGAATTATATACTTTAACCTTAGTTGCCTCCACTCTGGTCATGTAGTTTGCAAGGTAATCATCAGTAAATACTTTCGGAAACCACTAAAAAGAGAAAAATATCAGATACTGAGGTCTAACAGAGTAACTTATTCTGTGCAGGGGGAAAAGGCAACACATTACTTACCATCCTAAAGTTCACTGTTGTCTTCAACAAAGTGTAAATAAAGAGCTTAATTCCAATCACCCGTTTCTTTCGCCTAACAATCTTTCTTAGTTTCCCCACTTGACGCTTGTTCATGAATATCTCATTGCCCCATACGCAAAAGGGATCGAAGCGTGGATGAGTACCGCCCATATATGTACCTACAAGAAATCAGGAAATGTTAGAAGCTAAACTGAGATTACACAAATGATGTAAAATACAACAACCTATGTTCCTAAGTACAAGTATTTTTTTGAGATTTCAATATGAACTACATACGGATGTATATAGAATTATAGATATAGTTTAGATTAGAATATAGATTTACTCATTTTGCTCCTTATGTAGTCTATATTGGAATCTCTAAATATACTTATATTTAGGAATAGATGGTTTATAAGACATGGGATGCAGCTAACCTCGACGGCAAACAACAACATCGCCCATTGTAGCCCTATGTAAGTACATGGAAAGCCAATGTTAACTACAACAGGGTTAACATCCACCAAAAATAGCAAATGGTAATAAAACGGCAACATCTGTAGTGATATCTTCATTTTGAAAGAGTAGCGCAGTAGCAAAGGGATGGATTAAAAAATGGATACAACTGTTAAGTGCAACAGGCTTAACAACATCCTAATTCATGTTTTATAAGTTTGTAGCCATTGAAATACAACTCTTTAAAGATGGATACAACTGTTAATTGCAACAGGCTTAATGTCAATTGAAACCAGTATTGATAAAAATGCAACTGGCAGAGTTAAACATCATAGGGCAGGTGCTGCCAAAGCAAATAATGGCCCAGTTGTCTATAAAAAGGTAGGGAAAATAGCTAAAACATGTTAGGCATGTTTACTACAACATGCTTAATACATCAACCGTACAAAACATAGCCATTAATTGCAACTGGTATTGGTAAGATTGAACTGGTGAGTACATACTTGGTAAGTCCTGAGAGGTAGTTGCTGGGGCACTTCATCTTGTCTAGAGCCTGCCCAAAGTCAGCGGCGGCGGAGGCGAGCTGTTCCTCCGGGTTGAAGCGTGGATCAGTGCCACCGACATGTGTACCTACAGGCAACCAGTTAATGGTAGAAGTTAAACCGCAATGGCACAAATGATGTGAAATACTGTAAGACATGGGATGTAGCTAACCTCGACGGCAAACAACAACATCGGCCGTTATGAACCTGCGTAAGTACATGGACAAGCATGTTAAGTACATCAGGGTTAGCATCCACCAAACATAGCAAATGAGCGGCATCTCTAGTGTATCTTCATTGCAGAGAGTAGCATGGTAGCAAATGGACAGATAAAAAAATGGATACAACTGTTAATTGCAACAAGCTTAACAACATCCTAAGTCATGTTTTTAAGTTTGTAGCCATTGAAATACAACCGTTTAAAAATGGATTCAACTATTAATTGCAATAGGCTTACTAGACATTGAAACCGGTACTGATAAAAATGCAACTGGCATAGTTAAACATCACAAGGCAGGTGCTGCCAGAGCAGAGAATGGCCCAGATGTCTATAAAAATGTAGGGAAAGTAGCAAAAATGTGTTAGGCATGTTTACTAGAACATGCTTAATACATCGGCCGTACAGAACATAGACATTAATTGGAACTGGTATTAGTAAGATTGAACTGGTGAGTACATACTTGGTAAGTCCTGAGAGGTAGTTGTTGGGGCACTTCATCTTGGGCAGAGCCCGCTCAAAGTCAGCGGCGGCGAAGATGAGCTGTTCCTCCGGATCGAAGCATGGATCAGTGCCACTGACATGTGTACCTATAGGCAACCAGTAAATGGTAGAAGTTAAACTGCAATTGCGCAAATTATGTGAAGTACTATAAGACATGGGATGCAGCTCACCTCGACGGCAAACAAAAGCATCAGCCGTTATGACCCTGCTTAAGTACAAGGATATGCATGTTAAGTACAACAGGGTTAGTATCCACTAAAAATAGCAAATGGGTAGCATCTCTAGTGATATCCTGAATCACGTATTGTAAGTTTGTTGCTGGTATTGGTGAAATTGAGCTGAATATGGTAATATTTGAAAATCACACAGTGTGCAGTACTGAAATAAAAAAGGCACGAACATGCTTAATACATCAACCATACAAATCATAGCCGTTGCAAGTCGTATTGGTAAGATTTAGCTGGTCAGATCTTACCTGTTAAGTCTTGGGGGGTAGTCGCTGGGGGACTTCATCCGGGCCAGAGCCTGCACCATGTCGGCGGCGGCGGCAGAGGCAAGGTGTTCCTCCGGGTTAACACGCACAGCGGCCATCGCGCCATGGACCGCCATCAGCTCCTGGTGGGGGGGGGGATTTGAGGCATGAGGATGTTTCACATGTGCCATTTAAGCAATCAGGCTGAGGCCGTGATAGAGAATGGTTGGTTATCTGACTGGATCCGAGCAGAATGTAGATTTGATTGAAGCTGTGGTTGCGGCGGCGGCAGTTTGACATGCCGGTAGGGGGAGGCACGAGGGGGGGGGGGATACTGAGGGTGGGGATGATGTTGGAGGAATAAATTCTGATATCACGCGCCTATAAAAATTTCGCTGCGAAACTTGAAACTTGGGCGGGGAACATACAATGCAGACGAAGCGCGTAAAATACTCGTGTGCGAGAAAAAAGAAAGTTGGCAGATCCCGTCTCCACAAAATGTACACGTGTACTTGATTTTTTTCGGTCAACGGTACTCCTAGTTTATTAGGAAACATCGCACAGGTAACTGACTTATGGGTCATTAACGCAAAAAAATGCAAACGGGTACAACATAGAAACCATGTGATTTGTGATCTTCTAATGATTAACGCAAAAAACGCACACGGGCACACATGCTAATCAACGCTCAAAGCCCTCAAAGGATGCTCTTACCAACATTGTACGTTAATACTACAAACTTAAAGTACTACTGGTAATTTGCTCTAATACTAGAAACTTAAACTACTTCTCACATGCTGCCATCGGGGCATGCTGGCCAGACGCCGGCATTCTCCTTTCCAGCCTTGTAGGCGGCAGCCCACCGTGCTTCGATCTCCGCCAAGCTCTCCTAACCACGATGTGCGGCCTCTTTTTCCTTGCGACGATGGGACTCTCTTTTCTTGACTGCTTTCTGCCTTTTCCACTCCTTCTGTGCGGCTTTGGCCGCCTCTAGATCCACCACCCATTCGGCCATGGCAGCCTCAAAGTACGCCCATGTAACTGTCTGGCCGCCGGCAGCGATGAACTTGGCGCGGCGAGATGCCATCGCTTCCTTACCAGTTACTGTGCGCTCTGGTGCCATGGACGATGCCTGGAGAGAGCTCTGGGCAGCCGTACAGTGCGGTGGTATTCAAGAGCTCAACGACAAACGACAACAGAAATTTGGCTTCCCTTACAATTTTGCTCATTCATTATCGCACACGGTTCATCTCCGTCGCTTCCGAAAATAGTGTGCGCTGAGCCTATTGTGTGTTGCGTTACGATTGGCCGGAACCCCAGGCACGCGGATCGCGCGTGTGCACCGTAGGATGCGCCGCGATCGAACGGCAATCCATGTCCCTCACATCACACCCGTGCACCTGTAGCTGGATTGGATTTATATGCGCTAAATGCCTATAAAATGCACATAATCCCCTAAATACGGTAAATGAGCCCGGAAAAATGCTAAATTTGAACACGGTGATTTGCAGGGTGTATGTTCGTTGTAGAAAAAACTCCAGGGCAAAGAACGAAGAAAATTTGGATTCCCTTTCGATCTTGGGGATTTCCCTCTCGAAAGCGTGGAAGTTCCTCGGTGATGGTTCGATTTATGAAGGGTGTGCATGACGACCTAATACAAACCTTCTCAAATTTTTACCAGGGCATGGTGAGGTCATACCATGCCACCATGCCAGGCTTCATGTTTTTTAAGCATTTATTCCATTTTTTTCTATAGTTGAAAACCCAACAAACAAACATTTGTGGTTGACTATTGCCACACATTTCATCGAAATATCGGTCCATTCCTTGTAAAAGGCATGATAATTTATTAAATGGCACGAGCATGGTTTTCTAGGCCATTCTTGTGGACCCTTTCATGCACCGATTGTTTGAACTTGAATTATGCACATTAATGCCTAGGAAATGCACATAATCCCCTAAATATGGCAAATGAACCCGGAAAAGTGCCAAACTTGAACACGGTGATTTGCAGGTTGTATGTTCATCGTAGAAAAAAACTCGTGGACAAAGGACAAAGGACAAAGGAAATTTGGACCCCCCCCTTCAATCTTGGTGATTTCCCCTTCGAAACCATGAAACTTCCTCGGTGATGGTTCAATTTTATGAAAGGCGTGCATCACGACATAAGAAAACATTATCCAATTTTTACCAGGGCATGGTGAGGCCATAGCGTGGCACCATGCTAGGCGTCATGTTTTCCTACCATGTATTTCTTTTTTTGTATAGTTGTTAACCCAGTAAACGACGCATTTATGGTTGACTATTGCCACATATTTCCTTGAAATATTTGCCCATTCCTTGTAAAAGGCATGATAATGTACTAAATAACACGAGCATGGTTTTCCAGACCATTCTTGTGCACCTTTTCATGCATCGATTGTTCGAATTTGAATTATGTCCATTGATGCTTAGAAAATGCACACTAATCCCCTAAATATGGTAAATGATCCCGGGAAAATGTCAAATTTGAACACGTTGCATTTGAGGCGGTATGTCGATCGTTGGAAAAAAATGAATGACAAACTAGGAGGAAATTTGGATTCCCCTTCAATCTTGGGGATTTCCCTCTCGAAAGCATGGAACTTCCTCGGTGATGGTTCGATTTATGAAGGGTGTGGATGACGACATAAGCCAAAACTTCTCAAATTTTTACAAGGGCATGGTGAGGTCATACCATGGCACCATGCCAGGCGTTATGTTTTTTAAGCATTTATTTCATTTTTTCTATAGTTGAAAACCCAACAAGCAATCATTTGTGGTTGACTATTATGCCACACATTTCATCGAAATATCTGTCCATTCGTTGTAAAAGCATGAGAATTTACTAAATGGCACGAGCATGGTTTTATAGGCCGTTCTTGTGGACCCTTTCATGCACCGATTGTTTGAACTTGATTTATGTGCATTAATGCCTAGGAAATGCACATAATCCCCTAAATATGGCAAATGAACCCGGAAAAGTGCCAAATTTGAACACGATGATTTGCAGGTTGTATGTTCATTATAGAAAAAACTCGTGGACAAAGGACAAAGGAAATTTGGACCCCCCCCCCCCCCTTCAATCTTGGTGATTTCCCCCTTGAAACCATGCAACTTCCTCGGTGATGGTTCATTTTATGAAAGGCATGCATGACGACATTTTTACCAGGGCACAGTGAGGTCATACCATGACACCGCACCAGGCGTCATGTTTTCCAAGCATGTATTTCATTTTTGTGTAGTTGTTAACCCAATAAACGACACGTTTATGGTTGACTGTGGCCACACATTTCCTTGAAATATCTGCCCATTCCTTGTAAAAGGTATGAGAATGTACTAAATAGCACGAGCATGGTTTTCCAGACCGTTCTTGTGCACCTTTTCATGCACCGATTGTTCGAATTTGAATTATGTGCATAATTAATGCCTAGAAAATGCACATAATCCCCTAAATATTGTAAATGAGTTTGGAAAAATGTTAAATTTGAACACGTTGCATTTGAGGCGGTATATTGATCGTTGGAAAAAAGCCGAATGACAAACTATGACGGAAATTTGGATTCCCCTTCAATCTTGGTGATTTCCCTCTTGAAAGCATTGAACTTCCTGGGTGATGGTTCGATTTATGAAGGGCGTGCATGACAACATAAATCAAAACTTCTCAGCTATTAACCAGGGCACAGTGAGGCGATACAATGACACCATGCTAGCCGTCATGTTTTTCAAGCACATATTTCATTGGTCTATATATAGTTGAACCCAGTAAATGACGCGTTTGTGGTTGACTATTGCCACGCATCCCATTGAAATCTCTGCCCATTCCTTGTAAAAGGCTTGAGAAATTACTAAATACCACGAGTATGGTTTTTCCAGACCGTTCTTGTGCACCCTTTCATGCACCGATTGTTTGAATTTGAATTATGTGCATTAATGCCTACAAAGTGCACATAATCCCCTAAATATTGTAAATGAACCTGGAAAAGTGTCAAATTTGAACACGGTGATTAGCAGGGTTTATGTTCATCATAGAAAAAATCATGGATGAAGGACAAAGGAAATTTAGATTCCCATTCAATCTCGATGATTTACTATCGCACACGATTCATCTCTGTCGCCTCTGCGACCCGTGTGTGTTCACTCACACATGCAAAAGGAAAAAGAAAACCCTCGCCCACTTCGTCCCCACTCACTCGCCACGGAATCCTCCGCAACTCGGCACCCTAAGCTCAAGGCTATTGGCGGCGGGCGTAGGTCGCCCTCCAAACGACACCGGATTTTGC
The DNA here is from genome assembly GCA_963921465.1 of Triticum timopheevii. Lineage (NCBI taxonomy): Eukaryota > Viridiplantae > Streptophyta > Magnoliopsida > Poales > Poaceae > Triticum > Triticum timopheevii. The sequence continues at coordinate 526,646,493 of OY997272.1, read as the reverse complement.
CACTACCGCTTTCAGCCGCCTATCTGCACCGACATTCTAGACTCTGGTCGACTAGGGTTTTCTGCGGGATTGGGCCGGGGATTTTTCTCATGAGAATGTAATCAACTTAATGAGCAAAATATTCACTCATCTCTTATCGCAGTCCGTCCGTCGTTGTTAATCAACCGGCGGAAATCACCGTGTAATCATTTTTGTTCTAGTTGATTCATGGGTGTTCATTCATGTGTCTACAATGCGAGCACAAATGGGGCAACTGTGGTCATGGCCAGTCGGAAACGAAGTTCTATCTCACAATTCCGGATGACTTCAGGGAGCGCTCGGTATGTTCAATCTCAACGTACCACGGTCGGCATGGCCTAAATTTGTGAACATATACCGTCTGTTGCTACATTATCTATATATTTGCATCAAATCTTTGTTACATTATCTATTTTTAATTCTATATTTTTGTACTTTGCTTTCATCTATATATGGATTTATTCTATCAGTTACTCCCATATTTGCATCTTGCTCTGTTATTTCAATATATCTAATTTACGATCTTAATTTTCATTTCAAGCAGTACATCCCTTGCTTTGCAAGAACAAGAGTAGAAGGAAATCTTGGGCGTTACTTTGCTGATGACTCCCAGGATGTCATATTGACAACACAGCATGGATTTACAATGACGGCTAGCGTGGAACTTGATAAAGATGGTCACTCCTATTTTAATGTGGACCTTTAGAGAAAAATGTCTAAGTGCAATAAATTCTAGTGCGTGCACCACAACCTGGCCTAATTAACATGGATGTTTACTTCCCCAACGTCATCAGCCGATCAAAGTCTGATAGAGGTTAGTGTCCTTCCAACTTTCTCCATGCTGTCAGATTACTATTTAAGAACCAATTGATCACTATTTAAGCAACCAATTGTGATATCATATTCTGACTCTGTTCCTAGGCAGTAACGAATTCAATTTACCAATTTATGCACACTATATATATTCTTCTGCCATGTTCTGAATAAATAATTCCTTTCCACCTTTTAAGTAGGATATGTTGGATGTATAGTGAATGATTTGTATGTTACTAAATTTCACTGGAAGAACTTGAAGCATGTCATAAACTTTGTTGACAATCTGGCAGAGATAGCATAGCGTATGAATGTTGGATTTTGGATGGGATTAATTAGACCTATGGTGCACACAGTGAACAAGACCAATTGTGTTCACAAAGCGCTGGTAAAAAGTCTTATTTTAATGTTGATGCTCATAATATGTTATAATTGTTTTTTATTCTACATGTCAACAGAAATTGCCTCCTGCAGTAGTTCCTGGATCAATTTCCCGGCGTGGTCGAATTACACTTGTGCTTGCTAATAACGCCAAAGTGATTGCAAGGTACTGCATTTCCCGCAAAAGTGGAACCGTTCAAATTAACAAGTTCTCGCTTCTCGTGGAAATGCATCCATATTGGAAAATTGGAGACACTGTTCTACTCATGCTCTACCAAGGCACAGGAGGGCTCTTCCTTTTCTTTGACGAGATATCGAGTCGCCGTGATCAAACTGCTTCCAGTGGATAGTTGTGGTTGTTGGCCCTCGGCCTCTTAAAATGTGCAAGCTGTTACTATATATGTTAAGTATGTAGATATGGACCATATGGTTGTTGGCCCTTAGCCTCTTAAAATGTGATAGTTGTTACTATGTTAAGTATGTAGATATGGACCATATGGTTGTCAAAACCGTGTTACGAAGATCCTCCTTTTGTCGAATAGTGTAACCATTATATATATGTTACTCAAATGTTGTTACCCAAGTTCATAAATTTTCATGGAAAGTATTAGTATCGTACACAGTTCATTGAGTTTAAGCGTGTGCTCGATGTCCAGAAGGCATTTGCATATTAACTATCCATATTGCAAATTCACACACATGTTTACATAAGGAAAAGTATGTGTAACAAACTAATCATCGCACACGAGTACTCGCAGACACATCGTGTGCGATACTCCTAGCCACCGCAAGCAACTAGTTTGCATTTTTCAAAGTTTTTTGTACACATAGAATGGCACACGAAGTAACTGTATTGACCGTCTGTGTTGTAATTTCTCATCACAAATAGTTCATCTGAGTCGGCTGTTTGCCAAGTATCACACACATCTTGTTTAGACGACTCGTTTGTGTTCTTTTGGCTCATCGCAAACAGTTCATCCATGTGAATTGTATGTTGCATATCACACACATCTTGTTAAGTTGAACCATTTATGTTGTGTTCCCTAATCGAAAACAGTTCGTCCGAGTTAACCGTATGCCATATATCGCACACACATTGATATGGATGCCTGTTTCTGTTGTTCTACCTCATTGCAAACAGTTCGAATGGATTAATCGTGTGTTCTGCATCGCACACACATTGTCATGGCTGCCTATTTTCTGTTGTTCTACCTCATCGCAGACAGTTTGAATGGATTAACCGTGTGTCCTTCATCGCACATGCAACTAAAATCTTAACCGTGATGGCTCCGCCATTGCAAACGTTTTGCACCTTTTTTGATGGTTTTTTACACCACCGTTTGCGATTATGCATCGCACACAGTTTCGGCAAAGGGTCTCTGAACGTAGTGTCGCGTAGCAGTATCCTGCAGTAATGTGACATGTGCAACTCTAACTAAATTGATCATAGAATTGAAAAGAATTGTAAGAACGAGTTCATTCAGAATCCAGGCATGTCAAATTTTAAGCACCAGCTGAACAGATCTAACAAACCAGACCATAATCATCATGCGTCAGGATTTATGGTTCTAGCAAAATAGTAAAGAGACTGAGATACACACATCAAGCATACCAGCTACTACAATAAGAGGTCCAGATGCTCCAGGAACTGGAGGGAGTATGCACTCCAGCAGTCGTGCAGTAGCTAGGGATTGAGGAGGATGAGCTTGCTCCCATTGTACCTGGATGGTAAACAAGAAAATAAGTTATGGCAGCAGAAGCATCATGATGTATCCATTGTTCCTGGGTCATATTTAGGTACACAATTAGCTAATATGTCGATAAGAAGTACTCAGTAGCTGACAATGTATATTTTACAAGTATAAACGGAAGATTCAGCAAAGGCATGTTGATAAAACAGTGAAAACAATAGTATCCGATATACCACCATGCATGAGCACTTCTTAATATTTATATTCATCATCACAACAACCTATAACCACCTATGCTCATTGTTACAAATCTATGCATAGTTCAAAAAAATAAACCTATCTATTTGAAACCAGAATAGATTTCTCACACAAATCTGAATTCATTGGTTTCTCCTCAAAATTATTGAAATCTCAAGCATCTATAATTCGCTAGTTTCTTAGGCAACAAACATCATTGAAAATTTTGATGAAATGCGTAGGTCCAGCCGATGACTACACAGCAGCAACTACTGCAGACATTGGCTGGAGAAATGCTCATCTTTTGTATTCTTTGTAAAAGGAATTTTGAGTTTAAGCAGTAGCACTAGTTAGTGACTACACACGTATACAGTGCAACAACATAACTAGAAGTGCACAAAGAATCTAGAGCAGCACGAAATCCATAGTAACCAGTTCATAGGCATGAATTAGAACTAGAGCATGGACCAGTAGATCAATAGGAGGAGACAGATTAGACCAAATCCACATAAACACATCCATACACATAGCAGGATAACTAGATAGTGGCCAATTAGTTAGATCAGGAGCAACAATACATATTTCCCTAAACCTAAAATTGCCATAGTGTATAAGTCATGGCACTGGTTAGAGCACAACACTACAATCACAAGTCCAAGTCCACCAGATGATCAGCAGTCGCTCGACCAATCTAGTATTCACTACTGGAGTAATGATTACCAAGCTATCCATCGCATCTTGCTATTGGAGACATCACGCAAGAACCAGAGCATCCATACATCCACCTCGCCCTTAAGGTCAGCAGCTCGAAGATGAGGATCCATGTCACAGGTGGGCGGGATCAACAAGAACTTTCTGTGTGCACAGCAACAGACTAAAGCATGCATATGGATCAGTACAGGAATGCCCCAACCAAAAACGGAATGGGAGGATCAGAGTGAGCAAGAGCAGGTGGAGGATGTGTGCACCGGCCACCGCAGGATACCGAGACCGAAAGAACTAGAAGCGCCTTCAAATTGAAACTGGAGCGACACTACGCACGCACCTGTTGCCAAGCTGCGCGTGCAGGTCAATGACGAACTGCTGCTCCTCGTCGGAGAGGAGCCCCCGCTTGAGGTCGGGCCGCATGTAGTTGGTCCACCTTAGCCTGCAGCTCTTCTCGCACCTCAGCAGAGCCCTGCGCACATAGTGCAACATATCCATGCCAACTGAGTATATTTCAAGCCGGAGTAGAGGACTGATGGGTTCCATGCATGGCATGCACGCGTTCGGGTTGGCTCACCTGCGAGCTTGGGGACGACGCGCCAGCATTAGTGGTCGTGGGTGAGGAGGAAGACGACGAGCTTCTAGTCCTCCTCCGCCGTCCATGGCCCCTTCTTCACCCCACCTTGTCGTAGCACAGCTGCCTCCCCATCTGCTCAATCGGTCTGCCCTTATGACCCTACAAATGCACAACCAGTGTATTAGTAGTGCCAAGCATAAGGCAAAAGTGAGGTGAGATAGTGAAGGTTTGACAAAGAATATGCTTAACAAGAGCAATGTTTAAAACTCAATGTCACTCACGAGCAAGTTCATCATATTCATCCTTGCCAACAATGTACAGGTAGACATCCCCAATCATGGTATAGACAATGGAGACCGACCTGGGAGAGTGTCAGCACATTAGATATTTATGGATGAGGAGTTAAAAATGCACATGCTTGGTTTAGATTGAAGTCATGGATGGCACCCATTGGACTGGGACTTCAAGATGCATATGTTGTAACAGCTCAAATCCTCTAGCATATGGTTAACTATACAGATGCTTAAAAGTTGATTTTAAGTAAGAATTATTGCAGTTTACTGGACTATCAACAGCTAATAATACAAATCCTGTCCCCCAAAAAGCTAGTAATGCAAATAACAAATCCAGAATGTCTGTAATGGTGGACTAGCACATGTATCTATCTCTGAATTGATTGATTCGTGGCTGAAAGGAAAACGAACCTATGCTTGCAATTCTATTTATGCAGCTGAAAGGAAAATGAGCCTATGCCCCCAAATTTCAATTGTTTTCGCCACGGGACAAGCAATCTAAGCTAAGCTAAGCTAAGCTAAGCATAGGGCATAGGTACAGCCTCAAAACGGACGGGAGCAGCAAGTAGAGCAGATCGGGCAGGTGGGGTGGGGTGGGATGGGGTGGCTGACGGACCTCGCTATCCGATGGTGAGGGCGTTGTTGTTGTTCCAGAAGGGTGCGCCAGAGTTGGTGGTCCAGTAGCCAGAGTTGGCCTCGCTCGTTGGCCAGTGCTGCGAACAACAAAAGAAATCAAGAAAACCGAGCATTAGATGACCGGATCATGGGGCGACAGAGAAGACGCTGGCGGAGCCGGGTCAGCGGGGGAAGAGTGGGGGTACGTACCTTGTAGGGATCAATGGCCGGGGCCAACGACCGGGCGCTAGCGTGTCCGGAGGGGAGGGGGCAGGGGATCGAGCGGGGAGGCGCTGGAGATCTGGCCTCGTTCCGACGGGATTCTGTGCTGCACCCGCCTCCTCACTGGGTGGGCCGACCGTCGTGGTTCTGGTGACCTTTGACGGAGAGGTGGGCATCGGCGTCCTTGGAGCGGAAGCAGAGGAGGTCGAGGGAGCCAAGGCCGGTGGCGGGGTCGGAGGCGGGAACGAACTCGTTGCTGGGGCCGGAGACGGTGAATACAGGTGTGTCGGTGAGCGCATGCGCGACCTCGTCGGGCCCGAGCGGGAGGGACTGGGTGGCGCCATGGGGCCCCGGCAGGCGCGCCGCGGCAAGCGCGGGGCAGCGAAGCGAGAGGCGAGGGTGGAGAGGTGGTGCTGGAGGAAGGAGGAGGCGGCGGCAAGGGGGTTGGGAGGCGGCGGCAAGAGGGTGGTGGCGGCGCTCGACAGATGAGAATGAGAAGGTGGTGCCGTCGATCTGGATCAAGGAGACGACGGCCGCGCGAGGAGGCGCGAATCTAGCTCGACGACAGCGCGGATCCGGAAGGCCCGCTGTGGCCGTGGCGAGGGACTTGAGCCACTTGAGGGCGGGGAGGCGTGGGGACTCGGGCTCCGCGCCATCGATGGCCATTGTGCGGGGGGGGGGGGGGGGGGGCGGGGCGGAGCCGGCTATGGTTTGGTGAGCGGGTGCGGGTGCGGGAGAGAAGGGATTGGGGGCTGCGTGGGTGAGAGTGTGATGGGGTGAGAGGGCTACGTGGGTGAGAGGGTGAGGGGATGAGGGCCGTAGTTGGATCCGGGAGCATCTGACGATGTGTGATGCATGATCCGCGTGATATGCCTATGGACTAGTTAGAATGCAACAAACAATTTGAAAACCTTATGACCATCTAAATTGGTCACGAAAAAATCGTTTTCCATTTTTAGTGCTCAAAATGAGTTTTTTTTTGGTAAAAGACCTACCAATTTTTTTTCAAATGATATCATACTTTGCACAAGTTTACATCTTGGATTGGTAAACAATATCGACAAAGGGATTTTTTATTTTTCTTTGCACAAAAAATAAATTTTCCATTTTTCGGGTGCCCAAAATAAGTTTTTTGTGAAGGACCTACCATATATTTGTTGCAAAATTGGATCAAAACAGTTTTCTAAAATGCTAGGCCATATTTAATGCACAATTTACCAAATGGTTGGGTGTCAGATGTATTGATCCACGATTGGTGAAACAGACAATTTTTCATCGATTCAGAAGGAAGCGGGTAAAATTTGAACTACAGCTGCCTCATAATTAGCTCTTTATTTTTTCCAAAAATCATTTCTAGATACATAAGTATCTATTTAATTAGAGAAACACCAATTTTTTTCCAAGATTCAACCACTAGCTAGGAACGGTTATGCCCGCCATTTTGAACGCGTTTTGAAACAGGCATAAAAATTCAAAAAAATCAAAAAATTGGAAAACCATCGCATTGTGTCATTATATGTGATCAAGTTACCAAGAAAAATAAGAAACTTCTAATACGGCAATTGTTTTAAAAGAAATGTTCTCAGAAATGAGCTGTGATGTGTGAAGATTCATGGCTTTCAAGCCAAATGATAAATCTTATGGCCACATTCATGGCATAGTTTGTTCAAATGATATCATATCGTGCACAAGCGTGCATCTTGGAATGGCAAACACTGTTGCCTAAAGGAGTTTTCATTTTATTTGGACGAAAAATCAATTTCCCATTTTTCGAGTGCCTAAAATGAGTTTTTTTGTGAAGGACCTACCATATATTTGTTGCAAAATTGGATGAAATAAATTTTATAAAAGACTAGGCCATATTTAATGCACAATTGACCAAATGATTGATTGTCAAAAGCTTTAATCCACCTTTGGTGAAAAAGACAAATTTCCGCCGATTCAGTAGGAAACGGGTCAAATTTGAACTGCAGGTGCCTCATAGTTTACTCTTTATTTTCTCAAAAAAATCATTTCTAGGTACATAAGTATCTATTTAATCAGAGAAACACCAAAAGTCATCCAAGATTAAACCACTAGCTAGGAATGGTCATGCCTGCCGTTTTGACCGCATTTTGAAACAGGCATAAAAAATTCAAAAAAGAATCAAAAAATTGGAAAACCTTTGCATTGTGTCATTATATGTGCCAAGTTACCAAGAAAAATAATAAACTTCTAATACGGCAATTGCTTTAAAAAAGTGTTCTTGGAAATTAGCTATCATGTGTGAATATTCATGGCTTTCAAGCCAAATGATAAATCTGATGGCCACATTCATGGCATAGTTTGTTGAAATGATCTCATATTGTGCACAAGGGTGCATCTTGGAATGGCAAACAATGTTGTCTAAGGGAGTTTTCATTTTCTTTGGACGGAAAAATCAATTTTCCATTTTTCGAGTGCCCAAAATGAGTTTTTTTGTGAAGGACCTACCATATATTTGTTGCAAAACGACCAAATCATTTTTATAAAATACTAGGCCATATTTAATGCAGAATTGACCAAATGGTTGGGTGTCAAAATATTTGATCCACCTTTGGTGAAAAAGAAAAATTTCCGCCGATTCAGTAGGAAGCGGGTAAAATTTGAACTGCAGCTGCCTCATAGTTTGCTCTTTCATTTTACAAAAATCATTTCTAGGTCATAAGTATCTATTTAATCCGAGAAACACCAACAGTTTTCCAAGATTCAACCACTAGCTAGGAATGGTCATGCCCGTCGTTTTGACCGCATTTTGAAACGGGTATGAAAAATTCAAAACAAATAAATTTTTTTTGGAAAACTTCACATTGTATCATTGATGTGACCAAGTTACCAGGAAAAATAACAAACTTCTCATATGGCAATTTTTAAAAAAAATGTTTGTAGAAATGAGCTATCATGTGTGAAGACTCATGGCTTTCAAGCCAAATGATAAATCTTATGGCCACATCCATGGCATAATTTGTTCAAATGGTACCATATTGTGCACAAGGGTGAATCTTAGAATGGCGAACAATGTTGCCTAAGGAAGTTTTCATTTTCTTTGGATGGAAATTTCATTTTCCATTTTTTGAGTGCCCAAAATGAGTTTGTTTGTGAAGGACCTACCATATATTTGTTGCAAAATTGGACAAAATCAATTTTCTAAAATATTAGTACATATTTAATGTACAATTGACAAAATGTTTGGGTGTCAAAACTTTTGATCCACCTCTTGTGAAAAAGACAAATTTCTGCCGATTCAGTAGGAAGCGGGTCAAATTTGAACTGCAGATGCCTTATAGTTTGCTCTTTATTTTTTTCCAAAAATCATTTCTAGGTACATAAGTATCTATTTAATCAGAAATACATGGTTTGGTGGCGATACATTGAGGTTTGGACGGTGGCGAGGGCCTTAACTCCAAAGCACATAAACTCGCATGCCCGTCGCATGGTCACTACGAGACAGTGGTGTTGCCACACATTCTAGGCGGCCTAGGCATGTCTAGTGGGTTGAGAACTCCCCCGGTAGGTGTTAGGAAGAAGGCAACAGAAGAATGTCACGAGGAGACTGAACTAATCTCAAACATGAATTATCAGCCAAATGTTTGAATAGTGGTGGGGAAAATGCACATGGCCAATGCCGAGGATGATCATCTACTAAGGACTCTTTCTTGGAAAATTCGCAGCTCAAATGGAGGAGCCTAGGTGTCACTTGCTTTGCAAAGTACCACACTAGAAATATGAATATTGAAGTTGGACTCAAATGAATGAATGGATTGATCTGAAATTTGGAGGAGGATGATAATTTAGGCATATGAAGGCACTTTAAAATTTCATACCATTTGGATAAATAAAAATGGTACTTCCTTCATAGTGCTCTCCACTCTACAGAAAATTGGGAAAAATGTTGAGGGAAATTGGCTGGAATAAATGAGCTAAAATTTGGTGGAGGGAGGTTCTATGGGCAGGGTCATGTCATGGTAAATTTTCAGCAATTATAAATTAACATAAAATATAGTTGCTTCACAAGCTGAAAATATTACCAGAAACAAAGATTGGATGGTGAGCTCACATGGATTGTTAGATGGGGCTCAAATTTTGTGGAGAGCTATGATTTGGGAATATAGAAAAAGTGGCAAAAATTCAGCTCATTAGAATATGCCTAGATAGTACTCCCTTCACAACGGTTCTAGCCAAACAGAAACTTTGAAAATTTGCCGAGGAAGATTTGCTAGGCAAATGGAGCTGAATATTGTCATGAGGCAATGATTTGGATAGTAAGGAATGCCCAATTTTTTGAGAATTTTGGGAATGACAGAGATATAGGATGCTTCACAACCAAGGGAAACAATTGACACATAGGCAAAACTGATGAGGTGGCGCCTAGTCATAGCAATGCACACAATTTACAAGGCTATAACCATCTATATTGGTCGTTATCAGCTAGAAATAAGGCATCAGAGCAGTGTTGTTTGCTTTATGACCATTTCATGGAAGGAAATTACAACCTTTCTGACAAAAAAGGTCGTTATGGTTTAGGGTTTGGAGCCCCCCGAACAGCTTTTGACCAATTGGTCTAAAATGGTTGTAGATTTACGACCAATTCTTCCAGGTTCACTGATAGAAGGTCACAAGTTGACATATTTCTTGAAGTGAAATGTACACATAAGGCCGATACCTAAGTATGAGAACTAACCTAAGGTTCTTATTTCTCCTTCTTATCTTCTTTTAGGAGGAATCAAGCATGTTTGTTTCAGTCTTTCTTCATTGGTACACTGGTGTTGTTTTCTTGGTATGACTAACAAGCAAAATTTCTCACTTTCATAAAAAGTTAATACAACAAGATTGGTCTGGAATCTGATATATATTTGTATCTTGAACATCTTCCAGTGGATGTGTTGGATCGCCATTCCTTAGTGTGTACCTAGATTCTCTTTGTGCACCTCAGGCAGGTGTTAATTTTGCTTAAACTTGTTGGTTCATTATTCTAGTAGCACAATTTCGTTTGGTCTTCAGATTAAGAAATTCTCTGCATTCAAGGGCACCATTAATTATGATGTTGGCACCAACATCCTTGAGCAGGGAAAGAGGGGTGCTGGTGGCAGAGGCCATGCAGAAGTACGTGGCACCCTCCTCGTCATGGCCATGACATCACTAGGTGGGAAATCTAGGAAAGTCATTGTTACTGTTCATAGCTAGGGCTGGTTTATACCACGTGGACGCACACTAACTTGACTGGCGAAGTCGAGTTTAGATACACTAGTCTCTTTATGATGGATGTCTTAGTAACATAATGAAATTTATGATAATTATATTTCAATGTTTAAACCAATCCATGATTTTCACTTGAGAAATAGGTAGGAGATCTCATTTGCACCAAATAAAACTAAGTGAATCCAAATGAGTATGTCAGATACTCGAACATACACAAAAGTACAATCAAGAACATAGATTCTATTACTGAGCCCAACTTGCATGTCACATTTGATATGCCCTAGAATTTTCTAGGGATATGGTTGCCTTACACCATAAATCACTATTTAAATATTTATGATTTAAAATTATCTACCATGAGATTCAGTAATATTAAAAGATATATGGACACACACGTAGATATGCAAAAATTTGCATATATTTATACTATACAACTTATGCAATATTTGAAAATTGTTTTGAATGATTTTTAATAAGAAAATAATATTTGGTACATTATACAATACAAATTTTGTAGAATCAAAATTCTCAATGATGTACATTACAACTATATAACTACAAGTAGTACACATATTATTTGAATTTATTTCTATGTGGTTAAGTAATAAAAATATATTAATTAAAACTATTATATTGTACAGTTAGTTTAAAATAAGTATAAATGTTTGATACAAAAAATAATTTATAGTCGATGCACATGCTGTTGATTTTAAGCATGTGTTGGCTATCCATACAAATGAGTATTTCAAAGTTTTTCTGCCTCTAGAGGGAAATAAGAAAGAGGATGCATATAAGATTTTTCTTGGAACCGATATAGAATATTGCTCTGATTCAAAGAATGTGATTTTAGCATCTGCTGGAGCCATCATGCAAGTAAAATGCGACCATATTATAGCTTATTAATGTTCAGTGTTACGTTTGTTAGAGATAGCTAAAAGCTCTCATCAGAATACCTTAAGGATCTGACACACGCATGCACTTATTTTCTGGTTTTCCCATGTAAACATGTACACTAGAGTCTAGAAGCTATACCGAGGCATCATATAGAACTACAACAAGCTTGTTGTTCATAGGTGGACTTATGCTGAGTTGTCTCATGCAATACAACAAGCTTGTTGTACACAACATTCCTTTACTACCACAAGTTGTTTGATTAGGTTCAGATAAGTATTAGGTGCAGAGTTCAGATTACAATCCATTTTAGAGCCAGACTTTATTTCCTTTGAGTCGACTTGTCACCAAAGTATTACTTCCTAAATATAAGTTCATGTGACTAGGCAAATTGACTTCGGCAACAACTACTTGTAATATGATTAAAACTAACAAGTTTAATGTGTTATGATGATATTTATGTTCAATAATGTGTTGTCAACATGAAAGTTGTCTTAAGTTCAATTCATGTCATAAAAATGATGTCAAAGTACTTTTTAATTATTCAAATGCTTTCAAGGATGTGATATGGTTGTGACTGGACAAATGCAAGCACGTGTTTGCTGTAATTCGCCCCTGGTCATCATGCATCAGAGTAAGAGGTTTGGGTTTTGCTTTATCAACAATATTGCCTTGGGGGTAAGATATTGGATAAAAGAGAAGGTAATATTTTTTTTACTTTGTGAACTTTTTTCCTTTTCTATTTAGTTTTTACTATTGAATGTAATCCTATGCTTTGTTATTATAGCACAGAAAAGGTTATGATTGTTGATTTTGATTATCATCATGGTGATGGTACACAGAGTATATTTTTTGAGGATGATCGTGTCTTAACCTTCTCCAGACACGGGTACATACAATCTACTAGTAAATTGAATGTACTTCACATATCAGTTTATTATGTATATGTGTACTACCATATCAGTAAACTAAGCCGGTAAATTATGATAGAATTATTAAATTCTACTAAAAATTCGTGGTAGCTTACTAAATTTTTTTTTTTGCTTCATAAAGAAAACTATTCTTGACTTCAAATCATTTGGTATTCAAATTAAACTCAAAATATTTGAATGAAGGAAAAATATGAAATCTCGATAGATTTTATAAGAAAAATATGAAGGAAAAAACTATAACTACGAGTAGCAAACTTCCTGCTGGCCACATGAGTAAAGCATGCATAATGATATACAACAACAGATGACTTAAGGACCGACTCATCTAAAATTGAGTAGCAATATGTTGAAGAAGTCAAATCCATTTATCTTAAGGACCAACTTATCTATAATGAAGTAGAATTATGCCTCGGAAGTCAAATTCATTTGGCATTTGATTTTTTTCCCTCGCTAGACTCATCATTGTTTCTTATCGATTATTAATTCTTAAAAAATGTGTTCTAGTTCTTTTTCTTTGCTAGGGATGGTGTTTTTCCAAACAGAACAAAAGATGAAGGCAAGGCCAAGTGTGGAGATTACATTGGTATTGGAAAAGGTCAAGGATTCAGTGTGAACATAAATTTTAAGGAGGCATATGGAGATGGAGAAATGTTGGCAATCTTTAAGCATATTATTGGTCATGTCCTGAAAAGCCTTTCCCCAGATTATATATTAGTTTCAACTAGTTTTGATGCCGGTGCATATAGTTTGATATTCTCATCACATATTTCACATGAAATCAATATTTGATATTTTGACACTACTTTGTAATTTTAATCTAGCCCTCGGTGATGAAGTTGGCGATTGTAAAGTCACACTCGAAGGCTACAGTGCAATGACTTCCATTGTAGGTTGCTTTTTCTATATCTTGAATCCTTTCCTATATTTGAATCCCCACAAGTCAAGATTTTGCTATTTATCAATTAATTTTAATAATTTGAATTCTCAGATATCTTTAAATATGGTATTTGTAAATGCCGAATATTAGAATGTTTTGCTAAAAATATGCCCTAGAGGCAATAATAAATTTGTTATTATTATATTTCCCTATTCATGATAAAGGTATTTATTATTCATGCTAGAATTGTGTGGACCGGAAACTTAAATACATATATCGAAAGAGGTCGAGTTCATACTAGCTTCTCTTATCTCAATCAGTCCATCATATATCGTCATTATTGCCTTTCACTTGCATGACCGAACGATGTGTATAATAATAATAGTGCACGTGCATTGGACTAAGCTGGAATCTGCAAGCATTCAACTCAAGAGAGAAGACAAAGTAATATAGGCTCTAAGTTAAATAAAAGATCATGCATATGAGAGCCACTAAACATTTTTAATATGGTCTTCTACTCTCGACCCCCAAAGGAAAGAAAAGAAAATAAAACTATTTACACGGGAAAGCTCCCAACAAGCAAGAAGAAGAACGAGAAATCCTTTTGGGTTTTCATTTTAATTTCTACTACAAGCATGGAAATTAAACTAACTAATTTTTTTGGTTTTTCTTAAGGTTTATCAAACACAGAAGAAGAAAGCGAGAAAAAAGAAATTAAACTAGCATTGATAATACAATGAAAGAGTATGAGCACCAACAGCTAGAATAGTGTGTGAACATGAATGTAAAGTCGATGAGAAATACGTACACCCCTAAGCTTGGGCTTTTTTCCTAAGTTGGTCTAATGCCAAGGGTAGCCTGGCTAATATCCGTAGTTGTAACTGGGGTCGTACTGAGATGCAGCAGCAAATGCCTCCTGAGCTGCGGCATGTTGGCGAGCCGCCTCCGCTGTACGCTCGTGTTCAGCTGCCTCCTCCCTGGTAACAACATATCTTTGTTTTGCCTAGTAATCAAAAAGGAAAGGATTAGGGAGAGTAACATGGACTGAGCTATGTCTGTCAAAGATTAGTCGATACTGGAGGAATTGTTCATTCCTCAAAAGAAAACGATGTTTGACCATTGTTTCATAATCTAAATAAGCAGGAGGCAACACCATATCCCCTTCTCGTGGGGCTATACCAAGATAATTAGCTACATGGGTCACATAAATCCCTCCAAATAAATCTCCAGACATACCATTATTATGCAACCTACGTGCAACTATTGCCCCCAAGTTGTAATCTTTATTACCCAACACAACACTCTTGAGGGCACAAAGATTAGGGACACACATATGACATGCTTCATCTTTACCGTTAATGCATCTACCAATGAATAGAGCAAAATAATGTATAACAGGAAAATGAATGCTCCCTATGGTAGCCTGTGCTATATCCCTAGATTCTCCCATAGTAATACTAGCAAGAAAGTCTTTATATTCAGATTTGTGGGGGTCATTAACATTGCCCCACTGCGGGAGTTTGCAAGCATTTGTAAAATCTTCTAAGTCCATGGTATAAGATTTATCATAAATATCAAATAGGACACTCTGAGAATTACGTGAACAATTATATTTAAACCTTCTCACAAATGAGTCGGTCAATTGATAGTACTGAGGACACATATCTTGTAAGAATTCCTCAAGATCGGCATTACACACATATGCGTCAAATTCATCCTTAATGCCTGCATTGACCATAAAATCGTCTGATGGCCACTCACAAGCTCGCACTTCTGCGTCCCTCGATGGTTCATCGTCTTGCTCACGCATAGCAAGCCTGGGTCCTTTCTTTATTGAGGTACCACCTTGGTACATTCTCCTAGACATATTTCTTTTTCTGAAAAATTTCTGAAATTTTAGTAACTTCAAAATAAAAGTGAATAAAACTAAACAAGATTGGTAGCAACTACTCCTACAAGTGCCTAGAGCATATATCATGCATTAGAATTACTTGGGACCTCATAAATTTGACATGCAAGCTCAAGAACAGGGTCACCTATGCAGAAAAAATTTGCAATGAATAAAGCACTAGAACAATAACTAATTGGACCAATGGAGGAGTCACATACCAAGCAACAAGCTCCCAAAGCAGTTTTGTGAATGGAGCTTTGAGCAAGGAGATAGAAAATCGCACCAAAATGAGCTAGAACTCGTGCTTGAGCTGGATGGGAATTTTTTGGGAAGAAGATGGAGTGTGTGGGTGCAGGAATAAGTTGAGGGGGGCCACCATGGGCCCACGAGACAGGGGGGGCGCCGAGGTGGTGTGGGCGCCCTCCACCCTCGTGGCTAGGTGCTTGCCCCTCCTGCAGTGTTTTCAGTGCCTAAAATTCTCAAATATTCCATAAAAAATCATACTAAATTTGCAGGGCATTTGGAGCAATTTTATTTTCAGGATATTTTTTATTGCACGGATAATTCAGAAAACAGACAGATAATACTATTTTTGCTTTATTTATTCTAAATAATAGAAAATAGAAAGAGGGTATAGAAGGTTGTGCCTTCTAGGTTCATCCATCTCATGATCATCAAAGTGAATCCACTAACAAGGTTGATCAAGTCTTGTTAAAAATCTCATTCCGAATAACACGGAACCGGAGAAATTTCGAATAACACTAGGTTACCTCAACGGGGATATGAACATCCCCAATAATAAGAATATCATACTTTTTCTTGACAGTAGGAAGAGGAAATTCAAAACCTCCAATAATAATAGTTGGAACTTTTCCAATAGAATTGATGCTATGAACTTGAGATTGTTTCCTCGGAAAGTGTACCGTATGCTCATTACCATTAACATGAAAAGTGACATTGTGTTTGTTGCAATCAATAACAGCCCCTGTAGTATTCAAAAAGGGTCTACCAAGGATAATCGACATACTATCGTCCTCGTGAATATCAAGAATAACAAAGTCCGTTAAGATAGTGACATTTGCAACCACAACAGGCACATCCTCACAAATACCGACAGGTATAGCAGTTGATTTATCAGCCATTTGCAAAGATATTTCAGTAGGTGTCAACTTATTCAATTCAAGTCTACGATATAAAGAGAGAGGCATAACACTAACACCGGCTCCAAGATCACATAAAGCAGTTTTAACATAGTTTCTTTTAATGGAGTATGGTATAGTTGGTACCCCTGGATCTCCAAGTTTCTTTGGTATTCCACCCTTAAAAGTATAATTAGCAAGCATGGTGGAAATTTCAGCTTCCGGTATCTTTCTTTTATTTGTAATGATATCTTTCATATACTTAGCATACGGATTTACTTTAAGCATATCAGTCAAGCGCATACATAAGAAGATATGTCTAATCATTTCAGCAAAGCGCTCAAAATCCTCATCATCCTTTGTCTTGGATGGTTTACGAGGAAAGGGCATGGGTTTCTGAACCCATGGTTCTCTTTCTCTACCGTGCTTCCTAACAACAAAATCTCTCTTATCATAACGTTGATTCTTTGATTGTGGCGTTGGCGATCGTAGCAGAAATTTAAAATTTTCTACGCATCACCAAGATCAATCTATGGAGTAATCTAGCAACGAGGGGAAGGGGAGTGCATCTACATACCCTTGTAGATCGCTAAGCGGAAGCGTTCAAGTGAACGGGGTTGATGGAGTCGTACTCGTCGTGATCCAAATCACCGATGATCCTAGCGCCGAACGGACGGCACCTCCGCCTTCAACACACATACGGTTGGGAGAGACATCTCCTACTTATTGATCTAGCAAGGGAAGGAGAGGTTGATGGAGATCCAGCAGCACGACGGCGTGGTGGTGGAAGTAGCGGGATCCTGGCAGGGCTTCGCCAAGCGCAAGCGGGGAGGAAGAGGTGTCACGGGAGGGAGGGAGGGGCCAGGGACTCAGGTGCGGCTGCCCTCCCTCCCCTCCACTATATATAGGGGCCTAGGGGGGCGCCGGCCCCTTGTAGATCCCATCTAGGGAGGGGGGCGGCTGCCCTAGGGGTGGCTTGGCCTCCAAGCCAAGTGGAGGCGCCCCCACCCCTTAGGGTTTCTAACCCTAGGCGCATGGGAGGCCCAAGGGGGGCGCACGAGCCCACCAGGGGCTGGTTCCCACGCCCCTTCATCCCATGTGGCCCTCCGGGATAGGTGGCCCCATCCGGTGGACCCTCGGGACCCTTCCGGTGGTCCCGGTACAATACCGATGACCCCCAAAACTTTCCCGGTGGCCGAAACTGGACTTCCTATATATAAATCTTACCTCCGGACTATTTCGGAACTCCTCGTGACATCCGGGATCTCATCCGGGACTCCGAACAACCTTCAGGTTACCGCATACTAATATCTCTACAACCCTAGCATCACCGAACCTAAAGTGTGTAGACCCTACGGGTTCGGGAACCTTGCAGACATGACCGAGACAACTCTCCGGCCAATAACCAACAGCAGGATCTGGATACCCATGTTGGCTCCCACATGTTCCACGATGATCTCATCGGATGAACCACAATGTCAAGGATTCAATCAATCCCATATTCAATTCCCTTTGTCTACCGGTATAGTACTTGCCCGAGATTCGATCGTCGGTATCCCGATACCTTGTTCAATCTCGTTACCGGCAAGTCTCTCTACTCATTCCGTAACACATCATCCCATGATCAACTCCTTGGTCACATTGTACACATTATGATGATGTCATACCGAGTGGGCCCACAGATACCTCTCCGTCACACGGAGTGACAAATCCCAGTCTTGATTCGTGCCAACCCAACAGACACTTTCGGAGATACCCGTAGTGCACCTTTATAGCCACCCAGTTATGTTGTGATGTTTGGTACACCCAAAGCATTCCTATGGTATCCGGGAGTTGCACAATCTCATGGTCTAAGGAAATGATACTTGACATTAGAAAAGCTTTAGCATACGAACTACACGATCTTTGTGCTAGGCTTAGGATTGGGTCTTGTCCATCACATCATTCTCCTAATGATGTGATCCCGTTATCAACGACATCCAATATCCATAGTCAGGAAACCGTAACCATCTATTGATCAACGAGCTAGCCAACTAGAGGCTTACTAGGGACATGGTGTTGTCTATGTACCCACACATTTATCTGAGTTTCCTATCAATACAATTATAGCATGGATAATAAACGATTATCATGAACAAGGAAATATAATAATAACCATTTTATTATTGCCTCTAGGGCATATTTCGAACAATCTCCCACTTGCACTAGAGTCAATAATCTAGTTCACATCGCCATGTGATTAACACTCACTGGTCACATCGCCATGTGACCAACATCCAAAGAGTTTACAAGTGTCAATAAACTAGTTCACATCATCATGTGGTTAAGACTCAATGAGTTCTGGGGTTTGATCATGTTTTGCTTGTGAGAGAGGTTTTAGTCAACGGGTCTGCAACATTCAGATCCATATGTACTTCGCAAATCTCTAGGTCATATTATAAATGATGCTTCCACGCTCCACTTGGAGCTATTCCAAATGGTTGCTCCACTATACGTTTCCGGTTTGCTACTCAGAGTCATTCGGATAGGTGTTAAAGCTTGCATCGATGTAACCCTTTACACCGAACTCTTTATCACCTCCGTAATCGAGAAACATGTCCTTATTACTCCAAGTACAATTTTGACCGCTGTCCAATGATCCATTCCTGGATCACTCTTGTACCCCCTTGCCAGACTCATGGCAAGGCACACTTCAGGTGCGGTACACAACATAGCATATTGTAGAGCCTACGTCTAAAGCATAGGGGATGACCTTCGTCCTTTCTTTCTATTGTGCCGAGGTCATGTCTTGAGTCTTACTCAATACTCACACCATACAGCCAAGAACTCCTTCTTTGCCGATCCATTTTGAACTCCTTCAAAATCTTCTCATGGTATGTGTTCATTTGAAAGTACTATTAAGCATTTTGATCTATCTCATAGATCTTGATGCTTATTGTTCAAGTAGCCTAATCCTGGTTTTCCATTGAAAAACACCTTTCAAATAACCCTATATGCTTTCTAGAAATTCTACATCATTTCTGATCAACAATATGTTTACAACATATACTTATCAGAAATTCTATAGTGCTCCCACTCACTTCTTTGGAAATACAAGTTTCTCATAAACTTTGTATAAACCCAAAATCTTTGATCGTCTCATCAAAGTGTATATTCCATCTCCGAGATGCTTACTCCAGTCCTTAGAAGGACTACTGGAGCTTTGCATACTTGTTAGCATCTTGCAAGATCGACAAAACCTTCTGGTTGTATCTCATACAAACTTTCCTCAAGAAAATCGTCGAGGAAACAATGTTTTGACATCCTATCTGCAAGATTTCATAAATAATGTAGTAATTGCTAATACAATTCCAACAGACTCTTAGCATCACCACGAGTGAGAAAGTCTCACCGTAGTCAACTCCTTGAACTTGTCGGAAAACATCTTAGCGACAAGTCGAGTTTTCTTAATGGTGATACTTACCATCATTGTTCATCTTCCTTTTAAAATCCATCTGTACCCAATAGCCTTACAACCATCAAGTAGCTCTTCCAAAGTCTATTCTTTGTTTTTACACATGGATCCTCTCAGATTTTATGGCCTCAAGCCATTTGTCGGAATACGGGCCCACCATCGCTTCTCCATAGCTCGTAGGTTCATTGTTGAGTAGCAACATGACTTCCAAGACAGGATTACGTACCACTCTGAAGTAGTACACATCCTTGTCGTCCTACGAGGTTTGGTAGTGACTTGATTTGAAGTTTCATGATCACTATCATCAGCTTCCACTTCAATTGGTGTAGGCGCCATAGGAACGACTTCATGTGCCCTGCTACACACTAGTTGAAGTGACGGTTCAATAACCTCATCAAGTCTCCACCATCCTCCCACTCAATTCTTTCGAGAGAAACTTTTCCTCGAGAAAGGACCTGTTACTAGAAACAATCACTTTTGCTTCCGGATCTGGAATAGGAGGTATAACCAACTTTTTGGGTGTATTATGAAGATGTATTTATCCGCTTTGGGTTCGAGCTTATCAGGATGAAACCCTTTTCACATAAGCGTCGCAGCCCCAAACTTTCAAGAAACGACAGCTTAGGTTTCTCTAAACCATAGTTCATACGGTGTCATCTCAATGGAATTGTATGGTGCCCTATTTAAAGTGAATGTGGTTGGCTCTAATGCCTAACCCATAAACGATAGTGGTAATTTGATAAGAGACATCATGGTATGCACCATATCCAATAGGGTGCAGTTATGACGTTCAGACACACCATCACACTATGGTGTTCCAGGCGGTATTAGTTGTGAAACAATTTCCACAATGTCTTAATTGTGTGCCAAACTTGTAACTTAGATATTCATCTCTATGATCATATCAGAGACATCTTATCCTCTTGTCACGACGACAATTTCACTCTGAAATTACTTGAACCTTTCAATAATTCAGACTTGTGTTTCATCAAGTAAATATACTCAGCATCTACTCAAATCATCTATGAAGCAAGAACATAACGATATCCACTGCGTGCCTCAGCACTCATTGGACTGCACACATCAAAATGTATTACTTGCAACAAGTTGCTTTCTTGTTCCATCTCATTGAAAACGAGGCCTTTCAGTCATCTTGCCCATGTGGTATGATTTGCATGTCTCAAGTGATTCGAAATCAAGTGAGTCCAAATGATCCATCTGCATGGAGTTTCTTCATGCGTATACACCAATAGACATGGTTCGCATGTCTCAAACTTTTCAAAAATGAGTGAGTCTAAAGATCCATCAATGTGGAGCTTCTTCATGCATTTTATACCAGTATGACTTAATTGGCAGTACCACAAGTATGTGGTACTATCATTACTATCTTATATCTTTTGGCACGAACATGTGTATCACTACGATCGAGATTCAATAAACCATTCATTTTAAGTGCAAGACCGTTGAAGGTATTATTTAGATAAACAGAGTAACCATTATTCTCCTTAAATGAATAACTGTATTGCGATAAACATAATCCAATCATGTTTATGCTCAACGCAAACACCAAATAACAATTATTTAGGTTTAACACCAATCTCGATGGTAGAGGGAGCATGCGATGCTTGATCACATCAACCTTGGAAACACTTCACCAACACACATCGTCATCTCACCTCTAGCTAGTCTCTGTTTATTCCGTAGCTCTTTTATTTCGAGTTACTAACATTTAGCAATCGAGCTGGTATCTTAATACCATGGTGCTACTAGGAGTACTAGTAAAGTACACATTTAATACAATGTATATCCAATATACTTCTATCGACCTTGCCAGCCTTCTTTTCTACCAAGTATCTAGGGTGGTTCTGCTTCAGTGACCGTTCCTCTTATTACAAAAGCACTTAGTCTCGGGCTTGGGTTCAACTTTGGGTTTCTTCACTCGAGCAACAACTGATTTGTCGTTTCATGAAGTACCCCTTTCTTGCCCTTGCCCTTCTTGAAACTAGTGGTTTTAACTAACCATCAACAATTGATGCTCCTTCTTGATTTCTACTTTCGCGGTGTCAAACATCACGAATATTTCAAGGATCATCATCTCTATCCCTGATATGTTATAGTTCATTACGGAGCTCTAGTAGATTGGTGGCAATGACTTTGGAGAAACATCACTATCTCATCTGGAAGATTAACTCCCACTCGATTCAAGTGATTGTGGTACTCAAACAATCTGAGCACAAGCTCAACGATTGAGCTTTTCTCCCTTAGTTTGCAGGCTAAGAGACTCGTCAGAGGTCTTATACCTCTTGACGTGGGCACGAGCCTGAAATCCCATTTCAGCCCTCGAAACATCTCATATGTTTCGCGACGTTTCAAAATCGTCTTCGGTGCCTCAACTCTAAACCGTTTAACATTACTGAACTATCACGTAGTTATCAAAACGTGTATGTCAGATGTTCGCAAGATCCACAGACGACGTTCGAGGTTCAGCACACCGAGCGGTGCATTAAGGACATAAGCCTTCTACGAAGCAACGAGGACAATCCTCAGTTTAAGGACCTAGTCCGTATAATTGCTACTATCAACTTTCAACTAAATTTTCTCTAGGAACATATCTAAAACAGTAGAACTAAAGCGCGAGCTCTGACATAATTTGCAAAAGACTATGTTCAGGATAATTAAGTTCATCTTATGAACTCCCACTCAGATAGACATCCCTCTAGTCATCTAAGTGATTACATGATCCGAGTCAACTAGGTCGTGTCCGATCATCACGTGAGACGGACTAGTCATCATCGGTGAACATCTTCATGTTGATCATATCTACCATACGACTCATGCTCGACCTTTCGGTCTCTTGTGTTCCGAGGCCATGTCTGTACATGCTAGGCTCGTCAAGTCAACCTAAGTGTTTTGTGTGTGTAAATCTGGCTTACACCCGTTGTATGTGAACGTTAGAATCTATCACACCCGATCATCACGTGGTGCTTGAAACAATGAACTTTCGCAATGGTGCACAGTTAGGGGGAACACTTTATTGAAATTTTAATGAGGGATCATCTTATTTACTACCGTCGTCCTAAGCAAATAAGATGCATAAACATGATAAACATCACATGCAATCAATAGTGACATGATATGGCCAATATCATTTTGCTCCTTTTGATCTCCATCTTCGGGGCTCCATGATCATTATCGTCACCGGCATGACACCATGATCTCCATCATCATGATCTCCATCATCGTGTCTCCATGAAGTTGTCTCGCCAACTATTACTTCTACTACTATGGCTAACGGTTTAGCAATAAAGTAAAGTAATTACATGGCGTTGTTCATTGACATGCAGGTCATACAATAAATTAAGACAACTCCTATGGCTCATGCCGGTTGTCATACTCATCGACATGCAAGTCGTGATTCCTATTACAAGAACATGATCAATCTCATACATCACAAATCATTCATCACATTCTTTTTGCCATATCACATCACATAGCATACCCTGCAAAAACAAGTTAGACGTCCTCTATTGTTGTTTGCATGTTTTACATGGCTGCTATGGGTTTCTAGCAAGAACGTTTCTTCCCTACGCAAAAACCACAACGTGATATGTCAATTGATATTTACCCTTCATAAGGACCCTTTTCATCGAATCCGATCCGACTAAAGTGGGAGAGACTGGCACCCGCTAGCCACCTTATGCAACAAGTGCATATCAGTCGGTGGAACCTGTCTCATGTAAGCGTAAGTGTAAGGTCGGTCCGGGCCGCTTCATCCCACGATGCCTCCGAATCAAGATAAGACTAGTAACGGCAAGTAAATTGACAATATCGACGCCCACAACTACTTTGTGTTCTACTCGTGCATAGAAACTACGCATAGACCTAGCTCTGATACCACTGTTGGGGATCGTAGCAGAAATTTAAAATTTTCTATGCATCACCAAGATCAATCTATGGAGTAATCTAGCAACAAGGGGAAGGGGAGTGCATCTACATACCCTTGTAGATCGCTAAGCGGAAGTGTTCAAGTGAACGGGGTTGATGGAGTCGTACTCGTCGTGATCCAAATCACCGATGATCCTAGCGCCGAACGGACGGAACCTCCACGTTCAACACACATACGGTTGGGAGAGACATCTCCTCCTTCTTGATCCAGCAAGGGAAGGAGAGGTTCATGGAGATCCAGCAGCACGACGGCGTGGTGGTGGAAGTAGCGGGATCCCGGCAGGGCTTCGCCAAGCGCAAGCGGGGAGGAAGAGGTGTCACGGGAGGGAGGGAAGCACCAGGGACTCAGGTGCGGCTGCCCTCCCTCCCCTCCAATATATATAGGGGCCTAGGGGAGCGCAGGCCCCTTGTAGATCCCATCTAGGGAGGGGGCGGCTGCCCTAGGGGTGGCTTGGTCTCCAAGCCAAGTGGAGGCGCCCCCACCCCTTAGGGTTTCTAACCCTAGGCGCATGGGAGGCCCAAGGGGGGCACACCAGCCCACCAGGGGCTGGTTCCCACGCCCCTTCAGCCCATGGGGCCCTCCGGGATAGGTGGCCCCATCCGGTGGACCCCCGGGACCCTTCTGGTGGTCCCGGTACAATACCGATGACCCCCAAAACTTTCCCGGTGGCCGAAACTGGACTTCCTATATATAAATCTTTACCTCCGGACTATTCCGGAACTCCTCGTGACATCCGGGATCTCATCCGGGACTCCGAACAACCTTTGGGTTACCGCATACTAATATCTCTTCAACCCTAGCGTCACCGAACCTAAAGTGTGTAGACCCTACGGGTCCGGGAACCATGCAAACATGACCGAGACAACTCTCCGGCCAATAACCAACAGCGGGATCTAGATACCCATGTTGGCTCCCACATATTCCACGATGATCTCATTGGATGAACCACGATGTCGAGGATTCAATCAATCCCGTATTCAATTCCCTTTGTCTACCGGTATAGTACTTGCCCGAGATTCGATCGTCGGTATCCCGATACCTTGTTCAATCTCGTTACCGGCAAGTCTCTCTACTTGTTCCGTAACACATTGTCCCGTGATCAAATCCTTGGTCACATTGTGCACATTATGATGATGTCCTACCGAGTGGGCCCAGAGATACCTCTCCGTCACACGGAGTGACAAATCCCAGTCTTGATTCGTGCCAACCCAACAGACACTTTCGGAGATACCCGTAGTGCACCTTTATAGCCACCCAGTTACGTTGTGACGTTTGGTACACCCAAAGCATTCCTACGGTATCCGGGAGTTGCACAATCTCATGGTCTAAGGAAATGATACTTGACATTAGAAAAGCTTTAGCATACGAACTACACGATCTTTGTGATAGGCTTAGGATTGGGTCTTGTCCATCACATCATTCTCCTAATGATGCGATCCCGTTATCAACGACATCCAATGTCCATGGTCAGGAAACCGTAACCATCTATTGATCAACGAGCTAGTCAACTAGAGGCTTACTAGGGACATGGTGTTGTCTATGTACCCACACATGTATCTGAGTTTCCTATCAATACAATTATAGCATGGATAATAAAAGATTATCATGAACAAGGAAATATAATAATAACCATTTTATTATTGCCTTTTGGGCATATTTCCAACATGTGGGTTATCAAGATCAACAACAGGTTCAATCTCTACATCATTATTTTTGCTAGGTTGAGCATCAACATGAACATTACCATTAACATTATCACTAGGTTCATGTTGATCACCTGATTGTGTTTCAGCATCCGAAATAGAAATATCATAGGGATTCTCAGGTGTGTCTACAACAGGTTCACTAGAATCATGCAAAGTCCTATCATTTTTCTTTTTCTTCTTTTTAGAAGAACTAGGTGCCTCTAAATTATTTCTCTGAGAATCCTGCTCGATTCTCTTAGGGTGGCCTTCAGGATACAAAGGTTCCTGAGTCATTCTACCAGCTCTAGTAGCCACTCTAACAGCAAAGTCATGTTTATTATTTAATTCATCGAGCAAATCACTTTGAGCTTTAAGTACTTGCTCAGCTTGAGTGGTAACCATAGAAGCATATTTGCTAATGAGTTTAAGTTCACCTTTAACTCTAGCCATATAATCACTCAAGCGTCCTATCTCGAAGGCATTATTCTTTAATTCTCTACCAACATAAGCATTAAAACTTTCTTGCCTAGCCATAAAGTCATCAAATTCATCTAAGCATGGGCTATGAAATTTAGTTGATGGAATTTCAACTTCATCATATCTATAGAGAGAATTTACCTTTACTACCTGTGTCGGGTTATCAAGACAATGTGGTTCTTCAACAGGTGGTATATTAAGACCATGTATTTATTCAATAGATGGTAAATTCTTCACATCTTCAGCTTTAATACCTTTTTCTTTCATTGATTTCTTTGCCTCTTGCATATCTTCAGCTTTAAGTAATCGGAGAAGGCTCCCCCAAGCTTGTGGGAGACTCTCTTCTTTGTTTTGCACAAAATTATATATTTCCTGCAAGACAGCTTGTTTCTTATGAGCAGGGAAATATTTAGCAGAGAAGTAATAAATCATACCCTGGGGACTACGCACACAACCAGGATCAAGAGAATTAAACCAAGTCTTAGCATCACCCTTTAATGAGAACAGAAATATCTTAAGGATATAATAATAGCGAGACTTCTCATCATTAGTAAACAGGGTGGCTATATCATTCAACTTGGTAAGATGTGCCACAACAGTTTCAGATTCAAGGCCATAAAAAGGATCAGATTCAACCAAAGTAATTATTTCAGGATCAACAGAGAATTCATAATCCTTATCAGTAATGTAGATAGGTGAAGTAGCAAAAGCGTGGTCAAGTTTCATTCTAGCATTAAGGGATTGCTGCTTCCATTTAGCTAATAACTTTTTAAGATCATATCTATCTTTGCAAGCAAAGATAGCTCTAGCAGCTTCCTCATTCATAACATAACCCTCAGGGACAACAGGTAATTCATAATCAGGGGGAGAACTTTCATCATCACTATCATCAATAATAGCATCTTCGGTAATTTCATTCTCTCTAACCCTAGCAAGTTGTTCATCAAGAAATTCACCTAATGGCACAGTAGTATCATACACAGAAGTAGTTTCATCATAAGTATCATGCATAGCAGAAGTGGCATCATCAATAACATGCAACATATCAGAATTCAAAGTAGTAGCATGTTTAGGTGTTGCAAGCTTACTAATAACGGAGGGAGAATCTAGTGTAGAGCTAGATGGCAGTTCCTTACCTCCCCTCATAGTTGACGACAAAATCTTGGTTCTTTCGTCTTTCAAGTTCCTCATAGTGATCAACAGATATAAATACCAAGTGACTCAAAGAATAGAGCTATGCTCCCCAGCAACGCCGCTAGAAATTAGTCTTGATAACCCACAAGTGTAGGGGATCGCAACATCTTTTGAGGGTAGAGTATTCAACCCAAATTTATTGATTCGGCACAAGGGGAGCCAAAGAATATTCTTAAGTATTAGCAGTTGAGTTGTCAATTCAACCACACCTGGATAACTTAGTATCTGCAGCAAAGTATTTAGTAGCAAAGTAGTATGATAGTAATGGTAACAGTGGCAAAAGTAAAAAGAGTAGCAACGGAAAAGTAAATAAGCGAAACACAATATGTGAAAAGCTCGTAGGCATTGGATCAGTGATGGATAATTATGTCAGATGCGATTCCTCATGTAATAGCTATAACATAGGGTGACACAGAACTAGCTCCAGTTCATCACTGTAATGTAGGCATGTATTCCGAATATAGTCATACGTGCTTATGGAAAAGAACTTGCATGACATCTTTTGTCCTACCCTCCCGTGGCAGTGGGGTCCTAGTGGAAACTAAGGGATATTAAGGCCTCCTTTTAATAGAGAACCGGAACAAAGCATTAGCACATAGTGAATACATGAACTCCTCAAACTATGGTCATCACCGACAAGTATCCCGATTATTGTCACTTCGGGGTTGTCGGATCATAACACATAATAGGTGACTATAGACTTGCAAGACAGGATCAAGAACTCACATATATTCATGAAAACATAATAGGTTCAGATCTGAAATCATGGCACTCGGGCCCTAGTGACAAGCATTAAGCATAGCAAAGTCATAGCAACATCAATCTCAGAACATAGTGGATACTAGGGATCAAACCCTAACAAAACTAACTTGATTACATGGTAAATCTCATCCAACCCATCACCGTCCAGCAAGCCTATGATGGAATTACTCACGCACGGCGGTGAGCATCATGAAATTGGTGATGGAGGATGGTTGATGATGACGACGACGACGAATCCCCCTCTCCGGAGCCCCGAATGGACTCTAGACCAGCCCTCCCGAGAGAGATTAGGGCTTCCCAGCGGCTCCGTATCATAAAACGCGATGAAACATTCTCTCTAATTTTTTTCTCCGTGAAACGGAATATATGGAGTTGGAGTTCAGGTTGGTGGAGCATCAGGGGGCCCACGAGACAGGGGGCGCGCCCCCACCCTCGTGGACAGGGTGTGGGTCCCCTCGCCTTGATTCTTTCACCAGTATTTCTATATTTTCCAAAACTTATCTCCGTGGATTTTCAGGTCATTCCGAGAACTTTTGTTTTCTGCACAATAAACAACATCATGGCAGTTCTGCTGAAAACAGCGTCAGTCCGGGTTAGTTCCATTCAAATCATGCAAGCTAGAGTCCAAAACAAGGGAAAAAGTGTTTGGAAAAGTAGATACGTTGGAGATGTATCAGTATGGAGATACCGACGATCGAATCTAGGGCAAGTAACATACCGACAAACAAAAGGAACTACATATGTTGTCTTGACCGATAAAGATCTTCATAGAATATGTAGGAACCAATATGGGCATCTAGGTCCCGCTCTTAGTTATTGACCAGAGAAACATCTCGGTCATGTCTACATCATTCTCGAACCCGTAGGGTCTGTACGCTTAACGTCATTGATGATTTAGTTTTATATCAGTTATGTATGTTGGTGACCAAATGTTTTTTGGAGTCCCGGATGAGATCACAGACATGAAGAGGAGCTCTAGAATCATCCGGAGATAAAAATTAATATATGGGATAATAGTGTTTAGTCTCCGGAAGGGTTCCGAAATTCAACGGAAAGGGTTTCACATGTTTCCCAAAATGTTCGGGTACGAGAACACTTTATTTGGGCCAAGGGATAAAGCCCACGAGGCTTTTGGAAGGTGAAAAAGGAAGTTTTGCGGATGCCACGGGCCAGATGCCATGGACCCTAGCGTCTGGGGCCAGATGCCAAGGACCCTGGTGATACGTCTCCAATGTATCTACTTTTCCTAACGCTTTTCCTCTTGTTTTGGACTCGAATTTGCATGATTTGAATGAAACTAACCCTGGACTGAAGCTGTTTTCAGCAGAACTACCATGGTGTTGTTTTTGTGGAGAAATAAAAGTTCTCGGAATGGAACGAAACCTTGCGAGGATTTTTTATATAATAAAAGAGAATTTCTGGAGCCAAGATCCACCGGAGAGGGGCACCTGGGTGGGCACAACCCACCAGGGGGCGCCCCCTCTCCTGGCGCGCACGGGTGGGTTGTACCCACCTGATGACCCCGCAGACCATGATTCCAACGCTATAAAATCCTATTTTGGAGAAAAAAATCAGGGAGAAAGAATTATCGCGATCCACAAGACGGAGCCGCTGTCACCTCCTGTTCTTCATTGGGAGGCTAGATCTGGAGTCCGTTTGGGGCTCCGGAGAGGGGGATCTTCGTTCTTCGTCATCACCGACCCTTCTCCATCGCCAATTCCATGATGCTCCCCACCGGGAGTGAGTAATTCCTTCGTAGGCTCATTGGCCAGTGAGGAGTTGGATGAGATTCATCATGTAATCGAGTTAATTTTGTTAGGGCTTGATCCCTAGTATCTACTATGTTCTTAGATTGATGTTTCTATGACTTTGCTATGCTTAATGCTTGTCACTTTGGGCCCGGGTGCCATGAATTCAGATCTGAACCATTTATGAATTCATCATTATATCCATGTTTTAGATCCGATCTTGTAAGTTATAGTCACCTACTACGTGTTATGATCTGGCAACCCTGGAGTGACGACAACCGGGCCCACTCCCGGTGATGACCGTAGTTTGAGGAGTTCATGTATTCACTATGTGTTAATGCTTTGTTCCGGTTCTCTATTAAAAGGAGGCCTTAATATCCCTTAGTTTCCAATATGGACCCTGCTGCCATGGGAGGGTAGGGCAAAAGATGTCATGCAAGTTCTTTCCATAAGCATGTATGACTATTTACGGAAAACATGCCTACATTATATTGATGAACTGGAGCTAGTGCCGTATCGCCCTAGGTTATAACTGTCACATGATGAACGTCATCCAACAAGCCACCGATCCAATGCCTACGAATTTATCTTATATTGTTTCCGCTAAGTTACTATTGCTATCATTACTGTTACACTTGCTACAAAACTACTGCTATCATTGTTACTGTTACTGTTGATGCTGTTACTATTATCAAAACTATCATATTACTGTGCTACTGATTACTTGCTGCAGATAATTAATCTCCAGGTGTGGTTGAATTTACAACTCAGCTGCTAATACCTTCAAATATTCTTTGGCTCCCCTTGTGTCGAATCTATAAATTTGGGTTGAATACTCTACCCTCGAAAACTGTTCTGATACCCTATACTTGTGGGTTATCACCTGGCATCTAGTTCTGGATCGGATTCCGAGTAGGATTCTTGCCTTGCTGGCAAAACCCACTTTGAGGAGGATTTTTCTCCAAGTTTCGTCCCCAGGGCTCAACATATAAATAGAGGGGCAGTGCTAGCACCTGGAACATATCAAGATACACCAAGCCGTGTGCCGGAAACCCCGATCCTCTAGTTTATCCTCCGTCATAGTTTCTATTGTTCTTGGTGCAGCCCTGCGGAGATTGTTCTTCACCACCACCGTCACCATGTTGTCGTGCTGCCAGAACTAATCTACTACTTCGTCCCTCTTGCTGGATCAAGAAGGCGAGGACATCATCGAGTTGAATGTGTGCTGAACACGGAGGTGCCATACGTTCGGTACTTGATCGGGATGGATCATGAAGGTGTACGACTACATCAACCGCATTGATAAACGCTTCCAGTTAGCGATCTTCAAGGGTATGAAGATGCTCTTCCCCTCTCATAGGAATGCATCTCCATGGATAGATCTTGCGTGTGCATAGAAATTTTTTGTTTTCCTTGCAGCGTTTCCCAACAATGGCATCATTAGCCAGGTCTATGCGTAGATGATATGCACGAGTAGAACTCAAAGGAGTTGTGGGTGGTGATGTTTATACTTCTTACCACCAACGTCTTATTTTGATTCTGCGGTATTGTGGGATAAAGCGGCTCGGACCAACCTTACATGTCCACGTATATGAGACCGGTTCCACCGACAGACATGCAACTTGTTTCGCATAAAGGTGGATGGCGGGTGTCTATTTCTCCTACTTTACTTGAATCACATTTGACTACGGACGGTCCTTGAAGAAGGTTAAAACAGCAAAGTTGATAAATCACCGTTGTTGTTTTGCGCAGGTAAGAACAGTTCTTGCTAGAAGCCCGTAGCAGCCATGTAAAACTTGCAACAACAAAGTATTGGATGTCTAACTTGTTTTTGCAGGGCATGTTGTGATGTGATATGGTCAAGATGTGATGCGATATATGTTGCTGTATGAGATGATCATGTTTTGTAATATCAACAACCGACAGGAGCCTTAGGGTCGTCTCTTAATTATTGTATGAAGTGCAAGCGCCATGTAATTGCTTTAGTTTATCGCTATGCATTAGAAATAGTTGTAGAAGTAATAGTTGGCAAGACGACCCCGATGCAACGATGGAGATCAAGGTGTCAAGTCGGTGACGATGGAGATCATGACATTGCTTTGGAGATGGAGATCAAAAGCAGAAGATGATGATGGCCATATCATGTCACATATTTTTGATTGCATGTGATGTTTATCCTTTATGCATCTTATTTTGCTTAGAACAATGGTAGCATTATAAGATGATCCCTTCACTTAATTTCAAGATAAAAGTATTCTCCCCAAGTATGCACAGTTGCTGAAGTTTGTCGTTTGGGAGTGCCTCGTGATGATCGGGTGTGATAGATTGTACGTTCACATACAACGGGTGTAAGCCAGTTTTGCACAAGCAGAATACTTGGGTTAAACTTGATGAGCCTAACATGTACAGACATAGTCTCGGAACACTAGAGACCGAAAGGTCAAACATGAGTCATATAGTAGATATGATGAACATGGAGATGTTCACCATTGATGACTAACCCATCTTTGTAGCGACCCGACCTCAGACGGTCAAGTCTCTGTGCTTAAGTGTCATCCCTGGATCGGTATTGCTGACACACACAGTACTCGAGGACTTATAACAGAGTTTAGTCACACACTTATTACATCAAGTGTCTCAAAAGAATACTTATTACAATAATATGGCTGAAGACCATCTAAATAAGATAACTACGGAAGCATCGAAGATAAATGAGTCCATCCACCACCACGACAATACTAAGTGCACGACATTGACCTAGCGCACCTTACCCTTCATCTAAAAACTATGCAACATGATACATTGCAGCCGCATAGGTCAGCACATGGAATATGCTAGAAAGATAACACTATAGAGCAATGAACAAATAACAACTAACACTACATGCATATATGACTGGCGGAGGCTCTATGGTTATCATTTGCATAAAGGTAGTTTTTCCCTACAACAAAGGAATATATTTTATTTAAATACAAGTTTGTTGAAAATATTGAGATGGTAACCCCAACCCAAAGTAATATCAATAACCCAAAAAATTAATTAAGTATAGTGATGAGATCAAATCAATAATTCAAGTACCAGATACTCAAGATGTCCATAACCTCGGACATGGCTAACCATGATTAGTTTGTACACTCTGCAGAGGTTTGCGCACTTTTCCCCACAAGACTCGATCTGCTCCATTGTATTTCTCGCACTGCATGGTGTTTGAGAAATGGATGACCGAGACACCGTCTTTCCGAAGAGGTCCCCTTAACCGGTAGATAGGTCGGTACACCTACAATCCCCTACATCTGCTAGCCCATCATGGAAAGGATTCCCACAACATACTCAACTATGCTAGAGCCCATAATGGCTTGTGGCTGCACACGGAAGTTTCTAGCATGAATAATCTTATGATCCCTTTGAGTCTGGGTGGCAAACCATAGGATGATCACACGGGTTCCCCGGGATCTCCTTGGACAACACTGGTATAACCCCAGATGCCCACAACCAATCCACCCAGATGTGTATTTAAGTAGCCACCTTAAGTTAACCCTTAGTTAATAATAACTCTCACATCTTTCATGAACCTCTCATACCAAACCACATCTACAAGCACAACATAACAGTATAAGCATAACGTAGTAACACCAGGGTTTGTATATAAGACAATGGGTTCCTACCTCATCATCTACTTCCCAATACCCACATGTTATCAAATCCTAACCATGTAGTGTTTGAGGATTGAAACTAATGCATAAAAGTTTGGTAATAAAGGGTATGATCAAAGTGTTACTTGCCTTGCCGACGACCTGAAAACCCTAGTGATTCGTAGTAGCAAGCCTCGCACTCCGGAAACTCTATCGTTAACAAACAATAGCATACATAAGCACTCAAGCATAAGATGCAAGGGTAAAACCAAGCGAAAAGATCTAAACAGAAAGTTCGAACAAAGAGCTTCGATTTGCAAAAAGAATCAATCGAAACAGAGCTACGAAACTCAAACTACGATCAAAAGAAGTTCAAATTCAAATCCGCTTGAAAGCAAATTTTAAATTTTCAAAATCATGTTCTGAACAGAGGGGAACAAGGCGAAGATTTTGGCGTTGGTTTCACTGGATTTGGATAAACGAGCAAAAAGTAAGGAAGGTTTGAAGATCAGGGACTAAACTGCGATAAAAGTAATCACGGATAGGCCCCTGGCCAAAAAAATAAAACTAAAAAGAAAAACCTAACAAACGAACGTTCGCTCACAGAAACTAACGAATGAATTTGCTCGCTAATAAAACAAATCGGGTGAACGTTCGCTAATTTACGAACCCTAAAAACAGATCTACGAAATAAATCGAACTTAATAAAAAAATGGGCGGGGTTTCCTTCGGTTTTTCCAGTTCGGTGTGGGAAACCGGTGGCAGCGGCGACGTTCTTCGGCGGGCGGCGGGGCAGTGCGGCAGGCGGCGGGGCGGCGCAAGCGGCGGCTGCTGCTGCTGCGAAAGGCGGGCGGCGGCGGGGGGAGGGTGCGGCGGCTTATAAAGGGGTGGGGGCGGGGTGCGGCTTGGGCGAGGGGGCAACGGGGGCGGGGCGGCATCGGACTCCTTGCCGGAGTCCGGCTCGGTCACGGGAGGATGCGCGGCGGGGAAGGTGGCGGCGGCTGGGCCTTCGGCTCGGTCGGTCCGAAAGAAATTTTTTTTTAAAAATAAAAGTTTCACCAAAAAAATAAAATCCAAAATAAAATAAAAATAAATCCTAAAATCCCAAAAATAATTATCACGGTCCTCTCCTAATATTTAGGACAACATGAACATTTTTCTGGGCTAAAATGCAATTTTTATCCTAATTTAGCCGAATAAAATCTCTAATAGAAAATATATTTTTATTCAAAATTAAATTTCCATTATTTCCTCTGTTTTGAAGAAGTCATATTATCTTCTCTCATTATTTATTAATTTTGAAATAATTGGAAAAATAATTTCAAATAAAAATCACCTTGATCCAAGTTTACCCATTTTGAAAATTCAAAAGTGGAATTTTTATGAAAACCTCCAACTCTCTCAAATGGTCCTTGAGTTGCTTAAGGTCTTCTAGGATAAAAATGTCCAAATAAAACCAATTCAAAATGCAAGAATCATGGATGCATATGATGACCTAATGATTAACATCCAAATTAAAAATTGGGATGTTACAATCTCACGTGATGATCGGACATGGGTTAGTTGATTTGGATCATGTATCACTTAGATAACTTGAGGGATGTTAATTTAAGTGGGAGTTCATTAGTAATTTGATTAATTGAACTTAATTTATCATGAACTTAGTCCTGATAGTTTTTGCAGATCTATGTTGTAGATAAATGGCCCGTGCTACTGTTCCATTGAATTTTAATGCATTCCTGGAGAAAGCTAAGTTGAAAGATGATGGTGGCAACTACACGGACTGGGTCCGTAACTTGAGGATTATCCTCATTGCTACACAGAAGAATTATGTCCTTGATGCACCGCTAGGTGACCCACCCTCTCTCGCTAATCTGGATGTTGTGAATGCCTGGCAAATGCGAACTGATGACTACTCGATAGTTCAGTGTGCCATGCTTTACGACTTAGAACTGGGGCTCCAAAAGCATTTTGAGCACCATAGAGCATATGAGATGTTCCAAGAGCTGAAATTAATATTTCAAGCTACTGCCCGGGTTGAGAGATATGAAGTCTCCAACAAGTTCTTTAGCTGTAAGATGGAGGAGAACAGTTCTGTTAGTGAACACATACTCAAAATGTCTGGGTATCATAACCACTTGAATCAGCTGGGAATTGAGCTCCCAGATGAGTGTGTTATTGATAGAGTTCTTCAATCACTACCACCAAGCTATAAATGCTTAGCCCCCCTTTGTTTGGGCTACAGATTCTTGAAAATCAGCTTCGGCTTGGATTCTGAAAATCAGCTGCAGCTGCAGATTCTGGAAATCTGAAGTACTCTGTTTGTTTGCCCTAGAAATCTGAAGTAGCTGCAGCCCCGAATGTACTGTTTGTTTACCCAACGCCAAGAACAGAGCACAGATTGGGGGCGAAGCTCGAGCAATGGAGGTGGACGTGGGGTTTGGTGGCCGGAATGCGGCGGGCAGACGTGTAGGCGCCGGATCCGCCCGTCCTGGAGCTGACGGGGCTGGCATACGTGGAGATCGGGGGCGGCGCGTTGCTGGCGATGCTCGTGGGCAGCAGCAGAGATGCGACTCGTTTGCCGGAATACGGGGAGGGACGACCGTGGTGGCGTCAGATCTGCCCGTCCTGGAGCCGACGGGGCTGGTGAAGGTGGCGGCAAAGGTAGAGTATGGTGGCCGGAAGATGGGTGCGGGCCACACGCGGTGCCTGCGGGCGAGGCCAATGCAGAGGATGGGGGCAGGGCCGCGTGCACGGAGCCTGTGGGTGAGGTACTCCCAGGCGCCGCCGCCACGCTGCGCCTGATCCTCCAGCCGCAGCAGGCGCGCTTCCTCCGTCACGGTTGCCGCCGTTGCAGTCGCCATGGTAGGGAGACGAGATGATGGGGTTCTCGTTGACCTGGACCGCGGGACAAAATGAATTGTTTTGTTTTGCGGGAAGCTTCGGAATCGGCCGAATCATCAAAATCACTGCTTCCGGACTCCCTTCGTTTGTAGTTCATTTTTGGAATCGGATTCTAGGAAGCTATACGGGAATCTGACGTGTTTGTTTGAGCTTCTGATTTTAGGACCCCAGAATCTGAGAATCAGAAGCTGTAGCCCAAACAAAGGCCACCCCGAGCTCTTCGCAATGCTAAAATCGGTGGAGGTAGAAATCAAGAAAGAGCATCAAGTGTTGATGGTTAATAAGACCACCAATTTAAAGAAAAAGGGCAAGGGAAAGAGAGGGAACTTCAAGAAGAACGAGAAGCAAGTTGCATATCCCATGAAGAAACCCAAAGTTGGACCCAAGCCTGAGTGCTTCTACTGCAAGGGTAATGGTCACTGGAAGCGGAACCGCCCCAAATATTTGGCGGATAAGAAGGATGGCAAAGTGAACAAAGGTATATTTTATATACATGTTATTGATGTGTTCCTTGCCAATGCTCGTAGTAGCTCCTGGGTATTTGATACTGGTTCAGTTGCTCATATTTGTAACTCGAAATAGGAGCTGCGGAATGAACGAAGATTGGCTAAGGATGAGGTGACGGTGCGCGTCGGAAATGGTTCCAAGGTTGATGTGATCGCCGTCGGCACGCTACCTCTACATCTACCTTCGGGATTAGTTTTAGACCTCAATAATTGTTATTTTGTGCCAGCGTTGAGCATGAACATTATATTAGGATCTTGTTTATTGTGAGACGGTTATTCGTTTAAGTCAGAGAATAATGGTTGTTCTATTTATATGTGTAACATCTTTTATGGTCATGCACCCTTTGTGAATGGTCTATTCTTGTTGAATCTCGATTGTAGTGATACACATATTCATAATATTGAAGCCAAAAAATGCAAAGTTGATAATGATAGTGCAACATACTTGTGGCACTGTCATTTAGGTCATATTGGTGTAAAGCGCATGAAGAAACTCCATGCGGATGGACTTTTGGAGTCACTTGATTATGAATCATTTGATACTTGCGAACCATGCCTCATGGGAAAGATGACTAAAATTCCGTTCTCTGGAATAATGGAGTGAGCTAATAAATTATTGGAAATAATACATACCGATGTATGCGGTCCGATGAGTATTGAAGAACGCATCGGGTATCGTTATTTTCTACCTTCACAGATGATTTTAGTAGGTATGGGTGTATCTACTGGATGAAACATAAGTATGAAACATTTGAAAAGTTCAAAGAATTTCAGAATGAAGTGGAGAATCATCGTAACAAGAAAATAAAGTTTCTACGATCTGATCGCGGAGGCGATCATTTGAGTTACGAGTTTGGCCTTCATTTAAAACAATGTGGAATAGTTTCACAACTCATGCCACCTGGAACAGCACAGTGCAATGGTGTGTCCGAACATCGTAACCATACTTTATTAGATATGGTGCGTTCTATGATGTCTCTTACCGATTTACCACTATCGTTTTGGGGTTATGCACTAGAGACATCCGCATTCACGTTAAATAGGGCACCATCTAAATCCTTTGAGAAGACACCGTATGAACTATGGTTTGGCAAGACCCCTAAGCTGTCGTTACTAAAAGTTTGGGGATGTGACGCTTATGTCAAAAGGCTTCAGCCTGATAAGCTCGAACCCAAAGCGGAGAAGTGCATCTTCATAGGATACCTGAAAGAAACTATTGGGTATACCTTCTACCCCAGATCCGAAGGCAAAATCTTTGTTCCTAAGAACGGGTCCTTTCTAGAGAAGGAGTTTCTCTTGAAAGAAGTGAGTGGGAGGAAAGTAGAACTTGATGAGGTAGTTGTACCTGCTCTCGAATTGGAAAGTAGTACATCAAAGAAAGTTGTTCCTATGATGCCTACACCAACCAGAGAGGAAGCAAATGATGATGATCGTGAAACTTCAGATCAAGTTACTGCTGGACCTCGTAGGTCGACCAGAGCATGTTCCACACCACAGTGATACGGTAATCCTATCCTGAAAGTCATGTTGTTGGATAACGGCGAACCTACGAACTATGAAGAAGCTATGACAAGCCCAGATGCCTAAAAATGGCTTGAGGCCATGAAATCTGTGATAGGATCCATGTATGAGAACAAAGTATGGACTTTCGTGGATTTGCCTGATGATCGGTAAGCCATTGAGAATAAATGGATCTTTAAGAAGAAGACAAACGCTGATGGTAATATCACTGTCTATAAAGCTTGACTTGTTGCAAAAGGTTTTCGACAACTTCAAGGGGTTGACTACGATGAGACTTTCTCACCCGTAGTGATGCTTAAGTCATTCCGAATCTTGCTAGGAATTGCTGCATTTTATGATTATGAAATCTGGCAAATGGACGTCAAAACTGCATTCCTTAACAGGTTTCTTAAGGAAGAGTTGTATATGATGCAACCGGAAGGTTTTGTTGATCCTAAAGGTGCTAATAAAGTATGCAAGCTATAGAGATCCATCTATGGACTGGTGCAAGCATCTCGGAGTTGGAATAAACGCTTTGATGAGGTGATCAAAGCATTTGGTTTTATACAGACTTATGGTGAAGCATGTATTTACAAGAATGTGAGTGGGAGCTTGACACGTATCCAACATATCTATAATTTTTGATTGTTTCATGCTATTATATTATCAATCTAGGATGTTTTGCCATCATTTTATAGCAACTTTATATCAGTTTTTGGGACTAACCTATTGACATAGTGCCCAGTGCCAGTTGTTGTTTTTTGCTTCACAGAAAATCAATACCAAACAGAGTCGAAACACAACGAAACTTTTTGGAGATTTTTTGGACTAGCAGACACACGATGGGCCAAGGAAGTACCAGAGGGGGGCTCCGAGGGGAGCACAACCCACTTGGGCGCACCTGGGGGCCCAGGCGCGCTCTGGTGGGTTGTGCCCACCTCGGACGCCTCCTGCACCACCTATTTGCTCTATAAATACCCCAATATTTCAAAAACCCTTGGGGAGTCGACAAAACACAATTCCAGCCGCCGCAAGTTCCAAAAACCACAAATCCAATCTAGACACCATCACGTGATTGTTCATCATCCTCATTGGTGCCTCTCCAATGATGCGTGAGTAGTTCATTGTAGACCTACGGGTCCGTAGTTAGTAGCTAGATGGCTTCCTCTCTCTCCCTCTCTCTCTTTTGATTCTCAATACGATGGTCTCTTGGAGGTCTATTTGATGTAACTCTTTTTGTGATGTGTTTGCTGGGATCCGATGAACTTTGAGTTTATGATCAATTCTATTTTATCCATGATTGCTTATAGCCTCGTATTTCTTCTTCGAATCTTTGGTTTAGTTAGGCCGACTAGATCGATTTTTCTTGCCATGGGAAGATGTGCTTTGTGATGGGTTCGATCTCACGGTGCTCAATCCCAGTGACAAAAAGGGAAATGACACATATGTATCGTTGATATTAAGGATAACAACATGGGGCCTATTCCTACATGAATAGATCTTGTCTACATCATGTCATCATTCTTATTGCATCACTCTTTGAGGAAATACCGACGTATTACAAGCCGCATTAGAGCTCTATAGCATTTCTAATATTATATGTGGATGACATATTGTTGATTGGAAATGATATATAATTTCTGGATAGCATAAAGGATACTTGAATAAGAATTTTTCAATGAAAGACCTCGGTGAAGCTGCATACATATTGGGCATCAAGATCTATAGTGATAGATCAAGACGCTTAATAGGACTTTCACAAAGCACATACCTTGATAAGATTTTGAAGAAGTTCAAAATGGATCGGTCCAGGAAGGGGTTCTTGCCTGTTCTGCAAGGTTTGAAATTGAGTAAGACCCAAAGCCCGACCACGGTAGAAGATAGAGAGAGACTGAAAGTTATTCCCTATGCCTCAGCCATAGGTTCTATAATGTATGCCATGTTGTGTACCAGACCCGATGTGTTCCTTGCCATAAGTATGGCAGGGAGGTACCAATGTAATCCAGGAATGGATCACTGGACAACGGTCAAGAATATTCTAAAGTACCTGAAAAGGACCAATGATATGTTTCTCATTTATGGAGGTGATGAAGAGCTCGTCATAAAGGGTTACGTCAATGCTAGATTCGACATAGATCTGGATGACTCTAAGTCACAAACGGGATATGTGTTTATATTAAATGGTGGAGCTGTCAGTTGGTGCAGTTCTAAGTAGAGCGTCGTGGTGGCATCTACATGTGAAGCAGAGTATATAGCTACATCGGAAGCAGCGCATGAAGGAGTCTGGATGAAGGAGTTCATATCCGATCTAGGGGTAATACCCAGTGCATCGGGTCCAGTGACAATCTTTTGTGACAACGTTGGAGCAATTGTCTTAGCGAAGGAACCCAGGTTTCACAAGAGAACAAAACACATCAAGTGATGCTTCAACTCTATTCGCGAATATGTCGAGGATGGAGACATATAAATTTGTGAAGTGCATACAGATCTGAATGTTGCAGACCTGTTGACTAAGCCTCTTCCACGAGCAAAACATGATCAGCACCAAGACTCCATGGGTGTTAGATTCATTACAATGTAATCTAGATTATTGACTAGTGCAAGTGGGAGACTGATGGAAATATGCCCTAGAGGCAATAATAAAGTTGTTATTATTATATTTCCTTATTCATGATAAAGGTTTATTATTCATGCTAGAATTGTATTGATCGGAGACTTAAATACATGTGTGGATACATAAACAAATACCAAGTCCTAGTGAGCCTCCACTAGACTAGCTCATTAATGAAAAGATGGTTAAGGTTTCCTAACCATAAACATGAGTTGTCATTTGATAACGGGGTCACATTATTAGGAGAATGATGTGTTGGACAAGACCCAACCATTAGCATAGCATATGACCGTTCAGTTTTTTGCT
This sequence comes from Triticum timopheevii, assembly GCA_963921465.1. Classification (NCBI taxonomy): domain Eukaryota; kingdom Viridiplantae; phylum Streptophyta; class Magnoliopsida; order Poales; family Poaceae; genus Triticum; species Triticum timopheevii. Next base: position 526,605,269 of record OY997272.1, on the reverse strand, counting down.
ACTGCTTTCTTAATGTCAAATACATGTTTCTTCGACCATGAGATCATGCAACTCCCGGACTCCGGAGGAATGCCTTGTGTGCCATCAAATGTCACAACGTAACTAGGTGATCATAAAGGTGCTCTACAGGTATCTCCGAAGGTGTCTGCTGAGTTGGCATGGATCGAGGCTGGGATTTGTCAGTCCATATGATGGAGGGGGTATATATCTCTGGGTCCTCTCAGTAATACAACATCACAAGAAGCTTGCAAGCAAAGTGACTAAGGAGTTAGTTATGGGATGATGTATAACGGAATGAGTACAGAGACTTGCCGGTAACGAGATTGGACTAGGTATGGAGATAGCGACGATCGAATCTCGGGCAAGTAATATACCAACAAACAAATGGAACTACATATGTTGTCATAAAGGTTCGACCAATAAAGATCTTCGTAGAATATTGATACGTCTCCGTCGTACCTATAATTTTTGATTGTTCCATGCCAATATTATTCACTTTCATATACTTTTTGGCAACTTTTTATATTATTTTTGGGACTAACATATTGATCCAGTGCCCAGTGCCAGTTCCTGTCTGTTGCATGTTTTTTGTTTCACAGAAACCCAATATCAAACGGAGTCCAAACGGGATAAAAACGGACGGAGATTTTTTTGGAATATTTATGATTTTCTGGAAGTAAAATCAACGCGAAACGGTGTCCAGGGTGGTCATGAGGTAGGGAGGCGCGCCCTATCCCCCCAGGCGCACCCCTGACCCTCGCGTTCCACCCGTAAGGCGGTTGACGCTCTCCTTCTGGCGCAATAAAGCTAATTTTACAAGGAAGATCTGAGTGAAAGATTCACCCCAATCGGAGTTACGGATCTCCGGATATAAAAGAAACGGTGAAGGGGTAGAATCTGCCAACGCAGAGAACGTAGAAACAGAGAGATAGATCCAATCTCGGAGGGGCTCTCGCCCCTCCCACGCCATGGGAGCCAAGGACCAGAGGGGAAACCCTTCTCCCATCTAGGGAGAAGGTCAAGGAAGAAGAAGAACAAGGGGGGCTCTCTCCCCCTTGCTTCCGGTGGCGCCGGAACGCCGCCGGGGGCCATCATCATCACCGCGATCTTCACCAACACCGCCGTCATCTTCACCAACATCTCCATCACCTTCCCCCATCTCTATGCAGCGGTGTAACCTCTCTCCTACCCGCTGTAATATCTACTTAAACATGGTGCTCAACGCTATATATTATTTCCCAATGATCTATGGCTATCCTATGATGTTTGAGTAGATCTGTTTTGTCCTAATCGCTATTTGATGATCGTGATTGGTTTGAGTTGTATGTTTTATTATTGGTGCTGTCCTATGGTGCCCTCCGTGTCACGCAAGTGTGAGGGATTCCCGCTGTAGGGTGTTGCAATACGTTCATGATTCGCTTATAGTGGGTTGGTGAGTGACTGAAACACAAACCCGAGTAGGAGGGATTGTTGCGTATGGGATAAAGGGGACTTGATGCTTTAATGCTATGGTTGGGTTTTACCTTAATGAATCTTTAGTAGTTGCGGATGCTTGCTAGAGTTCCAATTATAAGTGCATATGATCCAAGTAGAGGAAGTATGTTAGCTTATGCCTCTCCCTCAAATAAAATTGCAATAATGATTATCGATCTAGTTATCGATTGCCTAGGGACAAATAACTTTCTTGTTGACAAAAGCTCTTTACTTTTATTAATTTAGTTGTGTCTTTATCTAAACAGCCCCTAGTTTATATTTACGTGTTCTTTACTTTCTTGCAAACCTATCCTTTCACACCTACAAAGTACTTCTAGTTTCATACTTGTTCTAGGTAAAGCGAATGTCAAGCGTGCGTAGAGTCGTATCAGTGCCCGATAGGACTTGAGAGAATATTTGTTCTACCTTTAGATCCTCGTTGGGTTCGACACTCTTACTTATCGAAAGAGGCTACAACTATCCCCTATACTTGTGGGTTATCAAGACCTTTTTCTGGCGCCGTTGCCAGGGAGCAATAGCGTGGGGTGAATATTCTCCTGTGTGCTTGTTTGCTTTGTCACTAAGTAATTTTTATTTGCTGTTCTTAGTTGTTCTTTATCTTTAGTTATGGATATGGAACACGAAATACCAAAAAAATTAGGTGTACTTGCTACTCATGGAGATGGGGAACCTCCTAAAACCCTCGATGCTGGTTATGTGAAAGATATTATGTACTACTTTGATAATCCAGAGAAAACCCCATTCAACTATGTAATGGGAGTAACGTTGGATCAACATGAATAATTTAGGGATTATCGCTTGACACAAAAAGGGAAACTATTATGGGATCAAATTCATATATTGAAGTGGTATGCTTGGCAACTATGCGTGGAATATGATTATACTTGTTGCTCTAGGATGAATTCTCCGCACCTTCCCTTTTCATGCAAATTTAATGATAATAAACCTTAGCTTCTTATGCTAATGGTATATATGATTACTATGATGTGGAACAAATAGAAGAATTTGTTGCTTTTATGGGTGCTTATGAAATTGAAGCTATGTGTAAAGCGTTTGAGGATTTTGATGATGCTGTTTATAGATCTGAAAATTTAGCTATCCTCAAATATTGCTATGAGAATTATAAATACAATTATGAAATTAATGCACTTATTAAGAAAGTCTCCGTTGTCCAAGAAGAGACTAATATTTTGCAGGAAGCTATGGAAGAAGAAATTGATGAAACTGTGAGCTCATTGGATGAAAAAGATGATGAGGAGAGCGAAGAACAAAAGGAGGAGGAGTGAATTAGCTACCCGTGCCCACCTTCTAATGAGAGTAACCCTCCAACTAATACATTATTTAATTCCCCTTCGTGCTTACCGAAGGATGGTTGCTATGATGATTGCCATGATGATTGCTATGATGATTGTTATGATCCCGTTGATTCTCTTGAAATATCCCTTTTTGATGATGCTTGTTATGCTTGTGGCCAAGATGCCAATATGAATTATGCTTATGGAGATGAACTTGCTATAGTTCCTTATGTTAAACATGAAATTGTTGCTATTGCACACACGCATGATAGTCCTATTATCTTTTTGAATTCTCCCGACTACACTATATCGGAGAAGTTTGTGCTTATTAAGGATTATATTGATGGGTTGCCTTTTACTACTACACATGATGATTTTGATGAATATAATATGCATGTGTTTGCTGCTCCTACTTGCAATTATTATGAGAGATGAACTATATCTCCACCTCTCTATGTTTCCAACACGATAGAATTGCAAGAAACTGTTTATACTATGCATTGGCCTTTACTATGTGTGCAAGAATTGTTCTTTTATGACATGCCGATGCATAGAAAGAGAGTTAGACTTCGTTGTTGCATGATATATGTTACTTTGTGCTTACTACTAAATTACAAATCATTGTTAATTAAAATTGGCTTTGATATACCTTGGGATCCGGGTGGATTCATTACTTGAGCACTATATGCCTAGCTTAATTGCTTTAAGAAAGCGCTGCCAGGGAGACAACCCGGAAGTTTTAGAGAGTCATTTATTTCTGTTGAAGTGCTTTAATATAGTTTAGAAACAACAAAAATAAAGAGGGGAACCTAAAAACTTTTCAAAAAGGAAAGTGAAAGTAAGAAAGACAAGCATTGCTGAAGTGGGAGAGTTCCTTGAACTTTGTTCATGCTCACGGAAACTTTGTGAATCTTGATTACAGAAACTTTTCAACAAAAATAATTATACCCTTCTAGAATTCCATTGTATTATAAAAATATTGTGCCAAGGTTTGCCTTTAGGATGTTTACAATGCTTGTTGCTTTGTACGGTGCAGGACAGAAACTTTGGCTGTAGTGCGCGATTTTACATTTTTAACTGGAACATCAATTGGTTCTGATTCCTTTTGAACTGTCTTTCTATACAACTTTTTTATTTTTCCTAATTTTTGTAGAATTTTTGGGGTACCATAAGTATGGTGGATGTTCAGATTGCTACGGACTGTTCTGTTTTTGACAGATTCTGTTTTTGATGCATAGTTTGCTTGTTTTGATGAATCTATCAATTTATATCAGTGGATTAAGCCATGAAAAAGTTATATTACAGTAGACACAATGCAAAAACAAAATATGAATTGGTTTGCAACAGTACTTAGAGTGGTGATTTGCTTTATTATACTAACGGATCTTACCGAGTTTTCTGTTGAAGTTTTGTGTGGATGTAGTGTCTAATCGAGGATGTTTCGATGTGAGAAGAAGGAAGAGAGGCAAGAGCTCAAGCTTGGGGATGCCCGAGGCACCCCAAGTAAATATTAAAGGAGACTCAAGCATCTAAGCTTGGGGATGCTGGGGAGGCATCCCCTCTTTCTTCAACAAGTATCGGTATGTTTTTGAATTCATTTCGTTCGTGCATTATGTGCATGTCTTGGAGCGTATTTTGCATTTAGTTTTCATTTTTATTTTATGCACCATGCTGGTATGAGATAATCCTTGGTTGATTTATAGAATGCTCATTGCACTTCACTTAAATCTTTTGAGTGTGGCTTTATAGAATGCTTCATGTGCTTCACTTATATCATTTGAAGTTAGGTTTGCCTGTTTCTCTTTACATAGACAACCGCCATTTGTAGAATGCTCTTTTGCTTCACTTATAATTTTTAGAGCGTGGGCATATCTTTTGTAGAAAGAATTAAACTCTCTTGCTTCACTTATATCTATTTAGAGAGATGACAGGAATTGGTCATTCACATGGTTAGTCATAAAATCCTACATAAACTTGTAGATCGCTGAATATGATATGTTTGATTCCTTGCAATAGTTTTGCGATATAAAGATGGTGATATTAGAGTCATGCTAGTGGGTGGTTGTGGATTGTAGAGACACTTGTGTTGAGGTTTGCAAGTCCCGTAGCATGCACGTATGGTAACCGTTGTGTGACAAATTTGAAGCATGGGGTGTTTCTTTGATTGTCTTCCTTATGAATGGCGGGCGGGGACGAGCGATGGTCTTTTCCTACCAATCTATCCCCCTAGGGGCATGCGTAGTAGTACTTTGCTTCGAGGGCTAATAAACTTTTGCAATAAGTATATGAGTTCTTTATGACTAATGTGAGTCCATGGATTATACGCACTTTTACCTTTCCATCATTGCTAGCCTCTTCGGTACCGTGCATTGCCCTTTCTCACCTTGAGAGTTGGTGCAAACTTCGCCGGTGCATCCAAACCCCGTGATACGATACGCTCTATCACACATAAGCCTCATTATATCTTCCTCAAAACAGCCACCATACCTACCTATCATGGCATTTCCATAGCCATTCCGAGATATATTGCCATCCAACTTCCATCATCATCATATACATGACTTGAGCATTCATTGTCATATTGCTTTGCATGATCGTAAGATAGCTAGCATGATGTTTTCATGGCTTGTCCGTTTTTTGATGTCATTGCTACGCTAGATCATTGCACATCCCGGTACATCGCCGGAAGCATTCATATAGAGTCATATCTTTGTTCCAGTATCGAGTTGTAATATCGAGTTGTAAGTAAATAAAAGTGTGATGATCATCATTATAGAACATTGCCCCAAAAAAAGAGGAAAGGCCAAAGAAGCCTAAATAAAAAAAAGGGGGGCCAAAGAAGCCCACCAAAAAAAAAGAAAAGAAAAGGGGCAATGTTACTATCTCTTTTTCCACACTTGTGCTTCAAAGTAGCACCATGTTCTTCATGTAGTGAGTCTCATATCTTGTGCTTCAAAGTAGCACCATGTTCTTCATATAGATTGTCTCCTATGTTGTCACTTTCATATACTAGTGGGAATTCTCATTATAGAACTTGGCTTGTATATTCCAATGATGGGCTTCCTCAAATGCCCTAGGTCTTCATGAGCAAGCAAGTTGGATGCACACCCACTTAGTTTCTTTTGTTGAGCTTTCATACACTTATAGCTCTAGTGCATCCGTTGCATGGCAATCCCTACTCCTCACATTGATATCTATTAATGGGCATCTCCATAGCCCGTTGATATGCCTAGTTGATGTGAGACTTTCTCCTTTTTTGTCTTCTCCACATAACCTCCATCATTATATTCTATTCCACCTATAGTGCTATATCCATGGCTTGCACTCATGTATTGCGTGAGGGTTGAAAAAGCTGAAGCGCGTTAAAAAGTATGAACCAATTGCTCGGCTTGTCATCGGGGTTGTGCATGATGGGGGCATTTTGTGTGACAAAAATGAAGCATGGCCAAACTATATGATTTTATAGGGATAAGCTTGCTTTGGCCTTGTTGTTTTGAAAAGACATGATTGCTTTATTGGTACGCTCGAAGTATTATTGTTTTTATGTCAAATGATAGACTATTGCTTTGAATCACTCGTGTCTTAATATTCATGCCATTATTAGACATATGATCAAGATTATGCTAGGTAGCATTCCACATCAAAAATTATTCTTTTTTATCATTTACCTACTCGAGGACGAGCAGGAATTAAGCTTGGGGATGCTGATACGTCTCCGTCATATCTATAATTTTTGATTGTTCCATGCTAATATTATTCACTTTCATATACTTTTTGGCAACTTTTTATATTATTTTTGGGACTAACATATTGATCCAGTGCCCAGTGTCAGTTCCTGTCTGTTGCACGTTTTTTTTCCGCAGAAACCCAATATCAAACAGAGTCCAAACGGGATAAAAACAGACGGAGATTTTTTTTGGAGTATTTATGATTTTCTGGAAGTAAAATCAATGCGAAACGGTGTCCGGGGTGGTCACGAGGTAGGGGGCGCGCCCCTGACCCTCGTGGTCCACCTGTAAGGCGGTTGACACTCTCCTTCTGGTGCAAGAAAGCTAATTTTGCAAGGAAGATCTGAGCGAAAGATTCACCCAAATCGGAGTTACGGATCTCCAGATATAAAAGATACGGTGAAGGGGTAGAATCTGCCAACGCAGAGAACGGAGAAACAGAAAGATAGATCAAATCTCGGAGGGGCTCTCGCCCCTCCCACGCCATGGGAGCCAAGGACCAGAGGGGAAACCCTTCTCCCATCTAGGGAGAAGGTCAAGGAAGAAGAAGAACAAGGGGGGCTCTCTCCCCCTTGCTTCCGGTGGCGCGGGAACGCCGCCGGGGGCCATCATCATCACCGCGATCTTCACCAACACCGCCGTCATCTTCACCAACATCTCCATCACCTTCCCCCATATCTATGCAGCGGTGTAACCTCTCTCTTACCCGCTGTAATCTCTACTAAAACATGGTGCTCAATGCTATATATTGTTTCCCAATGATGTATGGCTATCCTATGATGTTTGAGTAGATCTGTTTTCTCCTAATGGCTATTTGATGATTGTGATTGGTTTGAGTTGTATGTTTTATTATTGGTGCTGTCCTATGGTGCCCTCCGTGTCACTCAAGCGTGAGGGATTCCCGCCGTAGGGTGTTGCAATACGTTCATGATTCGCTTTTAGTGGGTTGGTGAGTGACTGAAACACAAACCCGAGTAGGAGGGATTGTTGCGTATGGGATAAAGGGGACTTGATGCTTTAATGCTATGGTTGGGTTTTACCCTAATGAATATTTAGTAGTTGCGGATGCTTGCTAGAGTTCCAATCATTAGTGCATGTGATCCAAGTAGAGAAAGTATGATAGCTTATGCCTCTCCCTCAAATAAAACTGCAATAATGTGTACCGGTCTAGTTATCGATTGCCTAGGGACAAATAACTTTCTTGTTGACAAAAGCTCTTTACTTTTAATAATTTAGTTGTGTCTTTATCTAAACAGCCCCTAGTTTATATTTACGTGTTCTTTACTTTCTTGCAAACCTATCCTTTCACACCTACAAAGTACTTCTAGTTTCATATTTGTTCTAGGTAAAACGAACGTCAAGTGTGCGTAGAGTCGTATCAGTGGCCGATAGGACTTGAGAGAATAATTGTTCTACCTTTAGCTCCTCGTTGGGTTCGACACTCTTACTTATCGGAAGAGGCTACAACTATCCCCTATACTTGTGGGTTGTCAAATATGTATGAACCAATATGGGAATCCAGGTCCCGCTATTGGTTATTGACTGGAGAAGCGTCTCGGTCATGTCTACATCATTCTTGAACACGTAGGGTCTGCATGCTTAATGTTCATTGATGATTTAGTTTTATATGAGTTATGTATGTTGGTGACCGAATGTTGTTCGGAGTCCCGGATGAGATCACAGACATGACGAGGAGCTCCAGAATAGTCTAAAGGTAAAGATTAATATATGGGATAATAGTGTTAAGTCTCCGGAAGGGTTCCAGAATTCACCGGAAAGGGTTTCAGATGTTTCCCGAAATGTTCGGGTATGAGAACACTTTATTTGGGCCAAGGGATAAAGCCTATGAGGCTTTTGGAAGGTGCAAAAGGAAGTATTGCAGAGGCCAGGGGCAAGACGCCAGGGACCCTGGCATCTGGGGCTAGACGCCAAGGACCCTGTCCTCTGGTCCTGGAGTCCGAGTAGGACTCTTGCCTTGCGTGCAATACCACTTTGAGGAGGTTTTTTCTCCAAGTTTTGACCCCAGGGCTCAACATATAAATAGAGGGGCAGGGCTAGCACCTGGAGCAGATCAAGATACACCAAGCTGTGTGCCGGCAACCTCGACCCTCTAGTTTATCCTCCGTCATAGTTTCCGTTGTTCTTGGTGAAGCCCTGTAGAGATTGTTCTTCACCATCACCATCACCACAGCGTCGTGCTGCTGGAACTCCTCTACTACTTCGCCTCTCTTGCTGGATCAAGAAGGTGAGGACGTCATCAAGCTGAACGTGTGCTGAACGCCGAAATGCCGTACATTCGGTACTTGATCAGGACGGATCATGAAGGTGTACGACTACATCAACCGCGTTGATAAATGCTTTCGCTTAGCGATCTTCAAGGGTATGAAGATGCTCTTCCCCTCTTGTAGCTATGCATCTCCATGGATAGATCTTGCGTGTGCGTATAATTTTTTTTTGTTTTCCATGCAACGTTCCCCAAAATGTTTCGTATTGTAAAGTCACTGGCACTATTTTAGTTGAATCGCTCAACTGCTGATAGTAAATGTTACTCCCTCCGGCCCACAATATAAGACGTTTTTGCAAGCTACAACCAGCACGTAGGTGAACTTCAGATCGAAGTCAACATCATCAAGCCCATTCTGGCTTGTGTAGTGCTTCCCCACCCACCCCCCTGAATGCTACAGCTTGTGACCTCGGCACTCTGGCAGTGACGTGAGTACCATCTATTGCCCCAATGCAATCCTGAAATGGCAATAAAAGATTGTGTTAGTGCTCACCTTGAACTACCCAAGCATATCAAGGAATGAACTACATACTGCAGTGCTCACCTTGATGTATGGATACCATCTTAGGCTTGTGCGAATCTTGGTAGGAGTCCGGACATATGGTGACTTGATCATCTCTCTTCTGAGCTCCCCAATAGCATACAACACTTGCTTGAAGTACCTTGAGATGGTCTCCATTGACCTCCTGATCGTGTTGTGGACAACCCCGAACCTCTGGTATGACCAACAATATGAAGGAACATGGCCACTTGCTCATCCACACTGGTGTCGCTGCTATATTCTAGCCGCCCCCTGGACCTAGAGGTTTGAGCAAGCCAGTCAAATGGTGCTCTTTTCATTCTAAGCATTCGTAAAGCCTGTGTCATTGCAGTTGTATATGTAGTTTAGATTGGAGATTCGCTCCTGCTCCTGCATAAGCATTGGACCATATCTGATGACAGGTCTCTTAGCACAATAAACAACTCTCTTGTGCATGAACAGGACCCATGCCTGAATCACAACTATCAGTGCTCCGGCTCGAAGTACCAGCCACATTCGTGCGTCGATAACCTAGTCCACATCGACGGTGCGTTGAGCAGTGGGGAAATTGATCCTACACCTTGCCTAACATATGGGACAGGCGGTGTTGCTTACCGGCATCGGAGACAAGGATGACGAGGGGGGGCATGGCTCAGTGAAGGACGACTAGACGATATGGCCAAATGGAAGAGTAGCAGCAGCTCCTACTGCCGGATCTGCCGTCGTGTCCACACAGATCTAAGTCATCGCCGCTGGTGGTGATGAGGCTATAGGAGGCATGGTTGTCCTAGCGGTGACCCATGAGAGGGGCGGGGGAGGGGGCACTACTAGGGAAAACCTTATACACAGTATCTTACCAGCAGCGCTCTTCAAAATACGACGCTACTGCTATTTAGCAGCAGCGCGTTCCAGGAAAACGCATTGCTGAAAGAAAAATAGGAGAAGCGCGTTCTCTATAAACCGCGCTACTGCTCTAATTGCCATGACCTCGCCGTCCAGCTAGTTATAGCAGTAGTGCCCTACTCCATACCGCGCTACTGCTATAGATGTTAGCAGCAGCGCACTTCTATAAAAACTCGCTACTGTTAAGTTCAGCCCACAAGTTTAGTCCCACCTCGCTCCGCGAACAGGGTGTTTATCACTTTAAATATGTTACTTCTCAAACTATCACAACCACTTGGTCTTCACTGAACTCTATGTGTAAAATTTGTGGCTGCAATATCAGTCTTCTCTGGTTCCTACTGGAGAGGAATCATATTGACAATTTAGATTGTACACAAAAAGATCATTGATGGCCAATGTATTTTTGCATTAACAGACAATGTATTTTTGCGTGCTTACACTTAGCAGTAGCACTTTTAATAGTAAACCGCTACTGCTCGTCCAACTTAGCAGTAGCGCGCATCCTCGCCTGGCGCTACTGCTATTCTCCTTAGCTGTAGCGCTTTTTCATACCCGCGCTGCTACTAACCCTACCTTATCCCCACGCGGCCGACCCTCTCTCTCACTCGCTCTCCCTCTCAGTCACTCTCGCCCGCGTCGATAACCGTCGTGGTCCGTCGCCGCCGCCGCCGTCGTCTGTCCGCCACCGAGGTACTCTCTCCTTCCGTCCCTTCTCCTCCCATCGCGCCCTCCTCCCTCCTCCTCCCACCGCGCCCTCCTCCCTCTGCCTGCGGCCGCCCCCTCCACCCTCCTCCGCCGGCAGCCCTCCTCCCACCGCCCCTCCCTCCTCCTCCTCCCACCGCCCCTCCCTCCTCCTCCTCCGGCCGGCCCCTCCCCCTCCTCCTCCGGTCGCCCCCTCCCCCTCCTCTCTCCTCCCTCCCTCCCTCCCTTGTCTCTGTTCTTGCAAATCGTAGGTAATTTAAATGTAGATTTTAGAATGTAGACATCGTAGACTGTAGGTTTTTTAATAGAATAATTTTTTTGACTATTTTAGGTGTTTTGAATAAAACAGAAGTAAGAAAATTTAGGGTAGAACTAGGGTAGTAGAATTTTTAGCAAGTGTTTAATAGAAATAGTTTATTTAGTAAGTGATTAATATAACTAGTTTATTTATATTAAGTGCTTAATAGAACTAGTTTATTTAGTAAGTGCTTAATAGAACTAGTTTATTTATAGTAAGTGCTTAATAGAACTAGTTTATTTAGTAAGTAGTTAATAAAACTAGTTTATTTAGTAAGTAGTTAGTAAAACTAGTTTATTTAGTGTTAGGATTATATGTAAGATATTTTAAAATGTTTTTTACATAATGAACCATTGAAATGCAATGACCATCGATAAGTGGCCTATGTTTTGCCAGAGTGTTGATTAATTTCCGTTCCGGCAAATTTTAGGTGCTCGATATGTCCTTTTTTAGCAAAGGTCATGCCGGATTTTTTTGGGTTTTGTCGTCAAGTTATAATCTTTGAATTTCGAACACAGGAGATGTCTGATGACGATGGGATCCCTGAGTGCGGGTACTGCTACGATGACCGGGGTGTGTGCGACAGGTTTCCTCACCTGCAAAATGATATGTTTTTCACCGTGAAGCTGGAAGAGACCTTCGATGTTTGTACGGTATGCAACGACAAGCATTTCATCGTAATTAATATCATCACTTGTGCTTCTTTTGTTCAACGTGTAATTTATGGATTTTTTTCAGTTCGATTAGTACATCCCATGCCATGCTAGACTATATGTATTGGAGAAGCTTGGTTTTGGTTTAGATGACTTTGAGAATGTGGAGACGAGGAGGGCTCACTTAAGAACTAAACATGGTTATGAGTTTTTGGTTAAGTTCTACAATGCGGTCGATCGCTCCCATTTCGGTTGCTCTAATTGGGAAGCTCTCTGCAAGGCATATGGATTTGAGGAGGGAATGCGAATAAGATTTGATATTCGTCCCAAAGATTATGATGATGATGATGATAATATCGACATCTGGGTGGATGTGGATATGCCTCCAGTTTTACCTAGATGTGAGTTTGTCAAACTAATTTGTTAAGTTCAGTAATTTGTCAAACTAACTTATTTATTTACCATTGTGAGCTTATTTCTTATCTTCAAGAAATACTCGGAAGGTAGTAGACAACACATACTACAGCCATGACTCCAAGCTTAATTGTGAGGAGAAAGGTTATCTTGTCTCATTCATAGAAGATGTTGAGGCCTTCAAAACCAGTCACTCTATTAGCTCAAATTATACTAGATACGTGCCACTAGTCCATAAATTGCTTGATGGTAACTTCATTGCCAAAAACTTGGTAAGATTTTGTTAATGATGGTAACTTCATTGTATACATTATTCTTAAGTAAACTACATTGCTAACTATATATGTTACTATTTCGTTTTTGAACAGAGGCTCCCGAAGCAGGTTGTGCCTGACATGCTATTTACCGAAGGTGATATGCATATGGTTAGTTTACGACCAACTCCTTCGGAGGCTTACCATACTGCATACTCGATTTCTTCAAATGATGGAAGGCTCAAAATCAAACAATGAAGCAAAGTGATGAATGCGCACACGCAAATAATTGGAGAGACAAAATGAATGTGCGCAAGCCACAAGTTGGAGATAGGTTTATGTCCATTCTCCATTATGGTGAAGGACCGGTTTATCTGTTTTATGGTATTTTAGCTAGGAGAGAGGAGTAGGTCCTAAGTATTAAGAATAATTAGTTAGTGTTGATTATATATGACTACAATGTCTTAGACTTGATGGTGATGCTGAGTAGGAGTAGTGATTATGAGTACTATGATGATGATGAGGATTTGTTGTTATTATAACTAGTGACGAAGTTGTTATATGATGTCTCATCATGGACGAAAATGATGATTATGAGGAGTTATATGACAATGATATATTATGATGATAAGTTTTTAATGATATTATGATGATGATGATGGTAAGTTATTATGTCACTTGGTGAAAGAACTGCAGATTAGTTTCAAATGGATGGATCCAAAGTGACCATTGGTTACTTTGAATCCATGCACTTGAAACTAATCCAAGGTTCTTTCACCTAGTGATTTAATAACTCATGATAATGTAAAAACAATCTCTAAATTGCTATTGTATGAAAAATTGTATACAGGTGTATGAATACGACCTAAAATTTAAAATAAATGGAATAGGGAATAATAGTAGTAGCTGTTGTTTTCGAAAGCATTGCTAGTAATTAGCAGTAGCGATTGGCTTGGAACGCGCTACTACTAAGTAGATATAGCAGTAGCGAGTGCCAGTAGGCGCTACTGCTAAGCTTTAGCTGTAGCGCCTTATCAGTAGCGCGCATACTCGCGCTACTGATAGGCCAAAAACCAGCGCTACTGTTAGGCTTTTTCCTAGTAGTAGGGGGGCTGAGCCTAGATTTGGCGCCCTGCCGCCGCACCCAATTTCCATCTCCCGCGTGCGAGCTTGCGCCGCGCTTAGCCTGGCTCGTTAGAAACTGCCGACTCAGTAGTTTCTAGCGAGCCAGGCTGAGGGTTGATTTAAGCTTCATGCGCATGTGAGCCAGCCCATTGCGTTGGCAATCAAACACACATTTCGCGGCCCAGCTGAGCCTGGTTGCGATTTTGTGGGCAACCAAACACACCCATAGTGTCACATTCCATTCCACACCGATTGATGTTGAGTTGCACCGGCAAGCGGCAAGCTATTATGGGCAAGCCTCCAAATAAATTGTTTCACATTCAATTGGCATTCTATCTCCCAATTTTGTTGTCAATGTATTTTCTCCACCCCTCCTGTAGATGATGATGCACATGCTCCATGCATCTCGTGCATGCACATAAACTCTGTATGCTGATTTTACAGAAAAGCAACCCTTCTGATCATAATGTCATGCTGCAAAGCTTTGAAATCCTCATGGATGAGTGTAGCTAGTATAATGTTTGCATCTTGCTCTCAGAAAATATCATGGACCAAAGCCTCGTCGACGTCCCATACAGCGGTTCCCTGGATAATCAGCTCATTAACGCATGTCAATACACTGACCTCTCAGGGTAAAAGGTTTTCTTGTGCCATCACGAGAAATCCATGGGTCCTCTCATATCTTTATTTCCGATCCATCACCTATAGGCCAAATAAACATACCCTCTTTCAACAGGTCCACACCTTTTAGTATACTTCTGCAAGTACAGGGCATTCCGGACTTTAGTTGGGCCTATAGGGTTGATGTATCTCGATGGTACTTTGCTAGTTTGCTTTCAGGGCACAAGCACACAAAGAGTCTGGGCCGTTTAGCACTCTCCATGCTTGCCTTGCCAACATTGCCATATTGATGCCGTGGAGGTCCCAGAAGCCCAGCCCGCCTTCTTTCTTGTTCTTTGTGAGGGTGTCCCAACTAAGCCCATGAACCTTGTTTTGCTTTTCCTGCTGCCCCACCAATATCGGTTGATCATCGTCCCCATTGTTGGAAATATGAGAAATTTACCGAATGATTTTATTAACAGAAATACTAGATAAAGCATGACTAAAATAGCAAATATAAAGCAAGTCAAGCAATCTGACAGAGAGAAGGTAAACATCGTCTGCATATATGAACTTGAGCTAAACACATCTAGAACAGACACTAGATGAAGTTGCTTATATGACATAGAACCTAACATACGTAGGGCAGAAACTAGAGCCAAGAACTGTAGCAGGACTTCTAACAGAAAGGGGAAGAACACGTACGGCACAGCAGCAGCCGAAGCGCTGGACTTGGGGTCGGTGTCCTCGCCTACCATGTCGTCGAGGAGGTCGTGGACGTCGGGGAAGAAGTCGTCGGCGACCGGATCGTCCGTGATGAAGCAGCCAGTAGTCGCGCTGAGCGCTCCCCAAAAACCTTATCACCCTTCTCCTATACAGGACTCAAAAGGTGCGGTCTCGGAGGCCTACTGTCCCGACGTGCGGTGCACGCCGCAAGCCGGGATGAGGAAGACAGCAGCAGCTCAGAGATGGAACTGATGGCGAGGGAAGGAGTAGTGACCTCCCTTTTATAGGCGCAAGAGAAGGAGGCGAGAGGCTGCACCGGGAGCTGAAGGGAATGCGGGAGACGAAACGAATAGGCATCGTGATGAGGCGTGGCGTGGTGAGGCGGGCGGCGGAGGAGGAGCGCGCGTGGATGTCCCTCTTGTTCTCATGCTCATACAAGTGGGGAAAGAACCTCCCTTATAAGGAGGTCCAACTCCCACTCGACTAGCAATGTGGGACTAAACATTAGTAGTATCCCTTGCCTTGCACAAATGGGCTAAGTGGGCCTCTAGGATTTATTTAGGAATTTTTGAAATAGTTATTGGGCTGCCCAAAATAGACTAAATTCCAGCAATCCCCCACCAGATCCCAGAGGCACACAGAAATTTGCCTTTGGTTCCAAAACACTGTTTTATATACCGGTACTGCAGTGGAGACTGTTAAGTTGAACTTCCACCTAGAACTCTATGCTACACTAGTTCGCAACTTGAACAGTGGACTGGGCCTTGAACTGCAAGTTTTCTGCGAATCTAGCTTCACATAAAGCCTTGACCGATATGTGGCTACCGTGGGTCTTCCCCACGGGTGGAGCTTATGCGTCATACTCCGTGACCTTTCATGAGTTTACTAGAGAGAACCCTACTCTCATAGATTGCGACTTTTAACAATCAGACTCATATAGGTGCGTTCTTCAAAAGATGTTCTGCAGGACAACATCTCTACTTCAAACGCCACTTAGAACACATTAAGATATACATCAACCTGCCATGCAGATTAGGAGAGTATTGCATCTTCATGGAGTGGTATTTTTAACAGTAAGGATACTCTCCTCTCAGTTGACCAACGGCTTGTCTTCCACATCTAATTCACGGGATCTCCGATCACAAAGAATAGGTTACCACTGTGAACAACTCATATTGTGGGCCTCATTCCCATCTCCCTCGATGCATTATCTATCACATTATGTGATAGACCCTTAGTAAAAGGATCTGCCAGATTTTTAGACATTTGGATATAATCCAATGCAATAACTCCGGAGTTTTTCATTTTTCTGACAGACTTTAACCTTCTCTAAACGTGTCTTGATGACTTCATGTTACCCTTTGAGCTTCTCACTTTAGTGATCACAGTTTGATTGTCACAGTTCATAAGGATACCCGGTACAGGTTTCTCAACTACCGGCAGGTCATTCAAGAGCCGACGAAGCCAATCTGCTTCGACCGTAGCTGTATCTAGTGCCGTGAGTTCTGCTTCCATTGTTGACCTCGTTAAGATGGTCTGCTTGCAAGACTTCCAAGAAATAGTGCCACCTCCATGACTAAATACATATCCGCTCGTGGCCTTTATTTCATCAGCATCTAAGATCCAGTTTGAGTCACTATACCCTTCAAGCACCTTTGGATGCCCGGTGTAGTGAATTCCATAATTCGCAGTGCCTTTCAAATAACGCAAAACTCTCTCTAGAGCTTTCCAATGCACATCTCCTGGGTTTGAGACAAACCGGCTCAGTTTGCTGACAGCAAAAGAGATGTCAGGTCTTGTAGCACTGGCTAAGTACATAAGCGAGCCAATGATCTGAGAATATTTCAATTGGTCTCTAGCAATTCTTTGATTCTTTCGAAGCAACACACTAGCATCATATGGTGTTGGAGAGGGCTTGCAGTCACTGTAGCCAAAGCGACTCAAGATCTTTTCCACATAGTGAGATTGAAGTAATGTAATCCCACCATCATCGTCTCTCAACAACTTGATGTTCAGAATGACATCAGCCACTCCTAAATCCTTTATCTCAATACAGCGAGATAGGAAATCCTTGAGCTCCTTGATAACATTCAGATTTGTTCCAAAAATCAGTATGTCATCAACATACAAGGAAAGCATAACTCCCTCGCCCCCACCATGGCGATAGTACACACATTTGTCAGCTTCGTTCACAACAAAGCTTGCAGCTGTTAAAGTTCTTTCGAACTTCTCATGCCACTGTTTGGGTGCTTGCTTGAGTCCATACAAAGACTTCAGCAACTTGCACACTTTCCCTTCCTGACCATCTATTACAAACCCATCTGGTTGTTCCATATAAATTTCCTCATCCAGCTCTCCATTTAGGAAAGCAGTCTTTACATCCATTTGATGAACGAGAAGACCATGTGAGGCAGCTAGTGAAAGTAGAACTCGAATAGTGGTCAGTCGAGCCACAGGTGAGTAAGTATAAAAGAAGTCTTCACCTTCCTTTTGGGTATAACCCTTAGCCACGAGCCGAGCCTTGTACTTTTCAATAGTACCATCAGGCCTAAGCTTCTTCTTGAATACCCATTTGCATCCTATAGGTTTGCACCCATAAGGACGATCAGTTATCTCCCAAGTTTCATTCGCCAAGATGGAATCCATCTCGCTACGAACTGCTTCCTTCCAGTAGTCAGCATCTTCAGATGCATAGGCCTCTGAAATAGAACTGGGAGTGTCATCTATGAGATACACAAGAAAATCATCACCAAAGGACTTTGCAGTCCTCTGTCTCTTGCTCCTAATAGGAACTTCATTGTTCTCCTCCACAGGACTTTCAAAGTGTTCCATCGAAATGGCAGGTTCGGTAATTGTAACTGGATCCTGATTCAATGAACTAGGCATCTCCTGATTAGATGAGGTAGCCATATCCTTCATGGGAAAGATATCTTCAAAGAAAGTCGCATCATTCGACTCCATGATTGTACCGACATGCATGTCAGATACCTCAGATTTTACAACCAAGAATCTATAGCCAATGCTATGAAAAGCATATCCCAGGAAAACACAATCCACAGTCTTTGGTCCAAGCTTCCGCTTCTTTGGAATTGGAACATTGACTTTCGCCAAACAACCCCATGTTCGCAGATAAGAGAGTTTTAACCTTTTCTTCTCCCATTCCTCGAATGGAGTTATCTCTTTGTTCTTTGTGGGCACTCGATTTAGGACATGACATGCTGTCAATATCGCCTCCCTGCCTTGGAGAGACCCGATGTGTCTAACATGGCGTTAACCAAATCAGTCAGAGTGCGGTTCTTTCTCTCGGCCACCCCATTTGACTGAGGTGAGTAGGGAGGCGTCCTCTCATGGATTATACCATGTTCCGCACAAAAAGCATCAAATTCATTGGAAAAATACTCTCCACCACGGTCGGACCTAAGCCTCTTGATTTTCCGATCAAGTTGGTTTTCCACTTCAGCTTTATAGATCTTGAAAAAGTTCAAAGCCTCATCCTTAGATTTACACACGGCAGTATCTAGTGGAGTCGTCAATTAACGTCATGAAATATTTCTTTCCACCTTTTGTCAAAACACCATTCATTACACATAGATCTGAATGTATAAGTTCTAGTGGTGCAAGATTTCTCGTCTCCGCAGTCACGTGAGACTTACGAGGTTGCTTAGCTTGCACACACACTTGACACTTAGATCCCTTGACAGTGGTGAAACTAGGGATTAAGTTCAACTTCGCTAGTCGCGACATGCAACCAAAGTTAACATGACAAAGACGTGAATGCCACACATTTGATTCACTATTGTTGCAAATATGATTAACAACTTTATTGCAAACGTCTGATAAAGATAAACAAAACAGGCCTCCTGACTCATAGCCTTTACCAACAAAGGTTCCATACTTGGAAATTACAAATTTATTCGACTCAAAGACAAGCTTGTAGCCATCTCTACACAGAAGAGATCCGCTAACAAGATTTTTATTGACGGAGGGGACATAATGCACGTTCTTCAGCCGCACGATCTTCCCCGAAGTAAACTTCAGATCGACCGTGCCAACACCACGAACAGAAGCACTTGAACCGTTTCCCATCAGCACGGTTGAAGTCCCTGCGGTCTGATAAGACGAAAATATGGAAATATCACCGCATACATGCACATTAGCACTCGTGTCAATCAACCAATCAGGAGAATGACATACTGAAAGAATAGTGGGAAATATACCATACCCAGCATCCTTCATGTCAATGTCTCCGATGACAACATTAGCGGTCTTGCCGCCTTTCCCAGGATGACGCTTGTCATAGCAATTAGGACAACTAGGAGCCCAATGATCAGGATCTCCACACACATGACAAGCACCTTTCTTCTTGTCACTCTTCTTCTTGAAGTTCGTGTGTTGTACAGCCTTGTTCTTCCCATCAAACTTTGCTTTACCATCAAGCTTGCCCTTGTTCTTGAACTTGTGGGACTGAAAGTTTTTCTTCTGTACCAGATTGGCACTAGATCCTCCCTCAATACCTCGAGCACGTGTGTCCTTTGCTCTCGCCTTTTCTTCCACATCAAGAGTACCAATGAGATCCGGGACGGAAAACTCCTGTCTCTTATGCTTCAGTAAGGTAGCAAAGTTCCTCCATGAAGGAGGAAGCTTAGTGATGATACCCCCGGCAACAAACTTGTCCGGTAGGATACAATTGAAGTGCTCAAGTTCTCTAGCAAATGACTGTATCTCATGAGCCTGCTCAACCACGGAGCGCTCTTCAGTCATCCTGTAAACATAGAATTGCTCCATGATGTACAGCTCAGTGCCGGCATCCGAGACCCCAAACTTGGCCTCGAGTGCGTCCCACATATCTTTTCCATTGTCAATTGACGCATAAGCATCAACTATGTTCTCACCAAGAACACTCAAGAGAGCAGCCTTAAACAAGGTATCCATTTTCTGAAAAGCTTGTGCCTATTGGGCATCTTGCTCTCCTTCGGGTTTGCCAAGAGTGGCGTCATAGCAACTCATGGTTTGAAACCATAAGACTGCTCTCACGCGCCACCTCTTATAGTGGATACCCTCAAACATAGGAGGTCTCATGGAAGCAGCAAAACCATTCGAGGTAAATTGCCTATAATAAGGTTTTTGGATTGTTGGAAATATGAGCAATTTACCGAATGATTTTATTAACAGAAATACTAGATAAAGCATGACTAAAATAGCAAATATAAAGCAAGTCATGCAATCTGACAGAGAGAAGGTAAACATCGTCTGCATATATGAACTTGAGCTAAACACATCTAGAACGGACACTAGATGAAGTTGCTTATACGACATAGAACCTAACATACGTAGGGCAGAAACTAGAGTCAAGAACTGTAGCAGGACTTCTAACAGAAAGGGGAAGAACACGTACTGCACAGCAGCAGCCGAAGCGCTGGACTTGGGGTCGGTGTCCTCGCCTACCATGTCGTCGAGGAGGTCATGGACGTTGGGGAAAAAGTCGTCGGCGGCCGGATCGTCCGTGATGAAGCAGCCAGTAGTCGCGCTGAGCGCTCCCCAAAAACCTTATCACCCTTCTCCCGTACAGGACTCAAAAGGTGCGGTCTCGGAGGCCTACTGTCCCGACGTGCGGTGCACGCCGCAAGCCGGGATGAGGAAGACAGCAGCAGCTCAGAGATGGAACCGATGGCGAGGGAATGAGTAGTTCTGGTGCGTCTCTCTGAGAGGAGCGACCTCCCACGAACAGGCAGCAGCCGAAGAGGCGCGCCGTTCGGATTCAGTGTCCACTAAAAATGTTCCAGCTTCCGAGTGACCTTTCGTATACCCGTAGTGCGTGGCAAAAATTTAGACATCGGCTCATTCCCGCAACCCGCGGCGCGGCGGGCGGAGGAGGAGCGCGCGTGGATGTCCCTCTTGTTCTCATGCTCATACAAGTGGGGAAAGAACCTCCCTTGTAAGGAGGTCCAACTACCACTCAACTAGCAATGTGGGACTAAACATTAGTAGTATCCCTTGCCTTGCACAAATGGGCTAAGTGGGCCTCTAGGATTTATTTAGGAATTTCTGAAATAGTTATTGGGCTGCCTAAAATAGACTAAATTCCAGCACCCATCTGGTCACATGGGGTTTAGGTAAGATTGAAGCAAGACATGACAAAGTTGGCGATAGCTTGCGCGCAAGCTTTTATTAGAACATCCTTTGCTGCCTTGGACAACAAACATTCCAGCTACCCCTGAATTCTTTTCCACGTATTTCCTTCAAGTATTTGTTTTTTTTGTTCTGTTCTGACCTACGTACACCGCCAAACCAAGGTACTTTTCCATTCGTACCCAGCCCCAGTTTGTAATGCATCCAACACCTCATTTTTCTTTCCCTGCCTTGTGTTCTTACTAAACAACACCGCTGACTTTATCATAATTAACCATCTGACCCGAGCAGTCCTCATATAAGGTTAGCACATCTCGATTCCTAGCACTCTCCTCTGTTGCCTTGATCAAAACAAGCGAATCAGCTTGGCCTAGTCTTTTTTCGCTTCATCTTTGTAATATGCAATTATCTCTGAAATAACCATAAATAGAAACAAACTTTGTTTGATTATGCTGTTGTCGAAATCAGTGTTGAATAGTTAATCTGAACACTATTGAAAACAATGTCATAAATCCATCACTTTTCAGCTGGCAAATATCGGGAATAAAAAGCTCGTGCTAGCTTTGGAAGGAGGATACGGCGGAAGATCATTATCCAGGTCTGTATCGGCTTGTGTGAAATCATTGGTGGCAACAGGTGAAGAGTTCCATGAAAAGATTATTTTGAGAGACAAAAAGTTAGAAGTGCGAGACAGTACTTGGAAGACAATAAATGAGGTATGAATGGAAATTAATTAACTTGTCTGTTACTCATTGAGTCTAATAATTTACTTTCTTGTTTTGTACTGATGGAAATATATTAATTTGTTTGTCATAGGTCCATGGGCACCTGCTTGGCCCTCCACTATGTCACCGGTGCCAAATAACTGAAAAGGTTGCCACGTCACTTCTGATGCCAAATGAAAATTTTGTGGCACCGGCTTCACAACGGAGGGCACCGCTCGATCTAAAAGTAGATGACCCCACGCAAAAAAAAAAATCATTGAGCTAGCCTTCAGAGTGCCTCGCCGAGTTCTTCCTCCTCTCCCCCGAAAGATCCCCTTTGTTTATCCAAACCAAATCAGAAAATTGTATCCTCCCTCTTTCCAAATCCAAGCTTGTGCAACCAGAAACTGGCGGAGGAAGTCAATGGGCCGAAGCGGGTGGAGGTCGCGAGCAGGAGACCATGTGGCGGAGGAGATCGGACTGTCCTGAGCTGGACGACCTCACGACGAAGGCTACCGGTGTTGGGCTGCCTAGCTGTGCGGGCTGGCCGGGTTCGCATCCAACGACGGAGGTCGTGGCCAGAGAGTTCTGGTTGTCGGCTGGCCAAGCTCACGGCCGGAGTTGTCAGCGTCGGGCCACACACAGGTGCTGTGCAGGCTGTCCAAGCTCGTGTCTTGGGGCGGAGGTCATGGCCAAAGGGTGGTGGTCCAGCGTTGGAGGCGAGCAGCGAAGAGATCACCGGAGGTGGTGGACGAAGCGGAGGTAGTCATGGCAGTTGATTCGCGCGAGAAGGACGAGAGACAAGTCATGGAATAAGTTTTTTATTCGCTCGATGAATTTGGCACCGGAGCACCTACTTGCTCCGGTGCCCCCAAAAAATTTTGTGGCACTGGCTGGGCAACGGAGGGCACCGATGCCAAATACTCCAAAAGTCAATTTGGCATCGCTTTTGGCCCACATACTGGCCTATATTGAAGGGCCACAGTATCCCCCGTGAGGTGTTAAAACGGCTGGCAGTAAAACAAGCTGCTCATTGAGGTAGGAGACGGTGGTTTTTGCGTCCCTACTTCAGCTACAAATCCATTGGCTCTTTTACTAATCAGTGCTTGCAATTGGGATTGGCTGTCCTTGAGTCTGTTCTAACCATTGGATGGTTTCATTTCTGCAGGAGCACCTCACCTGCTCCTTCGTAAGTGGTGCTGGACCAGCGTTCAAGCTGCTTTGACCTTTTTTCCATCTTCATTTCCATTCGTCCTGTGTTGACGCAAAACGAATACACTACTGCGCCGTGTAATTAGTACTTAAACCTTGACACTTATTTTGGATTGGAGGCTGTAGCACTTGTATGATGGAACTGGGATACATCTGACGAGCTGATGCTGGCAGGACGGGGCATGGCACGCAGTAGAGGTCTATCTGTTCATGTCCGTCTTTGTCTTGTCTTGTTCAAACGGATATAAAGTCTGAATCCTACATTATCAGCTGCAGTTTTTGATATTATGTCTTGTCTTGTTCGAACGGATATAAAGTCTGAGTCGTACATTATCAGCTGCAGTTTTTGATATTAGTTGTCCGGGCAACTGCCTTCCAAGGGACTCGTTACTACTGCCTGTTGACATTTGAGTGTGTGTGTGCGCGCGCGCGCGCACGCGTGTGTGACAGTGAATTTATTCATTCTACTATGTTCATAGGGATACAAATGCCCTAATTTCAGGTAAAGCAGGTAGCCACAAGTGGCGGCTGACACCTCGAGAGGTTGCAACACGCGAAGAGTGGAGATAATGGTCACAACAAAGCAACTGCAATACAAAATGCACACACCCCACCCAAAATTACACGTCTCCTAAAAAATCGCCAAGAAGCCAAAAAGACCTAAAACTCAAAAGAAAAAAAAAGCATAGGGGAGTGCCTACTTAATTAGTGGTTACTTATATGTGAAATGAACCACAAAAAACTCTGCTGGCGTGCAGAGTCACACAATCTCTGCTAGTAAACCATTTACAGCATGTTCAAACAAATTCAAGTACAAATGCTAATAAACGGGAAACCCGCAAGAATACAACTCAAATTACCAATGCTACATGTTTTGGACATGGTTCAACGGTATTGCACAAAGAGAAACAATCAATCAGAGTATGAGGCCCCGGCACTACTTTATGAGGCCACGGCACGGAGCTGTCTACTCCCTCTGTTCGGAATTACTTGTCACAAAAATGAATGTATCTACAACTAAAATACATCTAGATACATTCATTTCTTGGACGAGTAATTCCGAACGGAGGGAGTAGGTTGTAATGGGCAGATTTGGTGCTTCCATTTGGCAGATGGTAGGCCTCTATTTCTTCATCATGGAGTCTCTCCTTGAGATCAAAGCTCAAGTAGATGGTATCACCGCTTATAGCGGGGAAAATCTTGGTGGAAACCGAAAGAGAGCAATGCATGCCCATGAAGAATGCCCGGCCGCCCAAGCTCATGACCGGGAGTAGAGTTCCGGTCTCCAAATCCACCTTATAAACGTCGTACGTCCTCCTCCTTGATCTATTCCTGAGGTAGCGAATTGTGCGGTGCACCAGCATCAGTTGACCGTCGTTGTTCACCAGGTGTGCCCTATCATTTAGCATCGCCGAGATTGGCTTTCGCAATGTGGCAGCCACCTCCATGCGTGGTGGCTGATCTTCACTGGTCTCTAGCAGCAGGATGCCATTTTCTGTGGTACAGTAGAAGCGGCCTGCAAACATCAACGGTGCAGTGTGTACTGAGTTCTTGTACCGGACCACTGTCCAGCGCTCGTCGCCGGGCTTGGCGATGCCTAGGATGCATCGCGAGTTGAAACAGAGCACGACCGAGGAATCATCTGCGGCAATGCCAGAGCCCCACGCTCTGAGAGGAAAATCACGGTCAGGAAGGAGGTCGGAGTGGCGCTCTGGAGGCAGCAGCGTGGTTAATGGCGGGAGATCTGTAAGCTGCTGGCGGGTCAGCGGGTTGAGCAGACGGACGTGGGTGCGGCTAGGCCCGTGGAGCAAGATGATGAGGCCCTCGGGGGTGAGCCCGAGCTCGTCATGCTCGCGGAGCTCCAAGATTTCCGTTTGTATGCACTCGCCGGTGGAGACGTTGAGGAAGCGGCGGGCGTAGGGAGAGGAGGCGAGCTTCTCCCGGAGCATGACCCAGCGCCTTGGGTGGAACCGGCGGTCCAGTGCGCCGTGCCCGCGCGGGTCGGCGCAGCACCGCCGCCACGGGCCGCACACGTCGCGGAATCGGACGTAGTCGGCCACGTCGTTGGCGAGGACGAAATCCGCGATGAGCCCCGCCGGACCTTCCCCGAGGCTCGCCCAGTTCCTGCTGCAAGCCGGCAACCAACACGGGTCAGATTTCAGGATTAGATAAAGAAAGAAAGCGAGAGGGACGTACCAGTTATTAGCATCAGGATCGTGGAGAAGTGGATTGCGATTAGACGCGGTACGTGCGCGCTTGGATCCCCAGGAGGGGTTCGTCGTCGTAGGGACGACGGTGCGGCAAGCATTCAGACGGCTCGGATGGGGGGTTTGGGCGGTGGCGGAGCAAGGATTCGTATGGCTCCAAGAGGGGATCTTGAGAGAGGAGGAGGGGCGTGGATGTTGATGGTCGGGGGTCTCCCCCGGTCGCCGCCGTCTGGGCCTCCTCCTAGACCTAGAGGCGGCCGGCCCTCGCTCCGCCATCCGAGCGCGCGTGCGCCGCCGATTCGCCGTGTTCGGCTCGGCGGAGGGGACGGGGGCTGGATTCGCTCTGGGCGGCGGAGGGGAGGGGACGGCCTCATACTTTGTACTGCTCCAATCCGACCGAAATGGAGTCAACTTCCAATCCGGCCTTTGGATGGCCTGGGCGCCAATCCGACCGGGCTTACGGCTTGTTTGTAGGATGGGAGCCCGAGGAACCACAGGGAGAGCCCGTTGGCTGCCGGCCCAGTTTCAGCGCTGCTGCTCCCCATTTTTCTTTTCTTAGTCTTTTTTTTTCTTCTTCTTTTAGTTTCCAATCAGTTTTCCTTCAAAAATGACCGCTAGTTTTTTTTGTATATACATCTTTACTAGTAGTATTACCCTCTACTATTCCTCTATTGTTAAAGGGAAGTTCGTTTTATGACCTCCAACTTTCACCTGGTTTTTTCCTCCCACGCTTCCCTCCTTCCTTTGATTTTCTATTTTCCCCAACCGATGCCTCACAAATTAGAACCAACATAAATCGATACTTTCACAAAACCAAGTCATGCATTAAGTCAATCGAATGAATTTCAATTACTTGGTTAATGTTGGCATTGATATCAGGCATGATGTTAATTCGGGGATGTCACTGAACGCGCTTAGTGCTAGACATGGTTAATACCAAACACCGGAGTAGCGGACATACATGGTTGCATATATGTAATATAGGAAGAGTTTGTGAAATGGTAAAACAAAAAAATGTTGATGAAAACAACGAGAATGTTCAAAAATCTTTTAGAGATGTTTCAGAGTTTTAACTCAAGAATTTAATAATTGTTCACAAACATGAAAGATATTGTTATATTTTAAAAGAATACAATTTCATAAATGTTCTATGATTTTTTTAAACATGAAATTCTAAAAAATGTCATAGAGTTTTTAAAATGTTCGTGAACTCTGAAGTATGTTCAACATTTTTAAAACATTCTCAAATCTTAAAAAACATGTCCATGTGATTTTTAAAAATGTATACAGACAGTGAATCTTAAGATTTTTATGATAGATGGAAGCTTCGATACGGCTGCGTTTTTGTTTGATTGATTGTTGTATATCTCACATCTATCTATACAGTCGGGAGCTAGCTAAAATGTTCAACGTTTTTACGACATTCTCAAATCTTAAAACATGTCTATGTGATTTTAAAAAATGTATATTAAAAAAACATTTCATAAATTTTTAAACACCATCCTTTGACGACTTGGTGAGGAGGGTGAACACTATTCAAGTTGGATCTAAGCTGGATGCAGGAGACGAAATCCGCGCCCACCTGCCCGTGAAGTAAATCATCGCCCCTACGATCCAACCAATTGGGAGAGAATCAATAGACT
The DNA here is from genome assembly GCA_963921465.1 of Triticum timopheevii. Classification (NCBI taxonomy): domain Eukaryota; kingdom Viridiplantae; phylum Streptophyta; class Magnoliopsida; order Poales; family Poaceae; genus Triticum; species Triticum timopheevii. Next base: position 526,578,378 of record OY997272.1, on the reverse strand, counting down.
CCTTTTCGGGAACGATTCATCCTTCCCGAATGTAGCATACAACTCCCCGCTGTACTGCGCTCTTCAAGTGTGCTTCTTCCCCCTTCTCCCGGGCCTTGTACACACTGCCCGTCACACTATAGGAGCTGGCCATGTTTGAAGTCATTACCCTTAACTGTAAGGAGAGGGATGCCTAAGGCTAGGCTTGCGACTGGAGTGAAGTCGTAACAAGGTAGCCGTACTGGAAGGTGCGGCTGGATCACCTCCTTTTAAGGGAGAGCTAATGCTTATGCTTATTGGGTATTTTGGTTTGACACTTCTTCACGCCCAAAAAGAAGGCAGCTACGTCTGAGCTAAACTTGGATATGGAAGTCTTCTTTTCGTTTAGGGTGAAGTAAGACCAACCTCATGAGCTTATTATCCTAGGTCGTAACAAATTAGTTGATAGTGATAGGATCCCTTTTTTGGCGTCCCCATGTCCCCCTTGTGGTGTGGCGGTATGGGGATGTCAAAAGGAAAGGGACAGAGTTTTTCTCGCTTTGGGCGTAGCATGCCTCCCTTTGGGAGGCCCGCGCGACGGGCTATTACTTCAGTGGTAGAGTGCCCCCCTGATAATTGCGTCGTTGTGCCTGGGCTGTGAGGCCTCTCAGCCACATGGATAGTCACTACAAGAAATATGTCAACTAGTGACCTTCTGCCAGTGACCCTGGAAGAATTGGTCATAGATCTATGACAATTTGAGACCAATTGGTCAAAAGCTGTTCGGGGGGCTCCAAACCCTAAACCATTGCGACCATTTTGGTCAGAAAGGTCGTAATTTCCTTACACGAAATGGTCATAAAGTAAACAACGCTAGTCTGCTGCCTTATTTCTAGTTGTTAACGACCAATATATATGGTCACAGCCTTGTAAATTGTGGTGGTTTGCGATGACTAGGCGCCATCTCATCAGTTTTGCCTATGTGTCATGTCCATGTGTCAATTTTTGCCCTAGGTTGTGAAGCAACCTATATTTCTGTTATTCCAAAAATTCCCAAAAAAATTCTCATAAATTGTCTGGATCATATCTTCATCAAATATGTCAAAACCTTCCTTTCCTAGTTCAAAAATAATTCAACGATATTCATTTTCCTATTCTGTTCAAAGCAGCACTTTGTGAAGGAAGTACCACTTTGGCATGTCCAAATACTATCCATTTTCTACAGTGCTTTTCTATGCCCAAATAACCATCCTCCACCAAATGTCAGCTCAATCCATTCATTATTTTGAGCCCAGCTTCAACATTCGTATTTATGTCCAGTGTGGTACTTTGCAAAGCAAGAGCACCTAGGCTCCTTCTTTTGAGCTAAAAATTTGTGAAGACGGTCTTCTTAGTAACTGGTCATCCTCAGCCAAAACTCACGCCCATTAGCCATGTACATTTCCCGTACCGCTAATCAAACACTTGGCTGCTAATTCATGTTTGAGCATCGATCGGTCTCCTCGTGAGAATCTTATGTTGTAATTTTCTTCCTAGCACCTACCTAGGGAGTGCCCAACCCACTGGACATGCCTAGGCCGCCCAGAACACATGGCAACACCACGGACACGCGGTGAACATGCGGCGGGCATGCGAGTTTACGCGCTCTAGAGTTGGGGCCCTCGGCCACCGCCCAAACCTCGACGTATCGCCACCAAACCATGTATTTATGATTAAATAGGTACTTATGTAACTAGAAATGATTTTTGGAAAAAATAAATAGCAAACTATGAAGCAGCCGCAGTTCAAATTTGACCCGCTCCCAACTGAATCAGCGGAAATTTGTCTTTTTCACGAGAGGTGGATCAAACCTTTTTACACCCAACCATTTTGTCAATTGTGCATTAAATATGTCCTAGTATTTTAGAAAATTGATTTGGTCCAATTTTGCAATAATTATTTGGTAGGTCCTTCACAAAAAAAAACCTCATTTAGGGCACTTGAAAAATGGAAAATGGCTCTTTTGTGCAATGAAAGTGAAAACTCCCTTGGGCAACATTGTTTGGAATTCCAAGATGCACCCTTGTGCACAATATAAGATCATTTGAACAAATTATGCCATGAATGTGGACATAAGATTGATCATTTGGCTTGAAAGCCATGAATCTTCACACATGATAGCTCATTTCTGAGAACACTTTTTAAAAATAATTTCCATATTACAAGTTTATTATTTTTCCTGGAAACTTGGTCACATATAATGACACAATGCGAATGTTTTCCAATTTTTTGATTTTTTTTTTGAATTTTTTATGCTCATTTTAAAATGCGGTCAAAATGGCGGGAATGACCGTTCCTGGCTAGTGGTTGAATCTTGGAACCTTTTTGGTGTTTCTATAACTAAATAGATACTTTTGTACCTATAAATGATTTTTGGAAAAAATAAAGAGCAAACTATGAGGCAGCTGCAGTTCAAATTTGACCCGCTTCCAACTGAGTTGGCGGGAATTTGTCTTTTTCACCAGAGGTGGATCAAAACTTTTTACACCCAACCATTTGGTCAATTATGCATTAAATATGGCCTAGTATTTTAGAAAAATTATTTGGTCCAATTTTGAAAAAATTATTTGGTAGGTCCTTCACAAAAAAACCTCATTTGGGGCACTCGAAAAATGGAAAATGGCTCTTTTGTGCAATGAAAGTGAAAACTCCCTTAGGCAACATTGTTTGGAATTCCAAGATGCACCCTTGTGCAAAATATGAGATCATTTGAACAAACTATGCCATGAATGTGGCCATAAGATTGATCATTTGGCTTGAAAGTCATGAATCTTCACACATGATAGCACATTTCTGAGAACACTTTTTAAAAATAATTTCCGTATTACAAGTTTATTATTTTTCCTGGAAACTTGGTCACATATAATGACACAATGTGAAGGTTTTCCAATGTTTTGATTTTTTTGAATTTTTTATGCCCGTTTTAAAATGCGGTCAAAATGGCGGGAATGACCGTTCCTAGCTAGTGGTTGAATCTTGGAATTTTTTTGGTATTTCTCTGACTAAATAGATACTTTTGTACCTATAAATGATTTTTGGAAAAAATAAAGAGCAAACTATGAGGCAACTGTAGTTTAAATTTGACCCGCTTCCAACTGAATCGGCGGAAATTTGTCTTTTTCATCAGAGGTGGATCAAAACTTTTTACACCCAACCATTTGGTCATTTATGCATTAAGTATGGCCTAGTATTTTAGAAAAATGATTTGGTCCAATTTTGAAATAATTATTTGGTAGGCCCTTCACAAAAAAACCTCATTTGGGGCACTCGAAAAATGGAAAATGGCTCTTTTGTGCAAAGAAAGTGAAAACTCCCTTAGGCAACATTGTATGGAATTACAAGATGCACCCTTGTGCACAATATGAGATCATTTGAACAAACTATGCCATGAATGTGGCCATAAGATTGATCATTTGGCTTGAAAGCCATGAATCTTCACACATGATAGCTCATTCCTGAGAACACTTTTTAAAAATAATTTCCGTATTAAAAGTTTATTATTTTTCCTGGAAACTTGGTCACATATAATGACACAATGCGAAGGTTTTCCAATTTTTTGATTTTTTTTGAATTTTTTATGCCCGTTTCAAAATGCGGTCAAAACAGCGGGAATGACCGTTCCTAGCTAGTGGTTGAATCTTGGAATTTTTTTGGTGCTTATCTGACTAAATAGATACTTTTGTACCTAAAAATGATTTTTTGAAAAAATAAAGAGCAAACTATGAGGCAACTGCAGTTCAAATTTGACCCGCTTCCAGCTGAACCGATAGAAATTTGTCTTTTTCGTGAGAGGTGGATGGAAATTTTTGACATCCAACCATTTGGTCAATTGTGCATTAAATATGGCCTAATATTTTAGAAAATTGATTTGGTGCTATTTTGCAACAATTATTTTGTTGGTTCTTCACCAAAAAAACATTTTACCACTCAAAAAATGATTAAAAATAGCTAGAGATATGAAAAATGCATACAAATTGGTCCTAATCCATAAAATGTGGTCTAACTCTAGTGAAAGTTTGTGTGGTGCCCTTTTGCAGAATATTTTTGATAGCTACTTCATAAAATCTCTCTGTTTTTAGTATTTGAAAACTATTTTACATCACTGATTTTCTGAACCAATCATAACTCTGTCCACGGATCGATGACATGGCGTCCATCCATCCATCCATCCATCTCTCCATCCCACATCCATCCATCCATCTATCTACAGAAAAAAGGAAAAAAAAGAAAAGAAAAGGAGATACCCCCACCCGCAGCCCAAACCCTAGCTCAGATCGACCCCTCCCCCCGTCGCCCCCTTCCTCCCTCGTCCCCATCTCCTCGCCGCTGCCCCCTCCCCGATCTCGATCTGCCGCCGCCCCCTCCCCGATCTCGATCTGCCGCCGCCCCCACCGCCACCATCGACGACCCGCCGCCCCCACCGCCCCCGCCGCCCTCTACTCCACAGCCGGCGCCCCTACCCTCTCCTTCTCCCCTCTCCCTACATCCTAGATCCATTCGACCGCGGTGACCACCTCCTCCATGGCTACCTCCTCCCACTGGCGACCGCATCCACTCCGCCACCGGCACCACCTCCCCTCCCCTCCCCTCCCTTCCCCTCCCTGGCTAGAGGTCCCCTCCCCTCCAAGGGCCCGCCGCCGATGAAGTCCAACAAGGCCGGCTTCAAGGGCCTGCAGGAGGCGCAGCACCGCATCCACATCACATCGATCCGCACCTCCTCACCCACCACATCGCCGGATCCGTGACATGGGAAGGTGTCCACGAGCTCCGCAACTCCCCTCTGCATCGACTACGGCCACCAGTTCATGCTGGGCGCCCCCACATCGCTGGATCCGAGCTTCTTCCCCGTCGGCCACCGCGCGCCTTCCCCCATAGATCCGCATCGCCCTTGCTGCTCCGGCCTCCCCGAGCTCGTCATCCGCACCGCGGTGAGCCCCTCAGCCGATCCCCCTGTTTGGCATATCAATCGATCAGCATGTGGAAATTTGGGCTCTGATTATTCTAAGAGAGGGATGGTACCATCTCCAAAATACATTTGCTTTCCATTGATTTGAACACCTGTTATGTGCCGTGATCTCAGTGCGGCTCCACCATTTTTTTCTTCAAATTTCTATTCTTCTACTTACAAACTACTAAATCTGTGAAGTGACCTAAAATGTCTTGCATTTGATTACATAGGGAGTAGTAGACAAGTGGATATGCCAGTTTGATAATTAGTACTTCACCATAATATTTAGGTGGTTATATGCAGCTTTGTTTTCTGACTTGTTTCTCTTAGCAAGTAATCATTTGTAATGATGTACCAAGTTGGCTCATTCAATTTTTTTACATTTCATATTAACCCAGATGGACATGGATCAACAGAGATAATATTATTACATCATGTTGAGGAACTACATCTGTTATAGTTCTTCTCTTGGCTCTCTGGTTTAGAAACAGAGATGTAGTGTTTTATTTTGATGAATTTATGTAACTTATTTTATCCTTGTAAGATTCTTCGACTTATCTCAGGTTCATAATTGTTTAGTAGTTACGCTTCAAGTGTTGCCGAAGATGGATGTTTGTATGCTAATCTAGACTGCTTCCAGTGCACTTGTTTAATCATTTCAAATGGTTTATGTTGGTGACCTATCTGCAGGTCATGGGGAAGCAAAAGCTCAGTGTCAAGACTGAGGAGGACTCCAATCCTCGTGACTAGATGGTGGCAATGGTGGATCTGCAACTACTCACTGACTTTCCACATGATTAGATGGAGTTTGTGTCTTCCTTTTGCTTATATCGCTAGGAGCATGGGTAACATACATTATGCATATTTTGTCTATATATGGAGCGGGCTAGGTGCATCATATTTTCTTTATATGAGCAAGTTTGATGCATGTCTGACTATTATCCCTTACATTGTCTGGTAAAGGGCTTGTTACTATGTGAAATTTATTTTTGCCTCCTTGATTAATCTGATGTATGGAACAATTATGTGAGCTATCTAATGTATTAGTTGAACCATGTCATTGTCAATTTCTGGAAATGCATGCATACAATTTGTGTCTCTTTGTGAGTTTGTAAATTGAAAATTTGTATTTACATCGTGTGATCTATGTGAGTGGTAGTATACATATGTGTTTATTTATTGACTGGGATGTAAATTCCAAATTTTGAAACTAAACCAAACATGGTCCAGTCAAGGTTGCCAAATATTTGGCTTCAAACCAAACGATAGCCAATGGTTTTGCCAAAAAGTTCGCAAGTGTTGTGGGCTACAATCCAAATAGCCAAAATCTGCCAAATTTTGGTCATGCCCCTGAGTTGGCCATGCCAATAATTTGGTAGGGCTAGATGGGGCACAATCCAAACAGCCCCTATATGTCCCAGTACCAAACTACTTCTGCATGTTCAGTACTATGATATATCTTTTATTTATAGTTCTTATAATCATTATAGGGCAGTAAATTGGTTGTATGGGCACTTCTTTGTTGTTAGCTGTTAGCCAAGAGATCAACAGTCCCGGTTGAAGTTCATAGCCCAGAGGATTTTAGCTGTTAGCTGTTAGCTGTTAGCCAAGAGATCAACTGTCCCTCTTCCATGCTTCTGCTCTGCTATTCCAAATTTTGCCTTTTGTGTTCCCTCTTTTACTAGTACAGTAGTTTATTAGTACATGTATATATGGTAGCCGAAATCCACTCTTTGATATCGATGTACTGAGCAGTAGCAGTAGTAGTTCAATTTACTAGTATATCGTGGCCCGTTATTTATGCCGTGGTCTGATTAGTTGCAACTGCTGTACTGATGTGTTGGGGATTGATTCCTTGAGCTCCTTGTTTCATGTTGACATTTGCACTTGTGCGAAAAGAAAAACTGAAGCAATTGCTTGCGTTCCTTTCTACAATTAGTCTTCAAACGGACCAGTTATAACAAACGTGTCTGCTATTCTTTTTAGTGTAGTTCTCTTTACTGTGTTCCTAAGGATTGTCATGTATGAATGTGTTGTAGGCATCTTGCATACCATATTCTCGTGGGTGGGTGCAGCGAGGGGCTGGGCAAGCGCGGTGCACAGTGGATGGAGGTCATCTCGTGGGAGCCCAGGGCGTTCGTCTACCACAACTTCCTGGTAATCACTGCTGCTGCTGCCCACTTTGCCTTCCCTTCAACACCCATAATCACTGCTGCTACCGCCATGGTTCATTCGGTCCTGCACCTGCTCATGCACGCACACTATCCCGTGTTTGTGGGAAGCTGGTTTTGTTAGGTAGTCCATCGATGATGTATGGTTTTCTGTTTGTAATCTGCGCTGATGCCCACTCTTAAAGTTTGGTGACAAAATAATGCATCTTGAATCCTGGGAAGACTACTAATAATCTGTCATTGGAGGATATGCTATAGCAATGCAGCAATTTGAATTGATAATCACATTGAGTTAATGACTTGTCTTGTTGTATGCAATTGAAACATACCCATATAAAAGAAGTCTGTTCCATGTAGCATTTTTACTGTTTTACTCAACTTGTTTTTGTAGTTACTTGATACATATTACCTCCGTCCCATAATAAACCATCAAATGTACTCCTGGGAGGGATAAACATCTTTTTTAGAACATGGGTTGAAGCAGACTGTACTTGCCTACTGAGAATATGAAAACAAGATATTCTGTTTGCTAATATGAAGATAGCATTGTGTTTAATCCATTACTGATGATTGTTTTCATTCTCATATAAATTTGTTAATGATGGTGATTTTGTACTAGCATATAAACTTGTTTTTGTTGTCACTTGATACATACTTAGCTTGTACTTGAAGTTGTGGGTTAATGCTGGTAATTTTGTTCTACTTGTATGCATTGGTACCCCCATCATCGAGTGCACGGATGCAATAGTGGCAAGAAGATCATGGTCGTGTGCATCATCAAGCACACCATGGCGAGCATCCACCTCCTCATAGTGGCAAGAAGAGCAGGTGCCTAGTTTGTAATCGCTGTCGAAGGAGCTCCATGCTGAAGAACATAACACTTGTAGAGCTTGTAAAGTACCATGTTATTGAACTTGTGGAGCATGTAACTTTGACTTCCACTATTGTATGTTAGAGTTATTTGTACAGTTTGCTACACTTGCTGAAGAACATAACACTTGTAGAGCTTGCAAAGTGTACGTTAGAGTTATTTGTACAACAACAACTCTGTATTGACTGGTAATATTTGTACAGCAGCAACACTGGCTGGTAATATTTGAAGTATTTTATGTGTTTTCTGTGCCAATTTAAATATTGTGTATTTATTTACGTTAAATTGGAAAATGAAGAATGTGACCCTGACAAAAAAAGAAAAAATGAAACTGTTGAGACAAAAAGGCCATGGGCCAAAAATAAAAAGGCTGCAATGAAGGCCATGGGCCAAAAATAAAAAGGCTGCAATGTTGGGCTTGGTCCATGAAGCTGACAAAAAATTCATAGGAAAAAAATATAAATGGGCTGAATTAATGGGCTCCGCCCATATAAACACCGAATTGGACCGGGCTGATTCTTGTGCTATATCAGATTGCCACGTCGGATGCCTACGTGGCCTAGGGAGGCTGCTAGTGACCAAAACAAGACAGTAGGCATATTTTGGTCGTAAACGTCTATGACCTTCTCACAGAGAAGGTCGTTAATTTCAGTCTACGACCGCCAGCTTTTGACCTTCTGTTTTTGGTCACAAAAAGGTCGCAAATGAAAAACAATGACCTTTCAGTGACCAATAGTCAAGGTCACAAGTTGATTCTTGTAGTGAGTTCAGTGTGCTCATCAGCGCCTAACCCGAAGATGTGGATCATCCAAGGCACATTAGCATGGCGTACTCCTCCTGTTTGAATCAGAGTTTGAAACCAAACAAATTTCTCCTCAGGAGGATAGATGGGGCGATTCAGGTGAGATCCCATGTAGATCTAACTTTGTATTCACTCGTAGGATCCGGGCGGTCGGGGGGGGGGGGGGGGGTGTCGTAGGATCAACTTCCAATCCGGCCTTTGGATGGCCTGGGCGGCACTCCGACCTTAGGGCTTGTTTGTAGGATGGGAGCCCAACCTGGCAGGCCCTATTCGTCGCTCCTAGCGAGGAACCTCGTGGGCTGCCGGCCCAGTTTCAGCGCTGCTGCTCCCCATTTTTCTTTTCTTAGTCTTTTTTCTGATTCTAAAAAATAGTCATTTTTCTTCTTTGTTTGATTGTCAATCTGTTTTTTTCCTTCAAAAAGGACATCTTTTTTTGTATCGCTATCTTTACTAGTAGTATTAATCTCTGCCTATTATTAAAAAGAAGTTCGTTTTATGACCTCCAACTCTCACCTGGTTTTCCCTCCCACGCCCCCTCCTTCCTTTGGTTCTTTGTTGTTTTGGTAACCCCAACTCATGCCGCACAAATTAAAACCAACATAAATCGATACTTTCAGAAAACCAAGTCATGTTAAGTCAATTGAATGAATTTTAATTACTTGGTTATTGTTGGCGTTGATATCAGGTATGATGTTAATTCAGGGATGTCACTCAACGTGTTTAGTGCTGGACATGTTTAATACCAAACACCGGGGCAGTGTAAACCGCTGGATAGATGTGGTTGCATATACTATAATATAGGAAAGTCAACGAAATGCCAAAACAAAAAAATGTTGATGAAAATTCTGAGAATGTTCAAAAATCTTTTAGAAATGTTTCAGAATTTTAACTCAAGAATTTAATAATCATTCACAAACATAAAACTATGAAGCGGCGATTCTGGGAGAAGCTGGGGAGCGGGAGATTCTGGGAGAATCGCCCAAAAGAACCTGGCCCGAGTGTCAAAAAGAACAAAAGAATTACAGAGCATATGTGTACAGAACATTATTACAAACTCTGAGCAGCTGCTAATGCAACACAGTCGACTATGAATTAATAGTAAAAATATATTGAGATCCCTTGGCAGGATTCTGAAGTTGAGCCAATTTGCTTTGGAGATTCCTTGGCAGGATTACAAGATGAACTCAACATAATAATTTGAGACATAGCATGACAAATAATTTGCACCATCATCCATCTTGAACTTGCACACACGTGGTAAGCAACGCAAACTTGATGAGAACTTAGGTCCAACGTGTCCACCGCCCAAGAGATCAAAGGCATAAACAACATCATCATTCTTGGGAACCGACGAGCAGAGGTACGCGGTGTCAGCCTTGATGGAAGGGGACACCCTGGTAGACACAAGGAGCGAACGTCTCTTGCTGAGAAACAAAACTTTTCCATTGAGCCCACACAAGGGTACCGTGTTCTTTGCGTCCTGGTTCACTCGATACACGCTCACACTGTACTCCCCAAGAGTTCGAGGTCCAGGGGTCACACAGTGACAAAGAATCAGCTCTCCATTATTTTCCACTAGGAAGATCCAGCTTTGCCCTCTCTTCAGCTGTATTTGAAAGCGTTCAGCGACCAGAATCCCTTGTGTAGTTCATGTTTGGCGACCACCACGAGCTTTGGTGGCTGGTTCACAACAGCAGCTTGAGTTTCTACCAACGAGACGTTGTTCGACGTGGCACAGTAAATGCGGCCTGCGAACGGCAAGACTGACATAATCCTATGGTGGGAATCCAGAAATAAGAGACGAAGACTCCACCGAGCCTCCTCAGAGCTCAGTGACTTTCAGCCGTTGGATTGGTTCTCTTGATGCGTTTTCGTACGTTGGATCAAGATCTGGAGGAATCTCGGCCGTCGGATCAAAATAAGTTACTGCTGGAATGAATAGTAACTTCCTATAACGCCTCCCACCGCTCGTTTTTTACTGCGTTTTTACCGGTCTAAAGTCGCACGCTTGTGGGTCCGTTCGCGAGTGGGCTTCGGTTGTCAGCGACTGTGGCTTGGTTCCGGCCCGGTCGCCCTGTCGCGCGCGCCGGCGGGGTAAAGATCTCGTGCCACCGCACGTAAAATCCTGCCCCCGCCGAGGGTATTTTGGTCTATTCGCTGTTAGGGATTTGCGTGGCGTGCGGCGGTTGGCTCGTGCGGCTATGGGGTGGGGGAGGGCGGCGGCCCATTCGTTCGTCCTCTCATTCGTCCTCTCCTCCTTCCCCGCCGCCACCCGGCCTCCTCCTTCCACCCCTCCGGCCGGCTCCTCTCCTGCTCGCGCCGCCTCCTCCTCCCCACCAGCGCCTCCCTCTCCTCCTTTCCCGCCTTCGCCCGGCCTTCTCTTTCCGCCCCACCGATCTGGCACCGCCCAACCTCGTCGGCCTCTCTCCCCCTCCAAACCCTACCCTGCGCCGCTGTCCAGGTCCAGCCCCACGCCGCCGTCGTCTTCTTCGCCCAGTCGGCCGCCGCCGCACCGCACGCTCGTGCGCAGGGGCGAGAAGGGGAACCGCCGCCCGCTCCCGGAGCGTGAGGAGGACGAGGGGAGGCAGCGCCCAGATCCACGGCAGCATCGACGCGCCGTCGTCGACCTGAGCCGCCACCGTCCTCGAGGTCGGCCATGGAGGGGGAGGGGCCCAACCCAGTTCTAGACCAAGATGCCAAAACGTGAGTCGAAAAAAGATATTTCTATCATGTTGACCATTTTTGGATTGCATCTGCTCGTTCTCCGATTTGGGTCTCGTGATTTGGATGCAGAGTTCCCGCTGATCCAGACGAAGATCGTCGATTTCTTCAAGATCCAGCGGCGCCCGGCGGCCGCGGCGGCCGAGCCGCCGGAGGGTAAGAAGAGGAAGCGGAAGGCCAGGAGCGCGCTAGTGGTTTCCGAGAAGAAGAGCAGGAAGCTGCCCTTCACCCCCAGCAAGGACCCCGTCCGGCGCCTCACGCAGATGGCCTCGCTCACCACGGCGCTCACGGCCACCAGCGCCGTCTTCAGGAATGACCTCACCTACGTGCCCGACATGGCGCCCTGGTCCGCCAACCAATCCGCCCTCGTGGCAGGAGGGATGCAGGTCAGACGTTTCCTCCAATTCGACCACCCGATCTCCATTAAATTCAGTGTCACGACGCCATTTCAGTTTTGCTGAAGCTTGGGTGCCATCTCATTTCAGGTGCTGCCAAGGGAGGATGCAGAGACATTGAGCCTATGCAAGAGGATGGTGGAGCAAGGGGCCTCTCCTCGTCGTCTTCAATCCGGTGGAAGGGTTAGTACTATCTGCACAATTCGCTGCTCATTTCTGATCTTGTATGTAGGTGTAGGAGGAGTTATGGGGAGCAGATCCAGGACATGGGATGCTAACCATCTACTTGGGAAGGGTTTCTTTCAAATTAGTGATTGGTAACTAACTAACCACGTGTCCACATTAGAGTTTGATGTTAAGTGCCGATGGAATTTTGAGAGTGGTGATCTGCTCTTTCTTCCTCTTTAGTGCCGACATTTTAATTACTCGGGATATTCTAATGTCATTTGAATTGAGATCATTTTTTCACTCATGTTCTTGGGGACAAAATCTTTGTTTGTTTCTTATTGGTGATGCGGTAAGCTGACCTGAACCTTTTTCACTTTGGTCTGTGTAGGATTGGAGCCCTTGAAGCATTTGAATGGAGCATATGTATGCACGTTGCACTTCATCTTAGGCGAGTGCGACTGTTACATGTTAGTTAAGACTTAGTTTTTGTGATGCATACCAGAGATAATGTTTTCTTTGATGATTTAGAGTTATAGTTGTCGTCAATATTTATCAAAAAGTTAGGTCAGAAAAACAGTCAATCTCAAGCTTTCTAATGAAGTCAGTGGCAAGTAACAAGTTTTTTCCTTTTTGAATTTTCTGTACTTACACCTGCTTTTCGATCTTTTTATACACTGTGAGAGTTGATGTGGAGGTGAAAGCGTGTAATTCTGTAGAGGTTGCCAACACTAAAGTTTTTGACTTTTTTTCCCTCTTCGTAGTTGATTTAGTTGAATCCAAAACAATTATCACCAACTGTAGATTTGACCTGGTGATTGAGTTATGCTTCTCAAGGATTATAACTGTAGTTGTTTCTTGTCTAATATTATTTGTCAGCAAATTTCTTTATTGAAATCTTGAATAAGGGAACTATAATAATGCAGATAAATAACGGTTTTTCTTATTTTGCCAACAGGTGCATGTTATGATTATTGTGTTGAAGTGCTGATTGCTGACCTATGCCTTTGATGTCCATTTTAGTTTGCATTTTAGGTTCTGTTTTAGTTTACCGAATTAATTTTTCTTGAACTGAACTGTTTCTGTGCGGCCAGTCGGCGCCCCTCTATTTTGTGTGATTGATAGATCCTTCCTCACCTTATTTTGTGTGATTGATAAATACTTGTTTCAGTGGTGCAATGCTTTTTTCTGCTTAAGCATGGTTCTGAGTCTCTGAATCTCGCTGTTACATGAGAATTGTTTTTCCTATGATGGTCGTTGTTGCTTAAGTGTCTTCAGCCTACACCTCCAATATATTTATGATAATTCCTTTTAATAGCATGTTTTTCCAATGATCTTCTATTGCTTATTTAAGAAACAAATTAGATTCTCATGTCCTTTAATAGTTATTTATGTACCTGCCTAAGAAGATCATGCCAATTTCTTAAGCAGTGGGTAGTGGTAACGAGTTTCCTAAGCTGACTTTGAGTTTTAATTACAACATAGGCCCATTTGTTACTTTCTAACGTTTGGTGTTTCCGCAGATATGTAATGATGTTGCAATTGCTAAGGTAATGGAAGCAACACTTATTTTGCCAGTTTTGAAGCAGGACCAAATATGGAAAGACCAGGCGTAAGTGCTACTTTCTCTTGTACTAGGTGTCCTCTTTTCTGAATAATCACATTGCCTTCGCTTAATCTACTAATTTGAGACGTTTTTGGTTCCTTCCTAGGCTCCTAACTAACTGCATAGATACTAATTATTAGTATATTGTGCTACACCATAATTAGTGCTCAGTGAGCTGTGTCTATTGTTTACACTATCATCCGCGAAGCCGGCACTGTCATCTTGTCACGTGGCTGCCTCCAGCCCATCCAACCTTCTGCTCCCCTCCACCAGGTGAAAGCAGCACCACCGCACACGCCCTGCCGTCGTGACTGCCGATGACCTACGGGCACGTCTCTCTCTCAATCTCGATCTCCTTGTGGACTGAAAGTTGGTGCCATGTGATAATTTTATGTGATTTCATGCCTCTGGTTCTTCCATGATAATTATGTTTGTTGTCTTGAAGGATGGAGTGGTTGATGCAATCCGTGTATCCCTCACAGATCCACTTGGAACTCAGGCTGCAAACCATCAAATAGGTGCAGTAATGAACTTTTCCTTTCCCGAGCATTTCATTTCCCTCTTGTTTTTGGTTGCTATACTGTAATGTTTTTTTTCAGTAGTGCTTTGCCTTATCTATTCCTATATATTTATCTTTTCGAAATCATATTTTATTTGTACTGTGTGACCTGCCAATTTAGACATTGTCAGTACACCTATTACTTTTCGGCTTATATCTATATTAGTTAAGATGGTTCATGTAGTTTGATGGCATTTTTATTCTTCTTCTCGGGGTCTGTTGTACTTTATAGTTGAAATTTCATTATATACGAATGAAAAAGAAATGGAATGAGCAAACCATGTGTATAAATATTACTCCCTCCATCCCAAAATAAGTGTCTCAACTTTGTACTAACCTTGAGATATTTATTTTGGGACGGAGGGAGTACTAACTGCTGATGCTTTGCATTAGTGATTTAGAGTAATTCATGTTGTACCCTTAGGGTCAAAGTATAAGTTGTTTTCATCCAAAGAAATGGATTATAGATTTACCAATTATTATGTACAATCTGAAATAGGCTAACTAGCAGAAAAATTGGTTCGATTTGTTGGGGAACGTAGTAATTTCAAAAAATTTCCTACGCACACGCAAGATCATGGTGATGGTCATAGCAACGAGAGGGAAGAGTATTGTCCACGTACCCTCGTAGACCGTAAGCGAAAACGTTATGACAACGCGGTTGATGTAGTCGTATGTCTTCACGATCCGACCGATCCGAGTACCGAACGTACGGCACCTCCGAGTTCAGCACACGTTCAGCTCGATGACGATCCCCGGGCTCCGATCCAGCAAAGCGTCGGGGATGAGTTCCGTCAGCACGACGGCGTGGTGACGATGATGATGTTCTACCGGCGCAGGGCTTCGCCTAAACTCTGCGACAATATGACCGAGGTGGAATATGGTGGAGGGGGGCACCGCACACGGCTAAGGAACGATCTGTAGATCAACTTGTGTGTTCTAGGGTGCCCCCCTGCCCCCGTATATAAAGGAGCAACGGGGGAGGCCGGCCGGCCCTTGTGGGCGCGCCAAGGAGGGAGGATTCCTCCTCCTAGTAGGTAGGAGGAGGACTCCTCCTTTCCTACTCCTACTAGGAGGGGGAAAGGAAGGGGAGAGGGAGAAGGAAAGAGGGGGGGCGCCGCCCCCCCCCCCTCCTAGTCCAATTCGGACCAGAGGGGGAGGGGGCGCGCGGCCCATGCTGGCCGCCCCTCTCTCTTCTCCAATACGGCCCATAAGGCCCATTACTCTCCGGGGGGGGGGGGTTCCGGTAACCCTCCGGCACTCCGGTTTTCCCCGAAAACGCCCGGAACATTTCCGGTGTCCGAATATAGCCGTCCAATATACCAATCTTTATGTCTCGACCATTCCGAGACTCCTCGTCATGTCCGTGATCACATCCGGGACTCCGAACAAACTTCGGTACATCAAAACTTATAAACCCATAATAAAACTGTCATCGTAACGTTAAGCGTGCGGACCCTACGAGTTCGAGAACTATGTAGACATGACCTAGAACCATTCTCGGTCAATAACCAATAGCGGAACCTGGATGCCCATATTGGTTCCTACATATTCTACGAAGATCTTTATCGGTCAAACCGCATAACAACATACGTTGTTCCCTTTGTCATTGGTATGTTACTTGCCCGAGATTCGATCGTCGGTATCCAATACCTAGTTCAATCTCGTTACCGGCAAGTCTCTTTAATCATTACGTAATGCATCATTCCGTAACTAACTCATTAGCTACATTGCCTGCAAGTCTTATACTGATGTGCATTACCTAGAGGTCCCAGAGATACCTCTCCGACAATCGGAGTGACAAAACCTAATCTCGAAATACGCCAACCCAACATGTACCTTCGGAGACACCTGTAGTACTCCTTTATAATCACCCAGTTACGTTGTGATGTTTGGTAGCACCCAAAGTGTTCCTCCGGTAAACGGGAGTTGCATAATCTCATAGTTTCAGAAACATGTATAAGTCATGAAGAAAGCAATAACAATATACTAAATGATCAAGTGCTAGGCTAACGGAATGGGTCATGTCAATCACATCATTCTTCTAATGATGTGATCCCGTTAATCAAATGACAACTCATGTCTATGGTTAGGAAACTTAACCATCTTTGATTAACGAGCTAGTCAAGTAGAGGCATACTAGTGACACTATGTTTGTCTATGTATTCACACATGTATTATGTTTCCGGTTAATACAATTCTAGCATGAATAATAAACATTTATCATGAAATAAGGAAATAAATAATAACTTTATTATTGCCTCTAGGGCATATTTCCTTCAGTCTCCCACTTGCACTAGAGTCAATAATCTAGTTCACATCGCCATGTGATTTAACACTAATATTCACATCTGTATGTGATTAATACCCATCGTTCACATCGTCATGTGATCAACACCCAAAGGGTTTACTAGAGTCAATAATCTAGTTCACATCGCTATGTGATTAACACCCAAAGAGTACTAAGGTATGATCATGTTTTTCTTGTGAGAGAAGTTTAGTCAACGGGTCTGTCATATTCAGAGCCGTATGTATTTTGCAAATATTCTATGTCTACAATGCTCTGCACGGAGCTACTCTAGCTAATTGCTCCCACTTTCAATATGTATCCAGATTGAGACTTAGAGTCATCTGGATCGGTGTAAAAGCTTGCATTGATGTAACTCTTTACGACGGGCTCTTTTATCACCTCCATAATCGAGAAATATTTCCTTAGTCCTCACTAAGGATGTTTTTGACCAATGTCCAGTGATCTACTCCTAGATCACTATTGTACTCCCTTGCCAAATTCAGAGCAAGGTATACAATAGGTCTGGTACATAGCATAGCATACTTTATAGAACCTATGACTGAGGCATAGGGAATGACTTACATTCTCTTTTCTATTTTCTGCCGTGGTCAGGATTTGAGTCTTACTCAATTTCACACCTTTGCAACACAGGCAAGAAACTCTTTCTTTGACTGTTCCATTTTGAACTATTTCAAAAATTTATCAAGGTATGTGCTCATTGAAAAGTCTTATCAAGCGTCTTGATCTATCTACATAGATCTTGATGCTCAATGTGTAAGCAGCTTCACCGAGGTCTTGCTTTGAAAAACTCTTATTCAAGTATCCTTTCATGCTATCCAGAATTTCTATATCATTTCCAATCAACAATATGTCATCCACATATAATATTAGAAATGCTACAGAGCTCCCACTCACTTTCTTGTAAATACAGGCTTCTCAAAAAGTCTGTATAAAACCATATGCTTTGATCAACTCATCAAAGCGTATATTCCAACTCCGAGAGGCTTGCACCAGTCCATAAATGGATCGCTGGAGCTTGCACACTTTGTTAGCACCTTTAGGATTGACAAAACCTTCTGGTTGCATCATATACAACTCTTCTTTAATAAATTCATTAAGAAATGCAGTTTTGACATCCTTTTGCCAGATTTCATAAAATGTGGCAATTGATAATATGATTTGGACAGACTTAAGCATCGATACGAGTGAGAAACTCTCATCGTAGTCAACACCTTGAACTTGTCGAAAACCTTTTGCGACAATTCTAGCTTTGTAGATAGTAACACTATCAGCGTCCGTCTTCCTCTTGAAGATCCATTTAATCTCAATGTCTCGCCGATCATTGGGCAAGTCAATCAAAGTCCATACTTTGTTTTCATACATGGATCTCATCTCAGATCTCATGGCCTCAAGCCATTTTGCGGAATCTGGGCTCACCATCGCTTCTTCATAGTTCGTAGGTTTATCATGGTCTAGTAACATGACTTTCAGAACAGGATTACCGTACCACTCTTGTGCGGACCGTACTCTGGAAGACCTATGAGGTTCTGTAGTAACTTGATCTGAAGTTTCATGATCATCATCATTAGCTTCCTCACTAATTGGTGTAGGAATCACTGGAACTGATTTCAGTGATGAACTATTTTCCAATTCGGGAGAAGGTACAGTTACCTCATCAAGTTCTACTTTCCTCCCACTCACTTCTTTCGAGAGAAACTCCTTCTCTAGAAAGGATCCATCTTAGCAACGAATAACTTGCCTTCGGATCTGTGATAGAAGGTGTACCCAACAGTTTCCTTTGGGTATTCTATGAAGACGCACTTCTCCGATTTGGGTTCGAGCTTATCAGGTTGAAAACCTTTTTCATATAAGCATCATAACTCCAAACTTTAAGAAACGATAGCTTAGGTTTACTGCTAAACCATAGTTCATACGGTGTCGTCTCAACGGATTTAGATGGTGCCCTATTAAACGTGAATGCAGCTGTCTCTAATGCAACCCCAAAATGATAGTGGTAAATCGGTAAGATACATCATCGATCGCACCATATCCAATAAAGTGCGGTTACGATGTTCAGACACACCATAACATTTGTGGTGTTCCAGGTGGCGTGAGCTGTGAAACTATTCCACATTGTTTTATATGAAGGCCAAACTCGTAACTCAAATATTCTCCTCCACGATCAGATCGTAGAAACTTTATTTTCTTGTTACGATGATTCTCCACTTCACTCTGAAATTCTTTGAACTTTTCAACTATTTCAGACTTATGTTTCATCAAGTAGATATACCCATATATGCTCAAATCATATGTGAAGGTTACAAAATAACGATACATGCCACGAGCCTTAACACTCATCGGATCGCATACATCGGTATGTATTATTTCCAATAAGTCAGTAGCTCGTTCTATTGTTCCGGAGAACGGAGTTTTAGTCATCTTGCCCAAAAGGCACGGTTCGCAAGCATCAAATGATTCATAACCAAGTGATTCCGAAAACCCATCTTTATGGAGTTTCTTCATGCGCTTTACACCGATATAACCCAAACGGCAGTGCCACAAATAAGTTGCACTATCATTATTAACCTTGCATCTTTTGGCATCAATATTATGAATATGTGTATCACTAAGATCGAGATCCAACAAACTATTTTCATTGGGTGTATGACCATTTGAAGGTTTTATTCATGTAAACAGAATAACAATTTTTCTCTGACTTTAAATGAATAACCGTATTGCAATAAACATGATCAAATCATATTCATGCTCAACGTAAACGCCAAATAACATTTATTTAGGTTTAACACTAATCCCGAAAGTATAGGAAGTGTGCGATGATGATTATATCAATCTTGGAACTACTTCCAACACTCATCGTCACTTCCCCCTCAACTAGTCTCTGTTTATTCTGTAACTCCTGTTTCGAGTTACTAATCTTAGCAACCGAACAAGTATTAAATACTCAGGGGTTACTATAAACACTAGTAAGGCACACATCAATAACTTGTATATCAAATATACCCTTGTTCACTTCGCCATCCTTCTTATCCACCAATACTTGGGGTAGTTCCACTTCCAGTGACCAGTCCCTTTGTAGTAGAATCACTTAGTCTTAGGCTTAGGTCCAGACCTGGGCTTCTTCACTTGAGCAGCAACTTGCTTGTTGTTCTTCTTGAAGTTCCCCTTCTTCCCTTTGCCCTTTTTCTTGAAACTAATGATCTTGTCCACTATCAACACTTTGATGTTTTTCTTTGATTTCTACCTTCGCCGATTATTGCATCGCGAAGAGCTTGGGAATTGTTTTCATCATCCCTTGCATATTATCGTTCATCACAAAGTTCTACTAACTTGGTGGTGGTGACTAGAGAATTCTGTCAATCACTATCTTATCTGGAAGATTAACTCCCAGTTGATTCAAGCGATTGTAGTACCCAGACAATCTGAGCACATGCTCACTAGTTGAGCGATTCTCCTCCATCTTTTAGCTATAGAACTTGTTGGAGACTTCATATCTCTCAACTCGGGTATTTTCTTGAAATATTAACTTCAACTCCTGGAACATCTCATATGGTCCATGACGTTCAAAACGTCTTTGAAGTCCCGATTCTAAGCCATAAAGCATGGTGCACAAAACTATCAAGTAGTCATCATATTGAGTTAGCCAAACGTTCATAACGTCTGCATCTGCTCCTGCAATAGGTCTGTCACCTAGTGGTGCATCAAGGATATAATTCTTCTGTGTAGCAATGAGGATAAAACTCAGATCACAGATCCAATCTGCATCATTGCTACTAACATCTTTCAACACAATTTTCTCTAGGAACATATCATAATAAACATATGAAAGCAACAACGCAAGCTATCGATCTACAACATAATTTGCAAAATACTACCAGGACTAAGTTCATGATAAATTTAAGTTCAATTAATCATATTACTTAAGAACTCCCACTTAGACAGACATCTCTCTAGTCATCTAAGTGCACGTGATCCAAATCAACTAAACCATAACCGATCATCACGTGAGATGGAGTAGTTTTCAATGGTGAACATCACTATGTTGATCATATCTACTATATGATTCACGCTCGACCTTTCGGTCTCCGTGTTCCGAGGCCATATTTGCATATGCTAGGCTTGTCAAGTTTAACCTGAGTATTCTGCGTGTGCAAAACTGGCTTGCACCCGTTGTAGATGGACGTAGAGCTTATCACACCTGATCATCACGTGGTGTCTGGGCACAACGAACTTTGGCAACAGTGCATACTCAGGGAAAACACTTCTTGATAATTTTTAGTGAGAGATCATCTTAAAATGCTACCGTCAATCAAAGCAAGATAAGATGCATAAAGGATAAACATCACATGCAATCAATATAAGTGATATGATATGGCCATCATCATCTTGTGCTTGTGATCTCCATCTCCGAAGCACTGTCATGATCACCATTGTCACCGGCGCGACACCTTGATCTCCATCGTAGCATCGTTGTCGTTTACGCCATCTATTGCTTTTACGACTATCGCTACCGCTTAGTGATAAAGTAAAGTAATTACAGGGTGTTTGCATTTCATACAATAAAGCGACAACCATATGGCTCCTGCCAGTTGCTGATAACTTCGGTTACAAAACATGATCATCTCATACAATAGCATCATGTCTTGACCATATCACATCACAACATGCCTTGCAAAAACAAGTTAGACGTCCTCTACTTTGTTGTTGCAAGTTTTACGTGGCTGCTACGGGCTTAGCAAGAATCGTTCTTACCTACGCATCAAAACCACAACGATAGTTCGTCAAGTTAGTGTTGTTTTAACCTTCGCAAGGACCGGGCGTAGCCACACTCGATTCAGCTAAAGTGAGAGAGACAGACACCCGCCAGCCACCTTTAAGCACGAGTGCTCGTAACGGTGAAACGAGTCTCGCGTAAGCGTACGCGTAATGTCGGTCCGGGCCGCTTCATCTCATAATACCGCCGAACCAAAGTATGACATGCTGGTAAGCAGTATGACTTGTATCGCCCACAACTCACTTGTGTTCTACTCGTGCATATAACATCAACGCATAAAACCTGGGCTCGGATGCCACTATTGGGGAACGTAGTAATTTCAAAAAAATTCCTACGCACACGCAAGATCATGGTGATGGTCATAGCAACGAGAGGGAAGAGTATTGTCCACGTACCCTCGTAGACCGTAAGCGGAAGCGTTATGACAACGCGGTTGATGTAGTCGTACGTCTTCACGATCCAACCGATCCAAGTACCGAACGTACGGCACCTCCGAGTTCAACACACGTTCAGCTCGATGACGATCCCCGGGCTCCGATCCAGCAAAGCATCGGGGATGAGTTCCGTCAGCACGACGGCGTGGTGACGATGATGATGTTCTACCGGCGCAGGGCTTCGCCTAAACTCCGCGACGATATGACCGAGGTGGAATATGGTGGAGGGGGGCACCGCACACGGCTAAGGAACGATCCGTAGATCAACTTGTGTGTTCTAGGGTGCCCCCCTGCCCCCGTATATAAAGGAGCAAGGGGGGAGGCCGGCCGGCCCTTGTGGGCGCGCCAAGGAGGAGGAGTCCTCCTCCTAGTAGGAGTAGGACTCCCCCTTTCCTACTCCTACTAGGAGGGGGAAAGGAAGGGCTCCTAGTCCAATTCGGACCAGAGGGGGAGGGGGCGCGCGGCCCATGCTGGCCGCCCCTCTCTCTTCTCCAATACGGCCCATAAGGCCCATTACTCTCCCGGGGGGGGGGGGGGGGGTTCCGGTAACCCTCCGGCACTCCGGTTTTCTCCGAAAACGCCCGGAACATTTCCGGTGTCCGAATATAGCCGTCCAATATACCAATCTTTATGTCTCGACCATTCCGAGACTCCTCGTCATGTCCGTGATCACATCCGGGACTTCGAACAAACTTTGGTACATCAAAACTTATAAACTCATAATAAAACTGTCATTGTAACGTTAAGCGTGCGGACCCTACGGGTTCGAGGACTATGTAGACATGACCTAGAACCATTCTCGGTCAATAACCAATAGCGGAACCTGGATGCCCATATTGGTTCCTACATATTCTACGAAGATCTTTATCGGTCAAACCTCATAACAACATACGTTGTTCCCTTTGTCATCGGTATGTTACTTGCCCGAGATTCGATCGTCGGTATCCAATACCTAGTTCAATCTCGTTACTGGCAAGTCTCATTACTCGTTACGTAATGCATCATTCTGTAACTAACTCATTAGCTACATTGCCTGCAAGGCTTATAGTGATGTGCATTACCGAGAGGGCCCAGAGATACCTCTTCGACAATCGGAGTGACGAAACCTAATCTCGAAATACGCCAACCCAACATGTACCTTCGGGGACACCTGTAGTACTCCTTTATAATCACCCAGTTACATTGTGACGTTTGGTAGCACCCAAAGTGTTCCTCCGGTAAACGGGAGTTGCATAATCTCATAGTTTCAGGAACATGTATAAGTCATGAAGAAAGCAATAGCAATATACTAAACGATCAAGTGCTAGGCTAACGGAATGGGTCATGTCAATCACATCATTCTTCTAATGATGTGATCCCGTTAATCAAATGACAACTCATGTCTATGGTTAGGAAACTTAACCATCTTTAATTAACGAGCTAGTCAAGTAGAGGCATACTAGTGACACTATGTTTGTCTATGTATTCACACATGTATTATGTTTCTGGTTAATACAATTCTAGCATGAATAATAAACATTTATCATGAAATAAGGAAATAAATAATAACTTTATTATTGCCTCTAGGGCATATTTCCTTCACGATTATGATAATCTTGTGTGGCTACCTATACATTTACTGTGTTTACCTTCTTGCATACATCTTTTTAGGGGTCATCCTGGTTTTTATTCCAATTGTTTACAGGTCACCTATTTTGTTGATTATTGTTGGGTGCTCAAGCCATTAGAAAAAAGTGATGCCTCAGTCAAGGTAGATCTGAGGATAGAACCCAGGGTGGCACTTTGCAAATATTGTACCCTTCGAACGATACACTTGTATACTTATTAATTAGTACTAGAGAAGTATGCTGCGTTGTCAAAAGGCAATCGACTAATCCCAGTATCCCACACATGATTGATCACAATAACTAAATAGATTCTTATTCCCTTTCCCAGGGCAGAATAAAATTACAATTATCTTATCAATCTTATCTAGAAGGGTTTAACTGGAGAGTGAAGCAACAATATAAATAAAAAACCCATGTTCATATTGGTGTGGCAATCAATACTAACAAACTGTGGTTGTGTGCGTTTAAATGGGATGTTGGTACTTCGGGCATTGTGAGGCTTCTCAGAGCTTAGCGGCTCTTGGCCGTTGGATCATTTTTTGTTGCATTTCTGGCAATTCGATCACAGTATGGAAAGACCTTGGCCGTTGGATCAAAAGGTGACCCAATGCACAGATGTCGTCCGTTCTTCAGGCTGCTAACCTACATGTTTATCTCCCTCCTTTTCTCTGTGCTTGCATTTGTTGTGTATGCTGATGGTCTCTTTCTTGCAGCGGTCATGTACAGGGCCAGAACAACGACGCCGCTCCCACTACTCCCCAGTGCAGAGGATTTCCGTGCCGTGGAAGCTCCAAGGCACACCTGACCTCCTCCTTTTGGTGATGTTTATCAGTTAGTGAGGTTTCTGCACCTACGCTCTATGACGCAGATTGTGTATGCCTCTTATTTATTTTGGTTTATTTGGGAATAGACATTGGCGATATGTATTTTGGATTTAGACCTATAGAAAGGGTATGTGTTGTGACAGTGCAAAGCTTTTTAGGGCTATCCTCTTTCTCCTGTTGGAAATTATGTCTCATATTTATTCTCCTTAACTTGGAAATTATGTCTCATATTATATCCGCTGAAGCCAATTTAGAAGGACTTGCAAACAACTGTTCATAGTTGTGGTACATCCACTTTATGGTGTGTTTGCCTACTGCTGGAATAATTATTTCTTCATATATGAGTTTCATGAACCATATGCCAGCTTCATTGATTCCACAATAGAATATGGACATTGTAGTCTTAGAAGATAGGAATGCTGCATATCCTATGGTTATTGAGCACAAAACATATGCTTATATAGATATTGTCAACTGAAACAGTGTGCTCCCAGTTTATATTAATGAAGGCACCTATTAGTATGCTTAGTAGCTATGGCTCGGTAGTTGTCTCTCCTTTATTATGTTAATGCTCTTATTACCCCTCCTATTATCGCACTTTTGGTATAGAATTTTATGTTGAGTGGCTGCACTTTTGGTTTCAAACTTCATGTCGAGTGTCTATTTTTTGTGGTCTTACCAACGCACTGAAATTGATTCTGACTTATGTTTCTTCTTCCCTTTATTGTTAACTTGTTTGAATGTATATGCTAAATCTGGATACATACCAACTTAGCATTATTTGCTTGACCAAAACAATGGGACCGGCACCCTCGCGCCGAGGCGCGATTCCGATCTAGTATATATGGGTCCATCGCTCATCGCCGGGGTTGGCGACAGCTAGGCGAAACGAGCCAAAATGAAGCGCAACTGTGTCATTGTTAGCGAGGCCCGCGCCGTGCAGCTCAAGATCACGCAGGCTCTGCCCTCTGCGCAGCAGCATGGTTGCACTTGGAGGGCCCGCCAGCTGTCCCGTCAGCGGGTTAATGAGCTGGCCAACGTGGGTGCCTAATTGTAGAACGCGGCCCTCAGACGTTGTCCCAATGGCATAGCAGCGGCGCCGGTGATTTAGATCCGGGAGCCCCCGGTAGATGGACTCGCCGGTGAAGACATTCAGGAATCATCGCTGGTCATGAACATTGTTGTATGCTTCCGGGAGCATGATCCAGCACCGGGGATGGAACCGCCGGTCCAGAACACCTTGCGGGCGTAGGTGGCTGGAGCACGCGCGCCACGCCCTACACACCGCGCGGAAGTGGCTAAGGTCGACGAGCTCGTTGCGCAGGACGTGCTCGGCGACCAGCCCAGCCGGTCCGGCGTCCAGGTTCGCCCAGTCCCTCCGGCGGCTGCGTGGATGCCGAGCACTGGACGGCGACATGTTTCTTCTTGACGTGGGATGCTGAGCGTACGGCTGGTCGCCAGCTAGGTCGGGGAAACGTCGGGGTCGGACGATAGATGGAAATCTTAGATACAGCTGCGTTTTTGTTTGATTTATTATTGCTGTATATCTTACATCTATCTATACAAATATAAAAGTAGACTCAATAATCTACTCTACATGCGATACGCTAGCTACGGTGACGCAAGCGAATCAGGATGGAAGGTTTTCCTTATTAACGCGGGACGCGAGGCAGGTAGCACGTGTCCTGCTCATATATACATGTGCAGTTCTGTACAACTTTTTTTCTTGATAAAGGCCGTTTTATTAACTCAATATATAGCATCAAGCGGATACAACACATCATGAGCGATACTCGGCCTCTACATATCCAGGATACACACAGCCAAAAGTAACGAGTCCGACTAAAAATATAACAAAACGATAGATATGCATTAGTAAGGCCCTATACAACCGACACTATGTTGACACCTATGCCTATGTCGAAGGAGGAGACGGTCCGATCTGAGATTATACAGTTTTTTTTTTTTGCGGGGGTAAAAGGGATTTGTATTACTCAAGAGCCAAGGAGGTCCTCCCTACACAAGTTAGGGATATTGTCTGGGCCGGAGTGGAGCCAGACCACAATACGGTCTTCCGTCCTCCCAAAGTTCGCCAACATATGGCTTACATTATTCTGCTCTCGAGAAATATGAACAACACGACACTCCTTTCACTCATAAGATGCTTCACTTCCGAGACCACCATGGCGTACTGCGAACGGTCTTGTCTTGAGGCATTGATCAGTTGCACTGCCTGCAGACTATCACACTCAACGATAAACGGCAGCTCCGTCCATTGGAGGGCCAAAGCTATGCCCTCCATGCACCCAGCCAGCTCGGCATGTAGAGGGTCCGGGCAAGACCATAGCGAGCGACACGCGGAGAAAATGATGGCCCCTTCCTGGTCGCGGAGCACCATTCCCGTCCCGGCCCTCCCGTCATCATGGGAAAAGGAGCCGTCGACATTTAGCTTCGTCCAATTGGCGGGTGGGGACTCCATTTGTGGGCTATTCGTGGCACACCTCTCACATGCGATATAGGATGTTCTGCACCTTCTTGTTGGATGGTCATCTTCCCTTTGTCCCAATCTCCCTGTGGATACTGCTGGATCCCGAGCAGCGAGGTCAAGTAGCTCTGCAAAAAGCGACGAGATACCTCCACGGGCGGTGCCGATTTGCCATGAGTGATCTCGTTGCGCACATGCCAACATCTCCACAACAGCATAATCAGGCGAAGCTGGCCCCCTTCATTGCATTCTGCAATTAGGTTCAGGAGCCACTCCGGGCCTGTGTTACGGACTGACTCGATGTCCGGTATACTCCACACCTCCGCCATAGTCCGCCACAAATGCACCGCCCGAGGGCAGCTGCAAAACACATGAAAAGTGTCCTTGCGCTCGAGACCACATAATGGGCATATATCAGTAACCTCCATGTGTCGACTGAATTTATTAGACCATGTGGCAAGGGAATTAGTAGCCAAACGACATGCTAACACACACATCTTAGGAGGAGCAGGGCACCTCCATATATAATAATGCCCAGACGGCACGTTGCCCGTCCGGTGCCCTGCTCGCTGCGACTGAAGAGGGACGAAGCTTGTCCTCAAGCGCCAGTCAGTACGCACTACGTACGGTGAAGATACCAGTACGTTCTGCACCCCCTGCAAGGAAATCTGCCCCTAGCCGAGGGACACTTTAATCTTTAGTATCTCCTGAACATCAATGAGCATAAAATACTATTGAAGTAGGGTTCCGCGCTATGCACCATGCTCGTCTAGGAGCTCTGAGACTCAGCGGAGGCAGCACCTTCCCTGTTGGGTAATTGGTTGCCGACCAACAGGGTGTGGTATCCAGGAGTCCCGCCAAATTCGGATCGACTGCCTGTTACCGATGCGCCAGACTAAGCCTTTCTTCAGCAATTCCAACCGATGCACGACGGCCTGCCAAGTTTGCGAAGCGTTGCTAGTGAAAAAATATCTTCTAATCGTCCATTAGGGAAATACCTTGCCTTCAAGAAGCGCGCACAAAGACATTCCGGGTTGACCAAAATACGCCATGCTTGCCGAGCTAACATTGCTTGGTTGAATAGTCTGAAGTCCTTGAATCCCATACCACCAGCCGATTTGGGCCTCAGAAGCGAGTCCCATGATTTCAAGTGCGTTTTCCTCCTGCCTCTGTATGCGCCCCACCAATAGCTACGAATCATCCACCCTAAATCGTCACATGTGCTTCTAGGGAATTTAAACAAACTCCTTAGGAAGGTGGGTAGGGCCTGCGCCACCGCCTTGATTAGAATCTCACGTCCTGCTTGGGACATCAATTCCCCTCACTGTATAATTCTCTTTGTCAGTTGTTGCTGAAGATTGTGTAGTTTCCCTTTGGAAAAGCGATCACTTGGCGTTGGAAAGCCAAGATATTTTTCCTCAAAGCTCATATTCACCACCTCCAAGTTGTGCATGACCTCCTGTTTGTTAGCTTGTGAGCATTTGGGGCTGAACATTATGTAGCACTTGGCTGGATTTATGAGCTGGCATGTAGCTCTAGCATATGTACTGAGAGCTTCTTTGACTTGGGCAGCCTCCTCTCCATTAGCACGAAAGAACAACAAGGTGTCGTCCGTGAACAGGAGGTGTAAGATGCCTGGAGCTTGGGCGCACATCCGGAGTGGAGTGAGGCGGTTGGCTGCAATCTCCTGTTTTAGAATCCTGTTTGTGGTTGCGTCCCTTGCAAATGAAATAGGAGACAGGTCTTCAATGACTGATTTGAAAAAGAAAGCAAGGAGTTTATCAAAGCTTATAAATAATTTTAAATTTCCAATATTAAACATTCGGCTAATGTTGTGGCCCATACAATTGCAAAGTTTAGTTTTGATAATAGATCGGATGGTATCCTTGTTAACGATGTTCCGCCCTGCGTGGTGAATTTTGTAATGAATGATTGTAAAAACAATCTTGGTTAATCAATACTATATGTGGTGGTTTTCAAAAAAAAAAAAAGAATAGCATCAAGACCGTCAGCAACAAAAAGGAATAAGAAATGTGAGAGGGGGTCTCCCTGCCGTAGTCCACAAGACGGTGCGAATGAATCCGAGAAGGCTCCATTTACTTTCACACAATACCTCACCGAGGTGACACACCTCATTATCCAATCCACCCATCGATGAGAGAAACCCATATGTTGCATCACTCGCTCCAAGAAAACCCAATCTACCCGATCGTAAGCCTTGGACTGGTCCAGTTTATAGGCACAAAAGCTCTGCTCTGGGTCCTTCTCCTATTTGACCGCATGAAAACACTCAAAAGTGATTAAAGCATTATCTGTAATTAATCTGCCCGGTACAAAGGCGCTCTGCTCTGGGGACACCAACTCATCCAAAATAGGCCTCAACCTATTGACCAAACATTTGGCTATCACCATATATATGACATTACAGAGACTGATAGGCCGAAAATCGGCGAGTCAATCTTGGGGGTCAAAACAATGACTGTACTATTTATTCCATCCGGCATG
Organism: Triticum timopheevii; assembly: GCA_963921465.1. Taxonomy (NCBI): domain Eukaryota; kingdom Viridiplantae; phylum Streptophyta; class Magnoliopsida; order Poales; family Poaceae; genus Triticum; species Triticum timopheevii. Next base: position 526,549,206 of record OY997272.1, on the reverse strand, counting down.
ACTCCAGAGGCAAAAAATAATTTAACCGCATTAATTATGTCATCCTTCATCACCGCCCAATGCCGCTGGAAGAATCTCGCGGGGAACCCATCTGGCCCCGGCGCCTTCAGAGGCCCTATCTGGAACATTGCATTAGAAATCTCCTCATCGGTAAATTCCTTGCATAGACTATTGTTCATCTCCGCGGACACCTCGGGTTGTATAAGCTGTAACACATCATGTGGATCCAACATTGGGTCAGCTGTGAATAACTTTTGAAAATAACAGTTTACCATCTGTAACATGGTGGCCTGATCGGTGTGCATAACACCCGCCTCATCCGCCAGCCCTCGGATTTTATTCTTTCTCGCTTGCCAAACTACTTTCCTGTGAAACATCTTGGTGTTACGGTCCCCTTCCTTTAACCAATCAATCCGTAATCTCTGGAGCCACAACATTTCCTCCATGTATAACAACTCATTCATCTTGTCCATCTCCAGTCTTATTTCTGCTCGGTCTGCATTCATATCGGTTAGTTCCTCAAGCCTAGTACGTGACTTCTCTAGCTCCCGTGTTACATCGCCAAAAGTTTTATTACTCCCAATTGTGTAGATCAGCCATAACAGTAGCAAGGGCCTCCCTTACATCTCCCAGGTTCCTTTTCGTACCTTTGCTTGACTAAGAGTTTGCGATAATGGCCTCTAACGTCGGCGATCTCTCCCACATCAACTCGTACCGGCGGCTGCTGCAAGGCCGCCTGTCTTGTTCCAGTGAGAACTTGAGGAGCAGCGGACTATGGTCCGATGCCGGCGACACAAGGTTTGCCACTGAAGCTTGCATAAACATGTCTCTCCAGTCGTTGGACGCCATCGCTCTATCCAGCCGAACTTGGACATTCGCCCGGCCACTCCGCCCATTATCATATGTGAAGGGATGGCCTCAAAAACCAAGACCAGTCAGGCCACAAGCTTCAAGTGCATCCCGAAAATTAATCATTTGGCCAGGAGGTCTTGGAGTTTCCGATTGATACTCAAAATCCCACATAGCCTCATTGAAGTCACCGATAATCACCCATGGCAGAGTGCTCTGAGCATGCAGTCCTTTGAGCTTATCCCACATCATGTGTCTATTCTCTACTCTCGGTTCGCCATAAACAATGGAGCTCTCCATAGTGGCTTGTTCGGGGACATACACAAATACACGTCAATCAATCTTTCATTTGCTTCTTGCACATCGATATACATAGACTCATGCCAGAACAGTGCTAGGCCACCACTACGGCCATTACTACTGACTCCTTCAAAACCAGAAAGCCCTAACCTATTACGCAAACGATACATCTTATTTTTATTTTGCCTAGTCTCACACAAGAAAACAAGACTTGGGGAATGCATCCTAACAAGAGACGTGAGGTCACGAATTGTCGAGTGATTCCCCGCCCCCCGGCAATTCCAACTTGGCCAATTCATTGCTCCTAACGGGGCGGCGCACCCGACCCCGTTAGTTTACCGGCGGCCCCAAGGCCGATTGCCTCCACTCCATCCATGCTGTCCGAGTCCATCTTCTCCTCCTCTTGGTTCTTGCCTTTGCCACTCTGCTGAGTCTTCCCTCGTTTCTGCTTGTTGCCAACACCCCTCTTAGCATGCACCACCATAGCTCCCTGTGTGGGATTCAGGTCGTGGGACGCTTGCCCACGGGATAATCTCTTCCCCAGAACAGAATCAGCCTCCTGCATGTATTGGTCGGACCCGGCAAATGAGAAATTCGAGGTGGCGTGAAGGTTACGCATGGCCGGGATCATATCCTTGCTCCCAATTTTCCTGCTTTGGCTCGCTTCACTCCCAGGTGGACGTACTGAAAGTGGCAGGGGCGCAGGTATTCGACCTCCAAGGAAGACAAATTCTGGAGGTTCAGATTATACAGTTCTGTACAACTTTCTTTTAATCACGCTTGTGTACAACATGTTTTTTAGGACAACGTGTACCATAGCGCGATCATTGTCCCTCGTCACTGATTCCTCTGTTCCTCCTGCTCCACCCATGCGCCTCAGCCTGGACACGGTCCGGTCCGGTCCGGTCCCGGTCCGAGCCGGCGTTTGGACCGGCCGCCGGCGGTCCGGACCGGACCGGACCGAGCTTGCCAGCGGTCTGTATTTTCAGGACCGGACCGAAATGATGCCAGCTCGGTCAAGCTTTTCCGGCTCGTTGGGACCGAGCCAACTTGTCCTTCCACCTTCTGTTTAGTGCCCATTTAGCTGCAGTTCTGGTCTTAGTTACACAGAAAGAGCGCCATGTTCACCACGGAGAGTAGCAGCAGCAACACGTAGTAGTAGTCGAGGTGCGAGCCGTTCAGGTTGTCACCGATCCAGCTCTTGCCGGCGCTCGCCCTGGTAGCCCGGTCGACAAACGTCACAAGCAGGCTGTTGTGGAAGTTCCCGACGCCGAGCCCGCTCGTGTAGAAGGTGGTTCCCATGCTCTGCATCCCCTCCGGCAACTGCCCGAGCTGCCCGCGAGGCGGCGCAGCACGTCGGGGTCGCTGAGCTGCATGAGGCTGCTGGCGATATCGGCGCAAAAATGGAATGACGAGTGGACGGTGATCGCTGGAGACACGACCGGAGGGGAGGGAGACAAACACAGAAGTTGTTCCGGCGCTCGAACACCATGGACGGTGAACTGGCATGGTCGAGAACTCGCGAACGGCTTCAGTGCACGCACGGCAGCAACGGCAAGCGGAAAAAAGAGGCTATGGGGCACAGGGAGGAGAGGAAGGAAGGTGAGGGGAAGCTCCTGGACATGATGGTTCACTCAGGGGACGCCGGTGGCGACGACGACGAAGCAGGGCGGCCACCACTTTCTCGGTCCGCCGAGCGGTCCCGGTCAAAGACCGGACCGGACCGAGTGCTGAGCGGGCCTAATTTCCTGGACCGGCCCGGCCAATTTTGCTAGCGGGCTGGGACCGAGCGGTCCGGTCCTTCTCGGGCCACGAGCGGGCCAAAAAGCCCGCTCGCTGCGTCCACCCTGACATGCGCCCAAGCTGTTCGCCCCGGTGCTCTGGTCGGCGTATAACTTGGATACTCACTTCTGGTTGTACGATGTTCAGGTGTAGCTAGCCTGCCGTTGTGGGTATGCCTAGCGGGAACCCGTTGGTGGTGGTGACTGACGACTAGACCTGGCCATGGAAAGCCCGGCCCGGCCGGCCCGGCCCGAAAAAGCCCGACCCGGCCCGACCCGACGCTGCCCTCGGGCCGGGCTTAGGCCTAGAATTTGAGCCCGAAGGCCGGGCTGGGCCGGGCCTGGGCCCGTCGTTTTCGCATTTCTTTGAAGGCCGGGACAGGCCGACCCGAAGCCCGACGGGCTTTTACATGTTCGGGCCGGGCTCGGGACTGGGTTTTTTTCGTCAGGCTTGGCTAGGCCCGGCCCGAAGCCCGGCGTATGGCTAGTATACTGACGACAAAGCTCGCTAGTTCAGATTCGGCCTTTAAGTCCCCCCGCCCCAATCTTACACCCTAACGAGAACGTATGTGTGATGATGACATAGCATGTTTGAAAAAAAAATCGTGTTCCTCACTTGTATCCATGTCTGATGTTCCTGATGGTTCAGTTAAATTTATGAACATTTTTAAAAAAATTGACCAGATTTTCCATATTCATGAACATTTTAAAATACTTTTTGAAATTCATGAAGATCTTTTGAATTCTCAAGCATTTTATAAAATTCCTGAGCATTTTTTATTTTTTTATTTTTAAATTTTCATGAACATTGTTTGGTTTTGCAAGTTACAAGCTTTTTAAGTTTCTTGATGAACCGACCGAACAATCAAAAAAAAAAGAGAAAAACTCTAATAATTCTTTTTTGAGAGTACTCAAATTGCACACCATAACTTTATAGAATAAGAGAATTGCAAGGAAGAATTTTTTTTGAGAGTATGAAAATTGCATACCGTAGCTTTATAGAAGAAGCAAATTGCAAGGAAGAATGTTTTTTCGAGTGTACGCAAATTACATTATCATAGTTTTATAGAAGAAGAGAATTTCAAGGAAGATTTTTTTTCAAGAGTATGCAAATTGCATACCATAGCTTTATAGAAAAACACTAATAAGGAAAGAAAATCGGGGAAGCAACCGCACTCAAACTGGTCAAACAGCCCACGAGCTCTCCCTCGTGCGATTCCTCAACATGAGCGACCTACACGAAGTTCGACTCCCTCGTGGATTGGAGTAGTACAAATACAAATGTGCCACCTCTGCAACTATGAGGCCCAGAGCGAGCTGAGTTCCCACTCCCTTCTTCGAGGGCGCGCACTTGGATGGCGGAGCGAGAGGCAGCCGCCTCTCGGAGGATGCCCAGGCGGCGGCGATCAGCGGGAACCATCGGCCATCAACAACTACGCCCCTCTTCGTCGTCCTCCTCTCTGAAAATTCCCTCGCCGGGTCATCTGAATGCCTGTTCCATCGCCGCCCATAGGACGAGTCTCTGCTGCGCACGGACATCATTTAATCGCAAACATGAGCGCACGCACAACCCCTCTTGCAGCAGGGACTGGACGAATTGGGGAAGGTCCGGCGGGGCTATCACCGAGCGCGTCCTCGCCAACGACGTGGCCGACTACATCCGGTTCCATGCCGTCTGCGGGCTGTGGCGTCAGTATTGCACGGACCCGCACGGGCACGGCGCTCTGGACCGCCGGTTCCACCCTACGCGGTGGGTCATGCTCCGGGAGAAACTCGCCTCTCCCTACGCCCGCCGCTTCCTCAACGTCTCCACCGGCGAGTGCATAAAAATGGAACTCTTGGAGCTCCGTGACCACGACGTGCTCGGGCTCACCCCCGAGGGTCTCATCATCTTGCTCCACAAGCGCACCCACGTCCGCCTACTCAAACCGTCGACGCGCCAGCAGCTCATGGTTCTCCCGCCATTAACCACGCTGCTGCCTCCATAGGAGCACTCCGACCTCCTTTCCAGCCGTGAAGGTCCTCCTGAAGCCTGGGGCTCCGGCATCGCCGCAGATGATTCCTCGGTCGTGCTATATTTCGACTCACTATGCATTGTAGGCATCGCCAAGCCTGGCTACGAGCGCTGGAAAATGGTCCAGTACAAGACTTCGGTACACGCATCACCGTTGATGTTTGCAGGCCGCTTCTATTGCACCACAGAAAATGGCGTCATGCTGCTAGAGACCAGTGAAGATCAGCCGCCACACATGGAGATGGCTGCTAGATTGCGAAAGCCAATCTCGGCGATGAGGATGCACTACCGGAACAGGGCCCGATGCCGACGGCCATATATATGCCGACGGCCCCCGTCGGCCTAGTCTGGGCAATGCCGACAGCCATATCCAGGCCGTCGGCGTAACAAAGCCGTCGGGCTATCCCGAGCTATGCCGACGGCTACCGTCGGCCCAGAAGAGCCGTCGGGTTAGCCCAAGCTATGCCTACAGCGGCCGTCGGCATAGTTGCGGGCCCGGCGATCCCGCTCGTCACATGCGGCTAACGGCGTCCGATCTATGCCGACGGCCGAGACGGGAGGCCGTCGGCATAGATGCGTTTATCACGTCATCGATCCGAGGCGCACCGACCACCACCTATGCCGACGGTTGCCGTCGGCATAGATGCCACATAACCGATCCGCGGCGCGCCGGCCATCTGCCCTGGACGCAGCTATGCCGACGGCTTTGCCGTCGGCATAGTTTTTTTTTCTTCTTTTTCTTTTTCTTTTTTTCATAGCTATATTTTATGTTGTCTGAAATATTATTATTTGACTAACTTACATATAGTACGTGTTAATAAGCATACATACAATATTTTTCGATTCTGTACAGAGCGGTGTGACCCCCCTCACGAACGGTGCCGCCGCCAGCCGGCACCTGGAATGGGGAACAGCCACATCGGGTCTATACGAAGGGGACTTTGCTCCCAAGTGTTTATATATATATATATATATATATATATATATATATATATATATATATATATATATATATATATATATATATATCGGATGACCTACCACAACCGCGTGGTGTTGTAGCATGTCCGAAGAGGTGGCACGCGTCTCCGGTGCGTGGCCTCCCTCACGGACGGCGCCGCCGCCGGCACCTAGAGGGGAGAAACTGACGCGTCGGGTCTACACGGAGTGGATTTAGCTGTGGGTTTGGCCCGGATGTTGCTCCTCAGTGTCCCTCTGGACCGACCTGACACAACCGGGTGGAGAGGTCCAATGGTCAAAGCCCATCCGTGGGAAGTCAAAGGGCTAGATCTCGTGGTCAACCGCTCCAGGATTAGGCGGGTCGGGGGCCCTGGGGGTTAGGAATGCCACAGGAGCGTCGTACCGGGCCCTCATACATGCGGGTTGGTGTTGTGGCATGTCCAAAGAGGCGGCACGCGTCTCCGGTGCGTGGCCCCCCTCACGGACGGCGCTGTCGCCGGCACCTGGAGGGGGGAAACTAACGCGTCGGGTCTACACGGAGTGGATTTAGCTATGGGTTTGGCCCGGATGTTGCTCCCCGGTGCCCCTCTGGGCCGAACAGACGCAACCGGGTGGAGAGGTCCACTTGTCAAAGCCTGTCCGTGGGAAGTCAAAGGGCTAGATCTCGTGGTCAACCGCTCTAGGGTTAGGCAGGACGGGGCCCCTAGGGGGTAGCAATGCCACCGGAGCGTCGTACCGGGCCCTCGTACATGCGGGGTGGTGTTGTGGCATGTCCAAAGAGGCGGCACGCGTCTCCGGGGTGTGGCCCCCGTCACGGACGGAGCCGCCGCCGGCACCTGGAGGGGGGAAACTGACGCGGCGGGTCTACACGGAGTGGATGTAGCTGTGGGTTTGGCCCGGATGTTGCTCCCCGGTGTCGCTCTAGGCCGACCTGACACAACCGGGTGGAGAGGTCAACTAGTCAAAGCCCGTCCGTGAGAAGTCAAAGAGCTATATCTCGTGGTCAACCGCTCCAGGGTTACGCGGGACGGGGGCCCTGGGGGTTGCAATGCCACCGAAGCGTCGTACCGGGCCCTCATACATGCGGGGTGGTGTTGTGGCATGTCCGAAGTGGCGGCACGCGTCTCCGGTGCGTGGCCCCCCTCACGGACGGCGCCGCTGCCGGCACCTGGAAGGGGGAAACTAACGCGTCGGGTCTACACGGAGTGGATGTAGCTGTGAGTTTGGCCCGGATGTTTCTCCCCGGTGTCCCTCTGGGCCGACCTGACACAACCGGGTGGAGAGGTCCACTTGTCAAAGCCCGTCCGTGCGAAGTCAAAGGGTTAGATCTCGTGGTCAACCACTCCAGGGTTAGGCGGGACGGGGCCCTGGGGGTAGCAATGCCACCGAAGCGCCGTACCGGGCCCTCATACATGCGGGGTGGTGTTTTGGCATGTCCGAGGAGGCGGCACGCGTCTCCGGTGCGTGGCCCCCATCACGGACGGCGCCGTCGCCGGCACCTGGAGGGGGGAAACTGACGCGGCGGGTCTACACGGAGTGGATTTAGCTGTGGGTTTGGCCCGGATGTTGCTCCCCGGTGTCCCTCTGGGCCGACCTGACACAACCGGGTGGAGAGGTCAACTAGTCAAAGCCCGTCCGTGGGAAATCAAAGGGCTATATCTCGTGGTCAACCGCTCTAGGGTTAGGCGGGAAGGGGGCCCTGGGGTAGCAATGCCACCGGAGCGTCATACCGGGCCCTCATACATGCGGGGTGGTGTTGTGGCATGTCCGAAGAGGCGGCACGCGTCTCCGGTGCGTGGCCCCCCTCACGGACGGCGCCGCTGCCGGCACCTGGAAGGGGGAAACTAACGCGTCGGGTCTACACGGAGTGGATGTAGCTGTGAGTTTGGCCCGGATGTTTCTCCCCGATGTCCCTCTGGGCCGACCTGACACAACCGGGTGGAGAGTTCCACTGGTCAAAGCCCGTCCGTGCGAAGTCAAAGGGCTAGATCTCGTGGTCAACCGCTCCAGGGTTAGGCGGGACGGGGCCCTGGGGGTAGCAATGCCACCGGAGCGTCGTACCGGGCCCTCATACATGCGGGGTGGTGTTTTGGCATGTCCGAGGAGGCGGCACGCGTCTCCGGTGCGTGGCCCCCCTCACGGACGGCGCCGCCGCCGGCACCTAGAGGGGTGAAACTGACGCGTCGGGTCTACACGGAGTGGATTTAGCTGTGGGTTTGGCCCGGATATAGCTCCCCGGTGTCCCTCTGGGCCGAACTGACACAAACGGGTGGAGAGGTCCCCTGGTCAAAGCCCGTCCGTGGGAAATCAAAGGGCTAGATCTCGTGGTCAACCGCTCTAGGGTTAGGCGGGACGGGGGCCCTGGGGTAGCAATGCCACCGGAGCGTCATACCGGGCCCTCATACATGCGGGGTGGTGTTGTGGCATGTCTAAAGAGGCGGCACGCGTCTCCGGTGCGCGGCCCCCCTCACGGACGGCGCCACCGCCGGCACCTGGAGGGGGGAAACTGACGCGTCGGGTCTACACGGAGTGGATTTAGCTGTGGGTTTGGCCCGTATGTTGCTCCCCGGTGTCCCTCTGGGCCGAACTGACACAACCGGGTGGAGAGTTCCACTGGTCAAAGCCCGTCCGTGGGAAGTTAAAGGGCTAGATCTCGTGGTCAACCGCTCCAGGGTTAAGCGGGACGGGGGCCCTGGGGGTAGCAATGCCACCGGAGCGTCGTACCAGGCCCTCATACATGCGGGGTGGTGTTGTGGCATGTCCGAAGAGGCGGCACGCATCTCCGGTGCGTGACCCCCCTCACGGACGGCGCCGCCGCCGGCACCTGGAGGGGGGAAACTGAGGCGTCGGGTCTACACGAAGTGGATTTATTTGTGGGTTTGGCCCGGATGTTGCTCCCCGGTGTTCCTCTGGGCCGACCTCACACAACCGGGTGGAGAGATCCCCTGGTCAAAGCCCGTTCGTGGGAAGTCAAAGGGCTAGATCTCGTGGTCAACCGCTCCAGGGTTAGGCGGGACGGGGGCCCTGGGGGGTAGCAATGCCACCGGAGCGTCGTACCGGGCCCTCATACATGCGGGGTGGTGTTGTGACATGTCCGAAGAGGCAGCACGCGTATCCGGTGCCTGCCCCCCTCACGGACGGCGCCGTCACCGGCACCTGGAGGGGGGAAACTGACGCGTCGAGTCTACACGGAGTGGATTTAGCTGTGGGTTTGGTCCGGATGTTGCTCCCCGGTGTCCCTCTGGGCCGAACTGACACAACCGGGTGGAGAGTTCCACTGGTCAAAGCCCGTCCGTGGGAAGTCAAAGGGCTAGATCTCGTGGTCAACCGCTCAAGGGTTAGGCGGGACGGGGGCCCCGGGGGTAGCAATGCCACCGGAGCGTCGTACCGGGCCCTCATACATGCGGGGTGGTGTTGTGGCATGTCCGAAGAGGCGGCACACGTCTCCGGTGCGTGACCCCCCTCACGGACGGCGCCGCCGCCGGCACCTGGAGGGGGGAAACTGAGGCGTCGGGTCTACACGGAGTGGATTTAGTTGTGGGTTTGGCCCGGATGTTGCTCCCCGGTGTCCCTCTGGGCCGACCTCACACAACCGGGTGGAGAGGTCCACTGGTCAAAGCCCGTTTGTGGGAAGTCCCATGGCCATCCAGGGTAAGTCCCATGGCCGGTATCCGTGTTTCGATGGCTTGATCACTCCGTCGATCTCGTACACACGGCTTCGAGCTACCAACCCGAGCCCGTTAGAGAGTACGGGGCGTTCGCAGCCTCCCTTAGTCTGCCAACGTGCTGTAAGTACTTCCCCTTATCTTCTTTGTCTCTATCTTTCTTAGTTTATTTTCATCACTGCCCACTTAGAAACAACCTCAATTTTGTAGGCATATCAGGCCTTTCTTGAGCATAGGCATATTGAGGTGAGGGAGTACTTGCAACGAGTGAAGGCTCTCTTAAACCAAGCTCAAATTTGCACTTTCATTCCTTCTGACTTTGTTGATCATGGCTTGTTTCTAAGTGGACTTGTTTAACTAACATCCAGGCTATGTTGGCGTCTTGGACTAACCGCACGGAGCCACCACAAGTTGGACCCTCACCACCACCTGCGGGAGACGCCCCACACATTCCCACGTTCGAGGAATGGCTGGCACTAGGCGGTGATACTCCGGTTAGTAAATTTGCCTAACTAGTGACAAACTAGTTCTCGTTCATTCAACACTATCATGTCATATTTACCGTTAGAAACTTCTTTCAAACATGTAGGGGACCGGTGGCTCGACTCCTGCTCCGTCGACCCCAGTCACTCCGATCTGGCAGAGTGATGGTGGTCGCGGTGGCGGTTTTGGCGGAGGAGGACTTGGCGGTGGCGATTTTGGCGGAGGTGGACTTGGTGGTGGTTTTGGCGGAGGTGGACTTGGCGGAGGTGGTGGTTTTGGCGGAGGTGGACTCGGTGGTGGTGGTGGTTTTGGCGGAGGTGGACTCGGTGGTGCTTGATGTTGATGATGATTCCGTGTATGCGGCCGTTGTGCCATGTCTTTCATGTTTCAACTTTTATGATGTTTCATGTCTTGCACTACTTATGTTCGTGGACTTTCGCCGGTGATGATCTTTAGACGATGAACTTGACTATGTTTAAATGATGTTGATGAACTATCATATTTCATATTATTCTGTTTTGAAATGTTGTCAAATGAATTGGAAAAGAGAAAACAGGAAAAACAAAAAAAATAATAAAAAAAACTATGCCTACGGCAAAGCCGTCGGCATAGATAAGCTCAGGAGCCACCAGGAGGTGACACGTGGCAGGGCTATGCCTACGGCAAAGCCGTCGGCATAGATTTATATCTATGCCAACGGCTTTGCCGTAGGCATAGCCCTGCCGCCAGGTTAAACCAGGGGGCGACACGTGGCAAAGATATGCCTACGGCAAAGCCGTCGGCATAGATTTCCCCTATGCCGACGGCTTTGCCGTAGGCATATCTTTGCCATATGTCGCCTCCTGAGCCGCCAGCAGTTTTGACGGCGCCGTTCGTTGCCGTCAGACGGAAAACTACGCCGACGGCTAAACTATGCCGACGGCTGCGACAGGGCCGTCGGCATAGCCCCCTATGCCGACGGCATTATTATGCCGACGGTCTGACAGGAGTACGCTGACGTGATCTACACTGACGGCACTATGCCGACGGCAACCGTCGGCATAGATCTATGCCGACGGCTTAGGGGGCTATGCCGACGGCCCCTGGCCGTAGGCATAGACCGCGAGTCCGGTAGTGATGGATAAAGCGCACCTGGGGAACAACAACGGGGAGCTGATGCTGGCGCACCGCACGATCCGGTACCTCAGAAATAGAACAAGGAGGAGGATGTACGACATTTGGTACCTGCAAAACTGAAGTGTTTTTATGGTTGATTAATAAAAAATAGCATCCTAACTAGAGATGTGCTGCTTAAAAAAGGCTGGAAGGGTGAGAAAAGATGTGTCTTGTGTGGGAAAGATGAATCAATTGATCATTTATTCTTCTCTTGCTCTGTTGCTTCGTTGTTATGGAGTTTGGTCAGATGTGTGTGTGGGTTTAAAACTGTACCATCAAGTGTAAAAGATTGTTTTGGGGACTGGATTAGGAAATTTAATAAAGATGATAAGAAACTGGTGCTGGTGGGGATTTCAGCCTTGCTTTGGTCAATTTGGAAAAGCAGAAATGCAATTGTCTTTGAGAATAAAAGGATAAATGATCCTTTATATGTTATCAAGCTAATGTGCAGGTGGTTAATTGACTGGTCTATTATGCAGATAAAGGAGTCGTCAAGAAAAACGTTGGAGCTGGGAGCAAGGGTACTAGAACAGGCAGCAAATGAAGTGTTCACAACCAAGCAGGGGTGGAGAATCAATGTTGCTAGATTGAAATGAAGACTCTCCTGCGGTGGTGAACCTGATGTTTGGTGCTCCTGTAGAATAGATCCTTGGCTCCTTTTTTGCTGCTTTTGCTTCTGCATTGATGTAATGGCAATCAAGGTAGTTTGAACTCGGTTGGCAGTTGCGAACTTAGGGTTATGTGGAGTGGCTGGCCCTGTGTTGGCCGTTGGGGATGCTATTTGATCGTGATGGATCCGGTTCGATCTTTTCGTTTCCGTTTGAACTCTTTTGTAGAACTTTGTGGTTTTCAGTAATGAAAATCGGAAGGGGCAAGCCCTTCTTTGATAAAAAAAAAGATGTACGACGTTTATAAGGTGGATTTGGACACCGGAACTCTATTCCCGGTCAAGAGCTTGGGCGGCCGAGCATTGTTCATGGGCATGTATTGCTCTCTTTCCGTTTCGGCGGACAGTTTCCCCTCCATAAGTGGCGACACCATATACTTGAGCTTCGATCTCAAAGAGAGAGCTCATGATGGGGAAATAGAGGCCTACCATCTCCCAAATGGAAGAACGAAATCTGCTTATTACAACTTGGACAGCTCCGTGCCATGGCCTCATAAAGTAGTGCCTGGGCCTCATACTCTCATTGATTCTTTCTCCTTGTGTAATACTCCCTCCGTTTCCAAATATAAGTCTTTTTAGAGATTCCAACAAGTGACTACATACGAAGCAAAATGAGTGAATCTACACTTTAATACATGTCTATATACATCCGTATGCTGTATTCCATTTGGAATGTCTAAAGAAAACTTACATTTAGGAACGGAGGGAGTACCATTGAACCATGTCCAAAACATGTAGCATTGATAATTTGAGTTGTATATTTTAAGGCTTTCCTTTGTACCTCAAGTTGTTCTAGCGTGCTCTAAATTACTCTATTTGCTAGCACTGATTGTGTGACCCTTCGGGCCAGCTGAGTTTTTTTGGGTTCATTGTTTAACATATAAGTATACTAAAGACCCTATTTCCTTTAGGATTTATTTTTTCCCAAATTTTTGAATTTTTGGGCTACTTGGCGATTTTTGAGGCGACATGTGTAATTCTGGGTGGGGGTTTAAACACGTCTGTGTGTTTTGTGGCTGCGTGGTTGTTTTGTTGTGGACCATAATTTTAAAAACTAGACCAATGATCGAACCAGTGAGGCTGTATTTTCAGGTTTTTGTTGGTCAAACCACCGGTTCAATGTCCGGTTCTTTATTCTGTAAAATATTAGCAATAAATATTCGAATCAATAAGTAAAAATATGTGCTTAGCAAATCAATCTTTATGATAAAAAAAAATCAATCTCATTCTCTATTTTTCTTTCATGTTCATGTGAACACACCAGTAAGATGACTCTTTTTTTTTGCAAAAAGATGACTGTTTTGTTAAGCACCAAATTAATAAGCAGCAAAGAATCTAATTTGTAGTCTCTAAGGAGCAGCAAATCCCATTCTCTAATAAGCTAGTCAGTTAATTTCATATTATTTTTTTTATCTTGATCAATTCAGTGATATTCTCAACTGTAGGGGATTTAATTTGGTGTGTTACACTTAATATGTGATAAGCTTGGTGTGCTCGTGTTAATTTGTGACAAACCTTTCTAGAAATAGACTCACAGTAACTGCTATGTGCATGTGCAGACGGTTGCTGGGATTAGTACACAGGCTTCCCAATAGAACAAATGTTACAATAACACATAACAATCGCACTACTCGGGATGTCGTATATAAACATAACAATCACAGTCGGGTAGAAGGAAAAACATAAGAATCACACTATCACGACATTGTTTGCCTATAGAGCTGCAGCATGCAGACGCGGGTGGATCAAAGCAGAGATGTGCGCGCTATTGCTATCATAATGTGCAAAAGCAAATTAGTGCTTGTGCACTTAAAAACAAGATCATTCTGCACCGCTGAGCACCTAATCCAGGATAGAGGTGCAAGCTCTGATGGCAAGCATGTAATCCACTGCCTAGGCAGTCAATGCTCCAAGCCCCATAGCAGTCGCAAGCTTCTTCATATCAGCTGTCTCGGTCGGTTTATCGGGCATCTAGGGTGTGTTTGAATTGTGGCCCTAAGCTACCTAACCAATATTTTGGTCATGACCAAAAACACGTTCTTTGTTTGGAACATGGCCAAAAAATTTTGGCGTGTCAATGCTGTTTTGGCCACTCTAATTCATTTTTCTGGCCAATGTTAACCAAATCATGGACTAGCAAAACCTTCACCAAAATTTTGGCTAACCAATTATTTGGCGAAGCTAGCTAGCTTGGGCCAAATCCCAACAAGTGCCTAGAATCAGGAATTCAGAACTGTTGGTAGAGACGGCCATAAGAAACCAAGGTGGTTTCTTCAATTCAAATCGACGAGAGGGGTTGTTGTTTTAAAAAGAACAACCATAATGTATAAATCTGATGTTTCAAAATGAAGGTCAACATATTCGTACCTACCCTAGCTAGCTGCGAAGGAGCATGTCACCTGGCATCATGTGAGCAAATCGCTTCGGACATCCGCACATTTCGGGTCATGTGGAACATATAGAAAAATGAAATAATCAAAACCACACGAAGAAAGAATTTTTTCAAACAAGGCCCTGATTGTCATGACTTAGGTTAATTTACTTCATCTATGACAAGAGAAATTCTAGACCAAGTAAATATCATAATTCAGTACCCCCATATATACTCAAGAGAATATATATTAATTAGAGTCTTCATTTATGCAAAGAATTCACACAATGGAACAAACGTTCAAATCATGAAAAAAAATGATAATAGAAACAATTCCAAGGATAGGTTATTAATTAGTAGCTCCGGACGGACTCGAACACTTGTTGCATATAGGAAATCAGAACGAAGCATGGATCCCTTCATTATAATATTCTATGACGTAGCATGATAAATAATATGCAACATCATCATCCTTAAATCTGGGCTTAGTGCGTTCACCACTCAAGAGATCAATGCCGTAAGTAGCACCACCATATCTGGGCTTTGACCAGCACAGGTATGCGGTATCGGCGTTGATGTTGGGGGACACTCCGGTAGGCACCAGGAGCGAACGTATCTTCTTGCCGAGAAACAAGACTCTTCCGTCAATACCATGCAAGGGCAAAATGTTCTTTGCATCCAAATCCACCCGATAAACACTCACATCGCTCTCCATCGGGATTGTATGTTTGCCGCGAACACAAAGGCAAAGAATCAGCTCTCCGTTGTTTTCCACTAGGAACATCTGCCATCGCCCCTTGTCGACCTCGTTTTTGAAATCGTCGAGCAGCCCGAACCCCTCGTGTAGTTTGTGGTCTGCAGCCACCAGAAGCTGTGGCGGCTGGTTCGCCATGGTTCTAGTCTGTACCAGCGAGATGTTCCTTGACGTGGCACAGTAGACACAACCTGCGAACGGCAAGATTGATGTGATTCTGTCATGGGAATGGATGTGCGTCCAGAGCTTGTCGCCGGGTTTGGCGACGGCTAGGGAAGACCAGCCAGTGTGAAGCACAACCGTGTCGTCGGCAGCGAGGCCCGCACCGCGCAGCTTGAGAGAGTTTAGGCTCTGCATGCTTTCCCGTAGTGACGTTGCGCTTGGAAGCCCGGCAACCTCTCCAGTCAGCGGGTTAAGGAGCTGGCCGACGTCGGTGCTTAGGCGCAGAACGAACCCCTCGGATGTGGTCGCAAGAACATGGTAGCGTTGGCAATCCCATGTCGGGAGCACACGGCGGATGGACTCGCCGGTGAAGACGTTCACAAAGAGCCGCCTGTGGTGGCCCTTGTCGTTGTTTAACACTCTGGGGAGCATGATCCACCGCCGGGGGAGGAACCGCCGGTCCAAGACACCCTGTGGGCGCAGGTGGGCAGAGCACGCGCGCCACAGCCTGCACACCGCGCGGAAGCGGACAAGGTCGACGAGGTCGTTGCGCAGGACGTGCTCGGCAACCAGCCCGGCCGGTCCGGCGTCCATGTTCGCCCCGTCCCTCCCGCTGCGTGGACGCCGATCACTGGACGTCGCCATGCTTCTTCGTCTTCCTGTCGGATGCTGTGCGTCCGGGCGCCAGCTAGGTCAGGGATACGTCGGGGGGTTGGACGATAGATGAAAGCTTCGATGCGGTTTACAAGGGGACTCAAGAATCTGGAGGCGATACGCTAACACTTCTGAAAAGGCAAGCGATCAGACTTTTCACCGACGTTTTACAGATCCCGGATGGAAGGTTTTCCCTATGTGGAACGTGTAGTCCCGCTCACATTTGTACTACGTGTGTTTGTGTCCAGCTTGTTTGGCGCAGTCTCCAGCGTACGTGTAGTCGTGTACCACAGCAGGATCGATGTCCTCGTCGCTGATCCCTCATCAGTCCCGCTCTTCACGCGACCAGAAGCTGTTCGTCCCCGGCCCGGTGCTTCCCGCCGTTGCACCATATCCTGTGCTGCTCAAACTATAGGGATGAGCCGGTAGGCGGTAGCGGACCTCATTGCCCATCCTGGGCTTCTTGCCTGGTTAACCAACGGCAGGTTAATCGGCAGGCACGGTTACCAAGAAATACTGGGCATATTTCGAATGAAATTTATAATTGAATTTTGAACTCAAATTCTTTGCACGTAGTATGTAGACACAACATGAACTTGTATCTAACAAAAAAGAGTTACTAGGCCACTGGAGCGTTATTGTTAGAAGGGAGAGAGGGCTTTGGTGGAATAGTTGTTCGTTGTATTGCTTGAGCCTCATGGGAATATATATAGGAGTACAATTATCTACTTGGAGTACAAGACAAGCCAGAATAAATCCTAGTTTATCTCGTCTTTCCTAATAAACATTATACTCAACATCCCCCCGCAGTCACAACGGTAGCGACGTAGACGGTGAGACTGGAGAAGAATCCGAAGGTAAGCCGACGGACACCCCCCCACAGTCATAACGGTCGACATATCGCGGAGTCATGGCTGGAGTGGCAACCGACGAGGTTGCTCAAGCAAGGCGGTAGCCCTTTGTGCCGTTTGTCGATGTAGCCGAGAGCGTGTGTGGTGGAGCCGTGGACGAGGTAGCCGTGCGAAGAATGCCGTGGTCGATGTCAAGTTGGGGTGGCCGGTGTCGAGGAAGTCGCCGTGGAGCCACGGGCGCAAGGTGGCGCCGAGTTAGTCATGGGCGCAGTGGTGTCAAAGTAGTGGTGCGCCGGGAAGAAGATGTTGTTGACGACGCGTCGCGGCGGGTTTGCCAAACCCGGGGACACATCATGGACGAAGGCACGCACCGGTGTTGCCAGCACCGGGCATGCGTAGACGGACGAAGACGAAGTTGACGAACCGCCGACCAGGCTTGCCAGGCCCGGGGACACGTCGTGGATGAAGGCACGCATCGGGGTTGCCAGCACCGGGCATGCGTAGACGAGGGACCTGCAAGAGCTGTACGCCATGTCGGAGAAACTGGAGGGGCCAGCAGAGAAGAACTCGACGACGATTGCGGCGTCCATCAACGCGGGGCCGATGTCACCAACGGTGGTCGGAGTAGACGAAGTGGTCGGGGTAGATGACGGCGACGCTGACGACGAGCTGGTGCTTGGACGAAGACGAAGGGGGTGGACGGGCGGCGACGGCGGCTATGGAGGTAGCGGCGGCGGCGGCCAAAGAAGAGCGGCGGCGGCAGCCTGACGGCGGCGGCGGCGGCTAGGTTAGGTGTGCGGCGGCGGTGCTCGAAGTAGGCGAAGA
Source organism: Triticum timopheevii (assembly GCA_963921465.1). NCBI lineage: Eukaryota > Viridiplantae > Streptophyta > Magnoliopsida > Poales > Poaceae > Triticum > Triticum timopheevii. Next base: position 526,531,715 of record OY997272.1, on the reverse strand, counting down.
ACCCTGACAACGTGACGAAGACCGGCGCGGACGGTGGCGTTCCCGCGCCAAGGGAGACGGCGCGGCGCATACCACGGGAGGTCATCGCGCGGGGACGGCGGAGTGGACCGCGGGCTGCGGCGCTACGGCCCGAAGGGGCGACACATCGGGGGTAGGCGGGTCGGGGCAACGGCGGGAAGATCTCTGGGCGGCGGCGGGGACCGCGGGCCGGGACGTTGCGGCCCAAAGGGGTGACACAACGGCGGTTCGCGAGTCGGTGCAACCGCGGGGACGGCCTTGGGACGGCGGTGTGGACTGCCTGCCACGCTCGCTACGGCCCGACAGGGCGACGCAGCGGCGGCGCGAGGGTCGATGCAGCCACGGAACGGCCTAGAGCGGACGCCCTCGGGGTAGCGGGGGACCGCGGGCCGCAGCACTACGGCCCGAAGGGGCGACGCAACGGTGACGTGGGTCGGTGCACACTAGTAGAAAAAGGGTCAAACGTGAAGCACATTAGTGTCGGTTTGTATTTGAGCCGGCACAAATGTATACATTAGTGCCGGTTCCAACGGCTAGCCGGGCCGCTCTCATTAGTACCGGTTCGTGGCTAACCTTTAGCACCGGTTCGTGCCACGAACTGGTACTAATGAGAGTGGTGGCAGGATGTTGTCAGTCTGGCCCCCCTCCAGCACCTTTAGTACCGGTTCTTGGAACGAACCGGTACTAAACGTCGTCCTACATAAACCCTTCGTCCATCCGAGCTCGCTCTGTTCTTCCCCTTTCCCCTCTCCTCTCTGTTCTTCCCCTCTTCCTCTCGAGCTCATCACACATTTTGCCCAAAATTTGTCAAGATTTGAAGGCCCCCATCCATTCAAATGATCACAAAGGTTAGCAACTTTGTCCTTTCATCTCTCATTGCTAGATTAGCTCTTGCAATGCTTTATATAGTTATTAATTTGTGAGTTTAGTAATTTGGGAGGAAATATATATATGTGCTAGTATTTGATTTATATGCAATTTGAGGTAAAAAATAACACTTAGTTTGCATATGTAGGTGTGGTTTACTTAGTGCCTTCTAAATCTCCATCGTAACCACCGTCGATCGCCCGCACCGTCCCGTCACAGGCATCACCTTGTGGTGAGCCTCTTGTTCATGAAATTTTATATAAATAATTGATGTTTGTGTGATTTGGATATATAGTTACTCGTATAATTATCTTACCCGTATGTTGTTTGTTATACATAGTGCCATGGTTTTGATATCCGTCCCCGTCGGCCCTCGTCCTTGTTATGATTCGGATGTGGTATATTCTCTTTTAAAACTATTTGTTGCATTTCGTGTTTATGACAAATTATGCCCATCAAGTTGACATAGATATTTTTATCTAGGAGGTATGTGAACCGGAAATTCCAACCGACCCTATTGTCGAGAGGTTAAATTTAGTTGAAAGAGAAAACGAGTACTTGAAAGAAAAATTGAAAAGAATTGAGGGGGAGAAGATGGAATTGGAGTTGCATGTTGCCGATGTCGTCGATGATCACAAGATCAAGATGGAGAAAATGTGCTTGAAGATTAGAAAGATTAGAAAATATGCCATCGATAGTGAGGCTTGGTATCATTATGTTGTTGGATCAATTGTTACCTTAGTTGCGATCTTGATCGCATTTGTTGTTGCATTTAAATGCTTTAGCTAGAGAGTTATTTGTTTGTTGCATTTAAGTGTTGTATGAACTTTATGTATGAACTTGTATTAATTTGGTCTATTCGGTGTTGTGTAATGAAGATGAGCCGGCAATGGATGTACGATGACCGATGCTCTCCCCAGTTCGTTGAGGGCGTGCATACTTTTCTGCTTGCGGCTGAGGCAAACAAGCGGGCGGATGGTTTTATGCCTTGTCCATGTGCTGGCTGTAAGAATGGTCGCAATTATTCTATGTCAAGAACCATTCACGTCCACCTGTTTGAGTCCGATTTCATGCCCCACTATAATGTTTGGACCAAGCACGGAGAAAGAGGGGTTATGATGGAAGACAATGAAGAAGAAGAGGACGACGACAGCTATCCTGGCCATGGGTTCCCTGAATACGATGATACAACAATGGGGGAAGAAGCTGAGCCGGTAATGCGGGAAGAAGCTGAGCCAGCAATGCAGGAAGAAGCTGAAGAAGAGGCATCAGATGAGCCTGTTGTGGTTCTAAGTCTGACAGTAGAGTGGGGGGTAGGTATGGAGAGGCAAGGTCCTAGCTATGGAGAGGTTGTAAACACAAGCAATGTACGAGTTCAGGCCCTTCTCAGAGGAAGTAAAAGCCCTACGTCTCGGAGCCCTGAGGCGGTCGAGTGGATTATGTGTATATGAGTTACAGAGGTGCGAACCCTTCTGCCTGTGGAGGGGGGTGGCTTATATAGAGTGCGCCAGGACCCCTGCCAGCCCACGTAATGAAGGGTTTAAGGTACATTAAGTCTGGGGCGTTACTGGTAACACCCCACATAAAGTGTCTTAACTACCATAAAGTCTACTTAATTACAGACCGTTGCAGTACAGAGTGCCTCTTGGCCTTCTGGTGGTCGAGTGAGTCTTCATGGTCGAGTCCTTCAAGTCAGTCGAGTGGCTTCCTCGTAGGTCAACTGGAAGGTGATCTCTTCTAAGGGTGTCCTTGGGTAGGGTACTTAGATCAGGTCTATGACCCTACCCTAGGTACATGAATCCATCATTAGCCCCCGAATGGATTGAGACTTGAGTGAGGAAGGAGTTGATGCAGTTTCCGATTGACTTTTGTATACTGGTCATGCGTTGTTTTGGACTAAGAATCTCTTTGTTGATAGTGAGCAACTTTTCTTCAGTCGACTCGATCCATTCTTTTCTTTCGTCGAGTGACCTTTTGGACTTTGCCGATTTCCGAGCGACGGATCGCAAGAAATCCCGCGTTTGACAGACCGATCTGCCGTTTCGCGGATTTTGCGGGATATGAAATTTGGGGAAGCGCGCGAAGCGGGCTGGACCGCAGCGCTCGGATGGGATAGGGCATAGACGCCTCGATCTCCGCGCCGCTTTTTTCGCCACGTATCGCGTCCGTGCAACTGTTTCGGGATATGATTAGATCGACCGGGCCCACTTGTCATCCACTCGGAAGGGATCTTATAAATGCGCCCGGTGAGGGTTTTTGAACAGTGCCTCAGCATTCCCTCTCTGCTCTCTTCGTCTCCGCCCAACGCGCCCGCTCTCGCCCCCGCACAACTTCTCCTCGCGCATCTCGCCGGCAGTCATGGTCAAGGAGAAGACGGCGGCGCTGGAACGCGCGAAGAAGGCGTCGGCGACGGAGAAGGCAAAGGGGAGATCCACCAGTCGCAGCGGGTCTTCGTCTAGATCTCGCCTGCCAAAAGGCTGGGTCCAGGGAGATTGGATCCGGTCGACCATCACGAAGACGGATCTCCTCGACATGGCCAACGACGGGCTGATCCCCCACGGTGCCGCAAGGCTTCTGGGGAAAGAGTGGCAGCCCCAGCCGGAAGAGGGTGAGTGCGTGCTTCTGGCCACCCATGTCGTCCGAGGATTTTCTTTGCCACCAAGTATTTTCTTCTGTGGTTTTTTGAACTTCTTTGGAGCCCAACTCCACCACTTCACCCCGAACTCTATCGCCTATCTTGCTGCGTTTGTATCCATGTGTGAGAATTTTCTGGGCTGTCGACCGCACTGGGGCTTGTTCAAGCACATATTCACGTGTCGCTCTCAGACCGTGAAGAAGGCGAGCCCAGGCGATGAAAAAACCCAAGTTGTCCAAATGTGTGGTGGCCTGGGGATCCAGGTGAGGAACAAGAGCACCTTCCCAGCCATGACGTTTCCCGAGTCGGTCAGAGGCTGGCAGTCGATCTGGTTCTACTGCCGGAATGAGCCGATGCCGGGGCAGTCGAGTGGACTCCCTCAATTCACCATGGACCGAGTGAACAAGCCCTCCTCTCTGAAGGTGATTCCGGAGGAGAAAGCCGACATGAAGATGCTGATGGAGCGCGTAGTTTAGTTGGTCTGAGACGGACTAACTGGCATGGACCTTTTGGAGGTTTTTCTTAGGCGGCGTATCCAGCCTCTTCAGTTCCGGAGCCATTGCATGTGGTTGTACTGCGGAACTGAAGACGAGACTCGGATCCACCCGGAAGCAGTCGACGACGCTACGGTGGAAAGGTGGATGGCCGCGGTCACTGGGAACAAGGATAATCCCCGTGGATCCAGAAGAATTCCTCCACTCGACCATCACAGCGTTCCAGACAAGGTATGTTTGCTCTACCTTCCATTGTATTCTTGTCATATTCATTTCTGTTTGCTCCGCAAATCGGTCGATTGATCTTTGTCTTGATGTCTATCAGGCCCTCACCGAGCTGTACTCGATGCACAACGGAGCACAGGCTCCGACTGAAGAGGGAGAAGCGAGCGGGGGCGAGAGCCAGGAGGAGTGGGACTCGGATGCCGCTGAGGATGATGATGGTGATGATGACGATGAGGAGGACGAAGAAGAGGAGGAGGAGGAGGTCGCACCACCGCGCTCGGAAAGGCGGTCGAAGCTTGTTCATGACCCTGCGACTGAACGTGGCAAGGGGGTTGCGACTGCTGCGCAGTCGACCAAGCGCCCTCGGACCACTTCTTCGGCGCCGACTGAAAAGGCGTCGAAGCAGCCCAGGGCGGCCCCGTCAAAGCCGACCAAGCTCCTGCCGAAGATGAAGGTGTCCATCCCCACCATATCAGGGTAATCATGCTGCTTAAGTCATCTTGTTTTGTGCGAGCTTTTATCTCTGGTTGACGCTTGAGTTAGTCGACTGATTCTTTGGAATTGCAGTGCTGCTACTTCTGAGACCTCAGCCAGGGCTGACGACCACGAGATGGAAGACGCAGCAACCTCAAACCCTGGTACTATACTCTTAATTCCGTTTTTAGTCGACTAACTCGTGATCTCTAATTCTGATTCTTTTTTGTAGCTCCATCCAATGTCGTTATCACTTTTCCTGATGATGATGAAGATGAGGAACCACTGAAGCATAGGAGGAGCAGGAAAGCGTCTGCTGGCAGGGTGGCCCAGGATGTGACGGCGCCCGAGACTCTGGTCGCGGAGGAGGAGAACACCACTCGACACACCGTATCTTTCGCGGTGCCGTTGACGAGTGCTCATCCTGCTTCGTCGAGTGCCGCACAACCTTCACTCTTCACGATGCACCACGTCCCAGAGGACCAAGCCAGCGCTGCTAAGGAAGCGATACGCCAAGCGGGGATCATGATGGAGCAGGTGAAGACCATCCGGGATGCGAGCCAGGCAGCTTATGACGCCAGCTCCGCCCTTCAAAGCAATGTTCAGGTCGCTTGTTCTGTTAGAATATGCTATCAAAACTTTTCTTTCTGGAATCCATAGCAATCACCCACTGGGTGTGTCGATTAAAACTCCGTGTTAGCGGGGGCACGCTGAGTGCACCCGCTGGGTGTAGTCCCCAAGGCTAAGGTCGACTGCTGGCAGTCGGCCTTAGGCTTTATAAGTAAAGTCTTTCCCAAACCGGTGGGGCACGCTGAGTGCACCCACTGGGTGTAGTCCCCGAGACTGTGGTCGACTGCTTGCAGTTAATTACAGTCTGAAGAATATGTCTTGAGCATTTTTTTTGGGGTCGACTGGTCGACTCTATCTTTAATAGAACTAGTGGGGGCACGCTGAGTGCACCCACTGGGTGTAGTCCCCGAGACTACGGTCGAATGTTTGTATTCGGCTGTAGTCTTAGAAACGCATGATTTTCCCTTATCCACTCGGAAGTGAATTATCTCTGATATTTTGTCGATTGGTTCTTCGCAGAAATCCTGTGACCTTGCGGCTCGTTATACCGAGCTGGAGCACAAGCACATTCAGCTCGAACTGGATCTGAAGCTGGTTCAGGAGAATCTGACGAAGGCGAAGGAGGAGACCAAAGGTATGTTCGGTGAGACCTCGACGACTCCTTTTTCCCTTCATTTGTTTCAAAATCTGATCTTGCTGTAACTTGCAGGCAAGGTGAAGGAGGTCCAAAAGAAAAAAGACCTTGAGCTAGCTGAGAAGATCAAGCTTGCTGACGAGAAGCTAGCTTCAGTCACCAAGCTCGAAGAAGAGAATACTAATCTGAAAGCTGCTCTTGGGATTGCCAACAAGGAAGTCAGTCGACTGAAGACTGACAAAACTGCTCTGACCGACAAGATCAATCAGTTGACTGGGAAGAAAAATGATCTGGAGGCCTTCCTGAGTGGACTTGCCAAGAAGTTGTTTCTTATGCTTGAAGGTAACCCTTTATGCTCGTCAATCATTTTCAACTGTGATTTTTCCATTCGACCATTGCCTTGACTCAGTGATTGTCCTTGTAGAGTTTTGTCAAAACTTTGAAGAAGAGACTAGCCGGCTGGAACCAAACCTTGACCCCGTCAATTCTCCGGTGAACGATGAAGTTGCCATGAATGTTTTCCGACTGGAGTCCCGTGTTGCAGCTGTCGTGGACTATTTTTCAAGGCTGAAGGTCGCCACATCCCGCATCGACTCAACGCTCTGGCCCAGGGAGACACTCCAGAACGACCTTGAGTCGCTGATGGCTTGCCTGAACACGGTCCCTGGTCGAGTGCAGGAGTGGAAAAAGTCCTCGGCTCGGTGCGGTGCAGATGTTGCTCTGTGTCTGGCCCGAGTCCACTGCAAAGATGCGCGAGAAGACAAGCTGGCGGTTCTCCGGGTGGCCAACACCAAGAAACACGACTTCAGGTCCTTCATGGAAACCTTCATCGCTGCTGCCACTCGGATCGCAGACGGAATCGACCTTGATGAGTTCGTTGCACCTTCCAGCCCTCCACAGGAGGGGTAAAAAACTTCTTTTAAGCTCGACCCTTTAAATTTGCCTCGGTATGCCGAGTGGAGTTGTAACCGATAAATCTTAACAGGCTTAGCGCCTGAGCACTTTCGGTTCCTTTAGGTATCGATCCGAACTTGGATTTGATGTTTGAATATGATTGCTTTTGGCTCGAAATGTCTTTTGCAGGTTCAAAGCAAGACGCTCACTGCAGTCGACTTATTCCTTCATCCACTTAGGCGAGCGCTGGGCTGCAGCTAAGCCCCCGAGTGAGAGGTTTGCTCTTCACTCGGTAGGATTTTTATATCTTAGGCGAGCGCTGGGCTGCAGCTAAGCCCCCGAGTGAGAGGTTTGCTCTGCACTCGGTAGGATTTTTATATCTTAGGCGAGCACTGGGCTGCAGCTAAGCCCCCGAGTGAGAGGTTTGCTCTACACTCGGTAGGATTTTTATATCTTAGGCGAGCACTGGGCTGCAGCTAAGCCCCCGAGTGAGAGGTTTGCTCTGCACTCGGTAGGATTTTTATATCTTAGGCGAGCACTGGGCTGCAGCTAAGCCCCCGAGTGAGAGGTTTGCTCTTCACGCGGTAGGATTTTTATACCTTAGGCGAGCACAGGGCTGCAGCTAAGCCCCTGAGTGAGAGGTTTGCTCTACACTCGGTAGGATATTTATATCTTAGGCGAGCACTGGGCTGCAGCTAAGCCCCCGAGTGAGAGGTTTGCTCTTCACGCGGTAGGATTTTCACATTGTACTTGTGACGAAGCCCCGAAGAGAGGGTCGCAGTCGACCTGCACCTTGCCCTCCTTACGAGCGCACGTTGTACTTATGGCGTAGCTCAGAAGAGAGGGTCGCAGTCGACCTGCACCTCGTCCTCCTTGCGAGCGCACATTGTACTTATGGCGTAGCTCAGAGGAGAGGGTTGCAGTCGACCTGCACCTCGTCCTCCTTGCGAGCACACATTGTACTTATGGCGTAGCTCAGAGGAGAGGGTAGCAGTCGACCTGCACCTCGTCCTCCTTGCGAGCGTACGTTGTATTTGTGGCGTAGCTCAGAGGAGAGGGTTGCAGTCGACCTGCACCTCCTCCTCCTTGCGAGCGTACGTTGTGCTTAGGCGAGTACTTGGACTGCAGCAAAGCCTCCCGAGTGGGAGTCTGGCTCGCTACTCGGCAGGATTTTTATAACTTAGGCGAGTACTTGGACTGCAGCTAAGCCCCCGAGTGGGAGTCTGGCTCACCACTCGGTAGGATTTTTATAACTTAGGCGAGCGCAGGGCTGCAGCTAAGCCCCCGAGTGGGAGTCTGGCTTGCCACTCGGTAGGATTTTTATAACTTAGGCGAGCGCTGGGCTGCAGCTAAGCCCCCGAGTGGGAGTCTGGCTCGCCACTCGGTAGGATATTGTTTAAACTTAGGCGAAACAGATTCGCAGCTAAGCCTCCGAGTGGGAGTCTGGCTCACCACTCGGTAAGGATTTTTTTAACAAACTTAGGCGAAACGGATTCACGGCTAAGTCACCCACTGAGGGGAAAATTTTATTGGGCAAAATAAAAAATGACACAAGTTATGGAGAAATTATGACACTACTATTTTGTAATCCATGAACTACAGAAGTACTTTATTACAACTCATCCGAGTGATAAACTTAAGTGTAAAATGGGCGAAGTAATTCCGCGTTCCAAGCTCGGGGCTCCTCGATATTATGTTCGACGTTGTAAAGACGGTACGCCCCGTTGTGGAGAACTTTGGTGACGATAAAGGGTCCTTCCCAAGAAGGAGCAAGCTTGTGTTGTTTCTGCTGATCCACTCGGAGAACTAAATCTCCTTCCTGGAAGGCTCGACCCCTCACATTTCTGGCGTGAAAGCGACGCAAGTCTTATTGGTAGATGGTCGATCGGATCAGAGCCATCTCCCTTTCTTCCTCTAAAAGGTCGACTGCGTCCTGACACGCTTGCTCAACTTCTGCTTCGTTGTAGAGTTCAACTCGAGGAGCATTGTGAAGAAGGTCACTCGGCAAGACTGCTTCAGCTCCGTAGACCAAGAAGAATGGAGTTCTTCCGGTCGACCGATTGGGTGTGGTCCGCAATCCCCAAAGCACCGAGGGAAGTTCGTTGACCCATGCTCCAGCCGCATGCTTGAGATCACGCATCAGTCGGGGTTTCAATCCCTTGAGGATCAGGCCATTGGCTCGCTCTGCTTGTCCATTCGACTGCGGATGGGTGACTGAAGCGTAGTCGAACCGTGTGCCTTGAGAGTTGCAGAAATCTCTGAATTCTTCCGAGTCAAAGTTCGACCCATTATCCGTAATGATGCTATGCGGGACTCCATATCTGAATGTCAGTTCCCTGATGAAGTTAACAACAGTACCAGCGTCAAGGTTCTTGATTGGCTTAGCCTCAATCCACTTGGTGAACTTGTCGACTGCTACTAGTACATGCATGAAGCCGCTTCAACCTGTTCTCAAGGGACCGACCATGTCCAACCCCCATACTGCGAAAGGCCAGACGAGTGGAATGGTCTTCAGAGCCGACGCAGGCTTGTGTGACATATTTGAGTAGAACTGACATCCTTCACACTTGTCCACTATTTCCTTCGCCATCTCATTCGCCCTTGGCCAGTAAAATCCGGCTCGGTATGCTTTGGCCACGATGGTCCGAGAGGACGCATGGTGACCACAGGTCCCCGAGTGGATATCATTGAGAATGATTCGACCTTCTTCTGGCGTTATGCATTTTTGACCAACTCCAGTCGCGCTCTCTCTATACAACTGTCCTTTGATAACGGTAAAGGCTTTGGATCGATGGACGATCTGCCGAGCCTCTTCCTCATCCTCTGGGAGCTCTTTTCTCAGGATATACGCGATATAGGGAATTGTCCAGTCGGGTGTGACTACCAAGATCTCCATGACCAAGTCGACCACTGCTGGGACTTCAACCTCAGTCGGATCTGTGGCCCTCTTGGGCTGTGGAGCTTCTTCAGTGAAAGGATCTTCTTTGACTGACGGAGTGTGTATATGCTCCAAGAACACACCACTCGGAATGGCTTCTCTCTTGGAACCTATCTTTGCTAGATCATCTGCTGCCTGATTTTTCAGTCGGGGTATGTGATGGAGCTCTAACCCCTCAAACTTCTTTTCCAGCTTCCTCACTGCATTGCAATATCCAGTCATGGCTGGGCTTCTCACGTCCCACTCCTTCATATCTTGGTTGACCACTAAATCTGAATCGCCATAGACCATCAGGCGACGGACACCGAGTGAAATGGCCATGCGCAATCCGTATAAGAGGGCCTCATACTCTGCCTCATTGTTGGAGTAATCAAAGTGGATCTGGAGCACATATCTGAGCTTATCTCCTCTGGGGGAAACTAGGACAACCCCAGCACCGGAACCATTCAACATCTTAGAGCCATCAAAGAACATGGTCCAATGCTCCGAGTGAACTTCAGTCGGCTGCTGCTGTTCAATCCACTCGGCGAGGAAATCTGCTATTGCTTGGGACTTAATGGCTTTCTTTGCCTCAAACTTGATATCAAGGGGAAGAAGTTCAATCGCCCATTTCGCCACTCGACCAGTTGCATCTCTGTTGTGCAAAATCTCTGATAATGGAGCGTCGCTGACGACTGTGATGGAATGATCAGAGAAATAATGAGCAACCTTCTTCGTGGTCATGTATATCCCATACACAAGCTTCTGATAATGAGGATATCTCTGCTTGGATGGAGTCAAGACTTCAGACAAATAATACACTGGGCGCTGAACTTTGAAGGCTTTTCCTTCTTCTTCCCGCTCGACCGTAAGCACTGTACTGACAACTTGTCCTGTGGCTGCGATATAAAGCAACAGAGGCTCTTTGCTGATTGGAGCAGCGAGCACCGGCTGGGTGGAGAGCAGAGCTTTTAGCTCGGCAAACGCTGCATCAGCTTCTGGAGTCCACTCGAACTTGTCTGCCTTCTTCATCAGTCGGTAAAGAGGCAATGCCTTTTCACCGAGTCGTGAGATGAATCGACTTAATGCGGCCAAGCATCCAGTAAGCTTCTGGACATCGTGCACTCGCACAGGGCGTTTCATTCGGAGAATAGTGCCGATCTTCTCTGGATTAGCATCGATCCCTCGCTCGGAAACGAGAAAACCGAGTAACTTTCCACCAGGAACTCCGAATGTGCACTTTGATGGATTAAGCTTGATATCATACCTTCTGAGGTTGGCAAATGTTTCGGCGAGGTCAGCGAGCAGGTCAGAACCTTTTCGTGACTTGACGACGATATCATCCATATACGCTTCCACATTCCGACTGATTTGAGTGAGCAGACACTTCTGAATCATTCGCATAAATGTGGCTCTGGCATTCTTGAGGCCGAATGGCATGGTGATATAGCAGAAGCACCCGAATAGAGTGATGAAAGTTGTTTTTATCTCATCGGGTCCGTACAGACGGATCTTGTGGTACCCGGAATAGGCATCTAGGAAAGACAATCTCTCGCATCCCGCGGTCGAGTCAACAATTTGATCTATGCGAGGGAGAGGAAAATGATCTTTCCGGCAGGCCCGATTGATGTACTTGAAATCGATGCACATTCAGAGTGATTTGTCCTTCTTAGGGACCATGATGACATTAGCGAGCCACTCGGAGTGGTATATCTCTCGGATAAATCCTGCCGCCAACAGTCGAGCCACTTCCTCACCAATAGCCTTTCTCTTCTGGACGGCGGGCCGCCGAAGATGCTCTTTGACTGGTTTTGCTGATGAGTCGACCCTAAGATGATGCTCAGCCAATCCCCTGGGAACACCCGGCATGTCAGCTGGCTTCCATGCGAAAATGTCCCAGTTCTCACGGAGGAACTGGATGAGCGCTTCTTCCTATTTCGGGTCGAGTGTTGTGGAGATGTGGGTCGGGGCTGCATTGGGATCGGTCGGGTGAATGTGGACTGGCTTCGTCTCACCAGACGACTGAAATGCAGATTCTGTGGCGGGTTTCTTGGATCGCAGCAAATCACTCGGATCTGCACTTTGCTTATACTCTTCAAACTCGACCACTGTCACCTGGGAATCGGCAATCTTCGAGCCCTTCTGAAAGCACTCTTCTTCCTTTTTCCGATCACCGGTGACAGTGATCACTCCTTTGGGGCCGGGCATCTTCATTTGAGGTACACGTAACATGGTCGAGCCATGAACCGTGCATAAGCTGGTCTCCCCAAAATGGCGTGGTACGCACTCTGAAAATCCACGACCTCAAACGTCAACTTTTCCTTGCGAAAATGTTTTGAATCACCAAACACCACGTCCAGAGCTATTTGGCCGAGTGACTCGGCTTTCTTTCCGGGTATAACTCCATGAAAGCTCATGTTGCTGGTGCTCAGTCGGGACATCGGAGTGCCCATTCCTTTCAGTGTGTCTGCATACAACAAGTTCAGCCCACTACCACCGTCCATCAACACCTTTGTCAGTCGAGTGCCTTCGACAACTGGATCGACCACCAAAGCTTGCCTCCCAGGGGTGGCAATATGAGTCGGGTGATCAGATTGGTCGAATGTGATGGGTGTTTGGGACCATCTCAGATAACTTGGTTTTGCTGGGGCAACCATGTTCACCTCACGATTAATGACCTTCAGTCGGCTCTTGCTTTCCACATCTGCGAAGATCATCAGAGTGGAGTTGACATGCGGATATCCTTCTTCACTGTCCTCCTTGTCTTCGGCCTTGTCCGACTCCTTTTCCTTGTCTTTAGACTGTTTTCCTTGAAACTGCTGGATCAGGAGTCGACATTGGCGAGTGGTATGCTTTGGGTAAATGATATTGCCCTCTTCATCTTTCTTCGTGTGGATGTGACACAGCATATCCATCACGTCGTTCCCTTCTTTATCCTTCACCTTCTTAGGGTTCCAGGATCCTTTTGGTTTCCCTTTGAACTTTCCCTGAGTCACGGCCAGAGCCTCTCCAGGAGCTGCTGGTTCAGCCTTCCGCTTCTGTTTCCGACTGGTGTTTCCCTTCTCCGACTGACTCAGCTTGTACTTGCCACTTCGGAGTCGGTCTTCTTCTTCGCCGTTGGCATACTTGGTAGAAATCTCCATCATCCGACTCAGGGTCATGTCTCCGGTTCGACCAAATTTTAAACTCAATTCTCTGTTCTTGACGCCATCTTTGAAGGCGCAGACTGCCTGATGATCAGACACATTCTCTACAGTATGGTGCAAAGTGATCCATCTCTGAATATATTCTCTGAGAGTCTCATTGGTCTGAGAGGGCTGTGAGCCGACTGAACCGTATTCGCAGCAACGGATCGACTGTGAATTCTGTTGCGCGACTGCGACACGGCTGAATTCTGGTCCCCTGCTGCCCGGAGCAAATCCCTGATCTGCATCAAGCCTCTGCCAGCTTTCGACTGAGAGGGCTGGATGGACTCTGCTATATGGGTCGCAACTGCTAAATTCTGGATTGGGGTTCGATATACCTGAGTCGGCGGGAAGAGTTGACGTCGATTGGCGTCGGGAACTCGTTGCCGCGCGCTCGTCGAGTGCTCGCTGAAGATTCTCCAAGCGAGCGCGTTCGGCCAAATTGGCCAAACGTGCCTCCTCCAAGGCGCGAGCCTCGGGGGTTTCTCCTACGATGGGAGTATGCAGGGCATCCATGTTCCTGCGGCGAAGTTCCTCTCTTTGCAGAGAGTCGAGTGGCTCGGGCTGGTACTCTTCGTGGTCACGTGCGGGGTCGTCTCTGCTGCCTGCCCCGCCCTCATGGGCGAAGCCAGGGGGACTGCGAGGTCCGTTGACCATCAGGATTTCCGCCGCCGGATCACTGCTATCGCATTTGGATGCAGTCTCTACGGAGCCAGTCGACAGATCAAATAGGCCGTAGAGAGACTCGTCGGGCTCGATTGCCGCAACTTGGGTGGTGGCCGTTTGGCGAGCCACCACGTGCCTCACCCACCGCTGAAGCCTCGACCGACCAGAGCGCTTGCGCTGGCGGGAGACCGGGAGGGTGGTCGATAGGGGAGTCAACCGATACGGGGTCGACGGTTGTCGCAGCAGAATGCCGCGGACACATGCGCGAAAATGCGTCGCACCGCGGACGGGGAGCGCATCAACGTCGAGTGGAGCCTCCTGGAGCCAAGCGGATCTCGTGACCCTCGACCAAAACTCCAGCAGCCACCATGATGAAAGTACTCGGAAGAATCGCAACTTCTCCACAAAATCGCTAAAACACCGGCCCCACGGTGGGCGCCAACTGTCGTGGTTCTAAGTCTGACAGTAGAGTGGGGGGTAGGTATGGAGAGGCAAGGTCCTAGCTATGGAGAGGTTGTAAACACAAGCAATGTACGAGTCCAGGCCCTTCTCGGAGGAAGTAAAAGCCCTACGTCTCGGAGCCCTGAGGCGGTCGAGTGGATTATGTGTATATGAGTTACAGAGGTGCGAACCCTTCTGCCTGTGGAGGGGGGTGGCTTATATAGAGTGCGCCAGGACCCCTGCCAGCCCACGTAATGAAGGGTTTAAGGTACATTAAGTCTGGGGCGTTACTGGTAACGCCCCAAATAAAGTGTCTTAACTACCATAAAGTCTACTTAATTACAGACCGTTGCAGTACAGAGTGCCTCTTGGCCTTCTGGTGGTCGAGTGAGTATTCATGGTCGAGTCCTTCAAGTCAGTCGAGTGGCTTCCTCGTAGGTCGACTGGAAGGTGATCTCTTCTAAGGGTGTCCTTGGGTAGGGTACTTAGATCAGGTCTATGACCCTACCCTAGGTACATGAATCCATCAGAGCCCGTTGATGATCTAGGTCGTGCCATTGCCGATGCAAAGAGAAACTGCGCAAGTGATTTGGAGAAGAAGAAGTTGCAGCGCATGTTAGAGGATCACAAAAAATTGTTGTACCCGAATTGCGTAGGTGACAAGAAAAAGCTGGGCACCACACTGGAATTGCTGCAATGGAAGGCAAAGAATGGTGTATCTGACAAGGGATTTGGAAAGTTGCTGGTAATGATAAAGGATATGCTTCCAAAGGACAACGAATTGCCCGAGAGTACGCACGAAGCAAAGAAGGCTGTCTGCCCTCTAGGGTTAGAGGTGCAGAAGATACATGCATGCCCTAATGATTGCATCCTCTACTGCGGTGAGTACAAGGATTTGAACACTTGCCCGGTATGTGGTGCATTGCGCTATAAGATCAGCCGCGATGATGTCGAGGGCGAGCGCCCCAGGAAGAAGATTCCTGCCAAGGTGATGTGGTATTCTCCTATAATACCATGGTTGAAACGTTTGTTCCAAAACAAAGAGCATGCCAAGGCGATGCGATGGCACAGAGAAGACCGTAAGAAAGACGGAAAGTTGAGAGTACCCGCTGACGGGTCGTAGTGGAGAAAAATCGAAAGAAAGTACGGGAAGGAGTTTGCAGATGATGCAAGGAGCGTATGGTTTGGTCTAAGCGCAGATGGCATTAATCCTTTTGGGGAGCAGAGCAGCAACCATAGCACCTGGCCTGTGACTCTATGTTTGTATAACCTTCCTCCTTGGTTGTGCATGAAGCGGAAGTTCATTATGATGCCAGTGCTCATCCAAGGCCCTAAGCAACCCGGCAACGACATTGATGTGTACCTAAGGCCATTAGTTGAAGAACTCTTACAACTATGGAATGGAACAGGTGTACGTGCGTGGGATGAGCACATGGGGGAAGAATTTGACCTAAAGGCGTTGCTGTTCGTGACCATCAATGATTGGCCTGCTCTCAGTAACCTTTCAGGACAGACAAACAAGGGATACCGCGGATGCACGCACTGTTTGGATGATACCGACAGTATATATTTGAATAGTTGTAAGAAGAATGTGTACCTGGGACATCGTCGATTTCTTCCGAGCAGGCATCCCGTAAGAAAGAAAGGCAAGCATTTCAAAGGTGAGGCGGATCACCGGACGAAGCCTCGCCATCGTACTGGTGCTGATGTACATGATATGGTCAAGGATTTGAAGGTGATACTTGAAAAGGGTCCTGGCAGACAACCTGTTCCGAAGGACGCTGACGGACGCGCACCCATGTCGAAGAAGAAATCTATATTTTGGGACCTGCCATATTGGAAAGACCTAGAGGTCTGCTCCGCAATCGACGTGATGCACGTGACGAAGAATCTTTGCGTGACCCTGCTTGGCTTCTTGGGCGTGTATGGGAAGACAAAAGATACACCTGAGGCACGGGAGGACCAGCAACGTATGCACGAAGAAGACGGCATACATCAGGGTCATGCAAGCTACGCTCTTACCAAAGAAGAGAAGGAAATCTTCTTTGAATGCCTGCTCAGTATTAAGGTACCGTCTGGCTTCTCGTCGAATATAAAGGGAATAATAAACATGGCAGAGAAAAATTTCCAGAACCTAAAGTCTCATGACTGCCACGTGATTATGACGCAACTGCTTCCGGTTGCATTGAGGGGGCTTCTATCGGAAAACGTTCGATTAGCCATTGTGAAGCTATGTGCATTTCTCAATGCAATCTCTCAGAAGGTAATCGATCCAGAAATCATACCAAGGTTACAGAATGATTTGGTGCAATGTCTTGTCAGTTTCGAGTTGGTGTTCCCACCATCCTTCTTCAACATCATGACGCACGTCCTAGTTCACCTATGCGAAGAGATTAATGTTTTGGGTCATGTATTTCTACATAATATGTTCCCCTTTGAGAGGTTCATGGGAGTCTTAAAGAAATATGTTCATAACCGTGCTAGGCCAGAAGGAAGCATCTCCAAGGGTCATCAAAATGAGGAGGTCATTCAGTTTTGTATTGACTTTATTCCTGACCTTAAGCCGATTGGTGTTCCTGAATCGCGGCATAAGGGCAGACTGGATGGAAAAGGCACGCTAGGAGGGGAACAAATAATATGTATGGACGAACATTCTCTCACTGAAGCACACTACACAGTTCTACAGAATTTCGCCTTGGTGGCTCCGTATATGGATGAACACAAGAAATTTTCTACGCTCAAACACCCGGAGCGGTCTGATGACTGGATTACACGTGAACAAACCAGGAGTTTCGCCAGCTGGTTGCAGACACGTACCATGCATGACACCTCTATTGAAGATGACCTGTACTTGCTGTCCCAGTTACCATCTTCGAATATAATGACTTTCAAAAGGTACGAGATAAATGGTAATACATTTTACACGATCGCCCAAGATAAGAAGAGCACCAACCAAAACAGTGGTGTCCGCTTTGATGCAGAAACCAAGACGGGAAAGGAAACATATTATGGTTATATACATGACATATGGGAACTTGATTATCGACGTGGTTTAAAGGTTCCTTTGTTTCGGTGCAAATGGGTCAATATGACACGAGGCGGGGTAACGGAAGACCCGCAGTACGGAATGACAACAGTGGATCTCAACAATCTTGCGTATGTAGATGAACCATTCGTCCTAGCCAATGATGTGACACAGGTTTTCTATGTGAAGGACATGTCTACCAAGCCAAGAAAAAGAAAAGATAAGGAAGCGAATGCATCGTACGATGAGCCAAAGCGGCACATAGTTCTTTCTGGGAAGAGAAACATCGTGGGAGTGGATGACAAGACAGACAAGTCAGAAGATTATGAAAAGTTTGATGAAATTGCTCCATTCACAGTGAATATTGACCCGAGCATCCCGTTAAATGATGAAGATTTTCCATGGTTACGGCGCAAAGGGACACACGCGAAGAAAAAGTTTCACACCCAAATATCTGGGATGTGATCGGCTTCACTATCATCACTTTCTTCTGTGTTTCACACCCAGAGGGGAATCTCTGTAATAGTTAGGGTAGTTATGTGTTTTGGCATTTGAAACGCGAAGAAATTTTATGTGCAAACAAATTCTTTCATGCCTTTACTGATTTTTAAAGTTAAGTTATTCACAAACTAGTGATTCACACTAATTTCAAATAATTTAAAATTTAAACTATTCAAATTTGAAAACTACGGGCACTAACAGAAAGTTTGTAATTTTTTGTACCTAAAGCAAAAATATTCACAAAGAAACTCTAAATACACAAAAAAAACAACACAAAAATAAATAAAGCAAAAAAAATAAAAAAAAAGCCCGCCTACTAGGCCAGAGCGGCCTGCATACGACTAGAAACCCAACCTGTTGTTGGCCCAGGATGCAGGCCCGCAAAGGCCAAGTGGGCCCACAGGGCAGCAAAGAACACGTAGGCCCAGTAGGCCTGCTTTGGAGAGGAGCTCGAGAGAGCGACCGCATGGGGGTTTATAAACCAGTGCGGTCGCCCCTCGGCTAGCGAGGTGGGACTAAACTTGCCGCACCGCACCTGCGCCAGCGCACCCCCTTTAGTACCGGGTCGTGGCACAAACCGGTACTAAAGGGGGGGCCTTTAGTACCGGTTTGTGCCACCACCCAGTACTAAAGGGGGTCGCTTCCCGCCGCTTGGGCTGGCCAAAACTGGCCTTTAGTACCGGTTGGTGGCACAAACCGGTACTAAAGGCCCCTCCTATATAAATAACACTTACGAAAATTTCAGTTTCTCATCTAGCTTCTTCTCCTCTGCACCGTCGCCCGCCGCCCCCGTACGTCTCTATCCCTCGTCGCCGCCCCCGTCGCCGCCCCGTCCTCGTCGTCACCGCCCCGTCGTCCCCGTCCCCGTCGTCACCGCCGCCCCGTCCCGGCCCGTCCCGTGTCGTCCCACTCCCCGTCGTCGGCGCCGTCCTGTACGTCCCCGTCGTCGTCGCCGCCCCGGCCCGTCCGTCCCCGTCCCCGTCGTCGCCGCCCCGTCCCTGTCCCCGTCGTCGTCATCCCCGTCGTCGCCGCGCCCGTCGCCGTCCCCGTCGCTGCGCGCCCCCCGTCGCCGCCCCCCGTCGTCCCTCGCCTCGCCGGTGAGCGCACGCACACACACACATACATTTTTTGTTTTTTAGTTATACAAATAGTTAGAAATTTTTTTGTTTTTTAGAAATTGTTAGAATTTTTTCTGTTTTTCAGAAATAGTTAGAAATGTTAGAATTGTTAGAATAGTTAGAAATGTTAGAAATTTTCTGTTTTTTAGTTATAGAAATAGTTATAAAAAAGTTAGAATTGTTAGAAATTTTTCTGTTTTTTAGTTATAGAAATAGTTATAAAAATGTTAGTTATATATATAGAAATGTTATAATTTTTTTCTGTTTTTTAGTTATAGAAATATTAGAAATGTTATAGAAATGTTAGTTATATATAGCATTGTTAGAAATGTTATAGAAATGTTAGTTATATAGAAATGTTAGAAATTTTAGTTATCAAAATCCAATCATTAAAAAAATGTTACTTTTTGCGGGCATATAGCTAGTATTTGTTCTCGACGATGCCCGACCCGCATCCTCGCCGTCGACACGTCCGCAACGATGTATTCGAGATTATATCTATTATTCGAGACGATGTTTTCGAGATTATATCTATTATTCGAGACGATGTATTCAAGATAATATCTATTATTCGAGACGATGTAATTTGAATACTAAATTGTTTTATATTTCTTTTGGATTAGTTAAATAAAAGCTATGGCGGACAATACCGGCAGAAAGGGAGAACGTGCCATGTTTGGTATGATACGCCATCCTCACGGGCCAGATGATGATCAAAATGAAGAAGATTATGACGGCTCCGAATTTCTAAACAACACCGGAGAGGGCGATATGATATTCGATCGCGACGACCGAATTGATGAAGTCATGAACTATGATTATGATGATGACGAAGAAAATGTTGATCTTGAAACAACAAAGACCGGCGAGGTATATATATTTATATAAGCAGGCATCTGGTGATCATCACATGTTTTAAATGACTTGAAGAGATATTAACGAATCGATCTTTGTTCTTTCAGCCATCCGGATCGAGCAAATCTTCAGGCAAAAAGACGAAATGAGGCCCGAACAAAAAGTTGAAGGAGGGCGTAAAGTACAATATCGAGGCAATCAGACCTAATGGCGAACCATTAGCGCCTAAGAAGATTGCGGACAAGTTCGTTCGTCAGTGCGGAGTTCTTGTGAAGGACCAACTCCCGATCTCCCTTCAAGAATGGAGAGAGCCAGCAAAGCCACGTCCAGACATTACTTTTGTCGACAACAGACAAAAAGGTATGCTTTGGGATACTCTCATGGAACATTTCACCCTACCAGATCATTTCACAGAAGCAGATCTGCAGAAAGTCAAGGACGCTGCTCTTAGGAAGATGGTGGTTGCATTCAAGAACCACAAGAATCGTGAATGGGACAAGTACGTCAAGGGAGGAAGGAAGACTCCAGTATTCGAGGGAACACTAGAGAACCAACGTGCTCATTGGGACGATTTCGTGAAATTCAAAGATTCGGAATTAGCTAAGGAACGGTCGAGAATAAACAAGAAGAATGCCGGAAAAAAGGATAAGTTCCATAAGCTGGGGCCAGGTGGCTATGCGGTGGCAATGCCTAAGTGGGATAAGTCTAAGAAAGAGATGGAGGATGCAGGTGTCACTCCGGTTACTAAGAGCTGGCCCCCCAGGTGCTGGACTTGGTTCTATGCGCATGGGGGGGGAGTTGGACCCGAAGACAGGCAATGTTTCGACGAAGGCAAGTCTGAAGGGAGCCGACGATGCGATACTTGTTGCAATAGAAGAGGCATGATCGGGGGTGTTCCAGCCTAACAGAGAGAACAACGAGCTTACGCGTGCCCTGGGAAATCCTGAACGCCCGGGAAGAACACGAGGCAAGGGCGCTATTCCGTGGTATGAGGGGTTTTCAGACTGGAACACCGACTACAGAACCCGTGCGACAAAGAAGATTGCGGAGGAGAAGAAGAGGAAGATGGAGGAGGAGCAGAGGAAGCGGGACTATGAACGCCTTCAAGGCCTAGAAGCAAGTCAAGCGGAATTGGCAGTCAAATTCCAGCGGCAGCAGGAGCAGATCGACTCACTTACCCAGCAAAGGGGGTCTCAGCAGCTGCAGCAGCTAGCGGATGATCCAGCATTGGATAGCACCGCCCCATCCATGCCGAGAAGCAGCATGGGTTCCGCTCCGGACGACGCAATGCTGGGTAGATACCCCGTGGATGACATCACGGAGAACACTAACTGCGAGCTACACGTCAAAATGAAGAACATATCCATGAAGGTGGCGGACGCCGTTGCTTTTACAAATCCCCCCGAGGCAACCTTCCATTGCAACCCGATTCCAGCGGGCTATGCTCGTGTCTTGGTTGATGAGGTGGTGGACCCATATTTGGAGCTACAGCTTGACATTCCTGGAGGTGACGACAAGCACTTTCTCGGAGAGGCCAAACATCGTATCATCCTATGGAAAATGGATTGCATCATCTTTCGAAGGCCACCGACACCGCGCAGCCGACTCCTCGTCGAAGTCCACCACCGAGTCAGCAGACTCCCGCTCCTGCAAGTCCACCAAGTCCGGCAAAGTGTCAGGCCACTCCTCCTCCAAGTCCGGCAAAGTGTCAGGCCACTCCTCCTCCTCGAAGTCCGCCACAGCGTCAGACGTCCACTCCTCCTCCAAGTCCAGCACAACCTCAGGCCACTCCTCCTCCAAGTCCGGCACAGCTTCAGGCCACTCCTCCTCGTCCAACTCAGCCCCGTCAGCCGTCTCCGCCGCCTCAGCAATCGCAGAAGAGACACCCCGCAGCTATGGTGCGTAGCGGTACGAGTCAAGGTAGTACAGGAAGTACAGGCGGAGGCAAGCGATATAAATATGGTCCAAGCCTCACGCCTCTTCCGCAGAGGCCTTATGACAAGTCCGAGGAGGAAAACTCAGCCATATCGAAGGCCGAGGTGGAAGCCCATTTTGCACCGAAACCGCCACCGCCGCCAAGGGAGAAAGTGCCTGAGGAAACGATTGACCACTTCATTCGTATGGCTCAACCACTAGCTCCCAAGCCTGTTGACACAGACTATGAGCGCCACATCAGGAAGTTAAATCGAGCACGTCTACGTAAGGAGGCGAGCTCGGGATCGAGCAAACAACAAGCAGCTGCCAAAAAATGCGGGAAAACCATTCCCCAGCTGGGAGAACAGGCGGCGCAATCGATCCCCTCGCTTGTTGTGCCAATAACATGTGACAGTACGCGCGCCCAATATTATTGTGGGCAAACAGTTTACGTTCCCGAGGTGGGCAATGTGGTAATAACCAAGGACCATATAATGCAGGCTGAAGTTCTCAACATCACTGTTGGACAACTCCTCGAGATTGAGCCCATGTCTGTGCTTACAGAGGATGAAATAAAACAGAAATATGTCCGGGGCCAACCTTTGGTCGAGCCAGACAAGGTTAAGAACCTCCCAACGAGAATGTATGAATTGCATCAATGGTACATGAACATTACCAAGATTTCCAATCGAGAGTCCCTCATGGTGAATGTCAAGGAGGAGCATTACTTCCATGAGAAAGCTCTGTCCGTTGAGTATTCTGAACTGTTTCAGTTATACAATCAAGATGCACTCGACAAATCTATCGTCAGTTGCTATTGTCTATAAGTGATTTCTTTCTGTAATTTAAGTCTCAAGCTAGCTGTAGTGATCCTTTTGATCAATCATTACCTGTAATTATCCTCACTATATTCTTTTCTGTGGTATTATGCAGGATGAAGATGTATGAAATGAGAAAAGGTGGACGCTTTGGCATTGGGTTCATTGACCCAAACACCGTTAATGAATACACATGGCTAATAAATCCACATCATGAAAAGGCCGTAGAGGACAACATGCTAGAGTTCTTGAAGCGCCTCAAATACAATGAAGATATACTACTTCCTTACAACTTCCAGTGAGTCACACTGTCTTGTACTACAAATTCTCTGTTTTTGCCTACTAGCTAGCTACATGTTTTTGCTTACATATGCCCGTTTAATTAAGACATGCAAACGTGTGTGCATGCAGATTTCACTGGATCTTGTGTATCATTAAAGTTGACGCCGGAACAGTTGAAATACTGGACTCACTACTCAAAGCAAATACTGACTATAACATCTTGTTTGGGATAGTCAACAGGTAATTTCAATCATTATTAACTATATATCTCGGCCTATTTAGTTCGTCATTTCATGATATGAACTATTTAATAACCCCTTTATTCATTTTCTTTGTAGGCGGGCAGGGCTTGGGCAAGGTTCATCAGCGTCACGGAAGGCGAATGCAAAAAAAAAGCTTAAATGGTTTCGACCCAAGGTAAGTAATTAAGTAGTACTAGCTAGCTAGCTAGCTGCCATCTCTTTAATTATCATGCTTGATTAATTATTATCTGATCAAATTCCATTCTCGTAAAGGCCCTGAAGCAGGCGCAGGGGACTGATCTGTGTGCATTCTGCGTTTGCGAGAACATTCGCATGATGGCGTCCGAAAGGAGCAGATCTCAAAGACATGAATGGGTACGCTTGTCAGAACACTATTCACAATTTTTACACCATTATCGATATCTAGTCACACAACTAATACACATGCATATTGATCTCCTTCTTAACAGTTAAAAGAGGTGCGGGAGAAGCTCCTAGAAACGGAGCGCGTAGAAGCACTTCAAGAGGAAATAGCGGGATTTTTGCTCGACCAGGTCATAAATCCGAAGGGAGAATACTATTACCCGCTACCATGAACCACTTCCGATTGTCATCGTGCTCCGAAGGCACCAATTAGGCTAATGCCACTGGCTCCAAAGGCAACATGCATATGTAGGAGAAATTGTATATAGCTATACATGTGTGTATGTGTGAATTAATTAATATGGTGGTTTGTGAGACATTGATGATATATATATGCATGATTGGTTCTACTAGAAATTATATATATATATATATATATATATATATATATATATATATATATATATATATATATATATAACGTGTACAATGTGTAGTATCGTAAAATACCAGCAAACGAAAAAGAATTAAAATGAAAACACAAAATTAAATGAAAAAGAAATCATAAAACTAAAAACCCCCCAAACCTTATAGTACCGGTTGGTCTTACCAACCGGTACTAAAGGGCTTCAGGCCCCCGGAGCTGGCTCGTGCCACGTGGTTGCCCTTTAGCACCGGTTCGTGCTGAACCGGTACTAAAGGGGGGGGGGCCTTTAGTGCCCACACTTTATTGCTGGTTATAGAACCGGCACTAAAGGGCCTTACGAACCGGTGCAATTGCCCGGTTCTGCACTCCATCTCCCACATATATCGCGCGGCGGCATCCAATCTTGCGGGCTGCGTCGCCTTCCTGTGTGGTGTGTGCGTCACTGAGATGAGGCCCACGATGGCCTGGTCCTGCCCTCCGTCCTCTGTCTCTCTTCCGGTCAATTTATCTATGGTGTTGCTCCTCCATCAGCCAGCCGCACAACCACCAGCAACCAACATCAGAAGAGGTGCGACGGCACTGCGGCTACCTCGCTGCAACCCCATCCATCGCACGCCTCCAACCATCGTGCAAAGACGACTATCGCTGCACGCAACAGCTAAGTTGTGTTTTTTTTCCATTCGCATGGTTGTGTTCTTTCCTTTTGACTATTACTACCAGATAACAAATTGTTGGGCAAAGTGCAATGAAGAGTCGTTCGATAGTAATCAAGATCCCATCGTGAGTAATGGTCTGATCTACCTGACTGTTGAGTTTTGTTCATCCTTTTGATAGTTGGCAATTCTACCCCATAGAAGTAGATACTTACTTTTGATTTGCAGTTTTATTCTTCTGCAAATTTTACTGTGTATTGTGTCATTGTATGATGAGATAGTCCGTTCAAGATTTCTTATGGTTAATGTAGTCACTTTGTCATTATCTCTATACTACAATCTGGATGTTATAGATGATTTGAACATTTATGCTTGCAGGTATACATGCAGTGTAGGCATTCTTTTATATTATGCCCAAATCAATAATACCTCAGAGAACACAATATGACCACAGAGAACAGTGAAAGTCGACGACCTTCTCTGCTCTTGGATCAGTATCTCATGTATCATATAACTGATGAAGATTTTTTGTACTCATGAATCTGGACAATCTGCATCATTGAAAAACTATAGTCATATTCAGGTTTGTGGCTTAAACTTCTCATGTACTTTGTTTTAATTTCCAAATATACGTAGTTCACTTATCACCACTCTGGTTATATTGTCATAGGATAGTCAGAGACCCTTCACAGTTGAGAGAAGACATAAGAAGTTGGTGGTTTAAATATGAATAACATAAATGTTGATCATATATAATGTGTTTGCCAAATTAAGAGTGTTTGCCATTTTTATTCCATTTGAGTCAAAGTGCACGTTCAAACTTCATATAGCAACGATTTATCCTTTAGTAGTTTCTAAAGTATGATAAGTTGTCAATAGCATCCATGTAATATAGGCAAACTGACATATGGTCAAGAGGGAAGTGAGACCTTACGTGATTGTTACAGTTCCATAAAGAGAACATGAAACATCAAATTTATACAAACAGTTGGACAACTGCAACTAAGTAGAACGAAGTGATTAATCACATTAGCAGATAAGCTTTTTCATCAAGAATTCCTAGGATTGCATTTTATGTTCAGCGTCCATGCTAGCTATTAATTCCATGTAACAGTGTGAAAAAAACTAAGTGCAATCTAACTGTACAAAATTTCAGAGATGCCAAATGATCTCTCTTTACTATGTTATAAGCCAACTATTGGGCTTGGTTTTTCAAAAACGAGTTTGGCAGATCCATGTGTGGATAGACACTCACCGTGCATTATGTTATGCTACTTATATGTAATGGATATTCCAAAACTGTAAAGTACTGAAATACAATAAGTTATATTATTTTCAGTTTAAGTTCTCATTTTATTAATCCAATGTTAATATTCTTTACAACCAACCATTATCTAAATATATTGCAACCAGTTCCCGCAGCAACGCGCGGGGTATCATCTAGTTTATCTAAAGACTTTGGCTGCCCAATGGATCAGACTCTCAAATCCAAAAAGTAGAAAGAGGAAGAATTCTAATTATAAATTCAAGCATTGCATTGAATGAAATCAAAGCAAATCTTGGATTTCTAAAAGTACTCGCTACAACTATATGAGACAAAGCATGATAAATAATATGCAACATCGCCCTTCTTAAATTTGGGCTCGGCGCGTCCACCACCAAAGAGATCAATGCCATATACGTTAGCATCATCCTCGGGCTTTAACCAGCACAAGTATGCGGTTTCTGCGTTGATAGAGGGGGATACTCCTGTAGCCACCAGGAGCAAACGTCTCTTCCTTCCGAGAAACAAGGTTTTTCCGTCGAGGCCATGCAAGGGCACCGTGTTCTCTCCGTCCAAGTCCACCCGGTACACACTCACATTGCATTCCCTGGGGATTTGTTGTTCACTGCGAGCACGAAGGCAAAGAATCAGCTCTCCATTATTTTCCACCGGGAACATCCGGCATCGCCCTTTGTAGAGCTCGTATTTGAAATTTTCGAGCAACCCAAACCCCTCCTGTAGTTTGTGGCCGGCGGCTACCACAAGCTGCAGCGGCTGATTCGCCCCATTAGTTTGAGTTTCTACCAACGAGATGTTCCTTGACGTGGCACAGTAGACGCGACCTTTGAACGGCAAGAGTGATGTTATCCTGTGTTGGGAACGGATGTGTGTCCAGCGCTCGTCGCAGGGCTTGGCAACGGCGATGGAAAACGAACGAAAGTGAATGACAACCGTGTCGTCGGCGGCGAGGCCCGCGCCGTACAACGAAAGCTCAAATAGTTGCTCATAATCAAACTCGGCAATGCTTAGTAGCGAGGCTGCACTTGGAAGTCCGACGACCTGTCCCGTCAGCGGGTTGAGGAGCTGGCCGACGTCGGTGCCTAGTTGTAGAATGAGGCCCTCGGACGTGGTCCCAAGAACATGGGTGCATCTTTCAGCTAGATCGGGGAGCCCCCGATGGATGGACTCACCAGTGAAGACATTCAGGAACCGTCGCCAGCCGTTGTTGTTGTTATATGCTTTCGGGAGCATGATCCACCGCCGAGGATGGAATCGCCGGTCCAGGACGCCCTCTGCCCGCAAGTGGGCGGAGCACGCGCGCCACGCCTTGCACACCACGCGGAAGCGGACGAGGTCGAGGATGTCGTTGCTCAGGACGTGTTCGGCGACCAGCCCCGCCGGTCCGGCGTCCAGGTCCGCCCAGTCCCTCCGGAGGCGTTGAGGCTGAGCACTAGACAACGCCATGATTCTTCTTCTTGGTTTGGGATGCTGAGCGTCCGGCCGCCAGCTAGGTCGGGCGAGGTCAGGCGATAGATGAAAGCTTCGATAGGTAATAAGGGAGCTGCCGAGGACCACGAGTCCACGATACAATTTCGTTTTTTCTTTTTGAGGATATCTATATCTATATCTATATCTATATCTATATCTATACCTCTATATCTATATCTATATATATATATATATATATATATATATATATATATATATATATATATATATATTACTATTAAAGGGAATAGGTATTCTTGGTTTGGTTTCGTCCCGCTTAGATTATTCTTAGATTTTTTTTCATCTCGCTTAGGTGATTTAAGATATATATATATACACGCGAGGTGGTACTAATTCTGGGACCTGTTTGCACTGTTTCCGCTGTAAGAAGGCAGCCCACCTCGCCCCGAACTTGGCCTACTAAGGAGGCCCACCTCGCCGCAGACCAGGCCCTAATGGGAGGCAAAAATGAGACGCGGCCCTAATGGGAGGCAAAAATAATATCTTGAGTACTAGGGATCGGAACTCCCAACCTCACCACCAAACACAAAGGCACTACCACCTAAACTAGCTCATGTTAGCCTGCACAAACATGAATTCATCTGTTGATTAATAGGACCACCTTGCCTCATCACACTCTATTGCATCAACTTATATACCTCCATGACGCGAATTCAGCAAGTCGTGCGAAGAAGTGGGTTGAACGGGAAGGAATTAAGCAAAGAGAGAGAACCGATACTCAATAAAGAAAGGAAAGAACCTAAAAAGGTTGGCGCCTATTCGAGAGAACTGAAAAGATGCGGCTTTGCATGAAAGGTTGAGGGTGATGTGTCCATTAATAAAGGAAGGACAAGTGCGTATGGAAATGAAGGAATTTAATTCCGTGAATTTGTGCATAAGAAAGATTGTGTCCTCCAATAAAAGAAGAACGTGCATGCGTATAGAAACAAAGGAATTTAAACTCATAAATTCCCATCTCCCGAACCCGCACGACCCTGATGCTCTGGCGATTTTGCGCGGCCCCACATCTTGGGTTCTGGGTGATGGCTCGAGATGTCGTTTCTGGTCGGATCACTGGCTGGAGCCCGAGAGCATGCACCACCTCCTTGTCGGCTGTTCTTTCTCGAAGCAGCTCTCGCATGAGCTCCTCGCTTGGTGTCGTTGCACATCTGGGCCTCCGCAGCTCAACGGCTGGTTCCAAGATTGTTGCATGACCTCCTGCATTGCAGCGCCATCTCCGTCCCGCAAAGGCCTCTCCTCGTTGCTATTTATTGGTGCCCAACTTCTTTGGAAGCACCGGAACAACATCATGTTCAAAGACGAGGCACCCTCTCTTGAGTGCCTCCTCAACCTCATTATCGGCGAGGCCCGCCTATACCGTATTTGTTGACCATCATTGTTGTAAAGTCGGATGCCACTATTGCAACAAACTTCTTCTTCGGAGTCGACTACAGCTTACGCCTAGCGACAACCGTGTCGTTGGCACAATTGCATATAATTTAGTTGTAACAACAAAAGTTTTGATGATATGTCAATTTTCTCTCCCGTTGCAACGCACGGGCATATGTGCTAGTATATCTTTACATCTAAAGAGGTTTAAAGGATCTAAAAAAAGAGGTTTAAAAGGAGACTCAAGCATCTACACGACATACGCTAGCTAGGGAAAAGGCAAGCAAATCAGGATCAAAACTTTCCCTTACGTGGGACGTGTCCAGCGAATCAGGATAGCGTTTGTGTCCAACTTTTTTTTTGTCTGTGTGTGCAACTTGTTTTTCGTATGGGGTGTGTTCGGGTGCAGTCCAAGCGTGTAGCTATATGGCTGATACCTGTGTGGCTTCTGCTCCATCCATGCGGCCAAGCTGTTCCTCCCGGTGTAGCCCGGACGCCCACTTCTCCCGCTGCTACCACACCTATGGAAAAATAAATCATATGCCCTAAATACAACAGTGTAGTACAAACGATTTACACGGATGAACCGCATTGCACACACAGTTTATCTCAAATAATCGTATGTGATGCCTTTGCTACAACTATTAAGAAACAAAAACACGATGATGTATGTGTTATCGCACTCGAACCAAGAGACCTAACGGAGTGCACATGCATCAATGTTCCGTCGTCTCCCGTCCTCAGAAGTTAGAGTGCATGTAAAATTCAGTCTTGATAGCTTTTATCCAGATTATGCAAGTTAGAGCGAAGGTATAGCAAAAATGCTTGGAAAACTAGATCCCTAGCAACATCCAACAGCCAAGGGTACAGGAAGGTGAAGCAAGCGGTGCTAAACATTCATTCTTCAGCACCTGGGTAGCCCAGGGCAACGTCCAACAACCGAGGACACGGAAAGGGTGTTGAATAGGTAGGAACGAATAGCGGGCCAACCATCCGACCTCCCTCCTCCCCGCGCACCAACGCAAGAGATGCCACACGAAAAGGCAACGCAAAAGACGCAACACTAATGAGCCGACAGAGAGAAAAAAAAGAGAGAAGGTAATCCAACATATATTATGAAAAGAAAGGAGGGAACCCACCTTCGCCGTCTCGGTTGCACTCTCCCAGCACACAACGACCCATCGCCAACCACTAGCTGTGTGGAGAGAGAGGAGGACAAAGCAACAACGGGTACACAAGTACTGTAAGCTCGACGCCCACTTTTACCTAAACCACGAAACACGGAGTCAGCGATGATGCAAAAGACGCTATGCGAGAGCTCTCCCATGTGCATGCGTCCCATAAGTCATTGACCCCCGCATCTGTCGTGTCAGTGAGGAACAAACCAACACAATTGGATGACTCGAGGGGCTCCAACCAGGCTAGTCAGGGTGCCACGAATAGATCGGACGCTGAAGGTGGCGTATGAGGCCGCGGATGCCCGGAGGAGGAAGAAGAAGAAGGAAGGAAGGAGTCCAGAGGGGTAATATGAGTGGAGAAATTCTAGTCCAATTACTTATTCACGATAGCTAAATTTCAGTCGTCTGACTTTAGCTATTGTAGTCAGTATAAGGAAGAGGAAGAAGAAGGAAGGGAGGAGTCCAGAGAGAAGGAAGGAAAGGGAAGGGGCTCGTCAGAGGGCTACCCCATTATTTATCTTAGGGTGGGGGTGGGGCGGTGGTGCAACTTTGCCAGAGAAAATCTCCGTCGGCGCCAGGGCTAGTGTGATGCCCCGGGGGGGGGGGGGGGGGGGGGGGTAAGACTGATGGTGGGGAGCGCTGCCGGCCATGGGTGGTGGTTGCAGGCGGTTCGACCGGCGGCCCGTGCGACAGTCTGCTGAGGAAGAAGAAGAGGTGACAAGAATAAGGGTCAGGCGTCGTAGAGTCTTCACGCAATGGTCCAAAACGGTCAACTGGCCCAAATTTAAAAGTCAGGTGACTTGGATGTAGCCGCAGCCTTACTTAATTCTTTACATTATACATACACAATAAGCAGAGATTTATATTATACACAATAAGAAGTCCTCCCATATTAATTATGACTCAAATGGATGTATCTAACCTAAATTCCTAGGGACACGAACGCTCTATCAAATTAGAGCAAAGTCTGAATTCCTAGATATACTGACTATTATAATGTGAGACATAGCATGATAAATAATATGCAACATCATCCTTCTTAAACTTGGTCTCAGCGAGTTCACCATCGCCATAGAGATCAACGGCATAAGCAGTGGCATCATCCATGGGTTTTTCCCATAGCAGATACGCGGTGTCAGCGCTAATGGAAGGGGACACTCCGGCAGCCACCAGGAGAGAACGCTTCTTGCCGAGGAACAAGGTTTTCCCGCCGAGCCCATGCAAACGCACCATGTTCTTTGCGTTCCAGTCCACCTGGTACAGACTGCACAATATTAGGGTGCCCGGAGTATAGGGTCCACCAGGACAAAGACAAATAATTAGCTCTCCGTTATTTTCCATCAGGAACTTCTTGAGTTGCCGACTGCGGAGCGCAAGGTCGGCGGCCGCCACGAGCTGCGGCCACTGGTTCCCCGTAGTTTGAGTTTTTACTAGGGAGATGTTCTTCGACGTGACACAGTAGACGTTGCCCGCAAACGGTAGGGGTGATGTGATCCTCCTGCTGGAGTAGACGCGCGTCCAGCTCTCGTCGCCGGGCTTAGCGACGGCCAGGCTATTAGACCAGGGAAAGCTAAGCACAACGGTGTCGTCATTCGCGAGGCCCGCATGACTCAACCCTAGGTCGCCTAGTCGTCGGGCCAACCCGCCTTTCACTAGCGAGGCAGCGCTTGGAAGCTCGTCGACCTCTCCCGTCAGCGGGTTAAGGAGCAATCCGACATCGGTGCCCAGGAGAAGAACGAGACCCTCGGACGTGCTGCCGAGAACGTAGCTGCGCAGGGTATCCGGGACCGGGAGGCTCCCGTAGACGGACTTGCCGGTGAGGACGTTGAGGAACCGTCGCTGGTCGTGGACGTCGTTGAATACCTCGGGGAGCATGATCCACCGCCGCGGGTGGAACCGCCGGTCCAGGACGCCCTGTGCACGGAGGTGGCCGGAGCACGCGTGCCACGCCCTGCACGCCGCGCGGAAACAGACGAAGTCGACGACGTCATTGCGCAGGGCGTGCTCAGCGACAAGCCCCGCCGGTCCGGCGTCCAGGCTCGCCCAGTCCCTTCGGCTGCGATCACTGGGCGGCTCCATGTTTCGGTGGTCTTGGTGTCGCCGCGAGGTTGGGGAATCGTCGGACGGTTGATGAAAGCTTCGACGAGGGAGAGTCGAGATCCCTTGTACCGTAATCTCATGTAGAGACTCAAGAATCTACATACGATACGTTGACTAGGGAATCAACATGGAAGGTTTTCCTAATGTGTTCTGGAGCAATCCCAGCGTGTACAGGAAGGGGGCTCATACACGTGTGTTTGTGTCCAACTTGATTTTGGTACAGGGTGTGGTCTGGAGCAGTCCCAGCGTGTACCAAAAGAACCGACCCCTCTGTTCCTCCTGCTCCATCCATGCGGCCAAGCTATTCGTATAGGTGCTCTGGTCGCTAGGCGTACAGCCCGGACGCCCACTTCTCCCGCTGCCGCTGGTACCACACCTATGAAAAAATAAACCATGTGCTCCAAATACAATTGTGTGTACCATGTCGTACAAGCGGTTTATTTCAGATAATCGTATGCGCTGCCTTTGCTACAATTATTGAAAATCAAACATGATAATGTATGTGTTACGCATCTGACCAATAAATATACGGTATTGTTACCTGACGAACGTCGGCTGGGAAGGGATGGCAAGTGAACGTTTTTTATGACAAGTTGACGTGGTGGGAGATGACAAATTCTTTCCTTTTTTGCTGCAAATTTTTTTCTTTCCAAAAAATGTCATGTGTTTCTGAAGAAATTGCAACGGGGTGTGCTACGCGTCGGCTGGCGGATCTTTTTAAAAGATCTGACGCCTCGCGAGCCGTCCGATCTAGGTTCCTCAACGTACAATCCCTCTTTGCAACAAGGGTATTGTTTCAGAAACAACGATGACTATTGCAACAAGGGCTTTGTTTCAGAAACACATCGGTGACTATTACAACAAGAGCTTTGTTTCAGAAACATTGGTGACGTTGCAAAAGCATCTCCGCGTATGAGTCCCTTCTTTGCAACAAGAGCTTTGTTTCAGAAACAACTATTGCAACAATGGCTTTGTTTCACAAAAAATGCCGTGCAGGGCCATGACGGATCAGCAGGGAGGGCTCCTCCGACACCGACATTATCGACGGAGGGAGTACATGTCTATACATTAGGGGCTGCATGTGAAATTAGTGTATAAATAAACACGTTTGATTTCATTTTTTGCGAAAATGATCAGATACAAAGCATCTCAAACATAATAAAGATTACATCGAGATTCCGAAACCACTGAGCGACCACTACTGCCGCCAGAACAAGCCGCTGCTGCATTGCTGTCATCGCTCCCGTACCGGAGCCGGCGTGACCTTGTCGATGACAACCAGCACCCTGGAGCCGCAGTCGCGCTGTTGAATCCTTGCATAGATCTGAAGCACATGACACCAAATCTCATCACATGACGAGAAACCCTAATATCACCGTGCCAAGGGGACAACGGGAATCTATGCCGGAGCTCCGTCGATTACATCCAGACGAAAGAACTCGAGGAGGATCATAGCTCGGAAGACAAACTCGAAGAAGAAGCACGATCATCCGCCAGAGCGCTGCACCGCAAGGACAAAGAAAAACCTAAACTAAACTACTAAAAAGAGTGAAGGCATCGGGATTCCCCTCCCCCCACCCTAACCTAACCAAACTAAACCCTATCCCAAGGCAGGCAGAAATGACGCGAATCGACGAAGTCGTCGGTGAAGTTTGGAGGGGAGAGTTTTCCCTAGTGCCTAGGGTTAGGGGAGGAAAACGAGAGTTTGACTACGCAACATCAAATTGATTGCACAAGATTGAAGTTGTGACAGCAAACATGTTTGAAATTGAATTATTTTCTACTTAACAAATACACGATACTTCAAAATGGGCTATTTTTTTCTGCACACATTGCTTAAAGAAAATGCTATTGTGCGGGCACTATCAACACCTATAGATTCGATTGTATGAAAGAAATAGTATTTGGGATAATCCAAAATTAAAACTAAAATGCTTATAATTTATTGCATCGGATTATTGTTTAGTTGCAGAGTATTCAGTGAATATGAATAGGAAGCACGATGCATGTTAAGGTTTTTTTTTTATATACATGCATAATGGCGTGATGAGTTGACGTAAGTGCACGTTGAGAGAATTTGGATAAGCGAGGATCCACTATCTAGACTAGGTTTATAGGATGGAATAGGTCTAGATGGATTTGGAACCCATGGTGTTTGTTAAAATTTTGCATTTTCTTTGAACACACATAATAGAGCTTTCATCATGTTCTCGAATTGTGAATTTTTAAAGTAAACTAAACGAATTTCTCCGATGGTCCAAAACCAAATAATAAACGGTAATGATAACTGACGAACAACATCTAGGAGGGGATGGCAAGCGAGTGATTTTTTTACAAGTTTGCCTGGTAAGAGATGGCAAATCCTGTCGTTTTTTTTTCCGCAAAATCTCTTTTTTCAT
Source organism: Triticum timopheevii (assembly GCA_963921465.1). Classification (NCBI taxonomy): domain Eukaryota; kingdom Viridiplantae; phylum Streptophyta; class Magnoliopsida; order Poales; family Poaceae; genus Triticum; species Triticum timopheevii. The sequence continues at coordinate 526,497,679 of OY997272.1, read as the reverse complement.
ATAATTAAATTTGTCATCTGCTAAAACATTCACAAATGACAACCCCTCCCAGCAAAGGACTTATGCATAGAGGGAGTATTAAAAGTCCATTTGGTGGGGACTGCGTGAAGGCGCAAGGGAGAGAAGTGTGCTCCGCAAGCCGTCCGCGGCCTGCCGCTCTATGCCCCAGGCCCCAGGCACAGAGCTCGTCAGGTGGGACGACGCCACGCCGCCGCTCGCTTCCCGCGCCGGCACCGCCTTCTTGCCTCCGCTCCAACCGCAGGTACATCTCCCAGCCATCTCCCCCAGTGCAGGCTCGAAGCATGGAACAAAATCTCCCAAGGAGCTGGAGAGGTTCTTGAAGAAGTATTTTGGGTACTCGGAGATTCGAGGAAGGCAGCTAGAGGCTATAGAGGCAGTTCTTCTCGGTCCTCACTCTGTCCTCATTCCCGGATATGTGTTTTATTTTCTTGTTTAACCCTCTGAACACTGGTAAAATTGGTAAGATTAGTACTTCATGACATCCATCTTCCATTGCTCATTAATAGAACTAGCGGCACCCACTATAGCCAGAACGCTTCTGATAAGAAGAACTAGCAGCGCAAGCTGCGTTCGGCACACTGCTAGATACATTGCTAGCTGCGTGCAGCCAAGGTAAGACGGTAGTGTTTGTATTTAAAAAAAATTGTTTGTAATTTCTAAAATGTAAACGCAAGTTGAAAAAAATGAAACTTCGTATGATGTCATGGTATGACCACTTGAAGTTGTGGTTATTATTTCAAAGTTTTACACAGAAGTTATTGTATACGTCCCTACAAACCGAACGATATCCACGGGATGAAGATTCGAAGGTAATGCGGCGCGGGGGGGGGGGGGGGGGGGGGGGGCAAAGCGTGCGGTTTGAGAGAGAGATTGTATAGCACAATTTTATTTCAGAGTGTAAGTTTGAATATATGAATTGTGTATCATTTTACATTTAAATATGAAATTTTGGATTTATTTGGTGTAGCTTTGAAATTCAAACATAACATCATACAATATACACGTCAGCCGTGTTTCTTGTCTTGTACACACTGCTACATTTTGTACTAGCCGTGTTTCGGCTGCAATAGACGCTGGTGGTAAAGTTTGTGCACTCTCATACTTTAAGCAGGACTCTTGGTCTTCTTCCTTCAAATTTGTATGAACATAATCTTCAGTGTGTACTTATGTCTTCATGAACACAACATATTTATGATATTTTGAAGGGGGCCGGCAGTTATCCGGCATCAGATTTGTATATAGATTATTAGTATGCACCATTTTAAATTTACCTATCCAATTCAAAGATAACACCTTATTGTAAAAGGTTCCTTCAAGTATAACTAAACAAAACACACTAGCGCGCAACGTTCGTCTGCTTAGAAACACTGCAAGTTGCCTCTAAACTTGCAACGTTTCTGTACATCAAACGCTGCAAGTAATTTTGTGCTGGCATGCATGGCTGGTGCACCTTACAAGTTGTGTTTAGGGCAGGCGCACTGCTAGTTTGGACATTTCGGTGGCATTCAAGATTACCGCGGACACAGCTGGTAGTTTGAAAAAATTGTTATGGCGTTCGTTGTTTGCTGCACGCTGCTAACAGCAACCTAGGAGTTTGACTGGTCTTTTGCCCTTTTGCCGGTTTCGAGGTATTGTACGTCCGCGCCGTGTCGCGAGATAGGTTATTGATGGCCGTGTATCTGTTCTACACATCCCGCCCTTTCTTTTCGCCTGTTAAGTTCATTAACCTAAGGGTCTTATTCTATGGCCAGGCAAGTGCCTCATATGGAACCTGGCATCATGTGTGCACTTCTCTTCAGAGATCTCCCCATATTGGGTCATGCCTAATACTTCTTCCGTTTCATAATGTAAGATCATTTTTCAAGCTAGTACCATAATATAAGATCGTTTTCAAGCTATGTTGGCTTGAAAAATGATTTGTATATTATGAGACGGAGGGAGTAGATAGGAAAATAAAATAATCAAAACCACACGAAGAATGATTTATTTAAACAAGCCTCTAATTGTCATGAACTTGTGTTTCCTTAATCTATGACAAGTTAAACTCCAGTACAAATAAATATCAGAGTTAAGTACCCCATATTATATGCAAGAAATATACTATAAAGTAATTACACATAATAGAAAAATCGACTCAGCAGGTTCAAGTTCCCAAGTAAGTACACATATAGAAATGCAAAAAGAAATCAATACGATCCACCTCATAATCCATATTGGATTCCCAAACCGTGATTTTCCCGTAGCGCATAGTTATTGCACATCTAAGTGACTCAATCAAACTAGAAAGACAAAGAAAAAAGATACAAGAAAATGCTTGCACGGATATTAGCATAAAATCAATGACATAGGATTTAAATGTGCAATACTTAGAGCACATCTAGATGTGCTTTAGCAAAACTGTATATTATATTAATTTGAGTCTTCATTTATGTAAATACTTCGCCCTAATGGCCTAATGGAACGAAATCTCAAACCATGAAAACAAAAGAGAGAAATAATCCTAAGTATAAGTTATTACAACCAACTCGAGCATTGATTGCATGAGAAGAAATCAGAGCACGATAATAGTCCTTCGCTATAGTAATATGAGACGTAGCATGATAAATAATATGCAGCATCATCCTTTTTGAATTTGGGCTCGGCGCGTTCACCACCGACGAGATCAACGCCATAAACAACACTACAATCTCTGGATGACCGGCATAGGTAGGCGGTGTCAGCGTCGATGGAGGGGGACACTCCAGTAGCCACCAGGAGCAAACGTCTCTTCCGGCCGAGAAACAAGACTCTCCCATCGATGTCATGCAAGGGCACAATGTTCTTTGCGACCAAGTACACCCGGTACACACTCACACCACACTCCCTCAGGCTTTGATGTTCGCCGTGAACACAAAGACAAAGAATCAGTTCTCCGTTATTTTCCACTAGGAACATCCGGCATCACCCCTCTCCAAGCTCGTGTTTGAAATCTTCGAGCAGGCCGGACCCCTTGTGTAGTTTGTGGTTGGCGGCCACCACAAGCTGCTGCGGCTGGTTCGCAACAATAGTTTGAGTTTCTACCAACAACGGGATGTTCTTTGATGTGGCACAGTAGACGTGGCCTGCGAACGGCAAGATTGATGTGATTCTGTCCTGGGAATGGATGTGCGTCCAGAGCTCGTCCTCGGGTTTGGCGACGGCTAGAAAAAATGAGCGGAAGTGAAGCACAACCGTGTTGTTGGCGGCGAGGCCTGCACCGCGCACCTCGAGAGAGTTTAGCCTCTGGGTGCTGTCCAGCAGCGAGGCTGCGCTTGGAAGCCTGGCGACCTGTCCCGTCAGCGGGTTAAGGAGCTGGCCGACGTCGGTGCCTAGGCGAAGAACGAGGCCCTCGGTCGTGGTCACAAGAACATGGTTGCAGTGGCGATCCAATTCCAATGCCGGGAGCTCCTGGCGGATGGACTTCCCGGTGAAGATGTTCACGAAGAGCCGCCTGCCGTAGCCCTTGCCATTGTTGAACGCTCTCGGGAGCATGGTCCACCGCCGGGGGAGGAACCGCCGGTCCAGAACGCCCTGTGGGCGCAGGTGGGCGGAGCACGCGCGCCACGGCCTGCACACCGCGCGGAAACGGATGAGGTCGACGAGGTCGTTGTGCAGGACGTGCTCGGCAATCAGCCCAGCCGGCCCGGCGTGCAGGTTCGCCCAGTCCCTCCGGCCGCGTGGATGCCGAGCACTTGACGGCGCCATGTTTCTTCGTTTTGGTGGGATGCTGATCGGGCCGCGAGCGAGCTAGGTCGGGGAAACGTCGGGGTCGGGCGACAGATGAAATCTTCGATACGGTTTAGAAGGGGACTCGAGAATCTGCAGGCGATACGCTAAAACTGCAAAGAAAAGACAAGCGATCGGATAAGGATCTATAATCCATCCTACATCCACGGACTTTTTACCGACGTCGTTTTACATCCGCGGACCTTTTCGTGTGTGGAACTTGTAGTCCTGCTCATATGCTATATACTATGGGGGTGTTTGGTTCATGGACTTTTTAGTCCCAGAGACTAGAAAAAGTCCCTAAAAAGTCTCTAGGAACCAAACGGGAGGGACTTTTTCTACAGGGACTAGAAAAAGACTCTACTAGAGAGTCTTTTTTGATTAGTCCCTAGGACTAGAAAAAGTCTTAGGACTTCTAAACCAAACACCCCCTATATAGGGAAACGTTTCGAGCCGGCGCACCGGTCGAACTTTCCGCCGGTCTCGTACGCCACGCTGGCTCACGCGATACGGAAACAACCACCCCGCACGAGACACATGTATATGGTGGGTCCCGCACAACTTTTCCTCATTTTCTTCTACCTCCAGCCCATCACGACTCTGCTCCTCCACACACGCCCCACGCTGGTCGCATCCTCCAGAAACTCTCTCACCGGTGGCGAGTGCTCGCCTGGGACGGCACCCAACGCCGCCTCTCCTTCATGGCCGGCGAGCCCCTCTCCCATCTTTCTCCCCAATTCGTATCCCCGCTAGCTCCCCACGGTCATGGCCTTCTGCAACTTTCGGATCTCAGCCATGGCCTCCGCCCAGCTACGGCTCCGAGTCGCCGCCGGCGAAGCTGTGGGAACTGTCAGGGCGCGGCAACTAGAGCTGCAAGCCTACAACCACGGGCACACGCTGAACGACGAGGACGGGCGGCGCTGGTCCTAGCAAATCTAACGTCGCGGTTTTTTTCTACGTGCTTCAACCGGCATAACATTTTGCTACAACCATCATAGCATTTTGCTACAACCACGTCACATTTTGCTACAACACACAGCCAGTGTCGCAGTTTTGCTACAACTAGCGTCGCTTTTTGCTACAACCGGCATCACGTTTTGCTACATCCATCACGACCGAGCTGCAACCCGCGACGGTGAACGACGGCTTTTTGCTGCAAGTGTGGTACGTTTTTGCTACATCCGGCAACGACTTTTGCTACATCCATTCTTTTTCAAGATGCAGCGCCTGCTACCTGGCTGACATCGGGCTGCAACCGACAGCAACAGGAGCTGCATCTAGCGGAGCTGCAACCGGCGACTGGTGTTGCCGAAGCCGTGAACCATCACCAGCGAGGGGGAGCTGCAACCCACCGGCGAACTTTTTGCTACATGCGTGGATCCGGCGAGATCCCGCTGTTGGTTATTGACCGGAGAAGCGTCTCGGTCATGTCTGCATGTCTCCCGAACCCGTAGGGTCTACACACTTAAGGTTCGGTGACGCTAGGGTTGTTGAGATATTAGTATGCAGTAACCCGAAAGTTGTTCGGAGTCCCGGATGAGATCTCGGGCATCACGAGGAGTTCCAAAATGGTCCGGAGGTGAAGATTTATATATAGGAAGTTCAGTTTCGGCCATCGGGAAAGTTTCGGGGGTCACCGGTATTGTACTGGGACCACCGGAAGGGTCCCGGGGGTCCACCGGGTGGGGCCACCTATCCCGGAGGGCCCCATGGGCTGAAGTGGGAGGGGAACCAGCCCCTGGTGGGCTGGTGCGCCCCCCCTTGGCCCCCCCCCCCTGCGCCTAGGGTTGGAAACCTAGGGGTGGGGGCGCCTCACTTGCCTTGGGGGCAAGCCACCCCCTTGGCCGCCGCCCTTTCTTGGAGATTGGATCTCCTAGGGCCGGCGCCCCCCTAGGGGCCCTATATAAAGAGGGGGAAGGAAGGGCAGCCGCACCCTAGCCTTTGGCGCCTCCCTATTGGATCCTGGCTGACCAGATACACTTGAAGCTCGATGTGGCAGAGCCAGCGATAACACGACTGTACATAGATTTGACCGAGAACTTCCCCAAGGACGAATGAGGCCAAGAAACAGAGTCTGCCTCCTCCGAGAGCACAGGGAACAAGGCAGCGAGACGGTGCCAATCACCTAACTCTTCGGGAGAAAGGGTTCTCCAAAAACCCAGGTCCCAACCAACAAGTGAAAGCTCAGAGATAGAAATCTCAGGGTTAGAACAGTAGGAAAAGAGCACTGGGAAGGAGGACGCCAAGGGGGCGTCCCCAGTCCACCAGCCCAGCCAGAAACGAGTCGAGGCACCATTATTGACCACAAACTTGACGTGGGCACGAAACACATCCCGAACCTTCACAAGGTCCAACAAGAACTGGGAGGCCCCATTAGACGAAGCAAACATAGGGCTACCATTTGGGAAGTATTTAGCTCTTAAAACCCGAAGCCACAGCGCATCCGGACTAGTCGTCATGATTCTCCACCACCATTTAACAATAAGACAAGTGTTCATCGCCTGAGTGTTAAGAATCCCGAACCCCCTGGGCTTTTAGGTTTGCAAATGATGTCCCATTTGACCAGTCTGTATTTCTGCTTGTTCTCAGCCGAATTCTAGAAGAAAGCACCTCTATGTTTATCAAATCCCGCATGAGTTCCTTTGGAAAGTCTGAAGAAGCCCATGTTGGAAATATGCCCTAGAGGTAATAATAAAATGGTTATTATTATATTTCCTTGTTCATGATAATTGTCTATTGTTCATGCTATAATTGTATTAACTAGAAACCGTAATACATGTGTGAATACATAGACCACAACATGTCCCTAGTGAGCCTCTAGTTGACTAGCTCGTTGATCAATAGATGGTTATGGTTTCCTGACCATGGACAGTGGATGTCATTGATAACTGGATCACGTCATTAGGAGAATGATGTGATGGACAAGACCCAATCCTAAGCATAGCACAAGATCGTATAGTTCGTTTGCTAAGAGCTTTTCTAATGTCAAGTATCATTTTCTTAGACCATGAGATTGTGCAACTCCCGGATACCGTAGGAATGCTTTGGGTGTACCAAACGTCACAACGTAACTGGGTGGCTATAAAGGTGCACTACATGTATCTCTGAAAGTGTCTGTTGGGTTGGCACGAATCGATACTAGGATTTGTCACTCCGTATGACGGAGAGGTATCTCTGCGCCCACTTGGTAATGCATCATCATAATGAGATCAATGTGATTAAGTAGTTAGTCACGGGATCATGCATTACGAAACGAGTAAAGTGACTTGCCGGTAACGAGATTGAACGAGGTATTGGGATACCAACGATTGAATCTCGGGCAAGTAACGTACCGATTGAGAAAGGTAATTGCATACGGGATTGCTTGAATCCCCGACATCGTGGTTCATCCGATGAGATCATTGTGGAACATGTGGGAGCCAACATGGGTATCCAGATCCTGTTGTTGGTTAATGGCCGGAGAGATGTCTCGGTCATGTCTGCATGATTCCCGAACTCGTAGGGTCTACACACTTAAGGTACGGTGACGCTAGAGTTGTTATGGGAAATAGTATGTGGTTACCGAAGGTAGTTCGGAGTCCCGGATGTGATCCCAGACGTCACGAGGAGTTCCGGAATGGTCCGGCGGTGAAGATCGATATATTGGACGAAGGGTATTGGAGTACGGAAGTGTTCCAGGGGTACCAGGCTATGGCCAGCATGACCGAAAGGTGTTTCGGGAGCCCCGGCAAGTGTTGGAGGGCCTCATGGGCCAAAGGGGAAGGGGCAAACCAGGCCACTAAGGGGTGGTGTGCCCCCCACACCCTTTCCCATATTATTCTGGGAGGTGGGGCGCCTCCACCTGGCTTGGGAGGCAATCCTCCACCTGCTTGGCTTGAGGGGCAAGTCTCCCTAGGATTTTCCCTAGGGAGATCCAATCTACTTGGACGCCGCCCCCTACGGGAAACCCTAGGGCGCCTCCTCCTATCCCCTTGCCCCTATATATAGTGGAGGGGTGGGAGGGCAGCCGCACCTCTTCCCTGGCGCAGCCCTCTCCCTCCTCCAACACCTCCTCCTCCGTAGTAGTGCTTGGCAAAGCCCTGCTGGAGAACCACAAGCTCCACCACCACCACGCCGTCGTGCTGTCGGAGTTCTCCCTCAACTTCTCCTCTCCCCTTGCTAGATCAAGGAGGAGACGTCCCCGGGCTATACGTGTGTTGAACACGGAGGCGCCGTCCATTTGGCGCTAGATCGGATCTTCCGCGATTTGAATCGCTGCGAGTACGACTCCATCAACCGTGTTCTTGTAACACTTATGCTTAGTGATCTTCAAGGGTATGAAGAGGCTCATCCTCTCCCTCTCTTGTTGCCAGAATCTCCATAGATTGATCTTGGTGATGCGTAGAAAATTTTGAATTTCTGCTACGTTCCCCAACAGCCCATGGTAAACATAGGGAGGGAGGATAAGCAAGAATTGGTGAGGGCCACTTTGCCCGCCACCGAATTGTATCTGCCTTGCCAGGGAAGGACTCTGTTTCCCACCTTGGCCACCAGAGGCTTAAATTCGCTAGAAAACAACCGCCAAGGGGAAATAGGGAGGCCTAGGTACTTGAAAGGAAAGGTACCCAGGGAGCAGTTAAGCAGACGGGAAATTCTCAAAGCTTCATCATCATCAACACCCGTCACAATGGCCTCACTCTTAGAAAGGTTGATTTTGAGCCCCGACAAGGCTTCAAAACACAGGAGAATAAACTTGAGATTGGTAATGCACGAGTCATCAGCCTCCACCAGAATGATCGCGTCGTCCGCGTATTGGAGATAAGTTAGACCCTGGGGAATTAGATGGGAAATTGCAGGAGAGATGTGACCTGCCGTAGCCGCCCTATTCAGCATGCAAGAGAGAGCATCAGCCACAAAATTTAACAGGATGGGAGATGTCGGGTCCCCTTGTCGAAGACCGCTACCATTGGCAAAGAAATTGCTGACAGAGCCGTTGACGGACATGGCAGTGTGTCCCCCAGAAACCAGATGCATCAATCGGTGCACCACTCCAGGGTCGAAACCCTTAGCGCGAAGAACTTGTCTAAGGAAGTCCCAACTAACAGAATCATAGGCTTTTTCAACATCAAGCTTGAGGATTAACGCTTTGGTGCCCTTCTTCCTGAGATCATGGACAACCTCGTGTAAGCAAAGAATGCCATCAAGGATAAACCTACCCTTTATGAAAGCAGACTGGGAAGAGTTAATATTATGGTGGGCCACCGGTGTTAGCCTAGTGGCCATGCATTTGGCAGGGAATTTAGCAAAGTTGTTGATCAAAGCAATGGGACAGAATTGAGAGATGACATCAGCACCTTTGATCTTAGGGATGAGGGTAAGAACCGCTTAGTTCAAACGAGAGATGTCGACCGTGCCAAGCCAGAAGCCCTGAATGATTTTGCACACCAGCGGTTGCAGGAAAGGCCAGAAGCTTTTAAAGAAAGGGATCGAGAATCCATCCGGGCCCGAAGCCAAATTAGCATTGGCAGAACTGATTGCCACTTCAATTTCTTCATCGGAAGGGGGAACAAAAGGGCCGCATTCTTGGCATCCGAGACACAGGAATCCTAGGCCAGAGGTTGGGGGAAAGAAGGAAGCCGGAGGCAGGCTTCGCAGTTGCATAGAAGATGCTCTTAGAGAAAAGGTGATGAAAATCACTAGAACATATCGTCTTCTACAAATCCACCTCAGTTGCATAGGAGCACATAAGATGGCATCAGCCGAGCAATTTGCTTTTGAGAACCCCCTCCCCTCCCCCGGATGTCAGGTATCAATCAAATATATCATATGTGGAGCAAATAGGAAGATGAAGTCATCCAAATCACAAATGTGCCCCTAATTTTCATGAACTCACAACCTTTCCTACATCTATGAATACAGAAACTCAAGTCCAAGTAATACCAGTACTTCAAATTATGCCAATATATAGCTTGATATGAGTATCTTTTTCTTTCTTAATACTCGGACTGACTGATGGACCAGACTAGAGAGAAAGAATTAAGTATAATTTATTAGGATGGCTCGAACATTGCATCAGAGCAAATTAGCCTGGATTCTTGGGTACTGAATCTCACTAGAATAATTTGAAACGTAACACCATAAATAATATGCAGTGTCATCCTTCTTAAACTTGGTCTCAGTGCACCCACCACCAAAGAGATCAAAGGCATAAACCACAGCACCATCCTCGGGCATTGACAAGCACAGGTACGCGGTGTCGGCGCTGATGGAGGGGGACAATCCGGTAGCCACCATGAGCGAACGTCTCTTCTTCCCGAGAAACAAGGCTTTCCCGTCAAGGCCATGCAAGGGTACCATGTTCTTTGCGTCCAAGTCGACCCGATACACACTCATGCTGAACTCACTCTGGGTTCGGTGTTCACCGCAAGCATGAAGGCAAAGAATCAGCTCTCCATTATTTTCCATCAGGAACATTTTGCTTCGTCCTCTTTTTAGATCGGCTTTGAACCTTTTGAGCGACGCGAACCCCTTGTGTAGTTCGTGATGGACGGCCACCACAAGCTGCGGCAGTTTGTTCGCCGCACTAGTTTCAGTTTCTACCAAAGAGACGTTCCTCGGCGTGGCAAAGTAGACACGGCCTGCGAACGGCAAGACTGATATGATCCGATCGCGTGAATGGATGAGTGTCCAACGCTTGTCGCCAGGCTTGGCAACGGATAGGTAAAACGAGAGGAAGTGAAATACAACAGTACCATCATCGGCGACGCCCGCACCGCGTAGCTCAAGACCAACCAGGCCAACATCCCAGTCCAACAATGTGGCTGCACTTGGAAGCTCGGCGATCTGCCCCGTCAGCGGGTTAAGGAGCTGGCCAACGCTGGTGCTTAGGCGAAGAACAAGGCCCTCAGACGTGGTCGTGACGACATGGTAGGGAAGGGCATATGGATCCGGAAGTGCCTGGTAGATGGACCTGCCGGTGAAGACATTCAGGAAGCGTCGTCGTCGGTTGTGGCTGTGGACTTGACTATGTTCATTCGGGAGCATGATCCAGCGCCGGGGATGGAACCGACGGTCTAGAACGCCCAACGGGCGCAGGTGGCCGGAGCACGCGCGCCAGGGCCTGCACGTGGCGCGGAAGCGAACGAGGTCAACGAGGTCGTTGCGCAGGACGTGCTCGGCAACCAGCCCAGCCGGTCCGGCGTTCAGGTTCGCCCAGTCCCTCCAGCGGCTGCGTGGATGCCGAGCACTGGACGGCGACATGTTTCTGAGCGTCCGGCCGGCCGCCAGCTAGGTCGGGAAACGTCGGGGTCGGACGATAGATGAATGCTTTGATAAGGAACTATCGAGTACCACGATCAATTTCGTTTTTTGTTTCTCCGGTTATGAGGATATGTTTACATGTACAGGTTTCAAACGAGATTCAAGAATCTGCATGCGATGTCCCACGTAACTATGGAGAAAGCTAGTGAATAAGGATGGAAGCTTTCCCTTAATTACGTGGGACGTGTCCTGCGTATCAGGAATTCAGGATAGCGTTTGTGTCCAACTAGTATTGGGTACGGGGCGTTGTGCAGTCCCAGTGCCCTGTGGCTCCTGCTCCATGCCGCCAAGCTGTTCGTCCCGGTGCTCTGCTCCGACTACATCGCGGACGGTCAATTCTAAGGTCTGTTTTGTGGCGTCACCCCAAGCCACAGCTACTTGCCGAAGCTGCGTCGATATCATTGGCCAGTGAACTCCGATCCACTAGCTGCCAAACCAGCCTCGTCGTCCCGTGGATTCCTGTCTCGCCATCAAACTGGACTCATCGCCGTGCGGAATGTCATATACATATGGAGGAGTATCCTAAAGGGTATTGAGCAGCTGACCAAACGGGTCATACGTCGGGTAGGAGATGGCGCGTCTATAAAAATCTGGACTGGCTCTTGGTTACCAAGGAAATGGACAAGACCCATAACCACATCAGGAAATACACTGTTGCCAAGATTTGATGAGCTGATAGATCCGAGTACTGGACAGTGGGGCACTCAGCTAGTTGAGCAGATTTTCTGGCCACAGGATGCATCCATGATTTTGGAGCTGCCACTGAGAGCTTATACGGAGGATACATCTCGAAACAGGCTTATATATATGGAGAATACATGGGCTTGGTTCTTTGATCATAAGGTCAGGTTCTTAGTGAAAAGTGCATGTAAGTTACCGAGAGAGATTGATAATCAGGGTAAGGCACAAGGGACACATGATAGAACAAACTTCTACTGGTATGGAGTGTGGAATGCACCATGTAGTCCAAACACATGCAACAATTCCTATGGCGCATAGCCCATGACAGCCTCCCTACGATGTGGGGTATTCAGAGGAGAGGTATTGATGTGGAACCGATGTACCTATTCGGCTATTCCTGAGGTGTAAGTAAGTGAAATGTGTCTGGGACAGATTTCACATGGAACAAGAAAGGCAACAGCCGCTGCCTTGTTTCGGACTCAAGGAATTCCTGCATATGCTGAACTGGGATACGCAGAAGAAAACGCTGGGAAAGACGCTGAAGTTGGTAAGCTGCAATATCGCCAACAACCCCCACTTGCCCAAGCAGAAGCTTGTATCCCAGTTCGAGCACTTCAGGTATAAAAAATGGGGTGAATGGGCTTCAGGTTAGCAGCCCTCCAGATGGCTCAAGAAAGGGGGAATGGCCCAATTGATAATCGAAACTCATTCCGAGGAGCTGGTACATGCGGTTCAAAAAAATGAGGGCGATCCGGCGCGAAATGTGCTTCTGTTTAGAGAAATAAAGTTTTTTGTTTTTTTAACTTCTCAGTTTTTAGTATCCTTATCTGCCCAAGAACGTGTAATAAGGTGGCTGATGCGTTTAATTGCGACTTTTGCCACAAAGATGGTCGTCAAACCCCAAGCCATATATATGGCCGGGAGACCGAGTGGGGGCTTTTGGTGGCCGGGCTACAGGCAGGCCGCTATCTCGTCCATTCATATGGGCTTTGCGATTGTCGATCTGTCAGTTCACGTCAGTGGGGTGGCAGTGTGATGGCAGGCCTAGTGAGTGAAATACGGCCAGTGATACAGCTAGGTTTCACTAGGCGTATTGTGTTCGGCCCATCACCCGTTCCTGTCCCCGTGACCCGCGGGCTAACTATCCTGGCTGGACCTGAATTTTGGTACAGCAGCGATCTTTCGAAACAGCACATGTATATGGGCCCGGCCGCATGAGTGGAGCAGGTACATCCACGCGTGTGCGTTTCCTCGGCATTACCCTCTACCGCACAGAAAGCTCGCGTGCACGGCTGCTCCTTTTTTCCACACGGGCGGGCTGCGGCGGAGATTCCCCACCGGCGAGATGTCGACGGACGGATTAGAGGTCAACGGGTATGTTGTTCTTCATCTAGGTTATGTGTCGCCTTAGTTCGTCCGCCCGTTTTTCTCTGCAGATCCATTATTTGACGGCGCTAGGTTTGAATGCAGGGGCGGTGGAGGGAACATCGCCGGATGGAGAAGTGCGGCGGTGCCGGTGGAATCCCAAGATTCGATGAGTGCTGCAGCCCTGGAGCTCGAGAAGGACGAAGAAGCAGGCGTGGTTGAAGGTGGTCGGAGATTCGAGGTGTGCTCTGAAGCTACAAGCGGTTGGACGAGGAGGTGTGGTCTTTTTCTTTACCCCCATGATGCTTCATTCCGATCTGTTCAGTTTAAGAGATGGAACTCAACATAACCAGGCCTGTTTTGAAGAACAACGATCTTGCAGCTTTAAGTGTTTGATGTGTGCTGTTTTAGTTTTGTCTGTCGTACGTGAGTCAGAGGCTAATGGATTCAGTTTGTTCGTTTTATATGTTTGGATAGATTTCTGGTTCGTTTCTTGGATTTACAGGGAGTGCCAAAGAACACTGTGATGCACACACGTTGTATGTGATGTTTGGATGTAGGTATTTTGATTTGTGTGATTAGCACATGTAGTTTTTGGAGTTCCAGCGTGGTCTCTGACATTTAGGGGGAGAGAGTACCCCAGAAGTATTTTGTTATGACTATGGATGGATAACTGAACAACACACATGTAGGCACAAACTGTGATATGTTTTGATTCTAGGATGGGTGTTATGGACTTTAGCAAAAATGGCTGATTGGAGTGCTGCATTGTGGACACGATAAATTATATCAAATATGGTTGTGGTTTTTTGCTTGTCAGGGCATAGCTTATTTCCGATGGGTGACAGAAAAAATGCACTTGCCACTGTTAATTGGTATGTGTATGTGAGTTCTCTCCTTGCCATTCTGTACATATGCTGGCGGTAGATGTATCGTTGTCTAGTTTTTTTTTTCATATTACAGCTCACTAAACTTGATAAACCTGTTCTTATCCACACTGGCGCAAGGCGAGGCTATAGTTAGTTATGGTAATCCATGGCCGTCGGTATTTGGGTTATGTGATTAGCACATGGTAGCTGTATAGTTGTAGCGTGGCGTCTGCCATTTAGGGAAAGAGGATACCAGATAAGTAGTTCTTGTGTTTATGGATGGATTACTGAAACTCAACGCGCATGTGGGCACAAAATGTGTTATGTTTGGATTCTTGGATGGGTGTTATGTATTTTATGAAAAAAAGATGATTGGAGCGCTAGCTAGCAGAGATGATGAACTATTCCAATTGTCTGTGTGGCGTTTTGCGCATTAACCACTGGTGTTTGATATGTGTATGTCAGGTGTATGATGCCGATCTGTACCTATGTTGGTGGTAGCCGTATCGTTGTATAGTGTTTTGTTGCATAGTACGGCTCGCTAATTTTGCTAAAACTATTCTTATTCACAATGGCGCAGGGTGAGGCTTGGGAAAGCACCTGATGAGAGGGACATGAATCCTGACAGAAAAACAGCACTTGAGCTCTCTGTCCATGCTTATGCTGAAAAATGTCAAGGGCATGTCGTCAATCCAAAAATTGGCACGGAATTTGACTCGTTGGATGAAGCATATGAGTTCTGCAACCTATATTCATGGGAAACAGGTTTTGGTATACGACTCGCAAAGAGCAGGCTCAATGTGCAGAGAACAAGGTGTATGCAAGAGATAGTTTGTGCCTGTGCGGTATGTCTGTGTAAAAAATGCATTCCTGTTTGTGTGTGTTCGCATTTGATTGTAGTCCTTGTAGTCTGTAGATGGGTTTTTAGCATAGATAGTACACTAACGTCTATACATGTTCGGTTTTGTTGCCAGGGGTCACCGTTGAAGGAGAACAGCCGGTCTTCGAGGTGTGGTTGCAATGCAATGATAAGGCTGCTCCGATCAAGGGATGCGGGTTGGTACATATCAGAGCACAAAGCAGGGCACAACCATCCACTGTCCATTACATGTGGCCAGAAAATGCATTGGAAGTCGCACAGGCATATAGACAGATACACCAAGGATCTTGTGAAGCAGCTTAGGGATAATAATATTGGCCTTGGGAAAGTTTTCAGCATAGTGGGTAGTTTTTTCGGATCCACGGGTAACGTGCCTTTTACCAAAAGGTCATTGAAGACCTTGTGTAGAAAACTCAACAAAGAACAGTCAGATTTTGACGCCGTCAAAACGATGAACCTGCTTGGTGAGATGAAGGCAAACGATCCAGACTTCAACTACACAGTGCAGGTCGATGAAGAGAGCCGCATAAAAACACTAATGTGGGTGACAAGCAGAGGGTGCGACCAGTACAGGTGTTTTGGAGATGCAATAACTTTTGACACCACATACCGAACAAACTTGTACGATATGTCCTTTGGTCTGTTCGTCGGCGTCAACAACCACTTCCAGAGCATAATTTTTGGGGGGGCGATGATGAGGACGAGAAAGAGGAAACATTCAAATGGATTTTCAAGGAGTTTGTTCGCATGGTTGGTGGGAAACATCCGCAGACAATACTTACAGGTTGGTGCGCTGAAACTCGAATTTGGCTTTCTTAAAAAAGCATTATGTGTCCGGTGATGTTGCCACACAATCCTCGCGGTCTTATACTTTTCCCATTTTGTTTATGTTGTGATACAAATGCAGACCAGGCACGGTCCATGGAACTGGCAATTGAAGCCGAGCTCCCAAATATTGTGCACCGTTGGTGCAAATGGCATGTTCTGAAAAAGGCTAAGGAGTCCACGGGTGTACTTTGGAGCAAGAACAACGAATTCAAGCTGGAGTTCCACAAGCTTGTGCATCACATGATCACGGAAGAAGAGTTTGAGGATGGTTGGAGCCAGATGTTGGAGAAGTACTCTTTCAAGAAACATCCATTTTTGACTCAGATATATGAGGTCAGGCATAAATGGGCAAAGCCGTATTTCCGAGGGGTGTTCTGTGCTCGGATGCCAAGCACTCAACGGAGCGAGAGCGCCAACCATTTGTTGAAAGGTTACGTGCCTCCAGGGTGTCCAATGCATTTGTTTCTGAAGCAATTCCAGAAATTGCAATTTGATAGAGAGGCAGAGGAGAGTTTTCAGGAGAAGAGGACATCGCTAGTGAGTGCGATTTCTTTTTTTCATATAATTCATGTGCATGATTTTCTTGTCTCCTCGCTATAATAATGCCGTGTGGCTTGTGCTCTTGATCGCAGAGTGGTGTGTGTCTTCGGGTCAACCTTCCAATTGAGAAGCATGCTAGCAAAGTCTACACCAGAGCTATGTTCGAAAAATTCGGGGAAGAATTGTACAAGTGTGGGGCACATGTGTTGGATGAGGTGGTGCCTGGGAGGATTTATAAGTCGACCCACGTAGAAGCGGCAAACAGGGAGAAATGGAGCAAAGTTGAATTCAAGATAGAAGTGAATGAAGACGCGAGTTTTTTCAGTTGCGAGTGTGGTTATTTTGAACATGCTGGGCTAGTGTGCTGCCATGCATTGCAGGTGAGCCTTGTGTTCCATGACACCATAGTTTATTTTATGTTCCGATCACATGTTTTGCTACCAGGATATGCATGTCTTAGATAAACCATTTGTTCATATCGTGTGCAGGTGATGGTGCATTTCCGATTGCAAAAAATACCACAGAAGCATATACTTTGAAGGTGGACGAGAGAGGCACGTGACATTCTTCCTGAACATTTGGTTAGGTATCAAAGAGACCGAGGACCTCTAGCTAGTGATACATTCAGGCATCACGCCATGTATATGAAAGCTCTGGAGTGTGTCGTGCTTGGAGACAGTAATGTTAAGTGCTATGATGTTTTCATGGCTATGATGAAGGAGGTTCATGCGACTCTGCTTCCACTTAGCGTTGATAAAGATGGAATGGGGCTTGCAGAGAGAGAGAGGCAGGTTCAGGTTGTAGATCAAAAGGGGCTTGGATCAACGGATGGCGATGCTGTGCTGAAGAAACATACCGGCGACGGCGAATCCAGTTGCTCAGCTGTTGGGCTGTCTGATAGGAAGAGGCAAAGGGGCAGGCCGACGACCAGCAGGGACAAGGCTCCTTACGAACAACACCTTAAGAGGTCACGTTTTTGCACGATCTGCAGAGAGCAGGCCACAAGTGTACAACTTGTCCCCAGCGAGGGGATTTGCCAAAGGCTCCAAGGAAGTCGCCGAAATGCACGAACTGTGGTGTGGTTGGACACAGGCGCAATACTTGCGGGACTAAGAAGAGCGGCCCATTTGAGCCAAACTTCATGTAGGCAACCTGAATTCTATTTTGTATTGTGTTTTTCAGACTTTATGTCATGCATGTTGTGAAAAGGACTAGGTGATATGAATCAGTTGGTTATGTGGTGTGCTCCAGGTAGGAACATGCGAAAAATGTTGCCGTTTTCATGTTTTGATTGTTGTATCTGTATGACAGCAACATCGGTAGCATGTGCACGACATTGCATTTTTTGCTCTTGGGGAGAATTGTGCATTTTTGTTCAGTGTAGTAACTTTAATCCTATCGATGTAACACCGTGGTGCCAAGGGTCAACATTCCGTACATGGAGGGCGGCGCTGCTATCATCTTTTCATGATGCAAAGCCTACAGTTGGTAGCTTGGCGTAGGGTCCTCCATTGCACTGTGCCCCCAGGCGCCAGTGGTGAGCACGCGAGCTCTGTCCTGCACATGTGTACGCGACGTATGCAACAGTCATTAATGGCTTGCATCAGATAGGCGTGCGGTGCTGAGTTCCATGGTCAATTATAAGGCATGGCGCTAGATCTGGTCTCGGCCTGGACGATGAAAATGTTTCATTAACTAAATTCTGAGTGAAAAACTACAATCTTGTGTACGTGGTAATTATGGTTTTATGCTTACTGGCCAGTCGGTGTTGAAATTTTGCCAAACCATCTACTGCCTTGCTTATAGATGTGTGCCACACCTTGCTATAGATATAGCGTTGTGGTGGGTGGAGTTAGCATCTATGCATCCACTGGTTCCTGAATTGACCGGTGATGGAAGCGCTGCCCCCAAAACCTTTTCCTTTGAACTGATCTCGCTGCTTCATCGCCGTGCCACCCGGGCCAGTTGTTGACAAGATGCATGGACAAGTGCACCACGCCGCCCATCTGTGCTGTACTTAATGGACTGGACAGAACCTACTAGCTCCTGGCGAACGAATGCGCGTTGCGTGGTTCATCTGGTGCCACCAAATTCATATGGGCAACTAGAGATGTGACGTAGCTCATATTGTTTGAAATTTGAAACTGGAGTTTGGGAGGGAAACCAAATTTTTCGGTCCTCTATTTATGGAGGTGGCGCGGATACCTGGAAAATCATTCAAGCAGCGAGTGAGGGAATGGCGCCCAGCAGCAACGCAAGCAGCACGCACTCTCCAGCTTCACAACTGACGGAAGTATCGGGCTCAACCTTGACAGTTGGGGGGGTGCAGGTTAGAGGCTTGGAGCTAGCATGGATCCTTGGCGTGGTTCTATCTTGTAATGTGTTCTTCTCTTTTGTTCGAATGCATTGCCAGGTTCTTAGTGACGGGGTAGGCCTCGATGCTCTGGTGTTCCATGATCCGCCGTCGGACATAGAAGTTGCGAGCAATGAGGTTCTTCATTTGTGCACAAGCTTGTAATGGAAAAGTTTGAATTTTTGGGTTTGAAGACTGCTTTTAAACTCGATCATTTTGCTGTTTTTGCAGGCTAGCGTTATGGGACAAGGGCCGCCGATCCAGATGGGCCACAAAGATGATGAAGAGATCGTAGGAGCTGTGAGTGATGTTCTCGTTACCCATTTTCACCATGACACAAATGATTTGCTAATTACATCTCTATGCAATAGATCATTGAGGTTAAAGTTTTTTTCCTGCAGGTTGATCTTACCGTGGTGTTGCCGTTTTGCTTCCTGGAAGAAGAGTACGCAGACTTCGATCCTTGCATGGCACATGCAACGCAAAACATGGCATGCGCGCTGGACGATGGGGATCACCTGTCAGCTACTGGCACTGGCCAGGATGGTGGTGAAGAAGATGACGCTGAGAGCCCTCCATGCAAGCGTCCAAAGATCTAGATTAGTTAGGAGTTACTTAGCGACCTTGCAAGATCTACGTGTGCGTACTTACTGGCTGCTGTGAGGCATGGTTTATGACGTGGTTAAGTTATCTAGAATGTCGCGTGTTCCTGTTTGAAAACCTTTCTGGCTAGTTAATAATCAGTGTGGCAGATGAAAAGATGCACTATCCCTTCCCATAAGTGTGAGATTAACATCTACTAGTTAGTGGTGATGTGTCGCTCCCTAATTTGTTGAAGGCAAGCGTGGGAATAAAAAAAACCACTTGCGCGCTTGTGGACGTGGATTGCTGCAAGCGTGGACACACCGGTGGCCGCCCCGTTAAAATACAGTTCGTGGCACATGGTGCCGTGTGACCGGAGCAGGTCTATATATGCAGTGCTAGCAGCAGAGGGATGCATTGAACGAAAGCAAAGCACATCTCCCAACGCTGGGCGGAGGAGGAGGAACCCAACACTTGGAACAGGTACTAGTTCTTCGTCTTCTATCTCCTGCCCATTTCACATTTCCTCCTCTCTTCTGTTCTTGGTCTTCTTACATTTTTGTTGTTCTTGGAACAGATCGGGCTTGGAGATGGGGCGTAGACCAAGGTACTACTCTCCTGCGCCGCCGCCTGACGTGCCGTCTTCATCGACCACGGTGGTGACCAAGAAGTTCCCCGTCCTCAACACAGCGTACCACGCTGGCATGCTTCACTCCTTCGCGGGTGACTGGAACCCAAACATGAAGGGTGTGTTTAGGGGAGCGGGGATGGATCAGCTGTGCAAAATCAAGCTCATAGGCAATAACAATCGCATCTTCTCCATGTCTCTTCTGTCACGCATAGACCCGAAAACCATGAAAATGGACATGGGGGATGGTAACTTTTTAGAGATAAATGCTAGGGAGGTTTCTAAATGCATCGGACTGGATCCTTGCGGTAGGAAGATAGATATCCCCGGTGCTGCTTGTTTGGCAGACCGGGGAGCTTTGCTAGCAAGATTGCATGAAATTTTAGATTCAAAAATGCCCAAGACGTGCAAGATACCGATTGTGAGAGTAAAGAACATAATGCAAAATGCAAGCAAGGTAGTGATAGTTGGCGCAGAGAAGGAGAAGATGATGGCTGCATGTACTGTCATAGCAGCTTCCACTTTTCTTGTTCCAAGAGGAGCCCATCCCAAAATTTCCGATGAGCTGCTGCCCGTGCTTGCTGATCCAAATCACATATCAGACTACGATTTTTGTGATTATGTGGTCGAGGGGTTGAGAGAGGCTGCAACCAAACTGAGGGAGGATCTTCTCCATGACCCTTCCCAGCTAATCCTTCAGGGCTGTCTCGTCGTGCCGCAGGTTAGATTTGGTGCTTGTTCTACTTTCAATTTTGTATAGGTGTGAGGTTTTGATGTGGCCCTGCTAGCTCTGACACGTTTTCATTGGTGTTCTTTCGAAAAAATGAAAATACAGATGATGTTCTTGGATTACCACGAGCATGGGATGCATGGGCGTGAGAATCTGCCACTGCCTAGACTAGCTCACTACTCGAACACGTTCATCAGGCTCCAAACCAAGAAGCATGCAGCGAGGAACGGGGTGGATGCTGGCTTCGAGGTGCCAGAACTAAAAAACATTCTGTTTTTTAAATGCAAATTCTATCATTTATTGCGCTGGGACTGCATGCTTAATAAATCCCTTTGGATTGTCTCTCTGCAGGCTTTGGATGTCCCAAGATCTCCTGCATTTACTGCCGCTTCTGCGAGTGCAGCGCCAGCCCAAAACTTGAACACGCCAAGCCATGGAGTGCATTCTCCGGCTGCTGGATTTGGCATGACCCATGAAAGGGTGGTGCATCCGCAGGTGTGTGCACACTTCCTTGTTCGTTTGTGACCAAGAATTGTACGGCTGTTAGCTTTTTGTCCATACTTCCATGAAAGTAGGTTGACTTGTCTGTGCGTGTGCACGTGTAGATTCTTGCGGCGCTAAGGGGAGCAATGGGACATCAGTTCAAGAAACGTGAGGAGGCGTTTGTTAAGATGGTGTATGAGGCCAAGGAGAAGGTGTTGGAAGAAATACGGACAAAGACAGCTGCAAAACGACAAAGAGATTTAGAGGATACTCTTGAGGATTTCATAGAAAGGGTCAAGAGGCAAGCTCCTGTAGCTGCGGCATTCCCTAATGTCAGCCAGAGCCCGCATGTCCCAAGCAGGATGACAGGTGCACATTTTAGCAAGTTGCATTTTTTGAATTTGCATAAATAAATTGGCTATTTAGGACGTTAAAGTGTTCAAGCATACAGCTGCAGTGTTGCTCTGTTTTGTTTAGAGTGAGTGTACTAAAAAAGGTGGGCATGCACGGATTAGTGTGCCATGCATGCTGCCTAAAGAAGGAGGGGTTGGGGGTCTGGGTCACGAGTTTGCATGGGTGTGGGCCATGCGTTTGCATGCATCGGATATTCTAGTACGTGGCTATCTAGGTTTTAGACATGATTGTTAACAACCTGGCGTCTAATCCTTCTGTTAACTTTGTAATAGATATTGTCACCGATCTGGCAGCAACGTCACGTGAGGCGGCGCGGTCTCTAATGGCTGTTGTGGTCCGTGACGAGGCCGCGAGCGAACAACCTGGTGCGTTTTGGTCGGGATTACCGAAGCACGTTATAGATCTAGTTTATAGTAGATTGCAAAGACTAATTGTTAATTGCTTACCCAGTGCCCGAGGAGGAGGCAGTTGCACCACAGCTAGCGGATCTTCCAACTCAAGTGTCTGCACGTGGGAAAGGTGTGGGCCTACAAGTTTGACCTTGCTAAATTAATTTTTTTTCTTCATTTGCTTGGTCAATTCACTTGTTTCCCGTCATCTTGTGCTTGCAGAGCCTGTGGCACCCCTTGATTACGATGAGCCTATGGTGCCTGATGACGAGCCTGAGGATAAGCCAATGATCGAAGATGTAAAAGGCAAAGGTCATGCCGTTCAATGTAAGTTAACCGTGTCGTTATAATGCTACTTGCACGACAGATATGTTCGAAAAAAGTTGCATGTGCTCACATATGCAACTTTGCCGTGGTTGTGTAGTGCCGCCTCGTAGGTGCACGAGACAGACTACCATCCATGAGTCCCTTGGCTGTGGGGCACGGGATCAAGTGGTGCCTGATGTGATGGATGGTCCAGATATGACCATGCGTGCAGGTCTGTGTATCCAAAAATCAATCATGTGTTATTAAAGGTGTTTTTTTATGGTCTGATAAATGGAAAATTGTGTGCGCGTGTGCAGCCGTTGCGCTAGATGTTCCAGAACACCATGTTGCCACAGTCACGCCTATAGGGAACAAGAGGCTTGCGTTGCCTGAAGTTGGCCAGCAGAGTAACCCATTCCCTCTAGGTGCGTTGCAAATTTCATTCGGGCTGCTCGCATGTTTACTTTGCCCTTACATAGACCTGACATGGATCTCGTGTGTGCAGCGGTTGTTCCAGCGATGCCACCCCCGGAACCTGCTCCACATAATTATGGGTTCTCGCCGTTTGAACTAGAACTTCATCACTTCTTCTACCCAGACCATGTCTGCATGGATTTATACGAGACTATGGAAATGCTTATCGAGCCGTCTGAGCTTGGCAGGTTAGCCAACATGACCGCGTTTCCCATAGTGCGAAGCACGTGTGATGGTTGATAAAAATCTCTGTTTTTTGCCATGAACAGGACTTGGTTTGAACACCTAACTCCTACTGTTCTACGTCTGGATGGTCACAAGATGAAGTACCAGTTCAGTTTGCATGGTGAACTGCTGTACAGTGGACTCGATGCATGGGTGCGCGGTTGGAATGAGAGGGAAAGTAAGATGATGGCCAAGGTCCACCTGCCAAACTGGAGGGGCTTGGTTCCTCCTGATGTTGTGGTTAGTTGGTCATGAAAAACAGCAAAAATGAACTTTTTCTCCATGTTTTATTCTAGCCAATGTTGATCCTAACATGGTTTTTGGGTTTTGGCAGCTCCACATGGATAACATCGATTCCGCGGAGACACGCGAGTTCATTTTGGGGATGCTGGCTGCACCAAACCTAGGATACCGTCTATCCATGTGTCGTCTGGTACGTAGACACGTGCAGACACCCATTGGTAGTTGTTTGGCTGGATGGTTCAACTGGATAAAAATGTTTCGTGTTTCGTGTGGTTTGCAGATCATGATGCCAACGTGTCTCAAGCATGAGTGGAGTTTGTACGTATTTGACATGGAGCGCAGCAGGCTCACTGTGCTTGATCCATTGTACACAGAAATGACTACGCATGTGTATGAGATAAAGCATGGCAATACAGTTCGCACGGTGCTTAGAGCTTTGAAGATTGTTGGTATGATGATGGATGATGGTTGGGAGATGGACATTACAAAATGGACGCTGGTGTACAACGAGGGCATGCATGTTGCGTGCCGTAGGTGAGCAGCCCTGCTTATCGATTGCTTATGTTATTTCATCTGTTTCATATGATGCTACTTGAATGAGCTACTTGTGCCAAAATGTTGACAGTGGTGAGTCGCCGGGGTACATTGCATACTACGCTGACAACTACAACGGGTTCGCCCTTGAGGAGGATATTCCAGTTGTAAGTTCTCTCCCTCAAATGTTGCATTTCCATGGTTGCGCGTGCTAACTTTTGCATTCAAACTCATGTCTTTGTTTTCACGTGGGACTAAAGCATGGGCTACCGCAGCGGCGAAGAGAATGTTGTACGAGACACTTGCATGCCAAGGCAACACTGCTCCTCGACTAGGGATTATGGAGATAGTTGAGGAAGAACAAGAGTGATTTCCGACCGGAGAATTGCGTCATGCGGGGGGTCAGTTCGTTCTTGCCAAGATGTGGCATTTTTTGTATCTGGCTTGCAGCCAGTTCTGTCATCCCATGAGTTGTACTGGGTTTGGCGTTAAAATTAACTCTGGAACTGCTTAGTTGTAATTCTGTATTGCGTTGGTTGCCCTCCACATGGACAACTGTGTTTTGTAAACACCACTACTAGTTGCTAAACAAGTGTTGACCCCCTGCCTGCCTACGTGTCATTGTGCACTGTTTAGTTTAGGAAAGTTGGTTAATGTAGATGACTAGAATGCCGAAACGTGTATTGCCGTGTCACAAGCTCTGCATGTGGTGGGCCATATGGCCAACGGGCGGATCAGTTGTTGGCCTCTCATCCTCTCCCGCAGAACTAGCCGTTGGGGAGACGTTGCCCCGTGCTATATAATGCCCCATCCCTTCAAGCTAGCAACTGGCAGATCAGCGAGCCATGTCTTCTTCAAATTCTTCCAACTCTAGGGTGTCTTCCTCCTCAATGCGTGTGTGTGCTAGTAGCCTAAAGTCTCCAGTGAGGTACAGAGTTGGCCCGTTGGACTACCAGCCAGCAGTGCCTTGCTGGTGTAAGCACAAGCCGAAGGCGCCCATGTGGATCTCTTGGAGCGATGAGAATCCAGGGAGGAGTTACTACACGTGCCCCAGGGCAAGGGTTAGTGTTTCAGAGACTGCATTTCTTTTAGTATCCCCGGTTGATTTTTGGTCTGTCAACATGGTTTGTGGCAAAACTGTTCTTGCAGACGGGGGGGGGGGGGGGGGTGCAAGTTCTTTGTTTGGCACGATGATCCTATTGAAGATGACTACCTGAAGCAGTTGTTGATCGATCTGCGTGACAGGGTGCGCCTGCTCGAACGGATGAATGAGCAGCTCCGTTCGGAAGCAAGGGCGATGTATCGTTGTCAGGAAGCCAGTCAGCCGGTTGCACAGCAAGTCCGAGCTTTCAGACCTTGCTAGCCACAACGGTGCATATGTGATGAATGTTGTTGTGTTCGTTCTTGTTCTAGCAGTAGTCTATAAGGTGTTCTGCATGTAGATGCAGACTAGTTTGTCGCAAAATTGCCTAGATCTATTTGCGAAGCTCTTTTGGAAATGTACCCCTGTCTGTAGGCGCTCTTATATTATCGAGAACTGTTAGATGAAGTAGTTTTTTCGCGAAAGAAAACGTTTGATATCTTAGTTCTTAGCCAGTACAATGTTATATTCGTCTCGGGATAACAATGAGTACATGCAGTAGAAGAAAATGTCGCGCTGAGATGTTCTTGCCATAAGAATGGTTGTGGTGATCATCTGCTGATTTGGGCACGTGCTCGACCTTCAAGCTCCCCTACAGAAGAAGAAATGTTCCTTTGATTGCTTCGAGTGAATCATGTGCCGCCTTTGTTTGGTTCCCCTGCATCCGCATCAGCTCGTACAGCATGTAGTTACCCTTGTCAATGGGATTTGTAGCCTGTCGCCGTCGTAATTCCTTGCAAAGAACGTAGCCCCCAAGCCAGTCTCGTCTCTGAAAAAAACCGAGTAGGACAGACCATCAATGGGGCAAAATTTAGACATAGAAGGAAACAAAGCGAAAGCGCGCATAGTGAAACGAAAAACATACTTATCTATTTTTTCCCGCATTATGATAGGGAATGTGTGTCCCCAGTTAGTGGAGTCGCAATGCCAAGAGCTGAAGAAATTCTGGAGACAGCTGAACAGGGCGGCATGGAGTTTGTTGCATACAAAATCGTGCATGCTGACACGATGATTGCTATACCCAAATGGGCCAACTGTTGGGTCTAAGACAATGATTCGCTTCCGCATCATATCAAATAGGTAGACAGCCTAGCCATCTCGGAGTATAGCTGGGATGAACCACTGGATAAAAAAGATATGGTTAGGTGTGATCGACATCCAATATACGACAAAGAGACCCTATGGTAAATTGTATGACATACCATTCGGCACGAAGCCGGGTTGCAAACTCTTGTTCCTTCTTGGAAACCCGTGCGGATAGATTGAACAGTCAATGGATCGGCGTTCAACAAAACAGTTGTCTGCATCCATGAAAAGAAAAGGTTAATTCTCATAAAAATAAACTATGCAGCCACATGAAAAACTGATTCAAACATTTATGCTGCTGTGCAAGGCTGGTGGTTGTCTCACAGCAAAGTCGGGCTCTATGAACTTCCTCCAGATGTTCCCAGGCGTGTCCTTCGAGCAAGACTGGTCCATTTGGGCAAGCCTCCGGAATATAGCAGTACATATCTCGTGTGACATTGGGCCTCCAGATGCAAGTTGACGCTGAATTTCGACACCTTCGATTGATATGAGCCTTGGTTTAGGGTGTACAATCCAATTCCTAAGTGAGCATTCGAAAAACAATGTGGTTAGGATATACACAGTCAAAAAATGTTGAGCAGTGACATAATTGTTGGTGTGTTGCGTCCGGGTTTAACTTGCCTCTGAAGGTTTGCCATGGACGCTGCTGAAATCCAGTCTCGTATAGCTCTAAGCGCATTTTCCGGTGGTGGCGGTGGTACAGAACCAGCAACCCATGGGTCCCTCCCAAAGTTGCACTGTGCGAGGTCAATCTTCACAGGTGCTCCGTATGTTGTGGCGCCAAACAAGATCGACGTGTGGGGTGGCCGGATCTCAGCATAATAAGTGACTAGGATGGTTGTTAGATCATCATACATTGAAACGATGATGCTGGCAATCTCCATAATGGTCGAATCCTGGGCTATTGGGTTCAGTTTTTGCCCAAAGACATCTTCTGCAACGGTTGGTGGTAAACAAAGCCTCTTCGATGAACCAGAATGTATACTTGATGATAAGCTTCCATCCCTTTTCCTCGAGAAAGAACTACCGGTAGATAACGCACCTGTAAGATTGGAGGCTGTCAGATTGGCACATATGGAAAACTGGTTTGGATTGTGATAACTGAAAGATTATGTACAAATAGACCTTCATTAATCCCTGGTGCAGGAAGGCGTGGTCCAATCTTGCTGACTAGTGGTGTGCTGAGCTGGTCAGCTGACGGAGTGGGCGGCTGGCCATGGATGTTTGTGTCTTCACTCTTCAGGATGCACAATTTTCGTCCGTGTGCCTTACAGCACGTACACATTTCCCCAATGCACGCCATTAACTTGTCAGTGAAGGTGAACATGTTTGATTGAAATGCTTGCCGCATTTCTGATATGTTTGCTAGGCCGCGTGCATTTTGTTCCCGGAGAAGTATGCCAAGCTTCTGGGCTGACTGTAGTGGTCAATACAAACAGGGCAAAATCAGGTGGTGAGT
This sequence comes from Triticum timopheevii, assembly GCA_963921465.1. NCBI lineage: Eukaryota > Viridiplantae > Streptophyta > Magnoliopsida > Poales > Poaceae > Triticum > Triticum timopheevii. The sequence continues at coordinate 526,470,405 of OY997272.1, read as the reverse complement.
GTGTGCCCTTGCGGGGGGTAAGAAATTTATTCGGCACAAGAAAATAGAAGAATGTTTCGTCGGGATACTTACTACGGAAGGGTACCGCGAACGTATATAATTTGAAAATTCCTGAGGGCCATTCTTGTTGTAAGTAGATCGTAGCATTGGTGAGCATGCAGTGCTTGCTTTTTTTGGGGCGATTGTTGGCTTAGTGTTTTTCCTGTGCCCGGATCATTCCCATGTGATTCAAGCTCCCTCGAAGACGTACCGCTCCTAACCTGTTTTTTGAAAACATGATGAATTGTTCAGGGTAAATATGAACACACCTTGTTGTGATTTGGTGTGTGTGCTGTTGAAAAATGGAGCCTATATTCAAAGTTACCTTGCCACCGCTGAAAGTGACTTCTCCACCAGCGATGTTAACCGTGATTTGCTCTACCATCTTTTTCATTGACTCGTAGTTATACAAGCCTATTATTGGTGTTACTCCTTTTGGCTTGTTTAGTACACCAAGATCTAAGCTGTCGAGAACAAAAACCTGTGTGCAGACAGGAGATGTGGTCAGATAAAGATGCATGAAAAACTGTTTTATTCGTCAAGTTAAATAATTTGATTCGGTCGAAAAAAAACGTGCCTGTAGGAAGACATGACATCCGACTATGTGTATGTTGGATTCCTCTTCGAAACATCAGTTTTGAACTTCCTCACTGCTTGAAGAAGGTGCTTCAGAACATAACCCCCCCAGTTCCAATCTTTGATCTTGCTGACGTCATTGAGTGCGGCCCAGAAATCTACTGATATGTAGTCATGTTTCGCAGTCGAAGCGAGCACGTGACCAATGATGAAAATCACAAAAGCAATTTTGAAACAACCCTTTTCTAATTCTGTTGATTCTTCGGTTATCAGTCCAAGCAAGACTGATTCAGCGGCTTTCAGGCTGTGTGTGCCTTTCTCGCTAAATAATGCTGCTACATGTGTGTACTCAATACAAGCTTCAGATGGTTCAACGCCTTCACCTTGAATGGTTAGATTGCCACATGGGATGCCAAAAACATAGTTCAGATTCTTGTCAACCAAATCCAACACCCCCTGTGCCTCCAGGTTCAAAGAGCAAGAATCTAAATCAACTCTATCCATGAGGTAAGCACTATATTTCAAGTTAATCTTCTGTCATGACTTCAAGTCTAGCATTCCTCCAAAACCGGTTTCCCTAACTAAATCGCGTTTGAATTCAGTAAACTGTGCTATTACTGAGCCAGCCTTGAGGAGTGATAGCCTAGAGGTAAAACATGGTGTGCCAGCTGCTCCGGTTGAACAACCTGAACCATCACCATCGATGTTCCAATCTTCGGGAGATTGGTCGCTGTTTTCTACCCGATTGACAACCATCCCAGCTTGTATTCCGGTAAATAAACCTGACATTTTATCCCTCCAATCCTACAAATGCTGCCCATGAGACATGTACGGCAAATTAGAAATTAGATTGGGGGCGGCGAGAAATCTGAGATTCTATGGGATTGGCGTTGGGTACCTCTTCTTCTGTGGACGAATCCCGCCGCCTGTACTCGCGCAGCACCGCCAAATGACGGGGGTCGCCGTGGTAGCTCAGCTCGCGTGCCGAAGAACAGGCTGCCGCACCTGGTTGCCTCGGAGGCGAGGCGAGCTCCTTCCGGTGAGAAGAACTGAGGGGCACAGAGCAAACGTTGGGTGGGGTGGAGGTAGATGACAACGGGGGGGTGGTGGATTAGTAATTTCCTAGACGTGACGTGCCTGAAAAGGTGGGACACATAGCGCGGCGGGTAGCTGTACCACATCCGCGAGCATCTCTGCAGCACCCAGTAATAAGTTGGGACAGTTTGCATTATCGGGCATGTGTGCCATGGTTAAGTGAGTGATTATCTCATTGATTACAAAAAGTTCAACACGTGCCACGAATTTAAGTTGGTGTAATCGGCTAACTCATGTTATGACACCTAGAAAAAACGATAGATTCATTACCCAAACCTCTAAAAAAACAACACCGTCGATAAAAAATATGAAAGTAATTAGCGATGATTAATTACCAGATGCCGAAACACTAATGGGTGATTCCCTGGACAGGAATGTGCCACGGTTACACCTCTGCCTCCATTTGCTAGCATATGGTCAGGACTCGACCGCGAGGGCAACGACCGCGCGGTACACATCACCAAAAGTGTGGGGCATCAACACTGTGGAGTCGCGACTTGTGCGTACATGTCAGACTGGCTGTAAGAGCACCTAGGGGCTTTGCATGTGGGTGGGCCAGATCCGGACGAATACAAGCCAAAAATAAATGGAATACCATGCATATACACTGGCAGCGGGAATCTAGATGGTGGCGCGACGGCAGGGATAGCGGCCTGCCTGTAGCGCGGCCACCAAACGCATTTTTCGCGGGAGACCCGCCTACCTTCGTGTCTAATCTGGTTGCCAGCTATCTTGCTTTGCATGGTGTTTAATGTAATGTTATCTTCCATTTTCAAACAAAAACAAAAAGCAACCGCAAGCTTCTTCATACCAGCGGTGGTAGTCGGTTTATCAGACCCCCATCTAAAATCATGCGAGCAGTTCACTTTGGAGATCCTCCATCTTTTGGGTGTCAATCAAAATCAGGTGGAATATATGTATATATAGGAAAATGAATTGATCAATATCACACAAAGAATGATTTATGAACTCACATCCTTTACTTCATCTATGACCTGCGAAACTCTAGTCCAAGTAAATATCAGAATTCAGTACTTCACATTGTGCGCAATAAGTAGACATATATTGATTTGTGTCTTCATTTATCTAAAGACTATGGCTTCCTAATGGATCAGACTCTCAAATCCAAAAAGAGGGAAAGAGGAAGAATTCTAAGTATAAATTCAAGCATTGCATTGAATGAAATCAAAGCAAAGCTTGGATTCCTAGATGTACTCGGTACAACAATCTGAGACGTAGCATGATAAGTAATATGCAACATCACCCTTCTTAAATTTGGGCTTGGCATCTGTGAGCTAGATCCGGGAGCCTCCGATGGATGGACTCACCGGTGAAGACATTCACGAACTGTCGCCGGCCGTTGCTGTTGTTATATGCTTTCGGGCGCATGATCCACTGCCGAGGATGGAATCGCCGGTCCAGGACGCCCTCTGCCCGCAGGTGGGCGGAGCACGCGTGCCACGCCTTGCACACCACGCGGAAGCGGATAAGGTCTAGGATGTTGTTGCCCAGGAGGCCAGGACGTGTTCGGCAACCAGCCCCGCAGGTCCAGCGCCCAGGTCCGCCCAGTCCCTCCAGAGGCGTTGAGGCCGAGCACTAGACAACGCCATGATTCTTTTTCTTGGTGTGGGATGCTGAGCCTCAGGCCACGAGCTAGGTCGGGGTCAGGCGATAGATGAAAGCCACGATACAATTTCGTTTTTTTTGCTTTTTGAGGGTATATATCTTTTTTTTTAGGGAAGAGGATATATAGGTTTAAAAGGAGACTCAAGCATCTACACGCGATACTCAAATCAGGATGAAAACTTTCCCTTACGTGGGACGTGTCCAGCGAATCAGGATATATAGGTTTTTGTCCAACTTGTTTTTTGTACGGGGTGTATTCAGGTGCAGTCCAAGCTTCTAGCTATATGGCTATCCCTCCCTCTGTTCCTCCTGCTCGATCCACGTGGTCAAGCTGTTCGTCCCCGGTGATCTGGTCGCTAGGCGTACAGCCCGGACGCCGACTTCTCCCGCAGGTACCACACCTATGGAAAATTAAATCATATGCCCCCAAATACAACTGTGATGTCGTACAAACGATTTACACTGATGAACTGCATTGCACACGCAGTTTATCTCAAGGGTGTGTGTAAGGCACGTCTAGATGTGCTCTCGTTATTGTATATCTAAATGACTCAATTAAGCATAAAAAACAAAAAGAAAATACCCACGCGAATCTGCGCGTACGATCAATGGCATAGAATTTAGATGTGCAATACTTATGACACATCTAGATGTGCTTTAGGAAAACGGTTATCTCAAATAATCGTATGTGATGTCTTTGCTACAAGATTTCAGAAATAAACCAAAAACTTCACTCGCCGCCGCCGGACACTCCCATCCCTCCCCTCCCCCTCGCCGCCGCCATGGGCCGCTGCTGGGCAAAGCCCTGGCAGGGCAGGGGCCGACGGGGCCTCTCCTTGGCGCGCCCCCCAACTCCATGGCCATGGCGCGGAGCTCAGTCAACGACGGCCTTTGGCGGCGTGGTGCTGCGAAGGCCCGGCAACGGCTCGGCGCGGTGGCTGCGGAGGTGGTGTGCGCCCCGTCCAATGATGTTGCGTGCGGTTGTGACAGCCTGAGGGCTTGGTCCCATCTCGGTCCCTCCCTTTCTGGTTCTAGATCTGGACTATCATGGCTCAGGCGTTGCTGCCGGCAGGCTTGGTGACGCCGGGCCTCCACGGTTGTTGGGCATGGTGGTGGTGTTGGCGGTTGCGGTGGGGGCTCGGTGTGGTGGTGGTCATCGGCAGAGCATGACAGGAGGCGTGGAGATGAGGCGGTCTTGGTGGGGACATCAACGGTGTGGTGAGGCGGTCTGGAGGCGGCTGCGCATACTGGAAGCGGCAGTGCAAATCACCGTCCAGGTTGATGGCGGCGCTGAGATGGCTCGGCTTGGATGGAGTTCCTGGCAAGCAGCGGGCGTCCGGGCCACCTCTGGGTTTTGTGGCGAGCGGTGGTGCTCTCCCTGTGGTGCTAGCGTGGGATGGCTAGGTGTTGGGTCGTTGCTAAGGCTGTCACTTGGAGTGGGTGATAGCCTCTGTTGGCGGTCTGATCCTTGCCGGAGCTTGTGGTGGTTGTGGGCGTTCCTCCCTGTCGTGCGGTCTGTCGGCTGTCCTCGGCCTTGCAATTATGACGGCGACATGCCACGGTGGCAGAGGTGCGAAGCTTCTTGGACGGTGCTACCCAACTCCTTTGAGGTGTGGAGATGTGCGATGATCGGATGAAAACCTTGCATGGCTTCTGCCGGGCCGGCGACGATGGTGCCCGTTGGTGTCTTCCCCCTCCTTGGAGGCGTCACCGAGGTGCATTCGACATTTCCCTCGTTGTGTGGAGTTGATCGTTGGCTCTGGGCGAAAGCCTCGATCCGGTCGAATTGGCACGGTGGCGGCATCTCCGACGTCGTTCCTCTGTTGGGAGCATCGTGTTTGGAGACACGGCTTGGTTCCTCGTTGTCTCCTCCAGTGTTCGCCGTGGTCCTATTTTGATCCTCGGCGGCACTATGTACGGCCATCGCCGGTGCGTCCAAGATGGTGTCTTCCTCGGATATGACCAAGTCCTTCCATTTCATTTGCCACCTTCACTTAGGTATTCAGGGTGGATGGTGCGTCGACAAGTGAAGTTCAGTGGGAACGGTTGGCCTTTTGAGGTGCTTGGCTTGGGTCGAGACGCGGCGTTGTAATCTGTTAGGACAGGCGTGTTTGCTTTGTAATTTTGTTTGGTCGTTGGTGGTTGTCCCTGGACAAGCCTGGTGGTGTTTGTGCTACGCTCGTTATTCGCAGCGAGCGCTAGTCTTCTTATACTTACAATTCTGCCTTCTATATAGCTATGGTACGCCTAGTTGTGCTCTAGAAAAAATGCCTTTGCTACAACTATTGAGAAACAAACATGATAATGTATGTGTTATCGCACTCGGAACGAGAGACTTGGCGGAGTGCACATGCATCAACTACAGTACATGTATAATTCGGTCTGATTAGTTTTTATCCAAATTTTGCAAGTTAGAGGGAAAAAATAGCATAAGTGTTTGAAATACTAATATGTTTGAGACGTATCACGTTTTTTTAGAGAAAAGGCTATTGCCCGACTTTATAGATAAAGCCATACGAACGAGTATAGGATCAACAGAGATCCACACCAATCCAAGTCTCACAGCCAAACCAGAGAGAAGACACCCAAGAGATTTAAGATGGCACGCAGGCCGATGAGATAAAGGGGCACGCAGGCCACCACCTACGCGACAAAAGAGTCGGCAACTACGACGAGACATCATCGGCTCAGGAGGATAGCAAATTGGCAGATGCCCGCACTTTAGTGATCAGCCTCTCAAGCCCGTCGCGGTCCTCCTCCTTATTCAATAATTTCCACTGCTGCAAGAATATAGACATTTTGAACAGAACATCAGCATGCTTGTTCGGGAAGATGCCCTCAATAGTAAACTTGTTCCGAGTAGTCCAAATAGCCCAGCAGAGAGCACTCATCCCAGTCCAAAACATCCTCCTGGCTCGGCCGTTCAGACGGTTCGAAATAGCTCGAACATCAACAAAGTTACCAGGAGACCAAGATCTCGAATACCAAGACCGAACGCAACCCCAGATCAGCAGTGCCAGATCGCACTTAAAGAAAATATGGTTAGAGTCTTCGAGGGAGGAGCAGAAAGAACAAAAAGCGGAGCCATGCCATTTCCTTTCTGGATCTGATCTGCCGAGGGGAGCCGGCCTGGAAAGGCCTGCCAGAGGAAAATTTTAATCTTAGGAGGGATCCTGGCTGACCAGATACACTTGAACCTCGATGTGGCAGAGCCAGCGATAACATGATTGTACATAGATTTGACCGAGAACTTCCCCGAGGACGAATGAGGCCAAGAAACAGAGTCCGCCTCCTCCGAGAGCACATGGAACAAGGCAGCGAGACGGTGCCAATCACCTAACTCTTCGGGAGAAAGGGTTCTCCAAAAACCCAGGTCCCAACCAACAAGTGAAAGCTCAGAGATAGAAATCTCAGGGTTAGAACAGTAGGAAAAGAGCACTGGGAAGGAGTACGCCAAGGGGGCATCCCCAGTCCACCAGCCCAGCCAGAAACGAGTCGAGGCACCATTATTGACCACAAACTTGACGTGGGCACGAAACACATCCCGAACCTTCACAAGGTCCACCCAGAATTGGGAGGCCCCATTAGACGAAGCAAACATAGGTCTACCGTTTGGGAAGTATTTAGCTCTTAAAACCCGAAGCCACAGCGCATCCGGACTAGTCGTCATGATTCTCCACCACCATTTAACAATAAGACAAGTGTTCATCGCCTGAGTGTTAAGAATCCCGAGCCCCCATGGGCTTTTAGGTTTGCAAATGATGTCCCATTTGACCAGTCTGTATTTTCGCTTGTTCTCAGCTGAATTCCAAAAGAAAGCACCTCTATGTTATCAAATCCCGCATGAGTTCCTTTGGAAAGTCTGAAGAAGCCCATGTTGGAAATATGCCCTAGAGGCAATAATAAAATGGTTATTATTATATTTCCTTGTTCATAATAATTGTCTATTGTTCATGCTACAATTGTATTAACTGGAAACCGTAATACATGTGCGAATACATAGACCACAACATGTCCCTAGTGAGCCTCTAGTTGACTAGCTCGTTGATCAATAGATGGTTATGGTTTCCTGACCATGGACATTGGATGTCATTGATAACGGGATCACATCATTGGGAGAATGATGTGATGGACAAGACCCAATCCTAAGCATAGCACAAGATCGTATAGTTCGTTTGTTAAGAGCTTTTCTAATGTCAAGTATCATTTCCTTAGACCATGAGATTGTGCAACTCCCGGATACCGTAGAAGTGCTTTGGGTGTGCCAAACGTCACAACGTAACTGGGTGGCTATAAAGGTGCACTACGGGTATCTCCGAAAGTGTCTGTTGGGTTGGCACGAATAGAGACTGGGATTTGTCACTCCGTATGACGGAGAGGTATCTCTGGGCCCACTCGGTAATGCATCATCATAATGAGCTCAATGTGATCAAGTGTGTGCTCACGGGATCATGCATTACGGTACGAGTAAAGTGACTTGCCGGTAACGAGATTAAACGAGGTATTGGGATACCGACGATCGAATCTCGGGCAAGTAACGTACAGATTGACAAAGGGAATTGTATCCGGGATTGATTGAATCCTCGACATCCTGGTTCATCCGATGAGATCATCGAGGAGCATGTGGGAGCCAACATGGGTATCCAGATCCCGCTGTTGGTTATTGACCGGAGAAGCGTCTCGGTCATGTCTGCATGTCTCCCGAACCCATAGGGTCTACACACTTAAGGTTCGGTGACGCTAGGGTTGTTGAGATATTAGTATGCAGTAACCCGAAAGTTGTTCGGAGTCCCGGATGAGATCTCGGGCATCACGAGGAGTTCCAAAATGGTCTGGAGGTGAAGATTTATATATAGGAAGTTCAGTTTCGGCCATCGGGAAAGTTTCGGGGGTCACCGGTATTGTACTGGGACCACCGGAAGGGTCCCGGGGGTCCACCGGGTGGGGCCACCTATCCCGGAGGGCCCCATGGGCTGAAGTGGGAGGGGAACCAGCCCCTGGTGGGCTGGTGCGCCCCCCCTTGGGCCCCCCCCCTGCGCCTAGGGTTGGAAACCTAGGGGTGGGGGCGCCTCACTTGCCTTGGGGGCAAGCCACCCCCTTGGCCGCCGCCCTTTCTTGGAGATTGGATCTCCTAGGGCCGGCGCCCCCCTAGGGGCCCTATATAAAGAGGGGGAAGGAAGGGCAGCCGCACCCTAGCCTTTGGCGCCTCCCTATTGGATCCTGGCTGACCAGATACACTTGAAGCTCGATGTGGCAAAGCCAGCGATAACACGACTGTACATAGATTTGACCGAGAACTTCCCCAAGGACGAATGAGGCCAAGAAACAGAGTCTGCCTCCTCCGAGAGCACAGGGAACAAGGCAGCGAGACGGTGCCAATCACCTAACTCTTCGGGAGAAAGGGTTCTCCAAAAACCCAGGTCCCAACCAACAAGTGAAAGCTCAGAGATAGAAATCTCAGGGTTAGAACAGTAGGAAAAGAGCACTGGGAAGGAGGACGCCAAGGGGGCGTCCCCAGTCCACCAGCCCAGCCAGAAACGAGTCGAGGCACCATTATTGACCACAAACTTGACGTGGGCACGAAACACATCCCGAACCTTCACAAGGTCCAACAAGAACTGGGAGGCCCCATTAGACGAAGCAAACATAGGGCTACCATTTGGGAAGTATTTAGCTCTTAAAACCCGAAGCCACAGCGCATCCGGACTAGTCGTCATGATTCTCCACCACCATTTAACAATAAGACAAGTGTTCATCGCCTGAGTGTTAAGAATCCCGAACCCCCTGGGCTTTTAGGTTTGCAAATGATGTCCCATTTGACCAGTCTGTATTTCTGCTTGTTCTCAGCCGAATTCTAGAAGAAAGCACCTCTATGTTTATCAAATCCCGCATGAGTTCCTTTGGAAAGTCTGAAGAAGCCCATGTTGGAAATATGCCCTAGAGGCAATAATAAAATGGTTATTATTATATTTCCTTGTTCATGATAATTGTCTATTGTTCATGCTATAATTGTATTAACTGGAAACCGTAATACATGTGTGAATACATAGACCACAACATGTCCCTAGTGAGCCTCTAGTTGACTAGCTCGTTGATCAATAGATGGTTATGGTTTCCTGACCATGGACAGTGGATGTCATTGATAACTGGATCACGTCATTAGGAGAATGATGTGATGGACAAGACCCAATCCTAAGCATAGCACAAGATCGTATAGTTCGTTTGCTAAGAGCTTTTCTAATGTCAAGTATCATTTTCTTAGACCATGAGATTGTGCAACTCCCGGATACCGTAGGAATGCTTTGGGTGTACCAAACGTCACAACGTAACTGGGTGGCTATAAAGGTGCACTACATGTATCTCTGAAAGTGTCTGTTGGGTTGGCACGAATCGATACTAGGATTTGTCACTCCGTATGACGGAGAGGTATCTCTGCGCCCACTTGGTAATGCATCATCATAATGAGATCAATGTGATTAAGTAGTTAGTCACGGGATCATGCATTACGAAACGAGTAAAGTGACTTGCCGGTAACGAGATTGAACGAGGTATTGGGATACCAACGATTGAATCTCGGGCAAGTAACGTACCGATTGAGAAAGGTAATTGCATACGGGATTGCTTGAATCCCCGACATCGTGGTTCATCCGATGAGATCATTGTGGAACATGTGGGAGCCAACATGGGTATCCAGATCCTGTTGTTGGTTAATGGCCGGAGAGATGTCTCGGTCATGTCTGCATGATTCCCGAACTCGTAGGGTCTACACACTTAAGGTACGGTGACGCTAGAGTTGTTATGGGAAATAGTATGTGGTTACCGAAGGTAGTTCGGAGTCCCGGATGTGATCCCAGACATCACGAGGAGTTCCGGAATGGTCCGGCGGTGATGATCGATATATTGGACGAAGGGTATTGGAGTACGGAAGTGTTCCAGGGGTACCAGGCTATGGCCAGCATGACCGAAAGGTGTTTCGGGAGCCCCGGCAAGTGTTGGAGGGCCTCATGGGCCAAAGGGGAAGGGGCAAACCAGGCCACTAAGGGGTGGTGTGCCCCCCACACCCTTTCCCATATTATTCTGGGAGGTGGGGCGCCTCCACCTGGCTTGGGAGGCAATCCTCCACCTGCTTGGCTTGAGGGGCAAGTCTCCCTAGGATTTTCCCTAGGGAGATCCAATCTACTTGGACGCCGCCCCCTACGGGAAACCCTAGAGCGCCTCCTCCTATCCCCTTGCCCCTATATATAGTGGAGGGGTGGGAGGGCAGCCGCACCTCTTCCCTGGCGCAGCCCTCTCCCTCCTCCAACACCTCCTCCTCCGTAGTAGTGCTTGGCAAAGCCCTGCTGGAGAACCACAAGCTCCACCACCACCACGCCGTCGTGCTGTCGGAGTTCTCCCTCAACTTCTCCTCTCCCCTTGCTAGATCAAGGAGGAGACGTCCCCGGGCTATACGTGTTGAACACGGAGGCGCCGTCCATTTGGCGCTAGATCGGATCTTCCGCGATTTGAATCGCTGCGAGTACGACTCCATCAACCGTGTTCTTGTAACACTTCTGCTTAGTGATCTTCAAGGGTATGAAGAGGCTCATCCTCTCCCTCTCTTGTTGCCAGAATCTCCATAGATTGATCTTGGTGATGCGTAGAAAATTTTGAATTTCTGCTAGGTTCCCCAACAGCCCATGGTAAACATAGGGAGGGAGGATAAGCAAGAATTGGTGAGGGCCACTTTGCCCGCCACCGAATTGTATCTGCCTTGCCAGGGAAGGACTCTGTTTCCCACCTTGGCCACCAGAGGCTTAAATTCGCTAGAAAACAACCGCCAAGGGGAAATAGGGAGGCCTAGGTACTTGAAAGGAAAGGTACCCAGGGAGCAGTTAAGCAGACGGGAAATTCTCAAAGCTTCATCATCATCAACACCCGTCACAATGGCCTCACTCTTAGAAAGGTTGATTTTGAGCCCCGACAAGGCTTCAAAACACAGGAGAATAAACTTGAGATTGGTAATGCACGAGTCATCAGCCTCCACCAGAATGATCGCGTCGTCCGCGTATTGGAGATAAGTTAGACCCTGGGGAATTAGATGGGAAATTGCAGGAGAGATGTGACCTGCCATAGCCGCCCTATTCAGCATGCAAGAGAGAGCATCAGCCACAAAATTTAACAGGATGGGAGATGTCGGGTCCCCTTGTCGAAGACCGCTACCATTGGCAAAGAAATTGCTGACAGAGCCGTTGACGGACATGGCAGTGTGTCCCCCAGAAACCAGATGCATCAATCGGTGCACCACTCCAGGGTCGAAACCCTTAGCGCGAAGAACTTGTCTAAGGAAGTCCCAACTAACAGAATCATAGGCTTTTTCAACATCAAGCTTGAGGATTAACGCTTTGGTGCCCTTCTTCCTGAGATCATGGACAACCTCGTGTAAGCAAAGAATGCCATCAAGGATAAACCTACCCTTTATGAAAGCAGACTGGGAAGAGTTAATATTATGGTGGGCCACCGGTGTTAGCCTAGTGGCCATGCATTTGGCAGGGAATTTAGCAAAGTTGTTGATCAAAGCAATGGGACAGAATTGAGAGATGACATCAGCACCTTTGATCTTAGGGATGAGGGTAAGAACCGCTTAGTTCAAACGAGAGATGTCGACCGTGCCAAGCCAGAAGCCCTGAATGATTTTGCACACCAGCGGTTGCAGGAAAGGCCAGAAGCTTTTAAAGAAAGGGATCGAGAATCCATCCGGGCCCGAAGCCAAATTAGCATTGGCAGAACTGATTGCCACTTCAATTTCTTCATCGGAAGGGGGAACAAAAGGGCCGCATTCTTGGCATCCGAGACACAGGAATCCTAGGCCAGAGGTTGGGGGAAAGAAGGAAGCCGGAGGCAGGCTTCGCAGTTGCATAGAAGATGCTCTTAGAGAAAAGGTGATGAAAATCACTAAGAACATATCGTCTTCTACAAATCCACCTCAGTTGCATAGGAGCACATAAGATGGCATCAGCCGAGCAATTTGCTTTTGAGAACCCCCTCCCCTCCCCCGGATGTCAGGTATCAATCAAATATATCATATGTGGAGCAAATAGGAAGATGAAGTCATCCAAATCACAAATGTGCCCCTAATTTTCATGAACTCACAACCTTTCCTACATCTATGAATACAGAAACTCAAGTCCAAGTAATACCAGTACTTCAAATTATGCCAATATATAGCTTGATATGAGTATCTTTTTCTTTCTTAATACTCGGACTGACTGATGGACCAGACTAGAGAGAAAGAATTAAGTATAATTTATTAGGATGGCTCGAACATTGCATCAGAGCAAATTAGCCTGGATTCTTGGGTACTGAATCTCACTAGAATAATTTGAAACGTAACACCATAAATAATATGCAGTGTCATCCTTCTTAAACTTGGTCTCAGTGCACCCACCACCAAAGAGATCAAAGGCATAAACCACAGCACCATCCTCGGGCATTGACAAGCACAGGTACGCGGTGTCGGCGCTGATGGAGGGGGACACTCCGGTAGCCACCATGAGCGAACGTCTCTTCTTCCCGAGAAACAAGGCTTTCCCGTCAAGGCCATGCAAGGGTACCATGTTCTTTGCGTCCAAGTCGACCCGATACACACTCATGCTGAACTCACTCTGGGTTCGGTGTTCACCGCAAGCATGAAGGCAAAGAATCAGCTCTCCATTATTTTCCATCAGGAACATTTTGCTTCGTCCTCTTTTTAGATCGGCTTTGAACCTTTTGAGCGACGCGAACCCCTTGTGTAGTTCGTGATGGACGGCCACCACAAGCTGCGGCAGTTTGTTCGCCGCACTAGTTTCAGTTTCTACCAAAGAGACGTTCCTCGGCGTGGCAAAGTAGACACGGCCTGCGAACGGCAAGACTGATATGATCCGATCGCGTGAATGGATGAGTGTCCAACGCTTGTCGCCAGGCTTGGCAACGGATAGGTAAAACGAGAGGAAGTGAAATACAACAGTACCATCATCGGCGACGCCCGCACCGCGTAGCTCAAGACCAACCAGGCCAACATCCCAGTCCAACAATGTGGCTGCACTTGGAAGCTCGGCGATCTGCCCCGTCAGCGGGTTAAGGAGCTGGCCAACGCTGGTGCTTAGGCGAAGAACAAGGCCCTCAGACGTGGTCGTGACGACATGGTAGGGAAGGGCATATGGATCCGGAAGTGCCTGGTAGATGGACCTGCCGGTGAAGACATTCAGGAAGCGTCGTCGTCGGTTGTGGCTGTGGACTTGACTATGTTCATTCGGGAGCATGATCCAGCGCCGGGGATGGAACCGACGGTCTAGAACGCCCAACGGGCGCAGGTGGCCGGAGCACGCGCGCCAGGGCCTGCACGTGGCGCGGAAGCGAACGAGGTCAACGAGGTCGTTGCGCAGGACGTGCTCGGCAACCAGCCCAGCCGGTCCGGCGTTCAGGTTCGCCCAGTCCCTCCAGCGGCTGCGTGGATGCCGAGCACTGGACGGCGACATGTTTCTGAGCGTCCGGCCGGCCGCCAGCTAGGTCGGGAAACGTCGGGGTCGGACGATAGATGAATGCTTTGATAAGGAACTATCGAGTACCACGATCAATTTCGTTTTTTGTTTCTCCGGTTATGAGGATATGTTTACATGTACAGGTTTCAAACGAGATTCAAGAATCTGCATGCGATGTCCCACGTAACTATGGAGAAAGCTAGTGAATAAGGATGGAAGCTTTCCCTTAATTACGTGGGACGTGTCCTGCGTATCAGGAATTCAGGATAGCGTTTGTGTCCAACTAGTATTGGGTACGGGGCGTTGTGCAGTCCCAGTGCCCTGTGGCTCCTGCTCCATGCCGCCAAGCTGTTCGTCCCGGTGCTCTGCTCCGACTACATCGCGGACGGTCAATTCTAAGGTCTGTTTTGTGGCGTCACCCCAAGCCACAGCTACTTGCCGAAGCCGCGTCGATATCATTGGCCAGTGAACTCCGATCCACTAGCTGCCAAACCAGCCTCGTCGTCCCGTGGATTCCTGTCTCGCCATCAAACTGGACTCATCGCCGTGCGGAATGTCATATACATATGGAGGAGTATCCTAAAGGGTATTGAGCAGCTGACCAAACGGGTCATACGTCGGGTAGGAGATGGCGCGTCTATAAAAATCTGGACTGGCTCTTGGTTACCAAGGAAATGGACAAGACCCATAACCACATCAGGAAATACACTGTTGCCAAGATTTGATGAGCTGATAGATCCGAGTACTGGACAGTGGGGCACTCAGCTAGTTGAGCAGATTTTCTGGCCACAGGATGCATCCATGATTTTGGAGCTGCCACTGAGAGCTTATACGGAGGATACATCTCGAAACAGGCTTATATATATGGAGAATACATGGGCTTGGTTCTTTGATCATAAGGTCAGGTTCTTAGTGAAAAGTGCATGTAAGTTACCGAGAGAGATTGATAATCAGGGTAAGGCACAAGGGACACATGATAGAACAAACTTCTACTGGTATGGAGTGTGGAATGCACCATGTAGTCCAAACACATGCAACAATTCCTATGGCGCATAGCCCATGACAGCCTCCCTACGATGTGGGGTATTCAGAGGAGAGGTATTGATGTGGAACCGATGTACCTATTCGGCTATTCCTGAGGTGTAAGTAAGTGAAATGTGTCTGGGACAGATTTCACATGGAACAAGAAAGGCAACAGCCGCTGCCTTGTTTCGGACTCAAGGAATTCCTGCATATGCTGAACTGGGATACGCAGAAGAAAACGCTGGGAAAGACGCTGAAGTTGGTAAGCTGCAATATCGCCAACAACCCCCACTTGCCCAAGCAGAAGCTTGTATCCCAGTTCGAGCACTTCAGGTATAAAAAATGGGGTGAATGGGCTTCAGGTTAGCAGCCCTCCAGATGGCTCAAGAAAGGGGGAATGGCCCAATTGATAATCGAAACTCATTCCGAGGAGCTGGTACATGCGGTTCAAAAAAATGAGGGCGATCCGGCGCGAAATGTGCTTCTGTTTAGAGAAATAAAGTTTTTTGTTTTTTTTAACTTCTCAGTTTTTAGTATCCTTATCTGCCCAAGAACGTGTAATAAGGTGGCTGATGCGTTTAATTGCGACTTTTGCCACAAAGATGGTCGTCAAACCCCAAGCCATATATATGGCCGGGAGACCGAGTGGGGGCTTTTGGTGGCCGGGCTACAGGCAGGCCGCTATCTCGTCCATTCATATGGGCTTTGCGATTGTCGATCTGTCAGTTCACGTCAGTGGGGTGGCAGTGTGATGGCAGGCCTAGTGAGTGAAATACGGCCCGTGATACAGCTAGGTTTCACTAGGCGTATTGTGTTCGGCCCATCACCCGTTCCTGTCCCCGTGACCCGCGGGCTAACTATCCTGGCTGGACCTGAATTTTGGTACAGCAGCGATCTTTCGAAACAGCACATGTATATGGGCCCGGCCGCATGAGTGGAGCAGGTACATCCACGCGTGTGCGTTTCCTCGGCATTACCCTCTACCCCACAGAAAGCTCGCGTGTGCGGCTGCTCCTTTTTTCCACACGGGCGGGCTGCGGCGGAGATTCCCCACCGGCGAGATGTCGACGGACGGATTAGAGGTCAACGGGTATGTTGTTCTTCATCTAAGTTATGTGTCGCCTTAGTTCGTCCGCCCGTTTTTCTCTGCAGATCCATTATTTGACGGCGCTAGGTTTGAATGCAGGGGCGGTGGAGGGAACATCGCCGGATGGAGAAGTGCGGCGGTGCCGGTGGAATCCCAAGATTCGATGAGTGCTGCAGCCCTGGAGCTCGAGAAGGACGAAGAAGCAGGCGTGGTTGAAGGTGGTCGGAGATTCGAGGTGTGCTCTGAAGCTACAAGCGGTTGGACGAGGAGGTGTGGTCTTTTTCTTTACCCCCATGATGCTTCATTCCGATCTGTTCAGTTTAAGAGATGGAACTCAACATAACCAGGCCTGTTTTGAAGAACAACGATCTTGCAGCTTTAAGTGTTTGATGTGTGCTGTTTTAGTTTTGTCTGTCGTACGTGAGTCAGAGGCTAATGGATTCAGTTTGTTCGTTTTATATGTTTGGATAGATTTCTGGTTCGTTTCTTGGATTTACAGGGAGTGCCAAAGAACACTGTGATGCACACACGTTGTATGTGATGTTTGGATGTAGGTATTTTGATTTGTGTGATTAGCACATGTAGTTTTTGGAGTTCCAGCGTGGTCTCTGACATTTAGGGGGAGAGAGTACCCCAGAAGTATTTTGTTATGACTATGGATGGATAACTGAACAACACACATGTAGGCACAAACTGTGATATGTTTTGATTCTAGGATGGGTGTTATGGACTTTAGCAAAAATGGCTGATTGGAGTGCTGCATTGTGGACACGATAAATTATATCAAATATGGTTGTGGTTTTTTGCTTGTCAGGGCATAGCTTATTTCCGATGGGTGACAGAAAAAATGCACTTGCCACTGTTAATTGGTATGTGTATGTGAGTTCTCTCCTTGCCGTTCTGTACATATGCTGGCGGTAGATGTATCGTTGTCTAGTTTTTTTTTTCATATTACAGCTCACTAAACTTGATAAACCTGTTCTTATCCACACTGGCGCAAGGCGAGGCTATAGTTAGTTATGGTAATCCATGGCCGTCGGTATTTGGGTTATGTGATTAGCACATGGTAGCTGTATAGTTGTAGCGTGGCGTCTGCCATTTAGGGAAAGAGGATACCAGATAATTAGTTCTTGTGTTTATGGATGGATTACTGAAACTCAACGCGCATGTGGGCACAAAATGTGTTATGTTTGGATTCTAGGATGGGTGTTATGTATTTTATGAAAAAAAGATGATTGGAGCGCTAGCTAGCAGAGATGATGAACTATTCCAATTGTCTGTGTGGCGTTTTGCGCATTAACCACTGGTGTTTGATATGTGTATGTCAGGTGTATGATGCCGATCTGTACCTATGTTGGTGGTAGCCGTATCGTTGTATAGTGTTTTGTTGCATAGTACGGCTCGCTAATTTTGCTAAAACTATTCTTATTCACAATGGCGCAGGGTGAGGCTTGGGAAAGCACCTGATGAGAGGGACATGAATCCTGACAGAAAAACAGCACTTGAGCTCTCTGTCCGTGCTTATGCTGAAAAATGTCAAGGGCATGTCGTCAATCCAAAAATTGGCACGGAATTTGACTCGTTGGATGAAGCATATGAGTTCTGCAACCTATATTCATGGGAAACAGGTTTTGGTATACGACTCGCAAAGAGCAGGCTCAATGTGCAGAGAACAAGGTGTATGCAAGAGATAGTTTGTGCCTGTGCGGTATGTCTGTGTAAAAAATGCATTCCTGTTTGTGTGTGTTCGCATTTGATTGTAGTCCTTGTAGTCTGTAGATGGGTTTTTAGCATAGATAGTACACTAACGTCTATACATGTTCGGTTTTGTTGCCAGGGGTCACCGTTGAAGGAGAACAGCCGGTCTTCGAGGTGTGGTTGCAATGCAATGATAAGGCTGCTCCGATCAAGGGATGCGGGTTGGTACATATCAGAGCACAAAGCAGGGCACAACCATCCACTGTCCATTACATGTGGCCAGAAAATGCATTGGAAGTCGCACAGGCATATAGACAGATACACCAAGGATCTTGTGAAGCAGCTTAGGGATAATAATGTTGGCCTTGGGAAAGTTTTCAGCATAGTGGGTAGTTTTTTCGGATCCACGAGTAACGTGCCTTTTACCAAAAGGTCATTGAAGACCTTGTGTAGAAAACTCAACAAAGAACAGTCAGATTTTGACGCCGTCAAAACGATGAACCTGCTTGGTGAGATGAAGGCAAACGATCCAGACTTCAACTACACAGTGCAGGTCGATGAAGAGAGCCGCATAAAAACACTAATGTGGGTGACAAGCAGAGGGTGCGACCAGTACAGGTGTTTTGGAGATGCAATAACTTTTGACACCACATACCGAACAAACTTGTACGATATGTCCTTTGGTCTGTTCGTCGGCGTCAACAACCACTTCCAGAGCATAATTTTTGGGGGGGCGATGATGAGGACGAGAAAGAGGAAACATTCAAATGGATTTTCAAGGAGTTTGTTCGCATGGTTGGTGGGAAACATCCGCAGACAATACTTACAGGTTGGTGCGCTGAAACTCGAATTTGGCTTTCTTAAAAAAGCATTATGTGTCCGGTGATGTTGCCACACAATCCTCGCGGTCTTATACTTTTCCCATTTTGTTTATGTTGTGATACAAATGCAGACCAGGCACGGTCCATGGAACTGGCAATTGAAGCCGAGCTCCCAAATACTGTGCACCGTTGGTGCAAATGGCATGTTCTGAAAAAGGCTAAGGAGTCCACGGGTGTACTTTGGAGCAAGAACAACGAATTCAAGCTGGAGTTCCACAAGCTTGTGCATCACATGATCACGGAAGAAGAGTTTGAGGATGGTTGGAGCCAGATGTTGGAGAAGTACTCTTTCAAGAAACATCCATTTTTGACTCAGATATATGAGGTCAGGCATAAATGGGCAAAGCCGTATTTCCGAGGGGTGTTCTGTGCTCGGATGCCAAGCACTCAACGGAGCGAGAGCGCCAACCATTTGTTGAAAGGTTACGTGCCTCCAGGGTGTCCAATGCATTTGTTTCTGAAGCAATTCCAGAAATTGCAATTTGACAGAGAGGCAGAGGAGAGTTTTCAGGAGAAGAGGACATCGCTAGTGAGTGCGATTTCTTTTTTTCATATAATTCATGTGCATGATTTTCTTGTCTCCTCGCTATAATAATGCCGTGTGGCTTGTGCTCTTGATCGCAGAGTGGTGTGTGTCTTCGGGTCAACCTTCCAATTGAGAAGCATGCTAGCAAAGTCTACACCAGAGCTATGTTCGAAAAATTCGGGGAAGAATTGTACAAGTGTGGGGCACATGTGTTGGATGAGGTGGTGCCTGGGAGGATTTATAAGTCGACCCACGTAGAAGCGGCAAACAGGGAGAAATGGAGCAAAGTTGAATTCAAGATAGAAGTGAATGAAGACGCGAGTTTTTTCAGTTGCGAGTGTGGTTATTTTGAACATGCTGGGCTAGTGTGCTGCCATGCATTGCAGGTGAGCCTTGTGTTCCATGACACCATGGTTTGTTTTATGTTCCGATCACATGTTTTGCTACCAGGATATGCATGTCTTAGATAAACCATTTGTTCATATCGTGTGCAGGTGATGGTGCATTTCCGATTGCAAAAAATACCACAGAAGCATATACTTTGAAGGTGGACGAGAGAGGCACGTGACATTCTTCCTGAACATTTGGTTAGGTATCAAAGAGACCGAGGACCTCTAGCTAGTGATACATTCAGGCATCACGCCATGTATATGAAAGCTCTGGAGTGTGTCGTGCTTGGAGACAGTAATGTTAAGTGCTATGATGTTTTCATGGCTATGATGAAGGAGGTTCATGCGACTCTGCTTCCACTTAGCGTTGATAAAGATGGAATGGGGCTTGCAGAGAGAGAGAGGCAGGTTCAGGTTGTAGATCAAAAGGGGCTTGGATCAACGGATGGCGATGCTGTGCTGAAGAAACATACCGGCGACGGCGAATCCAGTTGCTCAGCTGTTGGGCTGTCTGATAGGAAGAGGCAAAGGGGCAGGCCGACGACCAGCAGGGACAAGGCTCCTTACGAACAACACCTTAAGAGGTCACGTTTTTGCACGATCTGCAGAGAGCAGGCCACAAGTGTACAACTTGTCCCCAGCGAGGGGATTTGCCAAAGGCTCCAAGGAAGTCGCCGAAATGCACGAACTGTGGTGTGGTTGGACACAGGCGCAATACTTGCGGGACTAAGAAGAGCGGCCCATTTGAGCCAAACTTCATGTAGGCAACCTGAATTCTATTTTGTATTGTGTTTTTCAGACTTTATGTCATGCATGTTGTGAAAAGGACTAGGTGATATGAATCAGTTGGTTATGTGGTGTGCTCCAGGTAGGAACATGCGAAAAATGTTGCCGTTTTCATGTTTTGATTGTTGTATCTGTATGCCAGCAACATCGGTAGCATGTGCACGACATTGCATTTTTTGCTCTTGGGGAGAATTGTGCATTTTTGTTCAGTGTAGTAACTTTAATCCTATCGATGTAACACCGTGGTGCCAAGGGTCAACATTCCGTACATGGAGGGCGGCGCTGCTATCATCTTTTCATGACGCAAAGCCTACAGTTGGTAGCTTGGCGTAGGGTCCTCCATTGCACTGTGCCCCCAAGCGCAAGTGGTGAGCACGCGAGCTCTGTCCTGCACATGTGTACGCAACGTACGCAACAGTCATTAATGGCTTGCATCAGATAGGCGTGCGGTGCTGAGTTCCATGGTCAATTATAAGGCATGGCGCTAGATCTGGTCTCGGCCTGGACGATGAAAATGTTTCATTAACTAAATTCTGAGTGAAAAACTACAATCTTGTGTACGTGGTAATTATGGTTTTATGCTTACTGGCCAGTCGATGTTGAAATTTTGCCAAACCATCTACTGCCTTGCTTATAGATGTGTGCCACACCTTGCTATAGATATAGCATTGTGGTGGGTGGAGTTAGCATCTATGCATCCACTGGTTCCTGAATTGACCGGTGATGGAAGCGCTGCCCCCAAAACCTTTTCCTTTGAACTGATCTCGCTGCTTCATCGCCGTGCCACCCGGGCCAGTTGTTGACAAGATGCATGGACAAGTGCACCACGCCGCCCATCTGTGCTGTACTTAATGGACTGGACAGAACCTACTAGCTCCTGGCGAACGAATGCGCGTTGCTTGGTTCATCTGGTGCCACCAAATTCATATGGGCAACTGGAGATGTGACGTAGCTCATATTGTTTGAAATTTGAAACTGGAGTTTGGGAGGGAAACCAAATTTTTCGGTCCTCTATTTATGGAGGTGGCGCGGATACCTGGAAAATCATTCAAGCAGCGAGTG
Organism: Triticum timopheevii; assembly: GCA_963921465.1. Lineage (NCBI taxonomy): Eukaryota > Viridiplantae > Streptophyta > Magnoliopsida > Poales > Poaceae > Triticum > Triticum timopheevii. The sequence continues at coordinate 526,449,118 of OY997272.1, read as the reverse complement.
AGGGAATGGCGCCCAGCAGCAACGCAAGCAGCACGCACTCTCCAGCTTCACAACTGACGGAAGTATCGGGCTCAACCTTGACAGTTGGGGGGGTGCAGGTTAGAGGCTTGGAGCTAGCATGGATCCTTGGCGTGGTTCTATCTTGTAATGTGTTCTTCTCTTTTGTTCGAATGCATCGCCAGGTTCTTAGTGACGGGGTAGGCCTCGATGCTCTGGTGTTCCATGATCCGCCGTCGGACATAGAAGTTGCGAGCAATGAGGTTCTTCATTTGTGCACAAGCTTGTAATGGAAAAGTTTGAATTTTTGGGTTTGAAGACTGCTTTTAAACTCGATCATTTTGCTGTTTTTGCAGGCTAGCGTTATGGGACAAGGGCCGCCGATCCAGATGGGCCACAAAGATGATGAAGAGATCGTAGGAGCTGTGAGTGATGTTCTCGTTACCCATTTTCACCATGACACAAATGATTTGCTAATTACATCTCTATGCAATAGATCATTGAGGTTAAAGTTTTTTCCTGCAGGTTGATCTTACCGTGGTGTTGCCGTTTTGCTTCCTGGAAGAAGAGTACGCAGACTTCGATCCTTGCATGGCACATGCAACGCAAAACATGGCATGCGCGCTGGACGATGGGGATCACCTGTCAGCTACTGGCACTGGCCAGGATGGTGGTGAAGAAGATGATGCTGAGAGCCCTCCATGCAAGCGTCCAAAGATCTAGATTAGTTAGGAGTTACTTAGCGACCTTGCAAGATCTACGTGTGCGTACTTACTGGCTGCTGTGAGGCATGGTTTATGACGTGGTTAAGTTATCTAGAATGTCGCGTGTTCCTGTTTGAAAACCTTTCTGGCTAGTTAATAATCAGTGTGGCAGATGAAAAGATGCACTATCCCTTCCCATAAGTGTGAGATTAACATCTACTAGTTAGTGGTGATGTGTCGCTCCCTAATTTGTTGAAGGCAAGCGTGGGAATAAAAAAAACCACATGCGCGCTTGTGGACGTGGATTGCTGCAAGCGTGGACACATCGGTGGCCGCCCCGTTAAAATATAGTTCGTGGCACATGGTGCCGTGTGACCGGAGCAGGTCTATATATGCAGTGCTAGCAGCAGAGGGATGCATTGAACGAAAGCAAAGCACATCTCCCAACGCTGGGCGGAGGAGGAGGAACCCAACACTTGGAACAGGTACTAGTTCTTCGTCTTCTATCTCCTGCCCATTTCACATTTCCTCCTCTCTTCTATTCTTGGTCTTCTTACATTTTTGTTGTTCTTGGAACAGATCGGGCTTGGAGATGGGGCGGAGACCAAGGTACTACTCTCCTGCGCCGCCGCCTGACGTGCCGTCTTCATCGACCACGGTGGTGACCAAGAAGTTCCCCGTCCTCAACACAGCGTACCACGCTGGTATGCTTCACTCCTTTGCGGGTGACTGGAACCCAAACATGAAGGGTGTGTTTAGGGGAGCGGGGATGGATCAGCTGTGCAAAATCAAGCTCATAGGCAATAACAATCGCATCTTCTCCATGTCTCTTCTGTCACGCATAGACCCGAAAACCATGAAAATGGACATGGGGGATGGTAACTTTTTAGAGATAAATGCTAGGGAGGTTTCTAAATGCATCGGAATGGATCCTTGCGGTAGGAAGATAGATATCCCCGATGCTGCTTGTTTGGCAGACCGGGGAGCTTTGCTAGCAAGATTGCATGAAATTTTAGATTCAAAAATGCCCAAGACGTGCAAGATACCGATTGTGAGAGTAAAGAACATAATGCAAAATGCAAGCAAGGTAGTGATAGTTGGCGCAGAGAAGGAGAAGATGATGGCTGCATGTACTGTCATAGCAGCTTCCACTTTTCTTGTTCCAAGAGGAGCCCATCCCAAAATTTCCGATGAGCTGCTGCCCGTGCTTGCTGATCCAAATCACATATCAGACTACGATTTTTGTGATTATGTGGTCGAGGGGTTGAGAGAGGCTGCAACCAAACTGAGGGAGGATCTTCTCCATGACCCTTCCCAGCTAATCCTTCAGGGCTGTCTCGTCGTGCCGCAGGTTAGATTTGGTGCTTGTTCTACTTTCAATTTTGTATAGGTGTGAGGTTTTGATGTGGCCCTGCTAGCTCTGACACGTTTTCATTGGTGTTCTTTCGAAAAAATGAAAATACAGATGATGTTCTTGGATTACCACGAGCATGGGATGCATGGGCGTGAGAATCTGCCACTGCCTAGACTAGCTCACTACTCGAACACGTTCATCAGGCTCCAAACCAAGAAGCATGCAGCGAGGAACGGGGTGGATGCTGGCTTCGAGGTGCCAGAACTAAAAAACATTCTGTTTTTTAAATGCAAATTCTATCATTTATTGCGCTGGGACTGCATGCTTAATAAATCCCTTTGGATTGTCTCTCTGCAGGCTTTGGATGTCCCAAGATCTCCTGCATTTACTGCCGCTTCTGCGAGTGCAGCGCCAGCCCAAAACTTGAACACGCCAAGCCATGGAGTGCATTCTCCGGCTGCTGGATTTGGCATGACCCATGAAAGGGTGGTGCATCCGCAGATGTGTGCACACTTCCTTGTTCGTTTGTGACCAAGAATTGTACGGCTGTTAGCTTTTTGTCCATACTTCCATGAAAGTAGGCTGACTTGTCTGTGCGTGTGCACGTGTAGATTCTTGCGGCGCTAAGGGGAGCAATGGGACATCAGTTCAAGAAACGTGAGGAGGCGTTTGTTAAGATGGTGTATGAGGCCAAGGAGAAGGTGTTGGAAGAAATACGGACAAAGACAGCTGCAAAACGACAAAGAGATTTAGAGGATACTCTTGAGGATTTCATAGAAAGGGTCAAGAGGCAAGCTCCTGTAGCTGCGGCATTCCCTAATGTCAGCCAGAGCCCGCATGTCCCAAGCGGGATGACAGGTGCGCATTTTAGCAAGTTGCATTTTTTGAATTTGCATAAATAAATTGGCTATTTAGGACGTTAAAGTGTTCAAGCATACAGCTGCAGTGTTGCTCTGTTTTGTTTAGAGTGAGTGTACTAAAAAAGGTGGGCATGCACGGATTAGTGTGCCATGCATGCTGCCTAAAGAAGGAGGGGTTGGGGGTCTGGGTCACGAGTTTGCATGGGTGTGGGCCATGCGTTTGCATGCATCGGATATTCTAGTACGTGGCTATCTAGGTTTTAGACATGATTGTTAACAACCTGGCGTCTAATCCTTCTGTTAACTTTGTAATAGATATTGTCACCGATCTGGCAGCAACGTCACGTGAGGCGGCGCGGTCTCTAATGGCTGTTGTGGTCCGTGACGAGGCCGCGAGCGAACAACCTGGTGCGTTTTGGTTGGGATTACCGAAGCACGTTATAGATCTAGTTTATAGTAGATTGCAAAGACTAATTGTTAATTGCTTACCCAGTGCCCGAGGAGGAGGCAGTTGCACCACAGCCAGCGGATCTTCCAACTCAAGTGTCTGCACGTGGGAAAGGTGTGGGCCTACAAGTTTGACCTTGCTAAATTAATTTTTTTTTCTTCATTTGCTTGGTCAATTCACTTGTTTCCCGTCATCTTGTGCTTGCAGAGCCTGTGGCACCCCTTGATTACGATGAGCCTATGGTGCCTGATGACGAGCCTGAGGATAAGCCAATGATCGAAGATGTAAAAGGCAAAGGTCATGCCGTTCAATGTAAGTTAACCGTGTCGTTATAATGCTACTTGCACGACAGATATGTTCGAAAAAAGTTGCATGTGCTCACATATGCAACTTTGCCTTGGTTGTGTAGTGCCGCCTCGTAGGTGCACGAGACAGACTACCATCCATGAGTCCCTTGGCCGTGGGGCACGGGATCAAGTGGTGCCTGATGTGATGGATGGTCCAAATATGACCATGCGTGCAGGTCTGTGTATCCAAAAATCAATCATGTGTTATTAAAGGTGTTTTTTTATGGTCTGATAAATGGAAAATTGTGTGCGCGTGTGCAGCCGTTGCGCTAGATGTTCCAGAACACCATGTTGCCACAGTCACGCCTATAGGGAACAAGAGGCTTGCGTTGCCTGAAGTTGGCCAGCAGAGTAACCCATTCCCTCTAGGTGCGTTGCAAATTTCATTCGGGCTGCTCGCATGTTTACTTTGCCCTTACATAGACCTGACATGGATCTCGTGTGTGCAGCGGTTGTTCCAGCGATGCCACCCCCGGAACCTGCTCCACATAATTATGGGTTCTCGCCGTTTGAACTAGAACTTCATCACTTCTTCTACCCAGACCATGTCTGCATGGATTTATACGAGACTATGGAAATGCTTATCGAGTCGTCTGAGCTTGGCAGGTTAGCCAACATGACCGCGTTTCCCATAGTGCGAAGCACGTGTGATGGTTGATAAAAATCTCTGTTTTTTGCCATGAACAGGACTTGGTTTGAACACCTAACTCCTACTGTTCTACGTCTGGATGGTCACAAGATCAAGTACCAGTTCAGTTTGCATGGTGAACTGCTGTACAGTGGACTCGATGCATGGGTGCGCGGTTGGAATGAGAGGGAAAGTAAGATGATGGCCAAGGTCCACCTGCCAAACTGGAGGGGCTTGGTTCCTCCTGATGTTGTGGTTAGTTGGTCATGAAAAACAGCAAAAATGAACTTTTTCTCCATGTTTTATTCTAGCCAATGTTGATCCTAACATGGTTTTTGGGTTTTGGCAGCTCCACATGGATAACATCGATTCCGCGGAGACACGCGAGTTCATTTTGGGGATGCTGGCTGCACCAAACCTAGGATACCGTCTATCCATGTGTCGTCTGGTACGTAGACACGTGCAGACACCCATTGGTAGTTGTTTGGCTAGATGGTTCAACTGGATAAAAATGTTTCGTGTTTCGTGTGGTTTGCAGATCATGATGCCAACGTGTCTCAAGCATGAGTGGAGTTTGTACGTATTTGACATGGAGCGCAGCAGGCTCACTGTGCTTGATCCATTGTACACAGAAATGACTACGCATGTGTATGAGATAAAGCATGGCAATACAGTTCGCACGGTGCTTAGAGCTTTGAAGATTGTTGGTATGATGATGGATGATGGTTGGGAGATGGACATTACAAAATGGACGCTGGTGTACAACGAGGGCATGCATGTTGCGTGCCGTAGGTGAGCAGCCCTGCTTATCGATTGCTTATGTTATTTCATCTGTTTCATATGATGCTACTTGAATGAGCTACTTGTGCCAAAATGTTGACAGTGGTGAGTCGCCGGGGTACATTGCATACTACGCTGACAACTACAACGGGTTCGCCCTTGAGGAGGATATTCCAGTTGTAAGTTCTCTCCCTCAAATGTTGCATTTCCATGGTTGCGCGTGCTAACTTTTGCATTCAAACTCATGTCTTTGTTTTCACGTGGGACTAAAGCATGGGCTACCGCAGCGGCGAAGAGAATGTTGTACAAGACACTTGCATGCCAAGGCGACACTGCTCCTCGACTAGGGATTATGGAGATAGTTGAGGAAGAACAAGAGTGATTTCCGACCGGAGAATTGCGTCATGCGGGGGGTCAGTTCGTTCTTGCCAAGATGTGGCATTTTTTGTATCTGGCTTGCAGCCAGTTCTGTCATCCCATGAGTTGTACTGGGTTTGGCGTTAAAATTAACTCTGGAACTGCTTAGTTGTAATTCTGTATTGCGTTGGTTGCCCTCCACATGGACAACTGTGTTTTGTAAACACCACTACTAGTTGCTAAACAAGTGTTGACCCCCTGCCTGCCTACGTGTCATTGTGCACTGTTTAGTTTAGGAAAGTTGGTTAATGTAGATGACTAGAATGCCGAAACGTGTATTGCCGTGTCACAAGCTCTGCATGTGGTGGGCCATATGGCCAACGGGCAGATCAGTTGTTGGCCTCTCATCCTCTCCCGCGGAACTAGCCGTTGGGAGACGTTGCCCCGTGCTATATAATGCCCCATCCCTTCAAGCTAGCAACTGGCAGATCAGCGAGCCATGTCTTCTTCAAATTCTTCCAACTCTAGGGTGTCTTCCTCCTCAATGCGTGTGTGTGCTAGTAGCCTAAAGTCTCCGGTGAGGTACAGAGTTGGCCCGTTGGACTACCAGCCAGCAGTGCCTTGCTGGTGTAAGCACAAGCCGAAGGCGCCCATGTGGACCTCTTGGAGCGATGAGAATCCAGGGAGGAGTTACTACACGTGCCCCAGGGCAAGGGTTAGTGTTTCAGAGACTGCATTTCTTTTAGTATCCCCGGTTGATTTTTGGTCTGTCAACATGGTTTGTGGCAAAACTGTTCTTGCAGACGGGGGGGGGGGGGGTGCGAGTTCTTTGTTTGGCACGATGATCCTATTGAAGATGACTACCTGAAGCAGTTGTTGATCGATCTGCGTGACAGGGTGCGCCTGCTCGAACGGATGAATGAGCAGCTCCGTTCGGAAGCAAGGGCGATGTATCGTTGTCAGGAAGCCAGTCAGCCGGTTGCATAGCAAGTCCGAGCTTTCAGACCTTGCTAGCCACAACGGTGCATATGTGATGAATGTTGTTGTGTTCGTTCTTGTTCTAGCAGTAGTCTATAAGGTGTTCTGCATGTAGATGCAGACTAGTTTGTCGCAAAATTGCCTAGATCTATTTGCGAAGCTCTTTTGGAAATGTACCCCTGTCTGTAGGCGCTCTTATATTATCGAGAACTGTTAGATGAAGTAGTTTTTTCGCGAAAGAAAACGTTTGATATCTTAGTTCTTAGCCAGTACAATGTTATATTCGTCTCGGGATAACAATGAGTACATGCAGTAGAAGAAAATGTCACGCTGAGATGTTCTTGCCATAAGAATGGTTGTGGTGATCATCTGCTGATTTGGGCACGTGCTCGACCTTCAAGCTCCCCTACAGAAGAAGAAATGTTCCTTTGATTGCTTCGAGTGAATCATGTGCCGCCTTTGTTTGGTTCCCCTGCATCCGCATCAGCTCGTACAGCATGAGGTTGCTATGTGATGCCATGTTTCCTGTAAGGAGCATAATGTATTGTCAACAACAACAACATGGAAAAAAATAAAGATGCAATGTGCAAAGCCATGTAGTTACCCTTGTCAATGGGATTTGTAGCCTGTCGCCGTCGTAATTCCTTGCAAAGAACGTAGCCCCCAAGCCAGTCTCGTCTCTGAAAAAAAACCGAGTAGGACAGACCATCAATGGGGCAAAATTTAGACATAGAAGGAAACAAAGCGAAAGCGCGCATAGTGAAACGAAAAACATACTTATCTATTTTTTCCCGCATTATGATAGGGAATGTGTGTCCCCAGTTAGTGGAGTCGCAATGCCAAGAGCTGAAGAAATTCTGGAGACAGCTGAACAGGGCGGCATGGAGTTTGTTGCATACAAACTCGTGCATGCTGACACGATGATTGCTATACCCAAATGGGCCAACTGTTGGGTCTAAGACAATGATTCGCTTCCGCATCATATCAAATAGGTAGACAGCCCAGCCATCTGGGAGTATAGCTGGGATGAACCACTGGATAAAAAAGATATGGTTAGGTGTGATCGACATCCAATATACGACAAAGAGACCCTATGGTAAATTGTATGACATACCATTCGGCACGAAGCCGGGTTGCAAACTCTTGTTCCTTCTTGGAAACCCGTGCGGATAGATTGAACAGTCAATGGATCGGCGTTCAACAAAACTGTTGTCTGCATCCATGAAAAGAAAAGGTTAATTCTCATAAAAATAAACTATGCAGCCACATGAAAAACTGATTCAAACATTTATGCTGCTGTGCAAGGCTGGTGGTTGTCTCACAGCAAAGTCGGGCTCTATGAACTTCCTCCAGATGTTCCCAGGCGTGTCCTTCGAGCAAGACTGGTCCATTTGGGCAAGCCTCCGGAATATAGCAGTACATATCTCGTGTGACATTGGGCCTCCAGATGCAAGTTGACGCTGAATTTCGACACCTTCGATTGATATGAGCCTTGGTTTAGGGTGTACAATCCAATTCCTAAGTGAGCATTCGAAAAACAATGTGGTTAGGATATACACAGTCAAAAAATGTTGAGCAGTGACATAATTGTTGGTGTGTTGCCTCCGGGTTTAACTTGCCTCTGAAGGTTTGCCATGGACGCTGCTGAAATCCAGTCTCGTATAGCTCTAAGCGCATTTTCCGGTGGTGGCGGTGGTACAGAACCAGCAACCCATGGGTCCCTCCCAAAGTTGCACTGTGCGAGGTCAATCTTCACAGGTGCTCCGTATGTTGTGGCGCCAAACAAGATCGACGTGTGGGGTGGCCGGATCTCAGCATAATAAGTGACTAGGATGGTTGTTAGATCATCATACATTGAAATGATGCTGCTCGCAATCTCCATAACGGTCGAATCCTGGGCTATTGGGTTCAGTTTTTGCCCAAAGACATCTTCTGCAACGGTTGGTGGTAAACAAAGCCTCTTCGATGAACCAGAATGTATACTTGATGATAAGCTTCCATCCCTTTTCCTCGAGAAAGAACTACCGGTAGATAACGCACCTGTAAGATTGGAGGCTGTCAGATTGGCACATATGGAAAACTGGTTTGGATTGTGATAACTGAAAGATTATGTACAAATAGACCTTCATTAATCCCTGGTGCAGGAAGGCGTGGTCCAATCTTGCTGACTAGTGGTGTGCTGAGCTGGTCAGCTGATGGAGTGGGCGGCTGGCCATGGATGTTTGTGTCTTCACTCTTCAGGATGCACAATTTTCGTCCGTGTGCCTTACAGCACGTACACATTTCCCCAATGCACGCCATTAACTTGTCAGTGAAGGTGAACATGTTTGATTGAAATGCTTGCCGCATTTCTGATATGTTTGCTAGGCCGCGTGCATTTTGTTCCCGGAGAAGTATGCCAAGCTTCTGGGCTGACTGTAGTGGTCAATACAAACAGGGCAAAATCAGGTGGTGAGTGTGTGCCCTTGCGGGGGGTAAGAAATTTATTCGGCACAAGAAAATAGAAGAATGTTTCGTCGGGATACTTACTACGGAAGGGTACCGCGAACGTATATAATTTGAAAATTCCTGAGGGCCATTCTTGTTGTAAGTAGATCGTAGCATTGGTGAGCATGCAGTGCTTGCTTTTTTTGGGGCGATTGTTGGCTTAGTGTTTTTCCTGTGCCCGGATCATTCCCATGTGATTCAAGCTCCCTCGAAGACGTACCGCTCCTAACCTGTTTTTTGAAAACATGATGAATTTTTCAGGGTAAATATGAACACACCTTGTTGTGATTTGGTGTGTGTGCTGTTGAAAAATGGAGCCTATATTCAAAGTTACCTTGCCACCGCTGAAAGTGACTTCTCCACCAGCGATGTTAACCGTGATTTGCTCTACCATCTTTTTCATTGACTCGTAGTTATACAAGCCTATTATTGGTGTTACTCCTTTTGGCTTGTTTAGTACACCAAGATCTAAGCTGTCGAGAACAAAAACCTGTGTGCAGACAGGAGATGTGGTCAGATAAAGATGCATGAAAAACTGTTTTATTCGTCAAGTTAAATAATTTGATTCGGTCGAAAAAAAACGTGCCTGTAGGAAGACATGACATCCGACTATGTGTATGTTGGATTCCTCTTCGAAACTTCAGTTTTGAACTTCCTCACTGCTTGAAGAAGGTGCTTCAGAACATAACCCCCCCAGTTCCAATCTTTGATCTTGCTGACGTCATTGAGTGCGGCCCAGAAATCTACTGATATGTAGTCATGTTTCGCAGTCGAAGCGAGCACGTGACCAATGATGAAAATCACAAAAGCAATTTTGAAACAACCCTTTTCTAATTCTGTTGATTCTTCGGTTATCAGTCCAAGCAAGACTGATTCAGCGGCTTTCAGGCTGTGTGTGCCTTTCTCGCTAAATAATGCTGCTACACGTGTGTACTCAATACAAGCTTCAGATGGTTCAACGCCTTCACCTTGAATGGTTAGATTGCCACATGGGATGCCAAAAACATAGTTCAGATTCTTGTCAACCAAATCCAACACCCCCTGTGCCTCCAGGTTCAAAGAGCAAGAATCTAAATCAACTCTATCCATGAGGTAAGCACTATATTTCAAGTTAATCTTCTGTCATGACTTCAAGTCTAGCATTCCTCCAAAACCGGTTTCCCTAACTAAATCGCGTTTGAATTCAGTAAACTGTGCTATTACTGAGCCAGCCTTGAGGAGTGATAGCCTAGAGGTAAAACATGGTGTGCCAGCTGCTCCGGTTGAACAACCTGAACCATCACCATCGATGTTCCAATCTTCGGGAGATTGGTCGCTGTTTTCTACCCGATTGACAACCATCCCAGCTTGTATTCCGGTAAATAAACCTGACATTTTATCCCTCCAATCCTACAAATGCTGCCCATGAGACATGTACGGCAAATTAGAAATTAGATTGGGGGCGGCGAGAAATCTGAGATTCTATGGGATTGGCGTTGGGTACCTCTTCTTCTGTGGACGAATCCCGCCGCCTGTACTCGCGCAGCACCGCCAAATGACGGGGGTCGCCGTGGTAGCTCAGCTCGCGTGCCGAAGAACAGGCTGCCGCACCTGGTTGCCTCGGAGGCGAGGCGAGCTCCTTCCGGTGAGAAGAACTGAGGGGCACAGAGCAAACGTTGGGTGGGGTGGAGGTAGATGACAACGGGGGGGTGGTGGATTAGTAATTTCCTAGACGTGACGTGCCTGAAAAGGTGGGACACATAGCGCGGCGGGTAGCTGTACCACATCCGCGAGCATCTCTGCAGCACCCAGTAATAAGTTGGGACAGTTTGCATTATCGGGCATGTGTGCCATGGTTAAGTGAGTGATTATCTCATTGATTACAAAAAGTTCAACACGTGCCACGAATTTAAGTTGGTGTAATCGGCTAACTCATGTTATGACACCTAGAAAAAACGATAGATTCATTACCCAAACCTCTAAAAAAACAACACCGTCGATAAAAAATATGAAAGTAATTAGCGATGATTAATTACCAGATGCCGAAACACTAATGGGTGATTCCCTGGACAGGAATGTGCCACGGTTACACCTCTGCCTCCATTTGCTAGCATATGGTCAAGACTCGACCGCGAGGGCAACGACCGCGCGGTACACATCACCAAAAGTGTGGGGCATCAACACTGTGGAGTCGCGACTTGTGCGTACATGTCAGACTGGCTGTAAGAGCACCTAGGGGCTTTGCATGTGGGTGGGCCAGATCCGGACGAATACAAGCCAAAAATAAATGGAATACCATGCATATACACTGGCAGCGGGAATCTAGATGGTGGCGCGACGGCAGGGATAGCGGCCTGCCTGTAGCGCGGCCACCAAACGCATTTTTCGCAGGAGACCCGCCTACCTTCGTGTCTAATCTGGTTGCCAGCTATCTTGCTTTGCATGGTGTTTAATGTAATGTTATCTTCCATTTTCAAACAAAAACAAAAAGCAACCGCAAGCTTCTTCATACCAGCGGTGGTAGTCGGTTTATCAGACCCCCATCTAAAATCATGCGAGCAGTTCACTTTGGAGATCCTCCATCTTTTGGGTGTCAATCAAAATCAGGTGGAATATATGTATATATAGGAAAATGAATTGATCAATATCACACGAAGAATGATTTATGAACTCACATCCTTTACTTCATCTATGACCTGCGAAACTCTAGTCCAAGTAAATATCAGAATTCAGTACTTCACATTGTGCGCAATAAGTAGACATATATTGATTTGTGTCTTCATTTATCTAAAGACTATGGCTTCCTAATGGATCAGACTCTCAAATCCAAAAAGAGGGAAAGAGGAAGAATTCTAAGTATAAATTCAAGCATTGCATTGAATGAAATCAAAGCAAAGCTTGGATTCCTAGATGTACTCGGTACAACAATCTGAGACGTAGCATGATAAGTAATATGCAACATCACCCTTCTTAAATTTGGGCTTGGCATCTGTGAGCTAGATCCGGGAGCCTCCGATGGATGGACTCACCGGTGAAGACATTCACGAACTGTCGCCGGCCGTTGCTGTTGTTATATGCTTTCGGGCGCATGATCCACTGCCGAGGATGGAATCGCCGGTCCAGGACGCCCTCTGCCCGCAGGTGGGCGGAGCACGCGTGCCACGCCTTGCACACCACGCGGAAGCGGATAAGGTCTAGGATGTTGTTGCCCAGGAGGCCAGGACGTGTTCGGCAACCAGCCCCGCAGGTCCAGCGCCCAGGTCCGCCCAGTCCCTCCAGAGGCGTTGAGGCCGAGCACTAGACAACGCCATGATTCTTTTTCTTGGTGTGGGATGCTGAGCCTCAGGCCACGAGCTAGGTCGGGGTCAGGCGATAGATGAAAGCCACGATACAATTTCGTTTTTTTTTGCTTTTTGAGGGTATATATCTTTTTTTTAGGGTAGAGGATATATAGGTTTAAAAGGAGACTCAAGCATCTACACGCGATACTCAAATCAGGATGAAAACTTTCCCTTACGTGGGACGTGTCCAGCGAATCAGGATATATAGGTTTTTGTCCAACTTGTTTTTTGTACGGGGTGTATTCAGGTGCAGTCCAAGCTTCTAGCTATATGGCTATCCCTCCCTCTGTTCCTCCTGCTCGATCCACGTGGTCAAGCTGTTCGTCCCCGGTGATCTGGTCGCTAGGCGTACAGCCCGGACGCCGACTTCTCCCGCAGGTACCACACCTATGGAAAATTAAATCATATGCCCCCAAATACAACTGTGATGTCGTACAAACGATTTACACTGATGAACTGCATTGCACACGCAGTTTATCTCAAGGGTGTGTGTAAGGCACGTCTAGATGTGCTCTCGTTATTGTATATCTAAATGACTCAATTAAGCATAAAAAACAAAAAGAAAATACCCACGCGAATCTGCGCGTACGATCAATGGCATAGAATTTAGATGTGCAATACTTATGACACATCTAGATGTGCTTTAGGAAAACGGTTATCTCAAATAATCGTATGTGATGTCTTTGCTACAAGATTTCAGAAATAAACCAAAAACTTCACTCGCCGCCGCCGGACACTCCCATCCCTCCCCTCCCCCTCGCCGCCGCCATGGGCCGCTGCTGGGCAAAGCCCTGGCAGGGCAGGGGCCGACGGGGCCTCTCCTTGGCGCGCCCCCCAACTCCATGGCCATGGCGCGGAGCTCAGTCAACGACGGCCTTTGGCGGCGTGGTGCTGCGAAGGCCCGGCAACGGCTCGGCGCGGTGGCTGCGGAGGTGGTGTGCGCCCCGTCCAATGATGTTGCGTGCGGTTGTGACAGCCTGAGGGCTTGGTCCCATCTCGGTCCCTCCCTTTCTGGTTCTAGATCTGGACTATCATGGCTCAGGCGTTGCTGCCGGCAGGCTTGGTGACGCCGGGCCTCCACGGTTGTTGGGCATGGTGGTGGTGTTGGCGGTTGCGGTGGGGGCTCGGTGTGGTGGTGGTCATCGGCAGAGCATGACAGGAGGCGTGGAGATGAGGCGGTCTTGGTGGGGACATCAACGGTGTGGTGAGGCGGTCTGGAGGCGGCTGCGCATACTGGAAGCGGCAGTGCAAATCACCGTCCAGGTTGATGGCGGCGCTGAGATGGCTCGGCTTGGATGGAGTTCCTGGCAAGCAGCGGGCGTCCGGGCCACCTCTGGGTTTTGTGGCGAGCGGTGGTGCTCTCCCGGTGGTGCTAGCGTGGGATGGCTAGGTGTTGGGTCGTTGCTAAGGCTGTCACTTGGAGTGGGTGATAGCCTCTGTTGGCGGTCTGATCCTTGCCGGAGCTTGTGGTGGTTGTGGGCGTTCCTCCCTGTCGTGCGGTCTGTCGGCTGTCCTCGGCCTTGCAATTATGACGGCGACATGCCACGGTGGCAGAGGTGCGAAGCTTCTTGGACGGTGCTACCCAACTCCTTTGAGGTGTGGAGATGTGCGATGATCGGATGAAAACCTTGCATGGCTTCTGCCGGGCCGGCGACGATGGTGCCCGTTGGTGTCTTCCCCCTCCTTGGAGGCGTCGCCGAGGTGCATTCGACATTTCCCTCGTTGTGTGGAGTTGATCGTTGGCTCTGGGCGAAAGCCTCGATCCGGTCGAATTGGCACGGTGGCGGCATCTCCGACGTCGTTCCTCTGTTGGGAGCATCGTGTTTGGAGACACGGCTTGGTTCCTCGTTGTCTCCTCCAGTGTTCGCCGTGGTCCTATTTTGATCCTCGGCGGCACTATGTACGGCCATCGCCGGTGCGTCCAAGATGGTGTCTTCCTCGGATATGACCAAGTCCTTCCATTTCATTTGCCACCTTCACTTAGGCATTCAGGGTGGATGGTGCGTCGACAAGCGAAGTTCAGTGGGAACGGTTGGCCTTTTGAGGTGCTTGGCTTGGGTCGAGACGCGGTGTTGTAATCTGTTAGGACAGGCGTGTTTGCTTTGTAATTTTGTTTGGTCGTTGGTGGTTGTCCCTGGACAAGCCTGGTGGTGTTTGTGCTACGCTCGTTATTCGCAGCGAGCGCTAGTCTTCTTATACTTACAATTCTGCCTTCTATATAGCTATGGTACGCCTAGTTGTGCTCTAGAAAAAATGCCTTTGCTACAACTATTGAGAAACAAACATGATAATGTATGTGTTATCGCACTCGGAACGAGAGACTTGGCGGAGTGCACATGCATCAACTACAGTACATGTATAATTCGGTCTGATTAGTTTTTATCCAAATTGTGCAAGTTAGAGGGAAAAAATAGCATAAGTGTTTGAAATACTAATATGTTTGAGACGTATCACGTTTTTTTTAGAGAAAAGGCTATTGCCCGACTTTATAGATAAAGCCATACGAACGAGTATAGGATCAACAGAGATCCACACCAATCCAAGTCTCACAGCCAAACCAGAGAGAAGACACCCAAGAGATTTAAGATGGCACGCAGGCCGATGAGATAAAGGGGCACGCAGGCCACCACCTACGCGACAAAAGAGTCGGCAACTACGACGAGACATCATCGGCTCAGGAGGATAGCAAATTGGCAGATGCCTGCACTTTAGTGATCAGCCTCTCAAGCCCGTCGCGGTCCTCCTCCTTATTCAATAATTTCCACTGCTGCAAGAATATAGACATTTTGAACAGAACATCAGCATGCTTGTTAGGGAAGATGCCCTCAATAGTAAACTTGTTCCGAGTAGTCCAAAGAGCCCAGCAGAGAGCACTCATCCCAGTCCAAAACATCCTCCTGGCTCGGCCGTTCAGACGGTTCGAAATAGCTCGAACATCAACAAAGTTACCAGGAGACCAAGATCTCGAATACCAAGACCGAACGCAACCCCAGATCAGCAGTGCCAGATCGCACTTAAAGAAAATATGGTTAGAGTCTTCGAGGGAGGAGCAGAAAGAACAAAAAGCGGAGCCATGCCATTTCCTTTCTGGATCTGATCTGCCGAGGGGAGCCGGCCTGGAAAGGCCTGCCAGAGGAAAATTTTAATCTTAGGAGGGATCCTGGCTGACCAGATACACTTGAACCTCGATGTGGCAGAGCCAGCGATAACATGATTGTACATAGATTTGACCGAGAACTTCCCCGAGGACGAATGAGGCCAAGAAACAGAGTCCGCCTCCTCCGAGAGCACATGGAACAAGGCAGCGAGACGGTGCCAATCACCTAACTCTTCGGGAGAAAGGGTTCTCCAAAAACCCAGGTCCCAACCAACAAGTGAAAGCTCAGAGATAGAAATCTCAGGGTTAGAACAGTAGGAAAAGAGCACTGGGAAGGAGTACGCCAAGGGGGCATCCCCAGTCCACCAGCCCAGCCAGAAACGAGTCGAGGCACCATTATTGACCACAAACTTGACGTGGGCACGAAACACATCCCGAACCTTCACAAGGTCCACCCAGAATTGGGAGGCCCCATTAGACGAAGCAAACATAGGTCTACCGTTTGGGAAGTATTTAGCTCTTAAAACCCGAAGCCACAGCGCATCCGGACTAGTCGTCATGATTCTCCACCACCATTTAACAGTAAGACAAGTGTTCATCGCCTGAGTGTTAAGAATCCCGAGCCCCCATGGGCTTTTAGGTTTGCAAATGATGTCCCATTTGACCAGTCTGTATTTTCGCTTGTTCTCAGCCGAATTCCAAAAGAAAGCACCTCTATGTTATCAAATCCCGCATGAGTTCCTTTGGAAAGTCTGAAGAAGCCCATGTTGGAAATATGCCCTAGAGGCAATAATAAAATGGTTATTATTATATTTCCTTGTTCATAATAATTGTCTATTGTTCATGCTACAATTGTATTAACTGGAAACCGTAATACATGTGCGAATACATAGACCACAACATGTCCCTAGTGAGCCTCTAGTTGAATAGCTCGTTGATCAATAGATGGTTATGGTTTCCTGACCATGGACATTGGATGTCATTGATAACGGGATCACATCATTGGGAGAATGATGTGATGGACAAGACCCAATCCTAAGCATAGCACAAGATCGTATAGTTCGTTTGTTAAGAGATTTTCTAATGTCAAGTATCATTTCCTTAGACCATGAGATTGTGCAACTCCCGTATACCGTAGAAGTGCTTTGGGTGTGCCAAATGTCACAACGTAACTGGGTGGCTATAAAGGTGCACTACGGGTATCTCCGAAAGTGTCTGTTGGGTTGGCACGAATAGAGACTGGGATTTGTCACTCCGTATGACGGAGAGGTATCTCTGGGCCCACTCGGTAATGCATCATCATAATGAGCTCAATGTGATCAAGTGTGTGGTCACGGGATCATGCATTACGGTACGAGTAAAGTGACTTGCCGGTAACGAGATTAAACGAGGTATTGGGATACCGACAATCGAATCTCGGGCAAGTAACGTACAGATTGACAAAGGGAATTGTATACGGGATTGATTGAATCCTCGACATCGTGGTTCATCCGATGAGATCATCGAGGAGCATGTGGGAGCCAACATGGGTATCCAGATCCCGCTGTTGGTTATTGACGGGAGAAGCGTCTCGGTCATGTCTGCATGTCTCCCGAACCCGTAGGGTCTACACACTTAAGGTTCGGTGACGCTAGGGTTGTTGAGATATTAGTATGCAGTAACCCGAAAGTTGTTCGGAGTCCCGGATGAGATCCCGGGCATCACGAGGAGTTCCAAAATGGTCCGGAGGTGAAGATTTATATATAGGAAGTTCAGTTTCGGCCATCGGGAAAGTTTCGGGGGTCACCGGTATTGTACCGGGACCACCGGAAGGGTCCCGGGGGTCCACCGGGTGGGGCCACCTATCCCGGAGGGCCCCATGGGCTGAAGTGGGAGGGGAACCAGCCCCTGGTGGGCTGGTGCGCCCCCCCTTGGGCCCCCCCCTGCGCCTAGGGTTGGAAACCTAGGGGTAGGGGCGCCTCACTTGCCTTGGGGGCAAGCCACCCCCTTGGCCGCCGCCCTTTCTTGGAGATTGGATCTCCTAGGGCCGGCGCCCCCCTAGGGGCCCTATATAAAGAGGGGGAAGGGAGGGCAGCCGCACCCTAGCCTTTGGCGCCTCCCTATTGGATCCTGGCTGACCAGATACACTTGAAGCTCGATGTGGCAGAGCCAGCGATAACACGACTGTACATAGATTTGACCGAGAACTTCCCCAAGGACGAATGAGACCAAGAAACAGAGTCTGCCTCCTCCGAGAGCACAGGGAACAAGGCAGCGAGATGGTGCCAATCACCTAACTCTTCGGGAGAAAGGGTTCTCCAAAAACCCAGGTCCCAACCAACAAGTGAAAGCTCAGAGATAGAAATCTCAGGGTTAGAACAGTAGGAAAAGAGCACTGGGAAGGAGGACGCCAAAGGGGTGTCCCCAGTCCACCAGCCCAGCCAGAAACGAGTCGAGGCACCATTATTGACCACAAACTTGACGTGGGCACGAAACACATCCCGAACCTTCACAAGGTCCAACAAGAACTGGGAGGCCCCATTAGACGAAGCAAACATAGGGCTACCATTTGGGAAGTATTTAGCTCTTAAAACCCGAAGCCACAGCGCATCCGGACTAGTCGTCATCATTCTCCACCACCATTTAACAATAAGACAAGTGTTCATCGCCTGAGTGTTAAGAATCCCGAACCCCCTGGGCTTTTAGGTTTGCAAATGATGTCCCATTTGACCAGTCTGTATTTCCGCTTGTTCTCAGCCGAATTCTAGAAGAAAGCACCTCTATGTTTATAAAATCCCGCATGAGTTCCTTTGGAAAGTCTGAAGAAGCCCATGTTGGAAATATGCCCTAGAGGCAATAATAAAATGGTTATTATTATATTTCCTTGTTCATGATAATTGTCTATTGTTCATGCTATAATTGTATTAACTGGAAACCGTAATACATGTGTGAATACATAGACCACAACATGTCCCTAGTGAGCCTCTAGTTGACTAGCTCGTTGATCAATAGATGGTTATGGTTTCCTGACCATGGACAGTGGATGTCATTGATAACTGGATCACGTCATTAGGAGAATGATGTGATGGACAAGACCCAATCCTAAGCATAGCACAAGATCGTATAGTTCGTTTGCTAAGAGCTTTTCTAATGTCAAGTATCATTTTCTTAGACCATGAGATTGTGCAACTCCCGGATACCGTAGGAATGCTTTGGGTGTACCAAACGTCACAACGTAACTGGGTGGCTATAAAGGTGCACTACATGTATCTCTGAAAGTGTCTGTTGGGTTGGCACGAATCGATACTAGGATTTGTCACTCCGTATGACGGAGAGGTATCTCTGCGCGCACTTGGTAATGCATCATCATAATGAGATCAATGTGATTAAGTAGTTAGTCACGGGATCATGCATTACGGAACGAGTAAAGTGACTTGCCGGTAACGAGATTGAACGAGGTATTGGGATACCAACGATTGAATCTCGGGCAAGTAACGTACCGATTGAGAAAGGTAATTGCATACGGGATTGCTTGAATCCCCGACATCGTGGTTCATCCGATGAGATCATTGTGGAACATGTGGGAGCCAACATGGGTATCCAGATCCTGTTGTTGGTTAATGGCCGGAGAGATGTCTCGGTCATGTCTGCATGATTCCCGAACCCGTAGGGTCTACACACTTAAGGGTACGGTGACGCTAGAGTTGTTATGGGAAATAGTATGTGGTTACCGAAGGTAGTTCGGAGTCCCGGATGTGATCCTAGACGTCACGAGGAGTTCCGGAATGGTCCGGCGGTGAAGATCGATATATTGGACGAAGGGTATTGGAGTACGGAAGTGTTCCAGGGGTACCAGGCTATGGCCAGCATGACCGAAAGGTGTTTCGGGAGCCCCGGCAAGTGTTGGAGGGCCTCATGGGCCAAAGGGGAAGGGGCAAACCAGGCCACTAAGGGGTGGTGTGCCCCCCACACCCTTACCCATATTATTCTGGGAGGTGGGGCGCCTCCACCTGGCTTGGGAGGCAATCCTCCACCTGCTTGGCTTGAGGGGCAAGTCTCCCTAGGATTTTCCCTAGGGAGATCCAATCTACTTGGACGCCGCCCCCTAGGGGAAACCCTAGGGCGCCTCCTCCTATCCCCTTGCCCCTATATATAGTGGAGGGGTGGGAGGGCAGCCGCACCTCTTCCCTGGCGCAGCCCTCTCCCTCCTCCAACACCTCCTCCTCCGTAGTAGTGCTTGGCAAAGCCCTGCTGGAGAACCACAAGCTCCACCACCACCACGCCGTCGTGCTGTCGGAGTTCTCCCTCAACTTCTCCTCTCCCCTTGCTAGATCAAGGAGGAGACGTCCCCGGGCTATACGTGTGTTGAACACGGAGGCGCCGTCCGTTTGGCGCTAGATCGGATCTTCCGCGATTTGAATCGCTGCGAGTACGACTCCATCAACCGTGTTCTTGTAACACTTCTGCTTAGTGATCTTCAAGGGTATGAAGAGGCTCATCCTCTCCCTCTCTTGTTGCCAGAATCTCCATAGATTGATCTTGGTGATGCGTAGAAAATTTTGAATTTCTGCTACGTTCCCCAACAGCCCATGGTAAACATAGGGAGGGAGGATAAGCAAGAATTGGTGAGGGCCACATTGCCCGCCACCGAATTGTATCTGCCTTGCCAGGGAAGGACTCTGTTTCCCACCTTGGCCACCAGAGGCTTAAATTCGCTAGAAAACAACCGCCAAGGGGAAATAGGGAGGCCTAGGTACTTGAAAGGAAAGGTACCCAGGGAGCAGTTAAGCAGACGGGAAATTCTCAAAGCTTCATCATCATCAACACCCGTCACAATGGCCTCACTCTTAGAAAGGTTGATTTTGAGCCCCGACAAGGCTTCAAAACACAGGAGAATAAACTTGAGATTGGTAATGCACGAGTCATCAGCCTCCACCAGAATGATCGCGTCGTCCGCGTATTGGAGATAAGTTAGACCCTGGGGAATTAGATGGGAAATTACAGGAGAGATGTGACCTGCCGTAGCCGCCCTATTCAGCATGCAAGAGAGAGCATCAGCCACAAAATTTAACAGGATGGGAGATGTCGGGTCCCCTTGTCAAAGACCGCTACCATTGGCAAAGAAATTGCTGACAGAGCCGTTGACGGACATGGCAGTGTGTCCCCCAGAAACCAGATGCATCAATCGGTGCACCACTCCAGGGTCGAAACCCTTAGCGCGAAGAACTTGTCTAAGGAAGTCCCAACTAACAGAATCATAGGCTTTTTCAAAATCAAGCTTGAGGATTAACGCTTTGGTGCCCTTCTTCCTGAGATCATGGACAACCTCGTGTAAGCAAAGAATGCCATCAAGGATAAACCTACCCTTTATGAAAGCAGACTGGGAAGAGTTAATATTATGGTGGGCCACCGGTGTTAGCCTAGTGGCCATGCATTTGGCAGGGAATTTAGCAAAGTTGTTGATCAAAGCAATGGGACAGAATTGAGAGATGACATCAGCACCTTTGATCTTAGGGATGAGGGTAAGAACCGCTTAGTTCAAACGAGAGATGTCGACCGTGCCAAGCCAGAAGCCCTGAATGATTTTGCACACCAGCGGTTGCAGGAAAGGCCAGAAGCTTTTAAAGAAAGGGATCGAGAATCCATCCGGGCCCGAAGCCAAATTAGCATTGGCAGAACTGATTGCCACTTCAATTTCTTCATCGGAAGGGGGAACAAAAGGGCCGCATTCTTGGCATCCGAGACACAGGAATCCTAGGCCAGAGGTTGGGGGAAAGAAGGAAGCCGGAGGCAGGCTTCGCAGTTGCATAGAAGATGCTCTTAGAGAAAAGGTGATGAAAATCACTAGAACATATCGTCTTCTACAAATCCACCTCAGTTGCATAGGAGCACATAAGATGGCATCGGCCGAGCAATTTGCTTTTGAGAACCCCCTCCCCTCCCCCGGATGTCAGGTATCAATCAAATATATCATATGTGGAGCAAATAGGAAGATGAAGTCATCCAAATCACAAATGTGCCCCTAATTTTCATGAACTCACAACCTTTCCTACATCTATGAATACAGAAACTCAAGTCCAAGTAATACCAGTACTTCAAATTATGCCAATATATAGCTTGATATGAGTATCTTTTTCTTTCTTAATACTCGGACTGACTGATGGACCAGACTAGAGAGAAAGAATTAAGTATAATTTATTAGGATGGCTCGAACATTGCATCAGAGCAAATTAGCCTGGATTCTTGGGTACTGAATCTCACTAGAATAATTTGAAACGTAACACCATAAATAATATGCAGTGTCATCCTTCTTAAACTTGGTCTCAGTGCACCCACCACCAAAGAGATCAAAGGCATAAACCACAGCACCATCCTCGGGCATTGACAAGCACAGGTACGCGGTGTCGGCGCTGATGGAGGGGGACACTCCGGTAGCCACCATGAGCGAATGTCTCTTCTTCCCGAGAAACAAGGCTTTCCCGTCAAGGCCATGCAAGGGTACCATGTTCTTTGCGTCCAAGTCGACCCGATACACACTCATGCTGAACTCACTCTGGGTTCGGTGTTCACCGCAAGCATGAAGGCAAAGAATCAGCTCTCCATTATTTTCCATCAGGAACATTTTGCTTCGTCCTCTTTTTAGATCGGCTTTGAACCTTTTGAGCGACGCGAACCCCTTGTGTAGTTCGTGATGGACGGCCACCACAAGCTGCGGCAGTTTGTTCGCCGCACTAGTTTCAGTTTCTACCAAAGAGACGTTCCTCGGCGTGGCAAAGTAGACACGGCCTGCGAACGGCAAGACTGATATGATCCGATCGCGTGAATGGATGAGTGTCCAACGCTTGTCGCCAGGCTTGGCAACGGATAGGTAAAACGAGAGGAAGTGAAATACAACAGTACCATCATCGGCGACGCCCGCACCGCGTAGCTCAAGACCAACCAGGCCAACATCCCAGTCCAACAATGTGGCTGCACTTGGAAGCTCGGCGATCTGCCCCGTCAGCGGGTTAAGGAGCTGGCCAACGCTGGTGCTTAGGCGAAGAACAAGGCCCTCAGACGTGGTCGTGACGACATGGTAGGGAAGGGCATATGGATCCGGAAGTGCCTGGTAGATGGACCTGCCGGTGAAGACATTCAGGAAGCGTCGTCGTCGGTTGTGGCTGTGGACTTGACTATGTTCATTCGGGAGCATGATCCAGCGCCGGGGATGGAACCGACGGTCTAGAACGCCCAACGGGCGCAGGTGGCCGGAGCACGCGCGCCAGGGCCTGCACGTGGCGCGGAAGCGAACGAGGTCAACGAGGTCGTTGCGCAGGACGTGCTCGGCAACCAGCCCAGCCGGTCCGGCGTTCAGGTTCGCCCAGTCCCTCCAGCGGCTGCGTGGATGCCGAGCACTGGACGGCGACATGTTTCTGAGCGTCCGGCCGGCCGCCAGCTAGGTCGGGAAACGTCGGGGTCGGACGATAGATGAATGCTTTGATAAGGAACTATCGAGTACCACGATCAATTTCGTTTTTTGTTTCTCCGGTTATGAGGATATGTTTACATGTACAGGTTTCAAACGAGATTCAAGAATCTGCATGCGATGTCCCACGTAACTATGGAGAAAGCTAGTGAATAAGGATGGAAGCTTTCCCTTAATTACGTGGGACGTGTCCTGCGTATCAGGAATTCAGGATAGCGTTTGTGTCCAACTAGTATTGGGTACGGGGCGTTGTGCAGTCCCAGTGCCCTGTGGCTCCTGCTCCATGCCGCCAAGCTGTTCGTCCCGGTGCTCTGCTCCGACTACATCGCGGACGGTCAATTCTAAGGTCTGTTTTGTGGCGTCACCCCAAGCCACAGCTACTTGCCGAAGCCGCGTCGATATCATTGGCCAGTGAACTCCGATCCACTAGCTGCCAAACCAGCCTCGTCGTCCCGTGGATTCCTGTCTCGCCATCAAACTGGACTCATCGCCGTGCGGAATGTCATATACATATGGAGGAGTATCCTAAAGGGTATTGAGCAGCTGACCAAACGGGTCATACGTCGGGTAGGAGATGGCGCGTCTATAAAAATCTGGACTGGCTCTTGGTTACCAAGGAAATGGACAAGACCCATAACCACATCAGGAAATACACTGTTGCCAAGATTTGATGAGCTGATAGATCCGAGTACTGGACAGTGGGGCACTCAGCTAGTTGAGCAGATTTTCTGGCCACAGGATGCATCCATGATTTTGGAGCTGCCACTGAGAGCTTATACGGAGGATACATCTCGAAACAGGCTTATATATATGGAGAATACATGGGCTTGGTTCTTTGATCATAAGGTCAGGTTCTTAGTGAAAAGTGCATGTAAGTTACCGAGAGAGATTGATAATCAGGGTAAGGCACAAGGGACACATGATAGAACAAACTTCTACTGGTATGGAGTGTGGAATGCACCATGTAGTCCAAACACATGCAACAATTCCTATGGCGCATAGCCCATGACAGCCTCCCTACGATGTGGGGTATTCAGAGGAGAGGTATTGATGTGGAACCGATGTACCTATTCGGCTATTCCTGAGGTGTAAGTAAGTGAAATGTGTCTGGGACAGATTTCACATGGAACAAGAAAGGCAACAGCCGCTGCCTTGTTTCAGACTCAAGGAATTCCTGCATATGCTGAACTGGGATACGCAGAAGAAAACGCTGGGAAAGACGCTGAAGTTGGTAAGCTGCAATATCGCCAACAACCCCCACTTGCCCAAGCAGAAGCTTGTATCCCAGTTCGAGCACTTCAGGTATAAAAAATGGGGTGAATGGGCTTCAGGTTAGCAGCCCTCCAGATGGCTCAAGAAAGGGGGAATGGCCCAATTGATAATCGAAACTCATTCCAAGGAGCTGGTACATGCGGTTCAAAAAAATGAGGGCGATCCGGCGCGAAATGTGCTTCTGTTTAGAGAAATAAAGTTTTTTGTTTTTTTTTAACTTCTCAGTTTTTAGTATCCTTATCTGCCCAAGAACGTGTAATAAGGTGGCTGATGCGTTTAATTGCGACTTTTGCCACAAAGATGGTCGTCAAACCCCAGGCCATATATATGGCCGGGAGACCGAGTGGGGGCTTTTGGTGGCCGGGCTACAGGCAGGCCGCTATCTCGTCCATTCATATGGGCTTTGCGATTGTCGATCTGTCAGTTCACGTCAGTGGGGTGGCAGTGTGATGGCAGGCCTAGTGAGTGAAATACGGCCCGTGATACAGCTAGGTTTCACTAGGCGTATTGTGTTCGGCCCATCACCCGTTCCTGTCCCCGTGACCCGCGGGCTAACTATCCTGGCTGGACCTGAATTTTGGTACAGCAGCGATCTTTCGAAACAGCACATGTATATGGGCCCGGCCGCATGAGTGGAGCAGGTACATCCACGCGTGTGCGTTTCCTCGGCATTACCCTCTACCGCACAGAAAGCTCGCGTGCGCGGCTGCTCCTTTTTTCCACACGGGCGGGCTGCGGCGGAGATTCCCCACCGGCGAGATGTCGACGGACGGATTAGAGGTCAACGGGTATGTTGTTCTTCATCTAAGTTATGTGTCGCCTTAGTTCGTCCGCCCGTTTTTCTCTGCAGATCCATTATTTGACGGCACTAGGTTTGAATGCAGGGGCGGTGGAGGGAACATCGCCGGATGGAGAAGTGCGGCGGTGCCGGTGGAATCCCAAGATTCGATGAGTGCTGCAGCCCTGGAGCTCGAGAAGGACGAAGAAGCAGGCGTGGTTGAAGGTGGTCGGAGATTCGAGGTGTGCTCTGAAGCTACAAGCGGTTGGACGAGGAGGTGTGGTCTTTTTCTTTACCCCCATGATGCTTCATTCCGATCTGTTCAGTTTAAGAGATGGAACTCAACATAACCAGGCCTGTTTTGAAGAACAACGATCTTGCAGCTTTAAGTGTTTGATGTGTGCTGTTTTAGTTTTGTCTGTCGTACGTGAGTCAGAGGCTAATGGATTCAGTTTGTTCGTTTTATATGTTTGGATAGATTTCTGGTTCGTTTCTTGGATTTACAGGGAGTGCCAAAGAACACTGTGATGCACACACGTTGTATGTGATGTTTGGATGTAGGTATTTTGATTTGTGTGATTAGCACATGTAGTTTTTGGAGTTCCAGCGTGGTCTCTGACATTTAGGGGGAGAGAGTACCCCAGAAGTATTTTGTTATGACTATGGATGGATAACTGAACAACACACATGTAGGCACAAACTGTGATATTTTTGATTCTAGGATGGGTGTTATGGACTTTAGCAAAAATGGCTGATTGGAGTGCTGCATTGTGGACACGATAAATTATATCAAATATGGTTGTGGTTTTTTGCTTGTCAGGGCATAGCTTATTTCCGATGGGTGACAGAAAAAATGCACTTGCCACTGTTAATTGGTATGTGTATGTGAGTTCTCTCCTTGCCGTTCTGTACATATGCTGGCGGTAGATGTATCGTTGTCTAGTTTTTTTTTCATATTACAGCTCACTAAACTTGATAAACCTGTTCTTATCCACACTGGCGCAAGGCGAGGCTATAGTTAGTTATGGTAATCCATGGCCGTCGGTATTTGGGTTATGTGATTAGCACATGGTAGCTGTATAGTTGTAGCGTGGCGTCTGCCATTTAGGGAAAGAGGATACCAGATAAGTAGTTCTTGTGTTTATGGATGGATTACTGAAACTCAACGCGCATGTGGGCACAAAATGTGTTATGTTTGGATTCTAGGATGGGTGTTATGTATTTTATGAAAAAAAGATGATTGGAGCGCTAGCTAGCAGAGATGATGAACTATTCCAATTGTCTGTGTGGCGTTTTGCGCATTAACCACTGGTGTTTGATATGTGTATGTCAGGTGTATGATGCCGATCTGTACCTATGTTGGTGGTAGCCGTATCGTTGTATAGTGTTTTGTTGCATAGTACGGCTCGCTAATTTTGCTAAAACTATTCTTATTCACAATGGCGCAGGGTGAGGCTTGGGAAAGCACCTGATGAGAGGGACATGAATCCTGACAGAAAAACAGCACTTGAGCTCTCTGTCCGTGCTTATGCTGAAAAATGTCAAGGGCATGTCGTCAATCCAAAAATTGGCACGGAATTTGACTCGTTGGATGAAGCATATGAGTTCTGCAACCTATATTCATGGGAAACAGGTTTTGGTACACGACTCGCAAAGAGCAGGCTCAATGTGCAGAGAACAAGGTGTATGCAAGAGATAGTTTGTGCCTGTGCAGTATGTCTGTGTAAAAAATGCATTCCTGTTTGTGTGTGTTCGCATTTGATTGTAGTCCTTGTAGTCTGTAGATGGGTTTTTAGCATAGATAGTACACTAACGTCTATACATGTTCGGTTTTGTTGCCAGGGGTCACCGTTGAAGGAGAACAGCCGGTCTTCGAGGTGTGGTTGCAATGCAATGATAAGGCTGCTCCGATCAAGGGATGCGGGTTGGTACATATCAGAGCACAAAGCAGGGCACAACCATCCACTGTTCATTACATGTGGCCAGAAAATGCATTGGAAGTCGCACAGGCATATAGACAGATACACCAAGGATCTTGTGAAGCAGCTTAGGGATAATAATGTTGGCCTTGGGAAAGTTTTCAGCATAGTGGGTAGTTTTTTCGGATCCACGGGTAACGTGCCTTTTACCAAAAGGTCATTGAAGACCTTGTGTAGAAAACTCAACAAAGAACAGTCAGATTTTGACGCCGTCAAAACGATGAACCTGCTTGGTGAGATGAAGGCAAACGATCCAGACTTCAACTACACAGTGCAGGTCGATGAAGAGAGCCGCATAAACACTAATGTGGGTGACAAGCAGAGGGTGCGACCAGTACAGGTGTTTTGGAGATGCAATAACTTTTGACACCACATACCGAACAAACTTGTACGATATGTCCTTTGGTCTGTTCGTCGGCGTCAACAACCACTTCCAGAGCATAATTTTTGGGGGGGCGATGATGAGGACGAGAAAGAGGAAACATTCAAATGGATTTTCAAGGAGTTTGTTCGCATGGTTGGTGGGAAACATCCGCAGACAATACTTACAGGTTGGTGCGCTGAAACTCGAATTTGGCTTTCTTAAAAAAGCATTATGTGTCCGGTGATGTTGCCACACAATCCTCGCGGTCTTATACTTTTCCCATTTTGTTTATGTTGTGATACAAATGCAGACCAGGCACGGTCCATGGAACTGGCAATTGAAGCCGAGCTCCCAAATACTGTGCACCGTTGGTGCAAATGGCATGTTCTGAAAAAGGCTAAGGAGTCCACGGGTGTACTTTGGAGCAAGAACAACGAATTCAAGCTGGAGTTCCACAAGCTTGTGCATCACATGATCACGGAAGAAGAGTTTGAGGATGGTTGGAGCCAGATGTTGGAGAAGTACTCTTTCAAGAAACATCCATTTTTGACTCAGATATATGAGGTCAGGCATAAATGGGCAAAGCCGTATTTCCGAGGGGTGTTCTGTGCTCGGATGCCAAGCACTCAACGGAGCGAGAGCGCCAACCATTTGTTGAAAGGTTACGTGCCTCCAGGGTGTCCAATGCATTTGTTTCTGAAGCAATTCCAGAAATTGCAATTTGACAGAGAGGCAGAGGAGAGTTTTCAAGAGAAGAGGACATCGCTAGTGAGTGCGATTTCTTTTTTTTTCATATAATTCATGTGCATGATTTTCTTGTCTCCTCGCTATGATAATGCCGTGTGGCTTGTGCTCTTGATCGCAGAGTGGTGTGTGTCTTCGGGTCAACCTTCCAATTGAGAAGCATGCTAGCAAAGTCTACACCAGAGCTATGTTCGAAAACTTCGGGGAAGAATTGTACAAGTGTGGGGCACATGTGTTGGATGAGGTGGTGCCTGGGAGGATTTATAAGTCGACCCACGTAGAAGCGGCAAACAGGGAGAAATGGAGCAAAGTTGAATTCAAGATAGAAGTGAATGAAGACGCGAGTTTTTTCAGTTGCGAGTGTGGTTATTTTGAACATGCTGGGCTAGTGTGCTGCTATGCATTGCAGGTGAGCCTTGTGTTCCATGACACCATAGTTTATTTTATGTTCCGATCACATGTTTTGCTACCAGGATATGCATGTCTTAGATAAACCATTTGTTCATATCGTGTGCAGGTGATGGTGCATTTCCGATTGCAAAAAATACCACAGAAGCATATACTTTAAAGGTGGACGAGAGAGGCACGTGACATTCTTCCTGAACATTTGGTTAGGTATCAAAGAGACCGAGGACCTCCAGCTAGTGATACATTCAGGCATCACGCCATGTATATGAAAGCTCTGGAGTGTGTCGTGCTTGGAGACAGTAATGTTAAGTGCTATGATGTTTTCATGGCTATGATGAAGGAGGTTCATGCGACTCTGCTTCCACTTAGCGTTGATAAAGATGGAATGGGGCTTGCAGAGAGAGAGAGGCAGGTTCAGGTTGTAGATCAAAAGGGGCTTGGATCAACGGATGGCGATGCTGTGCTGAAGAAACATACCGGCGACGGCGAATCCAGTTGCTCAGCTGTTGGGCTGTCTGATAGGAAGAGGCAAAGGGGCAGGCCGACGACCAGCAGGGACAAGGCTCCTTACGAACAACACCTTAAGAGGTCACGTTTTTGCACGATCTGCAGAGAGCAGGCCACAAGTGTACAACTTGTCCCCAGCGAGGGGATTTGCCAAAGGCTACAAGGAAGTCGCCGAAATGCACGAACTGTGGTGTGGTTGGACACAGGCGCAATACTTGCGGGACTAAGAAGAGCGGCCCATTTGAGCCAAACTTCATGTAGGCAACCTGAATTCTATTTTGTATTGTGTTTTTCAGACTTTATGTCATGCATGTTGTGAAAAGGACTAGGTGATATGAATCAGTTGGTTATGTGGTGTGCTCCAGGTAGGAACATGCGAAAAATGTTGCCGTTTTCATGTTTTGATTGTTGTATTTGTATGCCAGCAACATCGGTAGCATGTGCACGACATTGCATTTTTTGCTCTTGGGGAGAATTGTGCATTTTTGTTCAGTGTAGTAACTTTAATCCTATCGATGTAACACCGTGGTGCCAAGGGTCAATATTCCGTACATGGAGGGCGGCGCTGCTATCATCTTTTCATGACGCAAAGCCTACAGTTGGTAGCTTGGCGTAGGGTCCTCCATTGCACTGTGCCCCCAGGCGCCAGTGGTCAGCACGCGAGCTCTGTCCTGCACATGTGTACGCGACGTACGCAACAGTCATTAATGGCTTGCATCAGATAGGCGTGCGGTGCTGAGTTCCATGGTCAATTATAAGGCATGGCGCTAGATCTGGTCTCGGCCTGGACGATGAAAATGTTTCATTAACTAAATTCTGAGTGAAAAACTACAATCTTGTGTACGTGGTAATTATGGTTTTATGCTTACTGGCCAGTCGGTGTTGAAATTTTGCCAAATCATCTACTGCCTTGCTTATAGATGTGTGCCACACCTTGCTATAGATATAGCATTGTGGTGGGTGGAGTTAGCATCTATGCATCCACTCGTTCCTGAATTGACCGGTGATGGAAGCGCTGCCCCCAAAACCTTTTCCTTTGAACTGATCTCGCTGCTTCATCGCCGTGCCACCCGGGCCAGTTGTTGACAAGATGCATGGACAAGTGCACCACGCCGCCCATCTGTGCTGTACTTAATGGACTGGACAGAACCTACTAGCTCCTGGCGAACGAATGCGCGTTGCTTGGTTCATCTGGTGCCACCAAATTCATATGGGCAACTAGAGATGTGACGTAGCTCATATTGTTTGAAATTTGAAACTGGAGTTTGGGAGGGAAACCAAATTTTTCGGTCCTCTATTTATGGAGGTGGCGCGGATACCTGGAAAATCATTCAAGCAGCGAGTGAGGGAATGGCGCCCAGCAGCAACGCAAGCAGCACGCACTCTCCAGCTGCACAAATGACGGAAGTATCGGGCTCAACCTTGACAGTTGGGGGGGTGCAGGTTAGAGGCTTGGAGCTAGCATGGATCCTTGGCGTGGTTCTATCTTGTAATGTGTTCTTCTCTTTTGTTCGAATGCATCGCCAGGTTCTTAGTGACGGGGTAGGCCTCGATGCTCTGGTGTTCCATGATCCGCCGTCGGACATAGAAGTTGCGAGCAATGAGGTTCTTCATTTGTGCACAAGCTTGTAATGGAAAAGTTTGAATTTTTGGGTTTGAAGACTGCTTTTAAACTCGATCATTTTGCTGTTTTTGCAGGCTAGCGTTATGGGACAAGGGCCGCCGATCCAGATGGGCCACAAAGATGATGAAGAGATCGTAGGAGCTGTGAGTGATGTTCTCGTTATCCATTTTCACCATGACACAAATGATTTGCTAATTACATCTCTATGCAATAGATCATTGAGGTTAAAGTTTTTTTCCTGCAGGTTGATCTTACCGTGGTGTTGCAGTTTTGCTTCCTGGAAGAAGAGTACGCAGACTTCGATCCTTGCATGGCACATGCAACGCAAAACATGGCATGCGCGCTGGACGATGGGGATCACCTGTCAGCTACTGGCACTGGCCAGGATGGTGGTGAAGAAGATGATGCTGAGAGCCCTCCATGCAAGCGTCCAAAGATCTAGATTAGTTAGGAGTTACTTAGCGACCTTGCAAGATCTACGTGTGCGTACTTACTGGCTGCCGTGAGGCATGGTTTATGACGTGGTTAAGTTATCTAGAATGTCGCGTGTTCCTGTTTGAAAACCTTTCTGGCTAGTTAATAATCAGTGTGGCAGATGAAAAGATGCACTATCCCTTCCCATAAGTGTGAGATTAACATCTACTAGTTAGTGGTGATGTGTCGCTCCCTAATTTGTTGAAGGCAAGCGTGGGAATAAAAAAAACCACTTGCGCGCTTGTGGACGTGGATTGCTGCAAGCGTGGACACACCGGTGGCCGCCCCGTTAAAATATAGTTCGTGGCACATGGTGCCGTGTGACCGGAGCAGGTCTATATATGCAGTGCTAGCAGCAGAGGGATGCATTGAACGAAAGCAAAGCACATCTCCCAACGCTGGGCGGAGGAGGAGGAACCCAACACTTGGAACAGGTACTAGTTCTTCGTCTTCTATCTCCTGCCCATTTCACATTTCCTCCTCTCTTCTGTTCTTGGTCTTCTTACATTTTTGTTGTTCTTGGAACAGATCGGGCTTGGAGATGGGGCGGAGACCAAGGTACTACTCTCCTGCGCCGCCGCCTGACGTGCCGTCTTCATCGACCACGGTGGTGACCAAGAAGTTCCCCGTCCTCAACACAGCGTACCACGCTGGTATGCTTCACTCCTTCGCGGGTGACTGGAACCCAAACATGAAGGGTGTGTTTAGGGGAGCGGGGATGGATCAGCTGTGCAAAATTAAGCTCATAGGCAATAACAATCGCATCTTCTCCATGTCTCTTCTGTCACGCATAGACCCGAAAACCATGAAAATGGACATGGGGGATGGTAACTTTTTAGAGATAAATGCTAGGGAGGTTTCTAAATGCATCAGACTGGATCCTTGCGGTAGGAAGATAGATATCCCCGGTGCTGCTTGTTTGGCAGACCAGGGAGCTTTGCTAGCAAGATTGCATGAAATTTTAGATTCAAAAATGCCCAAGACGTGCAAGATACCGATTGTGAGAGTAAAGAACATAATGCAAAATGCAAGCAAGGTAGTGATAGTTGGCGCAGAGAAGGAGAAGATGATGGCTGCATGTACTGTCATAGCAGCTTCCACTTTTCTTGTTCCAAGAGGAGCCCATCCCAAAATTTCCGATGAGCTGCTGCCCGTGCTTGCTGATCCAAATCACATATCAGACTACGATTTTTGTGATTATGTGGTCGAGGGGTTGAGAGAGGCTGCAACCAAACTGAGGGAGGATCTTCTCCATGACCCTTCCCAGCTAATCCTTCAGGGCTGTCTCGTCGTGCCGCAGGTTAGATTTGGTGCTTGTTCTACTTTCAATTTTGTATAGGTGTGAGGTTTTGATGTGGCCCTGCTAGCTCTGACACGTTTTCATTGGTGTTCTTTCGAAAAAATGAAAATACAGATGATGTTCTTGGATTACCACGAGCATGGGATGCATGGGCGTGAGAATCTGCCACTGCCTAGACTAGCTCACTACTCGAACATGTTCATCAGGCTCCAAACCAAGAAGCATGCAGCGAGGAACGGGGTGGATGCTGGCTTCGAGGTGCCAGAACTAAAAAACATTCTGTTTTTTAAATGCAAATTCTATCATTTATTGCGCTGGGACTGCATGCTTAATAAATCCCTTTGGATTGTCTCTCTGCAGGCTTTGGATGTCCCAAGATCTCCTGCATTTACTGCCGCTTCTGCGAGTACAGCGCCAGCCCAAAACTTGAACACGCCAAGCCATGGAGTGCATTCTCCGGCTGCTGGATTTGGCATGACCCATGAAAGGGTGGTGCATCCGCAGATGTGTGCACACTTCCTTGTTCGTTTGCGACCAAGAATTGTACGGCTGTTAGCTCTTTGTCCATACTTCCATGAAAGTAGGCTGACTTGTCTGTGTGTGTGCACGTGTAGATTCTTGCGGCGCTAAGGGGAGCAATGGGACATCAGTTCAAGAAACGTGAGGAGGCGTTTGTTAAGATGGTGTATGAGGCCAAGGAGAAGGTGTTGGAAGAAATACGGACAAAGACAGCTGCAAAACGACAAAGAGATTTAGAGGATACTCTTGAGGATTTCATAGAAAGGGTCAAGAGGCAAGCTCCTGTAGCTGCGGCATTCCCTAATGTCAGCCAGAGCCCGCATGTCCCAAGCAGGATGACAGGTGCGCATTTTAGCAAGTTGCATTTTTTGAATTTGCATAAATAAATTGGCTATTTAGGACGTTAAAGTGTTCAAGCATACAGCTGTAGTGTTGCTCTGTTTTGTTTAGAGTGAGTGTACTAAAAAAGGTGGGCCATGCACGGATTAGTGTGCCATGCATGCTGCCTAAAGAAGGAGGGGTTGGGGGTCTGGGTCACGAGTTTGCATGGGTGTGGGCCATGCGTTTGCATGCATCGGATATTCTAGTACGTGGCTATCTAGGTTTTAGACATGATTGTTAACAACCTGGCGTCTAATCCTTCTGTTAACTTTGTAATAGATATTGTCACCGATCTGGCAGCAACGTCACGTGAGGCGGCGCGGTCTCTAATGGCTGTTGTGGTCCATGACGAGGCCGCGAGCGAACAACCTGGTGCGTTTTGGTCGGGATTACCGAAGCACGTTATAGAACTAGTTTATAGTAGATTGCAAAGACTAATTGTTAATTGCTTACCCAGTGCCCGAGGAGGAGGCAGTTGCACCACAGCCAGCGGATCTTCCAACTCAAGTGTCTGCACGTGGGAAAGGTGTGGGCCTACAAGTTTGACCTTGCTAAATTAATTTTTTTTCTTCATTTGCTTGGTCAATTCACTTGTTTCCCGTCATCTTGTGCTTGCAGAGCCTGTGGCACCCCTTGATTACGATGAGCCTATGGTGCCTGATGACGAGCCTGAGGATAAGCCAATGATCGAAGATGTAAAAGGCAAAGGTCATGCCGTTCAATGTAAGTTAACCGTGTCGTTATAATGCTACTTGCACGACAGATATGTTCGAAAAAAGTTGCATGTGCTCACATATGCAACTTTGCCGTGGTTGTGTAGTGCCACCTCGTAGGTGCACGAGACAGACTACCATCCATGAGTCCCTTGGCTGTGGGGCACGGGATCAAGTGGTGCCTGATGTGATGGATGGTCCAGATATGACCATGCGTGCAGGTCTGTGTATCCAAAAATCAATCATGTGTTATTAAAGGTGTTTTTTTATGGTCTGATAAATGGAAAATTGTGTGCGCGTGTGCAGCCGTTGCGCTAGATGTTCCAGAACACCATGTTGCCACAGTCACGCCTATAGGGAACAAGAGGCTTGCGTTGCCTGAAGTTGGCCAGCAGAGTAACCCATTCCCTCTAGGTGCGTTGCAAATTTCATTCGGGCTGCTCGCATGTTTACTTTGCCCTTACATAGACCTGACATGGATCTCGTGTGTGCAGCGGTTGTTCCAGCGATGCCACCCCCGGAACCTGCTCCACATAATTATGGGTTCTCGCCGTTTGAACTAGAACTTCATCACTTCTTCTACCCAGACCATGTCTGCATGGATTTATACGAGACTATGGAAATGCTTATCGAGCCGTCTGAGCTTGGCAGGTTAGCCAACATGACCGCGTTTCCCATAGTGCGAAGCACGTGTGATGGTTGATAAAAATCTCTATTTTTTGCCATGAACAGGACTTGGTTTGAACACCTAACTCCTACTGTTCTACGTCTGGATGGTCACAAGATCAAGTACCAGTTCAGTTTGCATGGTGAACTGCTGTACAGTGGACTCGATGCATGGGTGCGCGGTTGGAATGAGAGGGAAAGTAAGATGATGGCCAAGGTCCACCTGCCAAACTGGAGGGGCTTGGTTCCTCCTGATGTTGTGGTTAGTTGGTCATGAAAAACAGCAAAAATGAACTTTTTCTCCATGTTTTATTCTAGCCAATGTTGATCCTAACATGGTTTTTGGGTTTTGGCAGCTCCACATGGATAACATCGATTCCGCGGAGACACGCGAGTTCATTTTGGGGATGCTGGCTGCACCAAACCTAGGATACCGTCTATCCATGTGTCGTCTGGTACGTAGACACGTGCAGACACCCATTGGTAGTTGTTTGGCTGGATGGTTCAACTGGATAAAAATGTTTCGTGTTTCGTGTGGTTTGCAGATCATGATGCCAACGTGTCTCAAGCATGAGTGGAGTTTGTACGTATTTGACATGGAGCGCAGCAGGCTCACTGTGCTTGATCCATTGTACACAGAAATGACTACGCATGTGTATGAGATAAAGCATGGCAATACAGTTCGCACGGTGCTTAGAGCTTTGAAGATTGTTGGTATGATGATGGATGATGGTTGGGAGATGGACATTACAAAATGGACGTTGGTGTACAACGAGGGCATGCATGTTGCGTGCCGTAGGTGAGCAGCCCTGCTTATCGATTGCTTATGTTATTTCATCTGTTTCATATGATGCTACTTGAATGAGCTACTTGTGCCAAAATGTTGACAGTGGTGAGTCGCCGGGGTACATTGCATACTACGCTGACAACTACAACGGGTTCGCCCTTGAGGAGGATATTCCAGTTGTAAGTTCTCTCCCTCAAATGTTGCATTTCCATGGTTGCGCGTGCTAACTTTTGCATTCAAACTCATGTCTTTGTTTTCACGTGGGACTAAAGCATGGGCTACCGCAGCGGCGAAGAGAATGTTGTACGAGACACTTGCATGCCAAGGCAACACTGCTCCTCGACCAGGGATTATGGAGATAGTTGAGGAAGAACAAGAGTGATTTCCGACCGGAGAATTGCGTCATGCGGGGCGTCAGTTTGTTCTTGCCAAGATGTGGCATTTTTTGTATCTGGCTTGCAGCCAGTTCTGTCATCCCATGAGTTGTACTGGGTTTGGCGTTAAAATTAACTCTGGAACTGCTTAGTTGTAATTCTGTATTGCGTTGGTTGCCCTCCACATGGACAACTAATTTTTGTAAACACCACTACTAGTTGCTAAACAAGTGTTGACCCCCTGCCTGCCTACGTGTCATTGTGCACTGTTTAGTTTAGGAAAGTTGGTTAATGTAGATGACTAGAATGCCGAAACGTGTATTGCCGTGTCACAAGCTCTGCATGTGGTGGGCCATATGGCCAACGGGCAGATCAGTTGTTGGCCTCTCATCCTCTCCCGCAGAACTAGCCGTTGGGGAGACGTTGCCCCGTGCTATATAATGCCCCATCCCTTCAAGCTAGCAACTGGCAGATCAGCGAGCCATGTCTTCTTCAAATTCTTCCAACTCTAGGGTGTCTTCCTCCTCAATGCGTGTGTGTGCTAGTAGCCTAAAGTCTCCGGTGAGGTACAGAGTTGGCCCGTTGGACTACCAGCCAGCAGTGCCTTGCTGGTGTAAGCACAAGCCGAAGGCGCCCATGTGGATCTCTTGGAGCGATGAGAATCCAGGGAGGAGTTACTACACGTGCCCCAGGGCAAGGGTTAGTGTTTCAGAGACTGCATTTCTTTTAGTATCCCCGGTTGATTTTTGGTCTGTCAACATGGTTTGTGGCAAAACTGTTCTTGCAGACGGGGGGGGGGGGGGGTGCGAGTTCTTTGTTTGGCACGATGATCCTATTGAAGATGACTACCTGAAGCAGTTGTTGATCGATCTGCGTGACAGGGTGCGCCTGCTCGAACGGATGAATGAGCAGCTCCGTTCGGAAGCAAGGGCGATGTATCGTTGTCAGGAAGCCAGTCAGCCGGTTGCACAGCAAGTCCGAGCTTTCAGACCTTGCTAGCCACAACGGTGCATATGTGATGAATGTTGTTGTGTTCGTTCTTGTTCTAGCAGTAGTCTATAAGGTGTTCTGCATGTAGATGCAGACTAGTTTGTCGCAAAATTGCCTAGATCTATTTGCGAAGCTCTTTTGGAAATGTACCCCTGTCTGTAGGCGCTCTTATATTATCGAGAACTGTTAGATGAAGTAGTTTTTTCGCGAAAGAAAACGTTTGATATCTTAGTTCTTAGCCAGTACAATGTTATATTCGTCTCGGGATAACAATGAGTACATGCAGTAGAAGAAAATGTCGCGCTGAGATGTTCTTGCCATAAGAATGGTTGTGGTGATCATCTGCTGATTTGGGCACGTGCTCGACCTTCAAGCTCCCCTACAGAAGAAGAAATGTTCCTTTGATTGCTTCGAGTGAATCATGTGCCGCCTTTGTTTGGTTCCCCTGCATCCGCATCAGCTCGTACAGCATGAGGTTGCTATGTGATGTCATGTTTCCTGTAAGGAGCATAATGTATTGTCAACAACAACAACATGGAAAAAAATAAAGATGCAATGTGCAAAGCCATGTAGTTACCCTTGTCAATGGGATTTGTAGCCTGTCGCCGTCGTAATTCCTTGCAAAGGACGTAGCCCCCAAGCCAGTCTCGTCTCTGAAAAAAAACCGAGTAGGACAGACCATCAATGGGGCAAAATTTAGACATAGAAGGAAACAAAGCGAAAGCGCGCATAGTGAAACGAAAAACATACTTATCTATTTTTTCCCGCATTATGATAGGGAATGTGTGTCCCCAGTTAGTGGAGTCGCAATGCCAAGAGCTGAAGAAATTCTGGAGACAGCTGAACAGGGCGGCATGGAGTTTGTTGCATACAAACTCGTGCATGCTGACACGATGATTGCTATACCCAAATGGGCCAACTGTTGGGTCTAAGACAATGATTCGCTTCCGCATCATATCAAATAGGTAGACAGCCCAGCCATCTCGGAGTATAGCTGGGATGAACCACTGGATAAAAAAGATATGGTTAGGTGTGATCGACATCCAATATACGACAAAGAGACCCTATGGTAAATTGTATGACATACCATTCGGCACGAAGCCGGGTTGCAAACTCTTGTTCCTTCTTGGAAACCCGTGCGGATAGATTGAACAGTCAATGGATCGGCGTTCGACAAAACAGTTGTCTGCATCCATGAAAAGAAAAGGTTAATTCTCATAAAAATAAACTATGCAGCCACATGAAAAACTGATTCAAACATTTATGCTGCTGTGCAAGGCTGGTGGTTGTCTCACAGCAAAGTCGGGCTCTATGAACTTCCTCCAGATGTTCCCAGGCGTGTCCTTCGAGCAAGACTGGTCCATTTGGGCAAGCCTCCGGAATATAGCAGTACATATCTCGTGTGACATTGGGCCTCCAGATGCAAGTTGACGCTGAATTTCGACACCTTCGATTGATATGAGCCTTGGTTTAGGGTGTACAATCCAATTCCTAAGTGAGCATTCGAAAAACAATGTGGTTAGGATATACACAGTCAAAAAATGTTGAGCAGTGACATAATTGTTGGTGTGTTGCGTCCGGGTTTAACTTGCCTCTGAAGGTTTGCCATGGACACTGCTGAAATCCAGTCTCGTATAGCTCTAAGCGCATTTTCCGGTGGTGGCGGTGGTACAGAACCAGCAACCCATGGGTCCCTCCCAAAGTTGCACTGTGCGAGGTCAATCTTCACAGGTGCTCCGTATGTTGTGGCGCCAAACAAGATCGACGTGTGGGGTGGCCGGATCTCAGCATAATAAGTGACTAGGATGGTTGTTAGATCATCATACATTGAAATGATGCTGCTGGCAATCTCCATAACGGTCGAATCCTGGGCTATTGGGTTCAGTTTTTGCCCAAAGACATCTTCTGCAACGGTTGGTGGTAAACAAAGCCTCTTCGATGAACCAGAATGTATACTTGATGATAAGCTTCCATCCCTTTTCCTCGAGAAAGAACTACCGGTAGATAACGCACCTGTAAGATTGGAGGCTGTCAGATTGGCACATATGGAAAACTGGTTTGGATTGTGATAACTGAAAGATTATGTACAAATAGACCTTCATTAATCCCTGGTGCAGGAAGGCGTGGTCCAATCTTGCTGACTAGTGGTGTGCTGAGCTGGTCAGCTGATGGAGTGGGCGGCTGGCCATGGATGTTTGTGTCTTCACTCTTCAGGATGCACAATTTTCGTCCGTGTGCCTTACAGCACGTACACATTTCCCCAATGCACGCCATTAACTTGTCAGTGAAGGTGAACATGTTTGATTGAAATGCTTGCCGCATTTCTGATATGTTTGCTAGGCCGCGTGCATTTTGTTCCCGGAGAAGTATGCCAAGCTTCTGGGCTGACTGTAGTGGTCAATACAAACAGGGCAAAATCAGGTGGTGAGTGTGTGCCCTTGCGGGGGGTAAGAAATTTATTCGGCACAAGAAAATATAAGAATGTTTCATCGGGATACTTACTACGGAAGGGTACCGCGAACGTATATAATTTGAAAATTCCTGAGGGCCATTCTTGTTGTAAGTAGATCGTAGCATTGGTGAGCATGCAGTGCTTGCTTTTTTTGGGGCGATTGTTGGCTTAGTGTTTTTCCTGTGCCCGGATCATTCCCATGTGATTCAAGCTCCCTCGAAGACGTACCGCTCCTAACCTGTTTTTTGAAAACATGATGAATCGTTCAGGGTAAATATGAACACACCTTGTTGTGATTTGGTGTGTGTGCTGTTGAAAAATGGAGCCTATATTCAAAGTTACCTTGCCACCGCTGAAAGTGACTTCTCCACCAGCGATGTTAACCGTGATTTGCTCTACCATCTTTTTCATTGACTCGTAGTTATACAAGCCTATTATTGGTGTTACTCCTTTTGGCTTGTTTAGTACACCAAGATCTAAGCTGTCGAGAACAAAAACCTGTGTGCAGACAGGAGATGTGGTCAGATAAAGATGCATGAAAAACTGTTTTATTTGTCAAGTTAAATAATTTGATTCGGTCGAAAAAAAACGTGCCTGTAGGAAGACATGACATCCGACTATGTGTATGTTGGATTCCTCTTCGAAACATCAGTTTTGAACTTCCTCACTGCTTGAAGAAGGTGCTTCAGAACATAACCCCCCCCCCCCCCCCCCCCCCCCAGTTCCAATCTTTGATCTTGCTGACGTCATTGAGTGCGGCCCAGAAATCTACTGATATGTAGTCATGTTTCGCAGTCGAAGCGAGCACGTGACCAATGATGAAAATCACAAAAGCAATTTTGAAACAACCCTTTCTAATTCTGTTGATTCTTCGGTTATCAGTCCAAGCAAGACTGATTCAGCGGCTTTCAGGCTGTGTGTGCCTTTCTCGCTAAATAATGCTGCTACACGTGTGTACTCAATACAAGCTTCAGATGGTTCAACGCCTTCACCTTGAATGGTTAGATTGCCACATGGGATGCCAAAAACATAGTTCAGATTCTTGTCAACCAAATCCAACACCCCCTGTGCCTCCAGGTTCAAAGAGCAAGAATCTAAATCAACTCTATCCATGAGGTAAGCACTATATTTCAAGTTAATCTTCTGTCATGACTTCAAGTCTAGCATTCCTCCAAAACCGGTTTCCCTAACTAAATCGCGTTTGAATTCAGTAAACTGTGCTATTACTGAGCCAGCCTTGAGGAGTGATAGCCTAGAGGTAAAACATGGTGTGCCAGCTGCTCCGGTTGAACAACCTGAACCATCACCATCGATGTTCCAATCTTCGGGAGATTGGTCGCTGTTTTCTACCCGATTGACAACCATCCCAGCTTGTATTCCGGTAAATAAACCTGACATTTTATCCCTCCAATCCTACAAATGCTGCCCATGAGACATGTACGGCAAATTAGAAATTAGATTGGGGGCGGCGAGAAATCTGAGATTCTATGGGATTGGCGTTGGGTACCTCTTCTTCTGTGGACGAATCCCGCCGCCTGTACTCGCGCAGCACCGCCAAATGACGGGGGTCGCCGTGGTAGCTCAGCTCGCGTGCCGAAGAACAGGCTGCCGCACCTGGTTGCCTCGGAGGCGAGGCGAGCTCCTTCCGGTGAGAAGAACTGAGGGGCACAGAGCAAACGTTGGGTGGGGTGGAGGTAGATGACAACGGGGGGGTGGTGGATTAGTAATTTCCTAGACGTGACGTGCCTGAAAAGGTGGGACACATAGCGCGGCGGGTAGCTGTACCACATCCGCGAGCATCTCTGCAGCACCCAGTAATAAGTTGGGACAGTTTGCATTATCGGGCATGTGTGCCATGGTTAAGTGAGTGATTATCTCATTGATTACAAAAAGTTCAACACGTGCCACGAATTTAAGTTGGTGTAATCGGCTAACTCATGTTATGACACCTAGAAAAAACGATAGATTCATTACCCAAACCTCTAAAAAAACAACACCGTCGATAAAAAATATGAAAGTAATTAGCGATGATTAATTACCAGATGCCGAAACACTAATGGGTGATTTCCTGGACAGGAATGTGCCACGGTTACACCTCTGCCTCCATTTGCTAGCATATGGTCAGGACTCGACCGCGAGGGCAACGACCGCGCGGTACACATCACCAAAAGTGTGGGGCATCAACACTGTGGAGTCGCGACTTGTGCGTACATGTCAGACTGGCTGTAAGAGCACCTAGGGGCTTTGCATGTGGGTGGGCCAGATCCGGACGAATACAAGCCAAAAATAAATGGAATACCATGCATATACACTGGCAGCGGGAATCTAGATGGTGGCGCGACGGCAGGGATAGCGGCCTGCCTGTAGCGCGGCCACCAAACGCATTTTTCGCGGGAGACCCGCCTACCTTCGTGTCTAATCTGGTTGCCAGCTATCTTGCTTTGCATGGTGTTTAATGTAATGTTATCTTCCATTTTCAAACAAAAACAAAAAGCAACCGCAAGCTTCTTCATACCAGCGGTGGTAGTCGGTTTATCAGACCCCCATCTAAAATCATGCGAGCAGTTCACTTTGGAGATCCTCCATCTTTTGGGTGTCAATCAAAATCAGGTGGAATATATGTATATATAGGAAAATGAATTGATCAATATCACACGAAGAATGATTTATGAACTCACATCCTTTACTTCATCTATGACCTGCGAAACTCTAGTCCAAGTAAATATCAGAATTCAGTACTTCACACTGTGCGCAATAAGTAGACATATATTGATTTGTGTCTTCATTTATCTAAAGACTATGGCTTCCTAATGGATCAGACTCTCAAATCCAAAAAGAGGGAAAGAGGAAGAATTCTAAGTATAAATTCAAGCATTGCATTGAATGAAATCAAAGCAAAGCTTGGATTCCTAGATGTACTCGGTACAACAATCTGAGACGTAGCATGATAAGTAATATGCAACATCACCCTTCTTAAATTTGGGCTTGGCATCTGTGAGCTAGATCCGGGAGCCTCCGATGGATGGACTCACCGGTGAAGACATTCACGAACTGTCGCCGGCCGTTGCTGTTGTTATATGCTTTCGGGCGCATGATCCACTGCCGAGGATGGAATCGCCGGTCCAGGACGCCCTCTGCCCGCAGGTGGGTGGAGCACGCGTGCCACGCCTTGCACACCACGCGGAAGCGGATAAGGTCTAGGATGTTGTTGCCCAGGAGGCCAGGACGTGTTCGGCAACCAGCCCCGCAGGTCCAGCGCCCAGGTCCGCCCAGTCCCTCCAGAGGCGTTGAGGCCGAGCACTAGACAACGCCATGATTCTTTTTCTTGGTGTGGGATGCTGAGCCTCAGGCCACGAGCTAGGTCGGGGTCAGGCGATAGATGAAAGCCACGATACAATTTCGTTTTTTTTGCTTTTTGAGGGTATATATCTTTTTTTTAGGGTAGAGGATATATAGGTTTAAAAGGAGACTCAAGCATCTACACGCGATACTCAAATCAGGATGAAAACTTTCCCTTACGTGGGACGTGTCCAGCGAATCAGGATATATAGGTTTTTGTCCAACTTGTTTTTTGTACGGGGTGTATTCAGGTGCAGTCCAAGCTTCTAGCTATATGGCTATCCCTCCCTCTGTTCCTCCTGCTCGATCCACGTGGTCAAGCTGTTCGTCCCCGGTGATCTGGTCGCTAGGCGTACAGCCCGGACGCCGACTTCTCCCGCAGGTACCACACCTATGGAAAATT
This sequence comes from Triticum timopheevii, assembly GCA_963921465.1. NCBI lineage: Eukaryota > Viridiplantae > Streptophyta > Magnoliopsida > Poales > Poaceae > Triticum > Triticum timopheevii. The sequence goes on along the minus strand of OY997272.1, from coordinate 526,406,243 downwards.
AAATCATATGCCCCCAAATACAACTGTGATGTCGTACAAACGATTTACACTGATGAACTGCATTGCACACGCAGTTTATCTCAAGGGTGTGTGTAAGGCACGTCTAGATGTGCTCTCGTTATTGTATATCTAAATGACTCAATTAAGCATAAAAAACAAAAAGAAAATACCCACGCGAATCTGCGCGTACGATCAATGGCATAGAATTTAGACGTGCAATACTTATGACACATCTAGATGTGCTTTAGGAAAACGGTTATCTCAAATAATCGTATGTGATGTCTTTGCTACAAGATTTCAGAAATAAACCAAAAACTTCACTCGCCGCCGCCGGACACTCCCATCCCTCCCCTCCCCCTCGCCGCCGCCATGGGCCGCTGCTGGGCAAAGCCCTGGCAGGGCAGGGGCCGACGGGGCCTCTCCTTGGCGCGCCCCCCAACTCCATGGCCATGGCGCGGAGCTCAGTCAACGACGGCCTTTGGCGGCGTGGTGCTGCGAAGGCCCGGCAACGGCTCGGCGCGGTGGTTGCGGAGGTGGTGTGCGCCCCGTCCAATGATGTTGCGTGCGGTTGTGACAGCCTGAGGGCTTGGTCCCATCTCGGTCCCTCCCTTTCTGGTTCTAGATCTGGACTATCATGGCTCAGGCGTTGCTGCCGGCAGGCTTGGTGACGCCGGGCCTCCACGGTTGTTGGGCATGGTGGTGGTGTTGGCGGTTGCGGTGGGGGCTCGGTGTGGTGGTGGTCATCGGCAGAGCATGACAGGAGGCGTGGAGATGAGGCGGTCTTGGTGGGGACATCAACGGTGTGGTGAGGCGGTCTGGAGGCGGCTGCGCATACTGGAAGCGGCAGTGCAAATCACCGTCCAGGTTGATGGCGGCGCTGAGATGGCTCGGCTTGGATGGAGTTCCTGGCAAGCAGCGGGCGTCCGGGCCACCTCTGGGTTTTGTGGCGAGCGGTGGTGCTCTCCCGGTGGTGCTAGCGTGGGATGGCTAGGTGTTGGGTCGTTGCTAAGGCTGTCACTTGGAGTGGGTGATAGCCTCTGTTGGCGGTCTGATCCTTGCCGGAGCTTGTGGTGGTTGTGGGCGTTCCTCCCTGTCGTGCGGTCTGTCGGCTGTCCTCGGCCTTGCAATTATGACGGCGACATGCCACGGTGGCAGAGGTGCGAAGCTTCTTGGACGGTGCTACCCAACTCCTTTGAGGTGTGGAGATGTGCGATGATCGGATGAAAACCTTGCATGGCTTCTGCCGGGCCGGCGATGATGGTGCCCGTTGGTGTCTTCCCCCTCCTTGGAGGCGTCGCCGAGGTGCATTCGACATTTCACTCGTTGTGTGGAGTTGATCGTTGGCTCTGGGCGAAAGCCTCGATCCGGTCGAATTGGCACGGTGGCGGCATCTCCGACGTCGTTCCTCTGTTGGGAGCATCGTGTTTGGAGACACGGCTTGGTTCCTCGTTGTCTCCTCCAGTGTTCGCCGTGGTCCTATTTTGATCCTCGGCGGCACTATGTACGGCCATCGCCGGTGCGTCCAAGATGGTGTCTTCCTCGGATATGACCAAGTCCTTCCATTTCATTTGCCACCTTCACTTAGGCATTCAGGGTGGATGGTGCGTCGACAAGCGAAGTTCAGTGGGAACGGTTGGCCTTTTGAGGTGCTTGGCTTGGGTCGAGACGCGGCGTTGTAATCTGTTAGGACAAGCGTGTTTGCTTTGTAATTTTGTTTGGTCGTTGGTGGTTGTCCCTGGACAAGCCTGGTGGTGTTTGTGCTACGCTCGTTATTCGCAGCGAGCGCTAGTCTTCTTATACTTACAATTCTGCCTTCTATATAGCTATGGTACGCCTAGTTGTGCTCTAGAAAAAATGCCTTTGCTACAACTATTGAGAAACAAACATGATAATGTATGTGTTATTGCACTCGGAACGAGAGACTTGGCGGAGTGCACATGCATCAACTAGAGTACATGTATAATTCGGTCTGATTAGTTTTTATCCAAATTGTGCAAGTTAGAGGGAAAAAATAGCATAAGTGTTTGAAATACTAATATGTTTGAGACGTATCATGTTTTTTTAGAGAAAAGGCTATTGCCCGACTTTATAGATAAAGCCATACGAACGAGTATAGGATCAACAGAGATCCACACCAATCCAAGTCTCACAGCCAAACCAGAGAGAAGACACCCAAGAGATTTAAGATGGCACGCAGGCCGATGAGATAAAGGGGCACGCAGGCCACCACCTACGCGACAAAAGAGTCGGCAACTACGACGAGACATCATCGGCTCAGGAGGATAGCAAATTGGCAGATGCCCGCACTTTAGTGATCAGCCTCTCAAGCCCGTCGCGGTCCTCCTCCTTATTCAATAATTTCCACTGCTGCAAGAATATAGACATTTTGAACAGAACATCAGCATGCTTGTTAGGGAAGATGCCCTCAATAGTAAACTTGTTCCGAGTAGTCCAAAGAGCCCAGCAGAGAGCACTCATCCCAGTCCAAAACATCCTCCTGGCTCGGCCGTTCAGACGGTTCGAAATAGCTCGAACATCAACAAAGTTACCAGGAGACCAAGATCTCGAATACCAAGACCGAACGCAACCCCAGATCAGCAGTGCCAGATCGCACTTAAAGAAAATATGGTTAGAGTCTTCGAGGGAGGAGCAGAAAGAACAAAAAGCGGAGCCATGCCATTTCCTTTCTGGATCTGATCTGCCGAGGGGAGCCGGCCTGGAAAGGCCTGCCAGAGGAAAATTTTAATCTTAGGAGGGATCCTGGCTGACCAGATACACTTGAACCTCGATGTGGCAGAGCCAGCGATAACATGATTGTACATAGATTTGACTGAGAACTTCCCCGAGGACGAATGAGGCCAAGAAACAGAGTCCGCCTCCTCCGAGAGCACATGGAACAAGGCAGCGAGACGGTGCCAATCACCTAACTCTTCGGGAGAAAGGGTTCTCCAAAAACCCAGGTCCCAACCAACAAGTGAAAGCTCAGAGATAGAAATCTCAGGGTTAGAACAGTAGGAAAAGAGCACTGGGAAGGAGTACGCCAAGGGGGCATCCCCAGTCCACCAGCCCAGCCAGAAACGAGTCAAGGCACCATTATTGACCACAAACTTGACGTGGGCACGAAACACATCCCGAACCTTCACAAGGTCCACCCAGAATTGGGAGGCCCCATTAGACGAAGCAAACATAGGTCTACCGTTTGGGAAGTATTTAGCTCTTAAAACCCGAAGCCACAGCGCATCCGGACTAGTCGTCATGATTCTCCACCACCATTTAACAATAAGACTAGTGTTCATCGCCTGAGTGTTAAGAATCCCGAGCCCCCATGGGCTTTTAGGTTTGCAAATGATGTCCCATTTGACCAGTCTGTATTTTCGCTTGTTCTCAGCCGAATTCCAAAAGAAAGCACCTCTATGTTATCAAATCCCGCATGAGTTCCTTTGGAAAGTCTGAAGAAGCCCATGTTGGAAATATGCCCTAGAGGCAATAATAAAATGGTTATTATTATATTTCCTTGTTCATAATAATTGTCTATTGTTCATGCTGCAATTGTATTAACTGGAAACCGTAATACATGTGCGAATACATAGACCACAACATGTCCCTAGTGAGCCTCTAGTTGACTAGCTCGTTGATCAATAGATGGTTATGGTTTCCTGACCATGGACATTGGATGTCATTGATAACGGGATCACATCATTGGGAGAATGATGTGATGGACAAGACCCAATCCTAAGCATAGCACAAGATCGTATAGTTCGTTTGTTAAGAGCTTTTCTAATGTCAAGTATCATTTCCTTAGACCATGAGATTGTGCAACTCCCGGATACCGTAGAAGTGCTTTGGGTGTGCCAAACGTCACAATGTAACTGGGTGGCTATAAAGGTGCACTACGGGTATCTCCGAAAGTGTCTGTTGGGTTGGCACGAATAGAGACCGGGATTTGTCACTCCGTATGACGGAGAGGTATCTCTGGGCCCACTCGGTAATGCATCATCATAATGAGCTCAATGTGATCAAGTGTGTGGTCACGGGATCATGCATTATGGTACGAGTAAAGTGACTTGCCGGTAACGAGATTAAACGAGGTATTGGGATACCGACGATCGAATCTCGGGCAAGTAACGTATAGATTGACAAAGGGAATTGTATACGGGATTGATTGAATCCTCGACATCGTGGTTCATCCGATGAGATCATCGAGGAGCATGTGGGAGCCAACATGGGTATCCAGATCCCGCTGTTGGTTATTGACCAGAGAAGCGTCTCGGTCATGTCTGCATGTCTTCCGAACCCGTAGGGTCTACACACTTAAGGTTCGGTGACGCTAGGGTTGTTGAGATATTAGTATGCAGTAACCCGAAAGTTGTTCGGAGTCCCGGATGAGATCCCGGGCATCACGTGGAGTTCCAAAATGGTCCGGAGGTGAAGATTTATATATAGGAAGTTCAGTTTCGGCCATCGGGAAAGTTTCGGGGGTCACCGGTATTGTACCGGGACCACCGGAAGGGTCCCGGGGGTCCACCGGGTGGGGCCACCTATCCCGGAGGGCCCCATGGGCTGAAGTGGGAGGGGAACCAGCCCCTGGTGGGCTGGTGCGCCCCCCCTTGGGCCCCCCCCCCCTGCGCCTAGGGTTGGAAACCTAGGGGTGGGGGCGCCTCACTTGCCTTGGGGGTAAGCCACCCCCTTGGCCGCCGCCCTTTCTTGGAGATTGGATCTCCTAGGGCCGGCGCCCCCCTAGGGGCCCTATATAAAGAGGGGGAAGGGAGGGCAGCCGCACCCTAGCCTTTGGCGCCTCCCTATTGGATCCTGGCTGACCAGATACACTTGAAGCTCGATGTGGCAAAGCCAGCGATAACACGACTGTACATAGATTTGACCGAGAACTTCCCCAAGGACGAATGAGGCCAAGAAACAGAGTCTGCCTCCTCCGAGAGCACAGGGAACAAGGCAGCGAGACGGTGCCAATCACCTAACTCTTCGGGAGAAAGGGTTCTCCAAAAACCCAGGTCCCAACCAACAAGTGAAAGCTCAGAGATAGAAATCTCAGGGTTAGAACAGTAGGAAAAGAGCACTGGGAAGGAGGACGCCAAGGGGGCGTCCCCAGTCCACCAGCCCAGCCAGAAACGAGTCGAGGCACCATTATTGACCACAAACTTGACGTGGGCACGAAACACATCCCGAACCTTCACAAGGTCCAACAAGAACTGGGAGGCCCCATTAGACGAAGCAAACATAGGGCTACCATTTGGGAAGTATTTAGCTCTTAAAACCCGAAGCCACAGCGCATCCGGACTAGTCGTCATGATTCTCCACCACCATTTAACAATAAGACAAGTGTTCATCGCCTGAGTGTTAAGAATCCCGAACCCCCTGGGCTTTTAGGTTTGCAAATGATGTCCCATTTGACCAGTCTGTATTTCCGCTTGTTCTCAGCCGAATTCTAGAAGAAAGCACCTCTATGTTTATCAAATCCCGCATGAGTTCCTTTGGAAAGTCTGAAGAAGCCCATGTTGGAAATATGCCCTAGAGGCAATAATAAAATGGTTATTATTATATTTCCTTGTTCATGATAATTGTCTATTGTTCATGCTATAATTGTATTAACTGGAAACCGTAATACATGTGTGAATACATAGACCACAACATGTCCCTAGTGAGCCTCTAGTTGACTAGCTCGTTGATCAATAGATGGTTATGGTTTCCTGACCATGGACAGTGGATGTTATTGATAACTGGATCACGTCATTAGGAGAATGATGTGATGGACAAGACCCAGTCCTAAGCATAGCACAAGATCGTATAGTTCGTTTGCTAAGAGCTTTTCTAATGTCAAGTATCATTTTCTTAGACCATGAGATTGTGCAACTCCCGGATACCGTAGGAATGCTTTGGGTGTGCCAAACGTCACAACGTAACTGGGTGGCTATAAAGGTGCACTACATGTATCTCTAAAAGTGTCTGTGGGGTTGGCACGAATCGATACTAGGATTTGTCACTCCGTATGACGGAGAGGTATCTCTGCGCCCACTTGGTAATGCATCATCATAATGAGATCAATGTGATTAAGTAGTTAGTCACGGGATCATGCATTACGGAACGAGTAAAGTGACTTGCCGGTAACGAGATTGAACGAGGTATTGGGATACCAACGATTGAATCTCGGGCAAGTAACGTACCGATTGACAAAGGTAATTGCATACGGGATTGCTTGAATCCCCGACATCGTGGTTCATCCGATGAGATCATTGTGGAACATGTGGGAGCCAACATGGGTATCCAGATCCTGTTGTTGGTTAATGGCCGGAGAGATGTCTCGGTCATGTCTGCATGATTCCCGAACCCGTAGGGTCTACACACTTAAGGTACGGTGACGCTAGAGTTGTTATGGGAAATAGTATGTGGTTACCGAAGGTAGTTCGGAGTCCCGGATGTGATCCCAGACGTCACGAGGAGTTCCGGAATGGTCCGGCGGTGAAGATCGATATATTGGACGAAGGGTATTGGAGTACGGAAGTGTTCCAGGGGTACCAGGCTATGGCCAGCATGACCGAAGGGTGTTTCGGGAGCCCCGGCAAGTGTTGGAGGGCCTCATGGGCCAAAGGGGAAGGGGCAAACCAGGCCACTAAGGGGTGGTGTGCCCCCCACACCCTTTCCCATATTATTCTGGGAGGTGGGGCGCCTCCACCTGGCTTGGGAGGCAATCCTCCACCTGCTTGGCTTGAGGGGCAAGTCTCCCTAGGATTTTCCCTAGGGAGATCCAATCTACTTGGACGCCGCCCCCTAGGGGAAACCCTAGGGTGCCTCCTCCTCTCCCCTTGCCCCTATATATAGTGGAGGGGTGGGAGGGCAGCCGCACCTCTTCCCTGGCACAGCCCTCTCCCTCCTCCAACACCTCCTCCGTAGTAGTAGTGCTTGGCAAAGCCCTGCTGGAGAACCACAAGCTCCACCACCACCACGCCGTCGTGCTGTCGGAGTTCTCCCTCAACTTCTCCTCTCCCCTTGCTAGATCAAGGAGGAGACGTCCCCGGGCTATACGTGTGTTGAACACGGAGGCGCCGTCCGTTTGGCGCTAGATCGGATCTTCCGCGATTTGAATCGCTGCGAGTACGACTCCATCAACCGTGTTCTTGTAACACTTCTGCTTAGTGATCTTCAAGGGTATGAAGAGGCTCATCCTCTCCCTCTCTTGTTGCCAGAATCTCCATAGATTGATCTTGGTGATGCGTAGAAAATTTTGAATTTCTGCTACGTTCCCCAACAGCCCATGGTAAACATAGGGAGGGAGGATAAGCAAGAATTGGTGAGGGCCACTTTGCCCGCCACCGAATTGTATCTGCCTTGCCAGGGAAGGACTCTGTTTCCCACCTTGGCCACCAGAGGCTTAAATTCGCTAGAAAACAACCGCCAAGGGGAAATAGGGAGGCCTAGGTACTTGAAAGGAAAGGTACCCAGGGAGCAGTTAAGCAGACGGGAAATTCTCAAAGCTTCATCATCATCAACACCCGTCACAATGGCCTCACTCTTAGAAAGGTTGATTTTGAGCCCCGACAAGGCTTCAAAACACAGGAGAATAAACTTGAGATTGGTAATGCACGAGTCATCAGCCTCCACCAGAATGATCGCGTCGTCCGCGTATTGGAGATAAGTTAGACCCTGGGGAATTAGATGGGAAATTACAGGAGAGATGTGACCTGCCGTAGCCGCCCTATTCAGCATGCAAGAGAGAGCATCAGCCACAAAATTTAACAGGATGGGAGATGTCGGGTCCCCTTGTCGAAGACCGCTACCATTGGCAAAGAAATTGCTGACAGAGCCGTTGACGGACATGGCAGTGTGTCCCCCAGAAACCAGATGCATCAATCGGTGCACCACTCCAGGGTCGAAACCCTTAGCGCGAAGAACTTGTCTAAGGAAGTCCCAACTAACAGAATCATAGGCTTTTTCAAAATCAAGCTTGAGGATTAACGCTTTGGTGCCCTTCTTCCTGAGATCATGGACAACCTCGTGTAAGCAAAGAATGCCATCAAGGATAAACCTACCCTTTATGAAAGCAGACTGGGAAGAGTTAATATTATGGTGGGCCACCGGTGTTAGCCTAGTGGCCATGCATTTGGCAGGGAATTTAGCAAAGTTGTTGATCAAAGCAATGGGACAGAATTGAGAGATGACATCAGCACCTTTGATCTTAGGGATGAGGGTAAGAACCGCTTAGTTCAAACGAGAGATGTCGACCGTGCCAAGCCAGAAGCCCTGAATGATTTTGCACACCAGCGGTTGCAGGAAAGGCCAGAAGCTTTTAAAGAAAGGGATCGAGAATCCATCCGGGCCCGAAGCCAAATTAGCATTGGCAGAACTGATTGCCACTTCAATTTCTTCATCGGAAGGGGGAACAAAAGGGCCGCATTCTTGGCATCCGAGACACAGGAATCCTAGGCCAGAGGTTGGGGGAAAGAAGGAAGCCGGAGGCAGGCTTCGCAGTTGCATAGAAGATGCTCTTAGAGAAAAGGTGATGAAAATCACTAGAACATATCGTCTTCTACAAATCCACCTCAGTTGCATAGGAGCACATAAGATGGCATCAGCCGAGCAATTTGCTTTTGAGAACCCCCTCCCCTCCCCCGGATGTCAGGTATCAATCAAATATATCATATGTGGAGCAAATAGGAAGATGAAGTCATCCAAATCACAAATGTGCCCCTAATTTTCATGAACTCACAACCTTTCCTACATCTATGAATACAGAAACTCAAGTCCAAGTAATACCAGTACTTCAAATTATGCCAATATATAGCTTGATATGAGTATCTTTTTCTTTCTTAATACTCGGACTGACTGATGGACCAGACTAGAGAGAAAGAATTAAGTATAATTTATTAGGATGGCTCGAACATTGCATCAGAGCAAATTAGCCTGGATTCTTGGGTACTGAATCTCACTAGAATAATTTGAAACGTAACACCATAAATAATATGCAGTGTCATCCTTCTTAAACTTGGTCTCAGTGCACCCACCACCAAAGAGATCAAAGGCATAAACCACAGCACCATCCTCGGGCATTGACAAGCACAGGTACGCGGTGTCGGCGCTGATGGAGGGGGACACTCCGGTAGCCACCATGAGCGAATGTCTCTTCTTCCCGAGAAACAAGGCTTTCCCGTCAAGGCCATGCAAGGGTACCATGTTCTTTGCGTCCAAGTCGACCCGATACACACTCATGCTGAACTCACTCTGGGTTCGGTGTTCACCGCAAGCATGAAGGCAAAGAATCAGCTCTCCATTATTTTCCATCAGGAACATTTTGCTTCGTCCTCTTTTTAGATCGGCTTTGAACCTTTTGAGCGATGCGAACCCCTTGTGTAGTTCGTGATGGACGGCCACCACAAGCTGCGGCAGTTTGTTCGCCGCACTAGTTTCAGTTTCTACCAAAGAGACGTTCCTCGGCGTGGCAAAGTAGACACGGCCTGCGAACGGCAAGACTGATATGATCCGATCGCGTGAATGGATGAGTGTCCAACGCTTGTCGCCAGGCTTGGCAACGGATAGGTAAAACGAGAGGAAGTGAAATACAACAGTACCATCATCGGCGACGCCCGCACCGCGTAGCTCAAGACCAACCAGGCCAACATCCCAGTCCAACAATGTGGCTGCACTTGGAAGCTCGGCGATCTGCCCCGTCAGCGGGTTAAGGAGCTGGCCAACGCTGGTGCTTAGGCGAAGAACAAGGCCCTCAGACGTGGTCGTGACAACATGGTAGGGAAGGGCATATGGATCCGGAAGTGCCTGGTAGATGGACCTGCCGGTGAAGACATTCAGGAAGCGTCGTCGTCGGTTGTGGCTGTGGACTTGACTATGTTCATTCGGGAGCATGATCCAGCGCCGGGGATGGAACCGACGGTCTAGAACGCCCAACGGGCGCAGGTGGCCGGAGCACGCGCGCCAGGGCCTGCACGTGGCGCGGAAGCGAACGAGGTCAACGAGGTCGTTGCGCAGGACGTGCTCGGCAACCAGCCCAGCCGGTCCGGCGTTCAGGTTCGCCCAGTCCCTCCAGCGGCTGCGTGGATGCCGAGCACTGGACGGCGACATGTTTCTGAGCGTCCGGCCGGCCGCCAGCTAGGTCGGGAAACGTCGGGGTCGGACGATAGATGAATGCTTTGATAAGGAACTATCGAGTACCACGATCAATTTCGTTTTTTGTTTCTCCGGTTATGAGGATATGTTTACATGTACAGGTTTCAAACGAGATTCAAGAATCTGCATGCGATGTCCCACGTAACTATGGAGAAAGCTAGTGAATAAGGATGGAAGCTTTCCCTTAATTACGTGGGACGTGTCCTGCGTATCAGAAATTCAGGATAGCGTTTGTGTCCAACTAGTATTGGGTACGGGGCGTTGTGCAGTCCCAGTGCCCTGTGGCTCCTGCTCCATGCCGCCAAGCTGTTCGTCCCGGTGCTCTGCTCCGACTACATCGCGGACGGTCAATTCTAAGGTCTGTTTTGTGGCGTCACCCCAAGCCACAGCTACTTGCCGAAGCCGCGTCGATATCATTGGCCAGTGAACTCCGATCCACTAGCTGCCAAACCAGCTTCGTCGTCCCGTGGATTCCTGTCTCGCCATCAAACTGGACTCATCACCGTGCGGAATGTCATATACATATGGAGGAGTATCCTAAAGGGTATTGAGCAGCTGACCAAACGGGTCATACGTCGGGTAGGAGATGGCGCGTCTATAAAAATCTGGACTGGCTCTTGGTTACCAAGGAAATGGACAAGACCCATAACCACATCAGGAAATACACTGTTGCCAAGATTTGATGAGCTGATAGATCCGAGTACTGGACAGTGGGGCACTCAGCTAGTTGAGCAGATTTTCTGGCCACAGGATGCATCCATGATTTTGGAGCTGCCACTGAGAGCTTATACGGAGGATACATCTCGAAACAGGCTTATATATATGGAGAATACATGGGCTTGGTTCTTTGATCATAAGGTCAGGTTCTTAGTGAAAAGTGCATGTAAGTTACCGAGAGAGATTGATAATCAGGGTAAGGCACAAGGGACACATGATAGAACAAACTTCTACTGGTATGGAGTGTGGAATGCACCATGTAGTCCAAACACATGCAACAATTCCTATGGCGGATAGCCCATGACAGCCTTCCTACGATGTGGGGTATTCAGAGGAGAGGTATTGATGTGGAACCGATGTACCTATTTGGCTATTCCTGAGGTGTAAGTAAGTGAAATGTGTCTGGGACAGATTTCACATGGAACAAGAAAGGCAACAGCCGCTGCCTTGTTTCGGACTCAAGGAATTCCTGCATATGCTGAACTGGGATACGCAGAAGAAAACGCTGGGAAAGACGCTGAAGTTGGTAAGCTGCAATATCGCCAACAACCCCCACTTGCCCAAGCAGAAGCTTGTATCCCAGTTCGAGCACTTCAGGTATAAAAAATGGGGTGAATGGGCTTCAGGTTAGCAGCCCTCCAGATGGCTCAAGAAAGGGGGAATGGCCCAATTGATAATCGAAACTCATTCCAAGGAGCTGGTACATGCGGTTCAAAAAAATGAGGGCGATCCGGCGCGAAATGTGCTTCTGTTTAGAGAAATAAAGTTTTTTGTTTTTTTTTAACTTCTCAGTTTTTAGTATCCTTATCTGCCCAAGAACGTGTAATAAGGTGGCTGATGCGTTTAATTGCGACTTTTGCCACAAAGATGGTCGTCAAACCCCAGGCCATATATATGGCCGGGAGACCGAGTGGGGGCTTTTGGTGGCCGGGCTACAGGCAGGCCGCTATCTCGTCCATTCATATGGGCTTTGCGATTGTCGATCTGTCAGTTCACGTCAGTGGGGTGGCAGTGTGATGGCAGGCCTAGTGAGTGAAATACGGCCCGTGATACAGCTAGGTTTCACTAGGCGTATTGTGTTCGGCCCATCACCCGTTCCTGTCCCCGTGACCCGCGGGCTAACTATCCTGGCTGGACCTGAATTTTGGTACAGCAGCGATCTTTCGAAACAGCACATGTATATGGGCCCGGCCGCATGAGTGGAGCAGGTACATCCACGCGTGTGCGTTTCCTCGGCATTACCCTCTACCGCACAGAAAGCTCGCGTGCGCGGCTGCTCCTTTTTTCCACACGGGCGGGCTGCGGCGGAGATTCCCCACCGGCGAGATGTCGACGGACGGATTAGAGGTCAACGGGTATGTTGTTCTTCATCTAAGTTATGTGTCGCCTTAGTTCGTCCGCCCGTTTTTCTCTGCAGATCCATTATTTGACGGCGCTAGGTTTGAATGCAGGGGCGGTGGAGGGAACATCGCCGGATGGAGAAGTGCGGCGGTGCCGGAGGAATCCCAAGATTCGATGAGTGCTGCAGCCCTGGAGCTCGAGAAGGACGAAGAAGCAGGCGTGGTTGAAGGTGGTCGGAGATTCGAGGTGTGCTCTGAAGCTACAAGCGGTTGGACGAGGAGGTGTGGTCTTTTTCTTTACCCCCATGATGCTTCATTCCGATCTGTTCAGTTTAAGAGATGGAACTCAACATAACCAGGCCTGTTTTGAAGAACAACGATCTTGCAGCTTTAAGTGTTTGATGTGTGCTGTTTTAGTTTTGTCTGTCGTACGTGAGTCAGAGGCTAATGGATTCAGTTTGTTCGTTTTATATGTTTGGATAGATTTCTGGTTCGTTTCTTGGATTTACAGGGAGTGCCAAAGAACACTGTGATGCACACACGTTGTATGTGATGTTTGGATGTAGGTATTTTGATTTGTGTGATTAGCACATGTAGTTTTTGGAGTTCCAGCGTGGTCTCTGACATTTAGGGGGAGAGAGTACCCCAGAAGTATTTTGTTATGACTATGGATGGATAACTGAACAACACACATGTAGGCACAAACTGTGATATGTTTTGATTCTAGGATGGGTGTTATGGACTTTAGCAAAAATGGCTGATTGGAGTGCTGCATTGTGGACACGATAAATTATATCAAATATGGTTGTGGTTTTTTGCTTGTCAGGGCATAGCTTATTTCCGATGGGTGACAGAAAAAATGCACTTGCCACTGTTAATTGGTATGTGTATGTGAGTTCTCTCCTTGCCGTTCTGTACATATGCTGGCGGTAGATGTATCGTTGTCTAGTTTTTTTTTCATATTACAGCTCACTAAACTTGATAAACCTGTTCTTATCCACACTGGCGCAAGGCGAGGCTATAGTTAGTTATGGTAATCCATGGCCGTCGGTATTTGGGTTATGTGATTAGCACATGGTAGCTGTATAGTTGTAGCGTGGCGTCTGCCATTTAGGGAAAGAGGATACCAGATAAGTAGTTCTTGTGTTTATGGATGGATTACTGAAACTCAACGCGCATGTGGGCACAAAATGTGTTATGTTTGGATTCTAGGATGGGTGTTATGTATTTTATGAAAAAAAAAGATGATTGGAGCGCTAGCTAGCAGAGATGATGAACTATTCCAATTGTCTGTGTGGCGTTTTGCGCATTAACCACTGGTGTTTGATATGTGTATGTCAGGTGTATGATGCCGATCTGTACCTATGTTGGTGGTAGCCGTATCGTTGTATAGTGTTTTGTTGCATAGTATGGCTCGCTAATTTTGCTAAAACTATTCTTATTCACAATGGCGCAGGGTGAGGCTTGGGAAAGCACCTGATGAGAGGGACATGAATCCTGACAGAAAAACAGCACTTGAGCTCTCTGTCCGTGCTTATGCTGAAAAATGTCAAGGGCATGTCGTCAATCCAAAAATTGGCACGGAATTTGACTCATTGGATGAAGCATATGAGTTCTGCAACCTATATTCATGGGAAACAGGTTTTGGTATACGACTCGCAAAGAGCAGGCTCAATGTGCAGAGAACAAGGTGTATGCAAGAGATAGTTTGTGCCTGTGCGGTATGTCTGTGTAAAAAATGCATTCCTGTTTGTGTGTGTTCGCATTTGATTGTAGTCCTTGTAGTCTGTAGATGGGTTTTTAGCATAGATAGTACACTAACGTCTATACATGTTCGGTTTTGTTGCCAGGGGTCACCGTTGAAGGAGAACAGCCGGTCTTCGAGGTGTGGTTGCAATGCAATGATAAGGCTGCTCCGATCAAGGGATGCGGGTTGGTACATATCAGAGCACAAAGCAGGGCACAACCATCCACTGTTCATTACATGTGGCCAGAAAATGCATTGGAAGTCGCACAGGCATATAGACAGATACACCAAGGATCTTGTGAAGCAGCTTAGGGATAATAATGTTGGCCTTGGGAAAGTTTTCAGCATAGTGGGTAGTTTTTTCGGATCCACGGGTAACGTGCCTTTTACCAAAAGGTCATTGAAGACCTTGTGTAGAAAACTCAACAAAGAACAGTCAGATTTTGACGCCGTCAAAACGATGAACCTGCTTGGTGAGATGAAGGCAAACGATCCAGACTTCAACTACACAGTGCAGGTCGATGAAGAGAGCCGCATAAAAACACTAATGTGGGTGACAAGCAGAGGGTGCGACCAGTACAGGTGTTTTGGAGATGCAATAACTTTTGACACCACATACCGAACAAACTTGTACGATATGTCCTTTGGTCTGTTCGTCGGCGTCAACAACCACTTCTAGAGCATAATTTTTGGGGGGGCGATGATGAGGACGAGAAAGAGGAAACATTCAAATGGATTTTCAAGGAGTTTGTTCGCATGGTTGGTGGGAAACATCCGCAGACAATACTTACAGGTTGGTGCGCTGAAACTCGAATTTGGCTTTCTTAAAAAAGCATTATGTGTCCGGTGATGTTGCCACACAATCCTCGCGGTCTTATACTTTTCCCATTTTGTTTATGTTGTGATACAAATGCAGACCAGGCACGGTCCATGGAACTGGCAATTGAAGCCGAGCTCCCAAATACTGTGCACCGTTGGTGCAAATGGCATGTTCTGAAAAAGGCTAAGGAGTTCACGGGTGTACATTGGAGCAAGAACAACGAATTCAAGCTGGAGTTCCACAAGCTTGTGCATCACATGATCATGGAAGAAGAGTTTGAGGATGGTTGGAGCCAGATGTTGGAGAAGTACTCTTTCAAGAAACATCCATTTTTGACTCAGATATATGAGGTCAGGCATAAATGGGCAAAGCCGTATTTCCGAGGGGTGTTCTGTGCTCGGATGCCAAGCACTCAACGGAGCGAGAGCGCCAACCATTTGTTGAAAGGTTACGTGCCTCCAGGGTGTCCAATGCATTTGTTTCTGAAGCAATTCCAGAAATTGCAATTTGACAGAGAGGCAGAGGAGAGTTTTCAGGAGAAGAGGACATCGCTAGTGAGTGCGATTTCTTTTTTTCATATAATTCATGTGCATGATTTTCTTGTCTCCTCGCTATGATAATGTTGTGTGGCTTGTGCTCTTGATCGCAGAGTGGTGTGTGTCTTCGGGTCAACCTTCCAATTGAGAAGCATGCTAGCAAAGTCTACACCAGAGCTATGTTCGAAAAATTCGGGGAAGAATTGTACAAGTGTGGGGCACATGTGTTGGATGAGGTGGTGCCTGGGAGGATTTATAAGTCGACCCACGTAGAAGCGGCAAACAGGGAGAAATGGAGCAAAGTTGAATTCAAGATAGAAGTGAATGAAGACGCGAGTTTTTTCAGTTGCGAGTGTGGTTATTTTGAACATGCTGGGCTAGTGTGCTGCCATGCATTGCAGGTGAGCCTTGTGTTCCATGACACCATAGTTTATTTTATGTTCCGATCACATGTTTTGCTACCAGGATATGCATGTCTTAGATAAACCATTTGTTCATATCGTGTGCAGGTGATGGTGCATTTCCGATTGCAAAAAATACCACAAAAGCATATACTTTAAAGGTGGACGAGAGAGGCACGTGACATTCTTCCTGAACATTTGGTTAGGTATCAAAGAGACCGAGGACCTCCAGCTAGTGATACATTCAGGCATCACGCCATGTATATGAAAGCTCTGGAGTGTGTCGTGCTTGGAGACAGTAATGTTAAGTGCTATGATGTTTTCATGGCTATGATGAAGGAGGTTCATGCGACTCTGCTTCCACTTAGCGTTGATAAAGATGGAATGGGGCTTGCAGAGAGAGAGAGGCAGGTTCAGGTTGTAGATCAAAAGGGGCTTGGATCAACGGATGGCGATGCTGTGCTGAAGAAACATACCGGCGACGGCGAATCCAGTTGCTCAGCTGTTGGGCTGTCTGATAGGAAGAGGCAAAGGGGCAGGCCGACGACCAGCAGGGACAAGGCTCCTTACGAACAACACCTTAAGAGGTCACGTTTTTGCACGATCTGCAGAGAGCAGGCCACAAGTGTACAACTTGTCCCCAGCGAGGGGATTTGCCAAAGGCTCCAAGGAAGTCGCCGAAATGCACGAACTGTGGTGTGGTTGGACACAGGCGCAATACTTGCGGGACTAAGAAGAGCGGCCCATTTGAGCCAAACTTCATGTAGGCAACCTGAATTCTATTTTGTATTGTGTTTTTCAGACTTTATGTCATGCATGTTGTGAAAAGGACTAGGTGATATGAATCAGTTGGTTATGTGGTGTGCTCCAGGTAGGAACATGCGAAAAATGTTGCCGTTTTCATGTTTTGATTGTTGTATCTGTATGCCAGCAACATCGGTAGCATGTGCACGACATTGCATTTTTTGCTCTTGGGGAGAATTGTGCATTTTTGTTCAGTGTAGTAACTTTAATCCTATCGATGTAACACCGTGGTGCCAAGGGTCAACATTCCGTACATGGAGGGCGGCACTGCTATCATCTTTTCATGACGCAAAGCCTATAGTTGGTAGCATGGCGTAGGGTCCTCCATTGCACTGTGCCCCCAGGCGCCAGTGGTGAGCACGCGAGCTCTGTCCTGCACATGTGTACGCGACGTACGCAACAGTCATTAATGGCTTGCATCAGATAGGCGTGCGGTGCTGAGTTCCATGGTCAATTATAAGGCATGGCGCTAGATCTGGTCTCGGCCTGGACGATGAAAATGTTTCATTAACTAAATTCTGAGTGAAAAACTACAATCTTGTGTACGTGGTAATTATGGTTTTATGCTTACTGGCCAGTCGGTGTTGAAATTTTGCCAAACCATCTACTGCCTTGCTTATAGATGTGTGCCACACCTTGCTATAGATATAGCGTTGTGGTGGGTGGAGTTAGCATCTATGCATCCACTGGTTCCTGAATTGACCGGTGATGGAAGCGCTGCCCCCAAAACCTTTTCCTTTGAACTGATCTCGCTGCTTCATCGCCGTGCCACCCGGGCCAGTTGTTGACAAGATGCATGGACAAGTGCACCACGCCGCCCATCTGTGCTGTACTTAATGGACTAGACAGAACCTACTAGCTCCTGGCGAACGAATGCGCGTTGCGTGGTTCATCTGGTGCCACCAAATTCATATGGGCAACTGGAGATGTGACGTAGCTCATATTGTTTGAAATTTGAAACTGGAGTTTGGGAGGGAAACCAAATTTTTCGGTCCTCTATTTATGGAGGTGGCGCGGATACCTGGAAAATCATTCAAGCAGCGAGTGAGGGAATGGCGCCCAGCAGCAACGCAAGCAGCACGCACTCTCCAGCTTCACAACTGACGGAAGTATCGGGCTCAACCTTGACAGTTGGGGGGGTGCAGGTTAGAGGCTTGGAGCTAGCATGGATCCTTGGCGTGGTTCTATCTTGTAATGTGTTCTTCTCTTTTGTTCGAATGCATCGCCAGGTTCTTAGTGACGGGGTAGGCCTCGATGCTCTGGTGTTCCATGATCCGCCGTCGGACATAGAAGTTGCGAGCAATGAGGTTCTTCATTTGTGCACAAGCTTGTAATGGAAAAGTTTGAATTTTTGGGTTTGAAGACTGCTTTTAAACTCGATCATTTTGCTATTTTTGCAGGCTAGCGTTATGGGACAAGGGCCGCCGATCCAGATGGGCCACAAAGATGATGAAGAGATCGTAGGAGCTGTGAGTGATGTTCTCGTTACCCATTTTCACCATGACACAAATGATTTGCTAATTACATCTCTATGCAATAGATCATTGAGGTTAAAGTTTTTTTCCTGCAGGTTGATCTTACCGTGGTGTTGCCGTTTTGCTTCCTGGAAGAAGAGTACGCAGACTTCGATCCTTGCATGGCACATGCAACGCAAAACATGGCATGCGCGCTGGACGATGGGGATCACCTGTCAGCTACTGGCACTGGCCAGGATGGTGGTGAAGAAGATGATGCTGAGAGCCCTCCATGCAAGCGTCCAAAGATCTAGATTAGTTAGGAGTTACTTAGCGACCTTGCAAGATCTACGTGTGCGTACTTACTGGCTGCTGTGAGGCATGGTTTATGACGTGGTTAAGTTATCTAGAATGTCGCGTGTTCCTGTTTGAAAACCTTTCTGGCTAGTTAATAATCAGTGTGGCAGATGAAAAGATGCACTATCCCTTCCCATAAGTGTGAGATTAACATCTACTAGTTAGTGGTGATGTGCCGCTCCCTAATTTGTTGAAGGCAAGCGTGGGAATAAAAAAACCACTTGCGCGCTTGTGGACGTGGATTGCTGCAAGCGTGGACACACCGGTGGCCGCCCCGTTAAAATATAGTTCGTGGCACATGGTGCCGTGTGACCGGAGCAGGTCTATATATGCAGTGCTAGCAGCAGAGGGATGCATTGAACGAAAGCAAAGCACATCTCCCAACGCTGGGCGGAGGAGGAGGAACCCAACACTTGGAACAGGTACTAGTTCTTCGTCTTCTATCTCCTGCCCATTTCACATTTCCTCCTCTCTTCTGTTCTTGGTCTTCTTACATTTTTGTTGTTCTTGGAACAGATCGGGCTTGGAGATGGGGCGGAGACCAAGGTACTACTCTCCTGCGCCGCCGCCTGACGTGCCGTCTTCATCGACCACGGTGGTGACCAAGAAGTTCCCCGTCCTCAACACAGCGTACCACGCTGGTATGCTTCACTCCTTCGCGGGTGACTGGAACCCAAACATGAAGGGTGTGTTTAGGGGAGCGGGGATGGATCAGCTGTGCAAAATCAAGCTCATAGGCAATAACAATCGCATCTTCTCCATGTCTCTTCTGTCACGCATAGACCCGAAAACCATGAAAATGGACATGGGGGATGGTAACTTTTTAGAGATAAATGCTAGGGATGTTTCTAAATGCATCGGACTGGATCCTTGCGGTAGGAAGATAGATATCCCCGGTGCTGCTTGTTTGGCAGACCGGGGAGCTTTGCTAGCAAGATTGCATGAAATTTTAGATTCAAAAATGCCCAAGACGTGCAAGATACCGATTGTGAGAGTAAAGAACATAATGCAAAATGCAAGCAAGGTAGTGATAGTTGGCGCAGAGAAGGAGAAGATGATGGCTGCATGTACTGTCATAGCAGCTTCCACTTTTCTTGTTCCAAGAGGAGCCCATCCCAAAATTTCCGATGAGCTGCTGCCCGTGCTTGCTGATCCAAATCACATATCAGACTACGATTTTTGTGATTATGTGGTCGAGGGGTTGAGAGAGGCTGCAACCAAACTGAGGGAGGATCTTCTCCATGACCCTTCCCAGCTAATCCTTCAGGGCTGTCTCGTCGTGCCGCAGGTTAGATTTGGTGCTTGTTCTACTTTCAATTTTGTATAGGTGTGAGGTTTTGATGTGGCCCTGCTAGCTCTGACACGTTTTCATTGGTGTTCTTTCGAAAAAATGAAAATACAGATGATGTTCTTGGATTACCACGAGCATGGGATGCATGGGCGTGAGAATCTGCCACTGCCTAGACTAGCTCACTACTCGAACACGTTCATCAGGCTCCAAACCAAGAAGCATGCAGCGAGGAACGGGGTGGATGCTGGCTTCGAGGTGCCAGAACTAAAAAACATTCTGTTTTTTAAATGCAAATTCTATCATTTATTGCACTGGGACTGCATGCTTAATAAATCCCTTTGGATTGTCTCTCTGCAGGCTTTGGATGTCCCAAGATCTCCTGCATTTACTGCCGCTTCTGCGAGTACAGCGCCAGCCCAAAACTTGAACACGCCAAGCCATGGAGTGCATTCTCCGGCTGCTGGATTTGGCATGACCCATGAAAGGGTGGTGCATCCGCAGATGTGTGCACACTTCCTTGTTCGTTTGTGACCAAGAATTGTACGGCTGTTAGCTTTTTGTCCATACTTCCATGAAAGTAGGCTGACTTGTCTGTGTGTGTGCACGTGTAGATTCTTGCGGCGCTAAGGGGAGCAATGGGACATCAGTTCAAGAAACGTGAGGAGGCGTTTGTTAAGATGGTGTATGAGGCCAAGGAGAAGGTGTTGGAAGAAATACGGACAAAGACAGCTGCAAAACGACAAAGAGATTTAGAGGATACTCTTGAGGATTTCATAGAAAGGGTCAAGAGGCAAGCTCCTGTAGCTGCGGCATTCCCTAATGTCAGCCAGAGCCCGCATGTCCCAAGCAGGATGACAGGTGCGCATTTTAGCAAGTTGCATTTTTTGAATTTGCATAAATAAATTGGCTATTTAGGACGTTAAAGTGTTCAAGCATACAGCTGCAGTGTTGCTCTGTTTTGTTTAGAGTGAGTGTACTAAAAAAGGTGGGCCATGCACGGATTAGTGTGCCATGCATGCTGCCTAAAGAAGGAGGGGTTGGGGGTCTGGGTCACGAGTTTGCATGGGTGTGGGCCATGCGTTTGCATGCATCGGATATTCTAGTACGTGGCTATCTAGGTTTTAGACATGATTGTTAACAACCTGGCGTCTAATCCTTCTGTTAACTTTGTAATAGATATTGTCACCGATCTGGCAGCAACGTCACGTGAGGCGGCGCGGTCTCTAATGGCTGTTGTGGTCCGTGACGAGGCCGCGAGCGAACAACCTGGTGCGTTTTGGTCGGGATTACCGAAGCACGTTATAGATCTAGTTTATAGTAGATTGCAAAGACTAATTGTTAATTGCTTACCCAGTGCCCGAGGAGGAGGCAGTTGCACCACAGCCAGCGGATCTTCCAACTCAAGTGTCTGCACGTGGGAAAGGTGTGGGCCTACAAGTTTGACCTTGCTAAATTAATTTTTTTTTCTTCATTTGCTTGGTCAATTCACTTGTTTCCCGTCATCTTGTGCTTGCAGAGCCTGTGGCACCCCTTGATTACGATGAGCCTATGGTGCCTGATGACGAGCCTGAGGATAAGCCAATGATCGAAGATGTAAAAGGCAAAGGTCATGCCGTTCAATGTAAGTTAACCGTGTCGTTATAATGCTACTTGCACGACAGATATGTTCGAAAAAAGTTGCATGTGCTCACATATGCAACTTTGCCGTGGTTGTGTAGTGCCGCCTCGTAGGTGCACGAGACAGACTACCATCCATGAGTCCCTTGGCTGTGGGGCACGGGATCAAGTGGTGCCTGATGTGATGGATGGTCCAGATATGACCATGCGTGCAGGTCTGTGTATCCAAAAATCAATCATGTGTTATTAAAGGTGTTTTTTTATGGTCTGATAAATGGAAAATTGTGTGCGCGTGTGCAGCCGTTGCGCTAGATGTTCCAGAACACCATGTTGCCACAGTCACGCCTATAGGGAACAAGAGGCTTGCGTTGCCTGAAGTTGGCCAGCAGAGTAACCCATTCCCTCTAGGTGCGTTGCAAATTTCATTCGGGCTGCTCGCATGTTTACTTTGCCCTTACATAGACCTGACATGGATCTCGTGTGTGCAGCGGTTGTTCCAGCGATGCCACCCCCGGAACCTGCTCCACATAATTATGGGTTCTCGCCATTTGAACTAGAACTTCATCACTTCTTCTACCCAGACCATGTCTGCATGGATTTATACGAGACTATGGAAATGCTTATCGAGCCGTCTGAGCTTGGCAGGTTAGCCAACATGACCGCGTTTCCCATAGTGCGAAGCACGTGTGATGGTTGATAAAAATCTCTGTTTTTTGCCATGAACAGGACTTGGTTTGAACACCTAACTCCTACTGTTCTACGTCTGGATGGTCACAAGATCAAGTACCAGTTCAGTTTGCATGGTGAACTGCTGTACAGTGGACTCGATGCATGGGTGCGCGGTTGGAATGAGAGGGAAAGTAAGATGATGGCCAAGGTCCACCTGCCAAACTAGAGGGGCTTGGTTCCTCCTGATGTTGTGGTTAGTTGGTCATGAAAAACAGCAAAAATGAACTTTTTCTCCATGTTTTATTCTAGCCAATGTTGATCCTAACATGGTTTTTGGGTTTTGGCAGCTCCACATGGATAACATCGATTCCGCGGAGACACGCGAGTTCATTTTGGGGATGCTGGCTGCACCAAACCTAGGATACCGTCTATCCATGTGTCGTCTGGTACGTAGACACGTGCAGACACCCATTGGTAGTTGTTTGGCTGGATGGTTCAACTGGATAAAAATGTTTCGTGTTTCGTGTGGTTTGCAGATCATGATGCCAACGTGTCTCAAGCATGAGTGGAGTTTGTACGTATTTGACATGGAGCGCAGCAGGCTCACTGTGCTTGATCCATTGTACACAGAAATGACTACGCATGTGTATGAGATAAAGCATGGCAATACAGTTCGCACGGTGCTTAGAGCTTTGAAGATTGTTGGTATGATGATGGATGATGGTTGGGAGATGGACATTACAAAATGGACGCTGGTGTACAACGAGGGCATGCATGTTGCGTGCCGTAGGTGAGCAGCCCTGCTTATCGATTGCTTATGTTATTTCATCTGTTTCATATGATGCTACTTGAATGAGCTACTTGTGCCAAAATGTTGACAGTGGTGAGTCGCCGGGGTACATTGCATACTACGCTGACAACTACAACGGGTTCGCCCTTGAGGAGGATATTCCAGTTGTAAGTTCTCTCCCTCAAATGTTGCATTTCCATGGTTGCGCGTGCTAACTTTTGCATTCAAACTCATGTCTTTGTTTTCACGTGGGACTAAAGCATGGGCTACCGCAGCGGCGAAGAGAATGTTGTACGAGACACTTGCATGCCAAGGCAACACTGCTCCTCGACCAGGGATTATGGAGATAGTTGAGGAAGAACAAGAGTGATTTCCGACCGGAGAATTGCGTCATGCGGGGCGTCAGTTTGTTCTTGCCAAGATGTGGCATTTTTTGTATCTGGCTTGCAGCCAGTTCTGTCATCCCATGAGTTGTACTGGGTTTGGCGTTAAAATTAACTCTGGAACTGCTTAGTTGTAATTCTGTATTGCGTTGGTTGCCCTCCACATGGACAACTAATTTTTGTAAACACCACTACTAGTTGCTAAACAAGTGTTGACCCCCTGCCTGCCTACGTGTCATTGTGCACTGTTTAGTTTAGGAAAGTTGGTTAATGTAGATGACTAGAATGCCGAAACGTGTATTGCCGTGTCACAAGCTCTGCATGTGGTGGGCCATATGGCCAACGGGCAGATCAGTTGTTGGCCTCTCATCCTCTCCCGCAGAACTAGCCGTTGGGGAGACGTTGCCCCGTGCTATATAATGCCCCATCCCTTCAAGCTAGCAACTGGCAGATCAGCGAGCCATGTCTTCTTCAAATTCTTCCAACTCTAGGGTGTCTTCCTCCTCAATGCGTGTGTGTGCTAGTAGCCTAAAGTCTCCGGTGAGGTACAGAGTTGGCCCGTTGGACTACCAGCCAGCAGTGCCTTGCTGGTGTAAGCACAAGCCGAAGGCGCCCATGTGGATCTCTTGGAGCGATGAGAATCCAGGGAGGAGTTACTACACGTGCCCCAGGGCAAGGGTTAGTGTTTCAGAGACTGCATTTCTTTTAGTATCCCCGGTTGATTCTTGGTCTGTCAACATGGTTTGTGGCAAAACTGTTCTTGCAGACGGGGGGGTGCGAGTTCTTTGTTTGGCACGATGATCCTATTGAAGATGACTACCTGAAGCAGTTGTTGATCGATCTGCGTGACAGGGTGCGCCTGCTCGAATGGATGAATGAGCAGCTCCGTTCGGAAGCAAGGGCGATGTATCGTTGTCAGGAAGCCAGTCAGCCGGTTGCACAGCAAGTCCGAGCTTTCAGACCTTGCTAGCCACAACGGTGCATATGTGATGAATGTTGTTGTGTTCGTTCTTGTTCTAGCAGTAGTCTATAAGGTGTTCTGCATGTAGATGCAGACTAGTTTGTCGCAAAATTGCCTAGATCTATTTGCGAAGCTCTTTTGGAAATGTACCCCTGTCTGTAGGCGCTCTTATATTATCGAGAACTGTTAGATGAAGTAGTTTTTTCGCGAAAGAAAACGTTTGATATCTTAGTTCTTAGCCAGTACAATGTTATATTCGTCTCGGGATAACAATGAGTACATGCAGTAGAAGAAAATGTCGCGCTGAGATGTTCTTGCCATAAGAATGGTTGTGGTGATCATCTGCTGATTTGGGCACATTCTCGACCTTCAAGCTCCCCTACAGAAGAAGAAATGTTCCTTTGATTGCTTCGAGTGAATCATGTGCCGCCTTTGTTTGGTTCCCCTGCATCCGCATCAGCTCGTACAGCATGAGGTTGCTATGTGATGCCATGTTTCCTGTAAGGAGCATAATGTATTGTCAACAACAACAACATGGAAAAAAATAAAGATGCAATGTGCAAAGCCATGTAGTTACCCTTGTCAATGGGATTTGTAGCCTGTCGCCGTCGTAATTCCTTGCAAAGAACGTAGCCCCCAAGCCAGTCTCGTCTCTGAAAAAAAAACCGAGTAGGACAGACCATCAATGGGGCAAAATTTAGACATAGAAGGAAACAAAGCGAAAGCGCGCATAGTGAAACGAAAAACATACTTATCTATTTTTTTCCCGCATTATGATAGGGAATGTGTGTCCCCAGTTAGTGGAGTCGCAATGCCAAGAGCTGAAGAAATTCTGGAGACAGCTGAACAGGGCGGCATGGAGTTTGTTGCATACAAACTCGTGCATGCTGACACGATGATTGCTATACCCAAATGGGCCAACTGTTGGGTCTAAGACAATGATTCGCTTCTGCATCATATCAAATAGGTAGACAGCCCAGCCATCTGGGAGTATAGCTGGGATGAACCACTGGATAAAAAAGATATGGTTAGGTGTGATCGACATCCAATATACGACAAAGAGACCCTATGGTAAATTGTATGACATACCATTCGGCACGAAGCCGGGTTGCAAACTCTTGTTCCTTCTTGGAAACCCGTGCGGATAGATTGAACAGTCAATGGATCGGCGTTCGACAAAACAGTTGTCTGCATCCATGAAAAGAAAAGGTTAATTCTCATAAAAATAAACTATGCAGCCACATGAAAAACTGATTCAAACATTTATGCTGCTGTGCAAGGCTGGTGGTTGTCTCACAGCAAAGTCGGGCTCTATGAACTTCCTCCAGATGTTCCCAGGCGTGTCCTTCGAGCAAGACTGGTCCATTTGGGCAAGCCTCCGGAATATAGCAGTACATATCTCGTGTGACATTGGGCCTCCAGATGCAAGTTGACGCTGAATTTCGACACCTTCGATTGATATGAGCCTTGGTTTAGGGTGTACAATCCAATTCCTAAGTGAGCATTCGAAAAACAATGTGGTTAGGATATACACAGTCAAAAAATGTTGAGCAGTGACATAATTGTTGGTGTGTTGCGTCCGGGTTTAACTTGCCTCTGAAGGTTTGCCATGGACGCTGCTGAAATCCAGTCTCGTATAGCTCTAAGCGCATTTTCCGGTGGTGGCGGTGGTACAGAACCAGCAACCCATGGGTCCCTCCCAAAGTTGCACTGTGCGAGGTCAATCTTCACAGGTGCTCCGTATGTTGTGGCGCCAAACAAGATCGACGTGTGGGGTGGCCGGATCTCAGCATAATAAGTGACTAGGATGGTTGTTAGATCATCATACATTGAAATGATGCTGCTGGCAATCTCCATAACGGTCGAATCCTGGGCTATTGGGTTCAGTTTTTGCCCAAAGACATCTTCTGCAACGGTTGGTGGTAAACAAAGCCTCTTCGATGAACCAGAATGTATACTTGATGATAAGCTTCCATCCCTTTTCCTCGAGAAAGAACTACCGGTAGATAACGCACCTGTAAGATTGGAGGCTGTCAGATTGGCACATATGGAAAACTGGTTTGGATTGTGATAACTGAAAGATTATGTACAAATAGACCTTCATTAATCCCTGGTGCAGGAAGGCGTGGTCCAATCTTGCTGACTAGTGGTGTGCTGAGCTGGTCAGCTGATGGAGTGGGCGGCTGGCCATGGATGTTTGTGTCTTCACTCTTCAGGATGCACAATTTTCGTCCGTGTGCCTTACAGCACGTACACATTTCCCCAATGCACGCCATTAACTTGTCAGTGAAGGTGAACATGTTTGATTGAAATGCTTGCCGCATTTCTGATATGTTTGCTAGGCCGCGTGCATTTTGTTCCCGGAGAAGTATGCCAAGCTTCTGGGCTGACTGTAGTGGTCAATACAAACAGGGCAAAATCAGGTGGTGAGTGTGTGCCCTTGCGGGGGGTAAGAAATTTATTCGGCACAAGAAAATAGAAGAATGTTTCATCGGGATACTTACTACGGAAGGGTACCGCGAACGTATATAATTTGAAAATTCCTGAGGGCCATTCTTGTTGTAAGTAGATCGTAGCATTGGTGAGCATGCAGTGCTTGCTTTTTTTGGGGCGATTGTTGGCTTAGTGTTTTTCCTGTGCCCGGATCATTCCCATGTGATTCAAGCTCCCTCGAAGACGTACCGCTCCTAACCTGTTTTTTGAAAACATGATGAATCGTTCAGGGTAAATATGAACACACCTTGTTGTGATTTGGTGTGTGTGCTGTTGAAAAATGGAGCCTATATTCAAAGTTACCTTGCCACCGCTGAAAGTGACTTCTCCACCAGCGATGTTAACCGTGATTTGCTCTACCATCTTTTTCATTGACTCGTAGTTATACAAGCCTATTATTGGTGTTACTCCTTTTGGCTTGTTTAGTACACCAAGATCTAAGCTGTCGAGAACAAAAACCTGTGTGCAGACAGGAGATGTGGTCAGATAAAGATGCATGAAAAACTGTTTTATTTGTCAAGTTAAATAATTTGATTCGGTCGAAAAAAAACGTGCCTGTAGGAAGACATGACATCCGACTATGTGTATGTTGGATTCCTCTTCGAAACATCAGTTTTGAACTTCCTCACTGCTTGAAGAAGGTGCTTCAGAACATAACCCCCCCCCCCCCCCCCCCAGTTCCAATCTTTGATCTTGCTGACGTCATTGAGTGCGGCCCAGAAATCTACTGATATGTAGTCATGTTTCGCAGTCGAAGCGAGCACGTGACCAATGATGAAAATCACAAAAGCAATTTTGAAACAACCCTTTTCTAATTCTGTTGATTCTTCGGTTATCAGTCCAAGCAAGACTGATTCAGCGGCTTTCAGGCTGTGTGTGCCTTTCTCGCTAAATAATGCTGCTACACGTGTGTACTCAATACAAGCTTCAGATGGTTCAACGCCTTCACCTTGAATGGTTAGATTGCCACATGGGATGCCAAAAACATAGTTCAGATTCTTGTCAACCAAATCCAACACCCCCTGTGCCTCCAGGTTCAAAGAGCAAGAATCTAAATCAACTCTATCCATGAGGTAAGCACTATATTTCAAGTTAATCTTCTGTCATGACTTCAAGTCTAGCATTCCTCCAAAACCGGTTTCCCTAACTAAATCGCGTTTGAATTCAGTAAACTGTGCTATTACTGAGCCAGCCTTGAGGAGTGATAGCCTAGAGGTAAAACATGGTGTGCCAGCTGCTCCGGTTGAACAACCTGAACCATCACCATCGATGTTCCAATCTTCGGGAGATTGGTCGCTGTTTTCTACCCGATTGACAACCATCCCAGCTTGTATTCCGGTAAATAAACCTGACATTTTATCCCTCCAATCCTACAAATGCTGCCCATGAGACATGTACGGCAAATTAGAAATTAGATTGGGGGCGGCGAGAAATCTGAGATTCTATGGGATTGGCGTTGGGTACCTCTTCTTCTGTGGACGAATCCCGCCGCCTGTACTCGCGCAGCACCGCCAAATGACGGGGGTCGCCGTGGTAGCTCAGCTCGCGTGCCGAAGAACAGGCTGCCGCACCTGGTTGCCTCGGAGGCGAGGCGAGCTCCTTCCGGTGAGAAGAACTGAGGGGCACAGAGCAAACGTTGGGTGGGGTGGAGGTAGATGACAACGGGGGGGTGGTGGATTAGTAATTTCCTAGACGTGACGTGCCTGAAAAGGTGGGACACATAGCGCGGCGGGTAGCTGTACCACATCCGCGAGCATCTCTGCAGCACCCAGTAATAAGTTGGGACAGTTTGCATTATCGGGCATGTGTGCCATGGTTAAGTGAGTGATTATCTCATTGATTACAAAAAGTTCAACACGTGCCACGAATTTAAGTTGGTGTAATCGGCTAACTCATGTTATGACACCTAGAAAAAACGATAGATTCATTACCCAAACCTCTAAAAAAACAACACCGTCGATAAAAAATATGAAAGTAATTAGCGATGATTAATTACCAGATGCCGAAACACTAATGGGTGATTTCCTGGACAGGAATGTGCCACGGTTACACCTCTGCCTCCATTTGCTAGCATATGGTCAGGACTCGACCGCGAGGGCAACGACCGCGCGGTACACATCACCAAAAGTGTGGGGCATCAACACTGTGGAGTCGCGACTTGTGCGTACATGTCAGACTGGCTGTAAGAGCACCTAGGGGCTTTGCATGTGGGTGGGCCAGATCCGGACGAATACAAGCCAAAAATAAATGGAATACCATGCATATACACTGGCAGCGGGAATCTAGATGGTGGCGCGACGGCAGGGATAGCGGCCTGCCTGTAGCGCGGCCACCAAACGCATTTTTCGCGGGAGACCCGCCTACCTTCGTGTCTAATCTGGTTGCCAGCTATCTTGCTTTGCATGGTGTTTAATGTAATGTTATCTTCCATTTTGAAACAAAAACAAAAAGCAACCGCAAGCTTCTTCATACCAGCGGTGGTAGTCGGTTTATCAGACCCCCATCTAAAATCATGCGAGCAGTTCACTTTGGAGATCCTCCATCTTTTGGGTGTCAATCAAAATCAGGTGGAATATATGTATATATAGGAAAATGAATTGATCAATATCACACGAAGAATGATTTATGAACTCACATCCTTTACTTCATCTATGACCTGCGAAACTCTAGTCCAAGTAAATATCAGAATTCAGTACTTCACATTGTGCGCAATAAGTAGACATATATTGATTTGTGTCTTCATTTATCTAAAGACTATGGCTTCCTAATGGATCAGACTCTCAAATCCAAAAAGAGGGAAAGAGGAAGAATTCTAAGTATAAATTCAAGCATTGCATTGAATGAAATCAAAGCAAAGCTTGGATTCCTAGATGTACTCGGTACAACAATCTGAGACGTAGCATGATAAGTAATATGCAACATCACCCTTCTTAAATTTGGGCTTGGCATCTGTGAGCTAGATCCGGGAGCCTCCGATGGATGGACTCACCGGTGAAGACATTCACGAACTGTCGCCGGCCGTTGCTGTTGTTATATGCTTTCGGGCGCATGATCCACTGCCGAGGATGGAATCGCCGGTCCAGGACGCCCTCTGCCCGCAGGTGGGCGGAGCACGCGTGCCACGCCTTGCACACCACGCGGAAGCGGATAAGGTCTAGGATGTTGTTGCCCAGGAGGCCAGGACGTGTTCGGCAACCAGCCCCGCAGGTCCAGCGCCCAGGTCCGCCCAGTCCCTCCAGAGGCGTTGAGGCCGAGCACTAGACAACGCCATGATTCTTTTTCTTGGTGTGGGATGCTGAGCCTCAGGCCACGAGCTAGGTCGGGGTCAGGCGATAGATGAAAGCCACGATACAATTTCGTTTTTTTTTGCTTTTTGAGGGTATATATCTTTTTTTTAGGGTAGAGGATATATAGGTTTAAAAGGAGACTCAAGCATCTACACGCGATACTCAAATCAGGATGAAAACTTTCCCTTACGTGGGACGTGTCCAGCGAATCAGGATATATAGGTTTTTGTCCAACTTGTTTTTTGTACGGGGTGTATTCAGGTGCAGTCCAAGCTTCTAGCTATATGGCTATCCCTCCCTCTGTTCCTCCTGCTCGATCCACGTGGTCAAGCTGTTCGTCCCCGGTGATCTGGTCGCTAGGCGTACAGCCCGGACGCCGACTTCTCCCGCAGGTACCACACCTATGGAAAATTAAATCATATGCCCCCAAATACAACTGTGATGTCGTACAAACGATTTACACTGATGAACTGCATTGCACACGCAGTTTATCTCAAGGGTGTGTGTAAGGCACGTCTAGATGTGCTCTCGTTATTGTATATCTAAATGACTCAATTAAGCATAAAAAACAAAAAGAAAATACCCACGCGAATCTGCGCGTACGATCAATGGCATAGAATTTAGATGTGCAATACTTATGACACATCTAGATGTGCTTTAGGAAAACGGTTATCTCAAATAATCGTATGTGATGTCTTTGCTACAAGATTTCAGAAATAAACCAAAAACTTCACTCGCCGCCGCCGGACACTCCCATCCCTCCCCTCCCCCTCGCCGCCGCCATGGGCCGCTGCTGGGCAAAGCCCTGGCAGGGCAGGGGCCGACGGGGCCTCTCCTTGGCGCGCCCCCCAACTCCATGGCCATGGCGCGGAGCTCAGTCAACGACGGCCTTTGGCGGCGTGGTGCTGCGAAGGCCCGGCAACGGCTCGGCGCGGTGGCTGCGGAGGTGGTGTGCGCCCCGTCCAATGATGTTGCGTGCGGTTGTGACAGCCTGAGGGCTTGGTCCCATCTCGGTCCCTCCCTTTCTGGTTCTAGATCTGGACTATCATGGCTCAGGCGTTGCTGCCGGCAGGCTTGGTGACGCCGGGCCTCCACGGTTGTTGGGCATGGTGGTGGTGTTGGCGGTTGCGGTGGGGGCTCGGTGTGGTGGTGGTCATCGGCAGAGCATGACAGGAGGCGTGGAGATGAGGCGGTCTTGGTGGGGACATCAACGGTGTGGTGAGGCGGTCTGGAGGCGGCTGCGCATACTGGAAGCGGCAGTGCAAATCACCGTCCAGGTTGATGGCGGCGCTGAGATGGCTCGGCTTGGATGGAGTTCCTGGCAAGCAGCGGGCGTCCGGGCCACCTCTGGGTTTTGTGGCGAGCGGTGGTGCTCTCCCTGTGGTGCTAGCGTGGGATGGCTAGGTGTTGGGTCGTTGCTAAGGCTGTCACTTGGAGTGGGTGATAGCCTCTGTTGGCGGTCTGATCCTTGCCGGAGCTTGTGGTGGTTGTGGGCGTTCCTCCCTGTCGTGCGGTCTGTCGGCTGTCCTCAGCCTTGCAATTATGACGGCGACATGCCACGGTGGCAGAGGTGCGAAGCTTCTTGGACGGTGCTACCCAACTCCTTTGAGGTGTGGAGATGTGCGATGATCGGATGAAAACCTTGCATGGCTTCTGCCGGGCCGGCGACGATGGTGCCCGTTGGTGTCTTCCCCCTCCTTGGAGGCGTCGCCGAGGTGCATTCGACATTTCCCTCGTTGTGTGGAGTTGATCGTTGGCTCTGGGCGAAAGCCTCGATCCGGTCGAATTGGCACGGTGGCGGCATCTCCGACGTCGTTCCTCTGTTGGGAGCATCGTGTTTGGAGACACGGCTTGGTTCCTCGTTGTCTCCTCCAGTGTTCGCCGTGGTCCTATTTTGATCCTCGGCGGCACTATGTACGGCCATCGCCGATGCGTCCAAGATGGTGTCTTCCTCGGATATGACCAAGTCCTTCCATTTCATTTGCCACCTTCACTTAGGCATTCAGGGTGGATGGTGCGTCGACAAGCGAAGTTCAGTGGGAACGGTTGGCCTTTTGAGGTGCTTGGCTTGGGTCGAGACGCGGCGTTGTAATCTGTTAGGACAAGCGTGTTTGCTTTGTAATTTTGTTTGGTCGTTGGTGGTTGTCCCTGGACAAGCCTGGTGGTGTTTGTGCTACGCTCGTTATTCGCAGCGAGCGCTAGTCTTCTTATACTTACAATTCTGCCTTCTATATAGCTATGGTACGCCTAGTTGTGCTCTAGAAAAAATGCCTTTGCTACAACTATTGAGAAACAAACATGATAATGTATGTGTTATTGCACTCGGAACGAGAGACTTGGCGGAGTGCACATGCATCAACTAGAGTACATGTATAATTCGGTCTGATTAGTTTTTATCCAAATTGTGCAAGTTAGAGGGAAAAAATAGCATAAGTGTTTGAAATACTAATATGTTTGAGACGTATCACGTTTTTTTAGAGAAAAGGCTATTGCCCGACTTTATAGATAAAGCCATACGAACGAGTATAGGATCAACAGAGATCCACACCAATCCAAGTCTCACAGCCAAACCAGAGAGAAGACACCCAAGAGATTTAAGATGGCACGCAGGCCGATGAGATAAAGGGGCACGCAGGCCACCACCTACGCGACAAAAGAGTCGGCAACTACGACGAGACATCATCGGCTCAGGAGGATAGCAAATTGGCAGATGCCCGCACTTTAGTGATCAGCCTCTCAAGCCCGTCGCGGTCCTCCTCCTTATTCAATAATTTCCACTGCTGCAAGAATATAGACATTTTGAACAGAACATCAACATGCTTGTTAGGGAAGATGCCCTCAATAGTAAACTTGTTCCGAGTAGTCCAAAGAGCCCAGCAGAGAGCACTCATCCCAGTCCAAAACATCCTCCTGGCTCGGCCGTTCAGACGGTTCGAAATAGCTCGAACATCAACAAAGTTACCAGGAGACCAAGATCTCGAATACCAAGACCGAACGCAACCCCAGGTCAGCAGTGCCAGATCGCACTTAAAGAAAATATGGTTAGAGTCTTCGAGGGAGGAGCAGAAAGAACAAAAAGCGGAGCCATGCCATTTCCTTTCTGGATCTGATCTGCCGAGGGGAGCCGGCCTGGAAAGGCCTGCCAGAGGAAAATTTTAATCTTAGGAGGGATCCTGGCTGACCAGATACACTTGAACCTCGATGTGGCAGAGCCAGCGATAACATGATTGTACATAGATTTGACCGAGAACTTCCCCGAGGACGAATGAGGCCAAGAAACAGAGTCCGCCTCCTCCGAGAGCACATGGAACAAGGCAGCGAGACGGTGCCAATCACCTAACTCTTCGGGAGAAAGGGTTCTCCAAAAACCCAGGTCCCAACCAACAAGTGAAAGCTCAGAGATAGAAATCTCAGGGTTAGAACAGTAGGAAAAGAGCACTGGGAAGGAGTACGCCAAGGGGGCATCCCCAGTCCACCAGCCCAGCCAGAAACGAGTCGAGGCACCATTATTGACCACAAACTTGACGTGGGCACGAAACACATCCCGAACCTTCACAAGGTCCACCCAGAATTGGGAGGCCCCATTAGACGAAGCAAACATAGGTCTACCGTTTGGGAAGTATTTAGCTCTTAAAACCCGAAGCCACAGCGCATCCGGACTAGTCGTCATGATTCTCCACCACCATTTAACAATAAGACAAGTGTTCATCGCCTGAGTGTTAAGAATCCCGAGCCCCCATGGGCTTTTAGGTTTGCAAATGATGTCCCATTTGACCAGTCTGTATTTTCGCTTGTTCTCAGCCGAATTCCAAAAGAAAGCACCTCTATGTTATCAAATCCCGCATGAGTTCCTTTGGAAAGTCTGAAGAAGCCCATGTTGGAAATATGCCCTAGAGGCAATAATAAAATGGTTATTATTATATTTCCTTGTTCATAATAATTGTCTATTGTTCATGCTACAATTGTATTAACTGGAAACCGTAATACATGTGCGAATACATAGACCACAACATGTCCCTAGTGAGCCTCTAGTTGACTAGCTCGTTGATCAATAGATGGTTATGGTTTCCTGACCATGGACATTGGATGTCATTGATAACGGGATCACATCATTGGGAGAATGATGTGATGGACAAGACCCAATCCTAAGCATAGCACAAGATCGTATAGTTCGTTTGTTAAGAGATTTTCTAATGTCAAGTATCATTTCCTTAGACCATGAGATTGTGCAACTCCTAGATACCGTAGAAGTGCTTTGGGTGTGCCAAACGTCACAACGTAACTGGGTGGCTATAAAGGTGCACTACGGGTATCTCCGAAAGTGTCTGTTGGGTTGGCACGAATAGAGACTGGGATTTGTCACTCCGTATGACGGAGAGGTATCTCTGGGCCCACTCGGTAATGCATCATCATAATGAGCTCAATGTGATCAAGTGTGTGGTCACGGGATCATGCATTACGGTACGAGTAAAGTGACTTGCCGGTAGCGAGATTAAACGAGGTATTGGGATACCGACGATCGAATCTCGGGCAAGTAACGTACAGATTGACAAAGGGAATTGTATACGGGATTGATTGAATCCTCGACATCGTGGTTCATCCGAAGAGATCATCGAGGAGCATGTGGGAGCCAACATGGGTATCCAGATCCCGCTGTTGGTTATTGACCGGAGAAGCGTCTCGGTCATGTCTGCATGTCTCCCGAACCCGTAGGGTCTACACACTTAAGGTTCGGTGACGCTAGGGTTGTTGAGATATTAGTATGCAGTAACCCGAAAGTTGTTCGGAGTCCCGGATGAGATCCCGGGCATCACGAGGAGTTCCAAAATGGTCCGGAGGTGAAGATTTATATATAGGAAGTTCAGTTTCGGCCATCGGGAAAGTTTCGGGGGTCACCGGTATTGTACCGGGACCACCGGAAGGGTCCCGGGGGTCCACCGGGTGGGGCCACCTATCCCGGAGGGCCCCATGGGCTGAAGTGGGAGGGGAACCAGCCCCTGGTGGGCTGGTGCGCCCCCCCTTGGGCCCCCCCCCCCCCTGCGCCTAGGGTTGGAAACCTAGGGGTGGGGGCGCCTCACTTGCCTTGGGGGCAAGCCACCCCCTTGGCCGCCGCCCTTTCTTGGAGATTGGATCTCCTAGGGCCGGCGTCCCCCTAGGGGCCCTATATAAAGAGGGGGAAGGGAGGGCAGCCGCACCCTAGCCTTTGGCGCCTCCCTATTGGATCCTGGCTGACCAGATACACTTGAAGCTCGATGTGGCAAAGCCAACGATAACACGACTGTACATAGATTTGACTGAGAACTTCCCCAAGGACGAATGAGGCCAAGAAACAGAGTCTGCCTCCTCCGAGAGCACAGGGAACAAGGCAGCGAGACGGTGCCAATCACCTAACTCTTCGGGAGAAAGGGTTCTCCAAAAACCCAGGTCCCAACCAACAAGTGAAAGCTCAGAGATAGAAATCTCAGGGTTAGAACAGTAGGAAAAGAGCACTGGGAAGGAGGACGCCAAGGGGGCGTCCCCAGTCCACCAGCCCAGCCAGAAACGAGTCGAGGCACCATTATTGACCACAAACTTGACGTGGGCACGAAACACATCCCGAACCTTCACAAGGTCCAACAAGAACTGGGAGGCCCCATTAGACGAAGCAAACATAGGGCTACCATTTGGGAAGTATTTAGCTCTTAAAACCCGAAGCCACAACGCATCCGGACTAGTCGTCATGATTCTCCACGACCATTTAACAATAAGACAAGTGTTCATCGCCTGAGTGTTAAGAATCCCGAACCCCCTGGGCTTTTAGGTTTGCAAATGATGTCCCATTTGACCAGTCTGTATTTCCGCTTGTTCTCAGCCGAATTCTAGAAGAAAGCACCTCTATGTTTATCAAATCCCGCATGAGTTCCTTTGGAAAGTCTGAAGAAGCCCATGTTGGAAATATGCCCTAGAGGCAATAATAAAATGGTTATTATTATATTTCCTTGTTCATGATAATTGTCTATTGTTCATGCTATAATTGTATTAACTGGAAACCGTAATACATGTGTGAATACATAGACCACAACATGTCCCTAGTGAGCCTCTAGTTGACTAGCTCGTTGATCAATAGATGGTTATGGTTTCCTGACCATGGACAGTGGATGTCATTGATAACTGGATCACGTCATTAGGAGAATGATGTGATGGACAAGACCCAATCCTAAGCATAGCACAAGATCGTATAGTTCGTTTGCTAAGAGCTTTTCTAATGTCAAGTATCATTTTCTTAGACCATGAGATTGTGTACCGTAGGAATGCTTTGGGTGTACCAAACGTCACAACGTAACTGGGTGGCTATAAAGGTGCACTACATGTATCTCTGAAAGTGTCTGTTGGGTTGGCACGAATCGATACTAGGATTTGTCACTCCGTATGACGGAGAGGTATCTCTGCGCCCACTTGGTAATGCATCATCATAATGAGATCAATGTGATTAAGTAGTTTGTCACGGGATCATGCATTACGGAACAAGTAAAGTGACTTGCCGGTAACAAGATTGAACGAGGTATTGGGATACCAACAATTGAATCTCGGGCAAGTAACGTACCGATTGACAAAGGTAATTGCATACGGGATTGCTTGAATCCCCGACATCGTGGTTCATCCGATGAGATCATTATGGAACATGTGGGAGCCAACATGGGTATCCAGATCCTGTTGTTGGTTAATGGCCGGAGAGATGTCTCGGTCATGTCTGCATGATTCCCGAACCCGTAGGGTCTACACACTTAAGGTACGGTGACGCTAGAGTTGTTATGGGAAATAGTATGTGGTTACCGAAGGTAGTTCGGAGTCCCGGATGTGATCCCAGACGTCACGAGGAGTTCCGGAATGGTCCGGCGGTGAAGATCGATATATTGGACGAAGGGTATTGGAGTACGGAAGTGTTCCAGGGGTACCAGGCTATGGCCAGCATGACCGAAAGGTGTTTCGGGAGCCCCGGCAAGTGTTGGAGGGCCTCATGGGCCAAAGGGGAAGGGGCAAACCAGGCCACTAAGGGGTGGTGTGCCCCCCACACCCTTTCCCATATTATTCTGGGAGGTGGGGCGCCTCCACCTGGCTTGGGAGGCAATCCTCCACCTGCTTGGCTTGAGGGGCAAGTCTCCCTAGGATTTTCCCTAGGGAGATCCAATCTACTTGGACGCCGCCCCCTAGGGGAAACCCTAGGGCGCCTCCTCCTCTCCCCTTGCCCCTATATATAGTGGAGGGGTGGGAGGGCAGCCGCACCTCTTCCCTGGCGCAGCCCTCTCCCTCCTCCAACACCTCCTCCTCCGTAGTAGTGCTTGGCAAAGCCCTGCCGGAGAACCACAAGCTCCACCACCACCACGCCGTCGTGCTGTCGGAGTTCTCCCTCAACTTCTCCTCTCCCCTTGCTAGATCAAGGAGGAGATGTCCCCGGGCTATACGTGTGTTGAACACGGAGGCGCCGTCCGTTTGGCGCTAGATCGGATCTTCCGCGATTTGAATCGCTGCGAGTACGACTCCATCAACCGTGTTCTTGTAACACTTCTGCTTAGTGATCTTAAAGGGTATGAAGAGGCTCATCCTCTCCCTATCTTGTTGCCAGAATCTCCATAGATTGATCTTGGTGATGCGTAGAAAATTTTGAATTTCTGCTACGTTCCCCAACAGCCCATGGTAAACATAGGGAGGGAGGATAAGCAAGAATTGGTGAGGGCCACTTTGCCCGCCACCGAATTGTATCTGCCTTGCCAGGGAAGGACTCTGTTTCCCACCTTGGCCACCAGAAGCTTAAATTCGCTAGAAAACAACCGCCAAGGGGAAATAGGGAGGCCTAGGTACTTGAAAGGAAAGGTACCCAGGGAGCAGTTAAGCAGACGGGAAATTCTCAAAGCTTCATCATCATCAACACCCGTCACAATGGCCTCACTCTTAGAAAGGTTGATTTTGAGCCCCGACAAGGCTTCAAAACACAGGAGAATAAACTTGAGATTGGTAATGCACGAGTCATCAGCCTCCACCAGAATGATCGCGTCGTCCGCGTATTGGAGATAAGTTAGACCCTGGGGAATTAGATGGGAAATTACAGGAGAGATGTGACCTGCCGTAGCCGCCCTATTCAGCATGCAAGAGAGAGCATCAACCACAAAATTTAACAGGATGGGAGATGTCGGGTCCCCTTGTCGAAGACCGCTACCATTGGCAAAGAAATTGCTGACAGAGCCGTTGACGGACATGGCAGTGTGTCCCCCAGAAACCAGATGCATCAATCGGTGCACCACTCCAGGGTCGAAACCCTCAGCGCGAAGAACTTGTCTAAGGAAGTCCCAACTAACAGAATCATAGGCTTTTTCAAAATCAAGGTTGAGGATTAACGCTTTGGTGCCCTTCTTCCTGAGATCATGGACAACCTCGTGTAAGCAAAGAATGCCATCAAGGATAAACCTACCCTTTATGAAAGCAGACTAGGAAGAGTTAATATTATGGTGGGCCACCGGTGTTAGCCTAGTGGCCATGCATTTGGCAGGGAATTTAGCAAAGTTGTTGATCAAAGCAATGGGACAGAATTGAGAGATGACATCAGCACCTTTGATCTTAGGGATGAGGGTAAGAACCGCTTAGTTCAAACGAGAGATGTCGACCGTGCCAAGCCAGAAGCCCTGAATGATTTTGCACACCAGCGGTTGCAGGAAAGGCCAGAAGCTTTTAAAGAAAGGGATCGAGAATCCATCCGGGCCCGAAGCCAAATTAGCATTGGCAGAACTGATTGCCACTTCAATTTCTTCATCGGATGGGGGAACAAAAGGGCCGCATTCTTGGCATCCGAGACACAGGAATCCTAGGCCAGAGGTTGGGGGAAAGAAGGAAGCCGGAGGCAGGCTTCGTAGCAAGAAGCGAGGAGAAGAAGTTGACAATATGATCCATGATCAGGTTTGGGTTCGTCTCCCTAGTGCCGTTAATAACCAAACTATCAATGGTGCATCTACGACGCCTACCATTAGAAATGGCGAAGAAGTAAGCCGTGGGGGCATCACCCTTGAGAATCCAATTAATGGTACCATGTTGCTTCCAATAAATCTCAGCCTGATGGTGGAGGTGCATGAGGAGGACCTCGAGATCATATCTATGGCTCCAGCCCTCCGTGGAGAGACCAGAGGAATTGGCTTCCGCGTCAAGGGAGGTGATCTGCCCCAACAAATCACGCTTGTTTCTCAACACTTCGGCCGCACGGTTGTGTCCCCAACCCTTTAGGAAATTACGAAGATCGTAGGATACGAAATGCCAGTCGTCCATGGGGCCAAAGGAGTGCACTCTATTACCAAGCAAGGAATTAATCTTCAACGAAACCATGTTAGTAAAACCCTCGACAAGGATCTAGGAAGCATCGAATTGGAATCTGGAGGTGGTGATTTGGTTGTCAAAACCAAGGTCAAGAACGAGAGGGGAGTGGTCAGACCCAACATGGGGAAGCACCGCAAGGGAAGCTCGCGGAAACTTCATGTCCCACGAATGGAAGGCGAAGGCACGATCAAGAACAGATCGAGTAGGGTTCAATTGATGATTAGACCAGGTGAAGCGGGACCCCGTCCTAGGCAGTTCCCGAAGGGCACAATCAGCAATAAAGTCATTGAACGCATCTGCCAAAGGCCAGGAAAAGTTAGCGTTACTTTTATCCGATGGGGAGCGCAAGAGGTTAAAATCGCCCCCAATGAGTAGAGGGATGGCACAAGAGTCTACTTTAGCAACTACTTCATCAAGGAAGAGGGGGGATAGGGAGTGGTCAGCTGGACTGTACACAAACATGAACTCCCAAAGAACATTGAGGCTTTTATGGTAAACCACCATACTAGCCCAGAAAATGCCATGATCAAATGCCACAAAATCAAAGGTCTCCAGTTTAGCCCCGATCAAAATACCTCCAGAATGGCCAAAAGAAGGAAGGCAGCGCCAACAAAAACGATCAGCCCCGGCAATAGATGCCAGCTCAAGGAAGGAGAAGGAAGCTTTAAAACTCTCGACGAGGCCAACAAAATCAGCATTAGAGTCATGAACAAAATCCCGAATTTGATCCCGACGCCCCCTAGCGCCGAAACCAGGAATATTCCAGAAGACTCCTTTCATTTGAATGAAAGATTTTTGATCCGAAGGCTCAATCTGCTCGGAGCCGCAACCACTTTGATTTTGGGAGCCTTGCTCTTTTTTGCCAAGGAAGGAAGAGGGCCACTACCCTCCCCCTCCCTCCCAGCAACACAAGAGGTGCCCTCGGCCACCACCGTGGCAGCAGACTCCCTAGACTTGGCCTAACCTCCTTGGCTTTTGCTAAGGAGGCTTGGGCCAGTTCATTCAGACGGATCATGGAGAGGTGAGAGGAGGGTGAGCCCGAGGAGCGATCCACTGTCACTCCAATTTCATTCAGGATGTTGCATAGTAAAACATTGGGCATATCAGGAAGAACCAAGCGAACTGGAGACAGGGGAGTCGAAGTACCTGGAGGGCAGAGATCCTTAACCGCCGCCCGTCGCTTCGCACGCTCCTAGATGGGGATCACCACATTCTGCCGACGGAGGCCCTTCCTGGCCGTCGACGCAGGAGATCGCACCGGAGCAGCCGAGCGAGCCGTAGGAGAAGAAGCATCGCCGCTAGAGAGGCCACCTGCCATCGCACTCAGGTCCGCATCAAGCCTCTGAAACAGCCCCCTAGCATGTTGCTTGGGTCTAGAACTGGCCCGGCTCTTGGCCGAGAACTTGCGGGCAGAGGATTTCTTCTTTGAGGGAGGCTTGTTGCAAGGGCTACGGGGGACCATCGCCCTCGTAGGATGAACATCATCGAAGCTAGAGAGGGATCAAGAGGCCAGCCTGGTCAGGAGGGTTTGGCTAGCCCCAGCCAGAGAGTGGAGCCCACCTTGTCAAGCCCATCCTGGGGCCCGTTCCGTCCCCACCATCCATGGCCGCCTCAAACAT
Source organism: Triticum timopheevii (assembly GCA_963921465.1). Classification (NCBI taxonomy): domain Eukaryota; kingdom Viridiplantae; phylum Streptophyta; class Magnoliopsida; order Poales; family Poaceae; genus Triticum; species Triticum timopheevii. The sequence continues at coordinate 526,365,487 of OY997272.1, read as the reverse complement.
ACCACGCGACTCGGAGCCCATGGCGGCCCACTCAGAGGAGGTGAAAGGGTTCACGTTGTTGCCAGCGCCAGTGTTACCACCACAATCAGAAGGATCTCGTTTGGAGGACTTGGGGGGGAGGTGGTGAAGGGACCAAGGGAGCGGCCAAAGCCTCAGGGCGAACGTGGATGCGGAAAGCTTCATCGAGAGGAAAGATGTCGACCGTGCCCTGGGCCCTCTGGGGATCAAGGCACCAGATCTTCATGCGCACCGGGCCGGGGTTGTCCAAAGATATGGGATCAACCTCCATGGGTTTGCCATATAGTTCACCAAATGCCATCAAGAAACGGGTGTTACGCAGGCCGGAGGGGATACCATCCACAAGGATCCAGGTTTCAGAGAGGGACGCAACAGGGTGCGCACCATTGTTAGGAGCTTTAACAGATACAACCACTTGGTTTAGAGGGAGGGTGAAGCTGGAGCAGGAGGCCATCATCTTGAGGCTTTCTTTGGTGGGGAAGGTGACAGCAAATTCCAAGGCAGAAATCTGGTGGATCTTCCAATCCCAACCCTCAACCCGCCATTCCTTCAGCTCGTCGGATATGATTTGGGTGGTGACCAGAGCAGAAGTGACAGAGATGATAGCAGAGTTTGACACAGCTGGCGCAAAGATAGGCATGCCAAGATCCCCGTCAAAAGCAAAGAAGGAACAACCGGGCAGACCCAACCAAAATTGTTTGAAGGAGGGGAATTTAGAGGGGTTCATGCAAGCGACAGTCAGGTGTCCCTCCTCTCTATAGAGCAAACAAAAGGGAGGATTTGCAGCGCGACTGGAAATGACCGGATATATGGCAGGCAAAGCAGGTGAGGGTGGCCGATGCTACGTCTTGAGCTTGCGTTGGTTTTCCTTGAAGAGGAAAGGGTGATGCAGCAATAGTAGCGTATGTATTTCCCTCAATTTTTGAGAACCAAGGTATCAATCCAGTAGGAGGCTCCTCAAAAGTCCCACACACCTACACAAACAAACAAATAACTCGCAACCAACGCACTAAAGGGGTTGTCGATCCCTTCACGGCCACTTGCGAAAGTGAGATCTGATAGAGATAGTATGATAAGATAAATATATTTTTGGTATTTTATAATATAGATGCAAAAAGTAAAGATGCAAATAAAAGTAGATTGAAAGCTTATATGATAAAAGATAGACCCGGGGGCCATAGGTTTCACTAGTGGCTTCTCTCAAGATAGCATAAGTATTACGGTGGGTGAACAAATTACTGTCGAGCAATTGATAGAAAAGCGAATAATTATGAGATTATCTAGGCATGATCATGTATATAGGCATCACGTCCGCAACAAGTAGACCGACTCCTGCCTGCATCTACTACTATTACTCCACACATCGACCGACTCCTGCCTGCATCTAGAGTATTAAGTTCATAAAGAACAAAGTAACGCATTAAGAAAGATGACATGATGTAGAGGGGTAAACTCAAGCAATATGATATAAACCCCATCTTTTTATCCTCGATGGCAACAATCCAATACATGCCTTGCTGCCCCTGCTGTCACTGGGAAAGGACACCGCAAGATTGAACCCAAAGCTAAGAACTTCTCCCATGGCAAGAAAGATCAATCTAGTAGGCCAAACCAAACTGATAATTCAAAGAGACTTGCAAAGATAACTCAATCATACATAAAAGAATTCAGAGGAGATGCAAATATTTCTCATAGCTAAACTTGATCATAAACCCACAATTCATCGGATCTCGACAAACACACCGCAAAAAGAGTTTACATTGAGTAGATCTCCACAAGAGAGGGGGAGAACATTGTATTGAGATACAAAAAGAGAGAAGAAGCCATCTAGCTAATAACTATGGACCTGAAGGTCTGTGGTAAACTACTCACAACTCATCGAAGGGGCTATGATGTTGATGTAGAAGCCCTCTGTGGTCGATTCCCCCTCCGACGGAGCGCCGGCGAAGGCTCCAAGATGGGATCTCGCGGATACAGAAGGTTACGGTGGTGGAAATTGTGTTTCGTTGGCTCCCTGGATGTTTTCGGGGTACGTAGGCTTATATAGGAGGAAGAAGTACGTCGGTGGCCGCTCGAGGGGCCCACAAGATAGGGGGCGCGCCCAGAGGGGGTGGGCGCGCCCTCCTATCTCGTGGCCGTCTCGGCTGCTTCTTGACTTGCACTCCAAGTCCTTTGGATCACGTTCGTTCCAAAAATCACGCTCCCGAAGGTTTCATTCCGTTTGGGCTCCGTTTGATATTCCTTTTCTTCAAAATACTGAAATAGGCAAAAAAACAGCAATACGGGCTGGGCCTCCGGTTAGTAGGTTAGTCCCAAAAATGATATAAATGTGTAAAATAAAGCCCATAAACATCCAAAAGGGGTAATATAATAGCATGGAACAATCAAAAATTATAGATACGTTGGAGACGTATCAGCCGAGCCCGAGGACGCCGCCCCCAGCGACCGGAGTGGCGCCACAGGAGGGGGTGGCGCCCTGGGGGATGGGAGGTGGGATGGAAGGATCCCGTCGCCCACCGCAGCCGAAGAGGAGCCCACCTCCATGGGGATGTGCGTCTGACCTTAGAAGGGAGACCAAAAGAACCAGAGCCGAAGGCTACGCCGCCGGGGACCCGGCCGCCGCCCTGGCCCCTGCCTCCACCGGAGCGCGTACATGGGCAAAATCTGAAGCCAGGAACGCCCCCACGGCTGCCCACCACAGCCGCGCTGCCCGGGCCTCGCAGAAGGGATGGCCTTGAATCACCAGAGGCCGCAACCGACCCGACGACTGCAGCCTCCCAAGGATCCACCGCCGCCTCCTCCGCGCGCGCCCGCTCGTCACGCTGCAACCAGGCCCCACAACCCACGCCTCACACTCAGCCGCCACCTGCTCGCGAGCCGAGCGCTCCGCCTCCAGCTTAGAGTGGAGCGCGGCTTCATACTCCAGATCAGGGGACCGGCCCACCTCCGACAAACCCTCCCGCCCCCGCTTGCTGCCGGAGAGAGCCTCGAAGGAAGCGGCACGAGACTTGTCCATCAAGATGACCGTGGCGAAGGAACCCGAAAGGGGGGAGGGGCTAGATCTGAGAAAACGGCGGATATGAAAGGGGAAGCGGCGCACATCGCGGCGAGAAGCAGGAAACCCTAGATCAGGGTTAGGGAAACCCTTGCGAACCCATATATAGCCAGAGAGACGAGGGCCAGCGGGCTGACAAGCAACAGAGACACAGGACAGCGGGCTGGCCCGCCCACTCGGCCCAGCCGAAGGCAGAGGGGGAAAAGACACCACGTCAGAAAGCACTATGGCCACCAAGCCCATCAGCCCAACGGGCCCAACCCCATGGAAACGGCCCAAATCCTGCCCACCACACACCAGGAGGCCCCGCCCTAGGGTTTCCTCCAGCCGCCCCGACGCCACCGACGCCGGAGCACACCCGCCGCCCACCGAAGGGGCCAAGGACCCCATTCCTAGCCGCTGCCCCGACGACGAGCTAGAAGGAGGGGGAAGCGGCGAGACCAAGGACGCCGAGCAGGAAGCCGAGGCCAGAACCACTTCAACATGTGGGGGGGAGGGGGGTCGAAGGCAAAAGCCCGCTTACCAGATCGGCGGCCATGACGGCGGGCCAGGCACCACCCAGCCTCCGCCGTGTCTGACTAGGGCGCGCGGCCGTGCCCGCCAGGAGAAAACTTGCAGAGACTGAGGACAGGAGCACATCGAGGAGACGGGGGACTGGTCATAGGGGGAAGATCGTCCACTTCAGAGTGTTGGGGAACGTTGTAGAAAATTAAAATTTTTCCTATGGTTTCACCAAGATCCATCTATGAGTTCATCTAAGCAATGAGTCAAGGGAGAGAGATTGCATCTACATACCAGTTGTAGATCACGTGCGGAAGCGTTCAAGGGAAGGGTGATGATGGAGTCGTACTCGTCGTGATTCAGATCACCGATGACCAAGTGCCGAACGGACAGCACCTCCGCGTTCAACACACATACGGAACGCATGACGTCTCCTCCTTCTTGATCCAGCAAGGGGGAGGAGAGGTTGAGGAAGATGGCTCCAGCAGCAGCACGACGGCGTGGTGGTGGTAGAGCAGCAGTACTCCGACAGGGCTTCGCCAAGCTCGTGACGGAGGAGGAGAGGTGTTGGGGAGGGGAGGGGCTGCGCCTTGGTTGTGTGTTGCAGCCCTCCCCTCACCCCTCTATTTATAGGGGAAGGGGCAAGGGGGGCCGGCCCCTCTAGATGGGATCTAGAGGGGGGCGGCGGCCAGGGAGGGGGGCTTGCCCCCCAAGCAAAGGGGGCGCCCCCACTAGGGTTCCCTCCCCCCAACCCTAGGCGCATGGGCCCAAGGGGAGGGTGCGCCCAGCCCTCCAGGGGCTGGTTCCCTGCCCCTTGCGGCCCATGAGGCCCTCCGAGAGGGGTGGCCCCTCCCGGTGGACCCCCAGAACCTCTTCGGTGGCCCCAGTACAATACCGATATGCCCTCGAAACTTTCCGGTGTCCGCATGACAACTTCCCATATACAAATCTTCAACTCTGGACCATTCTGGAACTCCTCGTGACGTCCGGGATCTCATCCGGGACTCCGAACAACATTCGGTGATCACATACAAGTGTTCCTAATAACCCTAGCGTCACCGAACCTTAAGTGTGTAGACCCTACGGGTTCGGGAATCATGCAGACATGACCGGGACAGCTCTCCGGCCAATAACCAACAGCGGGATCTGGATACCCATGTTGGCTCCCACATGTTCCACGATGATTTCATCGGATGAACCACGATGTCGAGGATTCGATCAACCCCGTATACAATTCCCTTTGTCAATCGGTATGTTACTTGCCCGAGACTCGATCGTCGGTATCCCAATACCTTGTTCAGTCTCGTTACCGGCAAGTCACTTTACTCGTACCGTAATGCATGATCCCGTGACCAAACACTTGGTCACTTTGAGCTCATTATGATGATGCATTACCGAGTGGGCCCAGAGATACCTCTCCGTCATACGGAGTGACAAACTGTGTCAACCCAACAGACACTTTCTGAGATACCTGTAGTGCACCTTTATAGTCACCCAGTTACGTTGTGACGTTTGGTACACCCAAAGCACTCCTACGGTATCCGGGAGTTACACGATCTCATGGTCTAAGGAAAAGATACTTGACATTGGAAAAGCTCTAGCAAATGAACTACACGATCTTGTGCTATGCTTAGGATTGGGTCTTGTCCATCACATCATTCTTCTAATGATGTGATCCCGTTATCAATGACATCTGATGTCCATAGCCAGGAAACCATGACTATCTGTTGATCAACGAGCTAGTCAACTAGAGGCTTACTAGGGACATATTATGGTCTATGTATTCACACGTGTATTACGATTTCCGGATAATACAGTTATAGCATGAATAAAGACAATTATCACGAACAAGGAAATATAATAATAATCATTTTATTATTGCCTCTAGGGCATATTTCCAACAGTCTCCCACTTGCACTAGAGTCAATAATCTAGTTACATTGTGATGAATCGCACACCCATAGAGTTTTGGTGTTGATCATGTTTTGCTCGCGAGAGAGGTTTAGTCAACGGATCTGCGACATTCAGATCCGTATGTACTTTGCAAATATCTATGTCTCCATCTTGAACATTTTCACGGATGGAGTTGAAACGACGCTTGATGTGCCTGGTCTTCTTGTGAAACCTGGGCTCCTTGGCAAGGGCAATAGCTCCAGTGTTGTCACAGAAGAGTTTGATCGGCCCCGACACATTGGGTATGACTCCTAGGTCGGTGATGAACTCCTTCACCCAAATTGCTTCATGCGCTGCCTCCGAGGCTGCCATGTACTCCGCTTCACATGTAGATCCCGCCACGACGCTCTGCTTGCAGCTGCACTAGCTTACTGCTCCACCATTCAACATATACACGTATCCGGTTTGTGACTTAGAGTCATCCAGATCTGTGTCGAAGCTAGCGTCGACGTAACCCTTTACGACGAGCTCTTCGTCACCTCCATAAACGAGAAACATGTCCTTTGTCCTTTTCAGGTACTTCAGGATATTCTTGACCGCTGTCCAGTGCTCCTTGCCGGGATTACTTTGGTACCTTCCTACCAAACTTACAGCAAGGTTTACATCAGGTCTGGTACACAGCATGGCATACATAATAGATCATATGGCTGAAGCATAGGGGATGACACTCATCTCTTCTTTATCTTTTGCTGTGGTCGGGCTTTGAGCCGAGCTCAATTTCACACCTTGCAATACAGGCAAGAACCCTTTCTTGGACTGATCCATTTTGAACTTCTTCAAAATCTTATCAAGGTATGTGCTTTTGAAAGACCTATGAGGCGTCTCGATCTATCCCTATAGATCTTGATGCCTAATATGTAAGCAGCTTCTCCAAGGTCCTTCATTGAAAAACACTTATTCAAGTAGGCCTTAATGCTGTCCAAAAGTTCTATATCATTTCCCATCAAGAGTATGTCATCTACATATAATATGAGAAATGCTACAGAGCTCCCACTCACTTTCTTGTAAACGCAGGCTTCTCCATAAGTCTGCATAAACCCAAACGCTTTGATCATCTCATCAAAGCGAATGTTCCAACTCCGAGATACTTGCACCAGCCCATAAATGGATCGCTGGAGCTTGCATACTTTGTTAGCATTATTAGGATCGACAAAACCTTCCGGCTGCATCATATACAGTTCTTCCTTAAGATGTCTGTTAAGGAATGTTGTTTTGACGTCCATCTGCCATATCTCATAATCATAGTATGCGGCAATTGCTAACATGATTCGAACGGACTTCAGCTTCGCTACGGGAGAGAATGTCTCATCGTAGTCAACCCCTTGAACTTGTCGATAACCCTTAGCGACAAGTCGAGCTTTATAGATGGTAATGTTACCATCCGCGTCCGTCTTCTTAAAGATCCATTTGTTTTCTATCGCTCGCCGATCATCGGGCAAGTCTGTCAAAGTCCATACTTTGTTTTCATACAAGGATTCTATCTTGGATTTCATGGCTTCAAGCCATTTGTTGGAATCTGGGCCCGCCATCGCTTCTTCATAGTTCGAAGGTTCACCGTTGTCTAACAACATGATTTCTAAGACAAGGTTGCCGTACCACTCTGGTGCGGAACGTGTCCTAGTGGACCTTCGAAGTTCAGTAGGTGCTTGATCTGAAGTATCTTGATCATCATCATTAACCTCCTCTCTTGTCGGTGCAGGCACCACAGGAACATCTTCCTGAGTTGCACTACTTCCTGTTTCAAGAGGCAGTACTTCATCAAGCTCTACTTTCCTCCCACTTAATTCTTTCGAGAGAAACTCTTTTTCCAGAAAGGATCCGTTCTTGGCAACAAAGATCTTGCCCTCGGATCTTAAGTACAAGGTATACCCAATGGTTTCCTTAGGGTATCCAATGAAGACGCATTTTTCCGACTTGGGTTCGAGCTTTTCAGGTTGAAGTTTCTTGACATAAGCATCGCATCCCCAAACTTTTAGAAACGACAGCTTAGGTTTCTTCCCAAACCATAATTCATACGGTGTCGTCTCAACGGATTTAGACGGTGCCCTATTTAAAGTGAATGTAGCTGTCTCTAGAGCGTATCCCCAAAATGATAGCGGTAAATCGGTAAGAGACATCATAGACCGCACCATATCCAATAGAGTGCGATTACGACGTCCGGACACACCGTTACGTTGAGGTGTTCCAGGCGGCGTGAGTTGTGAAACGATTCCACATTTCCTTAAGTGTGTACCAAATTCGTGACTTAAATATTCTCCTCCACGATCTGATTGTAGGAACTTTATCTTTCGGTCACGTTGATTCTCTACCTCATTCTGAAATTCCTTAAACTTTTCAAAGGTCTCAGACTTGTGTTTCATTAAGTAGACATACCCATATCTACTCAAGTCATCAGTGAGAGTGAGAACATAACGATATCCTCCGCGAGCCTCAACACTCATTGGACCGCACACATCGGTATGTATGATTTCCAATAAGTTGGTTGCTCGCTCCATTGTTCCGGAGAACGGAGTCTTGGTCATTTTGCCCATGAGGCATGGTTCGCATGTGTCAAATGATTCATAATCGAGAGACTCTAAAAGTCCATCAGCATGGAGCTTCTTCATGCGCTTGACACCAATGTGACCAAGGCGGCAGTGCCACAAGTATGTGGGACTATTGTTATCAACTTTACATCTTTTGGTATTCACACTATGAATATGTGTAACATTACGCTCGAGATTCATTAAGAATAAACCATTGACCATCAGGGCATGACCATAAAACATATCTCTCATATAAATAGAACAACCATTATTCTCGGATTTAAATGAGTAGCCATCTCGTATCAAACGAGATCCAGATACAATGTTCATGCTCAAACTTGGCACCAAATAACAATTATTAAGGTTTAAAACTAATCCCGTAGGTAAATGTAGAGGTAGCGTGCCGACAGCGATCACATCGACCTTGGAACCATTGCCGACGCGCATCGTCACCTCGTCCTTCGCCAGTCTCCGCTTATTCCGCAGCTCCTGCTGTGAGTTACAATTATGAGCAACGGCACCGGTATCAAATACCCAGGAGTTACTACGAGTACTGGTAAGGTACACATCAATTACATGTATATCAAATATACCTTTGGTGTTGCCGGCCTTCTTGTCCGCTAAGTATTTGGGGCAGTTCCACTTCTAGTGACCCTTCCCTTTGCAATAAAAGCACTCAGTCTCAGGCTTGGGTCCATTGCTTGACTTCTTCCTGGCAACTGGCTTACCAGGCGCGGCAACATCCTTGCCGTCTTTCTTGAAGTTCTTCTTGCCCTTGCCCTTCTTGAACTTAGTGGTTCTATTGACCATCAACACTTGATGTTCCTTCTTGATTTCTACCTCTGTTGACTTCCGCATTGAAAACACTTCAAGAATGGTTTTCACCATCCCTTGCATATTGTAGTTCATCACAAAGCTCTTGTAGCTTGGTGGGAGCAACTGAAGGATTCTGTCAATGACCGCCTCGTCCGGGAGGTTAATGTCCAGCTGGGACAGGCGGTTGTGCAACCCAGACATTTTGAGTATGTGCTCACTGACAAAACTATTTTCCTCCATCTTACAACTATAGAACTTGTCGGAGACTTCATATCTCTCGACCCGGGCATGAGCTTGGAAAACTAGTTTCAGCTCCTCGAACATCTCATATGCTCCGTGTTGCTCAAAACGCTTTTGGAGCCCCGGTTCTAAGCTGTAAAGCATGCCGCACTGAACGAGGGAGTAATCATCAGCGCGAGACTGCCAAGCATTCATAACGTCTTGGTTCTCTGGGACGGGTGCATCACCTAGCGGTCCTTCTAGGACATATTGTTTCCTGGCAGCTATGAGGATGATCCTCAGGTTCCGAACCCAGTCCGTATAGTTGCTGCCATCATCTTTCAGCTTGGTTTTCTCTAGGAACGCGTTGAAGTTCATGTTGACATGAGCGGCGGCCATTTGATCTACAAGACATATTTGCAAAGGTTTTAGACTAAGTTCATGATAATTAAGTTCATCTAATCAAATTATTATAATGAACTCCCACTCAGATTAGACATCCCTCTAGTCATCTAAGTGTTACACGATCCGAGTCGACTAGGCCGTGTCCGATCATCACGTGAGACGGACTAGCCATCGTCGGTGAACATCTCCATGTTGATCGTATCTTCCATACGACTCGTGTTCGACCTTTCCGTCTCTGTGTTCTGAGGCCGTGTCTGTACATGCTAGGCTCGTCAAGTTAGCCCTAAGTGTTTTGCATGTGTAAAACTTCTTACACCCGTTGTATGTGAACGTAAGAATCTAACACACCCGATCATCATGTGGTGCTTCGAAACGACGAACTTTAGCAATGGTGCACAGTTAGGGGAGAACACTTCTTGAAATTGTTGTAAGGGATCATCTTATTTACTACCGTCGGTCTAAGTAAACAAGATGCATAAACATAATAAACATCACATGCAATTATATAGTAGTGACATGATATGGCCAATATCATATAGCTCCATTGATCTCCATCTTCGGGGCTCCATGATCATTTTGTCACCGGCATGACACCATGATCTCCATCATCATGATCTCCATCATCGTGTTTTCATGAAGTTGTCACGCGAACGACTACTTCTACTTCTATGGCTAACGCGTTTAGCAATAAAGTAAAGTAATTTACATGGCGTTCTTCAATGACACGCAGGTCATACAAAAATAAAGACAACTCCTATGGCTCCTGCCGGTTGTCATACTCATCGACATGAAAGTCGTGATTCCTATTACAAGAACATGATCTCATACATCACAATATATCATTCATCATTCATCACAACTTTGGCCATATCACATCACAAGACACTTGCTGCAAAAACAAGTTAGACGTCCTCTAATTGTTGTTGCAAGTTTTACGTGGCTTCTATAGGTGATCTAGCAAGAACATTTTCTTACCTACGTTAAAGCCACAACGTGATTTTTGTCAACTTCTATTTACCCTTCATAAGGACCCTTTTCATCGAATCTGCTCCAACTAAAGTGGGAGAGACAGACACCCGCCAGCCACCTTATGCAACTAGTGCATGTCAGTCGGTGGAACCGGTCTCACGTAAGCGTACGTGTAAGGTTGGTCCGGGCCGCTTCATCCCACAATACCGCTGAAGCAAGATAAGACTAGTAGCGGCAAGCAAGTTGACAAGATCTACGCCCACAACAAAATTGTGTTCTACTCGTGCAATAGAGAACTACGCATAGACCTAGCTCATGATGCCACTGTTGGGGAACGTTGCAGAAAATTAAAAATTTTCCTACGTTTTCACCAAGATCCATCTATGAGTTCATCTAAGCAACGAGTCAAGGGAGAGAGATTGCATCTACATACCACTTGTAGATCACGTGCGGAAGCGTTCAAGGGAAGGGTGATGATGGAGTCGTACTCGACGTGATTCAGATCACCGATGACCAAGTGCCGAACGGACAGCACCTCCGCGTTCAACACACGTACGGAACGGACGACGTCTCCTCCTTCTTGATCCAGCAAGGGGGAGGAGAGGTTGAGGAAGATGGCTCCAGCAGCAGCACGACGGCGTGGTGGTGGTAGAGCAGCAGTACTCCGACAGGGCTTCGCCAAGCTCGTGACGGAGGAGGATAGGTGTTGGGGAGGGGAGGGGCTGCACCTTGGTTGTGTGTTGCAGCCCTCCCCTCACCCCTCTATTTATAGGGGAAGGGGCAAGGGGGGCCGGCCCCTCTAGATGGGATCTAGAGGGGGGCGGCGGCCAGGGAGGGGGGCTTGCCCCCCAAGCAAAGGGGGCGCCCCCACTAGGGTTCCCTCCCCCAACCCTAGGCGCATGGGCCCAAGGGGAGGGTGCGCCCAGCCCTCCAGGGGCTGGTTCCCTGCCCCTTGCGGCCCATGAGGCCCTCCGAGAGGGGTGGCCCCTCCCGGTGGACCCCCAGAACCTCTTCGGTGGCCCCGGTACAATACCGATATGCCCTCGAAACTTTCCGGTGTCCGCATGACAACTTCCCATATACAAATCTTCAACTCTGGACCATTCCGGAACTCCTCGTGACGTCCGGGATCTCATCCAAAACTCCGAACAACATTCGGTAATCACATACAAGTCTTCCTAATAACCCTAGTGTCACCGAACCTTAAGTGTGTAGACCCTACGGGTTCGGGAATCATGCAGACATGACCGAGACAGCTCTTCGGCCAATAACCAACAGCGGGATCTGGATACCCATGTTGGCTCCCACATGTTCCACGATGATTTCATCGGATGAACCACGATGTCGAGGATTCGATCAACCCCGTATACAATTCCCTTTGTCAATCGGTATGTTACTTGCCCGAGACTCGATCGTCGGTATCCCAATACCTTGTTCAGTCTCGTTACCGGCAAGTCACTTCACTCGTACCGTAATGCATGATCCCGTGACCAAACACTTGGTCACTTTGAGCTCATTATGATGATGCATTACCGAGTTGGCCCAGAGATACCTCTCCGTCATACGGAGTGACAAATCCCAGTCTCGATCCGTGTCAACCCAACAGACACTTTCGGAGATACCTGTAGTGCACCTTTATAGTCACCTAGTTACGTTGTGACGTTTGGCACACCCAAAGCACTCCTACGGTATCCGGGAGTTACACGATCTCATGGTCTAAGGAAAAGATACTTGACATTGGAAAAGCTCTAGCAAATGAACTACACGATCTTGTGCTATGCTTAGGATTGGATCTTGTCCATCACATCATTCTTCTAATGATGTGATCCCGTTATCAATGACATCTGATGTCCATAGCCAGGAAACCATGACTATCTGTTGATCAACGAGCTAGTCAACTAGAGGCTTACTAGGGACATATTATGGTCTATGTATTCACACGTGTATTACGATTTCCGGATAATACAGTTATAGCATGAATAAAGACAATTATCACGAACAAGGAAATATAATAATAATCCTTTTATTATTGCCTCTAGGGCATATTTCCAACACAGAGTCGGAGGCGCAGCCATCCAAGGCCCAGAATCTGTTGGCCCGAGATCCATCGCCAGAGACGGGGGACAGGGAAGGCGGAGGAGCAAAGGCGGGAAGGGGCAGAGAGGCGTCGCCGGCCGAGGAAGGCACAGTGGCGGGGGAGGGAGGAGGGACGGGGAGGGAGGGAGCGGGAGGGGAAGGGAAGGGAGGAGCCATCCGACGTATCACGTTCACCATTCGATTAGCCCAACAACATCCAACAGACAAGGTGACCGAAAGGCCAAGCTGGCGGTGTTGAACATTCATCCTTCATCAATTGAGTAGCACATGCAACCTCCAACAACTGAGGCTGGCCATAGTGGGGTATCTTAGCCGGTATCATGCACTCGGAAATAGCAAACATGCTGATGTGGCAGAGAATTAAAGAAGAGAGAGAGAGTAATTAAAGTAACATAGGTAGATACCGTAACATAGTAAATGCTATACTAGTTTGTGACATGCATGGCCATAAATAAGATCATCTATGATACTACTCTATGATACTATGCACTAAGAAGGTAGTATCATACATTAATATTATATGCATGATATTACTATATCATACTCCCCACTATGAATAGCCTAAGCGCATAGGAAGGACCCATATTAATTATCACTTAGACGGACATATAGATGCATGTGTCCGTTTGAGCGATAATTAACATGAGATGGAGGGAGGACTATATATTAATCTTGGTCTTGAAATCATGAAGAAAAGGGAGATAGAAGTCAAAGGGAAGTACGTACAGGTACAGGTACACAAATTGCTAGATATACTCACTATTACGATGTGAGACATAGCATGATAAGTAATATGTGACATCATCCTTCTTAAACTTGGTCTCAGCGAGTTCACCATCACCGTAGAGATCAACAGCATAAGCAGTGGCATCATCCTCGGGGTTTCCCCATAACAGGTACACAGTGTCAGCGCTAATGGAAGGGGACACTTCGGCAGCCACCAAGAGCGATCGCCTCTTGCCAAGGAACAAGGCTTTCCCACCGAGCCCATGCAAAGGCACCGTGTTCTTTGCGTCGCAGTCCACCCGGTACAGACTGCACGATACTAGGGTGCCCAGAATATAGGGTCCACGAGAACGAAGGCAAAGAATCAGCTCTCCGTTATTTTCCATTAGGAACTTCCTGATCAACTAGTTTGAGTTTCTACTAGGGAGATGTTCTTCGACATGGCACAGTAGATGTTGCCCGCGAATAGTAGGGGTGAGTTGATCCTACTGCTGGAGCAGACACGCGTCCAACACTCGTCGTCGGGCTTAGCGACGGCCAGGCGATTACACCAGTGAAAGCGAAAAACAATCGTGTCGTCGTTAGTGAGGCCCACACGATTCAGCCTTAGGTCACCTAGTCCTCGGACAAACCTGCCTTTCAGCAGTGACACTGCGCTTGGAAGCTCGGCGACCTGTCCTGTCAGCGGGTTAAGGAGCAGTCCAACACCGGTGCCCGGGAGAAGAACGAGGCCCTCGGACGTGATGCCGAGAACGTAGCTGCGCAGGGTATCCGGGACCAAGAGGCTCCCATAGATGGACTTGCCGGTGAGGACGTTGAGGAACCATCACTGGACGTGGACGTCGTTGAATACCTTGGGGAGCATGATCCACCGCCGCGGGTGGAACCGCCTGTTCAGGACGCCCTGTGCGCGGAGATGGGCAGAGCACGCGCGCCACATCCTGCACGCCGCGCGGAAGCGGACAAAGTCGACGACGTTGTTGCGCAGGGCGTGCTCTGCGATCAGCCCCGCCGGTCTGGCGTCCAGGCTCGCCCAGTCCCTTCGGCTGCGCTGACACCCATGAGACTAGGCGACGCCATGTTTTAATTTGGTGGTCAGGTGTTGGTGCGTGTTAGAATAAATCCGAGGCGCACCGTCGATCTATCGAGGACCAAGCAATCACACAAACATGACACCGAGATTTGTTAACGAGGTTCACCATCATGGCTACATCCCCGGAGCATGACTACGGGCGCTCCTCCCCATGACACCGCTACAATACCGCACCCCGGCCGCCTGTGCGCCGGCACATGCCGTCGGCTCCCCTACGTGCTCGTGCTATTATGTTGGCATAGGTTACTTCGTGTGTCTACCGCCGATATATATGAGAGGCCTAGGATACAAGTGTCCTATTAGGACACAACTCCTACCCTGTCTACACAGGGTCCAAAACCAAGTCCAGTTGTAACCTACCTTGTACAATAATATTCAACACAACTCTAACAAACTCCACCTTGGCGAATATTCTGCACCAACTTGGATTTATCCATGCGTCGAACCTCCATGTACATTGGATTTGAGATACGCCATGATCACCGCTGCTACTCCCAGACTCCACGTGACTCCGCCTGCAACTGTAGTTCCTTCTCGTCTTCTTCACAGTCAACACTCGAGCAAAATTAAGTTCCTCATTACTCTACTTTGTGTTACAATCTTCCGGAGAATCCGTTCAACACCGTCACACACCGACCATTGTCTGCGTGAAAATGAACAACTCACATATTGGACGCCACATATAAGAGTTATCTGAACTCAACATCACCGCTCTTTCTTGACCATATAAGAGTTGTCTGAAACTTGAAGGAATTTCACCATCGCCCCGTGTCACCCTCAGTCAAATTCGCAGTTGTCTCACCCTTTTCCTGGATAGTCTCTGACATGTCCCACAGCTATAGCACTCCACCTCCTTCTGTACTTGTCACCCGCACTTTGCCATGTGCACTGAACACCACAGAATATACGGCCATGTACTCTCTTCGCTTTTGACAATTTCAGACTTTCCGTCACTTTCACAGATTCCCTATGGTCCACTCTCATCCATCTGACATGTCAAAATCAATAGATGTAGTTGCCAACTTGAAACTGATACTCGCCAACACTGCTTCAGCACCCCTGCACACTTTATCTAACCGCATGTCATACCACCAGTGCCTTGGCCTGTCGCGGTGTCCCGTGCTTACCGCACGCCTCGCCGCTATCACCACGTCGAGCCTCTGCTGTCCTGGTCGAGTCTCCCGGGTAGCTAGCCCCCACTGACTCAACCCCCACTGCAGAGAACCACCGATCATCACCGACCAATGCCGAGTATCACGCCTCCATCAGACCACTGGGCCCCAGTCCGATCCACGTGTCTCTCGCTATCCTGCTGAAATAGGCTTCAACTCTCCGGATTCTTGCGTCGTAGCCCCTCCATCAGCAAAGAGTGAAGTCATCCACTAGACTCCAGCTCCACCTTCAACATGACTCCATGTAGCTGCGCTATGCTACCCTGCGCCCTGTTGACTTCAAGCTCTCATGTGTACACTACCTTGAATCAACCCTGCACCATGGTCATGTCGAAGCCGCACAAGCCCTCAGGTCTGCACCAAGTGTTTCCACGCCCCAGAAGTCGGCAACCATCAGCATCATGCTCCTATGTTGTCGTCGCTGAAATCACCGCCGTCTTCTGCTTTGACCGACATCCCCGTCGATCCGTCAGACAGTCCAGTCCGACCTAATAGAAATTATCAGACTGCAACCATGCTCCACCCTTCGCCGTATCTGCCCTGCACATATCCGTGCATTGCTTGACGCCCTGTGCATGCATGATCCCTCACCAACATGCTCCAGACTCCTCCGAGCCTTATACGCATGTTGCCTCTCGTCGCACAATGTCCATCTTGATCAACTTGGCATCCTGCTACTCCATCAAGCATATCCGTCGCACAAACTGCAACACTTGAATTTAGGTAGCCTGTCAATGTAAGCATTAACCCAAAATACCAACTTCCGTCGACCTGTACTGGACCCGCGACTCCTGCGCCTCGATTACCATCCGGCCACAGCCGAAACAATACCTACACGCTGCCATCTCCATACATGACCATGTACCAAGTAAAAGAGCCAATAAAATCCCACGTAGCTTAGCTTTTCCTGTGTCCATGCAAAAACCATCTTGACGTACACCACGCCAAACTTAGACTTTATTCCTTTACTCTCCTGCTCTGGCCAAATTTCGTGCTTTGACCCTTTTCCGATAGAAATTCAGGATCTGACCTCGGTTTGAAAAAATTTCGGGATTTGACCCTTTTTCCTATCGACAGGGGCACTGGCGGTAGGGTTAGACAGCCTACCGCCATGGCCCCTGGCGGTAGGGTACTTAGCCACGTCAGCGCGCCGAGACGGCCGCCGTCCCCCTCCGTCGCAGCCTACCGCCAAGGCACCTAGCGGTAGCCTGTCTAACCCTACCGCCATATCCCCTGGCGGTAGGGTCCGGGCAGTTATTTCCCCCCGAAACCCCCGTGCCCCTGCCCATCTCCCCACCCCTCCCCCTCCCCCCGTCGGCAGTTCTTCTTTTTCACCCCCAAGTCGCCCCTCTCTCCCTCTCTCATCTCCTCCACTCCCCTCCTCAGATCTTCACCGTTTGTTGATCGTTTTTACGGATCGATATGGCCCCGAAGAGAGAAACGTAAGCTCCTCCAATCCCTCCAATTAGTTTTTGCAAACTTGCTTCTGATTCGACGCATTATTAGCTTGAAAACCCTCATGTTTTTGAACTTAGATTGGATTTTTTTTCACCTAAGATTGATTGTAGTTGTAGTTTTTAGTTCTTTAGTAACTAGTGTTATTGGATATGAACTCTAATCAATAGTTCATATGTTAGTGTGAAGATGAACCCTAGTTCATAAATTTTTTTGTTAAAAAAATTATGATGTAATGTTGATATGAGGATGAACCCTATTTTGATTATGCATGTTGATATGATGATATGATCTAGTGTGAAGATGAACTCTAGTTTGGTGATGCATGTTGATATGATGATATGAGAGATGTTGTTTGGAAAATTTTATTTAAAAATTTGATGATATGATGCATGTTGATATGATTTGATCCATCATGTGTAGTTGTTGTTGTTGGAGGAATATGCTTAAAATTTTATTTTGATATGATGCATGTTGATATGATTTGAGTTCATTTTTTTATGTATGCTTTATGCTTATGGTGCTTTTGTTTATGAAATTTTATTAAGGCGGCCACCTCTTGCGGACAACATCGGCCCACGATACTCAATGCTGGACTGGGCATTCGACAAGGGTCATTGTGCCCGGTTCATAGAGAACGGAGAGGTAAGTGATATGAATGAAATATTGATCAAAGTTTTCGGATTGATGAAAATAATTTCCTAACTTTTGGCGTTCACTTTTTGACAGACGCTCCAGCCACTGCGCATGAGGGGTCACGGGGTTTATGGGCATATGGACTACGACGAGCGCTACGCGCCGTTCTTCAAGAAAGCCCGGCTGTTGGGTTTCGTGTTGCAGTTCAAGCGTCAGCCGCCGACGCTTGTCCATGCAGCTCTAACAGCTCTGATTGACCGGTGGCGACCGGAGACCCATTCTTTCCATCTCCCATGTGGGGAGATGACGGTGACCCTCGAGGATTGGTCAATGATCACTGCCATGCCGCTCGAGGGTCATGCACTGACCGGGTGAGTGGAGAGGACCAACAGGTAGGAGAGGGTTACCACCCTCATCGACGGCTGCCCCGATGCTAAGGGCAACCGTACATCTGGTGTGCCGTTGTCCTGGCTCTCGAAGAACCGGAAGACATGCCCCGAAGACGCCTATGAGACGACTGTGGAGTGGTATGCGAAGGCCTACCTGTGGTATATTCTCTCGAAGGTCGTGTTTCCAGACGCATCCGGGAACTCTACCAACTGGTCCTATCTGTTCTTCCTAGCCGACTGGGATGCAGGGTACAGTTGGGGGACCGCATCTCTCACCTACCTATACCGTTCGGTAAGAGAGTACCTAATTGCCTACCTACGAAAGTATGTCCATGACATTTTTTTATATTTGATCCTCATTTGATTTTTTGCAGCTTGACGACGCAACTCAGAGGACGGGAGACAAGTCCAATATGGGTGTCTTTGTCTGGGCTTTCTCCATTTGGATGTGGGAGCATCTACCGGTGGGGCGTTCTGATAAGCTGCCAAGACGCCCATGGGGTGCCTATAGCGAAGACGGCGACGAGGATCGACACCCCACCATAGCTTACGAGTGGGACGTTGTCAAACTCTACACGGGTCTAAACAAGACTTCGTACAAGACCTCCACCAACGAGTTGGATGCTTTGACGCATACGCGGGTATATGAACTCGCTAAACACATTTCTCTTTGATTCCACTTTTGACCGAGAGTGGCAACTTAGCACCGTATATGTAATAGGTAACCTGGTGGCCGTATCATGACCGACAGTGGGACTTTGATCTGAACAAAGTGTGCGATGAGAACAGTGGTCTCTGGCGGTGCATCGTGCCCATGATTTGTGTGTACACCATCGAGTGGCACTTGCCACAACGCATGGCCATGCAGTTTGGGATTTTTCAACATACGCCACCAGGCCAGCCCACCGATACCGGCGGCCACGCGCTCCACTTGCGAGTGCCCGCGCTTGTTCTTCGTGCCCATGAATTCATTGCATTCAACTATGTTATGATGTTTCTGTTGGAAATATGCCCTAGAGGCAATAATAAAATGTTTATTACTATATTTCCTTGTTCATGATAATTGTCTATTGTTCATGCTATAATTGTCTTATCCGGAAATCGTAATACATGTGTGAATATATAGACCACAACACGTCCCTAGTGAGCCTCTAGTTGACTAGCTCATTGATCAACAGATAGTCATGGTTTCCTGACTATGGACATGGGATGTCATTGATAACGGGATCACATCATTAGGAGAATGATGTGATGGACAAGACCCAATCCTAAGCATAGCACAAGATCGTGTAGTTCGTTTCGCTAGAGCTTTTCCAAATGTCAAGTACCATTTCCTTAGACCATGAGATTGTGCAACTCCCGGATACCGTAGGAGTGCTTTGGGTGTGCCAAACGTCACAACGTAACTGGGTGACTATAGAGGTGCACTACGGGTATCTCCGAAAGTGTCTGTTGGGTTGGCATGAATCGAGACTGGGATTTGTCACTCCGTATGACGGAGAGGTATCTCTGGGCCCGCTCGGTAATGCATCATCATAATGAGCTCAATGTGATCAAGTGTCTGGTCACGGGATCATGCATTATGGTACGAGTAAAGTGACTTGCCAGTAACGAGATTAAACGAGGTATTGGGATACCGACGATCGAATCTCGGGCAAGTAACGTACCGATTGACAAAGGGAATTGTATACGGGATTGATTGAATCCTCTACATCGTGGTTCATCCGATGAGATCATCGAGGAGCATGTGCGAGACAACATGGGTATCCAGATCCCGCTGTTGGTTATTGACTGGAGAGGCGTCTCGGTCATGTCTGCATGTCTCCCGAACCCATAGGGTCTACACACTTAAGGTTTGGTGACGCTAGGGTTGTTGAGATATTAGTATGCAGTAACCCGAAAGTTGTTCGGAGTCCCGGATGAGATCCCAGGCATCACGAGGAGTTCTGGAATGGTCCGGAGGTGAAGATTTTTATATAGGAAGTTCAGTTTCGGCCATCGGGAAAGTTTCGGGGGTCACGGGTATTGTACCGGGACCACCGAAAGGGTCCCGGGGGTCCACCGGGTGGGGCCACGGGTTGTTGAGATATTAGTATGCAGTAACCCGAAAGTTGTTCGGAGTCCCGGATGAGATCCCAGGCATCACGAGGAGTTCTGGAATGGTCCGGAGGTGAAGATTTTTATATAGGAAGTTCAGTTTCGGCCATCGGGAAAGTTTCGGGGGTCACGGGTATTGTACCGGGACCACCGGAAGGGTCCCGGGGGTCCACCGGGTGGGGCCACCTATCCCGGAGGGCCCCATGGGCTGAAGTGGGAGGGGAACCAGCCCCTGGCGGGCTGGTGCGCCCCCTTGGGCCCCCCCTGCGCCTAGGGTTGGAAACCCTAGGGGTGGGGGCGCCTCACTTGCCTTGGGGGGCAAGCCACCCCCTTGGCCGCCGCCCTTTCTTAGAGATTGGATCTCCTAGGGCCGGCACCCCCCTAGGGTCCCTATATAAAGAGGGGGGAGGGAGGGCAGCCGCACCCTAGCCTTTGGTGCCTCCCTCTCCCTCCCGTGACACCTCTCCCTCTCGTAGTGCTTGGCGAAGCCCTGCCGAGATCGCCGCTGCATCCACCACCACGTCGCCGTGCTGCTGGATCTCCATCAACCTCTCCTTCCCCCTTGCTGGATCAAGAAGGAGGAGACGTCTTCCCAACCGTACGTGTGTTGAACGAGCAGGTGCCGTCCGTTCGGTGCTAGGATCTCCGGTGATTTGGATCACGAAGAGTACGACTCCCTCAACCCCGTTCTCTTGAACGCTTCCGCGCGCGATCTACAAGGGTATGTAGATGCACTCCTCTCTCTTGTTGCTAGATGACTCCATAGATTGATCTTGGTGAAGCGTAGAAAATTTTTATTTTCTGCAACGTTCCCCAACAGTGGCATCATGAGCTAGGTCTATGCGTAGTTACTATGCACGAGTAGAACACAAACTTGTTGTGGGCATAGATGTTGTCAATTTTCTTGCCACTACTAGTCTTATCTTGCTTCGGCGGCATCGTGGGATGAAGCGGCCCGGACCGACCTTACACGTACGCTTACGTGAGACAGGTTCCACCGACTGACATGCACTAGTTGCATAAGGTGGCTAGCGGGTGTCTGTCTCTCCCACTTTAGTTGGAGCGGATTCGATGAAAAGGGTCCTTATGAAGGGTAAATAGAAATTGGCATATCACGTTGTGGTTTTACGTAGGTAAGAAACGTTCTTGCTAGAAACCTATAGAAGCCATGTAAAAACTTGCAACAACAATTAGAGGACGTCTAACTTGTTTTTGCAACATATGCCTTGTGATGTGATATGGCCAAAAGGATGTGATGAATGATATATGTGATGTATGAGATCATGTTCTTGTAATAGGAATCATGACTTTCATGTCGATGAGTATGACAACCGGCAGGAGCCATAGGAGTTGTCTTTATTTTTGTATGACCTGCGTGTCATTGAATAACGCCATGTAAATTACTTTACTTTATTGCTAAACGCGTTAGTCATAGAAGTAGAAGTAATCGTTGGCGTGACAACTTCATGAAGACACGATGATGGAGGTCATGATGATGGAGATCATGGTGTCATGCCGGTGACGAAGATGATCATGGCGCCCCGAAGATGGAGATCAAAGGAGCAATATGATATTGGCCATATCATGTCACTATTTGATTGCATGTGATGTTTATCATGTTTTACATCTTATTTGCTTAGAACGACGGTAGCTTAAATACGATGATCCCTCGAAATAATTTCAAGAAAGTGTTCCCCCTAACTGTGCACCGTTGCGAAGGTTCGTTGTTTCGAAGCACCACATGATGATCGGGTGTGATAGATCCTAACGTTCGAATACAACGGGTGTAAGCCAGATTTACACACGCAATACACTTAGGTTGACTTGATGATCCTAGCATGTACAAACATGGCCTCGGAACACGGAAGACTGAAGGTCGAGCATGAGTCGTATAGAAGATACGATCAACATGAATATGTTCACCGATGATGACTAGTCCGTCTCACGTGATGATCGGACACGGCTTAGTTGACTCGGATCATGTTTCACTTAGATGACTAGAGGGATGTCTGTCTGAGTGGAAGTTCATTGAATAATTTGATTAGATGAACTTAATTATCATGAACTTAGTCTAAAATCTTTACAATATGTCTTGTAGATCAAATGGCCCACGCTAATGTTGCCCTCAACTTCAACACGTTCCTAGAGAAAACCAAGCTGAAAGATGATGGCAGCAACTATACGAACTGGGTCCGGAACCGAGGATCATCCTCATAGCTGCAAAGAAAGATTGTGTCCTAGAAGCACCGCTAGGTGAAGCACCCATCCCAGAGAACCAAGACGTTATGAACGCTTGGCAGTCTCGTGCTGATGATTACTCCCTCGTTCAGTGTGGCATGCTTTACAGCTTAGAACCGGGGCTCCAAAAGCGTTTTGAGCAACACGGAGCATATGAGATGTTCGAAGAACTAAAAATGGTTTTCCAAGCTCATGCCCGGATCGAGAGATATGAAGTCTCCGACAAGTTCTTCAGTTGTAAGATGGAGGAAAATAGTTCTGTCAGTGAGCACATACTCAAAATGTCCGGGTTGCACAACTGCTTGACTCAGCTGGGAGTTAATCTCCCGGATGACGCGGTTATTGACAGAATCCTTTAGTCGCTTCCACCGAGCTACAAGAGCTTTGTGATGAACTTCAATATGCAGGGGATGGAAAAGACCATTCCTGAGGTATATTCAATGCTGAAATCAGCGGAGGTAGAGATCAAAAAGGAACATCAAGTGTTGATGGTGAATAAAACCACTAAGTTCAAGAAAGGCAAGGGTAAGAAGAACTTCAAGAAGGACGGCAAGGGAGTTGCCGCGCCCGGTAAGCCAGTTGCCGGGAAGAAGTCAAAGAATGGACCCAAGCCTGAGACTGGGTGCTTTTATTGCAAGGGAAGTGGTCACTGGAAGCGGAATTGCCCCCAAATACTTAGCGGACAAGAAGGCCGGCAACACCAAAGGTATATGTGATATACATGTTACTGATGTGTACCTTACCAGCACTCGTAGTAGCTCCTGGGTATTTGATACCGGTGCGGTTGCTCATATTTGTAACTCAAAGCAGGAGCTGCGGAATAAGCGGAGACTGGCGAAGGACAAGGTGACGATGCGCGTCGGGAATGGTTCCAAGGTCGATGTGATCGCCGTCGGCACGCTACCTCTACATTTACCTATGGGATTAGTTTTAAACCTCAATAATTGTTATTTAGTGCCAGCTTTGAGCATGAACATTGTATCTGGATCTCGTTTAATGCGAGATGGCTACTCATTTAAATCCGAGAATAATGGTTGTTCTATTTATATGAGAGATATGTTTTATGGTCATGCCCCACTGGTCAATGGTTTATTCTTAATGAATCTCGAATGTGATGTTACACATATTCATAGTGTGAATACCAAAAGATGTAAGGTTGATAACGATAGTCCCACATACTTGTGGCACTCCCGCCTTGGTCACATTGGTGTCAAGCGCATGAAGAAGCTCCATGCTGATGGACTTTTAGAGTCTCTAGATTATGAATCGTTTGACACATGCAAACCATGCCTCATGGGCAAAATGACCAAGACTCCATTCTCCGGAACAATGGAGCGAGCTACCAACTTATTAGAAATCATACATACTGATCTGTGCGGTCCAATGAGCGTTGAGGCTCGCGGAGGCTATCGTTATGTTCTCACTCTCGCTGATGACTTGAGTAGATATGGGTATGTCTACTTGATGAAACACAAGTCTGAGACCTTTGAAAAGTACCTGAAAAGGACTAAGTATATGTTTCTCGTATATGGAGGTGACGAAGAGCTCGTCGTAAAGGGTTACGTCGATGCTAGCTTCGACACAGATCTGGATGACTCTAAGTCACAAACCGGATACGTGTATATTTTGAATGGTGGGGCAGTAAGCTGGTGCAGTTGCAAGCAAAGCGTCGTGGCGGGATCTACATGTGAAGCGGAGTACATGGCAGCCTTGGAGGCAGCGCATGAAGCAATCTGGGTGAAGGAGTTCATCACCGACCTAGGAGTCATACCCAATGCGTCGGGGTCGATCACACTCTTCTGTGACAATACTGGAGCTATTGCACTCGCCAAGGAGCCCAGGTTTCACAAGAAGACCAGGCACATCAAGCGTCGCTTCAACTCCATTCGTGAAAATGTTCAAGATGGAGACATAGATATTTGTAAAGTACATACGGACCTGAATATAGCAGATCCGTTGACTAAACCTCTCCCTAGAGCAAAACATGATCAACACCAGAACGCTATGGGTGTTCGATTCATCACAATGTAACTAGATTATTGACTCTGGTGCAAGTGGGAGACTGTTGTAAATATGCCCTAGAGGCAATAATAAAATGGTTATTATTATATTTCCTTGTTCATGGTAATTGTCTATTGTTCATGCTATAATTGTGTTATCCGGAAATCATAATACATGTGTGAATATATAGACCACAACACGTCCCTAGTGAGCCTCTAGTTGACTAGCTCGTTGATCAACAGATAGTCATGGTTTCCTGACTATGGACATGGGATGTCATTGATAACGGGATCACATCATTAGGAGAATGATGTGATGGACAAGACCCAATCCTAATCATAGCACAAGATCGTGTAGTTCGTTTCGCTAGAGCTTTTCCAAATGTCAAGTATCATTTCCTTAGACCATGAGATTGTGCAACTCCCAGATACCGTAGGAGTGCTTTGGGTGTGCCAAACGTCACAACGTAACTGGGTGACTATAAAGGTGCACTACGGGTATCTCCAAAAGTGTCTGTTGGGTTGGCACGAATCGATACTGGGATCTGTCACTCCGTATGACGGAGAGGTATCTCTGGGCCCACTCGGTAATGCATCATCATAATGAGCTCAATGTGATCAAGTGTCTGGTCACGGGATCATGCATTACGGTATGAGTAAAGTGACTTGCCGGTAACAAGATTAGACGAGGTATTGGGATACCGACGATCGAATCTCGGGCAAGTAACGTACCGATTGACAAAGGGAATTGTATACGGGATTGATTGAATCCTCGATGTCGTGGTTCATCCGATGAGATCATCGAGGAGCATGTCGGATCCAACATGGGTATCCAGATCCCGCTGTTGGTTATTGACCGGAGAGGCGTCTCGGTCATGTCTGCATGTCTCCCGAACCCGTAGGGTCTACACACTTAAGGTTCGGTGACGCTAGGGTTATTGATATATTAGTATGCAGTAACCCAAAAGTTGTTCGGAGTCTCGGATGAGATCCCGGACGTCACGAGGAGTTCTGGAATGGTCCGGAGGTGAAGATTTATATATAGGAAGTTCAGTTTCGGCCATCGGGAAAGTTTCAGGGGTCACCGGTATTGTACCGGGACCACCGGAAGGGTCCCAGGGGTCCACCGGGTGGGGCCACCTATCACGGAGGGCCGCATGCCCTGAAGTGGGAGGGGAACCAGCCCCTGGTGGGCTGGTGCACCCCCCTTGGGCCCCCCTGCGCCTAGGGTTGGAAACCCTAGGGGTGGGGGCGCCTCACTTGCCTTGGGGGGCAAGCCACCCCCTTGGCCGCCGCCCCCCCTTGGAGATTGGATCTACTATGGACGGCGCCCCCTAGGGGCCCTATATAAAGAGGGGGGAGGGAGGGCAGCCGCACCCTAGCCTTTGGCGCCTCCCTCTCCCTCCCGTGACACCTCTCCCTCTCGTAGTGCTTGGCGAAGCCCTGCCGAGATCGCTGCTGCATCCACCACCACGTCGTCGTGCTGCTGGATCTCCATCAACCTCTCCTTCCCCCTTGCTGGATCAAGAAGGAGGAGACGTCTTCCCAACCGTACGTGTGTTGAACGCGGAGGTGCCGTCCGCTCGACGCTAGGATCTCCGGTGATTTGGATCACAACGAGTACGACTCCCTCAACCCCGTTCTCTTGAACGCTTCCGCACGCGATCTACAAGGGTATGTAGATGCACTCCTCTCTCTCATTGCTAGATGATTCCATAGATTGATCTTGGTGAAGCGTAGAAATTTTTTATTTTCTGCAACGTTCCTGTCGGTGTCAAAACCGGCGGATCTCGAGTAGGGGGTCCCGAACTGTGCGTCTAGGCGGATGGTAACAGGAGACGAGGGACACGATGTTTTACCCAGGTTCGGGCCCTCTCGATGGAGGTAAAATCCTACATCCTGGTTGATTAATATTGATGATATGGGTAGTACAAGAGTGGATCTACCACGAGATCAAGGAGGCTAAACCCTAAAGCTAGCCTATGGTATGATTGTTGTAATGTATGTTGTCCTACGGACTAAAGCCCTCCGGTTTATATAGACACCGGAGGAGGCTAGGGTTACACAGAGTCAGTTACAATGGTAGGAGATCTACATATCCGTATCGCCAAGCTTGCCTTCCACGCCAAGGAAAGTCCCATCCGGACACGGGACGGAGTCTTCAATCTTGTATCTTCGTAGTCTTGGAGTCTGGCAGACGATGATAGTCCGGCTGTCCGGACACCCCCTAGTCCAGGACTCCCTCAGTAGCCCCTGAACCAGGCTTCAATGATGATAAGTCCGGCGTGCATAATGTTCGGCATTGCAAGGCGGGTTCCTCCCTTGAATAATCCAGAGAAGATCATGAACACCAGGATAGTGTCCGGCTGCAAAATAAATTCCACATTCCACCGTAGAGAGAATAATGCACATAAATCCAATCTGCTGACGTTTTACGCGGCATGACATCACACCGCCTCCAAGCCTTTATCTGAATCGTTTTTTATTATTCCACCTCAGCACGTTTAGCGAAGCGGTTTCCTTGGCACGTCTTGTCGAAGCAGAGATCGTGCTCCCCTTATTCCGGGATTCCCATCAATACGTGCGTGGGTAACCCAACCGTGCCCGTCGCCACGCCTCCTCTATCGAAGGTGAATCCCGAACGGTCACGGAGACGACTCTTGGTATTTTTCCCCTTTATAAGAGGACCAAGGCTCGTTTCTTTTCTTCAATCTCGCATCAAATCTCCTCTTTGCTCCCAGTTCCAACACCCAGAGCCCTAGATTCGAGCGCTTTGGATTCTCAACCATGTCCGGCTCCGACCTCCAGGGTCGGTGGATGCCCTCCTCCGTCACGGAGGAGGACGTGTTAAAGCTGCGTGAGGCCAAGTACCTATCCTACGAGATTTCGCACAGGTTGCCTGCCCAAGGGCAGGCCGTGCCCGCTCCCGAGCCCGGTGAGTACGTTGTCTTCGTATCCCACCTCCGTCGGGGTTTAGGCTTCCCGACGGACCCCTTCGTGAGAGGGCTCATGTTCTACTACGGGCTGGATTTTCACGACTTGGCTCCGGAGTCCATCCTCCATATCTCTGCATTCATTATCGTCTGCGAAGCCTTCCTCCGCATCACTCCCCACTTCGACCTGTGGCTGAAGACCTTTAATGTGGAGCCGAAGATGATCGGGGGGCGTCAAGCGGAGTGCGGCGGGGCGGCCATAAGCAGAAGGGCCGATGCCCCGTGGCTCGAGGGTTCCTTCCAAGAGGAACTCGGACTGTGGCAGCAGGAGTGGTTCTATATCACCGCTCCGAAGGGCAGCAAGCAAAAGCCACCGCCTTCATTCCGCCCGGGACCTCCACGCCGACTGATGTCGTGGGTCAACCAAGGGCTCAATTGGGGGCCGTCCGAAGATGTGCCCTCATTGCAGGGCCGGATTCGAGACCTCCAGGCGAGGGAGATCAATCTGGTCGTGGTGATGCCGGTTATGCTAATCAGGCATCTTCTGCCCTGCAAATGCCGTCCTCTCCGTCTATGGGAGTTCAATCCGGAGGGACCTCGAATTCTCCAACACTTCATGGGTGCGACACCCGTGGAGATGTACAAGTTGTTCTTCGGACCGCAGGCAGCGTGTCCGGAATTGACCGAGGACGCAGGCCTAAGCTGCAATCGCCCGGATACTCAGGTAAATAGCTCAGAGTCCGGACGTTCTGTTTATCTGCTTTTCTAGAGTTCGCCTCCTGACCCATTACTCTTCATTAGGAGTGGGTAGCGCGATCGAAGCTGATAAGGTGTCCGGCTCCCCTCCCAGAGACCGCACTGGAGCCCGTGCTGGTCAGAATGTTGGAGGTCGCGCCCGTAGAAGGGAGCGATGGGGAAAATAGAGGAGCTATTATTTCGCCCAAAGGGGCGTCTGAAGACGGGGGAATCAAAAACCCCTCCTTCCAGGGGGAGAAGAGGACCGCCTCCGAAGATCCGGAGGCCAAAGCCCCTAAACAGGGGAAGAAATCTTCACCGGGGGGTCCGGCGTCCGGGGAGAACCCGGACGCACAATCGTCTCTAAAGGATCAGCCCTCCAGTGAGCCGTGAGTAGGAAAAGGGGAGTTCATTAGTAAGAAAATACCTCCATCAGTGCTTTTGTGGATAACCGAAATTTTTATCTTGCAGTTCGGATTTGCAGCCTTCTCAGATGAGTTCTTCTTCGGGGGATCTTCTTCCGGAGATGATGGAGAGCGAAACGCCTCCGTCTGCTGCGCCGTCAGACAGGGCAGACGAGCCTGAAGTATCGTCACGGAGGGTATGCCAGAGTCCGGAGGGGCCGGAGAGTTCAGCGCCCACTAGTATCCGGCCGGGAGAACTGAAGAATCTTCTTGAGAGGGCGTCCATCTCAGAAGATCACCGTGCTTTGATGCGTAGGGTGATTGGAAGGATTTCGTCCGCCGAGAGCGGATTGCGTAATGCCGCTAAGAGTTTGCTGGCGGGATTTGAGGTACGCAAGAATGACGCACCTTTTTTTTGACAGTTTTGCACATAAAAGTGCGCCCTGTATAGATAGTATCCCTTGAGACTCGGTAGGTTGTCGAAAACGACAGCGTGCCGAGGATCAAAATCGCAAGTAATGAATGTCTTCGTTCCTATGTAGGTGGCGGATAGTCTGAGGGCTAGCCGGACTAGTGGAGTTGCCGAGTTAATGCGGCAACTTGACGTGGCGGATGCGGACATCGCGCTTGTCAACCGGTGACTTGACGAGTCGCAAGGTAAATGAGTTCTTCACAGTCGCTTTTATTAAGGGGGTCAAAGCCCTCCTCTGATAAATTATATGCTATGATACAGACGGTGTTGCTGCTGTGGAGAGCCTTCGGGCCGAACTTGCTCAAGCTAAGGAGCAAGCCCGAAGGAGTGATGCGGCTGCCTCGAGGGCGGCCGAGGAGTTGAAAGCCGAAAAGGCTGCACACTGCCTAAGCAGGGAAAAGGTGGCCGAATTGGCCGTGAAATTGAAAGATGCTGCCGACCGCAATGAGGCTCTTGAAAAGGAGCGCTTATCGAAGCGGGAAGACCTGGGGAAGGCCACCGCCGAGGCCAAGGATGCCCGTTCTACAATGCGGGCTATGAAGGAGGAGCTGCGCCAGGCCGGAGATATTGTGGCTGGCAAGCCGTTTCTGTCGCGTCGCCGGTTTACGGATCAAAAGTATGCTCAACTTGGCCAGCTGTGGGGTCCGGAGGATCCGTATATGGACTTAGCGGCAAGTGCGGCTGACGCCGTTGAGCACTTCCGGAGCCAGAAGGATCACAAGATGGAAGAGCTATTTTGGTCTCAATTCCATAGTCCGGATCGTTCACTTCCGTTGACCGATCGGTTGGCCGAATGGGCCGAGCTAAATTGATTGTCCGGACTTGCCATGACTGACATTGTGGCTCATGTCTGGCCAGAGAGGCCCAAGGCGACGAGCTATTTCGGCTTATTACAGCAATTTCTTGGAGCGGTGCCGCATATCAAGGAGATGAAGCGGTCGGCCTGCATCGAAGGCACGCGGATGGCTCTTGCCCGTGTGAAGACACATTGGACAGAGATGGATGCCACCGCTATTGCCGCCCAGGGTTCGGACGAAAGCCGGTTACCCGCCGAGCACTATTTTGGGGAAGTTATGCGTGGCGCTCGTGTAATAGAGTCGCAATGCTCAAAAAATGTCACGTTCAAATAAACGTTTTAGCTTGTAAAACAATGATTATGCTATAACTGCTTTTTATACTTGTACGTCCCAAGTAGTAAAATATCTCATATGCGGCCGTTTACGTATACGTTTGTATAACCTGAAAGATTGCAGTCTTCGGCTTCAGGCCCCACGCACAAGGTGCGGGGGTGTTCGCAAAAATAGCGCGTTTTCACACTTAGTCCGAGGTGGTAGCGTAGCAAACGAGGCAATCCGGACTATAATGCTTTATCACTTTCACTTAGCCAGTGGAGTTCGAGGGTGGGGCTACGATATAGCCCCTTGGGGCACCGCGCTTCTCCGAGTTCGGGGCGCATTTGTGCCTGACCGGGAAACGGTCCTTCGTCAAAGCGGGGAATTCTAAACATTCCGGTAGTCGATCGAGTGGTTGACCAGTCTCTCGCTATATCATGACAGTCAGTTTTCGGCTTTCTCTACTGAGGTGCTCGCCCAGTCGAACTGGGGCACAATCGCAGTAGTTCTCCTGGTGCCGCGTTAGCCGATGATACGGAACGTAAGGCAGCAAAACACAGGAGCCGGGCAAACCCAACATTTGACCAAAGACATGATTCGGAGCTGATGCATATAATGCCTAACTCGAGACGCCGAACACTCCCTAAGGTGTTCGGTCTTTATAATAATGGGCAAAACAATGCCCTAAGCCCCTAGTGTCCAGGTACGGGCATGGTCCTCTGACGCGGCCGATGCCAAAACGTCAGGCTCCGCTTTGGTTATAGGAAGAAACCAAGGAAGAATAACAACAAGAGACAGTAAAAAAGGTTTACGCAGGGTCTTAATCTGAAAAGAATCCTCGCAACGGGTCCCTACTGCACGTCTGCGCCTGTGTCTCCGTTGTGCCGTTATCCTGGATGGGTGTGCACGTTGTTCATCTGTAAAAAGAGAGGAACTTAGTTTGAAAACAACTTGTGCGAAAAGGTATATGTGAAAGAAGAAATATAAATGAATAAAGCGGAGCCTGTATGAACTCGCAGCTGTTTGTGCGCGCAGCCCCTTGTGGAGGGGTGTGCGGCTAGGGAGCCCCTAGCCTACTTATGCCGGACTCGTCTATCCGTGTCCGGGGTCATTAAGTGACCCTCGCACTGAAATGATGCCACGTGGACCGGACATCTTGAGTGTAAGGGACACGATGTTTTACCCAGGTTCGGGCCCTCTCGATGGAGGTAAAACCCTACGTCCTGCTTGATTAATATTGATGATATGGGTAGTACAAGAGTGGATCTACCACGAGATCAAGGAGGGTAAACCCTAAAGCTAGCCTATGGTATGATTGTTGTAATGTATGTTGTCCTACGGACTAAATCCCTCCGGTTTATATAGACACTTGAGGAGGCTAAGGTTACACAGAGTCGGTTACAATGGTAGGAGATCTACATATCCGTATCGCCAAGCTTGCCTTCCGCGCCAAGGAAAGTCCCATCCTGACACGGGACGGAGTCTTCAATCTTGTATCTTCGTAGTCTTGGAGTCCGGCGGACGATGATAGTCCGGCTGTCCGGACACCCCCTAGTCCAGGACTCCCTCAGTTCCCCAACAGTTTCTTGTTGCTAATGCCTTGCAGGATGAGCCGGCGGAAGAATCAGTCGATCACGGACTGGGGAGAGCATCATAAAAATCATGTGACGGAGTGGAACCGATGGAGGTACCGGAAAGACATGGAGAGGAGGGTGACAAACTGGGATGTTTACCTGGACCGACACATGAAGTGGTACGATGATGGCCAGAAGCACCGTCTTCGTCTCAGGCCTCGGTGGACGGCAAAAGACATCGCGGAGCTGGAGAGGGATGACCCCGAGGAACATGCCTACCAGACCGGCATCAGAGACATGCACAGTGGATTTAGGGATTTTACCCCCCTCATCAACAGAGTGGTAAGTTTGAACTGAGATGTTATATTTAAATTATTGTATTCGTCAACTTGACTGACTTATGTCGTTGCAGTCTGGTGAGCTGAACAGATGCATCTTTAAGCCTCAGATGCACTAGGTGATATCCCCGGGAGCGTACAATCCGAGAACAAAATGAGGGGGACAATGAAGGTACAATTTCAGCCTCCTCGAAACAGATGCATCTTCTTCATTTTCAAACATAAACATGATACTTATTATGCCCTTGTTTCATTGTGAGTGCGGAAGTTCGTGAAGCATTATCGCAGGCTGGTAGGGCTGCTTGGGTGTGCTGGAACTGGGTCGGTTGAAGCTTATCAGCATGTAGCCACACAGGGTCACATCGCCTCATCGAGTCATGCTCCCTCGTCGTCTAGGTTGGTTCACGATGATGATGAGGAGGAGGAGGCCACACATGAAGAAATGGAGGATGAGGAGGAGGAGAGCAACGGGAAGGACGAGTACGATGAAGATTATGGACCTCCAACAACTCAATCATCTCAAGCATCTCAGCTGCCGCCGAAGAGGAATCCGAAGAAGAAGGATTTGCTGAGTCCGGACCCTTTCCAGAGATCGCTTCCTCGACGGCCCAAGAAGAAGACTGAAGAGCTTCGTTCAAAGAACAACGAGGATCGTACCTCCAAGAGAGGAAGGAGCAAGTGATTATGCTCTTCGATAGTTGGCTCTTGTAGTTGGGTTGTCTATGTGTTTGCTATTTGGTTGAACTTCGTTTGGTTGAACTTGTCTAGTGGTTGTGAAACTACGTGGAACTATGTGTTTCCTATTTGTGGATCTACGTGTTTGCTATTTGTGAAACTATGTGGAACTCCATTTACTAATTAGTTGAAGTTCGTTTGAAATGTTCTATGCACTTCAAGTTTTGTGAAACTTGCTGTCATATTGTTGTAATATTTTTGTGAAACTTGTTGTGATATTGCTGTCATATTGAATTTGAAAAGAAGCAAGCAAATGAACTTAAACCAATAAAGTACAGGACCCTACCGCCAGGGCCTCTGGCGGTAGGGTCACACAGCCTACCGTCGCCCGCCTAGTGGTAGGGTGAACCTACCGCCAGGGACCCCTGCATATTTCATTACAGAAGGTTTGCACGGCAAAACCCAGCCACACCCTACCGCCAGGGGTCCTGGCGGTAGGGTTAGCCAGCCTACCGCCAAGGGGCGGCGGTAGGGTACTTATCCACGTCAGCACAGGCAAACGGCCGTCATCCCCCTCGGTCGCACCCTACCGCCAGGCCTCCTACCGCTAGAGGCCCTGGCGGTAGCAAAAGGGTCAAATCCCGAAAATTTTCCAAACCAGGTCAGATCCTGAAATTGTTAGGAAAAAGGGTCAAAACACGAAATTTTGCCTCCACAGATTGCAATGTGCTGGCTCGTGACGCTCCTTTTTCCTTAACAAATCTGGTTACCAATTGCTCACACGAAATCGATCTCAGCCTGGACCACGCACCTGCATCGCACCAGCTAGCTCTTGCGGCACGCACCGGCAGGGCCAGCCCACCGCAGCCAATCACCCAGCAATTCTTGGGCCTCCGCAGCTTCCGTACTAGATCAGGACACATGGGCCTCCTCTTGCCGCTGCCCCTGACGTACAAGCTTTGGACTTGCTGACCAGCCAGCTCACGAACGAGACGCACTGTGCGTACGCGCCGCCGTGTTGCCTCACACGGCAGCCATCCACCACGCCCATGATCTATTTCGTCGAGAAACTCCTGCTACGAACCGAACTGCATCCTGCTTCCAATAGCTTCCTGTATGCCGCCGCCAAAACCGATCGAGCCGCCGATCCGATCTGACTTGCCGATTCCCATCACTTCGAAACAGCGGATCGCCCCATGAAAGAAATCCTCGTCACCGATCCATCTTGCTAACCGCCAATGATGCTGCTCTCCTCGGCTCCTAAAACCGACGCAACTTCTTCGTGGTTGATTCCCGCACTATGAACCTGACAAAATCTTCCGTTTTCTACCTCTAGATCAACTATCCGCAACCTCCTCGTAACCTTACTCATGATACCACTTGTTAGAATAAATCCGAGGCACACCGTCGATCTATCGAGGACCAAGCAATCACACAAACATGGCACCGAGGTTTGTTAACGAGGTTCACCATCATGGCTACATCCCCGGGGCATGACTACGGGCGCTCCTCTCCATGACACCGCTACAATACCGCACCCCGGCCGCCCGTGCGCCGGCACATGCCGCCGGCTCCCCCGCGTGCCCGTGCTATTATGTTGGCATAGGTTACATCGTGTGTCTACCCTCGATATATATGAGAGGTCTAGGATACAAGTGTCCTATTAGGACACAACTCCTACCCTGTACACAGTCCAAAACCAAGTCCAGCTATAACCTACCTTGTACAATAATATTCGGCACAACTCTAATAGTGCGCCGCGAGTTTGGGGAATGTTCGGACGATTGATGAAAGCTATAAGACAGGGAGAGTCGAGATCCCCTTGTTCCGTAATCTATCTAAACTCGAGAATCTACATACGAGGCGTTAACTAGGGAATCGGCATGGAAGGTTTTCCTTATGTGGTACGCCAGGGTGGGGGCTCATACAATCGGCAATGTCGTGCAAACCAGATGAACTGTGTTTTTTTCGTATGTGATGCTTTTTTAGGCCTTCGTGGCTAGCTTTATTAACTGCAAATAATACTTACATCGTCTGCTAAAAAATTAACAATGAAACTTGGAGGTACGTCCATCCATACAATCGGATTGTTCGTACGCCCCCATTCAGCTAGCTCATGAGCGGCTACATTAAACTCTCTATTACAATGCTCTATAGTAACCTTCCCGAATTTACGCAATAACTCTCTGCAATCGTCTAGTATGAGAGCCGACACCATAGAATGTATGTGTTATCGCACTCGAAACCATAAATCTAAGGTATTGTTATCTGGTGAACTTCAGCTGGGAAGAGGTGGCAAGCAAATGTTTTTTATGAAAAGTTCACATGGTGGGAGATGGCAAATCCTTCCCTTTTGTAGCAATTATTTTCTTTTCTTTTTCAGAAATTGTCATGTGTTTCTGAAGAAATTGCAACCCTCTCATGATGTAATTCTACCCAAAACGTTCACAATTGTCATCCCTTCCTAGATGACATTCGCCGGATAATAGGATCCTAAATCTAACTGCGCGCGCAGGCCACGTCCCGTCGTCTCTCTTCCTACCGATATGCCTCGTCTGCTCACCTCCTCATTGCACACACGTCATCCATGACATGCGTCAACGCCACGCGGTGTCGAAGCCATCTCACTTGGCGCGTCATCGCATGCACACCGACGCTTCACCCTCCTGTGTATCACCATCCACCTTTTTGTGTCTCCTAAGTCCTATGAAACCCTACCAGCGCGTACCGACACCTCTCATTCACGCTGCTAGCCTCTCGCTCACTTGCCTTCTCCGTGTTAGTCGATAGTTCGAGAGAGCCTGCGATGCCACTATGACACCGCCACCCCAGCTGAGAGGGCTACTTCCGCTGGTTCAGACGGCAGGCAACATAGGATGCGTCAACGCCTGTCACTTGATGCCACCTATGTGTGGTTATTCGCCGACGATTCGTGTCTGCCTGCGTGCCTTACTGTTTCTATGGTGACCACTACACTATTGCTCGTGCCTAATATGAGTGGGAGCAACAGGCATGCCTAGTCGAGTCCGCAATCTAGGCCCCACGCCACCGCTGCCCGCGATGCCGAAAAGGTGTGCATGGTACAAGCGGTGGAGGAAGCTTCTCGTGTCGTTGTTGTCGCCCGCACCAAGGAGGAGTGATGTGTGTAGGTGACGTAGTAGGCTTCCCGGGTGGAGACTGTCCACACGGTCGGCGGGAGCACCTGAGCATGTTAGACGACGATGTTGTTGCGATGGTCCTTGAGTCCCTTCCTCCTCTCATAAGACGAGGAAACAATGATGGCGGTGGCGGTGAGCCGTCCTAAGTCCTAACTACGTGTCGTCAATCCTGCTATGTTGGCAGTGTCTATATACTACATGTCTATATATTTGGGGATCCATATGAAATTATTGTATGAATAAACATGTTTGAAATTAAACTATTTCTACTTAATGAATAGGCAACACTTCAAAAAGGACTATTTTTGCGCAATGTTGCTTAAAGTAAATGCTATTGTGCGAGCTCTATCAAAACCTATAGACGATTTCGTGCCCGTTGCCACGAAAATTTGTTGTAACTATTTCACTGAGATTTGATTGTATGAAAAAGTTAGTATTTGGGACAATATAAGAATTGAAACTAAAATGCATATAATTGATTGGATAGGATTATTGTTTAGTTGCAGAGTATTTATTGAATATGAATAGCAAGCGTGATGCGTGTTAAGGTGTGTCCTTTTAGATGCATAATGGCTTGACGAGTTGACATAATTACATGTTGAGAGAATTGTAATAAGTGAGCATCAACTATCTAGACTAGGTCTATAGGGTGGAGTAGGTTTAGACTAGCCACAATGGGTAGTAACATAGAGTAGTAACATGGGCATGTTACTACTCTATGTTACTCCCTCTACAGTGGGAAGTAACATATGTGTGGTAACATGCAACACTTCATTTATTAGGCCATAGACTCATCTTGCCTTGATATGTGTGATGTTACTCATACTAGTAGTAACTAGCTATGTTACCACATGCCTCTCTTTCTTTATTTATTGCTTGCCACATCATCTATTTTATCTAGATACGTGTGATGTTACTAACTATGTTACTCCCACTGTGGGTAGTCTTAGATGGATTTGAAAGCCAAGGTGTTTACTACTACCTCGGTCCTGGCTTATTAGCCCCCATATGTAGTTTAGGTCAGAGTTTGACCACATATTTGACGAGCAAAATGTTTACGCATGTCATAAAAAATATATTATTAAATTTGTATTTGAATAGTTTACAATGATATTAACTTTTTGTATGTATAACTTATATTTTATTAGTTAAAATGATGATCAAAATATGACCGAAAATATGAGGGGCCAGTAAACTAGGACGAAGGAAGTATATTTACTTTTGCTTTGAACTGTTGAACACACAAAATAGAACTTTCGTGTGTTCTCGAATTTGTGAAATTCCAAAGTAAACAAATTGAATTTTTCAGAAGGTTCGGAATCAAATAGCAAATGTTAATAATAACTGTCGAACGTCTGTTAGGAGGAGATCACAAACAAACTATTTGTAATAAGTTTATCTGGTAAGAGATGGCAAATCTTACCATTTTCCCGTAAAATGTTTGTGATATTAAACTAAAGGGAAAATTTTGTTTTTGCCAACTTTGCGTATGCCACTCTAGAATTTGACATATCACTTTTGCCATTCTCAGCTTTTGACAATTATCACAATTGCTATTCCGTGGCAAAAGCAATAATTTTTTATTTCACTTTTGCCACCCGTAGATTTTGACAATGTACCATAATTGCCACTCTGAAAATTTTGCTTTTGCCACGAAATGGCAATTGTGATAATTGTCAAAAGCTGAGAGTGGCAAAAGTGATATGTCAAATTCTAGAGTGGCATAAGCAAAATTGGCAAAAGCTAGAGTGGCAAAAACAAAGTTTTCCCTAAACTAAACTTGCCATATAAAATATGGGTTGTGCTACACGTCGGCCGACGGATCTTTTTGAAAGATTTGCCACCTCGCGAGCCGTGCGATCTGTCGCAGTTTAGCGGTTGAATGTATTCTTCTCCTTTGCAACACATATTTTGTTGTGAAAACATTTACAACAGAGGTTGTGTTGCGGATTTTTTTGCAACATAGGTTGTGTTGCTGGATATTTTTTGCAACATAGGTCGCATTGTTGAATTTTATTTTGTGTCTTCACTTTTTTTGCAACAATGGTGATGTTGTGAAAGAACTTTTGCAACATAGGCGCCTGATTGAAGTCTATTATTGCAACAAAGGTCTTCTTGCGGATTTTTTTGCAAAAAAAGATCTTGATATAGAAACTTTTTGCAACAAGATTTTTTTTGCAACAAAGGACTTGTTGTAGAATTTTTTTGCGAGAAAGGTGATGTTGCAGAATACTTTTTCCCAGCCAAGGAGGCAGACCACGGGGTGGTGGCGTCTCCCAGCGGCAGGTGATGCAAAGGCTCAAGCAGTGCGAGGCGGCGAACTGGTCCACGGCAGCGAAACACAAGTCGGAGATGCGGGAGGAACGGTGAGGTGCGGAGAAGGGCTGGGGATGAGCAGATCCGGGTGGTGGTGACCATACATAGCTCGGCGGCAGGGGTGGAGTCCAGCGACATACGAGCTTGATCCCTTCCATGGAGCTTCAGGGCGGCATCGGTGACCTTGCAGGGGCGGCTTGGTTAGATGTGGCGGCACGATGAGTGGAGTGAGAATTAGAGAGGATGAAAGTCGCGGCGGGGCACCAAAGCTGCGCCGTAGAGTGGATCGGGGATGGCGGCACTCGGCGTGGCTGCACTGGTGCTCCGTAGTGACCATGGCAGCTTTGAGAGGTGGCTCGTCCGAGAGGGAGATGGGAGATGAGAAAGAGAGAAGGAAAGGAAGAAAGAAAGAGCGGCGGGGGAGTAGGTCCAGGTTTGCAATTGATCACTTATTGCGGTCAAGGGAATACAACAAGAGCCTAGTTGTAGAAAATGTGGGCGGAGCGGGTTGCCCTCATCCGTCTGATCAACAGTCGATCAGACGGACATGGAGCCGGCGAACGCTCGTGTGCGATCGGTCGGCTGAAGGTAAGCTTTTCTCATATTTTGGAAACGCTTCTCATCAGCCAGCCAATATTCACACGCACGTCCGCCTCATCGGTTTTGCACCACGAGTCCCCTGTGGACCCCACCACCATGTCTTTTTACAACAACATGCCTCTACCTCGTATCTTATCCCCATCTCGCTCGATCATTTCATCCCGAAGCAGCA
Organism: Triticum timopheevii; assembly: GCA_963921465.1. Taxonomy (NCBI): domain Eukaryota; kingdom Viridiplantae; phylum Streptophyta; class Magnoliopsida; order Poales; family Poaceae; genus Triticum; species Triticum timopheevii. The sequence goes on along the minus strand of OY997272.1, from coordinate 526,326,634 downwards.
CCCGAAAGGAGATGCTTGTCCACATCATGTGTGCGCCCGTGCTCGCCACCTGCCCGCTCCGGCAGCGGTCGTCCACCGGCAAGGCAGGCCTTCGCCGCCCACTTCCATACCTCATCTTTTTCTTCATCGCCTCACTTGTTGTGAGCCAGGCAACCAGCCGCCCGAGACGCCAACTGTGCTTGAGCTCCGCGAGCCTAGTCGTCGTTCTAGCGTAGCACAGCGCACGGCTTCTCCGTCGGTGCCATCTGTGTCGATGGAGCCCTCCCTGCTAGATCCATCCCAGCCATGCCCGACATATTCGAAAACAAAACTTTTGTTGCGAATAGTCAAAGGTGTTTCTGAAACAAAACTCTTGTTGCAAAGAGAGATAATACGACAGAGATGGTTTGCAACGCCATCAATGTTTCTGAAACAAAAACTCTTGTTGCCATAGTCATCGATGTGTTTCTGAAACAAAGCTCTTGTTGTAATAGTCATCGTTGTTTCTGAAACAATACTCTTGTTGTAAGGAGGGTGCTTTTGCCTTTCTTGCGTACTCCTGGTGAACCAGTTGCTAGCCATATGTTTAGGAGGCTATTTTCTCCTATTAAGTAAGATTCTTAAGCTTAATAAGCCCAAAGATCGAAAAGTACGGACCATTTTGAAATAAAACCGGACCATTGTAAATCAAAATAGAAAAAGAAAGCTACTCTCTTCTCTATCTCCTTCAGAAAAAGATTGTACACTGAGCAACCTAGATCGGACAGCTTGCTAGACAGTGGATCTTTAAAAAAAATTCACCCGCCGACGCCGACACGTAGCACGCCCCATAAAATATTTGTAAATAGCACATGGATTACCATGAAAAAAAGGAAATGCCAACCCTTTGAGCGAACGTTGTTGCGTTCCATTTGCTCAAGGTGGGGACGGCGTGCAGGCGCAGGGGAGAAAATTGTGCTCCGCAAGCCGTCCGCGGCCTGTCGCTCTGTGCCCCCAGGCCCCAGGCACAGAGGTCGTCAGGTGGGACGACGCCACGCCGCCGCTCGCTTCCCGCGCCGGCGCCGCCCCCTCGCCTCCGCTCCAGCCGCAGGTACAGCTCCCGCCCCGCCATCTCCTCCGCCCCCAGCCCCCGAGCCCTAGAACCCCCCTTCCGGTCGCGCTTCGGCAACTGTCTGCGTCGCTCAGTGGTTCCTTCCCCGTTCATATCGGTTCCGATTTCATTGGTATCTCGATTAGGTCGGCAATGGCGCACCGCAAGCTGGTTGATTAGGAGGGCCAGGGAAGAGTGCTGTCGGCCTTAGTTTCGCCTGATCTACTTTTCAGTCAATCGGGAGAACGAGCCCTGGATTTGATGTACAATGGGAGGAATTTGCGAACGAATTTGCCATGACTATCTAATTCATCGTTTGTGTTATACCAAAGGGCGTTTAAACACAGTGTGCTACAACAGTTAAAATGCTCCAAATGATCAGGCCACATTCATTCATGGATCCTCTGATACTGATAGTCTGATGCTTTGAGTGGTACAGCTGAAAATGAAGAAGGCACTCCCCCTAAAAGGCGGGTCGGGAGGGTCGAGGCATGGAACGAAATCTCCCAAGGAGCTGGAGAGCGTCTTGAAGCAGTATTTTGGGTACTCGGAGTTTCGAGGAAGGCAACTAGAGGCCATAGAGGCTGTTCTTTCAGGTCCTCACTCTGCCCCTGTTTCCAGATTCGTGTTCTGTTTTCGTGTTTAACCCCCTGAATATCAATGAGATTAGCACTTCAAATATTTACTCTGTTTAATCTGTCAAACAACAAATTTGCAGGAAGGGATTGCTTCTGTTTGATGCCAACTGGAGGGGGCAAGTCAATGTGCTACCAGATCCCTGCTCTAGTCAAGAAAGGCGTTGTTCTTGTTATCTCACCCTTGATAGGTGAATTGACCCGTCAAGTTTCCATACTTTCAGAAGATCTACTACTTGAGAAGAATGCATGTATATACATTTTGATTTACATTAACAGTTTTTTGATTTCTTGTATGTAAAATCTGCTGATCAGCGCTAATGGTAAGTTTTACTATCCCCCCTTCTACCTTTCCTCTGTTATTATCCTTAAATCTTGGGATAGCTTTGAACATCATTTGGTCTGCATATTGAATTTACAGGAGAATCAGGTTAGCAGCTTGAAAAGTAAAGGAATTCCAGCTGAATTTCTCTCTTCGACACAAACAACTGCTAACAAAAACAAAGTAAGGGTCTTTACACACTGCAACGTAAGGCTCTCATGAGACATGCTCAGTTCTTGCATTGTTTTTTGTGTCTCTTTTAACTGTCCCAACTGACATTTTGACCCAGCAAATTCATACACTAGCCAAGGTGGTGCACAAAATTATTTCATGTCGTATTAATTCTCTGAAAATTGGAATTCATGAACTAGATCATGTTGTCTACTGTCTAGGATCGAAAGAGTGAACATCTTCTGCATGCTTACTCTTCCTTTTGACTTTTAAGTTTTATTAAGCATATGTTCTCTTCCCTCAGATACATGAAGATCTCGATTCTGGCAATCCTTCTTTAAAATTGCTGTATGTCACTCCTGAGTTAGTTGCAACATCTGGCTTCAAAGCAAAGTTAACAAAGCTCCACAACAGGGGTCTTCTTGGTCTTGTAGCCATTGATGAGGTCTAAACTAAGTAACACCTTTGCTCTTTTAGTAACATTCTGTTGTTCTTCGGTCTCTTGTAAAGAACGCCTTGTGCTTATTTGCCAATTTTTCTCCTTCTCCACAGGCTCATTGTATTTCAACTTGGGGCCATGATTTCAGGTATGCATTGGTTTCTGTGTTTGGTCTGAATATTGCCTTTACTCCATTGGCAGTTCTCAATTTTCATAGTTTCATTGGTAAAATGAGTTGCAACATTCCTCCTTTTCATGGGATAGCTAATCTGCTGTGTTTCAATGAAATGCAGACCTAGCTACCGCAAGATTTCATCATTGAGGAAGCAGTTCCCAGATATCCCGATATTGGCTTTGACTGCAACTGCTGTCCCCAAGTAACACGTTACCCTTAGTTCAGTTCACCTAATGTGTATTCTCTTTTGATCATTATATTTAGTCTGGTCTCATTTGTTCGGGTTTCATTATTTTTGCACCAGAGTCCAGAAAGATGTGATATCATCATTGTCCTTGCAAAACCCAGTCATTCTTAAAGCTTCCTTTAATCGACCTAATATCTTCTATGAAGGTATTATTCTCGACTTCCTTGATCATTTTAAAGACTAGGGCCTCTGTTTTCCTAGGAATCTGCACTGTTCTTTGCCTTTTCACTTCCTAAGGTCTTTCTTTTGCCCTTTTGCTTGAAATTGTGATTGTCTTGCTTCAGGACTATTTATGTTCTGTAGTTTCTGTGTTACCAGAGGCCAGAATGTATGGCTGTTGTTCATTTACTGCTAAAATCTGTTGTACCTTTTTTTTTGCCCCTACATTCTACTCTATGACGTGTTGACTGTGAATCATGAACTTATCTTGCAGTTCGTTACAAGGATCTTCTTGATGATGTTTATTCTGATATATCGAATTTACTGAAGTCCAGCGGAAATGTTTGCTCAATCATATATTGCCTTGAACGTGCTGCCTGTGATGATCTGACTATGCATTTGTCACAGCAGGGCATCTCTTCTGCTGGTACGTTAATCTGAAGGGGAAAAAATGATAAGCCCAAGCCCCTATTAAGACTGTTGTGCAGATATACTTACGATTTTATTTTTGCTCCTTGTCAGCTTACCATGCTGGCCTGAATAGTAAAGTGCGAACTACCGTTCTTGATGACTGGCTTTCATCAAGGACTCAAGTTGTTGTTGCAACTGTAGCATTTGGGTATATAGCTTCTTTCTGCATCTTTGCGAACATCTTTTCTGTCTTACGACCTGATTCCATGTCCACGAGTTGTAGAGTACAGCTTCATCCGACTTAGTTACCTACATACCTTCCAACTTGTAGTATATACTTTATTTTTACTACACCAATATTAGACTCATACTCTGTTTTCTTGTGTATTGCATTTTTCGATATGGGGCTCGTCCGAATTTTAATGTGTATATATGCTGCTCCACAGAATGGTATGTAATACTCTAATTGCATTGTGTTTCATGACGCTTTCTGCAGAGGTGCTTTGTTTATATATTGGCGCTATTCATCTTTTCAGGGTATTGATAGACAAGATGTCCGCATCGTGTGCCATTTCAACTTGCCTAAGTCAATGGAATCTTTCTACCAGGAGTCCGGACGTGCTGGTCGTGACCAACAGCCTTCCAGGAGTGTTTTGTATTATGGGTTAGAGGACCGAAGGAGAATGGTAATAAGCGTACATTATACACAGATGATTTTCCATTTTTTTTTGGAAGGCAAAACTGAGGCTTATCTGGTTTAACAGGAGTTTATTTTGAGAAACAGCAGCAGTAGAAAACAACAGCCATCTTCTTCTTCAACTGAGCTTTCAGAGAAGACCCTGGCCGACTTTAGTCAGGTAATTACCAAACATCGCAATGCATTGGTATAGTGGAACATGCAGTATATTTCATTCTATTATATTTTGCCTCTCCTGACACAGATAGTTGATTATTGTGAGAGTTCTAGCTGCCGACGAAAAAAGATTATTGAGAGTTTTGGAGAAAAGGTATGGCATTGACTCCAAACATGTTACTGTTTTCTGCTTTGTGTTATTGCATGTTAATATTTGAACTGGATAGGTACAACCAACTTTATGCCAACGCACGTGTGATGCTTGCAAGCACCCAAATCAAGTGTCCTCACGTTTGGAGGACCTACGGCGTGTGCCCAACTGTCGCTTTAACAAGATATCTCCAGTCTTCCAAACGTATGTGGTGTTCGCTGTGCTGCAAGTCTTGGTTTTGTTTTTATAATGTTAATAATGAGATATTGACTGTACATGTTCTATGTTTTGTATTAACTTCGTGTGACAGCTCATCAGTTGACCCGAAACACTTTGACATGGAATTTTGGAATCGTGAAGATGACGTAAGCATATCAGATGAAGATATATCAGATTCTGATGGTAGAATGAACGATCACTTTCCTTTCCTCTTTTTGTTTATAAGACCACTCAAAGTCATACTTGCATATAGTGAAGTGCAGTAACATCTGCTGGGAATAATGAATCACAGATGAGGAAGAGGCACTGAGCAATATCACCATTTCAAAGCTTCCATCAAAAGGAGGGTTCGAAGCAAGACTCGAGGCCTTGGAGCGTGCTGAAAATGCTTACAATCAAGCCAAAGGTCAAACTAAACCGCAGGTGATTCAGATGCCACGTTTCTGTGATAGTATACTTCATAAATGTTTGAGGATTGGATAGAACTGTTTACTCTTTATAGAATTTGTGCTTGATCAAAAGTTACATGGTGTTCTCTGTGCAGCAAGTCTTGGTTTCGTTCCTATAGAAGTTTTCTCTTTATAAATGTATAATAGCTAATCTGAAAGACTGAAACTTCAACTGGTGATGTAATAGGGTGGCAACCTTGTTGACAAGAAGAGCATATCTCACACTCTAAGAGATGCAAGCAAGAAAAGATTGTCGGGTGCGCTTGGACAAGCAAAGCTCCGTCTTGGGGATCTGCGGTAAGTCTGCCCGCTCTGTCATGATTTTGTTGCACTATAAACATGCCTAATTATTACGCATCTTTTTTCCATCACTCATTACATCGTGCACACTTTCAGGTTTGCTGAAGACGCTTCTGCCGAGTACCTTGAAACAGAGTGCTTCAAGAAGTATCAGAAAGTGGGAAAGACGTTCTACAACTCCCAGATAGCTGCCACGGTTCGGTGGCTGTCGTCTTCAACTTCTGACCAAATCCACGACCGACTTGAAGCCCTTACCAACCACACTACAGAAGCCGGTGCAGCCACCAGCTCTCCTTGCATCATTTCTGATGCTTTGGGCAAAGCTGAAAAGCCAGCAGAAGCTACTGCAAACCACGAGCACGCGAAAACCGAGCCTTCTGATGAGTTTGCAAAGACCATGGCTTCAACTGAAAACATGGAGCCTTCCCAGATGTCACCACCTGAGAAATCCATAGGCGAAGAAGGGAGAAGAGATCGCGCGATCGGTACCATGGACCTTCCCAAGATACCATCATTCAGAGAATTCATGAGCCAGAAGGGAAGGGGTCATGCAACCGGCTCTTCTAGGGCAGAGAGCCAGCCTCGCGGCATTCCTAGAAAGGCTGGCCCTGTGATCAGCAAGGAAGGAACGACAGGAACACCAAAGAAGATGAAACTATGAGTGACTGCTTCTCTGTTTTACATGCTGACTTCCTCCCAAAATTTCGCAGTAGGAATGTGACTAGAATTTTTGCTGATACAGTAATCAAACACTGCAGTGCTGCTTCTCAGTAAAAGATTTCCTCTCGTAAAAGGAGAACATGAGAGTCAAAATTTCACAGTAGGAACGTGACTAGAATTTTTGCTCATACTGTAATCGGACACTGCTGCTTCTGATTTCCTCTTAAAAGGAGAATATAGGAATATTTTGCAACTAATGCCCTACGTATCTCTGTGAAAGATTTACTCTCTTAAAAGGAGGACACGAGAACCTGTGAGTAGAGTTATGACAGATATCATATCTCTGAGAAAAGTTGTGACAAGCGTTGTGATATAGTTCCAGTAATGTTAGGTACACTTTATGGAACTAACACCCTATGTATGTCATCAGCCTTTACAACAGTTGAAGCTAACTGTGAGTAACTGAGTATCTGGTTCGGACCAGCAAGCTGTATTGTGTTGTTGTCAGGGCTACCACCTACAGAGCCAGGTCCTTCTCAAGCTCCGCGACCAACTGCTCGATGTTTCTTCTATACATCGGCATGTAATGATCGTTGATCATCATCTTCGACAGCCTCAGCTTGCCATACAGAGATCTTGGCGTCAAGTAGATCCCTATGCTTGTCTCCGACTCCCCGGTAGCATCAACTTGGTGAAGGTCGGGCTCTTCATCCTCATGAACGCTGCTCTCATCATCCTCGTCTATGGCTGTTTCTCTTGTGGAGGTTATTACGTGCATGATTTTCCCAGGTGGGTAAAATCTGTGGACCTCCTTCTCGTTGGGTTCACTGAGGACATCTTGAGCTCTGCCGCCAACTTCCTCGGCGATGTTACTTTCAGTCATCTCTTCCACTATGTCGTTCTCCCCTTCCCTTTTCCGGTACAGCTCGTTTTCGAGTTGTTGCCACAGCTCTACTTCGGTGATCCTGTCCTCATCCACGTGATGATCGATGATGTCTTCACCGTCACTATCTACCTTGTCATCCAAGGTACCAACAGCATCGGATGCCGAGATGGTGCTCTGGACCTCTTCTGATGCAGCATACTGCATGGTTTCAGATGTAACTATCTCTGTGGTTTCCATCGTGGTCTCAGTCAATAGTGAAGTGGATTCAGAGCCACCATTGGTAGTGGAAGTTGTTACTTCTTCTGATGTGACAATTGAGGTAGTATTCCGCCGCCTTGGCCCAATACAAGCCCATGAGGATAGTTGTAGCCCCGGTCTTGTCCACGCTGCTTGTGCTACACTGCGAGCTCTCCTCATTACAACCTGAACACACATTGCCAACATTGCTAGTTATGGATAATGCCAATGGATTTATGAATAACAATCAAAGCTGTGTTAAGGGGGTCGAACAAAAGATGAAAGGTACAAAACCTGTGTCCCATTAGATACAGGTCTTAGGATGGCACCAGCACCAGCTACTCTAGCTTTAGCATTTGCTATAGAAGGAAGTCGCGATCCCAAGGCAGATGCAGATCGATAGAAAGTGCTCAGGATTCTAGTTTGCTCGATTTGGTGACGGAGATCATTCAGCCAGGCAGATGCCGTCACCTGTTGCACATGAAACTTAATTTCAATACAAGAACCTATGATATAAAGTAATTATACTATACATTGCTAATATTTTATACTATCATCAGCTGCACTGCTATGCTACCATGTGCTGATGTGTCCTTGTTTCCACAGATAAACCCGCTACCAGTTATAAAGATCTTACTGGTGCAAATAAGTTAATACGTATTGAATTAACAGTTATGGCATTACTAACAAGAAGGAAGGGTAAATAAAAGGGTACCTCTGAACGAAGATCATCTACTGCCGCCGCCGAAAATGTTGGCACCAAATCAGCTCCATTGATGACTGTAGTGATAAAATGTACTCCTGACTCAGCCAGCTCCCATGTCATACAAGCAGCTGCAAAATAGAACATCCCACAAGGGCTAAATCACAACTATATTCTGAGAACAAGAATTGCAATCTTGTGAAAGGACTGGAGAAGTGTCGACTGTTTGTTAGTAATAAGGAGAAAAATAAGCGACGTTCTTAGATCTGAATATCCAAGTCTGCACCAGGTATTTATATCGGAGGGGCCTGAGATCTAGGAGAGTATTTCTGGGAGAGAATCACTACTTATTTAAGCTATGGTTCGTACATAAGCTGGGGGAGAACTCAATTCTCAGAAAAATACGGTGTACCTGAGATACTAGTCTGACAGTACCAATTACCTGAGATACTAGTCTGACAGTACCATTTTTAGGATAGCTTGAAATTATGGCAGTTCCTATTTTATGATCAACAAATTAATTTGGTCAACATCATATTTCCATCTAAAAGGTCGAGGAGTGGTACCACAGGTACTTAGAAGATAATGCATTGGGTATTTTTGTTGCCACAAAATATTTGGATGCTCATTTAATCCATGACCTAATCGATAGACTAACAAAGGACCTAATAGTAGAAGATTACAAGTACACTGGAGAACCCAAGGCAATGCTTGACCAACGAAATGCTCAGCCAATGAAACAAAAAAGGATGCACATGATCTGATCTTCAGACAGAAAAACATCATAACGTGCGAACCTGGAGCAAATGACACGCAAGTAGCGGAGGCAAACTCCTGCTGTTCCCTCAGGACATATGTCAAAAGAGCTGCTGTACCACCTCCAAGTGAATGTCCAACAACCTAATAAATATTTGCCAGAGACACCATCAACTAAAATGCTCCAAGAACCATATAAAATAACACAACACTACTAGCAAAGAATACAGGGAAAAGGAGGTACAAAACCAAAATACTGTAAACTTTACACTTGTGCCGTACCTTTATTTTATAATCTGGATACAGATGTAATGCTTCTGTGAGACAAGGAGTTGCAAGCTTTGCAATCCACCTAGCCGCTGCAACCATCCCAAAATGTGCATACCCTAAAACTAGATCACTAACACCACCTTCTTTGACTATTGTATGGTGGAACGGAACCACAGCACCTGTAGCAGCTGTCAGGGTATCCCTGATACTGTGGGTGCCTCTAATTAGTAGAAGTATACATTGTCTGTCTCTATCAAGTAAAATGGTGAAAGCTGGCTTCAAAATCTGCAAGTATCCCGACAAAAATCCTGAATCAGTCAACAGTAAACAGTTCTTCTTTGCGAATAACTACAGGATTACGAAAAATAAAAAAGATACTCCCTCTGTAAATAAATATAAAACGTTTTAGGTTACTAAATTAGTGACCTAAAACGTCTTACATTTCTTTAGAGGGGGTACTATATAAATTTCACTTACTCCTGCTTTAGGTTCTTGCATAAGAACATCCTCCGTGGAGTAGCCAGTAGCTTCCAAAAATAACGGGAATGGCTTTTTGGAAAAATGCCAACACAGTGTCAACAAATTCAAAAGATACTTCAAGTCTGTAACTACCGAAGCTCCTTTGAGCTCCACACTATCATCTCCAGCATATATGCTTGCTACAGATAAGTTTCCCTGAAACACACATGCCACAACTCATCTGTCAGGAACTTTGTTCAAGTCATTAACAGTTCAAAGTATTTGTCCTATGATTCTGGCCTATGAGTTCATCTGTTAAGTGCAGAACCTGCCCAACTTTAGCATAGATAGCCTTATAGGAAGTAATCTATTGGAAAAAACAGGGGGAATTCCATAGAGTGAAATGGTAAGTGTGATAATCTATTGGCTGTAATAACACCTTATATTATGGGACAGAGGGAGTACCTTATATAGTTTGTATGTCTTATATTATGGGACAGAGGAGTACCTTATACAGTTTGTATGTACTAGAAATAATGAAGATCGTTCATGCAGTTTCATCAGATATATTGTAGACAATCAAATATTGATAAACGATTATGTAAATGAATCTGAGAGCTGTTTAGGTCATCAGAACAACTATATATATGGTAAGACTAAGACAACTTTTGACAATTTAGGTCATCAGAACAACTATAGATATTCAGAAGTGGGGTGCCTATGTTTTCAAGATTGTTTCAGTTCCTACATGGCAACCAAAAACTAAATTTAACCAGATGGAAAGACCTCGGGCAATGTTTATGATTTGAAACACTCCCTATCGGCTTCCAACAGTTCAAGTATCAGAGTTAAGAAAGAGCAACGGATCACATCAACAGCAAAGTATGAGTGAGCGACCAACCTGTCTCTTGAGGAGGAAGTTGATTCCGAAAGCGAGGTCCCCGATGGGCCACTTCCCAAGGGTCTCAGAGTACGTGAAGCGCAGCGTCTCCGACAGAGTCGAGATGGTCTCCAGCCACGTGGCGGGGGCGCGCACGTCCCTCCGTGACACCCGGCTCATGCTATGGGACTCCAGCGCGCCGCTGGCCGCCGCATCCCTGCCATTCTCGCCGTCCGAGTCCCCTTCCCTGTCCAGCTTCTCCGCATGCAGCCGGCGGTTCAGCGTGTAGTAGAGCAGCGCGGCGGCGCCGGCAGCCGTCGCCATTGTGGCTGTTGCCATCGCACCGGCGCGCTTATAAACCCCACGCTGCTAGCTAGCGGGGGAGGCCTGGCCAGCAGCAGCCTTGGCTCCAATGGGGCAGTAATCAACCAAGTTACTGACCAACGGCGCAGCCGGACGGCGACCTGGGTTAATTTAATCTCTGGCGATGATGATCCTCCCACTGTAGATGCGATCTTGGGGCGGGACAAGGTCAAACCTGGTACCAGAAACAGAGGAAGATCCGAGTTTTTATTTGCAGCGATCCGGCACCGCAGGGGAATCAATCGGCGACTGCCAGACAAGAACAAGAAAAAAGAAATCCTAGTTATCCCCAGCCCTATAACAGCGGCAGCCGGTGATAGAGAACGGCGGCAGTATATATATACTTATAATATAATCCGCAAAAAACAGACACTGCTACCGTCTCGTATTATCCGGAACCTATCCATCGGCAAAACTCAGAGCACCGAAACCTATCCGCGGATTCCGCCCCCGAATAAAAAACGGGCAGCACGGCCGCCCGGGGCCGGGGGATGGGAGCGGAGCCGAATCGACGGGGAATCGCGGGGGGGTTTACCTGGAGCAATGCGCCGCGGCCCGGGAGGGTGGGCGCTCGATTGGGACTGGATTCGGGCGGGGCTGGCTAGGGTTTTGGGAGGGGAGGGGAGGGGAGGCGGCCGGATTCGCGGCGGCGGCGGCGGAGTCGGGGACGGAGGGGGAGGGATTGCTGTTGGGTTTCGCTTTCTCCGGGGAGGCGGTTGCTGGGGTGCCGCTGGGGAGGGTGGGCTCTCTCGAGTGCTTTGGTGGCTGGCTTTGGCTTTGCCGTTGCGGTGGGGGTGGGGCAAGGAAGGAGAAAGAGGACGACGACTCGGCAGCCACTGAGACTTGCAGCCGCGGGTTTGCTTCCTTCCGTTCCTTCGCGGCTAAGCGGCGCGTACTGTACTGTACTGGTTATCCAGAACCAGAAGTGGAAACCTTCCGGCTCGGTTCGGCGCCGCGCAGAAATAGCACGCATTTTATGACCGGCCCCACGCTGTGTTTACGCGCGTAAACTTACCCCTATGAACACACGCACCCCATATCCCTACTGCTTGCATCACCCCATACCCCTACAAGCACTTCCAAGACACTGAGCCGGCATATTATCATGAGATTGACAAAGTCATCACAGATGCCACGTAGTCGACGGGAAATACATACAGGATGATGCAAGCAGTAGGACTTAAAACGTTGGTGGCCTGAGGATATCACTGTCCTTCTAACCATCCAATCTGAGATTGGTTCGCTCCTTCACTTTTTCTTTAGTTGGTGTCCCTTCATTTTTGATCTAAAGTTAAGTGAGGTTTGAGGCCAAGCGCTTGGACTCGGTCATCCCCACTTTGAGGAGTGGGTTGTTGATCGGGCGTCGACGATGAGCGAAGGTCTGTTCGGTAGCCTTGGCATGTCGATGGGCAAGGGCTGCGGGACATGCGACCTCACGAAAGACGCCCAACACATCGCGTTGTGCGCCGCCCCGATGCGCAGCCCTAGAGGTCGTCGTCAATGTTGAGAACGAGTCGCCGTCGCCACCGAGGTAGTAGGCACGACGGTTGAGTGCGTTGACAATCGCCGGGGTGGAGGCTCCTCCTTGACACAACGTTCGATTTGGACGCCACGATTTGGCAAGAGCGGTAGCGACAAATGATTTTGTCCTAAGTACATCCTCTGGAGCGAGGACTTTTTAGACATCGTTTGCAGGTAGGACATATGTTCAAGCCAGGTTTTTGTTCCGAGTACCATGAATTTCAGTATTTTTGGCAATATCGACAGTTTTTCATCATCCACTGGAATCTATCGGAGATGCTATTAACTAACCATGATGGTAGATGGCAGCACCCCCTCCCCTAAATTAGAATTATCATATTATGCCGAGAGAGCCACCTTTAGACACCATTTGCACATAAGACATCTGTTAGAGCCGCGTTTTTGGTCCGAGTATCATAAATTTCAGTGTTTTTAGCAGGTCAACTGTTTTTCAATCATCTGTTGGAGATGCTCTTAACTAACCATGATGGTAGCTGGCAGCACCCCCTCACGTAAATTAGAAATTATGTATGTACTAGTAGACAGCCCGTGCGTTGCCACGGGCTTTGTAAAATTTGTACTGGTTGCATATCGAATTTAATATGGACAGAAAAGATAGCCAATAACACAAAAAAAGATTTAAAATCCCCTTCACTTGCAATGTATTTCGATAAAAGTTGACCGTATAATAGAAAGACTTATCATATCTGATTCACAAAATAAAGAAGGGGCTACAAAAACATTGAACTCTTTATTGTGCTCTGCATTACAAATGATAATAACACTTGAATGCCTTTATTATTTATGCTTAAGATATCATCTCACAAAAGCAAGTGTATTGTTATTATCCATTAATTGAAGACAAACACATGGAGTATTTTGTTCCCTTTAAACAAATGTTCAAACAAGTTACAACCAGAAACTCAATTCCATAAAAAAAAGAACTTGATTGCAATATGCAAAAGCCTATATTCTAGAACATGCAATTCACCATTTAGGTACTACCGCAACAAAACACATCTTCTAGAACATGTTACTATCTTGGGAGAGGTAAATACATCAATCTTTGATAACATTTATTGTTAAAAAATTGTGTATACATTTATTTGTATTTTTATAATATTGTGATAAATCCATTGATGATTTTCTTCTAGTTTGTTTGAGCGGTGTAACGCCTGATTTGGTGTATCGGTTCAAAAGTAACTCACATAAGACTCAAAAGGAAATGTATGTTGTAGTGTGAACTCTGACATAAACCGGCCGAAGGGAAAGCCTAATTCGGTATACACTCAGACTTTAAGCTCAAATATAAGTGTGAATCACAGGCAGCATCAATTGTGAACAACAAGGCTAAAATTTGCACAGAGAATACGTTGTCGCAAGTTTAAAACATATGTTTTTTCCCGTTTCAGCACAAAACTTGGAAAATACACAGTCGGATTGAGGAGAAAACAAGTCTATAAGATTAGTCCTATCAATTGTTCATTATTCTATTAGCAACTAAAATAGAGAGATGGATAGATATATAGAGAAACAATACCTAATCAGATCCCCCAAACATCGTGAGGCAATATAAAATGTCTGAAAAAATATAGTTCTTTGAAATATTGCAAGGGAGCCCCAAGACATTGACATTCTAAATTGCTTAGAGCTTAAATGCTTAATACAATCATGCTTCTCCATTTTGAGCCAATCCACCTAACGTGGACTACTTCATTAATACATGCAATCATTCTAGATAGCCTGCAAAACAAGAGGTAAAAGTCAGTAAATATTGTACAAATAAATTTTTTTAGTTGGATTGAAAGGCTCAAATTAAAAATCAACAAATATATGCAGGGTTATTTCATACTGCTAGTTTATTGGGCAGCATTAATCTCCTTGTCGGCATATAATGTATAATCCAAAATCATATTACCAATTTTGGGGCAACTTTATACTACTTGCGAATATAAAGAATATGATTAACTAAAAAATATTGGATTGTAACAGATGTGAAAAAAATACTTCTATGCTTCAACGAATCATATGGTGTGAGTATCGTCTGAAAGCTTTTAGGATAAATATAAGGATAGAAGGCTGTTTTGTTCAAGGAAACAGAATGACTCTCCTTACACAAAGTCTAAGTTCATCATCATTCATCATTGTTACATGTATAAAACGGGGAAATACACAATGAATAAGAGGAATAAGGATAAAGAGCTGTTAACTTCATCGCACTGTTTATCGCACTGGAGCAGCCACACACTTGTACCCGGCACTACTGCGTGTCAATGCAGATTAGAGAGATATATAGTTTAGGATCCAGAGATGGAAGAATATACCTGGGCCGACACTGCTCTCGTTGATTCAAAAATCCCTAGGACCATCCCCCAGTAGCGGGCCCACTCATCCTCTTCAAGGCTGCCTACCGCCTCGCGCTACTCCTTTTCTCGCTTATCTCCACCGGCGCTCACCTTTCCGCTGGTGCCATCCGTCATGCCCTTCGTCTGACAACAAAAATAATTTGTTGTGAATATATATTGCCAATTAGGCATGAACAATCATTGCAAACTCAAAATTCGATTACTATAAAAGAAGGAGCTCGATATCATATTACTTGATCTTTCGTAGAGAAAAACAAAATACTAAACCAAACTTTGCTAGAACAGCAGGAGATCAGCCCAAATAGCTGCTCCATCACCATATACATAGTTATAAGATAATTAAATAGTCTGATTCATCTGCACGGGCATCAAGTTTCATTATAAGGGTTCAGATTTATTTTAGGGCAGAGAGACTTTAGATGGTTTCTATCTCCCTAAATTCTAACCCCAATGTGCATCTATGTCCCTGTTTCTTACATCCTCACTCACCGACCAGATCAAGAAGAAGCACCCAGATCATGATTCAAGTATTTTAAATTCAAAAGACAAAAAATTAACATCAAAATAATCTCGAATAACAATGGCACCACCAATACCAAAATTGAGAAGTACGCTAGATGGTCTCTCCGAATTTGTGAGATTTCCATATATCTAGATCTTATGTACACGGGCTCATGTCTAGATCACTTTCGTCAAATACTCATCATCAACTTAACTTGGATAGTTGGTCACATGTGCCATGGATAGTTGGCCACATGTGCCATGTGGTACGTCTAGATCACTTGTTAGGCGTATTTAGGACTGCTCTCAACGTACAGGTAGTCACTCCTATATGTACAGGTACCTCACCGTACCGCTTCTCACCGTACAGGTAGCCCCCTCACTACACAGCAGCCGATCACACAAGCCGCTTGTCCCCACCACGGCGTTGCTCTG
Organism: Triticum timopheevii; assembly: GCA_963921465.1. Lineage (NCBI taxonomy): Eukaryota > Viridiplantae > Streptophyta > Magnoliopsida > Poales > Poaceae > Triticum > Triticum timopheevii. The sequence goes on along the minus strand of OY997272.1, from coordinate 526,310,997 downwards.
CCGACCTCCTCTCCCGTCAGCCTCCACAGCCTCGTGCCCATGTCCTCTCCCCACCATGGCCTCACGCCACCCCGCCATGGTCCCGCCCCACAACCAACTTCGTCGGTATCACAGAGATCGATGTCGTTGCTGGCGTCCATCCTCGGTGACGACGACCTGGCATGGCTCTAGGCCAAGGCGGTTGCCGAGGCAAAAAATCTCTGCCTGGCCGCCTAGAAGGGCATGCAGCTGGCGGCCAAGCTGCCGTCCAAGCACACTCCACCTGTGGTCTTCCTGCAGGTCATATTGTGGCTGAAGATACTAAAGATACCAAAGATAAACGCAGAAACTTTAAAAAGATCATCTCAACAAGGTATGCAAGTAATTTCTTTTGGGTGTTTGAATTGCCACATCTTGGGTTTTGTTTTCAGTCCATTATATATTCTAGGGACAAACTTCATCTCATTTCATAGACCAAATAATATTTAACTACAGGACCAGATTCGCGTAAACTAATTTGCAAGGTTTATTCGATTTTGTGCATGACAAGGGGCAAGTAGAATTTTTTCTGTATGCACTTAGCAAGATTAAAGTAACAGGCACAAAGTGAATCAAGTGTCTTAACAAGCAATTTAAAAGTGAAAGTAGATAAACAACTTACTAATCCACATAGAAGAGTGTTGAGTATTGAAATTTGATTTGCCGCATTGCAATGGTCCGCTATGGTCCTGCAGTAATATGTGTATGACAGCAAAAGGATCTTCAAATTAGTATGTACACTAACTTATCCATTATAATTCGATATAGTATATGATATAACTTGAACATCTCTAGAAACCAGTGTGGAAAAAATATAACAACCAAATCGCACGTGTGGATTTTCATATGCACATTCCCAGACGCTACAAACTTGATCAGAGCCGAGAGCAAGGAAATGCATATCACAGTTTCAATGACCGCTAGGAGAACCCTCTCCACATCTGCGTGTTGAGAGACTTGAGATATTAATTTTGCAGGCACTCCACACAAGCACATGCATGTTATGTTAGCAGAGTAGAAGAGCCATCATCTTAAGTTAGGGTATACATTATCATTTTGGGTATGATCAAATGGAAATACCTGCTCATGTCGTCCTCTGATCCACTCATCCAAATCATCCTACAAAGCTCATGCATAATGGTTTAAGAAATAAAGTATATATGCTCAAAGGACGAGATTGATAGCTAACAAATAGTTGATGCTTACAATTAGCTTGTGGTCTCCTCCTCCAACATGTGTTTCGTGTTTGAGCATTGTGAAAGGTCAGGAGGTCCACGCAGGTCAAGGCGATGGCCACCTTCAACTTTGGCAATGCAAACCCCCTCTCGATGGCCCTCTCCACAACATCATCCATCCGCGTGTTGAGAGACTTGAGCTATTAATTTTGGAGGCACTCCACACAAGCACATGCATGTTATGTTAGCAGAGTAGAAGAGCCATCATCTTAAGTTAGTGTATACATTATCATTTTGGGTATGATCAAATGGAAATACCTGCTCATGTCGTCCTCTGATCCACTCATCCAAATCATCCTAAAAAGCTCATGCATAATGGTTTAAGAAATAAAGTATATATGCTCAAAGGACAAGATTGATAGCTAACAAATAGTTGATGCTTACAATTAGCTTGTGGTCTCCTCCTCCAACACGTGTTTCTTGTTTGAGCGTTGTTAAAGGTCAAGAGGTCCAGGCAGGTCAAGGCAATGGCCACCTTCGACTTTGGCAATGCAAGCCCCCTCTCGGTGGCCCTCTCCACAACATCATCCAACATATTGACGTTTAGCTGACTGAAAGGAACTATAGCAAGGAAAGGGGAAATGTATCATCATATAATTCTTTGTGCCAAATAGCAGAATCTTACTTGATTCATGAAATTACACTGCTAGGTGCTTGCAGAAGAAACAATGGCACGAGGAAAGATTCGTGTATGCATGTGCCTTTAGCAAGCAATAGCAAAAGGCAAAAGAACAATAATAAATAAATGCTCAAATAATAATCTTTGATAGGGGGGCGTTACACTGTATTTCAGAATAATCCATTCATTTTATGATAAAACCAAATATGCAGCAGAATAAAAAATTATACAAGGTGAGTAGTAGTAGATGAGTTTTTGAAGAATGGATCACTTTCCTACCGCAAGGACTGCCGAAAAACAGTGCTAAAATATTATAAAGCATTTCATCAAGCATTCCTGCTCAGGTCCTAGGTATTGTATAATCCCTTCTTGCCATGTATGTATTCCTATACACATACAGCCTAAAATGCGGTAGTTAACAAAAGTCAAGACACTATAAAAATATATTAAAAAAACTTCATCAGAATAGTCTCGGTATTCAATTGCTATCTTCTGATGCCATCTGGGTCATTGTATTTTGAAATCGCAAACTAACAAGAATTAACTGCAAGAATTGCCCGTTCATACATCTTCATCTGTCCATATTCACAAGGATTTCGCTGTCATAACTGTAGAGTATTTACTATTTACAGTTGTCGGGGGTTGGGTGCGACATATGCCAAAGGATGGCTTATCATGGTGGGGGCGAGTAGAATGTCGCCGGTGCCTGGAAACGGGATGAGGCGAAGACAGGCACGCCGGCGGATCTTACCCAGCTTCAGGGCTCTCCGAGGAGATAACACCCCTACTGCTGCTCTGCGGGGTCTCCGCATGGTCACTATGGCAAAGTGAATACAAGGGTGCTCCTAGAGCTGTTTCTGGAGGTAGGAGAAGGCAAGGCTAGCTCTCTCCTTCCTGTATGGTCTGTCTAATGCTAATGGATGCGAACCCTTTGCATGGGTGCCCTGGGGGGTTTATATAGGCCTACCCCCCAGGGTTACAATGGTAAAACCGGCTGGGTGCGGGTCCCAGCCGTCTGTCTCTCAGGCGCCGTCTTCTCCGCCGACTCCTGGGGCCCGCCGACTGGCCTGGTACGAGGGCGTCGGCCCGTGTCCGCCGCGGGCGGGTCTTGCCAGCTGCAGATTACTATAACCGTGCTTCTAATGACGCAGGCTTGGTCATGGGGTCATGGCAACAGTGCCGCCGCCTGACGGCCGATCACTGTTGCCATTCCCCTGTCGCGTCTGGTTAATGGCGTGTGGGGCCCGTGGGAGGGGCCGGCCGACTCCAGGGGGCCGACTCCCATCGGGTCTGACTCTCGGTGCTCTCACCGTCTTCAGTACTCTCGCTGACTGGTAGGCCCCGCTGTCTCCGGGCCGTACAGACAGGTGGTCATGGGCACAGGGCCCCGCCCCAAGGGCTGATGTCAGGGTTGGCATGGCCACAGTGCCGCACCGGGCGGAGATCTCCGTGGGTACGACGCGCTGTGGCCATACCTGCCCATAATTATCGGGTGGTTGGAAGTCGCGGGTCGACTCCCCATAGTCGGCTTCTTGGGAGTCGCCTATGGGACTCGGCTTGAATGAGAGTCGCTTCCGTAGACTCGGCTTGTCTTGGAGTCACCTCTGGGGACTCGGCTTGTCTTGGAGTCGCCTCTGGGGACTCGCCTTGTCTTGGAGTCGCCGCAGGTACTTGAGGGGCGCAGTCTGCCCCGATGTCTTGAAAGGTTCTGGGGATCGGGTTAGCCTACCCGTGGCCCATTACTCCGACAGTAGTCCCCGAAGCTGGTGAGGCTCCGAGGGCGATACGTCGTGTGCCTCAACAGTTTCATTCTTCAGGTGGGGGAATGCAGGCTTTGATGGTCGTCTTCCTCCAGGCCGATTGGCTGGAGTCGGATTCGCTGAGGGCCGTCATGCTCAAGCCGACTAGCTGGAGTCGGATTCACCGAGGGCCGTCTTGCCCCTCGAGGTGTTTCGAACGTCGCGGCCCCGTCGCGCGGCGCCACGTGGCAGGGGCAGTCTGCCTGCCCACGCGCGCGACGGGACAGGCCGTCAGGCGGGGCCCACCACTACCGCGCCTCGGCACGCGAACGGATCCGTTGCGGCCGTGTGGGCGGTTGGGTTCCCCACGTCGTTACTGCGCGCAGTAACTTCATGGGGTTAATCGTGGGGGGCGCGGGGTCTCGCGCGTAGTTAATCCCACGCCGCCCCATCGGCTTCTCAGCCTACGGGCTTATAAATAGGCGGGGGGAGCGGGACAGCGAAGCGCGCACTCGTTCCTCCCTGCTTCCCCCGCTTCCCTCTGCCTCTTCTTCTTCCTGCCTTCGCCGCACCGCACCGCAACGATGAGCTCCTCCTCCGCCGCGGCTCCTGCCGTTCGCTCCGGCGTATGGGACGGCTCTACGGTGGACGATGACGCCATCGAGCACCTTCGCAGGACGCACCGGCTCCCCGGCGTGCACCTGGTGCGAGCCCGCGCCGCGCCGGAGAGGGAGATAAGGCCGGCGCCGGAGGAGGGCGAGCGGGTCATATTCCGCTCGCACCTCATGCGCGGCATGGGCCTGCCGGCGAGCGGCTTCCTCCGTTCTTTCTTGGAGTTCAACGGACTCGAGGCGCACCACCTCACCCCGAACACGGTGGTGCTGCTAGCCGCCTTTGCCACCCTATGCGAGGGTTTTCTTGGCGTTCTCCCCACCATCGAGCTGTGGGGAGAGTTCTTCCAGTCCAAGCTCGGCACGCACGTCGCCGGCGTGCCGGCTCAATGCGGCGCCTTCATCGCCATGCGTAGGTCGACCGCCGACAACCCCTTTCCCTCCATTGCGTTAATCAAGTCGGTGAAGATGTGGCAGCGGTCGTACTTCTATGTGAAGAACGTCGCCACTGAAGGCGACTGGGTTAACTTGCCGCACTACGAAGCCGGTGCGCCGGCTGGAAGGCTCCCCAGCTGGTCCCATCGGGTCAAGTCGCTGACTCCTGCCAGTGCGGCCGCCGTCGCGCGACTCCGAGTGCTGACGCAGTTGGAAGGCCTGGTCGGAGCTGACTTGCTGGCCGCCTTCGTGGCGCGCCGAGTCCTCCCACTCCAAGGCCGACCTCATCTGATCTGTCAGATGAGCGACCGCCGGGACCCGAGCCGGATGAGCACCTGGGACATGCCTCACGCGGAGGTGGCGAACATGGTGAACCACATCGTGAACTGCGAGCTCGCGGAAGACTGGCAGTTCGGCAAGGAGCCGTACTCACGCGCCAACCCTCCGCCTGTGGTAAGTCAAATCTTTGCTCTTCTATTTTTCTTTGTAACCGAATTCGACTTCTGATCCTCTTGGCTCTTCGAGTCAGAACCCCCTCATCCAGCCTGCAGCCGGCGCTACGGGGCCGCCCCGCGAGTTCGCTCCAGACCGAGCGGAAAGCGACGTCGACGACCCCGACTTAGGGGCGGCGGCGATGGAGGCCGACGCCGAGGGCGGAGGAGGAGGAGCGGAAGGCGGCTTTCGGCCCTCGGCGACCTTCACCGACTGGCCAGAAGACGAGGCCGAAGGGGAAGTCGTCCCGCGCCGCCAACCGAAAGCCGGCCATCCAGGCGCGAGTTCCTCCGCCGGCTTGGCCGGTCAAGTCGGTGCGAAGAAGCGCCGGGCCGCGCCGAGCTCGCTCGGCGGTCGGCCGAAAAAGTTCAAGGGGGCGGCCGCCGCAACCAAGAGGGAGGAGGCGATCGCGAAGGCCAACCGCTTCCGCAAGGAAGTGAAAAAGCCGCCGCTAGTCTCTGCGTAAGTGCTGGCTGCCTTTGTCTTGTTTTCTTTGACGGATCTTTTTCGAGTCTTTTTCATTCCATCTTTTGCTTCACGGCCCCTCTTTCTCTTGAGAGGGTCGCCGTCCCCTCTGTCATGGGGTCGGCCGAGACGTCCGCCAACACTCGGCGGATTGACCCCGCCGCCGACCTCCGGGAGGCGAGGGAGCGCTACGTGCGGGAGAAGCGCGACGAGGAAGAGGCCGACCGTCTGGAGAAGGCGGAGGCCGAGAAAGCGGCGGCCTCCACCCAGAAGAAGCTGGAGGAGGCCGAAGCCGCCGCTGCAGCAAAACAGCGGGCGGAAGAGACCGCGCGCCGCCAGTCGGCGTTGCTTGTCGTCCCGCTGAACTCTGCGCCGCCGCCCCCGGAGTTCACGGGGCAGACTAGAGAAGTCGGCGTGGAGCACTCCATCATGGATAAGGACGGTGGCGAGGCCTCCGCGTCGGGCACGGCCACGCCACCACCGCCACCTCTGCCGCATGGAAAGCAGCCGGCTGGCCCGCCAGTGCCGCCGACTGAGGACGAGGTGGTGGCGCGGCTGCTCCTTCAAGTCGCCTCGCCAGCGCGCCGCCGTCTCGAGAAGGCGGTTTTGGCGCCACGCCCCTTGGAAGCCGGCGCCGCCAGCTCGGCCATTCCAGATGCTGAGGCCACAAGCGCTGCGCCTACTGGATGGATGCGAGGAGGCGGCGACGGTCCGCTGAACCAGGCGCTCCTGGACGTGCAGGCGAAGCTGCGAGCTGAGGGTGAAGCCATCTAGGGCTGCACCAGGGCGCATCTGGCGTCGCGAGCGTCTATCCAAGTACGTTTTCTTTTTTAACTTTGTCTCTTCTCGTTCTTCTCTGTGGGGGCGCGCCAGCGCACCCACTGGGTGTAGTCCCCGAGTTTCGGGCCGGCTGCTGCGCAGGCGGCCCGGGACTCATTCTGGCGAGTTCCTTATCTTTGTCTTTGTCTGATTGTTTATCACAGGAGTATCACAACCTCCGCGTCACCGCCTTCAACCGCAACGTTGAGCAGCTGGGGAAGCGGACTGCTAACTTGTCGGAGAGCCGGAGTAAGTTCTTCTTCTTTTTTCGCGGGGGCACGCTGGCGCACCCGCGGGCTTTAGTCCCTGAGATTCGGGCCGACTGCTGAGCAGTCAGGCCGGATCTTCCTGGCGACCTTCCTTGTTGACGACTTAACGTCTTTCTTTTTGTTCTTCAGAGGCCAATGCCGCTCTTCAGTAATGGTTGGGTGAAGTCAGCACGGCCCTTCGCGCCAAGGAGGAGGAATGCGGCAAGCTCGCCACAGAGCGTGACTTGCTGGCCGCACAGTTGGCAGAGCAGAAGGAGCTGCTGAAGGCGGCTCAGGACGAGGCGGAGAAGAAAGAGACCGCTCTCCTGGCCGAGTTCGAGATCGAGCGCTCCTCCTGGACTGACAAGGAGGCGATGCTGACTTCCGGCTTCCACGAGATCGAAGACATCGTCGATGGTGAGTTTCTTTGCTTTCTTTCTTCAAACCGCCGACTGTAAGTCAAGTCGATTTCTGATTCTTTCTTTGCTTCTTTCTGTTTGGGGCAGACTTCTTCCCTGGCCACTCGCAAGCGTCACCCGAGCCACTGAGGCTGATCGCGAGGCGCGGAGGGCGAATGGCGAGGAGATCGCCACCAACGCCCCCCTGACCGTCGATGAGCAGCTCCTGAGCATCGAGACCCGTCTATGGCCGGCCCATCAGCTGCTGCGCCGGCTTCAACTCGCCGGGGCCCAAGCGATATCCGCCCTGTGGCCAGGCATGCCGGCTCTGCGCACCGCCAGTCCGACTGCCGACTGGCTGGAGGTCGCGGCCGGCCGTCTTGAGGCTTGGAAGGGTTCCTCGGCCCGGGCCGGAGCGCGCCGGGCCTTGGAATTCGTCAAGGCTTGGTATCCAGGACTGGACCTGGACCGGCTGGTCGCGTTCCGATCAGAGGCCCATGCAAAACTGGCGGCTGTGGAAGGCGCCCTCGTCGAGCGTGCGGCGGCGATCGCCGACTACACTAACACCAGCGTCTTCGTTCCTGAACGGGCCGCGAACGGCGAAGAGGTGCCGCCGGAGTGGTTCGGGATGAACCCGGACTACGACGAGGACTCGGCGGAGGTGATCGGCTCCAGCACCGAGGAGGAAGACGAGGCGGGGGACGGAGACGAGACGGAGGCGCCAGAAGACAGAGCGGACGACCAGCCTCAGCTCGATCGCGCCTCCAGCAACGAGCCGCGTCCGACCGGGCCGGCTACCGTCGGAGACGATCAAGCCGAGACCGCCCAGCCGGCCGCTCCGGCGCCTGACACCGCCGTCTCCGCCGACCCTCCAAATCTGTCTGCCGCTCCTTAGGCTGCCGTCTTGCCTTTATTTTTCCGGTCTTAATAGTCTTTTGAAAGAACTTGTCAATTTGCACAATTCCACCCGCGGGGTGTATCTTGAATTTGGCTAGAGGCCTTTGTTATGTAAATATCTATCTGCCTTCTATCTTTCCTTGCTTATTGCTCTTTTTGACTTTTTCCTTTGCCGCCTTTCCATAGTCGCCGCTTTGCCAGACGAACAGCCGCTCCGCGGACTGCCGCAGGTCAAATGCTTGGCTACTTTAAGGAAGGCAAGTACTTGGCCTTTTTAGAGTTTTTTAACAAGTTGGATAGAAGGCGGCGAGCCGACTATTCGAGAGTCGGCTCTGCAGAGAGAGGCTGGAAGCCGGCTGGGGCTATGCATATGCTTTGAGTCCTTAGCCATTTTTTCGTGTGTGCGCTCGTTCTTGCTTACTCTCTGCCTACCAACAGTCGCTCTGCGAGCTGCGGCTTTGGATAGGAGACGGCTTAAGCACAACACACTACTTGTCCGACTGCAGGAAGCATTTCATAGCGCAAGACGGCGAGTCCCCGGGCCGACTAGTCGAACCCGGTGCCAAGCGGCATAACAAAGAGTAGCATACTCGGAGGCATAATTCTTATCATACAGATAACAAAAAGGGCAGTCCCCGAGCTCGTCTCGGGGGCCCAAAGTCTCGGTACTTTAATACAAAGGATAGCGTGGTACATACTGCATTAACTGTAAAATCTTCGGAGAAGATTTGCATTCTATGGTCGTTCTGACTCCTTGCCGGAGTCGTCCCTCTTCCGCGCTCGAGGCTTCTGAGCGTTGATTAGGTAGTAGGAGCCGTTGCCCAGCACTTTGCTGACGATGAAGGGGCCTTCCCAAGGCGCCGACAACTTGTGCTGGCCGGCTGTTCGCTGAATCAGCCGAAGCACAAGGTCGCCCTCTTGGAACGATCTCGGCCTGACCTTCCGGTTGTAGTATCGGCGCAGACTCTGCTGGTAGATGCCGGACTGGCTGAGTGCCAACAACCGGCCCTCTTCCAGCAGGTCGACGCCGTCTTGACGTGCATCTTCAGCTTCCTCTTCGGTGTACATGATGACTCGCGGGGAGTCGAATTCTACGTCCGTCGGGATGACGGCTTCGGCACCGTAGACGAAGAAGAAAGGCGTGAAGCCGGTTGACTTGTTTGGAGTTGTGCGCAGACTCCATAGGACGGCTGGCAACTCCTCAAGCCAACAGCCGGCCAAACGCTCGAGTGGTTCGACCAGTCGAGGCTTGATACCGGACAAAATGAGGCCGTTTGCTCGCTCCACCTAGCCGTTTGACTGCGGATGGGCAACGGACGCTAAGTCCAGTCGGATGCCCTGCATCGCGCAGAAACGGGCCAAGGCGCCTTTGGCAAAATTTGTGCCATTATCGGTGATGATGCTGTGCGGTATGCCGTACCGTACCGTGATGTCGGCGATGAAAGTCACTGCAGTCGGACCGTTCAACTTATTGATGGGCTTTGCTTCTATCCACTTGGTGAACTTGTCCACTGCGACAAGCAGATGAGTCAGGCCGCCTCGGGCCGTCTTGAATGGTCCCACCATGTCCAGGCCCCAAACTGCAAAGGGCCAGGCGATAGGGATTGTTTTCAGCGCGGAAGCCGGCTGAAGCGGCTTGGAGCGGAACTTCTGGCACCCCTTGCATTTTTGGACTAATTCCTTGGCCTCTTCCAGGGCAGTCGGCCAGAAAAAACCGTGACGAAAGGCTTTGGCGACGAGTGCTCTTGAAGCCGCATGGTGGCCGCACTTGCCTTGGTGGATGTCTCTGAGAATTGCTTGGCCTTGCTCTGGCTCCACGCAGCGCTGGTAGACACCAGTAACACTGCGCCTGACCAGCTCTCTGTTGATTATGGTGTAGGCTGCCGCTCGGCGTTGCACTTGCCGAGCCAAGATTTCATCAGTTGGCAGCTCTCTGTTCACTAGAAACTTGAGGATGGGCTGCGCCCATGAGGGTGCTGCTATTTCTTCAACTGCCACCATTGCGACTTGGACAAGGGCGGCTGGGCTGGGAGGCGGCGGGCTGGAGTCTGCGGCCGCTTGCTAGATTGACGAAGTCCCCGGGCCGACTGGCGCAGTCCCCGGGCCGGGTTCTGAAGTCCCCGGGCTGGCTTCAACTGTGATTTTCTTGGGGCCGTCTGCTGGGGCTCTTGAGTCGGATCCGACTTCTTCGGGGGGAGCCGGCACGAAGATGGAGTCTGATTCTGGTGAAGGCTTGATAGACGGCTTAAGGAGGCGCTGAAAAGCGACGCCGGATGGTATTGCCTGGCGGGTGGAGCCGACTCGTGCCAAGGCGTCTGCTTGGTCGTTGTCATTCCTTGGCACGTGAAGGAACTCGCACCCCTCGAAGTATCCGCTGAGTTGCTGCACCAGGAAGCAGTAGCTCGCCATGTTTGCATCTTTGGCGTCCCAATCGCCAGATGACTACTGGACCACCAAATCGGAGTCGCCATAGCACAGGATCTGGCGAATGCCGAGTTCTTTGGCAAGCCGGAGCCCGTGAATGAGCGCCTCGTATTCGGCACGTTGTTGGAGGCAGCGAAGCGGATTTGCAGCACATACTTGAGCTTGTCGCCTTTAGGGGAGGTGAGGACGACGCCGGCTCCCAGGCCGGTGCACATCTTGGAGCCGTCGAAATGCATCCACCAATGGGTGGAGTCGGGCGCTGGCGGCAGGTACTGGGTCTCGGCCCAGTCGACGACGAAGTCGGCTAGCGCTTGCGACTTGATGGCGGTGCGGGGCTGGTAGTAGATGGTGTAGGGAGCCAAATCTATGGCCCATTTGGCTACTCGGCCAGAAGCATCTCGGCTTCCGATGATCTCGGCCAGCGGGGCTGTGCAAACCACCGTGATTGGATGCTCTTGAAAGTAAGGCTTCAGCTTCTTGGCAGCGAAATGCACACCGTAGCACATCTTCTGGTAGTGGGGGTAGTTCTGCTTGGAGGTCGGCAGTACCTCGCTCAAGTAATATACCGGTCTCTGGACAGGGAGCGCCTTGCCTTCCTCCTTGCGCTCGACTACAATGACTGTGCTGACTACTCGGCTGGTGGCGGCAATGTATAGGAGCATGGGCTCTTTAGGAGTCGGAGCCGCCAGCACAGGAGGAGTAGTCAACATCTTCTTCAGCTAGAGAAATGCTTCATCCGCCTTGTGGTTCCACTCAAAAAAAGGTGGTCTTCTTCATCAATTGATACAAAGGAAGAGCTTTCTCGCCCAGCCAACTGATGAATCAGCTGATGGACGCCAAGCAGCCGGTGAACTTCTGCACATCTAACAGTCGACTGGGTACCTCCATCCTCTCGATGGCCTTGATCTTCACGGGGTTGCACTCTATGCCGCGTTCAGAGATGAGGAAGCCAAGGAGTTGGCCGGCTGGTACTCCGAAAACGCACTTCTCAGGGTTGAGCTTGATCTGGAATCGGCGCAGGTTCTCAAAGGTTTCCTTGAGGTCTTCCAGCAGCGTCCCATGCTTCTCTGTCTTCACCACCACATCATCCACGTAGACGTGGGCATTTTTGCCGAGTTGCTTGAGGAGGCACTTCTGCATGCAACGCTGAAAGGTGGCGCAGGCATTCCTCAAGCCGAACGTCATGGTCAGGTAGCAGAAGGCTCCGAACGGCGTGATGAAGGTGGTCTTCAGTCTATCTGCCGGGTTCAGCTTGGTCTGGTGATATCCTGAATATGCATCTAAGAAACTCAACAGCTCGCATCCGGCTGTGGAGTCTATCACCTGATCGATTCTCGGCAGGGCAAATGGGTCCTTTGGGCAGGCTTTGTTGAGGCTTGTGTAATCAATGCACATCCGCCACTGCTTGTTTTTCTTTAGCACCAAAACCAGGTTTGCCAACCACTCTGGAAAAAAATACTTCCATAATGAAGCCGGTCGCCAGGAGCCGGGCTATCTCTTCTTCAACAACTCTTCTCTTCTCTTCTGACACGCGGCGCAAGGGCTGCCTGACAGGCTTCACATCAGGTCGGACATGTAACTTGTGCTCGGCGAATTCCGTCGGTACACCTGACATGTCTTTAGGGGACCATGCAAAGATGTCTCGATTCTCACGGAGGAAATCGATGAGCTCGCCTTCCTATTTGCTGTCAAGGTTTGTACCCATGACAGCATATCTCTCTGGGTGCTCCGGGTCCAAGGGTATCTTCTTGGTCTCTTTGGCCGGCTTGAACGAACCCTCAGCTTCCGACTCCTTGGGGTTGGGCGACATCTCTGGCTGCTTTCCGGCCATCGCTATGACCCGATCAAGGAGCCGCTTCTCAGCTGCGATCACCAGGGACTCGGCCAGCCGACTGCTCTCCACCGTGCAAGCGGACAACTTCCTGTAGTCGCCAGCGACGGTCGGAATCCCCTTGGAACTCAGCATCTTCATCTTGAGGTAGGCGTAGTGGGGAACCGCCATGAACTTGGCCAGTGCAGGTCTGCCAAGTAACGCATGGTATGGGCTTTCAAGGTCCACTACCTCAAACCAGACTGGCTCTCGGCGGAAACGATCTTTGTCCCCAAAGAGAACGTCTATCAGGATCTTGCCGATTGGTGAGCAGGAAAGGCCAGGTACGATGCCGTGGAACACAGTCCGGCTGTTCTGCAGCTGTCTTTGCTTGATTCCTAACTTCTCCATAGTGTCCTTGTACAGGATGTTGATGCTACTGCCTCCGTCTATCAGTACTCTCAAAAAGCGGGCGGCCCGCCTATCAGTGGCCAAGGTGGCACCTAGGACCAGGGCATAGGAGCCCGGATTCGGCATCACCTCTAGGTGATCCGCCCTGCTCCAACTGATAGGCTTCTCGGACCAATGCATGAACTCTGGAGTACTTGATGCCACATCATTCACCTCTTGCTGCTGCAGCCGTCTGCTGCATCGATCATCAGCCACACTGGTGAACATCACATAGGCTCCATGCTCTTCTGGGTACTCGTCTTGTACCGCGCCGACTGGCCGTGCTGCCGGCTGCTGGGGTGGCGGTGGAGGCGGCGGCCCAGCAGGCGGGGGAGGAAGGAGGCCGTCTCCCTTGGCGATTCTGGTAAGCCAGTGGCACTTTCGGGTGGTATGGTTCGACGGCTTCACGCCACTGTGGAACTTGCAGGGTCCATCCAGAGTCTGCTCGTAAGAGAAGGCCGGCAACCAGTTGGACTTGCCGCCTTTCTGTCTCTTGGCCGGAGGCTGCCCCTCCGGCTGTTGATTTTCGACTGTCGCTACCTGCCGACTGCTGGAAGTCGGCTGTTGGGCCTTGCGTTTGTTGTCGTTCTGTTGTTGTCGCCGACTGGTGTCTCCAGCCAGAGTTCTGGGAGCCTGAGGGGCCACTTTGCCAGCCGCATTAACTTGAATTTCCGTCTTCATGGAGGAGTCGGCTGTGGCGTACTTGTCTGCTATGACCAGCAGTTCGTCGAGGGTTTCCGACTAGTCGCAGAGGAGCTTGTGCTTGAGGAGGGTGCCTTCTCGGCACCCGGCGGTGAAATACTCGATAGCCTGCACCTTGTGCACGCCCTCGCAGGAGTTCCGAAGCTCGCCCCAGCGCGTGAGGTAGTCGCGTGTTGACTCGTCAGGGCCTTGCACGCACAAGGAAAGATGGCGCGGCTTGGGAGGTCGCTTGTACGTGCTCGTGAAGTTGCGGATGAAGGCCTCGGTGAAGTCGACCCAGCTGTTGATGCTGCGGGGCTTCAGACTGTTCAACCATGTCCGGGCCGTGCCCTGGAGCATGAGTGGAACATACTTCACGGCAACTCACTTGTTGCCGTTCGCTACGTTGACGACCGTGGAGTAATCAATCAGCCAGTCTTCCGGCTTCACGGAGCCGGTGTATTTGGGTGTGTCTCGGGGGAGCGTGAACCCTTTGGGAAAAGGCTCGTCTCGGATGCGGGGTCCAAAGCAAGGCGAACCCAGCTCATCTTCTTCTTCCAGCGCCAGGGATCGGTGGAGTCGGTCGATCCGGTGGCGGGCGTCATTCTCTCCGACTCCCTCTCGGCGGCCAAGGCGGCCACCGAGAGTCGGATGCTCAACAGGTGGCGGGGAAACTCGCCGTTCTCTTCTTGGCGGGGGAGGCAGGTAGTCGTCCCGCCGCTCCACTGCTCTCGGACGGCCATCTTGGTCACGCTCGATGGTGATGCGAGTCCGACTGCGACTGACAGCCGGCTCTTTGTCTTTTCTTCCGCGGACTCCACCAGTCGGCGTCCGAGACGTCGCGCCCTGGTCTCGGCGGGGAGGCAAGTCGTCGTTTAGCTGCCGTGGCGCCTCAGTGCGGCTGCCGGCCGCGTTCTGCATAGCGACCGCGTCGAGGAGCGGCTAGACTTGCTCCGTCATCATGCGGCGCTCTTCGCCTTCGAAGTTCTTCAGCTCGTCGGTGGCCGCTTGGGCGGCGCGGATGTTCTCCGCAGGGGTGGCATATACGGGGCGATTGGCCCCGAACAAGTCGGCGATGGTCGCGCCGTGTCGCCGGACCGCGCCTAGGCGGCTAGGCCCAGTCGGAGCCGGCGAGCCGCCTATGGCGCAATCCATTTTGCGCTGGTAGGCTTCTGACAAGCGCCTCATGCTTGCCAGCTTCTTGGCGCCTTCGATGATCTAAAGGCGGCGTGTCTCTAGCGTCTCGGCATCTGCGTCCTCTGGAATAGGCGCAGTCAGGTCTTGCAGAGCCGCGTCGAGCAGGTCCTGAGCTCCCTCACCGGAACGCTCATCGTGACTGATGACGAGCACCTCCGTGACGGCGCTTCCGCCGCTCTCTTCGTGAGGAAGCGGCTCATCGTAGACCACCACATTGGTGGGGAAAGTGTCAAGCGACACAGAGTCGGAGTCGACCAGCATTGGGTCGGTGGAGCCTACGGACTCCAAGTCCATGGCAGGCTCACCGGCGACGTGGAGTTGGTCGAGGAGGCCCGCGAGGAGGCTCTCGGGGCCACCCGTGCCTGCGTTGGATGCAGGCTCGTCGGAGAGGCGAACCTCGCCGACAAGTTCGGCGAGGCAGCTCGCTGCACAGGCGGCCTCGGCGCCGCGCAGCGCGTCGATCCAGACTCCGTCTGGCGAGTTTGGCTGGCTGCGCTCACCATGGAGGAAGAGGGTTCCCGTCCAGAACAGATCTCCGGACAACGGTGCACCATGCCCCATGGTGGGCGTCAAATGTCGGGGGTTGGGTGCGACATATGCCAAAGGATGGCTTATCATGGTGGGGGCGAGTAGAACGTCGTCGGTGCCTGGAAACGGGATGAGGCGAAGACATGCACGCCGGCGGATCTTACCCAGCTTCAGGGCTCTCCGAGGAGATAACAGCCCTACTGCTGCTCTGCGGGGTCTCCGCATGGTCACTAAGGCAAAGTGAATACAAGGGTGCTCCTAGAGCTATTTCTGGAGGTAGGAGAAGGCAAGGCTAGCTCTCTCCTTCCTGTATGGTCTGTCTAATGCTAATGGATGCGAACCCTTTGCATGGGTGCCCTGGGGGGTTTATATAGGCCTACCCCCCAGGGTTACAATGGTAAAACCGGCTGGGTGCGAGTCCCAGCCGTCTGTCTCTCAGGCGCCGTCTTCTCCGTCGACTCCTGGGGCCCGCCGACTGGTGGGTCCCGCCGACTGGCCTGGTACGAGGGCGTCGGCCCGTGTCCGCCGCGGGCGGGTCTTGCCGGCTGCAGATTACTATAGCCGTGCTTCTAATGACGCATGCTTGGTCATGGGGTCATGGCAACAGTGCCGCCGCCTGACGGGCGATCACTGTTGCCATTCCCCTGTCGTGTCTGGTTAATGGCGTGTGGGGCCCGTGGGAGGGGCCAGCCGACTCCAGGGGGCCGACTCCCGTCGGGTCCGACTCTCGGTGCTCTCGCCGTCTTCAGTACTCTCGCTGACTGGTAGGCCCCGCTGTCTCCGGGCCGTACAGACAGGTGGTCATGGGCACAGGGCCCCGCCCCAAGGGCTGATGTCAGGGCTGGCATGGCCACAGTGCCGCGCCGGGCGGAGATCTCCGTGGGTACGACGCGCTGTGGCCATACCTGCCCATAATTATCGGGTGGTTGGAAGTCGCGGGCCGACTCCGCATAGTCGGCTTCTTGGGAGTCGCCTCTGGGACTCGGCTTGAATGAGAGTCGCTTCCGTAGACTCGGCTTGTCTTGGAGTCGCCTCTGGGGACTCGGCTTGTCTTGGAGTCGCCGCAGGTACTTGAGGGTCGTAGTCTGCCCCGATGTCTTGAAAGGTTCTGGGGATCGGGTTAGCCTACCCGTGGCCCATTACTCCGACAACAGTGATTAGGCACACACACACACCCTAAAATCAAACACAAGGATCAACAAAAACACCTTATCTTCTTTTACTTCCATCACATTCCATTTCTTTTGACAAAAGCTAGCGAGTTCTTGTAGTTTCAATAACAAGCAGGTAGCTGAAACTCACATCAAACTAATGTTCCAACTATACAACTAAAAGTGAAAAAATGGAGATGCGTATGCTTGTTCAAATAAAAAAAGTCACATAAACTAAATTTTCCTAATAAAACCTCCTTGGATAGCTTATTCTAATTAAAATGTTTAATATCAAGTGAGCAACATGTTCCAGAATAATGATAATTAAATGAAAGCAATTGGCTAGTTAATAATCCCTTTGTAAAGAAATATAAGAGCATTTAGATCACTAATTTAGTATTCTAAACGCTCCTATATTTCCTTACAGAGGATGTACATACAGTTGCAGGAAGGTAAGTGTGCATATACAGGGCAAAAGCAGAAAATGTTCAACGTCAGGGCTATGAGATTAACATACCAACTCTATCAACTGTTATTTCTAATTCAGTAAATTTGGTACAAAGCTTTTATAAAGCAGCCCTTAGAACCTCGAGTTTCTAAAAAATGTAACTATAACAAAAGAAATGAGATGTGTTATGTACTGCAGACTGTACTACCAAGCAAGCAAAGAAAACAGAGTTTGAAATTCTGGAACAAACAGAAGATTGCAAGTCCAATTGCCACAACCAATAATTAGACTGAACATTCCTACTGCTGCATTATTTGATAGCAGGGGCAGAGTACCTCCACAAGCTCATGGGCAGTCTTCATGTCGTTGGCGAGGTCCTCGTGGAACTTGAGGCGGACCAGCTCGGACTTCCTCCAGGCGTCGTGGATCTTCTCCGTGATGGCCTGCGTGACCCCGGCCTTGGGCACGGTGATGCGGTCCTTGAGAGTCATGCCCATGCCCCGCAGGCGGAGCAGCTCCACGTCGTCCATGGTGAGCTCCGCCAGCGAGGGCGCCCTGACCCGCTTCCTCTTGACCCCGTCCGCCTCCTCGCCGTCGCTCTCCCGGTCCCTCTCCCACGGGAGGACTGCCTCATCGAGGCCGGAGGCGGCGAACTGGCGGTCGGGGCGCGCCCAGCTGCGGTCGAGCAGGTCGCCGAGGCGCTCCCTGCCGTCGAGCGGGGCGTCGGCGGGGGAGGAGGAGGGCTCGTTGTCGTCGGTGCCGAGGCCGAGGTTGCGGAGGCGGTGGACGATGCGGTCGATGGAGGTGGAGGGCGCGTGGCTCGGGGAGGGGGCGGGCGCAGGCGCGGAGGGGTCGGCGGGGGCCCACTTCTGCATCCATGGCGCGCCGCCGCGGCTGGGGGCCGGAGGGGCGCGGTGGCGGCCAGAGGAGGAGGGGGCGGCGGCGGCGGCGGCGGTGGGGGAGGCGGAGGACGAGGCGGGGCGGGAGAGGGAGAGGAGGCGGAGCGGGAGGAGGGGGCGGGAGGAGAGGCGGAGACGGGTTAGCGTTTGAGGGAGGAAGATGGGGGTGGGGGTCGGCGGCGGCTGCGAGGGCGAGGGCAACGGCGAGGGGATATGGTGTGGTGTCGCTCGAGGGCACCTGGAGGCTTCGCCCGCTCGCTCGCTCGTTCGCACGTTGCCAGTCCAAGACCGTTTTTTTTTTCGCTTAGAGGGTACCGAGTAAGCAGAGGTGGAAGGATGACGAAAATAAAACGGTGGTGGGAGGATGACGAAAATAAACCAGCGAAAATAAACCGCGCGGACTATTCACCAACTGCTTCATTAGGAGTAGAGATTAATAATAATCATTTTCTTTAGACCGAATCTGCCAAAGTGCTGTTCGTAAAAGAAAAAAAATCTGCCAAAGAGGTTTCGTAATTCAGGGCTACAATGCCGGGGAAAGAAAAAATCTAACCAGGAGATTCGGCGTGCGTGACGTACTATGCGTGGTTGGATTTCAGGATTTGGACGCGGGCATGTCGGTCCGTGTTGACGATAGCGAGCCACGAAGCGGTCACTCTCGGACCTAATCCTCGCCTGCTCCGCCGTGGTGCGTCCATGGATCCAGCCCGCCCGCGACCCGGGTACGCACGCACCGGTTGACTGGCCAACCCAGCGCCTTCTGTTAACCGATCATGAGCGCGAGCGCGTTCGGTTCACCACGTATGTCACGCACGCCGGCCGCCTACTCGTGCGACGCGCAGGCCGCAACGTGAACGGAGCGCGCGCGCCGCGGTATGCGTGCTCCGGCCGGGGACGCAGTCGCTGAAACACACGCACACGCTCGCAATCTGCCATGACCGCCGCGGCACGTACTACCTACCTACCACCTCGCACCGACGGGACCAACAACCGCTCTGTCAGGAACGTCATCGCCACCAAGCGTAACGCCGGCGATCCCGCCACGGGCGGGGCCGACACCGACACGCCCAAGAGAAGCTACTCTACGGTTTCCTCTGCTGCTAACAATGATGGCGTTGCAGCTCCTGTCACTCCTTTAACAGAACTGCAAACTTCTGTTCAGCCAAACTCCTCTTCATCAGACAACATCAAATGCATATACCTTTTGGTGGACTATCTGATGACGAATCCGGTGAGGAAAATAAGGGGCTGTTCGGAAAGCCTCCACTCCCCCGCCACGGAGCGGAGCAACCTTCTGGCCACTCCGTAGATTATAATTGCATACCACTCCGCTCCGGAGCATAGCTGCGGAGTGGGAGTGAGTTCGAACAGGCCTTAACAGGAACAAAAAGAAAAGTAATAAGAGATTCTAGGCAGTTAAGTGGCCAGTTTGCTGGGGACAGAAACTGCAGATAATTAGTAAGGGCATGTACAATGGTTGCATATAGATACAAATGTCCCATGATAAAAAGTAGCTTGAGTCACATGTATTGATTTTTCCTCTCCAATACAAGCTAATTAGTAGGTCTCATCAAAGGATAGAAAGTAGGCTCTCACTGCACATCCATCCTTACTCTTTACTTCAACTTTTTTAACTTTATGCACTGTACCACACATTTTCTCCTCAAGCATCTGCCTCCTGCAGTGGATCCCACTGCTCCATTCGAACCTACTTTTTCGAACATCCGATCCTACATGACGTCTGGGGCATCACCTTGAGGTTATGCATTGTACATGCCCTCACCAAAGGTGCCACGGAATGCTGATCATGTGTTGACGATGATCTACTGTGGGACTGGAAGGATCAATCGCTAAGAGCATCTCCAGCCGCGCCCCCAACACGGTCCCCCAAGGCGATTTCTTCGCGCCGGCGCCGCAAAAACGATCCAGTCGCGTCCCCAAGAGCCTGTTTTTCGCCGGTTTGGGCCAAAGTTAGTACCGGCGGACCCAGGCCGATCCCGACGCGCTGGGGGGCGCCCGGGGGCGCAGGGGCGAACCCGCCTCATCAGCGAGACGCCGCTTCGTCGCCCTCATTGCCTCGGTTCCCGCGGGAATCAATGCCAAGTCTGCCGCGCTGGTCAGCTTCCATTGATGCCTCATGGGCGGCGCAGTGAAGGCGCCGCCGACGCGCGTCCCGCCCACTCCCGCCACGCGTCGCCCGGCATGCAGCCTCCCCGCCGCCCCGCCGGGGCTATAAAAGGCGACCCCTCCCCGCCGGTGAACGCCACAACCTCACCCTGCATCCACCCTCGCAAAAGCAGCCCTCTCCCTCTCCCCCTTCCCGCCGACGAGCGAAGAAAAGATGGCCGAGAGGTTTTCCAGCGATGGCGCAGCGGTGAACGGCTCCGGCCGCCGCTACCTCCAAGAGCCGTAGGCGCGCCTCCTCTACGAGGTCGAGTATCCGGCGCCCCCTGACATGCGCGTGCCGGGGGCGTGGAGGCTGAGCATCGCCGGCGTCCCGGTGCCGTTGATGCCAGAAGGGGCGGCACAGCGGGCGGAGATCGCCCGCATCCGCTCCTCCCTGATGGAGGAGCAACGGAATGAGCCAAGGTATGCACCCGACAGCGAAACGCTGTGGACGATGTACTTCAAGCGCCGCCGCGAGGAGAAGATCGCCTCTGTCAACGGCGTCATTCCTCGCGGCCGCCTCAACGCCGAAGGATGGCGCGAGTGGTGGGGCATTCTCGGCCGCACCCTCGAGGCCGTCCTCGACCACATCGAGCCCGGCAACGTGCCGCGCCTCGAGTACCCGATGCAGCCCTCCTTCTCTCGCCGCCGCGGCAGTTCCTGGACGCCGCGGCGAATGGAGCCGATATCCTCGTCGTCGGGCTCCGGCTCGCTCTCTTCCGGCTCGCCGGCTCTCCGTCCCGTCAAGCCAAAGCCGGAGGAGACACCGCAGCGGCGCTACACCCGCAGTAGCGCCCTCGTCATCAACGAGGGTGCCCGCCCCTCCCCGCACTCCCTTCACTAGGTCCGGCCGAAGCCCGAGCGGGGCCTGCTCCCCGTAAAGCCGGAACACGCCGACATGGTGGCCCCCGACGACGAGGCCGCCCTAAAATGGGCAAAGGAGGATTACGTCTGTGAGCAGGTGCGCCGCCAGCGCCAGGCGTACGAGGAGCTCCAGGCCCGGCGACGCGGCCGGCGTCATCGTCCTCGACATCGACAAGGAGGACGAGGCCGGGCCGTCCAGCGCCCGCCCGCGCGCTGGCGACCCTGGGCAGGGTTGCAGCAGGGATGGGGGTGGCTCTGGCAGGGCGCGTGACGACGACGACGGCGGCGACTACACCCGCTTCTACAGGCTTCTCAGCATGTAGATCGCGGGCGGTCACAGTGTAGTGGCCAGCGGCGTAGTGGCTGGTGTAGTTTGCATGTTTTTACTTTTTTTGTACAAATTTCAATGAAATTTCGCCGAGTTTGTACAAGTTTCTACGTAATTTCGCCGAACTCAGGGCAACCTGTTGGGCGACGAATGGGAACCGAGTCGCCCCCAGGCGCCAAACTTGCGCCGGTTTGCCCCCATGCGGCTTTTTTCGCCGCCCTGGGGGGCCGAACGGTTGGAGATGCTCTAAGTAGGCGAGGTCTCGAGACAAGGAGACACTGCTTTCTTCTCGGAGGCATTACATTGGGCTGCATGGTGAATTGTGCTCAGTTTTATCTACTTGAGCTGAAACTCTTTATTACCGTATTAAGTTGCAGTATTATTAATCACCTTTGTGCTGTATAGTGTGTATAAGCTAGTGCCCTAATTTCCCGTGTCTATGGGTCGGACAAGGTCGATGAGGCTGTTGTCTGTTTTATCTACTCTTAAGCAATTCAGTACTTTTGCCTTTCTTTCATGGGAAAATAAGACTCTGTCTGCCCACAAATCATGAATAAGGGGAAGAGAAACAATTATATGCTACTCACTAGAATGATGTGAGACGTAGCATGACAAATAATATGCGGTTTTGCTAAAACTCATTCAGCTGAGAAATAAAATGGTCTCATTCACTTTTCCATCCGTCGGATCCCGACGCGCCGTGATTTGTGTTTGTCGACGTGGAGAGCTTGGCATCGACGGGGGCGCGACCCATCTGGTGGTGTCCGGCTCACGGTCTGTCCCTTTTTTTTTCTTTTGTAGTTCGGTCCAGACCGTTTTCGGCGCAGAAGCCCAGGCCTGTAGAATATAGTACGAGATAGAAGGCACTCTGCTTATATCATCGGCCTCTCCACTCCGTTTTTTCTTTTCTTTTTTCAGGTTGTTCCATTTTTTATTTTTGTTTATGAGTTTTTTTTGTTTGAAGTTGCAACCGCCCAACCCGAGCGCAATCGCAACTCAGCACACCCAAGCGCAATTGCAAGACATATAACATGACTGCAACCGGGGGTCGGGGGCCGAAGGTTGTCGGTGCCGATGAAATCGGTTCCATTTTTTTATTTATTGTTAGGTTTTTTTTTGTTGAAGTTGCAACCGCCCCTGCTCGAGCGCAATCGCAACTCAGCACACCCAAGCGCAATTGCAAGACATATAACGTGACCGCACCCAGGGGTCGGAGCGGAGGGTTGTCGGCGCCGATGAAATCGGTCCCATTTTTTTATTTATTGTTAGTTTTTTTATTGTAGTTGCAACCGACCCGGCCCGAGCGCAATCGCAACACAACACAGCCAAGCGCAATTGCAAGACATATAACATGACCGCAGCCGGGGGTCGGGGCGGAGGGTTGTCGGCGCCGCTGAAATCGGTTCCATTTTTTAATTTATTGTTAGTTTTTTTGTTGTAGTTGCAACCGACCCAACCCGAGCGCAATCGCAACACAACACACCCAAGCGCAATTGCAAGACATATAACGTGACCGCAACCGGGGGTCGGAGCGGAGGGCTGTCGGCGCCGATGAAATCGGTTCCATTTTTTTATTTATTGTTAGTTTTTTTTGTTGTAGTTGCAACCGACCCAACCCGAGCGCAATCGCAACACAACACACCCAAGCGCAATTGCAAGACATATAACGTGACCGCAACCGGGGGTCGGGGCGGAGGGTTGTCGGCGCCGATGAAATCGGTTCCATTTTTTTATTTATTGTTAGTTTTTTTTTGTTGTAGTTGCAACCGACCCGGCCCGAGCGCAATCGCAACACAACCTACCCAAGCGCAATTGCAAGACATATAACGTGACCGCAACCGGGGGTCGGGGCAAAGGGCTGTCGGCGCCGCTGAAATCGGTTCCATTTTTTTTTGTTAGTTTTTTTTGTTGTAGTTGCAACCGACCCAACCCGAGCGCAATCGCAACACAACACACCCAAGCGCAATTGCAAGACATATAACGTGACCGCAACCAGGGGTCGGAGCGGAGGGCTGTCGGCGCTGACCCGGCCCGAGCGCAATCGCAACACAACCTACCCAAGCGCAATTGCAAGACATATAACGTGACCGCAACCGGGGGTCGGGGCAAAGGGCTGTCGGCGCCGCTGAAATCGGTTCTATTTTTTTTTATTGTTAGTTTTTTTTGTTGTAGTTGCAACCGACCCAAGCCGAGCGCAATCGCAACACAACACACCCAAGCGCAATTGCAAGACATATAACGTGATCGCAACCGGGGGTCGGAGCGGAGGGCTGTCGGCGCCGATGAAATCGGTTCCATTTTTTTTTATTGTTAGTTTTTTTGTTGTAGTTGCAACCGACCCAACCCGAGCGCAATCGCAACACAACACACCCAAGCGCAATTGCAAGACATATAACGTGGCCGCAACCGGGGGTTGGGGCGGAGGGTTGTCGGCGCCGATGAAATCGGTTCCATTTTTTTATTTATTGTTAGTTTTTTTTGTTGTAGTTGCAACCGACCCGGCCCGAGCGCAATCGCAACACAACCTACCCAAGCGCAATTGCAAGACATATAACGTGACCGCAACCGGGGGTCGGGGCAAAGGGCTGTCGGCGCCGCTGAAATCGGTTCCATTTTTTTTTATTGTTAGTTTTTTTTTGTTGTAGTTGCAACCGACCCAACCCGAGCGCAATCGCAACACACCCAAGCGCAATTGCAAGACATATAACGTGACCGCAACCTGGGGTCGGAGCGGAGGGCTGTCGGCGCCGATGAAATCGGTTCCATTTTTTTATTTATTGTTAGTTTTTTTTGTTGTAGTTGCAACCGACCCAACCCGAGCGCAATCGCAACACAACACACCCAAGCGCAATTGTAAGACATATAACGTGACCGCAACCGAGGGTCGGGGCGGAGGGTTGTCGGCGCCGATGAAATCGGTTCCATTTTTTTATTTATTGTTAGTTTTTTTTATTGTAGTTGCAACCGACCCGGCCCGAGCGCAATCGCAACACAACCTACCCAAGCGCAATTGCAAGACATATAACGTGACCGCAACCGGGGGTCGGGGCAAAGGGCTGTCGGCGCCGCTGAAATCGGTTCCATTTTTTTATTGTTAGTTTTTTTTGTTGTAGTTGCAACCGACCCAACCCGAGCGCAATCGCAACACAACACACCCAAGCGCAATTGCAAGACATATAACGTGACCGCAACCGGGGGTCGGAGCGGAGGGCTGTCGGCGCCGACCCGGCCCGAGCGCAATCGCAACACAACCTACCCAAGCGCAATTGCAAGACATATAACGTGACCGCAACCGGGGGTCGGAGCGGAGGGTTGTCGGCGCCGATGAAGTCGGTCCCATTTTTTATTTATTGTTAGTTTTTTTTGTTGTAGTTGCAACCGACCCGGCCGGAGCGCAATCGCAACACAACACACCCAAGCGCAATTGCAAGACATATAACATGACCGCAACCAGGGGTCGGGGCGGAGGGTTGTCGGCGCCGCTGAAATCGGTTCCATTTTTTTATTTATTGTTAGTTTTTTTTGTTGTAGTTGCAACCGACCTAACCCGAGCGCAATCGCAACACAACACACCCAAGCGCAATTGCAAGACATATAACGTGACCGGAACCGGGGGTCGGAGCGGAGGGCTGTCGGCGCCGATGAAATCGGTTCCATTTTTTTATTTATTGTTAGTTTTTGTTGTTGTAGTTGCAACCGACCCAACCCGAGCGCAATCGCAACACAACACACCCAAGCGCAATTGCAAGACATATAACGTGACCGCAACAGGGGGTCGGGGCGGAGGGTTGTCGGCGCCGATGAAATCGGTTCCATTTTTTATTTATTGTTAGTTTTTTTTGTTGTAGTTGCAACCGACCCGGCCCGAGCACAATCGCAACACAACCTACCCAAGCGCAATTGCAAGACATATAACGTGACCGCAACCGGGGGTCGGGGCAAAGGGCTGTCGGCGCCGCTGAAATCGGTTCCATTTTTTTTATTGTTAGTTTTTTTGTTGTAGTTGCAACCGACCCAACCCGAGCGCAATCGCAACACAACACACCCAAGCGCAATTGCAAGACATATAACGTGACCGCAACCGGGGGTCGGAGCGGAGGGCTGTCGGCGCCGACCCGGCCCGAGCGCAATCGCAACACAACCTACCCAAGCGCAATTGCATGACATATAACGTGACCGCAACCGGGGGTCGGGGCAAAGGGCTGTCGGCGCCGCTGAAATCGGTTCCATTTTTTTATTGTTAGTTTTTTTTGTTGTAGTTGCAACCGACCCAACCCGAGCGCAATCGCAACACAACACACCCAAGCGCAATTGCAAGACATATAACGTGACCGCAACCGGGGGTCGGGGCAAAGGGCTGCCGGCGCCGCTGAAATCGGTTCCATTTTTTTTATTGTTAGTTTTTTTTGTTGTAGTTGCAACCGACCCAACCCGAGCGCAATCGCAACACAACACACCCAAGCGCAATTGCAAGACATATAACGTGACCGCAACCGGGGATCGGAGCGGAGGGCTGTCGGTGCCGATGAAATCGGTTCCATTTTTATATTTATTGTTAGTTTTTTTTGTTGTAGTTGCAACCGACCCAACCCGAGCGCAATCGCAACACAACACACCGAAGCGCAATTGCAAGACATATAACGTGACCGCAACCGGGGGTCGGGGTGGAGGGTTGTCGGCGCCGATGAAATCGGTTCCATTTTTTTATTTATTGTTAGTTTTTTTTGTTGTAGTTGCAACCGACCCGGCCCGAGCGCAATCGCAACACAACCTACCCAAGCGCAATTGCAAGACATATAACGTGACCGCAACCGGGGGTCGGGGCAAAGGGCTGTCGGCGCCGCTGAAATCGGTTCCATTTTTTAATTTATTGTTAGTTTTTTTGTTGCAGTTGCAACCGCCCTGACCCGAGCGCAATCGCAACTCAGCACACCCAAACGCAATTACAAGACATATAACGTGACCGCAACCGGGGGTTGGGGCGCCGATTCCGCGCGCAATCGCAAACTTAACACACCCAAACTTAACAGCGCGGCATTTATTATGACCAGGGCCAAGGGTCGGGGCGGACGGATATCGGCGCAAATGAAATCGGTTTAGTTTTTTTAGGCCTTCTTTGTTTTGTAGTTGCAATCGCTACAATTCAACCGCAAACCACAACTCAACATAACCAAGTGCACCTGCAAGACGTATAATGTGACAACATCTAGGGGTCAAGGGCAGTGTTTTGTCAGTGATGGCGAAAACTTTGTTTAATCATTTTTTACAGGTCGTCTGTTGTTTTTAGCTTTTTTAGGTGGTTGTTAGTAGTCATTCTTCTTTTCATATATCATAGTTATATAGTTTTTTTCACACACATATATAATCATTTTCTAAGGATGAAAATAGTAATAAAGCCACTAGTTCTTGTATATCCTTCTTCTTTTTTCTTTATCCTCAAGTCTATGGCAGGTGGCCCCTCCTTTAACGTATCTTTTTCCAGAGAGCCGTTCTCATTTTTTGGTGGGTGTTGTTACTGTTTCAAATGAGATAGAAGCAGGGGAAGACAGGGGAGAGACGAGAGAAGGTCAAGCACGGGAGCCCGCTCGTCCAAGGTTGCTGCAGCCCGAATCGCCGGCGTCGAGATGCCCGGCGGTGAGGGCAAGGATCCCGGGTCGTCACGCGCAGAGGAGCAGGTTCCTTCCTACCCCCCGACCCCCTCCTCCCTAGCCCCCCGCCGCCGCACCAAATCCCGGCCGCAGCTGTGTGCGGAGGTCAAATCCCTCCGGCTATAACCTCAGATTCGCCTCTAGGGTTCACGAATTTTGTGGTTATGGTGACTAGCATGTACTGCGAGGTTCGAATCGCAACGGAGATTTGCCAAACTAGCAGGAGGCCCAGGGGATTATTCTGTGTTCTGCGTAGGGGGCGCGGTTGTGTGTCAGACACCAAAATCACCACTGTTTACGCCCAGTGGTGATCTGATTTTCAGCAGCAGTTTGGCAACACAGCTAGATGCGCCTACAGGAGATTTGATTTTCAGCAGTGATTTGATGTTTAATCCACATCTTCATTTTCGTCTACAGGAGATTTGATTTTTTGTTGTTCAAATCAGGCATAGCTAGATGCGCCTACTATGTAGTCAATCGATATGGGTATTTTTTGTTTTTCCAGTTTTTGGTTCTGTGAGTACAGAGCATTCGAAAGTCATGCAGGACACACACTTTGCTGCATATGTGTGTTCAACAGCTTGGGAAACCTAGTAACCTTTTTCTCTCACTCCATGGGATGTACAGAGTCAGATGGACAGTCCATTTTGGAACTATAATCAAGTTGGGGCAGTCTTCCTCATTGACAAATTAAGAGATATAATTTGTTGTAGTTCAACTAAGTTTGTTTGTTATTCGTCAGTGTTTACGCCCAGTTTTTATCCGTTGAATATACATGGCTACAGGGGATGTGCACAAAATCTTCAGCAGTACTTATTGTTTGTTTCTGTATTTTTGTACCCTAATCATCATTTTTCCTATGGAAAAGGATACATGCTTTTTTTTTTTTTCCGAATTCAGCTTTGAGGCAGAGGTTAGAATCGCAGGAGACAAACCCAAAATTACTAGAAGGTCCAGTGTTTTTTTTTTGGTTCTTGTCAGTAACTGAATGTAAGCTAGTTTTTGGACACTGGTCAAAATAGAAGAGTATGTGTGGAGCCTGCGGGATGCATCGACATAAGGGGAATAATTTGATGGTTGCGCTCACGTCAGTGTTACTAGTAGACGATAGTAGTAGATGAACTGAGCAACTGTGTTTTTCTAGCATTATGGCACACTGACAGAGCAGCTGTATTTTATTATTATTATATATATGTAGCCTAATCATCCTTTTTTTCTTTTTTTTTGTTGGGAAAACACATGATCAGGATGTTAAAGGAGACGATGAAGAGAATAAGGGAGGCATTGATCACCCCAAGGGTGCAACAGTTGATAAAGAGAAAAATGACACAACTGCAAGTCAGATCTTCAAGATTGACGAAGATACAGAGGGTGTCGGAAGTGAACAGTACCACGGGAATGATGACCTAACTGAAACCGATGTGTCCAATGACCTACTTTGTGCTGGAGTCAAAAATTTGGTGAAGTCATCCCCTCTCCTCCACCCCCTGCATTTCTTCAGCTTCTCTTTTTTTGTACATTCAAAGCTCCTCTTTTATATATGTTTTTTGTTTTTACTCACAATGATTTTTTGTTCTTATTTTATCACAACATCAGATTGTGAATAGCTTTAAAAGGAAGCAAAGACGGACCATTGTACGAAAGGGGAGCATAAAGGTAGATTTTAGTTATCCTTGTCACGCGCAAATCATTTTTCATGTGTGTATTCATTTCTATGTCACCCACTACATCAATTTTATACATTTATAACTCTTTTTTTGTTTGGGTGAAACTTTTTAATTCCCCCCTTTTGATGTACACAGAGACCAAGACTAACTGAAGCGACTTCACACGATGATTTTGGCGATGCAGTATGTAAAGCATATAGCAGATGCAGCATACCATATTTCTCCGAGGTCGCAAATAGCATTTGCAAGAGCAAGAACAAAGTGGACTTAATCAGGTCTACTGGTTTTGGTTACATGCTAGAGTTAGATGATTGTCTTGTGCCTAGGCCGTTTGCTCAGTGGATAGCAGACAAGGTCATTGTTGACGATGAAGCAATTGTCATCAACAAGAAGCGCATACCACTGAATGCACTGGGTGTTCTGCATGTTTTTGGCATTCCAGCAGGGGACATCAACATTAGCATGGTTGACGATGCAGGGAAATCAGATTTCCTTGCATTTTTTGGTCTCACAGAAGTGCCCACAATAAAGTTTTTTGGCAACAAGATTATTGAAGGAGAAGAGATGTTTGACGAGCAGCTCATTCGTTGTTTCATGATTGTTGTCCTGTCAACCGTGTTGTGCCCAACCTCAAACACTAAACCAAGCACCAAGTACATGGGATCACTAATAGATGTCAGTAAAATAAGAGACCTGAATTGGTGCAAGTTCACTCACATGTGGCTGTTGCAAGCTATTAGGAAGTATCAAAAAGAGAAGACAAAGCAAAACCGCCTTACACTGACACTAGGAGGGTGCATATACCAACTAGCGGTATGTGTCTTCCTTTTTCACCTTTTTTTCTATTTATAGTGTTTGTGTCTTCCTTTTTCCTTTCTTTTCCTTTTTTTCAAATTGACATCTATTATTCTTTTTTATTTTTTCCAAGGTCCGCTTCCTTGACTTCACAGACTTTGGAGCAATACAAGTACCATCAATCATGCCAAGGATATGTGTATGGAAAGGCAGTCTTGTCAAAAATTTCAGTGATATGCTTATAGACCAAAATGGCATGTACAGACCAAGTAAAGTAAGTTTTTCTCATCTATACTTTTTTCTATCTTTGTTTGTATTCTCTGTTTCTAATGTAATGACAGAGAACAGAATAGCAGATATTCTGTTGGGCCAGGGTCAATTTAAGAGAACTTTAATTTCTTTTACTTTGGTCTTTTTTCACACATGCAGATAAAAGATGAATCTGAAACATGCTACGCTCAAGAGTCATTCAGTTGGGCCAGCACAACGAAGAACTCAAACTTAAGGGGTGCTATTGACAGAACAGTGGGGAATTCTCTTCCTGAGGAGGTTCCCCCCTAATCTTATTTTTCTATTTTTTTTCTACATGCCTTTATGATTTATTTTTTCATTTCATCTTTTTCTCACTTTTTTGTTTCTTCACATGTATCAGGTGAAAGAAGAGATATACACATCATTCCAGTTTTACATGAAAGATGAAAACGTAAGCACTTGCATGAAAGCAAAGAATTTGCTTTTAAAGACCCTGGAATTAGTGACATCAAGAAATGGCAATTCAGAGAAAACTTTGAAACTTGTGTCATCCGAGAAGAGCCATAATACAGTGAGCAACCAACACTGGTCAGGATCTACTGTAAAAGTAAACTCAGATGGAGATTATGAAGAAGATGACGGTAAATATCCTATTGTTTGCAGAAGAGAACCACGTTTCTACAACCATGTTTTAAAAGGACTGTTATTTGTTTTTTAATTCTATTTGTACATGCCTTCTACTCATTTACTTTTTTCTCTTTTTTATTTTCTATAACTATGCTCCCTTTTGTAGGAACAACTCTACTTCGAAGGACTAAGAGGGTGAAACAAATCAGCGAACAATCACCTGCTTCAATTGGAACTGAAAGAATGAGCCATGAGCAAGAAGTATTCCAAGGGAAGAGTGAAGAAGGGGTTGATGTTATTGGGAGCTCAAAGTTAGAAGATGCATATGTAAGCTATTTAATCTTTTTACTGTACATTTTTAGGATATATTCCCATGTTCTTTTTCCTTTTTTTATTGTCCGTTTTAAAACTCTTGCTACTTACCTCCCACATTTTTCAGAATCAAATGGACAAGGGTAATGAAGATATTCAAGATGATAACAACAAAGAGACAATAAACACACAAGAAGAAATTCAAGATCAAGTGAACACAAGTAAAGATGATACAGAGGCAGTGAAAGCACCCCAAGAAGTCAGCATCGAAAATGGACTTGGAAGGGAAAACAATGTTACAGTGCAGGACAAGGTGCTAGAAGCGAAGATCAATGAAACAAGAGCAGCGAGCACGACAAGTTTTGAGTACTTACTTCTACCAGACAACACTGCTCTGTTACCTCAGATTCAGAGCAAAGAAGCTGGAAAAGGAAACGCACCAAGTTTTTCCGGTTTCATGAGCAAGAAGACATCCAGTAACGAACATATCTCCCAAGTAAGAAGTTTTAACTAGCTACTTGTTACTTACCATCTTTCTTTTTCTTTTTACTACTTTTGTTATTTTTTTAACATCCCATGCTCCCTTTTATTTTTTTCTTGACAGCAAAAAGACGACACCAATGTGATCAACCAGCAACAGAAGGGGTCCTGCAGCAAAATAGATTTCGACATAAATGTCACATTAGCTGCAGGTACCTTTATCTTTTTTGATGATCCTTTTTCCTTCGCACCATTCTTCTCTTGAAAACTGAAGAAACCAGCAACCACTATTCATTTTGTTTCATTTTTTTGGAACTGATGACCATCATTTGCTTCTGAAATCTAGATGAGGATGACGCAAATGATCATGAAGCAAACAAGCATGTCATAGATAATCCTACAGAAAACAAAGACGAATCCTGGGCTGATTACTTGGATAAAGCAAGGCAAAAGTACTTCTTCTATGATGATGACACACCTACTTGCCGTATACTCGAAGATATGGATGACTGCGGGAATGAAATAACTGAGCCTGAGCTATGGCGTCCTGTGAACATGACAACAAAGGAATATAACGAAAAAATCGAGGTGCGCAAAGCGTAGGAAAGGAGCCTCATAAAATCAAATATATGCCCCCATGTGTTATATGTTACTAGTGTAGACACTTTATGTCTTTAACTCGTTTTCTTTTGGTGCGTCAATAATCAGAATGCAAAGAAAATCATTGTTCACCAGACAATGAAAGAAAGGGAATCAGGCAATACCATCAAGAGCAAGAGATCAAGAGCTGCGAGGTTTCATCTTCTTTTTTCCTTTTCAAAATTTCTTTATTTAATCACTTTTTTTAGAAAAAGATAATTTTCTGCCTTGTTGGTTTCAAACAACACCTTCATCCCCTGCCCTTCTTGTGTCAACAGTTTTCTGTACATTGCGCGCAACAGCAACAAAGTGTAGGACAAAGCTTTATTTCACCACGTCCACTGACCGCAATAACACCAGACGGAGGGATAATTGACCTGGTTATTTTCTCTGCATTTTGCTGCTGAGCAGTTTCTGTTTCTTATGAAATGTTTTCTCATTTTTTTATTGATGGTCTTTGATTTTCTCATGCTTCTAAAATGATACAGACATCACCAAACGCAAGCATTCGAAATGAGTGGAACGAGCCGCATACATGCTATTCTCCTAGGAATAGGAGCACAACTTACAACACAACGACTACCACACCCTCACGCATCAAAGTACATTTTTCTTTTTTGATTTTTTCTACATTAACAGTTTTCCTAGGCACATTTCTTTGATGTTCTCATATTTCTTTCTTTTTTCGTTTTTTCATACAACATTTTTTCTCAGAAGCTACAATGACAGGGAGAATTCTGTTCCCAGAAGGAGCTAACATTGAATGCAATTTAGATGGGACAGAGGATAACCCTATAACGTTCTTGGATCATAACAGTGTAAGTATTTCTTTTTCTTTGTGTTGTTTTGCCTAAAAGCTAAAGTTCAAAAGAAAAGATCCCAGAATGTCTATAGTTTCATACTTACATTTTTTTATTTGTTGAATTTTACCAGGCATCACCAGAGGTCCAAATCCTCAGTCAAAGTCCTTTCAAACAGTCCTGCAGCAACTTAGTAGATAGATCAGATGATCACGATAACACCAGACTTTTCTTAGGCAGTACAAGCAGCTCTAGGGGCAAAGAAAATATACCACCTAAAAGGGTAATACAGCCAAGCAAATTTTTGTGCTCGCCTTATGACCAAGACAGGGGGCCCATCATGGAGCACGAACTTCATCTATATCACAACATCTTACTCCTAAGCCAGAATAATTACTACAAAGGGTTAGGACACTTTTTTCCCTCCGAGACCACCGACTTGTTGTATGTTGTTCATGTGTGTTTTTATGTTTCTTCCTTCTTTTTGTGCATCTGAAGTGTATATAGCAGTTCGCCCTTTGCACTGACATTTTTTCTGTGGACAAATCATGAAAATGCAGGGACTACTGGGTAGTTGAGATTGATAAATGCAGAGTATCATTGGAACAACTAGGCAATTCATTCAGACCATCAGGGTGGGTGGAGTCATATGTCATCAATGCATACTGTCGAAAATTATTCAGAGATAACCACCCCAGAACATCCCAGAGGCACTACTTTTTCCACACTGCGGCAGTGAGTTCCAATACAATCTTGTTTTGATGTTTGTTTATCTCTCGCTTTTTCAGTTCAAACTTTAATTTTATCTTTCTTTTCTATTTGTTTGTTTGTAATAGGAGTACTTTTTGGAGAAGTGGAAGACTGAAGTTGGGAGACTATCTTTCAAAGATAAAGTTCTAAAGAGCTTCCACGGAGCAGGGAAAGCAAGACGACTAGAGCTGAGCAATGAAGTAATGTCTCAAGCCATTTTTTGCTCACCAAAACACTTTTGAAGTCATTGAATTATGGTTACTTGAATTCCATCTACATTTTTATTTTTCATTTTTGTTTGTTCTAGTTGTTCTTTCCTACTCTTCACGCGGATCATTGGTTCGTCTTCCTCGTCGACTTGAAAGCACGACAGTTCATATTCCTTGACTCAAAGTACGCACAAAACAGCGAGTACCACAGGAACATCAAAAACATGATGGTTATGCATCCTTCCTTTTTAAAGATAATCAAGAGAATTTTATTTTCTTCTTTCTTCCCCCAAGATTTCGTTGTCTTATTATATAATTTTTTTGCAGATAACAAACTTTACCAAAGCGTGGCATGATGCTAACCTGAGAAACATGGGGTTCGATCAATATCAAACAGCATATGCAGTATTACCGAAACAAGTAGGGAGGTAAATCATAAACAACTTTTTTCCAATCCCATTTTTTCATATGAAATATCAACTATTTTTTTTCATATGTTGGTTTATCTTTTTGCCTGAAACAGCGATGATTGTGGAATTTTCACAATAAACAAGATGCAAAATTATCGAGCAAGGAACCCGTTGCAGACAGTATTCCAGTCAAAAGATGTTCCAGATGCGCGTGTGAGACTTGCTGTTGATCTACTATTCAGCACTCACAACGAATTAAATGAAGCAAAGACACTTGTCAAGGACTTGTGATACAGAACTGTATATCTTTTCCCCTATTTTTTCCATCTGTCACGTTTTTTTGCGTTTGCAACTGTATACAAATATCCTTTTTCTTGTCTCTCATTTTGAGGTTTCTAACTAGATCATTTTTTTGTACATCCTCACATGGGCAAGCAGGTCAATCAACTTCAATATTTCTGTCATACATGGAGGAATAATACAAGAAGGTTCTTCAGCAAGATGATCAAAAACAATCCCGAAAGTTAACAAGATGAGAAAATGTCCAGTGTACATGGAGGAACGATACAAATTTTTTTCTTCTTTCTTTTTTTCCTTTTCTTACTTGAAAGCGAATCCAAAATGTAAAGCAATGCGTGTTTTTTGACCTCAAGGATTTTTTTACCGTAATATGCATAGTTGTAGAAACTGGTCATTAACCAGAAAACAATCCCATGTGTATAATGTTGCTTTCAGATCAATATCAAACATCGGTTTTTAAGTGTTATTTCAATTCTTTTTAATTTTTTCAAGTTTTATTTTTCTCCCCCGCCTAGACATTAACCAGAACATTTGTTGTGTTTTTTCTTCTATTGTTTCTATCATTTTTCCTCCTCCTTTCTTTTGTGCAGGATTTCAAAATTCTTACCGGACGGAAGCTAGCATACAGCACAAGCAGAAAAGTGGGTCAAAAACCTTCAAGCAACCAACTGGGTTAAGGTAAGTGTCGCTACCCCCACGGGAAACATTTTTTTCCCTGGGTTTTTTCATAGTACAAATAATTGATAGAAACATCAACATTTTTTCTTAAAACAGTAGCAAAAGTGCTATCATCCATGAACCATCATTGTTCTTTTCTTTTGTTTTCTGTTCGTTGGCACAACGAGGACCACACTTGACTCAGTTTTTACATTTCTTCAGTGCTCACAGGGACAATCAAAAACCATACCAATGCCTTCTTGAACTTGTAGTACCCAGTTTCTCAGTTTCCTTTTCTCGCCTTCTTGCTCGGTTTTGGATGAGCTGGCTGCTTCTCTGTACATGTCCCAGCAGAGGCTGCAAAAATTTCAAGGCATAAACAATTCATCAAAATCAATCATATGAAGTACAAGTCCATTTTTTCAGTTGAAAATTACTTGCTAACACTCAAAAGAAAAAGTTTTTTCGCTGGGAAACCTGAGACATGTTTGCGGCTAACTTTTTCTTTGTGAGCCAAATCGATATCTTCAGGTCTTGCAGTACAAGTATTTTTATAGTGATCAGGCTCCCCACAACGACTGCACGTGACTTTCTGTTTAGATAGTAAACCTTCCATGAAAGTTTTGTAACGTCCTTTTTGTGGACGCCCTTTTGATACTGCAACATCAGGATCATGAAGATTGTCCCCATAGCCATTAGGATGCGGTCCTGCATCAAACTCCATTGTGTCCTTGTCAATATTTGCTTGTTGCGCTTCTGCAAGTTCATCTTCTTTAGTCATCTCATCCAACCTCTGTTGCACCCTTTCACTTTCTCCTACAACATATAGATATTTTCTGTTTGTTGATGCACCATCTAAGTGAAGGAAATATGCCCTACAGGCAATAATAAAGTTATTATTTATTTCCTTATTTCATGATAAATGTTTATTATTCATGCTAGAATTGTATTAACCGGAAACATAATACATGTGTGAATACATAGACAAACATAGTGTCACTAGTATGCCTCTACTTGACTAGCTCGTTTATCAGAGATGGTTATGTTTCCTAGCCATGGACAAAAGAGTTGTCATTTGATTAACGAGATCACATCATTAGGAGAATGATGTGATTGACTTGACCTATTCCATTAGCTTAGCACTTGATCGTTTAGTATGTTGCTATTGCTTTCTTCATGACTTATACATGTTCTTGTAACTATGAGATTATGCAACTCCCGTTTACCGGAGGAACACTTTGGGTACTACCAAACGTCACAACGTAACTGGGTGATTCTAAAGGAGTAGTACAGGTGTTTTCGTAGGTACATGTTGGGTTGGCATAATTCAAGATTAGGATTTGTCACTCCGATTGTCGGAGAGGTATCTCTGGGCCCTCTCGGTAATACTCATCACCTAAGCCTTGCAAGCATGTAACTAATGAGTTAGTTATGAGATGACGTATTACGGAACGAGTAAAGAGACTTGCCGGTAACGAGATTGAACTAGGTATTGGATACCGACGATCAAATCTCGGGCAAGTAACATACCGATGACAAAGGGAACAAAGTATGTTGTTATGCGGTTTGACCGATAAAGCCCTGCGCCGGTAGAACATCATCATCGTCACCACGCCGTCGTGCTGACGGAACTCATCTCCGGAGCTCGGCTGGATCGGAGGCCGGAGATCGTCATCGAGCTGAACGTGTGCTGAACTCGGAGGCTCCGTACGTTCGGTGCTTGGATCGGTCGGATTGTGAAGACGTACGACTACATCAACCGTGTTGTGCTAACGCTTCCGCTTACGGTCTACGAGGGTACGTGGACGAACACTCTCCCCTCTCGTTGCTATACCATCACCATGATCTTGCGTGTGTGTAGGAAATTTTTTGAAATTACTACGTTCCCCAACAGTGGCATCCGAGCCTAGGTTTTATGCGTTGATGTTATATGCACGAGTAGAACACAAGTAAGTTGTGGACGATATAAGTCATACTGCCTACCAGCATGTCATACTTTGGTTCAGCGGTATTGTGAGATGAAGCGGCCTGGACCGACATTACGCGTACGCTTACGCGAGACTGGTTCTATCGACGTGCTTTGCACACAGGTGGCTGGCGGGTGTCAGTTTCTCCAACTTTAGTTGAACCGAGTGTGGCTACGCCCGGTCCTTGCGAAGGTTAAAACAGAGTCTATTTGACAAACTATCGTTGTGGTTTTGATGCGTAGGTGAGATTGGTTCTTGCTTAAGCCCGTAGCAGCCACGTAAAACTTGCAACAACAAAGTAGAGGACATCTAACTTGTTTTTGCAGGGCATGTTGTGATGTGATATGGTCAAAACATGATGAGATATAAGTTGTTGTATGAGATGATCATATTTTGTTGAAGTTATCGGCGACTGGCAGAAGCTCTATGGTTGTCTCTTTGTTGCATAAGATGCAAGTGCCAAATAATTGCTTTACTTTATTGCTATGCGATAGCAATAGTTGCAAGAGCAATAGTTGGTGAGACGACCATGTGATGACACATTGATATAGATCAAGATGATGAAGATCATGGTGTCGTGCCGGTGACGATAGAGATCATGACAGTACTTTGGAGATGGAGATCAAAGGCGCAAGATGATCATGGCCATATCATGTCACATATTTTGATTGCATATGATGTTTATCTGTTATACATCTTATTATGTTTTGTTTGACGGTAGCATTTTAAGATGATCTCTCACTAATTATCAAGAAGTGTTCTCCCTGAGTATGCACCGTTGCCAAAGTTCGTCGTGCCCAGACACCACGTGATGATCGGGTGTGATAAGCTCTACGTCCATCTACAATGGGTGCAAGCCAGTTTTGCACACGCGGAATACTCAGGTTAAACTTGACGAGCCTAGCATATGCAGATATAGCCTCGGAGCACGGAGACTGAAAGGTCGAGCGTGAATCATATAGTAGATATGATCAACATAGTGATGTTCACCATTGAAAACTACTCCATCTCACGTGATGATCGGTCATGGTTTAGTTGATTTGGATCACGTAATCACTTAGATGACTAGAGAGATGTCTGTCTAAGTGGGAGTTCTTAAGTAATATGATTAATTGAACTTTAATTTATCATTAACTTAGTCCTGGTAGTATTTTGCAAATTATGTTGTAGATCAATAGCTTGCGTTGTTGCTTTCATATGATTATTTTGATATGTTCCTAGAGAAAACTGTGTTGAAAAATGTTAGTAGCAATGATGCGGATTGGATCCGTGATCTAAGGTTTATCCTCATTGCTGCACAGAAGAATTATGTCCTTAATGCACCACTAGGTGACAGACCTATTGCAGGAGCAGATGCAGACGTTATGAACGTTTAGCTAAGCTCAATATGATGACTACTTGATAGTTTAGTGCACCATGCTTAACGGCTTAGAATCGGGACTTCGAAGACGTTTTTGAACGTCATGGACCATATAAGATGTTCCAGGAGTTGAAGTTAATATTTCAAGCAAATACCCGAGTTGAGAGATATGAAGTCTCCAACAAGTTCTATAGCTAAAAGATGGAGGAGAATCGCTCAACTAGTGAGCATGTACTTAGATTCTCTGGGTACTTCAATTGCTTGAATCAAGTGGGAGTTAATCTTCCAGATAAGATAGTGATTGACAGAATTCTCTAGTCACCATCACTAAGTTACTAGAACTTCGTGATGAACTATAGTATGCAAGGGATGACATAAATGATTCCCAAGCTCTTCGTGATGTTGAAATCGACGAAGGTAGAAATCAAGAAAGAGCATCAAGTGTTGATGATTGACAAGACCACTAGTTTCAAGAGAAGGGCAAAGGGAAAGAAAGTGAACTTCAAGTGGAAAGACAAGCAAGTTGTCACTCCCGTGAAGAAGACCAAAGCTAGACCAAAGCCTGAAACTGAGTGCTTACACTGCAAAGGAAATGGTCACTGGAAGCGGAAATGCCCTGAATATTTGGTGGGTAAGAAGGATGGCAAAGTGAACAAGTGTATATTTGATATACAGGTTATTGATGTGTACTTTACTAGTGTTTATAGCAACCCCTCAGTATTTGATACTAGTTCAGTTGCTAAGATTAGTAACTCGAAACGGGAGTTGTAGAATAAACAGAGACTAGTTAAAGGGTGAAGTGACGATGTGTGTTGGAAATAGTTCCAAGATTGATATGATCATCATCGCACACTCCCTATACTTCCGGGATAGTGTTAAACCTAAATAAGTGTTATTTGGTGTTTGCGTTGAGCATGAATATGATTTGATCATGTTTATTGCAATACGGTTATTCATGTAAGTTAGAGAATAATTGTTGTTCTATTTACATGAATAAAACCTTCTATGGTCATACACCCAATGAAAATGGTTTGTTGGATCTTGATCGTGTGATACACATATTCGTAATATTGAAGCCAAAAGATGCAAAGTTAATAATGATGGTGCAACTTATTTGTGGCACTGCCGTTTAGGTCATATCGGTGTAAAGCGCATGAAGAAACTCCATAAAGATAGATTTTCGGAATCACTTGGTTATGAATCATTTGATGCTTGCGAACCGTGCCTTTTGGGCAAGATGACTAAAACTCCGTTCTTCGGAACAATGGAACGAGCTACTGACTTATTAAAAATAATACATACTGATGTATGCAGACCAATGAGTATGAAGGCTCGTGGCAAGTATCGTTATTTTCTGACCTTCACAGATGATTTGAGCAGATATGGGTATATCTACTTGATGAAACATAAGTCTGAAATAGTTGAAAGGTTCAAAGAATTTCAGAGTGAAGTAGAAAATCATCGTAACAAGAAAATAAAGTTTCTGCGATCTGATCGCGGAAACGAATATTTGAGTTACGAGTTTGGTCTTCAATTAAAACAGTGTGGAATAGTTTCACAACTCACGCCACCTGGAACACCACAACGTTATGGTGTGTCCGAACGTCGTAACCGCACTTTATTGGATATGGTGCGATCTATGATGTCTCTTACTGATTTACCAATAATATTTTGGGGTTATGCATTAGAGACAGCTGCATTCACATTAAAAGGGCACCATCTAAATCCGTTGAGACGACAACATATGAACTGTGGTTTAGCAAGAAACCCAAGTTATCGTTTCTTAAAGTTTGGGGCTGCGATGCTTATGTGAAAAAGTTTCATCCTGATAAGCTCGAACCCAAATCAAAGAAGTGCGTCTTCATAGAATACCCAAAGGAAATTGTTGGGTACACCTTCTATCACAGATCCGAAGGCAAGATATTCGTTGCTAAAAATAGGATCCTTTCTAGAGAAGGAGTTTTTCTTGAAAGAAGTGAGTGGGAGGAAAGTAGAACTTGATGAGGTAACTGTACCTGCTCCCTTATTGGAAAGTAGTTCATCACAGAAATCTGTTCCTGTGACTACTACACCAATTAGTGAGGAAGCTAGTGATGATGATCATGTAACTTTAGATCAAGTTACTACCGAACCTCGTAGGTAAAACAGAGTAAGATCCGCACCAGAGTAGTACGGTAATCCTGTTCTGGAGATCATGTTACTTGACCATGACAAACCTACGAACTATGAGGAAGCGATGATGAGCCCAGATTCCGCGAAATGGCTTGAGGCCATGAAATCTGAGATAGGATCCATGTATGATAACAAAGTGTGGACTTTGATTGACTTGCCCGATGATCGGTAAGTCATTAAGAATAAATGGATCTTCAAGAGGAAGACAGATGCTGATAGTAGTGTTACTATCTACAAAGCTAGACTTGTCAAAAAGGTTTTTGACAAAGTTCAAGATGTTGAATACAATGAGATTTTCTCACTCGTATCGATGCTTAAAAGTCTGTCCGAATCATGTTAGCAATTGCCACATTTTATGAAATCTGGCAAATGGATGTCAAAACTGCATTCCTTAATGGTTTTCTTAAAGAAGAGTTGTATATGATGCAACCAGAAGGTTTTGTCAATCCTAAAGGTGTTAACAAAATGTGCAAGCTCCAGCGATCCATCTGTGGACTGGTGCAAACATCTCGGAGTTGGAATATACGCTTTGATGAGTTGATCAAAGCATATGGTTTAATACAGACTTTTGGAAATGCCTGTATTTACAAGAAAGTGAGTGGGAGCACTACAACATTTCTGATAAGTATATGTGAATGACATATTGTTGATCGGAAATAATGTAGAATTATTCTGCAAAGCATAAAGGAGTGTTTTAAAGGAGTTCTTTAAAAGAAATACCTCAGTAAAGACTACTTACATATTGAGCATCAAGATCTATTGAGATAGATCAAGACGCTTGATAAGTTTTTCAAAAGTACATACCTTGTCAAGATTTTGAAGTAGTTCAAAATGGAACAGTCAAAGAAAGAGTTCTTGCCTGTGTTGCAAAGGTGTGAAATTGAGTAAGACTCAAATCCCGACCACGGCAGAAAATAGAAAAGAGAATGAAAGTCATTCCCTATGCCTCAGTTATAGGTTCTATAAAGTATGCTATGCTATGTACCAGACCTATTGTATACCTTGCTCTGAATTTGGCAAGGGAGTACAATAGTGATCTAGGAGTAGATCACTGGACATTGGTCAAGAATATCCTTAGTGAGGACTAAGAAAATATTTCTCGATTATGGAGGTGATAAAAGAGCCCGTCGTAAAGAGTTACATAGGTGCAAGCTTTTACACCGATCCAGATGACTCTAAGTCGCAATCTGGATACATATTGAAAGTGGGAGCGATTAGCTAGAGTAGCTCCGTGCAG
Source organism: Triticum timopheevii (assembly GCA_963921465.1). Classification (NCBI taxonomy): domain Eukaryota; kingdom Viridiplantae; phylum Streptophyta; class Magnoliopsida; order Poales; family Poaceae; genus Triticum; species Triticum timopheevii. The sequence continues at coordinate 526,269,793 of OY997272.1, read as the reverse complement.
AGCATTGTAGACATAGAATATTTGCAAAATACATACGGCTCTGAATGTGACAGACCCGCTGACTAAGCTTCTCTCACGAGCAAAACATGATCACACCTTAGTACTCTTTGGGTGTTAATCACATAGCGACGTGAACTAGATTATTGACTCTAGTAAATCCTTTGGGTGTTGGTCACATGATGATGTGAACTATGGGTGTTAATCATATACAGATATGAATATTGGTGTTAAATCACATGACGATATGAACTAGATTATTGACTCTAGTGCAAGTGGGAGACTGAAGGAAATATGCCCTAGAGGCAATAATAAAGTTATTATTTATTTCCTTATTTCATGATAAATGTTTATTATTCATGCTAGAATTGTATTAACCGGAAACATAATACATGTGTGAATACATAGACAAACATAGTGTCACTAGTATGCCTCTACTTGACTAGCTCGTTTATCAGAGATGGTTATGTTTCCTAGCCATGGACAAAAGAGTTGTCATTTGATTAATGAGATCACATCATTAGGAGAATGATGTGATTGACTTGACCCATTCCGTTAGCTTAGCACTTGATCGTTTAGTATGTTGCTATTGCTTTCTTCATGACTTATACATGTTCCTGTAACTATGAGATTATGCAACTCCCGTTTACCGGAGGAACACTTTGGGTACTACCAAACGTCACAACATAACTGGGTGATTATAAAGGAGTACTACAGGTGTTTCTGAAGGTACATGTTGGGTTGGCATAATTCGAGATTAGGATTTGTCACTCCGATTGTCGGAGAGGTATCTCTGGGCCCTCTCGGTAATACTCATCACCTAAGCCTTGCAAGCATGTAACTAATGAGTTAGTTATGAGATGACGTATTACGGAACGAGTAAAGAGACTTGCCGGTAACGAGATTGAACTAGGTATTGGATACCGACGATCAAATCTCGGGCAAGTAACATACCGATGACAAAGGGAACAAAGTATGTTGTTATGCGGTTTGACCGATAAAGATCTTCGTAGAATATGTAGGAACCAATATGGGCATCCAGGTCCCGCTATTGGTTATTGACCGAGAATGGTTTTAGGTCATGTCTACATAGTTCTCGAATCCGTAGGGTCCGCACGCTTAAGGTTTCGATGACAGTTATATTATAAGTTTATGAGTTTTGATGTACCTAAGGAGTTCGGAGTCCCGTATGAGATCGGAGACATGACGAGGAGTCTCGAAATGGTCGAGACGTAAAGATCGATATATTGGACGACTATATTCGGAGTTCGGAAAGGTTCTGAGTGATTCGGGTATTTTTCGGAGTACCGGAGAGTTACGGGAATTCGCCGGGGAGAAGTATTGGGCCTTATTGGGCCCTGCGGGAAAGAGAGAGGGGCTGCCTAGGGCAGGCCGCGCCCCCCCCATGGCCTAGTCCGAATTGGACTAGGGGGAGGGGCCGCACCCCTCCTTCCTTCCCTTCTCTCTTCCCCTTCCTTGTCTCCTACTCCTAATACATGGAAGGACTCCTAGTTGGACTAGGAAAGGGGGAATCCTACTCCCGGTGGGAGTAGGACTCCCCTAGGGCGCGCCATAGTAGAGGGCCGGCCCTCCCCTCCTCCACTCCTTTATATACGGGGGTAAGGGGCACCCCATGAACACACAAGTTGATCTACGGATCGTTTCTTAGCCGTGTGCGGTGCCCCCTTCCACCATATTCCACCTCGGTCATATCGTCGCGGAGTTTAGGCGAAGCCCTGCGCTGGTAGAACATCATCATCGTCACCACGCCGTCGTGCTGACGGAACTCATCTCCGGAGCTCGGCTGAATCGGAAGCCGGAGATCGTCATCGAGCTGAACGTGTGCTGAACTTGGAGGCTCCGTACGTTCGGTGCTTGGATCGGTCGGATCGTGAAGATGTACGACTACATCAACCGCGTTGTGCTAACGCTTCCGCTTACGGTCTACGAGGGTACGTGGACGAACACTCTCCCCTCTCGTTGCTATACCATCACCATGATCTTGCGTGTGCATAGGAAATTTTTTGAAATTACTACGTTCCCCAACACTGAGGCCATCTCATTGAGCCTGTTGGAGAGCAAGGTATACCTTAAGTGTTGACTTCCAGCAGTCAGTTCCAAAGGAACATTGAAACGGATGTCCCGTATGTCCTTTGTATTTTTTGGCCTCCACCTGTCTATGTAATATTTCTCTGGCAGCATAGACATGTTGAGATGAGAAAGTACTCTCAAGACATGACTGCACACAATGCCATCCTTTTGAAATTTCCCACAGATACAACTGAATTCCTGTTGCTGCATGTTCACAATCACAACAAATCTTCTTGTTCTGAAATCTTTTTCAGCTAGCATTGGTGTCTTGTAAACTTCATATTTCACATTTCTCTCAACCTCTTCAACATGCAAATTCAACACAAACTTTATCTCTCGTTGGAATCTGTAGAATATCTTCCGGTTGTACATTTTTGCAGCTTGCAACTCAAGTTCACTTCGTGCCCACAATGTTGGCGAAGTTGTTCTAGTAATAGAGTCTTGCTCCCGCTCCTTATCTTGTATAGTTTCTGAAATCTTCTGGTACTCTTGTAGGAAGCTCATCACGTTGTGAGTTGACGTGATGTTGTCCTTGAATATGGCATTGGTGCCTTCACTACGTGCAGTAGAGTGAATGAAGGGGAAGAAGTTCTTCTTGAAATACACAGGGACAAACCTTTTCCTTTTCTTCCACATGATTTGGAAATACTTCACATGCCCAATGTTGTATTTCTGGAGCATCTCTGTGTACAAGTTTTCAAACTCAGCCACCGTCAGAGAGTTGTGTATGATGTCACTGAAATCATCATGCAGGGTTTTATTTGCCGCAAAAGTCCTAGTACATTTTTCCTCGGCCTTCTTTTTAATATGAAACAAACAACGTCTGTGGCAGATATGGGGGAAAACCAGAGGGATAGCTGTCTTCATCCCAGCATCCTCATCCGTGATGATTGTGGATGGAGATTTGCCACCCATGCAATGCAAGAACGTCTCAAACAACCATTGGAAGGTGTCAGCCGTTTCATTCTCAATGATAGAGCAAGCAAACAAACAGTTTTAGCCATGTCCTGTGATTCCAACAAAGGGAGCAAATGGAAGGTTGTACCTGTTTGTCTTAAATGTTGTGTCGAAGCTGAGGCAGTCTCCGTACAGCTCGTACATTTTCCTAGAATACCCGTCAGCCCAGAAAATGCACAAAACTTTACTTGCTTCATCGGAGACTTTAGTTGTCTTGAACGCATAGTAAAATTGTGGATCTTCAGCTTGTCTCTTCCTGAAATATGTTAGCACCTGCATCATGTCATTTTGATTGCTCTCTTTGCCAATGGCTGTCCTAACATTGCTGACATGCTTTTTGGTATAAGGAGTGTTTCCGCCTCTCAAGTAACTTAGGATTGCCATTATTTTTCTTGTTGGTAGCTTCACAACATTGAATGTTCGGATTAGGAGCTTCTCCTCCTCTCTCATATGCTTATGAGAACGAAGGTACTTCACTTCTGTGTGAGGACTCAAATCATGGTTGTGTTCTAGGTTTATGGTTGTTATCACCCACTTCTCATCCTTCTTCACGACAATGAGCTGAGCTTTACACCCTGTTATTGCAATGGTGTTTGCTTTTTTCTTCTTCGCGTTCCTATAGGGCTCTTGTCCTGTTTTCTGTTGCCTTGTCTCACGTCGTTTCTTCTTCCTATTCTCTTGTTCTTCTTCGTCAATTACTTTTCCTGACCGGTTGCACTTGAAAGTTAGCCGAGTTGGTGCACTGCCACCTTGTTTCTTGCCACAAAAGCGAGCTGCCTTCTTCACAGAAAATCCAGCAATTGAGGCATATTCATTGTAAAAGTTGAAAACTGCATCCTCCGTATCAAAGACCATGCCCACAAGGGGTACGTGATGGCTACGCACTTCCTGGCTAGAACTCTGGGCAGCAACTATACTGTCATTTTCAAGGAATATCAGTATATCTTCCTGTGTCAATTGTTCAACTTCGTCAGCTGCACCACTGTTTTCTTGTTGTCCAGCAGTCATATCAGAGCTTCTTTGCAACAACGTTGGAGGAACATCGTCCTCAGAATCACTTTCAGAAGGATTATCAGTTGACTCTATCAAGCAGTTTTTGTTTCCTCCATCCATCTCCATATCTCTATCCCAGTTCAAATCATTCAAGCTTTCTGTAAAATGGTTGTCAACAAAAGGTTCCACCTCTTCTTCATGTTGTGTATCAAGTTGAGACAAAAACTGATCTGCAGAAAGAGCATCAGGCCGGGCTGTATCTTCGGATGATCTCCCATACCGCCCAGTTATCATGTACATATCATTCTGCAGTATTTTTCAGAAAAACAAAGAACAATCAGAGTTTTCTCCATAGTTCTACCCAATAGCCACACAATTTTTGTTCGTGTGACACAGATAGAAGTTTAAACACCAAAAAACCTACCTCAGTACGGACTAGGTGATCTTCTTGCGATTGTGAGGATCCGTATCTAGCCCCCTGAAAAGTAAAAACACCATTCAGTTACTTTTTTTGTCGATTGTTTACTGCTGTCAACAACAGTTTATTCTTTGTGCATGTACATATCGTTAAAAGAGTACATTTTATTACTATACATTTTTTTGGGCATTCTATGTTAAAAGAATACATTTTAATACTATACATCAACACATATGACAAGTCTGTTAGGAGGGGGGTGGGCAAAGAACCTCTTGTTCAGCAGCAAGGAGCAGCTGCATGTATGATATGGGGGCATCATGCACCATAGTCTCTACCTGCATATTCATTCATTTTTTTATGACAAATATCAGAAAAGTCTTGGTGCTTTTTCTCCCCTTCTATTGGTCATGACAGCATTTTTTTTGGCAAAATACTTACAGGGTGTTGGAGTGGTGGAGACATTTGAGTGGACTTGCCCTTTGAATTGTCTCCCCTCATGTTTGTATGAAAGCTCACCTGCACACAACAGTGTGCTGAGACTGTTTAAAGACAGTTTTTTTTGCAAGGTGGAAATACCTCTGTGCTATCAACATTATTGTAGCTACAAAAGAGAGATGTATGCATTACATTGCTTGTATCATTTCCACGCATTGTATTGTCATCAGCAGCAGCATACACTGGGTGTTGCATCCAGGGGTATGCATGATATGGCATTTGATTCAGAGAAGCAGAACTTAACCATTGTTGTTGCTGGATTATTTGGGCGCCCTGCATTTTATAGTTTCAGAGACTCTTTTTTAGGCAAAGCAAAGTGCAAAATTCATTTTCAGTTTGATAACAATCATCACTTTTTGTGTTTCCAGGACACTAACCCGAGAACCATGAAGATAAGCTCCATATGCATCAAATATAGCTGCAAGCAAGGCAAAAATTGTCATGTATGGACATTTCTGTTCACAACTTTTTTCTGTAAGAAACAACCCTTGTCTATTTTGTTAACAACGAAAATCAATTCTTTTTCCCTATTTTTCGAAGTCCTGAATGTTCTACTCGATTTCTTGTGTAGGGATCAACACAAAGCAGAACAAGATCTGGGGGGAGGAGGAGGAACATACCCTGGTGAGTGTTGTCTGCTCCTGGACCTCTCCATGCATCCATGAGCAGCTTCCCCTGTATTTCTTCTCTCTCTCCTCCAACTTTTTCAGAGTTCTTCAGAGTTTTCTGCTATTTTTGAGCAAATCGAGTGAGTTCATCTCCTCAATTTTGATTGATTTGAGGGGAAAGGCTGGGGTGGCGGCGTGGAGGGTTGGGGAGGGGGAAGAAGAGGGACGAGGGATGTGTCTTTGGGGGCGGGGTTGGGGGGGGGGGGGGGGCGGCTGGGTTTACCCTAGAGACATGGGAGATCACCTGGGAGGAAAAAGTGATCGAGAAAAGGAGGGCAGCTTTTCTCTGTTGTCTGAATACCGGGCTCTCTTGTTTTTTCTTGACAATCCAAAACAAACAACCCAAAAAGGCCCACAACCCAAAAAGGCCCACAACCCAAAAAAGGCCCACAAGACAAAGGCCAACAACCCACAACTAACAAGGGAGAAGTTTCAACCCAATTGGGCTTTTCTATTTTTGTTTTGTGCGGGGGGAGAAAGGAGCCTGGCGATCGGGCTGGGACAAATAACAACGACGTCATCGCCACGTCATTCGACTGAGACCATTTTATTTCTCAGTCGAATGAGTTCCAGGCGCTCCCAATAATATGCAGCGTCAGCCTCTTCAAATTTGGCCTCGACACATCCACCACCCAAGAGATCAACGGCGTAAACGGGAACATCTCTGGGCCTTGGCCAACAGAGGTAGGCGGTGTCAGCGTTGATGGAGGGGGACACTCCTGTAGACACTAGGACTGAGCACCTCTTGCACAGAAACAGGGCCTTCCCGTTCAGTCCACGCAAGGGCACCGTGTTCTTCGCGTTCAAGTTCACCAGATGCACACTGACGCTGTACTTCTCATCGGTTCGCGTCGCACGGTGGCAAAGGATCAGCTCTCCATTATTCTCCACTAGGAACATCCAGCTTTGCCCTACGTACAACTGGTCCTTGAAGGCGGCGACGGACCCGAACTCCTTGTGCAGCTCGTGGCCGGCTGCCTCCACGAGCTTCAGCGGCTGGTTCGCCGTGGTTGCAGACTTGCAGTCTGTACCAGCGAGATGTTCCTTGACGTGGCACAGTAGACGCGGCCTGCCAGCGGCAAGACCGACGTGATCCTGTCACGGGAATCGATCTGCGTCCAGCGCTTGTCACCGGGCTTGGCGATGACTAGGGAATATGAGTCAAGGTGAAGCACAACTGTGTCGTCATCGTCGAGGCCCGCGCCACGCAGCTCGACATTCGATAGCTATAGGTACACCGCGTTGTTCATCAGAGTGGCTGCACTTGGAAGTCTGGTGACCTGTCCAGTCAGCGGGTTAAGGAGTTGGCCATCTTCACTGCTCAGGAGAAGAACGAGACCCTCGTGCGTGGTGCCGACAAGGTAGGTTCTCCAGGTATGCCGGACAGGGAGGCTCCGGTAGATGGACTCGCCGGTCGAGACATTCAGGAAGCGCCGCCTGCCGTCGAATTTGTTGAACTTTCTCGGGAGGATGATCCAGCTCCGGGGGAGGAACCGCCGGTCCAGGACGCCTTGCGCGCGTAGGTGGGCGGAGCACGCGCGCCACGGCCTGCACGCCGCGCGGAAGCGGACAAGGTCGACGAGGTCGTTGCGCAAGACATGCTCGGCGATCAGCCCCGCGCGTCCGCTGAGCGCTAGAAGGCGCCATGTTTCTTTCTTGGCCTTGGTGTGGCCGCGATGTCGATCGGGGAACGTCGGACGCTGGATTATATACAAGTTTTAAAGGGGAACCCGTCAACAATCTACGTGCCATACGGTAGGTAATTAACTATGGAAAAGGCAAGCGAATCAGGAGGGAAAGCTTTCCGTTATGCGGGACGGTGTCCTGCTCATACTCATTGAAAGGTTTCATCTATCCGACGATCCCACGACCTAGCGGCCACACAAGGCAACCGAAACATGGCGTCCTCCGGTGCTCATCGTCCACGCAGCTGGAGGGACTGGGCGGGCCTTAGACGCCGGACCGGCGGGGTTGGTCGCCGAGCACGTCCTGCGCAACGACGTGGTCGACTTTGTCCGCTTCCGCGCGGCGTGCAGGGCGTGGACATATCTAGCACAAGTTTCCGAAGGATGATGCCGCATATTGTTTATCATGCTACGTCATAGATTATAATAGAGAATGCATTTAAGGCTAGGAATCCAGGCTTTGCTCTTTCCTCTTGATAACTCATCTCCAGAGTCTCTCTCTCTCTCTCTCTCTCTCTCTCTCTCTATCTCTCTCTCTCCCATGTTAAATGAAGGAAAGGCGAAGCTATGGGTTTATTATGATAATTAATGTCTTGTTTGGCTGAATTTGTTCGTCATGTGGATTGGGGGGAGATCGAGGGAGAATCTGTTACATTTTCCTATATATTCCACTTTGTAAAAAGTTGGGTGGAAGAGTTTCTTAATCGACCGCAGGGACTAGTGCACAATGTGAAGTATTGAACTGTAATATTTAGTAGGACTAGAATTTTCCAGTGTTATTAAATGAAGGAGTGAATGAAGGAAAGACAAAACTATGAGTTTATGACAATTAAAATCTTGTTTGGATGAATTTGTTCGTCATGTGTATTGGGGGACATCGAGGGAGAATCTGTTTCATTTTCCTATATATTCCACTTTGTAAAAAGTTGGTTGCTTAATCGACCGCGGGGACTTGTGCATGTTAACATATAGCATGCGATGTACATGAGAGGTAGGTTGGTTGGGATAGGCTCGTACGCTAGCTGTACAAGGAGATAGAGCCGGATCAATTCTCAACCGATCCTATAGATACGTAAGTATATAACACAACTTAAACAACTTCCCCTCACCATTGACAATGGAGAGGACCGCACCAGGCGGATCATGATGGACCTCCAAAACTGGGATCCCTCTGTAGTTTGTACATGAAGCGGCTTTAATGGTGGGTTTACTTTTATCCCTATTACAGTCGATGCAACATCACTCATGAAGGCAAGCTTACCCTTGGGAATATGAATACATTCACTTACATAAGACTATGCAAGCTGATCAGATGGTCATGAGGAAACATTTAACCGTAGATGCATGTCCCGTGAAACCGGCAGGAGGGCCTATTGTTTCTCGAGAAAAAGATAGGGATGGCCATAAAGCCGACCACTGTATCAAGCGAAGGGGAGCCAAATCATCATAACATATGGTCTTCTAATAATTCATCTTGATTGCGCACAATCAGATCACATGAAATCACGCCAGTGGTTTCCGAGATCCCAGCATTTCGGGTGTTACCTAAAATCATGTGAAATAGACAGGAAAATGAAGTAATCAAAGTCACACGAAGAATGAATTTATCCAGACAAGTCATTAATTTCCATAAACGCATACAACCTTTCCTTTATCTATGACAGGAAAAACTCTCGTCCAAGTAAATATCGGTATTCATTGATTCACATTTTTACGCAAATAAGCAGATATTAGCTGAACAAACTTGAGAGAAAGAATTATAATGACAATTTATTGTGACTCGGCATAGCAAAGCTTAGATCCCCAGTGGTACTTGCTAGAATAATATCAGATGTAGCATCCTCCTCCTTAAAGATCAACTCAGCAACGGGAGCTTCATGAGCCATTTCCAGCTCGGCCGGGCTATGTGCCTAGTTTGCTTCTCTTGCTGCGTCCGGTCGGTGACCGCTGATGAGGTCATCTACTATAGGTAGGGTCAAGGACCCATCACAAGGGCCCACCTGGGGGCCCACACCATCATTGGTAGGTCCCTGGACCATACCAACATTCTGATGTGTTTATTAGGAAGTTCACTCAGACACCTCGACGACACTCGGACGACCACCCGTCACTCGGATGTGCTCGTTTCGGATGATTGTACTTGGCACCATCTCCTTTGTCAGAGGACAAATGTTTCTGTTCTTCTCAAACCAGTGCTTCAGGAAGCGTTGCTCGAAAGTCTAAAGACTGAATAATTTGTATCGCGTCACTAGTTTCACTGCTTAAAAGAAACTGCATGCAAACAAAAATGCAACCATGATGCTTACCTTCCCTGTAGCAATTGTCACTGGATCTACCATAACCTTATGAGATAATGGACATGTAAGATATTCAGGAATGTCGCAAACGTTGTTGTACTCCTTAGACTTCTCGTCCCTGACTTTATTCGCTGGCATGAATAGAGAAGTAGGCTTGCGTTTAGCTGCTTGTAGACTATCACGTAGCTCTCTGAAGTGAGTACGAGTGACAACTCTCTCTTGGCAACGCAACCCTCGCAATTCTTACATCATTCCATTCTCTTTTTGGGAAAAACAAGAATTATTCTCCACAGAATTCAGCGTATAAAGGGTACATAAACCATAAACCTAAGTACACAGTGACTATAAACATGGGTTCCATGTAAAAAGTGACATGAATATGAACTTAAATCTATGTAGCCGTCCGTGAGGAGAGATCCATAATACTTAGTTATACTTACATCATTGTTATTGTCAGATCACTTTACCGCAACCTCATTAGGACGACATCTATTTTTCTGTGGCCACACCTGTGCGAGTTACATACATCTATCATTTGTTTAAACTATTTTTTTTACTTCTTTATAATTATGATTATTATTTTCACATGTGATCTTAACCATATAGTTTTTATTATACTTAGCAACTATACAATGACATGGCTAAATATTAAGATACTTTATTTTATTTTTTGGTTTTAACACATGTCATGAAAGAATAAAAATTTGACAATGTGAAGCATTTATTAGAAGGAGATTGACGTTGTTTCCTCTTCGCGACACTGTCCCTCTCTTTTGCGGTCTAACGATTAGGAAAGATGGGAAATAACCAAATAACATTTATTGACAAATTCATTTGTGCCACTAGGATGAATTACAATATATGTTGTTGTTTGCGTCTATTTCATTTTACTTAAATATCATGATTGAGAGCTATAAAGTTGACTGGTGTTTCTAGAATGCATGTGCTGTCTATTTTCTGTGTAAGTAAATAAAAGGCATAATGATCTTCATATAAAATGCAAAATTCTAGAATAAAAATAATATCTATGAGTTGTTTGTCTTTGAACTATTGCCTAGCTTGTTTATCGGTTCTTGTGTCGCCAAATATACTTGCATTGTATTGGGTTCAAAAACCAATTGGCACCCCATGCATATGTTACACCTGGTCTTGAATTAGCATCATTCAACTCGATCACATCAAATGCATCTAGATTATTTCTTGGTTTATATGAGTTTGTCTAAAAATGCTTGTTTTGTACTTGGTAAAACATTATCAATTGTAACCGGTATTGAAAGGGCATGTGGCACATAAGTGTGGTTTTGGTAATTAATGACAATCTCTATGGCTAATGCTTTCATTGAGATATAAGGAATATTACATAGTTGGTGCATTAAGGATGATTGCCATAAAGATGAAGATTTTCTCTAATCTTTCGTATTGAATGACAATTCCTATGGAGCATCAAGGTCAATGTATCTTATATGAAGAAAAGTTCCATAGTTACACATGAAGCATGTTGGATTTATTTGGGGAAAAGTTCCATCAAAAGCCTCTCGAAGAAGTGCTCATGATGGAGTTCATTGGAGGATCTCAAAGGTTGACACATTTGGGCTTATAAGGATCAAGGTCTTGAGATTATAATTAGAGAGAAGAATTCAAGCTATCGTATCAAGAGAAGATCATGATGAGCTCATGTGCTGAGTTTTGGTTGAGCATGCCTTGAAGCAAGAAACTAGAGTGAAGAATTCATTGTGCCTCTCAAGAGTTTGTGATGGGCATTTAGAGGAGCAAGTGATGACCAATATGATGTTTATAGTGAAAATTGATATGGTCATGAAAGATTCTTTGGTGATCTAGTCTTGAAGCAATGAAGTTAAATGAAGAGTTCATTATGGCTTTCTATAAACCAACATGGAGCATGAAGATGTTGATTGAACAAGAGGAAACTTGAATATTGTATCTAGATGGCCAACACACAAACTCATACAATGTACCGCATGGGATCAAGTAATCTAGTGGTATGGTAAGTACTTGTGAATTGCGTTTTGTGCACTAACCCATGCTATGTGTTTATGGGTTAGGTATTTCTTATGGGCTTGCATCAAAAGAAAGATTTTGAGTAGCCTATGCGAGGATGACATAAGGTGGTGATGGTCATCGAGTTTGAGGAGTCCAAGTGCATGATGAGAAGCCGGAGCTTACATGTTTTGAATTTTGCAGTCCATATTGTGATTATGTACATGTGAAGATGTGCTTAGATGCATGAAAGCTTCCCTTGTTACAATACGGCGAGCAATTTGAGTATCTTCACCAGGTGATTGTGGTCAAGAAAAGGATTCCAACTTGAGAAAAGTATAATCATCATCATTAAGCTCAAGTGAAATACGCAAAGCAGAGGTATAACTTAGCTAGGTTTTCCTTGTTTTAACAATATCATGGTCGTGTCCCTTCTTGCCTTCTCCAGTCGTGTTCCTTCTCCTCGTGGTGGCTCTAGGTTGTTCTGGTGTGCTGCCGATGGTGTCGCCTCCGCATCTTGGAGGACGGCTGTCCTGTGGCATGATGGCCATGGCTAGGGAGGCTATGTCCACTTTTCTGTCAGTTGGTCATGCGGCAGTTGCCCTTGATACGAGCAGACGAGCCCCCTTCCCAGATCTGGAGGGGCCAGAACTGGGCGGCACACTCCCTTGGCAACGGCTCAATAGGTGGATGGCCATGTGTTTGCCCCGTCAGGAGTGCCGTCGCATTTTGTCGGTAGTGTACCAACCTAAGCATGGATAGCAATCAGAGGCTGCATGGGCATCCTAAAGAGAATTTATGACCAAGAAAGATTGCTTCTTGTTATCTGAATATGAAGGAGCAATCGGCTCCACATGTTTACACCATTTCATGATGTATACATTGTTTTCATCAACATCATGAGCTCTTAAACTTTGCGGATTAGGCAAGGGATGAAATCAGCACAAGCATGCATCCGCAATTTATTTTGTCAAAGGGCAAGAAATTAAGATCACATGAATAATGTTTACATGCATCAGGACTCGGGAGACAGAGGATGAGTGTCTCCTTGTGAATCAATCAGGAGATGGAGGCGATCCGAAAGCCAGGAACTCGATCCTGTTGCTGCAGGGCCTGCCGCGGGCTGGACGGGGCAGTCAACAAAGTCCGAGGCGCGGGCGTCAACGCAGAAGTAGAGCCGGTAGAGTTGGTTGTTGCCGGACTCGTCGCGGTTGCACTCCACGAACGGCTCGAACCCCGTCCCCTGCTGGATCGCACCCTTGATGGTGCTCAGCGTGTAGTGACCGCCGTCGAGGGAGACGCCAGCGGAGGCGAGGTGGGGTGGAACCGACAGTGGCGGCATGGAGTTCCCCGTGTCACCTAGGATGAGGGATGCGGAATTCAGGCTCTGTTTATCCTGGGCTTGTTCGCACACGAACACGTCACCGTGTACCCTCGACGCCGAGGGTGATGCACCGCAGCTCACGTCGAAGGAGACCCGCCGGAAGTGCGGTACGCAAGACAATCCGGCGGGCGCTTTTGAGGACCCGAAACCCCACACGCCCGGGAGGGACCCCGTCAGGGCGCGCGGCAGCTATGGGCTGCCCTAGGTCGGCTTGACCGCCCCTAGGGCCTCGAGGTTCGCCGCCCTGCAATAAGAAGAACGAACGAAGAACGAGGAAGAAGAAGAACAAGGGAGAAGGAAAAGTAAAGGTAAAAGTGGTAGATGATTGTTCGATTGTGTGTTGTTGTTCAATCGGCCGTCACCTCTCGTCTATATAAGAGGCGGATGGACTTCCTGTACAAGAAAAGGACTTGCCTTGTCGTCCAAATCATCAAAATCTAGCCAAATTCGGACTTCTCACGACTTCCGGCCCGGATGTCCGGCTCTAGGCCCGGATGATCCGGCCTAGCCCAGTTTTCTGACAGCAACTTACTGTTTTGGCTCTAGAATCTTCATACGACCTCCGATTTGGACGTTTTTATATCAAAATCAACCGCCTCGACGAGACGCACAACTTTCATGTTGAACACTTTTTGATCTGAGGCCATATTGAGGGGTTTTCGGGCCGTTTTCTAAAGTCTGCAGCAGAAAAACTTGTCCGGACGTCCGGACAATTGCCCGGATTGTCCGGCCTTTACCCGGATCATCCGGGAGTTGACCCAGATCATCCGGCTTCAGCGCCAACCTTCTGGAGTCTTAGTGCTTCAATTACCCGGATGATCCGGACCCCGGCCCGGATGATCCGGGCAACATTGATGCAGTGCACGGTTTTGCCTATAACTTTTGCATACGACCTCGGATGGGGACGATCTTTATATCAAAATCGTCCGTTTCAACGAGACGAAGAACTTTGCAGTTGTAACTTTTTCCATCCGAGGCCTTCTTAATTAGGTTTCATTCTATTCTCTAATCTGGTGTCAATACGAGCATCTCTAAGATTGTCATAACTTTTGCATCTGAGCTTCGTTTTGGACCATCTCTATATTTATCCCGATCGGCTTGAAGAGAGTCATCCAGTGGTGACATGAACTCATAATTTTAACATCATATTATTATAGCCTCAAGTCACTCTTTTGCGATCATGCCATTTTTGAGCGTCAACACATGCCCCCCTGTTTTTCGGCAAAGGCAGTATGCCGAAAAATAACTTGTACCGTGTTGGTTCTAAGGACGATGTCAACACTCCATCGGCCACTTTGCATGTGCTTGGGCGATAAATATATATCGGTCATTATTTCTTTGAATCCTTGATGCAAAATTGGGTGAAACCTTCTCAACTTCCTTAACAATCCGATGATAAAGCTCCATAGATATGTATCTCAAGGTCATCCTCTGAATCATATTGTTCACCCTTTTGCTAGGATTTTACAGATAATCAACAATAAACTTTATTCAATCCTTACTTTTACCTGCATAAAAACAATATTAGTGGCCGAAGCGGTGGACTTCGGTTCGGCCTTACCTATGTTGACGAGACTAAGCATCGGCTATTGATAGAAATGCAACACACCATGATTAACATAGTAGCCGGATGCTTGCTGTGCCAACTCTTTCGAATTGTCATGTCTAGAAATATGAACAATTTTATAGCAACCCAAGGTAAATTTTGCATGTAGACATACCTCAAGATAAACTATAAGTGATTCGTCAAAACATTGATAACCCTTGGATATTTATTGCACTACTCACAACGAATCACTGAAAGCCTCAATATGTATAGCCATATAGCATGTAAAAGATTCAATCCGAATAACAATGCATATTCGGCTTTGATTAATTGTGCAAAAAATATTCTAAGTGGCATGAGGCTTCATAAAATTGCACCATAAGGAGATATATAAACAACACCAACACCTTGGCCATTGTGAATTCAACCATCGAAACATAATCTCCATAGTACTAGAGAGACAAGGCTAATATCACTTAACATGTACCTTGTCTCGGTTCCAATTGAACTAAGGACGATGCTAGAATTTCACACCGGCCATGATCGGATAGTTTCTTAGGACGATAGTTAAGTATCGGCCATTATCATGAGGTCCATGTAGAATTCATCCATTAAAGCATGTATAGCCGAAATAAACAAATAAAATAGTAATAAAATATTTCGGCCGCTTTGTATTAGCAACAATGTAACTAACCAAATGTATGGTAATTTGGTAATACCCTCTCATGATATAGAAAATTATGTTGCATCCATGGATCAAAATAAATCCATGGAGGGTAATTTATCATACCTAGGGATGAATTCCATGGCAAAGGCATCAACGGCATGGTTGAAGAAAATGGATGATGTGCTAACCGAAGATTTTGATGTTATGATGCGCACCTTCGGCTTAATTTTTTGTGCCTTTCATTATTTTCCTTCTTCACTTTTATTGTACTTTGCAACAGAAGCATGCACATCATTTTTGTCTTGATTGATCTTCTTGGGAACCCATGCCATGTTCTTCTTTTTCAGCTCTTGTGCACTAAGATTTTGTAATTTCTTCTTTTGCCAATATGATAAGCCGAGTGGGCATCTCGGCTGTGATTCTGTTTTGACCAATGGCAATTCTTTCTTGGCCTTGTGCACTCTCAACTTCTTTTCTTCAGATTTGACACTTTGACTCTCAATAATTGATTGCTTCATCTCATTGCCTTTAGTAGCCAATGTCAACACTTTCATTGGCTCTTTTTCATTTGAGATCAAATCTGAAGTAGCACTCTTACGACCATCTCTTTTAACGCGGTAAACTTGTTTGACCACCTCTTTCTTCTTCCTTGAGCTCTGGACCGATTCCTTATGATTGAAACGGTCTTTAAGATGTGATTGTTCAGATGTTGATCTTCTTGGAGCTGCATAATATTGGCGAGATGGTCTAAAATAACATGGAGAATGTGCCCTTGTATCATACCTGTCCCATGATGAATATGTATCTATATGAGCATAGAGAGGCATCCACGGCATTGGCATTGGCGGCCCAAAATAAGGATATGAATATGTTGCATTAAAATTCGCATTTTGCTAATACTGATCCTCATATTTGCGCCTTGGGGGTGATCTTGGTTTCTTTGCATGATTTGGCCGATATGCATTCTTCTCTTCACTCTTCTTTTGATATTTAGCCAATAGTTTAGCGAAGGTGATTTTTGATCTCTTACACTTGCGCTTATTTCGGCCTTTGCTTTCTTTTGGTTTGCTTTCATCAATCATTGGATTTGCTTGCTGCCCCCCAGTCCTTGGTGTCTCCATTGTAGCTTCGATGGAATTTTTGCCCTCAAGGTTATGTTCATTATGCTCTTCAACAAATTCTTTACTTGAAAGCTCGATCCCATCACCTGCAGTTTTTACCTTCTCTTTAAATGGATCGGCTTGAAGCAGCCGATGCAAAAACTTTCTGCCATCGGGACCAATCGGAATAGATTGGTCATCTCTTGGTGTGTCAACAAATTTCAATAGTCCTTTATCAATGGCCGATTTAACTATTTGACGAAACATATTGCAATCCTCAAAATTATGTTTGAACGAATGATGCAACCTACAATACATTCGTCCTTGAATTGATGGCTTGACATGGTGATCAAGAATTCTTATGTAATTATTTTTCAGCAACAAATCAAATATTTGATCACACATGCTTGAATTGAAGGCAAACCTTTTATTTTCTAGCCGATCTTGCTGTGAGAACGGCTTTGGAGTTAAGAAAACGAATGATTCAGATTTTGTATCACCCCATTCAGCTATGAATTTTATTTTGCATTCTCTTACCGATGTCATTGGATAAGAAACTTTACTTGCATCGGTTTGCTCAGAAGATTTTAACCTTGGCTTTAAATTTCTAAAACGAAAATAGTTAGAACATACATGTCTCAATTGAGACCAAGTGTAAGCCAAGTAAGGAATAAGCAAAGCTACCCAATTAGATACGAACTTTAGATAAAGCAATGGGGAAAGCCTTGGCTGCAATAATTTTAAGCTATCGGTCTTTCTGAATGGTGTAATGTGTTGACCGATATGCTTTGTGACAATCTGATTGCTAACAAATAAATTACCCTTCTTCATTGGTCTCTCAGTATTTCTTATGAAGATTTTTCTAATATATGCATCAACAACAAAGTCATGACCAAATCTGGAAACAGGTAAATTAATTGCTAGACATACCTCTTCAAATATGTTGGGAGAGCGTGATGGTGGTGTGACTTGAAGAATATCTTACTCCGCCTTCAGATAGCTCCCCAACGCCATGTCATCATCTTTCTCTTGATTTCGTGCATCATTCGTTCAAAGAACTTCGTCCACCAAGCTTTCTTCGGCCACTTGTTCTTGTTCTTGAAGCTCATCAATTTTTATGGCACGAAACTCATAGGGCAGGAAGTAGGTTCCATTAATTTCAGAAAAGTCAAGTATGGCTGTCTTGCTATACTTTCCATGCCCTTTCTCAACAATGTTTGCCTCTTTGGATTTGATGGACTCAGAATATATATTACCTGATTCGGCTTTTCCAATAACCGATTTTTCTTTGTTACCTGAATCAATGACTTTATCTTTTTTAATTTGCAAGGCTTCTCGCTCTTGTCTAATTTTAGCCCACATCTCAGCTTGGCGAGCTTTAAACTTTTTCATCTCAATTTCTATCCACTCCTCATGAGATTGCCCCCCAATACTTTCAGACTTTTCCGGCAATGAGGTGCCGAAACTTTGCAATTGTTTAGGGGGTACACTAGATGGTATAACACTGGGCGACTACATCATTTGCACAACTCTAGTTTTTACTGCAGCAAAATCATGAGGCTTCCCGCCTTCTATTAATTCCTGTCGAATGGATTTGCACAAATCCCAAGAGAATGTAAGGTTGTTCTCAACCACCCAGTCTGGATATGGTTGCCCCCCGATGCTTTTAGGCTCTTTTGGCAATGAGATGTTGCCTAAATTCTGTAATTGTGTAGGGGGTACATGATATGCCACGGTAGTAGGTGAAGGCATTTGTGCTCCTGCAGAAGTTTCACTTATTCGGCCATGACCATGAAGGTGTGGAGCCGAATTATGGACATCAACAGTTGCGTATGGTGCCAAAAAATTAATAGCATCAGGTGTAGCATATGATGTTTGAGGGTAATTGGCCAAATAACTAGTAGTAACATGGCCAATTCCCTTATCCACCGGCAAGTTTGGATTAACATACTGCAAGTTATTTGCCGATGAATAAAAAGATGAAACACTATGTTGCATGCCATTGAAAGATCCTACATGGGGTGTTTCAACTTGATTAACCGAACTCATCATGTTGTTCATCGGCATATAGATTTGTGGGGTTGCCGATGCATGAGAGTTGGGATACATATGTTGCATGTTGCTAAAATTATATGAAGTAGAATCATGGAGATTTTGTTGCATCGGCCCTTGCACATAATTAGATGCATGATTGATAAAGCTAGGGCTAGCCGATACATTATGCTCATTAGATGATCTAGCAACAACATATGCATTATTTACATCTACATATGTGAATTGGGTATTCATATTACCTTTGTAGATTGCAAACCCTAGATGACGATCTCTTCGTAGCAAGAACGGGCCGGAGACCGTTCAAAGCTTTGTCCCCAGCGGAGTCGCCAAAAAGTGTGTTCGCACACGAACACGTCACCGTGTACCCTCGACGCCGAGGGTGATGCACCGCAGCTCACATCGAAAGAGACCCGCCGGAAGTGCGGTACGCAAGACAATCCAGCGGGCACTTTTGAGGACCCGAAACCCCACACGCCCGGGAGGGACCCCGTCAGGGCGCGCGGCAGCTATGGGCTGCCCTAGGTTGGCCTGACCGCCCTAGGGCCTCGAGGTTCGCCGCCCTGCAATAAGAAGAACGAACGAAGAACGAGGAAGAAGAAGAACAAGGGAGAAGGAAAAATAAAGGTAAAAGTGGTAGATGATTGTTCGATTGTGTGTCGTTGTTCAATCGGCCGTCACCTCTCGTCTATATAAGAGGCGGATGGACTTACCGTACAAGAAAAGGACTTGCCTTGTCGTCCAAATCATCAAAATCTAGCCAAATTCGGACTTCTCACGATTTCCGGCCCGGATGTCTGGCTCTAGGCCCGGATGATCCGGCCTAGCCCAGTTTTCTGACAGCAGCTTACTGTTTTGGCTCTAGAATCTTCATACAACCTCCGATTTGGACGTTTTTTATATCAAAAACAACCGCCTCGACGAGACGCACAACTTTTATGTTGAACACTTTTTGATCTGAGGCCATATTGAGGGGTTTTCGGGCTGTTTTCTAAAGTCTGCAGCAGAAAAACTTGTCCGGACGTCCGGACAATTGCCCGGATTGTCCGGCCTTTACCCGGATCATCCGGGAGTTGACCCAGATCATCCGGCTTCAGTGCCAACCTTCTGGAGTCTTAGTGCTTCAATTACCCGGATGATCCGGACCCCGGCCCGGATGATCCGGGCAACATTGATGCAGCGCACGGTTTTGCCTATAACTTTTGCATACGACCTCGAATGGGGACGATCTTTATATCAAAATCGTCCGTTTCGACGAGACGAAGAACTTTGCAGTTGTAACTTTTTCCATCCGAGGCCTTCTTAATTAGGTTTCATGCCATTCTCTCATCTGATGTCAATACGAGCATCTCTAAGATTGTCATAACTTTTGCATCTGAGCTTCGTTCTGGACCATCTCTATATTTATCTCGATCGGCTTAAAGAGAGTCATCCAGTGGTGACATGAACTCATAATTTTAACATCATCTTATTATAGCCTCAAGTCACTCTTTTGCGATCATGCCATTTTTGAGCGTCAACAGGGCTCTAAAGGAAAATTTCTTATAAGAATTCTATCCTATAGAATTCCTTCAAACCAAAGGAGCTTTGAGCTGTAATCTTTATATTTAAATTATTGTTGCTTTGAAATATTTGCACAACATGGTTATGAAAGAAGTACGGTTTATTTATTTTTGTGGGTGAACGAAGTATGATATTTATCTTTTCTTATTTTAAGTGTTTTAAATATTGGATTAAAAAACAAAGTTGGGCATGTGATGTATAGATTGGATGGCCGGCTCCACTAGCACCGTCCACGGACACGTTCAGACATGTCCATGGGCGTTTAGGATGTTCGTTTTGATGGACGGTGTGGGAGATGCCCTCATAATAGTTCAGTTGGGCGTGTGCTGGAGCAGTGTGACTGTTGTCTTCCGTCGGTGTTATGACGTGAACTGTTTGAATGGAGCAGACCCTGGAGCTATTTTCCTCTGTATATATAGAAAAAAGACCCTGTAGTGATGTTCAGTGCTTGTGATCCACTTGGGTCGTCACATCTCCACCTGAATCATGAGGTGGATCGAGCTAATCTTAACCTGGTCTCATAGGAATTTTTTCACCTCTCCCAAATCCTAGTAATCTGTTCCACCTTTTTCGGCTGCTACTACCAAAATCCAGACGGTTTCATCCGGTACAGCAGCGGACGCGGCTCCTCTGACGTACGCCCCACACACTGATGTGTGGGTCCGGACCCACCCGTCAGCGGCCCAACGTCAGGGGCCGTACGTCAGGGGATCCGGCTCCTACAGCAGCACCCTCCAAAAACTTTATTTCTGCTCTGCCTCATTTATGTAGGTCGTGTTCTCACCCACGCACTGATGGTTCAGGCTGCAAAATGTAAGAATTCCACACAAAATGGATTTTCACATGATACGTTTTCTAAGAGCATCTCCAGCCGCGCCCCCAACAGGCCCCCTCAGGCGACTTTTTCGGCGCCGGCGCCAAAAAAAGGCCCAGTCGCGCCCCCAGGACGACGAAAAGCGCCGGTTCGGCCCTTTTTTCCACCCGGCGGCCGCAGACCGAACCCGACGCGCTGGGGGGCGCTTGGGGGCTCCGGCGCAAGGGGAAAGCGCGGCTGGCCCACGCCGTCAGGTGAAAAGTCAAGATTTTCTTCCCCGACTCGGCTCCCCCCCCCCCCCCCCGCGCTCTCGGCCGCAACTAGGCATATCCCGGCGCCGCCCCGCCGCCCTTCACCGGTAGATAGCCATTCCCCGCCGGAAAAATAGTAGAGGTTTGCCGCGACAGCCCCTCCGACTACTTCTGGGCGTTTCCGACCGCCGTTTCCGGCCGCGGAGGGCAGTTTAGTGGCGGGTGCACGCCCACTGCGCGCAAGGTGTTCGGCGATTTGCCTGCCTCGGCGTTGGACTCGGATGACGGGGAAGTGCTCGCCGCGCTGCTGGAGGAGGAAGCCGAGGCCGACGTCCAGGAAGAAGAGCATCTCATGGTGCTCGCCGCCCTCGCCCAGGTGCTGGCGAGCAATGAAAAGCCGCGGCGAGGTGGCTCGGCGCCGGGGCGGGTGAAAGCAAAGAACCGACATCGTCTCGAAGGCTACTGCATGCTCTACTCTGACTACTTCGCCGATGCTCCACTTCACGGCGACAGAATATTTCGGCGCCGTTATCAGATGAACAGAAAGCTTTTCCTCCGGATTGTGAATTCCATCCGGGAGTTCGACAACTACTTCAAATTCAAGATGGATTGCACCGGCAAACTTGGATTCACGTCCATCCAGAAATGCACGACAATGATGAGGATGCTTGCATATGGAGCTCCCGGTGACTCACAGGACGACTATGGGCGCATGACCGAGTCCACCAGCCTAGAGTGTTTCTACAAGTTCTGTCGGGCAGTGGTGGCAGTGTTTGGACCGCAATACTTGAGAACACCCAATGCGGAAGACACTGCTCGGATCCTAGCACAGAATGCAGCAAGAGGACTTCCTGGGATGCTTGGAAGCATCGACTGCATGCATTGGAAATGGAAGAATTGCCCATTTGCTTGGCAGGGGATGTACAAAGGCGTCAAAGGCGGTTGCGGTGTGGTACTTGAGGCGGTGGCCACACAGGACCTCTGGATTTGGCACTCCTTCTTTGATATGCCAGGAACTCACAATGACATCAACGTGCTGCAGTGCTCTCCTGTCTTTGCCAAGCTTGTTGAAGGTCATTCTCCTCCGGTGAACTTCGAGATCAATGGGCGGCAGTACTGTTGGAAATATGCCCTAGAGGCAATAACAAATTAGTTATTATTATATTTCTTTGTTCATGATAATAGTCTTTTATTCATGCTATAACTGTATTATCGGAAATCGTAATACACGTGTGAATACATAGACCACAATATGTCCCTAGTGAGCCTCTAGTTGACTAGATCGTTGTGATCAACAGATAGTCATGATTTCCTGGCTATGGACATTGGATGTCGTTGATAACGGGATCACATCATTAGGAGAATGATGCGATGGACAAGACCCAATCCTAAGCATAGCACAAAGATCGTGTAGTTCGTTTGCTAGAGCTTTTCCAATGTCAAGTATCTCTTCCTTAGACCATGAGATCGTGTAACTCCCGGATACCGTAGGAGTGCTTTGGGTGTATCAAACGTCACAACGTAACTGGGTGACTATAAAGGTGCATTACAGGTATCTCCGAAAGTGTCTGTTGGGTTGGCACGAATCGAGACTGGGATTTGTCACTCCGTGTAAACGGAGAGGTATCTCTGAGCCCACTCGGTAGGACATCATCATAATGTGCACAATGTGACCAAGGGGTTGATCACGGGATGATGTGTTACGGAACGAGTAAAGAGACTTGCCGGTAACGAGATTGAACAAGGTATCGGTATACCGACGATCGAATCTCGGGCAAGTATAAATACCGCTAGACAAAGGGAATTGCATACGGGATTGATTAAGTCCTTGACATCGTGGTTCATCCGATGAGATCATCGTGGAACATGTGGGAGCCAACATGGGTATCCAGATCCCGCTGTTGGTTATTGACCGGAGAACGCCTCGGTCATGTCTGCATGTCTCCCGAACCCGTAGGGTCTACACACTTAAGGTTCGATGACGCTAGGGTTATAAAGGAAGTTTGTATGTGGTTACCGAATGTTGTTCGGAGTCCCGGATGAGATCCCGGACGTCACGAGGAGCTCCGGAATGGTCCGGAGGTAAAGATTTATATATGGGAAGTCATGTTTTGGTCACCGGAAAAGTTTCGGGGTTTATCGGTAACGTACCGGGACCACCGGGAGGGTCCCGGGGGTCCACCAAGTGGGGCCACCAACCCCGGAGGCTTGCATGGGCCAAGAGTGGTGAGGGACCAGCCCTTGAGTGGGCTGGTGTGCCTCCCACAATGCCCAAGGCGCAGCAAAAGGAGGAGAAGGGAAACCCTAGGCTTAGATGGGCCCTAAGGCCCACCCTAGGGGGCGCCTCCCTCTCTTCCCTCTTGTGGCCGCCTCCCCAAACCCCATCTAGGGCTGGCCGCACCCCTTGGGGGGGGGAACCCTAGAGGGGGGTGCAGACCCTCCCTCTCCCCTATATATAGTGAGGCCTAGGGCTGCCCATAATACACGAGAACTTCTCCCTCTATTGGTGCAGCCCTGCCTCTCCTCCTCCTCCTCTTCTGTGGTGCTTGGCGAAGCCCTGCAGGATAGCCATGCTCCTCCACCACCACCACGCCGTTGTGCTGCTGCTAGATGGAGTCTTCCTCAACCTCTCCCTCTCTCCTTGCTGGATCAAGGCATGGGAGACGTCACCGGGCTGTACGTGTGTTGAACGCGGAGGTGCCGTCCGTTCGGCACTTGGTCATCGGTGATTTGGATCACGACGAGTACGACTCCATCAACCCCGTTCACTTGAATGCTTCCGCTTAGCGATCTACAAGGGTATGTAGATGCACTCTCCTTCCCCTCGTTGCTAGTCTCTCCATAGATAGATCTTGGTGATACGTAGGAAAATTTTGAATTTCTACTACGTTCCCCAACAGTGGCATCATGAGCTAGGTCTATTGCGTAGATTCTTTGCACGAGTAGAACACAAAGTAGTTGTGGGCGTTGATGTTGTTCAATATGCTTACCGTTACTAGTCCAATCTTGTTTCGACGGTATTGTGGGATGAAGCGGCCCGGACCGACCTTACACGTACTCTTACGTGAGACAGGTTCCACCGACTGACATGCACTTGGTGCATAAGGTGGCTAGCGGGTGCCAGTCTCTCCCACTTTAGTCGAAACGGATTCGATGAAAAGGGTCCTTATGAAGGGTAAATAGCAATTGGCATATCAAGTTGTGGTTTTGCGTAGGTAAGAAACGTTCTTGCTAGAAACCCATAGCAGCCACGTAAAACATGCAACAACAATTAGAGGACGTCTAACTTGTTTTTGCAGGGTATGCTTTGTGATGTGATATGGCCAAGAAGAATGTGATGAATGATATGTGATGTATGAGATTGATCATATTCTTGTAATAGGAATCACGACTTGCATGTCGATGAGTATGACAACCGGCAGGAGCCATAGGAGTTGTCTTAATTTATTGTATGACCTGTGTGTCATTGAACAACGCCATGTAATTACTTTACTTTATTGCTAACCGGTAGCCATAGTAGTAGAAGTAATAAGTTGGCGAGACAACTTCATGGAGACATGATGATGGAGATCATGGTGTCATGCCGGTGACGATGATGATCATGGAGCCCCGAAGATGGAGATCAAAAGGAGCAAAATGATATTGGCCATATCATGTCACTATTTGATTGCATGTGATGTTTATCATGTTTATGCATCTTGTTTACTTAGAACGACGGTAGTAAATAAGATGATCCCTTACAACAATTTCAAGAAGTGTTCTCCCCTAACTGTGCACCGTTGCTAAAGTTCGTCGCTTCTAAGCACCACGTGATGATCGGGTGTGATGGATTCTTACGTTCACATACAACGGGTGTAAGACAGATTTACACACGCAAAACACTTAGGGTTAACTTGATGAGCCTAGCATGTACAGACATGGCCTCGGAACACGGAGACCGAAAGGTCGAGCATGAGTCGTATAGTAGATACGATCAACATGAAGATGTTCACCGATGATGACTAGTCCGTCTCACGTGATGATCGGACACGGCCTAGTTGACTCGGATCATGTAATCACTTAGATGACCAGAGGGATGTCTATCTGAGTGGGAGTTCATAAGATGAACTTAATTATCTTGAACATAGTCAAAAGACCTTTTGCAAATTATGTCGTAAGCTCGCGCTTCAGTTCTACTATTTAGATATGTTCCTAGAGAAAATATAGTTGAAAGTTGACAGTAGCGATTATGCGGACAGTAGAAAGCTTATGTCCTTAATGCACCGCTCAGTGTGCTGAACCCCAAACATCGTTTGTGGATGTTGCGAACATCAGACATACACGTTTTGATAACTACGTGATAGTTCAGTTAAACGGTTTAGAATTGAGGCACCAAAGACGTTTTCGAAACGTCGCGGAACATATGAGATGTTTTGAGGGCTGAAATTGAGATTTCAGGCTCGTGCCCACGTCAAGAGGTATGAGACCTCCGACGATTTTCTTAGCCTGCAAACTAACGGAGAAAAGCTCAATCGTTGAGCTTGTGCTCAGATTGTCTGAGTGCAACAATCACTTGAATCGAGTGGGAGTTAATCTTCCAGATGAGATAGTGATGTTTCTCCAAAGTCATTACCACCAAGCTGCTAGAGCTTCGTGATGAAGTATAACATATCAAGGATAGATATGATGATCCTTAAGGTATTCACGGTGTTTGACACCGCGAAAGTAGAAATCAAGAAGGAGCATCAATTGTTGATGAAACCACTAGTTTCAAGAAGGGCAAGGGCAAGAAGGGATACTTCATGAAACGGCAAATCAGCTGCTGCTCTAGTGAAGAAACCCAAGGTTGAACCCAAACCCGAGACTAAGTGCTTCTATAATAAGGGGAATAACCACTGGAGCAGAATTACCCTAGATACTTGGTAGATGAGAAGGCTGGCAAGGTCGATAGAAGTGTATTGGATATACATTATGTTAATGTGTACTTTACTAGTACTCCTAGTAGCACCAGGGTATTAGATACCGGTTCGGTTGCTAAGTGTTAGTAACTCGAAATAAAAACTACGGAATAAACGGAGACTAGCTAAAGGTGAGCTGATGATATGTGTTGGAAGTTTTTCCAAGCTTGTTGTGATCAAGCATCGCACGCTCCCTCTACCATCGAGATTGGTGTTTGCATTGAGCATAGACATGATTGGATTATGTCTATCGCAATACGGTTATTCATTTAAGGAGAATAATGGTTACTCTGTTTATTTGAATAATATCTTCAATGGTCTTGCACCTAAAATGAATGGTTTATTGAATCTCAATCGTAGTGATACAAATGTTCATGCCAAAAGATAGTAATGTTAGTACCACCTACTTGTGGCACTGCCACGTAAGTCATATCGGTATAAAACGCATGAAGAAGCTCCATGTTGATGGATCTTTAGGCTCACTCATTTTTGAAAAGTTTGAGACATGCGAACCATGTCTATTGGTGTATATGCATGAAGAAACTCCATGCAAATGGATCGTTTGGACTCACTTGATCTTGAATCACTTGAGACATGCAAATCATACCACATGGGCAAGATGACTGAAATCCTCGGTTTCAGTAAAATGGAGCTAGAAAGCAACTTGTTGGAAGAAATACATTTTGATGTGTGCAATCCAATGAGTGCTGAGGCATGTAGTGGATATCGTTATGCTCTCACTTCACAGATGATTTGAGTAGATGTTGAGTATATTTACTTGATGAATCACGAGTCTGAATTATTGAAAGGTTCAAGTAATTTCAGGGTGAAGTTGAAAGATCGTCGTGACAAGAGGATAAAAGATCTATGATATGATCATAGAGATGAATATCTGAATTACGAGTTTGGCACAGAATTAAGACATTGTGGAAATTGTTTCACAACTGATACAGCCTGGAACACCATAGTGTGATGGTGTGTCCGAACATCATAGTTGCACCCTATTGGATATGATGCATACCATGATGTCTCTTATCGAATTACCACGATAGTTTATGGGTTAGGCATTAGAGACAACCACATTCACTTTAAATAGGCACCACGTAATTCCGATGAGATGTCACCGTATGAACTATGGTTTAGAGAAACCTAAGCTGTCATTTCTTAAAAGTTTGGGGATGCGACGCTTATGTGAAAAAGTTTCAGGCTGATAAGCTCGAACCCAAAGCGGATAAATGCATCTTCATAGGACACCTAAAACAGTTGGGTATACCTCCTGTCTCAGATCCGAAAGCAATAAGGGATTGTTTCTAGAATCGGGTCCTTTCTCGAGGAAAAGTTTCTCTCGAAAGAATTGAGTGGGAGGATGGTGGAGACTTGATGAGGTTATTGAACCGTCTCTTCAACTAGTGTGTGGCAGGGCACAGGAAGTTGTTCCTGGGGCACCTACACCAATTGAAGTGGAAGCTTATGATATTGATCATGAAACTTCGGATCAAGTCACTACCAAACCTCGTGGGATGACAAGGATGCGTACTACTTCAGAGTGGTACGTAATCCTGTCTTGGAAGTCATGTTGCTAGACAACAATGAACCTACGAGCTATGGAGAAGCGATGGTGGGCCCGGATTCCGATAAATGGCTCAAGGCCATAAAACCCGAGAGAGGATCCATGTATGAAAACAAAGTGTAGACTTTGGCAGAACAGCTCGATGGTCGTAAGGCTGTTGAGTGCAGATGGATTTTAAAAGGAAGACAGACAATGATGGTAAGTATCACCATTAAGAAAGCTCGACTTGTCGTTAAGATGTTTTCCGACAAGTTCAAGGAGTTGACTGCGATGAGACTTTCTCACTCGTAGCGATGCTAAGAGTCTGTTGGAATTATATTAGCGATTACTGCATTATTTATGAAATCTTGCAGATAGGATGTCAAAACATTGTTTCCTCGACGATTTTCTTGAGGAAAGGTTGTATGTGATACAACCGGAAGGTTTTGTCAATCCTAAAAGATGCTAATAAGTATGCAAAGCTCTAGCACTCCTTCTAAGGACTGGAGTAAGCATCTCGGAGTTGGAATGTATGCTTTGATGATGATCAAAGATTTTGGGTTTATACAAAGTTTATGAGAAACTTGTATTTCCAAAGAAGTGAGTGGGAGCACTATAGAATTTCTGATGAGTATATGTTGTTGACATATTGATGATCAGAAATGATGTAGAATTTCTAGAAAGCATATAGGGTTATTTGGAAAGTGTTTTTCAATGGAAAGCCTGGATTAAGCTACTTGAGCATTGAGCATCAAGATCTATAAGGATAGATCAAAACCCTTAATGGTACTTTCAAATGAGCACATTCCTTGACATGATCTTGAAGGTGTTCAAGATGGATCAGTCAAGGAAGGAGTTCTTGCCTGAGTTGTAAGGTATGAAGTTAAGACTTAAAAGCTCGACCACGGCAGAATAGAGAGAAAGGACGAAGGTCGTCCCCTATGCTTAAGACGTAGGCTCTACAGTATGCTATGTTGTGTACCGCACCTGAAGTGTGCCTTGCCATGAGTCAGTCAAGGGGTACAAGAGTGATCCAAGAATGGATCACAGGACAGCGGTCAAAGTTATCCTTAGTAACTAGTGGACTAAGGAATTTTCTCGATTATGGAGGTGGTAAAAGAGTTCGTCGTAAAGGGTTACGTCGATGCAAGCTTAACACCTATCCGGATAGATCTGAGTAGAGATACCGGATACGTATAATGGAGCAACAATTTAGAATAGCTCCAAGTAGAATAGTTATTTGGAATAGCTCCAAATAGAGCGTGGTAGCTGCATCTAGGATATGACATAGAGATTTGTAAAGCACACACGGATCTAAAAGGTTCAGACCCGTTGACTATAACCTCTCTCACAAGCATAACATGATCAAACCCAGAACTCATCGAGTGTTAATCACATGGTAAATGTGAACTAGATTATTGACTCTAGTAAACTCTTTGGGTGTTAGCCACATGGGGATGTGACCTTGAGTGTTAATCACATATCGATGTGAACTAGATTATTGACTCTAGTGCAAGTGGGAGACTGTTGGAAATATGCCCTAGAGGCAATAACAAATTAGTTATTATTATATTTCTTTGTTCATGATAATAGTCTTTTATTCATGCTATAACTGTATTATCCGGAAATCATAATACACGTGTGAATACATAGACCACAATATGTCCCTAGTGAGCCTCTAGTTGACTAGCTCGTTGTGATCAACAGATAGTCATGATTTCCTGGCTATGGACATTGGATGTCGTTGATAGCGGGATCACATCATTAGGAGAATGATGTGATGGACAAGACCCAATCCTAAGCATAGCACAAAGATCGTGTAGTTCGTTTGCTAGAGCTTTTCCAATGTCAAGTATCTCTTCCTTAGACCATGAGATCGTGTAACTCCCGGATATCGTAGGAGTGCTTTGGGTGTATCAAACGTCACAACGTAACTGGGTGGCTATAAAGGTGCATTACAGGTATCTCCGAAAGTGTCTGTTGGGTTGGCACGAATCGAGACTGGGATTTGTCACTCCGTGTAAACGGAGAGGTATCTCTGGGCCCACTTGGTAGGACATCATCATAATGTGCACGATGTGACCAAGGGGTTGATCACGGGATGATGTGTTACGGAACGAGTAAAGAGTCTTGCCAGTAACGAGATTGAACAAGGTATCGGTATACCGACGATCGAATCTCGGGCAAGTATAAATACCGCTAGACAAAGGGAATTGCATACGGGATTGATTAAGTCCTTGACATCGTGGTTCATCCGATGAGATCATCGTGGAACATGTGGGAGCCAACATAGGTATCCAGATCCCGCTGTTGGTTATTGACCGGAGAACGCCTCGGTCATGTCTGCATGTCTCCCGAACCCGTAGGGTCTACACACTTAAGGTTCGATGACGCTAGGGTTATAAAGGAAGTTTGTATGTGGTTACCGAATGTTGTTCGGAGTCCTGGATGAGATCCCGGACGTCACGAGGAGCTCCGGAATGGTCCGGAGGTAAAGATTTATATATGGGAAGTCATGTTTTGGTCACCGGAAAAGTTTCGGGGTTTATCGGTAACGTACCGGGACCACCGGGAGGGTCCCGGGGGTCCACCAAGTGGGGCCACCAACCCCGGAGGCTTGCATGGGCCAAGAGTGGTGAGGGACCAGCCCCTGAGTGGGCTGGTGTGTCGTGGTTCTAAGTCTGACAGTAGAGTGGGGGGGTAGGTATGGAGAGGCAAGGTCCTAGCTATGGAGAGGTTGTAAACGCAAGCGATGTACGAGTTCGGGCCCTTCTCGGAGGAAGTAAAAGCCCTACGTCTCGGAGCCCTGAGGCGGTCGAGTGGATTATGTGTATAGGTGTTACAAGAGTGCGAACCCTTCTGCCTGTGGAGGGGGGTGGCTTATATAGAGTGTGCCAGGACCCCTGCCAGCCCACATAATGAAGGGATTTAAGTACATTAAGTCTGGGACGTTACTGGTAACGCCCCACATAAAGTGCCTTAACTATCATTAAGTCTATTCAATTACAGGCCGTTGCAGTGCAGAGTGCCTTCTGACCTTCTGGTGGTCGAATGTATCTTCATGGTCGAGTGAGTCTCCATGGTGGAGTCCTTCTAGTCAGTCGAGTGAGTCCTTCTTCGTTGGTCGACTGGAAGGTGATCTCTTCTAAGGGTGTCCTTGGGTAGGACATCTAGGTCAGGCCTATGACCCTACGCTAGGTACATGAATCCATCATTAGCCCCCGAATGGATTGAGGCTTGAATGAGGAAGGAGTTGATGCTGTTTCCGATTGATTTTTGGTATATTGGCTATGCGTCGTTCATGACCAAGATCTTCTTTGTTGATAACGAGCAACTTTTCTTCAGTGGACTCGATCCATTCTTGTCTTTCGTCGAGTAATCTTTTAGACTTTGCCGGTTCCCGAGCGATGGATCGCAGGAAATCTCGCGTCTGACAGACCGATCTGCCGCTCGCGGATTCCACGGGATACGAAATTTGGGGAAGCGCGCGAAGTGGAACGAACCGCGGCGCTCGGACGGGACAGGACATAGACGCCTCGATCTCCGTGCCGCTTTTTCCGCCACGTATCATGTCAATGCAACTGTTTCGGGATATGATTAGGTTGACCGGGTCCACCTGTCATCCACTCGGAAGGAATGTTATAAATGCGACTAGTAAGGGTTTCTGAACAGTGCTCCATTCTTTCTCCTCTGCTCTCCTCGTCTCCGCCCAACGCACCCGCTTTCGCCTCCGCAAAGCTCTTCTTCGTGCACCTCGCCGGCAGCCATGGTCAAGGAGAAGACGGCGGCGCTGGAGCGCGCAAAGAAGGCGTCGGCGGCGGAGAAGGCGCCGGCGGCGGAGAAGGCGAAGGGGAGATCCACCAGCCGCAGCGGGTCTTCATCGAGATCCCGCCTGCCGAAGGGCTGGGTCCAGGGAGGTTGGATCCAGTCGACCATCAGGGAGAAGGATCTCCTCGACATGGCCGACGACAGGCTGATCCCCCATGGCGTCGCAAGACTTCCAGGAAAAGAGTGGCAACCCCAGCCGGAAGAGGGTGAGTGTGTGCTCCTGGCCACTCATGTCGATCGAGGATTTTCTCTGCCACCGAGCGTTTTCTTTCGTGGTTTTTTGAACTTCTTTGGAGCCCAACTCCACCACTTTACTCCGAACTCCATCGCATATCTTGCTGCGTTTGTATCCATGTGCGAGAGCTTCCTGGGCTGTAGACCGCACTGGGGCTTGTTCAAACACATCTTCACGTGTCGTTCTCAGACCGTGAAGAAGGCGAGTCCAGGCGATGAGAAAACCCAAGTTGTCCAAATGTGCGGGGGCCTGGGAGTTCAAGTGAGGAATAAGAGCACCTTCCCAGCTATGACGTTTCCCGAGTCGGTCAGGGGCTGGCAGTCAACCTGGTTCTACTGCCAGAATGAGCCGACGCCGGGGCAGTCGAGTGGACTCCCTCCATTCACCATGAGCCGAGTGAACAAGCCCTCCTCTCTGAAGGTGGTTCCGGAGGAGAGAGCCGATGTGAAGATGTTGATGGATCGCGTGGTGCAGTTGGTTCGGGACGGCGTCACTGGCATGGACCTTCTGGAGGTTTTCCTTCGGCGGTGTATCCAGCCTCTTCAGTTTCGGAGCCATTGCATGTGGTTGTACTGCGGAACTGAAGACGAGACTCGAGTCCACCCGGAAGCAGTCGACGACGCCACGGTGGAAAGATGGATGGCCGCGGTCACTGGGAACAAGGATAATCCCCGTGGATCCAGGAGGATTCCTCCACTCGACCATCACAGCGTTCCAGACAAGGTACATTTGCTCTGCCTTCTATTGTATATTTGTCGAATTTGTTTCTGTATGTTCTGCAACTTGGTCGATTGATCTCTGTCTTGACGTCTTCCAGGCCCTTACCGAGCTGTATTCGATGCCCAATGGAGCTCAGGCTCCGACTGAGGAGGGAGAAGCCAGCGGGGGCGAGAGCCAGGATGAGTGGGATTCAGACGCTGCCGAAGATGACGACGATGACGACGACGATGATGAGGACGAAGAAGAGGAGGAGGAGGAGGTTGCACCACCGCGCTTGGAAAGGCGGTCGAAACTTGTCCATGACCCCACGACTGAACGCGGTAAGGGGGTTGCGACTGCCCAGCAGTCGACCAAACGCCCTCGGACCGCTTCTCCGGTGCCGAGTGAAAAGGCGCCGAAGCAGTCGAAGGTGGCTCCGTCGAAACCCACCAAGCTCCTGCCGAAGATGAAGGTGTCCATCCCCACCATATCCGAGTAAACATGTTACTTGAGTCTCCTTGTTTTGTATAAGCTTTATCTCTGGTTGATACTTGAGTTAGTCGACTGATTCTTCGGAACTTCAGTGCTGCAACTTCTGAGACCTCAGGAAAGGCTGACGACCATGAGATGGAGGACGCAGCAACCTCAAATCCTGGTACTATACTCTCAATTCTGTCCTTAGTCGACTGAATCATGATTTCTAACTTTGATTCTTTTTCTAAAGCTCCACCCAATGACATTATCACCCTTCCTGAAGATGATGATGATGAGGATGAAGAACCGCTGAGGCACAGGAGGAACAGGAAGGCGTCTACTGGTAAGGCAACCCAGGATGCGACGGCGCCCGAGACTGTGGTCACGGAGGGGGAGAACCCCACTCGACACACCGTGTCTTTCGCGGTGCCGTTGACGAGTGCTCATCCCACTTCGTCGAGTGCTGCACAACCTTCGCTCTTCACAACACATCACGTCCCAGAGGACCAAGCCAGCGCTGCTAAGGAGGCGATACGCCAAGCGGGGATCATGATGGAGCAGGTGAAGATCATCCGGGATGCAAGCCAAGCAGCTTATGACGCTAGCTCCGCCCTTCAAAGCAATGTTCAGGTCAGTCGACGACCGCCTGTTCTGTTAGGATATGCTATCAAAACTTTTTCTTTCTGAAATCCATAGCAATCACCCAGTGGGTGTGTCGATAAAAAACTCCGTGTTAGCGGGGGCACGCTGAGTGCACCCGCTGGGTGTAGTCCCCAAGGCTAAGGTCGACTGCTGGCAGTCGGCCTTAGGCTTTATAAGTAAAGGCTTTTCGTCATTCGAATGGATCGAATGGATTTCTGAAACCGGTGGGGGCACGCTGAGTGCACCCACTGGGTGTAGTCCCCGAGACGGTGGTCGATTGCTTGCAGTCGACTACAGTCTGAAGAGCACGTCTCTTTTTTTTTGGGTCGACTGGTCGACTCTGTCTTGAACAGAATTAGTGGGGGCACGCTGAGTGCACCCACTGGGTGTAGTCCCCGAGACTACGGTCGAATGCTTGCCTTCGACTGTAGTCTTAGAAACGTGTGATTTTCTCTTATCCACTCGGAAGTGAATTATCTTTGATATTTTGTCGATTGGTTCTTCGTAGAAATCCTGTTACCTTGCGGCTCGCTATACCGAACTGGAGCAGAAGCACATTCAGCTCGAGCTGGATCTGAAGCTGGTGCAGGAGAATCTGACGAAGGCGAAGGAGGAGACCAAAGGTATGTTCGGTGAGACCTCGACGACTCCTTTTTCCTTCCATTTGTTTCATAATCTGACTTTGCTGTAACTTGCAGGCAAGGTGAAGGAGGCCCAGAAGAAGAAGGACCTTGAGCTAGCTGAGAAGACCAAGCTTGCTGACGAGAAGTTAGCTTCAGTCACCAAGCTTGAACAGGAAAATACCAATCTGAAAGCTTCTCTGGCGATTGCCACCAAGGATGTCGACCGACTAAAAACTGACAAGACTACCTTGACCGAGAAGATCAACCAGTTGATTGGGAAGAAGGATGACCTGGAAGGCTTCCTGGGTGGTCTTGCCAAGAAATTGTTCCTTATGCTCGAAGGTAATCTTTTACACTCGACCAACATTTTCAACTGTGATGCTTCCATTCGACCATTGTCTTGATTCGGCGTTTTGTCCTTGCAGAATTCTGTCGAAACTTTGAAGAAGAGACTAGCCAGTTGGAGCCAAACCTTGACCCTGTCAATTCTCCGGTGAATGATGAAGTTGCCATGAATGTCTTCCGACTGGAGTCCCGCGTTGCAGCTGTCGTGGACTATCTTGCAAGGCTGAAGGCCGCCACTTCTCGCATCGACTCGACGCTTTGGCCCAGGGCGACACTTCAGAATGACCTCGAGTCGTTGATGGTTCGACTAAACGCGGTCCCCGACCATGTGCAAGAGTGGAAGAAGTCCTCGGCTCGGTGTGGCGCAGATGTTGCCCTGTGTCTGGCCCGAGTCCACTGCAAGGACGCGCGAGAAGAGAAGCTGGCGGCTCTCCGAGTGGCCAACACCAAGAAACACGACTTCAGGTCCTTCATGGAAACTTTCATCGCTGCTGCTACCCGGATCGCAGACGGGATCGACCTTGATGAGTTCGTTGCTCCTTCCAGCCCTCCACAGGAGGGGTAAAAAACTTTCTTTAAGTCCGACACTTTAAATTTGCCTCGGTATGCCGAGTGGAATTGTAACCGATAAACCTTAACAGGCTTAGTGCCTGAGCACTCTCGGTTCCTTTAGGTATCGACCTAAACTTGGATTTGATGTTTGGATATGATTGCTCTTGGCTCGAATTGTCCTTTGCAGG
This sequence comes from Triticum timopheevii, assembly GCA_963921465.1. NCBI lineage: Eukaryota > Viridiplantae > Streptophyta > Magnoliopsida > Poales > Poaceae > Triticum > Triticum timopheevii. The sequence continues at coordinate 526,234,745 of OY997272.1, read as the reverse complement.
TTCACAGCAAGATGCCCGCTGCAGTCGACTTATTCCTTAGGCGAGCACTAGGCTGCAACTAAGCCCCCGAGTGAGAGGTTTGCTCTTCACTCAGTAGGATTTCTTATACCTTAGGCGAGCACTGGGCTGCAGCTAAGCCCCCGAGTGAGAGGTTTGCTCTTCACTCGGTAGGATTTTTTATACCTTAGGCGAGCACTGGGCTGCAGCTAGGCCCCCGAGTGAGAGGTTTGCTCTTCACTCGGTAGGATTTTTTATAACTTAGGCGAGCGCTGGGCTGCAGCTAAGCCCCCGAGTGAGAGGTTTGCTCTTCACTCGGTAGGATTTTTTTTTATAACTTAGGCGAGCGCTGGGCTGCAGCTAAGCCCCCGAGTGAGAGGTTTGCTCTTCACTCGGTAGGATTTTTTATAACTTAGGCGAGCGCTGGGCTGCAGCTAAGCCCCCGAGTGAGAGGTTTGCTCTTCGCTCGGTAGGATTTTTTTATAACTTAGGCGAGCGCTGGGCTGCAGCTAAGCCCCCGAGTGAGAGGTTTGCTCTTCACTCAGTAGGATTTTTTATAACTTAGGCGAGTACTTGGACTGCAGCTAAGCCTCCGAGCGGAAGTCTGGCTTACCACTCGGTAGGATTTTAATCACTTAGGCAAGCGCTGGGCTGCAGCTAAGCCCCCGAGTGAGAGGTTTGCTCTTCACTCGGTAGGATTTTTTATAACTTGCGAGCGCTGGGCTGCAGCTAAGCCTCCGAGTGAGAGGTTTGCTCTTCACTCGGTAGGATTTTTTTTATAACTTAGGCGAGCGCTGGGCTGCAGCTAAGCCTCCGAGCGGAAGTCTGGCTTACCACTCGGTAGGATTTTAATCACTTAGGCGAGCGCTGGGCTGCAGCTAAGCCCCCGAGTGAGAGGTTTGCTCTTCACTCAGTAGGATTTTTTATAACTTAGGCGAGTACTTGGACTGCAGCTAAGCCTCCGAGCGGAAGTCTAGCTTACCACTCGGTAGGATTTTAATCACTTAGGCGAGCGCTGGGCTGCAGCTAAGCCCCCGAGTGAGAGGTTTGCTCTTCACTCGGTAGGATTTTTTATAACTTAGGCGAGTACTTGGACTGCGGCTAAGCCCCCGAGTGGAAGTCTGGCTTACCACTCGGTAGGATTTTTATAACTTAGGCGAGCACTGGGCTGCAGCTAAGCCCCCGAGTGGAAGTCTGGCTTACCACTCGGTAGGATTTTTATAACTTAGGCGAGCACTGGGCTGCAGCTAAGCCCCCGAGTGGAAGTCTGGCTTACCACTCGGTAGGATTTTTATAACTTAGGCGAAACGGATTCGCGGCTAAGTCTCCGAGTGGAAGTCTGGCTTACCACTCGGTAGGATTTGTACAAACTTAGGCGAAACGGATTCGCGACTAAGCCACCCACTGGGGGAAAAAGTGACAAAAATTATGAAGGAATTATGGCACTATTATTTCGAAATCCATGAGCTACAGAAGTATTTTATTACAACTCATCCGAGTGGAAAACTTTAAGTGTAAAACGGGCGGAGCAGATCCGCATTCCAAGCTCGGGGCTCTTCGATATTGTGTTCGACATTGTAGAGACGGTATGCCCCGTTGTGGAGAACTTTGGTGACGATGAAGGGTCCTTCCCAAGAAGGAGCGAGCTTATGCTGTTTCTGCTGATCCACTCGGAGAACTAGATCTCCTTCTTGGAAGGCTCGACCCCTCACATTCCTGGCGTGAAAGCGACGCAAGTCCTGTTGATAGATGGTCGATCGGATCAGAGCCATCTCCCTTTCTTCCTCTAGAAGGTCGACTGCGTCCTGACGCGCTTGCTCAGCTTCTGCTTCGTTGTAGAGTTCAACTCGAGGAGCATTGTGAAGAAGATCACTCGGCAAGACTGCTTCAGCTCCATAGACCAAAAAGAATGGAGTTCTTCCGGTCGACCGATTAGGTGTGGTCCGCAAACCCCAAAGCACCGAAGGGAGTTCGTCGACCCATGCTCCAGCCGCATGCTTGAGATCACGCATCAGTCGGGGTTTTAAACCCTTGAGGATTAAGCCATTGGCTCGCTCTGCTTGTCCATTTGACTGCGGATGAGCGACCGAAGCGTAGTCGACTCGTGTGCCTTGAGCGTTGCAGAAATCCTTGAATTCTTCCGAGTCAAAGTTCGACCCATTATCCGTAATGATGTTGTGCGGGACTCCATATCTGAACGTCAGCTCCCTGATGAAGGTAACCGCAGTACCGGCGTCAAGATTCTTGATTGGTTTAGCCTCAATCCACTTCATGAACTTGTCGACTGCGACCAGTACGTGCGTGAAACCACTTCGACCTGTTCTCAAGGGACCGACCATGTCCAACCCCCATACTGCGAACGGCCAGACGAGTGGAATGGTCTTCAGAGCTGACGCGGGCTTGTGTGACATATTGGAGTAGAACTGACATCCTTCGCACTTGTCCACTATTTCCTTTGCCATCTCATTCGCCCTTGGCCAGTAAAATCCAGCTCGGTATGCTTTAGCTACAATGGTCCGAGAGGACGCATGGTGACCACAGGTCCCCGAGTGGATATCATTGAGAATGATTCGACCTTCTTCTGGCGTTATGCATTTTTGACCAACCCCAGTCGGGCTTTCTCTATACAGCTGTCCTTTGATAACGGTAAAGGCTTTGGATCGACGGACGATCTGCCGAGCCTCTTCCTCATCCTCTGGGAGCTCTTTTCTCAGGATATACGCGATATAGGGAATTGTCCAGTCGGGAGTGACCACTAAAATCTCCATGACCAAGTCGACCACTGCTGGGACCTCAACCTCAGTCGGATCTGTGGCACTCTTGGGCTGTGGAGCTTCCTCTGTGAAGGGATCCTCTTTAACTGACGGAGTGTGTATATGCTCCAAAAACACGCCACTCGGAACGGCTTCTGTTTTGGAACCTATCTTTGCCAGATCATCTGCTGCTTGATTTTTCAGTCGGGGGATGTGATGGAGCTCCAACCCCTCGAACTTCTTCTCCAGCTTCCTCACTGCATTGCAGTATCCAGTCATGGCTGGGCTTCTCACGTCCCACTCCTTCATCACCTGGTTGACCACTAAATCTAAGCTTATCTCCTCTGGGGGAAACCAGAACAACCCCAGCACCAGAACCATTCAGCATCTTAGAGCCATCGAAGAACATGGTCCAATGCTCCGAGTGAACTTCAGTCGGCTGCTGTTGTTCAATCCACTCGGCGAGGAAATCTGCTATTGCCTGGGACTTAATGGCTTTCTTTGCCTCAAACTTGATATCAAGGGAAAGAAGTTCAATCGCCCATTTCGCCACTCGACCAGTTGCATCTCTATTGTGCAGAATCTCTGATAGTGAGGCGTCGCTGACGACTGTGATAGAATGATCAAAGAAATAATGAGCAACCTTCTTCGTGGTCATGTATATTCCATACACAAGCTTCTGATAATGAGGATATCTTTGCTTGGATGGAGTCAAGACTTCAGACAAATAATACACCGGGCGCTGAGCTTTGAAGGCTTTTCCTTCTTCTTCCCGCTCGACCATAAGTACTGTACTGACGACTTGTCCTGTGGCTGCAATATAAAGCAACAGAGGCTCTTTGCTGATTGGAGCAGCAAGCACCGGCTGGGTGGAGAGCAGAGCTTTTAGCTCGGCAAACGCTGCATCAGCTTTTGGAGTCCACTCGAACTTGTCTGCCTTCTTCATTAGTCGGTAAAGAGGCAATGCCTTTTCACCGAGTCGTGAGATGAATCGACTTAATGCGGCCAAGCATCCAGTAAGCTTCTGGACATCGTGCACTCGCACAGTGCGTTTCATTCGGAGAATAGTGCCGATCTTCTCTGGATTAGCGTCGATCCCTCGCTCGGAAACGAGAAAACCGAGTAGCTTTCCACCAGGAACTCCGAATGTGCACTTCGATGGATTGAGCTTGATATCATACCTTCTGAGGTTGGCAAATGTTTCGGCGAGGTCAGCAAGCAGGTCGGAACCTTTTCGCGACTTAACGACGATATCATCCATATACGCTTCCACATTCCGACTGATTTGAGTGAGAAGACACTTCTGAATCATTCGCATAAATGTGGCTCCGGCATTCTTGAGGCCAAATGGCATGGTGATATAGCAGAAGCACCCGAATGGAGTGATGAAAGCTGTTTTTATTTCGTCGGGCCCATACAGACGGATCTGATGATACCCGGAATATGCGTTTAGAAAAGACAATCTCTCACATCCCGCGGTCGAGTCAACAATTTGATCTATGCGAGGGAGAGGAAAATGATCTTTCGGGCAGGCCCGATTGATGTGCTTGAAGTCAATGCACATGCGGAGTGAGTTGTCCTTCTTGGGAACCATGACGACATTAGCGAGCCACTCGGAGTGGTATATCTCTCGGATAAATCCTGCCGCCAACAGTCGAGCCACTTCCTCACCAATAGCTTTTCTCTTCTGGACGGCGGACCGCCGAAGATGTTCTTTGACTGGTTTTGCTGATTTGTCGACTCTGAGGCGATGCTCAGCCAGTCCCCTGGGAACACCTGGCATGTCAGCTGGCTTCCATGCAAAAATGTCCCAGTTCTCACGGAGGAACTGGATGAGCGCTTCTTCCTATTTCGGGTCGAGTGTCGTGGAGATGTGGGTCGGGGCTGCGTTGGGGTCGGTCGGGTGAATGTGAACAGGCTTCGTCTCACCAGACGACTGAAATGCAGACTCTGTGGCTGGTTTCTTGGATCGCAACAAATCACTCGGATCTGCGTTTTGCTTGTATTCTTCGAACTCGACCGCTGTCACCTGGGAATCGGCGATCTTCGAGCCCTTCTGAAAGCACTCTTCTGCCTTTTTCCGATCGCCAGTGACAGTGATACCTGGCATTTTCAGTTTGAGGTACACGTAACATGGTCGAGCCATGAACCGTGCATAGGCGGGCCTCCCCAAAATGGCGTGGTACGCGCTCTGAAAATCCACAACCTCAAAGGTCAACTTTTCCTTGCGAAAATGCTTTGAGTCGCCAAAAACCACGTCCAGAGCTATTTGGCCGAGTGAGTCGGCTTTCTTCCCTGGTATGACTCCGTGGAAACTCATGTTGCTGGTGCTCAGTCGGGACATCGGGATGCCCATTCCTTTCAGTGTGTCTGCATACAACAATTTCAGCCCACTACCACCGTCCATCAGCACTTTCGTCAGTCGAGTGCCTTCGACAACTGGATCGACCACCAAAGCTTGCCTCCCAGGGGTGGCAATATGAGTCAGGTGATCAGATTGGTCGAATGTGATGGGTGTTTGGGACCATCTCAGATAACTTGGTTTTGCTGGGGCAACCATATTCACCTCACGGTTAATGACTTTCAGTCGACTCTTGCTTTCCACATCCGCGAAGATCATCAGAGTGGAGTTGACATGCGGATATTCTTCCTCACTGTCCTCTTTGTCTCCGGCCTTGTCTGACTCCTTCTCCTTGTCCTTAGACTGTTTTCCCTGAAACTGCTGGATCAGGAGTCGACACTGGCGAGTGGTGTGCTTTGGGTAAATGATGTTGCCCTCTTCATCTTTCTTCGTGTGGATGTGGCATGGCATATCCATCACGTCGTTTCCTTCCTTATCCTTTACTTTCTTAGGATTCCAGGATCCTTTTGGCTTCCCTTTGAACTTTCCCTGAGTCATGGCCAGGGCCTCTCCAGGAGCTGCTGGCTCAGCTTTCCGCTTCTGTTTCCGACTGGAATTTCCCTTCTCCGACTGACTTGGCTTATGCTTGCCGCTTCGGAGTCGGTCATCTTCCTCGCCATTGGCGTACTTGGTAGCAATCTCCATCATTCGACTCAGGGTCATGTCCCCGGTTCGACCAAACTTCAGACTCAATTCCCTGTTCTTGACGCCATCTTTGAAGGCGCAAACTGCTTGATGATCAGACACATTTTCCACAGTATGGTGCAGAGTGATCCACCGCTGAATGTACTCTCTGAGAGTCTCATTGGTCTTCTGCACACAAACTTGCAGCTCTGTCAAACCAGCTGGTCGCTTGCAAGTTCCTTCAAAAGTTCTGACGAACACTCGGGACAAATCTTCCCAAGTGTAAATACTGCTAGGAGGTAACTGATTCAACCACGCTCTGGTTGAACCTTCCAGCATGAGGGGCAAATGCTTCATGGCCACCTCATCATTCCCACCACCAATCTGAACAGCCACTCGGTAGTCCTCAAGCCAAGTTTCAGGCTTGGACTCCCCAGTGAATTTGCTGACTCCTGTCGCCAACCTGAAATTGGGGGGAATCACTGCGACTCTGATAGCCCTGCTAAAACACTCTGGACCAGAAACATGCACTCGACTGCTCGTGGGTGCATCTCTCTCGGGTCCACCTCGATGGGCTCTGTTCCGGTCGACCAAGCCTTGCACGATAATGGATCGCGCGTCGAAGCCTGGTTCCCTGGGGTCGACTGGAACTCTTCGCCCCGCACTGAATTGACGCCTGTCATCCTGTCGCCGAGGAGCGTAAGACCCTTCCCTCGGAGGGGAAACGGGCACTCGACGCCTGTCATCTCGGTCGCGTCGGTCTCCATACTGATCTCGCTGGTTGTCGCGCCCTTCCCGCCGCGGAGGCGATCTGGGACTGTGAGCCGACTGAACCGTATTCGCAGCGACGGATCGACTGTGAATTCTGTTGCGCGACTGCGACACGGCTGAGTTCTGGTCCCCTGCTGCTCGGAGCAAATCTCTGATCTGCATCAAGCCTCTCCCAGCTTCCGACTGTGAAGGCTGGATGGACTCTGCTATATGGGTTGCAGCTGCTAAATTCTGAATTGGCGTGCGGTATACCTGAGTCGGCGGGAAGAGTCGACGTCGACTGGCTTCGGGAACTCGTCGCCGCGCGCGCTCGTCGAGTGCTCGCTGAAGGTTCTCCAGACGAGCGCGTTCAGCCACATTGGCCAAACGTGCCTCCTCCAAGGCGCGAGCCTCGGGGGTTTCTCCCGCAATGGGAGTATGCAGGGCATCCATGTTCCTGCGGCGAAGCTCTTCTCTCTGCAGAGAGTCGAGTGTCTCGGGCTGGTACTCTTCGTGGTCCTGTGCGGGGTCACCTCCACCGCCCGCTCCGCCACCATGGGCGAAGCCGGGAGGACTGCGGGGCCCGTCGACCATGAAAATTTCTGCCGCCGGATCACTGCTATCGCATTCGGATGCAGTCTCTACGGAGCCAGTCGACAGATCGAACAGGCCGTAGAGAGATTCGTCGGGCTCGATTGCCGCAACTTGTGCGATGGCCGTCTGGCGAGCCACCGCGTGCTTCACCCACCGCTGAAGCCTCGACCGATCAGAGCGCCTGCGCTGGTGGGAGACCAGACGTGTGACCGATAAAGGAGTCAACCGATAGGGGGCCGACGGTTGCCGCAGCAGAACACCGCGGACACATGCGCGAAAATGCGTCGCACCGCGGACGGGGAGCGCATCAACGTCGAGTGGAGCCTCCTGGAGCCACGCGGAGTCGTCGGCAACAAAGGTGAGAGCGCCAAGACGGATCTCGCGCCGCTCGACCAAAACTCCAGCAGTCATCATGATGAAAGTACTCGGAAATACCACAACTTCTCCACAAAATCGCTAAAACACCGGCCCCAAGGTGGGCGCCAACTGTCGTGGTTCTAAGTCTGACAGTAGAGTGGGGGGGGGGTAGGTATGGAGAGGCAAGGTCCTAGCTATGAAGAGGTTGTAAACGCAAGCGATGTACGAGTTCGGGCCCTTCTCGGAGGAAGTAAAAGCCCTACGTCTCGGAGCCCTGAGGCGGTCGAGTGGATTATGTGTATAGGTGTTACAAGAGTGCGAACCCTTCTGCCTGTGGAGGGGGGTGGCTTATATAGAGTGTGCCAGGACCCCTGCCAGCCCACATAATGAAGGGATTTAAGTACATTAAGTCTGGGACGTTACTGGTAACGCCCCACATAAAGTGCCTTAACTATCATTAAGTCTATTCAATTACAGGCCGTTGCAGTGCAGAGTGCCTTCTGACCTTCTGGTGGTCGAATGTATCTTCATGGTCGAGTGAGTCTCCATGGTGGAGTCCTTCTAGTCAGTCGAGTGAGTCCTTCTTCGTTGGTCGACTGGAAGGTGATCTCTTCTAAGGGTGTCCTTGGGTAGGACATCTAGGTCAGGCCTATGACCCTACCCTAGGTACATGAATCCATCATGGTGTGCCTCCCACAATGCCCAAGGCGCAGCAAAAGGAGGAGAAGGGAAACCCTAGGCTTAGATGGGCCCTAAGGCCCACCCTAGGGGGCGCCTCCCTCTCTCCCCTCTTGTGGCCGCCTCCCCAAACCCCATCTAGGGCTGGCCGCACCCCTTGGGGGGGGGGAACCCTAGAGGGGGGCGCAGTCCCTCCCTCTCCCCTATATATAGTGAGGCCTAGGGCTGCCCATAATACACGAGAACTTCTCCCTCTATTGGTGCAGCCCTGCCTCTCCTCCTCCTCTTCTGTAGTGCTTGGCGAAGCCCTGCATGATAGCCACGCTCCTCCACCACCACCACGCCGTTGTGCTGCTGCTGGATGGAATCTTCCTCAACCTCTCCCTCTCTCCTTGCTGGATCAAGGCATGGGAGACGTCACCGGGCTGTACGTGTGTTGGACGCGGAGGTGCCGTCCGTTCGGCACTTGGTCATCGGTGATTTGGATCACGACGAGTACGACTCCATCAACCCCGTTCACTTGAACGCTTCCGCTTAGCGATCTACAAGGGTATGTAGATGCACTCTCCTTCCCCTTGTTGCTAGTCTCTCCATAGATAGATCTTGGTGATACGTAGGAAAATTTTGAATTTCTGCTACGTTCCCCAACAAGTACAACAAGGGTTACTATCTAGCTGATGGCATCTATCCGAGATGGTCGACATTTGTCAAGACCATCAAAAACCCTGTGCCTGGAGGTAAGAACGCCTGGTTTGCGAAGATTCAGGAGGCTTGCAGGAAGGATGTCGAGCGGGCATTTGGTGTGCTCCAATCTCGATTTGCTGTTGTCCGGTACTCCGCTCAGACCTGGTCGAAAGATCAAATGTGGGAGATCATGACCTGCTGTGTAATCTTGCACAACATGATCATTGAGAGCGAGCACGAAGAGCCAGTGTTTGACACTGAACCATACCACATGCAGGGTCCTCTTGCCCAAGTTGATCACTAGCTACCGGCAACCTGGACTGCCTACCTCAGTATGCGTCAGGAGATCCGAGACCCACAGGTGCATCATCAACTGCAGCAAGATCTGATAGAGCACCTATGGAGGCTCAAGGGCGACACTCGGCGTGACGTGTGATGAAATATGAGTTTTTATTTGTTGAACTATATAATTTGTATTGAACTATTTGTTGTTGAAGTATTTGAAATTTCTGTGATGAAATATGTGATAAAAAATATATTTATGTTCATAATTGAACGCCGAGCCACGGCGAACCACGCCGAATATGGGCCTATTCTCGCCCATATGGGCCTTTTTCGCCGAAATGGGGCTTCAAAAGTGGGCCAAAATTGGCGACTGGGTGCGACGACTGGGCGCAAAACCGTCCCAGCACCGAAAGAATCGCCGGCTCGCCCCCAGGGGGTGATTTTTTTGCGCCCTGGGGGGCCGAACGGCTGGAGATGCTCTAAGGTGCAGTTAGCTCTGCCTTCCACAATCAACAAAGCCGATCAATCAAGGTTTGATCTGTTTAGTACTGGTATTGTACCATGTGTAGTTGTTAGTATACCTATTTAACCAGCATTGCATATGTTTTCGTCTGAGCCAAGCACATTGAGAGCGAAGTGCAATTAACCGATCTTTGTTGATCTTCATGTGAAAACTAGAGTGAATCAGTGAATCCTACTTGAGAATCACCGTGGCATATATATGGGAAATAATATCGACCGTTGATTGTCAGGATCATACGTCGCCATGTCCAGTAAGTCCACTCTCAAGCAAGCAATCAGAGGCTGCATGTGCATCCTAAACCGAATTTTATGAAGAAAAAAAAAGAAAGTATCGCTGCTTGTTTATCTGAATATGAAATAGCAACCGGCTGCCTCCACATGTTTACACCATTTCAACATATACATTGTCTTCATGGACATCACGAGCCCTTGAACTTTGCTAAATAATGACGCAGGGAGTGAATGAATTAGGGGGAAAGAAAAAGGGAAATCGGCGCATCAGAAGGTGGGGAATTCGATCCTGTTGCCGCAGGGCCTGCCGCCGGGCTGGACGGGGCACTCGACGAAGCCGGAGGCGTTGGCGTCGACGCAGAAGTAGAGCTGGTAGAGCTGGCTGTTGCCGGACTCGTCGCGGTTGCACTCGACGAAGGGCTCGAACCCGGTCCCCTGCTGGATGGCGCCCTTGATGGCGCTGAGCGTGTAGTAGCCGCCGTCGGGGGAGACGCCGGCGGAGGCGAGGGCGTCGAGGACGCGGAGCTGGTCGCGGAGGTGGAGCGCCGTCTGGAAGTAGCCGTGCTCGTTGAAGAGGTTCTGCGCGCAGGTGCCGTGCTTCTCCCACTCGTGCGCCCAGAACTGGAGCCCGTCGCTCGTCGGGCACGCCAGCGTCGGCCACTCCGTGCGCAGGCTGCTCAGGAGGTCGCTCACCTGCACGCAAAATTGAATTAAGCTCTCGGTTTTGCCAAGTCTCGGTCGACTAAGACTTCGTTATGTCTCAGTCGAAGCTATATTCCTTTGATCTTGCATGAAGTTTTGTAAAAAAATATTTTTAGTTTTTTTATACACTATATCATTTGATTGAGATTTGGTTAGTCGACTGAGACCTAGACACACCCATTATTTTACAGTAATAAAAGACGTTGATTTCAGAAAGATTTAAATTTAGTTGGACAAATGGCACCAGAAATAAATTTATTCAGTCGCATGCAGCGTGGATTTTGGAATGTTTTCAATCTATCTATAAAATAGATGACATTGATTTCGGACAAATACAAATCCTGCATGCATTTGTCAGAAAGATCCGGCATGAATTTATTTCGAGAAACGGCACAGGAAATAAGTTGAGTGTTGCGTACGAGATGTGCAATCAAATGAGAGGGGATCGTGCCGTGTGGTGTGGTACCAAACTAGCAAAGCAGGGGTTCCGGTTTCTTCCCTGTCCCTCTCAAGTGAAGTCCCATTGGATTTTGTTCTTTGCGATCAGAGACGATTAAGATAAATTCCTAGTGGCGCTGGGAACAAGGTGTGAGCGAGTGACCTTGGAGGGATCGAAGGCGTTGGCGGGGTTGCAGTTCTGCGGGTAGGAGCCGTCGTCGCGGTTGGGCCAGAGGCCGTGGATCCCGAAGTCCGCCGCCGGCTTCCCGGACCGCGGGTAGCAGCAGCTCTGCTTCGTGTCGCAGTACGACCCCGGCCACTGCGCACGCATAGCATACACGAACCATCAGCAACCAACCAACACATACAAACCAATCGACGACGAACCGGACTCGCCGGCCGGGCGCACTGACTCACCTGCAGCACGAGGTAGAAGAAGTCGTAGTCCGCCACCTGCGCCGCGGCGCACCCGGCGGCGCTCAGGGCGACCAGGAGGGCGAGGGGGAGGCAGGACCTCATCATGGCTTGCTTGGATCGATCGATCTCTTCGGCACTCGCTGCAGAGCTATCTATCTCGGTGTGATGGTTTGATGGTTCTTGGGGAATGGAAGGATGGATTTATAGGCAGGTTTAGGCAGGTGTGGATGCCGCCCGCGTCCACGGCGGGCGAGCGGACGACACGGGCATATTCCATTGGGAGCGCGGGGTTAATTGCTTGCTCCTTTTGGCGCGCGCCAGGGAAGGAAGCGTGTGCGCATCGCATGCATGGCTGTGGACGCGCGGCACGGTGGGCTCGACAGCGACCGGCCCCGAACTATGTCCGTGTGTGGTTGATGCGGATAGGGACCTGAGGAGGAGGAGCAGAGCTGCTGCTGCGCTGTGTAAATTAGGGAGGGGCGTTCATACTGCCGGCAGCGGCGTGCTGTTACTGTTGCTGTTGCTGTTGATGGGGCGCTTGTCACGTTGGGAAACAAGAAAGAGGAGAGCCTGTGGTGTGGTCCGTGCATGTACGTGGCGTGCCGACTCTGCGGCCCATTCATTCGCCTGGTCAATGCCAAACTGCCGGTACAGTGCGTACGTTGATGTACATGATTTTTTCCGAGAGTGCGCGGCCTTGCGTTGAAGTTGGCCTAACTGGTTGTATCTTATTTTCTGGCAACAAAACTTAATTTTAAGATGATATGCTGGTTCATCCTATTGAAGATGTTCATAGGGTATTGAGTGTATGTGCGTGCGTATGAGCGTCTATCTCTAAATTGTGTTAAATAAACACACAATGTCATAAAATACAGCACCACTAAATAAACTGAACGTGGAAGTAATTCGGAACGGAACAAGTTCTCTATAATAATCTAATTAATAAACAAACGATACACGTTTGAATATAGGAGGACCGATTATTGATGGGAGCCTAGTGGCACATCAGAGGAACCTTTTCGTAGGGATATTCCAAGACAGATCGTAGATGCCTCGGCACCATGAGGACAAAATGTAAATACGTGTCACAACAGCGTGCCAATGGAGTACTGAACTATCTTTGTGAGCACACTGAAGAAAAAAACAGACTTCGGAGGAGCCGGCGGCGTTCACATTTCAGACATCAAAGAAGACCAAAGCGTCATTTTCATGCATCCGCCTCTCGCTCTAATCCCCACTCCGCCACTAAACTTGTTTTAGTAGCCAGCGCATACACTTGGATATTTCTTGTTTGATCATTTTTGTGTACGGTAAGGTCACTCTCTAGCAGATCTCTTATAAGTTATATCAAGGCCCTTATTGTTATATGACTTTGTAAGGTCTTGTGTTAATAATTAATAAAGTGGCTGTATGCATCGTCCAGATGTAGAGGTCGGGGGTCTTCCTCCTTTTCTAAATAAAAAAAATAAGTTATATCGAGGGATTTTCTTTAAAAAAAAGGGTTAGGTCTGAAAGTACCTTTCTACACCCGAGCTCAAATGCTCCTGGTGTGAACAGTAAAATAAAAAAAATCAAACAATTCTGAAATCACATTGCTAGAAGTCATGACAACAAAAACAAAATCAGAGTTCCAAAATGCGCTTGAGAGTAACATTTTAAGAGCATCAATTTTGTTTTGTTTTTACCACACCCTCCATCAACGTCATTTCATTATAAATTTTGCATGCACAATAAAAATTTCTTAAAGTATGCCGTTTTCAGAATTTCTTGAAATGTTTTTCTATTTCCTTTTTTTACTATTCACACCAGGAGCATTTGAGCTCATTCAGAAACTCGACATCCCCTAAAGGCATGTCTAGCAAATCCCTTCTGAGGTGCATGGGGTCTCCTAAGCTACGTCCATTTCAACAAACAAACCCTCCCTAACCATGTCTAGATGGGAACCCACAAGATGGGGTTTGCACCTAGTGTTGACTGCATCTGTCTTGGAAAAACATTGAGCATGATCCACGAGTTCTCATATGACCCACGACGCCCGCTAATTAAGGTTACCCTGATTATTTCCGTCCTAAGCGCAACCAACCTTCCCTTCAAGCGTCCTGATGGCTGCCCTCGGAGACTAGCCTCCGTGTCAGTTGCCTCCACCTCCCCATCTTCTCCATCGACCCCACCCACCCTCACTTATGGCTCAAACGTCACCACTCTGCTCTAGCAACACTTTCCACCTCTCTTTCTTCCCTTGGTCAAACAGGAAATCCACGAGGCTCATACAATAGTTGTCCAAATCACACTCTAGACCAACTCTTCTTATAGGGAAGGGATCTCAATTAAGGGAAGAAGTACAAAGGGAAGGGCCAAACTCCTCTATCAGGAAAGCGAATTATTTCCTCCTCCAGGATTGTTAGTCCACTCCACTTCTTGATTTGTGCCCAGGCTTATCTGTGGTCCGTCACCATGTTACCAATCCACTCCATTGTTGCTCACTCAACTTCCCATCAATTTGGCCATCACTAGAAATTGTCTTGTTCAACTAGAATATTTATTATGTCCTTTTCCCCCTTAGTATGTATAGGCAAGGGGATGCTAACATCAGTCCCCTTGCACTTCGCAACAATGGTGAAGATGCCACAACCATAGTTTCATATATAGCTTAGCTATGGTCCACCTGAGGCCTCCGACCACCCACCTCTTTTACTCACAATTTTGTATTTCAAGAGCTTAACATTAGATAATGCACACATTCAATCTATGATGACAACATATACAAAATACAATTATTAAAAAAACATGTCTACTCTACAAATGTGGTGATGACCTATTGGAGCATTTTTCAAGTTCCGAGACAGTTGTGTTATGCGCCAGCAAGTTCGAGGACCAAATCTGTAACCATACCTCAAACTGTAACTATCTTCAAAATTGGGACAAAAATTCAAAATTGGACACCTCAATTGATTGAGGGAGCTCTAAAATTAGGGAGCATAGTGAATTTAAAGATATGTTGTCTGCTCGCTGTTTTTTGGAACTACTTTTCATTTTCCATGAGTGCACTGAAGTCCATTTCACCAGGTGCACTACTACAAGCAGTGGAAATGTTCTCTGTACTCACCTAATTTACAAACTTGATGAGCCAAACAAAGATCAACGGGTTCAGCTCGAACAAAAACACTGAGCAGATGAATTTCCTGGACCATATACACATGAATACCAACATGTGACATGGCACCATGAGCCCAGCTTGCATAATTACAGTTGCGAGATAGCTGGTTAACAACTGAATGATAAGATAAAACCCTAACAGATTACACAAAACGACTAGCTGGTTCTTCTTGGGCAGAATTAATTACATCCCCCATATGACCTCGACCGGTAGCAAGGAGTAGGCAACCGACTAGTGCTGTCAAGGCACTGTTCAATTCTTATGACAGGACAAACTCATCTCATCTTGCATACCGGTGACTCCCCTCGATCTGTTGCAAGTAACAAATGCGTCATGCTTGATGCATGGAGCTAGAGCCACCATTTGCTGGAAACTGGTAGCTTCTCATGGTGTTGTGGGACCCTATATTTGCACGTCGCTGTGTTCATTTCCTACGGCAGGCGGTCTTAGCAACCAGCGGATGTGAGGAACTTGTCATAGGGATTCAGGACTGGTAGCTTGCAGAAATTGGAGTAGCACTGGTCATCGTCTGTGTGCAGGATTATCCCAGCTATTGGAGAATCTGGCTCAGATGACTCGGGCATCCCAGTGCCAACCTGCAAGTCCCAGGAATCTTTGTGAGCTTGATACGATGACCACACAAAACAGCAAGAAGAACCGCCGCGCTGTATAGAAGTAATAGAACTATATGTGATGTGATTGACATGTCCAACGGTTCATTCCATAGAATGTACCATCTAGACATGTTTGAATGTATAGTGAGCTCAAGTTGCTAACCACTTGTTGAAGGGTACTCATGCAGACAGATAGCTTTTTCTCCTTTCCGATTAAGAGAGCTTCGCATTGGCTGGCCAACTCCTTAAAAGGCAAACCCTGGTTTGTTGACACGGACAATCTTCCAACACTCTGAGATGTCTCGGAAACCTGCAGAAGTGATAACCTCTTTTTTAGCATGTATTGCTGCATCTTAAAAGGCTATTAATTACCACCTCCATATTTCATGAAAGCTATTCAGCTTTGGTTATGCATTAACCAGAGTACAAGAGGTAACTAGGAGATAAATTCATACTGATTGCAGAAGCTGATCGACATCAAGAAGACTGTTATCCGATGGTTGTCGCGACGTCGGTTCTGCTAAGGTGTCAGTTGGTTCAGGAATGGTATCATCCTCGAAAATAAATCCCATAGGAATAACCTGCATAATAAGTCCCACCGCAATATAAGAAAAACAAAGATTAATGGTTTACAGGATTTGATATTTCCTCTATTGCTAAACATGGCTGATCACCTCCAAGGATTTTTGGTGCATCTTCGCGTTATATGCAGGGGAGTTTGAAGGTGATGCAATAAAATGCGAACCGATAGGACACACATCGTCTGCAGAGAAATCCTCAAACAACTGGTTTCTTACAGTAGATAACTCTGGCTGCAGAAAAACACAGCATATTGGGAAATTAACAGCTACAGAAACAGAAAATGTCAAAGCGCGAGTATGCAAGGGATCCTTGTGACTTACGTCAGATAGCTTCAAGCTCTCAAGAATAAGAGAAACTGCTATTTGTTTTGACTGATCATTCAGTTTGATGTTAGAGAGAGATTTCGTAGCAAAATCGTTATCTTCTTTCGAACCGTAGTCTCTAAAGACAGATTCGATACCACTGTCGAGAGCTTGCAATCTGAGGTCATCAACTAAACGAAGAAATGGATCAACCTGGTAAACATAATTATCGAAAATCAGCACAAACTGCATAGTTATACAACATATGATTTCTATAAAGCAAAAGGTACAAGCAAAAAACATGTAAAAAGAATAGTGAACTATATACTTTTGTCATCAATGATCCAACCAAGCATATTAATTCCATGTCGGCCACTGTATTTTGAGACGATATTGTACTTGTTAACGTTGATCTGGTACTGTTCCAAAAATTATTGGCCGTACACCAAAACTGGTAACAAAAACTCGGCTGCTGTTGGTCGGTAGCACAGGTATTCGGCTAAATAAATGATACTTTTGTACCATCCACCATTTTTTTCTAGGGATAAAAAACTAAATAATTCATTCATTAACTTTGACTAAGAAATTGCTCCATACTGTTGTTGGGGCATGACTACACAAATATCTCATAAAAATAAGAAGGAAAATGTAGGAGAAGCATGTTCTACTAATAGAGAAGAAGTAGGAGCCCAGTTCTTGTCAACATTTGCTCTCTTTGTGCCCTAGAAATAATGTTCTCTTTGCGGATTTTCTGGATTGCAAACAAGTCTTCACCACAGAAACGTAATGAACAAGGATATGTTGTTTCACTTACCGTACTTTCAATCAACAAATCTTTCACAACTGGAATGAGTGTTGGAACACTAAAAGCTTTCGAAAAGAACACAATCATAGACGTCGCCAGAGTAAAAAGAGAACGCCTGCGTGATGGTGGCAGAAAACCTGCAAAACATGTTACATTGCAGAAAATATTTTAGCCTAAATATAGGACTTCTACTGCATATAGCCATAAGTGAAACCAGAATAAGAAGAAAAGAGCAGATAACGCTGCCAAAATAATTGTTATTTCTATGAATCACAATTCAGTGGAACAAAATAAGTTTCATGTAGAACATTCTGAAAAAAAATCATGGAAATAAGTACCTGCTTGTAATGACATATTTCTTAAAGAAAAAGAAAGCTGAAAGCTGCCGACCAGAATTTCTAGATGTGAGTTCTGCAGTAGATCAATTAGGTCAAATCACAGAGAGTGATGGAATCAAATGTCAAATAAATCTTGCAGCTCAGAGTCGTAGAATTTAAGGTTAAAACTACATAAAGAATAAAGATCCATATAAGAAAGAAAAACGTTGTCAATTATCATAACAGTGCAATAGCTGAATATGACCATCATTGATCTATATAATCTGGCAATCAGTCATATAATAAGGAAATGGGAGATAAGAATCATGCTCCGATCAACTGCAGTCTTTGTCTTCCAGACAAGATCCTATGAATTATGGTATAATCGGCAATGCAACAAACCAAACAAGATATGATAGCACCCTAGATTATTGTCATTATGCTGAGAGCTTATGTATTATAGTGATTGCTCATACAACTGAGTTCTGTAAACGGTATTATTATGTGAATACTCAATGAAATCCTTAATACTACCATCCAATATATATACACAGATTTATATCAAAATATGTTTTCCTTGTTATGTATTCCCTCCAGTTCACAAATACGTGCCATTTTGGACATACCTTCGGTCAAACTTTTAATTGACTGCCAACATCATTTTCAATACTGTTTAGATTGGAAACATGAAAATCTTCTGTGTAGATTTGTGCACAATTTTTTTTAGAATATTATAAAAAAATTAGTTTATAGCATATAATATAGTTGCATCTTGATAAAAACAAAATCAAGACTATTCAAGGTCTAAAACGTCGCTTATTTGAGAACTGGATAGAGTACTGGCAGGAAACACACAAAAACTGCTCATAGATCTGGGCAATGTGCTTCCTCACCTTGTCTCCAGAAAATAGTAGCATCAAGCTGTAAGTATGTGAAATTGCTTCATAGTTTCGTGGAACATTTTCAGGTGACAATGCCTGGGTCCACAGCGATGAAAGCAGAATATTTGCCTGACGTGCACTCAGTATCAGGATGACTGGTTCCTGCAAAGTAAAAGAATAAAACTTCTGTTCTGCTAAGAAATAGGCAGTTACTGAATGATCCTGTTAGCCACAAGAAAGCTGAGTATAATACATACTGTTTCTGGAGCAGGTCCACTTGATTTACTTATTTGTGTTGCAGACGGTAAAGAAGGATCTTTTACACTAGTCATCCTTTGGATAGTCTGTGACTTGAACAATTGTGGCTCATTTTCACTGCCCTGATCTGCGTCCTCAGTGATGATGGGCATTAGATTTGAGCTTTCCCTCCGTGGACTTCCACGAAATGAAGACACGTTTCTTTTTAATTTCCCAAACAAAGCTGCTGAAGATGAAAAAACTGACGATGTCCTGGATAATGTCTTCTGCAGATTAACCTTGCTTGTCTGTGAAGTTCCTGAGAAAGAGCATGGAGCGACAGAGGAGGGAACAAGAACAACAGAGAAAATCCGATGTGCCCCTAAATGGGTCTCGCAATCAGGATAGACCATTGCCATAATCAGTTGATGAAACAATGCCTCAGGAAATGCCTACAGTGTGTAGTATACCTTGTTAAACATTTTGTATACTCCCTCCGTCTCAAAATTCTTGTCTTAGATTTGCCTAGATAGGGATGTACCTAATATTAAAATGTGACTTGATACATCCGTATTTAGACAAATCTAAGACAAGAATTTTGGGACGGAGGGAGTACAAGAGAACGGAAAGAAAAAATATTTTCAATCAACATACTTTGCTCTTATATGTCAAGTTTGGCAATGAAGCAATTATTTGAGCTGTACGATATGCTGCACAAATGGTTGACCGTGCAACAGGTGTGGTACTTGAAACATTCTCCAGTACTACAGCTAATGTATCAAGGATAGGTCCAGCATCACCGACCTGAAGAGCATAAAAGAAAATTCAAGGAGCATATAGATGGATGGGCGTGGTTGCAAACGATCCATAGCTTGCAAACAGCAAAGGGTGTTTCTGAAACAACTTCAGAGAAAACTGACCTTTCTAGACATTTGAATAATGCATTCATCTACACCTTTCTGATAGCTGTCGTTCCATTTGTTTTCGCCTCCAAGACTTCCATCTTGCATACTTTTACCCAAATGCTTGACCATATCACTAATTGCAGCCATTATTGCAGTAGAAGATTGAGCTTTGGAATTCTCAGCAAGGTGTGCTGTAACTTCAATGATGTCTAGAATCATATCTGGTTGGTTCGATACATTCTTGTGTTCGAGATGCTTAACTAACATCGACAACAATATATGCGCATTCTGTCCTGCCAGCCAATAATTTAAACTTATAAAAGAATAGAAAAATTGTCAACACTAGCAATCACTGAAGATAAGCATGCATGTGTAGATATCTTGAATACCACATGAAAATATAAAGTGTACACCAATTAAATACAAAAGGCTGAGGAAATAATGAAATACCAGCTTTCTCCATCACAATCTGCATATCCAGAAGGACACACAGTGCAAGTCCCTTAGAAGGTGACCACATATTGTTAGTATCAAAATAACGAAATACTGTCTCCAGAACTCGCCGGATGGTTGTTGCTTCCCTTGATATTCTAGCAAGGTTGTGCAGGCAAATCCCTGACCAGAAATTAGGACTTGCTGATTCTTGTCTGTGCAGGAAAAATGATTTAAAGAGATAAGATATTAGAAAAAATATCACAAAATAAAATTCTATGAACTCCAGCCTGAAATTCTTTACGTTGTCAAATTCAATGCCCCGTTGGTAGTTCTAATATCTTTCCATGAAGAAACCCTCGCCAAAATGGTAGCAGCAGGAGGGTCATGACCTTCAGCCTTGAGAACTTCATTCACCCAGCGATTCCTTCTGTCCTCAATGGTGTCATCGTTAGTCTCGGAATTTGCATATGGGCTGTCATAGTTTTCCAGAACTGCAGAGACAACCTGTGCAACCAAAAAATAATGGTTGAGAACAGAAGTAGCCTGGCAGAAGAGCAGTTATCCTGGATTCCTGATACACGGTTGTGCCCGTTTGGCCATATGATCTCAACAGAGTTAATGACTAACTGGCAAGTAGAAGCTTTAAGTTACATGTTTCGAAGGAAGAGAAAACTAGGAGCAGACAGACAGGTTCATGTTCAATAATCATATATACTCCCTCCGTAAAGAAATATAAGAGCGTTTACATCACTAATTTCTTATATTTGTTTACAGAGGGAGTAACTTATAACATGGAAAGATTGGAAGGTAGTACTATGCATGGCGAGCTTATTCAAACTAAACAGACTAAAAGATCAACAGTAAGACCTTGGATTTGACTAAAACTGTTTCTTTGTTGTTTTTATACTAAAATGCAATGGGAAATAGAAAACACTGCACTTACATTGTCAAGTTCTGCAGAGATATGGGAGT
Organism: Triticum timopheevii; assembly: GCA_963921465.1. NCBI lineage: Eukaryota > Viridiplantae > Streptophyta > Magnoliopsida > Poales > Poaceae > Triticum > Triticum timopheevii. The sequence goes on along the minus strand of OY997272.1, from coordinate 526,214,105 downwards.
GCTCACCCATAAACCAGACCTGAAAACACACATAAATGGACATATATGAGTATTTCGATATACATGAAACACAAATATGGGCACATATGGCCTGTTTTTGTACTGATGAATCCATCCATTGGCAGGACAGCGCAAGCCCCAATCTTTTGATGAGAGGATCAAATAATATCTCAAATGGCATGATGCACAAAAGACAGAAAGAGATAACTTTTTGAGGAGATGCATCATGCATGATGACACTGTCTAACCCTACTATTTGACGTCACCGCCCAAAAAAGCATCATGAAGGACTAGCTGCCAATGAGATAATCAGCTGTAGATTCACTAGGTAAATATAACAAAAGAAAAAGGTACCAAAGATGAAAGGGCTTGGAGCGCAGCAGCATGAAGACTAGATATCTTCTCCTTCTCACCCATCTCTTGGGCCAGCTGACATAGTATAGGAATTTGGTTCTCTAGATTGAACATGTAAGTGCTGTCAACCTGTAACAAGAAGAGTGTAACACACAACTCAAAATTTGCTGACAAGAGTTGTCTTGATGATAGCAAAATTCGAAACTATTTTAATTCACAAATTGTTGCCTACCCGAATGTCCAAATACCTGGTGGTTTACAAAGTCAAAAAGCATTTGACACCCTATTATCCGTAAGTCATCATGTCTATTTTGCTCCATTGTGGTCTCTACGATGGTCAGTAAACTATTGGCAAAAAGGGGCCTGCAAAACAGTGACTTCGCTCATTATAGCAATTATTCACACAAACAGAACACATAAAATATTTGCACCCAGGTACAATTTTTATTGTTGCAAGAGATCAGAGTCTACCCAAAATAAATAGCTTGAGAAAAAAAATATAACTCAAATATACAATTGGACAAAGAGTAACATAAATGACATTATTCTATATAGGCATGACATAGCAGTCTTGAAACTGAAAAATAGTGAACATACAATGAAGTTATCATAAATATACAAAATTCCAACATTTAGCATCTAGAACCTTCAGTGATATATTCAAAAGAGAAAATGCAACTAGCAAAAACAACTTACAGTTGCTCCGGACAAGAACATGTCACCTTTCGGTAAATTGCCATGACAACTTTCACTGAGCCAAAGCGCTCAGATCTCAATTCCTTGAAAAACTTTTGCTCCAAATAAATGGTAATCTGTGAAAGTAAAGTGCACACGCATCATTATTTAGGCTTTCCAACTCGTCCCTTCGAAAAGCAAGTTCATCTGTAATTAAAACTCTCTTTAGTTCTTAATCAGAAGGCAGTACTCTTTCCCAGTTTTTCAGACAAGTAGCATAATTATGAATGAGAAAAAGATCAAATCCATGGGTAGGGAAAAACTCATACTTTCTAAAACTCTCCCTAAGAGGTATAACTCTCGGGTTCCACTACTTGTCTTATAGTATGATGTTATTTTCTAGCAATTTTGACTACCAGATGCCTTGCTTGCATTGAACATATACCAGCAGAAATAGACTTAGAAGCATTAAAGTGCATATGCGGAGATTCACGTCTTGTATATGAAAACTAGCATCTTATTTTCATTAAGAAAACCGGCTTGATGTACTCCCTCCGTCCCAAAATTCTTGTCTTAGATTTGTCTAAATACGGATGTATCTAGTTACATTTTAGTGTTAGATACATCCGTATCTAGACAAATTTAAGACAAGAATTTTGGGACGGAGGGAGTATGATATAGTTAATTTTTAGGTGGATTTTCTTTGCACAATTTAATTAAACTCTGTATTGCTGTGGTCAGTAACATAGGCAGCTGGCGGGACCCAAATAATACAAGTTTGAGGCCAAGGCTAAGCAATTTTGCGGCGAACATGAGAGGAAAAGATGTTCAGGTAAGCAGCAATTGTCGCAACCAGCAAAGAGCACAAATAGACGATTGTAATTGCAGCACAACATCCTGGGTAGAAATATAAAGGGTGCAAACATGATTCGGTAAGAACTAAGTTTTAGACTTGTTCAGAGAATTATGTTGCACCAGAACAATACAACACTGACCTGTTGGTCACAATCGGACACCGTGGGGAGTTGCGCAATAAGTATAAGAGTCTAAATCTAAAAGAGAAACACACCTTTGGTACACGCAGTGAATTCTTCGAAATATATTCACACAATTTGCCTATCTTTCGATCGTTTGGCGGTTCATCCTGAAAAATGCAGACCAAAGTTTCTAGAGGCCATCAGTTTCCCGAGAGGTTACACAAGCAAGACACACATTTCGCAGAGCAGATATGTGCTGGTATACAAATCTAGGCACCGTCAAAAAATAGGAAAACTTTGCTAGAATGGTGGTCTCAAATTCAAATCCGTTGGAACATTACAATGCACGCGATCACCTGCGACTTGGGGAATATTTCGGCGAGCAATTTCTTGTAGCGCTTGACCGGGTGGCGAGACCTGGTCCGCAGGTCGGGGCAAAGGAAGCATAGGCTCTCGCACACTTCCATGGTCGTCAGCAGGGCGCCTCAAACTCCACCATCCGGCGTCCACGCGGCGGCACACACCATCAGCGGACTCCTATCGCGCCCAATTCCCACTCGCACCTACATACAAGCAGCCCGACCTTCAGCAAAAAATTCAACCAAACAATCAAATCGGCACCATATCCGCCAGCAACAGCGATCGTCATTTCCAATCGAACAGAAATGGGTAGAAATGCGACAGGATTTGTGGGAGCTAGCACGAACATTAGGCCGATCGCGGCAAGAATCGTCTGAGAACCCGGCCGTGTGTACCTTGGGGGGCGGTGGATCGATCGGCGAGACGGGCGGGCGCAGGGCGCAGGGCGCGGCGGCTGGTCCGCGCCTCGCGGCGGGGGCAGGCGATCGATGGTGGTGGTGGTGGGGGGTGGTGGGAGAGAGAAGGGAAGGGAAGGGGGGGGGTCCGGGCGAGGGAGGGGGCTCCGCTCCTCTTCCGCTCCTTCCTCCTTCGTCGCCGCGCCGTCTGCTGCCGCGCGCCTAAATTGCTGCCCTCGCCGCGCTCGCGTGGCCTTTTCCTATATCTGGACACCGCCCACGGCTTCTCCGGGCGCTTTTGTACATGCGCACTGACCCGGGCCCACGTCTCGTCTCATTGACAGATGGGCCCGCCGGACATAGGCACCGCAAAATGCCCATTTTAAGTTCATCAAAATGTTTGTCTCGAAAACAAAAGTTCATCAAAATGTGAGCAAATTGTGCTTCTTAAATAGGGTCTATTCGAATCAAATTGCTTCAGGTAGGCCCCCTCCTTTTCAACATTTTTTTCTGACTACCCCCTAAAAAAACATTTTCCCTGCCTAGGGACAACTCCAACGCAGGAACGCTAACTGACGTCCGGTTTGTCAGGTTTTCATCCGTTTGGGATGCTATTTTGGCCATTGTCCGGTCTTGTTGGTGCCATTTTGTTCAGTAAACCCAACCAGTCGAGCCATTTGGTCCAGCTCGTCTGTTTTGTTGTCAATTTTTCTCAATTTCGACATTCTATATATATATATATATATATAAATCAAATGAACAAATAAAAATGAAACGTCGCTCTCGATTAAACAAATAAGTTAAATAGTTTCTATTACAACGAACAAATAAGTCAAATAGTTTTTATTGCAACTAGAAGAATTTGAAATTGTAGCAAATATATTGAAAGAAAAAGAGAAGGTTCTTCTATTGGTTGCCAATGTGAGTTCACATATGCTCAACCAAATCAATTTGGAGTTGAATATGAGTTGTCCAATTACACATTTTCTTGGTAAAATTAGGTGCATTGTGCATATATTGTCGCTTCGTACACAGGCTCAATGTTCTCACCCCGGTAATTAATCCTTGGTCAAAGATGGTGTCATCATGCTCATTCTCTACGATCTTATTGTGCATGATCACACAACATGTCACCGTATCTCACATCTTCTGAGTGCTCCATCTTCTAGCAGGGTGCCAAATAATAGTCCATCGAGATTAAAGCACACCAAAAGCACGCTCCACATTATTTCTACCACTCTTGTTCTTGGGCAAACCTAGCCCTCTTCTCTCCTAAGGGCTCTGAGATTGCCTTCACACTAGTTGCCCATTGAGGATAGATATCATCAGCTAGGTAGTATCCCTTGTTGTATTGGTAGTCATTGACCTAAAAGTTGACATATGGGGATTAGCCTTCAAAAAGCCTAGCAAACACCGGAGAGTGCTAAAGCACATTGATATCATTGTGAGAACCTGCCATCCCAAAAAATGGTGCCAAATCTAGAGATCTTGTGATGCCACGGCTTCAAGTTTGACCGTGCAAGCCTTAACATGTCCTTTATATTGCCCATGTCAAGCAAATGAACAGTTCTTCCACGGCCAGTGCATACAATCTATGCTTCCAAGCATCCCCTGAAGGCCTCTCGATTCATTGATGGCCAACAACTGAGCTATATCCGCATCATTTGGTTCTCTCAAGTACTCCTTGCCAACACACTGCAACCACAGTTTTGCGGAACATATACAACGCCTCAAGGCATGTGGACTCACTCATGCGAACATACTCACTTGTAAACATCCGAACAACTGCAATACCTTTTTTATAAGAGAAGAAGCCAACCTTTCCAAGGGCATCGGGCTTGCAATCGAAGTAATCATCATACTACATCACTCCCTTCCAAAGACGGTTGAACACATGTCTCGCCATTCGGAAGCATCACCAGAGCTTGGCAATAGAAACTGGGCTTGTGAGCTCAAAATAATCGTCGTAGAGTAGGCAATGTCCGCTTTCTCTATTACAACTCAAACCCGGAGCATGGCCCAGGATGGATCCCCTAAACATTGGGCGTTGGCTCGAGATGTGCTCATTGACAACCATAGTAGCGACCATGAATTCATCATCGTCGGACGATGACCATAGGATGTTGTTGACAGAAAAACTCATATGAGCTATCCATACCCGTACATAGTGGTGTGGAGGAGGCTCGACTGGGCAAATGGTCAAACACCTTAAGGGCGTCGACTGCCTCGGGCACAGACGAGGGGCGGCCGGTGAAAGGACCTGCCCTCGGCTCGTCGTAGTAGGCCTCTGGTAGCCCCGCATCCTCCGACATTGTCAGTTGAGGTTGAGGTGCTATCGACAACCCGCGCCTCGGCGTGCCTTGTAGTCCTCTTACAGCGGCAGCGGCAGCGGGGTCGCCGGAGGATGCGATCGCGGGGCTGAGGCGGTGGCGAAGCGGCCGGAACTGGATGAGTAATGACCGTTGCGCCACAGATGAGCAGGCCAGGCGAGGACAAGGGGAGGGTGTTGAGAGCGTCCGCGCATACGTAAACCGGCGCAAATTTGACCCAAAAATGGGTCACGGTGGACAAAATAAAGACACTCGTCCGTTTGCGTGCCCGTGATTTCTGCCCATTCAAATCTAAAAGGACACACAACCTAAATGGACACAGACGGACCAAAACGTGTCTCTGCGTTGGAGTTGACCTAAGGCCCTTCACTATGTAGGCCAAAAATGGTGCCAACTTCAGTTTTGGGTCATTTGGCACCGGTGCTCTCCATAGCCCACTCGGTGCCACAAAAAAATTTCTGGGAACCGGAGCAAGTAGCTGCTCCGATGCCAAATTCACCAGGGCTATAAAAGATCTATATATCGTTCTTCTCGCGTGCGAACCAACAACCACGAAGTGTACCTCTTCTGCTTCACCACATCATCTCCAGTGAGCACTCTGCCGCCATTGGGACCGAGCTGGACTTGCATGACCTCCCTGCGCTCCGCGTCGGCTTCTCCCCGTCGACTTCCAGCTGACTCCATCGCCGCCGCTGCGGCGACCTCCAGCAGCGAGCTCGCGATGGAGGTGGCTGGCGACGGACCGCGCCCACCACCATTTGCATGCGACCTTCGTCCTCTAGCCATGAGCCAAGGTTGCCTGCTACCACCGTCGCGGACGGTCGCCAGCAACTTCCATCGCGAGGTCCCTTGTTCACTACCTCCGCCTCACGATGGCTCGCCTCAATTCCTCCACCCCGCGATGGCTCGCCTCAATTCATCTGCCCCACAACCTCCATATGACATGGATCTAGTGAACTGAACATCGAATCGGGAAGAGGATATGAGGGATGAAACGGATCTGTGCAAATTGCTTTGGATGAGAATGGGGATTTTTCTGCCTGCAGAGTAGATGGAGAGAGTTGCGTGCGAGGGAGACATATGTGGGCTAGTCTTCCAACGATGCCAAATTATCAACGTTGTGAGAGCGGTGCCTAAAGTTTTTTGTCTGGCATGGATGTATACATGGCACACTTTTCACAAATTTAGCACCGGGCAGATAGTGGAAGGCCTAAATGACTCATCATGTGCGTCTGCATCAATTTATTCTTCAACCGGTCGTGTTGTAAGACCAGACTTTGACCACTGCCTATTTGAACCTTTCGCTTGAATTACGAGTGTCATATTGGATTACTACTGCCTTTGAGCTCTAAAAGAGTAAGCACGTAGCATACTTATTTTTCCGTAAGCCCAATATATTGTGCAAATACATTTTTGAACTAGCCATAAATATGGCCAATAGATAAAGAGCTACTTAAAGTAAACCTCGTAGTCAACTCAATCTTCCACAAGCCATCGCATGAGTAAAGTACCTTGTTTGTCTTAAAAATGATCATCGGAGGACCTTTTTGCGAAAAAAATCCATTTCATTATCAAGGTTTACCGGAAGTACAAAGCACCTCAAACAATATAAAAATAATACCAAGATACCGAGATCACTAAATTAAATGAACACTACCGCTGCCATGTGCCATTATTTGCTAAAAAATGATCCACTCAACATGGTTAGCTTCGTTGTACGGCTTCTAGTTTCCTGGTTTTGGGAACCTTTCGAAAGGTTCCGATCCGGTTCAAGTTCAGGTTTTTCTTTTGTTTTCATGTTGTTGTTTTTCGGTATGCCTTGGTCGTTCATTCTTCCTTTTCTACTTTAACTTTTATTTGTAAATTTTTCAAAATATGTATGACTTTATCAAAAAATTTCAGGCTTTCAAAACAATGTTCACATTTTTCCAAAAATTTAGTTCCTTCTTTTTAAAAAATATATGCGTTTTCTAAAAATTATTCATAATTGCACAAAAAATTGTTTTCTAAAAATGTTCCCTTTTTTTAGAAATGTTCACAGTTTAAAAAATTGTGTTTTCAAAATATGCTCACAATTTTAAAATATCACGTTTCAAAAAGCAATTCCAATTATATTCTCCAAAACATATCGTTTTCAAATAATGTATGTGTTTTCAAAACAATTTCATGTTTCAAAAATTTGGTGTTTTCCCGGGAATGTTTGTGTTATCAAAAATGTTCACGTTTAAAAAAATTATTCAGTATTTCAAAGAAAACGTGTTTAAAAAATTCACAATCTAAAAATGTTGCTGTCTTCAGAAACTGTTCATAATTTGAAAAATGCCCGCGTTTCTAAAATTGTTCCCCATAATTTAAAATACATATTTTCCAAAAACTTTTTGTGTTTTAAAATAATGTGTGTGGTTTAAATAAAAAATGTTATTTAAAAAGACATGTTTCGAAAATGTCTGTGTTTCCCTGAAGTGTTCACATTTAAAAAAATGGTTTTTTCCAATATAATTTTTGGTATTTTAAAACTATTTTATAAAATTGTCAGAAGATAAAAAATCCCTATTTAAAAAATGTTTGGATTTTCAAAAGAAGTCCACGTTTGTAAAATTCATTTTTTAAACTAACCAGAAAAATCGCATGATATAGGTTTGCTTCAAAAAAAAAAACTATAGGAAAACCGAGTCGCTACGGGGGAGCACCCTATGTGTGAGTGTGCCGGCCCAGGGAAGGGTCCAATTCTGCTGCGGCAAGCCGCACATAGGAGGTCCCGTCTGTTGGGAAACCGAGTCTTCGTGGGGTGGCGGCGCGCCTCGTGCGTATCGCACGGGGTAGCCCCTCATGTTTCCCCCACTTTACGTTAAGTGGGTACTTATCCTTTGACCCCCTACCCCTATATAAAGCAACAAGGAGTCATCATTGTTATTCCTGATCATTGATTAATAAAGCTGGTGTTCTCCATATTTCTCTGTGTCATTTACTTTCGCGTGTTCAACTAATTCGACTACTTTGTCTACGACGCTCGCTCTCGCTCCGCAACCTCGGACCGGACTCGCCGGCGGAGTTGCGGAACACGTTATCAGCATGCTTCGCTCCACCAACTCTCTGTCAAGCCTGCGTCAAGCCTGCATCACGCAGGCTTTCGTCGATCCTGCGGAGGTATAAGATCCGATCCCCACTCTTTGCAAAAATGGATTCATCTCGTTACTGTGATTCCGTTTTTGCGATTAGTTTATTTTTTCGGATAATCTACCTATGGTGTGGATTTCTCTCCCAAGAACTGAGCGGACGAATACGTCGCCGACCAATGTCGATGTTCTTGGATCAAGAGAGATTTGTTGACTACACCCTAGGAAGACGGTGATTACACGTACTTCAGATAAGCACGACACCGCCGCGTTGTACCCGACGTACACGCGTCATGACGACCCGAAGACGCACGATCTGGCCATCCCGAGGCAGATGACGATGTGCCCAGCTGCCGCAGGCGTCGCCATGGCCCTGCTGGCCGTCCCCGTCGCCGAGCGCCCGCGTGCCTGCTCCACGCGCCGCCGCGCCGCCCTGCTGGTGGCTTGCTGACCCCGCACTGTTATTTATACATGATAGCATGTTATGTTCTGAGATGTGTGCATTTATTTTTAATGTATTTTCTTCCTCATTACATTAATTAGATGTCATATTTTAGAACGCGTGTGGCGTCCAAATGGAGGAAACGTGCCTTGCCGATAGCGCCACCACTCATACCATTTTACGAGAAACTAAGTATTTTGAGTCCATTAAAAAATCTCCGGGAAGTATTATGACAATCGCCGGCTGCGATTCTCACATAGTTGGCTCCGGACGAGCCACTATTATACTCCCTATGGGAACAACTTTGATCATTAATGATGCGTTGTTGTACCCGGAGTCGACTCGTACTCTTTTGAGCTTTAGAGACATCCGCGCTAATGGTTTTCATGTTGAGACCGATGATGAAAACGGCAAGGAGTGCCTACTCATCACAAAGCGGGATGACGGTGGTAAACATGTTATCGAAAGGCTTCCTTCATTTGACACAGGGCTATACTACACTAAGATAGTAGCACCGCCCGTGTACACTACCCTCAAGACCGTCTTTAGAAGCTCTGAACTCTTCTGCCTCTGGCATGATAGGTTAGGCCACCCCGGACTTAGGATGATGAGAAATATAATTAACAACTCGCATGGCCATAATGTTAACGTGAAGAACTTTTCGAATCCCGATGATTTCATGTGCTCCGCATGCGCTAAGGGGAAGTTAGCCATTAGGCCATCGCCCCTCAAGGTGAGGAATGAAATCCCTGCGTTCTTGGAACGTATCCAAGGGGACATATGCGGTCTAATTCAGCCCCTCATGGGGCCGTTTCGGTACTTCATGGTGCTCATTGATGCTTCCTCTAAATGGTCCAATGTTTGCCTGCTGTCAACACGGAACCATGCCTTTGCAAAATTGATCTCACAGATCATACAAATGAGGAATAATTTCCCGGATTATCGTATAAAGTCTATTCGAATGGACGACGCCGGAGAATTTACTTCAAAGGCGTCCGATGATTATTGCATGGCAATGGGAATCAAACTTGAGCACTCGGTACCACATGTTCATACACAAAATGGACTTGCCGAGGCATTGATTAAAAGAATTAAATTCATTGCCCGACCGCTCCTTCAAGGTTGTAATTTACCAACTACATGTTGGGGCCACGCGGTGTTAAACGCGGCTAATCTCATCAACTTTCGACCGTCGGCCTACAACATCCACTCTCCTGTTCAACTTGCGCAAGGGTCGGCACCGAAAATTTCCCACCTTCGTAGGTTCGGTTGCCAGGTATATGTACCAATACCACCCCCTCAGCGATCAGCGATGGGCCCGCTTCGTAAGTCTGGGATATACGTTGGTTATGAGACTGTGTCCATAATCAGGTATCTGGACCCCATGACAGGTGACTGTCACACGACTCGTTTTGCTGATTGCATTTTTGACGAGGATCTTTTCCCGACTTTAGGGGGAGAGAATCAACCCCTTGATGCTAAAAGTCGAGAAATCACGTGGCAAGCCACGGGGATCCATGCTCATGACCCGCGCACTGCTGAGACTGAGAGAGAAGTCCAAAAGATAATAGATTTGCAGTCTTTAGCAAATCAATTGCCGACCACTTTAGTGACTTAAAGACTGTGACAAAATCGCATGTGCACGCGCGCAATGCACCAGAGAGGGTTGAAATACCGAAGAAAAATGATGGTATACCCGCTCCCGTCCAAAGGCCTAAAAGGACGAGAAATCCGGCTTCTCAAATCCCCAAGTACTCGGGGACGCCTGACGAAAAAGGATAAGAGAGATTTATCACAGCCTGTCGCCATAGTACCCCAAATTGAAACAGGGAGCCAGTCGAGACCTAGCACAAGTACGGAAAATTCAGTGCATGAAATTCCGGACTTAAACTTTCCCATAGGGGAAACACCCAGCGGAGATGTGAGCGCACACATCAGCGCGGGAAATCTAAAGGACCTTGCTCCCATAATGGGAAATTTGGTAGAGCAAGTGTTTGCGCCGGATGCGCTCCATGACGAAATGGCCATAAATTATATTTATACAGGGGAGTCCCTGAAGCAACAGTGATTGTCGACGTCAACTTTGCTATGAAAATTGCCTCAATCATAGATCTTGACCCTGAGCCTAACACGCTCGCTGATTGCAAGAAAAGGTCGGATTGAAAAGATTGGCAGCAGGCAATTACTGCCGAATTATTATCTCTCAACAAAAGGAAGGTGTTCGGACCAGTTTGTCGAACTCCTCCCCACATTCGCCCTGTTGGTCATAGGTGGGTTTTTGTTCGAAAGAGAGATGAAAATAATAAGGTAGTACGGTACAAAGCAAGCCTCGTCGCTCAAGGGTTCACTCAACGACCAGGTGTCGATTTTGAGGAGACTTATTCCCCGGTCATGGATGGAGTTACCTTTAGATACTTGATCTCGATGGCAGTAAACATGGGCTTGAAAATGAAACTAATGGATGTTGTCACTGCTTACCTGTATGGTAACTTGGATTCGAACATATACATGAAGATTCCAGAAGGTATCCCTGTTCCAAACCATGATAGAGCAAACAGGGGTCTATACAGTGTTCAACTTCAAAAGGCACTGTACGAACTCAGACAGTCTGGTAGAATGTGGTACAATCGCTTAAGCGATTTCCTTCATGAGAAGGGCTACACGAGCAATAAAGATTGCCCATGTGTTTTTATACGGCGATCCCAAGATGGATTCTGTATAATCTCGGTGTACGTGGACGATTTAAACATAATCGGTACACTGAGGATATTGAGGATCCGAGTTCCTACCTGATGTCGAAATTCGAGATGAAGGATTCTAGTGCACCAGTCGGCCTACACCCAGAAGGTGTTGGAAAGATTTGGATTTGATAAGGCATATCCTTCTAAGACCCCGATGGTCGGGAGGTCTTTACAGCCAGACAAGGACCCGTTCAGGCCAAAGGAAGAGGGGGAGGAAACTCTGGGACCAGAGGTTCCTTACTTGAGTGCAGTTGGAGCACTCATGTATCTCGCAAACTGTACACGGCCAGACATTGCATTCGCCGTCAGTTTGCTTGCGAGGTACAGTTCTGAACCTACCAAAAGACATTGGAAAGGTGTCAAGGACTCCTTCCGTTACCTGCAAGGGACCAAAGATCTTGGCCTGTTTTATAAGAGGAATCAAGACCTATCTATTATAGGCTATGCCGATGCTGGGTACCTATCGGACCCGCATGATTGCAAATCACAGACTGGATATGTTTTCCTTTGTGGTGGAACTGCGTTTTCCTGGAAATCGTCCAAGCAAACACTTGTGTCTACTTCTACGAACCACTCGGAAATCATGGCACTATTAGAAGCGTCAAAAGAGTGTGTATCGCTTCGGCGGATGATTGTCCACATTCAGCAGACATGTGGGCTGAACACCGTACAAACCCCTACCATTATCTATGAAGATAATGCTGCTTGTGTTGCACAAGTCCGGATGGGTTATGTGAAGAGTAACCTCACAAAGCATATTAGTCCCAAGTTCTTCTATGCACATGAGCTACAGCAGTTAAATGAGGTGAAAGTTTTGCATACTAAGTCTTGTGACAATCTTGCTGATATGTTCACTAAATCATTACCGGCATCAACCTTAGAGAGGTGTGTGCGTGGAATCGGTATGATGAGACTTAGAGAGATGCAAGGTTCAGGGGGAGAAACTTCACAAACTCGTCGCCAAAATCTCAATCCTGATGATCGAGTACTCAACTTGATGGTTGAGTGGATTATACTCTTTTTCCCTTGAGTGAGTTTTCCTGATGTTTCTCACACGAGGTTTTTGACGAGGCAATTCATGCAATACAACAACGTATACTGTGTGCTCTTTCTCCATATTTTTTCCCACTGGGGTTTTCGGAGTTTTGAGGCATGGATATACGGATAATTACCCAAGGGGGAGTGTTGGGAAACCGAGTCTTCGTGGGGTGGCGGCGCGCCTCGTGCGTATTGCACTAGGTAGACCCTCCCGTTTCCCCCACTTTACGTTAAGTGGGTACTTATCCCTTGACCCCTACCCCCTATATAAAGCAACAAGGAGCCATCATTGTAATCCCCGATCATTGATTAATAAAGCTGGTCTCCTCCATATCTCTCTGTGTCATTTACTTTCGCGTGTTTGACTACTTCGACTACTTCGTCTACGATGCTCGCTCTCGCTCCGCAACCTCGGACCGGACTCGCCGGCGGAGTTGCGGAACACCGTCAACTATGGTTTGCCAGCAAGAGCCTTCTTGATCGCCTTAAGGCCGACTTGATGCTCACGTGCGTGCCTGCCGGCTATTGCCCTCTATAGTTAGCCGCTCGCTGGCTAAGGGCATGTACAATGGTTGATAAGATAATCTTATCTTAAGTTTTGCATGTAATTTAGAGATAACAAAAAAACGTGTCTATAATGGGTCATCTCTTAGAATTATCTTCAATAATTAACAATTCCTAAAAACATGGTGAAACATATTGTGCTAAGAGATCATCTCTTGTGAGTTCTCTCTCCTTCACCTCATTATTTATCCTACGTGGCACTCCTAAGATAGCACCATTGTACATGCTCTAAGTTGTCTTGGTCATTCGGTCGTTTCCAGTTTTTTTTGTACTGCTACAAAACATATAAAAAACATAAATCCGACAAAAGAATCATGAACTGAAAAAATAAAAGAATAATTGATTAGAAAAAAGTGTTCCAATTTAAAGAAGTTCAAAAATCTGAACAAAATAATGAATCTAAAAATGTCATGAATTTGAAAAAGGTTCACAATGTTTAAATTTTTGTGGATTTTAAAAAAGACATGCATCTGCAAAATATCACGATTTTTGAAAAAATAGTGTATGTGAAAAAAGTTTCTGTATTTAAAAAAATGCCATGAATTTTGATTTTTTAAAAAAGTTGAATAAAAATCAAGAATTTAATTTTTTTTTGGAAAAAACTAATAGAAAGCGAAAACAACAAAACCTGAAAAAAAAACAAAACAATAAATCATGTAAAAACCGAGCAGGGAAAATAGGAAGAATCGACTAAAAGCTACTAGAAGCTTCCTAAAAACATAAACAACCAGCTACGTTGCAGTTACATGAGCTGGCCCGTTATTTTGAGAGGGATGTGCGTCATGTACCAAATGGCTCTATTTGACGTGATAAGCGCCAGATTGAAAATGGCATTGCCACTTCTGTAGGAAAAGTGAGAGCAAGTAGTTCGGGAGCGCTCCACTGGTGACAAGTGTCGCGCGTGGAGCGCTCCCGTGATGGAAAACCAGCCGGCGCGGCTGGTTCCCGGTTTTCTCTTTCCGGTTTTGTGGTTTCGTGCGTTTTACAGTTTAATCCTCCAACTATTAGAATTTTTCCTTTCCGCGCGATAACACAAACAAAATAACGGCCAACCACGTTGGTTCCCTGTTTCCTTTTTGTTTTCCTTTTTATTCACATTATATTTTTGAGAAATGGAGATTTATGGAATAGTCACGGGCGGAGGCTAGCAACACTATCAAATTTGACCTTTTAAGTAAGGAAAAAACAGCAACTTTTTCATACACACAAAGAAAAGGCATGGTTCGACGCACGGTCGTGATGGCTGCAGAGGCATCGCTCAATCCTGTGAATGCCAATGTGTGAATTCTCTATAGGCACAGGTGTATACACTAGTAGAAAACGACCCATTTGTCCTGGTTCCAGAGGCCCCTTAGCCCTGGTTCTGGAACCGGTACTAAAGGGTCAGGACTAAAGCCCAAAATCTTTAGCCCCGGTTCTGGAACCGGGACTAAAACCCAAAATCTTTAGTCCCGGTTCGCTTACGAACCGAGACAGAAGGGGCTTCGCATGGCCGCTGCGGGGCGCCCAGGCAGGAGGACCTTTAGTCCCGGTTGGTAACGCCAACCAGGACCAAAAGGCATCCACGCGTCAGCAGCTTGCAGGAGCTGGTGTTTTTGTTTTTTAAGGGGGGGGGGGGGGTTTAGGGGGTTTTGGAGGGTTAATTTAGGAGTTTCATATATTATATTAGCTAGCTAATAGAGAGAAGTGTCCTCTCTTTCTCCATGCTTGGTCGATGCTAGCTACTATATACATATAGAGAAAAGTCAACACACTAGCTAATAAGCAAATGAAGGAACCATTAATTACACAAGATCGCCATGAACATATACAAAGAGGAGTGACCTCTCTTTCTCCAAGAGATTGGTCGAACAACAAGTTTCCGTATATCAATCCGACGCTACTAGGTACATATATACAATATAAGATCTCTTACAATCCCTAACATCTCATGTCTATATCAATTTCCACATGGTATTCTCCGGCTTTTTTATGACATGGTCAAGAAAGAATCCCGCCAATTCCTCTTGAATTGCTCGTATCTGATCATGTGGTAGGAGTTCATCCCGCATCTGCCAGATCTAATTTGAAGAAGGGCCCGGGGTCAATACATATATATGAATGAAACTCAACACAAATGATGGTAATAAAATAAAATTGTGAATACTATTGCTTACACACTTCATATTGTTTCTCCGAGTAACCCCGCTTAGAGGCCGTCGCGTTGTAGATGAACTCGCAAACGTAGTATCCACAAAAATCATTCCTGGATTCCTACCACAAGCACTTTACGAGAAATATAGTTCAGTCAAACTGATAATCAAGCATGCTAAATGGTATTGATGAAACTAGCTAGAATCAATGGGAGATGCACGGAACTAGGTAGTAGTACTTACTTTCGGGTGTGTAAATCACAGCTCCCTCGGCAGTCCCGGAACAATTACGGTGAACTCTTTCCAAACCCTGCTAGACAAAGAAAATAATTACTTTATATTAGAAAATGAACAAAGTTGCCGATATGGTGCGATAATGATCAATTGAAATTACTTCTGGAGCATTTCAGTCATGTCTGCATAGTCCTAGGGATCTTTTCGTCTCGAGTCTAAGACGTTTACTACTCCCCGGTCAAGCTTAATCTCCTAGGAGAATAAAGTAGAACCTGCGCACGCATGCATAACTCATCAATTACATTACTATAACCTCGAGTAATAAGGGAAACCGAGTATGCACAAGACAGTAACACTCACTTGAAGTTGTAAGTAAAGAGTATTTTATCTTTGTTTTGATTTTTAAGCAACGATTGTAGCAAGTTGTCCTCGGTATCTTTGTCATTTTTTTGAACCGTCCATTCATGTATGATATTTGGGTTAATGAACCCAATGTCATAGATTTGTGCTTTCCTGCATTCGACGATCTTCAATCTGGATAATATAGTGAGGATAATTATATATACATGCAATGAAAGAGCTGAGCTATATATAGAGACTTAATTACAGAAGTAGTACTTACAGATAGTAGCAAGTAATGAGTGTTTTGTCGAGGGCCTTTTGATTGTATAACTGGAATAACTCATCAAATTCAATAGACAACAAATCCATTCTAACAAGGTCGTGCTCCTCTTTAATTTTTAGCGTCAAAGTATCCTTCCCAGACTCCCTGCAGGTTTTCATGTACCATTCATGGAATCTTTGCATCATCGTAGTTAGAGGAGGATGACCAGGTTTGATGAGAGGCTGCCCGTACTGTTATATGAATTTGTCCACCTCCATTGTTTCAAATTCTATATCATTGCTCAGGTAATCAGCAGGATTGGTACTGGGCACCATCCCCGGCTGATCGGCGACGAGATCGCTAGACACCTTGTGCGGGTGGCACGATTGGTTCGCCTGTTCGCCGAGCTGGGGAATTTTTTCACACTTCTTCATTCTGCTAATCTTTTATCACTAGAAGTAGTTCCCGAGTCCCGCGCATCTTGATATGTCTTTTTAAGACAGCAGACATAGTTGGAATCCGGCGGAGGCGGTGGTGGTCGCTTCAGGGCATCGATAGTGCGCTTTGCTTTCACCGGATCTATCATTTCCTTCGGAGGTGGAGGTTTATTTGCAAAAAAGTCCCTCACTTGGGCTTTACAGATCTCCGCGTTTTCCTTCTCGGTCCTCTCGTATGGTAACTTTTCTGGAGCCTTGAGAGACGGACCGTATCTGAATTGCCTCCCGCCTCTGCTTGTACTGCTAGCCGCTGAAGTGGCGGCGTCTCTCTTCTGTCATTGCTTACGAGGCGGAGAAGGAGGCATAGTGCTCTGACGCGCCGGAGGAGCCAGAGCGGCGGTGTCTGTCTTCCGTTGTTGATGACGAGGCGGAGGAGGAGGCAGACTGCTCCGACGCGCCGGAGGAGGTGAAGGAGGAGGTGGAGTGTCCTCACGCACCGGAGGAGGCGGAGAAGGAGGAGTGCCCTGATCACTCGCCGGAGGAGGAGGAGGAGGCGGAGTGCCCTGACTCGCCGGAGGAGGAGGATGAGGCGGAGGCGTCCAGTTTGGAAGCTTGATGTAGTCCTTCCGCCATAAACATGTACTCCTTAGAGCATTAACCAACTAATTCTCCCCTTCACCTATAGGGTGGTCAAGCTCGAGCTCCTCAAATCCCTCCATTACTTCATCCACCGTCACAACAGCATAGCCATGTGGAATCGGATGGCAGTGAAAAGTTCCGTCAGGTTGAGGAGGTGCAACAGAGCCGACAACCGCCTTCAAAGTGAGGTTCTGCCATTTCGTCATAAGCTGGCAATGTTGAGCCTCTGTGATAGTATCCACGGGGTAGCTAGGAGCCATGAAGTCAGGCTGAACGAGCTCCATGGAAGCCACACTACTTCTCCGCTGAGATGGAGGGGTAGCTTCTAGGGTAGCTTCATGCCGCTGAGATGGTTGGCTGGGAGCTCACTGGCTCTCAAGTTCCTCTAGCTTTAGTAGTCTTGCATTGAGCTTCTGCATTTCGCTCAGCTCCGCTTTCCTCTTCCCGCGTCGAGAAACCTAACCACCCATAGAATGGAGCCTGGTGTGCCTCGTGTTCGTCCAGGGTGCTCAAGATTCTCGAGGGCCTCAGTCAGCTCGTCCTTCTCTCTATCGAGAATGAATGTCCCTTCCTGCGCTGTGGTGATAAACTTCTGAAGCTTATTGACGGGTATTGCAAGTTGCTCGTCCGTCCAATGGCACTCCCCTGTTTCAGGGTCCAAAGTTCCCTCAACCCCGAAGAACCAAGTCCTTGAACGGTCTGGCAAGTTCAATATCTCTGGTTCGACCCCTTTAGCAAGCAGGTCATTCTCAGCTTTGTCCCACAACGGCCGGGCTTTGAGGTAGCCACCTGACCCTGTGTGATGGTGAAACTTCTTCTTTGTAGCATTGTTCTTGTTTGTCTCTGACATTTTCTTACTCTTGTCCAATGTCTTGTAGGCCACAAATGCGGGCCAGTGATCTCTTATCTTCTCAAATCGGCCGGTGAATTCTGGAGTCTTCCCTTTGTCGACAAACTTTGATTTCAACTCTTTCTTCCACCTCCTGAATAGATCTGCCATCTTCTTAAGAGCACATGCCTTGACCCGTGGCTCTATAACTGGCTTATTCGGATCCTCCTCTGGCGGTAGGGTGAAATTTGCCTTCAGCGAGGTCCAAAGATCATCTTTCTGTCTATCGGTGACATAAGAAACTTCAGGGTCGTCGCCCTTAGGCTTATTCCATTGCTAGATGCTGATCGGGATGGTGACCCTAACAATAGCCCCGCACTGAGCAGAAAATGCGTCCTTGGTCCGCTTGGGTTCAATCAGTAGGCCCTCATCCGTGAGTGTTGTGATCGTGAACCTTTCATCCTGGCGCAACCTTTTCTTAGGGCCTCGTCTCGTTACAGAAGTTTGGCTCGATCCGGAGGGGTATAAAAGAAGAAAGAAGCGTTAATATATGTACATACCAAAACAATTAATGCATCAATTAGTCAGCACATGCTTAATTAATATATATACCTCGCCGGACTTTGCAACAGCTCCCTCCTTCGTTCGGTCACTGGAGCCGTCATCATGGTCTCCTTCTTCCTCCGGCATTCGTTCACCGGAGCCGTCATGATCATGTCCTTCCTCCTCCATTGTTCGATCACCAGAGCTGTCATCCTCTCCTTCCAGACCATCGGTGTCGCTGAGAAACGACAAGACATCACGTCCGTCGCGGATTATGTCCCCCAACAACTCTTCTTGTGCTAAATCTCTTTGATCCATAGTTACTGCAAATATTACAACATGGCAATTAATATACAAACATGAGAGATGGATATATTAGTGGCAAACATAGACCTAGTTAGCTAATCACAACAAGGAATCATATTAGTGGTCTCGATGCTTCTACGGTTTGGGGTGGCCTCAACAACGTTTCTAGGGTTTGGGGTGGCCTTGACAACGCTTCTAGGGTTTGGGGTGGCCTCGACAACACTCTTTTAAGTTGGTAAATTTGGGTGGCCTCGACGCTTCTATGGTTTGGGATGGCCTCGACAATGCTTCTAGGGTTTGGGGTGGCCTCAACGCTTCTAGGGTTTGGTCGGGCGAGAGGGGGTTGATCGACGTCCCCCCTCATGTTGAAGAGTTACCGGAGTTTTCTATGAACAAAAAATACTGCCTATCACATGACAGGTCCGACGACCGGACTGGACCACCTCTCTCATGAATTCCGACGTCCGGACTGCCTCTCTCATGAATGTCAAACAAGGGATTCTCTTAACCTTTAAGGGATTTAACAAAATGGCACCATTCAGGATGTGTAGAAAATGGTCCATATTTTTCCTGATCTCATCTACCCTTCTATATATCACGTTGTCTAGTGTCAAAGGATTCAAGAAAATGATGGTTGATGTCTACTACACAACCTTCTTCTTGTAGACGTTGTTGGGCCTGCAAGTGCACAGGTTTGTAGGACAGTAGCAAATTTCCCTCAAGTGGATGACCTAAGGTTTATCAATCCGTGGGAGGCGTAGGATGAAGATGGTCTCTCTCAAACAACCCTGCAACCAAATAACAAAGAGTCTCTTGTGTCCCCAACACACCCAATACAATGGTAGATTGTATAGGTGCACTAGTTCGGCAAAGAGATGGTGATACAAGTGCAATATGGATGGTAGATGTAGGTTTCTGTAATCTGAAAAATATAAAAACAGCAAGGTAACTAATGATAAAAGTGAGCGTAAACGGTATTGCAATGATAGGAAACAAGGCCTAGGGTTCATACTTTCACTAGTGCAAGTTCTCTCAACAATAATAACATAGATAGATCATATAACAATCCCTCAACATGCAACAAAGAGTCACTCCAAAGCCACTAATAGCGGAGAACAAATGTAGAGATTATGGTAGGGTACGAAACCACCTCAAAGTTATTCTTTCGGATCGATCTATAAAAGAGTTCGTACTAGAATAACACCTTAAGACACAAATCAACCAAAGCCCTAATGTCACCTAGATACTCCATTGTCACCTCAAGTATCCGTGGGCATGATTATACGATATGCATCACACAATCTCAAATTCATCCAACCAACACAAAGTACTTCAAAGAGTGCCCCAAAGTTTCTACCGGAGAGTCAAGAACGTGTGCCAACCCCTATGCATAGGTTCATGGGCGGAACCCGCAAGTTGGTCACCAAAACATACATCAAGTAGCACATGATATCCCATTGTCACCACAGATAAACACGGCAAGACATACATCAAGTGTTCTCATCATAAAGACTCAATCCAATAAGATAACTTCAAGAGGGAAACTCAATTCATCACAAGAGAGTAGAGGGGGAAAAACATCATAAGATCCAACTATAATAGAAAAGCTCGCGATACATCAAGATCGTGCCATAGAGGGAACACGAGAGAGAACACGAGTGAGAGATCAAACACATAGCTACTGGTACATACCCTCAGCCCCGAGGGTGAACTACTCCCTCCTCGTCATGGATAGCTCTGGGATGATGAAGATGGCCACCGGTGATGGGTTCCCCCTCCGGCAGGGTGCTGGAATGGGCTCCCGAGAGGTTTTTGGTGGTTACAGAGGCTTGCAGCGGCGGAGCTCCCGATCTATCTTGATTTTTGATGGTTTTAGGGTACGTAGGTATATATAGGCGAAAGAAGTCGGTCGGGAGGAGCTCGAGGGGCCCATGAGACAGGGGGCCACCACCCTGTAAGGGGGGTGCGACCTCCTATCTCGTGGCCTCCTCGAGGATCTTCTGATGTGGACTCCAAGTCTTTAGGATCATATTCTTCCAAAAAATCACGCTGCCAAAGGTTTCATTCTATTTGGACTCCGTTTGATATTCCTTTTCCTCGAAATACTGAAACAGGCAATAAAACAACAATATGGGCTGGGCCTCCGGTTAGTAGGTTAGTCCCAAAAATGATATAAATATGTAAATTAAAGCACATAAACATCCAAAAGGGGTAATATAATAGCATGGAACAATCAAAAATTATAGATACATTAGAGACGTATCAAGCATCCCCAAGCTTAATTCCTGCTCGTTCTCGAGTAGGTAAATGATAAAAACAGAATTTTTGATGTGGAATGCTACCTAGCGTAATTCTCAATGTAATTTTCTTTATTGTGGCATGAATGTTTAGATCCAAATGATACAAAATAAAAGTTCATATTAACATGAAAATGGTGATACTTCAAGCACACTAATCAAAGTAATCATGTCTTCTCAAAATAACATGGCCAAATAAAGTTATCCCTACAAAATCATATAGTCTGGCTGTTGCTCTATCTTCATCACACAAAGTATTTAATCATGCACAACCCCGATGACAAGCCAAGCAATTGTTTCATACTTTAATAATCTCAAACTTTTTCAACTTTCACGCAATACATGAGCGTGAGCCATGGACATAGCACTATATGTGGAATAGAATGGTGGTTGTGAAGAAGACAAAAAGGAGAAGATAATCTCACATAAACTAGGCGTATCAACGGGCTATGGAGATGCCCATTAATAGATATCAATGTGAGTGAGTAGGGATTGCCATGCAACGGATGCACTTGAGCTATAAATATATGAAAGCTCAACAAAGAAACTAAGTGGGGTGCATCCAACTTGCTTGCTCACGAAGACCTAGGGCACTTTGAGGAAGCCCATCATTGGAATATACAAGCCAAGTTCTGTAATGAAAAATTCCCACTAGTATATGAAAGTGACAACATATGAGACTCTCTAACATGAAGATCATGGTGCTATTTTGAAGCACAAGTGTGGAAAAAGAGATAGTAGCATTGTCCTTTCTCTCTTTTTCTCTCATTTTTTTATTTTTTTTCTTTTTTTATTTTCTTTGGCCTTCTCTTTTTTTCTTTTTTTTCTTTTTGTAAAGTCCGAAGTCTCATCCCGACTTGTGGGGGAATCATAGTCTTCATCATCCTTTCCTCACTAGGACAATGCTTTAATAATGAAGATCATCACACTTCTATGGATTTACAACTCAAAGCTAGAACAAGATATGACTCTATATGAATGCCTCCGGCGGTGTACCGGGATATGCAACGAATCAAGAGCGACATGTATGAAAATTATGAAGGTGGCCTTGCCACAAATACAATGTCAACTACATGATCATGCAAAAAGCAATATGACAAAAGTAATGCGTGTCATATGAACGGAACGGTGGAAAGTTGCATGGCAATATATCTCGGAATGGCTATGGAAATGCCATAATAGGTAGGTATGGTGGCTGTTTTGAGGAAGGTAAATGGTGGGTGTATAGTACCGGCAAAAGTTGCGCGGCACAAGAGAGGCTAGCAATGGTGGAAGGGTGGAAGGGTGCGTATAATCCATGGACTCGACATTAATCAAAAGAACTCATATACTTGTTGCAAAAATTTAGAAGTCATCAAAAACCAAAGCACTACGCACAAGCTGCTAGGGGGATAGATTGGTAGGAAAAGACCATCGCTCGTCCCCGACCGCCACTCATAAGGAAGACAATCAATAAATAAAATTGTGCTCCAACTTCATCACAAAGCGGTTCACCATACGTGCATGCTACGTGAATCACAAACTTCAACACAAGCATTCTTTAAATTCATAATCACCCAACTAGCATGAATTTAATATCACTACCTCCATATCTCAAAACAATTATCAATCATCAAGTTGATCATAGCATCCAATTCACTTTCTATGATAGTTTTTATTATACCCAACTTGGATGCTCATCATTCTAGGACCAACTTTTAAGATCATAGCAAATACCATGTTGTTCTAAAAGACTCTCAAAATAATATAAGTGAAGCATGAGAGACTAGCAATTTCTTCAAAATATAACCACCACCGTGCTCTAAAAGATATAAGTGATGCACTAGAGCAAATGACAAACTACTCCGAAAAGATATAAGTGAAGATCAATGAGTAGCTAAATAATTATGTAACTAAGCGAAGACACTCTCTCATTAATGAATTTCAGATCTTGGTACTCTAATCAATCAGCAATCAAAACAAAATAAAATGACATTGCAAGGATAGCACAACTCATGTGAAGAAGCAAAAACTTAGGCTCAACTAATACTAATCGATAGTTGTTGAAGAAGAAAGGTGGGATGCCTACCGAGGCATCCCCAAGCTTAGATGCTTGAGACTTCTTGGAATATTATCTTGGGGTGCCTTGGGCATCCTCAAGCTTGGACTTTGTGTCTCCTTAATTCCTCTCATACCATGGTTTCTCTTTTTATCAAAAGCTTCATCCACACCAAACTCAACAAGAACTCGTGAGATAGGTTAGTATAAACCAATGCAAAATCTTATCATCTTCTACTGTAACAAATTACTAAAATTATTTTTCAACATTGCATACTAAATGCCTCTGCATATTTAATACTCCTATCCTCAAATAGAATCATTAAACAAGCAAACATATGCAAACAATGCAAACATAATAGCAATCTGTCAAAACAGTATAGTCTGTAAAGAATGCAAGAGTATCAATACTTCCCTAACTCCAAAAATTATGAACTAAAATTCCCACTGCATTAAATTTATCATAGCTCATTATTCAAAAGGTTTCAACATTATATCATGCACTGACTTTTCTAGGGAATTTTTGCAACAGCGGTAAAATTTCTGTTTTCAAACAACAACATGTATACTAGCAAAATAAGCATGGCAAAGGCTATCCTTGACTTATTTATTGAAACTAAAGATGCAAAACAATAATCTAAACAACAGCAAGCAAATACTAACAAAAGAAAATGACGCTCCAAGGCCTAGGGTTCACGATAATAGCAAAGCTCGCGATACATCAAGATCGTGCCATAGAGGGAACACGAGAGAGAACACGAGAGAGAGATCAAACACATAGCTACTGGTACATACCCTCAGCCCCGAGGGTGAACTACTCCCTCCTCGTCATGGATAGTGCCGGGATGATGAAGATGGCCACCGGTGATGGGTTCCCCCTCCGGCAGGGTGCCGGAACCGGCTCCCGAGAGGTTTTTGGTGGCTATAGAGGCTTGCGGCGGCGGAACTCCCGATCTATCTTGATTTTTGATGGTTTTAGGGTATGTAGGTATATATAGGCGAAAGAAGTCGGTCGGGAGGTGCTCGAGGGGCCCACGAGACAGGGGGCCACCACCCTGTAAGGGGGGCACGACCTCCTATCTCGTGGCCTCCTCGAGGCTCTGCTGACGTGGACTCCAAATCTCCAGGATCATATTCTTCCAAAATATCACGCTGCCGAAGGTTTCATTCTGTTTGGACTCTGTTTGATATTCCTTTTCCTCGAAATACTGAAACACGCAATAAAACAACAATATGGGCTGGGCCTCCGATTAGTAGGTTAGTCCCAAAAATGATATAAATATGTAAAATAAAGCCCATAAACATCCAAAAAAAGGGTAATATAATAGCATGGAACAATCAAAAATTATAGATACGTTGGAGACGTATCAATGGCTTCATCATTAGCCGGAAGTAACAGGCGCATGATGGTATGAAGCTCTCTAAAGTTGTTTTGGAACGAAGTCCTGGATAAGATAATTCACTTTTTGGTACGAAGTTCAGCAAGAGCCTTCCGAATATCGCTATTTGGAAGGCCTTTGCTGAACTTCATACCAGAAAGTGAATTATCCTATCAGGACTCCGTTCCAAAATAACTTTGGAGAGCTTCATACCATCATGCTTTGTTACTTTCGGCTAATGATGAAACCATGAATTTCTTCAATACTTTGACACAAGAGAACGTGCACATATAGAAGCGTAGATGAGATCAGGAAAAATATGGATCAACTTAATTATGCACATCTAATGGGGGCATTCTTGATAAATCTCTTATTAATGGGGGCATTCTTGATAAATCCCTTAAATGTTGCATATGTCAAAATTCAAACTTTGACATATGATCAAACTTTGACATATGATCAAATGTTACATATGTCAAAATTCAAACTTTGACATATGATCAAATGTTGCATATGTCAAAATTCAAACTTTGACATATGATCAAACTTTGTCATATGATCAAAATTATTGCATCTAGTTACATTGGATCAAATGTTGCATCATGAAATATGCAACATTCAAACTTTCATACATCCATATCCATATTCAAAATGTTCATCCATCCATCCATATTCAAAATGTTCATCCATCCATATTCAAAATGTTCATATTGTACAATATCACCCAAAAAAATTATGAACATAAAAATTCTAACTTTTGCATATTCTTTGCATATGAACATATATACATTTTTTTGTCTTAAATGTAACTTTTGCATATATGAACATACATACATAAATTACACATACATGGAAAAAAATTACTATGAACAGAAAAGAAATGCATGAACAAAAAACACATCATATATGTACATTTTCTATATACGTCCATCCATCCATACATACATACATACATGGACAAAAAAAATGCTATGAACAAAAACATCAGTGGTAATTATCTTTACAATGATCTCAAAATTTTCTTTTATTAGTATTTTCAAATTGTAGAATGACCATGTTGCACTAGAACTATTTCAAATAATTCTTTTCAAATGCCACAAATTTTTTGAGAAGTCCTCTAATGCCTATAGATCATTTTTATGCAAAAACCCACTTTGGTCATTTGAAAACTTTGAGCACAACTTCCATTTTTCAGTTTTGGTCCAATCTTGGCATTGAACTACTACCCTATTTTTCCTTGCTAAAAAAATCTGAATTTTTTACATCTTGTAGTCCTTCCAACTAAACCCTTAAGTCCAGAAGGGCAGCCCCAATTTCATCTAGCAAGTCCCCCCAAAAAACCTGTAGTTTCTGTCCAACACTAAATTTTAATGAAACTTGCACTAACAAGTTTTTCCTTTTATCAAACCAACTTGACCATCTTTACTAACATCCAAGGAGACATCATCCTGCCAAGTTTCACATAAAACAAAGTTCCCTAGCTAGCCCTAGCATTTCATCAAACACCTTGTGGACATGGCTGAAACCATGCAATTCTCTAAAATTTTGCACTGAACCAACTTCACCATCATCACATACATGGAGGAAGGATAGAGGAGAGGGGTGGGAGGGAGGAGGGAGTACCGGCCTGGTCAGCGGGCTGTGGTGCGGCGGCGTTGACGGCAAGGCAGGGGCACGGCGCGATGTCGGGGCAGGTAGCCTGGTGAGGTCTGGTAGCCTGGCGGCGTCGAGGTGTTCGTCGGCAGAGAGGCAGGGCGTGGAGAGCAGGATCGAAGAACTGAATGAAAATTTTCACAAGTGCTGCTTATATACACTCAACATTGGTCCCGGTTTGAGGCAGGAACCGGGACCAATGCCCCCCTTTGGTCTCGGTTCGTGCCACCAACCGGGACCAAAGGTCTCTTTTCAGTAGCCCAAAGGGCAGGAAGCAGAGACCTTTGGTCCCGGTTGGTAGCAGGAACCAGGATCAATGGTGTGTATTTGTCCCGGTTTGTGCCACCAACCGGGACCAAAGGTGGGTATTGGTCCTGGTTGGTGCCACGAACCGGGACCAATGGGGGGTGCTGCTGTTGCGGCCAAAACTTCAGTCCCACCTCGCTAGCTGAGAGGGGCTCGGATTGGTTTATAAGCACCGCTGCACCAGCCACTTCGAGCTCCTCTCAACTGCTGGCCTGCTGGCCTAAACTTGTCTCTCTGCCTTTGGGCCTACTGGGCCTTCTGCGGGCCTGAATCCTGGCCTAACAGGCTAGTTGGGTTTCTAGTCGTATTCAGGCTGTGGTGGCCCAGTAGGCGACATTTTTTTTCCAGTTTTTTGTTTTGTTTTTTGCTTTATTTATTTTATTTTGTTTTTTGCTTTATTTTTAAATTCTTTTTGCTGTTAGGTCACAAAAATTATAAACTTTCTGTTAGTGCCATTAGTTTTCAAATTTGAATAGTTTAAATATGAATTTTTTGAAATTTGTGTGAATCACTAGTTTGTGAATAACTTTACTATAAAAATAGATTTTTGAGTGATTCTTTTTCCTGCTATTTAATATTACTGTGTTTTATCATTATATTCGAAAACAGATTTTGTTATTTTAGTTTCTAACAAAAAAGTTATTTACGATAATTCTTTTTGCTATTAAAGTTTCTAAAAAAATTCTTTATGATAATTCTTTTTGCTATTAATGTTTTGAACAAAAAATAATTTGATAGTTTTAGTTGCATAATTTTTTTATAATTTTAGTTTCAAAAATATTATAAGTTTATAAAATGTTTTAAGTTGATTCCTTTTGCTATTAGAGTTTTATAAAAGCCTTTTAGTTGATTCTTTTTGCCATTGAAGAATAATATAGTTTTGTTTTAGTTGATCATAACAGAATATTTTAACTGAATTTTTTAGTTGATTCCTTTTGCTATTAGAGTTTCATAAAAGTTTTCTAGTTCATTCTTTGAGCTAAATGACCCTGAAATTGAAAAGCACTTCAAATGAACTGTGAAAAGGTTGAAATTGGCATGGTATCATTATTCACCCACATAGCATGTGCTAAAAAGTTGAGAGGGTTACGACAAAAACTGGATGCACTTCGTGTACAAAATGGACAATCTCTTTCGAAGTATCAGGGTTTCAGACGAAAACTCATCTGTTACAAAGGGATTTCATTTTTTTGAACTTATTTGAATTCCAGACTCTTTGTGTGTGTTCAAAATGCACCATTCAAAGACACATCATGAATTTTCAACCATTTCTAACTTCATTTGGTATTTTTCTTTTAGTTACTGATTCTTTTGAGCCACATTTGGTCCCGGTTCCAGCCACCAACCGCGACCAAAGGGTGTGGGCCAGGAGCAAGGCCTATTGGTCCCAGTTCGTGTCTGGAACCGGGACCAAAGGGGTCAAATGAACCGCGACCAATGGCCCCCATGGCCCGGCCGGCGCCCTGGCCTCATGAACCGGGACCGATGCCCCATGGGTCCTGGTTCGTGAGCGAACCGGTATTAATGGGCTTTTCAGGCCTAGACCAAAGCCCTGCTTTCTACTAGTGATACTAGTAGAGTCATGGTTTGTATAACTTTACTAAATTGGAGCACGGCGCCTCTAGCGCAGGGGAACCTCCAGCTCGCCTTCAGCTCGCTTAATTTTCATAAACATCTGGAAGGGGGGGCATAGGTCGAAGTGTGTGTTGGCCGTGCAACATGTTGGTTCATGTGGCACGTTGTCCGTCGTGGTGTCACACAGCGCCTCCAGCGCAGGGGAACCTCCTACTCGCCTTCGGCTCATTTAGTTTTCATAAACATCTTGAAGGGGAGGCATAGGTCAAAGTGTGTGTTGGTCATGCAGCGTGTTTGTTCGTGTAACGCGTTGTCCGTCGTGGTGTCACACGGCGCCTCCGGCGCGAGGGAACCTCCTGCTAGCCTTCGTATCATTTAATTTTCATAAACATCTTGAAGGGCGGCATAGGCCGAAGTGTGTGTTGGTCGTGCAACATGTTGGTTCGTGCGGCAGGTTGTCTTTCGTGGTGTCACACGGTGCCTCCGGCATGGGGGAACCTCCTGTTCGCATTCGGCTCATTTAATTTTCATAAACATCTTGAAGGGGGGGCATAGGTTGAAGTGCATGTTGGTCGTGCAACGTGTTGGTCCGTACGACGCGTTCTCCGTCTTGGTGTCACACGGCTCCTCCGGTGCGGGGGAACCTCCTGCTCGCCTTCGGCTCATTTAGTTTTCATAAACATCTTGAAGGGAGGCATAGGTCGAAGTGTGTGTTGGTCGTGCAGCGTGTTGGTTCGTGCGGCGTGTTGTCCGTCGTGGTTTCACACGGCGCCTCCGACGCGGGGGAGGGGGGGCTCCTACTCGCCTTCGGCTCGTTTAATTTTCATAAACATCTTGAAGGGGGGGCATAGGTCCAAGTGTGTGTTGGTCGTGCATCGTGTTGATCCGTGCGGCGCGTTGTCCGTCGTGGTGTCGCACGACACCTCCGTCATGGGGAACCTCCTGCTCGCCTTCGGCTTGTTTAATTTTCATAAACATCTTGAAGGGGGCATAAGTCAAAGTGTGCGTTGGTCGTGCAGCGTGTTGGTTCGTGCATCATGTTGTCCGTCATGGTGTCACACGGCGCCTCTGGCGCGGGGGAACCTCCTGCTCACCTTTGGCTCATTTAATTTTCATAAACATCTTGAAGGGGGGCATAGGTCGAAGTGTGTGTTGGCCGTGCAGCGTGTTGGTTCGTGCGACGCGTTGTTCGTCGTGGTGTCACACGGTGCCTCCGGCGCGGGGGAACCTCCTGCTCGCCTTCGGCTTGTTTAATTTTCATAAGCATCTTGAAGGGGGGCATTGGTCGAAGTGTGTGTTGGTCGTGCAGCGTGTTGGTCGGTGCAACGCGTTCTCCATCTTGGTGTCACACGGCACCTTCGGCGCGTGGAACCTCCTGCTCGCCTTTGACTTGTTTAAATTTTCATAAACATCTTGAACGGGGTGCATAGGTCAAAGTGTGTGTTGGTCGTGCAGTGTGTTGGTTCTTGCATTTGGTTGTTTGCTGAAGTTCATCATATTCTATAAGAAGTTCTCAGCTCAGGAGAAATTCTTTATATAGTTCGTGCAAAAGCCAAGCTCCTTTGCCTGGAAAAGCACGAGTTTGAAGCATGTGCAGTCACTGTGCGTAGCAGCTAGCCACAGTTTAGGCACTAGAGGTATGTGCGTGTATGCACATGTGTGGATCCTCTGGAGACATGGGTGTGAAGCATCTACAGTCACATGTGTGGATCAGCTAACCACGGTTGAGGCACTAGAGGTATGTGCTTGCATGCACAAGTGTGGATCCTCCGGAGGCACGGCCGTGAAGCATCTGCAGTCACGTGTGTGGAGCAGTTAGCCACGGTTGAGGCACTAGAGGTATGTGCATGCATGCACGTGTGTGGATTCTCCGGAGGCACGGGGCCATGTAGCCTCCGGGGGCACGGGCAGGTGGTCTCTAGAGTCATGGGTAGGAGTTCATTTTGAGAGTCACTGTTGTCGCACAGTTAAAAAGGGCACTGTTGTTTATTGTGTAGTGGCACTCTCTGATGATGTTCTCTTTTCAACATGAACACACAATTTGTAACTACATTACATTAAATATGAGTCATTGTTAAACTGTTTTGTCACGTTTTGATGGAATTAGGCTCGCTGCCTAAATCAAAAGTTTTAGTCTTCATCCTTGCTAAAGATCTTGCTAATCTCGTCACCCATTTCATTAGCTTTGACTTGATTCATCTCACTAAGTAAAAGAATGTACATTGCCTCTGCCCTCCAGTCTTCCACTTCATCCTGTGAAATTTTGCCGACAAGAGAAGTATATTCTTAGAGTTGGTGCATAAAAGGTGTATATAAGTAAATATATATTCCAATATTTTTCTATGTATTCTGTGGCAGAAGATTTTCATTGAAAACTTATTGTCAAATCATCCAGGTCTTCAATGAACTTTTCACCATTGTAGAGGAATGCAAGCTTTAGAACAACAAATGGTGATTCGCCCTTTTCTACCACTGGAACATCTTGCACAGTATGAAACAACCATCTTGTACTCTTGGGATTCATTATTTGTCTTAGTATGGTGTTGAAGACTTCTTTAATCCTAGGTACTTGGGAATTGCATTTTGTAATTGTTTTAATATTGCAACTTGTAAAACTGAAAAAATCGTTATTTAGAAATGCTTACAATTGCCAAATTATGAACATTATATTCCTAAAACTGTTTTTTTCTTTCCTCTTCAGCTTGTTCCTTTTCCTGAAGAATTCGATCTGCTTCAAATGGATCCAAATGATCTATGTCTAACTTTTCTTTCTCAAATTCCTCTGGAGTTGCTTCTTGAAGATCAATAATGTGAACTTTGCTTTCCTCCTCTCTCCTCCTCCTACTAATAGGTGCGTGAAGAGATCTTAATCCCTTACAAGCCAAGCAATGGCTCTCCTCCTCTCCTCCTCCTCCTCCTCCCACCTGATCCTCACCAACCATGGATCTAGCCACTAATTATCACCATGGAAGGCCTTCTACACTGGGATTTCAATCATGGCCTTGCGTTGCAGATCAGGTACATCTACGGTTTGGAAACCATCCACTCACCATCTCGCAACACCAAGGAATTTCTCTTGGTGCACTACAAGAAATATGTCAACTAGTGACCTTCTCTTAGTGACCCTAGCTGAATTGGTCGTAAATCCACGGCCATTTCGCTTGGACGGGCTCAAACCCTGAATTGCCTTACACGAAATGGTCATAAAGCAGACAAGAGTGGTCCATGACCTTATTTCTACCTGATTACGACCAATATAAATGGTCATGAGGTTGTGAACGTGGATGCATTAGTACTTATTGCTATGACTAGGCGCCAGCTCATCAGTTTTGCCTATGTGTCATGTCCATGTGGCAGTTTTTGCCCTAGGTTGTGAAGCAACCTATTTTTTGTCATTCCCAAAATTCCCAAAAAAATCTCATAAATTCTTTGGGTCATATCTTCATCAAATATGTAAAAAAACCTTCCTTGCGTAGCTCAAAAATAATTAAAAAATATTCATTTTCCTATTCTGTTCAGAAAAACACTTTGTGAAGGAAGTACCACTTTGGCATGTCCAAATGGTATCCATTTTCTACAGTGCTTTCCTCTACCCAAATAACCATCCTCCACCAAATACCAGCTCAATCCATTCATTATTTTGAGCCCGGCTTCAACATTCGTATTTATGTCTAGTGTGGTACTTTGCAAAGCAAGTACCACCTAGGCTCCTCCTTTTGAGCTAAAAATTTGTGAAGACGGTCTTCTTAGTAATTTATCATCCTCAGCCAAAACTCACACCCATTAGCCATGTGCATTTCCCGTACCGCTAATCAAACACTTGGCTGCTTGCTCATATTTGAGCATCGATCGGTCTCCTCGTGAGAATCTTATGTTGTGATTTTCTTCCTAGCACCTACCTGGGGAGTGCCCAACCCACTAGACATGCCTAGGCAGCCCAGAACACATGGCAATGCCACGGTCACACGGTGACCACGCGGCGGGCATGCGAGTTTACGCGCTCTAGAGTTGGGGCCCTCGGCCACCGTCCAAACCTCGACGTATCACCACCAAACCATGTATTTATGATTAAATAGGTACTTATGTAACTAGAAATGATTTTTGGAAAAAATAAATAGCAAACTATGAGGCAGCTGCAGTTCAAATTTGACCCGCTTCCAGCTGAATCGGCGGGAATTTGTCTTTTTCACCAGAGGTGGATCAAAACTTTTGACACCCAACCATTTTGTCAATTGTGCATTAAATATGTCCTAGTATTTTATAAAACTGATTTGGTCCAATTTTGCGACAAATATATGGTAGGTCCTTCATAAAAAAAACTCATTCCAGGCACTCGGAAAATGGAAAATGAATTTTCTGTGCAAAGAAAATGAAAACTTCCTTAGGCAACATTGTTTGCCATTCCAAGATGCACCCTTGTGCACAATATGAGATCATTTGAACAAACTATGCTATGAATGTGGCCATAAGATTGATCATTTGGCTTGAAAGCCATGAATCTTCACGCATGATAGCTCATTTCTGAGAACACTTTTTTAAAATAATTTCCGTATTACAAGTTTATTATTTTTCCTGGAAACTTGCTCACATATAATGACACAATGCGAAGGTTTCCCAATTTTTTGATTTGTTTTGAATTTTTTATGCCCGTTTCAAAATGCGGTCAAAACGGCGGGCTTGACCATTCCTAGCTAGTGGTTGAATCTTGGAAAACTCTTGATGTTTCTCTGATTAAATAGATACTTATGTACCTAGAAATGATTTTTGGGAAAAAATAAATAGCAAACTATGAGGCAGCTGCAGTTCAAATTTGACCCGCTTCTAGCTGAATCGGCGTGAATTTGTCTTTTTCACCAGAAGTGGATCAAAACTTTTGACACCCAACAATTTTGTCAATTGTGCATTAAATATGTCCAGGTATTTTAGAAAATTGATTTGGTCCAAATTTGCAACAAATATATGGTTGGTCCTTCACAAAAAAAAACTCATTCCAAGCACTCGGAAAATGGAAAATGAATTTTCTATGCAAAGAAAATGAAAAGTTCCTTAGGCAACATTGTTTGCCATTCCAAGATGCACCCTTGTGCACAATATGAGATCATTTGAACAAACTATGCCATGAATGTGGCCATAAGATTGATCATTTGGTTTGAAAGCCATGAATCTTCATGCATGATAGCTCGTTTCTGAGAACACTTTTTAAAAATAATTTCCGTATTACAAGTTTATTATTTTTCCTGGAAACTTGGCCACATATAATGACATAATGCGAAGGTTTTCCAATTTTTTGATTTTTTTGAAATTTTTATGCCTGTTTCAAAATGCGGTCAAAACGGCGGGAATGACCGTTCCTAGCTAGTGGTTGAATCTTGAATTTTTTTTGGTGTTTCTCTGATTAAATAGATACTTATGTACCTACAAATGATTTTTGGAAAAAATAAAGAGCAAACTACGAGGCAGCTACAGTTCAAATTTGACCCGCTTCCAACTAAATCGGCAGGAATTTGTCTTTTTCATGAGAGGTGGATCAAAACTTTTTACACCCAACCATTTGGTCAATTGTGCATTAAATATGTCCTTGTATTTTAGAAAATTTATTTGGTCCAATTTTGCAACAACTATTTGCTAGGTCCTTCACAAAAAACCCGATTATTGGCACTCCGAAAATTGAAAAATGGTTTTTTGTGCAAAGAAATAAAAACCCCATCCCAATATACACACATGTACACAATATTGGATCATTTTCACAAAATATGATCCAATTTTCCATCACATATTTCATATATTCTTAAAAAACCATTTTTACACATAGAAAATTAAATTAAATTCTCATTGGTGGAAAGGTGTGTGCCACGGATCGATGACATGGCACACATCCATCCATCCATCCATCCATCCACATCCATCCATCCATCCATCCATCCCACACCACGGTGACCCTATCTCCCACTCCCTCCGCTCCTTCCTCCCAAACCCTAACTCCCCCGATTCAGATCCCCCTTGCAGCCGCACTAATATTGAAGTTGTTCACACTTTTACAGGAGCTCCAGGCCTAATTTTTTTGGAGTGTGAAGCTGTGAAGCCAAGTGCGAATCAGTGAAGCCCTACTTAGCAAAGAGTTTTTTGATTCTGTAGTAGACTGTAAATTGTAATATTGTAACAGATTGTAAAAGACTAATGTAGTGTTATTTGATGAATTATATTTGTCCTGTCCTATTTGAAATAGTGATTATGTATGTTAAAAATATGTGAAATGGAAACTTGACGAGCGGGACCAATTTATGTCCCACTTATGAATATAATCTGAGAAATTTTGAAATTTTTGACATGTGGGACCCATCTGACTAGTGGGACCAGCTCTAAAAGAAAACGATTGAAAAATAGAAAATCAATTGATGGAAAGAGGGCCATGGCCCAACAAAAAAGGCTGCAATATTGGGCTTGGCCCATGAACCCAACCAAAAATTGACAGACAGAGAAAACACAAATAGGCTGAATTGTTGGGCTCGGCCCATGTAAAACACTGAATCGGACCGGGCTGATTCTTGTGCCACATCAGCTTGCCATGCTGGATGCCTACGTGGTCTAGGGAGGTTGATTGTGACCAAAAATTTGGTCGTGGAACCAACGACCTTTTACATATCGCAAAGAAGGTAACTAATTTCAGTTTACGACCGCCAGCTTTTGACCTTCTGTTTTTGGTCACAAAAAGGTCGCAAATGAAAAACTATGACCTTTCAGTGACCAATAGTGGTGGTCACAAGTTGACATATTTCTTGTAGTGGTGGTTTCGTTTTCATCACTTCATTTCCTCTTTCTGAAGAATCTATGGGTGTGGCCTTGCAATGTTGCATTGGTGGGCATCCAAAGGGGTTTATGGTCTCAAAGCTCAGTGACAGATCATTTCATTTCTCAGTGGCTGGAAACAAAGTAGGTCATTTGATTCATGGCCTCAAAGACCGCATTTGGCCGGATTTCATCTGTCATTTTCATCTATTTAATGGTCGTTTCAATGGGTACAAGCATTTTGATTATCAATGGCATGCGGATGAGCATCTGGAGCCCATTGCTACTCGCAGCCCTATGGCCATTCGGTACAGCAAATCACTCTTTCATGATAAGGCTATATGTTCTTATTCTACCAAGGAGTTGAGCAAGTTTGATCTCTTACCACTCGCTTCCATGGATTTTCATGAAAAAAACAACAATGAAGCTTCATGTTCTTCCTCACTTCCCTCGAGCATGGCTGTGCCGACAGGTGATACGATCATTACGGATCGCATGCATGAGGCTATTCAATGCTCCTTGCAGCAAATGGAATGTTCTGAGCATTCAGTTGTGATTGGCAGTTTTCGATTTTCCACTATTATGGCTTATCCACAATTGCCTCAATGTTTCCTTACCTCTGCTCTAAGGTATGCCCCGTCGCACACATCATGGCCTCCTACTCTATCAAAATCTCATATTGTTGATTTATCGTGCGCAGGATATTCTCAAAAGGAAGTTTTGGATCTTGTCAAAAATTGGGGCATGTTTTGTGCTAAATGTTTACAATGGGGTCATCATAAGAATATTTGTCAGGCATGGATTATTTGCCTAAATTGCTTGGCTCCGGGACACAAAAGCATTAATTGATACGAGAAAAAGGTCTACGGTTTTAAATAACTCTATTATGGCAACTAATCTTCATATTCCGGTCACATCTGACCGGGGTGGGCAACAGATCAACAAACCTCCTAAAATCACTCGCACCTGCCCCCTCATTCTACCGATCAGCCGCCCTGCCTCAGCTGTCTGATGCAACATCTATGGTCATTATGGACACCTAGCTATCTCCTGTTGGCGGCGTCGATGGGCCC
Organism: Triticum timopheevii; assembly: GCA_963921465.1. Lineage (NCBI taxonomy): Eukaryota > Viridiplantae > Streptophyta > Magnoliopsida > Poales > Poaceae > Triticum > Triticum timopheevii. The sequence continues at coordinate 526,178,283 of OY997272.1, read as the reverse complement.
AAAAGTGGCAATAGTGACCAAAAACCCTCCCCTCCACCCCGGACGACTCGCATTCCCCCTCCCTGCCCGCCCTGCTTCCCAATGAAGCAGAGCGCTCTGCTCTAGCTCCTCCACCACCACCCACCGCTCCCACCGATCACGCTGCTCACTTTGCCGTCATCACTACCATGGCCAACTTTCCGGTGAACCACATCCCCTTCCTGCCGGTGGGCTGGTATGTCAAGCCGGGACCGGCTGACCGAAAGGTGCGCGCAGATATGGCTGTCAACCCCATCCCCCCGCTCAACAACAATTTTCTTGCCATTGCTGAAGCAAGCAGATTCGTGCCGCTGCATCTCAGGGAGGGTCTCCGCGACACCATTGAAGGTCTCCTTCATGAATCAGGTCTGCACACAACAGAAGCCTCAGATCACCCCCTTGGAATCGGTATGTTTGGCATGCCAACTCCATCAGAGATACTGTGGTGAACACTACTTTCCAACTTGATGATGAGGATCTAGTAGTCTCCTTTGTTAGACACAATGCCGCTCTGAACATGTGCAACACCACTTATGGGCCTGAGGTTTGGTTGATGTATATTGGTTTTCCGGATGACTATCGAACAGATTTTATCTCCAACGCTCGGTAGATGATTATGGTAGACTTGTTTCCTGGAATAATCCAAACATAGACCATCGAGTGGTGCTGATAAAAGTCAGAGTGATTCACATGCGTTTGATTCCCAAGAGTATTGTAGTTCATCAGCTAGGAGGAGATAGAGCTTGCTGGACTATTGCTATTTTTATTCTCACGGGTGCAGATTGGAACGCGCATGATCCTGAAGTGCCCATGGTGGATGAGGAGCCGCCGCCGGCCAATGGTATTCCCCACCCCATGTTTGGTTAGGGTCTCACGGCAGAGCAGCTCTGTCAACAACAGCTGCAAAATTGGCTTCTGCAGAATGGGATTGGGAACGAACAGGGCCCTCACAATGTTGCCCAACAAGATGATCCTCATCCTGCTCAGTGGGATGCTTGGCCCGAGCTGCCAATGGCCCAAATGCCTGCAGCTCTGGTTAATTTCTAGTCCTGGTTAGCAGCGCAAGTTTTGCGAGTTCAGGATGGCATCTTACCTGAAGAAAATGTGACCGGCAGCCTCAATTCTGCCTGGGATTCTAGCTCAATTGCCAGCACACATGGTTCCTCTCAAGCTCTTGCTCCTCCTGTTACTACTTTGCTTGTAGTTCCTGCTAGGAAAGAAGTTGTTTCTGTGGATGTTGCAGTTTCTGCTGTCAATCTGCATGTGAGCATCTCTGTTCAAGGAAATGATCTGGCCGCTGTACTTATCAATGATCTGATCCCACGCAACATCTTTACTGCTTACCTCTAAAGATCTATTATGAGTGTGGTTGCTGCATATGGCCCGTGGAGCTCTGGTTATGGCCTGCCTCCGCTAGATGTGTAGGTTGCATCTCCAAATACATGCTTTCAAGTTGACAATGAAGAGGCTGTGATTATGGTGCGTTTCTCCCCTGCATTCTGAATGAAACTCCTAGGCCATCTACAGTTCAGATTACTGAAATTCTGCGTGAAGAATTTGCTCTAACAGAAGTATATGTTTTGGAGAACTCTCATGAAAATTCCCCTCTCAATGCTGTTGTAACTGGTGATGAAGGCAGCTTCGCTCGACAGGAGGAAGCGCATGCTCTGGCGCCAAATGTTATTTCAAACACTGGGCCTCAACCTTTGATTCAGCATATGGAGGAAACTTCTGACTTGGGCTTGGTCCAGGTGCTGCCCATAGCCCTAGGCCCATCACCTGCTCGCCCATGATGCTCTAAATATCAAGTGCCTCTGGTGACCACTGAAGTTCGCTGTAGTACCCGATCCACTCATATGATGACTTCAGAGTGCCTCAAATTTCTGATGTTTGAGCTCCTGCCTCCAAAGTCAAGCCACGACAGATTCCTTCTGCTATCCCAAGCTCTTCAACATCTGCAGCAGATCAGGCTCCACCACCTACTCCACATTGCATCATGTAGGACATAGGTATCAATCGCTGCACTGTCCCACCTCATGAGCTAACTGAAGATGCTCTGCTGGCTTCTGAGGCTTCTGAAGATCACACCATGAGCATGGGGGAGGGATCTTCCTCCTCGGAGTAACTTCACGGCTAACCTATGCCTCTTTTGCATAACTGGAATGTTCTGTGCTAGAATATTCGTGGGTTAAATTCAGATAAAAAACTTCTAGGTTTATCTAATGCAATCTTTGTTAGTGGTTGTGCTATCGTATGCCTGCACAAAACTAAGAAACCTTTAATCGACCTTGCTTTTATAAAAACTTGTTTCCCTAAGAGGTTCGATAAATTTGCTTTTGTACCATCTAGAAGTGCTTCGGGTGGTCTTCTCACTATCTGGAATAGCTCCGTTTTCACTGGTGATGTGTCTGTTTTTGATGATTTTGTCTTGGGCATCAAATTCATCAGTACACGCTGCGCAATCCTGGACTTTATATAACATCTATGGCCCATGCATGGGACCTGCTCGCGATGATTTCACGCAATGGATCTATGAGATGGACATTCAAATGGATGAAGATTGTCTGTTCCTTGGCAACTTTAATTACATCCGTGGCCCTGAGAACCGCAATAAGCCTGGAGGAGATCTTAATAACATGTCTACATTTAATGACATCATCCACAAACATAACTTAATTGAAATGCTACTTAAGGGACGTCTCTATACCAGAAGCAACATGCAATAGGACCCATTGCTTGAACAACTCGATTGGTTCTTCACTTCGCTCCAATGGACACATGTGTACCCCAACATACTAGTTAAACTGCTCTGCAAACCGGTTTCAGATCATACTCCCTCTGTGGTAAGCATTGAAACTAAAATACCACGTGCCAAACTCTTCAGATTTGAATCCTATTGGTTGCTACACCCTGGTTTTATGGACATGGTCAAAAAAGTTTAGGAACGGCCTATCAACTCAAGAAATGCTGCTACGATCCTCTGCCGCAAGTTTAAGCTTTTACGTCAAGAATTAAAAGCGTGGAGCAAGAATATCTCTCGGCTATCGGTGGCTATTGAAAATACCAACAAAACCTTGATAGAATTGGATGATCTTGAGAATCTCAGACCTCTCACTATCCCCTAATGCAAATTTCGTAAGATCATCAAAAATCATCTTCTGAGATTGCTGGATTATCAGAAACAGTATTGGAAAAAGCGGTGCACCATACATTGGGTTAAATTCGGAGGTGAGAATACTAAATTCTTCCAATCCGTTGCAACAGAACGATACAGGAAAAACAACATCACTATCCTGCAAACTCCAGATGGACTGATGGTGGAAGATCATATGGGCAAAGAAGCCCTCCTGTTCCAAGCATACACTAAAAGACTTGGAACTTCCGATCCTACATAGATGAGTCTTGATCTATCATCACTAATTCACCCAACTGAGAACCTTGACCACCTCATGCTACCATTCACCACGGAGGAGATTGACTTGGTAGTTAAAGAAATGCCTGCCGACCGTGCACCGGGTTCAAACGGTTTTAGTGGATTGTTTCTCAAAGCTTGCTGGCCAATCATCAAATAGGATTTCTATACCCTTTGCGCTCAATTCCATGCAGGTGATCTTAACCTCCAAAGCATAAATGATGGTTTAATCACTCTTATTCCAAAGAATGAGTCCCCCTCCATGGTCAATGATTATTGTCCAATTACACTTCTCAACTGCTGCCTCAAGCTCATTACAAAGCTCCTTGCCAACCAATTTCAAAAGGTTATCTTGAGAATTATACATCACACTCAATATGGCTTCATTCGAGGGTGATCAATCCAAGACTGCCTGGCCTGGACATTCCAATACATTCATCAGTGCCAAGCTTCCAAGCGAAAAATAGTCCCCCTAAAGTTGGACTTCACAAAAGCCTTTGATACGATCGAACATGAAGCAATGATCAACATCATGAAACACATGGGGTTCAATGACAAATGGCTATCATGGATTCAATCGATTTTTTTCCTCTAGAAGATCATCTATTCTTCTCAATGGAGTCCCGAGCCGACAATTTCACTGTTGTTGTGCTGTTCGTTAGGGTGATCTACTCTCCCCTCTCATCTTTGTTCTGGCTGCAGATCTTCTCCAATTAGCCATTAGCGATGCCTATAGGAGAGGCCTAATTGATCTACCATTTCCTTCCAACGGGCATATGGACTATCCAATCATCCAGTACACAGATGACATGATCTTGCTCATGCCTGCCTGCCCTAGACAAACTGCTATCATTAAAAACATACTTTCTGACTACGCCCAATCCATTGGCCTGAAAATCAACTCCACAAATCGACATTCATCACCATCAACTTGGATTCGGAGCTGGCCACCAACATTGCAGCGATTTTTGGATGCTTGGTTGGCTCTATGATTTTTACCTATCTTGGCCTTCCCCTCGGCACTTCCCGACCCATGATACAAGATTTCATGCCACTTGTCAGCTCCATCAAACGGAACATGTCCTTCACGCTCTCACTTATGTCCTACGCTGGGAAACTTACACTGCTCAACACAACAGTCACATCTTTGCTCATATAGGCAATGTACACGCTCAAGTTCCCCCCAAAACTCATTGAAATGCAGGATAAAATCAGAAGAAGATGCCTTTGGATCAAGAAGACAGACCAAGGAGACAAATGCAACTCTCTAGCTGTGTGGGACATGGTATGTAAACCCCAAAACAAGGGAGGTCTCGGAGTGATAAACCTCAAGATCCAGAATGAAGCCCTCCTTATGAAGTTCTTACACAAATTCTACAACAAGTTGGATATCCCTTGGGTGCAACTTACTTGGGACACATACTATAACCAAAAAATTCTACACGCCATGGATCTAGTTGGGTCCTTCTGGTGGCGTGACATGCTCAAGCTCACTCCTACTTTTAGAGGGGTCTCTCGCATCAACATTGTCTGTGGCACCACGGCCCTCTTTTGGAAAGACTTATGGACTGATCAATTACTACAAGAGTCACACCCACGTGCTTTCTCGCATGCAATAAACGAGGATGTCTCCCTCAAAGATTTCTTGGGGATCACATCGGTCGGGGAGGACTTTCACCTACCACTCTCTCCCCAGGCACATGATGAGATCAAGCACATGCAAACGACCGCGTCATCCTTCCAACCTATGGCTGCCTCCTCGGACGTTTGGCAGTATGTTTGGGGCAAAACCATTTTCAAATCCAAAGACTACTATTGTTTCTTCTTCAGGGAAGTTCAATTTCATCAAGTATTCGGGTGGCTCTGGAAATCCAAGTGCACAATGAAGCTGAAGGTATTTGCATGGCTACTACTTAATGACAGGCTCAACACCCGGAATATGCTCAAGAGACGTCACTACAACATAGGCGACGACCATAACTGCCTCCTGTGTGGACTTAACATTGAAGAAACTTTAGAGCACATGATTTTCACCTGCTCTTTCAGCAAATAGTGCTGGAGAGGTCTGGACATAAATTGAGATCCATTCTCTGGAAGGGTGCAAGCTATTGAAGACCAGAAAAACAACCACCCCACGCCAATGCTATCTGAAAAATTTACTATGCGGCGTGGAGCATTTGGAAGGAAAGAAACAATAAACATTTTAGATCGATCGACCCCTCCTTTCGGTCATGGCTAGGTAGATTCAAGGAAGACTTTGAGCTCCTCCAACATAGGATCAAAGAGGCACATAGGCCTCTTGTGTTAAATTTTGTAAACTCCCTACACTAGACCCTTTCTTTGTGTACTTACTCCTCTAGCTTGACCCAAAGTGGCCAAGTTCCCCTCCACCCCATGTAAATATTCCATCTTGTACAGTGGTCTGTTATTTTATTAATATAACTACACAGTAGGAGCCTGTCCTACTGTTCCTGGTCAAAAAATAATAATAATGTGAACTTTGCTTTTATATTTGTCCAACATATATAGCACGTATCAGTGATCGTTCTCGAGTGTAATGAATATCTGCGTATAAGATATTTTTTTGCTTAGATGACAGCTTAATATAAATTAATATGATAGAATGCATATTTGTGATTTTGTTGTGGAGTAAAGGGATGTTACCATGTTTGTTGTTGAGAGCTTTTTCCGCTGATGTTCTTTGAGATACATGGGAACCAGTTGATTATTTGTTCTTTGCAATTCAGTTTTAAATTTTCTAAAGTAGTTTTGTGATTCTTTAAATACAGTATACACTGTAAACAATAATTACGATGAAAAAACTATCAGAAAAAATAGCTATGTAACAATATAAAAGAGGAGGCGTTCCAATATAGATAAGTTTGTGCTTTTTAGAAATTTACCTCTACAAAGTTTGGGCCTAATATTACTCTATCACTCTCTTTTGAATCTTGTCTAATTTCCCAGATTTCTGCTATATCATCGAGCACTCTCTTTTCTAGATGATGTGGTATGTTCGTCTGTGCTGGTCTTGGACCAAATACTGCTTTCAGTTGGGCTGCAGTAAGTTGCGTGCTTTCGCTCTCTCTACGAATGCGCTTAAATACAATTTTGCTGCCGCAGGAAAATAAAATAATTTTGGAGGTGAGAGTCAGTGAGAAACAGAACTTTATATTATTTTTGGCCTCGGTCCAACTATTTTTAGGTGCAATAGAAAACAACTCACGAACTAAGGCATAGCCTAGTGGTGGGAAGGGGTTGATGCCTTACCACTCACCCAGGTTCAAGGCATGGTACTTGCAATTTGGGTTTGTTGCACCAATTATACTGTAGGGGGTTCCCTTACAGTCTTTTTATCAAAAAAAGAAAAAAAAAAGAAAACAACTCACTTTTTGAATTCCTCCTTCCAGCAGTCGCTCATGAGTATTTGGAAGAGGTTGGACGCCTCCTTTGTGTGTTGGAAGCAATGTAAATGTTTTGGGTATGGATTGGTGCTTCGTCCTTTTTTCCTTTTTGTTGCATCTATTTCTGTCAGCGAAAGCAGATATGTAATATGTAAGCTCTCTTGATACTAAAGAGATCGGTCAACCATGGGATGGGTAGGTCATCAAAAAAAGATATCCAGAAATAATTTTCTTACCTTTGCTGGTAGAAAAGAACTTTGAAGTTTCTGGTTTGAATTCTTTGATTCTTCCAGGTAGTTGCTCGCACTTTACTTGGTTGGTTTCACCAAATATGGCTGTAAAAAGGAACTCTGGTTTCAACTAGGTATCTACCTTGCTATCCTGCATGAAGGTCATCAGATATTCTTTTATTTTTCTTTGTTGAAATAATTGAAGAACTGAAGGAGTGCTGCTTTCTAAAATAAAATCGTTGCTCTCGTACTATTGACTTACATGGAAATCCTCATCGTCTTTTGTGAGATCAATGCAATTCCAGTATTTTACAAATTGAACCATGAAGTGTGCGCATTGGGTACTGTCGGATATTGGGTTCCGACAAAACCCTTAAGGTTTGAACTCTGGGGTGCGCACAAAGATCTTCTCCCTACCGAAACGCGCCCTCGGCCTCGCCGCGATCCCTAAGCTAGATCGATGAACAACACAAGAGATGCAAGGTTTATACTGGTTCGGGCCACCGTTGTGGTGTAATACCCTAATCCAGTGTGTGGTGTGGTGGAATGCCTCTTGGGCTGATGATGAACAGTACAGAGGAAGAACAACCTCGCGAGGAGAGGTGTTCTTGTGGTGGTGGGTGTTCTGCTTCGGAAGGATTCGATCCGTCCCTACTGTGGTGGCTATCTCTATTTATAGAGGCCCTGGTCCTCTTCCCAAATATTGAGCGGGAAGGGATCCAACAATGGCCATTTTGAAAGGGGACAGCTAGTAAAAGCTATCCTGACTAAAGGTGGTCTTCGACTGCCAAAGGTGCTGGTGATGATGCCATCTTGGGCTCCATGGTGACCTCCGTCCTGCCGTCCTGCTGGTCTTGGTCTTGTTGCACCAATATGGAAACCTTTGCCTGATGCCTCGGTACCCCGCGCCTGCGCTTGCCCTCTTTGCACCAAATAGGAAACGAGGACACTGCGCGGGCTGGCGCCCGCCTGGCCTTGATCGTCATGGCTTGCGTCACGGGGACCTAGCGAGGTACCCCTTGCCTTGATCTCTCCACCTCCTCATGAGCCTTCCTGGTGAGGCCGCCCCTGAGGAGGCCTTGTGTCGTCCGCCCCGCGAGGGTCTTGAGCGTTTGGTTGATGAAGATGGGCCGTACTAGGCCACCAATTGAGCCACACAGCAGGCCGCAGGCAGGCAGGTCTAGGGACCCCATTCCTAGAACGCCGATAGTAGCCCCCGGGCCCAAGGCGTGCTCGGACTTGTCTTAGCAGCGAAGCCAAAGGGCAAGTGCGGAGTGCCACGGGCCCCAACAGCCTGCGGCCTTGGCGACACGTGGCGAATGATTGGACGTGGGTGTCTCCGCTTCCCCATGCTGCCTCGGCAACTGCCCGATTTGATGAGTCCTTGCTGCATGCAAAAAGAGTCATCATTACCTGTGATCGTGGAGGTCGACGGTTGGCCTCTCTAGGATTATAAATACGGAGGGGCGAGAGCCCCCATTGCCCGTCTCTTCTTGCTCCGCCTACTTTTTCTCCCTTGCTCCACCTCCATTCTTGACGCTGATGGCACCGATCCGTAGGTTCTCAGCCAAAGAGAAAGGGAAGGCCCCCCGAGAGGGGCTTGACCCGCTCCCGCCGAAGAAACGGCCGGTCCCATGCCGCCGCGACGAGGTTGCAGGGCCGGAGATGATGAGGCCCTGGTGCGAGCGGCCGCCTCCTGGGTTTCCGCTACCCCTGTTCGCTCGAACCAAGGTGTCACAGCCCCAGAATTTTTTGTAATTAGTTGCATCTGCATCCATGCATCATGTTTGATTTCAAAGGAAATTTTGAAGTGGGGATGACCAAGCCCTAACACTAAAGCAATTCAAATAGGTTCAACTAAAAATATTTTTCAATGAACCCAAATGGCCTTCAAAAATGTTCACCATTTTTGGAAAATACTGGAAACAGTAACCAGATATGTTGCACATTTTTCCATGACATTTGGATTATTGAATTAACTCATATTGTATTTGAATTGGGGCATTTAAATCCTATAAATATTTTAAATGCTCTAATAATTCTGAAACTAGTTGAGGGCTGTTGGGAATAATTTCAAAAGTGCCCAAAAATATTTTCAGAATTATATAAAAATGATTTGGTGTTAAAATAAATCAAAACATAGGCAAATAATAGAAAACAGAAACAAATTTTAACAGAGAGAGAGTTTTACCTGGCACTCACCTGGGCAGCCCACCTGGCCAGTCCACTTGGCGGCCCAGCCCACCAGGGGCACCGCTGTCTTCAACCTCTGCCAGTAGGCAGAGGCGTGTCAACGCCTGCACGCCGGAGGCCTCCACCTCCTCCCTGCCTGCCTGCCTCACGCTCCCGAGCTCCCTTCGCATGCCACGGAGACGCCCCGACCCCACTGGACACCTTGCTCCTCCCCCCTCGCCCTCTCCCTCTCCTCTGATCGCCATGGCCGACGCTGCCAAGCGCTCACCGCCGTGAAGCTTGCAGCCACCATGCTCCCCTCGCCTCACCGACGCGCCAAGGAGCTCCTCCGTCGACCTCTACATCGTCTCCGTCAAGCCACACGAGCGGACGTGCCTCGCTTCACCATCCCCGACCCCTTCTTCCTCCTCGGTCACCGGAGATCCATCTCGCCGCCCCGACCATTCCTGGCCTTCTTCGAGCTCGCCGTCTGCACCGTTGCAACCGCCGTAAGCCTCTCCCTCGAACCCCCCTCTCCGTTGTTCCGTTTTCACGCTGTAGCTCCTACTTCACTGACGACCGAAGCCTGCCGTCCGCCATGGCCGATGAGGTCCTTGCTCCTGAGCACCTCCGCTCGGTCCAGTGGCACCAGCGTGCTCCTAGAGCTCCCAGCAATCCGCCCCGCCGCTTAGCTCGCCCGTCAGCCAAGCGCAGCGCCTCGCCCGTGCTAAGCCGAACTCCGGCCGCCACCAGCCGTCGTTGCAGTCGTCGTTTCCGGCCTCCTCTCTCCTAGCCGCATGCTCTGTTGGATGCGGCGCACGTCCAGCAGCCCGTAGGGCCAAACCGCGAGTCGAACGGTTGCCGGACGGCGAATCCCGAGCGCCTCCGCCACCCTGTTCGGTCGCCGGTGGCTAACCGCCGGTGCGCTGACGTGGCCACTTAGTTAGGGCTAATCACCCACTAATTAACCCCCCGACCCACTTACACATGGGCCCCACCGGTTTAATTAGCCAGCTAACAAAATTAGTTAGAACTAATCCAACCCGACTGGACCCACGCGTCAGCTTTGACTTTGATGACGTGGCCGTTGACCAGTCCCACATGTCAGTGTCTCTGACCAGCATCGTGTCACTAACCAGTAGGCCCCACCTGTCAGATTTGACTTTGGTCATTGCTGATGTCACCCAGACATAGTGCTGACGCAGTAACTCCTTTTTCTGGATTTATTCTTATTCAGGAAATTCCAGAAAATAGTGCTAACTTCGAAAAATCATATAAATTCAACCGTAACTCCAAATGAGATAAATTATATATGAAAAATGATCAGAAAAATCCAATCTATCCATTTATGCTACTTTCATGCATGTTAAACAAACTTATACCCACTGTATAAGTGAAAACATGATAATGGCATTTTAAATGCTAAATATGGAGTTTGCATATGAACCCTTGGTTCATATGGACTTCATCTAAATTGTTGCTAGATGCATTAGCACAAGTCATAATATTATTGCCATGTCACATTCATGCATCATATTGTGCATTGCATTGATTGTGTTCTTCCTTGTTTGCTGGTATTTGTTCCCTCTCGATAGACGTGTACTGATGACGAGTTCGATGACACCGATGAAGAACTATACTATCTTCAGAAGTGCCAGGTAAGCAAAACACCCTTGTTCATTTCGATACAATCCCACTCTCTCGCTCCTGCTCTTTTTTATTGCATTAGGACAACAACGATTCAACTGTTACATGCTGCGGTAGCTGAACCCCTTTTCCTCTGCATGACCTATCATTGCCACAGTAAATAGATGAAACCCACTAGCATGAGTAGGAGTTGTTTGAGCCCTGATGTGCCTACTCATTCATGCTTGTTTTGTCATGCCTGCTACTGCTTAGAGTTGAGTCAGGTCTGATTCATCGGGGATGAATTGGAATGTTGTGAACATGTCCTACTGTGTGTGAGCTAAGTGTGTGAACACGATTTGGTAAAGGTAGCGATGAGAGGCCATGTAGGAGTACATGGTGGGTTGTCTCATTGAAACCGTCCTCAGGAACTGAGTTCTGTGTTTGTGATCCATGAACAGTTACTACCACACATTGGGTTCCGGTAACTCGACCCCTCTCGACTTATTAATCAACATGATCTCTGTCCAGGAGTTGCAACTAGTTTCTGGTGTTTGTAGGTAGTGTCAGTAGTCTACCAAGTGGCACCCGGTACAGGTGGGCTTGGGACAGACTAGGCACAGTGGCACGGTGTACCAAGTGGCACCCGGATGGTGGGCTTGGGAACCCTGCTCACATCGTTTGGGGCCATGAGCGACACCCCGGCCGGATCTTCTTGTGGATGGAACCCGAATAGGCGATAAACCTGGACTAGAGACTTGTGTGGTTAGTCAGGTCGTGGCCGACTCCCTCGCCAGGTTTCCGCTTGAAGGTTGTCGAGATACACGACGTGTACATGGTGGTAAGTGGCGAGAGTGTGTGTGAAGAAGTACACCCCTACAGGGTTAACATCATCTATTCGAATAGCCGTGTCCGCGGTAAAGGACTTCTGGGTTGCCTATAACAGTTCATAGACAAGTGAAAGTGGATACCCTAAAATACGCAAGATAAGCGTGAGTGCTATGGATGGCGTTCTCGTAGGGAGACAGGAGCAGATCCATAGAGGTGTATTGATATGGTGAATATGTGGACTCATGTGCGCCATCTCAAAAGAGTTACTTGCCGTCGTAGTTTAGGATAGCCACCGAGTCAAAGCTGGCTTGCTGCAGTTAAACCCCACCATCTCCTTTGTTGATAATGATGCATATGTAGTTAGTTCTGATGTAAGTCTTGCTGGGTACATTTGTACTCATGTTTGCCTATTTTATGTTTTTGCAGAGAGACGTCGGTCTCGCTAGTAGTTCCGCGTGGACTTCGATGTTTAGCTTGTTACCTCAGCTACGATCTTGTGCCCTTGGCAGGATCTAGTAGATAGTCAGGCTTCTCAGCCTTTTTCATTTATAGTTGTCTGTACTCAGACATGTTAAGCTTTCGCATGTGTTTGACTTGTATGCTCTGAATGTTGGGTCACGAGACCTATGTTTGTAATATCTCGCTCCTTGGAGCCTATTGAATAAAATACTTGAGTTGTAGAGTCATGTTGTGATGCCATGTTGTATTTGCACATATCGAGCATATTGTGTGTATGTTATTGAAATGCTTGGTATGTGTGGGATCTGACTATCTAGCTGTTTATCCTTAGTAGCCTCTCTTACCAAGAAATGTCTCCTAGTGCTTCCACTGAGCCATGGTAGCTTGCTTCTGCTTCGGAACACTTAGCTGGCCGGCATGTGTCCTTCTTCGTTCCTGTGTCTGTCCCTTCGGGAAAATGTCACGCGATGAATACCGGAGTCCTGTTAGCCCGCTACAGCCCGGTTCACCGGAGTCCTGCTAGCCCAGTGCTACAGCCTGGATTCACTCGCTGATGACCGACACGTTCGATGCTGGGTCATGGATGCCTGTCCCTGTAAGTTTGTGCCACTTTGGGTTTACGACTAGCCATGTCAGCCTGGGCTCCTTATCATATGGATGCTAGCGACACTATCATATACGTGTGCCAAAAGGCGCAAACAGTCCCGGGCAAAGGTAAGGCGACACTCGTGGGAATACCGTGTGTGAGGCCACAAAGTGATATGAGGTGTTACATGCTAGATCGATGTGGCAATGAGTCGGGATCCTGACACAAGGATCCTGAAGAAAGGAATGATGAGCGACGCCGCCCGCGCCGTAGGCGAGGTCGACGAGTCGCGGCGGCGCGCGCCATCGCTCCTGGAGTCCATGCCGCGGACTCCTCTCACAAGCTCGTGCTGCACGCTGTGATGCCTCCAAGCACCTGCATCTGCTTCCCTTCATTCTTCGCCATCGAGATGCCGCCGAGGGGGCCTCTCGAGCTTTGGCTGCAGCACGCCGACTGTGGCGCTCTGGCGACCGGAGCGGAGATTGAAGTCGTCGCTTCGGGCAAAGTCTTCCTGACCCGAGGCTGGGGCGAGATCGCCCGGGTGTGTCGGACAGGGGGCGCCCTCGTGATTCATTTTGAATACGATGGTGCCTCCCTGTTTCTCTTCAAGGTCTTCGACGCAGAATGCCGCTGCCTGGAGTGCTGCCCCAGAGGAGGCAGTCGGGACATCATCGTGGCAGGGGCTAGGCCTGCCATCCGCTTCCCCAACGGCTCCTCCGGTAGCAGCGGCGATGCTCGGGAGTCTAGCGACTCTCCCGAGCTCTTCGTGATTCCGGAGACGAGCGACGACAACTACGTGCCTCTGAGCTCACGCCGCGCCCGGAGCAAGGCGACAACATCAGGCCGTCGCCGTGGCTGATCTGGATGGGATTGGTGCCGGCCTCCCATGGCCCATTGTTGATGATGGCGTTGGCCATGAAGGCGCAGGTAGTTAGGGCTCCCTAGGATCCTCGTCTTTTGTTCCCTGCAAGGAATCAAAAAGAGACACCCCGTGGGGGCATGTAAAGGGTCCGCGATGTATTTTGCTGATGTGATCCTTATTATGAAATTGTACGAATGCTTGTCCTATCCTGGCTTGATTCCCCCTTTCTAACCTCGCGAACGTTTTTAGCACTCTACACTGACAGGTCCCGGTCCCAAGGTAGGTTGCAGCCATTGCTGGTATGCCAGGTCGCGATGCCATGGTCAAGGCCAGGAGGTGAGCGGCCCGAGGTCCAGTAAGAGCCCTTGAGGCGCGATGCTCAGGAGGTCCCCTTTAGCGTGCAAGCAACCGCCGAAAGGTGAGAAAGGCAGGCAACGTTGCCGTCACAGAGCTGCATTAAGTGAAGATTCTGTGCTGCATCGATTAGTTGTTCCAGGCGTGGAACTTATCTTGGTAACATGGAGCGTCTCCCTTGCGTTTCGTCAGACCAGCGCGTCGGTAGCTGGGATGTAGCTAGGTTAGGCCCTCACGAGCTTTCCCCTTTCCTTCCCCACACTCTCCTTCGTGCTCTACATCCTCAGGTTCCGGCCCTCGAGCGAGCTCAACCGTCGCTGGTATGCCAGTCCGCGATGCTGTGGTCAAGGCTACGGGTGAGGGCTGGAGAGCCCGTAAGAGCTCCTAAGTCGTGATGCTCAGGAGCCCCCTTTTTAACGTGCAAGTAGATCACGTGGGAAAAGAGAGAGAGAGAGAGCTCGCGGTGCCACCCGCTATAGATCTCAGGAAGTTCCTGTAAATCAGCGCGAGGAAAGCACGGGTTGCCATTACAATTGCCGACTGGCCATTGGTTGCTCCGAGGAAGAGGTGAGGGCACTAAGTGCGTGGTGAGGTGACGCTTGCGGGGCTGCCGCGGGCCAGAGCTCGACCACTCAGATTTGTTGACGTTGCAGGGACGGACCCATGCGCAAGCGCCATGCCAGCGTGAGCAGCTCCTAGTGGTAGTAGTGAATCTTGCATTAAAAAGAAAGAAGAGAAATGTTGGAAGTGCTTACGTGTCTTCTCCCTAAAATGGCACCTGTAGTTTGACCTTTTTGAAAGGGTTGATGCTTCTTTGTGAAAGCTGGAGCTTTGTGCTTACGTGCTTCTAGATTTTCACTAATTTACTGGTTACATTGTTGAAGAATTCTATTGTGCCTTGATATGTAGTTGAAGAGTCAAGGAGTTCAAAGCGCTATTTTTCCATGTTAACTGTAACGGTGAAGTAATGACTTATACACTACGGGAATCAGTTAATTTGCCGTCTGGGGAGCTCTTTGCCATCAGCTTTTCGTCGGGACAGACGGCAAAGACCACTTTTGCCATCAGTTACTGACGGCAAAGAATGGCTAACGGCAAAGACATACTTTGCCGTCTGTAAAACAAACACAGAAGGCAAAGACGCTTTGCCGTCTGCGTTTTTTCTTTCCAGACGGCAAAGTGCTCACTTCGCCATCTGTAAAGAAAACCACAGACGGCAAAAATCTTTGCCATCTGTGTTTTTTTTACAGACGGCAAAGTGCTACTTTGCCGTCTGTAAAATAACCAGCAGACGGCAAAGAAAAAACACAGCCCACGGATCAATCACGCGGATTAGTGACATGGCAAAATCTGGTCCACACATCCCTACAAAGCAAAACCCACTCGCCCCACGCCCCATGCCCACGCCCCCACCACCACTCTCTCTCTCCACCTTATCTTCCTTATCCACCTGATAGCCCACCCACCCCTGACCCCCATCACGATCTCTTTCTGTGTCTCGTACCTCGGTGCTCTCAATCCAGAGAACGCCGCCACCACCTCGCCTACAGGCCATGCCCTCGCCGACCACCACCTCTCCTGCCGGCTCCAGCCTCGCTGGCCAGCACCTCGACTGCCCGCCACAGCCTCGCCCACCGTCCTCGGGCCTTCCCTCTTGGCCTCCAGATCCAGCGGCCCCGTTCCCCTTCGCCCTCGCGGACCGCCGGCCTGGCGCCGTCGCCCCAGTCGACCTGCGCGCCCCATCCCCCGTCGCCCCAGCCGGTCGCCGGCCCCGTTCCCCGTCGCCCAACCCGCCACGGCCCGTCTTCACCACCGGCGCCACCGGGCCCGACCCCGTCCCCCTTCGCCACCGCAGGCCACTGGCCCCGGCCTGTCGCCCTCGTGGACCGCCGGCCTGGCGCCGTCGCCCCGTCCCCCGTCGTCCCAGCTGGTCGCCGGCCCCGTTCCCCGTTGCCCCCACCCTCCATGGCCCGTCTTCACCACCGGCGCCACCGGGCCCGACCCCGTCCTCCTTCGCCACCGCAGGCCACTGGCCCCGGCCCGTCGGCCCAGCATGCCTGCGCCGGCCCCGGCCCTCGACGCCGCACCATCTCCCGGATGAGGTTGGCAAGCTCCGGCGCCGCGGCGGACGGCTTGAGCTACTCGGGCGTCCAATGCTGCCTCAGTTCTCTTGTAATCTGTGTAATCCGTCTGTGTGTACTGTGTGTAATATATTGGTCTGTAATCTGTTCATCTTGGGAAATAGAGCAGTTTTATATTGTGAAATTCATTCGGTGGTCGTTGATTCTTGGAACAACAAATGTTGGATAGTGTGGTGTTCGTGGTACATTTGTTTATTTTTTTAATATATAAATTCTTTGCCGTCTGTGATTTAGGACGAAGACGGCAAAGACAGATCCCGGCTGACGGCGAATCTACTTTTCTTTGTTGTATGTTATATACACGGTTGACGGCAAAACTTTAGTTTAGCTTATGGCAAAATCTTTGCCGTCAAGCAGAAAAATAGTAGACGGCAAAGTATTCTTTGCCGATTAATCTTTGCCGTCTCACTTTGCCGTCTACTTCCTGACGGCAAACTCTTTGCCGTCAGGATTTACGTCTTTGCCGTCTGTTATCCACAGACGGCAAACTAGCAGTTTCCTGTAGTGATAGTTTCGTCTTTCTTAAACCCGCGCATCGAACATGGTAGAAGGAACTGCAAAACACAAAATAAAAAGAAAACATTTGGAAATCTTCTTAGATTTAGAAATGATTTGTCTGTCATGAAAGAGAACTTTGCATGACATATGTAATTGGATTTTGTTTTTGTAACAGCTGATCTGCTTACCTTGTTATAATCTTGAAGTTTTTCTTCTTCTTCTATGTTGAAAAATGCTCTAAGCCTGTCAGGTAGTTGTTTTTTCTAATATGTGCTTGATCATTATTTTTGTAGCACATTGGATCTTCTTCGTCGGCTTCCTTTATTGGGTGCTGCTTGTTTTGTCATACATACACAAAGGGAATTTGTCAGTTCAATTATAGGCGAAGTTTATCGACTTATAAACTGATATTTATCCTTTTAAATGTGATTCTTTTGCCGTGATCTTTACTTATAGTGTTGCTTAACAATAGTATCTTTTTCCCGGTGCCATTGAGTTGTTTTCTCAAGATCGTTAGCATGGGCCCGATTGCTTTGCTCCTCATTGGTTTACCGATCTTGAAGCTTTCGGCGACATGACCTAGATTGACATCGAACCTGTCCGTTGTAATGAAAAGCCCATCCCTGCAAAGTATATTTACAAAAATATTTTAGTTTACACATGATACAGTTAAAATCATTGTATGTAAGAATGTGTGTGTGTTAGTTACATGAACTTACCTTTCTTTCTTTGTCCATGGCTTGCATACAGCGTTGTACAGGTCTTCGATGGCTTTGTTGACAACATCTCTATGTTTGCCCCCTTTCTATTTTGTGCCTGGGATGATTTTGAATTTAATGTAAATAATTTAAAGTCGCAAGATAGCAATTAAGTTTCTATTGTCTTGCCTGCTTTGATGCTAGAAGATATGCCTTGTCCACTGTTGTTCCTTTCTTGTTCTCTTCTGCTTCTGGAGGCATGTGATGTCGTCCTTTTTGTGTTGTACATTTGAAGCTCACTTTGTCAGTACCCTTTTCGCTAGTACCCTTTTATCCAGTTTCTGTTGCATCCTCGTTTGAGTCATTTGTGCTTTTCTTAGCGTCATGTTTTTGCTTGTCAACCGTCATGTCTTGCTGGTGGTCTTTTTCATCTTGTTTTTCAGTCTCGACCTGGTTGGCAGTAACCTCTTTGCCAGGAGAATCGCCGTCGGTACGATGGTGTAGGGTTTTCTTCGATTGTGTCTGGTTCTCTGAAATATTATAACCAAATTTCTATAGAACAATTTGAATGTTTTCTTCATTGATTGTATCTGTGTGGCTGCCTTCTTCGTGTTTCTGCATTATCATGGAAAAAGCATTAAATAATTTAATTTGCTACTTTATTTTAATTATAGCAGCTATGACAGGAAAATAGCGAAGCATTCGGTGCGTGTGTTGAGCTATTTGATTGTGAATAGGCATTATTTTATTGAGATTAAGCTATAATTTTGTAGAAACATTTTGCACAACTTCACCGGTTTAGCTATCGTTGTTGCTGCTGATTGTTCCACCCGTTCTTCATTGAGTGGAGTTTTTTGGGGATCCTCTTGTTCTGTCTTTTGGTGTTCATCGTCACTGTCCTCGTTTTTGTCCTGTAGCTGTTCAAGCATAGAGGTGGCTAAGTGGCAGTGCATTTGAGTTTTCATGGAGCTACTTTATATTTTGGTAGAATCAACTTACGTTACTTTACCTCCTCAGTCGTTGCTTCTTTTGTCGTCTCTGCTACTGTTGTCGTTGCTACTGCTGACTGTTCCGCCCGTTCTTTGTTGAGTGGAGGTTTTTGTGAATCTTCTTGATCTTTCTTTTGGAGTTCATCGCCACTGTCCTCGTTTTTGTCTTGTAGCTTTTTAAACATAGAGGTGTCTGAGTGCATTTGAGGTTCCACGGAGCTAATTTATACTTTCATAGGGTCAGCTTAAGTCACTTTACCTTTTCAGTCGTTGTCGCTGCTGCAGTCTCTATTACCTGTTGTTCGGTGAGTGAATATTTCGGGGCTTGGTCTTCTGTGATGTTGATGCCTACCGTTTGAAGAACAAGTTGCCCTTCTTCAGTGGCCTCCACTTGCTCATTGGCCTCCTCTGTCTGTGATGATAGGAAAATAGTAAAATGTCAAGTCCATTTTTTTGAACTATAAGATCGTGAAGAGGTATTATGTGACTTAACCTCTTTATTTGTTGTTGTGGCTGCTGATTGTTCTACCTGTTCTTCGTTGAGTGGGGTTTTTTCGGCCTTCTCTTGTTGTTCAGTTTGATGTTCATCATCACTGTCCTTGTTTTTTTTCTTGCAGCTGCTCAAACATAGAGGTGGCAAAGTGGGAGTGCATTTGAGTGAACACAGAGGTGGTAAGTGGGAGTTTATTTGAGTGTGCATGGAGCTATTTTATATTTTCATAGCTGCAGGTTATGTAACTTTACCTTTTCAATCGTTGACGCTGCTGCCGTCTCTGCTACCTGTTGTTCAGTTAGTGAATATTTCGTGGCTTGGTCTTCAGTGGCATTGCTGTCTACAGTTTGAAGAACATGTTCCCCTTGTTCATTGGCCTCCTCTGGTTGTGTTTGATAGTCTTGATTGTTGGTGCTCTCTTGAGCTTCTTGTGCCTGTTCCAGCACAAAAAGTAATTAAAAATGGGTGCATTTTTTACTGTGCAGTTGCAATTGTTTTTTATAAGACCTCTTTCTCTGCAGTGGCACGACTGTCTACTGCTTCAAATACGGCTTATCCATGTTTCATATAGTCCTCTTGTTTTTCATGTTGAATATCTATGCCAGTGCTTTCATTTGCTTCCTTTTCCTGTTTAATAAAAATTGAAATTTTATATTGAACTTCATTTGTGTCTGAACTACATCGTACATGTGAACTTCATCGTTGCAACAACATTTTTTGTCATGGAAACAGGCTTTGTAACCTCACCTCTTCAGCCAATGTTGTTTGAAGTTCTCTGTGTTTTTGAGTTTCCTTTGGTTGTGTTGCTTGTTGATCTTCGATATTAACGTACTCGTTTGTTTCCTACATTTGTTCAGAGAAAATGTTGAGTCATCCCTTATAGTCCTTGTATTGTGGTGGCAAGGTGTATTAGGTAGTTCAGACATCATAAATGTTTTGAAAAGGGGTTGTTGTTGTTGTTGTTGAATTTTACCTCTGTGTTGATGATTGGGTTATTCGTGCTTGCGTCGACTATTTCTTTGTCAGGTATAACAGTCTCGAGTTTCTCATCAGCTGGGATGTCTTGGGATTTCTCCTTTGTATTTATGATGGTCATCTGCATTGTTGTGGCGCTGGAAATCTCTTGTACACAAACTTCCGTTCTGTGACGCTTTCATCTGTTTGAGGTTCACCATGGGGTCCAAGTTCAACATGGGTCATCTCTTGCTCTTGCAGTGCTTGTGATATCTGGAGAACAAACAATATGAGTTTGCGGTGCATTTTCTTCCTGCCATTATGAGTTTCTGGTGTGGGGTGTAGTGGGTTGTGGAAGTTTACCTGCTCTTCATTGGTTTCTTCTTCTTTGTCGTGTGTGATGCTAATGGTTGATTGTGGGTCAGCTTCTTGTGTTTGCTTGGTAGGACTGCTGATTTGATGGTTGTCTAGCTGAGCCTATATTTTTTTGGAGGTTTGTCAGTTAACTTATAACTCTATATAGTTTTGAAAGAAAAAAAAGGTTGTTCATACTGACCAGTTCACTGGTTCTGACGTCGATCATATCTGGTGCTTGGTGTTGGGGTAGTTGTTGTTGTAGCATTGTCTGTTGTGAGGTTGCTTTGTTTGTTGCGTTCATTCTTGTTTTGGGGGTTGTTGACATCATCCTGCTGTTGGAGTTCATCTTGGCCTGGCGTGCTATTGGCAGGTTCCTGAAAGTATTCAGACAGTTCTTTTCAGTTCAGGTATGAAAATAGGGTTTTGCTTTAGGGGCAGATGGCATTATGCATTACTATTATTTACCTCTTTCTACCTCTTTATCTTTTTCTTGTCAATTCCCATGTCCCTTGATTTTCTTCTTCTCTTCCTCTCTTCGTCTTCTTCTTCCTTCTTTCTTTTTCTCCTTTCTCCTGGTTCTGTTCTGGCTATGACTTCTTTCATACGGTTGCCATCGACTAGTGTACTTGTGGCTGCTGCATCTGCTTGCTCTAGCATCGGCAGGGTCGCCTCGTCTGTTAAGTTCTTTCTGCAAATGATGTTCTGAAATTCTTTGTGTTTTTCGACAACTTCAATCTGGGACATTGTTTGTTGCAGCACTGATTTCTTGGATTTTTGATCCAATCTCTCCTCTTGTTCACTGCATTGGTCTTCAGCACTGGTGGTTACTCCGGGTAACTGTTTTGCTTTGTCGAGCACTTTTTCCAGCAATTCATTAATCCTTTCGTGTTGGGGAAATGAACACCTATTGGGGTCACAAGGATCCCTTCTACATTCGGTGGGGGATTAGCTGCACGAAGAGCAGGTCTTGCAGTTAGCACACATGGGATTTTACCCAGGTTTGGGCCGCAAAGATGCGTAATACCCTAGTCCTACTTGTCTGGATATATGTGTTTTGAGATTTCGAACTAGCTACGACGCGAGAATGATCCAAAAGTCCAAATCCTCTCTCTGTATGCATTGGGCCTCCTTTTATACGAAAAGGCGTTGCCACCATGGCACATAGGAGGTGGCAAGCTACAGTGTACGAGCTTATCGCTCGGCACCGTAGGACAAACGCATTTAATGCGTTGCCTCCGTGCCCTCTTGCTTTATCAGGGATGGCAACAGAAGCCATCCCGTTCGTCGCCGCTCCTCCTTGCTTCGACACATGTCCAGGCTGACGAGGCATGTGGTGCCATGCTGGCTAACTAGCTGCTGTGTTGATGCAATGGTAAAGCCTCCACGAAGATCTGCATGCCGCCACACAGGTGTCTACTTAGTTGGCACGCCGATCGTCGCACTAGAGTGCTAGTGAGGTGGTGAACCCTTGCCGGGCATGGATCTGGCCACGGCCCAACGATCGTCCCCAGCAAGGCTTGCCAGGGGCCTTGGAGTCGTCCCCGGCAAGGGTCTTGCCGGGGGTCTTCGTCTTCTGGTCCCACGTGGACCCCTGGGCTGTCAATCTTTATGAGGATCTGCATGCTACCACGCATGTATTCCCAAATCTTGGTTTTAACATTGTCGATGGTGTCTGAACTCTCAGCCCCAAGACTGATGGGCTTGCTGGTGCTGCGCAGGTCACCCCGGCAAGGATGTTGCCGGGGGAGGTCCATCTCGCCCTCTGCTCCTTGTTCTTTGAGTATCAGCTGTCTTGGTAGTCTTTTGTGTTTTATCTTCTGTTGTCCCGTCGGGCCCGGCCACATGCATGGCTACAACTGCCCGTGCACAAGTAAGGGGTACAAAAGAGCCCGCACTTTTGTACACCGACGGGAGCCCCCGGGCCTGGGCCACACGTGAGCGCAAGGCATAGTTGGGCCAGGCCCAAAGCAGTGCGCGGGCACGCATGGCAGGAACTTAATCCTCCACCATCTCTTCGGTAGTTGCGCTTCCCCACGATCCGCGTCGAGCGCGTGACATGGTTGTCGTGCGTGGGATGGCCTCAGCATGCTTGCGTCATCCCGTAGTTGATAGTAAAGAGGCGGACCATGCTTCCCTTATTATTAAAAAAGAGGGATTCACATGGGTGCTACTCATTTACTAAGTGGACTCGGGTCGCAGCCTGCACGGCGCCACACCCCACAATCACAGGGTGGAAAACGGTCGCCCACCTGTTCCCATGGCTCTGACTCGCTCGCCACGTGTCCCACATGCCTTGGGAAGGGCGGGCGATGGACGTGGGCATTAACGCTGAGGCGGGAAACCAGGCGTCGCTGATTGGAACAGCGGGTTGGTTCCGATTCCCTGTACTTCAGGAGGCCGTATTGGTCGTGCGGGGCGGCCACCCCTTTGGCTGGATGGCGAGGCTCTGGCCTTGGTCTTCTACAAAAAGGGTGAGGGACGGTGTTTCTCCACACTCGTCCTCCTCTCCTCCTTCTGCTTGACATCTTTCTTCCATTCGCCATGGTGAGAGGGCGCGCCGGCGCTTCGACGGCAGCGACGAGGGCTTCTTCTCGACAGCGCGCTCCTCCTCCCCCGGAGCTTCCAGCGGTGGAGCCCGCTGCAATGGGGAGAGGAAGAGGACGAGATCGAGGCTACCGCGATGCTCGGTGAAGAGGAGGACGGGGCGGCGCAACGGTTGCGCTTCCGCTGGCGGCCCCTCCTCCAATGGACGGCCTTGTCGGAGACCAGCCCCTCGAGTTCTTCATCCGCCTGTACAAGCGTGTGAGCGGCCATCTCCGTCTCCCTACCCCGTTTGCACGGGTGATTGAGCTAGATCCGCCGCAGGCTTTCAGGCTACACATGAGGGGCTACGGAAATGCCAGCACGTGGGTCAATGTTGGCTTCCCGCACCCTCACACCATGTACCTCTGTCACGGGTGGAAAACTTTTGCACGCGCCCACAGCTTGTCGGAGGGGCACATTCTCCAGTTTAAGTTAATGGAGAACGGCCTGATCTCCGTCAAGGTCTTCGAGAGCTCAAGAATCCGCTTAGGGTGCTGCGTGGAGAGTTCCACTGATGACGAGAGCTCCTCCTCAAACAAAAGTGGCGAGGAGGACAGCGCCAGCGATGACGACAGCAGCGGGCGGGAGGACGACGACTCCGACTCCAGCTGACCATCAGTGGCAGCAAAATCATCTGCTCTGCGTCCTGCTGGCTCTGGCGTCAATGGTCAACGGGCTTCCCCACGAAGCTCTCATTGCCCCGTTCCCCATGCCCGTCACCTTTCTTCGCCTCGTGCCTGGGAGGAAAGGGGCAAGAATGGGGATTACGGGGCACTTATCTTTTTCTCAATTTATAGGAATTTGCCGAATCTTAACTTTCTAGAAAATGTAATCTTCCGATCCCATGCTTATGTTCTATAACATCTGTACTTGTATCAGCATATCAATGAAAAAGATGAGATTTTGCTAGGAACTCATGCACGTAAACGCTTGTGCAGAGGTGAAACGCCCCTTCAATAAAAATAAATGAGTCTCCCCGGCAAGCTACCTTGCCGGCGCCCTTTGTGCCTGCCGGAGAATTGCATCTGCCGGGTTACAGATGCAGGGTCCAGCCCCCTGCCAGTCTCTTTTTGCCAAAGGTTACTACAACCACCCCGGCCAGAGTAGCATTTGAGTCAGGGATGGGAGCACCTAAGTCCAATCAGAGTGGCGACGTTTTCTAATGCACAAGTCACAAGTTACGAACATGAATGGGTAGGAGATGAACTTTATCTGGTTGGGTCATCGGGGACGATGTGCAGGGCAGTCTTCTCAATTTCTTGCTGGAGCGTTATCACGGTGGCTGAAAGGAGGAGAGGACAGGGGCACTGAGCCTTGACGGTTCCCCAGTATCTGCTAGAATCTAAGGTAGCACAATATCCTGGGCAAGCTTGGCATGCATACATACATATATATATATATATATATATATATATGTATGTATGTATGTATGTATATATATATATATATACGTGGAATCTGGCAGGGAATTGTACATGCTAAAAACTATCCGGCTGCGCACAGGGTCTACGCCTGGCTCTGTACATAGGGTTACATGCCTTGCCGGCAAGGCTAGTACAAAAAGGGGTTGCCAGAGCTCCCGGCAACTGCGCCCTATGGGTAAAAGTTGCGAAGATGTTCGATATTCCAGGAGTTGCTCACCGGAATGCCATCTTCGGTCTCCAGGCGGACTGTGGGGCCTGGTGACTCGTATTACCCGATAGGGGCCTTCCCACTTTGGCGTCAACTTGTTTGAATTCTTGGTGAACTGAACACTCCGAAGAACAAGGTCGCCTTCCTCAAGGCTTCGGGTGAGAACCTTGTGGCTATGATAGCGGCGCAAGGCTTGCTGGTAGCGAGCGGCTCGCACAGCAGCTCGAAGACGATCTTCCTCAAGGAGCGTTGCATCATCTTGGCGCAACTGCTCTTGCTCAAGATCATCATAAGCGAGCACTCGAGGTGACCCGTATATGAGTTCCGTGGGGAGAACTACTTCTGCCTCGTATACCAGGGCAAAGGGTGTCTGGCCAGTGGCTCGATTTGGTGTCGTTCTAATTGACCAAAGAACTGTTGGCAATTCATCAATCTAGCGCCTCCCGCACTTGCGCAGCCTGTCAAAAGTTCTCATTTTGAGGCCTCACAACACTTCAGCATTTTCCCTTTCCGCCTGGCCATTGTTTCTTGGATGAGCAACATAAGCAAAGGTCTTGGATATACTACATGAAGGTGCGGCTCGTGAACTGTGTTCCATTGTCGGTGATGACTCTATTTGGCACACCAAAATGGCAAACGAGTCCTTTGAAGAACTTGACGGCCGACTGTGTTGTCACCTTTGTCACTGGCTCCACTTCCGTCCACTTTGTGAACTTGTCAATCACAACGTACAAGTACTCAAAGCCCCCGATGGCACGGGAAAAGGGGCCTAGTATGTCAAGCCCCCAGACTGAAAATGGCCAGGAGAGAGGGAGTGTTTGAAGGGCTTGAACTGGTTGATGAAGTTTCTTTGAATGAAACTGGGACGCTTCACACTTGGTTACTAGTGCTGTCGCATCCTGGAGGGCAGTGGGCCAGAAGAAACCTTGCCGGAATGCTTTGTTGGCAAGGGCTCTTGACCTTATGTGGGAGCCACATATGCCTCCGTGTATCCCTGCCAACAGCTCCAGTCTGTCCTCCCGAGGAATACACTTCAATCTCACGTCGTTCGACCTCCTCCTGTAAATGACATCATCCACAAACTGGTACATGCTAGGCCGACATGCTACTTTCTCTGCTTCTCCCTGCTCCTCAGGGAGCTCCCCTGTTTGGAGGAAACGGACTATATGTTGTGCCCAGGCCAAAGCCTGAGGCTCGACGACAAGGACTATAGGCATGTCTTCTACCGCTGGGGCAGCTGTCTCTATGGCAAGAGCTCGGGACTCTGCCGGATGCTGCTGCTCCCCGGCAAGCTTGGGGCACCAGGCAACTTCCTTGCCGGCGGCTCCTGGGAGCTCTCCGGGAAAGTATTGCCGGGCCCCGCCTTCCGCCGCTTGTTCTTCTCTGCTGATGGTTCGACGAATGGCTGAGTTAATTGAAGCACAAAGGTACCTGGTTCCATAGGTAGCTTGAGGGCAACGCGCTTTGACAAGTCATCGGCAATGTTGTTCTCTTCTCGAGGAACATGCTCTGCTTGTAGACCGTCAAAGCGCTCTTCCAACTTCCTCACTTCATCCACGTAAGCCTCCATCAATGGGCTCTGATAATCCTTGTTGACTTGCTTGACAACAAGTTGTGAATCTCCTCTAACAATAAGCTTCCCGATTCCGAGGTCCGCCGCAATCCTGAGATCGGAAAGCAGCCCCTCGTACTCTGCAGTGTTGTTTGTCGACCTCTCCCAGGGAAAGTGCATCTGGACTACGTACTTGAGGCGCTCTCCGATGGGTGCGACGAGCAGCACGCCGGCACCAACACCTTGTAACGAGAAAGCCTCGTCAAAGTACATAATCCAATGACTACTTGCCTCTTTGCCGGGAGGGGTGGTCTCTTGAACTCCTTCGTCGGGCGTGGATGTCCATTCTGCTATGTACTCTGCCATATCCCTGCTCTTGATCATCGAAGTACTTTCAAATTTGAGCCCAAAGCTCGACAGCTCCAACGCCCACTCCACAATCCTCCCAGTCGCATCTGGGTTGTGCAAGATTCGTTGCAACGGGAGGCGAGTGACGACGGTGATCTCGTGTGCTTGAAAATAGTGGCACAGTTTTCTCGAGGCCATAAGAAGGCCGAAAAGCAACTTTTGCATGCCAGAATACCTTGACATAGCCCCCTTCAAGAGGGAGCTGACAAAGTAGACTGGGTGCTGCACCACCTTCTTCTTCTCCTTTAATTCACTCATTCACGCAGACTCTGTTTTGTTGGGACCGGGCTCTGCCGGGGGTTCTGCCTTGCCAGTCTCGGGTCCTGCCAGCCCTGGTTCCTCATCCGATGGCCCTGCCACCGCCGTCGCCTCTTCCTTAGCTTCTCTCTCCGCCACTAGTGCATCACTGACCACTTGATTTGTTGCTGCCAAGTACAACAGCAACGGCTCTTGTGGTTTGGGCGCGACTAGTATTGGCATAGAGGAGAGGAACCTCTTTAATTCTTGTAGCGTTGCCTCTGCCTCCGGAGTCCATTTCATTGGACCCGCCTTTTTCAAAATTTTGAAAAAGGGGAGGGTGCTCTCAGCAGACTTAGAGATAAACCTACTCAGGGCAGCAACGTAGCCGGCAAGCCTACAGACGTCCTTGACTTGTCGGGGCACCTCAATCTGCTCAATGGCTTTGATCTTGTCGGGATTCGCTTCGATTCCACATTGAGACACAAAGAACCCAAGAAGTTTGCCGGACGGGACGCTGAACACACACTTCTCTGGGTTGAGCTTGAGGTTGATCTTGCGCAAATTTGCAAAGGTTTGTTCCAGGTCTTGCACGAGCATAGCTTTGTGTTTGGTTTTGACCACGATATCATCCATGTAGGCTTCCATATTTCTATGGAGCTGGGGTTCAAAACCAATTTGTACCGCTATGGCGAACCTCGAACCAGCGCTCTTCAACCCGAAAGGCAATCGTACGAAACAGTACGTGCCACATGGGGTGATGAACGCGGTCTTTTCTTTATCTTCCTTCATCATGAAGATCTGATGATATCCTAAGTAAGCGTCAAGGAACAACAACATGTCGCACCCAGCAGTGGAGTCCACTATCTGGTCGATACATGGCAATGGGAAAGGATCATTTGGACAAGCTTTATTGATATCAGTATAGTCGATACATAGCCTCCACTTCCCATTCGCCTTACATACTACCACTGGATTGGCCAACCACGTCGTGTGGAGTACTCCCTTGACCAAGCCTGCCGCCTCCAACTTCCTGATCTCCTCGATGATAAACTCTTGTCGCTCTAGAGCTTGCTTTCTGACCTTCTGCTTGACGGGCCGTGCATGGGGGCAGACAGCAAGATGGTGCACAATCACCTCCCTGGGAATGCTGGGGATGTCGGATGCTTGCCATGCAAGCACGTCGACATTCGCCAACAGGAAGGCAATGAGCGCGCTTTCCTATTTGTTGTCAAGGGTGGAGCTTATGGTAAAAGCTCTACCCATGCCATCCTCCTTGATGGACACCTTCTTGGTTTCCGGCGGGGCCGCCTTCGACTTCTTGCTCTTGCCGGTAGAGCTCTCCGGCACGTCCTCAGCGAGAACACAACACTCCGAAGAGGCACGACTACCGGAGTGAGTGCAGGAACCCTTGTCGAAGCCAGGAGTCTTGTCGGTGGCTGAGGCCTTGCTGGTCTTCTTCTCGGTGGCGGGAGTAGGTGCCTTGGCGGCAGACGCTGCAACTGCCTCTCGATAGAGCTGATTGGCGAGGATGAGTGTGTCCTTCTTATCGCAGCTGACGGTGATGATGCTCATCGGGCCAGGCATCTTCAGCTTGTTATATGCGTAGTGTGATGCCGCCATGAACTTGGCCAGCGCTGGGCGGCCAAGGATCCCATTATATGGCAACGGGATCTTGGCAACATCGAAAACGATTCTCTCTGCCCTGTAGTTAAGGTCGCCACCAAACGTGACTGGTAGCGTGACCTTTCCCTTGGGCTGGCTCCTCCCCGGATTGATACCTTGGAACGTACCCGTTTCCTTAAGATCTTCATCAGGGATCTGCAGCCTCTTGATCACGTTGGGTGAGATCAAGTTCAGGCCTGCCCCACCGTCAACTAACATCTTCGTCACCTTGAGGTCACGTATTGTTGGTGATACCAACAACGACAAACACCCGACCGCACTTGTGCGATCAGGGTGATCCTCGGCGTAAAAATGATAGGTATGTGGGACCACGTCAGTGGCTTCTGTGCGTCGACCGTTGGTTCTGTTGCATTAATCTCACGCGCCCACTGTTTTAGTTGGCGGTGGGAGGAATGCAACAAGGCACCTCCGTCAACACACATGACCTCTGTCGCCTTCTGAAACTCATGCTCGGTGAACTCGTCATCGTCATCATGATTGTCATCCTCCTCTCTCTTGTCGTGGCCTCGGGTAGGCCTCTCTTGTTGCTTTTCCCAGTCATCGCGTCCTGCTCGGCTGCCACGCTTCTTGCCGGATCCTTTAGTGCCACCTTGGCCCTTCTCCTTGTCTCGTCTCTCGTACTCAGCCCTTTGCTTCTCCATCAGCAGCTCCACTTGGTGGCAATTCTGGAGATCATGGCCCTTAGTACGGTGGATCTTGCAGTACTGCTTGTCGGAGCCCTTTGACTTGCTGGCAGCCGCCAAGGCTCGGCATGCATTGCACCCGCAATTTCCTTGCCGGGGTCGTCAACCTTGGCCTTCTTGGTGGCGCCGAGGTTGTCGGATTCCTCGACGTCAAGCATGGTCTTGCCCTTGTGCTTCCTGTTGCATCGTTGTCCCTTCTTTTCTGGGGTGACGACGTCTTCGTCTTCAGAGTCACTTCCCACATCGGCGTCCTCACCGGGGTACTTTCTTCCTTCCTCAGCTCGGGCACATTTGTCGGCCAAAACATATAGTTCGGCAACATCTGCAACCTTATTCATTGCTAGCTCTTCACGCATCTTACGATTGTGCATATTCTGATGGAACACGCTGATGACAGTGGCGGGAGGAACATCGGGGATGTTGTACTGCACACGGCTGAATCTCTGTATGTACTTGCGCAAGCATCGGATCACATGCAAATGTCTTGCCTGGCCAGGAGCTACGTGGCCGCTCATGAAGGCACCAACAAACTCGTGGCATAGATCGGAGCAAGAGGATATGGAGTCTATTGGCAAATGCATCAACCATTACCTGACGTTGGGCTTGAGTGCCAATGGGAAATAGTTGGAGAGTACCTTGTCATCTCGTGCTCCGGTAGCTTGCATTGCAATGGTGTAAACACTCAGGAACTCAGACGGGTGGGTCTTGCCGTCGTACTTCTCCGGGACCTCGGTTTGAACACGCGGGTGTTGGGCCACTAGAACTGCCGTAGCTCGTGGGTGAACGCTGGACAAGTTATCGCATAAGGCAAGTCGCCAGTGTCCCCCGGCGCAGGCTTGTACACAGTAGGCGCAGCGCGCCTATCAGATTGGTGAAATGCATCCCGTCGCCGCTCGATAGTGGTCCAGGCATCTTCCTTGAGCCGCTCTCGGAGAACTTGACGTTGGTCACGACGCGTCCGTGGGTCAGACAACACAGTGGACACGTTATCACGGGCGTCAACCTGACGGGCCGGCCATGGTGGAGGGGATTGCACCATGGTCGTGGCGCCTCCGACCCTTCCACTATCAACACGCGCTGGCTCGGTGGCCCGGTGCCGCGAGGGACTTGCTTCCCGGTGGCCATCCCTGTTGGCATGGATGATAAGGCTTTGGATGGCAGCCCTCCACTCTTCTTGCTTCTCTAGAGCAGGAGGAAAGTCGAGGAGTAGCTGCGCTCGCACCAATGCTTCTGCTCGTGAGGGTGGCAGCGACAGACGTGAGGAATGGGAGGAACTCAGACCTCTAACTACATTAGAAGGAGTCCCATCACGATTCCGCGGCCGCGCGCCTTTTTCGCCAGCATCATGGCATGCATGTCAGCCCTGCGCGTCCTGAGAGTGACGCCGAGGGCTTTTGCCGCGGTAGCACCGAGGGTCTTCAATATCACGGTGCTGTTCGTCGCGCACGAGCTGAGAGGATCATCGTGCGTGCTCTAGCAGGGTCGTCTTCCTGCCCTTGGAGGTCCCCGCACCACCCGCAGGCAGCGCAACTCCATCCTTGGGCGCGACGGCGTGCGGACCGCCATTGCTGCTGCGGACGACGGCGCTCGCCTGGCTTCTCACATCTAGGTGATGCGGACGGTCTTGATCTCCTCCGCCACTTGCTTCTGCCGCGTCGCTCGTCCGCGCGGGCACGGTCGGAGCGGCTCCAGACGGGCCGATCACTGAGATCATCTTCTTCGAAGACATGGCAATGAAGAAACAGATGTACTAACTAACATACCAGATTCTCACAACTAACTCCCCCTACCTGGCGCGCCAAAGATGTCGGGGAAACGAACACCTATGGGGTCACAAGGATCCGTTCTGCGTTCGGCGGGGGATTAGTTGCACGAAGAGCAGATCTAGCAGTTAGCACACAGTGGATTTTACCCAGGTTCGGGCCGCAAAGATGCGTAATACCCTAGTCCTGCTTGTCTGGATATATGTGTTCTTGTGCTTTTGAACTAGCTACGATGTGAGCACGGTCCAAAAGTCTGAATCCTCTCTCTGTATGCCTTGGTCCTCCTTTTATACGAAAAGGGGTTGCCACCGTTGCTTACAGGAGGTGGCAAGCTACAATGTACGAGCTTATCGCTCGGCACCGTAGGACAAATGCATTTAATGTGTTGCCTACGTGCCCTCTTGCTTTATCGAGGACGGCAACAGAATCCATCCCATCCATCGCTGCTCCTCCTTGCTTCGACACGCGTCCAGGCTGACGAGGCATGCAGTGCCACGCTGGCTAACTAGCTGCTGTGTTGGCATGATGGTAAAGCCTCCACGAAGATTGGCAATAGCAGGGAGTCGAGGTACATGATTACTGGTCCATGTGCCAAACCATTGACGTGTTTTTTTATTCTTTTTTTCATGATCCAACGTCATGTGATCCTGCCATTTCATGGCTCCTGCCTTAATTCTTTCGATGATTACCTTGCAGAAATCCATCTGTGCCATTTCTTCATAGTTCATGTCCTTGACCATTATTGCTTGTTGGCTGAAGATAGCGGCGCTTGTCCCGCAGAAATGTTGTGGAAAAAAATAAGGAAAAATATTTTAACTGATTTGTTGTTTGATTCTTAGTCATCTAGTTCCACCAATTTTTCTAGCTTCTCGAACAGTTCTTTTGGCTTGAAATCTAGATGTTTGAAGCCATGGTCTGACATCAGTTCTTTCATTGAAGTTTGGCAAGTCTGTGGCCTTGGTGCTGACTTTTGCGTGCCGTTTGGGTATCCAAAGACCTTGTGGATAGCTTCCTTGGCAATCTTGATTTTTTTGTCTTCGGTAGCATCACCGAAGGTTATTGTCATGCTTTATGTGTCCAGATTGTCATACATGTGTGTTGTAAGCAGTCTGCAGATGGAGCCCATTATTTGGCAGGTCTCTATGATGCCAACTCCTGCCCTCCTAACATCTTGCATGTGACGTTGTTCAAGTAATTTCCATGCTTTCTTGATATGAGCGAATGCTGCCCCTGCCTTGATTAGGCATTTATCTTTGTTTGTTGCTTCCTCGTGTCCGTCAACTGTTAGTGCTGCCAATTCTTTTCTGCTTGTCTTTCTCCTCTTCAAGTCCTTCTAGCTTGATTTGGGCTGTTTCAGAAAAAAGGGTTTTGTTAGAAAGGAACCTTTGATTTTGATTGTTGAATAGTGGTATTCAAAATTAGTACATAAGTGTGTTTTTACATTGTCGTCCTCTTCTGCGTCACTATCGTACTCTTCGGCATCATCACCGTCTATAGGAATGAAATCTACATCATGTTGTCTGTCATCGTCGGCATCATCGGTATCTGAATATTTGCTATTGGCATCATCTTGTTCTTCTTCTACCCTTTGTCGCTTGTTTTTCTTCTTGCTTTCACCTTGTTTCTTTGTGACTGTTGGTGCTGTTGGTGGGAGTACCATTAGAGGTATTGGCTGATGCTGCAAGGTACTAGTGTCGATGATGTTTTCAGTATTGTCCTTTTGCTTTTGCCTTTTTGCTCCAGGAGTAAAAACGGTGTTGGTATCTGATTTTCTCATTTTTTTGCTTGTTTCTAGATGTTTACTCCTGTTGAGCCTGGTGTAAGTTACCATTTCTGCGAAAGGTGCTTTGTTCTTGATGTTTTGTTGTGTGCCCTTTTCTAATGAATGAGGAGAGATGTTGTGTGTTTCTACGATTTCAATATCACCGTCTTCGTGTCGTGCATAATGACCAGGTAACAAAAAATGATATAGTTTGTCTGAAAAAATTGATGCAGATTTAAAATATATATCTTCCACGATTATGCATAAGGAATGTGAAACTCCCAAAGGTGCTTTTTAGTTTCTTTTTGTTGGGTTAGAAAAGGTTATTAATATTGTTACTGATTGAGCTAATCAGGGGATAGAAAATATTTATTATGGTTATAAGTGCAGCTGAGGAAGTGAAGTTAGGGTGAAGCATTTACTGAGACAGAAATGCACACTCTAGGTGATATTTCATAATGGGAGGAATATCACTAAGCAGAGTCAAAGATTTACCGGGTAAGATAAACTATTTTTGAATTAAAAATAAGATAGTGTGTTAACATTTTTAATATTTTCTATAAATATATATATATATATAAAGGGGCAGGTGGATTTATTTGTAGAATAGTTAAGTTATTGTTGTCAAGGAGAGCAGTTAAGTTGTTAATGTCTATATATAGTTTTTGGTAGATCAACAGTGGACACTTTGCTCAAACCTTTGACATGAGCTTGCTGGACTGCATGCTCTTCCTCAGGGTCTTCGTCAGTACCTTGCTGGGTTAGGATCTTCATGAGGCTTTCTCATTGTTGTTGCATACAAAATGGCCATGTGTTAGAAGCAGAGTTGAGTGTCATAGAAAAAATGCGTTGTGTAAAAAAATTGTATGGATAGAGAGGCACAAGTTGTTTCACCCTACAAGCACAGGTACACCTATTCTTTGTTCATGGTTTTTCACACCAGAGGCACTTAATTTGAAAAATAATTATAGTCAAGGGAAAAGGGATGTAGAAAATCCCATGTGATTATCAGGTTTGGCCTCTCAGGATGCTTGCGGGGTTTGGATCTATTGAGGTATTCTAGTTAGTGATGTGGCAGGTATAGTACCTTTAAGCACATATCGTCTGGCGAAAATTCCAGGGCGGAGAGCAGTAGCATTTCTATTAAATCTCATATGTACGCAAGTTCAACTTGTTAGACTAATTGATTTAGGGTATTGGAAAACTCCTTGGTAGCGGTGGCTAGGGTTGCTGTCCTTGGAAGTGGAAAAATCAGTACGATCTACCCAGTGGAATGGAATGGGATAGATTGATAATTACCTTCAATTACTTGTGTGGCGTTCCTCGCTTCCATCGGCTTATTGTGTCATTGCTCTTTTTTTGTTGCGATTTCCGCCGCCGGTGTGGAAGTCCTCGCCGTCAGTCGCTGCAGCTGGCGGGGTTCTTGGTGTTGTCGCTGGCAGTGTTTGATGGTCTATATGTCAAAGTGGAGGGCGGTTGGTGAATGCGGTGCCGGTTGTCCGGTGACGCGAACTCGATTTCAAATTTGTGTTTGTGTACAGAAGGAAGGAGGAGACCGTGCAGCAGTGATGAAGGTTTCAAGATTTACTATGCGAGAGGGGAATCAAGAGAGTAGAAGAGGGAGGGAGAGATGGAAACCATTGAACCGTCTCTAATCTTCAACCATCCATCTGAGTACCAAGATCCGTTCTACTTGGCTGGGTTTTTTTGTTTGCTAGCATTTTTTATTTTAGTGGTGAGACTGGTAGTGCGGAAGTGAAGCCTCTCTACAGGCATGTGGATGCAGGCACACGAGGCACGGAAGTGCGGGTTCCACAGGCATGTGGATGCAGGCACAGGAGGCACGAAAGTGAAGCTTGTAACACTCAGTTAGAGAGGCACGGTTGTGATGTTTGTAAAGCCACAAAGGTTTGGCACCACGGGCAGTTAAGAGTCATGGAAAGTGTCACGTGAGGCACGTGGATGTAGGCACGGGAGGCACGACATTGAAGGCAACATGGGCACGGACTTGCGGCTTCTCGAGGCATGGGTATCAACCCTGTGGATGTACAAGAGTGTGGTCGCAGAGGCATGTGTCAGAATGATCGATTATGCAGGCACGGTTGTGAAGTCTCAGGAGCCACGCGGGCGTGGCAGCGGGACCACATAAGACTCGCGGCGCCTGTCACGTTAGGCACGTGGGTGCAGGCACGAAAGGCACAAAAGTGAAGCCACCACAGGTACATATGTGGGGTTTCTCGAGTCACGGGTGTGGACCCTCTGGATGCACAAAAGTGTGGTGGCAGAGGCATGGGTCCGAATACTCAGTTAGAGAACCATGGTTGTGAAGTCACAAGGGTGTGGACTATGGGGCATGTAAGAGTGACGGCAAGTGTCACGTGAGGCACGTGGATGTAGGCACGGGAGTCATGGAATTGATGGCAACACATGCATGGACTTGCGGCTTCTCGAGGCATGGGTAACCAACCTATGGATGCACAAGAGTGTGGTGTTAGAATGCTTGGTTACAGAGGCATGGTTGTCAAGTCTCAGGAGCCACATGGGCATGGCACCAGGACCACGTAAGACTCACGGCTGAAAATGCAATCATGCCCTTAGATCATGTTTTGATGTTGATGACAATATACATGTGATGACCCACAAGTATAGGGGATCTATCATAGTCCTTTCGATAAGTAAGAGTGTCGAACCCAACAAGGAGCAGAAGGAAATGATAAGCGGTTTTCAGCAAGGTATTCTCTGCAAGTACTGAAATAAGTTGTAATAGATAGTTTTGTGATAAGACAAATTGTAACGAGCAATAAGTAACAAGAGTAAATAAAGTGCAGCAAGGTGGGCCAATCCTTTTTGTAGCAAACGACAAGCCTGGACAAATTCTTATAATAGGAAAAGCGCTCCCGAGGACACATGGGAATATCGTCAAGCTAGTTTTCATCACGCTCATATGATTCGCGTTCGATACTTTGGTAATTTGATATGTGGGTGGACCGGTGTTTGGGTGTTGTTCTTACTTGAACAAGCATCCCACTTATGATTAACCTCTATTGCAAGCATCCGCAACTACAAAAAAAGTATTAAGGTAAACCTAACCATAGCATGAAACATATGGATCCAAATCAGCCCCTTATGAAGCAACACATAAACTAGGGTTTAAGCTTCTGTCACTCTAGCAACCCATCATCTACTTATTACTTCCCAATGCCTTCCTCTAGGACCAAATAATGGTGAAGTGTTATGGAGTCGACGTTCACATAACACCACTAGAGGTTAGACAACATACATCTTATCGAAATATCGAACAAATACCAAATTCACATGACTACTAATAGCAAGACTTCTCCCTTGTCCTCAGGAACAAACGTAATTACTCACAAAGCATATTCATGTTCATAATCAGAGGGGTAATAATATGCATATAGGATCTGAACATATGGTCTTCCACCAAATAAACCAACTAGCATCAACTACAAGGAGTAATCAACACTACTAGCACCAATCCCGGACTTGGAGACAAGAATTGGATACAAGAGATGAACTAGGGTTTGGAGATGAGATGGTGCTGGTGAAGATGTTGATGGAAATTGCCCTCTCCCGATGAGAGGAGCGTTGGTGATGACGATGGTGATGATTTCCCCCTCCCGGAGGGAAGTGTCCCCGGCAGAACAGCTCTGCCGGAGCCCTAGATTTGTTCCGCCAAGGTTCCGCCTCGTGGCGGCGGAGTCTCATTCCGAAAGGTTGACTTCTATTTTTTTCTCATCGAAAGACTTCATATAGGAGAAAATGGGCGTCGGAGAGCCACCAGGGGGCCCACGAGGTAGGGGGCGCACCCCAGGGGGGCGCCCCCCACCCTCGTGAGCAGGGTGTGGGCCCCCTGGCCTTCATCTTTGGCGACGATTTTTCTTTATTTATTTTAAGATATTTCGTGGAGTTTTAGGACTTTTGGAGTTGCGCAGAATAGGCCTTCAATATTTGCTCCTTTTTCCAGCCCAGAATTCCAGCTGCCGGCATTCTCCCTCTTCATGTAAACCTTGTAAAATAAGAGAGAATAGCCATAAGTATTGTGACATAATGTGAAATAACAGCCCATAATGCAATAAATATTGACATAAAAGCATGATGCAAAATGGACGTATCAACTCCCCCAAGCTTAGACCTCGCTTGTCCTCAGGCGAAAAGCCGATAACAATAAATATGTCCTCGTGTTTAGAGGTAGAGGCATCGATAAAAATAAAATACGGACATGAAGGCATCATGATTCTTTCCATAACAGCAACATATAAAGATTTTGTCATATGATTACTTATGTTCAAGTGATGAACTTTTCACAAAGCCAAAGTATGAATCAGAAACCTTATTGAGCACCAACAAATTATAACCTCAGTCATTTAAGCAATTGCAATTTATCATAACATCGGAAAGAGTCTATGTCAGAGCTTAAAAGCAAGTCCACATACTCAACTATCACTTAGTCCTTCATAATTGCTAACACTCACGCAATACTTGTGGTTACGGAATTTTAGTCGGACACAGAGAAAGATAGGGGCTTATAGTTTTGCCCCACAACTTTTACCTCAAGGGTAATGTCAACAATAATAATTCATGCTCCCCTACATCCAATTAGATATATATATCATGTTCTTTCCAACATGCTGAGCTTGCCAAAGGATAAAATGAAAAAGGAAAGGTGAAGATCACCGTGACTCTTGCATAAGGTAAATGATAATAATAAAGGATAGGCCCTTCGCAGAGGGAAGCAGATGTTGTCATGCGCGTTTAGGGTTGATGCACAAAATCTTAATGCAAAAGAACGTCACTTTATATTG
This sequence comes from Triticum timopheevii, assembly GCA_963921465.1. Classification (NCBI taxonomy): domain Eukaryota; kingdom Viridiplantae; phylum Streptophyta; class Magnoliopsida; order Poales; family Poaceae; genus Triticum; species Triticum timopheevii. The sequence continues at coordinate 526,141,070 of OY997272.1, read as the reverse complement.
CCCCTTGTATGTGGACCTTTATTATGCAGTCCGTCGCTTTTATTACGTCCACAACAAGTTCGTACAAAGTTTATTTTCTCCGCACTAATAAGTCATGCATATTTAGAGAGCAATTTTTATTGCTTGCATCGATGACAACTTACTTGAAGGATCTTACTCAATCCATAAGTAGATATGGTGGACTCTCATGGCAAAACTGGTTAAGGGTATTTGGAAGCAAAAGTAGTATTTCTACTTGGTGCTGAGAATTTAGCTAGCATGAGGGGTGTCGGTGTCAAAATCGGTGGATCTCGGGTAGGGGGTCCCGAACTGTGCGTCTAGGCGGATGGTAACAGGAGACGAGGGACACGATGTTTTACCCAGGTTCGGGCCCTCTCGATGGAGGTAAAACCCTACGTCCTGCTTGATTAATATTGTTGATATGGGTAGTACAAGAGTGGATCTACCACGAGATCAAGGAGGCTAAACCCTAGAAGCTAGCCTATGGTATGATTGTTGTAATGTATGTTGTGTCCTACGGACTAAAGCCCTCCGGTTTATATAGACATCGGAGGAGGCTAGGGTTACACAGAGTCGGTTACAATGGTAGGAGATCTACATATCCGTATCGCCAAGCTTGCCTTCCACGCCAAGGAAAGTCCCATCCGGACACGGGACGGAGTCCTCAATCTTTTATCTTCGTAGTCTTGGAGTCCGGCGGACGATGATAGTCCGGCGGTCCGGACACCCCCTAGTCCAGGACTCCCTCAGTAGCCCCTGAACCAGGCTTCAATGACGATAAGTCCGGCGCGCATAATGTTCGGCATTGCAAGGCGGGTTCCTCCCTTGAATAATCCAGAGAAGATCATGAACACCAGGATAGTGTCCGGCTCTGCAAAATAAATTCCACATTCCACCGTAGAGAGAATAAAATGTACACTAGTTCAATCTGCTGACGTACTATGCGGCGTGACATCACACCGCTACCAAGCCTTTGTTTGAATCGTTTTTTACTATACCACCTCAGCACGTTTAGCGAAGCGGTTTCCTTGGTACGTCTTGTCGAAGCAGAGATCGTGTTCCCCTTATCCCGGGATTCTCATCAATACGTGCGTGGGTAACCCAACCGTTCCCGTCGCCACGCCTCCTCTATCGAAGGTGAATCCCAAACGGTCACGGAGACGGCTCTTGGTATTTTCCCCTTTATAAGAGGACCAAGGCTCGTTCTTGTTCTTCAATCTCGCATCGAATCTCCTCCTCGCTCCCAGTTCCAACACCCAGAGCCTCAGATTCGAGCGCTTCGGATACTCAACCTTGTCCGGCTCCGACCTCCAGGGCCGGTGGATGCCCTCCTCCGTCACGGAGGAGGACATATTGAAGTTACGTGAGGCCAAGTACCTGGCCTACGAGGTTTCGCACAGGTTGCCTGCCCAAGGGCAGGCCGTGCCCGCCCCCGAGCCCGGCCAATACGTCGTCTTCGTATCCCACCTCCGTCGGGGTTTAGGCTTCCCGACGAACCCCTTCGTGAGAGGGCTCATGTTCTACTACGGGCTGGATTTTCATGACTTGGCTCCGGAGTCCATCCTCCATATCTCCGCATTCATTATCGTCTGCGAAGCCTTCCTCCGCATCACTCCCCACTTCGGCCTGTGGCTGAAGACCTTCAATGTGAAGCCGAAGATGATCGGGGGGCGTCAAGCGGAGTGCGGCGGGGCGGCCATAAGCAAAAAGGCCGATGCCCCGTGGCCCGAGGGTTCCTTCCAAGAGGAACTCGGGCTGTGGCAGCAGGAGTGGTTCTATATCACCGCTCCGAGGGGCAGCAAACAAAAGCCGCCGCCTTCATTCCGCCCAGGACCTCCATGCCAACTGATGTCGTGGGTCAACCAAGGGCTCAATTGGGGGCCGTCCGAAGACGTGCCCTCACTGCAGGGCCGGATTCGAGACCTCCAAGCGAGGGAGATCAATCTGGTCATGGTGATGCAGGTTATGATAATCAGGCATCTTCTGCCCTGCAAACGCCGTCCTCTCCGCCTATGGGAGTTCAACTCGGAGGGACCTCGGATTCTCCAACACTTCATGGGTGCAACACCATGGAGATGTACAAGTTGTTCTTCGGACCGCAGGTGGTGTGTCCGGAATTAGCCGAGGACGCAGGCCTAAGCCGCAATCGCCCGGATACTCAGGTAAATAGCTCAGAGTCCGGACATTCTGTTTATCTGCCTTTCTAGAGTTCGCCTCCTGACCCATTACTCTTCACAGGAGTGGGTGGCGCGATCAAGGCTGATAAGGTGTCGGGCCCCCCTCCCAGAGACCACACTGGAGCCCGTGCTGGTCAGAATGTTGGAGGTCGCGCCCACAGAAGGGAGCGAAGGGGAAAATAGAGGAGCTAATATTTCGCCCAAAGGGGCGTCTGAAGAGGGGGGAATCAAGAACCCCTCCTTCCAGGGGGAGAAGAGGACCGCCTCCGAAGATCCGGAGGCCAAAGCCCCTAAACGGGGGAAGAGATCTTCCCCGGGGGGTCCGGCGTCCGGGGAGAATCCGGACGCACAATGATCGCCAAAGAATCAGCCCTCCAGCGAGCCGTGAGTATGAAAAGGGAATTTCATCAGTAAGAAAATACCTCCATTTATGCTTCTGTGGGTGACCAAAATTTTCATTTTGCAGTTCGGATTTGCAGCTTTCGCAGATGAGTTCGTCTTCGGGGGACCTTCTTCCGGAGATGATGGAGAGCGAAACGCCCCCGTCTGCTGCGCCATCAGATAAGGAAGACGAGCCTGAAGTATCGTCACGGAGGGTATCCCCGAGTCCGGAGGGGCCGGAGAGTTCGGCGCCCGCTAGTATCCGGCCGGGAGAACTGAAGAATCTGCTTGAGAGGGCGTCCATCTCAGAAGATCATCGTGCGTTGATGCACATGGTGATTGGAAGGATTTCGTCCGCCGAGAGCGGATTGCATAACGCCGCTATGAGTTTGCTGGCGGGATTTGAGGTACGCGAAAATGACGCACCTTCTATTTTTGACAGTTTTGCACATAAAAGTGTGCTCTGTATAGATAGTAGCCCCTGAGACTCAGTAGGTTGTCGAAGACGACAGCGTGCCGAGGATCGAAATCTCAAGAAATGAATGTCGCCGTTCCTATGTAGGTGGCGGATAGTCCGAGGGCTAGCCGGACTAGTGGGGTTGCCGAGTTAATGCGGCAACTTGACGCAGCGGATGCGGACATCGCACTTGTCAACCGGCGATTTGACGAGTCGCAAGGTAAATGAGTTCTCCATGGTCACTTTATTAATGGGGTCAAAGCCCTCCTCTTGATAAATTATATGCTGTTGTACAGACGGTGCTGCTGCCGTGGAGAGCCTTCGGGCCGAACTTACTCAAGCTAAGGAGCAAGCCCGAAGGAGTGACGCGGCTGCCTCGAGGGCGGCCGAGGAGTTGAAAGCCGAAAAGGCTGCTCACTGCCTAAGCGGGGAAGAAGTGGCCGAATTGGCCGTAAAAGTGAAAGATGCTGCCGACCGTAATGAGGCACTTGAAAAGGAGCGCTTATCAGAGCGGGAAGGCCTGAAGAAGGCCATTGCTGAGGCCAAGGATGCCCGCTCTGCAATGCGGGCCATGAGGGAGGAGCTGCGCCAGGCCGGAGATATCGTGGCTGGCAAGCCTTATCTGCTGCGTCGCCGGTTTATGGATCAAAAGTATGCTCAATTTGATCGGCTGTGGAGTCCGGAGGATCCGTATATGGACTTAGCGGCAAGTGCGGCTGATGCTGTTGAGCACTTCCGGAGCCAGAAGGATCACAAGATGGAAGAGCTATTTTGGTCTCAATTCCATAGTCCGGATCGCTCACTTCTGTTGACCGACCGGTTGGCCGAATGGGCCGAGCTAAACAGGTTGTCCGGACTTGCCATGACTGACATCGTGGCTCATGTCTGGCCAGAGAGGCCCAAGGCGACGAGCTACTTCGGCTTACTGCAGCAATTCCTTGGAGCGGTGCCGCATATCAAGGAGATGAAGCGGTCGGCCTGCATCGAGGGCGCGCGGATGGCACTTGCCCGCGTCAAGGCGCATTGGACAGAGATGGATGCCACCGCTGTTGCCGCCCAGGGCTCGGATGAAGACCGGCTCCCCGCCGAGCACTATTTCGGGGAAGTTATGCGTGGCGCTCGTGTAATAGAGTCGCTGTGCTAAAAAAATGTCACGTTCAAATGAACGTTTTAGCTTGTAAAACAATGATTATGCTATAACTGCTTTTTATACTTGTGCGTCCCAAGTAGTAAAACTTCTCCTATGCGGCCGTTTATGTATACACTTGTATAACCTGAAAGATTGCAGTCTTCGGCTTCAGCCCCCACGCACAAGGTGCAGGGGTGTTCGCAAAAATAGCGTGTTTTCACACTTAATCCGACGTCTCGGTCCTGTTAAGGAGGTGGTAGCGTAGCGAACGAGGCAATCCGGACTATAATGCTTTATCACTTTCACTTAGCCAGTGGAGCTCGAGGGTGGGGCTACGATATAGCCCCTTGGGGCACCGCACTTCTCCGAATTCGGGGCGCGTGTATGCCTGACCGGGAAATGGTCCTTCGTCAAAGCGGGGAATTCTAAACATTCCAGTGGTCGATCGAGTGGTTGACCAGTCTCTCGCTATATCATGACAGTCAGTTTTCGGCTTTCTCTACTGAGGTGCTCGCCCAGCCGAGCTGGGGCACAATCGCAGTAGTTCTCCTGGTGCTGCGTTAGCCGATGATACGGAACGTAAGGCAGCAAAACACAGGAGCCGGGCAAACCCAACATTTGACCAAAGACATGATTCGGAGCTGATGCATATAATGCCTAACTCGAGATGCCGAACACTCCCCGAGGTGTTCGATCTTTATGATAATGGGCAGAACAATGCCCTAAGCCCCTAGTGTCCGAGTACGGGCATGGTCTTCTGACGCGGCCGATGCCAAAACGTCAGGCTCCGCTTTGGCTATAGGAAGAAACCAAGGGAGAATAACAACAAGAGACATTTAAAAAAGGTCTACGCAGGGTCTTAATCTGAAAAGAATCCTCGCAACGGGTCCCTACTGCACGTCTGCGCCTGTGTCTCCATTGCGCCGTTATCCTGGACGGGAATGCACGTTGTTCATCTGTAAAAAGAGAGGAACGCTCAGTTTGAAAACGATGTGTGCGAAAAATATATGTGTAAAAGAAGAAATATAAATAAGTAAAACGGGGTTTGTATGAACCCGCGGTTGTTTGTGCGCGCAGCCCCTTGTGAAGAGGTGTGCGGATAGGGAGCCCCTAGTCTGCTGAAGCCGGACTCGTCTATCCGAGTCCGGGGTCTTTGAGTGACCCTCGCACTGAAATGATGCCACACGGACCGGGCATCTTGAGTGTAAGACACGCGTAATGCGGTATGGCATTGAAACGGACAAAAGCCTTTCGTCCCAATAGTGCTTGATATCCACTTTTAAATGGGACGATGTGAAAAATTAGTTTTTCGCGCCGAAAATTGTTCGGTGATCCGAACATGACTTCTAGTAATATGGAGCCTGTGCACTTGGCGTAAGGTCCTGGCATCACTCCTTTGAAGGAAGTGCGGCTGTGTCAAATTTTTGTAGGGTCTATCCCCATCTAATGGATTGTGTTTGAATACAGCAGGTTTAAGTCGCTGCCTCCGTCCATTAGGACTTTAGTGAATTGTAATCCGTCGATTATGGGATTCAATATCAGAGCAGTCCATCCCGCGCTTCGAACGCTTCTGGAATAGTCCAGGTGGTCGAAAGTGATTGGTTTTGATATCCAATCTCTATGGTCTGCTGGGTTGGACCATGCGAGGCTCTTTTTAGGAAGTGCCGCACTATTTTTCCGCATTATCACATGAAGTGAGTTTACTGCTTTGACCTCTTGTGGGAAAGTCTTTTGTTTTCCGTAGCTCTGCTGATGGGGTTTATCTTCTTCGCTTGACGCGTCGAGCCCCTTGTGTTCGGCGTTTAGTCGGCCGGACTGTTTAAAAACCCAACAATCCCTGTGGGTGTGATTTGCAGGCCTTCCGGGTGTACTGTGGATTTGACATATCCGACCCAAGATCTTGTTTAAGCTGGACAATTCATCGCTGTCATCCTTAAGAGGCTGTGTTTTGTTGTTTGGCCGTGAGCTTTTGAATCCGGCGTTGACTGTCGTGCTCTTTGCGCCTTTCTCTTTATTCCGGCGCTGCTCTTTTCTATGCCGTGATTTTCCGTTTCCATCTCTTATCTCGGATGTACTTGGGTCGCTGGTGCTGCGTCTTGCTAGCCAGCTATCCTCTCCCGCACAGAAGCGGGTCATGAGGCTTGTTAGTGCGGACATTGTACTCGGTTTCTCTTGGCCGAGGTGCCTGGCAAGCCATTCGTCTCGGACATTGTGTGTGAAAGCTGCTAAGGCTTCGGCGTCCGGACAGTCGACTATTTGGTTCTTTTTGGTGAGAAACCTGTTCCAGAATTTCCGCGCTGACACTCCGGGCTGTTGAGTTATATGACTTAGGTCATCTGCATCCGGAGGGCGGACATAAGTCCCTTGAAAATTTGCTCTAAACGCGTCCTCGAGCTCTTCCCAACTTCCAACAGTGTTTTCTGGGAGGCTTTTAAGCCAATGACGGGCTGGCCCTTTGAGCTTGAGGGGTAGGTATTTTATGGCGTGGAGATCATCTCCTCTGGCCATGTGTATATGCAGTATATAATCTTCTATCCAGACTCCAGGGTCTGTTGGTCCATCGTAGGCCTCTATGTTTATGGGTTTAAATCCTGCTGGGAACTCATGGTCAAACACCTCATCGGTGAAACATAGTGGGTGTGCGGCGCCCCTGTATTTGTGTGTGCCGCTATCTTCGGACACTTGACGTGTTGCCTTGCTTCTTGGGGCCTTCTTCTTTGGCTCGTAGATGGACCTGGCTGGGCCATCTGTCCTTCCAAGTTCGTTGGTTGGTTTATGTGTGGCGCCGCTTTCAGAATTTGGCCTATCATCTGGCCGTCTATCCAACCAGGCAGCCTCTTTCTTTTTTGACGGTGGAGGCTCTATGGCCTCCTCATCGAATTCTGGTAGCAGCTTACGCTTCGGGTAGCTCTTTGATTGGTTGCCATTGCCGTATTTATCTGCGGTTTTGAGCACTTTGCTCCATCTCATTCTGAGTGTGTCTTCCGCTGTTTTGAGCTTCCGCTTTTCCTTCTTCAGGCTTCTTGCAGTGTTGACGAGTCTTTTCCGAAGGTTTTTGCTCTCCGGCGGCGTGTCCGGCATGAGGTCGTCCGGACTGTCGTTTTCGCCGGGCCTGGACTGATTATCTGACTCGTCATGTTCGGGCAGTTGCTTGTCTGCATGTTCGTCGTCCAATGGTGTGCCCTGTTGTATTACGGGCTTATTGGGAGCGTTGTTGTCGTCGAGGCGGGACTTAGGGCGGCGTCTGCGTCGCCGTTTTGGTTGTTTATCAGCGGGGTTATCTTCTGCCGCGGCCCGTTGGTCCTCGTCATCGCTCTCCTTTGGGGTATCCACCATGTATATGTCATATGACGAGGTGGTCCTCCCGTGCCTTATAGGCTTTGTTTCTTGTTCGTCTCCGGCATCGTCGTCCATAGTGTCGATGTCGTCGGAGTCGTAGTCTAGCATGTCGGTTAGATCGTTGACAGTGGCTACAAAGTGGGTGGTGGGTGGGCCCTGAATTTCTTCGTCGTCCGCATCCCAACTATCCTGGCCATAGTCTGGCCAGGGCTCTCCTGATAATGAGAGATGCTTTAGTGAATTCAGGATGTCGCCAAAAGGCGAGTATTGGAAGATGTCCGCGGCGGTGAATTCCATAACCGGCGCCCAATCCGAATCGATTGGCAGAGGCATGGGAGGTTCGGAGTCCGGCAAGGAGTCCGGCACCCCGGAATCACAAGTTTCGCGGGGGACAAGATTAATGTTCGGCTCCATCGCCGTGGAAGTTGAAGCCCCCGAGGCGGTGTCTATCCACCGATCCTCTATCCGGGCGATCGGCTCCGGACTAATGGCTGGAGCGGATTCGTGTGCGCCCACCAGGGCACTGTTCGGCGGCAGAGCTAGATCATGCCCATCGCAACAGTGCGGCGCGCTTGGCTGTGGCTCGGGTCCGTCGAAGATCAAGTCTCCGCGGACATTGGCCGTGAAGTTTAGGCTTCCGAATCTGACCTGACGGCCAGGGGCGTAGCTTTCGATCTGCTCCAGATGGCCAAGCGAATTAGCCCGCAGTGCGAAGCCGCCGAATACGAAGATCTGTCCGGGGAGAAAAGTCTCACCCTGGACAGTGTTGTTGGTTGAAGATGCCATCGAGCCTATCGGTGACGACACAGAGGAACTCTCAATGAAAGCACCAATGTCGGTGTCAAAACCGGCGGATCTCGGGTAGGGGGTCCCGAACTGTGCGTCTAGGCGGATGGTAACAGGAGACGAGGGACACGATGCTTTACCCAGGTTCGGGCCCTCTCGATGGAGGTAAAACCCTACGTCCTGCTTGATTAATATTGATGATATGGGTAGTACAAGAGTGGATCTACCACGAGATCAAGGAGGCTAAACCCTAGAAGCTAGCCTATGGTATGATTGTTGTAATTTATGTTGTGTCCTACGGACTAAAGCCCTCCGGTTTATATAGACAACGGAGGAGGCTAGGGTTACACAGAGTCGGTTACAATGGTAGGAGATCTACATATCCGTATCGCCAAGCTTGCCTTCCACACCAAGGAAAGTCCCATCCGGACACGGGACGGAGTCTTCAATCTTGTATCTTCGTAGTCTTGGAGTCCGACGGACGATGATAGTCCGGCTGTCCGGACACCCCCTAGTCCAGGACTCCCTCAAGGGGGAAAGGCAAGCTCAACACGTTAGAGGATCCATGACAACATACTTTATCTCAGATGTAAGAAAGCATAACTCATTATGTTGTCTTCCTTGTCCAACCTCAACTCTTTAGCACGTCATATTTTAATGAGTGCTCCCAATCATAAAAGATGTCAATGATAATATATCTATATGTGAAACCTCTCTTTCCTTATTTCTTCCTATTAATTGCAATGATGACCAAAGCTATATTTGCCAATTCCCAATAACTTTTAATCATCATACTCTTTCTATGTGAAGTCATTACTTTCAATAAGATCAATATGAACTCTTTGATTCTTTTTATTCTTTTTCTTCTATTCACCCAAGATCATGGCAAAATAATCAAGCCCTTGACTCAACACTAATCTTTATTATATAGCTCACGGACTCGATTACAAAGAAGGATCATAAAACAAAACTCAAAACTAGATCATGCCATAACTTTCTTCTACTAAATCAAGATACTACTAATAGGATCGAACTAAGAAAAATGGTAAAGATAGGAGTTGTGATGGTGATACGATACCAGGGCACCTCCCCCAAGCTTGGCAGTTGCCAAGGGGAGTGCCCATACCCATGTGATTATATCTCCTTCTTTGTTGTTGGCGGTGGAGGTGTTGTTGATGATGGAGTTGTTGCATTTTTCTTCTCTAGCTTGCGTCTGAGGCTAAAATTTTCCTCCCTCAGATCCTCATTCTCGAGCTCAAGTTTCATTATCTTTTTGCATAGTGCTGCCTTGCTGTCCTGCAAAAAACAACGCGGGATAGATTGGACCTTATGGCGGCTTGACTTCTTGAACTCCACATGCATATCACCAGGTTGAGGTAGTGGATAGTCCTCTTCGTGGGAGGTTGTTTCCTCCTTCCTCTTTGGATCATACTCTTCTTCTTCCTCCGTAGTCCAGCCATAATGTTCCACATCCCCATATACTTTTGGGTTTGCAAGATAATCAGCCATGTAGCTCTCTCCCTCCGAATCTTGGGACGACATCTTGTTCTAAATCTGCAATAGGAACAACTCGAAACAAAAACAGAGGATATTTGCGTGATACGGGATTCAAAACCTTCGGGAGTATATATAATGAATTTTTACCGACCAAAATACGTATCGTGCAAGAAAAAGGAGTCCGGAGGGCACACGAGGTGCTCACGAGGTAGGGGGCGCGCCCAGGGGGTAGGGCGCGCCCTCCACCGTCGTGAAGGCCTCGTGTCCTTCCCGGACTGCCACTTATTTTTCTATTTTTCTAAATATCCCAAAACGGAGAAATATTGCCTTAAAAATTGTTTTGGAGTTGGTTTACTTACCGTACCACATACCTATTCCTTTTCAGAGTCCAGAACGGTCTGGAAGGTGTCCCTTATGTATTCCTCCGGGGTTACGGTTTCAATAATATTAGTTTCAACATTTATAGGATTACTTTAGATATAGTGTTTGATCCTTTGACCATTTACCACCTTCAGATTGGTGCCTTTGAAGTTGTTGATTTTTATGGCACCGGAACGATAGACCTCCTCAATAATGTAGGGACCTTCCCATTTGGAGAGAAGTTTTCCTGCAAAAAATCTTAAACGAGAGTTGTATGGCAATACATAATCACCTACATTAAACTCACGCTTTTGTATCCTTTTGTCATGCCATCTTTTAACTTTTTCTTCAAACAACTTGGCATTTTCGTAAGCTTGGGTTCTCCATTCATCAAGTGAGCTAATATCAAATAACCTCTTCTCACCGACAAGTTTGAAATCATAGTTGAGCTCTTTAATAGCCCAATATGCCTTATGTTCTAGTTCGAGAGGTAAGTGACATGCTTTTCCATAAACCATCTTATACGTAGACATACCCATAGGATTCTTATATGCAGTTCTATAGGCCCATAATGCGTCATCCAATTTATTGGACCAATTCTTTCTAGACCTATTAACAGTCTTTTGCAAAATTAATTTGAGCTCTCTATTGCTCAATTCCACTTGACCACTAGACTGCGGGTGATAAGGAGATGCAATTCTATGATTAACATCATACTTAGCAAGCATTTTTCGGAAAGCACCACGAATAAAGTGTGAACCACCTTCAGTCATTAAATATCTAGGGACTCCAAACCTCGGAAAAATAACTTCTTTAAGCATTTTAATAGAAGTGTTATGATCAGCACTACTAGTTGGAATAGCTTCTACCCACTTAGTAACGTAATCAACAGCAACTAAAATATGTGTATATCCATTAGAGGCAGGAAAAGGTCCCATATAATCAAAGCCCCAAACATCAAATGGTTCAATAATAAGTGAATAATTCATAGGCATTTCTTGATGTCTACTAATAATACCAATTCTTTGACATTCATCGCAAGACAGAACAAACTTACGGGCATCCTTGAAGAGAGTAGGCCAATAAAAAACCAGATTGCAATACCTTATGTGCAGTTCTGTCTCCAGCGTGGTGTCCTCTGTAAGCTTCGGAGTGACACTTGCGTAGGATCTGTTCCTGTTCATGCTCAGGTACACAACGTCTAATAACACCATCTACTCCTTCTTTATAAAGATGTGGGTCATCCCAAAAGTAATGTCGCAAGTCATAGAAAACTTATTATTTTGTTGAGCTAGGTGGTATAAATTTAGCAACAATGTAATTAGCATAATCAGCATACAAAGGAGTGCTACGAGAAGTGCTTATGAAATTTAATTGTTCATCAGGAAAGCTATCATCAATAGGTAGTGGGTCATCAAGAACATTCTCTAACCTAGATAAGTTATCTACAACGGGGTTCTCATCTCCTTTTCTATCAACAATATGCAACTCAAATTCTTGCAGCAAGAGAACCCATCTAATAAGTCTAGGTTTTGCATCTTTCTTTTCCATAAGATATTTAATAACAGCATGATCGGTGTGAATAGTTACCTTAGAATCAACAATATAGGGTCTGAATTTATCACAAGCAAATACAACTGCTAAAAGTTCCTTTTCGGTAGTAGCATAATTTCTTTGAGCATTGTTTAGAGTCTTACTAGCATAATGGATAACATTTAATTTCTTATCAACTCTTTGCCCTAGAACAGCACCTACAGCATAATCACTAGCATCACACATAATTTCAAAGGGTAAATTCCAATCAGGTGGCTGAACAACAGGTGCAGAGACTAATGCTTTCTTAAGTATTTCAAATGCTTCTACACAATCATCATCGAAAACAAATGGTACATCTTTTTGTAGTAAATTAGTCAGAGGTCGAGAAATTTTTGAGAAGTCCTTAATGAACCTCCTATAAAATCCGGCGTGACCTAGGAAACTTCTTATACCTTTGATGTCCTTGGGACATGGCATCTTTTCAATAGCATCAACCTTAGCTTTATCAACTTCAATACCTCTTTCAGAAACTTTGTGCCCCAAGACAATACCTTCATTAACCATAAAGTGGCACTTTTCCCAATTCAAGACAAGATTAGTTTCTTCACATCTCGGCAAAACTCGAGCAAGATTGCTCAAACAATCATCAAAAGAGGAACCATAAACGGAAAAGTCGTCCATGAAAACCTCACAAATCTTTTTGCAAAAGTCAGAGAATATAGCCATCATGCATCTTTGAAAGGTAGCAAGTGCATTACATAAACTGAAAGGCATACGTCTATAAGCAAAAGTACTAAAAGGGCATGTAAAAGTAGTCTTTGATTGATCTTTAGCCCACACAGGTATTTGGGAGAAACCAGAATAACCATCTAGAAAGCAATAGTGTGTATGTTTGCATAATCTTTCTAGCATTTGATCAATAAAAGGTAAGGGGTAATGATCTTTCTTAGTAGCTTTATTTAATTTGCGGAAAGCAATTACCATCCTATAACCTGTGATAATTCTTTGCGGAATCAATTCATCTTTATCATTAGGGACAACAGTAATACCTCCCTTCTTAGGGACACAATGGATAGGACTTACCCACTGACTATCAGCAACGGGATAAATTATACCTGCCTCCACAAGCTTCAGTATTTCTTTTCTTACCACTTCTTTCATTTTAGGATTCAAACATCGTTGAGGATCGCGAACCGGTTTGGCATTCGCTTCCAAATTTATTTTATGTTGGCATAGAGTGGGACTGATGCCCTTAAGATCATCCAAAGTATATCCAATAGCGGCACGGTGCTTCTTCAGAGTTTTCAATAATCTTTCTTCTTCATGCTCTGAAATGTTAGCACTAATAATGACAGGATATATTTTCTTTTCATCAAGATAAGCATATTTAAGATTATCAGGCAACGGTTTAAGCTCAAACACAGGATCACCCTTGGGTGGAGGAGGATCCCCTAGGATTTCAACCGGAAAATTATGTTGCAGAATAGGTTCCTGTTTAAAGAATACTTCATCTATTTCCCTTCTTTCATTCATGAACATATCATTTTCATGGTCTAGCAAATAGTGTTCTAAAGGATCACTAGGAGGTACGGCAATAGAAGCAAGACCAATAATTTCATCCTTACTAGGCAATTCTTCCTCACGATGTTGTTTACTAAATTTGGAGAAATTAAACTCATGAACCATATCATCCAAGCCAATAGTAACAACATTCTTTTCGCAGTCTATCTTAGCATTAACGGTATTCAAGAAGGGTCTGCCAAATATAATGGGACAAAAGCTATCTTGTGGAGAACCAAGAACAAGAAAATTAGTGGGATATTTGGTTTTTCCACACAAGACTTCAACATCTCTAACAATTCCTATTGCAGATATAGTATCTCTATTGGCAAGTTTAATTGTAACATCAATATCTTCTAACTCAGCAGGTGCAATATCATGCATAATTTCTTCATACAAGGTAATAGGTATAACACTAGCACTGGCACCCATATCACATAAGCCATGATAACAATGATCTCCTATTTTAATAGAAATAACAGGCACGCCTACCACAGGTCTATGTTTATCTCTAGCACAAGGTTTAGCAATTCTAGCAGTTTCACCAGAGAATTGAATAACATGCCCATCAATATTATCAGACAAGAGATCTTTAACAATAGCAATATTAGGTTCTACTTTGACTTGCTCAGGAGGTGTATAAGTTATAATATTGCTTTTACGAACAACAGTTGAAGCTTTAGCATGATCCTTCATTCTAACAGGGAAAGGTGGTTTCTCAACATAAGAAGTGGGAACAATAGGATCATTATAAGTGACAGTCTTTTCTTCAACTTTAATAGGTGCAGCTACTTTTACTTCTATGGGAGGATGATATTTAAACAACTTCTCCTTGGGGAGATCAACATAAGTAGCAAAAGATTCACAGAAAGAAGCTACTATCTCAGTGTCAAGTCCATATTTAGTGCTAAACTTACGGAAAATATCGGTATCCATAAAAGATTTAACACAATCAAACTTAGGTGTCATACCTGACTCCTTACCTTCGTCGAGGACCCAATCTTCAGAGCTGCGTTTAATTATATCCAATAAATTCCATCTAAATTCAATAGTCTTCATCATAAAAGAGCCAGCACAAGAAGTATCGAGCATGGTGCGATTGTTATCAAAAAGCCGAGCATAAAAACTTTGCATAATTACTTCTCTTGAGAGCTCATGATTGGGGCATGAATATAACATTTATTTAAGCCTCCCCCAAGCTTGAGCGATGCTTTCTCCTTCGCGAGGACAAAAATTATATATATATAATTGCGATCACGATGAACAAGATGCATAGGGTAATACTTTTGATGAAATTCCAATTTCAATATTTTATAGTTCCATGATCTCATATCATCACATAGCCTATACCATGTCAATGCGTCTCCCTTCAAAGATAAAGGGAAGGCCTTCTTCTTAACAACATCATCGGGTATACCTGCAAGCTTAAATAGTCCACAAACATCATCCACATAGCGTAGATGTTCGTCAGGATGCTTTGTTCCATCTCCTATAAAAGTGTTAGCTAGCAGTTTTTCCATCATACCTGAAGCAATTTCAAAAGGAGTTTCATTTTCAATAGGTTCAGTAGGTTCAGTGGGTTGAGGAGCAACTCTTTGCTCTACTGGACGGGGTGAAGATACCCTGAACAAGCCCCTCAGACAATTACTTTCCATAGTAACAAGTGACAGAAAATTTCAGCACACTATATAAATTTTTCCTTACCAAATTCCACCTACCAAAGGCGCTTCACTCCCCGGCAATGGCGCTAGAAAAGAGTCTTGATGACCCACAAGTATAGGGGATCTATCATAGTCCTTTCGATAAGTAAGAGTGTCGAACCCAACGAGAAGCAGAAGGAAATGATAAGCGGTTTTCAGCAAGGTATTCTCTGCAAGTACTGAAATAAGTGGTAATAGATAGTTTTGTGATAAGATAAATTGTAACGAGCAACAAGTAACAAGAGTAAATAAAGTGCATCAAGGTGGCCCAATCCTTTTTGTAGCAAAGGACAAGCCTGGACAAATTCTTATAATAGGAAAAGCACTCCCGAGGACACATGGGAATATCGTCAAGCTAGTTTTCATCACGCTCATATGATTCGCGTTCGGTACTTTGATAATTTGATATGTGGGTGGACCGGTGCTTGGGTGTTGTTCTTACTTAAACAAGCATCCCACTTATGATTAACCTCTATTGCAAGCATCCACAACTACAACAAAAGTATTAAGGTAAACCTAACCATAGCATGAAACATATGGATCCAAATCAGCCCCTTACGAAGCAACGCATAAACTAGGGCTTAAGCTTCTGTCACTCTAGCAACCCATCATCTCCTTATTACTTCCCAATGCCTTCCTCTAGGCCCAAATAATGGTGAAGTGTTATGTAGTCGACGTTCACATAACACTACTAGAGGTTAGCCAACATAAATCTTATCAAAATATCGAACGAATACCAAATTCACATGACTACTAATAGCAAGACTTCTCCCTTGTCCTCAGGAACAAACATAATTACTCACAAAGCATATTCATGTTCATAATCAGAGGGGTAATAATATGCATATAGGATCTGAACATATGGTCTTCCACCAAATAAACCAACTAGCATCAACTACAAGGAGTAATAAACACTACTAGCAACCTACTAGCACCAATCCCGGACTTGGAGACAAGAATTGGATACAAGAGATGAACTAGGGTTTGGAGATGAGATGGTGCTGGTGAAGATGTTGATGGAGATTGCCCTCTCCGGATGAGAGGAGCGTTGGTGATGACGATGGTGATGATTTCCCCCTCCCGGAGGGAAGTGTCCCCGGCAGAACAGCTCTGCCGGAGTCCTAGATTGGTTCCGCCAAGGTTCCGCCTCGTGTCGGCGGAGTCTCATCCCGAAAGGTTGCCTTCTATTTTTTTTCTCATCGAAAGACTTCATATAGGAGAAGATGGGCGTCGGAGAGCCACCCTCGTGAGCAGGGTGTGGGCCCCCTGGCCTTCATCTTTGGCGACGATTTTTCTTTATTTATTTTAAGATATTCCATGGAGTTTCAGGACTTTTGGAGTTGCGCAGAATAGGCCTTCAATATTTGCTCCTTTTCCAGCCCAGAATTCCAGCTGCCGGCATTCTCCCTCTTCATGTAAACCTTGTAAAATAAGGGAGAATAGCCATAAGTATTGTGACATAATGTGAAATAACAGCCCATAATGCAATAAATATTGACATAAAAGCATGATGCAAAATGGATGTATCAACATGTAGGGGACTAACTATGTTCGTCAAGTGAATCTCAGGTGTTAGTCCCCGGATCATCGAAGGTGTGTGGATCATGAACATATGGAGCTGATTTTCCTCAAAAAAGAAGTATCAAAATGATTTTATATTTGTTTTTCTTGAGTATAGGATCCCGCACTATTAAGAGGGGATCGGTAGGGTTAGTGAAGGACTTGCTCATGCCACAAAATTCCTAGCCTTAGAATCTTAGGGTCACACGAAATATTCTGGTGCAAATAGTTCTGGTTCAACTCTCAAGCCGGATGTCTGGGCCTCACGCCGAATGTCCGGGCCGCACGCCGGATATCCGGCATGCACACCGGATATCCAAGACCTACTGTCCAGAATGCACCATATGTTGGTGTTTTCAACGGATGTCCGACCCTCCATGCCGGATGTCCGGTCCCTTCATGTTCCCCGGATATCTGGGCTGCCCAAGCCGGATGTCCGACCCTCGTCTATCCAGAGTGCATCATATTGTGTTTTAATTGCCGGATGTCCGGCCCTCCATGTCAGATGTCTGGGCTCACCTTGCTCCCCAGATTTCTAGGCTGCCCAGGCCGGATGTCCGGCTTGTACTACAAAGGGAGCGATTCGGCTCTATGAACTCGCCGGATGTCGGGCCACCTTCCTGGATGTCCGGGCTTTGCCCCGGATGTCCGGCACCTTTGTTTTGTCCTCTGCTTTCTGCTTCACTTCACTTGTGCTATGCTAGGCCGGATGTCCGGCCCCTGTCCCGGATGTCCGGCCTACCCTGTCACTTGCACTACAACGACCATATTTGCACCCACAATATATATAGCCCTCTTCCCCCACGGGAGAGGGTTGACCATTCACTTTGAGAAAACCCTAGAACACATTTCACACTCTCTCTCACTCTCACTCTCCTACACCAAATCTTAGATCCCTAAGGGATTTGAGAGCATTTGAGAGAAGTTGTCCACCCAAGTGATAGATCCACTCCTTCCCCTTCTTTGCACCAAAGGAATTCGTGATTTGAGCAAGTCTTGAGATTTTCCCCATCGTTCTTGTTACTCTTGGAGGTTGGAGACTCCTAGGCAGTAGGAGTCTTTCGGAGAGGAATCGACCATTGTGATTACCCCCGAATGGTTTGTGAGGGTTTGCAGACCACCCCAAGGTTTACCTCTAGTGGTTGAGAAATGCCTTCGTGGTGTTGTATCAAAGGGAGAATAGGGTGAGCCTTCGTGGCGTTGGTGTGCCTTCGTGGTAACATCCACATCTATAATGGTGATGTAGCTTCCCTCCAAGGAAGTGAACATCGGCATATATCCTCGTCTCTTGAAGTCGCGGTTATCCCTAACCCTAACTTCGTACTTGTGGTTACTTGTCTCTTCAACATACTTATATCATATTGTGCTTGCTTACTCACATATTTGTGTTACTTGTTTACCTTGCTTAGCTCTTAGCATCATACTTGCAATTGTTAGGATCACTTTCATATTTTGCATTATTGCCTAAAATTGCTAAGTGCTACCTCTTGAGCACTGCGTTGGCTTTCCTTGAAGAGGAAAGGGTGATGCAGCAAAGTAGCGTAAGTATTTCCCTCAGTTTCTGAGAACCAAGGTATCAATCCAGTAGGAGGCTCCTCGAAATTCCCACGCACCTACACAAACAAATAAGAACCTCGCAACCAACGCAATAAAGGGGTTGTCAATCCCATCACGGTAACTTGCAAAAGTGAGATCTGATAGAGATAATAAGATAAGATAAATATTTTTGGTATTTTTATGATATAGATTGGAAAGTAAAAGATGCAAATAAAAGTAGATAGAAAACTTATATGATAAAAGATAGACCCGGGGGCCATAGGTTTCACTAGTGGCTTCTCTCAAGATAGCATAAGTATTACGGTGGGTGAACAAATTACTGTCGAGCAATTGATAGAAAAGTGCAGAGTTATGAGATTATCTAGGCATGATCATGTATATAGGCATGACATCCGTGACAAGTAGATCGAAATGATTCTGCATCTACTACTATTACTCCACACATCGACCGACTCTTGCCTGCATCTAGAGTATTAAGTTCATGAAGAATAGAGTAATGCATTAAGAAAGATGACATGACGTAGAGGGATAAACTCATGCAATATGACATAAAACCCATCTTTTTATCCTCGATGGCAAGAATACAATACGTGCCTTGCTGCCCCTGCTGTCACTGGGAAAGGACACCGCAAGATTGAACCCAAAGCTAAGCACTTATCCCATTGCAAGAAAGATCAATCTAGTAGGCCAAACCAAACTGATAATTCGAAGAGACTTGCAAAGATAACTTAATCACACATAAAAAATTCAGAGGAGATTCAAATATTTCTCATAGATAAACTTGATCATAAACCCACAATTCATCGGATCTCGACAAACACACCGCAAAAAGAGTTACATCGAATAGATCTCCAAGAAGATCGAGGAGAACTTTGTATTGAGATTCAAAGAGAGAGAAGAAGCCATCTAGCTAATAACTATGGACCCGAAGGTCTATGGTAAACTACTCACAACTCATTGGAGAGGCCTTGGAGATGATGTAGAGGCCCTCCATGGTCGATTCCCCCTCCAGCAGAGCGCCGGCGAAGGCTCCAAGATGGTATCTCGCGGATACAGAAGGTTGCGTCGGTGGAATTAGGTTTTCGTGGTGCTCTCCGTCGTTTTCAGGGTACTGGAGTATATATAGGAGGAAGAAGTAGGTCGGTTGACGCTCGAGGGGCCCACGAGGGTGGGGGCGCGCCGGGCACCCTCGTGGCCGCCTCGTTTGTTGCTTGATGTCCACTCCAAGTCTCCAGGTTTGCATTTGTGGGATCGAAAGTATGTCTAGGGGGTGATTAGACTACTTGACCAAATAAAAATCTAAACTTTTCCCAATTTTAGTTCTTGGCAGATTTTAGCAAATTTGTCACAAGTCAAGCAATCTTAACACAATTCAAGCAAGCATGCAAAGAGTATATGAGCAGCGGAAAGTAAAGCATGCAACTTGCAAGAATGTAAAGGGAAGAGTTTGGAGAGTACAAACACAATAGGAGACACGGATGTTTTTGTCGTGGTTCCGATAGGTGGTGCTTTCGTACATCCACATTGATGGAGACTTCAACCCACGAAGGGTAACGGCTGCGCGAGTCCACGGAGGGCTCCACCCATGAAGGGTCCACGAAGAAGCAACCTTGTCTATCCCACCATGGCCGTCGCCCACAAAGGACTTGCCTCACTAGGGTAGATCTTCATGAAGTAGGCGATCTCCTTGCCCTTACAAACTCCTTGGCTCAATTCCACAATCTTGTCGGAGGCTCCCAAGTGACACCTAGCCAATCTAGGAGACACCACTCTCCAAGAAGTAACAAATGGTGTGTTGATGATGAACTCCTTGATCTTTTGCTTCAAATGATAGTCTCCCCAACACTCAACTCTCTCTCACAGGATTTGGATTTTGTGGAAAGAAGATTTAAGTGGAAAGCAACTTGGGGAAGGCTAGAGATCAAGATTCATATGGTAGGAATGGAATATCTTGGTCTCAACGCAAGTGTAGGTGGTTTTCTCTCAGAAAATGTATGTTGGAAGTGTAGGCATGTTCTGATGGCTCTCTCTACGAATGAAGAGTGGGTGGAGGGGTATATATAGCCTCCACACAAAATCTAACCGTTACACACAACTTACCAATCTCGGTGGGACCAAATTGAAAAACTCGGTCAGACCGATTTAGCCAATCATGTGACCATAGGATTTTCGGTGGGACCGACATGCAACTCGGTAGGACCGATATGATTAGGGTTAGGGCATAATGTAATCTCGGAGAGACCGATTACACAAACTCGGTGAGACTGATTTTGATAATGGACACACATAGGGTTGGTAAGCCAAACTCGGTGGGACCAATTCGCTCATCTCGGTAAGACCGAAACGTTATGAAAAGGAAACAGAGAGTTTGCATTGTAATCTCGGTTTGACCGAAAAGTTACGAAGGGAAACAGAGAGATTACATCCCCATCTCGGTGAGACCGAGATCCCTATCGGTGAGACCGATTTGCCTAGGGTTTGTGGCAGTGGCTATGACATCTGAACTCGGTGGCGCTGGATAGGAAGAATCGGTGTGGCCGAGTTTGACTTATGGTTTAGGTCATATGTGGATGTGAGAAAGTAGTTGAGGGCTTTGGAGCAAGAAAGCCATTAAGCAACACCTCATCCCTCCTTGATAGTATTGGCTTTTCCTAAAGACTCAATGTGATCTTCACTAGTGCAGAACCGGGCATTAGCACCGGTTCGTATGGCCCTATAGTGCCGGTTACATAACCGGCACTAATTTGTGGTCACTAAAGGCCCCCCCCCTTTAGTACCGGGTCAGCACAAACCGGTGCTAAAGGGCAACCACGTGGCACGAGCCAGCTCCGGGGGCCTGGAGCCCTTTAGTACCGGTTGGTAACACCAACCGGTACTGTAAGGTTTGGTGGGTTTTTAGTTTTATGATTTCTTTTTCATTTAATTTTGTGTTTCCATTTTAATTCTTTTTCGGTTGCTGGTATTTTACGATACTACACATTGTACACTTTATGCATCATACATAATGCATGCTTTGTTTATCAACGCTGCTGCTATGTTCATTGCACCCGCAGATATAACATGCTCATGCATGCTTTGCATCATTACATCATCATATATATATAATAACAAGTCCTACTAATCATGCATCATCATACAACTTCTACTCGTTATTAATAATAAGTCATATGAAAATTGAGCCTCTTCTTCATCGTCTCTGCACCCAGGGCTTATAAACCGCTCCTACTCCCTCTCTCTTGGCGAGGTGGGACTAAAAAACAGCTTACCCTTTAGTACCGGTTGGAGCCACCAACCGGTACTAAAGGTGGTGCGCTGCCTGCACAAAATTTAATTAGTGTCATTTAGCTCAAAACAAATCATTAAATGCATGAAAAATATCAAATGAAGGCAGAAATGGTTGAAAGTTGATGGCGTCGCTTTGAATGATGCATACTGAATGCACAAAAAGTCTGGAGTTGTAATAAGTTTAGAAAAATGAAATGCCTTTGTAACAGATGAGTTTAATTTCGTCAGAAACCTGAATACTTCGAAAGAGATTGTCCAGTTTGTAAATGAAGTGCATCCAGTTTTTGCCGTAACCCTCTCTACTTTTTTGAACAATCTATGTGGGTTAAATGATGATACCATGCCAAGTTTCAACTTTTTCAGAGTTCATTTGTAGTGCTTTTCAATTTTCAGGTCATTTAGTTCTCAAAACAAATCATTGAATGCATGAAAAATAGCATATGAAGGCAGAAATGGTTGAAAGTTGATAGCGTCGCTTTGAATGGTGCATGCTGAACGAAAAAAATATAAGAGCATTTACATCACGATCTTATATTTCTTTAGAGTCTAAACTGTCAATATGATCTTATAACATCAAAAATACTTTGATCATCAATGATCTTTGTGTGTACAATCTGAATTGTCAATATGAGTCATCAACGATTTATAAACCGATGAAGACTCATATTGCGGCCACAAATTCTACACATAGAGTTCAATGAAGACCAAGTGCTTGTGATAGTTTGAGAAATAACATATTTAAGGTGGTAAAAGGCTTGTTAGGGGAGCGAGGTGGGACTAAAAACAGCTTGCCATAACCTCATTAGTACCGGTTCGTGGTACGAACCGACACTAAATTGTGATGGTGGGGCCATAGCCTGACCGCAGGTTGACACATCCCCTTTAGTACCGGTTCGTGGCATGAACCGGTACTAAAGGTTCGCCACGAACCGGTGCTATTGATCGCCGCCACGAACCGGTGCTATTGTACACAGTAGTGCCGGCTCTAATACAAACCGGCACTATTGGGCTTCACGTATGACCCTTTTTCTACTAGTGCTTGGATCACTAAAATAGAAAGTGTAGAGTCTTGTGCTTTGAGCTTGAGCCAATCCTTTTGTCCTTAGAATTTTGAGGGATCCACTTTTCTCATGCATGCCATACCAATCATTGAGCTTTCCTAAAATATTTATCTTGAAGTAGCATTAGCTCAATGAGATATATGTTGTTAGGAATTACAAAAACCACCCAGGGATAGTTGCACTTTCAATCTCCCCCTTTTTGGTAATTGATGACAACATATAGATCAAAGCTTCGACAAATGATAATAAGATTGAAAAACATTGTCGCTTTGATAAGTATGTGAAAAGTAAGAGCTCCCCCTAAATTTTTGCATTATTTAAATTTTGCTTTGGACTGCAAATGCACAATGAGTTAGGATCATGGGTTACTCTTCCATGTCACATACATCCTGGTGGAGCGCTCAAAATTATAATAATTAAATACATGCACTCATCACCAAGCAAAGTGAATGATCATATAGGGATATAAGAAGATAATGTCATCCAACAAGCATTAAGGTAGCATATGATCAAACACATGATCATCCAAGTATCTCACACAAGGCATAGAGTATCAAGCAAACAAGCAAATAACAAAGTTCAACCACCAAAAAGACAAGAGAGAACAAAAGCAACACTCTCTCTTGAAGCCTATGATCTATACATTTTCTCCCCCTTTGGCAACAAGTTACCAAAAAGTTCATAAAAATGCATAGTGCTAAACGACTCTCATGCTTGGTCTTCATGTGATGGTGTAGAGATGGCTCCTTGGACGAAGACTTCTGTTGATGTAGCTGGAGCTGGTGGAGAGGGTGCTGGAGCTGGATGCACAGAAGTTATAGCTGGTGCAGACGATGTAGCTCTGGTGTCCGGAACAGGCACTGCAACAGATCTCTGTCCTCTGGGCACTCTAGCAAAAGCATCAGTAGTTGAGTTTCCCTTCTTCTCCTCCACATCCTCCTGAAGTTGCTCAACTGCAGTTTGGATCTCAGTCATTTTAACATCAAGAGCATAGAACTTATGCTCTATGATTCTCTCCAAGCTCTCCTGGTTTTGAGTCAGGGTGGCCAAGCCCTTCTCAATCCTCAGAGTGGAGGCAATCAAGTAGCCAAGATGATCTTGCTTGCTCTTCAGGAAGATCTGAGATGCCTCTTCAGCAGTTGGCATCTTTGCAGCCTTCTTAGCCCTTGCCTTCTCCTTCTTGTCTTGTGCTTGCACAGAAGATGGTTCATTTTCATCCATCACAACAGTGTTTTCCTCAAAGTCAGGGTAGATGGGCAGGTGTTCCTTGTCCAAGAGATATGTGCCAGTGCCCATCTTGGAGTTTATAAGATCCTAAATCTGTGGGGCATACCCACAACTCCTCTTCTGATCAGCAGCAGTCCTTTTGATTGTTTCCACAATCAGGCTCATGACTTTGAACTTCTGAGGCACATTAAATATATGGAGAAAATTAATTGCATGGCCTCTGATCATCTTGTGATCACCTGACTTGGGAAGCAAAGTGTGCCTTAAGATCCAGTTGATAGTGGGCAGTCCTGACAACAGATAATGTACAGATCCAAACTTGTGTGTCTCAAGTGCAGCATATGGGATCTCTCTATACATGTGAGCCATGGAGTTGTGATCTTTCTTCTTCTTGGCATAGACATCCAAGTCATCCTTAGACCATTCTTCAATTGTTGATTGGTACCTGGTACCCTCAGACATCCAGACTATCCTCCCATCTGGGTAGAAATGAGCTGTGGAGTAGAACTGCATAATGAGCTCATCATTCCACTTTGTGAGCTTCTGCCCAACAAAGTGAACTACTCCACAAGACTTGAAACTGTCATAAACTCCAGGATAGTGCTCTTCATTCTTCTTGATATAGTCCCAGTCAACCCATCTCATATCACAGACTATGGGCTTCTTGTCAAGCAGCATTGTCTCATAGAAATCCTGCCGTTCTTTAGTGTGAAACATGTAGTCCACAGCATTCCTTCTCCTGACAGCATAGGGGTCAGTCAGTCTCCACTGTCTCAGACCTGCATCCTTCCTGAGCTTCATGTCTTCTACAACTGGGTGAGCGTCATTATGATCTGGGATCTTGGGCTTCAACTTCCTCAGGACAAGTGAGTCTTCATCTTCTTCTTCAGCTGCTTCAGGCACTGGGGCCTTGTTCTTCTCTGCAGCTAGAATACTCCTGGTGTTCCTCTTGGGTGCAGACTTGGGCTTAGGGAGCAGCAGCCTTGGGAGCATCTTTGGGCTTAGATGGAGCAGCCCCTGACCTTATAGCATCTCCCATTAGCTTTTGAGCTTTAGGTGCTGGTGCAGCAACCTCTTCCTCTTCATCTTCAGAGTCTCTCCTCATAGAGGGCTTGCCAAGTACCTGGCAGTAGTGGTTCTGACTCTCTTCTTCTTCTTGTCTTGGCCAGCAGCTTCATCTTCAGACTCAATGGTGAACTTCATGGTTTCACCAGTGGCAACCTTCCTAGGTTTGGAAGTTGGAATTCTCCTTGCAGGTGCCTTCTTCTGCATTCCTGGCTTAGTGGTGGCAGCTGTGCCATATTCCTTCTTCAGCACCTTCTTCTTTGAGGTGGCCTCATCCTCAACAGCCACATAGTCCTCATCTTCAGAATCTGAGGTCTTCTTCTTTCTAGCCCTGGTGGCTGCCTTTGGCAAGTTGCTGGGTGTGCTCCTGCTGCCATCACCATACCTGCTAGAGGGACTAGTGCCCTCACTCATCTGAACTTGCTCCTAAGTCTTGTTCTGGCTATCACTTTGATCAGACATCTTCAAGCACACTCACTGACAGCAGACCCTGTGAATAGATGTAGATGAGGTAGAGTGGATGAGCATCACAAAGTGTAGAGGTTTTTGCAAAACAAATGAGTCAAAAACTTAGTTTTAGTTTTCCACAGAAAGCATTTCGGAGCTACCAATTTATAAACTCAGTGATACCGAAGCAGCTTTTGGAACCTAAACTAGTGAACTCGGACAGACCGAGTCACAGTTTGGTGGCACCGAGACTGCTAGGGTTTCACAAAGTCTTGAGCTCAGTCACACCGATTTGCAATTCTCGATCAGACCGAGAATCACGTGTGCACTGGCCTGAGCCAAACCGGTGGGACCATTCTACAACTCGGTCGGTCTGAGATGAGTTCGGTGGAAACCTAACCCTAAATTTTCAATCCAAAACTAATCTACGGAGTGTTTTCACTGGATAGGAAGATCTCAATCGTGGCAAGATACATGGCAATGCAATGTGCTAGGAATCAGAGTTAGGAATAGCACAAAGTTTCAAATCCATACCCTAATGCGGCGATGGACTTGCTACGGCGGCAACGGCAGAGAAGAATCCCATTGACGGCGGCGGAGACCAGCGGCTGGAGGTTGCTGGCAACGAGGAGGATGATCCGGAGACCCGAGGAGGTAGAGCAGGCAGTGCATAGGCGAAGAGGTTCGGAAAATTTTCCAAATTTTGGCCCGGGGGTATATATAGCCTGACCCTGTCGGTGTGACCGAATGGAACAACTCAGTGGCACTGAGATGCATGACTGCAAGCAGTTACTGCAACTCGGTGTGACTGAAAGTTCAAATCGGTTGCACCAAGATTGAAAACCTAGATCAACTTACTGACCTCGTATGACCGAAATGGATGGATCGGTCAGACCGAAACGCACAAAGAGGTTTTGGAAGTTTAAGTCTATGACGAATCGGGGATTCCGAGTGCTCCTCACACAGAGTGGTTCGAATCTGACTTGATCAAACTTTGTGATGTAGCATGAATAGAGTTTGAGACAGGAAAAGCATAGATAGCTAGAGAAGGTTCTTAGGCATTCTTGTCCATCCACTTGGCAAAAGAAAAGAAACCAAACAATAAAAACTACAAGTGGATGTCCTCGAATGAGTAAATTATGCAACCAACATGCTCACACAATAAAATGGCAAATGAAATATGTGACAAAGCATGCACAAACAATTTCTAGCATCTATCAAGCAATTGGCGATGACTGGGTCATCTATATATGAGTATATTGACTTAGGAGTCAAATGAGAACATTTGATCATAGGTCATACTCATCGTGTAAGCACAAGTGGGGTTACCACTTTTACATAAAGCATTGTTGTGTTCACACCATTAGAGTTGCTTTGACTCAATTCTTAGAGTAAAGCTCCCCCTAGATGTGAGATCCCCCCTAAGAGGGATGAACTAACCTTGGGTTTTGTCGATGATGACTTCATGTAGGTGTTGAAGATGTGGATGCTCGATGTTGATGTAGATCATTTGGAGCAATCCTTTGGAGTGAGTTGCACTTTCAATAACTACACGGGTTAGTCCCACAAGGAACAAACAAGGATATCCATAGACATAGAGTGATACACACACAAGATGATGTCCATGAAAGCATTAGGTTACCTTGTCCCTTGTCTTACCAACAAGTGGGTTTGTGACTCCTCGAACTAGTGCAAGATGTGGAAGTAGATTGCACTTGTCCTTGCCAAAATGATAATAGTGAAATATGTTGGCGGAGTCGCCCTCAAGAACTCTCTAGTTCTTCTTCTTCGGGATCCACATCATCTTGATGGGAATCCTTGGAGTTGTAGTTGTACTCGATGAAGTAGAACTTGATGTAGTCTTGGGAACCCACTTGACAAAGGCCTTAGGAGCTTCTTCAAATGCACCAATCTCCTCTTGAAGCTTGTCCTTGCCTTTTTGCTTGTGGTCTTGCGGTGGAAGATCATCTTGAGCTTGTGTCCCTTTGAAAGAAGTAGGATCATACTTCTCTTGTTGAGAAACAAACTTCATCTTGGGGTATTGATCTTCTTCCCACTCAACTCCACTGGCATTGAACTTTCGTTCAAAACCAACACCTTGGTTCTTCCGGTGCCTTCCTTGCTTGCGTACAATTTCCTCGAATTGCTTACTCCCGACAAGGCTCTTGTAAACACATTTCTCTATAATTCCCTTCAATAAGC
The DNA here is from genome assembly GCA_963921465.1 of Triticum timopheevii. Classification (NCBI taxonomy): domain Eukaryota; kingdom Viridiplantae; phylum Streptophyta; class Magnoliopsida; order Poales; family Poaceae; genus Triticum; species Triticum timopheevii. The sequence continues at coordinate 526,113,744 of OY997272.1, read as the reverse complement.
TATTTTCTTGCTCAAGTGTAACTTTGCTAAGAGAATCATTAGTGGAATCAAGAGATCTACTAGAAGCAACAACATTGGATTTAGCATGATTATTGTTACTACTAGAGGAAGAATCCTTCTTGTTCTTGTTACTAGACTTGACTTGAGGCATGTAAGTAGATAGGAGTAAACGCTTGGCAATGTAAGAAGAACTTTTATTGCGAAGATCATCATTGATTGCCTTTAAGAACTCATGCTCTTGCTCAAGATTGAGCTTTTCAAAGCATAACTTTTCATGAGTCCTTAAAAGTTCTTGATGATCTCCTAAGATAGTTTCATGAGCTAACTTAAGAGTGTTTAGTTCTTTAGTTAGGTGCTCAATTTTCTCCTTATCATTGTCATTCATTTTATCTTGATTAGCATGATTAATTGACGTTTCATCATAGTATTCATCACTAGAGTTGTCAACAAGTAAATCATCATCACCTAACAAGTCATCTTCATCACTATTGAAATCAACATACTCGGGGTGTGATACCTTTGGGCCTTTAGCCATGAAGCATCTTCCAAGTCCTTCATTTGGTGAGTCAAATATGTCGTTGGAGTTGGTTGACCCAAGTGCTAGACCGGCAACACCTTCGTCTTGAGTACATTCAGAGTCGGAGTGATAGCTTCTCTCGGAGTGATTGTCGGAGTCGGAGCCGGATACCCACTCACCAACATGAGCTTGATGTCTTCATTTTGTGTAGCTCCTTGATGACTTGTCCTTCCTTTATGAATCCTTGCTTCCCCGGGATGTTCTTCGTTCATAACGATCATCTCTACTCCTTCTCTCTCTTGATGGTGATTCTTCTCTTCTACTTCTTCTTTTTGGAGAATCTTCTCTTCTTTTGTAGTGTGCCGTACACTCATTGGAATAGTGTCCGGGTCTTCCACAATTGTAGCAATTACGCTCACGACTAGAAGATCTTTTGTCATTGTAAGACCTTGACTTGGAACTTCTTTCCTTGCTTCTACTCTTGTAGAACTTGTTGAAGTTCTTCACCATTAGGCTCAATTCTTCATTGAAGGTTCGTTTCTCACTTGATGATGTGGGAGCTTCACATGAGGCTTTGTAAGCACAACTTGACTTGTTGTGGAGCTCCTCCTTATCCTGGAGTGACATCTCATGAGCAACAATTCTTCCAATGACTTCCATTGGCTTGAGATCTTTGTAATTGGGCATCATTTGGATCAACGTGCACATGATATCATATTTTCTGTCCAAAGCTCTTAGGATCTTCTTGATGATGAATTTGTCGGTCATCTCTTCACTTCCTAAGCCGTCAATCTCATTTGTAATAAGAGCAAGCCTAGAGTACATTTCAGCGATACCTTCACCATCCTTCATTTTGAACTTGTCAAGCTGACTTTGAAGCACATCCAACTTGGATTCCTTGACAGAGTCAGTACCTTCATGCATATCAATCAAAGTATCCCAAATTTCCTTTGCATTCTCAAGACGGCTGATTTTGTTGAATTCTTCGGGGCACAATCTGTTGAAGAGGATATCACAAGCTTGAGCGTTGTATTGCAGCATCTTCAACTCTTCCGCGGTAGCTTCACGGTTCGGTTCTCTCCCATCAAAGAATTCACCTTGCAAGCCAATACACACAATAGCCCAAACGGCGGGGTTATGTCCAAGAATATGCATTTTCATCTTATGCTTCCAACTAGCAAAATTAGTACCATCAAAGTAAGGACCTCTACGGTGGTAATTTCCCTCGCTAGACGCTATTCTCTCCTAGGTTGTGAAACCAAGGCTATGACCACCAAAAGCTATGGAGATCAAAGCAAATGGAGACCAAAGCTCTGATACCACTTGTAGGATCAAAAGTATGTCTAGAGGGGGGTGATTAAACTACTTGACCAAATAAAAATCTAGACTTTTCCCAATTTTAGTTCTTGGTAGATTTTAGCAACTTTGCACAAGTCAAGTAATCTTAACACAATTCAAGCAAGCATGCAAAGAGTATATGAGCAGTGGAAAGTAAAGCATGCAACTTGCAAGAATGTAAAGGGAAGAGTTTGGAGAGTACAAACAGAATAGGAGACACGGATGTTTTTGTCGTGGTTCCGATAGGTAGTGCTATCGTACATCCACGTTGATGGAGACTTCAACCCACGAAGGGTAACGGCTGCGCGAGTCCACGGAGGGCTCCACCCACGAAGGGTCCACGAAGAAGCAACCTTGTCTATCCCACCATGGCCGTCGCCCACGAAGGACTTGCCTCACTAGGGTAGATCTTCATGAAGTAGGCGATCTCCTTGCCCTTACAAACTCCTTGGTTCAACTCCACAATCTTGTCGGAGGCTCCCAAGTGACACCTAGCCAATCTAGGAGACACCACTCTCCAAGAAGTAACAAATGGTGTGTTGATGATGAACTCCTTGATCTTGTGATTCAAATGATAGTCTCCCCAACACTCAACTCTCTCTCACAGGATTTGGATTTGGTGGAAAGAAGATTTGAGTGGAAAGCAACTTGGGGAAGGCTAGAGATCAAGATTCATATGGTAGGAATGGAATATCTTGGTGTCAACACAATTATAGGTGGTTCTCTCTCAGAAAATGTATGTTGGAAGTGTAGGCATGTTCTGATGGCTCTCTCCACGAATGAAGAGTGGGTGGAGGGGTATATATAGCCTCCACAAAAAATCTAACCGTTACACACAACTTACCAATCTCGGTGGGACCGAATTGAGAAACTTGGTCAGACCGATTTAGGAAATCATGTGACCGTTAGGATTTTGGGTGGGACCGACATGCAACTCGGTAGAACCGATATGATTAGGGTTAGGGCATAACGTAATCTCGGTGAGACCGATTACAAAAACTCGGTGAGACCAATTTTGGTAATGGACACACAGAGGGTTGGTCAGGCAAACTCGATGGGACTGATTCACTCATCTCGGTAAGACCGAAATGTTACAAAAAGGAAATAGAAAGTTTGCATTGTAATCTCGGTGGGACCGATCGCTCATCTCGGTTTGACCGAAACGTTACGAAGGGAAACAGAGAGATTATAACCCCATCTCGGTGAGACCGAGATCCCTATCGGTGAGACCGATTTGCCTAGGGTTTGTGGCAGTGGCTATGACATCTGAACTCGGTGGCGCCGGATAGGAAGAATCGATGGGGCCGAGTTTGACTTATGATTTAGGTCATATGTGGATGTGAGAAAGTAGTTGAGGGCTTTGGAGCAAGAAAGCCATTAAGCAACACCTCATCCCTCCTTGATTGTATTGGCTTTTCCTAAAGACTCAGTGTGATCTTGGATCACTAAAATAGAAAATGTAAAGCCTTGTGCTTTGAGCTTGAGCCAATCCTTTTGTCCTTAGCATTTTGAGGGATCCACTTTTTTCATCCATGCCATGCCAATCATTGAGCTTTCCTGAAATATTTATCTTGAAGTTGCATTATCTCAATGAGATATATGTTGTTAGGAATTACCAAAACCACCCAGGTATAGTTGCACTTTCAGCATTTGTTCCGAAAAGATCGCTCCCGAAGGTTTCATTCCGTTTTGACTCCGTTTGATATTCCTTTTCTTCGAAACAACGAAATAGGCAAAAAAAACAACAATTCGAGTTGGGCCTCCGGTTAGTAGGTTAGTCACAAAAATGATATAAAAGTGTAAAGTAAAGCCCATAAACATCCAAAACGGGTAATATAATAGCATGGAACAATCAAAAATTATAGATACATTGGAGACGTATCAAGCATCCCCAAGCTTAATTCCTGCTCGTCCTCGAGTAGGTAAATGATAAAAATAGAATTTTTGATGTGGAATGGTACCTAGCATAATTCTTAATGTAGTATTCTTTATTGTGGCCAGGGCCGGTCCTGGGATTTTAGGGGCCCGGGGCGAAACTAAAATTCGAGGCCTTTAGTGTAAAGGTCTAAATAGTAATCAACCTTGGTAGATATAATTTTTAGGCCAAGAAAATAGGTATATCCAAAATCAGTATGCATATCAAATAATATATACATATTACATAAAATTTTCTTCTAAGATTCCTGGATGAAAATTCACTGATGATAGTAAATATCAATCTAATCCAACAATTTCTTCTCAATTCATACTTTCTAGATGGCATGAGAGTACTAAAATTGAAAAGTACAAAGAGTGGGATCAGAAAGCTATGAAAATAAAATATTAGATCAATTAGAAAATCTTCATCGAAGACAAAATTTGCTAGGGCATACCCTCGGCCTCTCGTTGCAGGGGATGACGATGAATTATCACCTGGATGGCAGCGCTAGCAACCGGATCGAGAAACTAGAGACTAGAGAATAGAAACAATCAGACAAATCATGGGACAAGTACAGAATCTAAAACACAAAGGTCGCTGTTGATTGAGAGGAAGAAAGACGAATAGGCAGACGTACCTACTTGGCAGCGCTGACTCTAGTTGAGATCGAAATTGAGGATGCGACGATGCCTTCTGTACTTTTTTTAGCACAAGCCAACGTGAGCCTGGGCCTCGTTCAAGCTTTTTTTTGCGCATGGGCCTCCAGAGTGAAGAGTACGTACCTGGTGGGAGGGGCCCCTTTGTTTTCGGGGGCCCGGGGCGGCCGCCCCGCTCGCCCCGCCCCAGGACCGGGCCTGATTGTGGCATGAATGTTCAGATCCAAATGATTCAAAATAAAAGTTCATATTGATATAAGAAATAGTAATACTTCAAGCACACTAACTAAGCAATCATGTCTTCTCAAAATAACATGGCTAAAGAAAGTTCATCCCTACAAAATCATATAGTTTGGTCATGCTCCATTTTCGTCACACAAGAATGCTCTCATCTTGCACACCCCCGATGACAAGCCAAGCAATTGTTCCATACTTTAGCAATCTCACACTTTTTCAACTTTCACGCAATACATGAGCGTGAGCCATGGATATAGCACTATGGGTGGAATAGAATATGATGATGGAGGTTGTGTGGAGAAGACAAAAAAAGGAGAAAGTGTGATATTGACGACGATAATCAAGGGGCTATGGAGATGCCCATCAATTGATGTCAACATGAGGAGTAGGGATTGCCATGCAACGGATGCACTAGAGCTATAAATGTATGAAAGCTGAACAAAAGAAACTAGTGGGTGTGCATCCAACTTGCTTTCTCAGGAAGACCTAGGGCATTTTGAGGAAGCCCATCGTTGGAATATACAAGCCAAGTTCCATAATGAAAAATTCCCACTAGTATATGAAAGTGACAACAAAATGAGACTCTCTATATGAAGAACATGGTGCTACTTTGAAGCACAAGTGTGGAAAAGAGATAGTAACATTTCCCCCTTTTTATTTTTTTTATTTTTTTCTTTTTTTTCTTTTTGGCCTTTCTTTTTTTTTCTTTTTTTGGGACAATGCTCTAATAATGATGATCATCACACTTTTATGGATTTACAACTCATGAATTACAACTCAAAACTAGAACAAGATATGACTCTATATGAATGCCTCCGGCGGTGTACCGGGATGGGCAATGAATCAAGAGTGACATGTATGAAAAATTATGCAAAGTGGCCTGGCCACAAATACGATGTCAACTACATGATCATGCAATGGCAATATGACAATAGTAATGCGTGTCATGATGATAAACGGAACGGTGGAAAGTTGCATGGCAATATATCTCAGAATGGCTATGGAAATGCCATAATAGGTTGGTATGGTGGCTGTATTGAGGAATATATAAGGAGGTTTATGTGTGATAGAGTGTATCATATCACGGGGTTTGGATGCACCGGCGAAGTTTGCACCAACTCTCAAGGTGAGAAAGGCAATGCACGGTACCGAAGAGGCTAGCAATGATGGAAAGGTAAAAATGCGTATAATCCATGGACTCAACATTAGTCAAAAGAACTCATATACTTATTGCAAAAATCTACAAGTCATCAAAAACCAAGCACTACGCGCATGCTCCTAGAGGGATAGATTGGTAGGAAAAGACCATCGCTCGTCCCCGACCACCACTCATAAGGATGCACAATCTAAGAACACCTCATGTTTCAAATTTGTTACACAACTTTAACCATACGTGCATGCTACGGGACTTGCTAACTTCAACACAAGCATTCTTTAAATTCATAATCACCCAACTAGCATGACTTTAATATCACTACCTCCATATCTCAAAACAATTATCAAGTATCAAATTGATCATAGCATCCAATTCACTTCCTATGATAGTTTTTATTATACCCAACTTGGATGCCCATCATTCTAGGACCAATTTTATAACCATAGCAAATACCATGCTGTTCTAAAAGAATCTAAAATAATATAAGTGAAGCATGAAAGATCAACAATTTCTACAAAATTAAACCACCGCCGTGCTCTAAGGATATAAGTGAAGCACATGGAGTATTCTAATAAATTCCAAATCATGTGGATTTCTCCCAAAAGGTGTGTACAGCAAGGATGATTGTGGAAATATAAAAAGCAAAGACTCATATCATACAAGACGCTCCAAGCAAAACACATATCATGTGGCGAATAAAAATATAGCTCCAAGTAAAGTTACCGATAGACGAAGACGAAAGAGGGGATGCCTTCTGGGGCATCCCCAAGCTTAGGCTTTTGGTTATCCTTGAATATCTTGGGGTGCCATGGGCATCCCCAATCTTAGGCTCTTGCCACTCCTTATTCCATAGTCCATCAAATCTTTACCCAAAACATGAAAACTTCACAACACAAAACTCAACGGGGAATCTCATAAGCTCCGTTAGTGCAAGAAAGAAAAACCACCACATAAGGTACTGTAATGAACATATTATTTATTTATATTGGTGTTAAACCTACTGTATTCCAACTTCTCTATGGTTCATACCCCCTGATACTAGCCATAGATGCATCAAAATAAGCAAACAACACACGAAAAACAGAACAGTCTGTAGCAATCTGTAACTTCCGAATACTTCTGGAACTCTAAAAATCCTACCAAAACAGGAAGTCCTGGGAAATTTTTCTATTGATCTACTGCAAAAATAATCAACGCAAAAGCACGTCTCTGTGATTTACTAAAATTATTTTCGTGCGCACAAAAGTTTCTGTTTTTCAGCAGAATCAAATTAACTATCACCGTAGGTTATCCTATAGGTTCTACTTGGCACAAACACTAATTAAAACATGAAAACACATCTAAAAAGAAGCTATATGAAATAATTATTACTAAACAGAAGCAAAAAGCAATAAACAAAAATAAAATTGGGTTGCCTCCCAACAAGCGCTATCGTTTAACGCATTTTTAGCTAGGCATTGAGATTTCGATGATGCTCATATGAAAGACAAGAATTGAAGCACAAAGAGAGCATCATGAAACACGTGACAAACACATCTAAGTCTAACATACTTCCAATGCATAGGCATATTATAAGCAAACAAATTTGCAAGGCAAGCAAAACTAGCATATGCAAGGAAGAAGAAAGAGACGATAGCAATCTCAACATGACGAGAGGTAATTTAGTAAGATAAAAATTTCTACGACCATATTTTCCTTTCTCATAATAGTTACATGTAGGATCATAGGAAAATTCAACAAAATAGCTATCACATAAAATATTCTCAACACGATCCACATGCATGCAAAGTTGACACTCTTCCAAAATAGTGGGATTAACATTAACTAAAGTCATGACCTCTCCAAACCCACTTTTATCAAAAACTTCATAAGATTGAACATTCTCAAAATATGTGGGATCTAAAGTTGACACTGTTCCAAACCCACTTTCAATATTATTGCAAACATTATTATCAATCTCATATTCATCATGGGGCTTAAATAAATTTTCAAGATCATAAGAAGAATCACCCCAATCATGATCATTGCAACAAGTAGTAGACATAGAAAAACTAGCATCCCCAAGCTTAGGGTTTTGCATACTATTAGCACAATTGACATCAAGAGAATTTATAATAATATCATTGCAATCATGCTTTTCATCCAAGGAACTATCAAGTATGGGTGCAATAGCAACGATCTCATGTTTAACATAAGGAACTATAACAAATTCATCTTCATAAATATTGGCATCATGTTCATCAAGGGATATTTCAATCAAATCATCGGAATCATCATTATCTATAGATTCATGCATATCATTATTTTCTTCCAAAGCAACGGTCATTCTCTCAATAAATTCTTTGACATAGACATTATGAGCATAGTTTTCATAGCAGTATTTAAGTATGTAAAAAAATTCAGATTCATAGAGAGTAATATCATACTTTTCAATCAAAGAAGCAACTTCATAAGCACCCTTAAAAGCAACAAATTCTTCAATTTATTCGATATCATAGTAACTATAAACACCCTTTGCATAAGAAGATAAGATTGTATTATCATTAAACTCACATAGGTAGGGAAGGTGTTTTTTAGGGTTCTTAGAGCAACAAGTAAAATCATAAATTTCACAAAGATTCCAAGCATAGCACAAAAACCTGTTTATTTGATCCCATAAGAGTCTCTCTTTTTCAGACAAACAATGACGCACAAAATGAGCATGCTCATCTAAAGATTTCCCATCAGCTAGGCTAGTTGGGGTTTCAGCACGAGCGCATAAGGATCGAAGATGATCCAAGTAGAACACTTTAAGTGGATCCATACCGATAGATTTGTAGCCAGCAAAGATGCAAGCACACAGAAGGCACATGGGGACACAAGCAAACAAAAGATCGAACGGAAGAGGGGCGAAGAAAACGGCGAGGGTGAAGTGGGGGAGAGGAAAACGAGAGGCAAATGGCAAATAATGTAATGCGAGGGAGATGAGTCTGTGATGGGTACTTGGTATGTATTGACTTGAGCGAAGACCTCCCCGGCAACGGTGCCAGAAATCCTTCTTGCTACCTCTTGAGCACTGCATTGGTTTTAGAGAACCAAGGTATTTCCCTCAGTTTTAGAGAACCAAGGTATCAATCCAGTAGGAGGCTCCTCAAAAGTCCCACGCGCCTACACAAACAAACAAGAACCTCGCAACCAACGCAATAAAGGGGTTGTCAATCCCTTCACGGTAACTTGCAAAAGTGAGATCTGATAGATATAATAAGATAAGATAAATATTTTTGGTATTTTTATGATATAGATTGGAAAGTAAAAGATGCAAATAAAAGTAGATGGAAAACTTATATGGTAAAAGATAGACCCGAGGGCCATAGGTTTCACTAGTGGCTTCTCTCAAGATAGCATAAGTATTACGGTGGGTGAACAAATTACTGTCGAGCAATTGATAGAAAAGTGCATAGTTATGAGATTATCTAGGCATGATCATGTATATAGGCATCACATCCATGATAAGTAGATCGAAACGATTCTGCATCTACTACTATTACTCCATGCCTCGACTGACTCCTGCCTGCATCTAGAGTATTAAGTTCATGAAGAACAGAGTAACGCATTAAGAAAGATGACATGATGTAGAGGGATAAACTCATGCAATATGACATAAACCCCATCTTTTTATCCTCGATGGCAACAATACAATGTGTGCCTTGCTGCCCCTGCTGTCACTGGGAAAGGACACCGCAAGATTGAACCCAAAGCTAAGCACTTCTCCCATTGCAAGAAAGATCAATCTAGTAGGCCAAACCAAACTGATAATTCGAAGAGACTTGCAAAGATAACTTAATCACACATAAAAAATTCAGAGGAGATTCAAATATTTCTCATAGATAAACTTGATCATAAACCCACAATTCATCGGATCTCAACAAACACACCACAAAAAGAGTTAATCCAATAGATCTCCAAGAAGATTGAGAAGAACTTTGTATTGAGATTCAAAGAGAGAGAAGAAGCCATCTAGCTAATAACTATGGACCCGAAGGTCTATGGTAAACTACTCACAACTCATCGGTGAGGCCTTGGAGATGATGTAGAGGCCCTCCATGGTCGATTCCCCCTCCGGCAGAGCGCCGGCGAAGGCTCCAAGATGGGATCCCGCGGATACAGAAGGTTGTGGCGGTGGAATTAGGTTTTCGTGGTGTTCTCTGATGTTTTTAGGGTACGGGAGTATATATAGGAGGAAGAAGTAGGTCGGTTGATGCTCGAGGGGCCCATGAGGGTGGGGGGCACGACCACCCCCAGGGGGCGCGCCGGTCACCCTCGTGGCCGCCTTGTTTGTTGCTTGACGTCCACTCCAAGTCTCCATGTTTGCATTTGTTCCAAAAAGATCACTCCCGAAGGTTTCATTCCGTTTGGACTCCGTTTGATATTCCTTTTCTTCGAAACACTGAAATAGGCAAAAACACAGCAATTCGGGCTGGGCCTCCGGTTAGTAGGTTAGTCCCAAAAATGATATAAAAGTGTAAAGTAAAGCCCATAAACATCCAAAACGGGTAATATAATAGCATGGAACAATCAAAAATTATAGATATGTTGGAGACGTATCACTAAGTAATAATTAAAATTTGTAATTATACCTATTCACCCCCCCCCCTCTAGGTCCATATCGATACTTTCAATTGGTATCAGAGACTCAGGCTCTATTATTGTGGCTTAACCGCCCTAGAGCGAGATGAACCCCGATGGGACTCCGCTTGTTGCAGATCTGCAGGATAACGGCGCGGCTTCCATGGAAGTCAAGTCCTTCACTTCTGAGGATCTGGATCGGGCGCTTGCTAAGCAAAAGGAGGAGAATGATGCTTCTCTTGAGGCCTTGGTACAAATGAGACTAGCCACACTAACCACGATGCTTGCACCACTTTCTGGTGGTGCTGCCTCGAGGCCAACTGTGCCTACTCCTTCACTTGGCCAACAACCTCCTAGTAATGAACACTCTAGTGTTCCTTGGCTTTATGCAAGACCTCAAATAGAGAAACCAAAGTATAACCCTCAAGGAAAACCTCCTTTACTTGATGACACTACCGATTTTGCTTTGTAGAGAGTTGCTTTGCAGGATCATCTTCGATATGGAAATGATGAGATGTTGGAGATCTTGGAGTATCGCTACCAAGTTATTGACTCGAAGAATCTTACACCAAGAGAGATATATGACAAGAATTTCAACGACACAGCAACCATGTGCATAAGAAGAGGTATGACTGACAAGCAAAAGAGACCATACATACGCATCACAAGTGCCAAGGAATTATGGGATAGCATTGTGAGGACCAAGACCGATACTTCCACTCTCCGGCTTGCTCAATATGAAATTGCCAATGGTCAATTGCAAAAATTTTGTATGGAGAAAGGTGAGTCTCCCAAGCAGCTCCTTGAAGGTCTCATGACTCTCACCACTGACATCGAGTCTTGTGAGTGTGACAAGACACAAGATGGATTCAACTTGACTAAGCAATTTCTCGTGGATAAGTTGCTTCATGCTCTTGCACCATATCATCACCAAATGGTGTGGGACATAAGAAAACACCATGGATTCAAGGACATGACTCCAGATGACATCATATCCACTTTCCAACTATTTGAAGAGTCAAAGGCAAATGCTACAAAACATCTTGCCATGCATGGTACCTCAGCATCAAAGATCAATCTTGCATTGAAGGCCAATCATGTATGTGAAGAAGAGCAAAGTGAAGAAGAAGAAGATGATGATGATGAGGAGGATGGTGTGATGAGATTGACTCTGATGAGAGCCCTTCATATGAAGACATTGCTCTCTTTGTCAACAAGTTTAGCGTGGGAAAATTCAAGGGAAGATTCCAGAAGAAGAAAGTGAGAAAATGCTACAACTATGAAGAAACCAACCACTTCTCCAACGATTTCCCTTATGAGAAGAGAGAGGATAAACCAAGGTTTCCCAAGACCTTTCCCAAGAAGAAGTTGCCAAATCCTTTGAACTCCAAACTCAAGAAGAGAGATGGGAAAGCAATGGTTGCTCATGAAGAATCCAATCCGGATGATGTTAGTGGTGTTGCCAGAGTAGCTCAAGATTCTCAAAACACTTTGAGGATAGTCAACAAGAGTGGTGAAGTTGTCACCTACAACTATATGAAAGACTACAAGGGCAACGCTCACAAGTGCCTAATGGAAAAGGCCGTGGTAGGAGATGGAGAGGACGAAAACTCTCCTGACAAGGTCAAGGCAACCCCACGATCAAACCCTCCTCTGTTCACTCCTTCTACTCCTTGTGATGGGTATCTTGATGCGGAGGATAATTATGATGATGATGATGATATAGATGATCATATGCTTGCTAAACTAAATAAGTTCATGTGCTCCCTCAAAGGAAAGAAGCTCACTATGTTTCGTATGCTTATGGAGATGATGAGTAAGCACACCATCACCATTAAGGAACTCGAAACCCTCGTCACCGAGGAAAAGGAAAAATATGAAATCCTTCAGCGGAAAGTCCAATGTGAGGAAGCACGAAATGATGAACTATGCTTGAAAATTGGTTCAAATATTGATGTTCATGCTAAAGAACTTGCCTCCTTGAGAAAGGCTAAGGACTCTTGCGAGGAGTTGATGAATGATAAAAGTAAGCTTATGAAGTCTCATGCTTCTCTCCCTAAGTATTGTGAACTTCTATCCGTGTCCCTCAAGACTAAGGAAGAAGAGCTTACTCTTCTTACAAAGAGTTTCGAGACACTCAAGCTTACTTATCTTGAAACTCTAGCCAAGGCTTACTCTTCTCCTATTATTAATGTTGATGCTTGTACTACTAACTCTAGTGGTGACTTAGCATCTATTCTTGAGGAGAATCTCTTTCTGAAGGCTCAACTCGAGAAAGGACTCATGATATGTGCTCAAGGACAAAAGAACCTTAATGAGGTATTGAGCCAACACAATGAAGTGTTTGCCAAAGTGGGGCTCGGGTTTAACCCAAGCACAAGCAAGAAGAAGACGTCTTCTCAAAAGTGCACCACTCCTCTAAAAGAAACGTTTGTATGAGAAGGGCACAATGAGAAAGGTAAGGTTGTGAGTGGGAAGGCCACAAGGGGCATGCCCACTCTCAACAAGCCAAAAGAGTTCATGCCTCCATCCTATGTACTTCGTAAAACTAAGGATGTAGAAGTTTATGCAAAATTTGTTGGTCCTTCAAATGTATTCTGGTTTTATGCTATTTGTGTCCCTAAGACCCTTGTGACTAACTTGAGAGGTCCCATTGCAAAATGGGTGCCTCTAACCAAGTCATAATTGTGTGTAGGTTGCTTTCTCTGGTGGAGTAAAATGGGTGATCGATAGTGGATGTACCAATTATATGACCGGAGATAGTAAATTGCTCTACGATTTCATGGAAGCTATTCAACCATTTATGAGCATTATGTCTGGTGGAGGATCAAAAGGACAGGTACTCGGGTTGGGCAAGGTGGCTATCACAAATGACATGTCTCTTGCAAATTGCATGCTTGTCCAATCCCTTAAATACCATTTGCTTTCCATTCTCCAACTGGCTTCTGTTGGTTATGGTACACTCTTTGGACTAACGGATGTGAAAGTCTTCAAGAGAGATACTCACGAAGTGGCCTTTGTTGGAGAGTTGGATGGCAACCTTTACATGGTTGATTTCTCGAAAGAGAGCACATTCCATGCAACTTGTCTAATGGCCAAGGCCGACAAGGGGTGGATTTGGCATCGCCGGCTAGCCCATGTCGGCATGAGAAATCTTCAAGATCTCTTAAAGGGTAATCACATCCTTGGACTAACCAATGTCTGTTTTGAGAAAGATCGTGTGTAGTGCATGCATAGCTGGGAACCAACATCAATCAAAGCACCCACCCAAGAATACCGTGTCTACTTCAAGGCCTTTGGAGCTCCTTCATGTGGATCTTTTTGGGCCTCCTTCATGGGATAGTCTTGGTGGGAAAAAGTATGGACTTGTCATTGTTGATGATTACTCAAGATATACATGGGTGTTTTTCCTCAAGTCCAAGGACGAGACGAAGATCACCTTCATTGATTTTGCCAAGCAACCACAACGCAAGTTTGACAAAGAAATCTTGGCAATAAGAAGTGATAATGGCTCTGAGTTCAAGAACTACACCTTGGAAGGATTTCTTAGTGATGAAGGGATTGAGCATCAATATTCCGCACCATACACGTCTCAACAAAATGGTGTTGCAGAAAGGAAGAATCGTACACTTGTGGAGATGGCAAGGTCCATGTTGGATGAATACAAGTTGCCACATAGTTTTTGGGCCGAGGCTGTCAACACCGCATCTCATGCATCAAACCGGCTCTTCCTCCACATAATATTGGAAAAGACTCCATATGAGCTCCTAACCGGGAACAAGCCAAATGTCAAGTACTTTCGTGTATTTGGGTGCAAATGTTTCATCCTCAACAAAAGAGAACGGTTAGGAAAATTTCAATCCAAAACAACCGAGGGCATATTTGTTGGCTATGGATCAAATGCTCACGCCTAAAGAGTCTACAACAAATCCAATGGATGTGTTGTAGAAACTTGTGAAGTGGTTTTTGATGAATTTAATGTCTCCCACGGGGAGCAAGTTGATCTAAGTGATGTAGGTGAAGAAGATTCACCTTAAGATGTTTTGTCTATGGGTGTTGGTGCTCTCCTTCCCATGGAACAAGAACCTCATGATGATGAAGAAGAAGATGGAAGTTTTACACATCATCAAACCACTTCAACACCCATACCACCACAAGCTCATATTGCTCAACTAATGCCCGTAGTTCAAGAACAAGAAGATGATCAATTTCCTCATCATGATCATCTCCATGAGCAAGATCATCACCTAGTGCAAGAACAAGAAAGTGCAATCATTGATGATGAACCTCAACAAATGCAATATGAAGAAGAAGATCTTCCACCACACATTAATGATCCATATGTTGAGGATGTGGATGATGGACATGAAGTTGAACCTCGCGAAACCCTAACCTCCATCATGCCCCGTGTGGTCGGTCGTGTTGATGTTGATAAAATTCTCACCGGCATATCAGAAGGTAGAGTCACTCGTAAACAATTGACAAACTTTTGTGCTCACTTATCGTTTATGTCTAGTGTTGAGCCTCTCAAGGTACAAGATGCATTGATGGAAAACTATTGGATCATTGCTATGCAAGAAGAGTTGAACAGCTTTGAGCGCAACCAAGTGTGGTCATTAGTCAAGAGGCCAACTAAGGAACACAATGTCATTGGAACAAAATGGATTTTCAAGAACAAGCAAGATGACAATGGTGTAATCATCCACAACAAGGCAAGGTTAGTGGCACAAGGGTACTCACAAGTTGAAGGTTTGGACTTTGGTGAGACCTTTTCTCCCGTTGCCCGGCTTGAATATATTCGCATCTTACTTGCTTATGCTGCTTTCAATGGTTTAACATTACATCAAATGGATGTGAAGAGTGCTTTCCTTAACGGTCCTCTACAAGAAGAAGTATATGTATCACAACCACCTAGGTTCGCTGATCCCGATCACAAAGACTATGTGTATAAACTTCATAAGGCTTTGTATGGCCTCAAACAAGCACCTCGTGCTTGGTATTATCATCTTAAGAAGTTTTTAATTGATGATGGTTTTGTGAGAGGGGTGATCGATCCCACTCTTTTTACTAAAAGGGACAAGGGTGATTTAATCTTATGCCAAATCTATGTAGATGATATCATTTTTTGGTTCTCCTAACATTCATTTGTGCAAGAAGTTTGCGGCTTCCATGACCAAGAACTTTGAGATGTCACTCAATGGGGATTTGAAGTTCTTTCTCAGATTCCAAATTCAACAATTTCAAGAAGGAATTTTCTTGTCTCAAGCAAAGTACCTCAAGAATATTCTAGAGAAGTTTGGCATGTCTGATGCTACTCCATGTAAGACACCCATGGCAACAAAAATTGTACTCACTGAAGACATAAATGCTATCCCTTTCCACCCATCTATTTATCACTCTATGATTGGTTCATTGCTTTATCTTTGTGCATCTAGACCAGACATCTTGTTCAGTGTATGCATGTGTGCTAGATTTCAAGCCTCCCCTAGGAAAGTCATCATAAGGCGGTTAAGCATATTCTTAGATACCTTGTTCACACCCCAAAGTTGGGTCTATGGTACCCCAAGGATGCTAAGTTTGATCTCATTGGGTACACGGATGGTGATTGGGCTGGAGACAAAGTGGATCGTAAGTCCACCTCTGATGCATGTCAATTTCTCGGACGCTCCTTGGTAAGTTGGTCCTCGAAGAAACAAAATTGTGTTGCCCTCTCCACCGCCGAAGCCGAATACATTGCAACCGCCAGTTGTGCAACTCAACTACTATGGATGATGCAAACTTTGAAGGATTACGGTATCACCTATAGACATGTGCCTCTTCTATGTGATAACGAAAGTTGAAGGAAATATGCCCTAGAGGCAATAATAAAGTTATTATTTATTTCCTCATATCATGATAAATGTTTATTATTCATTCTAGAATTGTATTAACCGGAAACATGATACATGTGTGAATACATAGACAAACACATAGTCACTAGTATGCCTCTACTTGACTAGCTCATTAATCAAAGATGGTCATGTTTCCTAACCATAGACATGTGTTGTCATTTGATTAATGGGATCACATCATTAGGAGAATGATGTGGTTGACATGACCCATTCCGTTAGCCTAGCACTTGATCGTTTAGTATACTGCTATTGCTTTCTTCATGACTTATACAAAGTTCCTACAACTATGAGATTGTGCAACTCCCGTTTACCGGAAGAACACTTTGTGTGCTACCAAACGTCGCAACGTAACTGGGTGATTATAAAGGTGCTCTACAGGTGTTTCCGAAGGTACATGTTGAGTTGGCATAATTCGAGATTAGGATTTGTCACTCCGATCGTCGGAGAGGTATCTCTGGGCCCTCTCGGTAATACTCATCACCTAAGCCTTGCAAGCATGTAACTAATGAGTTAGTTATGAGATGACGTATTACGGAACGAGTAAAGAGACTTGTCGGTAACGAGATTGAACTAGGTATTGGATACCGACGATCAAATCTCGGGCAAGTAACATACCGATGACAAAGGGAACAAAGTATGTTGTTATGTGGTTTGACCGATAAAGATCTTCGTAGAATATGTAGGAACCAATATGGGCATCCAGGTCCCGCTATTGGTTATTGACCGAGAATGGTTTCAGGTCATGTCTACATAGTTCTCGAACCCGAAGGGTCCGCACGCTTAACGTTTCAATGACAGTTTTATTATGAGTTTATAAGTTTTGATGTACCGAAGTTTGTTCGGAGTCCCGGATGTGATCACAGACATGACGAGGAGTCTCGGAATGGTCGAGACATAAAGATTGATATATTGGATGACTATATTCGGACACCGGAAAGGTTCCGGGAGTTTTCGGAGAAAACCAGAGTGCCGGGGGGGTTACCGGAACCCCCCGGGAGAGTTAATGGGCCACATGGGCCTAGGTGGGAAGAGAGAGGGGCGGCCAGGGTGGGCCGCGCCCCCCCTCTCCCTCTGGTCCGAATTGGACTAGGAGGGGGGCGGTGCCCCCCTTTCCTTCCCCCTCTCTCCCCCTTCCTTCCCCCTCCTAGTAGGAGTAGGAAAGGAGGAATCCTACTCCTACTAGGAGGAGGATTCCTCCTCCCTTGGCGCACCCAAAGGGGCCGGCTGGCCTCCCCCCTCCCTCCTTTATATACGGGGGCAGGGGGCACCCCATAGACACACAAGTTGATCTACGGATCGTTCCTTAGCCGTGTGCGGTGCCCCCTTCCACCATATTCCACCTCGGTCATATCATCGCGAAGCTTAGGCGAAGCCCTGCGCCGGTAGAACATCAAGATCATCACCATGCCGTCGTGCTGACGGAACTCTCCCTCGACACTCGGCTGGATCGGAGTTCGAGGGACGTCATCGAGCTGAACGTGTGCTGAACTCAGAGGCTCCGTACGTTCGGTGCTTGGATCGGTCGGATCGTGAAGACGTACGACTACATCAACCGTGTTGTGCTAATGCTTCCGCTTACGGTCTACGAGGGTACGTGGACGAACACTCTCCCCTCTCCTTGCTATATCATCACCATGATCTTGCGTGTGCGTAGGAAATTTTTTGAAGTTACTGCGTTCCCCAACAGTGGCATCCGAGCCTAGGTTTTATGCGTTGATGTTATATGCACGAGTAGAACACAAGTGAGTTGTGGACGATATAAGTCATACTGCCTACCAGCATGTCATACTTTGGTTCAGCGGTATTGTGAGATGAAGCAGCCCGGACCGACATTATGCGTACGCTTACGCGAGACTGGTTTCACCGTTACGAGCACTTGTGCTTAAAGGTGGCTGGCGGGTGTCTATCTCTCTCACTTTAGTTGAACCGAGTGTGGCTACGCCCGGTCCTTTTGAAGGTTAAAACGGAGTCTATTTGACAAACTATCGTTGTGGTTTTGATGCGTAGGTAAGAACGGTTCTTGCTAAGCCCGTAGCAGCCACGTAAAATTTGCAACAACAAAGTAGAGGACGTCTAACTTGTTTTTGCAGGGCATGTTGTGATGTGATATGGTCAAGACGTGATGCTATATTTTATTGTATGAGATGATCATGTTTTGTAACCGAAGTTATCGGCAACTGGCAGGAGCCATATGGTTGTCGCTTTATTGTATGAAATGCAAACGCCCTGTAATTGCTTTACTTTATCACTAAGCGGTAGCGATAGTCGTAGAAGCAATAGATGGCGTAACGACAACGATGCTACAATGGAGATCAAGGTGTCGCGCCGGTGACGATGGTGATCATGACGGTGCTTCGAAGATGGAGATCACAAGCATAAGATGATGATGGCCATATCATATCACTTATATTGATTGCATGTGATGTTTATCCTTTATGCATATTATCTTGCTTTGTTTGACGGTAGCATTTTAAGATGATCTCTCACTAAAATTATCAAGAAGTGTTCTCCCTGAGTATGCACCGTTGCCAAAGTTCGTCGTGCCGAGACACCACGTGATGATCGGGTGTGATAAGCTCTACGTCCATCTACAACGGGTACAAGCCAGTTTTGCACACGCAGAATACTCAGGTTAAACTTGACGAGCCTAGCATATGCAGATATGGCCTCGGAACACAGAGACCGAAAGGTCGAGCATGAATCATATAGAAGATATGATCAACATAGTGATGTTCACCGTTGAAAACTACTCCATCTCATGTGATGATCGGTTATGGTTTAGTTGATTTGGATCACGTGATCACTTAGATGACTAGAGAGATGTCTGTCTAAGTGGGAGTTCTTAAGTAATATGATTAATTGAACTTAAATTTATCATGAACTTAGTACCTGATAGTATCTTGCTTGTCTATGTTTGTTTGTAGATAGATGGCTCGTGCTGTTGTTCCGTTGAATTTTAATGCGTTCCTTGAGAAAGCAAAGTTGAAAGATGATGGTAGCAATTACACGGACTGGGTTCGTAACCTGAGGATTATCCTCATTGCTGCACAGAAGAGTTACATCCTGGAAGCACCGCTGGGTACCAGGCCTGCTGCTGATGCAACTGACGGCGTTAAGAACGTCTGGCAGAGCAAAGCTGATGACTACTCTATAGTTCAGTGTGCCATGCTTTACGGCTTGGAACCGGGTCTTCAACGACGTTTTGAACGTCATGGAGCATATGAGATGTTCCAGGAGTTGAAGTTAATATTTCAAGCAAATGCCCAGATTGAGAGATATGAAGTCTCCAATAAGTTCTACAGCTGCAAGATGGAGGAGAATAGTTCTGTCAGTGAACACATACTCAGAATGTCTGGGTATAACAATCACTTGATTCAACTGGGAGTTAATCTTCCTAATGATAGTGTCATTGACAGAATTCTCCAATCACTGCCACCAAGCTACAAGAGCTTTGTGATGAACTATAATATGCAAGGGATGAACAAGACTATTCCGAGCTCTTCGCGATGCTGAAAGCCGCGGAGGTAGAAATCAAGAAGGAGCATCAAGTGTTGATGGTCAATAAGACCACTAGTTTCAAGAAGAAGGGCAAAGGGAAGAAGAAGGGGAACTTCAAGAAGAACGGCAAACAAGTTGCTGCTCAAGAGAAGAAACCCAAGTCTAGACCTAAGCCTGAAACTGAGTGCTTCTACTGCAAGCAGACTGGACACTGGAAGCGGAACTGCCCCAAGTATTTGGCGGATAAGAAGGATGGCAAAGTGAGCAAAGGTATATGTGATATACATGTTATTGATGTGTACCTAACTAGAGCTCGTAGTAGCACCTGGGTATTTGATACTGGTTCTGTTGCTAATATTTGCAACTCGAAACAGGGACTACAGAATAAGCGAGCACTGGCCAAGGACGAGGTGACGATGCGCGTGGGAAACGGTTCCAAAGTCGATGTGATCGCGGTCGGCACGCTACCTCTACATCTACCTTCGGGATTAGTTTTAGACCTGAATAATTGTTATTTGGTGCCAGCGTTGAGCATGAACATTATATCTGGATCTTGTTTGATGCGAGACGGTTATTCATTTAAATCAGAGAATAATGGTTGTTCTATTTATATGAGTAATATCTTTTATGGTCATGCACCCTTGAAGAGTGGTCTATTTTTAATAAATCTCGATAGTAGTGATACACATATTCATAATGTTGAAGCCAAAAGATGCAGAGTTGATAATGATGGTGCAACTTATTTGTGGCACTGCCGTTTAGGTCATATCGGTGTAAAACGCATGAAGAAACTCCATACTGATGGACTTCTAGAATCACTTGATTATGAATCACTTGGTACTTGCGAACCGTGCCTCATGTGCAAGATGACTAAAACACTATTCTCCGGAACTATGGAGAGAGCAACAGATTTGTTGGAAATCATACATACAGATGTATGTGGACCGATGAATGTTGAGGCTCATGGCGGATATCGTTATTTTCTCACCTTCACAGATGATTTGAGCAGATATGGGTATATCTACTTAATGAAGCACAAATCTGAAACATTTGAAAAGTTCAAAGAATTTCAGAGTGAAGTGGAAAATCATCGTAACAAGAAAATAAAGTTTCTACGATATGATCGTGGAGGAGAATATTTGAGTTACGAGTTTGGTTTACATTTGAAACAATGCGGAATAGTTTCGAAACTCACACCACCTGGAACACCACAATGAAATGGTGTGTCCGAACGTCGTAATCGTACTTTACTTGATATGGTGCGATCTATGATGTCTCTTACTAATTTACCGCTATCATTTTGGGGTTATGCTTTAGAGACGGCCGCATTCACGTTAAATAGGGCACCATCTAAATCTGTTGAGACGACGCCTTATGAACTGTGGTTTGGCAAGAAACCAAAGTTGTCGTTTCTTAAAGTTTGGGGCTGCGATGCTTATGTGAAAAAACTTCAACCAGATAAGCTCGAACCCAAATCGGAGAAATGTGTCTTCATAGGATACCCAAAAGAGACTGTTGGGTACACCTTCTATCACAGATCCGAAGGCAAGACATTCGTTGCTAAGAATGGATCCTTTCTAGAGAAGGAGTTTCTCTCGAAAGAAGTGAGTGGGAGGAAAGTAGAACTTGATGAGATAACTGTATCTACTCCCTTATTGGAAAGTAGTTCATCACGAGAACCGGTTCCTGTGACGACTACACCAATTAGTGAGGAAGTTAATGATATTGATCATGAAACTTCAGATCAAGTTTCTGCTGAACCACGTAGGTCTACTAGAGTAAGATCCACACCAGAGTGGTACGGTAATCCTATTCTGGAAGTCATGTTACTTGACCATGATGAACCTACGAACTATGAGGAAGCGATGATGAGCCCAGATTCCACAAAATGGCTAGAGGCCATGAAATCTGAGATGGGATCCATGTATGAAAACAAAGTATGGACTTTGGTTGACTTGCCCGATGATCGACAAGCCATTGAGAATAAATGGATCTGTAAGAAGAAGACTAACGCTGATGGTAATCTTACTATCTATAAAGCTCGACTTGTTGCGAAAGGTTTTTGACAAGTTCAAGGGGTTGACTACGATGAGACTTTCTCACCCGTAGCGATGCTTAAGTCTGTCCGAATCATGTTGGCTATTGCTGCATTTCATGATTATGAAATTTGGCAAATGGATGTCAAGACTGCATTCTTGAATGGATTTCTAAAAGAAGAGTTGTATATGATGCAGCCGGAAGGTTTTGTTGATCCAAAAGGTGCTGACAAAGTGTGCAAGCTCCAGCGTTCCATTTATGGACTGGTGCAAGCATCTCGGAGTTGGAATAAATGCTTTGATAGTGTGATCAAAGCATATGGTTTTATACAGACTTTTGGAGAAGCCTGTATTTACAAGAAAGTGAGTGGGAGCTCTGTAGCATTTCTAGTTTTATATGTTGATGACATATTATTAATTGGAAATGATATAGAATTTCTGGATAGCATAAAGGGATACTTGAATAAAAGTTTTTCAATGAAAGACCTCGGGGAAGCTGATTACATATTGGGCATCAAGATCTATAGAGATAGATCAAGACGCTTAATAGGACTTTCACAAAGCACATACCTTGACAAAATTTTGGCAGGAAGGTACCAAAGTAATCCAGGAGTGGATCAATGGACAGCGGTGTGCTACAAGGTGTGAAGTTGAGTCAAACTCAATGCCCGACCATAGCAGAAGATAGAGAGAAAATGAAAAATGTTCCCTATGCTTCAGCCATAGGCTCTATCATGTATGCAATGCTGTGTACCAGACCTGACGTATGCTTAACAATAAGTTTGGCAGGAAGGTACCAAAGTAATCCAGGAGTGGATCAATGGACAGCGGTCAAGAACATCCTGAAATACCTGAAAAGGACTAAGGATATGTTTCTCGTATATGGAGGTGACAAAGAGCTAGTCGTAAATGGTTACGTCGATGCAAGCTTTGACACTGATCTGGACGATTCTAAATCGCAAACCGGATACGTGTTTTTATTAAATGGTGGAGTTGTAAGTTGGTGCAGTTCTAAACAAAGCGTCGTGGCGGGATCTACATGTGAAGCGGAGTACATAGCTGCTTCTGAAGCAGCAAATGAAGGAGTCTGGATGAAGGAGTTCATTTCCGATCTAGGTGTCATACCTAGTGCATCGGGACCAATGAAGATCTTCTGTGACAATACTGGTGCAATTGCCTTGGCAAAGGAATCCAGATTTCACAAGAGGACCAAGCACATCAAGAGACGCTTCAATTCCATTCGGGACCAAGTCCAAGTGGGAGACATAGAGATTTGCAAGATACATACGGATCTGAATGTTGCAGACCCGTTGACTAAGCCTCTCTCACGAGCAAAACATGATCAGCACCAAGACTCCATGGGTGTTAGAATCATTACTATGTAATCTAAATTATTGACTCTAGTGCAAGTGGGAGACTGAAGGAAATATGCCCTAGAGGCAATAATAAAGTTATTATTTATTTCCTCATATCATGATAAATGTTTATTATTCATGCTAGAATTGTATTAACCGGAAACATGATACATGTGTGAATACATAGACAAACACATAGTCACTAGTATGCCTCTACTTGACTAGCTCATTAATCAAAGATGGTCATGTTTCCTGACCATAGACATGTGTTGTCATTTGATTAATGGGATCACATCATTAGGAGAATGATGTGGTTGACATGACCCATTCCGTTAGCCTAGCACTTGATCGTTTAGTATACTGCTATTGCTTTCTTCATGACTTATACAAAGTTCCTACAACTATGAGATTGTGCAACTCCCGTTTACCAGAAGAACACCTTGTGTGCTACCAAACGTCGCAACGTAACTGGGTGATTATAAAGGTGCTCTACAGGTGTTTCCGAAGGTACATGTTGAGTTGGCATAATTCGAGATTAGGATTTGTCACTCCGATCGTCGGAGAGGTATCTCTGGGCCCTCTCGGTAATACTCATCACCTAAGCCTTGCAAGCATGTAACTAATGAGTTAGTTATGAGATGACGTATTACGGAACGAGTAAAGAGACTTGTCGGTAACGAGATTGAACTAGGTATTGGATACCGACGATCAAATCTCGGGCAAGTAACATACCGATGACAAAGGGAACAAAGTATGTTGTTATGCGGTTTGACCGATAAAGATCTTCGTAGAATATGTAGGAACCAATATGGGCATCCAGGTCCCGCTATTGTTTATTGACCGAGAATGGTTTCAGGTCATGTCTAAATAGTTCTCGAACCCGAAGGGTCCGCACGCTTAACGTTTCGATGACAGTTTTATTATGAGTTTATAAGTTTTGATGTACCGAAGTTTGTTCGGAGTCCCGGATGTGATCACGGACATGACGAGGAGTCTCGAAATGGTCGAGAAATAAAGATTGATATATTGGACGACTATATTCGGACACCGGAAAGGTTCCGGGAGTTTTCGGAGAAAACCGGAGTGCCGGGGGGGGGGGGGTTACCGGAACCCCCCGGGAGAGTTAATGGGCCACATGGGCCTAGGTGGGAAGAGAGAGGGGCGGCCAGGGTGGGCCACGCGCCCCCTCTCCCTTTGGTCCGAATTGGACTAGGAGGGGGGGCGGCGCCCCCCTTTCCTTCCCCCTCTCTCCCCCTTCCTTCCCCCTCCTAGTAGGAGTAGGAAAGGAGGAATCCTACTCCTACTAGGAGGAGGATTCCTCCTCCCTTGGCGCGCCCAAAGGGGCCGGCCGGCCTCCCCCCTCCCTCCTTTATATACGGGGGCAGGGGGCACCCCATAGACACACAAGTTGATCTACGGATCGTTCCTTAGCCGTGTGCGGTGCCCCCTTCCACCATATTCCACCTCGGTCATATCGTTGCGAAGCTTAGGCGAAGCCCTACGCCGGTAGAACATCAAGATCGTCACCACGCCGTCGTGCTGACGGAACTCTCCCTTGACACTCGGCTTGATCGGAGTTTGAGGGATGTCATCGAGCTGAACATGTGCTGAACTCGGAGGCTCCGTACGTTCGGTGCTTGGATCGGTCGGATCGTGAAGACGTACGACTACATCAACCGCGTTGTGCTAACGCTTCCGCTTACGGTCTACGAGGGTACGTGGACGAACACTCTCCCCTCTCGTTGCTATATCATCACCATGATCTTGCGTGTGCGTAGGAAATTTTTTGAAATTACTGTGTTCCCCAACAAAAGTGCCATCAATATTGCTGAGAATCCCAAAGATCATGCCCGCACCAAGCACATTGATATTAGGTATCATTTCTTGCGAGATCGTGTGGAAAAGGGTGACATTGATATTGCTCATATTGGCACAGATATGCAACTTGCAGACAATTTCACCAAGCCATTGGATGAAGCAAGGTTTTGTCAACTTAGGCTGAACTTGGTATCTTGGAGCTTGACAACATTATGCGAAATCTATTACCCATCCATGCATGTACTTAATGTCTTGTCTTGATGTAGGCATATATTTAGGGGGAGGCATTCAATTCATGAGTACTCTCACCCTACATAATGCATAAATAGAACAAACAGTCTCAAAGTTACCATGGTTTTCGAACTATAGTGATTTATATGATGGAGTCGTCACTATGTACCCAAAGTCGAAATCTTTGCGGTACTATGTCACATATGCTCAAACATGGTGACTTCGGTCACCACTCGTGGATTGCTCATATGAACCTTTCTTTCCTTAATGATTGTTGGGTTATTGTGCACATCTTAGTATGGCCATATATTACTCAGTTTTTCGCCTCTACAATTTCTAAATATCCTTGGCGGAGTCTACATCGAAATATCACTATATGGCCCTTACAAAATCTCCTTCTCCCTGATTGGTCTCTCTGTCCAGTTTCTAGACATCCAGCCCCACAGCCAGACATCCGGGCCCTAGCAGAATTTTGCTACTCAAACTCTCATCGAGCTCCTCTAGTGGCCAGACATCCGGGCCTTAGCCGAACATCCGGGCCCGAGAATTTTTGCTCTCTAACCTCTAGTATCCGGATATCCGGGCTTGGCCCCGGGATGTCCGGCCCATACGCCTACAGACACACAAAATAGGGGGGCTCGGGATTTGGGAGCAGTTCCACTTTCTTTCCCCTCTCGCTCTCCCCATCTATTTCAAGTCGTCGCCGCCGGGCTGTGCTCCGGCCCTACCCCGGCCATCTCCTCCATCCTTTGGCCGCGATCTCCTGCCCACGCCCTCATCTCCTCCCGATCTACACTTCCACCCAATCCATTTCTTGGGTTGCGGTGTGAATCACTCGGGAAGGGCCGGTTCGGGTGTTGACTCAAGGTTCAGCCGCCGGAGTTCTTCATGGCGCGTACCAAGCAATGCGGCCCTCCTATTTGTTCCCGGGGTATGGCTGTTATCTACTCTTGCCTATTTCCATGTTTGGCCCAACCATTCTAGGTTTTTGGTTATATTGCATGATTGTCTTGATATATGTATCTCTCTCTAGAGATTTGATGTCACTTGCCTAGCCTAAATTCACCTCTATGTACTTGGCTAAACAACTTAACCATGGGCATGTTGATATTTTGATCTACCACTTGGACTTGTCCTATTGTCATGTTCGAAAATGTTCACATCCCCACTATTTAGTTTGCTTTATCATTGTTAATACCTTTTTGACTCCTTCTCATCGGTATCCCTATCGTACGTGTATCCATTTCAGTCCATCGCCGGCAAGGTTCCACCGACTCTGAGGAACATGCTCGACCTAAGAAGAAGAAGACCACCACCGGTCCTAAGAAGAAGCGTCGGGCACCATCACCAAGCCCATCAGCCTCTGATCCGGATGATGAGTACTATGTTGGGGAGGAAGAGGAAGAAATTTCCCCTAGGAGCTCTGTTGCATAGTCAAAACCGGGCACTCGGAGGGGGCTCGTGCATCGGGTCCGGGGCTCTGCTATGCCTATTGTCTGTGGTCACCACATCTCCATGGAGATCCCTTTCAGCAGGGATCGCCCCACTCATGATTTCACGACCATGGGGACTGGTCCATATCTTGAGTTTTGATGGGATATCAACCAGTTTGAGATGAGGGCTGATGCTGAGGATCCTCGGTTCCGTACTCGCATGCAGCAGGATCTCTACTCTAGCTTCGTCTGTGACCGTGGACTTGCTCCTCACAAATACTTGGATCTTCAATCATTGCATGATAATCCGGCCATGTTCTCTGACAACACAGTCAAGATCATTGATGATATGACTCTCGGTCCAGCAATGACCTTTAGGTGTGACTGGAATGAAGCTTACATCCTTCAGTTCTATGCCACCTGCTTCTTTGGCCCAAACAACACTCTCACCTGGATGACTGACAATACTATGTTGAGCATCACCTATGAGTGTTTTGTTCAGATTTTGGGCCTCTCTGGTGTTGGACATAAAATACACAGTTTGGATCCACTGCACAAGACCAAGGGGATTGATGATTGCATGCCTCTTGTTAAGCCTATCACTTAGCTCACTGAGGAGGAACGTGGGTATCCACCCAATGAGGTATCCATCTTCAAGTCTCCTGACTACATTCTCTATCAGTGTGTGCTTCGCACTCTCTATCCTAAGAAGGGAGGTCGCTCAAGAGCTCCCAACTACTGCATTGACTTGATGGTTCGTATGCATGACAAGCCTACCGAGCCTCTTGGCACAACCCATTACATTTGGCATGAGATCCGTGTCTCCAGCTTTCTTTAGACGCACCAATTCCCTCATGCTCCATTCATTCAGGCGCTGATTGATCACACTGCTCCTTTTTAGGTTGCAAAGACGGCGGTGCATGCCATTTGGAAACCTCCTACTCATATGTGCATGGCTGCTCCTGCACCATCTGCTGCACCTCGTCAGCCAAGGAAGTCTGCTGGTGGGTCTCGACCAATGGGTTCCTTCGTGCCTTCCTCCTCGACCGCACCTCATGGACATCTTGCCTCGTTCTTGGGCAAGGCTCAGTCTGCTATTATGAAGGCTATCACTTTTAACTGTCATCAAAACCATGATGTTCAGAAGCGCCTCATCATCTCCATGAACCAGCTCAAGCAGGGCCTTCGCGACCGTGGGAATCCCGTGAGTGATGATGATCCTATCCCCGCGGCTCTGTCCTCTTCCACCTTTGGGCTCCCGTCTTGTGACGAGTATGCCGAGTTCTTTGAGGGCAGTGATGATGATGATGTCTTTCGCCAGGAGTTATTTTAGTATTGTTATCCTCATTCTTCGCCCCTTTTTTGCATGTTGCTGTCAAGGGGGGGAAGTAGTATCCTAGATGGTCGTGCTATATGTTGTTATTCGTGTTAGCTATTATTCAAACTCTCTATGTATGCTACATATGGTACTTAATCGTTTGAGACTATGTTGTTATCCTTATGGCTATGGGTTGCTGTTATGTTTGTTTCATATGTGCTTGTCCTACTTTCACCTTCCTATCTTTTGAGCTACATATGCTACCATGAGAATTTGTGCAGTACATCCTAACATAATCATCTCATGCACACAATGAGGGGGAGTTAAAGCAAATAGGAACATATATTATGCTCTCATGAATTACAATGCTAAATTTATTTATTGCATCTATGATACTACATGTATGATTGTCATCAACAAACAAAAAGGGGGAGATTGAAAGTGCAATCATGCCCTTACATCATGTTTTGATGTTGATGACAATATACATGTAGGGGACTAACTGTGTTCGTCAAGTGAATCTCATGTGTTAGTCCCCGGATCATTGAAGGTGTGTGGATCAATGAACATATGGAGCTGATTTTCCTCAAGAAAGAAGTATCAAAATGATTTTATATTTGTTTTTCTTGAGTATAGGATCCTGCACTATTAAGAGGGGATCGGTAGGGTTAGTGAAGGACTTGCTCATGCCACAAAATTCCGAGCCTCAGAATCTTAGGGTCACACAAAATATTCTCGTGCAAATAGTTCTGGTCCTGCTCTAAAGCTGGATGTCTGGGCCTCACGCCGGATGTTCGGGCCGCACGCCGGATATCCGGATGCATGCTGGATATCCGAGACCTACTGTCTCGAATGCACCGTATGTTGGTGTTTTCGCCGGATGTCCGGCCCTCCATGCCGGATGTCCGGGCCCTTCATGTTCCCCGGATATCCGGGATGCCCAAGCCGGATTTCCGGCCCCCGTCTATCCAGAGTGCATCGTATTGTGTTTTTATTGCCGGATGTCCGGCCCTCCATGCCGGATGTCTGGGCTCTCCTTGCTCCCCAGATTTCTGGGCTGCCCAGGCCGGATGTCTGGCTTGTGCTATCCAGGGAGCGATTCGGCTCTGTGCACTCGCCGGATGTCTGGGTCTTCCTGTTTCACCGGATGTCCGGGCTTTGCCCTGGATGTCCGGCCCCTCTTTTTTGTCCTTTGCTTTCTTCTTCACTTCACTTGTGCTACGCTAGGCCGAATGTCCGGCCTACCCTGTCACTTGCACTACAACGGCCATATTTGCACCCACACTATATATAGCCTTCTTCCCCATGGGAGAGGGTTGACCATTCACTTTGAGCAGACACTAGAACACATTTCACTCTCTCTCTCTCTCTCTCTCTCTCTCACTCTCCTACACCAAATCTTAGATCCCTAAGGGATTTTAGAGCATTTGAGAGAAGTTGTCCACCCAAGTGATAGATCCTCTCCTTCCCCTTATTTTCACCAAAGGAATTCGTGATTTGAGCAAGTGTTGAGCTTTTCCCCATCGTTCTTGTTACTCTTGGAGGTTGGAGACTCCTAGGCGGTAGGAGTCTTTCGGAGAGGAATTGACCATTGTGATTACCCCCAGAAAGTTTGTGAGGGTTTGGAGACCACCCCAAGGTCTACCACCATTGGTTGAGAAACTCCTTCGTGGTGTTGTCTCAAAGGGAGAATAGGGTGAGCATCCATGGCATTGGTGTGCCTTCGTGGTAACATCCACCTCTCTAACGGTGACGTAGCTTCCCTCCAAGGAAGTGAACATCGACATACATCCTCGTCTCTCAAAGTTGCGGTTATCCCTAACCCTAACTTCCTAATTGTGGCTACTTGTCTCTTAGGCCTTACTTATATCATATTGTGCTTTCTTACTCACATATTTGTGTTACTTGTTTACTTTGCTTAGCTCTTAGCATCATATTTGCAATTGTTAGGCTCACTTTCATACTCCGCATTATTGCCTAAAATTGCTAAGTAATAATCAAAATTTGTAATTGTACCTATTCACCCCCCCCCTCTAGGCCCATCTCGATCCTTTCAACGGCGCCGGTCACGTTAGGCACGTGGGTGCAGGCACGGAATGAACAAAAGTGAAGCCACCACAGGCACGTACGTGGACTCTTTGGATGCACAAAAATGTGGTGGCAGAGTCATGGGTCCGAATACTCGGTTAGAGAACCACGGTCATGAAGTCACGTGGGTGTGGCACTACGGGCATTTAAGAGTCACGGTGTGTGTCACGTGAGGCAGGCGGATGCAGGTACAAGAGGCATGGAAGTAAAGCCACTGCAGTGACGGACATGAGGCACTTAATTTGTAAACAGTAACAATCAAGGGACAAGGGACAGAGAAAATCCGGTGTATTTTCCAGGTTTGAGCTTTCATGATGCTTGCAATGTTTGAATCTATTGAGGTATTCTAGTTAGTGATATGGCAGGTATAGTACGTTTAAGCACATATTGTGTGGCGAAAATTCCGTAGCAGCGAGCAGTAGCATTTTTATTAAATCTTGTGTGTACGGTAGTTCAATTTGTTAGACAAATTGATTTTGGCTAGTGGAAAACTCAGTTGTTGTGGTGGCTAGGGTTGTTGTCCCTTGAAATGGAGAAATCACTATGCCTCGAGGAATGCAATGGGATAGATTGATACTTACCTTCGATTGCTTGTTCTCGGCTTCTCGCCTCCATTGGTCTATTCTGTCGTTCCTATATTTTTGTTGTGATCTCCGGCGCCGGTGTTGAATTCCTCACTTCATCACTGCCGAGTGGGGACTTTGTGTTGTTGGGGGAACCGTTTGACGGTCTATATCTCGAAGTGGAGGGCGGTTGGTGAAGCACGGTGGCGGTTGTGCGGTGAGGCAAACTCTACTTCGAATTTGGGCTCGTGTGCAGAAGGGAGGAGGAGACCGTGTGTGAGTGCGGAATCTTTCAAGATACTGTGGGATAGAGAAAGCAAGAGAGAAGTGGAGGTGGGAGAGATGGAAATGGTGGAACCGTCTGTAATCTTTGATGGTCCGCTTGAGCATCAAGATTCGTGTCTGTGGTTTTTTTGTTCGCTATAACATCTTAACAGACATGTGAGTCACGCGTGGATGCGTGCGGCCAAGGCATGGAAGTCCAGTCTCTACAGGCACGGACGTTGGGATTCTCGAGGCACTGGTATCAACCCTGTGGATGCACAAATGTGTGGTGGCAGAGGCATGCATCCAAAGACTCACTTAGAGAGGCATGATTGTGAAGTCTTTAGAGTTACTGGCATGTGTCGCCACGGTCACGTAAGAGTCATGGGTCCGGAAGTGTGGTAGTAGAGGCATGGGTGCGAATGCCTAGTTAGAGAGGATCGGTTGTGGGTCCACATGTGTGAAGTCTCTACAGCATTGGTCGTGCGGTACCACAGGCATGTGTTCGAATAGACATTTAAATAGCCACTGTTTAAGGCATGACTATGTATGCACAAGAGGCACTGCATTGAAGCCTATACACAAAGGGGCGTGGGGCAGAGGCACGGGAGTGATGCTTGTACATGCAGGGACATGGGTCAGAGGCATGGGTATCAACCCTCTGGAAGTACAAAAGTGCGGTAGCTGTGGCATGCGTCCGAATACCCAGTTAGAGAGGCACAGTTGTGAAGTGTGTGGAGTCACGGTCATGTGGCAACACAAGCACATAGAGCATGTCATGTGAGGCACGTGAATGCATGTACACGAGGCACAAAAGTGAATACTCTATAAGCACGGACGTGGGGTTGGGGCACTTCTACTATCAACCCTCTGGATACACAACAGTGTCGTAGCAGTGGCATGCGTGCGAATACTCAGTTAGAGAGGCACGATTGTGAAGTGTCCAGAGCCACGGGGGTGTGACACCACAAGCATGTAGAGGCATGGTCCATGTCACGTGAAGCACGTTGGTGGACGCATGTGAGGCACAGAAGTGAAGCCTCTATAAGAACGGAGGTGGGGTTCTCGAGGCACTGCTACTATCAAGCCTCTGGATACACATAAGTGTGGTAGTAGCGGCGAGCAGTAGCATTTCTATTAAATCTTGTGTGTGCGGTAGTTCAATTTGTTAGACAAATTGATTTTGGATAGTGGAAAACTCAGTTGTTGTGGTGGCTAGGGTTGCTGTCCCTGGAAATGGAGAAATCACTATGATCTAACTCGAGGAATGCAATGGGATAGATTGATACTTACCTTCGATTGCTTGTTTTCGGCTTCTCTCCTCCATTGGTCTATTCTGTCGTTCCTATATTTTTGTTGTGATCTCCGGCGCCGGTGTTGAATTCCTCACTTCATCACTGCCGAGTGGGGACTTTGTGTTGTTGGGGGAACCGTTTGACGGTCTATATCTCGAAGTGGAGGGCGGTTGGTGAAGCACGGTGGCGGTTGTGCGGTGAGGCAAACTCTACTTCGAATTTGGGCTCGTGTGCAGAAGGGAGGAGACCGTGTGTGAGTGCGGAATCTTTCGAGATACTGTGGGATAGAGAAAGCAAGAGAGAAGTGGAGGTGGGAGAGATGGAAATGGTGGAACCGTCTGTAATCTTTGATGGTCCGCTTGAGCATCAAGATTCGTGTCTGTGGTTTTTTTTGTTCGCTATAACATCTTAACAGACATGTGAGTCACACGTGGATGCGTGCGGCCGAGGCATGGAAGTCCAGTCTCTACAAGCACGGACGTTGGGATTCTCGAGGCACTGGTATCAACCCTGTGGATGCGCAAATGTATGGTGGCAGAGGCATGCATCCGAAGACTCAATTAGAGAGGCATGATTGTGAAGTCTTTAGAGTTACCAGCATGTGTCACCACGGTCACGTAAGAGTCATGGGTCCGGAAGTGTGGTAGTAGAGGCATGGGTGTGAATGCCTAGTTAGAAAGGATCAGTTGTGGGTCTACATGTGTGAAGTCTCTACAGCATTGGTCGTGTGGTACCACAGGCATGTGTTCGAATAGACATTTAAATAGCCACTGTTTAAGGCACGACTATGTATGCACAAGAGGCACTGCGTTGAAGCCTATACACAAAGGGGCATGGGGCAGAGGCACGGGAGTGATGCTTGTACATGCAGGGACATGGGTCAGAGGCATGGGTATCAACCCTCTGGAAGTACAAAAGTGCGGTAGCTGTGGCATGCGTCCGAATACCCAGTTAGAGAGGCACAGTTGTGAAGTGTGTGGAGTCACGGTCATGTGGCAACACAATCACGTAGAGCATGTCACGTGAGGACGTGAATGCATGTACACGAGGCACAAAAGTGAATACTCTATAAGCACGGACGTGGGGTTGGGGCACTTCTACTATCAACCCTCTGGATACACAACAGTGTCGTAGCAGTGGCATGCGTGCGAATACTCAGTTAGAGAGGCACGATTGTGAAGTGTCCAGAGCCACGGGGGTGTGACACCACAAGCATGTAGAGGCATGGTCCATGTCACGTGAAGCACGTTGGTGGACGCATGTGAGGCACAGAAGTGAAGCCTCTATAAGAACGGAGGTGGGGTTCTCGAGGCACTGCTACTATCAAGCCTCTGGATACACATAAGTGTGGTAGTAGCGGCGAGCAGTAGCATTTCTATTAAATCTTGTGTGTGCGGTAGTTCAATTTGTTAGACAAATTGATTTTGGATAGTGGAAAACTCAGTTGTTGTGGTGGCTAGGGTTGCTGTCCCTGGAAATGGAGAAATCACTATGATCTAACTCGAGGAATGCAATGGGATAGATTGATACTTACCTTCGATTGCTTGTTTTCGGCTTCTCGCCTCCATTGGTCTATTCTGTCGTTCCTATATTTTTGTTGTGATCTCCGGCGCCGGTGTTGAATTCCTCACTTCATCACTGCCGAGTGGGGACTTTGTGTTGTTGGGGGAACCGTTTGACGTTCTATATCTCGAAGTGGAGGGCGGTTGGTGAAGCATGGTGGCGGTTGTGCGGTGAGGCAAACTCTACTTTGAATTTGGGCTCGTGTGCAGAAGGGAGGAGGAGACCGTGTGTGAGTGCGGAATCTTTCGAGATACTGTGGGATAGAGAAAGCAAGAGAGAAGTGGAGGTGGGAGAGATGGAAATGGTGGAACCGTCTGTAATCTTTGATGGTCCGCTTGAGCATCAAGATTCGTGTCTGTGGTTTTTTTTTGTTCGGCATAACATCTTAACAGACATGTGAGTCACGCGTGGATGCGTGCGGCCGAGGCATGGAAGTCCAGTCTCTACAGGCACGGACGTTGGGATTCTCGAGGCACTGGTATCAACCCTGTGGATGCGCAAATGTATGGTGGCAGAGGCATGCATCCGAAGACTCACTTAGAGAGGCATGATTGTGAAGTCTTTAGAGTTACCAGCATGTGTCGCCATGGTCACGTAAGAGTCATGGGTCCGGAAGTGTGGTAGTAGAGGCATGGGTGTGAATGCCTAGTTAGAGAGGATCGGTTGTGGGTCCACATGTGTGAAGTCTCTACAGCATTGGTCGTGTGGTACCACAGGCATG
Source organism: Triticum timopheevii (assembly GCA_963921465.1). Classification (NCBI taxonomy): domain Eukaryota; kingdom Viridiplantae; phylum Streptophyta; class Magnoliopsida; order Poales; family Poaceae; genus Triticum; species Triticum timopheevii. The sequence goes on along the minus strand of OY997272.1, from coordinate 526,079,243 downwards.
TGTTCGAATAGACATTTAAATAGCCACTATTTAAGGCACGACTATGTATGCACAAGAGGCACTGCATTGAAGCCTATACACAAAGGGGCGTGGGGCAGAGGCACGGGAGTGATGCTTGTACATGCAGGGACATGGGTCAGAGGCATGGGTATCAACCCTCTGGAAGTACAAAAGTGCGGTAGCTGTGGCATGCGTCCGTATACCCAGTTAGAGAGGCACAGTTGTGAAGTGTGTGGAGTCACGGTCATGTGGCAACACAATCACGTAGAGCATGTCACGTGAGGCATGTGAATGCATGTACACGAGGCACAAAAGTGAATACTCTATAAGCACGGACGTGGGGTTGGGGCACTTCTACTATCAACCCTCTGGATACACAAGAGTGTCGTAGCAGTGGCATGCGTGCGAATACTCAGTTAGAGAGGCACGATTGTGAAGTGTCCAGAGCCACGGGGGTGTGACACAACAAGCATGTAGAAGCATGGTCCATGTCACGTGAAGCACATTGGTGGACGCAGGTGAGGCACGGAAGTGAAGCCTCTATAAGCATGGAGGTGGGGTTCTCGAGGCACTGCTACTATCAAGCCTCTGGATACACATAAGTGTGGTAGTAGTGGCGTGCGTCAGGAAAGGTGCATGCAGTTCAACATAGTAGCCAACGCAGTGCACACTATCTACGCGGGCCAGCGAAGTAGGTGCTTAAATGATGTAGCAAAAACGTTTGTACGTGCTTAAACGGACGCTTTGGCGGTTTCTTTTTCCCGGCAACCGCGAGTACTACCACTCGGCGGTTACCCCGACGCACTGCAATGGCGAGCGTATGTCTACCACCCCCACTACCACGACGAGGCCACGTCCAACCGCCTCCTCCATGACCCAAACAATGCCACAAAAGGCAACTCCATTTCCATTGCCACTCAATTCCGAAAACACCATTGCCGCTCCATCTCAACTAGCAACTACCCACAATCTCTGTCTCAAGCCTACCATAGCTGGAGGAGGGTAATGGCAGAGGAACCATCTGCTAAGCGTCCCCGTGGTGAGACGTCCGACAAGACCACCGAGGTCGATGACGTTTAGGTCCCAGGTCAGAAGCTCGACTACACCAGGTACCTCAAGGAGGTTGACATCCACGGCAAGGAGAAGCTGGATGTCGTATGCACTAGCAATCATGACGAAGCCGACAAGATGATCACCAGGATCAGGAAGAGAGTCGGCGGCTTGTACCCTCAGTACATCAGTGTTGATGTGGAGTATACCAGGGAAGACGAACCTCCGCAGAGAGCAGCAGTTCTACAGTTATGCATGGAGGAACGCTGCCTGGATACCACATCACCGCGGGAACAAAATGGTGAACCATCCTACAAATTCAACCTCTTCATGCATCTATTTAATTAGTGATGCACCCTGAAATTTGATTAAATTGGTTTATGAACTTGATGTATAGTGAAGTTTCTAAAGTAGATGGGGTAGAATAGATTTTGAACCTGACACACCAGATCAGTTTATGAATTTGATGCACTAGATCAATTTATGAATTTGATGTATGAGATTATTTTCTGAACTTGATGTTCTAGTGTAGTTTCTGTTCTTGGTGCAATAGTACAGTTTCTTGAATTGATGTAGTAAAGTAGCTAAGCAGATAGATCATTGACTCAAGTGTAAATACCAAAATAAAGATAACATGTTGTGCTTGAATTTAATTTCTGAACTTTGTATAGTAGTTGATGGATTCACCTTCAATCTGTCATCCCCCTTGCAGGCCCAAGAGCCTGCACCTATTCCTGAAGGAGGACAAGTTCTACACCTTTGTCGGCTTTGGTATTGAAGGTGACAAACAGAAGCTGTAGAAATCTGGTTTGGAGATCAACCCCGACAAGTGCATCGACATCCAGCGCAAGTGGAGAGTTCCGTTCAAGGAATTAAAGAGGTTCCACTCTTTGGCTGATGTTGCAGGCAGCGTGATCCACGCATTCTACAACAAGATGAAGAAAAAGATTGACATGGATGAAGACCATAAACTATGGGGGAACAGCCCACTGCCAAATTACCTCATCGAGTATGCGGCAATAGATGCGTACGCCACATATGAGTCGTGGAATAAAATTGAAAACATCAGAGAAGGTCTGGAGAGTGCAAAAGAGGCAGAGAAGAATTATGACGATCCCTACTAGGGCTACTAGTGATGACGAAAACTTAAAAATCTGGACTTGGAGTTGCTTGTGTTTGTGCTTGTCCTTTCTATTGTTTCAAGTTCGTAGTTTACTTCTGTTAGAATGAACCAGTTTCTAATGTCATGTGTATCGGGTTAAACAAGTTTGCTTATGTCAATTTCATAGTTTGTTTATGTGATTGAACTAGTTATTTTCACACGACAGTGGCTCTAGAAGTAGTTATGTTGCTCTTCACTCTAAAAACAACAAAATACAAAGCAGTCTTGGACGCTAAGTACAGTTCAGTTGTGCACACAAGTACTGCCACAAAAAAAGTCCCAGAAGTACAGTTAAAAATAATGACAACAAAAAAGGTGCCATCACACTAAATACAGTAAGTTCCAGCCGATCGAGACATTCAATACTAAATAAATCAGTTTCTATCGGGCCGAAAATTAATAAGCACTACGATAAAAAATCCTAAGTATCATTTGGCATTTTCTTAAGCACTGACGGGCTAAGGATAACAGTTCCAGTACTCCAAATACACTAAGTACATTTAGAGACCATGAATTAGAGAGGCGCGGTTGTGAAATTTCTAGAGCCACTGTTGTGTGGCTCCAGAGGCATGGGATCGAATAGACATTTAGAGAACCAAGTCATGAGGTACGGGTGTGTAGGCACCAGAGGCACGAGAGTGAAGCCTCTACATGCAGGGTCGTGGGGCTTCTCAAGGCACGGGTATCAACCCTGTGGGTGCACAAGAGTGTGGTGGCACAGGCATGTGCCAAATGCTCGGTTAGAGAGGCACAGTTGTGACATCTCTAGAGCCACGCAGGCGTGGTACGGTGACCACGTAAGAGTGATGGTGCGTGACACTTTAGGCATGTGGATGCAGGCGTGAAAGGAACAGAAGTGAAGCCACCACAAGCACGGGCGTGGGGTTTCTCGAGGCAAACGGGTATCAACTATCTGGATGCACAAGAGTGTGAGGTTCGTGAGGCACCGGTCTCAACCCTGTGGATGCACTGTGGTGTGTTAGTAGAGGCATGCTTGCGGATACTGAGTTAGGGAGGCACGGTTGAGGATGCATGCAACGGAGCCGCGGAAGTGAAGCCTCTACAGGCACGGACGTGCGGCTTCTCGAGGATACACAAAAAGTGTGGCAGCAGTGGCATGGGTCGGAATACGCAGTTAGAGAGGCACAGGTTTGAAGTCTCTAGAGCCACGGGTGTGTGTTACTACAGGGTCCGGAGGCACGGAAGTGAAGCCTCTACAGAAGTGAAGGCGCCACAAGCATCCAGAGGCACAAAAGTGAAAGCACCACAAGCATCTAGAGGCATGTGAACTGAGTAGAAGTGGTGAGGTCCGAATACTCAGTTAAAGGGGCACGATTTCTAAGTGTCCAAAGCCACGGGGGTGTGACACCATGGGGCATGTAAGAGTCACGGCAAGTGTCATGTGAGGCACGTGAATGCAGGTACGAAAGGCACATAAGTGAAGGTACCACAGCCACAGACTTGGGACTTCTCGATGCACGGGTATCAACCCTGTGGATGCACAAGAGTGTGGTGGCAGAGGCATGTGCCCGAATGCTCGGTTAGAGATGCACGGTTGTGACGTCTGTGAAGCCACATGGGCGTGGTACCGCGACCACGTAAGAGTCACGAGGCATGACACGTTAGGCACGTGGATGCAGGCACGGAAGTGAAGCCACCAAAGACACAGACGTGGGGTTTCTCGAGGCGAACATGTATCAACCCTGTGGATGCACAAAAGTGTGGTACCAGAGGCATGCTTCCGAATACGCAGTTAGGGAGTCACGGTTGTGAAGTCTATAGAGTCACGTGTGTCTGGCATCACGGGCACGTAAGAGTCACGATAGGGGCATGGGGCTTCGCGAGGCACCGGCCTCAACCCTTTGGATGCATGGTGGTGTGGTAGGAGAGGCATGCTTTGCGAATACTGAGGTAGGGAGGCACCATTGTGGATGCACAGGTGTCAAGTCTCTAAAGGCACGGGTGTGTGGCACCACAAGCATTGGTTCGAATAGTCATTTAGAGAGTCATGCTTGTACTCAGGCCAAATGCACACAACGTTGTAGGTTGGTGGCATTCAGCAGCACACAGTTTCACAGAAGGGGAATGTATGTGTAACATCAAAGTCACGGGTGATCACGCATGAGAAGTATGTAGAGTCACGGCGTGGGGGTCAAAATGGCAATTCTTTTCCAGGATCAAAGCAACTTGAGCAGTTGTTATACTGTTAGAGGAGTGAATAATGTCTGCAACCCGGCGTGACCAATGATGAGCTGACTCTCCCTCACATTGGATGCAATGCTGCAGGTCAACAATCATCATCGGGCATTTGCAAGTTCCTTGGGAATTCTTGATGAAGCGCTCCTTCAGTTTTGCCCATGTGTTGATGGAGTTGGGGGGGCAGGTTCTTCAGCCATGTATGGGTCGGCCCATCCAACATCATAATCAGGTACTTGGCACAAACTGCGTCACTAACATCCAACATATCCATGGCGATCTCGTAGCTCTCGATCCAAGCAGCCGGCTCAAGATCAGTCGTGTAATTGGGGACCTCGCGGGGCCCTTTGAGATCTTTGGGCATGCGCGCATTGCGCGGAGCGGCGCTAGACAGGGTATCCCAATGGTTCTGATACTTGAAGCTAATTGGGTTATAGCAGGCGGTACTTGCGCTGCCGTGGTTGCTGCCTCCGCTACACGTTGAGCCCGAGTCGTGTCGATGATTGTCTGAGCGTCCGAGCCCCCAAGTCGAGCCGGGTCACGTGACTGCTCACGTCGCCGATGAGCGCTGCTGGAGACCGCTGGCGACTCAGCGTGGTGGCTCCTGCTGCGGCTTGGGTGCGGGGTAGAGTGGGGTCGTTGTTGACTGTAAGAGTAGTTTGGTTGCTGGGCAACCGTAGTCTTTAACATCTCAATGGCGTTCCGGGCTTCGATCTCAACTAGCGTATTCCTTGTGATCGGAAGCGCGGCCAAGTTGGTTACTGCTGCCAATAGGCTATCAACTGGATTGGATAAGTGAACCGCCGGCATCAGGAAATGATGCAGAGGCATCTGAACAACTAGAGGGCGAGGGGCTGGCTCATGCTGGGGATGTTGAGCCGGAGCAGTGCCTGCCATATAGACGGTAGCCCGGAGTGGTGTGTCGAAAGTGTCTCGGGCCGGCTCATCATCAGACTAGCCCCCGAGCCCACCATCATAAAGCAAAAGGATCGACTCGGTATCGCCGATCAAAGACTCGCCATCAGGATAGACAAGAGAGTCCCCGTCGGACGCGGAGTTGTCCGCGAGATCAACTCCCTGAGTGAAGCCAATGAAGATGTGCTTCCGGCCGGCTTGAGCCCGGTCGGGTTGGGAGCGCCGAGCCGGCTCGATGATGTCAGTGCAGATGTCCGGCTCGGGTCCTGACTCGCCAATCTTGGTGATGAAGACATGGATCTTGCCAAAGGGTACCCGGTACCCGTACTCAATCGAGTTGGCCTCGGGGCCCCAGCATGAATCATCAATGTAGAGCTTGTCGTGGCAACTCTTGGTCATCCGGCCGATCGCATATCCCTCGATCCCTGGGAGAGCTCCCTCCAAGAACTCAACACCACCAAGCGATAACCCCATGGTGGGCGCGAACTGTCGTGGTTTTTGTCACGTCAGATGTCCTCATGAAAGAACTTAGTCGTGAGGCCATCGCGGCTACGTGGTAGCTTGAATGGGGTAGATCGGAATCGAGAGACAAGGGTTTACCTAGGTTCGGCCCCTCACGGTGGAGGTAATAGCCTACTTCCTGCTTGATTGATTATTGCTTGAGATCTCGATTACAAGGGTGCAACTTGGCTAACCTAGTACTCGAGGGCTTGTAACTTATCTTTCCTACCTCAGGGGCTCTCCTTTATATACACGTAGATGCCCTGGGCTTACAACAGTGTCCGGGTTGAAGTACAACCCGTGACCTAATCTACAGCTTACTTATCTTACCTTCCAAGTAAGGGAGTTTCCTTTGTCTCCTTGTCGAGCCGACCCGCTCCATGAGTCGCCTCCTTGGCCTTGAATGTCATAATCTTTACGGCCCACATAGCTAGTCTGATAACGACCCGCAATGTGGTTCTGGGTCATTCCTGGCTGGGTCATACCGTGGGGTATATCCCCAACAGTGACGCCTCGAGTCCCGTGAGCCAGTGCATGTCCCATGTTTTACTCTACCTCGCTGGCAATCGCACCTTCACTCTGAGGGGCGCAGCCGGCCGTCGGACATGGATACGGCAGAGCCAGACGAGCTCCGCTCTAGATTAGGTTTCACGTTGCATGTAATTGTGTCGATTTGAGATTTGTAATTGAAGTATCCGGTTGTAAAAACGATAACTTGAGGTGTGACTGGTCACTGTCCAAAGACGGATCTAGGCGCGTCAGCGGACATTTGATGGTCCAGATTTTGTGTATTTGGCTGTATATGCTCTTCAACGCAAAACTAGCAATAGAGCTAAGGGCATCTCCAACGTACAGACACACTATCCATCAATGAATGCGTCTCGACGCGTCCATGGACAGTGATATGGGGGCTAGTCTTCCAACTCTTCCTGCAAACCTCCGTCCACAATTCAAACTAATTTGGAGGTAATTCATGCAAACACGGCGAATTCATTCAAATGTACATAAGTTCGATATATTTTACATAAATCAAACCATATTTCGTGTGTAAACATAAAAGAACTAAACTAGATTGTAGCAAACGGTGACCTCGTATGCGCGACAAGGCTGGCCGACGGCACCTCCATCACCAGTGGTGTCGTCGTTGGAGTGATCTCCCCAATGATACAAGGGCGCGGGGGCGCGACAGCTCTGCTCGACCACCGCCTGGCGCCCCCGGAGGATCCGCTCCACTTCCTATTGTGCAGTGCAGAGGGCTGCCATGGCCAACGCTGACCCTGGTTGGGAGCCTTAGCCATGCCCCTGCTTCCGCTGCGTCAGTCCCGCTGAGAGACCACTCCTCTCCGATCTTCACCAGCTCCCTGTCGAGGCGGCGCAGGCGCCACGTGACCGTCTCCGCTTTGGATAGCGACAAGTCACGAGCCTAGGCCTCTTCGAGGTCAGGATCCGCACGGGACCAAGTCGCTCCTCATCGGACTTCGCAAACGTTGCCATGTGACCTTCACACACACACACACACACACACACACACACACACACACACACACACACACACTTTAGCTATGTTCAGTGAGAATTTTTTTTCCTAAATTTGCCATGCAACACACATATTTTCAGCATTTTGCCATGACAAATAGAGCAAATTTTGGTAAATTTGCCGTGTCATTTTTGTATTATGTTTTTCATATTTTTGCCATCATGTGTACTACCCTAAGTTAGATATGTTATACAACATGTTTTAACATGGAACCTTTTTGTTGCATTTAAGGAAAATATAGGTGCATTTCTATTTTGCGTCATGGAAAATTCAAGAACGACTGATCTAGTGACATGACATTTTAATATATATTTTGCCATATCACTAGTACAATTTTCTTACACTTCCCTACACATATTCATCATTTTATTGTCTGTATTTGCCATGCCACTAGACATCTTTAAATTGATTTTTGTCATGTTGAAGTACAAAATTTACTTCATATTGCCTACATATAGACATCTATAATTTCCTAATTTGCTATGTGATGATTACATGTTTGCCAACAATTTGTCATGTCTTATATAACAAATAAAAATCCTTTACAAGTACAAACCTTTGTTTATAAGTTTCCCATGATCTATAGAACATTTTCTTCGAAAGTTGGCATGGCCGATGGTAAATTTTAATTGTACATGTTTTCTTGTACTAACACCATGTCAATTTAATCCTGTGTATGTTTTTTATGTATTGTACCACCACAAATTTATTGAGTGTGCCATGGCAAATCTATTGACTATACCATAGCAAATTGTACTTCTGTATGTAGCACGACAATTTCATATTACATATAGGTGGATTTTTTTTTCATTATGTCATGGCAATTTTTACTATGTTTATTAGTTTATAATCATGTATTTGAAATATTGAAAGACAACAAATTTTCATATTTGGGTATATTTTTTAGAAGTTTATCATCGATTAAGTTCCTAATTTTTTTTGACAAATAACACATATTTTGCTAGTCGCAACGAAGACCTACAAATCCGAACCAGACTTATAAATCTGGATGGAGGGAGTATCACTTGCAAGGAAGATAAATATCTCATTACAAATTGACAAGCAGATTATCTTTCTGCAAAGTGAAACTTTCACTTGTTTATTTTTTATTTTACAGTAAAAGCTAAATATATCATCGACTATTCTGAAAATATTTTAGATTTTTTGGATGTGTGATGTGAGAGACGCAACAATCGAGGGTTTTATGCCAGTTTTGAACTGAAAAATCAAAGTTTTCTGATATTTTATACTACGAGAAAGCTAAATTACAGTTGACTGGACGTTAACCACTTGGCCTACACTTAGCTTGTGTTTACAATTAGGTCAGTAGTCTTTTGTACATGCATGTAACGCGAGGTGAAAAATAAACCTTTTTCTTCCTTTATTTTTTCTTACCATTTTGGCATTTCTTTCTTTTCTAGTCCGATGACTTGTCTATTCTATTAGTATGGTTATATGCACAACATGTTTCGATCCTAGTACTCCATCCGTCTAGGTGAATAAGTCATCTTAGGTTGTGCACCGTGACCAGGGAAGATGGGAAAAGAGAGAACTTAATGTTTATTTGCTAATTAATAGCATTGCATGCGATGAACTAACCACTGCATGTCATGTTTGGTAGTCTCAAGTCATTGAAAGCATGCACGCCTCGGATCTCTTATTGGTTGATATATCAAGAAACAAGAAATGAGATGTGAGTTAATGCACCATGCCTAAGTGTTTTGGGATTATTTAATTTTCGTAAGGTGACTTATACACCCAAACGGAGGGAGTGCCTCTTATGAAGTAACTCTACTAGCCAACCACCTCACGTACGTTCCCTTTTCTTGAACAAATGAAAGCAAATAGGCTATTTAACATGTCTCCTCTTCTAGGTTTGCACAAAAGTTAATGCAATGTCCGATTTTTTCCGCTCTGAAGTAGATTATTTTTACCAACTAGTCCCAAGTTGATGACACTGAGGTAATTTTGGCGAGATGGAGGGGGGTGATGAAATATACCGTCGATTTTTTGTGTGTGTATAGCATGATAACTCACACATCACAGACCTGATAATTTATGTACCCCGGTCCTAATAACTTTGGCGATTGGGGGGGGGGGGAGTTGATGAAGTATCCCCCTGGTAAGCTTATTGGAATAGCATGATAACTCACACGTTGTAGGCTTGATAACTTATGTACCCCGGTATTGATAACTTTGGCATGTGGGGGGAGGGGGGAGGGATTAACGAGATATCCCCCAATAACTTTTGTGTGAATAGCATGGTAACTCACACATTGCAAACCTGATAAGTGACGTGACACAGTCCTGATAACTTTTGGCTAGGGGAGTGATGAAATATACCCGCAATAACTTTTATGTTAATAACACGGTAACTCACATGTCGCAGACCTGATAACTTATGTACCCCCAGTCTTGGTAACTTTGGTGACCAGAGCGGGGGGTGATGAAATATCCTCCCGATAACTTCCGTGTGAATAGCATGGTAATTCACACATCGCAGACCTGATAACTTATGTACCCCAGTCCTGTTAACCTTTGACGATGGTGGTGGGGGGAAGGTTGTTGGTCAAATATATCCCCCTCCCCCGATAATGTTTGTGTGAATAGCATGGTAAATCACACATCACAGACCTGATAACTTATGTACCCCAGTCCAGGTAACCTTTGGCGATGGTGGTGGGGGGAGGGCTGTTGGTGAAATATACCCCCCCCCCCCTCCCCCGATAATTGTTGTGTGAATAGCATCGTAAATCACACATCGTAGACCTGATAACTTAGGTACAAACACCCTGCTAACTTTAGACCCAAATAAAAATTTGTTGAAATATACCCGGTTACTTCTATGCAAAATAGCACGGTAATATATGCACCACGAGCTGATAACTTAGGTACAAATACAACGGTAACTTTGACCCGGGGAAAAAGTCATTGAAAACACAGCTCCGGTCACTTATGCATAAATAACATGTTAATATACGTATAGCATAACTGATAACTTTACTGTAACTTTTTGACCAAAAAAGTGATCAAAACATGCCAACATAAGATCGAGTATGGAAGTTCTCGTTGCGACGAATTTTTATGTGAAAACAATTTTTCAATCAGAAACGACAGTTTCATCTAATTTTTTTATAGTTTTGAAATAGTGAGAATCTACAATGACATCTGCTTTCATGTGCTCTAATGCATTTGCATGTGGAGAGAATGTTGGAGGAGCCATTTTTATGCCCCAGTGATTTCTACGTAAACATGATGGTAACTGACGTACCATAGAGGTGATAACTTATTTTAGCCTAGGTGTGGTAACTTTTGACCCCAAAAAAAAAGTCGTCGAAATATACCAATATGGGATCTAGTTTCGAAGATATCGTCGCCACGTATCTTTTATGCAAAAACAGTTTTTCAATCGGAGTGATGGTTTGACCTACAAAACATTTTAAACTTTTAAATTTGATGAAATCTTCGATGACATCAGCAGTTTTGTCATATATGCATGTGTGCAGCTATTAGGGAAAAGATTGGACCGAATGTGTTTGTTTTTTATTAAAAAAGAAATCAACACTCAGCAACAGCCAGGGACGGATCTAAGGGGGGACGAGGGGGGCGAGACCCCCCCCCCCCAACGATCGTCTCGTCCCTCGATGTCGATCAGTTAATCGCTATTTTTTGGCTTGCCCCCGTGTCCAGCGCAGGCTTCGCCCCCCCTATCCTTCCCCACCCCCTCATTAACGTGTAGGCTTCAGCCCATGTACAGCCCATTACGTGCTAAAATAAAAAAAATCAGCACAAAAGAAAATTGCCTAACAGGCCATCATGGAAGGAATCCCCCGCAAAAAAAGGAAGGAAAAGAGGCATGTTAATTACAACACGCAGCCACGACCTGATTACGCACTCCCCTATCGCTAATCTCTCCAAGCCGCCGCTGCTATCGAAACTGACGCCTGATATGGCTGCTGCGATCAGATCTCTTCTTCGGGTCGCCATGGAGAGAAGCAGAGAAGGGAAGGGATCGTCGGGATACGCGGGTGTCGATCCACGCACATGTTGCCGGTTCACAGCAGAGTGGACGCATGGATGAACAGCAACCACAAAAGGGGAAAAGGTAATTGTTTCTCGCTTCAGATTGGTTTTTTGCTTTAAAAATTATAGAAGTATAATCAGACAGATTTAGAATCAGTTATAACATTCCTACTTGTGCTTGTGTAAACATAAAGAAGAATAAGAGAGCAGGATCGATTCATAAATTTTTGATTCAGGTTTTGGGATTGGGTTCAGTCAGTGAAGTCCATCTTGCCAATTCCAACAAGTAATAAGATTAGGTAAAATATTATTTACCCATATTGCATTACTACAAATTATTCTTTGATAAGTTTATCCGGTGTTTCTAGTGTCGTGATTTTTTTTTCATTTGTCAATTTCAAAGATTAAGATCGCGGGCGAAATCACAGCGATCGCGGCGCAATCGCTGGCTGGGAGGCTCCCCGCGACGCTATGCCACAAATCCCGCGATCTGGCGCTATCCACGCGATCGCGCGCGAAACGGCGCGAAAAGCCTTCGCTGTCGCTGGATTTTCGCTGCAACGGGCCGAAATAGAGGCCCAAACCGAGCTCGGCCCATCTTTACCCCAATAGAGCAGCTCCCCCTGGAAACCTAGCACGTTTTCCTCATTTTCTTCTCTCCCTCCCACCGAAAAGGTTGTGGCGGCTCGGCAGTTCTTCCCAGATGCGCTCGGTGGCCGGCGGCTGCTTCACGGAATCCGGAGGCAGTGACGGGCGGGCCGCAAGGCGGTGACGGATCCAGTCGGCAGGCCGGAGGCACTGACAGGAGAGGCTGCAACGCGACGACTGACAAGTCCACGATGTCATCTCCAACTCCCAGTACGCCTGCAGGTACAGGCAACCCCCCGTGCTCCGTTTGCTTGAGACCATGAGTGCTGAAATGATGAACCTTCGTTGTGTTGAATTGGTGGAGGCCTTAATGGATGTGGTGTTGCTGAATTGGTGATGTTTCTTTCTGTTGAACTGGTGCAGACCTTGAGACATTAAGTGGTGAACTGGTGATTCTTGAGGCCCTGAATTTATAACGAATATTATGTGGTGAATTGGTATCGGTTGGAGATCTCTATTATTCTAGTTATCTCTAAATTTCTACTGAAAATCCCCTGTTTCTGGGTTAAGTGTGCACATGTACTGATTCCCGCTAATTGGCTTAGCGGCCGCTATCTCTCGCTATAGCGGCTGTAGCGTTTGGGACGGCCAGCCGCTAAACGGTTTAGCCCGCGATTTAAAACTTTGGTCAATTTTCTATCAAGTTTGATCATGTGAATGCAATGAACAGACACAAAAAGGGTATGTTGACACCATGGCATCTCCATTAGACCAGACCCTAATTTTTTTTACAACATAGCCGTTGCGTATGAGACTTGGTGTGAAACCTCACCCCCCTATGTCGAAATCCTGGCTCCGTCCCTGGCAATAGCAGCCTGAGCGGTGCAGATCTATCCCTTATAGTTCGTACGTATGGACGTTAGACAGTCCTTTCCACCTCCGAAACGTGTCTTCCAAAAAAATCACGCGCTAAAATGTGGGCTATTGAATTGGCGCTCTCCTGTCTCCCACTCTCCCTTCAAGCCTTTTGTGTCTTTCTCGAGCAAAACCATGTGCTGATCTGCATATCTACTACCACCACAAACATGTACTGAAAATATTCAGATTAAGCTCAAGTTCCACCAATCACTCTTTTCCCTAAAAGCCAAAACGATCTGTTGTTTTAGACTGCTTGCTATAGACAGAGGGGCAATATAAAGCTTCGTTTAGTTTAGGCACTTGCAGATAGCATGGGAATCTAGGAAGTGTCCCTATTTTACACTGCACTTGCTTTTTTTAGTATTTCACTACACTTGGTTAGCAAGATTGCCCCTCTACACTTTCTCCATCGATCGGGTAGATTGCTGCACAAAAGCATCAGAGGCGCAAGAATGTGCAGCGAACCAAAAGTCCTGAATAACTTCTCATTATCTTCTTCAAGCTCGTCGGCAGGAACCAGATCGGGATTCGGGAACGATGACTACCTCATCTTCTTCATCCCAGCCCGACGAGGTACTCCCGCTGATTCCTTGCCCAACCGGTGGTGACAAGGTTGTCACCTTCATCTCCCAAGGCGGACCGCACTTCTACAAGTGCGTCAGAGAAGATGTAAAATTTCATTGGCAGCAAAAATCATTTTCCACAGCCGGATCCACTTTCTGAACATCAATATGCTTCATGCAGGCTGGGTTGTGTCAGTTTTTGAGATCCACGGACACCTACCTGCCGGAGCTCACTCGCCACGACTTGTCCCAGCCGTAGGTGCTGCACCAGCCTCTAGCCGTGCACCCATCCGCTTCCCTTCACCAGAGATACAGGCGCGAGCACAATCTCGCGGACGGCGGCAGCCAAGCAGAGATCCAACCAGCTCATGGACGTCCCCGGCCACAGCTTGAGCAGTCGCGCCCCCCTTGCGCTGCATCGCACTGCTGCTCGATGGACAGCCAAAGCACAGCGCTGCTCATGGCTAGCACCAACCTGCTCCTTGTGATCGCCATGCTGTTCTTATCTTTGTGCAGCAGAGCAGTTACTTCCGTGTACAAGAGTCGTGTAATGGGGAGAGTCGTGTGATTTTGATTTTGCTAATTCCATTATGACTGATGATGATTGAGAAAAGACTGGTGCTATTGAGCATAGCTTGTCCATTGATTGACAATACATACATGAAAGCAGATCGAAGAAAAATATACTGGAAACAGATGGTTCATACAAAGGTTCCAGTAGCTTAGCAAACACATGCATACGGACACACTGATAATTGATTGTTCCACTGACAACAATAACAAATTAAAAACTGCGTGCCACGGACGAATTATACTTCCAAAAATCACATCCTCGTCCTCCTGACTGAACTCAAGAACCTCTTAAATCTTGTTGATGATCATTATCCTTATGAACTCCTCAAATGCGCTGCACCTGAAAGTGATTAGTATAGCAATTGCCAAACCTTAGGTCCTTCCCCATAATAAACTCCTTCCATCCCTCCTTAAATTTGATTCGGTCTTACTACACAGCAGTGGTAATGCTCCCTGTTACCAAGCGTATTCCAGCCATACTGTCCCCCGAGATCTGCAGACTGGAACTTATCTCGAATGGTAATTTATGTGATGCCACGTGCAATTCATATATCTGATAAAAAGAGAAAAGGAAAAAGAAGGTGTCAGCCGGTGAGCAACAAAACTAGGACAGCTGTTGAAAGATGGAAGTAGTTATAACTAGGCGTATCACATACAGAAAAACTAGATAGGGCTAACCATATCAGATCCATCAAAAACAAAGAACTGACAACAAAACTAGGCTGCAGTTTGAGAGCTGAAAAGGAAAAAAAAAAGCGTAGTTGTGCTGCTAAGGTAGCCTTTTTGGAATGAAAAGAACAAAGAAATGTAGTAAGATAAAAATAATGTACTGAAGCAAGAAATATCGAAAAGAGTAATGAAGAAAAATAATGTACTGGAGCAAGAAAAATAATGTACTGAAGCATGAACTAACTTTTCTCTTTTTCTCTCAATCTGCTCTGAAACCTCATTCAATAATCTACTGAAGAAAAAATACTAAAAAACAATCTTTTTCGCCTATCCACAAAAGCAGAGTAGATTCGTAAAGGATTGTCAAGAACAAAGCCATCAATCAATCAATAAAAACTGAAAAGTTGTACATAAATTTCAGGTGGATAGCGACAGAGAAACATTTTGGGTTGATGGTTGACCTTAGCCTCACATTTTTAAAACGCACACGTACACGTCATGGTGATAAGCTCTTTCATTAGTGAGATGCTTACAGATTTGCCATCAGAATATGGAGGGGTTTTGGTTTTTTTGGCTGCTATAGCCACAGAAAGTAACACCGCTTGAGCCCCGCCGGCAATAGGCAGTTCCTTCTTGGCTGCTACAGCCACTGGAACTCTGGAAGTGACATTGCTGTCGGCAGGCTTGTTGGCACCCCCACGCAAAATATGATTTCACAGCATGTATATGATCATGGTGCGGTTCGACGCCACTGAAACCTCATTCAATCCATGGGTTCTGAATGATGAAGAAAATAAAGTGAAGACTAAAAACTGAAATGATAATAATAGACTGAAAACACATAAAGTGAATATAGACTGAAGAAATGACAATGAATTAAAAGAAGAACAATGAATTAAACAAAAGAAATCTAAAATAGAAAAAAAAAACTGATATCTAGGCTCTGAATCAAAAGTTTAACAATTCGACAGAAAGTTTACTGAATGCCAGCCGTTAAGTAGTCCCTTTTCCAATCATGCATGTTAGTTTGCAACGTCCATAAAATCCAAAGACAAGAACGCTCTGCGTCAAACGATTGCCAAGGAAAACATCGGAATGAAGAGATTACCGCTCAACTTCTACCCTCTCCCTTTCCTGTTGACAGGGTCACTGACGAGCATGCAGCATAGACTGCCAAAAAAGAAAAAGGAAAAATTGAGGGACTCAACATGGACTAATGAATAAAGAGTGATGACTGAGAGAGTTAGCTCATGTAAATTGCAGATAGAGCAATGAACATAAAAACTGAACACTAACAGAAATGGGTGACTGAATAAATAGAAATGAACAACTAGAGCCTAAGATACTATGGTCAGACAAAAAATGAAGGGAATAACTAAAATAGGCAGAGACTGAAGACATAAATAAAAAGTTTGAGATCACAGTCCTCTTTGAAGGAAATAAGCTAGTGTTGCTGAACTCCTTGAGCAGTTCATATATGCACCAGACAGTGAGCTAACCTGGCATTCATGCGCATCACTACACTAGTCTAACCCAATAGTCCACCCCTCACCCTCAGCTTGTTTATTTTGGCCGCACTGACAAAGATGTCCCCGACAATGCAGCAACTTCATTGTTCACGAGGAGCCAAGATTCGTTCGGGTTACAGGCTATACAATTAGGACCAGCTTGTCGGCAACAGAATAATTGGTCATGAACTGATGCCCTTGGTTTTTCCGCCGTTTTGCTCAACTTGATTATGAAGCAGAAACCAAAAACCCTTATTTAAGCTGGAGGCACCCCATCGAACCTGAATTCTCGGTAAGCCCGTCATTCTCTAGTTTGAAGCTCCCAACTAAGCTTATCATTCCTGTTGATTTCATTTGACGCACTTTATCTGCGCTAACTCATGACTTTCATGTCAAGCAGACTCTGGTGTTGCCCATTCTCATTCTTGCACAAGGTGTCAATACAGAAGCAGTTATCTGCTGACTCGCTGAAGTACGACATAACATCATCTCAAATGGTACACAAGGAAGACACACCTGCTTTACCATGCTTTCCGGATGATATTCACCTACAAGGTTTCAATACAAGTCGTATGCTTCGCCCAAAAAGTCAAAAGTAGTACCAAGGACCGGCGTGATCACGTTTTCAGTTGGGTTCTATCTGCAACACCTGACAGCCTTCTTCTCGATCATGCGCTGATTCAACTTGGGCGTGGTGTTCTGCTCGGTGCGGCAGCACAAATCCTAAGCCTGCAAACACAGGCATGCATTGCATAAATTTTCTGAATGCACAGAGCAATCAGCCTGCAAACACAGGCACATATTGCATAATTTTTCAGAATACACAGAGCAATCAGCCTGCAAACACAGGCACATATAGCATGAATTTTCTGAATGTAGAGGGCAATCAGCCTGCAAAACACAGGCACATAGCATGAATTTTCTGAATGCAGAGAGCAATCAGCCTGCAAGCACAGTATAGCATGCTTTTTTCTGAATGCAGAGACCAATCAGCACTTGCTCTAACTGTAGGATTTCTTCAGTCATGACTAGTTTTACTTCCTAAATCCCTGAATCTATGATGTGATGCAAGTTGCCTTTCACTAACCTCTTGTTACAACCCAGCGCTTGGGTTTCATCTTCCCCGTTGATAGCTCCGACGTCGGAGGCGAGCTCTCCGTTCTTTCGGCCGCCGCCTCCTTCGCCGCTGTCCACCCTCCGATTCTGCGTCACCTTGCCCTCCGCGAACAACAAACAAACATCCAAAAAACAAACATCCAAAAGAAAATAGGAAGAAAAAAACAAAAGAATACCTCAAATAGTTGACAATCAACAAGGGCAAAAGATAAATGTTTTTGGAATTTTTGGGTTTTGCAATTAAACACAAAGACAAGAAACGATGAAAAGAAAACAGCAAAAGAAAAGCCAAAAAGAACAACAACAACAAAAACAAGGAAAACAAACGAACATGATTTTTGAAAAGAGAGCGACCGCGACCGCATCGCCCCCGCAGGCGACCGGTCGCGCCCCGATTCCCCTTCCGCCAGCTCTCCCTCTCTCCCCCCCTCCCCGCCGCCGTCGCCGGCGTTCTGCACCGGGCCTGGCCCGGGCGACGCTGGTGGCGGCGGCCCTCGGCCATTCCCCTCTCGGCTGCTCTCCGGCGCGAGGCGGAGGGCGCCGAGGGGTGCTCCCTAGGCGGCGCCGGTCCGGCGTGGTGGCGGGGATTCCTGGCGTGGTGCTGGAGATCGGCTAGACGGCGACGTCGCCGTTGGCGGCAGGGTGGCGCGGCGGCGCGGCCAGGCGGCGCCCGCTCGGCCCAGATCTGGGCCCTTCGGGCCCCATCTGGGTCTGGGCGGGCCGACGGTGGGGCGGGTCGGCGGCGTGGCTTCCAGGAGGCGGGGGAGCGGCGATGGGCGTTGGGGTGCTGGCGGTGCTGGCGCCGCCCTGCTGCAGCGTGGCAGGCGGGGCTTAGCGGGCTCGATTCAGGCCTGGCCGGGCCAGGGGTGGCCCGGTATGCCCTGCTGCTGTGTCCGGACGGTGACCGCGACGGTGCCGGAGGCACGAGCCTCCTGCACAACGGCGGAGGAGATGGTCCCCTCCCGCGCGGCTACGGCGCTGCTGCTCCCGTCAACCAACGCCTCCTCTCCTCGTTTCTTGGCCTCGTGGTGGTGATCTCAGTGAGGCGGCGTGGGTGGCGTTGCGACCGCGGTGGTGCGTGGGTGGGCGGCGAGCTGGCTGGTTGGCTCCGATCCGGTTGGGCGGTGGGTTTGGAGTTGGGAGAAATCCTTGCCGGGTCTTCCGGTTCCGATGCGGTGACGCCTGCGGGTGCCATCATTCCTCCCTTGAGGGTGTCCGTGGTCTTCATTCCCTCTACCCTCCGCGTACCGGGGGAAACCCTAGGACACGTCCGGGCAGCAGCGTCGTCGGCGTCGCATTCCTTCCTGGAGGTGCTGCTTGGTACGCGGAGGATCGGAGCCTAGGATCGTAGTGGGTGGATTTCGGAGGGCGCAGCGGTAGTGGGTCATCCGCGCTTTGTCGAGCTGCCGGTGTTGGCATTGTTTCTTCTTCTTTTTCTTTGGCTTGTTATGCTGCTCGCCACAGCGTTTGCTCTGTGATCGCTGTTGGTGCTTTGGAATACAAAGCGGGGGGAAACCCTTTTTCGGTAAAGATAAAAGGCAAAGAAGAACTTAAAGAAACACAACAAAAATATTTTTGGAATTTTTTTCCTCAAAGAAGGCAACCAAGAATGTAAATACAAGCAAAGATAAAATATTTTCAAAGTTCCAACAAAGAGGCAATAAAATACACTTCCAAAGAAAAAGCAAAACGAACAAGGAAATATCTTTGTTGTTTTCTCAAAGAACATCAAAAGAACAAAAGCACGATGAAATCTTTTGGGGTTTCTAGAAAACAACAAAGAAACATACAAAAGAAAAATTAGGAAGAAAAAAGAAAAAAAGGACACTTTGAACACTCGAGACTCAATAAGATGCAAACAAGAAATCTTTTTGGATTTTTTAGGTTTGCAACTTAAACACAAAGACGAAAGAAACAACAAAAAGAAACAGCGAGGAAAGCCAATAAGAACAATCAAAAGCAAACGAAGGAAAGCAAAAGAAAAATGAAAGAGAAATATTTTTGGATTTTTTGAAATATAAAAGGCAAAGAACTAAGAGAAACACCACTTTAGTATTTTTGGAATTTTTGGTTTTCTCAAAGAAGGCAAACAATAATGCAAAGTGACAAGCAAAGATACAAGATTTCGAAAGTTTCAACAAAGAGGCAATCAGATAAACTTCCAAAGAAAAAGCAAAAAGAACGAAGAAATATTTTTGTTGTTTTCTCAAAGAACTTCAAAAGAAAAAAGGGAGAAAGAAATCTTTTGTGTTTTCTTGTAAAAGCAAACAAATAAACAAAAAAAAAACAATAAGAAGGAAAAGAAAGATAAATAACACAAAAGAAAGAGATCAAAAACCAAATGAAGCCAAACAAGAAGAACGAGAAATACATTTGGGTTTTCGATCTTTAACAAAACATTTACTTCCTACTTCTAGTTTCATTGCCCAGTACTTCTTTGTCAACCTCTTCAGTTGAGACCCTGACTACACCGAAGATTAGGCAACTTTAGTATCTACTAGCAGCTTCTTTTGGTTCAACATTAACAGGTTTTGCTACTAATTTTTCTTGTACCGAGTGACCACTTTTTACACAACGAGGTACATCTCCATGGATCCTTGGTACTGGATGTATTTTCATATAACTTACGATTCTTCCAGTTTGTCAGCCATTCGACCTCCAGATTCTCATGTTCATGTTCTGATTAGAATCCTTACACGAATGCTCTACTTGGTATTGGCCCTCGATGTTGTATTTCCCAGGTCCTCTGGGTGCTTATCTAGCTTAACCTTCCCTTTCTTGCCACCGCCGCCAGTCTCTCTGCCTCGATTACTTTCTTTACATGTTCTTTTGGAATCATCGTCTTGGTCACTTTTGTGGCTCTAGTCTCTCATCCTTAGTTCGACGTGGTCTTCTGCGGTGTGTCTTTAGGCTGTCAGTTTGTTGGCTTAGCAAACAGGTTAAGTTACATTATCCTCATAGCGAGATTGTGTCTCGTCGTCCTTTTGATCTTGTTCACTTTGATGTTTGGGGTCCAGGTCCCTTTGTCTCAAAAAGGAGGACATCGCTATTATATCATCTTTATAGATGATTTCTCTCTGACACACATGGATATATTTTATGCTTTTCTTCTAGTGAGGTCTTATCTATCAGTAAGAAGTTTGCCACCACGCTTCATACCCGGTTTTCCACTCCTTCATGTGTCTTCCATGCAGATTTTGCTTGCGAGTTTATCAATCATTTATTGTGCGGATCCTTGCTGAGCAGGGCGCACTTTCTCAGTTCTCTTGTCATGGTCCTGATGCTCAAATTTTTTTGCTAAGCATCGTCACCTTCTTGAGGCAGCTTGTGCATTGAAGATCAACGCATCTCTTCCACCTCACTTTTGGGTTCAGGTTGTTTCTGCATCCACCTACCTGATCAACAGTCATCCTTCCTTGCTTTGCAGGGTGATATTCCTCTCGAGTGTCTTTTTGGTCGTTCTCATGGCTACTCTGTGCTTCGTTTGTTTTGTTGCGTTTACTACGTTCTTCTTGCCCCTCAAACAGACTGCTTAGTATATTGAATGTGTCTTCTTAGGTCACTTTTGGGTTGAGGTTGTTTCTACATCCACCTACTTGATCAACAGTCAACCTTCCTTTGCAGGGTGATATTCCTCTCGAGTGTCTTTTTGGTCGTTCTCATGCATGGCTACACAACGCTTCATTTGTTTTGTTGCGTTTAATACGTTCTTGCCCCTCAAACTGGTTGATTAGTATATTGAATGTTTCTTCTTAGGTTACGCTGATGAGCACAAGGGCTATCAGTGTTGGGATCGTATCGATCGGTGGATAAGCATTTCTCGGGGTGCGACTTTTGATGAGCCCCGTCCTTTCTATCCATGTCAATTCTCTCCTTCGGCCTCTCTCATTGAGGATATTTCTTTCCTGGCTTTTGCCGATACACCTATTACTCATGTATTGCCCTTGTCCATCCATTCCAATGTGTCTTCATGTACGACTGTTGTAGACCCCACGTCATAGTCACCTGCGGCTTCCCAACCTCGTTCGCCCCCTAAGGCTTCCCAGGTGATTCATCCTCATCCTCTTCTTCACTAAACGTCGTCCACATCTTGTGAATTCTTCTGATGCGTCATCTTTCAATGAGCTATCTCCCTCAACTACTATGTCTCCTTCTGTTGACAACGCACCTCCTCTAGCTCAACCTACTTATGGCTTCTACGCTCGCCCGCTTCCGCTTATTGACCGCTATGGGTATTCTAGCATTGCTCTTCTCAATACGACGTACCGTGACGCCATGTTCATTCCGAACATCGACATGTGATGGCAGAGGAGATTGCTGCTATTTAACGCACCGACACGTGGGATCTCATTTTCCTTCCTCCCATGCTCATCCCATCACTTGTATATAGTAAGTAGGTCTACAAGATTTAGACTCTAATGGTTCTCTTGCGTTAGAAAGCTTGTCTTGTGACCCGTGGCTTTCAACATGAAGATGGCTATGACTACGATGAGACATTTGCTCATGTGGCTCACATGACCACTCTTCACGCACTTCTCCTGTGATATTTGTTCGCCACTAGTCTGTCTCTCAGCTTGATGTCAAGAATGTCTTTCTTATGGTGAGTTGCATGAGAAGGTATACATGTAGCCACCACCTAGATATTTTTTCCTGATGGCACGATCTGCTGTCTTTGTCGCTCTCTCTATGCCTTTAGCCTCTCGTGTCTAGTTTGAGTGTTTGTCTCAGCGATGACTGCAACCAATTTTTGCCAAATGCTTATGATCTGCACTTTATAGCATCTTTCAACTCAGGGTCAAACTTTGCTTCTATATGTTGATGACATGATCATCACTGCCAACAACTCTGAGTGCATTGCCTTTTTTGAAGGTTCGTCTTAGTGAATAGTTTTTATGTCTATTGGTCCTCTTCGTTACTTCCATGGAACTGAGGTTTATTCTACCTCTGATGACTTCTTTATTTCCTAAGAGAATTCATTTAGTATCTTCTTGCTCGTGTTGCTCTTGATGAGCCTCGTCCTTTCTATCCACGTCAATTCTCTCTCTATGCCTTTAGCCTTCGTGCACGGTTTGAGATTTTTTGGTCTCAGCGATGGCTGCAACTAGTTTCTGCCAAATGCTCATCATTCTGCACTTTATATCCATCTTTAAGCTCGTGGTCGAGCTTTGCTCCTATATGTCGATGACATGATCATCACTACCAACAACTTTGAGTGCATTGCCTTTTTGAAGGCTCGTCTTAGTGAATAGATTTAATGTCTGATCTTTGTCCCTTTCACTACTTGGAACTGAGGTTTCTTCTACCTCTGATGGCTTCTTTATTTTCCAAGCGAAGTACATTTAGGATCTTGCTCGTGCTGCTCTTAGTGATAAGGTCACTGCTGAATCTTGGTCCTCTTCGCTACTTCCTTGAGATTTTTCCTTATTTCCCAAGAGAAGTATATCCAAAATCTTCTTGCTCATGCTGCTTGTACTGATGAGCGCACTACTGAGACTAGAGCCAACGTCCACCTCTGTGCCCACCTTTGCTCCCTACCAGTCTGGATGGGCATTCTTTGCCTTGCTGCGGGCTGCTATGAGTACTGTCTCAATCCCACATCCCGTGTTCCCTTTATGTGCGACACCATAACCGCACGCTCGAGCACCACCAATGGTGAGCAGGAGCTCGAACAGTCGATGCGTACATGGTTTATGCACGGGACGAGCCGAGGACAGGCGCTACCTAAAGTCGAGGCCAAGGGTGCAGTAGGAGAACCTGGGGTGCTTAATCAAGTGCATGACCCACAACCCGCAAACAGGAAAAGAACGCCAAGACGGATCGATGGGGTACGAAGTGCATAGGCACGTGGGATGCTGGATTAAGTCCCTCTGCTGCCACCATCGCCAGTCTCTGCCTGTGTTGCCTTGTCTACTAGTTATTTTCAGGATTGGCATCATCCCCTTGGATCACTTGTTATCTCTCATCCTTAGTTCGACTTGGTCTTCTTGGATCCGTCTCCGATGATGTCTCTAATCCACGGTCCAATTACCTTATACTCATAGCGAGACAGTGTCTCGTCGTCCTTCCAACCTTGTTCAATATGATCTCAGGGGTCCATCTGCCAGACAGTACAAATGCTACCAATATTGCGCACAACCATGAAAAGCATGAACTCACCAACCATAATGGTGCTGATGCGTCCTATCACTCACGTATTGCCCTCTTCCATTCCAATGTGTCTTCTTGTACTACTATAGTAGACCCCACGTCATCATCACCTGCGGCTTCCCCACCTCATTCATTCCCTAATACTTCCCTGATGATTCCACCCAATCCTCTTCTTTACTGCACTAGTCGTCCGCATCTTGCGGATTCTTCTAATGTGTCATGTTTCGATGAGCCATCTCCCTCGACTATTATATCTCCTTCTGTTGGCAATGCACCGCCTCTAGCTCAACCTACTTATGGCTTCTGCGCTCGCCCGCTTCCGCATATTGGTCGCTATGGGTATTCTAGCGCTGCTCTTCTCAATACGACATACCGTGACGCTATGCTCATCCCGAACAGCGACATGTGATGGCAGAGGAGATTGCTGCTCTTGAACGCACCGACACGTGGGATCTCATTTCCCTTCGTCCCTATGCTCATCCCATCACTTGTATCTTGTAAGTGGGTTTACAAGATTTAGACTCTAATTGTTCTCTTGCGTAAGAAAGCTCATCTTGTGACCCGTGACTTTCAACAGGATCATGGCTATGACTAAGATGAAACATTTTCTCATATGGCCCACATGACCACTCTTCTCACACTTCTCGCTGTGATATTTGTTCGCCATTAATCTGTCTCTCAGCTTGATGTCAAGAATTTCTTTCTTAATCGTGAGTTGCATGAGAGGGTCTACATGTAGCCAACACCTAGATATCTTTTTCCTGATGGCACGATCTGACGTCTTTGTTGCTATCTCTACGCCTTCCTGTATCGTTTGATTTGAGTGGTCTGTTTCAGCAATGATTGCAACTAGTTTTTGCCAAATGCTCATGATCTACACTGTATATCCATCTTTTAGCTCAATGTCGAACATTGCTTCTATATGTCGATAACATGACCATCACTGCCAACAACTATAAGTGCATTTGCCTTTTTGAAGGCTCGTCTTAGTGAATAGTTTTATGTTTGATATTGGTCCTCTTTGCTACTTCCTTGGAATTGAGGTTTCTTCTGCCTCTGATGGCTTCTTTGTTTCCAACAGAGAAATACATTCAGTATCTTCTTATTTGTGATGCTCTTAGTGATAAGGTCACTGTTGACACTCCCATGGAGCTCAACGTCCACCTTTGTGCTTCCGACAATGAGCCTTTGTTGTATCTGACGCGCTGTCGTCATCTTGTCAGGAGTCTTGTCTATTTAGATGTCACTCGTCCAGACATTTCATATCACATTCTCATTCTAAGTCAGTTTGTCTCTGCTCCCACTTTCATCCACTTAAGTCACCTCCCCCCTGTTCTACGATATCTTTGTGGAACTACCTCTCCCCGTCTCACTCTTAATCCTATGCTCAAGTTCGCTCGTCCCTTTCTACTTACTGTGTTTTCTTGATGGTTTTCTCATTGCTCGGAAGACGAAGAAACAGACTACACTTTAGTGTGTGCCTTTCGATTTACACTTGGTCCGTTTCTTCACAAAGACTTAGACAGAGCACATCACACGGCTTCTCTCTCTCTCCAAACCCAGTGTAGTTCATTAACGACCTTGAGGATTTTGGTGTTTCTATCACTACATTACTCTTCTCTTGTCACACCATACAGTATATGTGCTATCAGGATTGCACCTCACTATATGAAGCATGAGCTCACCAAGCATATTAATGTTCATGCCTCGTTCGTGCATTCATGCACTCCAGAGTGCAGGATCATATTATTACTCTTCAATATGTGTCTTTTGATTTACACTTGGTCCGTTTCTTCATGAAGGCTTAACCGAAGCACAGCACAGACTCTCCAAACCCACCCACACGGCCCAATAGTTGTGACACCTCACTCAACAAGCATGTCATCTCATCCCGAGTAGTAGATCCACATGCAGACACCGGATCTGCCCACAACCGCCCGCAGTCGAGGCTAACGCACAAGTGTAGGGTGGATGATGCCTTTCTCCTCTCGGTACCCTCATCCGACCTTCCTCGCTTCCCCTGTCGCCATCCCCTCACCGCTCAACTCTAGGTCCAAAAGCTAAATGGCGGCGGCGGTCCACTCTCGACGGCTTTTTCACCCCTCCACCACACCCCTCGTGCACGCTCCGCTCATTGTCAGTCCGGTTGAGCATCCTTTGTCTGGCTACGAGTTGCTCTGTCGCTGTCTCGATCCCACAACTCATCTTCCCCTGGTGGGCGCCATAGACGAATGCTCAAGCACACCTATCGGCGAAGCAAGAGCAGGGGCAGTCAGCACCGCAATGTCTAACCCACTGTTCAAGAATTCACCCGATTAATCAGTTAATCACTACTTGAAAGATCGTGGATGTCGCCTAGAGGGGGGGTGAATAGGCGCTTTAAAATAATTACGGTTTAGGCTTGAACAAATGCGGAATAAACTAACGGTTAATTTGTCAAGCACAAAACCTAAAGCAACTAGGCTCACCTATGTGCACCAACAACTTATGCTAAGCAAGATAAGCAACTATGTGATAGCAAGATATATGACAAAGAACAATATGGCTATCACAAAGTAAAGTGCATAAGTAAAGGGCTCAGGTAAGAGATAACCGAGGCACGCGGAGACGATGATGTATCCCGAAGTTCACACCCTTGCGGATGCTAATCTCCGTTTGGAGTGGTGTGGAGGCACAATGCTCCCCAAGAAGCCACTAGGGCCACCGTAATCTCCTCACTCCCTCGCACAATGCAAGATGCCGTGATTCCACTAAGGGACCCTTGAGGGCGGTCACCGAACCCGTACAAATGGCGACCCTTGGGGGCGGTCACCGAACCCATACACTTTGGCAACACTTGGGGGCGGTCACCGGTACCCGTCAAATTGCTCGGGGCGATCTCCACAACCTAATTGGAGACCCCGACGCTTGCCCGGAGCTTTACACCACAATGATTGAGCTCCGAACACCACCAACCGTCTAGGGCGCCCAAGCACCCAAGAGGAACAAGCTCAAGGGCACCAAGCACCCAAGAGTAATAAGCTTCTCAACTTGTAACTTCCACGTATCGCGTGAAGAACTCAAACCGATGCACCAAATGCAATGGCAAGGGCACACGGAGTGCCCAAGTCCTTCTCTCCCAAATCCCACCAAAGCAACTAATGCTAGGGAGGAAAATGAGAGGAAGAACGAAAGAAGAACACGAAGAACTCCAAGATCTAGATCCAAGGGGTTCCCCTCACATAGAGGAGAAAGTGATTGGTGAAAGTGTGGATCTAGATCTCCTCTCTCTTTTCCCTCAAAAGCTAGCAAGAATTCATGGAGGGATTGAGAGTTAGCAAGCTCGAAGAAGGTCAACAATGGGGGAAGAACACGAGCTCAAAGGATAAGGTTCAATGGGGAAGAAGACACCTTTATATAGTGGGGGAACCAATCCAACCGTTACCCCACTGAACATCCCCGCACAGAGCGGTACTACCGCTTGGGCAGGGCGGTACTACCGCTGAGAGCGGTACTACCGCTCCCACCCAGCGGTACTACCATGCTGACGAGGAAGACAGGGTCCTGGCCCCAGAGCGGTACTACCACGGGAGTAAGAGCGGTACTACCGCCACTACTACCGCTCCTAGTACCGCAAAACCCGACACGAAAAACATCGTTCTCGAATCAAGGCAGTAGTAGCCCGGAACCACTGCGGTACTACGGCCGAATCCCACAAGCGGTACTACCGCTCTTGGAGCGGTACTACCGCTGAGAGCGGTACTACCGCTATGTGGAGCGGTACTACCGCTTGAGAGCTTCGGCGGTACTACCGCTGAGGACCGCGGTACTACCGCTGGCGCCACCCTTAAGCCACAACCACGAAAACAAAGAATACTCCAAGGAAAACCAGAACTGCCATAACTTCTTCAAATGAGCTCCGAATTGAGCAAACTCAAGCTTGTTGGATAGAGGAAGACGAGTAGCATCAAAACAGCTTGTTGGTTATAGTAAGAAGAGGCAGGGAAGGTATGCTTAGCAAACAAAGGAGTGAAACCTCCAACCGAGAAGAACCGGCATACCCTCCAACATCGACAACATCATAGAAGATGCATGTAAATTCCGTTTTCGATGAACTCGAGCTTGTCATAAAAATGACCATAAGCTCCAAAACTCACATGGAGAAGAACCAAACAAGAACTAATAAAGATGATGCAAGGATGCAATGGTTTGAGCTCTCTACAAACGATACGATCAAGCAACTCATCGAGAGCCCCCCTTGATAGTACGGCAATCGATCATATAACCCGGTCTTCCACAACTGCCATGAGACCGGTAAAATAGAAAACCTATCAAGGGCAAACCTTTGCCTTGCACATGGTCCACTTGAGCTAGATGGTGACGATCTTGACTCCCTCAAGTTGGGCCACCTTTCTTGATTGCATTGGCTCGATGAAGACTAGTTGATTTCTCCCCCATACTCCACTATGGGAGAGCCTCTCTTCCGCACATCTTCACAAGTCCATTGTCACCACAATGGACGGCAAGCTTCAAGAATTTGATCTCTTCATGATGCTTCACTAGAACTTGCACACCACAACCTAACCCCACAAAGAACTCTCATGAAGATCATGGGTTAGTACACAAAGTGTAATTGACAATGCTTACCATACCATGGGATCGCTTGATCCCTCTCGGTACATCTTCTATGCTTTATGTGTTGATCAACTTGATTCACTCTTTGACTTAGTCTTGATCAACATTGAATCTTTCCAACTCTCTTCATTTGGATGATGTCTTGAAGGTAAACATGAATGATCACACACTCTTCTTCTTCAAGGCATGCTTGCTATAAGCACAACACTCATATGACCAATCTTTGGATAATTCCTTAATAGCACCTTGGTCATCACAAACTCTCCTTGAAACTAACAAATGGACTCCAAGAAAAGCCTATGGACAAACCCTTCAAACATAACTCAAGGCGACCATTAGTCCATATAGATTGTCATCAATTACCAAAACCAAACATGGGGGCACCGCATGTTCTTTCAATCTCCCCCATTTTGGTAGTTGATGACAATCACTTTCAAGAGAGTTTATACAAGGAATTATGCATCACCATGCAATGCAACAACCAATGATGCATGAGAATGAGATGCAAATGCTAAGGAACAAAACCAAAGCAAGAGGAGATAAGACTCTAAACTTCTCCATAAAACTCTCTGAAACTCCTCCCCCATTGGCATCGATTGCCAAAATGGGCGAAAAACTTAGAAGGCCAATATAAATTGTGGTCCTCCGTAAATTGTGTATTTCTCAACAAGGGAGTGGAATGCAATACACAAATCTAACTGTCAATACTTGGAGGAAGACAAAATATATTGAGGCCCAAAGATTGCAACAGAAAGATATGCCACAAAGACATAACACAGAGAGAGACAAGCGATCAGAAGATACCAAAAGAAGCAAGCAATCAACGGATATCAATTGAACCAACTAGACCAATGATCCTACATGCCACAAGAATAAAGATATTATGATAAGCGCAAAGGAGTGTTCTAAAGAAACTAGAGAGGCTCCCCATGATTTGTGCACCGCATGGGGGCACCGCATGTTCTTTCACTACTCATCGGGTGGCCAACTCGAATAACACATATTCATCGCATTAACTTGCCAGGCCGATTAAATGGTCGATTAGACCGACTAATCTTTTGTCAAGCTGATTAATCGTTGCTGGCCTGTTAACTTGTGGGCAAACAAAGCCTAATTATTTGGCCCATAAACCCTCCCACTCCTAAATAGCTAGGGTTTAGAACCCCTCCTGCTCATCTAATCCCCTCCCGACTTAGATGACGACTGACCAGGTCCTCATCGGCGTGCTGCCACTTCCCTCCTCCCCTGTGTGTCGCCGCTTCCTCTTCTCCCTCTACACGCTGCTACTTCCCCTCCTTCATGACCTACCACCTCCGGCAGCTGACCTGTTCAGATGCCTAGCGCGGAGGGCGTCACCTTCCCTCAATCTGTCGTCATCGTGTGGCCACCATCTCTCAGAGTTGCGACACAGGCAGAAATTAGCAAAAAAAATGTTGTTGTATACATGTTCGTAGATGACTTTTGATGCCCACATGGATGATTGTTATTGTATACATGTTTGTGATCATTTGAGAAAAGAAAATGGTGCCATTTGCCTCCTATTTGCAATGTAGATTTTCCCTCCATACAAAATTTGCTTCTAGTGGTTGACCGATTAATCCAGTTAATAAACCGATTCAACGATTGATCACTAATCCCCAAGCTCAGCAAGCAGTTACCAGTTAACGATTTCCTCAACATTAGTCTAACCCACAGGATGTGTGCACGACGCTACCTGCCACCGGGGCCAAGGGCCACCAAAGGGAACATGGGAAGCAACATCAAGTCCATGCCACAAAACCTGCAACCATTGGAAGGACGCCAAACCAGATCGAGGAGGAACAGAGCCTTGTGCTTCTTCGTCAACCTCTTCAGTTGAGCCCCTCACTACACTTGAGATTACGCGACTTCAGTGTCTGCTAGCTGCTTCTTTTGGTTCTCCATCGATAGGTTTTGCAGGTTTTACTACTGGACAATTTGTACAAAAGAGTAGATGAGGGAAATATTTTTGGTCTTTTCATTAGTTCAACAATAAAGCACATAAGAGCCAATCAGAAATTCGTTCACTTCAACACTTAAGACGAGAAATCTTTTTGGAATTTTTAACTTTTGCAACTTAAATAAACGCAAAGATAAAATAAACGACAAAAAGAAAACAACAGAAAAGGGGAAAAAACAAAGGCAAACAAAAGAACAACGAAGGAGAAATATTTTTTCATTTTCTGGAACATAAAAGGCAAAGAACTTAGAAAAATACAATAGAAATAATTTTGGTATTTTTTTCTCAAATAAGGCAAACAAGGATGCAAAGAGAAGCAAAGATAAAAGATTTCCAAAGTTTCAACAAAGAGGAAATCGAATAAACATCTAAAGGAAAAGCAAAAAGAACAAAGAAATATATTATTATTTTCTCAAAGAACTTCAAAATAACAAAACTACAAAAGGACAAAGAAATCTTTTTGGGTTTCTTTTAAAAGCAAAGAACAAAAAACAAAAGAAACAATAGGAAGCAAAAAAACACTACAGGCACTTAAGACTCAAACGAGAAATCTTTATGGAATTTTTGGGTTTGCAACTTTTTTTTAACGTCTGCAACTTAAACACAAAGACGAAAGAAACAGCAAAAAGAAAACAAAAAAATGCCAAGAAGAACAATCAAAAGAAAACAAACAAAAAACAAAAGAGAAACGAAAGAGAAATTTTTTGGATTTTCTAAAAAATAGAAGGCAAAGAAGAACTAAGAGAAACATACAAAAATGATTTTGGAATTTTTGGTTTTTCTCAAAGAAGGCAAAGAGAAGCAGAGATAAAGGATTTTCAAAGTTTCAACAAAGAGGCAATCAAATAAACATCCAAAGAAAAAGCAAAAAGAACAAGAAAATATTTTGTGGTTTCCTCAAATAACATCAAAAGAATAATAAGATAAATAAATCATTTTGGGTTTCTTTTAAAAGCAAACAACAAACAGACAAACAAAAGAAAAAATAGGAAGCAAAAAAAACATTAACTAAGACTCAATAAGAAGCAAACAAGAATCTTTCTAGAATGTTTGGGTTTTACGACTTAAACACATAGATGAAAGAAATGAAAAAAAGAAAACAGCAAAGAAAAGCCAAAAAAAATAACCAAAGGAAAACAATGAAAACAATTAAGACTCAATAAGACGCAAACGAGAAATCTTTTTGGAATGTTTGGGTTTTGCAACTTAAACACAAAAACGAAAGAAACGACAAAAAGAAAACAACAAAGAAAAGCCAAAAAGAACAACCAAAAGAAATACAATGGCAAACAGAAGAACAACAAAAGAGAAATATTTTTTGGATTTTCTGAAACATAAAGGGCAAAAAAGAACTCAAAGAAACACTTCAGAAATATTTTTGATTTTTTTTCTTTTCTCAAAGAAGGCAAACAAGAACGCAAAAAGAAGCACATATGAAAGATTTCCAAAGTTTCAGCAAAGACGAAATCAAATAAACTTCCAAAGAAAAAGCAAAAAAGAATGAAGAAATATCTTTTAGGTTTCTTTCAAAAGCAAACACCACACAAACAAAAGAAACAATAGGAAGTAAAAAAACATTACAAACACTTGGGACTCAATAAGATGCAAGCGAAAAATCTTTTTGGAAATTTTGGGTTTTGCAATTTAAACACAAAGACGAAAGAAACAACAAAAAGAAAACAACAAAGAAAAGTCAAAAAGAACAACCAAAAGAACAACAAAAGAGAAATATTTTTGAATTTCCTGAAACATGAAATGCAAAGAACTCAGAGAAACACAACAGAAATAATTTAGAACATTTGGTTTTTCTCAAAGGCAAAAAAGAACCCAAAGATGAAAGATTTCCAAAGTCTTAACGAAGAGGCAATCAAATAAACTTCCAAAGAAATATTTCTGTTGTTTTCTGAAAGAACTTCAAAACACCAAAAGAACGAAAGGAGGGTTTCTTTTAAAAGCAAACAACAAACAAACAAACAAAAGGAAGCAAAAAAACAAAGGAACACAAAAGAAAGCAATCAAAAACCAAATTAAACTAAACAAAGAAGAACAAGAAATACTTTTGGGTGTTTGAACTTTAACAGAACACCTACTTGCTACTTCTAGTTTCATCGCACAATACTTCTTCGGCAACCTCTTCGGTTGAGACAATGAATACACTGGACATTAGGCGACTTCCATGTCTACTAGCTAATTCGTTGGGTTCTACGTCAATAGGTTTTGCTACTGATTTTTCTAGTATCGAGTGACCACTTTTACACAACCAAGTACACCTCCATTAATCCTTGGTACTGGACATATTTTCAAATAGTTTATGATTCTTCGAGTTTGTCAGCTATTCGACCTTCAGATACTCATGTTCATGTTCTTACTGATGATGGAACTTCCCACCAAGTCGATAGTCGAGGCACTCTTACTACTTCGTCTTCTCATGTTATTCTTTTTCTCATATTCCTTGGCCCATGTAGCTCATTTTAGGTGGTCAGATTGTCGGCTTTGGTTGTACAGTCATTCTCTAGTTTAACTCTTGTTCTTATTAGGATCCTCAAATGGATTCTTTACTTAGTGTTGGCCATCGCCGTTGTAACTCCCAGGTCCTCTAGGAGCTTGACTGGTTTAACCTTCCCTTTGTTGCCACTGTCGCCAGTCTCTCCGCCTCGGTTACTTCGTCTACCGTCTCTTTGTGGCATCATCGTCTTTGTCACTTGTGTGGTTCTTGTTTCTCATCCTTAGTTCGAAGTGGTCTTCTTGGATCTGTCACTGTCAGGTTGTCGGCTTGGCAAACAGGTTTAATTACTTTATCTTCATAGCAAGACTGTGTCTCGTCCTTTCTATCTTGTTCATTTTGATGTTTGTGGTCGAGCTCCCTTTGCCTCAAAAAGAGGCCATCGCCACTATGTTATCTTTATAGATGTTTTCTCTTAACACACATGGATATATTGTATGCTTTTCTTGTAGTAAGGTCTTATCTATCAGTAAGAAGTTTGCCCCCATGCTTCATGCCGGGTTTCCCACTCCTAATTGTGTCTTCCATGAAGATTTTGCTTGCAAGTTCATCTATCATGTGCAGAGTCTAATTGTGTCTTCCATGTGCGGATTCCTTGCTGAGCACACTTTCT
Source organism: Triticum timopheevii (assembly GCA_963921465.1). Taxonomy (NCBI): domain Eukaryota; kingdom Viridiplantae; phylum Streptophyta; class Magnoliopsida; order Poales; family Poaceae; genus Triticum; species Triticum timopheevii. The sequence continues at coordinate 526,046,069 of OY997272.1, read as the reverse complement.
CAGTTCTCACGTCGTGGTCCAAATGCTCAAAATGGTTTGCTGATCGTAAGCATCGTCAACTTCTTGAGGCGGCTTGTGCATTGAAGATCAACACCTCTCTTTCACCTCACTTTTGGGTTGAGGTTGTTTACACTTCCACCTACCTCGTCAACAGTCAGCCTTCCTTGCTTTGCAAGGTGACATTCCTCTCGAGTGTTTGTTTGGTCGTTCTCATGGCTACTGAGCGCTTCGTGTGTTGGGATCCTATTGATCGACGAATGTGCATTCCTCAGGGTGTGACTTCTGATGAGTCTCATCCTTTCTATCCACGTGCATCCTCTCCTTCGGCCTCTCCCATTGAGGATATTTCTTTCCTAACATTTTTTGATACACCTATCACTCATGTTTTGCCCTCCTACATCCATTCCAGTGTGTCTCCCTGTACTACTGTTGTAGACCCCACGTCATCATCACCTGCGGCTTCCCCACCACATTCGTCCCCTAAGACTTCCCCAATGATTCTCCCACATACTCTTCTTTACTACACTAGTCGTCCGCATCTTGTGGATTCTTCTGATGCATCATCTTGCGATGAGCCACCTCCCTCCACTACTATGTCTCCTTCTGTTGGAAACGCACTACCTCCAGCTCAACCTAGCTTCTGCGCTTGCCCGCTTCCACCTATTGATCACTATGGGTGTTCTGGCACTGCTCTTCTCAATACAACTTACTGTGATACCATGTTCACCCAAACGCCGACGTGCGATGGCAGAGGAGATTGCTGCTCTTGAACGCACCGGCACGTGGGATCTCATTTCCCTTCCTCCTCATGCTCAACCCATCACTTGTTACTGTAAGTGGGTCTACAAGATTTAGACTCTGACGGTTCCCTTTCCTTACAAAGTCCGTCTTGTGACTTGTGGCTTTCAATAGGAACATGGCTATAACTACGACAAGACATTTTCTCATATGGCCCACATGACCACTCTTCGCACACTTTTCGTTGTGATATTTGCTCGCCACTGGTCTGTCTCTTAGCTTGATGTCAAGAATGTCTTTCTTAATGGTGATTTGCATGAGAAGGTATACATGTAGCCTCCACATAGATATTTTCCCCTGATGGCATGATCTGCCGTATTTGTCACTCTCTCTATGCCTTTAGCCCTCATGCACGGTTTGAGGTTTTTTGTCTCAGCGATGACTGCAACTAGTTTTTGCCAAATGTTCATCATTCTGCACTTTATATCCATCTTTAAGCTTGTAGTCGAGCTTTGCTCCTATATGTCGATGACATGATCATCACTACCAACAACTTTGAGTGCATTGCCTTTTTGAAGGCTCGTCTTAGTGAATAGATTTAATGTCTGATCTTGGTTTGTTTCACTACTTGGAATTGAGGTTTTTTCTACCTCTGATGGCTTCTTTATTTCCCAAGAGAAGTACATTTAGGATCTTGCTCGTGCTGCTCTTAGTGATAAGGTCACTGCTGAATCTTGGTCCTCTTCGCTACTTCCTTGAGATTGTTCCTTATTTCCCAAGAGAACTATATCCAAAATCTTCTTGCTCATGCTGCTCTTACTGATGAGCGCACTACTGAGACTAAAGCCAACATCCACCTTTGTGCCCACCTTTGCTCCCTACCAGTCTGGATGGGCATTCTTTGCCTTGCTGCGGGCTGCTATGAGTACTGTCTCAATCCCACATCCCGTGTTCCCTTTATGTGCGACACCATAACCGCATGCTCGAGCACCACCAATGGTGAGCAGGAGCTCGGACAGTCGACGCGTACCTGGTTTATGCACGGGACGAGCCGAGGACAGGTGCTACCTAAAGTCGAGGCCAAGGGCGCAGTAGGAGAACCTGGGGTGCTTAATCAAGTGCGTGACCCACAACCCGCAAACAGGAAAAGAACGCCAAGCCGGATCGGTGGGGTACAAAGAGTGCATAGGCACGTGGGATGCTGGATCAAGTCCCTCTGCTGCCACCATCGCCAGTCTCTGCCTCTGTTGCCTTGTCTACCAGTTATTTTCAGGATTGGCATCATCCCCTTGGATCACTTGTTATCTCTCATCCTTAGTTCGACTTGGTCTTCTTGGATCCGTCTCGATGATGTCTCTAATCTATGGTCCAATTACCTTATACTCATAGTGAGACAGTGTCTCGTCGTCCTTCCGACCTTGTTCAATATGATCTCAGGGGTCCATCTCCCTTTGCCTCCGGTAGTAACTTCTCTCGACACACCTGGATATACTTTATTTCTTCTTGTAGTGAGGTCTTATAAGCCTTTTGCTGCCATGGTTCACACTCAGTTCTCTACACCTATTCATGTGTTCTATGATGACTGGTGGAATCCTTTTTGAGCAGACTTTGGTTCTCTTATCCTGATGCTCATGCTCAAAATGGCATGGCTGAGCTCAAGCATCGTCACCTTCTTGAGACGACTCGTCCGTTATGGTCACTGCATCTCTTCCGTCGCACTTTTGCGTCGAGTTTGTCCCCACTTCCATCTATCTCATCAGCCTTTAGCAATCCACTGCTCTACAGAGTGACGCTCCTTTCGAGCGTCTATTTGATCATTTATTTGGCGCTTCAATTGTTTGGTTGTGTTTGCTATGTCCTTCTTGCCCCTCGTGAACGCACCAAACTGACTTGTCAGTCTGTTGAGTGTGTCTTCTTAGGATACAACGATGAGCATAAGGGATATCATTGTTGGGATCATGTTGGTCGTCGGATGGCTATTTCTCGGGATATGATTTTTGTTGAGTCCATCTTCTTCGGCCTTTTAAGTGGAGTATATCTCTTTCCACAATTTTCCCGACACTCCTACCACTCCTATTGAGCCCTTATCTAGTCGTCGTACTGCTCCTGCTTCTTTGATTATTGTGATGCCAATGCCATCATCTCCTATAATTTCCTCACCTCACTTATCACATGATTGTACACCTTCATCATCGATGGCTTCCTTATCTACATCACCTGAGTTTATCCCGATGATTCCAACTCGTATTCTTCCATCTTTTCCTAATTCCTATACGGGACATCTATGTGTTGTGGATGGCTTGCGTCCTCGTCTGCTTTGGCCAGTTGACCACCTAGGTCTTCCAAGCGTTGGCGCTATTGTTCTTGAGCCAACTTGTTATTGTGATGCTGTTCATACCAAATGGCACCTTCTGATGGCAGAGGAGACTGCTGCTCTTGAGCGCATCGGCACATGGGATATTGTATATGTTCCTCGTGTTTGTCCCATCACTTGGTGGGTCTACAAGGTTAGGACTCACTCTGATGGTTCTCTTGGGCGTTACAAAGCTCGTGTTGTGGGTAATGGCTTTCAGCAGGAGCATGGTCCTGATTACGATGAAACTTTTGCGCACCACTGTTCACACACTTCTTATTGTGGCCTCGATTCGCCGGTGATCTGTGTCTAGGCTTGATATTAAGAATGCATTTCTTAATGGTGAGCTGCTCCTTACGACATGCTTTCTCGTTTTCATCGCTCTCACTATGGCTCTAAGCAAGCCCCTCACACCTGGTTTGAGCGTTTTGCCTCTATGGTGGCTACTGCTGGTTTTCATCGAGTGCTCATGATCCGACATTATTTGTCCTCCTTTCTGTTCTTGGTAGGACTCTTCTTCTATATGTTGATGACATGATCATCACTGACGCAGACTGTGAGTATATTGCCTTTGTTAAGGCATGTCTTAGTATGCAGTTTCTTATGTTTTATCTTGGCCCTCTCTGCTACTTTCTTGGGATTGAGGTCCCTTCATGCTAAAAATAATAATTTAGGATCTTCTTACTCGCGCTGCTCTTACTAATGAGCGCACGTTGAGACTCCCATGGAGCTCAATGTTCACCTCCCTGCTACTGATGTTGACCTACTGTCTGATCTGGCGCTTTATCGACATTTTATTGTGAGCCTTTTCTATCTATCTGGCACTCGCCCGGAAGAAGAAACAGACTGTAGTGCAGTGCCCCCCGTTCGAGTGCACCTCCTCCTGTGGCGACGTCGCTCCACTCTCCTACTCTACCCTCCACTATATGCTCTGCGGCATTGTTGTCGTGGCTAGGATGGTGGCAAACTCGCTGGCACCGATGCCTCTCGCACGATGTTGCTAGAGCCTTCATCCTCTCAAGTGCATGACACTCCCATGGAGCTCAACACCCACCTTTGTTTGATCTGACACGCTATCATCATCTTGTTGGGAGTCTTGTCTATTCATATGTCACTCGTCCAGACATTTCATATCACGTTCTCATTCTAAGTCACTTTGTCTCTGCTCTCACTTTTATCCACTTAAGTCACCCCCATGTTCTACGATATCTTCGTGGAAATATCTCTCACCGTCTCACCTCTTCCTATGCTCAAGTTCACACGTCCCTTTCTACTTACTTTGTTTTCTTGATGGTTTTCTCATTGCCTAGAAGACAAAGAAACCAATTGCGCTTTCCCTTTTAGTGCAAAGTCTGAGTTGCAAACTATGGCTCTTTTGACAACAAAGGCATATGATGGTAGCTTAAGGATTTTTTTTTGTTTCTATCACTACACCTACTCCTCTGTTGTAGAGTACTGGTGTTGTCACTCGCCTACTCCTCTGTTGTAGGAGAGTACATGTGCTATTAGTATTGTGCACGATCTTGTGCAACATAGCTCACCAAGCATATTGGTGTCGATGCTTCCTTCGTATGCTCCAGTGTGCAAATCAAATAATTCCTCTATCTCTTCATACTCAGTGTTGTTGATCCACCATTAGCTAGGGAAGGATTTTATTCTCTAGTACTCCCTCCATTAACAATTATAAGATGTTCTAACTTTTTTCTGAATGGGGTGTACATAGACACGTTTTAGTGTGTTTTGTTCACTCATTTTTTTACGTAGTTCATATTAAAATATCCAAAACATCTCATAATAGTGAACAAAGGGAGTATACTTTTATACTTAAAAGAAGGAATTATCCCTCGCCCTTTATGGTCATCCAGCCGAGCATAGCTCCCCCTGTGGCCTCCGCCCCGAGCATACCTCCCCCTAAACATGCTCGAGTGCACTCTTGCTCGTTTTCTAGACCACACACCGTACTCTAGATTCTCTCGACCGAGATCCTTATATTTAGTAGCAGTACGGGACTAAAACATTGCACATTATTTTTCCTTCCCTGGGTCAAATGAGTGGTCGGCACCTCCTTCCGCAATGTCGTCACTCACCACCCCGTTCTACCCTTCGTTGTGGCATTGTCGTTGCAACAAGGATGGTGGCAACCTCGCTTGCACCGATGTCTCTCGCGTGACATCACCAGAGCCTTCATCCTCTCAAGTGGCATGAATGGCCGAAGGGGACACTGTCGCCATGGCTGCTGGCATTCCCTTCCTTGGATCATGAAGTGATTGGGAGTGAGACTAAGGGAAATATGGGAAATGAGACGATTACTAGCGTATTAGGGGAGTGAGGCCCAAACAAAACCGCTGAGATGAGTTAGTCCCACTACCAAAATGGTAGGTGTATTCTTCAACAAAGTGGGGACACACTTTTGATGGAAACAAGACCGGGTGGGATATAGTCGTATCTCAAATAATAATCTGTTTTTTTCTTGGCAAACTTTAACTCCTACTTCCAAATAGTAATTTGACCCAAATACTAAACTAGCGTTGACCATAAACTTTTATACATCACACCATATTTTTAGAATCTACTAAGGCGTATGAAAAAAAGGATAAATCTACACACATAATTTACATGTAACCGTTATAATTATATCGTTTTAGAAATGCTATAGGTAGGTTTGGCTAGATGCCTAGGCCCGTATCTACAGTCTATAACATCGTATGTTTGTAAAAGAAACATTACAAAATATGCAAGTCTATATAGCAGCTAGTCTCCTACAAAGAAACATGCTTTTCTCTGTTGGAATAAAAGACCATAACCTTTTTTTACAGGGGAAATAACCGTAAACTTAACAGTCAACTGAACAGCAACACAACTAAGGAAATGAAAATATAATCACAATATACATAGAATAAGAATGTGTGAAATAGGTAACCATGTCGTAAACATCAGTTGTGGACAAATTTAGGGTGGTTGATAAAACAGAATCATTACCTTTGAAGCAGAATTGAGATTTGGTCATTCCAGAGTTTCATCAATAATTCTGTAGAATGAATCAAAACTGTCACATAACTGAGTATAACTGGTTGGGTGGTGAGCTGATCTAGAGGTGGGGTTGCGACTGCATCAGCTGGAACCTCGAACTGTCGATTTGGACAAACCGATTTAAATGCAACAACAGCAGCTCCCACAACGCTAGAGAAATTTTCACTATCTGCAATATCATTAGAAGCATTAATGCTTAGGAATGAGAAGCAGGTTGCACTGAACAAACCTCATCCAAATTTGTGTTTTGTACTGGAAGCAAGTTGTTGAGCTTACATAGTGCTTAAGTTTCACCTCCTAACATACGGCGATGGACCGTTCGCACCTTACTTTGCAACCAGCAATACAAGTGGAGCGACAACGTGCAAACTGATGCCGCCATGGTGCCGAAGGCCCAAGCCATCACTTTTATGTGTAAAATAAATCCTTCTGGAACATGCTAATGGAAAGAATAGCTCCATTTTGTTGCCTGCCACAATAGCAAGAAAATTTCTGTTGTCACTTTCCAACAGCGCTTGCCAATTAATTACATAAAGAGATACTCCCTCTGTTCACAAATATAAGATGTTTTGGATATTTCAATATGGACAACATACAGACTGAAATGAGTGAACAAACACAGTAAAATGCATCTATATGCATCTGAATCAGAGAAAAAGGTAGAACATCTTATATATGTGAACTAAGGGAGTAACATTCTACTAGCACATGCCAATTACATACAGAAATAACATTCACCAAATTCAACTAGTTGCAAGATCACAAAAGAGTGGATAGCTAGTTAATAAATCAAGCTATTCCGATTATTCAGAGCCAGTATTTTTGGTACTAATTAGCTAGCTGTGTTTTTGTTTTTTTTTCTCCATGATAGAATACACTATCATTTTCCAATCAAGTCGAGGACCTATGGCGTAACAGAAGAAACCTCCAAAGATTAGTCAGACCAAGAAGAGCTGATCAACTTCTCAGGAGGGCGACATTCATCATAAGTGGTGGAATAACTGATGTGTGTTCCCACTATCTTGCCACAAACCGTTCAGGAACAGATAGCTGGCAACCGTATGAGAACCTACTGATAACACATGTCACTAACTATAACCAGGTAGACACCGTATGAGAATTTACTTGAAAACCTAACAATTTACCTTCTTCTGACATCATCACCTAAATAGACGAATCAAGTGACATGGTGCAAGCTGAGCCTGTCCATAATGATCTTCAGCCATTCTTTGAACTTCATATTCTACATATTGTTGTATTTCACAGCGTGCTAAGTTCATAATCTAAAGAAATAATCCATTTCTGGCATTCATCTAATGAGAAATAGAACTCTTGCTGATTTGCTTTTTCCATTGGCTAGCAACTATAGAAAATTTCTACCTCGTCATTAGCAAATGCTTTATGGTGGTAATCTGTCATCATCATCTTTAAAACAGCACTCCAGCAAATTAGCAGCAGCAGATTGTATATTGAATCTCCTCAATGAACCCGCACCGAGAAATGTACTAGGAAACTTTGCCATGATTTATGTAGATTGATAGTCCTTTCAAATCACAATTTCCGTATATGTTTCCCTAAAGAAAAAGAGTGTGTGATGTGTGAACTGAGTGCACATTATGATTCTTTGCCTGATGCTATGAAAATAATATGTGTTTTGTAACAGGACAGCTGATCAAATATGCTTTAGTCACAGAATTTACATCTTCCTTGTGAGTTCCAGAGGGGCAAATTAGCAGCAGCAGCAAAGTAGTAGCAGCAGCAGAGCATCACGTGGCAAACAGCTGGGAAGCAACAACATCACGCTGTAGGAGGGTGTCTACCTTGTCCGTGGTGGTGGCGGGCGAGGCGAGCGTTCTGCGGGAGTGAGAGAGCATCCTCCGCTGCGAGCACATGCTCTGTTCGTATACCGAGTAGCGGCCGGCAGACGGAACTAGCGGCAGGAGGCGGCACGCCCACCGGCGTGAGGAGATGTGGGCGAAGACGCCCTCTGTAGCACGACGACGGGGAATTCGAGGAGGAACATGACTGGATCCGCCGCCGCCCACCGCCTCGGGCTCGCCTCCTCGTGCATTGCCGTGGCCGTCGTCCAGGTACCTCAGGCTCTCAGCGTGCTCGCGGTGCAAAAGCCTCCGTCGGCAGCTTGGACCCAAGGTCGGATGCCGAGACCCCAGGCGCCCGCCGCGCCGCCGCCTCCCCCTCACCCTCTCCAACTCCCGAACCCAACGATGCTCAGTCGCCGTCGAGCTCGTACTCCCGAGTCGCCGCCGCCTGACTGCTCTCTCGATCTACAGCCCCACGCCTTTAAAGCCGGCGGCGTGCTTGGATCTAAGCCGAACCCCTTTGCTGTTCCAAGTTGTAGACGAATCCCTTGCTCTGCTTCTGCTAGAGCAGCAAATAGGGTTTTCCTCCTAGACGGACGATATGCGGCTTGCTTCGAGAGAGACGTGCGCGGCCCAAGGCCCATTGCATTGCAGCGAGCAAGCCGCATATGGGCCAGCCCAAGTGGCTAGAAAACGTTTTCTTTTCTTCACGGTTCTTTCTGGGTTTTTTCCTTTTTTTCTTAATCCTCCTTGACTGGTTTTCCTTTCCTTTTCCTTTTTGTTTTTTATTTTACTTTCATTTGTCTAAAAAATCGAATTATTTTTTTTATTCCTTCTTGGGTCGCGCTAACTGCCACACGTGTGGCAGGAAGGGAGACGCACCACACGTCTCTAATGTAAACAGATTGCCACGTCATCGCATGCATGCATGCAGGAATCTTTTTGGATTTTCAGTTTTTAAAATGTTTTATCTTTTAAACGAAAAATCCGATTGAAAATCTGTTTTCACCATTAAATCCCTCGCGATGAGATCTTCGAAACTAGATCCCATGTTGATATGTTTTGATGAAAAAAAATTGGATTAAAAGTTGCCATGTCTATTGCATATGAGTTGCCATGATGTTTACACTGAAGTTGCCATGATATGTTTCAGCTATTTTCTTCTACATTTAAAAGTAAATTTTGACATTTATAAAACGGGGAATTAAGAAACTAGACTTGCCATGAACCATAAACCAAAATTGCCATGATACATGCACGTAAAATTGCCATGGTTCATACAAAAAATAATTTTCATGGTCAAAGTATTGGAGTTGCCATCATCAAAATACTAAAATTGCCATGATCTACAAACTAAAATTGCCACATGGCAACTTTAGTTTAAGCCCTATGGCAACTGCAGTGTAAACATTGTGGCAACTTTTGGCAAAAAAAAAAAATTCGTCGAAACATATCAACGTGGGGTCTAGTTTTGAAGATCTCGTCGAGACGGATTTAATGGTGAAAACGGATTTTTAGTTCGCTTTTTTATTTAGGAGATACAATATTTTTAAGCCGAAAACCAAAAAAAAAATCTGCTGATGTCATCTATTCATACGTGGCAAAATGAGTAGTGATGAAAGCGTGTGGGCGATGTGCAAACGCCCACACGTGTGGACGTAACATTTCCGTTCTTCTTTTCATTTTTTGTTTCTATTTTCACAGCTTTAAAAAATGATCAGAATTTGGAAAACTATTTGCTATTCCAAAAAACTCATGTTTACAAATAATGTTCGATGAAATTATGTTTTTGCTACTGCGGGATGGTGCTAACGCAACACGTGTATCGGAGACCATTCGATAAACTGTGTGCCATATGAATCGCAAATGGTATGATAATAAAACCGTCACCAATAAAACACACTATGTGCGATGGCGGACACATCAAATACGATTCAGAAAAGAGTTGTGTGTGCAATACGTGGCATACAATTGATGCATACAAACTGTTTGCGATGACACAAAAATACACAAACGGTTACCCAAATCCAGATGTGTGCGATAGACGACATATAGTTCACCCGGATAAACTGTTTGCGACGATCCAGAAGAACACAAACGATTCGGCGTAACAAGATGTGTGTGATATCCGGCAAACAAGTCAGTAATCAGAATTATGTGTGATAATTATAGACATCACATATGATTTTTTGTTGCGAATTGTGTGATCGACAGGGCACGCACACTACTAGGAAAAAGCCTACCAGTAGCGCTGGTCAAATGCCTAGTAGTAGCGCAGGGGAGGCGCTACAGTTAATTTGTAGCAGTAACGTGTTTTGACCCGCATTACTGCTATACCTACTTAGCAATAGCGTTGTCCAGAAACGCGCTACTGCTAATAAATAGCTTAGCAGTAGCGTTTATCTATCCAACGCTACTGATAAATAGATATAGCGCTTCTGTGCGGCGCTACTGCTTCTTGCTAAAGAGCGATATTGCTATATTTTCACATATATTGTTTTTAGCTACGTAGTTGCGGTGTTTTTTTATAGGTTTTATACTCTATTCTAATCATATCATAAGAGCATGCAATATACTCATCATATCATACACATAATAGTCTCATCATAACATCCAACACAAATCATGTCGTCTCATCATAATCACGATATAGCGATACAAGTTAAGTGACATGTAGTAGTTTTTGAGGCGCCGGTTCCGATCCCTCTCTCGCGCTAGTGTCAACCTCAAGTAACTATCTTCCGCTTCGGCTCTGCTATCGAACCCTCTGTGGCTGCCACCCGAAAACCGGTGCACCTGTGCCCTATGTACACGGCGTAGCACTTCTTCACCATCGATGATCTATGTACTTGCATCGTCACATGAGTTGATAATATGCAACATATATAATCGAGCAATAGAAATATACAGAGTTACAAAAATAGAAGCAACATATTATAAGCATAAATAACAAAGTTCATCGTACCCAAAATGCCCTAACTAGAATGATCTTCGCTAGTTGAGGAGGACAGTTTGATTACATCACAAAGTTTCATCATGCATAACTCAAAGTTTCGTCATCGAGAAAATAGTGACTAAACAGACATGGGGTGGTTCTCCTACTCTCCAGCAGCGTTGGCGCGTTAACCCCATCCCGGTGCTGCTCGCCAGCGACAAAGCTATGATGCGTGACCCACGGAGGGAAGCAATGACTAAGGAGGAATCAAGCGGCTCTAATCCATCCTAATTCAGCAAATCGGACGGCTGGCCAGGCGGCTTAAAGTTGGATAAAATCAGCCGCGTGATTTGTAGCAATCTCCCTTCATTTTTCACCTCAATTCTCGACGATGGCTTGACTGACTCGACTCATGAGACTCTACGCATAGAAAAAAAGAGTGACCCATGAGATCCGTTCGTAATCTTACTTGAGAATATACAAATCAAGATCAAACCCCAGCTTCAGTGCATGATTGTTGATTGGCCAAACGATGGAATCATGCAGTTCGTGAGACGACGACGCAGCCGGACTACCGGCCAGTTGGTGTTGGTCGACACCCGCGCGAGAGGCCGGCCGGGCATATTCTCATTTTCGTTATCTGTCATGTCATCTGACGAGTGACGAGCCAGCACAAGCAACTTGTGCAAACATAATGTACTAGCAGTACATTCTAGGCTGCACTGCCGTCGTCGTCATCTTCTTCCATATTCAATCCTGTTCTTCTCGCGTCCCAAGCCGCCAGCAGTGGTTCAAACTTAACGACGTGACGTGAGCTCCTCCATTAGACTTTCAATCTGCCACTTCAAAGTTTTTTTCTTTTCTGAAAGGGAGGCAAAAGCTTTGCCTATTTCATTAAATAAAATAAGACGAGAATTGCCCAATTATTTATGAAAAACTGGGCGAAAAAATTGTAATCCCAAAAGAAGAAGAAGAAGAAGAAGAAGAAGAGGAGGAGCAGGAGAAGAGTTGTAGTATAGTCTGGTTTTCCATGGATTTGTCATACAGTTCTTGAAGAATTGCAGACTGACTGTTGTATCCTCGGGAGAGAAAACAAAATACTACTAGTATTGCTATATCTGGCATCAAAGTGCATAATTGGCATGCAGCAACAGTTTCTCGATAATTCGATCAAGTTAATGACAACCTTTCTTGTGAAGAAAAGATCAAGTAATTAATAAGAACTTTGGTCGATACAATATGTGCAGTGTGAGCTATTCCCTCCGTTCCAAATTACTTGTCTTAGATTTGTCTAGATACAGATGTATCTGGCATTCAAATGAGTCTAGATACATCTGTATCTACACAAATTCAAGACAAGTAATTCGAAACGGAGGGAGTACGTATGACGAATTTCTGATGAAGAAAGCATGGTTGAACAACACTCGAACGAAAAGAAGTTTGATTCTTTCTTTCCGCGTTTAATTTATCACCATCTGCTGTCCTCTGATTTAGAAATTAAGTAGCAGCAGAAGCAACATGCTACAGTAGCTAATTTAAACAACATAATTTATACGTAACGTACGTACACGTACAGATCAAGGAGGTAGCACTTGGATCGATCCCAAGCAGCTGAGTCAAACACAAGCGTAACCACGGACGGCGTGCTCGATCTCCCGCTCCATCAGATCCTCGCGCGGCGCGGAGGGCCGGCGTCAGTAGCGGTTGCCGACGGTGACGGCGGGAGCGAAGGCGGTGCCGAAGGAGCAGTCGGCGCCGGCGTAGTTGGATTGCATCATGCTAACGGCCGCCGCGCCCTCGAGGAGGTCCTCCAGCGCCCGGGCGTAGAAGGCGCGCAGCCGGCGCAGCGCCCGCCGGTACGCCGCCGCAACCCACCGCATCCGCAGCCGGCGCACCGCCCCGAAGAATCCCCCGCGGCCGCCGCCCAGCCGCGCCACCGCCATCTTCTTCCTCCCGTTCCTCCTGCGCTCCCCCTGGGACGCCGCCCCGGGCAGCAGCGGCGGCCCCGCCGCCAGCGCCCGCCGCCGCGGCATCCTGAACCGCACGGCGCCGCCCCGCCGCTGCAGGTCTCCTCGTCCCATCGCTCTCGCTGTCGATTGCTTTGCTTTGCCTTGCTTGCCTTGGGAAGGAAGGAGGTTAAGGCGAGAGCGAGCGAGCGGGCTGCTTTGCTTGGGAATGGCAAAAGAGATGCGTTTGTTAGCCAACTTAAGCCCGTGATTCGCGCAGCTGCGGCGGGGTACCACTCGTAGTACTTGTTTTATAGGAGTATTATTATTAGCTGATGATATGAATGTGATGATATAGTGTTAAGCACGCAGCACATTTGTTTATGTGTATGTAAGCGCATAGCGGCAAGAGGGTAGGAGACAAGACGAAGGGGAGGTTACGGCCGGGAAAGTGGGACGGCGATGGGTCTTGGAAACGGTGACGTGCTCCACACCCACGCACATGTAGTACATCAGGATTAGCTAGGGTGCCTGCATGGGTCTCGTCTCCATGGATAGCATGGCTAGCTAGCTAGGTGCCAACGTGCTTAAGCAAGTGGGATCGATCGATCCCTAATGAGTTAGGAGATCAACCAACCGTACCCAAGGGCATCTCCAACCACTACTCCCACGCACGCATCTCCTCCTCTCGTAAATTAAACCCTTTTTCTCCGGTATAATGCATAGCACTAGTAGCTCGTTTAAGCCTGGCAGGCAAGACGGACCGCGAGAGGTTGTACTTGTGCTGCTGTTCGGTAGTGGTGAACGAAGATAGTGGAAGTATGTCGATCAATCAGTCAAACGCAGAGGCAGAGGAGTCCAGATGCTTCAGTGAATTTAAGCAGCCCGCGCTGCGTGCGTGCGGAAGAGGGAACTGTATGCCAAGAGGAGGAATATAGCCGTCCACAGTCCGATCGCGACCCAAAACTCCATCTCCGTGCACGGAAACGCACGGGCGCTCATCAATTCCAGCCACTCCCAGCTGAGCTGACACTGACCCGCACGAAAAGAAAAAAAAAGGCGCAATATTTGTAATTTGTGTGAACAGCTGCAAGGTGTGCGCAAATCTATCACCGGCGGTTCCGTTGTCGCCACACACACGCAGCCGCGCGCTACCGGCCGGAGGGATTGAGCCGACCTGAATGGGACCATACACGGTCACGGACTCGCGCGCTGTCCATTTGGAGGGAAGAGGGATGGTATTCTCTTGTCCTACTCTCGTGTCCAAACGAGCCCGACCGAGAGGGAAAACCCTGGACATATCCATCAGTCGATAGCCCTCTAGTGTGTGTGATACAGCCATAATAATCTTCTTAGTTTGCCACCCATGTAACTTGCGTTAGCCACCTGGAGCCAGAGTAATTCATTCACCGGCCGCAGTGATATTCTTCTGTGTTGTTTGTGCTCATGTTCTGAGCCAGTTGGGACTTGGGAGGCTTGGAGCAAACTTGAGAAGCACGGGAAGATAAGTATCAGTACTACTGTACTCCGTTTTTATTTACTTCGCATATTAGCTTTGGTCAAAGTCAAGCTTTGCAAACTTTGATCAAGTTTATAAACAAAAATATTAAGATATACAATAACAAATCAACAACATTAGATTCATTATTGAATGTACTTTCACATCGTATAGATTTATTATAATAAATGGCTATATTGTTTCCTATAAACTTGGTCAAACTTTACGAAGTTTGACTTCAGTCAACTCTAATATGCAGAGTAAATAAAAACAGAGGGAGTGCTACTTAATCTTATGGATGTGTATGCATGCGTGAGAGCTTACCTCAGCCTAGTCCGCAATTGTATTATAATGTTCAGCATCAGAAAGGAACACATGGTCTGCAAACTGTTGATGTGCAGATCGATGTGCTGCTTCATTTGTATATTGTTATACTATCTTATAATGAACTCAGCTGTGTGCAATTGTTCGTGGAACAAAAATCATGATGTGATACCATGAGATTTCTAGAGGATTTGGTTTGAAATCCAAAATTATTCGTGTGAGGTCAACGGGGGCAAATACTATTGGACGAAGGTACCGTTTCACACGAAGCAGCGAGGCAAGCACTCGGGGTGGCCGGCCCCATTTAATTAGTTTTTACACGGTAAAGTTTTTGCAAGATTTTCTATTGGATTTAGGAACAATTTTACATCTAAAAAGTTATTCGGAAATTTCAAAAAATGCTTGCGCTTTTAAAGATGTTCCTCTTTTTAAGGATTGCTTCTTTTATAAATGTTTGAATTTTAGAAAACAAATTATGAAAACATGAATGTGTTAAAAAATTGTTCCCGGATGTTTTTCAAAAATTGGATTTTCAAAAAAAATGCCGGAGCTTATTTCTTTAATTTAAAAAAAAATCATGTTTTTAGTAATATTCAGAAGTTTTGAAAAATCTTCATAAAATGTTTCAAAATGTTAGTTTTATAATGTTCACTTTGTTTCAATAAAATACTCACGAATCATTTTAAAAATTTCACTAATTTTCAAACGATGTTCACTTTTCAAAAAACTATTTTGCCTCATATTTTGTGAAAAACGAAATATAAAAACCGACTTAAAAACCACAAGAAACAAAAACCGATCGATACAGTGTGCAGCTTGCTGCATCACCTCAGAAATGGGTTGGCCCATATACATTTGGCCGCCCATTTGACGCAATAAACATCAATTAGGGGCTCCCCTCAATGAGACGAGGTTATAAATTTCATTTTTGAGCGTCAGGTCATGTAATGAGTACAAGATAGGCTTCCAAGCCCACACATATTGGAACTCATTGATCGAGAAGTACACTATCCTCATTACGCATATGAGGACCAGTTCATTTCCTATTTACTGTTTATAGCGTTGTTTACCTATTGTTTCCGTGCTCATGCTCTGAGTCACTTGGGAGGCTTGGAGCTAACTTAAGAAATGAACACATGGTTTGGTCTGCAAATTGTTGATGTTCATATTGATGGGCTGCTTCATTTGTATGTTATTATACTTTCTTAAAGACCCCGCAAAAAATTATACTCTCTTAAATAACTCAGTGGTGTACAATTGTTCATGGAACAAAAATCATGAGCTGATACCACGAGATTTCTAGGTGATTTGCTTTGAAATCCAAAATTATTCATGTGAGATCAACGAGGGAAAATACTACTTGACACACGTACCATTTAGCACAAACGAGCGAGGCGAGCACTTAATTAGCTTATACGGTAAAGTTTCTGTAAGATTTTCTATTGGTTTTAGGAACCCTTTTTTCCTTTACAGTATTTTATCTTCCATATTTTAAAAAATTATTTGAAATTTTTACAAAATATTCCCATTTTTTAGGTGATGGGGATTTTTTTAATAAATATTTGATTTAAAAAAAGTCAAATGTGATGAAAAATGATTGCGTTTAAATAATGTTCCTGATTTTTTTAAATGTTTAGATTTTCAAAAAGTATCCATGTTTTTCAAATTTAAGAAACATTCATGTTTTTAAAAATGTTTAAAAGTTTTAAAAATATCACGAAAGGATTCAAAACGTTTGTTTTTTTCTCAAAACATGTTCTCTTTGTTTTAAAAAATATTAACAGAATATTTTATAAAATGTTCTCCAATTTTGAAAAAATGTTCACTTTTCAAAAATTTGCTTGGACTTATGATGAAGGAAATATGCCCTAGAGGCAATAATAAAGTTATTATTTATTTCCTTATATCATGATAAATGTTTATTATTCATGCTAGAATTGTATTAACCGGAAACATGATACATGTGTGAATACATAGACAAACCTATAGTCACTAGTATGCCTCTACTTGACTAGCTCATTAATCAAAGATGGTTATGTTTCCTAACCATAGACATGTGTTGTCATTTGATTAGTGGGATCACATCATTAGAAGAATGATGTGATTGACATGACCCATTCCGTTAGCCTAGCACTTGATCGTTTAGTATACTGCTATTGCTTTCTTCATGACTTATACATGTTCCTGTAACTATGAGAATTATGCAACTCCCGTTTACCGGAGGAACACTTTGGGTACTATCAAACGTCACAACGTAACTGGGTGATTATAAGGGAGTACTACAGGTGTTTCCGAAGGTACATGTTGAGTTGGCGTATTTCGAGATTAGGTTTTGTCAATCCGATCGTCGGAGAGGTATCTCTGGGCCCTCTCGGTAATGCACATATTATAAGCCCTGCAAGCAATGTGACCAATGAGTTGGTTACGGGATGATGCATTACAAAACGAGTAAAGAGACTTGCCGGTAACGAGATTGAACTAGGTATTGGATACCGACGATCAAATCTCGGGCAAGTAACATACCGATGACAAAGGGAACAACGTATGTTGTTATGCGGTTTGACCGATAAAGATCTTCGTAGAATATGTAGGAACCAATATGGGCGTCCAGGTCCCGCTGTTGGTTATTGACCGAGAATAGTTCTAGGTCATGTCTACATAGTTCTCAAACCCGTAGGGTCCGCACGCTTAACGTTACGATGACAGTTTTATTATGAGTTTATAAGTTTTGATGTACCTAAGTTTGTTCGGAGTCCCGGATGTGATCACAGACATGACGAGAAGTCTCGAAATGGTCGAGACATAAAGATTGATATATTGGACGACTATATTCGGACACCAGAATTGTTCCGGGTGATTTCGGAGAAAACCGGAGTGCCGGGGGGGTTACCGGAACCCCCCGAGAGAGTATTGGGCCTTATGGGCCTTAGGGGAAAGGAGAGAGGGGCGGCCAGCATGGGCCGCACGCCCCCTCCCCCCTCTGGTCCGAATTGGACTAGGAGGGGGGGGGGGGGCGGCGCCCCCCCCTTCCTTCCCCCTCTCCCCCCTTCCTTCCCCCTCCTAGTAGGAGTAGGAAAGGAGGAGTCCTACTCGGAGTCCTACTCCTACTAGGAGGAAGATTCCTCCTCCTTGGCACGCCCCAAGGGGCCGGCCGGCCTCCCCCCTTGCTCCTTTATATACGGGGGCGGGGGGGGCACCCCAGAGACACACAAGTTGATCTACGGATCGTTCCTTAGCCGTGTGCGGTGCCCCCCTCCACCATATTCCACCTCGGTTATATCGTCGCGGAGTTTAGGCGAAGCCTTCGCCGGTAGAGCATCATCATCGTCACCACGCCGTCGTGCTGACGGAACTCATCTCATCTCCGGAGCTTTGCTGGATCGGAGCACGGAGATCGTCATCGAGCTGAACGTGTGCTGAACTCGGAGGCCCCGTACGTTCGGTGCTTGGATCGGTCGGATCGTGAAGACGTACGACTACATCAACCGCGTTGTGCTAACGCTTCCGCTTACGGTCTACGAGGGTACATGGACGAACACTGTCCCCTCTCGTTGCTATGCCATCACCATGATCTTGCATGTGCGTAGGAATTTTTTTGAAATTACTACGTTCCCCAACAGTGGCATCTGAGCCTATGTTTTATGCGTTGATGTTATATGCACGAGTAGAACACAAGTGAGTTGTGGGCGATACAAGTCATACTGCTTACCAGCATGTCATACTTTGGTTCGGCGGTATTGTGAGATGAAGCGGCCCGGACCGACATTATGCGTACGCTTACGCGAGACTGGTTTCACCGTTACGAGCACTCGTGCTTAAAGGTGGCTGGCGGGTGTCTGTTTCTCTCACTTTAGCTGAATCGAGTGTGGCTACGCCCTGTCCTTGCGAAGGTTAAAACAGCACCAACTTGACAAACTATCTTTGTGGTTTTTGATGCGTAGGTAAGAACGGTTCTTGCTAAAGCCCGTAGCAGCCACGTAAAATTTGCAACAACAAAGTAAAGGACATCTAACTTGTTTTTGCAGGGCATGTTGTGATGTGATATGGTCAAGACATGATACTATATTTTATTGTATGAGATGATCATGTTTTGTAACCGAAGTTATCGGCAACTGGCAGGAGCCATATGGTTCTCGCTTTATTGTATGAAATACAAACGCCCTGTAATTGCTTTATTTTATCACTAAGCGGTAGCGATAGTCGTAGAGGCAATAGATGGCGTAACGATAACGATGCTACGATGGAGATCAAGGCGTCGCGCCGGTGACGATGGTGATTGTCGGGGAATGTAGTAATTTCAAAAAATTTCCTACGCACACGCAAGATCATGGTGATGCATAGCAACGAGAGGGGAGAGTGTTGTCTACGTACACTCGTAGACCGAAGCGGAAGCGTTGACGCAACGTAGAGGAAGTAATCGTACGTCCTCCCGGTCCAACCGATCCAAGCACCGTTACTCCGGCACCTCTGAGTTCTTGACACACGTACAGCTCGATGACGCACCCCGATCTCCAATCCAGCAGAGGCGCGGGGAGGAGTTCCGTCAGCACGACGGCGTGGTGACGATCTTGATGTTCTCCTGTCGCAGGGCTTCGCCTAAGCACCGCTACAATATGACCGAGGTGTAATATCGTGGAGGGGGGCACCGCACACGGCTAAGGAACGATCTCAATGATCAACTTGTGTGTCTAGGGTGCCCCCCCGACCCCGTATATAAAGGAGGGAGGGAGGAGGAGGCCGGCCTAGGGAGGAGGCGCGCCATAGGGGGGGCAAACCTACTCCAAGTAGGTTTGGCCCCCCTTTCCTATTAGGAGTAGGAGAAGGAAGGAAGAGGGGGGAGGAGAGAAGGAAAGGGGGGGCCGGCCCCCCTCCCAATTCGGATTGGGATTGGGGGGCGCGCCCCCTCCCTTGCTCCTTCTCCCTCCCTTCCACTAAGGCCCAATAAGGCCCATATACTTACCGGGGGGTTCCGGTAACCTCCCGGAACTCCGGTATATTTCCAATCTCACCCGGAACCTTTCTGGTGTCCAAATATATCCGTCCAATATATCAATCTTTATGTCTCGACCATTTCGAGACTCCTCGTCATGTCCGTAATCACATCCGGGACTCCGAACTACCTTCGGTACATCAAAATACATAAACTCATAATATAACTGTCACCGAAACCTTAAGCGTGCGGACCCTACGGTTCGAGAATAATGTAGACATGATCGAGACACGTCTCCGATCAATAACCAATAGCGGGACCTGGATGCCCATATTGGTTCCTACATATTCTACGAAGATCTTTATCGGTCAAACCGCATAACAACATACGTTGTTCCCTTTGTCATCGGTATGTTACTTGCCTGAGATTCGATCGTCGGTATCCAATACCTAGTTCAATCTCGTTACCGGCAAGTCTCTTTACTCGTTCCGTAATACATCATCTCGCAACTAACTCATTAGTTGAAATGCTTGCAAGGCTTAAGTGATGTGCATTACCGAGAGGGCCCAGAGATACCTCTCCGACATTCGGAGTGACAAATCCTAATCTCGAAATACGCCAACTCAACAAGTACCTTCGGAGACACCTGTAGAGCACCTTTATAATCACCCAGTTACGTTGTGACGTTTGGTAGCACAAAAAGTGTTCCTCCGGTAAACGGGAGTTGCATAATCTCATAGTCATAGGAACATGTATAAGTCATGAAGGAAGCAGTAGCAACATACTAAACGATCGGGTGCTAAGCTAACGGAATGGGTCATGTCAATCAGATCATTCAACTAATGATGTGACCTTGTTAATAAATAACAACTCCTTGTTCATGGTTAGTAAACAAAACCATCTTTGATTAACAAGCTAGTCAAGTAGAGGCATACTAGTGACACTCTGTTTGTCTATATATTCACACATGTATTATGTTTCCGGTTAATACAATTCTAGCATGAATAATAAACATTTATCATGATATTTGGAAATAAATAATAACTTTATTATTGCCTCTAGGGTATATTTCCTTCAGTCTCCCACTTGCACTAGAGTCAATAATCTAGATTACACAGTAATGATTCTAACACCCATGGAGTCTTGGTGTTGATCATGTTTTGCTCGTGGAAGAGGCTTAGTCAACGGGTCTGCAACATTCAGATCCGTATGTATCTTGCAAATCTCTATGTCTCCCACCTGGACTAGATCCCGGATGGAATTGAAGCGTCTCTTGATGTGCTTGGTTCTCTTGTGAAATCTGGATTCCTTCGCTAAGGCAATCGCT
This sequence comes from Triticum timopheevii, assembly GCA_963921465.1. Lineage (NCBI taxonomy): Eukaryota > Viridiplantae > Streptophyta > Magnoliopsida > Poales > Poaceae > Triticum > Triticum timopheevii. The sequence continues at coordinate 526,025,168 of OY997272.1, read as the reverse complement.
CCAGTATTGTCACAAAAGATTTTCATTGGACCCGATGCATTAGGTATGACACCTAGATCGGATATGAACTCCTTCATCCAAACTCCTTCATTGGCTGCTTCCGAAACAGCTATGTATTCCGCTTCACATGTAGATCTCGCCACGACGCTTTGCTTTGAACTGCACCAACTGATAGCTCCACCGTTTAATGTAAACATGTATCCGGTTTGCGATTTAGAATCGTCCGGATCAGTGTCAAAGCTTGCATCAACGTAACCATTTACGATGAGCTCTTTGTCACCTCCATATACGAGAAACATATCCTTAGTCCTTTTCAGGTATTTCAGGATGTTCTTGACCGCTGTCCAGTGATCCACTCCTGGATTACTTTGGTACCTCCCTGCTAGACTTATAGCAAGGCACACATCAGGTCTGGTACATAGCATTGCATACATGATAGAGCCTATGGCTGAAGCATAGGGAACATTTTTCATTTTCTCTCTATCTTCTGCAGTGGTCGGGCTTTGAGTCTTACTCAACTTCACACCTTGCAATACAGGCAAGAACCCTTTCTTTGCTTGATCCATTTTGAACTTCTTCAAAACTTTGTTAAGGTATGTGCTTTGTGAAAGTCCAATTAAGCGTCTTGATCTATCTCTATAGATCTTAATGCCCAATATGTAAGCAGCTTCACCGAGGTCTTTCATTGAAAAACTTTTATTCAAGTATCCCTTTATGCTATCCAGAAATTCTATATCATTTCCAATCAATAATATGTCATCCACATATAATATTAGAAATGCTACAGAGCTCCCACTCACTTTCTTGTAAATACAGGCTTCTCCAAAAGTCTGTATAAAACCAAATGCTTTGATCACACTATCAAAACGTTTATTCCAACTCCGAGAGGCTTGCACCAGTCCATAAATGGATCGCTGGAGCTTGCACACTTTATTAGCTCCCTTTGGATCGATAAAACCTTCTGGTTGCATCATATACAACTCTTCTTCCAGAAATCCATTCAGGAATGCAGTTTTTACATCCATTTGCCAAATTTCATAATCATAAAATGCGGCAATTGCTAACATGATTCGGACAGACTTAAGCATCACTACGGGTGAGAAGGTCTCATCGTAGTCAACCCCTTGAACTTATCGAAAACCTTTTGCAACAAGTCGAGCTTTGTAGACAGTAACATTACCATCAGCGTCAGTCTTCTTCTTGAAGATCCATTTATTCTCAATTGCTTGCCGACCATCGGGAAACTCAACCAAAGTCCATACTTTGTTCTCATACATGGATCCCATCTCAGATTTCATGTCTTCAAGCCATTTTGCGGAATCTGGGCTCACCATCGCTTCTTCATAGTTCGTAGGTTCATCATGATCTAGTAGCATGACTTCCAGAATAGGATTACCGTACCACTCTGGTGCGGATCTTACTCTGTTCGACCTACGAGGTTCTGTATTAACTTGATCTGAAGTTCTATGATCATCATCATCAACTTCCTCACTAGTTGGTTTTGACGTCACAGAAACCGGTTCCTGTGATGTATTACTTTCCAACAAGGAAGTAGGTACAGTTACCTCATCAAGTTCTACTTTCCTCCCACTCACTTCTTTCGAGAGAAACTCCTTCTCTAGAAAGGATCCATTCTTAGCAACGAATGTCTTGCCCTCGGATCTGTGATAGAAGGTGTACCCAACTGTCTCCTTTGGGTATCCTATGAAGACACATTTCTCCGATTTGGGTTCGAGCTTATCAGGTTGAAGCTTTTTCACATAAGCATCGCAGCCCCAAACTTTAAGAAATGACAACTTTGGTTTCTTGCCAAACCATAGTTCATAAGGTGTCGTCTCAACGGATTTCGACGGTGCCCTATTTAACGTGAATGTGGCCGTCTCTAAAGCATAACCCCAAAATGATAGCGGTAAATCTGTAAGAGACATCATAGATCGCACCATATCAAGTAAAGTACGATTACGACATTCAGACACACCATTACGCTGTGGTGTTCCGGGTGGCGTGAGTTGCGAAACTATTCCACATTGTTTTAAGTGTAGACCAAACTCGTAACTCAAATATTCTCCTCCACGATCAGATCGTAGAAACTTTATTTTCTTGTTACGATGATTTTCAACTTCACTCTGAAATTCTTTGAACTTTTCAAATGTTTCAGACTTATGCTTCATTAAGTAGATATACCCATATCTACTTAAATCATCTGTGAAGGTGAGAAAATAATGATATCCGCCACGAGCCTCAATATTCATCGGACCACATACATCTGTATGTATGATTTCCAACAAATCTGTTGCTCTCTCCATAGTACCGGAGAATGGCGTTTTGGTCATCTTGCCCATGAGGCACGGTTCGCAAGTACCAAGTGATTCATAATCAAGAGGTTCCAAAAGTCCATCAGTATGGAGTTTCTTCATGCGCTTTACACCGATATGACCTAAACGGCAGTGCCACAAATAAGTTGCACTATCATTATCAACTCTGCATCTTTTGGTTTCAACACTATGAATATGTGTATCACTACTATCGAGATTCATCAAAAATAGACCACTCTTCAAGGGTGCATGACCATAAAAGATATTACTCATATAAATAGAACAACCATTATTCTCTGATTTAAATGAATAACCGTCTCGCATCAAACAAGATCCATATATAATGTTCATGCTCAACGCTGGCACCAAATAACAATTATTTAGGTCTAATACTAATCCCGAAGGTAGATGTAGAGGTAGCGTGCCGACCGCGATCACATCGACTTTGGAACCGTTTCCCACGCGCATCATCACCTCGTCCTTTGCCAGTGTTCGCTTAATCCGTAGTCCCTGTTTCGAGTTGCAAATATTAGCAACAGAACCAGTATCAAATACCCAGGTGCTACTGCGAGCTCTAGTAAGGTACACATCAATAACATGTATATCACATATACCTTTGTTCACCTTGCCATCCTTCTTATCCGCCAAATACTTGGGGCAGTTCCGCTTCCAGTGACCAGTCTACTTGCAGTAGAAGCACTCAGTTTCAGGCTTAGGTCCAGACTTGGGTTTCTTCTCTTGAGCAGCAACTTGTTTGCTGTTCTTCTTGAAGTTCCCCTTCTTCTTCCCTTTGCCCTTTTTCTTGAAACTAGTGGTCTTGTTAACCATCAACACTTGATGCTCCTTCTTGATTTCTACCTCCACAGACTTTAGCATTGCGAAGAGCTCGGGAATCGTCTTATCCATCCCTTGCATATTATAGTTCATCACGAAGCTCTTGTAGCTTGGTGGAAGTGATTGGAGAATTCTGTCAATGACGCTATCATCCGGAAGAGTAACTCCCAGTTGAATCAAGTGATTACAATACCCAGACATCTTGAGTATGTGCTCACTGACAGAACTATTCTCCTCCATCTTGCAGCTATAGAACTTATTGGAGACTTCATATCTCTCAATCCGGGCATTCTTCTGGAATATTAACTTCAACTCCTGGAACATCTCATATGCTCCATGACGTTCAAAACGTCGTTGAAGTCCCGGTTCTAAGCCGTAAAGCATGGCACATTGAACTATCGAGTAGTCATCAGCTTTGCTCTGCCAGACGTTCTTAACGTCGTCAGTTGCATCAGCAGCAGGCCTGGCACCCAGCGGTGCTTCCAGGACATAATTTTTCTGTGCAGCAATGAGGATAATCCTCAAGTTACGGACCCAGTCCGCGTACTTGCTACCATCATCTTTCAACTTAGCTTTCTCAAGGAACGCATTAAAATTCAACGGAACAACAGCACGGGCCATCTATCTACAATCAACATAGACAAGCAAGATACTATCAAGTACTAAGTTCATGATAAATTTAAGTTCAATTAATCATATTACTAAAGAACTCCCACTTAGACAGACATCTCTCTAGTCATCTAAGTGATCACGTGATCCAAATCAACTAAACCATAACCGATCATCACGTGAGATGGAGTAGTTTTCAATGGTGAACATCTTATGTTGATCATATCTACTATATGATTCACGCTCGACCTTTCGGTCTCCGTGTTCCGAGGCCATATCTGCATATGCTAGGCTCGTCAAGTTTAACCTGAGTATTCTGCGTGTGCAAAAACTGGCTTGCACCCGTTGTAGATGGACGTAGAGCTTATCACACCCGATCATCACGTGGTGTCTGGGCACGACGAACTTTGGCAACGGTGCATACTCAGGGAGAACACTTCTTGATAATTTTTAGTGAGAGATCATCTTAAAATGCTACCGTCAATCAAAGCAAGATAAGATGCATAAAGGATAAACATCACATGCAATCTATATAAGTGATATGATATGGCCATCATCATCTTGTGCTTGTGATCTCATCTCCGAAGCACCATCATGATCACCATCGTCACCGGCGCGACACCTTGATCTCCATCGTAGCATCGTTGTCGTTTACGCCATCTATTGCTTCTACGACTATCGCTACCGCTTAGTGATAAAGTAAAGCAATTACAGGGCGTTTGCATTTCATACAATAAAGCGACAACTATATGGCTCCTGCCAGTTGCCGATAACTTCGGTTACAAAACATGATCATCTCATACAATAAAATATAGCATCATGTCTTGGCCATATCACATCACAACATGCCCTGCAAAAACAAGTTAGACGTCCTCTACTTTGTTGTTGCAAGTTTTACGTGGCTGCTACGGGCTTAAGCAAGAACCAATCTCACCTACGCATCAAAACAACAACGATAGTTTGTCAAGTTGATGCTTTTTTAACCTTCGCAAGGACCGGGCGTAGCCACACTCGGTTCAACTAAAGTTGGAGAAACTGACACCCGCTAGTCACCTGTGTGCAAAGCACGGCGGTAAAACCAGTCTCGCGTAAGCGTACGCGTAATGTCGGTCCGGGCCGCTTCATCCAACAATACCGCCGAACCAAAGTATGACATGCTGGTAAGCAGTATGACTTATATCGCCCACAACTCACTTGTGTTCTACTCGTGCATATAACATCAAACCATAAAAACCTAGGCTCTGATGCCACTGTCGGGGAACGTAGTAATTTCAAAAAAATTCCTACGCACACGCAAGATCATGGTGATGCATAGCAACGAGAGAGGAGAGTGTTGTCTACGTACCCTCATAGACCGAAGCGGAAGCGTTGACGCAACATAGAGGAAGTAGTCGTACGTCCTCCCGATCCAACCGATCCAAGCACCGTTACTCCAGCACCTCCGAGTTCTTGACACACGTACAGCTCGATGACGCACCCCGATCTCCAATCCAGCAGAGGCGCGGGGAGGAGTTCCGTCAGCACGACGGCGTGGTGACGATCTTGATGTTCTCCTGTCGCAGGTCTTCGCCTAAGCACCGCTACAATATGATCGAGGTGTAATATCGTGGAGGGGGGCACCGCACACGGCTAAGGAACGATCTCAATGATCAACTTGTGTGTCTAGGGTGCCCCCCCGCCCCCGTATATAAAGGAGGGAGGGAGGAGGAGGCCGGCCTAGGGAGGAGGCGCGCCATAGGGGGGGCAAACCTACTCCAAGTAGGTTTGGCCCCCCTTTCCTATTAGGAGTAGGAGAAGGAAGGAAGAGGGGGGAGGAGAGAAGGAAAGGGGGGCCGGCCCCCCTCCCAATTCGGATTGGGCTTGGGGGGGGCGCCCCCTCCCTTGCTCCTTCTCCCTCCCTTCCACTAAGGCCCAATAAGGCCCATATACTTACTGGGGGGTTCCGGTAACCTCCCGGAACTCCGATATATTTCCAATCTCACCCGGAACCTTTCCGGTGTCCAAATATATCCGTCCAATATATCAATCTTTATGTCTCGACCATTTCGAGACTCCTCGTCATGTCCGTAATCACATCCGGGACTCCGAACAACCTTCGGTACATCAAAATACATAAACTCATAATATAACTGTCATCGAAACCTTAAGCGTGCGGACCCTACGGTTCGAGAACAATGTAGACATGACCGAGACATGTCTCCAGTCAATAACCAATAGCGGGACCTGGATGCCCATATTGGTTCCTACATATTCTACGAAGATCTTTATCGGTCAAACCGCATAACAACATACGCTGTTCCCTTTGTCATCGGTATGTTACTTGCCCGAGATTCGATCGTCGGTATCCAATACCTAGTTCAATCTCGTTACCGGCAAGTCTCTTTACTCGTTCCGTAATACATCATCTCGCAACTAACTCATTAGTTGAAATGCTTGCAAGGCTTAAGTGATGTGCATTACCGAGAGGGCCCAGAGATACCTCTCCGACATTTGGAGTGACAAATCCTAATCTCGAAATACGCCAACTCAACAAGTACCTTCGGAGACACCTGTAGAGCACCTTTATAATCACCCAGTTACGTTGTGACGTTTGGTAGCACACAAAGTGTTCCTCCGGTAAACGGGAGTTGCATAATCTCATAGTCATAGGAACATGTATAAGTCATGAAGGAAGCAGTAGCAACATACTAAACGATCGGGTGCTAAGCTAACGGAATGGGTCATGTCAATCAGATCATTCAACTAATGATGTGACCTTGTTAATCAAATAGCAACTCCTTGTTCATGGTTAGGAAACATAACCATCTTTAATTAACAAGCTAGTTAAGTAGAGGCATACTAGTGACACTCTGTTTGTCTATATATTCACACATGTATTATGTTTCCGGTTAATACAATTCTAGCATGAATAATAAACATTTATCATGATATGAGGAAATAAATAATAACTTTATTATTGCCTCTATGGCATATTTCCTTCAGTGATCACGACGGTGCTTCGAAGATGGAGATCACAAGCACAAGATGATGATGGCCATATCATATCACTTATATTGATTGCATGTGATGTTTATCCTTTATGCATCTTATCTTGCTTTGATTGACGGTAGCATTTTAAGATGATCTCTCACTAAATAATCAAGAAGTGTTCTCCCTGAGTATGCACTGTTGCGAAAGTTCTTCGTGCTGAGACACCACGTGATGATCGGGTGTGATAGGCTCTACGTTCAAATACAACGGGTGCAAAACAGTTGCACACGCGGAATACTCAGGTCATACTTGACGAGCCTAGCATATACAGATATGGCCTCGGAACACGGAGACCGAAAGGTCGAGTGTCGGTGTCAAAACCGGTGGATCTCGGGTAGGGGGTCCCGAACTGTGCGTCTAGGCGGATGGTAACAGGAGACGAGGGACACGATGTTTTTACCCAGGTTCGGGCCCTCTCGATGGAGGTAAAACCCTACGTCCTGCTTGATTAATATTGATGATATGGGTAGTACAAGAGTAGATCTACCACGAGATCAAGGAGGCTAAACCCTAGAAGCTAGCCTACGGTATGATTGTTGTAATGTATGTTGTCCTACGGACTAAAGCCCTCCGGTTTATATAGACACCGGAGTGGGCTAGGGTTACACAGAGTCGGTTACAATTGTAGGAGATCTACATATCCGTATTGCCAAGCTTGCCTTCCACGCCAAGGAAAGTACCATCCGGACACGAGCCGGAGTCTTCAATCTTGTATCTTCGTAGTCTTGGAGTCCGGCGGATAATGATAGTCCGGCTGTCCGGACACCCCCTAGTCCAGGACTCCCTCAGTAGCCCCTGAACCAGTCTTCAATGACGATAAGTCCGGCGTGCATAATGTTCGGCATTGCAAGGCGGGTTCCTCCCTTGAATAATCCAGAGAAGATCATGAACACCAGGATAGTGTCCGGCTCTGCAAAATAAATTCCACATTCCACCGTAGAGAGAATAAAATGTACACTTAGTTCAATCTGCTGAAGTATTATGCGGCGTGACATCACACCGCCACCAGGCCTTTGTTTGAATTACTATACCACCTCAGCATGTTTAGCGAAGCGGTTTCCTTGGCACGTCTTGTCGAAGTAGAGATCGTGTTTCCCTTATTCCGGGATTCTCATCAATACGTGCGTGGGTAACCCAACCGCGCCATTGATGGTGGCGCTTGGGAGATAAGCGAGTTTTACCAGGCTGGTGGGGGACGCATAGTTTTGTCCGCCTATATATAAGGGATAAGGATTCACCTTCTCACCTACGCCTTCTTCCTCCTTTGCTTATCCATCCCCGCGAACTCAAGCTCCAATGCCCAAGCTCGCGCATCTCGCCTCGACCTTCTCCGAATATGTCCGGAGCGGGAGGTAAATGGTTAGCCTCCACCGTCAAGGAGGAGGACATCACCAAGCTGCGCAGCGCCGGATACCTTTCCAGCGATATCGCGCATCGGCTGCCCGACGAGGGGCAGCTCATCCCTACCCCCGGGCCTCATGAGAGGGTCGTCTTCCTCCCCCACTTCCTCCGCGGACTGGGCTTTCCGCTCCATCCATTTGTCCGGGGGCTCATGTTTTACTACGGCCTGGATTTCCACGATCTGGCGCCGAACATTATCCTCAACATCTCGGCGTTTATCGTCATGTGCGAGGCCTTCCTCTGCATCCGGCCCCACTTCGGCCTGTGGCTCAAGACCTTCAACGTCAAGCCGAAGGTTGTGAAGGGTACGCAAGAGGAATGCGGAGGCGCCATGTTGGGCAAATTGCCCAACGTCCCTTGGCTGGAAGGGACCTTCGTCGACTCCGTCAAGGGGTGGCAATCGGGGTGGTTTTACATCACCGAGCCGTGCAAATCCACATGGGCGGCGGTCCCCGAGTTTAGATCTGGCATCCCCACGCAGCTCACCTCCTGGAAAGAGAAGGGCTTGCAGTGGGGGAATCCGGTGGAGGTGACGGGACTCCGAGCATGTATCAAGAAGATGGTGAGCAATAGGCTCAGGCTCGTCGACGTGGCCCAAGACATGCTCATCCGGCGGATCCTCCCATGCCAAGAACGGGCATTTAATTTGTGGGAGTTTAATCCGGAACAGCACCAGGCGCTAAGAGGGTTCTTCGATACAACATACGAAGGCGCCTGGAGGGTGCTGTTCAAGGGCGCCGAAGCCCCCGCGTCCGCGACCGAAGACCGCGGATTCAGCTCGCAGTATCCAACTGACGAGGTAAGTGATTCAACCCCATTACGGGACACTTGTGATAATTAGATTGACTCTAGTGAGGTTTCATTCTGCCTCTTCCTTTGATAGGAATGGATGGAGAAGGCCAAGCTGCTCATCAGCCCGGCTCCCATGCCAGAAGACCCAGTGGACGCCCGCTTAACAGGGCTGCTGGTTCCGGCACCGCACGTGGTGCCGGAGAAGAAGGCCAAGAAGGTGGCCGCGGGGACTCGAAAGAGTTCTCGCAATCAGGCGTCTGACGACGACGAGGACTCCTCCCCCGAAGACGAGGAGGAGGAGTACTCTCTCCCGGAGGAGGGAGAGAAGAAAAGGAAGGCTTCCCCCATCGGGGAGGCCGAAGGGTCCAAGAGGGGGAGAACTATCCCCCCGGACAGTTTCGCCAACATCAGCGTTGGTGAGGATGAGTGGCCTCCAAGGGCCAGGCGTCCGGCAAGATCGTAAGTATCCGGATCCTTGATGTGTAATTTCTTTTATGTCGCGTAGTATCCTTCTAACGCCGCATTCTGCCCGTAGTCCGGCCAATGATGATCTCCCCGACTCATCGAGCGGGTCATTGGCCTCGTCGGATGTGAATTCCATCCCGACTGCCTCCACCCCACGCGCCGACGAGGATGTCGAGGTGGGATCCCAGAGAGGGACCCATTAGGAGGAGGCTCCGGAGGCGCCATCAGGCAGCCTCCCGGACTTCGTGCCGGACTCTACATTGGAACCCGCAGTGGTTCCAGAGTCCGGCAAGCGGCCCCTTCGAAAGAAGGGCAGGACCGTGACGCCGCCGGCCTCCGTCCAACTGGAGGCGCCGGATAACTTGCTGGAGGCGCTTAAAGGCGCTTCCATCGAGGAAGAACACCGCACTATCATGAGTGCGGTGATTGAGAAGGTTCAGCTCGCTAAGAGCGGGCTGACCGAAGCCTGCAGCAGCCTTTTAACAGGCTTTGAGGTAAGAAGTTAAAATTATGTAATGTAATACCGCATAGTTAGTAGCCCCTGATGCTTAGTTCGGTGTTCGGAAAGAAAAGCCGGACTAAGGATCTTTAACTAGATATACGCAGGGTTGCCTAAAATATGTCAATATGGGTTTGCAGGCTGCGCTGCTGACCTTTGCCGCACTAACGGCGGAGGTTGACGTGCTGAAAAAGGATCTCGAGTGGTCCGAGCAAGAGCTCGACCATGCAAAGAAGCAGCTCGAGGAAAAAGAAGGTGAGTAACACCTCTTTGAATAAGTACCTTACAGAAAAGGATTTTGGTTGCAAATAAAATTAACAAGGATAATATGTGTATTGCAGGGGCCACTAACGAGGTGGCAGCCCTGAAGGATGCTGTGTCCGCGGCCGAACGCAGTGCGGCCGCGGAACGGGCTGAGCGAGAAAAGCAAGAGGCACGGGTGGCGGAAGTTCGGCAAGAGCTCCAGGCTCTCATGGAAAAACATGAGAGTTTGGAGCGTGACTCCAAGACTCGAGAGTCCGAGCTTGCCTCGGCTCTCGAAAGTGCCAAGTCCGCCAAGGCCGAGGCCCGTAAGGCCCTTCAAGAGGTTGAGGACATAAAGAAGATAGCGGCGGGTAAGGCGTTTTTCATGCAAAGCAGGCATGTTAATGTGAACTACCTGACACTTACCCGCATTCGGAGCTCTCCAGGGGCATTTGCAGATCTGCCGCGTAGTGCGTCTGATGCCGCCGCATTCTATCGTGGAGAGGAGGGGAGCTCGACGGAGAAGGTCTTCTGGTCTCAGTATACTGAGGCCGGCCATCCGGTGCCCCCAAGCGACCAGCTGAAGCAGCTGGTCGAACTCCACAAGGTAGCTGAGGAGGCCATGAAGGGCCTCATAGTCCGGCTGTGGCCTGGACAGGACATGCCTGGTAGCTACTTTGGCCTCGTGCGGCGGCTGGTGGATGCATGCCCCAAGTTGGATGTAGTCAAGCGCTCCGCCTGTATCGAAGGCGCTCGTCGGGCCCTTGCCCGCATAAAGGTGCAATGGGGCAAATTGGATGCGGAGAAGCTTCTCACGGACCCACCGCCACCGGGCAAGGAGTATCGCACGCCGGAGAAGTATTATAAAATTGTCCTGAAGGGAGCCTGCAATATTGCAGATGAGTGCTCCCGAAATGTAATCTTTGAGTGAACTCGCTGTTTATTTATCCTGTGCACTGAAAACTTCGTTCATATGCGCCATGAACAACGCTTGTTTAATTTAAAATATTACCTTCTGTGCGGCCGTTTGTAAAATCTGAGAGATGGCAAGTCGTTGGCTTCAGCCCCCAAGCCACAAGTGCTGGGGTGTTCAGGATAAACTTGAGCACTCTCGTTCCCATTTTTGGGTCCATCTAGGGAGGCGCTCAACACGACGAACAAGGCAACCGGACTTATAATGCTTGAACACTCTCACTTAGCCATAGAATTCTATAATTTTAAATTTCGGCGAAGCCCCTGGTATTCGGAAGACCGAATCCGGGGCGCTATCCACGCCTTCATCGGACATTATCCGAAACTTCGCTCGAAGCGGCGTGAGTCTTTAAGGACCCGAAAAAACCTCTCGAACAGCGACCAGTCTCTCGCCTTATCATGCCAGTCAGTTTTAGCTTTCTCCACCGAGGCGTTAACCCGGCTCAACCGGGGCGCAATCGCAGTGGTTCTCCCAGTGCCACCTTAGCCGACAGAACGGAACGTAAGGCACCAAAATGTGGGAGCCGGGCAAACCCAACTATTGACCCAAGACATGATTCAGAGCCGATTCATATAATGCTATAAGTTCGGGGTGCCGCACTTGTGAAAGTGTTCGGACTTTATCAGACCATAGAGTGGGGAACATAAGCCCCCGGTGTATTATGCCGTACCAAAATATACGGGTGCCAGATGTCATATAATGAGCATATATATATATAATGTGATGCAATTGCGATCATAAAGGTGTTGCATTATTAATGAAAGAAAAGTCTGCTAGTAGAGCGGACTGATACAAATAGTGCGGTAAGCAAGGGATTTGGACTAAATAAACAGGTCCCCCTCCAGGGATGAGCTGTGGATTTGGTGTATATAATCGAATTTAATGCTCGTAATTGAGACCACCTGAGTGTTCGACGTGGCCTTCTTTAGTCCCTGACTGTTGCATCATGAATTCGGCAGGTTCACCGCCGGACAGGGATTCTGGTTAATAGAGTCCTGTGTACAAAAAAGAAGAAAAATAATAAAAAAAATAGGGGCACATTTGCGAGCCCCCGGTGGGGTCGAACCGCACTCTGGGTCCGTTGTGATCGTGCCCCCTCCCCTGTGCCCATGGTATCTCCAAAGCGTAATGATGTACGCGGAGTGTTATTCTTGCGATCATACGTGGGCGAGGGTTGGGGCCGCATTGCTACGCGTGCTCTGATCGCGCCAGGTGGTCTTGGTTGGCATTGCTCCGGGCGCGCTTTGCTGTATCCGGCCGTTTAACGGCCAGACTCGAGAATTGCCTTAGAAGGCTGCTCTGTACTTCTGCCGCGGGAGCCGATGTATGTTCCTCCGTTCGGAGGGAGCGTTCTGTATTCCCATTGACCGTGATGACTCCACGAGGGCCTGTCATCTTGAGCTTTAGGTATGCATAGTGCGGTACCGCGTTGAATTTGGCAAACGCGGTTCGCCCGAGCAGAGCGTGATAGCCGCTGCGAAACGGGACTATGTCGAAGATTAACTCTTCGCTCCGGAAATTATCCGGGGATCCGAAGACCACTTCCAGTGTGACTGAGCCTGTGCAGTTCGCTTCCACTCCTGGTATGACACCTTTAAAGGTTGTCTTTGTAGGTTTAATCCTTGATGGGTCTATGCCCATTTTGCGCACTGTATCCTGATAAAGCAGGTTCAGGCTGCTGCCGCCGTCCATCAGGACTCTCGTGAGGTGGAACCCATCGACGATTGGGTCTAAGACTAATGCGGCGAATCCGCCATGGCGTATGCTGGTCGGATGGTCTCTTCGATCGAAAGTGATCGGACAAGAGGACCATGGGTTGAACTTTGGGGCGACTGGCTCCATCGCATAGACGTCCCTTAGTGTGCGTTTCCTCTCCCTCTTGGGTATGTGGGTCGCGTATATCATATTCACCGTCCGTACTTGTGGGGGAAAACCCTTCTGTCCTCTGTTGTTCGGCGGCCGGGTCTCTTCCTCGTTGTCGCTATTTAGCCCCTTGTCATTGTTTTCGGCAATTAACTTGCCGGCCTGCTTGAACACCCAACAATCTCTATTGGTGTGGTTAGCTGGCTTTTCAGAGGTGCCATGTATCTGGCATAAGCGGTCGAGTATTCGGTCCAGATTGGACGGACCCAGAGTGGTTCTTTTAAATGGCTTCTTCCGTTGACCGGGTTTAGAGCCTCGGAATCCGGCATTGACTGCCGTATCCTCCTTATCGTCGCCGTTAATTCGACGCTTGTTTTTGTTTTGACGTGACCTGCCATTGTTGTCCTTAGTATCCGGACTGCCAGAATTTTTACGGAGATTGTTGCTGCGGGCTAGCCAGCTGTCCTCTCCCGCACAAAAGCGGGTCATTAACGATGTGAGGGCTGCCATGGATTTCGGCTTTTCCTGCCCCAGGTGCCGGGCTAGCCATTCATCCCGGATGTTATGTTTGAAGGCTGCAAGGGCCTCTGCGTCCGGACAATCGATGATTTGATTTTTCTTTGTCAAGAACCGTGTCCAGAATTGTCTGGCCGATTCGTCTGGCTGCTGAATGATGTGGCTTAGGTCATCGGCGTCTGGTGGTCGCACATATGTGCCTTGGAAGTTATCAAGGAATGCGGCCTCCAGGTCTTCCCAACACCCAATTGACTCTGCGGGCAAGCTGTTAAGCCAATGCCGAGCTGGTCCTTTAAGCTTGAGTGGGAGGTACTTTATGGCGTGGAGATCGTCGCCGCGGGCCATATGGATATGGAGAAGATAGTCTTCGATCCACACCGCGGGGTCTGTTGTGCCATCGTAAGATTCGATGTTTACGGGTTTAAACCCTTTGGGGATCTGATGATCCATTACTTTGTCAGTGAAGCATAACGGGTGTGCGGCGCCCCTGCATTGAGCGATATCGCGACGCAGCTCGAGAGAGCGCTGTCTGCTGTGTTCGGCCCGGCCGGGGTTATTGTATCCGGCACGACGGTATTCGTCGTGGGTCGTAGGGCGCCCACGTGATCCATAGATGGATCTGGATTGTCTTGCTTTGTCCTCCAATATGTCTTGCAAGTCCGGCGCGTTCCCTCTTGGCTTCGTACTTTTGGAGCGATGCCGGCGTATGGTCTTGGCTGGGGGCCTGGATGCCTCTCTGTCACGACCACGGGGTGGTCGGTCAGCCATATCGTGCGCTGGTGATGGAGGTACGTATGCTTCCTCCTCTAATCGGGGGAGCAGCTTGCGTTTTGGGTAACTTTTGGAGGGACGTTCGAGTTTATACTCTTCGGCCGCGAGGACCTCGGTCCATCGATCGGCCAGCAGGTTCTGATCAGCTTGAAGCTGCTGCTGCTTTTTCTTTAGGCTGTTTGCTGTGGCGATAAGCCTGCGCTTGAAGCGCTCTTGTTCGACGGGATCCTCGGGTACGATGAATTCGTCATCGTTGAGGCTTGCTTCGTCTTCGGAGGGAGGCATATAATTATGATCCTCAACCTCTTCGTCTGCCGCCCCCTCATGAGGGCTTGCTTCTGCATCCTCTTGCGTTGAGTCTTGCTGGAGGGGATTGTCTTCGGCACTCTCTGGAGTATTATTATCTCCTGTGCCGGAATCTCCATTCTTGCTGTGGCGAGATTTAGAGCGGCGCCGCTGACGTCGGCGCTTGGGTTGTTTCTTTAAGGGATCTGCCTCCGCTGTTTCTTCGCCGTCCCCATCTTTTGGGGTATCCACCATGTATACATCGTATGACGAGGTGGCCTTCCAGTGCCCTGTGGGCGCTGGTTCCTGTTCGTCTCTGGCATCGTCGTCCATAGCGTCGATGTCTTCGGAGTCGTAGTCTAGCATGTCGGTTAGATCGTCGACAGTGGCTACAAAGTGGGTGGTGGGTGGGCTCTGAATTTCTTCGTCGTCCGTATCCCAACCATCCTGGCCATAATCTGGCCAGGACTCTCCTGATAACGAGAGATGCTTTAGTGAATTCAAGATATCTCCGAAAGGCGAGCATTGGAAGATGTCCGCGGCGGTGAATTCCATAACCGGCACCCAATCCGGATCGATCGGTGGGGGCGCGGGAGGTTCGGAGTCCGGCGAGGAGTCCGGCGCCTCGGAATCACGAGTTTCGTAGGGGACAAGATTAGTGTTCGGCTCCATCGCCGTGGATGTTGGAGCCCCCAGGGCGGCGTCTATCCACCGGCCCTCGATCTGGGCGATCGGCTCCGGGCCAATGGCCGGAGCGGACCCGTGTGCGGCCACCAAGGCACTATTCGGCGGCAGAGCTAGATCATGCCCATCGTCATAGTGCGGCGCGCTCGGCTGTGGCTCGAGTCCGTCGAAGATCAAGTCTTCGCGGACGTCGGCCGTGAAGTTTAAGCTTCCAAATCTGACCTGACGGCCAGGGGCGTAGCTTTCGATCTGCTCCAGATGGCCAAGTGAATTGGCCCGCAGGGCGAAGCCGCCGAATACGAAGATCTGTCCGGGGAGAAAAATCTCACCCTGGACAGCGTTGCTGGTTGAAGATGCCATCAAGCCTATCGGTGACGACACAGAGGAACTCTCAATGGAAGCACCAATGTCGGTGTCAAAACCGGCGGATCTCGGGTAGGGGGTCCCGAACTGTGCGTCTAGGCGGATGGTAACAGGAGACGAGGGACATGATGTTTTTACCCAGGTTCGGGCCCTCTCGATGGAGGTAAAACCCTACGTCCTGCTTGATTAATATTGATGATATGGGTAGTACAAGAGTAGATCTACCACGAGATCAAGGAGGCTAAACCCTAGAAGCTAGCCTACGGTATGATTGTTGTAATGTATGTTGTCCTACGAACTAAAGCCCTCCAGTTTATATAGACATCGGAGAGGGCTAGGGTTACACAGAGTCGGTTACAATGGTAGGAGATCTACATATCCGTATTGCCAAGCTTGCCTTCCACGCCAAGGAAAGTACCATCCGGACACGAGCCGGAGTCTTCAATCTTGTATCTTCGTAGTCTTGGAGTCCGGCAGATAATGATAGTCCGGCTGCCCGGACACCCCCTAGTCCAGGACTCCCTCATCGAGCGTGAATCATATAGTAGATATGATCAACATAGTGATGTTCACCATTGAAACTACTCCATCTCACGTGATGATCGGACATGGTTTAGTTGATTTGGATCACGTGATCACTTAGATGACTAGAGAGATGTCTGTCTAAGTGGGAGTTCTTAAGTAATATGATTAATTGAACTTAAATTTATCATGAACTTAGTACCTGATAGTATTTTGCTTATCTATGTTTGTTTGTAGATAGATGGCTCGTGCTGTTGTTCCGTTGAATTTTAATGCGTTCCTTGAGAAAGCAAAGTTGAAAGATGATGGTAGCATTTACACGGACTGGGTCCGTAACCTGAGGATTATCCTCATTGCTGCACAGAAAAGTTACATCCTGGAAGCACCGCTGGGTGCCAGGCCTGCTGCTGATGCAACTGACGACGTTAAGAATGTCTGGCAGAGCAAAGCTGATGACTACTCGATAGTTCAGTGTGCCATGCTTTACGGCATAGAACCGGGTCTTCAACGACATTTTGAACGTCATGGAGCATATGAGATGTTCCAGGAGTTGAAGTTAATATATCAAGCAAATGCCCGGATTGAGAGATATGAAGTCTCCAATAAGTTCTACAACTGCAAGATGGAGGAGAATAGTTCTGTCAGTGAACACATACTCAAAATGTCTGGGTATAATAATCACTTGATTCAACTGGGAGTTAATCTTCCTGATGATAGTGTCATTGACAGAATTCTCCAATCACTGCCACCAAGCTACAAGAGCTTCGTGATGAACTATAACATGCAAGGGATGAACAAGACTATTCCCGAGCACTTCGCAATGCTAAAAGCAGCGGAGGTAGAAATCAAGAAGGAGCATCAAGTGTTGATGGTTAACAAGACCACCAGTTTCAAGAAAAAGGGCAAAGGGAAGAAGAAGGGGAACTTCAAAAAGAACGGCAAGCAAGTTGCTGCTCAAGAGAAGAAACCCAAGTCTGGACCTAAGCCTGAAACTGAGTGCTTCTACTGCAAGCAGACTGGACACTGGAAGCGGAACTGCCCCAAGTATTTGGCGGATAAGAAGGATGGCAAAGTGAACAAAGGTATATGTGATATACATGTTATTGATGTGTACCTTACTAATGCTCGCAGTAGCACCTGGGTATTTGATACTGGTTCTGTTGCTAATATTTGCAACTCGAAACAGGGACTACGGATTAAGCGAAGATTGGCTAAGGACGAGGTGACGATGCGCATGGGAAATGGTTCCAAAGTCGATGTGATCGCGGTCGGCGCACTACCTCTACATCTACCATCAGGATTAGTTTTAGACCTAAATAATTGTTATTTGGTGCCAGCGTTGAGCATGAACATTATATCTGGATCTTGTTTGATGCGAGACGGTTATTCATTTAAATCAGAGAATAATGGTTGTTCTATTTATATGAGTAATATCTTTTTTGGTCATGCACCCTTGAAGAGTGGTCTATTCTTATTGAATCTCGATAGTAGTGATACACATGTTCATAGTGTTGAAACCAAAAGATGCAGAGTTGATAATGATAGTGCAACTTATTTGTGGCACTGCCGTTTAGGTCATATCGGTGTAAAGAGCATGAAGAAACTCCATACTGATGGGCTTTTGGAATCACTTGATTATGAATCACTTGGTACTTGCGAACCGTGCCTCATGGGCAAGATGACTAAAACGCCGTTCTCCGGAACTATGGAGCGAGCAACTGATTTGTTGGAAATCATACATACTGATGTTTGTGGTCCAATGAATGTTGAGGCTCGTGGCGGGTATCGTTATTTTCTCACCTTCACAGATGATTTGAGCAGATATGGGTATATCTACTTAATGAAACACAAGTCTGAAACATTTGAAAAGTTCAAAGAATTTCAGAGTGAAGTGGAAAATCATCGTAACAAGAAAATAAAGTTTCTACGATCTGATCGTGGAGTAGAATATTTGAGTTACGAGTTTGGTCTGCACTTGAAACAATGCGGAATAGTTTCGCAACTCACGCCACCCGAAACACCACAACGAAATGGTGTGTCCGAACATCGTAATCGTACTTTACTAGATATGGTGTGATCTATGATGTCTCTTACTGATTTACCGCTATCATTTTGGGGTTATGTTTTAGAGACGGCCGCATTCACGTTAAATAGGGTACCATCAAAATCCGTTAAGACAACACCTTATGAACTGTGGTTTGGCAAGAAACCAAAGTTGCCGTTTCTTAAAGTTTGGGGATGCAATGCTTATGTGAAGAAACTTCAACCAGATAAGCTCGAACCCAAATCGGAGAAATGTGTCTTCATAGGATACCCAAAAGAGACTATTGGGTACACCTTCTATCACAGATCTGAGGGCAAGATTTTCGTTGCTAAAATCGGATCCTTTCTAGAGAAGGAGTTTCTCTCGAAAGAAGTGAGTGGGAGGAAAGTAGAACTTGATGAGATAACTGTATCTACTCCCTTATTGGAAAGTAGTTCATCACAAGAACTGGTTCCTGTGACAACTACACCAATCAGTGAGGAAGCTAATGATATTGATCATGAAACTTCAGATCAAGTTTCTACTGAACCTCGTAGGTCTACCAGAGTAAGATCCGCACCAGAGTGGTACGGTAATCCAATTCTGGAAGTCATGTTACTTGACCATGATGAACCTACGAACTATGAGGAAGCGATGATGAGCCCAGATTCCGCAAAATGGCTAGAGGCCATGAAATCTGAGATGGGATCCATGTATGAAAACAAAGTATGGACTTTGGTTGACTTGCCCAATGATCGGCAAGCCATTGAGAATAAATGGATCTTTAAGAAGAAGACTGACACTGATGGTAATGTAACTGTGTATAAAGCTCGACTTGTTGCGAAAGGTTTTCGACAAGTTCAAGGAGTTGACTATGATGAGACTTTCTCACCCGTAGCGATGCTTAAGTCTGTCCAAATCATGTTAGCTATTGCTGCATTACATGATTATGAAATTTGGCAAATGGATGTCAAAACTGCATTCTTGAATGGATTTCTGGAAGAAGAGTTGTATATGATGCAGCCAGAAGATTTTGTTGATCCAAAAGGTGCTAACAAAGTGTGCAAGCTCCAGCGTTCCATTTATGGACTGGTGTAAGCATCTCGGAGTTGGAATAAACGCTTTGATAGTGTGATCAAAGCATATGGTTTTATACAGACTTTTGGAGAAGCCTGTATTTACAAGAAAGTGAGTGGGAGCTCTGTAGCATTTCTGATATTATATGTATATGACATATTATTAATTGGAAATGATATATAATTTCCGGATAGCATAAAGGGATACTTGAATAAAAGTTTTTCAATGAAAGACCTCGGTGAAGCTGCTTACATATTGGGAATCAAGATCTATAGAGATAGATCAAGACGCTTAATAGGACTTTCACAAAGCACATACCTTGACAAAATTTTGAAAAAGTTCAAAATGGATCAGGCAAAGAAAGGATTCTTGCCTGTGCTACAAGGTGTGAAGTTGAGTCAAACTCAATGCCCGACCACAACAGAAGATAGAGAGAAAATGAAAGATGTTCCCTATGCTTCAGCCATAGGCTCTATCATGTATGCAATGCTGTGTACCAGACCTGACGTATGCTTAGCAATAAGCTTGGCAGGAAGGGACCAAAGTAATCCAGGAGTGGATCACTGGACAGCGGTCAAGAACATACTGAAATACCTGAAAAGGACTAAGGATATGTTTCTCGTATATGGAGGTGATAAAGAGCTAGTCGTAAATGGTTACGTTGATGCAAGCTTTGACACTGATCCTGATGATTCTAAATCGCAAACCGGATACGTGTTTTTATTAAACGGTGGAGCTGTAAGTTGGTGCAGTTCTAAACAAAGCGTCGTGGCAGGATCTACATGTGAAGCGGAGTACATGGATGCTTCTGAAGCAGCAAATGAAGGAGTCTGGATGAAGGAGTTCATTTCCGATCTAGGTGTCATACCTAGTGCATCGGGACCAATGAAGATCTTCTGTGACAATACTGGTGCAATTGCCTTGGCAAAGGAATCCAGATTTCACAAGAGGACCAAGCACATCAAGAGACGCTTCAATTACATTCGGGACCAAGTCCAAGTGGGAGACATAGAGATTTGCAAGATACATACGGATCTGAATGTTGTAGACCCGTTGACTAAGCCTCTCTCACGAGCAAAACATGAGCAGCACCAAGACTCCATGGGTGTTAGAATCATTACTATGTAATCTAGATTATTGACTCTAGTGCAAGTGGGAGACCAAAGGAAATATGCCCTAGAGGCAATAATAAAGTTATTATTTATTTCCTCATATCATGATAAATGTTTATTATTCATGCTAGAATTGTATTAATCGGAAACATGATACATGTGTGAATACATAGACAAACCTATAGTCACTAGTATGCCTCTACTTGACTAGCTCATTAATCAAAGATGGTTATGTTTCCTAACCATAGACATGTGTTGTCATTTGATTTGTGGGATCACATCATTAGAAGAATGATGTGATTGACATGACCCATTCCGTTAGCCTAGCACTTGATTGTTTAGTATACTGCTATTGCTTTCTTCATGACTTATACATGTTCCTGTAACTATGAGAATTATGCAACTCCCGTTTACCGGAGGAACACTTTGGGTACTACCAAACGTCACAACGTAACTGGGTGATTATAAAGGAGTACTACAGGTGTCTCCGAAGGTACATGTTGAGTTGGCATATTTCGAGATTAGGTTTTGTCACTCCGATCGTCGGAGAGATATCTCTGGGCCCTCTCGGTAATGCACATATTATAAGCCTTGCAAGCAATGTGACCAATGAGTTGGTTATGGGATGATGCATTACAGAACGAGTAAAGAGACTTGCCGGTAACGAGATTGAACTAGGTATTGGATACCGATGATCAAATCTCGGGCAAGTAACATACCGATGACAAAGGGAACCACGTATGTTGTTATGCGGTTTGACCGATAAAGATCTTCGTAGAATATGTAGGAACCAATATGGGCATCCTGGTCCCGCTGTTGTTTATTGACCAAGAATAGTTCTAGGTCATGTCTACATAGTTCTCGAACCCGTAGGGTCCGCACGCTTAACGTTACGATGACAGTTTTATTATGAGTTTATAAGTTTTGATGTACCAAAGTTTGTTCGGAGTCCCGGATGTGATCACAGACGTGACGAGGAGTCTCGAAATGGTCGAGACATAAAGACTGATATATTGGACGACTATATTCGGACACCGGAATTGTTCCGGGTGATTTCGGAGAAAACCGGAGTGCCGGGGGGGTTACCGGACCCCCCCGGGAGAGTATTGGGCCTTATGGGCCTTAGGTGAAAGGAGAGAGGGGCGGCCAACATGGGCCACGCGCCCCCTCCCCCCTCTGGTCCGAATTGGACTAGGAGGGGGGCGGCGCCCCCCCTTTCCTTCCCCCTCTCCCCCTTCCTTCCCCCTCCTAGTAGGTGTAGGAAAGGAGGAGTCCTACTCCTACTAGGAGGAAGATTCCTCCTCCTTGGCGCGCCCCAAGGGGCCGGCCGGCCTCCCCCCTTGCTCCTTTATATACGGGGGCGGGGGGGCACCCTAGAGACACACAAGTTGATCTACGGATCGTTCCTTAGCCGTGTGCGGTGCCCCCCTCCACCATATTCCACCTCGGTCATATCGTCGCGGAGTTTAGGCGAAGCCCTGCGCCGGTAGAGCATCATCATCGTCACCACGCCGTCGGGCTGACGGAACTCATCTCCGGAGCTTTGCTGGATCGGAGCACGGAGATCGTCATCGAGCTGAACGTGTGCTGAACTCGGAGGCCCCGTACATTCGGTGCTTGGATCGGTCGGATCGTGAAGACGTACGACTACATCAACCGCGTTGTGCTAACGCTTCCGCTTACGGTCTACGAGGGTACGTGGACGAACACTCTCCCCTCTCGTTGCTATGCCATCACCATGATCTTGCGTGTGCATAGGATTTTTTTTGAAATTACTACGTTCCCCAACATATGATGCTGGCATGGGCCTTGTGGAGTGAGCTGGAATTGGTTAAGGAGCTTCCACCTTATTGATCAACTTTGACTTCTGCTGACTAGCACTGTGGGCAAGTGGGACCCCCGATAGTATTATTTATGTTTCATTGACAAATTGGCTAGCAAATATTTGGTAATAAACCAATGGTACTCATAACTATCTTTAGGCAAGCCATAGGCCAGGAAATGGGACCATCCAGGCCGAGAGGAGAAAAAACAACAACAAATTTTGTTGGCAAAGCCAGTACTAGTATCAATTATGTCAAAAAATATATTATTAAATATGCTTAAAAAGTGTTAAAATATATTAAAACTAATATTAAATTTGCAACAGAAAAATTAATTTGCATGGGAAGTCCACATCATGAGCATTAAACTGTACCAGGTTGAAACAAACCAATCTAACATGTGATGGTTAGTTTAGTTACACTACTAGTCTCTCGAAACAGGCTCTCGCCCCGTTTCCTATATAAAGCAAAAACACCCAGTTACACGGCGGAATGATACAATGTGATGAGGTAGCCCTTCGATACAGCAGATCCCTAAATATCGGCCAACACAGTCACTGATAACCCACAAGTGTAGGGGATCGCAACAGCTTTCGAGGGTAAAGTATTCAACCCAAATTTATTGATTCGACACAAGGGGAGCCAAAGAATATTCTTGAGTATTAGCAGTTGAGTTGTCAATTCAACCACACCTGGATAACTTAGTATCTACAGCAAAGTATTTAGTAGCAAAGTAGTATGATAATAAAGGTAACGGTGGCAAAAGTAAAGATAATAGTTTTTGGGTTTTTTGTAGTAATTGTAACAGTAGCAACGGAAAAGTAAATAAGCGAAGAACAATATGTGAAAAGCTCGTAGGCAATGGATCAGTGATGGATAATTATGCCGGATGCGATTCCTCATGTAATAGCTATAACATAGGGTGACACAGAACTAGCTCAATCCATCAATGTAATGTAGGCATGTATTCCGTAAATAGTCATACGTGCTTATAGAAAAGAACTTGCATGACATTTTTTGTCCTACCCTCCCGTGGCAGCGGGGTCCTAGCGGAAACTAAGGGATATTAAGGCCTCCTTTTAATAGAGAACCAGAACAAAGCATTAGCACATAGTGAATACATGAACTCCTCAAACTACGGTCATCACCGAGAAGTATCCCGATTATTGTCACTTCGGGGTTGTCGGATCATAACACATAATAGGTGACTATAGACTTGCAAGCTAGGATCAAGAACACACATATATTCATGAAAACATAATAGGTTCAGATCTGAAATCATGGCACTCGGGCCCTAGTGACAAGCATTAAGCATAGCAAAGTTATAGCAACATCAATCTCAGAACATAGTGGATACTAGGGATCAAACCCTAACAAAACTAACTTAATTACATGGTAAATCTCATCCAACCCATCACCGTCCAGCAAGCCTACGATGGAATTACTCATGTACGGCGGTGAGCATCATGAAATTGGTGATGGAGGATGGTTGATGATGACGATAGGGTGTGGGCCCCCTGGTGTATTTCTTTCGCCCAATAATTCTTATTAATTCCAAAAAGTGCCTCCGTGGACATTCCGAGAACTTTTCTTTTCTACACATAAAACAACATCATGGCAGTTCTGCTAAAAACAGCGTCAGTCCGGGTTAGTTTCATTTGAATCATGCAAGTTAGAGTTAAAACAAGGGCAAAAGCGTTTGGAAAAGTACATACGTTGGAGACGTATCAACTCCCCCAAGCTTAAACCTTTGCTTGTCCTCAAGCAATTCAGTTGATAAACTGAAAGTGATAAAGAAAAACTTTTACAAACTCTGTTTGCTCTTGTTGTTGTAAACATGAAAAGACAGTATTCAGGTTTCAGCAAATATTATGAACTAACCATACTCACAATAACACTTAGGTCTCACAATTACTCATATCAATAGCATAATCAGCTAGCGACCCATAATAATAGAACTCGGATGACAACACTTTCTCAAAACAATCATAACATGATATAACAAAATGGTATCTCGCTAGCCCTTTCTGAGACCGCAAAACATAAATGTAGAGCACCTTTAAAGATCAAGGACTGACTAAACATTGTAATTCATGGTAAAAGAGATCCAGTCAAGTCATACCCAATATAAACCAATAATAATGAATGCAAATGATAGTGTGCTCTCCAGCGGGTGCTTTTTAATAAGAAGGGTGATGACTCAACATAAAAGTAAATAGATAGGCCCTTCGCAGAGGGAAGCAGGGATTTGTAGAGATGCCAGAGCTCGATTTTAAAATAGAGATTGAATAACATTTTGAGCGGCATACTTTTGCTGTCAACGCAACAACTATGAGATGGCTGTATCTTCCATACTACATGCATTATAGGCAGTTCCCAAACAGAATGGTAAAGGTTTATACTCCCCCAACCACCAACAAGCATCAATCCATGGCTTGCTCGAAACAACGAGTGCCTCCAACTAACAACAGCCCTGGGGGAGTTTTGTTTAATTATTTTGATTTGCTTTGATCTTTTTGGATCATGGGACTGGGCATCCCGGTTACTGTCCCTTTCTCGTGAATGAGGAGTGAAGTCCACTCCTCTTGAGAATAACCCTCCTAGCATGGAAGATATAGGCAGCCCTAGTTGTAACATGAGTTGCTCGAGCATACAAAACAGAATTTCATTTGAAGGTTTGGAGTTTGGCACATACAAATTTACTTGGAACGGCAGGTAAATACCGCATATAGGAAGGCATAGTGGACTCATATGGAACAACTTTGGGGTTTAAGGAGTTTGGATGCACAAGCAGTATTCCAGCTTAGTAAAGGTGAAGCCTAGCAAAAGACTGGGAAGCGACCAACCGAGAGAGCGACAACAGTCATAAACATGCATTAAAATTAATTCACACCAAATACAAGCATGAATAGGATATAATCCACCATGAACATAAATATCATGAAGGCTATGTTGATTTGATTCAACTACATGCGTGAACATGTGCCAAGTCGAGTCACTCAATTCGTTCAAAGGAGGATACCATCCCATCATACCACACCATAATCATTCTAATAGCATGTTGGCACGCAAGGTAAACTATTATAACTCATAGCAAATCAAGCATGACACAAACAACTATAATATCTAAATGTCATTGCAAATATATTTACTTCATAATAAGCTGAATCAGAAATGATGAACTCATCATATTTACAAAAACAAGAGAGGTCAAGTTCATACCAGCTTTTCTCATCTCAATAAGTCCATCATATGTCGTCATTATTGCCTTTCACTTGCACGACCGAACGATGTGTATAATAATAATAGTGCACGTGCATTGGACTAAGCTAGAATCTACAAGCATTCAACTCAAAAGAGAAGACAAGGTAATATGTGCTCTAAATAAAATAAACAATCATGCATATGAGAGCCACTAAACATTTTCAATATGGTCTTCTCGACCCCCAAAGGAAAGAAAAGAAAATAAAACTATTTACACGGGAAAGCTCCCAACAAGTAAGAAAAAGAACAAGAAATCTTTTTGGGTTTTCATTTTAATTTGTACTATAAGCATGGAAATTAAACTAACTAATTTTTTTGGTTTTTCTTAAGGTTTATCAAACACACAAGAAGAAAACTAGAAAAGGAAAATTTAAACTAGCATGGATAATACAATGAAAGAGTATGAGCACCGACGACTAGTGTGTGAACATGAATGTAAAGTCGTTGAGAAATACGTACTCCCCCAAGCTTAGGCTTTTGGCCTAAGTTGGTCTAGTAACAAGGACCGCCTGGCTGATATCCGTAAGTGAAACTGGGGTCGTACTGAGATGCAGCGGCAACCGCCTCCTGAGCTGCGGCGTGTTGGCGAGCTGCCTCCGCTCTCCCCTCGTGTTCAGCTGCTTCCTCCCTGGTGACAACATATCTTCTTTTTGCCTGATAATCAAAAAGGTAGGGAGCAGGAAGAGTAACATGGACGATGTTGCGTCTGTCATAGATTAGTCGATATTGGAGGAATTGTTCATTCCTCCCAAGAAATTGATGATTGACCATAGCTTCATAATCCAAATAAACAGGAGGTATCAACATATCTCCCTCTCGTGGGGCTATACAAGATAATTTGCCACACGGGTCGCATAAATTCCTCCAAATAAATCTCCAGCTATACCATTATTATGCAACCTACGTGCAACTATTGCCCCCAAGTTATAATCTTTATAACCTGACACAGCACTCTCGAGGACACAAAGATCAGGGACACACATGTGACATGCTTCATCTTTACCGTTAATGCATCTACCAATGAAAAGAGCAAAATAATGTATAGCAGGAAAATGGATGCTCCCTATGGTAGCTTGTGCTATGTTCCTGGATTCTCCCACAGTAATACTAGCAAGGAAATCTCTAAATTCAGATTTGTGAGGATCATTAATATTGCTCCACTGTGGAAGTTTGCAAGCTATTGTAAAATCCTCTAGGTCCATGGTATAAGATGTATCATAAATATCAAATATGACACTAGGAGAATTACGCATACAGTTATATTTAAACCTCCACACAAAGGAATCAGTCAATTGATAGTACCGAGGACACTTATCTTGTAAGAAGTTCTCCAACTCATCATTACGCACATACGCGTCAAATTCCTCCTTGAAGCATGCTTCGACCATAAAATCATCAGATGGCCACTCACAAGCTCGTACATCCGCGTCCCTTGGCAATTCAACATCTTGGTCACGTATAGCAATCCCGGGCCCTTTCTTCACCGAGCAACCACCTTGGTACATTCTTCTAAGAATAATTCTTTTTCTGACATAATTCTGAAATTTTAGAAACTTCAAAATAAAAGTGAATAAAACTAAACAAGATTGGTAGCAACTACTCCAACAAGTGCCTAGAGCCTATATCATGCATTAGGATTGCTTGGGACCTCATAAATTTGACATGCAAGCTCAAGAACATGGCCACCTATGTAGCAAAAATTTGCAATGAAGAAAGCAATAGAACAAAAACTAATTGGACCAATGGAGGAGTCACATACCAAGCAACAATCTCCCAAAGCAGTTTTGTAAATGGAGCTTCGAGCAAGGAGATCAAAAATTGCAGCAAAATGAGCTAGAACTCGTGCTTGAGCTGGATGGGGATTTTTTTGGGGTAGAAGATGAAGTGTGTGGGTGCTGGCATAAGTAGAGGGGGGCCACCAGGGACCCACAAGACAGGGGGCGTGAAGGAAATATGCCCTAGAGGCAATAATAAAGTTATTATTTATTTCCTTATTTCATGATAAATGTTTATTATTCATGCTAGAATTGTATTAACCGGAAACATGATACATGTGTGAATACATAGACAAACATAGTGTCACTAGTATGCCTCTACTTGACTAGCTCATTAATCAAAGATGGTTATGTTTCCTAACCATAGATATTGTTGTCATTTGATTAACGGGATCACATCATTAGGAGAATGATGTGATTGACTTGACCCATTCCGTTAGCCTAGCACTTGATCGTTTAGTATGTTGCTATTGCTTCTTCATGACTTATACAATGTTCCTATGACTATGAGATTATGCAACTCCCGTTTACCGGAGGAACACTTTGTGTCCTACCAAACGTCACAATGTAACTGGGTGATTATAAAGGTGCTCTACAGGTGTCTCCAAAGGTACATGTTGGGTTGGCGTATTTCGAGATTAGGTTTTGTTACACCGATTGTCGGAGAGGTATCTCTGGGCCCTCTCGGTAATGCACATCACTTAAGCCTTGCAAGCATTGTAACTAATGAGTTAGTTACAGAATGATGCATTATGTAACGAGTAAAGAGACTTGCCGGTAACAAGATTGAACTAGGTATTGGATACCGACGATCAAATCTCGGGCAAGTAACATACCGATGACAAAGGGAACAACGTATGTTGTTATGCGGTTTGACAGATAAAGATCTTCATAGAATATGTAGAAGCCAATATGGGCATCCAGGTTCCGCTATTGGTTATTGACCGAGAATAGTTCTAGGTCATGTCTACATAGTTCTCGAACCCGTAGGGTCCGCACGCTTAATGTTACGATGACAGTTTTATTATGACTTTATAAGTTTTGATGTACCGAAGGAGTTCGGAATCCCGGATGAGATCGGGGACTTGACGAGGAGTCTCAAAATGGTCGAGACGTAAAGATCGATATATTGGACGACTATATTCGGAGTTCGGAAAGGTTCCAAGTGATTCGGGTATTTTTCGGAGTACCGGAGAGTTACGGGAATTCGTATTGGGCCTCAATGAGCCATATGGGAAAGGAGAGAAAGGGCCAAAAGGGTGGCCGCGCCCCTCCCCTTGGACTAGTCCGAATATGACTAAGGAGGGGGGGGCTTCCTTCCTTCTCCTTCTCTCTTCCATTTCCTTCTCTCCTACTCCTACTACATGGAAGGGTTCCTGTCGGTGTCAAAACCGGCGGATCTCGGGTAGGGGGTTTTGAACTGTGCGTCTAGGCGGATGGTAACAGGAGACAAGGGACACGATGTTTTACCCAGGTTCGGGCCCTCTCGATGGAGGTAACATCCTACGTCCTGCTTGATTAATATTGATGATATGGTTAGTACAAGAGTAGATCTACCACGAGATCAAGGAGGCTAAACCCTAGAAGCTAGCCTATGGTATTATTGTTGTAATGTATGTTGCGTCCTACGGACTAAAGCCCTCTGATTTATATAGACACCGGAGAGGGCTAGGGTTACACAGAGTCGGTTACAATGGTAGGAGATCTACATATCCGTATCGCCAAGCTTGCCCTCCACGCCAAGGAAAGTCCCATCCGGACACGGGACGGAGTCTTCAATCTTGTATCTTCGTAGTCTTGGAGTCCGGCGGACGATGATAGTCCGGCTGTCCGGACACCCCCTAGTCCAGGACTCCCTCAGTAGCCCCTGAACCAGGCTTCAATGACGATAAGTCCGGCGCGCATAATGTTCGGCATTGCAAGGCGGGTTCCTCCCTTAAATAATCCAGAGAAGATCATGAACACCAGGATAGTGTCCGGCTCTGCAAAACAAATTCCACATTCCACCGTAGAGAGAATAATATATACACAAGTTCAATCTGCTGACGTATTTCGCGGCATGACATCACACCACCACCAAGCCTTTACTTGAATCTTTTTTATTATACCGTCTCAGCGCGTTTAGCGAAGCGGTTTCCTTGGCACGTCTTGGCGAAGCAGAGATCATGTTCCCCTTATTCCGGGATTCTCATCAATACGGACATGGGTAACCCAACCGCGCCATTGATGGTGGCGCTTGGGAGATAAGCGAGTTTTACCAGGCTGGTGGGGGACGCATAGTCTTCGCCCACCTATATATAAGGGATAAGGATTCACCTTTTCACCCACGCCTTCTTCCTCCTTTGCTTATCCACCTCCATGCACTCGAGCTCCAGCGCCCAAGCTTGCGCATCTCGTCTCAACCTTCTCCGACCATGTCCGAAGCGGGAGGCAAATGGTTGGCTTCCACCGTTAAGGAGGAGCACATCACAAAGCTGCGCAGCGCAGGATACCTTTCCGGCGACATCGCGCACCGGCTGCCCGACGAGGGGCAGCTCATCCCTACCCCCGGGCCCCATGAGAGGGTCGTTTTCCTTCCCCACTTCCTCCGCGGACTGGGCTTTCCACTTCACCCCTTTGTTCGGGGGCTCATGTTCTACTACGGCCTGGATTTCCATGATCTGGCGCTGAACTTCATCCTCAACATCTCGGCGTTTATCGTCGTGTGCGAGGCCCTCCTCTGCATCCGGCCCCACTTCGGCTTGTGGCTCAAGACCTTCAACGTCAAGCCGAAGGTAGTGAAGGGCACGCAGGCGGAGTGCGGAGGCGCCATGTTGGGCAAGATGCCCAACGTCCTCTGGTTCGAAGGGGCCTTCGTGGAATCCGTCAAGGGGTGGCAATCGGGGTGGTTCTATATCACCGAGCCGCGCGACCCTACGTGGGCGGTGACCCCCGAGTTCAGATCTGGTATCCCTACGCAGCTCACCTCATGGAAAGAGAAGGGCTTGCTGTGGGGTAATTCGAAAGAGCTGACGGGACTCCAAGCCTGTATCCAGAAGCTGGTGAACAAGAATCTCAGGCTTGTTGACGTGGTCCAAGTCATGCTCGTCCGCCGGATTCTCCCATGCCAAGGACGGGCATTCAATCTGTGGGAGTTCAATCCGGAACAGCACCAGGCGCTGAGCGGGCTCTTCGACACGATGTACGAAGGTGCCTGGAGGGTGCTGTTTAAGGGCGCCAAAGCCCCCGCATCCGCGACGGAAGATCGCGGATTTCACTCACAGCATCCAGCTGACGAGGTAAGTGATTCTACCCCTTTACGGGACACTTATTGTTAATAGATTGATTCTAAGAGGGTTTCAATCTCCCTTTCCCTTTGACAGGAGTGGATGAAGAAGGCCGAGCAGCTCATCTGCCCGGCTCCCATGCCAGAAGACCCAGTGGATGCCCGTCTAGCGGGGCTGCCGGTTCCGGCACCGCATGTGGTGCCGGAGAAGAAGGCCAAGAAGGTGGCCACGGGCACTCGAAAGAGTTCCCGTTTTCAGGTCTCCGACGACTCCAAGGCGGACTCCTCCCCCGAAGACGAGGAGGAGGAAGAAGACTCTCTCCCAGAGGAGGGAGAGAGGAAGAGGAAGGCTTCCCCAACAGGGGAGGCCAAAGCGTCCAAGAGGGGGAGAACTATTCCCCTGGACGGCTCTGCCAACACCAATGTTGGCGGCGAAGAGTGGCCTTCAAGGGACAGGCCTCCGGCGAGATCATAAGTATGCAGATTCCTGAATGATTTGTAATTACTCTTTTGTGTCACATAGTGTCCTTCTAATGCCGCATGCTATCTGCACTCCGGCTGATGATGATCTCCCCGCTTCATCGAGCGGGTCGTTGGCGCCGTCGGATGTGGATTCCATTCCGACTGCCTCCACCCCTCGCGCCGACGAGGACGCCGAGGTGGGATCCCAGAAAGGGACCCATGAGGAGGAGGCTCCGGAGGCGCCGCAAGGCAGCCTCCCGGACTTTGCGCCGGACTCTACGCCGGAACCTGCAGTGGTTTCGGAGTCCGGCAAGCGGCCCCTTCGCAAGAAGGGCAAGACCGTGACGCCGGCGGCCTCCGTCCAACCAGAGGCGCCAGACAACTTGTTGGAGGCGCTCAAAGGCGCTTCCATCGAGGAAGAACACCGCACTATCATGAGTGCGGTGATTCAGAAGGTTCAGCTCGCCAAGAGCGGGCTGACCGAAGCCTGCAGCAGCCTTCTAACAGGCTTTGAGGTAAGAAGTTTTAGAATTATGTAATGTAATACCGCATAGACAGTAGCCCCTGATGCTCGGTTCGGTGTTCGGAAAGAAAAGCCGGACTAAGGATCTGAAAAGATATACGCAGGGTTGCTAATAAATTATGTCAATATGGGTTTGCAGGCTGCGCTGCTGACCTCTGCCGCACTGACTGCGGAGGTTGGTGCATTGAAGCAAGATCTCGAGCGGTCCGAGCGAGATCTCGGCCATGCCAAGAGGCAGCTCGAGAAAAAGAAGGTGAGTAGCACCACTTTGAAGTTTTACCTTACAGAAAAGGATTTCGGTTGCAATAAAATTAACAAGGATAATATGGGTACTGCAGGGGCCACAAACGAGGTGGCAGCCCTGAAGGAGGCTGTGTCCGCGGCCGAACGCAATGCGGCCGCGGAACGGGCAGAGCGAGAAAAGCAGGAGGCACGGGTGGCGGAGGTGCGGCAAGAGCTCCAGGCTCTCATGGAGAAGCATGAGAGTTTGGAGCGCGACTCAAAGACTCGAGAGTCCGAGCTCGCCTCAGCTCTCAAAAGTGCCAAGTCCGCCAAGGCCGAGGCCCGTAAGGCCCTTCAGGAGGTTGAGGATATGAAGAAAATAGCGGCGGGTAAGGCATTTTTCATGCAAAGCAAGCATGTTAATGTAAACTACCTGACACTTACTCGAATTCGGAGCTCTCCAGGGGCGTTTGCAGATCTGCCTCGCAGTGTATCCGATGCTGCCGCATTCTACCGTGGCGAGGAGGGGAGCTCAACGGAGAAGGTCTTTTGGTCTCAGTACGCTGAGGCCGGCCATCCGGTGCCCCCTAGCGACCAGCTGAAGCAGCTGGTCGAGCTCCATAAGGTAGCTGAGGAGGCCATGAAGGGCCTTATAGTCCGGCTGTGGCCTGGACAGGCCATGCCTGGGAGCTACTTCGGCCTCGTGCGGCGGCTGGTGGATGCGTGCCCCTGGGTGGATGTTATCAAGCGCTCCGCTTGTATTGAAGGTGCTCGTCGGGCCCTTGCCCGCGCAAAGGTGCACTAGGGCAGGCTGGATGCGGGGAGGCTTCTTACTGACCCGCCGCCAGCGGGCAAGGAGTATCGTACGCCCGAAATGTACTATAAGAGTGTCCTGAAGGGTGCCCACAATATTGCGGATGAGTGCCCCAGAGATTTAATTATTGAGTAAAACTCGCTATGTATTATCCTGTGCGCTGAAAACTTTGTTCATATGCGCCATGAGCAACGCTTGTTTAATTTAAAATATTACCTTCTGTGCGGCCATTTATAAAATCTGAGAGATGGCAAGTCGTTGGCTTCAGCCCCCAAGCCACGAGTGCTGGGGTGTTCGGGATAAACTTGAGCACTCTTGTTCCCATTTTTGGGTCCATCTAGGGAGGCGCTCAACACAACGAACAACACAACCGGACTTATAATGCTTGAACACTCTCACTTAGCCATAGAATTCTATAATTTTAAATTTCGGTGAAGCCCCTAGTATTCGGAAGACCGAATTTGGGGCGCTATACACGCCTTCGTCGGACATTATCCGGTACTCGCTTGAAGCGGCATAAGTCTTTAGGGACCCGAAAAGACCTCTCGAACAGCGACCGGTCTCTCGCCTTATCATGCCAGTCAGTTTTAGCTTTCTCCACTGAGGCGCTCGCCCAGCTCAACCGGGGCGCAATCGCAGTGGTTCTCCCAGTGCCACCTTAGCCGATAGAACGGAACGTAAGGCACCAAAACGTGGGAGCCGGGCAAACCCAACTATTGACCCAAGACATGATTCGGAGCCGATTCATATAATGCTATAAGTTCAGGGTGCCGCACTTGTGAAAGTGTTCGGACTTATCACACCATAATGCGGGGAACATAAGCCCCTGGTGTATTCGGCCATACCAAAATATACGGGTGCAAGATGTCATTAGTGAACATATATGTAAAGTAATGCAATTATAGGCAAAAGAGCATTGCATTATTTATTCAGAGAATTCTGCTATGAGTGCGGAAGGATACAAATAGTGCGGTAAGCAAGGGATTGGACTAAATAAACATGTCCCCCTCTAGGGGTGGGCTGCGGACTGGTGTATATAATCGAATTTAATGCTCGTAATGGAGGCCACCTGAGTGTTCGTCGCAGCCTTCTTTCTTCCCTGGCTGTTGCATCGTGAATTCGGCGGGTTCGCCGCCGGACAGGGCCTCTGGTGAACGGAGTCCTGTGTACACAAAGAAAGAAAATAATAATAATAATAAAGGAGTGACACACTTGTGAGCCCCTGGTGTGGTCGAGCCGCACTCTGGGTCTGCTGTGGTCGTGCCCCTTCCCCTAGGCCCATGGTATCTCCAGAGTGTAATGATGTACGCGGAGGGTTGGTCTTGCAATTATGCAAGGGCTGGGGTTGGGGCCGCATTGCTACGCGTGCTCGGAACGTGCCAGGTGGTCTTGGTTGATGTTGCTCCGGGCGCGTTTGGCCGTATCCGGGCGTTTAACGGCCGGACTCGAAAATTGCCTTAAAAGGCTGCTCTGTACTTCTGCCGCGAGGGCCGCTGTGTGTTCCTCCGTTCGGAGGGAGCGTTCCGTATTTCCGTTGACCGTGATGACTCCACGAGGGCCTGGCATCTTGAGCTTGAGGTATGCGTAATGCGGCACCGCGTTGAACTTTGCAAATGCGGTTCGTCCGAGCAGAGCGTGATAGCCGCTGCGGAATGGGACTATGTCGAAGATTAACTCCTCGCTCCGGAAATTGTCCGGGGATCCGAAGACCACTTCCAGTGTGACTGAGCCTGTACAATTGGCCTCAACACCTGGTATGACGCCTTTAAAGGTCGTCTTTGTAGGTTTAATCCTTGAGGGGTCTATGCCCATCTTGCGCACTGTATCCTGATAAAGCAGGTTCAGGCTCCTGCCGCCGTCCATCAGGACTCTCGTGAGGTGAAATCCATCGACGATTGGGTCTAAAACGAATGCGGCGAATCCTCCATGGCGGATACTGGTTGGATGGTCTCTTCGATCGAAAGTGATCGGGCAAGAGGACCATGGATTGAACTTAGGGGCGACTGGCTCCATCGCATATACGTCCCTTAGTGCACGCTTCCGCTCCCTCTTGGGTATATGGGTTGCGTATATCATGTTCACCATCCGCACTTGTGGGGGAAAACCCTTCTGTCCTCTACCGTTCGGCGGTCGGGTCTCTTCCTCGTCGTCGCTGTGCGGCCCCTTGTCATTGTTTTCGGCGATTAACTTGCCTGCCTGCTTGAATACCCAACAATCTCTATTGGTGTGGTTAGCTGGCTTTTCTGGGGTGCCATGTATCTGGCATAAGTGGTCGAGTATTCGGTCCAAATTGGACGGACCCGGAGTGGTTCTTTTGAATTGCTTCTTCTGCTGACCGGGTTTAGAGCCTCGGAATCCGGCGTTGACTACTGTATCCTCCTTGTCGTCGCCGTTACTGCGGCGTTTATTTTTGCTTCGACGCGACCTGCCATTGTGGTCCTTAGTGTCCGGACTACCAGCATTTTTGCTGAGATTGTTGCTGCGAGCTAGCCAGCTATCCTCTCCCGCACAGAAGCGGGTCATTAATGATGTGAGGGCTGCCATGGATTTCGGCTTTTCCTGTCCTAGGTGCCGGGCTAGCCACTCGTCGCGGATGTTATGCTTGAAGGCTGCGAGGGCCTCTGCATCCGGACAGTCGATGATTTGATTTTTCGTTGTGAGGAACCGTGTCCAGAATTGTCTGGCCGATTCGTCTGGTTGCTGGAGTATGTGGCTTAGGTCATCGGCGTCTGGTGGCCGCACATATGTGCCCTGGAAGTTGTCGAGGAATGCGGCTTCCAGGTCCTCCCAACACCCAATTGACTCTGCGGGCAGGCTTTTAAGCCAATGCCGAGCTGGTCCTTTAAGCTTGAGCGGGAGGTATTTGATGGCGTGGAGATCGTCGCCGCGGGCCATATGGATGTGAAGGAGACAATCTTCGATCCAAACCGCGGGGTCTGTCGTGCCATCGTAGGATTCGATGTTTACGGGTTTAAACCCTTCAGGGATTTGATGATCCATTACTTCGTCAGTGAAGCATAGAGGGTGTGCGGCACCTCTGTATTGAGCAATATCACGACGTAGCTCAAGGGAGCGTTGTCTGCTGTGTTCGGCCCGTCCGGAGTTATTGTATCCGGCTCGACGGTATTCGTCGTGGGTCGTGGGGCGCCCACATGATCCATAGATAGATCTGGATTGTCTTGCCTTATCCTCCAATATGTCCCGCAAGTCCGGCGCGTTCCCTCATGGCTTCGTACTTTTCGAGCGATGCCGGGGTACGGTCTTGATGGAAGGCCTTGATGCTTCTCTGTCGTGACCACGGGGTGGTCGGTCGGCCGTATTGTGCGCTGGTGATGATGGTATGTATGCTTCCTCCTCTAATCAGGGGAGCAACCTGCGTTTTGGGTAGCTCTTGGAGGGGCGTTCGAGTTCATACTCTTCGGCCACGAGGACCTCAGTCCATCTGTCAGCCAGCAGGTCTTGATCAGCTTGAAGCTGCTACTGCTTTTTCTTTAGGCTATTTGCCATGGCCATTAGCCTGCGTTTGAAATGCTCTTGTTCGACGGGATCCTCGGGCACGACGAATTCGTCGTCGTTGAGGCTTGCCTCGTCTTCGGATGGAGGTATGTAATTATCATCCTCGACCTCTTCATCTGCCGCTCTCTCGTGAGGGCTTGCTTCTGCATCCTCCTGCACTGAATCTTGCTGGAGGGGATTGTCGTCGGCACTTTCTGGGGTGTTATTATCTCCTGTGCCGGAATCTCCATTCTTGCTGTGGCGGGATTTAGAGCGGCGCCGCTGACGTCGGCGCTTGGGCTGTTTCTTTGGGGAATCTGCCTCCGCTGCTTCTTCACCGTCCCCATCTTTTGGGGTGTCCACCATGTATATGTCATATGACGAGGTGGTCTTCCAGTGCCCTGTAGGCGCTGGTTCTTGTTCGTCTCCGGCATCGTCGTCCATACCGTCGATGTCTTCGGAGTCATAGTCTAGCATGTCGGTTAGATCGTCGACAGTGGCTACAAAGTGGGAGGTGGGTGGGCTTTGAATTTCTTCGTTGTCCGCTTCCCAACCATCCTGGCCATAATCCGGCCAGGGCTCTCCGGATAGCGAGAGATGCTTTAGTGAATTTAGGATGTCGCCAAAGGGCGAGTGCTGAAAGATGTCCGCAGTGGTGAACTCCATGATCGGCGCCCAATCGGATTCGATTGGCAGGGGCGCAGGAGGTTCGGAGTCCGGCAGGGAGTCCGGCACCTCGGAGTCACGCGTTTTACAGGGGACAAGGTCAGTGTTCGGCTCCATCGCCGCGGAAGTTGCAGCCCCCGAGGCAGTGTCCAGCCACCGGTCCTCGATCTGGGCGATCGGCTCCGGACTGAGGGCCGGAGCGGATTCGTGTGCGGCCACCAAGGCACTGTCCGGCGACAGAGCTATATCATGCCCATCGTGACAGTGCGGCACGCTCGGCTGTGGCTCGAGTCCGTCGAAGATCAAGTCCCCGTGGATGTCGGCCGTGAAGTTTAGGCTTCCGAACCTGACCTGACGGCCAGGGGCATAGCTTTCGATCTGTTCCAGATGGCCAAGTGAATTAGCCCGCAATGCGAAGCCGCCGAATACGAAGATCTGTCTGGGGAGAAAAGTCTCACCCTGGACAGCGTTGTTGTTGATTGAAGAGGCCATCGAGCCTATCGGCGATGACACAGAGGAACTCTCAATGAAAGCACCAATGTCGGTGTCAAAAGCGGTGGATCTCGGGTAGGGGGTCCCAAACTGTGCGTCTAGGCGGATGGTAACAGGAGACAAGGGACGCGATGTTTTACCCAGGTTCGGGCCCTCTCGATGGAGGTAAAACCCTACGTCCTGCTTGATTAATATTGATGATATGGGTAGTACAAGAGTGGATCTACCACGAGATCAAGGAGGCTAAACCCTAGAAGCTAGCCTATGGTATGATTGTTGTAATGTATGTTGTGTCCTACGGACTAAAGCCCTCCGGTTTATATAGACACCGGAGAGGGCTAGGGTTACACAGAGTCGGTTACAATGGTAGGAGATCTAGATATCCGTATCGCCAAGCTTGCCCTCCACGCCAAGGAAAGTCCCATCTGGACATGGGACAGAGTCTTCAATCTTGTATCTTCGTAGTCTTGGAGTCCAGCGGACGATGATAGTCCGGCTGTCCGGACACCCCCTAGTCCAGGACTCCCTCAGTTCCTAGTTCTACTAGGAAAGGGGGAATCCTACTCCCGGTGGGAGTAGGACTCCCCAAGGGCGTGCCATAGAGAGGGCCGGCCCACCCCCTCCTACACTCCTTTATATACGGGGGCAGGGGGCACCCCATAGACACACAAGTTGATCTACGGATCGTTCCTTAGCCATGTGCGGTGCCCCCCTCCACCATATTCCACCTCGGTCATATCGTCGCGGAGTTTAGGCGAAGCCCTGCGCCGGTAGAACATCATCATCGCCACCACGCCGTCGTGCTGACGGAACTCATCCCCGACGCATCGCTGGATTGGAGCCCGGGGGATGTCATCGAGCTGGACGTGTGCTGAACACGGAGGTGCCGTACGTTCGGTGCTTGGTTCGGTCGATTCGTGAAGACGTATGACTACATCAACCGCGTTGTCATAATGCTTCCGCTTAATTGTCTACAAGGGTACGTAGACAACACTCTCCCCTCTCATTGCTATGCATCACCATGATCTTGCGTGTGCGTAGGAATTTTTTTGAAATTACTACGTTCCTCAACAGTGTCATCCGAGCCTAGGTTATATGCGTTGATGTTATATGCACGAGTAGAACACAAGTGAGTTGTGGGCGATACAAGTCATACTGCTTACTAGCATGTCATACTTTGGTTCGGCGGTATTGTTGGATGAAGCGGCCCGGACCGACATTACGCGTACGCTTACGCGAGACTGGTTTTACCGCCGTGCTTTGCACACAGATGACTAGCGGGTGTCAGTTTCTCCAACTTTAGTTGAACCGAGTGTGGCTACGCCCGGTCCTTGCGAAGGTTAAAACAACACTAACTTGACAAACTATCATTGTGGTTTTGATGCGTAGGTAAGAACGGTTCTTGCTCAGCCCGTAGCAGCCACGTAAAACTTGCAACAACAAAGTAGAGGACGTCTAACTTGTTTTTGCAGGGCATGTTGTGATGTGATATGGTCAAGATGTGATGCTATATTTTATTGTATGAGATGATCATGTTTTGTAACCGAAGTTATCGGCAACTGGCAGGAGCCATATGGTTGTCGCTTTATTGTATGAAATGCAAACGCCCTGTAATTGCTTTACTTTATCACTAAGCGGTACCGATAGTCGTAGAAGCAATAGACGGTGTAAACGACAACGATGCTACGATGGAGATCAAGGTGTCGCGCCGGTGACGATGGTGATCATGACGGTGCTTCGGAGATGGAGATCACAAGCACAAGATGATGATGGCCATATCATATCACTTATATTGATTGCATGTGATGTTTATCCTTTATGCATCTTATCTTGCTTTGATTGACGGTAGCATTTTAAGATGATCTCTCACTAAAATTATCAAGAAGTGTTCTCCCTGAGTATGCACCGTTGCCAAAGTTTGTCGTGCCCAGACACCACGTGATGATCGGGTTTGATAAGCTCTACGTCCATCTACAACGGGTGCAAGCCAGTTTTGCACACGCAGAATACTCAGGTTAAACTTGACGAGCCTAGCATATGCAGATATGGCCTCGGAACACGGAGACCGAAAGGTCGAGCGTGAATCATATAGTAGATATGATCAACATAAAGATGTTCACCATTGAAAACTACTCCATCTCACGTGATGATCGGTTATGGTTTAGTTGATTTGGATCACGTGATCATTTAGATGACTAGAGTGATGTCTGTCTAAGTGGGAGTTCTTAAGTAATATGATTAATTGAACTTAAATTTATCATGAACTTAGTCCTGGTAGTATTTTGCAAATTATGTTGTAGATCAATAGCTTGCGTTGTTGCTTTCATATGTTTATTTTGATATGTTCCTAGAGAAAATTGTGTTGAAAAATGTTAGTAGCAATGATGCGGATTCGATCCGTGATCTGAGGTTTATCCTCATTGATGCACAGAAGAATTATGTCCTTAATGCACCGCTAGGTGACAGACCTATTGCAGGAGCAGATGCAGACGTTATGAACGTTGGGCTAGCTCAATATGATGATTACTTGATAGTTTAGTGCTCCATGCTTAACGGCTTTAGAATCGGGACTTCAAAGATGTTTTGAACGTCATGGACCATATAAGATGTTCCAGGAATTGAAGTTAATATTTCAAGCAAATACCCGAGTTGAGAGATATGAAGTCTCCAACAAAGTTCTATAGCTAAAAGATGGAGGAGAATCGCTCAACTAGTGAGCATGTGGTCAGATTGTCTGGGTACTTCAATCGCTTGAATCAAGTGGGAGTTAATCTTCCAGATAAGATAGTGATTGATAGAATTCTCTAGTCACCATCACCAAGTAAGTAGAACTTCGTGATGAACTATAATATGCAAGGGATGACGAAAGTGATTCCCGAGCTCTTCGTGATGTTGAAATCGACGAAGGTAGAAATCAAGAAAGAGCATCAAGTGTTGATGATTGACAAGACCACTAGTTTCAAGAAAAGGGCAAAGGGAAATAAAGGGAAACTTCAAGTAGAATGGCAAACAAGTTGTCACTCCCGTGAAGACCAAAGCTGGACCAAAGCCTGAAACTGAGTGCTTACACTACAAAGGAAATGGTCACTTGAAGCGGAAATGCCCTAAATATTTGGTGGATAAGAAGGATGGCAAAGTGAACAAGGGTATATTTGATATACAGGAGTTTAATGTGTGCCTTACTAGTGTTTATAGTAGCCCCTGAGTATTTGATACTTGTTCGGTTGCTAAGATTAGTAACTCGAAACAGGAGTTACATAATAAACAGAGACTAGTTGAGGGGAAGTGACGATGAGTGTTGGAAATAGTTCCAAGATTGATATGATCATCATCACCCACTCCCTATATTTTCGAGATTGGCGTTAAACCTAAATAAATGTTATTTAGCGTTTGCGTTGAGCATGAATATTATTTGATCATGTTTATTGCGATACGGTTATTCATTTGAAGTTAAAGAATAATTGTTATTCTGTTTAAATGAATAAAACCTTGATGGTCATACACCCAATGAAAATAGTTTATTGAATCTCGATCATAGTGATACACATATTCATAATATTGATGCCAAAAGATGCAAAGTTAATAATGATAGTGCAACTTATTTGTGGCACTGCCGTTTGGGTCATATCGGTGTAAAGCGCATGAAGAAACTCCATAAAGATGGATTTTCGGAATCACTTGGTTATGAATCATTTGATGCTTGCGAACCGTGCCTTTGGGCGAGATGACTAAAACTCCGTTCTTTGGAACAATGGAACGAGCAACAAACTTGTTGGAAATAATACATACTGATGTATGCAGACCAATGAGTATTAAGGCTCGTGGCGGGTATCATTATTTTCTGACCTTCACAAGATGATTTGAGCAGATATGGGTATATCTACTTGATGAAACATAAGTCTGAAATAGTTGAAAGGTTCAAAGAATTTCAGAGTGAAGTGGAAAATCATCGTAACAAGAAAATAAAGTTTCTGCGATCTGATCATGGAGATGAATATTTGAGTTACGAGTTTGGTCTTCAATTCAAACAATGTGGGATAGTTTCACAGCTCACGCCACCTGGAACACCACAACGTTATGGTGTGTCCGAACGTCGTAACCGCACTTTATTGGATATGGTGCGATCAATGATATCTCTTACTGATTTACCAATATCATTTTGGGGTTATGCATTAGAGACAACTGCATTCACGTTTAATAGGGCACCATCTAAATCCGTTGAGACGACACCGTATGAACTATGGTTTAGCAGTAAACCTAAGTTGTCGTTTCTTAAAATTTGGAGTTGCGATGCTTATATGGAAAAGGTTTTCAACCTGATAAGCTCGAACCCAAATCAGAGAAGTGCTTCTTCATAGAATACACAAAGGAAACTGTTGGGTACACCTTCTATCACAGATCCGAAGGCAAAACATTCGTTGCTAATAATGGATCCTTTCTAGAGAAGGAGTTTTCTCTCGAAAGAAGCGAGTGGGAGGAAAGTAGAGCTTGATAAGGTAATATGTACCTTCTCCCGAATTGGAAAGTAGTTTATCACAGAAATCTGTTCCTATGACTACTACACCAATTAGTGAGGAAGCTAATGATGATGATCATGAAACTTCAGATCAAGTTACTACAGAACCTCGTAGGTCTTCCAGAGTACGGTTCGCACCAGAGTGGTACGGTAATCCTGTTCTGGAAGTCATGTTACTAGACCATGATGAACCTACGAACTATGAGGAAGCGATGATGAGCCCAGATTCCGCAAAATGGCTTAAGGCCATGAAATCTGAGATGGGATCCATGTATGAGAACAAAGTGTGGACTTTGGTGGAGTTGCCCGATGATCGGCAAGCCATATTGTATAAATGGATCTTCAAGAGGAAGACGGACGTTGATAGTAGTGTTACTATCTACAAAGCTCGATGAGGGAGTCCTGGACTAGGGGGTGTCCGGATAGCCGAACTATCATCATCGGCCAGACTCCAAGACTATGAAGATGCAAGATTGAAGACTTCGTCCCGTGTCCGGATGGGACTTTCCTTGGCGTGGAAGGCAAGCTTGGAGATACGGATATGTAGATCTCCTACCATTGTAACCGACTCCGTGTAACCCTAGCCCTCTCCGGTGTCTATATAAACCGGAGGGTTTTAGTCCGTAGGACGAACAACCATTACAACAATCATACCATAGGCTAGCTTCTAGGGTTTAGCCTCCTTGATCTCATGGTAGATCCACTCTTGTACTACCCATATCATCTATATTAATCAAGCAGGAGTAGGATTTTACCTCCATCGAGAGGGCTCGAACCTGGGTAAAAACATCGTGTCCCTTGCCTCCTGTTACCATCCGCCTAGACGCACAGTTTGGGACCCCCTACCCGAGATCCGCCGGTTTTGACACCGACATTGGTGCTTTCATTGAGAGTTCCTCTGTGTCGTCACCGATAGGCTTGATGGCTTCTTCAATCAACAACAATGCAGTCCAGGGTGAGACTTTTCTCCCCAGACAGATCTTCGTGTTTGGCGGCTTCGCACTGCGGGCTAATTCGCTTGGCCATCTGGAGCAGATCGAAAGCTACGCCCCTGGCTGTCAGGTCAGATTTGGAAGCCTAAACTTCACGGCCGACATCCGCGGAGACTTGATCTTCGATGGATTCGAGCCACAGCCGAGCGCGCTGCACTGTCACGATGGGCATGATTTAGCTCTGCCGCCGGACAGCGCCCTGGAGGCCGCACATGAGTCCGCTCCGACCCCTAGTTCGAAGCCGACTGCGCAGATCGAGGACAGGTGGTTGGACACCGCCTCGGGGGCTGCAATCTCTATGGTGATGGAGCCGAACACTGACCCTGTCCCTTGCAAATCTCGTGACTCCGAGGGGCCGGACTCCGAACCTCCTGCGCCCCTGCCAACCGAATCCGATTGGGCGCTGATCATGGAGTTCACCGCTGCGGACATCTTTCAGCACTCACCCTTTGGCGACATCTTGAATTCTCTAAAGCATCTCTCATTATCAGGAGAGCCCTGGCCGAACTGCGGTCAGGACGGTTGGGATGCGGATGACGAAGAAATCCAAAACCCACCCACC
Source organism: Triticum timopheevii (assembly GCA_963921465.1). Classification (NCBI taxonomy): domain Eukaryota; kingdom Viridiplantae; phylum Streptophyta; class Magnoliopsida; order Poales; family Poaceae; genus Triticum; species Triticum timopheevii. The sequence continues at coordinate 525,981,920 of OY997272.1, read as the reverse complement.
ACCCACTTTGTAGCCACTGTCGACGATCTAACCGACATGCTAGACTACGACTCCGAAGGCATCGACGGTATGAACGACGATGCCGGAGACGACCAGGAACCAGCGCCTACCGAGCACTGGAAGGCCACCTCAACTCATGATGTATATATGGTGGACACCCCAAAAGGAAGCGATAACAAGGAACAACGGGACGCGGCAATGGATAATTCCGCCGAAAAACAACCAAAACGGCGACGCCCTAAGTCCCGCCTCGACAACAACAGCACTCCTAATGACCCAGCAATAGAGAAGGGCAAACCAGTGGGCGACGAACATGCAACCAAGCAACCATCCAAACAGGATAAATCGGATAATCAATCCATCCCTAGCGAAAACAACAGTCCAGACGATCTCATGCCGGATACGCCACCGGAGCATAAGAACCTTCACAAAAGACTTGTCGCCACTGCAAGAAGCCTGAAGAAGTAGAAACGAAAGCTCAAAACAGCGGAAGACATACTCAGAATGAGATGGAGCAAAGTACTCAAAACCGCGGACAAATATGGCAACAGCCACCAAACAAAGAGCTACCCGAAGCGCAAGCTGTTGCTCGAATTCGACGAGGAGGCCGTAGAGCCCCCACAGTCAAAAAGCAAAAAGGCCGCCTGGCCGGATAGACGACCAGATAACAAACCAAAAGGACAAGTGGAGCCGCACACAATCCGACACATGATCCTCGCAAAACAGATGGCCCAGTCAGGTCCATTTATGGGCCAAAAAAGAGGGCCCCAGGAAGTAACACAACACACCGAGTGTTCGAAGACAACAGCACACCCAAATACAGGGGCGCCGCACACCCACTATGTTTCACCGATGAGGTGTTGGATCATGAATTTTCAGCGGGGTTCAAGCCCGTAAACATAGAAGCATATGACGGAACAACAGACACAGGAGTCTGGATTGAGGATTACATCCTGCACATACATATGGCTAGAGGAGACGATCTCCACGCCATAAAATATTTGCCCCTCAAGCTCAAAGGGCCAGCTCGGCATTGGCTCAAAAGCCTCCCAGAAAATACCATTGGAAGTTGGGAAGAGCTGGAGGACGTGTTTAGAGCAAATTTTTAGGGGACTTACGTCCGCCCTCCGGATGCAGATGATCTAAGTCACATAACCCAACAGCCCGGAGAGTCAGCGCGCAAATTCTGGAACAGGTTCCTCACCAAAAAGAACCAAATAGTCGACTGTCCGGACGCCGAAGCCTTAGTAGCTTTTAAACATAACGTCCGAGACGAATGGCTCGCCAGACACCTCGGCCAGGGAAAGCCAAGAACAATGGCCGCGCTAACAAGCCTCATGACCCGCTTTTGCGCGGGGGAAGATAGCTAGCTAGCAAGATGCAGCACCAGCGACCCGAGTACATCCGAGATCAGAGATGGAAACGGAAAATCACGGCGCAGAATGACCAGCGCTAAAATAAAGAAAAAAGCCCAAACAACACGGCGGTCAACGCCGGATTCAAAAGCTCACGGCCGAACAACAAAACACTGCCTCTTAAGGACAACAGTGACGAGCTATCCAACCTAAACAAAATTCTGGATCGGATATGTCAAATCCACAGTACCCCCGGGAAGCCTGCAAACCACACCCACCAAGATTGTTGGGTCTTCAAATAGTCCGTCCGACTCAACGCCGAACACAAGGGGCTCGACGCGCCAAGTGAGGACGACGACGAACCCCACCAGCAGAGCACCGGGAAACAAAAGACTTTTCCACAAGAAGTCAAAACAGTAAACTCACTTCATGTGATAACACGGAACAATAGTGCGGCACCCGCTAAAGCACGTGTCGCACGGTCCACCCCAGTGGAACCCCGAGATTGGATGTTAAAACCAATTACTTTCGACCACCTGGACTATTCCAAAAGTATTCGAAACGCAGGATGGACTGCTCTGATATTGGATCCTATAATCGACGGACTACAATTTACACAAGTCCTGATGGATGGCGGCAGCGATTTAAACCTGCTATATCCGGACACAATCCGCAAGTTGGGGATAGACCCTACCAAAATTCACCATAGATGCACTTCCTTCAAAGGAGTGACGCCAGGCCCTTACGCCAAGTGCATGGGATCCTTACTACTAGAAGTTGTGTTCGGATCACCCGACAACTTCCGTCGTGAAAAGCTAATCTTCCATGTCGCCCCATTTAAAAGTAGCCATCAAGCACTGTTGGGACGTGAAGCTTTTGTCCGCTTTAACGCAATACCGCACTACGCGTCTCTTACACTTAAAATGCCCGGTCCACGCGGCATCATCTCATTAAAAGGTCGTTCAAGACCCCGGACACGGCTAGACGAGTCCGGCATAAATAAACTAGGGCCTCCCTAGCCGCACACCCCTTCACAAGGGGTTGTGCGTACGAGCAATAAAGAGCTAATAAAAGCTCAGCTTTATTCATTCATTCATATTTCGATTTTTAAATACATTCTTCGCACAATTTCTTTTCAAACTAAGTTCCTCTCTTTTTATAGATGAACAGCGTGTACACCCGTCCAGGATACGGCACAACGGAGACACAGGCGCAGACATGCAGCAGGGACCCGTCGCAAGGATTCTTTTCAGATTAAGACCCTGCGTAGACCTTTCTTACTATCTCTTGTTGATTCACATCCCACGGTTTTTCACCATAACCAACGAGGAGGCTGGCGTTTTGGCATCGGCCGCGCCAGAAATTCTTGCCTGTACCTGGACGGTAGGGGCTTAAGGCATCGTTCTGCCTGTTATCATAAAGACTGAATACCTTAGGGAGTGTTTGGCGTCTCGAGTTAGGCCTTATATGCATCAGCTCCGAATCATGTCTTTGGTCAAATGTTGGGTTTGCCCGGCTCCTGTGTTTTGCTGCCTTACGTTCCGTATCATCGGCTAACGCGGCACCAGGAGAACTACTGCGATTGTGCCCCGGTTCGGCCGGGCGAGCACCGCAGTAGAGAAAGCCGAAAACTGACTGTCATGATACAGCGAGAGACTGGTCAACCACTCGATCGACTACCGGAATGTTTAGAATTCCTCCGCTTTGACGAAGGACCGTTTCCCGGTCAGGCACATACGCGCCCCGAATTCGGAGAGCGCGGTGCCCCTAGGGGCTATGTCGTAGCCCCACCCTCGAACTCCTATGGCTAAGTGAAAGTGATAAAGCACTATAGTCCGGTTGCCTCGTTTGCTACGCTACCACCTCCTTCACAGGACCGAGACGTTGGATTAAGTGTGAAAATGCGCTATTTTTGCAAACACCCCCGCACCTTGTGCGTGGGGGCTGAAGCCGAAGACTGCCATCTTTCAGGTTATACACAAGTATACATCAACGGCCGCACAGGAGATATTGCAATACTTGAACGCACAAGTATAAAAAGCACTTATATTATATATCATCTTACAAACCATAGAAATCATTTAAACATGACATTCTTTGAGCACTGCGACTCTATTGCATGAGCACCCCGCAGAACTTCCCCAAAATAGTGCTCGGCGGGTAACCGGCTCTCGTCCGAACCCCGGGTTGCAACTTCGGTGGCATCCATTTCCGTCCAGTATGTCTTCACACGGGCGAAGGCCATCCGGGCACCCTCTATGCAGGCCGACCGCTTCATTGCCTTGATATGCGGCACCGCCCAAGAAATTGCTGCAATAAGCCAAAATAACTTTTCGGCTTAGGCCTATCCGGCCAGACGTGAGCCATGATATCCGTCATGGCAAGTCCGGACAGTCTATTCAGCTCAGCCCACTCAGCCAACCGATCGATCAGCGGAAGTGAACGCTCCGAACTGTGGAATTGAGACCAAAACAGCTCTTCCGTCTCGTGATCCTTCTGACTTCGGAAGTGCACAACGGCATCTGCCGCACTCGCCGCTAAATCCATATAAGGATCCTCCGGACCCCACAGCTAGCCAAGCTGAGCATACTTCGGATCTCTAAACCTCCTGCGCAGCAGAAAAGGCTTGCCTGCCGCAATATCTCCGGCCTGACGCAGCTCCTCCTTTATAGCCCTCATTGCAGAACGGGCATCCTTGGCTTCGGCGGTGGCCTTCCTCAGGTCTTCTTGCTCTGCTCGGCGCTCTTTTTCGAGAACCTCATAGCGGTCGGTAGCATCTTTCAGCTTCACGGCCATTTCGGCCCTCTCCTCCCTGCTTCGGCAGTGAGCAGCCCTTTCGGCTTCTAGCTCTTCGGCCACCTTCGAGGCAGCCGCATCACTCCTCTTGGCCTGCTCCTTGGCTCGAGCAAGCTCTGCTCGAAGGTCCTCCACAGCAGCGGCACCATCTGCATCAAGCACACATATTGTAAGGAGTGGGCTTCGGCTCCCTTACTAGGTGACCACGGAGAAAAAACCTACCTTGCGACTCGTCAAGTCGCTTGTTGACTAGCGCGATGTCCGCATCCGCAACGTTGAGTTGCCGCTTTAGTTCGGCAACTCCATCAGTCCGGCTGGCCACCGGACTATCCGCCACCTGCATAGGAAAGGCAAAAATCAATACCTGCGATTTTGATCCTCGGCACGCTGTCGCTCTCGACAACCTACCGAGTCTCAGGGGTTACTATCTATACAGGGCGCACTTTATGTGTAAAACTGTCAAAAGGTATGTCATTTTTACATACCTCAAACCCCGCCAGCAAGCTTCTGACGGCATCATGCAACCCGCCTTCGGCAGACAAAATTCTTCCAATCACCATACTCATCAATGTATGGTGATCTTCTGAGATAGACACCCTCTCAAGCAGATCCCTCAGCTCCCCCGGCCGTACACTAGTTGGCGCCGAACTCTTCGGCCTTGCCGGACTTGGGGATACCCTCCGTGATGACACCTCAGGGTCGTCCGCTCCACCTGACGGCGCGGTGGATGGAGGCGTCTCGCTCTCCATCATCTCCGGACGAAGGTCCCCCGAAGACGAGCTCATCTGAGAAGGACGGAGATCCGAACTACAAGGTAAAAACTTAAGTTGTCCTCAGAAGCACAAATAGGGATGTCCCTTATTATAAAACTCCCCTTTTTCCTACTTATGGCTCGCTGGAGGGCTGATTCCTTAGGGGAGATAGTGCGGCCGGGGCCTCCCCGGATGCAGGACCCTCCGGTGAAGATCTCTTCCCCCGCTTCAAGGCCTTGGCCTCCGGGTTTTCGGAAGCGGTCCTCTTCTCCCCTTGGAAGGAGGGATTCTCGATCCCCCCTTTCAAAAAAGCCTCCTCAGTAGAGGCGGTAGTTCCTCTGTTCTCCCCTTCGCCTTCCTCTGAAGGCGCAACCTCCAGCATCCTGACCAGCACGGGATCCGGCGCGGTCTCTGGGAGGGGGGCCGGACACCGTATCAGTTTTGCTTGCGCTATCCACTCCTATTTAGAGGACAATCGGTTAAAAGGCGAATCGTAGAAATGCAAACAAACGGTATGTCCGAACACAGAGCTACTTACTTGTGTATCCGGGCGATTGCAGCTTAGGCCGGCGTCCTCGATCTATTCCGGACACACCTCTTGTGATCCGAAAAAAAATTTGTACATCTCCACGGGTGTCGTACCCATGAAGTGTTGGAGAATTCGTGGTCCCTCCGGATTAAATTCCCACAGCCGGAGAGGACGGCGTTTGCAAGGCAGGAGACACCTAATCAGCATGACCTGCATCACCACGACCAGATCGATCTCCCTCGCTTGGAGGTCTCGAATCCGGCCCTGCAATAGGGGCACGTCCTTTGACGGCCCCCAGTTGAGCCCTTGGTTGACCCATGACATCAGTCGTTGTGGAGGTCCCGAGCGGAAGATGGGCGGCGGCTTCTGCCTGCTGCCCCTAGGAGCGGTAATATAAAACCACTCCTGTTGCGACAAGCCGAGCTCCTCTTGGAAGGAGCCCTCGGGCCATGGAGCATCGGCCCTCCTGCTTACGACCGCCCCACCGCACTCTGCTTGGCGCCCCTCGATCACCTTCGGCTCCATGTTAAAGGTTTTGAGCCACAAACCGAAGTGGGGGGTAGTGCGGAGGAAGGCCTCGCAGACGACAATGAATGACGAGATGTGGAGGATGGACTCCGGAGCCAAGTCGTGGAATTCCAGCCCATAGTAAAACATGAGCCCTCTCACAAAAGGATCCATCGAGAAGCCTAAACCCCGACGGAGGTGGGACACGAACACGATGCTTTCGCTGGGCTCGAAAGTGGGAATGACTTGTCCTTTGGCGGGCAGCCTATGCGAAATCTCATAGGTCAAGTACTTGGCTTCTCTCAGCTTTTGCACGTCCTCTTCCGTGACGGAGGAGGGCATCCACCGGCCCTGTAGGTCGGATCCGGACATCGTTGAAGGTCCGAGGCGCTCGAATCTGAGGCTCTGGGTGTTGGGACTCGGGGCGAGGGGCAGCTTCGATTGAGGATTGAAGAAAAGAAGCGAGCCTTGGTCCCATTATAAAGAGGGAGAACACCAAGAGCCACCCCCATGACCGTTTGGGACTCGCCTTCGATAGAGGGGGCATGGCAATGGGCGCGGTTGGGTTACCCACGTCCGTATTGATGGGAATCCCGGAATAAGGGGAACACGATCTCTGCTTCGACACGACGTGCCAAGGAAACCGCTTCGCTAAACGCGCTGAGGTGGTATAATAAAAAACGATTCAAGTAAAGGCTTGGTGGTGGTGTGACATCATGCCACAAAATACGTCAGCAGATTGAACTTGTGTACATATTATTCTCTCTACGGTGCTATGTGGAATTTATTTTGCAGAGCCGGACACTATCCTGGTGTTCACAATCTTCTATTAATTCGGAGGAGGAACCCGCCTTGCAATGCCGAACAATATGCGCGCCGGACTCATCGTCATTGAAGCCTGGTTCAGGGGCTACTGAGGGAGTCCTGGACTAGGGGGTGTCCGGATAGTCGGACTATCATCATCGGCCGGACTCCAAGACTATGAAGATGCAAGATTGAAGACTTTGTCCCGTGTCCGGATGGGACTTTCCTTGGCGTGGAAGGCAAGCTTGGAGATACGGATATGTAGATCTCCTACCATTATAACCGACTCTGTGTAACCCTAGCCCTCTCCGGTGTCTATATAAACCGGAGGGTTTTAGTCCGTAGGACGAACAACCATTACAACAATCATACCATAGGCTAGCTTCTAGGGTTTAGCCTCCTTGATCTCATGGTAGATCCACTCTTGTACTACCCATATCATCAATATTAATCAAGCAGGAGTAGGGTTTTACCTTCATCGAGAGGGCCCGAACCTGGGTAAAAACATCGTGTCCCTTGCCTCCTGTTACCATCCGCCTAGACGCACAGTTCGGGACCCCCCACCCGAGATCCGCCGGTTTTGACACCGACACTCGACTTGTCGCAAAAAGGTTTTTGACAAGTTCAAGGTGTTGACTACAATGAGATTTTCTCAACTGTAGCGATGCTTAAGTCTGTCTGAATCATGTTAGCAATTGCCGCATTTTATGAAATCTGGCAAATGGATAGACAAAACTGCATTCCTTAATGGATTTATTTAAGAAGAGTTGTATATGATGCAACCAGAAGGTTTTGTCAATCCTAAAGGTGTTAACAAAATGTGCAAGCTCCAGCGATCCATCTATGGACTGGTGCAAGCATCTCGGAGTTGGAATATACGCTTTGATGAGTTGATCAAAGCATATAGTTATATACAGACTTGCGGTGAAGCCTGTATTTACAAGAAAGTGAGTGGGAGCACTACAGCATTTCTGATAAGTATATGTGAATGACATATTGTTGATCGGAAATAATGTAGAATTATTCTGCAAAGCATAAAGGAGAGTTTGAAAAGAGTTTTTTTAAAAGAAAGACCTCGGTGAAGCTGCTTACATATTGAGCATCAAGATCTATAGAGATAGATCAAGACGCTTGAAAAGTTTTTTCAATGAAATAGTTCAAAATGGAACAGTCAAAGAACGAGTTTCTTGCCTATGTTACAAGGTGTGAAATTGAGTAAGACTCAAATCCTGACCACAACAGAAAATAGAAAGAGAATGAAAGTCATTCCCTATGCTTCAGTCATAGGTTCTATAAAGGTATGCCATGCTATGGACCAGACCTATTGTATACTCTGCCCTGGTTTGGCAAGGGAGTACAATAGTGATCTAGGAGTAGATCACTGGACATTGGTCAAAATTATACTTAGTGGAATAAGGATATGTTTCTCGATGATGGAGGTGACAAAAGGTTCGTCGTAAAGGGTTACATTGATACAAGTTTTGGCACTGATCCAGATGACTCTAAGTCTTAATCTGGATACATATTGAAAGTGGGAGCAATTAGCTAGAGTAGCTCCGTGCAGAGCATTGTAGACATAGAATATTTGCAAAATACATACGGATCTGAATGTGACAGACCCGTTGACTAAACTTCTCTCACAAGCAAAACATGATCATACCTTAGTACTCTTTGGATGATAATCACATAGCGATGTGAACTAGATTATTGACTCTAGTAAACCCTTTGGGTGTTGATCACATGACGATGTGAACTATGGGTGTTAATCACATGGTGATGTGAACTATGGGTGTTAATCACATGGTGATGTGAACTAGATTATTGACTCTAGTGCAAGTGGGAGACTGAAGGAAATATGCCCTAGAGGCAATAATAAAGTTATTATTTATTTCCTGATTTCATGATAAATGTTTATTATTCATGCTAGAATTGTATTAACCAGAAACATGATACATCTGTGAATACATAGACAAACATGGTGTCACTAGTATGCCTCTACTTGACTAGCTCATTAATCCAAGATGGTTATGTTTCCTAACCATAGACATGTGTTGTCATTTGATTAACGGGATCACATCATTAGGAGAATGATGTGATTAACTTGACCCATTCCGTTAGCCTAGCACTTGATCGTTTAGTATGTTGCTATTGCTTTCTTCATGACTTATACAATGTTCCTATGACTATGAGATTATGCAACTCCCGTTTACCGGAGGAACACTTTGTGTGCTACCAAATGTCACAACGTAACTGGGTGATTATAAAGGTGCTCTACAGGTGTCTCCAAAGGTACATGTTGGGTTGGCGTATTTCGAGATTAGGTTTTGTCACTCCGATTATCGGAGAGGTATCTTTGGGCCCTCTCGGTAATGCACATCACTTAAGCCTTGCAAGCATTGTAACTAATGAGTTAGTTACGGAATGATGCATTACGTAACGAGTAAAGAGACTTGCCGGTAACGAGATTGAACTAGGTATTGGATACCGACGATCAAATCTCGGGAAAGTAACATACCGATGACAAAGGGAACAACGTATGTTGTTATGCGGTTTGACCGATAAAGATCTTCGTAGAATATGTAGGAGCCAATATGGGCATCTAGGTTCCGCTATTGGTTATTGACCGAGAATAGTTCTAGGTCATGTCTACATAGTGCTCGAACCCGTAGGGTCAGCACGCTTAACGTTACGATGACAATTTTATTATGAGTTTATAAGTTTTGATGTACCGAAGGAGTTCGGAGTCCCGTATGAGATCGGGGACTTGACGAGGAGTCTCAAAATGGTCGAGACGTAAAGATCGATATATTGGATGACTATATTCGGAGTTCGGAAAGGTTCCGAGTGATTCGGGTATTTTTCGGAGTACCGGAGAGTTACGGGAATTCGTATTGGGCCTCAATGGGCCATACGGGAAAGGAGAGAAAGGGCCAAAAGGGTGGCCGCATCCCTCCCCTTTGACTAGTCCGAATTGGACTAGGGAGGGGGGCGCCCCCTTCCTTCCTTCTCCTTCTCTCTTCCCTTTCCTTCTCTCCTACTCCTACTACATGGAAGGGTTCCTAGTTCTACTAGGAAAGGGGGAATCCTACTCCCGGTGGGAGTAGGACTCCCCTAGGGCGCGCCAAAGAGAGGGCCGGCCCTCCCCCTCCTACACTCCTTTATATACGGGGGCAGGGGGCACCCCATAGACACACAAGTTGATCTACAGATCGTTCCTTAGCCGTGTGCGGTGCCCCCCTTCCACCATATTCCACCTCGGTCATATCGTCGCGGAGTTTAGGCGAAGCCCTGCGCCGGTAGAACATCATCATCGTCACCACGCCGTCGTGCTGACGGAACTCATCCCCGACACTTCGCTGGATTGGAGCCCGGGGGACGTCATCGAGCTGGACGTGTGCTGAACACGGAGGTGCCGTACGTTCGGTGCTTGGATCGGTCGATTCGTGAAGACGTACGACTACATCAACCGTGTTGTCATAACGCTTCCGCTTAACGGTCTACAAGGGTACGTAGACAACACTCTCCCCTCTCGTTGCTATGCATCACCATGATCTTGCGTGTGTGTAGGAAATTTTTTGAAATTACTACGTTCCCCTACAGGCGTGCCCAGGTGGGGTGGGCGCGCCCTCCACTCTCGTGGCCTGGTGCTTGCCCCTCCTGCAGTGTTTTTAGTGCCTAAAATCCTTAAATATTCCAAAAAAATCATACTAAATTTGCAGAGCATTTGGAGCACTTTTATTTTCGGGCTATTTTTTAATGCACGGATAATTTAGAAAACAGACAGATAATACTATTTTTGCTTTATTTAATCTAAATAACAGAAAGTAAAAAGAGGGTACAGAAGGTTGTGCCTTCTAGTTTCATCCATTTCGTGATCATCAAAATGAATCCACTAACAAAGTTGATCAAGTCTTGTTAACAAACTCATTCCGAATAACACGGAACCGAAGAAATTTCGAATAACACTAAGTTACCTCAACGGGGATATGAAAATCCCCAACAATAAGAATATCATACTTTTTCTTGACAGTAGGGAGAGGAAATTCAAAACCTCCAATGATAATAGTTGGAACTTTTCCAATAGAATTGATACTATGAACTTGAGATTGTTTCCTCGGAAAGTGTACCGTATGCTCATTACCATTAACAAGAAAAGTGACATTGCCTTTGTTGCAATCAATAACAGCCCCTGCAGTTTTAAGAAAAGTTCTACCAAGGATAATAGACATACTATCGTCCTCGGGAATATCAAGAATAACAAAGTCCGTTAAGATAGTGACATTTGCAACCACAACAGGCACATCCTCACAAATACCAACAGGTATAGCAGTTGATTTATCGGCCATTTGCAAAGATATTTCAGTAGGTGTCAACTTATTCAATTCAAGTCTACGATATAAAGAGAGAGGCATAACACTAACACCAGCGCCAAGATCACATAAAGCGGTTCTAACATAATTTCTTTTAATGGAGCATGGTATAGTTGGTACACCCGGATCTCCAAGTTTCTTTGGTATTCCACCCTTAAAAGTGTAATTAGCAAGCATGGTGGAAATTTCAGCTTCCGGTATCTTTCTTTTATTTGTAATGATATCCTTCATTTACTTAGCATAAGGATTTACTTTGAGCATATCAGTTAAGCGCATACGTAAGAAAATAGGTCTAATCATTTCAGCAAAGCGCCAAAATCCTCATCATCCTTTGACTTGGATGGTTTAGGAGGAATGGGCATGGGTTTCTGAACCCATGGTTCTCTTTCTCTACCGTGCTTCCTAGCAACAAAATCTCTCTTATCATAACGTTGATTCTTTGATTGTGGGTTATCAAGATCAACAGGAGGTTCAATCTCTACTTCATTGTTTTTGCTAGGTTGAGCATCAACATGAACGTTATCATTAACATTATCACTAGGTTCATGTTCATCACCTGATTGTGTTTCAGCATCAGAAATAGAAATATCATTGGGATTCTCAGGTGTGTCTACAGTAGGTTCACTAGAAGCATGCAAAGTTCTATCGTTTTTCTTTTTCTTCTTTTTAGAAGAACTAGGTGCCTCTAAATTGTTTCTCTAAGAATCTTGCTTGATTCTCTTAGGGTGGCCTTCAAGATACAAAGGTTCCTGAGTCATTCTACCAGTTCTAGTAGCCACTCTAACAGCAAAGTCATTTTTATTATTTAATTCATCAAGCAAATCATTCTGAGCTTTGAGTACTTGCTCAGCTTGAGTAGCAACCATAGAAGTATATTTGCTAATGAGTTTAAGTTCACCTTTAACTCTAGCCATATTATCGCTCACCCGTCCTATCTCGAAAGCATTATTATTTAACTCTCTACCAACATAAGCATTAAAAATTTCTTGTCTAGCCATAAAGTCATCAAATTCATCTAAGCACGGGCAATGAAATTTAGCAGAGGGGATTTCAACTTTATCATATCTATAGAGAGAATTTACCTTTACTACCTGTGTCGGGTTATCAAGACAATGTGGTTCTTCAACAGGCGGTATATTAAGACCATGTATTTCTTCAATAGGTGGTAAATTCCTAACATCTTCAGCTTTAATACCTTTTCCTTTCATTGATTTCTTAGCCTCTTGCATATCTTCAGGACTGAGAAATAAAACACCTCTCTTCTTCGGAGTGGGTTTAGGAATAGGCTCAGGAGTTGGCTCAATTGGTTCAGGAATTGGCTCAGGAATTGGCTCAGGAAGAGTCCAATTATTTTCATTAGTCAACATATTATTCAACAATATTTCATCTTCGTCGACTGTTCTTTCCCTGAAAACACAACCAGCACAACTATCCAAGTAGTCCTTGGAAGCATCGGTTAGTCCATTTAAAAGATATCAAGTATTTCATTTTTCTTGAGAGGATGATCAGGCAAAGCATTAAGTAACCGGAGAAGCCTCCCCAAGCTTGTGGGAGACTCTCTTCTTTGATTTGCACAAAATTATATATTTCCCGCAAGGCAGCTTGTTTCTTATGAGCAGGGAAATATTTAGCAGAGAAGTAATAAATCATATCCTGGGGACTACGCACACAACCAGGAGCAAGAGAATTATACCAAGTCTTAGCATCACCCTTTAATGAGAACGGAAATATCTTAAGGATATAAAAATAGCGATACTTCTCATCATTAGTAAACAGGGTAGCTATATCATTTAACTTGGTAAGATGTGCCATAGCAGTTTCAGATTCAAGGCCATAAAAAGGATCAGATTCAACCAAAGTGATAATTTCATGATCAACAGCGGATTCATAATCCTTATCAGTAACACAAATAGGTGAAGTAGCAAAAGCAGGGTGAGGTTTCATTCTAGCATTAAGAGACTGCTGCTTCCATTTAGCTAATAATTTCTTAAGATCATATCTATCATTGCAAGCAAATATAGCTCTAGCAGCTTCTTCATTCATAACATAACCCTCAGGAACAACAGGCAATTCATAATCATTGGGAGAACCTTCATCATCACTATCGTCAATAATAGCATCTTCAATAATTTCATTCCCCCTAACTCTAGCAAGTTGTTCATCAAGAAATTCACCTAACGGCAAAGTAGTATCACGCACAGAAGTAGTTTCATCATAAGTATCATGCATAGCAGAAGTGGCATCATCAATAACATGCGACATATCAGAATTCATAGCAGTAGCAGGTTTAGGTGTCGCAAGCTTACTAATAACGGAAGGAGAATCTAGTGCAGAGCTAGATGGCAGTTCCTTACCTCCCCTTGTAGTTGAGGGCAAATTCTTGGTTCTGTCGTCTTTCAAGTTCTTCATAGTGATCAACAGATATAAATCCCAAGTGACTCAGAGAATAGAGCTATGCTCCCCGGCAACGGCACCAGAAATTAGTCTTGATAACCCACAAATGTAGGGGATCGCAACAGCTTTCGAGGGTAAAGTATTCAACCCAAATTTATTGATTCAACACAAGGGGGCCAAAGAATATTATTGAGTATTAGCAGTTGAGTGGTCAATTCAACCACACCTGGATAACTTAGTATCTGCAGCAAAGTATTTAGTAGCAAAGTAGTATGATAATAAAGGTAACGGTGGCAAAAGTAAAGATAATAGTTTTTGGTTTTTTGTAGTAATTGTAACAGTAGCAACGGAAAATTAAATAAGCGAAGAACAATATGTGAAAAGCTCATAGGCAATGGATCAGTGATGGATAATTATGCCGGATGCGATTCCTCATGTAATAGCTATAACATAGGGTGACACAGAACTAGCTCCAATTCATCAATGTAATGTAGGCATGTATTCCGTAAATAGTGATACGTGCTTATGGAAAAGAACTTGCATGACATCTTTTGTCCTATCCTCCCGTGGCAGCGGGGTCCTAGCGGAAACTAAGGGATATTAAGGCCTCCTTTTAATAGAGAACTGGAACAAAGCATTAGCACATAGTGAATACATGAACTCCTCAAACTATGGTCATCACCGAGAAGTATCCCGATTATTGTCACTTCGGGGTTGTCGGATCATAACACATAATAGGTGACTATAGACTTGCAAGATAGGATCAAGAACACACATATATTCATGAAAACATAATAGGTTCAGATCTGAAACCATGGCACTCGAGCACTAGTGACAAGCATTAAGCATAGCAAAGTCATAGCAACATCAATCTCAGAACATAATGGATACTAGGGATCAAACCCTAACAAAACTAACTTGATTACATGGTATATCTCATCCAACCCATCACCGTCCAGCAAGCCTACGATGGAATTACTCACGCACGGCGGTGAGCATCATGAAATTGGTGATGGAGGATGGTTGATGATGACGACGGCGACGAATCCCCCTCTCCGGAGCCCCGAACGGACTCCAGATCAGCCCTCGCGAGAGTAATTAGGGCTTGGCGGCGGCTCCGTGTCGTAAAACGTGATGAAACTTTCTCTCTGATTTTTCTCTCCCCGAACGTGAATATATGGAGTTGGAGTTGAGGTCGGTGGAGGTCCAGGGGGCCCACGAGATAGGGGGGCGCGCCCAGGGGGAGGGGGCGCGCCCCCCTGTCTCGTGGACAGGGTGTGGGCCCCCTGGTGTATTTGTTTCGCCCAATAATTCTTATTAATTCCAAAAAGTGCCTCCGTGGATTTTCAGGACATTCCGAGAACTTTTCTTTTCTACACATAAAACAACATCATGGAAGTTCTGCTAAAAACAGCGTCAGTCTGGGTTAGTTTCATTCAAATCATGCAAGTTAGAGTCCCAAACAAGGGCAAAAGTGTTTGGAAAAGTAGATACATTGGAGATGTATCAGTCACACAGGACTACGTTGCTGAACAACGAGTTACAGGATGACCAGAATACAACGCTACGACACGACCTAGGACACCAAGCCTCCACGGCAACACCCTCAGGAGGGGAACGCAAGCACCGCCGCTGCCGAGCCCAAAAGGACAAGGGGAGACTAGCCACGGAGAGAAGAACCACGACGACATCTTCAAGAAGATCGCTCCGCCCGCAGATGTCGCCGTCGTTGGTGCAAAGCGCGAAGCTTTCGCTCGGCAGCTCACCCGTGTTGCTAAGAGGCACCCATGCCAGTCGTGATGAGGACCGGCCTCCGGATCTGAATCTGGGAAACCCACTGCCGAGGACAGATAGTGAGCCCGAGCCACCCACTGCTACGCCCCTTGTCGTCCAGACGACCAAGAGGCGTAGCCACCACTGTCGTCATGGAACCTGCCGGAAAGCCACCATACGGACCACCCTCCGGGGCTGCCACCCCGGAATCCATGTCCCAAGTCACCACCAACCGTCGATGTCACAACACACAACCACAGTGGGAAGAACAGAAGGGATCTCCTTCCGCTCCTAGCCCGGCATCATCCACTTGGCCTAGGTGAGCGCCTCCACCGTAGGAGGCATGCACGCCTGCGTCCCCAGCCAATCCCTATGGACCGAGGGGGACACGGCCTAGTAGCTGCCGACGGCCAACACCGAGCCCGACCCGACATTGGTCCGGGGCTTTAGCCGAGTCAAACTCGCACGCCGCCACACCCATGGCCACCGGCGTCGATCCGACCTAAATCATAGCAGCAGCACAGGCACCAACTCGGACCGACGATGCAACGTAGCAACAAGGCAAGAGAGCACTAACGTGAAGGCAAGCCAGCACCGACTAGGTTGGCTCCCTGCACCTGCACTCCGCCGGACACCATCCACCCCCTCAAGACAGATCCAAGCCACCCGACAATGACCCGGACCATTGGTGCAAGAGAGCAGAGGGCCGTCCCATAGCCAGTCGGATGAACCCGAGAAGCTCCACCACGCCAGGCCCGCGCGGTCGGCAACGAACCCAGCCACCGCAGCCACCCCCACCTACAGCCGTCCAAGTCATGGCAAACCAGCGAGGGCCGCTGCCCAGCAGGAGCCAGCCGACCTCCAACCGTCCCCCGAGCCGCGCTCTAGCCCCCCTCCCCCCGTCGCCCGACCGATCAGATCTGACTGGGGGCCTTCCCGCGCCCAATCCTCCTGAGGTGTGACGTGCAGCCGCCGCGCCAGCCACGAGCACTAGAATGCCGCCAATCGTCGAACGCTGTTGCCGCCGCCATTCCAAGCCCGACGTCGCGTCGCCAAGCCCTGCACCAGCCCGGCGCCTCCGTCGGTGGGTCGTCCCGTGCCAACCCATGGCCCCGAGCGAAAGAGGGAGAAGCAGCCACGCCGCCGCTTACACCGGTCGGGCTTCGCCCGGCGGCGCCGCCCGGGCAGCGGCAGGGCAGGGAGGCTAGAGGTGGAACGGGGGACCGGCGGCATAGGGTTTCCCCCGACCGCTCGCGGGAGCCGGGGGGGGGGGGGGGGGAGGGGGGACTACTAGTCTCTCTCTCGTACACATTGTGTACCTATTTTAATTATATTGCCCATGTTTAATTCCATGCACACCATTTATTTGAGAAACGAGGGGAAAAAATTCTTGTGCACACCATGAAACCAAGTGTGTTGTAGGGTGGCATATGAAATGATCAAATCGTGTGTAAGCGAAAAATATAATATGTTGCATTTTTATGTCCATTAGCGATTACTATAAGCATTGATATTTCAATACCAAGTATAGTGGGTACACATACTGTGAACTTAATAGTGGACTCAACTAGCAAGACACATTTGCCAATGGTTCTGTTTGCATACTAGAAGTTTCTATGAACTGCATACATAATCATACACTAGAGACCGCTATTATAATAGTTATTAGGTTATATGCATTGGAGGTATCTACCATGCTACTTAAGGATATTAAAATATGCACGAGCACGACCACCTAAGGATACTTAAGGATATTAATTTGATAACACTTTTTTGCAGCATACAGTTGAAATTTAGCACAATGCAAATTTTCTAATGATATGTATTAGAATTCTACAAAAAAACACTACAAGTAAATACCAAAATTAGTATGTGGTTAAATATACCAAGTAAATAAAAAATATATTTTTTAAGATTATAATATGTTAAAAATAGGTCGTAAGAGGTATAAAAGTTTAATATAAAATATATTTATTTTAATTGACACCATGAATAAATTTTTGTTTAAACCAAACCTAAATTTTCTTAATTCTTCGCTCAACTTACTTATTATATCAACCACGTGGAGTCAAAGTAATTCAGTAGCTGAAATGAGATTAATACATTTTTGTGTGCCGATGTTTCGTGTTAGGATTTTAAAATTAGAAATACAGTGTAGCATCATAAATGTAACAATCTTATGAATCTTGTACTTTTTATTTAATAAATAATTTTGCATTTCATGTAATTAATGATATAATTAATCTTCTAAGCAATACGTGACATTTTAGAAATATACATAGTGTTAGATTTATTTTTCAAGATTTCTAACTAGTTTAAACAATTGCTTCAATTCAAATCGAATATTCAAGTGTTATGAATTCTTTTAAATTCAAAATTGCCCAAATGATCCACAACTTGGCACATGGACTACTTGTCACATTCCTAGTCTTCAAAAAAATTCTCACAGTTTTGAACTCTTTGATCTTGCACCTCTAGTCAAATCCATTTGAATCAAATTCAAATGAATCTGAACTCAAACTATTCCAAAATTGATGCAATCAATTTGTAGGGATAAATATAAATCATAGAGTCCATATCAATTATTCGACCAAGTTTTTATCTACGGCTATTTCTCCTTCTCCCTCTTTTTTCCCAAGTCTAAAACAGAACAAGAAAAAGGGCAAACATATTTCTAATTAGGCCCACTTAATTAGCCGGCCTAGCCTATGCGAATAGCCAACAACCCCTACATGCGTTGTCTTCCTCCTCACGCAAAGAGGCGTTGATGGCCAACAACTCCACACTATCAACTCCTCCTTATATAAAGCCGCCCACCTCTCTCTCCTCTCTCTCTCTCTCTCTCTCCTGCGCTGCCACCAAGTAAGCTTTCACACACGGCCGCCGATGGCCAACGGTTCCAAGCCATTGAATGAGGTATCAAACCGAATTGATGGATTGCACCACCCCAAGACACCAGCAAAATCAATGTTGACGCTACCCTATTGCACAACGGATCAATGGCAGTTGTGGCCGCGGTATGCGTGGATCATATCGAAATTTACATTGGAGCTTCAACGAACATCCTTGTGCGAATTTCTGTCCCCACAACACTAGAGGCCTTTGCAGTCCGAGGGGCGCTGGCCCTGACAGATTACCTCTATGAAAGGAGAATTTATGTTGCTTCAGATTGTCATCAATGATATTAAGCAGAAGAGTGCGGAAGCTTACGCCGCGATTATCCGAGAAATTTTAGATCGTTCTAGTCTTTTTACTAGTTGCTCTTTTAGTCATAAATTTAGAAGCTCGAATACCGAGGTTCACAATTTAGCAAAGCATGCTCTCTCACTGGGGTTGGCCGTCATGTTTGGTTAGCCAACCCTGGTGATCTTACTTTCGTCCTTGTAAGCATTGTGATGAGATAATAAAAAGCTTCACAAGATTATCTAATAAAAACTAGTTGGGAGCTGTTGAAAAGGGAAACTGTTTGACAGGCTCAGTTAACCCTTCCTTTATTTACTACCTGAATGCTGGTTCAGATAAAATAAAACAAACAGATGCTATTTTTCTTAACAGAGGCAAAATCTTTGCCTCACCTCATTAATAGATAAGAAAGTTCAACAAAGTTCTTAGCGAGATATATCACTCCTCAACAGATGGAAAACAAGAACCTACTCTCACAGCATGAGTGGACTCAAATGCTTCCCCTACGGTGATCCAATCCTTGGCCTCATTCTTAGTACGAGCAATGGTTGCGCCGTTACATTCGAGAGGCTTCTGCCTCTCTTGATGAACACCCCCGGCGCCATCGACCGGCACAGATGGAGATCGATGGACCAGCATCTGCTGGGAGGCAGGGAAAAGTATGATGCCATGGTCAAAGACTGCTCAGAGGAAGCGCCAGAGTTGAGGCACAAGCATCTCGATTCTGCTGGGATTACTGAAACTTTCGCCATCATGAATCAACCGAGTTTGTTTCCACACGAAATGTGACAACTCCCTAGCATAGCATTCTTGGATTGGATGGAGTACAACAAGAACATGAGCATTATCACTTGTTTGGATGGATTATAAAAGGAAGGCCAAATGCAATACTAGTGTTGAGCCAGCCACCCTTACAGTTATAGACAGTGTCCTACTCATTCATACCTGTCCTACTCATTCAAACCAGGATGCAGAGGCCGGGGGTATATCCTCCTTTTCTAAAAAAAAATCATACCAAGATCTTCACAAATATTTTCTCTAAAAAAAGATAATAAGTCGCCTCACCGACTGCAGCTGAGTTTGTTAGCTTCACTTCAGTCCCGCCAATCGTTCGCAAACAGAGTCAGGCAAGGCAACCATACCCACGTTTACAACCTCGTTTGCATTTCTCCTGTAGAGAGTAGAGACTGCATTTTAATAGTACCCTTTGAACATTTTGTAACAAGAAAAAGGAAAACATATCGGTTTGCACATTTCTCAAGCGGTAGTAGCGTATACTGAAGAAAAAGACCTCGGATACAGCAACATCGTATCACACTAGCTTCCTTCCTTTCTAGGAGTACCGGGTAGGTGGCTTGGACGAATGGTTATATGGTCGTTGATCATATGCGCCTCATCGTATACCCCGCCCGTCTCGCAGAGATGCCAGCTGCTGCGCCCTCCCTCTCCCGCATTTGATAAACAGAACGCATTGCTCTTGCTACCTCATTTTTCTTGGCAAGGCAATGTGTTAGATGTAACATGACCGGAATCCTCTCAACAACCACAAAATGAGTACTGCACTCCCTTAAATGTTTTCGAGTTTTTCAGCAACCACAGAACACCTCACAACACCTTGTCCTGACAGAATAATGTACTGTAATAACTATCCAAACAGCATACAAGGGTGTAAATCACTAGACATGTGTTCAAAGGATTATTTATCCCGGTCCGCTTCAGCATATTTGTATGCTCAGTCACATCTTTCCTGCATTTTTGGATCGAAGAGCAGCATTTGTGTTTTATCAGCTAGCATTACTGTATCAGCTGCTCTTGAAGCCATCACATCCAAATACTACCAAACGGACGTAGGTGAGCAGGTGAAGCATACCTAATGCCAGTTTCGAGGAAGATAAATAAATGAATTGACAAATACCTACATTAGGAAACACAAGAAAACCTAGAGAACTTGTCCATTTTTATTTTTATTTTGCGAAATAGAGAACTTGTCCATTGCAATGGTGCATCTAGCCTGACTACAGTGATACATTGCCGTGCGGTCCATCTTGAGAGAATGACCACACAAAATAGAGAGAAAAAAGATATATAAATCCAATCCGTACTTGCAAGTTTACTGCCCTCGTGTGTCCTTTTGTGTACATACCCATTACAGTATATGTATTTAAGGACATCAAAAGTTCATTCTCAATTGAAATCTCAACACAAAGGCCAAAGCCCAGCTGTTGCAAAAGTTACACACCAAGTAGAGAGCAAATGTTTTTGTTTAGCTGCTGTCAAGGTTCATCGATCACATGCCAAATCAAACAGGCAGCCACACTCTAGGGAAAGCAAGAGCTGGTATGATTCTTACATGGCTTACCGAAGTTGTGTCTATGGTCGACATAGTGTACAAGATACTCGTCAAGTTTGTAGGGTCTGGCAGCCGGCGCAAAACCCTGTGTTACATTGTAGACGAACTTGTGCTTGGCTATAATCCTCCTGTAGTTCCTCTTGTTGTTGATGTTGTTGATATGATAGATTCCGAAACCATGAGTTTGCTGATGAGAGCAGCCCAGGTATATTGAGTCTGCAGAAATGGAGGGGAATGCCTCCGTAGAGATGTGCATGCAGTGCGTCAGGCCGACAAACACCGCATACCGGCCAAGGCTCCTCACGGGGACTAGCCTCCTGCCGGCGACGTCCACCTCCAACACCTCAATGCGGCCGGTGATGCCGCCCACTCTGAATAGCTCCTTTGGATTGTAAGCCTCAACGCCGCCGAAGCGCTCCATGCCTCTCCAGTACCGCACCATCAGCATCCTCCCACCGGTGCCACGGACCAGAAGCGAGATTACGTGCTTGCGCAAAATATAGCCTTTCTTGGCAAAGCAACGCTGGTCAACCACCTCCACCAGCCGAGGCAGCGGCTGCAGCTCAAGAAGGTAGACGGAACCCTCTGGCGAGCTGATGTAGCACCGTCCTCCCAAGGACAGCAATGTGTAGAATAATACCTTGCGATCACTGTCGTAAACGGGGTGGGAGCCCCGGCCTGGACTTGACCAGCGTCCAGTGCTCGTCGCCGGGTTTGGCGAAGATGATGGTGGCCAAAGGGCCTCTGAGGCAGAGGATGAGTGTGGGCGGGGAGGTGGAGTCGTCAAAAGCTGCGCCCTTGATCACCTTCGGAATAACACGGACGGGATACTGCAACACGGCGGAAGGTGTTGACTATAGGGGGGGACGGCGACAGCGATGCTGGAGATGGCCGGGAACTCGGTGACGGCGTTGGTGAGTGGGTCGAGGAGGCGAATGGCCTTGGTGGACTTGTGGAAGAGGAGGAGGAGGCTGTCGACCTCGCAGATGTGGCAGTGGGTGGAGAGCGCCGGGAGGTGGACGCCGAGAGAGGCCGCGGTGGCCAGGTTGAGTAAGCGGCGGTGGGGCTCGGCGTCGTAGGTGATGGAGAGCACCATCCAGTCGCGGGGGCGGAAGCGGCCGTCCAGGAGGCCTGCCGTGCGCGGGTCGGCGGTGAGTCCGCGCCACGGCCTGCACACAGTACGGAAGCGGAAATACTCTGCCACGTCGAGGGAGAGCAGCCGGCCGGAGATCTCCTCAACGAGGTCCAGAGGAAGCAGGTTGGCCCAATCCCTCCATTCCTGCGGATCGTGGTGGACCTGACGACGCGCTTCCGTCGTCTTCATCGCCGGTGATTCATCTGACGCGCCAAGGTCATCGCCCAATTGCTCGCGCTCATAAGATTCTGCAAGGAGGCAAAGCCGCCGACGCCGCGCTCGTGTCATCATCCCTTCAGATCCGTCGTCACCGGGAGGAAACAGGGAGGAGGCGGCCGTGGGAAACAGCAACCAGGCAGCGCGCGAGTGCTCGCCACGCATGGGCCAGCCCATTAGCGGGAGTGTACATGGAAGATGCAGATCTGTTTTATGAAGCTTCTGAAATTTTCCATCAAAATAAAAGGAAGCTTCTGAAATCTTCTGTTCGGGTTTTTTTCTCTCTTTTTATTTTCGTATTCTTTCGAATTTTTCTTTTTTCCTCCTCTCTTTATTGTGTTTTTGTCTTATCTCTTTAAAAATTCATGAACCAACCTTTTTTCAACTTCCTGCACACCTTTCAAATTCGGGAATATTCTATCAATTTCATGAATAGATTTTAAATTCAAAAACAAAATATCAAAATCATGGATATTTTTAAATCCACGAACATTCTTTCAAATTTGAGAATAATTTTTCAAAGCACAAATATTTTTGGAAAGTATCCAACATTTTTCAGATCTGTAATTGTTTCTTAAAACTCGTGGCCGTTTTTTTAAATCCACGAACATTTTTATGTTTGCAAAGAAAAATCATGAATATTTTATAAATTCCTTAAAGTTGTTTAAATTCGTGAATATATTTTTAATCCATGAAGAAAAACTTCCTCGACATTTTTAAAACTTCAGGATTTTCTAATTTAAAATTAGTTTTTTAATTCCAGATTTTTTTTAATTCACAATGATTTTCTACACGTTATGGTTGAAAAACTGCATAATTTGACAATCATTTGAATACTTAAATAATAATAATAATTCATATCATGCGCTAGTCCAGCGAATGTAGCTGCTGATTTGCTTGTTGCGGAGCGACGTGGCAGCTAGCACTCATTTTGTAGCAAGGAGTAGTATCTTTTGTGTGTGTGTGTGTGTGTGTGTTCTGGGCGTTACATATGACCATTCACCTCCCAGATGTCCCATCAACAGTCGGAAAAACAGTGACAGAACATGTATCTCCATTACTATTATCTTCATCTTCATCTTCATCTTCACTACTATTAAAAGAGCAAACATAAATTTCTCTAAGGCCACCCAATAAATTATACACGGAATAACTAGGACCTCTCGATCCAAACGACTGAAACAATTTTCTACTGCCAATATAACCCTAATGGTCTGCAACCAAATCAAATGCCCCAGATCAAATGTTCTGCCAGCATGGTCTGCCAATCCGCGCGGCCCCGCCCGCAACGCCCTAAATTTGTGGATCGATTTCATCCGACAACCCCAGATCAAGAAGGATGGATCCACAGCAACCATGCGCCCTCACTCCTCCATTCCCCTCCTCGCGCGGCCTTTCTACGCCTGTAAGGATGGCCCTCTTCTCTTGCCGCCGCCGCCTCCCTCCCTCCAGTAGGGATGAAAAGGAGAGGAAATGGACAGAACTGGATGCAACCACATTACCCCGAAAATGAATACGAAAACAGATAGACATGCAAACAAAAGTATGTGTTGACCGGAACTTAAAACCCCCTTGAATCATAGAGAAATACACACAAAAAACAAACGTATTAAATGAATTGTTAACATGGCTACAAAATAATATGGTTGTGTTAGCAACTTAGCTTAGTATTGTAGTAGTACTGCACAATTCCATATAGGGTCAAGTTGAGTACGTGTGTGGTAGTAGAAATTGGTCCTTAAATGATCAATTCTGCTCATTCGACTCATTGTGTCATTGTGTGTTGTTTGGTAGTTGGGCTACAAAGCAGCCATAGGCTACAGTAGAAACGAAAATTTCGAATTCACGAAAACGGAAAGTTCCATTTCCACGTTTGTTCCACTAGAAAACACCTGTCATGGACCCGGGTGGCTCCAAGCATGACCGTGCCACCTGTCATGGACCCTGGAGGCCACCCGCCAGGGTGTGCGCCGTCCGGGCAGATCGAAGAACCCTAGGAAGGTGTCCTGGGGCACATGATGTCTACTACACAACCTTCTTCTTGTAGACGTTGTTGGGCCTGCAAGTGCACAGGTTTGTAGGACAGTAGCAAACTTCCCTCAAGTGGATGACCCAAGGTTTATCAATCCGTAGGAGGCGTAGGATGAAGATGGTCTATCTCAAGCAACCTTGCAACCAAATAACAAAAAGTCTCTTGTGTCCCCAACACACCCAATACAATGGTAAATTGTATAGGTGCACTAGTTCGGCGAAGAGATGAAGACACAAGTGCAAAATAGATGGTAGATATAGGTTTTTGTAATCTGAAATAATAAAAACAGCAAGGTAACGAGCGATAAAAGTGAGCGTAAACGGTATTGCAATGATGGGAAACAAGGCCTAGGGTTCATACTTTCACTAGTGTAAGTTCTCTCAACAATAATAACATAGATAATGAAGGAAATATGCCCTAGAGGCAATAATAAAGTTATTATTTATTTCCTCATATCATGATAAATGTTTATTATTCATGCTAGAATTGTATTAACCGGAAACATGATACATGTGTGAATACATAGACAAACCTATAGTCACTAGTATGCCTCTACTTGACTAGCTCATTAATCAAAGATGGTTATGTTTCCTAACCATAGACATGTGTTGTCATTTGATTAGTGGGATCACATCATTAGAAGAATGATGTGATTGACATGACCCATTCCGTTAGCCTAGCACTTGATCATTTAGTATACTGCTATTGCTTTCTTCATGACTTATACATGTTCCTATAACTATGAGAATTATGCAACTCCCGTTTACCGGAGGAACACTTTGGGTACTACCAAACGTCACAACGTAACTGGGTGATTATAAAGGAGTACTACAGGTGTCTCCGAAGGTACATGTTGAGTTGGCGTATTTCGAGATTAGGTTTTGTCACTCCGATCGTCGGAGAGGTATCTCTGGGCCCTCTCAGTAATGCACATCATTATAAGCCTTGCAAGCAATGTGACCAATGAGTTGGTTACGAGATGATGCATTACAGAACGAGTAAAGAGACTTGCCGGTAACGAGATTGAACTAGGTATTGGATACCGACGATCAAATCTCGGGCAAGTAACATACCGATGACAAAGGGAACAACGTATGTTGTTATGCGGTTTGACTGATAAAGATCTTTGTAGAATATGTAGGAACCAATATGGGCATCCAGGTCCCGCTATTGGTTATTGACCGAGAATAGTTCTAGGTCATGTCCACATAGTTCTCGAACCCGTAGGGTCCGCACGCTTAACGTTACGATGATAGTTTTATTATGAGTTTACATGTTTTGATGTACCGAAGTTTGTTCGGAGTCCCGGATGTGATCACGGACATGACGTGGAGTCTCGAAATGGTCGAGACATAAAGATCGATATATTGGAAGCCTATATTTGGACATCGGAATCGTTCCGGCTGAAATCGGCATTTTACCGGAGTACCGGGGGGTTACCGGAACCCCCCGGGGGGTTATTGGGCCTACATGGGCCTCGAGGGAGAAGATGGAAGGAGCCAGGAGGGGGCCGCGCGCCCCTCCCCTTCCTAGTCCGAATAGGACAAGGGAAGGGGGCAGCGCCCCCCCCCCTTTCCTTCCCCTCTTCCTCCTCTATCCCCCCTTCTCCTACTCCTACTTGGAAAGAAGGGAGTCCTACTCCCGGTGGGAGTAGGACTCCCCCCTTGGCGCGCCCTCCTTGGCCAGCCGCCTCCTCCCCCCTGGCTCCTTTATATACGGGGGCGGGGGGGCACCCCATAGACACACAAGTTGATCTACGGATCGTTCCTTAGCCGTGTGCGGTGCCCCCCTCCACCATATTCCACCTCGGTCATGTCGTCACGGAGTTTAGGTGAAGCCCTGCGCCGGTAGAACATCATCATCGTCACCACGCCGTCGTGCTGACGGAACTCATCTCCGGAGCTCTGCTAGATCGGAGGCCGGAGATCGTCATCGAGCTGAACGTGTGCTGAACTCGGAGGCTCCGTACGTTCGGTGCTTGGATCGGTCGGATCGTGAAGACGTACGACTACATCAACCGCGTTGTGCTAACGCTTCCGCTTACGGTCTACGAGGGTACGTGGACGAACACTCTCCCCTCTCGTTGCTATACCATTACCATGATCTTGTGTGTGCGTAGGAAATTTTTTGAAATTACTACATTCCCAATAGTGGCATCCGAGCCTAGGTTTTATGCGTTGATGTTATATGCACGAGTAGAACACAAGTGAGTTGTGGGCGATACAAGTCATACTGCTTACCAGCATGTCATACTTTGGTTCGGCGGTATTGTGAGATGAAGCGGCCCGGACCGACATTACGCGTACGCTTACGCGAGACTGGTTTCACCGTTACGAGCACTCGTGCTTAAAGGTGGTTGGCGGGTGTCTGTCTCTCTCACTTTAGCTGAATCTTGTGTGGCAACGCCCGGTCCTTGCGAAGGTTAAAACAACACCAACTTGACGAACTTTCGTTGTGGTTTTTGATGCGTAGGTAAGAACGGTTCTTGCTAAGCCCGTAGCAGCCACGTAAAATTTGCAACAACAAAGTAGAGGACGTCTAACTTGTTTTTGCAGGGCATGTTGTGATGTGATATGGTCAAGACGTGATGCTATATTTTATTGTATGAGATGATCATGTTTTGTAACCAAAGTTATCGGCAACTGGCAGGAGCCATATGTTTGTCGCTTTATTGTATGAAATGCAAATGCCCTGTAATTGCTTTACTTTATCACTAAGCGGTAGCGGTAGTCGTAGAAGCAATAGATGGTGTAACGACAACGATGCTACGATGGAGATCAAGGTGTCGCGCCGGTGACGATGGTGATCACGACGGTGCTTCGGAGATGGAGATCACAAGCACAAGATGATGATGGCCATATCATATCACTTATATTGATTGCATGTGATGTTTATCCTTTATGCATCTTCTCTTGCTTTGATTGACGGTAGCATTTTAAGATGATCTCTCACTAAAATTATCAAGAAGTGTTCTCCCTGAGTATGCACCATTGCCAAAGTTCGTCGTGCCCAGACACCACGTGATGATCGGGTGTGATAAGCTCTACGTCCATCTACAACGGGTGCAAGCCAGTTTTGCACACGCGGAATACTCAGGTTAAACTTGACGAGCCTAGCATATGCAGATATGGCCTCGGAACACGGAGACCGAAAGGTCGAGCGTGAATCATATAGTAGATATGATCAACATAGTGATGTTCACCATTGAAAACTACTCCATCTCACGTGATGATCAGTTATGGTTTAGTTGATTTGGATCACGTGATCACTTAGATGACTAGAGAGATGTCTGTCTAAGTGGGAGTTCTTAAGTAATATGATTAATTGAACTTAAATTTATCATGAACTTAGTACCTGATAGTATTTTGCTTGTCTATGTTTGTTTGTAGATAGATGGCTCGTGCTGTTGTTCCGTTGAATTTTAATGCGTTCCTTCAGAAAGCAAAGTTGAAAGATGATGGTAGCAATTACACGGATTGGGTCCCTAACCTGAGGATTATCCTCATTGCTGCACAGAAAAGTTACATCCTGGAAGCACCGCTGGGTGCCAGGCGTGCTGCTGATGCAACTGACAACGTTAAGAACGTCTGGCAGAGCAAAGCTGATGACTACTCTATAGTTCAGTGTGCCATGCTTTACGGCTTAGAACCGGGTCTTCAACGACGTTTTGAACGTCATGGAGCATATGAGATGTTACAGGAGTTGAAGTTAATATTTCAAGCAAATGCCCGGATTGAGAGACATGAAGTCTCCAATAAGTTCTACAGCTGCAAGATGGAGGAGAATAGTTCTGTCAGTGAGCATATACTCAAAATGTCTTGGTATAATAATCACTTGATTCAACTGGGAGTTAATCTTCCGGATGATAGCGTCATTGACAGAATTCTCCAATCACTGCCACCAAGCTACAAGAGCTTTGTGATGAACTATAATATGCAAGGGATGAACAAGACTATTCCCGAGCTCTTCGCAATGCTAAAGGCTGCGGAGGTAGAAATCAAGAAGGAGCATCAAGTGTTGATGGTCAACAAGACCACTAGTTTCAAGAAAAAGGGCAAAGGGAAGAAGAAGGGGAACTTCAAAAGAAACGGCAAGCAAGTTGCTGCTCAAGAGAAGAAACCCAAGTCTGGACCTAAGCCTGAAACTGAGTGCTTCTACTGCAAGCAGACTGGTCACTGGAAGCGGAACTGCCCCAAGTATTTGGCGGATAAGAAGGATGGCAAAGTGAACAAAGGTATATGTGATATACATGTTATTGATGTGTACCTAACTAGAGCTCGTAGTAGCACCTGGGTATTTGATACTGGTTCTGTTGCTAATATTTGCAACTCGAAACAGGGACTACGGAATAAGCGAGCACTGGCCAAGGACGAGGTGACGATGCGCGTGGGAAACGGTTCCAAAGTCGATGTGATCGCGGTCGGCACGCTACCTCTACATCTACCTTCGGGATTAGTTTTAGACCTGAATAATTGTTATTTGGTGCCAGCATTGAGCATGAACATTATATCTGGATCTTGTTTGATGCGAGACGGTTATTCATTTAAATCAAAGAATAATGGTTGTTCTATTTATATGAGTAATATCTTTTATGGTCATGCACCCTTGAAGAGTGGTCTATTTTTATTGAATCTCGATAGTAGTACACATATTCATAGTGTTGAAACCAAAAGATGCAAAGTTGATAACGATAGTGCAACTTATTTGTGGCACTGCCGTTTGGGTCATATCAGTGTAAAGCGCATGAAGAAACTCCATACTGATGGGCTTTTGGAATCACTTGATTATGAATCACTTGGTACTTGCGAACCGTGCCTTATGGCAAGATGACTAAAACGCCGTTCTCCGGAACTATGGAGCGAGCAACTGATTTGTTGGAAATCATACATACTGATGTTTATGGTCCAATGAATGTTGAGGCTCGCGGCGGGTATCGTTATTTTCTCACCTTCACAGATGATTTGAGCAGATATGGGTATATCTACTTAACGAAACACAAGTCTGAAACATTTGAAAAGTTCAAAGAATTTCAGAGTGAAGTGGAAAATCATCGTAACAAGAAAATAAAGTTTCTACGATCTGATCGTGGAGGAGAATATTTGAGTTACGAGTTTGGTCTACACTTGAAACAATGTGGAATAGTTTCGCAACTCACGCCACCTGGAACACCACAACGAAATGGTGTGTCTGAATGTCGTAATCGTACTTTACTAGATATGGTGCGATCTATGATGTCTCTTACTGATTTACCGCTATCGTTTTGGGGTTATGCTTTAGAGACGGCCGCATTCACGCTAAATAGGGCACCATCAAAATCCGTTGAGACGACACCTTATGAACTGTGGTTTGGCAAGAAACCAAAGTTGTCGTTTCTTAAAGTTTGGGGCTGCGATACTTATGTGAAGAAACTTCAACCAGATAAGCTCGAACCCAAATCGGAGAAATGTGTCTTCATAGGATACCCAAAAGAGACTATTGGGTACACCTTCTATCACAGATCTGAGGGCAAGATTTTCGTTGCTAAAATCGGATCCTTTCTAGAGAAGGAGTTTCTCTCGAAAGAAGTGAGTGGGAGGAAAGTAGAACTTGATGAGATAACTGTATCTACTCCCTTATTGGAAAGTAGTTCATCACAAGAACCAGTTCCTGTGACAACTACACCAATTAGTGAGGAAGCTAATGATATTGATCATGAAACTTCAGATCAAGTTTCTACTGAACCTCGTAGGTCTACCAGAGTAAGATCCGCACCAGAGTGGTACGATAATCCTATTCTGGAAGTCATGATACTTGACCATGATGAACCTACAAACTATGAGGAAGCGATGATAAGCCTAGATTCCGCAAAATGGCTAGAGGCCATGAAATCTGAGATGGTGATCCGTGTATGAAAACAAAGTATGGACTTTGGTTGACTTGCCCGATGATCGGCAAGCCAATGAGAATAAATGGATCTTTAAGAAGAAGACTGGCGCTGATGGTAATGTAACTGTCTATAAAGCTCGACTTGTTGCAAAAGGTTTTCGAGAAGTTCAAGGGGTTGACTACGATGAGACTTTCTCACCCGTAGCGATGCTTAAGTCTGTCCGAATCATGTTAGCTATTGCTGCATTTCATGATTATGAAATTTGGCAAATGGATGTCAAAACTGCATTCTTGAATGGATTTCTAGAAGAAGAGTTGTATATGATGCAGCCAGAAGGTTTTGTTGATCCAAAAGGTGCTAAAAGTGTGCAAGCTCCAGCGATCCATTTATGGACTGGTGCAAGCATCTCGGAGTTGGAATAAGCGTTTTGATAGTGTGATCAAAGCATATGGTTTTATACAGACTTTTGGAGAAGCCTGTATTTACAGGAAAGTGAGTGGGAGCTCTGTAGCATTTCTGATATTATATGTAGATGACATATTATTAATTGGAAATGATATAGAATTTCTGGATAGCATAAAGGGATACTTGAATAAAAGTTTTTCAATGAAAGACCTCGGTGAAGCTGCTTACATATTGGGCATCAAGATCTATAGAGATAGATCAAGACGCTTGATAGGACTTTCACAAAGCACATACCTTGACAAAAATTTGAAAAAGTTCAAAATGGATCAGGCAAAGAAAGGGTTCTTGCCTGTGCTACAAGGTGTGAAGTTGAGTCAAACTCAATGCCCGACCACTGCAGAAGATAGAGAGAAAATGAAAGATGTTCCCTATGCTTCAGCCATAGGCTCTATCATGTATGCAATGTTGTGTACCAGACCTGACGTGTGCTTAGCGATAAGCTTGGCAGGAAGGTACCAAAGTAATCCAGGAGTGGATCACTGGACAGCGGTCAAGAACATCCTGAAATACCTGAAAAGGACTAAGGATATGTTTCTCGTATATGGAGGTGACAAAGAGCTAGTCGTAAATGGTTACGTCGATGCAAGCTTTGACACTGATCCGGATGATTCTAAATCGCAAACCGGATACGTGTTTTTATTAAACGGTGGAGCTGTAAGTTGGTGCAGTTCTAAACAAAGTGTCGTAGCGGGATCTACATGTGAAGCGGAGTACATAGCTGCTTCAGAAGCAGCAAATGAAGGAGTCTGGATGAAAGAGTTCATTTCCGATCTAGGTGTCATACCTAGTGCATCGGGACCAATGAAGATCTTCTGTGACAATACTGGTGCAATTGCCTTGGCAAAGGAATCCAGATTTCACAAGAGGACCAAGCACATAAAGAGACGCTTCAATTCCATTCGGGACCAAGTCCAAGTGGGAGACATAGAGATTTGCAAGATACATACGGATCTGAATGGTGCAGAACCATTGACTAAGCCTCTCTCACGAGCAAAACATGATCAGCACAAAGACTCTATGGGTGTTAGAATCATTACTATGTAATCTAGATTATTGACTCTAGTGCAAGTGGGAGACTGAAGGAAATATGCCCTAGAGGCAATAATAAAGTTATTATTTATTTCCTCATATCATGATAAATGTTTATTATTCATGCTAGAATTGTATTAACCGGAAACATGATACATGTGTGAATACATAGACAAACCTATAGTCACTAGTATGCCTCTACTTGACTAGCTCATTAATCAAAGATGGTTATGTTTCCTAACCATAGACATGTGTTGTCATTTGATTAGTGGGATCACATCATTAGAAGAATGATGTGATTGACATGACCCATTCCGTTAGCCTAGCACTTGATCGTTTAGTATACTGCTATTGCTTTCTTCATGACTTATACATGTTCCTATAACTATGAGAATTATGCAACTCCCATTTACCGGAGGAACACTTTGGGTACTACCAAACGTCACAACGTAACTGGGTGATTATAAAGGAGTACTACAGGTGTCTCCGAAGGTACATGTTGAGTTGGCGTATTTCGAGATTAGGTTTTGTCACTCCGATCGTCGGAGAGGTATCTCTGGGCCCTCTCGGTAATGCACATCATTATAAGCCTTGCAAGCAATGTGACCAATGAGTTGGTTACGAGATGATGTATTACAGAAAAAGTAAAGAGACTTGCCGGTAACGAGATTGAACTAGGTATTGGATACCGACGATCAAATCTCGGGCAAGTAACATACCGATGACAAAGGGAACAACGTATGTTGTTATGCGGTTTGACCGATAAAGATCTTCGTAGAATATGTAGGAACCAATATGGGCATCTAGGTCCCGCTATTGGTTATTGACCGAGAATAGTTCTAGGTCATGTCTACATAGTTCTCGAACCCGTAGGGTCCGCACGCTTAACGTTACGATGACAGTTTTATTATGAGTTTACAAGTTTTGATGTACCGAAGTTTGTTCGGAGTCCCGGATGTGATCACGGACATGACGAGGAGTCTAGAAATGGTCAAGACATAAAGATTGATATATTGGAAGCCTATATTTGGACATCGGAATCGTTCCAGGTGAAATCGGCATTTTACCGGAGTACCGGGAGGTTACCGAAACCCCCCGGGCGGTTATTGGGCCTACATGGGCCTCGAGGGAGAAGAGGGAAGGAGCCAGGAGGGGGCCGCGCGCCCCTCCCCTTCCTAGTCCGAATAGGACAAGGGAAGGGGGCGGCGCCCCCCCCCCCTTTCCTTCCCCTCTTCCTCCTCTTTCCCCCCTTCTCCTACTCCTACTTGGAAAGAAGGGAGTCCTACTCCCGGTGGGAGTAGGACTCCCCCCTTGGCGCGCCCTCCTTGGCCGGCCGCCTCCTCCCCCCTGGCTCCTTTATATACAGGGGCGGGGGGGGGGGCACCCCATAGACACACAAGTTGATCTACAGATCGTTCCTTAGCTGTGTGCGGTGCCCCCCTCCACCATATTCCACCTCGGTCATATCGTCGCGGAGTTTAGGCGAAGCCCTGCGCCGGTAGAACATCATCATCGTCACCACGCCGTCGTGCTGACGGAACTCATCTCCGGAGCTCTGCTGGATCGGAGGCCGGAGATCATCATCGAGCTGAACGTGTGCTGAACTCGAAGGCTCCGTACGTTCGGTGCTTGGATCGGTCGGATCGTGAAGACGTACGACTACATCAACCGCGTTGTGCTAACGCTTCCTCTTACGGTCTACGAGGGTACGTGGACGAACACTCTCCCCTCTCGTTGCTATACCATTACCATGATCTTGTGTGTGCATAGGAAATTTTTTGAAATTACTACGTTCCCCAACAAATAGAACATATGACAAGCCCTCAACATGCAACAAAGAGTCACTCCAAATACACTAATAGCGGGGAACAAACGTAGAGATTATGGTCGGGTACGAAACCACCACAAAGTTATTCTTTCGGATCGATCTATAAAAGAGTTCGTACTAGAATAACACCTTAAGATACAAATCAACCAAAACCCTAATGTCACCTAGATACTCCATTGTCACCTCAAGTATCCGTGGGCATGATTATATGATATGCATCACACAATCTTAGATTCATCCAACCAACATAAAAGTACTTCAAAGAGTGCCCCAAAGTTTCTACCGGAGAGTCAAGAACGTGTGCCAACCCCTATGCATAGGTTCCCAAGTGTCACGAAACCTGCAAGTTGATCACCAAAACATACATCAAATGGATCAATAGAATAACTCATTGTCACCACGGTTATCCCACGCAAGACATACATCAAGTGTTCATAAAAGACTCAATCCAATAAGATAACTTCAAAAGGGGAAACTCAATTCATCACAAGAGAGTAGAGGGGGAGAAACATCATAAGATCCAACTACAATAGCAAAGCTCGGGATACATCAAGATCGTGCCATAGAAGAACACGAAGAGAACACGAGAGAGAGAGATCAAACACATAGCTACTGGTACATACCCTCAGCCCCGAGGGTGAACTACTCCCTCCTCGTCATGGATAGCGCCGGGATGATGAAGATGGCCTCCGGTGATGGGATCCCCCTCCGGCAGGGTGCCGGAACAGGGTTCCGATTGGTTTTTGGTGGCTACAGAGGCTTGCGGCGGCGGAACTCCCGATCTATCTTCTGTTCTGGAAGTTTTAGGGTACGTAGGTATATATGGGTGCAGGGAGAACGTCAGTGGAGCTACGGGGGCCCCACGAGGCAGGGGGGCGCGCCCAGGGGGAGGGCGCGCCCCCACCCTCGTGAGCACCTCCTGTATCTTCTGACGTGGGGTCCAAGTCTATCAGGTGGGTTTCCTTCCAAAAATAACTTCTCCAGTTGATTTCGTTCCGTTTTGACTCCGTCTGATATTCCTTTTCCTTGAAACACTGAAATAGGCATAAAACAGGAAATCTGGGCTGGGCCTCCAGTTAATAGGTTAGTCCCAAAAATAATATAAAAGTGGATAATAAAGCCCAATATTGCCTAAAACAGTAGATAAAGTAGCATGGAGCAATCAAAAATTATAGATACGTTGGAGACGTATCAGCACACCAGTGTGAAATGGACGGTGCAGAGCTTGTCCACACCCGCGAAGGCTCCTAGTAGGAGGGTACTGTATCATACTTTGCATGAGTAGTATTTGTGTGTCTACCATTGTATCGACTTCTGCCATTGTTCATCCTTAGTTATTCTTCATGCATAGTTATTCTTACTCCATAATCTTAAGCCAAAAACACAAGGAACGTTTGGTAATGTATCGACTTTTACCGTTGTTAATCCTTAGTTATTCTTACGCCATAATCTTATTATTTGTTACATCACATTAGAGGATAGTTGCAAGACATCTATCTTTAGCACTCTTTCTTGCAGAAACAAAGTATCATAATGGGTCTAAAGCTGATAATGTTACACGCCCCTTCATCATAGCCCTCATTGTGGCAGGCCTCAGCACATCGTTCCCGAATGCATGTGGAAGTGGGGTATGTCGTGCTCGTTATTGTGCAAGTCTTGGCTTCATAGCCTACAAAAAATGAACACAATATGGTGTATGACAAAATCAAATCTTATGGTGTTATCAAAAGAAATATATGGAAAGATAAGTCATTGTATACAGAATTCACATACGACTAGCAAATGTTTAGAGCATGAATTAAAGATGTGCCTTGTTCTATAGTTGAGATTGTTATCCAATGCTTACCAGGAACAAAAAGGAGTGACATCACAAGTAGAAAGCATAACAGGTTTCCAAGCTTGAGGGCTCCCATATCTCTAGGAAGAAATGGTCAAAAAGGTGGGCAAACGAGCACTGATTATCTGACATCCAAATAGACAACACAACCTTTTATAGCCATGGATGATGAGGGCCAGAGAAAAATAAATGCCAAAGGTAAGATTGTGTTATCCTATCTAAAAGATATGCATGAAGCATAAATGATGATATTCTATCCAAAAGATGAGGCTCTGATGCAATTATGTGTTGCATTTATTGGACGTGCATAGCACGCAACCGTTCCCCCAAATTGCTGATGCACGATGTAACATATGCGTAAGCATTAACCCCACTAAGCATGCTTAGTGCATGGAGCGCAAGCCATGCAAAAAAATGGGTCGGGCCGCAAGCTCCTGTTGTTGCTACCAAACAACGCCACTAGCAAGTGAAGTGCCTAGCTAGAACCCAAAAAATCATTGGAAAAACTTAAACTTTTTGCCATATATATACACACATACACATACATATATATAGGTAAGGCCCTGTTTGGTTCCAAATAAGTCACCAACTTATAAGTCGAAAAGTGAAAAAAGTGACTTATTTTGCCAAACAGACCCAACTTATAAGTCACCTCAACTTATAAGTCATAAGTTGCTCCACCCCAACTTAAAACTTATAAGTCATCCCCTTTTGCATAGGTCCCACCACCTGCATGATATGGATTGGTGTGAAAAGGTGTGTCAGGTGACTTATAAGTCAGGTGACAACCAAACAGGCATGACTTATAAGTCATTGGTTTTAAGTCACCTGACTTATTAGTCAGGTGACTTATTGGAACCAAACAGGCCCTAAACTGTTTGGGGCACCTAGGCCCATTATGGCAAGTCATTTTTATTAGTGTGCATGGCATGCAATCCATGAAATAGTAGCTTTCCATATTTCATTTACATGGTGTGTTGGGCCATGGCTAATAATATCCATTTATGATTACCATTATAAGACTATCCACAGTGGGAGTAACATAGGTGGTAACATCATATTTATCTAGAAAAAATAGATGATATGGCAAGTAATTAACAAAGAAAGAGAGGCCTGTGGTAAAATAGCTAGTTACTGTAACATCACACATATCTAGACAAAATGAGTCTACAACCTTGTAAATGAAGTGATGCATGACATCACACATATGTTACTTGCCACTATAAAAGTAATAATATAGACTAGTAACATATGCATGTTGCTACTCTAAGTTACTCCCCATTGTGACTAGTCTAATTGCTTCCAAATAAGTATACCAATTAATTTTAGTATCCATATAACAACACGCATCTAAATGTAATCTGATGGTGGAAAGGCAAGGAGCCTATATATATATAGTGAGATGTGTGCAAGTGTAACTAGTACTAGAACTAATGGGCGAAGTCTTTATTAGGAAATAATTATTGCTGATTAATTCTTGATATGGGCGCACTTTTTATTAGGAAGTAATTATTGCTTGATATGGACACACTTATTATTAGGAAATAATTAGGTATATCATAACTATGGAGTATATAGGTATGGTTACCTTTGGTATGGCTCTGTGGAATATACTCGTGTATACCTTGTTCAAAGTACAAACTAGATACCTACATTATATAGTTAGGAAACAAAACTAAAATATAATATTTTGAAAAATAAATTATTGGGTATATACATATCTATGTATGTACATAATTACGTTAGTAGGACATAATAGAAAATATAATCAGCATAAAAATATTTAGTGTTAAGTAAAATTATGAACGAAAAACATAATGTAAAATATACAAAAAATGCAATTTTTCTGGTCTTATGACCTTTTTTTTCTTATGCCAAATTTTACGTAGTGACTAAATATGAATGTAACTATTTTTATTCCAAATATAATTTATTTATAAAATGATCATAAGATTACCTCGGGTGGAAAATAATTTATCATTAGCCTGGGCAAGAAATAGTTATTCTTCACCCCCTCTATTTTAACATCAATGCACCGTAATTATACGTTATGTAAACTTTGCCCTATTTCAGACTAAAAAGACAATGTAAAAAAAATATGTTTGACGTAGAAATATATTTTATGTAACGTAAAATTGCAGACGTAAAAATATAGTGTAAAATATACATAAAATACGATTTTTCTGGTTTTATGACCTATATTTTTCATTTCCTATGCCAAATTTTACATAATGACTCAACAGGAATGTAACTATTTGTATTCTAAACGTAACTAAATGTAATTTATTTATGAAATGATCGTAAAATTATCTTGGGTGAATAATAGTTTATTCTGCCCCTTGGGTGATGAATAGTATAAATATGTATGTATATATTCTTCATCACCCAGGGGGCAGAATAAATTATTCTTCATCCGAGGTAATTTTACGATCGCTTCTTAAATAATTACGTTTAGAATATAAATAGTTACATGCTCAATATGTAAAACTTGGTATAAAAAACAAAAATAGAGGTTATAAGACCAGAAAAATCACATTTTATGTATGTTTTACACTATGTTATAATACCATTTTCTTTGCAATAAGACAAAATTTACGAAACGTAAAAATATGGTACATTGATGTCAAAATAGAGAGGGGTGAAGAATAACTATTCCTCGCCCAGGGTGACAAATAGCGCGACCTTATATATATTCCCCAAGTTTAAAAGAACTTTTTAGTACAGTAGTTGAACTGGATGATGTTTTCAGATCGAACTACTCTCTAGTATCTTAATCGTAACTCCCCAACCGTTTGTCAGAATTGCGCAAATGACACACCTTTGGAAAGCTGTTCAAAATGCGCAAACTTTTATTATTGATAATTTTTTTCAAATTCCCCAAGTTTAAAAGAACTTTTTAGTACAATAAAACTTGTTTCGAACGAGTACACCAAACATTTGAATCGTTTATCAGAATAGATCATAAGATATACCATTGAAAATCTTATAATAGAACCAATT
Source organism: Triticum timopheevii (assembly GCA_963921465.1). Classification (NCBI taxonomy): domain Eukaryota; kingdom Viridiplantae; phylum Streptophyta; class Magnoliopsida; order Poales; family Poaceae; genus Triticum; species Triticum timopheevii. Next base: position 525,943,699 of record OY997272.1, on the reverse strand, counting down.
TTTATGCAGACATTCTTTCGAATTCGTTTTTGTTTGTGAGTAGTTTTAAAAATGACAAACATAATGTTGTTGTTTTTTTGGTTGTTGAACATGCAAATCCTAGGTCTTTATAAACTTAGAACATCCCTATTCTTTTAAGTTGTACTTATTTTTTGTTCCGAGTAAAGAATTTCATTTAGTTTTTAAATGTGAACTTCTTCGTTTTATACTTTAATCACGAGAAAAATCTGAGTTTTTCTATAAACATCAAATAGATCCATTTTTTAATTTAAATTTTTAGTTTTGTTGCTTACTAATGGGAAAAAATACAAACATAGAACTGCTCCATTATTTTAATTTGAAATTATAGCTTTCAAATTTATTTTTTCATAATTTTCCTTTTTATATTTTAACTTCTCAAATTTTTCAACAACTGGGAAAACTCCGTTTTTATAACTATTTTTTAACCTCTTTATTTATTGGAAATTCTTTCTCAATATTTTAGATCTTTTGCCTTTGAATTTAGATATTTAGGAAATAAGGGTGATCATTTTTGTATATTAATAAAATAAAACTAAATTTGATATTTTAGAAACATTGAAGTGTTGTAATTTTTTAATTTGATCTTATTCATTTTATTTTTAGAAACTTTCAAACCATTTATCGGAAAAACCTTTATGATATACCGTTCAAAAGCTTCTGAACAGAAGCAAAGTTTTAAATTCTTTATCGATTGTGAGCAATTTAAAAAATGCAAGAAACTCCATCTATCTTTTTTGGTTTTGAACTTGTAAATCATAGGTTTATATAAACTTCAAACTTCTATTTTTTTGGAACTTCTTACTTTTATTCGTAGAAAATAAGAAAACTTGATTTTTAAGTAAACATCGAACCACTTTTTTAAAATTGGACTCGATAGAAACGGGAAGAATTTGAGTTTTTTATATACATCAAAGTACTCCATTTATTTAATTTCAACTTCTTAATTTTATTGTTTACTAAAAGGGAAAATCTGAGTTTGTTTTAAACACCGAATTGCTCTATTTATTTTAATTTGGACTTCTTGGTTTTATTACTTTTAATAACAGAAAGAATCCTCGTTTTGTAAGAAACATCGAACCGCTTCGTTATTTTAATTTGAACTTCTAGTTATTTAGGGAGAAAATCATTTTTATAAACTCTTTTGCAAGTCAAAGCTAACCACAGATCTAAGGACCTTGGATTAATGACTTAGAGAGTTTTAGGACTCAAATTGCAGATTTTTTTTGTTTTATGACTAACTTGGCACACCTTCAACAGTTTTAGGACTAACTTGGCACACCTTCAACATGTTTAGGACTTACGATCCATTTTACTGCCTTTTTTATAATCATGAAAAATATGTTTTTCGTTACAAATCATTGGACTCCTCTGTTATTTTAACTAGATGGTACCCCGCGCGTTGTAGCGGAAACATGCGGAAATTAGTTAAAATATATCATTTTGAGAAGATTTGGTTGCCATGAATTTGCATATGAGACAAAAGATTAAAAATACATATGATTTGTTGTATTTGATTCTTGTATAGTAATAAAATCTTTATTGACTAGTATTTCTCATGCATGTTGAGAGAAATAAAATTAACAAGCTTAATAAAGTGGGAGTGTGCATGTTGAGAGAATTATTATAAGTGGGACGCGTCTCCCTTTATATCTAAACTTATCGTTTTCTCAATTTTTTAACTCCCTTTTTTCCCTCCTCTGTTATTTTAATTTGAAGCTCTTTTTTTTCTTTCATAAAGATAAAAATATGAGTTTTTAATAAACATCGAACCTATTTTTTTCTTCTTAATTTGAACTTCTTTACTTTATTCTTTAGTAATGGGAAAAATACGAGGTTTGTAATAAACATCCAACCCCTCCATTATTTTAGTTTGAACTTCTAGTTTTCTTAGGAACGTGGAATACATGACATTTATAAAAAAGAAAGAATAGGCTCACTTTTTAATAGCACTAATTTTCTATATGTCTACTTGTCCTTATTTTTATATTCAAACTTCCCACATGATTCCTATGTGAACTAGAGAAAGTAGGTGGTTGAAAAACACTACAAAAACTCTTTTGGCCATTTTTTCGCACAGTTGTAGACACACCGTTTTTATCGCACAAACCCTTTGAACTCCTCGGATGTCTGGCTTTGAACTATAACACACGATGAAGTGGAACTTCTCAATCATATTGTGTTTCCTCTACTCTATAGTGCTTCTCTTGAATGTTTTTGTAATTAACTGCAGCCATGCTATGACCAAATTATGATGAACAAAAAAATAACAGAGGCATAAATACAAACATGCGGTGTACACTATATAAGCGACTAGATCAAACATAACTTCCTTTCTGACTCCTACAGGAAACAATGAATTAAAGTAGTTTAGTTTGACAACCAAAATGGCGCAAGGACACAGCTAAAACAGGGCCATTTTGAATTTTCACATGTCGCGGGTAGGCCCATAGCTCACCACTAGGTAGTACCAGGGTAAGTACTCGTACCTACTACTTTTTCAGCTTTGCACGCATTAATTGTACTGATGTACTTGCAGCACTCAATAGGGTTGGTTTTTTCGTATTGTTTTCACTAAATGACCACTAGAGGATCTTATTTCGCCCCGTGACCCACCTAAAACTTATTTCGACACATCGCGCACACATGCGTATATGTATACATATACTGATGTACTTTCATGGCAGCCACTTATATAGTACTCCCTCAGTCTCATAATATAAGAACGTTTTTGACACTACACTAGTGTTAAAAATGTTTTTATATTACGAGACGGAGGAAGTACAGTTTATGAATATCGTACGATGATTTAGGGACGAAGCCAGCGCGTGTGGTGCTCCTGAACTATGCTCTCATGCCTAATGCAGTTACCCATCTGCACTTTCTGATATTAGTGTATTAGTGTACCATGTACGCGTATATGTAACTATGTAAGTGTCCCGTTTTGGAATTAAAAGACGATGTGCCTTGTTAGTATGTACTTGAGCAACTCGTATCTCACGTCATTCTTATTGTGAGCTAATAAAGGTCGGATGGTTCCTCGATTCTTATTTAATCTGTTTGGATGATTTGTGCTCTCAAACAAGAGACTAGTACTTGGATTCTTCCAGTCGGAGGGAACGGAGCCTGGAATGGCATCAGATCCTTCCAGGCCAATAGCTCCTGTGCGACGTTTTTCATGTGAATTGGAAGGAGTGCGATGTTGTTGGAATGAATGGTTGTGATGCGATGTCTTCAAAGCCAACAATAGCTCTGTTTAACCGTGAAATGAAAAACCCCGAGGGGTTAGCGATTTGAGTTATGACACGCGGGACCCACTAGTTACTCGCATGCGGGTGGGACCCACAACTTATCCACACAAGCATGCCCGTGCTCATCAGTGTGCCCCGACCCGAGCCAGCCACGAGCCCGAGCCAGCTCGCCCTGCCCCTTTCCTTTCCCACCTTCTTATTCCTCTGCTCCGGCAACGAAGCGCGCCGCCGGCGAGTGATGTCTAGCTCGACTTCGGCCACCCGCCAATCATGGATGCAGTATGGTCCACTGCCGTTGACAAGATGCCCCGATTGCTCGCGCATGGAGCCTCTCAAGCGTTTGACTTGTGTGAGGGAAGAAAATGGCAACCGTGGGCGCGAGTTTGTGAAATGTTTGAGCAAGCCACAGCCGGGGCAGGTTAGATCTGTGTTCTTGACCAATCCTATGGTCTAATTTCTCCCAATTTCTTTCTTTTTTCCTCGAATTAGGGCGGTGGATCTGGGTGGTGGATCTAGGATTCATGCGCCGCCCCCCTGTTTTTCAGGTTCTGAAGAAATGTGGGCATTTTGAGTGGCTCGATGACTATGTTGAAAGGTTGAAATTGAAGGGATCAACCCCAACCCAAGAGCTCAATTTTGGGGGACGGCTTGCCGTGGAACGAGCCCCCAATTTGGCGGACAGAGCCGATCCGATGATGCAAAGTGCAGAACTGAAGTGTGAATTGAAAAAAATCGACAAGCAACTAAAGCATCTGATCGATTTGAAGCAGCAAGCAAATATGATGGCTGGAGCATTTTATGGTTGTGTCATTGCTATGGGTTTAGTTTACTTGATGTTCATCAGTCGCTAGAATTTGTTAGAGTTTCAGTTAGTTAGTCAGCTAGTTTCAGGGGTGCCCAGTAGTTTGAGTTAGCCAGGGATCATTTGTTAGATGAATTTGAATTCGTGTGATGCAAAACTTGCTTGAATTATTGTAATGATATTCTCAGGGGCCCTATACAGTGTGCATGCTCTGTTTCCTCTGTTTTTGTTCTTCAGTTAACAGAGTACACACCCAAATTCAGCTTCTAGTAAAAAACAATACTGGGTCGCCGAGTAGATGTTGGGCCCTGAGAAAATGGGCCCTGAGAAAATAACCATGCCCAAAATAGAGACTAGCCCACCCGCGTAGGGGCACCAGCCCACCTCTAACTTCGGCAAATAAAATGTTACTTGTTTTTACTTTGGCCTTTTTCTTGCACTAAATTTTGTGATGGATCATTTTTTGATGCACTAAAACTAAATGTTACTTGTTTTTATGCATGTCTACGGTTCCATGAACTAAATGGGTTGCATGCTTGCATGAAGTAAATTAGTTTGCATTTCCTAGTTGCATGTCCATAGTGGGTTTGCATGGGGCTCCTAGTTGCATGTCTATGGTTTGGGTCATGACCCATTATTTGGCCAATATTTTGAAGATGGTGTGTGTGGTGATTGGGGTGTAGCAACCCGGGCCCGTAGCAACCCATAGCAATACACAAATAACGGAACAACCCATAGCAATCTACAAATAATAGCACGAAACACACAATATATATAGTAGCATAACGATTATATAGAAGCATCACGATTGCAACCCATAGTTCCACGATAGCCTTACAACTTCACGATAACCTTACAACTTAAAATACTAATACAACTTAATAATAGTAGCATAACGATTACAACTTAAAAACTAATACGATACGATACGATAGATAGGGGGGCACCAAACGCGGGTTCTTCTTCAGGTTCTTCTCTCCTCCTCCTCCGGGTGAACGACGGGCCACCTCGCTCCTCCGGGCGCCCTTCACTCGTCGTTGTTGATTGGGTACGGGAGCGTGTGCATAACGCCGTTGGGGGGAAGATGGAGTTGAAGTCGGTGAAAATGTTATGGGTCGTGAAAGCTATGAACTCACAACCAACCCAATACACTCGCCCGAGGAGGTAGAAAGCATCGAATGGGTTAGTGAACGTAGCGAGGAGCCCAACCACAACGCCGTTGTGGGTGACCTCCTCAACATGGTACATCCTTGGAGAGCCACTGGGGAGGTGGCGGAAGCCGGCCGCAAGGAAGAACTCCGTCAACTCCCTTGCGCCCCTCCACCTTGAGATGGCCCAAACCCTAAGGGTACTCTCCACGTACACTCCGTTCGGGTAGAGCCTTTCCGGCATGGTTGGGGGGAGTTGGTAGGTGGGGGCATTGTACTGCATGGTGGCTCGAGGGCTCGATCGGGTTTGATGGAGAAGAAGGAAGAAGGAGGGCAGAGGAGGAAGAGGATGGGGTATGGATGAGGAGGGAGAGGAAGACGATAGTGCCCGGCTTAAATAGCCCAAGAGCGACGTGGTTTTTGATTTCTTCGAGTGGTTTCATTGGGTAGAATTAATGGGCGGGCGGCGTTTGGTGGCGCCCCATGGAAGTGTGTACACGAGCGTGGGAAACGGGTTGCGACGGTTCTGTGCCACCGGTCGCGGGTCAAGGGGGACGGGATCATGCACGCGTCTGTGCCGTCGTGGGTCAAGGGGACACGCCTGCCCCGGGTTCTCTGCGTGTGCCGCCCGTGCATTCATGTCGTAGCCCATCTTGGTAGGACCTGGCTAGAGGGCAGCGTTCGGTCGATGGGAGACGTGACAATAATGGACGCCTTCATTTGCCCATCTTGTAACGGGCAGCACGCCGTTTGAACTGCATCGATACCCACATCGATACCCCATGCCAGTATTGCGTCCTCAAAGAGGAGCACGCCATGCACGGCACGCCATGCAACGTTAGCTTTTTGGTTGTCTTCATCGGCCTGGACCGCTGCATTGTGGCCGGGTGCTTGCTATGGTGCAACGCTGCATCGGTTGTAATGGTAGGCATGCGACAGCTTACTGCGTCGTTGGAGGTGGCGGAGCAGGGCTACGTCGAGGGCGGGCATGCATGCAATGCATGGGCGCAGTTCTGCGGGTGGGCATGCATGCTGCGGGTGGGCAGGCACGGGCACGCATGCAACAATGGAAAGGCACTGCATAGGCTTGGTCCATGCACCGCGTCAACTCTTGCCGTTGGATTCAAATGAACGGTCCTGATGCCCCGACGAGAGAGGCTGATCCAAACCCCACCGATCCAACCAATCAGCGCGTCTCATGCGGATCGATACACACTGTAGCTAACCCTAGCGCCTGATCTCAACCATCCACACACAACGATCGACGACCCGGAAGTGTGCGGGGTTTTGAGGGGTCTTGAGAGGGTTTTGACTGATTAGGGTTGAGCATAACTAATTCAAAAAAAATCAAAAAAAATATGAAACTTGTGCACATAGTCTTATTATGTCGTATAGTAACAACAAAAAAAATATAAATATGGTTTACATACATTTTTACGAAAAACCCTTCACAAAATTGCCATTCCTCGGACAATGTAGTATGGAGTTCAAGGGAGAGAGTAGTGCACACCCGAGAGTAGGTGGGGGTTTTAAAAATGAAAAGTGTGAAAACCTCACCAAAACTTCATTTTGGATTGACTAAGAAAGATCTTAACTTACTTTTCTCATTTTCATGTTTTAAACTTGTTTTATATATAATTTTCTATTAAACCTTGTTTTTTCAAAAAGAAAAGAAAATAATAGAAATTTAGTTCAATAAATAGTGAGATTTTATATTTACACTATATAGGTAGAATAGATGTGTAGAAAAATTATTTGGCTGGTTTAGAGAAGGTGCCAAAAAAACTTGCTTAAATATGAGGTCGTTTACCCTACCTTTGGAGGTCATTTGAGACACACTTTTCATGACTATGAGTTCAACTTACCAAAAGGGCTCGGAATGATCAACAAGCAAACATATTTCAGTTGAGGTACTTTAGATAGCATTAAAACATCAATACCCCATCCCTAATTCAAATTTGAGCCCAAATTTGAATTTAAATTTGAATTTTATTTGGCTGTTTTAGACAAGGTACCAAATATTATTACATGCCCCAAATTTCCATACTGTTCTCTGTTCTACCAGTACGAATAGAATAGTGACTACCAGTACGCACCAAGTTACAAATATTATTACATGCCCCAAATTTTCAAACTGTTCTCTGTTCTACCTCTACCTACCACGTCGTGTGCCCTTCTTCGCCTTAGCACTTCTTGTTTTTGGTTCTACTACACACACAAGTTCACTGATCATCTTGGTTTTCTTCACTGGTCTTTTCAACACCTCGCCAACACCCTCGTGATCAGTGTCTTCAGTCTCAATGTTGACAGAAGTTTCAGTTTCTTCGATGTGTACCTCAACATGGGTTTCTTCAGTCTCAACCTCAACATGGGTTTCTTCAGTCTGAACCTCAACACGCTCAGGTTCAGTTTCAACCTTGAGAGAAGTTTCTTCAGTCTGAATGTTGACTGCAATTTCAGTTTCTTCGGTGAACACCTCCACATCAGTTTCTTCAGTCTGAATGTTGACTGCAGCAGGATTTTCTTCAGTCTGCTCAGGCTCAGGCACACTTCTCTTCTTTCTACCGCCATTGACTCTTGCTTTTTTTTGGCCAACACTGTTCAACAACAAGGGGCTAACTTGCTCGCTTCCTCCTGGCCATTGGGAAAATGTTATAGATATAGTAATTGGAAAAAAGCACCAAATCAAAACACAGACAAATAAACCAGAACATACTTTGGCTTATCAGGAGTGTAACGGCATTTGACAGATCCCACTCTGTGCCCAAGTTCCTGGCACAACTTGCATCTGTTTTTGTTACCTTTCTGTGCCCTTTTTGGCTTTCCATCTTTCTTTCCCTTCTTACTACTCCCACCTTTCTCAAACCATGCCTTGAATCTACTCTGTTTAGGCCTGCCAGCCTTTCTTTTCATCAAGGGAGGACACATGGAAAATTCAATGTCCACTTCAGGCCACTGAGACTGATCTGTAAGTGGTGGAATTGGAGTAGCATATGCAGCTTTGGATCTTGCTACCGAATAATATTCATGCAAATATGGGTGCATGTTTATCTTCGGTTGGGATGCTAAGAAAAGAATGGCATGCTCACATGGTTTACCAGTGTGTTGCCACTCGAGGCAAGTGCAATCATGCAATTCAGTGTTAACAACATGTCTCCTTCCAGTTTTGTTATCTCTAACTTCAGCACCCCAAGGTGAAGATTTTTCAACAAACAAATGTGAAAGATTTCTGCTCCTATTGACCACATGTTGTATCACTGCTGGAAGCTTATCACCTTGCAGACAATCACCTATCCTTCTTCTCAATTCCCACAACCGCATGAGCATGATCCTGATTTGGTCAACCGTGTCATGCACATGCAAATCTTTTAACTCCTTCACCTTGTTGTTGAAACTCTCTGCCAAATTGTTGTTGATGTGGTCACACTTGATGGCAGTGTTGAATGCTGACCTGTACCATAATAAAGAATGGCAGGTGTTCATCCATGGACCAAACTCATCACATGCTGCCATTATCTTATCAAGATGATATTTGTGTGTCTGTCTAGTGTAAGATCTTGCTGCTGGCCACATGCGCCCAAATTCTTCTCCTCTAAATTTTTTGATCAAATTCATCCACAAATGACTGAAGCACTCCCTCTGCTCAGCATGTGGGAAAACATTTTTCACTGAATTTTCAAGCCCCTTACATGCATCTGTGTGTATAGCCAAAGGTGACACTGGCCCTAGGCATCTTTTCAACTGGATCATGAACCATGTCCATGAAGCCTCTATTTCTGACTGAAACAAGCCAACAGCAATAGGAAACATCCAGTTGTGTCCATCTAGAGCATTGCATGCTGCCAACTGACAATTCCACTTGCCTGTCAAAAATGATGAGTCTATGCTCAAATATGGACGGCACCCTGCTTTGAATCCATTAATGCAAGGCTTCAAAGCCATAAAAAACTTGGAGAACTTGACTTCACCTTCGGGTGATACCTCTGTATCTATCTCCACAACACTGCTAGGTGACCTCTTTTCCACCTCTGCTTTGAAGTTGTAAAGCATCCTAAATGTATTTGCCCAATCACCATATAGATTTTTCATTACCCTTTGTTTTGCCTTCCACACTATGGTATATTTCAGTTTAATGGGGTACATCTTTTCCAAGTCTACTTTGAGTTTCTTGGCAATAGTGTTTGGTGTTTTGGCTAAAATTGGGGTGATCTTTTCTGCAACCCAAAGTTGTGATGTCATGGTTGATACTCTCTGTGAACTTGTAATACAAGTATGTTGATTGGGGATTTGGTTAACCCTGACAGTACTTCCATCAGGTTGCAGTCTAGCAGATATGTACCACTTTCAAGGCTTCACACTACCATCAAATCCTCTGCACCTTGCATAGAACTTCTTTCTATCAGTCCAAACAGTCTTGGCATCAAACTCATGTTTCACTGCTAAGTCTTGAAACACATCCTAAACTCCTTCATGCTTGGGAACAACTTGCCTACTTCAATGACAGGGTTCTCTTTGTCATACACATGCACCAGCTCATCATCATGTGCATCATCTACTTCATCTGCAGCTTGTTCCATCAACTGTCCATCTACTTCTTCATCAGCATTAGCAGGTAAACTAGATTCGCCCCTCTCCTGATTATCTCTGTCATCGTCTGGAATGCCAAAAAGTATGGCCATCTCAATGTCAGGCATTGGTGCAATGACCAAATCATTAGGCTCATCTAATTCAACTACATTCCAATCAACAGTTGCTGCAGTTTCAGTTTCAGTTCCATTCACCTGTCCCTCTTCGGCTATTACTGTAAGTTCAGTACACATGGGAATCAATGGCCTCTGTGTAGACCAATCATCATCTACCATCTGCGCAGCCAATTGTGATGGCACATATCCAACCTTCGAAAAAATGTTCAGATCAACGAGCTTAACAAAAAAAATAGCCCGTTTGCTTGTCCAGCCGTTTTGCCGATCATTTCTTCAACAATCTGTTCACCATCTTCTATTCTAACATACTCTCCTTTCCAATCATCAAACTGCAACAGTGATACTTCTTGCTCTGGACCGCAAACGATATTCTCCCCAATTTTTTCCACCCATTTCTTCACTGCCATCTCTCCCATGTTCTGTAGAACTTGTGGATCAATCTCTGTAAACTCAACCTCCCATTTAACAATTGTGTCTCTCTCAATGTTCTGTATACTACCATCAACTAATTTTGCCTTCGATGAAAAGAAATTGACTGTCAATTCGAAGGTCCGAGCGGCAGCATCCTCTCTGTCAGTGGCGGACAGTGTGAGCCCGTGAGAAAGAGCAGACGAGGCCACCCCCTAATTGCATGCAAAATTGGATCGGAGAGAGGCGCATTACCTATTCGAAGTTGAATCTGGCGGCTCCATTTCTCCACGGGCTCCCCTCACAAACTATCGATTCTGCAAGCAAAAACAGAGGAAACAGGCTGAGATCTACGGGCCCAAGAGAGGAACGGGAGGGCAACTAGGGTTTGAATTCACTCACCATTTTCTGTCGTTGAGAACGAGGGCTCCGCCGCCACCACCGAGAACGCAAGATCCGCCGCCACCGGAGAAGAAGGGGGGCAGAGTGGCGGGCCCGACACGGTTGGGCGTCAGGGCACGATCAGCTGTTTTTAGGAACAATTAAGTTGGACCCACATGTCCTAACATAAACGGGCGGGCTTGGTTGACGACCAATTTAACCACATTTAACACCCCATGTGGCCCTGGGCTATTTATACGCTCAAATGTGTCGCACTACAGCCATTCGCTCGAACAACGTCGCACTCTTGCCAATTCACCTCAAAAACGTCGCACAGGAGCTATTGGCCCGATCCTTCCGTAGGCCGTTCTTCGAGGTCACGGAGCCTAAGCCAGCACCCGCCGCAACTAACGGCAAAAAATCCCCATCGCCATTGGCGGCTTTGGAGTTCTACCACCCACCACGAGAAGGACCTGCTCGACCACGGGTTCAGCTCCAAATCCCTCGTCCGGCCTGGCCAGGAAGCTGCCCCGCTGGCGCCAGGCGTGGAGCCTGTGGGAGTTCATCCACCAAAGAGCATCGGTTCTGCGCCATATTGCTTGGCCTTTCTTCAAAATTAGAGTGGACTAGAAGCATACGCGCACCTTGCTACGCCGTTCTATTTTTTATCATTTATTTGTTTGATTGTTAATTTATGAATAGATTCCTTGCTGCTCTATTTGTGGGTCGAGGGTTGTTGTTCATTTCATGGGCCTTATGTGTTTTGTCTTCCATAATTCTGGGGTGAGAACACTCTGCATTGCAGGATATGTCTAGAGTCGAAGACACATCATCATTTACTTGGTAGGATATTACTTAGTCTTTTTACAGCTATTTTTTTCACAAAAATGATATGTTAGCAGCACCGCCTAAAACATTTCCAAAGCAGTGGTTGGCGTCACGCATGTCCCGGACCTGCAGGGTTAAACCATAGTACTGGATGGACATGATAATATTCATCTGGCAAACTAATTCAAAACTATGATATGCGCAACTGAGACTTCTGAATCATACAGCTCTATGATTTGACCAACCAATATTTCATAACTTACCTTGGTCACATACAAATAATACAAAACACCAACAATAATGGTCTACAATAATGGTAAAAGGGTAGTGAAGGTGAGAAATACTTGGAAGTTGCAGCACTGCACCAAAGTATATGGCTTCTTGTTTTCAATATTGATCATTTAGATGCGTAATTAGAATCAAACGAGAAACAACATATTCGAAATAAAAGCAATGCTTTGCACTGACTAACGATAGGAAACAAAATGAAGCATGTTTATAGCGGCCTCTAAGAGGAAGAGACGTAAATGAGAGGATCAAGAGATAATAGTACAAGTGATTGATCTCAGTTTTCATTTGAATGTAACATTATTGATGCATTAATAAGGCCTGGTCAGCTGTGTATATAAGTGACCGGTTACAATTAACCAAATTATCTTCACAAAAAATACATAGCTATCATCTTGTCTTATTGTTTTATTGCCAATTAAGTTCAGTTAGAGACCGTGCTCCTTCGGCATGGAACCATATGCTAATTAATACTCCCTCTGTTCTAAAATATAGTACATACTTTGTTATGAAAAGTCAAGCGTATCAATGTTTGACCAAGTTTTAAAAAAATAACATCCACATGTACTTTTATAGTTTATTTATTTAGTACTTCGTTTATTCTAGAAACCTCGTCAAACATGGGCATCTTTGACTTTTGAAAAAACTGATATGCACTGCATTGTGGGACAGAGGTAGCATAACGCATGCCATGTATAAACTTCCTGAGGTTATTAATCCACAAGTACGAACATGATACTCAAGCAGTGAAGCATGAGGCTTTCAGATTAAAACCTTACACAATGAGATGAAATCCCCTTATAATCTGCTACTTGTTTAGCCCCGAAGCGAGTGAAATTGAATTTGAATCAGGCTACCAAAGAAAGGATGACAGAGGGAGAGGAAGGAGGTATCGGGAGTTGTACTGTAGACACTGTGGACCATGGCATGACGATGAAGGTGACCAAGTTTCAAAGACAACATTCATCCCTGTCCAGCGCCGTTGCTAGTCGTGGCGGCCTAAATTGTTGCTTGCTCATCTAGGCCCCGAGCATCGTTGTCGTTAGACATTAATTACTGCACAAAAGAAGGGGAGAAAAATTGAGCGATGGCGGGGCGTGTGGCATGGTGATGGACATTCAAAGCCGTGTGGATGACGCGGTGTGGGCCGGGTGCCCGTGCAACCGTGTGGTACGGAGGAGGCGGTGATGGATTGGTGACCCCGTGCAACAATATGGTGCGGAGGAGCAGGTGATGGGCTGGGTGCCTGTGCAACCATGTGGTGCGGACGAGGCGGTGATGTCTCGGGCATACCGCCATGAGAGAAGGCGAGAAATATGGAGAGATGGGTGAGGCAAGTGGCGTGGTGGTGGACTGATGGCGCCCATGCAACCATTTGATGCAGAGGAGGCGGTGATGGGCAAAGATGGCCGTGACCGTCCGATTGTGCGATGGAACATCGCTTTGATAGGCATGGATATAGTTGATCGCATCATTAATTTCCCTCATACCAGATATACATGAGTGACATGCAACCCTTTTTTTCTCGCAAAAAAGTAGTCCCTCTGGTCTAAAATAAATGTTGTGCTTTTAGTTCAGGGAGTAAGTGACACGTAACCCATCAAGTGTTCGGCACACGTAGTTGGATGATCGATCCAAATAGTAAACAATACCTACTGTTGGATGGTTAGGAGAACATTGGTATCCCTGCCCACCAGAGTTCGAGTCCAGACTTGGCATTGGTGCTTGGATTTTTCTGGATTTATTCGGCAATATGCTTTCAGTAGGGAGAGACGTTCCCGTCGACCATGAAGTCGTCTGTGACGACTTCGTTAATCTCAAGATGAATTGTCGTCTCAGTCTCTTAGAGATGCTCATAGGGGTAAGATGTGCATACGTGCATCTATAGGGGTGAGTGTATGCTCGTGTACGTGAGCGACTTTAATTATACCATGTTTTAGAAAACCTACTCACCTAGTAAGAGACCGTGATTCTCCTAAGAAAAACTATGTGGTTCTTCTAAAAAATAAGAGACGTGGTCACTTGACCCTCCTAGCCCCGAAGCGCTCAGAGCTCTTATATTCGAGGGAGCTTAGATGATACATGTCAATTTATTAGGCGTGAGCTAGCTGACACATAGTGGATTGACCTCCATCTAGTCTATCTACCACTATAAAAGCACGAAGTGCGAAGATCCAAATCCATCATATCCGTCCATACAACAGTTCCTACGGCCTATAATGCTCAGATCTTTAGCACTAATTGCATTGAGTGTTGTAATAGTTGAGTGCCCGTGCATTGCCACAGAACAACAAAATTAAATGTCCCTCCCATTGTTGTTGGTCATCAAATCCAATCCAACATCCCTAGTTGTCTTGGCACCTTCATCGAAGGCACACTCAACCCATTGCCTTTTATTGTCGTTAGCCAATGAGAGGGTCCAAAATCGCTATTGCGTCGCCCTAGCAACCACTCCACTAAAAGTGCTAACCTCATATAAATATTTCCTTTACCTTCTCCTATACAATTTACTAATAAAATAAAATACACTCATACTTGAATTGTAGCTCAACATATATTATATCATACTGAGTCAATAAAAAGGTATATCCACATGTTCTTCATCAGATCTCGTACAACTGGAGGGATATTACCATATTGGCCACGTAAGAAATGATCGCGCATTTTCACGGTATAAGAACATTAGGCATAGAAAGAGTTCAATACCTATGAGTTGCGACAAAACGTCAAAAAAATAAACAATAACATTGATAAGAGCATCTCCCCTGCTTTTTCCCTCTTCATTCATGCATCATGTTTCCTTCTTCCTTCTTTCTATCCTTACTCTGCCTTGGGCCATGCCCATGCTCCTTTTTGCTATGTCTCGTATCCATAATATCAAACAATAGATAACAAGGCATTATCCACATCACTTGCAATAAAGCAACCCAAAGGTGCATGCAGCAACAACACCCTTTTGGTGTCCGTTTTTAAAAAAACGCATACTAGAAACATACATCCGCAATCATTGATGGGAGGTAAATTAAGTTGGCTTGTTCTTGTAGAAGATAGGAGCAACTTTTGTTACCTTACCTAAGCTCAACCTATATATCTCATTTCCTGATCTGGCATTAATATAGAGCTGGAATGTCTTAGAGCGATATCATTCTTGTCGTGCCAACAGTTCTCTCAAATCATGGATGTGAACTAACATTGTCATTTTAAAAATTTCTATGTATCACAAAGGCTTGCTCACAGAGCAACAATGTAATAGAATGCATAATTATCAATAAATTA
Organism: Triticum timopheevii; assembly: GCA_963921465.1. NCBI lineage: Eukaryota > Viridiplantae > Streptophyta > Magnoliopsida > Poales > Poaceae > Triticum > Triticum timopheevii. The sequence goes on along the minus strand of OY997272.1, from coordinate 525,928,596 downwards.
AATAGGGGGTCATTTCTGCAATAAAAAGCAAACATTATATGTTCATTTACATCTCAAATAATCTTTCATGTGCGGGTAAGCAAAGGATAGTGCACGGTAAAATTATTTTACGATGGATTTCGTGTTTGTTCTAGAACCAAAAAAAGGAGTACATGAGATGATTTTGACAATGTGGCGTCCTTGAAATCCTCGTGTTTTTCAGTACAATATTTCAGCACTATGTTTCCTTGGTTCCCTCATGAAGAAGCCATGTACCAAACAATACCTTAGTCGACTTTAGCATCTACAAGACACCTGGTGATTGTATTTGCTACCTTGACAAAAATCACTTGTGATGACAAATTCACCTTCAGAAGTACTGCACAAATGCAGACTTCGTAGTTCAGGGAACATTATACAACATATATTCGAGTGGCATAATAAATTTTTATTAATCATGACAAAAAGAAAGTACTCGCATAATTGAAATAACTGATCCTCCATTTTGCCGAAAAGAAAAAGCTCAATAAACCTTTGCATATAGTGAATGTACATGCACTTAATTCAAATCTCTATTATCCATCATTGTAAAAACTAATAGGTTTAACGACCTTTGCACACGGCATATCCCTATACAGGCCTTGTAGGCCATATAAAATGTTCTCCAGCTTGTATCTAAACTTTCTTGTTGGTAACCTTGCACATTTCAGTCCCTGGTCATGGTTTTTCTTAATGTCAAGCATAAGGAAAATGTCACGGCCCGGCTGATTGCCGCGCAGGTTGTAGTCGTGGTTGGTAGGAGGACGAGGGCGAGGCCCTCGCTTGCCTATGGTTGGAGAAGGGGTGAGGAGGGGCGTCATGGCGCAGGAGCAAGGGAGGAGAGGTTGTAGGATATTCTCTTCTTGCGTTTATTGATCCAAGGGCTAGCTATATATAGCCTAATTACAAGACCAGACTAAGACTCTTATTACAATTGGGTGTTGGCAGGGTAACCTTCTTCGGGACTAAACCTTTCCAACTAATACCCAGACTCCTAATCTAAAAAGACTATAATTAAACTAGGACATATCTTTAGGCAGGTGCAGGGCCGGCCCGCGCAGGTCCCTTGCGCCTACAGGGCTGGCGCCACATGACATCTCCCCCTCCATTCTGAAACAGCTCGTCCTCGAGCTAGAAGCTTGGATAACATTCATGGAAGGTTGTAACATCCTCCAATGAAGCAGCAGACGCCGGCTGGCCCTCCCAGTGAATGAGCACCTGCTAGATACCGCGGGCAATACGAGCACGCAATGCTTGGACAGGGGTTGGATGTACTCGACCCTTAAACAGAGGTGGAAGCATCGGCGGAACTTCCGGTGGTGGACCATGGTACTTCTTCAGGACCCCGACATGGAAAACATTGTGAATGCGGGCGCGTGGGGGCAGCTCCAAACGGTAAGCAACCATATCGATTTTAGCGAGGACTTTGAAAGGCCCATAATATTTGGGAGCCAATTTCCCTTTGGCGCCTACTCCAAGGAATGCCACCGGCCGGTGCTGAAGACGGAGCCAAACCCACTCTCCAACATCAAAAGAAAGGGCCCGATGCTTATCATCATAGTAATGCTTGTACTGTTGTGCTGCCCGAAGGAGACGCTCACGGATGTCATGTAAGAACCGATCGCGGTCGATGATCTGCCGTTCCACCGCCTGATTGCGAATCTCGCCCGGCGTATAGTCCCGGAATGAGGGGGGATCCCATCCATAAATCACCCTGAAAGGCGTGTCCTTCAATGCTGAGTGGTACGAAGTGTTGTAGCAGTACTCCGCCCAAGGAAACCATTGGAGCCACTGCCGTGGGCGATCCCCAGTTATGCAACAAAGGTACATGGTGATGACGCGATTGACGGCCTCCGATTGCCCATCAGACTGCGGATGGAAGGCCGAACTCATGTGCAAGCGTGTCCCCGCGGCGGCAAACTGAGCCTTCCAAAAGCCCGAAGTGAAAACCACATCCCTGTCCAAAACGATGGATGTGGGAAACCCATGAAGTCGGACAATGTTGGAGAAGAAGGCTTTAGCAACAGACTCCGCAGTGTACGGATGCGCCAAGGGGATGAAATGCGCATACTTGGAGAAATGGTACACAACGGTTAGTATCACCCTTTTGCTGCCCACCTTCGGAAGTGCCTCAATGAAATCCATGCAGATGTCTTCCCAGCCACGAGAGGGTACTGTCAAGGGCTGCAACAAGCCGGCTGGATGAAGCTGCTCCGTCTTGTTGCGTTGACAAACCTGACAAGCACGAATATACTGCTGAAGTGCGGCCCTTGCTCGCGGCAGATGGAAATCCCGGCGAAGACGATGAAGTGACTTCTGGATACCTTCATGGCCTACATCATGGGCTGCAACCAGGACCTTCCCGAGCAGCGGCGACGTGGGTGGCACATAAGCCCGCTGTTGGAAGGTAACAACACCATCAACGAGAGCCCAAGGCTGTCCTAACTCACCAGATTCTAGTTGTTCCCGGAAAGTGACAAGCGCTAGGTCCGTGTGTGCAGCCTGACGGAGAGCTTCAAACAGATCAAAAGAAGGCCCGGAGATGGCGAGTGCCTGGCCGGCAGGAGCATCACGGCGAGAAAGAGCATCGGCGATGATGTTTTGGCGACCAGGTTTATATTCCACCGTGAAGTCGAACCCCAACAGTTTGCCCACCCAATGATGCTGTGGAATGGTAGCGAGGCGTTGGTCCAGCAAAAACTTTAGGCCATAGTGGTCAATTTTGACGACAAACGCATGTCCCCAAAGATAGGGCCGTCAGTGGCGCACGGCGTGCACCAAACCAATGAGCTCCCGCTTATAAGCGGCGAGAGAAGCATGACGCAGTCACGCAGAGCGATGGTTTTGCTGAAATAGGCAATGGGGCCGCCACCTTGATGCATGACTGCCCCGAAACCAGATCCAGATGCATCACACTCCACAATGAATGAAACAGCAAAATCCGGCAGCTGGAGCACAGGGGCTGTGGTAAGAGCTTTCTTGAGGGCTTCAAAGGCAATAGTCGCTGTAGGCATCCAAAGAAATCCGTCTTTCTTGAGGAGTGCCGTGAGAGGAGCTGCAATGGTGCCAAAATCCTGGATGAACTTGCGGTAGTATCCTGCGAGTCCTAAGAAACCACGCACAGCGCGGACAGTGCACGGAACCGGCCAGTCTACCACGGCAAGAACCTTGTCGCTGTCCATGGCAACTCCTGCAACGGAGATGACGTGTCCCAGATAAGCCATGGTTTCCTCCCCAAAGGAACACTTGGAGCACTTGAGAAACAGTTGATGTGTGCGCATAGCCTCCAAAACGAGCTTGACATGACGTAGGTGATCCGACTAGGACGAGCTGTAGATAAAGATATCATCGAAGAACACAAGCACAAACCGACGAAGGTAGGGACGGAGGACGTCGTTCATGAGTGCTTGGAACGTCGCTGGGGCATTTGTCAAACCAAAGGCCATCACTACGAACTCAAAGAGGCCCTGATGTGTGCGGAAGGCCATCTTGTGGATATCCTCAGGGGCCATCCAAACCTGGTGGTAACCCGATCGAAGATCCAGTTTGGTGAAAAAGCGAGCGCCCTTGAGTTCATCCAGAAGTTCATCGACAACAGGAATTGGAAACTTGTCCTTGATGGTGACAAGGTTGAGACCACGATAATCAATACAAAAACGCCAAGTCCCGTCAGCCTTTCTGATGAGTAGAACGGGGGATGAAAATGCAGAAGAACTAGGACGGATCAGACCACGAGCCAGCATCTCTGAACATTGGCGCTCCAGTTCATCTTTTTGAATCATTGGGTAGCGGACAGACAGCAACCGGCGGTGTCCCGGGAATAATATGAATATGATGGTCATGTGCGCGCTGCGGCGGCAGGCACTGTGGGTCGACAAAAACATCGGTGAAAGTGGCTAGCAGGCTGTCCAGAAGTTCCTTGCCTTCGCATGCGTGTACGTGGCCAGGACGTCCGAGGGAGCCGAGGCCCGACCACTCCACACGGTGATCCGAGTGCCAAAACGACATCCGCTGCGTAGTGAAATCCCAGAGAATTGGCCCAAGAGTTTTGAGGAATCGTGTACCTAGGACGATGTCGAACCCGCCCAATGAAATGGCATGCAGATCAACAACGAAACGCTCCTTGTCAATGGTGATCGCAGCCTGCTGAAGGAGTCCCCGACAGGTCACCTTATCGCCATTAGCGACCGTGACTCCCAAACGACGATTGGAGGAGAAAGGCAGCCCGACGATGGTGGCCAGCTCTTCGTGGATGAAGTTATGAGTGCTGCCAGAATCAAGCAAGACGACCAAGTCACGGTCCTCGATGCGAAGAGAGACCTGCATTGTGTCGCTAGTGGGAATTCCGGTAACAGCCAAGAGTGAGATTTGTGCTTCCTGGAAATCCTCGAACTGCTCCTCTTCGGCGTCGGCGGATTGAATGTAGAACAATCGTTTGCAGCGATGGCCCTGCACGAACTTCTCGTCACAATTGAAGCAGAGACCCTTAGCGCGCCGTTCATCCATATCGGCGGGCGTGAGTCTTTTAAAGACGAGCGCGGGCGTGGGGTTGGAGGAGTCCGGCAAGGCCGGAGTAGGTGCAGCCATGGGGCGAAGTGGAAGGCTGGGCCGGCCCAGAGTGGTCGCGGTGCTGGTGACAATATTGAGGTGCTCAAAGGAGATTGCTAAGTCCATAGTTGCGTCCAAAGTCGCTGGTTTCAGCATCTCGACCTGAGTTTTCATAGGCTCACCCAAGTTGTTGGTGAAGATATCCCACTCATCGTCGTCAGCAATGGGGCGCACCCGAGAGAGATTCTCTAGAAAGCGCTTGGAGTATTCTGCCACGGTGCCGGAGCGGCGGGTGGAGATCAGCTCGCCAAAGGGGTTGGCGCGGGTCGGCGGTCCGAAGTGGATGGCAATCAGTTTTTGAAACTCGGTCCAGGACGGCCGCTGGCCCAGCTTAGTCTCGAGGTGGCCATACCATAATGCGGCGACATCGGTGAGGTGGTATGAGGCGAGCCAAGTCTTATCCGACTCCGGCGTTCGTTGCGCGAGGAAGAAGAGATTGAAACATTTCAGCCACGGCCGTGGATCGCTGGCCCCGTCAAAGAGGGGAAAATCAATCTTGTAGAGGCGCGGAGCCCTATCCCCTGGATCGGCCGGGGCCCCGGTGTGGGATGGCGCATCTGGGGGCCGCAGGAGCCCGGTACCACCCAATTGAGGCATGCCCTTGCCTTCCAGCCGAAGGAGGGCCAGGTTTTGCGCGCGCTGCTGCTGTGACGTGTCCGCCAGCTGGTCCTGGAGGGTTTTGAGTGTCACGGCGATGGACTGGAGGGTGGCGCGGTCCTCGGCACGCTCTGTCCAAGCAGTGTGGTTCTCCTCCGAGAGGCTGTTCAAAGTGGCGACCACAGCCTCATGATCCTCGTGCTGTTTGGTCGCGAGGTCTGCTAGGGTTTGCAGTAGAGGCGCCGGCGGCGGTGGCGGAGACATGGCCGCTGGGATCGACGAGGAAGCTGATACCAAGTTGTCACGGCCCGGTTGATTGCCGCGCAAGTTGTAGTCGTGGTTGGTAGGCCCTCGCTTGCCTATGGTTGGAGAAGGGGGTGAGGAGGGGCGCCGTGGCGCAGGAGCAAGGGAGGAGAGGTTGTAGGATATTCTCTGCTTGCGTTTATTGATTCAAGGGCTGGCTATATATAGCCTAATTACAAGACCAGACTAAGACTCCTATTACAATTGGATGTTGGCAGGGTAGCCTTCTTCGGGACTAAACTCTTCCAACTAATACTCAGACTCCTAATCTAAAAAGACTACAATTAAACTAGGACATATCTTTAGGCAGGTGCAGGGCCGGCCCGCGCAGGTCCCTTGCGCCTATAGGGCTGGCCCCACATGACAGAAAAGTAAAACAACATATCATGAAGAGGAAAAACAAAGGCATAACTAGTCGTTTGAGCAATGTCAAATGTTGACATTTATGTCTTGGATGGATATTTGAGAAGATATACATAACTGTTTTATAGACTATGGTGTAATCCAATTCTTACAGGAGAACAGAGTTTGGCTCAACCATGAATCCACGATGCCAGAACCAATGAACAATGTAGTTGAAGGTACAACATATAGATGCTAGAAAATGGGTTGACATGACAATGGAGGAACCACATCAATACCCAGATATTTTATATAGCACTTAGCACTTCAATTTCCAGCAATAACAATGCCTGAGATTGTAGTACTCCCCCGATCCATATTAATGGTCACTATTCCCATTGCAATAATCAGTCCTCACCTTGTCGCTCGAGAGAAAAATCTAGCATTATCCATCATACCTTACCAGATATTCTAGAGTAAATACCATTTGTGCATGTACTGAATATGTCCAATAGTATATGTACAAATCCGAGTGCCCTCAGGTAACTTGTTACTGTTTGGCAAGAATATGTCTAATATGGTTATGTAAGTACATATGGCCTCTGATCTATACCTTTCTTTGCACAACAAGAACCCATTCTCCTCATGCTTCATCTAAACGGTCGTTACTCCACCTTCTTGGTCGCTCACCACTGCTGACATTACATCTCCCCAATGTTTACATGGCGTCTCATATGTAGGAACATGACCCCCCCACCCCCCCACCCCCCAACACACACACACACACACACACACACACACACACACACACACACACACACACACACACTATATTATCTATATGACGGAAAGATAGAAAGTAGTTTAATTTCCCTTACAACGAAGAATTTGCAGATACCACTTGTAGAAAAGGAACAAACAGAAGAGAAAATGTGCAAACAAACTTGAGAAAGCACATGAGCAAATCAGCCTTTGTTTCTTCTGATGAACATATAAAACATGATGTTAACTGAACACAGTAACAAGTTCGTTCAACAGAACCATAGTACTGGCTAGTGTATGGTAATTAGCTCCAAATTCATGAACTGAACACAGTAACATTATTTTCTTTCAAGAACACATATATGAGTGTTGGACTATTGGCACAATGAAAGATGTATTCCATAGTTACTGTTTCACAATTACTTGTGTTATGAGTCTGGGAACAAAAAGTTTGCTAGTCCTGAACCGGTGTAATTTTTACATCGACTACTATTGTGCTCTTGATTTTAGTTTTAAGATTGGCAAAAAGTATGAGCAGACATATAGTAAAACAGGATGGTCTCTTTCACTAAGTTCTATCACAATAACAATTCTACTAAACTATGGTAGATCAAGTGATCATATTTCTCAGTTAGCATCATTTATCATGTAAAATAGCGTAAGGAGACATAGTAGCCCATACTTAAAGAAAATAGTAACTTAGAAAGAAGAAGGAGAGCATTGAATGTTAAGTATTTACATAGATTAGAAGAACTATTGCGTATTTAGAATGCAAAGTGAAACCAACACAAACTAAGGACAACAAGTTTTTCAAGCATATTTTACAAATTTCCTTGTGAAGTATATAATGTAGAGACATGGTAATACAAGTAGAATCCGATATAAAAGCTTATAGTCTTCCTGTAGTTGCCATTCTCACCTTGAAAATTTCCAATCTTCTTTCCGACTTGATCTGCTCCACTTATCATGTGCGCGTCCCTCTAACCATCCAACCACGTGTTGGTTCGCGTCCCAAAGTCTTATTTCTTCTTTTAGAACAGGCCACTAATTTTTGCTGAGCGGATCGGGCAAATGGCGTCCCACTCGATTAGACGTACGTCGAAGCAGTACATATGTGGCTCGCACTCGCACGGCCTGCCTGCCTGGAATCGGAGCCTGTGGCGTGCGCGCAACCCTCCCAGGCGTGGTTCCCATCCTGCACCGCTTGACTGCGACCGTGAGCTCCTCGTCCGGTCGTCCCTTGTCCGATCGAGGCGGACGTACGCCGGCGTTCCGTCCAAGCCACGCCCGCCTTGACTATCCATCCATGGCGTCCGGACGAGACGACAATGATCAACTGCTTATAACACATACAGTAACCACTAGCAGCTAGTACTAAATATACAATCATAAGCACCCTGACTTAACTGTTAACTTGGCTGCAAACAGAAGTTTGGCGTGTATCTTTTCATGTGTAGTTGATGCGCCTTCCTCGAACGGAAACCCACTGTCCTCCTCCGTCCTAATTAAGCACGGCCTCTCGCCATCACTAGCCAGCCTATGGGAATCTGCAGCTTCTGTCCATCTCTCCGTGTCGCTTGCCAACACGAACCACTACACACTACTCCTAGATAGTAGTAGTGCCTTGTTACGTCGAGCTGTGCTCAATGCACGCACGCACGCAACTGCTAGCACCACGCGAACGTACCAGTCGGGTCACTCACCGTAAGATCGAGGCACATTCTATCCATCCGTCTACACACACGAATACGTGATTCTTTTGCTTCACCCGCACCACCAATCGCAGCAGAGCCCGTGCCACCGGCCACCGTATCGAAACTCGTCCATGTACACGGCCGGGCCGGCCGTCGCCGTGTCAACGTCCATTATCTTCCACTCGACCCCATCACCATCTACCCGCGTCCACTTGTTCTTTTTCCCACCTACTACTCCGAACTAAAACCACGACGAGTAAATCGGAACGGAGGGAGTAGTAGATAATTGAACCGATCAGACCAATGATATTTGTGGATCCATCGTGCTCCTGCAAACGACACCCCACTTACTAAATGGGACGGCCTGGCATTAATTTTTGGAGCCTGTAGCGTGCGCGCAACAAGGCGCTCCGACCCTGTAATGCGACGGTGACTGACCGCGAGTGTGACATGTTTTGTTGTCCGGGCTCGACGCCGGCCGGCGTCTCGTCCAAGCCACGCCTTGACTATCAATGGCAGACGACAGTGATCCGTTTGCTTTATCAGCTTAGCACTATGTATATGTATGGCAACGACAGCGATCCCGTTGCTTACAGCATCTACAACCTGGTTGCCAATTTGGGGCCATAGACGCACACGGGCGCGGCGGCGGTCAGTGACCCGGCACATTCTTTTTGTCTCTGCCCACAACCACAACCCCATATGTCGACACCCAAAATTAAACCCGGGCATGGGCAGCCCGGCCCGAAAAACCCGGGCTGGGCCGGGCCGGGCTTGACATTCGGGCCGGGCTCGGGCTTCAATTTTTTCGTATTTCGGGCCGGGCTTTCGTGCTTCAGGCCAGGCTTGCACGTGCGCGTACTAAAAAATAGCATTCGGGCCGGGCTTTCGGGCTTCAGGCCAGGCTTGCACGTGCGCGTACTAAAAAATAGCATTCGGGCCGGGCTTTCGGGCTTCGGGCTTGATTTCGGGCCGGGCTCGGGCTTGAGAATAGGGAGTATTTCGGGCTTCAGGCCGGGCTCGGGCTTGAGAAATGAAGGTCGGGCTTTTACAAGCCTGGCCCGAAACCCGGCCCGGCCCGACGTTTGCCCGGGTTTACCCAAAATCCATACAAATGTATGTACGTTACGTTTATCCATACAACTTATAAAACACTACGAGCACACATAGATAGGGCAATCTAACAATACATAAATTCATCCAAAAGGGTCGTCGGTGTTTAAACTTAACTAAGATGAAAGATTAAAAAGTAATTAAACATAGGGAGGCGGCCGGAGTTCGCCACCTCCTTGCTGGCCGCTTCCCCTTGGGGTTTGCGGGGCGGCGGTTGTACTCGACGTAGGCGCTGGCGGTAGGCAGAGCATCGTCGCCCATCGTGTCGCCGTCCGAGAAGGAGAAGTTGATGATGATCCGTGTCATGCACCGGGCCGTGCGGTTATGCTCCGTCGCAAATCGTATGGTTCTCTCCGCCACAGCCTCCCTCTGCCACGCCAACATCTCGGACTCCTCGAGCCCGACGTAAATGACCGGTGGATCACGTCGCGGAGCCCATCATTGTCGTCGGAGCCGGACATCGACAGCTCTGATGCCTATTTGCAGCACCCGCAACCAGAGCAGCTCGACGCGCCCTGCACCACTCTTTTCATTGCGAACCGATATGCGCGCCCTCGGTCTTCGTCTGACGCGACAGGCTAGACGGTGCGGGCACTAGTGCCCAGCGCCGTTCGGGAGCAGGTGTTGGCGGTGTCTGGTGCCACTTGTCACCCTGCTGCCTCATGGGGGGAAGGCAGGAACCGTGTAGTGCGGCCGCGGGGAGTCGTGGAGCTGTTGTTGCCCACCCTGGCCGCCGGGGGCGTCGTGGATGAGGCGCTCATGCTCCAGTCCATTTGCGAGCGGCGTGGGGCAATGCAGAGGACAAACCCCTCCTCGTTCGGTGCAGACGAGCTCGACGAGTCCGTGGTGAGCTTGGATGAGTCAATGTCCTCGGAGCCGCTGTCGGATCTGCTTGTGACCATGGTGGAAGGGAGGGAGGGGAACGTAGAGGAAGGAGATAGGACGAGAGTGGTGCAGAGTGGTTGAGAGGGTGCGGATGACTAAGGTTCGATTTGTCCGGGCGGGGTTGTTATGAGGACAAGGGTTGGGACGGTGTAGGTCTGGTCGGACGTGGCAACGGTGTCCAGACTCGTCCGGGCCTCCCATATCAGCCCCCATATGAGCTGAGTATGGGAATTGCCGGTCAGTCCAGACGTTTGGCTTGAAGAGGCCGGTTGGGTGGCATTTTTTGGTTTGATCAGTGACCGGGCTCACCGCCGGCTGTTTAGGGTGGATATGGATTGCCCGGTTGTAGATGCTCTTAGCACCACTAGCACAAAGTGGATCGTCTGGTAAGAATCGTAATTGGTTGTGGCTAGCTCTCAGAGATATAACCAAGTCTCAGTCAATTGGCATAACATGCAAAAGAAAAAAGAAGATTTTTTTTCACGGATCTTAATGTAAGATCTCACAGATATAACATAAACTTAACATAATCTCAGTTGATTGGGCAGAAACTTAACTAAGTCTCGGTTGACTGAGACTTAGCAAGACTGTCAGTAATAATTAAGTAAGTTGGCCTCTCGCCATCACCCGGGGAATCTGCGGTCTTTTGTCTCTCCGTTGCTTGCCAACACAAATCACAACTCTACTCACCTTGGTACGTCCACCTGTGCTCAACAAAACACGCACGCAACTGCTGCTCCTCCTACAGAGTCCAGCACCAGTAGCGACCCTGCATTATAAAAGCCGCCGTATCGCCGGCATGCTGGAGCACGAGCGAGCGAGCAAACAGAGTCCACGATACCTCAGAATCTCCACGGAAAACGAAACCATACCCTGCCACGAGAAGATCTCCAATCCGGAGGCTGCGAATCCAAGATCCACACGACCGCACACTCCACCCTCCACACGGGCCCCTCCTCCTTCCCTTTAATCGCCGCCGATTGGATCCCACCACCACCAGCCCCATCACCATCGTCATCCCCTCGCATTGACCAATCCATCTCCTCCGGCGCCGTGGCCATGGCGAGCCGCAAGCAGCTACTCCTCCCGTGCCTCGTCCTGCTTTTCGTCGCCGCGGCAGCGGCACTGGGCGAGGCAGCCCAGTCTCAGTCCACGTACATCGTGCACCTCGCGCCCGACCACCCGGCGCTGTCCCTGACCCCCGCGCGCGGCGGCCGCAACGCACTGCTCGGCCCCCTCCTCGGCCTCCCGCGCCGCCTCAGCGCGCCGCGGCCGCGACTGGTCTACACCTACGCGCGCGCCGCCACGGGCGTGGCCGCGCGGCTGACGGAGGCGCAGGCGGCGCACGTCGCGGCCCAGCCGGGCGTGCTGGCCGTGCACCGCGACGAGGCGCGCCAGCTCCACACCACCCACACCCCGGAGTTCCTCCACCTCAACAGCGCGGCAGGCCTGCTCCCCGCCGCGTCCGGCGCCGTGTCGGACGTCGTGGTGGGCGTGCTCGACACCGGGATCTACCCGCTCAACCGCAGCTCCTTCAAGCCCGTCGGCGACGGGCTCGGCCCCCCGCCCTCTTCCTTCTCCGGGGGATGCGTCTCGGCTGCCAAGTTCAACGCCACCGCCTTCTGCAACGGCAAGCTCATCGGCGCCAAGTTCTTTTACAAGGGCTATGAGGAGGACCTCGGGCACCCCATCAACGAGACGCTCGAGTCCAAGTCGCCGCTGGACACGGAGGGCCACGGCACCCACACCGCGTCCACGGCCGCCGGCTCGCCGGTGGATGGCGCCGGGTTCTACGACTACGCGCGCGGGAGGGCCGTCGGCATGGCCCCCGGCGCGCGCATCGCCGCGTACAAGATCTGCTGGAAGGGCGGCTGCTTGGACTCCGACATACTCGCGGCGTTCGACGAGGCCGTTGGCGACGGCGTCAACGTCATCTCCCTCTCCGTCGGGTCCAGCTACGCCGCCGACTTCTACCAGGACTCCATCGCCATCGGCGCCTTCGGGGCAGTGAAGAAGGGCATCGTCGTCTCCGCCTCCGCGGGCAACTCCGGCCCCGGAGAGTACACCGCGAGCAACATCGCGCCGTGGATACTGACCGTCGGCGCGTCCACCGTCGACCGTGAGTTCCCCGCCGACGCGGTGCTCGGCGACGGCAGCGTGTACGGCGGCGTGTCACTGTACGCCGGGGAGCCCTTAAACTCCACGAAGCCCATCGTGTACGCCGCGGACTGTGGCTCCCGGCTTTGCCTCATGGGCGAGCTTGACAAGGACAAGGTCGCCGGAAAGATCGTCCTTTGTGAGCGCGGAGTCAACGCGCGTGTCGAGAAGGGCGCGGCCGTTGGGAAGGCCGGCGGAATCGGCATGATTCTCGCCAACACGGAGGAGAGCGGCGAGGAGCTCATCGCCGACCCCCACCTCATCCCGTCGACAATGGTGGGGCAGAAGTTCGGCGACAAGATCAGGCACTACGTCAAGACAGACCCGTCCCCGACGGCGACCATCGTGTTCCACGGCACGGTCATCGGGAAGTCGCCGTCCGCGCCGCGCGTCGCGTCGTTCTCGAGCCGGGGCCCCAACTCCCGCGCGGCGGAGATCCTCAAGCCCGACGTCACGGCCCCCGGCGTCAACATACTCGCGGCATGGACCGGCGAGGCCTCCCCGACGGACCTCGACATCGACCCGAGGCGCGTCCCGTTCAACATCATCTCCGGAACGTCCATGTCGTGCCCGCACGTGAGCGGCCTCGCGGCGCTGCTCCGGCAGGCGCACCCGGAGTGGAGCCCCGCGGCGGTCAAGTCGGCGCTCATGACCACGGCGTACAACCTGGACAACTCCGGCGAGATCATCAAGGACCTGGCCACGGGCACAGAGTCCACGCCGTTCGTGCGCGGCGCCGGCCACGTGGACCCCAACAGCGCGCTCAACCCCGGCCTGGTGTACGACGCGGACACCGCCGACTACATCAGCTTCCTGTGCGCGCTCGGCTACACGCCGTCCCAGATCGCCGTCTTCACCAGGGACGGCTCCGTGGCGGACTGCTCGAAGAAGCCCGCCCGCTCCGGCGACCTCAACTACCCGGCCTTCGCGGCCGTCTTCTCGTCGTACAAGGACTCGGTGACCTACCACCGGGTGGTGCGCAACGTCGGCGGCGACGCGAACGCGGTCTACGAGGCCAAGGTGGAGAGCCCCGCGGGCGTGGACGCCAAGGTGACGCCGGCCAAGCTGGTGTTCGACGAGGAGCACCGGAGCCTGGCGTACGAGATCACCCTCGCCGTGTCCAGCAACCCGGTGATCGTGGACGCCAAGTACTCGTTCGGGTCCGTCACGTGGAGCGACGGCAAGCACAATGTCACGAGCCCCATCGCCGTGACGTGGCCGGAGAGCGCCGGAGCGGCGTCCATCTAGAGATGTTGTAGGGACGCTGGTGTCACACGAGGTTTACTCTGCGCGCGCCTGTGAATGTGAATGTTTACCTCATTATTAGCTCTGGAATAATTTATCTTGGATCATAATACTATCTCGTGCTGGATGTTATTTATTCCGCTTTGCACCACGGTGCACAGGACGAGTACATGCCACAAGGGAAAAGAAAAAGCGGCAATGCTACACATACAAACGATTTACAGGCTTTTACAAAATGGTTAACCTTGATTGGTCAATAGGTGAGCGGGGCGGCCCACCCCCCTGAAAATCAGGGGGGAGAGGTTTGTGATTGGTTGTTAGATGATAGGAGCGTGTAAAAGCGTGCAAGTCTTTGTATGTCTAGCATTTTTGAAGAAAAAGATACCGGTGTGGACTTTGCATCCACTTTCTTTATACTCGGACCAAATTCCATGGTGGGTATTTATAAACTTGTTTCCGATGCTTCATCCCCTTTCGGCCATCTTAATAAAGATTTTTTTCCAAACGTTTTATTTAACTTTCTAAAATACTACTCTCTCCGTTCCTAAATATAAGTCTTTTTAAACATTTCAAATTGAATACAACATTTTGATGTATGTAAACATACTTTAGAGTATAGATTCACTCATTTGCTCTGTATGTAGTCACTTGGTGGAATCTCTAGAAAGACTTATATTTGGGAATGAAAGGAGTACCCCCTAATTCAACTGCGGTGGGCACCTTCATCCCTCTATTACCCATCATAATTTCCACATCAGCTTGCATGTCAAAATTTGAAGGGAAACGTTTCCACCCGGCGCCCCGGCCGAAACTTGCATCGAACGCACGCGGGCCTTGCGATCAATCCAGACCGTGAGTCGCCCAGGCCTCCCTCTTTCATCCACGAACCGTTTTTCCACCTCCTCTTTCTTCTACCTCACGACACACACTAGTTGCAACCGCTCGGTTCCTCCATCTCTACCGCTCACACGCAGCACACCGGCATGAACGAGGCCTTGCTCATAGGGCGAGCCACGGCGGGGCGGAGAAGACGTCGACAAACCAGCATCCTCCCTCCCCTTTCTTCCCTCTTAGTCCCATGCGTACCCTCATATTCCTATAGATGAGCTGCAACCAACTTTACAAAATGCTACGCACGACTTCTTTATTGCTGGAACCACCAAATCGACTGTGGTGGAGCTGCGACCAACACTCGACGGAGCTGCAACCAGTGATACAAAATGCTACGACCGACCTTTTTTTTGCTGGAATCAGAGAAAGAGTGGAGGCTGCCAATGGCGCAGGAGGAGCTGTAAACAGTACCGAAAAATGCTACAACCGTCGTCTGGAAGCTACCACCGGCTTCTAATAAAGCTTCAAACAGAGACGGAAAAGTTGTGGGCAGCCACAGCGCAAACTGAAAAGCTACAACCGGCCGCGAGATAGCTGCTACATGTCTTTTGAAAAGCTTCAACCGAGGAACGACGAACGAATGATGGCGAGTGGCGGCGACAGGAGCTGAGCGGTGGTGCACGGGGTGGTGCGACTCGCGACAGCGGCAACGCTGATTTTGCTGCACCCGTCATCACTGTTTGCTATGACCGGCAGGATATTTTAATACGTCCATCCATGACGGAGCTGTGACTGGCGACGGCGGCGATGATGTATTTGCTGCAACCGTGGTCGCTTTTTGCTACGACTAGCGATATTTTTTTCTACGTCCCTTTCATGGTGCGACTAGTGGTCGTTGTTCGTGGAAACTCATGCGGCGGGTGGTGACAGCAGGGACGGCGGGCGGGACACCGGAACGCTGTAACCATGGAGCATTGACGACATGAATTTCATCCGGTCGATGGGGAAGTAGCAACCAAATCAATGACGGGTCTGCAACCTAAATCGAGAGCGGGGAGAGGTTCTTCGACGAGCACCGTTCTCGGAGACGATGCATGGCCTGGCCGTCGCGACCAAGCGCACCATAACGGCGTCTTCTGTTCCTACGACAAGCTGCGGCAGGGAGGACGCGCTTCCGAAGTCACTGCCGTTGACCAGTATGAAGACGAGGGAAGAAAGAAGATGACGTGAGAGACGAAATCAGACAACTGTATGTAATTCAATGCCTGGCTGGTGCGCGACTGGCCCAACTATTGGGCCGGCCCGCCCGCGCCTAGTACTTGCCAAAATTTAAGCAACTTGTTCCAAGGCTATAGATGGCACATACTGTTTTTTAATTATTCTATAAAATCTTTGTTATATGTAGCTTTTGTTGTGTATTATCCTTTTTTAGAAGGTGTTGTGTATTATCATAAGGTTTTGTGTATTATCATGTCCATGATTTTAACATACCTAAATAAAAGGACACCAATATTACGAGGACGTTCAGTGGGAGCCCTTCCCAAACCGAATGAATTGTTCCCCGGAGCATGGGGAAACGATCGAACGATTTCGTTCGGAGTGAAAGCCTCCCAGCGCGAACCCTTCTGACGCTCGTGCTAGCATGCCAATTGCCAAACATGCCCATTTTGGTATTAAAAACACTAAAACCAGAAAACCAACTAAAAACTGTGAAAAAAAAACGACAGTAAAAATCACACACAAATCTAGAAAATTCATATAGAAAAGCTGATGTAAAATATATAAAAATTGCCATGGATTAGATGATAAAATTGCACTGTTATACTTGTTAAAACAACCACACAAAAAAACATACAAAAAATAATTAAAAATGTCATGATAGAGGACAAATAGCAAAAATTTTAGGGTACTTTTCTTTTATGCTTTTTTGGGCGTGATTGTGCTGTTGCCCCAGCCTTCGTATTTGCTATGTGTCATAGTACTTGATTGTATGGATGTTTGCTTTATTTAGAAAGTGAGGCGAAAGCCTATTTCGAGAGAAGATCTCAGTCGATCGTTTTCCCCATATCTCAGCCGTTCTCGTTGGCAGTCCATTGCGGTGCGTCTCGATGATGCAATTTTTTAGAAGGACCCACTGAGCTCTATTAATCAAACTAGTCCCTTATATTTACAAGAAATAGACAATTGAACATTTATCTTTGAATCAGATATACTCCCTCTGTTCGGTAGTGTAGTACGTATGTATTTTTTGAAAAGTCAATACATCATAATTTTTTGTGTGGAGAAAACTTCTATTTATTCATTTCAATCACGGCAGTTTAATGAACACCAGAAATAATAAACATTACATCTAAATTTGTAGACCACCTAGCGACGACTACAAGCACTTGAGCGAACTTTGACCAAATTTAGGGAGGAAAACTATGCATATCTACAATGACGAACATACAAAATATGAAAACTTAACTCAGGATGTATCCAATGATATGTACTATTTGATATTGTAAATGAAAATATTTTTCTCTTTAAACATATGGTCAAAGTTCGCAAAGTTTGACTTTTGGAAAGAAAACTATACGCGCCACATTATGAAACGGTTGGAGTATTTCGTTGAACCAGAATGTTACTACACACCACAGATCCTCGTATACATGATATGCTTTAGCAAAACCGTATTTTGTTGCATAACCATGTTGTTACACCGCTGCTGTAAACAGTAAAGATAAGTATTATACAGTAGCTATCCTTATTTAATTCCAGAGATATACTACTTGTACACAGTGCACAGGCGCGATCATATAGTGTTGCCCTTCCGCCAAAAAATAATAATCATATAGTGTTGCAGTCTGCTTTCTGGAAGGATATCTGATGGTTCTCAAGATCGTACAGCACATGCATATCCTGCTGCATATAGCTGCCGAAAAATGGTGGTTCGGTTCATGGGCGGTTCCAGGGTCGCCGAGTTGATGACCATCATACACGACGTCGACTCCCGGTCCATGGGCGCCCAGATATTCTCCGCTGGGATCGTCAAATCCTCGCCGCCGTCTTGGAAACGAAGCACCATCGGCGGCGCAAGCCTGCGGACGTCCGCTCCCGCCACGCACAGCTCCAGCCAGTCCACTGGCGACGCCACCAGGCGACCGCCCAGCTGCCGCGACACCTCTTGAACGAGCTCCTTGTAGGCCACGTCGACGAGGGACATGAACGGGAAGTTGGAGTCGACGATCACGCCCAGCGCCGGAAACGGGATGTTCAGCCAAGCTCTGCCAACCGACATGCCGGACACGAGCAGGTAGTAGAACGAAGAGAAAGGAACGCCGAGATTTCGGTACGGGACGGACGTCACCGGCGTGTCGCCGCTCAGCCCGGCCGACGGGCCGATGAAGAGGGTGCTCGAGCTGACCTTGCCGCCGAAGAACCGGGTGAGGCAGTACGAAAACCGGGTGGCGCCAAGCTGGGTGACGAGCGACAGGTCGCCGTAACCCAGGCCGATGAGGCCCGACGCGCCGTCGAGCGCCATCTGCACGGAGTTGTTCGTCTCCGTGATGCAGCCGAAGGCGATGTTGGCCGTGGTCGTCCCGAAAGTGAACCTCTCTCTGCGCAGCACCCCAGCGATGACCGCTTCGCCGTAGCTCGCCCGGACAGTACACGTGCCGCCGTGGCCGCCCGCGCACCGCTGCTTCTCGTACGCGTTGTCGTCGGCGCACAGGGAGCTGTTGCAGGGGACGGCTCTGCCGGTGCTCGACAGGGAGAAGTCGTAGTACTCGAGGTTCTGGGCGAAGCAGTTGGGCCTGCACGTCATGCATTGGGTCCACACCAGGACGCTGCTGGTGTCGATGACGCCCTGCACGGCTTGCGGCGGGTCGCCGATGGAAAACTCGGCGATGTAGTCCCCCACCCCCCGAGAGGTGAAGGGCACGGTGACCCCGCTAAGTAACTCAAGGCGCCGCTGGAGGCGCACGCCGGCGCGGCGCAGCCGCTCCGCGGTCGTGATGTTGGCGTCGGCATCGACATGCTTGAGCTGAATGCGAACGCCGGTGCCCGTGGGCAGAGTTGTCGAGGCGCATAAGAGGAGGAGGAAGGTAGATAATATCCTCATTTTGTGTTTATCTTACACATTATGTTCTTGTGTCTAATATAGGGCTTACTGTAAGCAACCAGCAATCTGTTTTGACAAGGGCGACTCCACCATTCAACAACAATCCGTTTCAACTATAAATCCGTTTGAACAACAAAATAATGCCATCTTTGTGTGAACTGGGAGTAGTTTGCGTTGTGAACTCTCGATGCCCTGAGCTCGTCATCACCATTTCCCCTCTGCATTGGCAGAGCACTCAGCATTTCTCAAGAAAGAAGTCACTGCCTATGACTGGACATAAACGGTAAGATAGCAGTAGCAGAACATCGATGTCAGTGGTGTTGCTACTGCATCTTCATGAACCGCCGTTAACAGAACATCAATGTCAGTGGTGTTACATTACACCGAATTTTGTTAGGGTCCCAAACGCGTGCATACGTTAGGGCCAAATCCGGCTATTTAAGCCGAAGGGCGAGCCCCAACCCCAGCCACTCTCAGTTCCACCCTTATCTCCCGTCCGCGCCGCCACTCGCATCCGCTCCGAGCTTGTCATCCAGTCCCAACTGCTCCGAGCTCGCCGTTAGCCATGCTCCACCGCCGGATCACCACCTACGCCATGCTCACTCCGCGGTGTCGATTGTAGCTCTCCTAATGAACATCCAAGCACGGTATGCCGCTCGCATTGCAGTCGGCTTCCTCCAGACTCTCCAGAGCAAGAGGAGGACGAGGCGAAGCAGTAGCGCGCCGGAGCAGGAGACGCCGGACGAGAGATGAAGGACGAGGAGGAGGAGGAAGACAAGGAGGATCCGGCGCCTCCTGCTACCGGATTCGACATGGGCGAAGCGCTGGCCGAGTTCAAGGTGCCCAAGAGAAGGAGGCAGCAAAGCAGCAGACTTTCCTCGACAACATCCAGTCGGAGCTCGAGGTTGTGACAAACCGCCGCTACATCTGCCGGGCGGACACGGATCTGGATGAAGACCTTGCGGACCTAGACTCTGGAGAGGATCTAGAGTAGCGGGCCGCGATCAGCGACAGGGAGGCTGGTCCGACCGGTACTATCGGCACGAAGGCCGTCCACATCTCCAATGATGAGCAGTGTAGTTTTATCTATGCAACGTAATACGTTGCTTATTCGTGGTGTATGGTGTAGTATGGATTTAGAGTGTGATATTTGAGGTTTGTGGTTGCAGTGGATGAAAAATGAGGGGTGACCGGCCCTGTTTGCCAACACGTCCGCGGACATATGAAGGGTCATTTTTGAGAAGTCCGGTTGTAGATGCTCTAACTGACAAAAAAAAACTTTTGGTGTTAGGAGTTTTTTTTAGGGAAACAGCAGGACTCTGCTGCGTATTTTTATTGATTTTCAAATAAATGAGTACAAATAGTCCAATAAAAGGAAAAAAGAACTATACATAAAAAAGAAAGGAAATCCTAGGAAAGCTAGGAAGGTCAAACAAGTATACATTACATACAAACAACAAAACACAACACAAAAGGAAATACAATCGCATGATCAGCCAATTATCTGAACATAGCCACCCAAGCCTCCATTCCGGAGTATTCCTGTCTTCGAGCTCTGTGGATGAGCCATTTCATATCTTCCTTGAACTTGCGCCTGGTAGCATATAGGTTTGGTGGTATCTTCTTGAATATGAAATCATTCCTTGTTGTCCATATCGCCCATGAGACCAGGATTATGATTTCCAGAGCAAAAGGAAAATTGATAAGAAGTTTTAGATGATCCACTTCATTCTGAATATTTGTGTGCTGGGGCTGCCAAGAGGGGCACACATATTGCCAACAGAGCTGAGCATATGAGCACTGGAAGAAGAGATGATCTCTTGTTTCTAGGGAGCGATGATTACACATCACACATGTGTAATCTTTGATGAAGAAATTTTTCCGGTGTAGCATATCTCTAGTGTTTAATCTGTTAAAGATCAAAAGCCAATAGAAGATCTTGTGTCTTAGTTGGCAGCAGGTTTTCCATAACCATTTAACTACTGGAATGGGCTCTGGATGATTGACTATCAATTTATATGCCTTTGAGACGCTATAGACAGATGCTCCTTGTGGTAATTGCCATATGTCATGCTCTGTAACTAACTCAGTATTATGCAACAATATTTCCATTTGTTGGAATTGCTCATAAGCTTCTTCTGAGAAAGGAACATGGAAGTGTGAAGCTAAATCGTCCAAGCTTCCCGTCTTGTGGACTGAAATATTCTGATTCTGTGAGAAGGAAAAAAAGGTGTGGCCATAAACCCCTTTTGGGTAAATCATTCCATTCATCATACCAAAAGGAGAGAGACTTTCCATCCTGCAAAGAATAGATTGCATGCTCCTTATAATCAGGGAGAAGTTTAAGACAATCTCTCCACCAGAAGGAGCAACATTGGGGATTAATTGGAGTGTATCCCTCAGGATAATATATTTCCCAAACCAGATGCACCCATGGGATGTCTGCATGATTGATGAATTTATGCAACATTTTCATTAATAAACATTTGTTTTGAAGCCACAAGTTTAGAATACCCAAACCGCCTTTGTCCTTAGGTCGACAAATCATATCACATGCTGCTAAAGGTGGGTTTTTCTTTTCTAGATCTTTCCCTCTCCAAAAAAGATGTCTTTTGTATTTATCAATTTGCTCAATAATACCTTTATAAAGTAGCAGACATCTCATGAGAAAAGTTGGCAAAGAAGAAAAGACAGCATTGACCATCAGGAGTCTCCCATCATAGCTTAAATACTGAGAACATGTAGAAAGCCTCTTATGAATCCTCCCAATGAGATACATGAAGTGCTCCATTTTAGGTTTGGTAAAACAAAGTGGTGTTCCCAAATAGGTAAAAGGGAACTTACCAATTGCACAACCCAAGATAGCAGAAAGCATTTATATCTGTTCCTCTTCCACATTGATGGGAATCATGTTGGATTTTTGGAATTTGACTTGAAGACCCGAGGCATTAGAGAAGATGCCTAGCAAGTGCTTGAGATGTTCTAGCTGATTGGAGCAAGCAGGCATGATAATCAAAGTATTGTCCGCATATTAAAGAATGGGAAAATCTGGACATGACTGAAACTGAATGGATGGCTAAATGAGCTCTTTATGCATAGCATCATTAAGAATGGTTTGGAGAAAATCTGCAGCCAAAACAAATAGCAAAGGAGAAAGGGGATCCCCCTGTCTCACCCCTTGTCTACATTTAAATTGAGCTCCAGGTATGCCATTGAGAAGGACAGATGATGTAGCAGAGCCAAGAATTTGCTTGATCCAAGAACACCAAGTGTCTCCAAAACCTTTTCTCTTAAGAATTGCTAGAATCATACCATGTTCCATCTTACCAAATGCTTTCTCAAAATCTAACTTGAGAACAATAGTTGGCTTCTTACTTTTATGACATTGAAATAGAAACTCATATGCCCAGGCAATACAATCTTGAATCGTCCTTGATTTGAGAAACCCATATTGATTAGTGTGCACTAATTCCAATATGACTGATTGAAATCTATTAGCTAAAAGTTTTGTCAAGAGTTTAATGGTGTAGCTTAAGAGTGATATTGGCCTAAAACCATTGACCCCAGAAGCATCAGCTTTTTGGGAACTAGAGTGATGTATGAACTATTTATGCTTTGAAGACACAGATCTCCTTTATGAAATTGATCACAAAGATCATAAAAATCCTGCTTGATTATAGGCCAACATTTCTTGATAAAATCTGTATTAAACCCATCCAGTCCAGGAGATTTGTGGGATGGGAGATCTTTAATGACTGCATCAATTTCATCTTTTGTGAAGGGGTTTTCCAGGAAAGACAGATCATTATGAGCCTGTATTAAATTCAGCATATCATCAGGAATGTCAAAGGAACCAGATTGTCAAGCCTCGTGTAATATATTGGCCTTGGCCTGATGCCCAAAAACTTCAACACCATCAGAGCCCACAAGAGAAGTGATGTAGTTGTTTCTGTGCTAAATAGAGGCTAAAGCATGAAAAAAATCCGAGTTTTCACTGCCTAAAGCTACCCATATAATCTTGCCTCGTTGACGCAAATACTCCTTCTGCTGAGAGAGCAATTTCTCCAAGTGAAGTTTGAGAGCCTTTCTGAAAGAAGATTCAAAGTTGTATAAATCTCTAGATTGTTCAACAGTATCCAGCATAGCAATCAGGGCATTGATAGATAATATATCATCTTTAAGATTGGAGAGTGTTTTGGCCCATTGCTTCAAACTTTTGTGCAAGATTTTCATTTTTGCATTAACCCTCTTTGCAGCATCTGCATAATGAATACTTTGCTTCCAAACTGACTCAACCAGGGGTAAGAAACTTTCATGATCCATCCACCAATTTTCAAACCTAAACACATTGCTTCTGGGCATGGAATTCTGAATAGAAATAATGCACGGTATATGATTAGAGGTTGTCATTGCCATAGGAAAAGCCATAGTATTTGGATAGGTAATGGTCCAGGCAGAAGATGTGAAAACCCAGTCTAACTTCTCTAAGAGTGGGCAATCCTGCATGTTGCTCCAAGTATATTTTCTCCCCTTCAAAGGAATCTCAATCAAACCCAACTGGCTAATAGCGGCATTGAAATGCAACATGTTCGAAATTTTACCACCTAGTTTGTTTCTATCATCGGGACTCCTAATGAGATTAAGATCTCCTACCAAAAGCCAATCAGCATCCTCTAGAATGTGAATGCCTTCTAACCAGCCCAAGAACTCTGTTTTCTTGTCATCTTGACATGAAGCATAAACATTTGTTAGTGTCCAGCAACTACCACACTTGGTAGATTGTAGACCAACAGAAACTGCATAACTATTCTGGAATAAGAGTTCCCCTTTGAAGTGTGCAGAGATCCAAACAGTAAGAATTCCCCCAGACTGACCAATAGAAGGTGTGTAGGCGGAAGCATCAAATCATGGGGGACAAAAGTTCCTGATGAAAGAGATATCAATATTTTCCTTCTTAGTTTCCTGGAAACATACTATGGAACAACCACTTTCAGAAATCTTATTATGTATATGCAACCATTTGTTTGGGGAGTTAAGCCCTCTAATATTCCAGTTTACTACTTTACAGTGTTGCTTATTCATTATGATGGTATTGAGAAAACAAGAGACAGATGTTCCATGGACCACTGATCCAGTCCCACAGGGAATGAGTGTCACTATCAACTGAATGGACAGGGCCAATTCTAACACATCCATAGACATGCAAAGTAAAAGCATACAGCATAGCCTGGATCGGACCAGGCCTGCAAAAGTCAACAGACAGAACATCTAAACTGGTCCAAATAGAGATAACATAACATGTCCACATAATCATGTCCAAAAGCAAACTCCTTGCAAGGTACTTAAAATATGAAAGCAACATAAGGAAAGTTTCCAAAAGGGCAGATGCCCACTCTTCACTTCTTCTTGGGCTTGACATTCTTGTGTTCATCCACATTCTGCTTGGCTACCTTCTTTGCTTTCTTGGGCTGTGGCTGATCCTCAGCCAAACCAAATTTATCATAAAGATTTTTCACAATTTTCTTGTTAAGAGGTGGCTCCACCGCAGAACAAGCCAAACATTTTTTTATCAAAGCATGTTTTTCCCTTATAACCTTTATGAATGTGCTTGAGCCACTCCTGCGCACCTCTGATATAACCAGAGGTGTTTTAACATTTTTCTTTCGGGCATGAACCAGTGAAGTATTGAGCAGCTCGACCTGAACAAGTGGCGCAATCTTAATGGCTTGAGGGGTGGAGAAACCTCTACTAACTTGCTGAGTAGCAGCCTGCAGGAAACACAATGTGGGTGCACTAGCTGGGCAAGTTGCAGGAAGCACAAACTGTTTGAGTGAGGTAGACGAACAACCCTGTTGAAAAATTTCCCACAGTTTGGACTGTAGAATGGACCTAGCCCAGTCAAAATCCGCTGGTGATAGCAGTTTGGCTGTGAAGAAATCCATCCACAGAGTAGGGACAGACACATATGTCTAAGAGGAATCCATGGGGCAGAAGAACTGTGCCCGTGCTTTTTCCCCCTCCTGGGACACTGAGATCGAAAGAGCCAGATTGGAGATGTCTGTCTCTGTCTCTACAAGATCTTGGTCTACATGAGAAACAGTTGTGTCTTGTTGCACTGGAGAAGGTACCACCAAAGCTGCTTGTGAGGCAACAGGAACATCTGAAGAAATGCTATGAACCCCCATCTCGATAATGTGAGCATCAGACTAAGCAGTTCCATATGGGACCAAGACCTCACAGACAGGTTGATCATGTACTAGCTGCTTCTAACAAACCTCATCACAGACAAGCTACTCAAGGGCTAACTTCTTCTGACCAACCTCATAGCAAGATGACTGCACTCCACTTCCTAGAGATGGAAGAGGTGGTGAAAGGGCAGGAAGAGCAGCAAAGTTAACCTGGTCCTGAATGATCACCATACCATGTTGTATGTTTTGAAAAGACTGACCATTCTTCTGCTTAATCGGAACTTGGACTAAATTTTGTGGTTGAACAACAACATTCTCAGCATCCGGTTCTGCAGAATGATCAAAATCAGAACTGAAGGTGACTGTTAAATCACTGTCACTGTCAGCACTTGGTAGGTTTAGATCAAAAGGTGCAACATTTTGTTCATCACCAGGGATTAATTGATTCTGAATTACAGGGTTGAGCATTTCCTGCAACTATTCAAATTCCATCTCGTCCAATTCATGCGGCTGTTGAAGATCATTGACCTCAAGAAAGTCATTGGGCCCCATGTTATGGCCCTGAGCATTATGCTGCTGATGATGGGCATCATGATTTCCCCAAATGTGCTGCAAGTTCTGTCCAAACTGATTGTTCTGAGCTTGTGGTGCCCATCCTGGCCATAAATTCAGATGTGGTGGAGTAGGAATCTCCTGTGGGGCAGGCATGGGATGCGGATTCCCCCCCATAGGGTTCAGATCATCCTCATCCGCTGGCAGAGCACTGCTACCTCTTGAGCATGCATTGGTTTTTCCCTTGAAGAGGAAAGGGTGATGCAGCAAAGTAGTGTAAGTATTTCCCTCAGTTTTTGAGAACCAAGGTATCAATCCAGTAGGAGGCTCCTCAAAAGTCCCACGCACCTACACAAACAAATAAGAACCTCGCAACCAACGCGATAAAGGGGTTGTCAATCCCTTCACGGAAACTTGCAAAAGTGAGATCTGATAGAGATAATAAGATAAGATAAATGTTTTTGGTATTTTTATGATATAGATTGGAAAATAAAAGATGCAAATAAAAGTATATGGAAAACTTATATGATAAAAGATAGACCCGGGGACCATAGGTTTCACTAGTGGCTTCTCTCAAGATAGCATAAGTATTACGATGGGTGAACAAATTACTGTCGAGCAATTGATAGAAAAGTGCATAGTTATGAGATTATATAGGCATGATCATGTATATAGGCATCACGTCCGCAACAAGTAGATCGAAACGATTCTGCATCTACTACTATTACTCCGCACATCGACCGACTCCTGCCTGCATCTAGAGTATTAAGTTCATGAAGAACATAGTAACACATTAAGAAAGATGACATGATGTAGAGGGATAAACTCATGCAATATGCTATAAACCCCATCTTTTTATCCTCGATGGTAACAATACAATACGTGCCTTGCTTCCCCTGCTGTCACTGGGAAAGGACACCGCAAGATTGAACCCAAAACTAAGCACTTCTCCCATCGCAAGAAAGATCAATCTAGTAGGCCAAACCAAACTGATAATTCGAAGAGACTTGCAAAGATAACTTAGTCACACATAAAAGAATTCAGAGGAGATTCAAATATTTCTCATAGATAAACTTGATCATAAACCCACAATTCATTGGATCTCAACAAACACACCGCAAAAAGAGTTACATCGAATAGATCTCCAAGAAGATCGAGGAGAACTTTGTATTGAGATTCAAAGAGAGAGAAGAAGCCATCTAGCTAATAACTATGGACCCGAAGGTCTGTGATAAACTACTCACAACTCAACGGAGAGGCCTTGGAGATGATGCAGAGGCCCTCCGTGGTCGATTCCCCCTCCGGCGGAGCGCCTGCGAAGGCTCCAAGATGGGATCTCGCGGATACAGAAGGTTGCAGCGATGGAATTAGGTTTTCGTGGTGCTCTCCGATGTTTTTAGGGTACGGGAGTATATATAGGCGAAGGAAGTACGTCGGTGGAGCAACGAGGGGCCCACGAGGGTGGGGGCATGCCCACCCCTAGGGGGCGCGCCGGGCATCCTCGTGGCCGCCTCGTCTGTTACGTCCACTCCAAGTCTCCTGGATTGCGTTTGTTCCGAAAAGATCACTCCCAAAGGTTTCATTCCGTTTGGACTCTGTTTGATATTCCTTTTCTTCAAAACACTGAAATAGGCAAAAAATAACAGCAATTCGGGTTGGGCCTCCGGTTAGTAGGTTAGTCCCAAAAATTATATAAAAGTGTAAATTAAAGCCCATAAACATCCAAAACGGATAATATAATAGCATGGAACAATAAAAATTATAGATACGTTGGAGACGTATCAAGCATCCCCAAGCTTAATTCCTGCTCGTCCTCGAGTAGGTAAATGATAAAACAGATTTTTTGATGTGGAATGCTACCTAGCATAATTCTTAATGTAATTTTCTTTATTGTAGCATGAATGTTCAGATCTAAATGATTCAAAATAAAAGTTCATATTGACATAAGAAATAGTAATACTTTAAGCATACTAACAAAGCAATCATGTCTTCTCAAAATAACATGGCTAAAGAAAGTTCATCCCTACAAAATCATATAATTTGGTCATGCTCCATTTTCGTCACACAATAATGCTCTCATCTTGTACACTCCCGATGACAAGCCAAGCAATTGTTTCATACTTTAGTGATCTCAAACTTTTTTCAACTTTCACGCAATACATGAGCGTGAGCCATTGATGTAGCACTGGAATGGAATATGATGATGGAGGTTGTGTGGAGAAGACAAAAAGGAGAAAGTCTCACATCAATGCGGATAATCAACGGGCTAGGGAGATGCGCATCAACTGATGTCAATGCAAGGAGTAGGGATTGCCATGCAACGGATGCACTAGAGCTATAAATGTATGAAAGATCAACAAAAGAAACTAAGTGGGTGTGCATCCAACTTGCTTGCTCATGAAGACCTAGGGCAGTTTGAGGAAGCCCATCGTTGGAATATACAAGCCAAGTTCTATGATGAAAAATTCCCACTACTATATAAAAGTGACAGCATATGAGACTCTCTATATGAAGAACATGGTGCTACTTTGAAGCACAAGTGTGGAAAAGGATAGTAACATTGCCCCCCCCCTTTTGGGCCTTTCTTTTTTTTGGCCTTTTTTGCCTTTCTCTTTTTTTATAAGGGACAATACTAATAATGATGATCATCACACTTCTACTTATTTACAACTCATGAGTTACAACTCAAAACTAGAACAAGATATGACTCTATATGAATGCCTCCGGCGGTGTACCGGGATGGGCATTGATGCAAGAGTGACATGTATGAAAAATTATGAAGGTGGCTTTGCCACAATACAATGTCAGCTACATGATCATGCAAGGCAATATGACAATGATGATGTGTGTCATGATAAACCGAACGGTGGAAAGTTGCATGGCAATATATCTCAGAATGGCTATGGAAATGCCATAATAGGTAGGTATGGTGGCTGTTTTGAGGAAGATACAAGGAGGTTTATGTGTGATAGAGCGTATCGTATCACGGGGTTTGGATGCACCAGCGAAGTTTGCACCAACTCTCAAGGTGAGAAAGGGCAATGCACGGTACCGAAGAGGCTAGCAATGATGGAAAGGTAAGAGTGAGTATAATCCATGGACTCAGCATTAGTCATAAAGAACTCATATAATTATTGCAAAAATCTACAAGTCATCAAAAACCAAGCACTACGCGCATGCTCCTAGGGGGATAGATTGGTAGGAAAAGACCATCGCTCGTCCCCGACCGCCACTCATAAGGATGACAATCTAAGAACACCTCATATTTCAAAACTGTTACACAACGGTTACCATACGTGCATGCTACGGGACTTGCCAACTTCAACACAAGTATTCTTTAAATTCACAGTTACCCAACTAGCATGACTCTAATATTACCACCTCCATATCTCAAAACAATTATCAAGTATCAAATTTATCATAGCATCCAATTTACTTCCTATGATAGTTTTTATTATACCCAACTTGGATGCCCATCATTCTAGGACCAATTTTATTACCATAGAAAATACCATGCTGTTCTAAAAGACTCTCAAAATAATATAATTGAAGCATGAGAGATCAACAATTTCTACAAAATCAAGCCAGCGCCGTGCTCTAAAAAGTATAAGTGAAGCACTAGAGCAAAAACTATCTAACTCAAAAGATACAAGTGAAACACATAGAGTATTCTAATAAATTCCAAATCATGTATTTCTCTCCCAAAAGGTGTGTACAGCAAGGATGATTGTGGTAAACTAAAAAGCAAAGACTAATATCATACAAGGCACTCCAAGCAAAACACATATCATGTGGCGAATAAAAATATAGCTCCAAGTAAAGTTACCGATAGACGAAGACAAAAGAGGGGATGCCTTCTGGGGCATCCCCAAGCTTAGGCTTTTGGTTATCCTTGAATATCTTGGGGTTCTATGGGAATCCCCAAGCTTAGGCTCTTGCCACTCATTATTCCATAGTCCATCAAATCATTACCCAAAACTTGAAAACTTCACAACACAAAACTCAACAGGAAATCTCATAAGCTCCGTTAGTGCAAGAAAGAAAAACTAACACATAAGGTACTGTAATGAACTCATTATTTATTTATTTTGGTGTTGAACCTACTTTATTCCAACTTCTCTATGGTTCATACCCCCCGATACTAACCATAGATGCATCCAAATAAGCAAACAACACACGAAAAACAGAATCTGTCAAAAACAGAACAGTCTGTAGCAATCTGTAACTTCCGAATACTTCTAGAACTCTAAAACTCCTACCAAAATAGGAAGTCCTAGGAAATTTGTCTATTGATCTACATAAAAAAGAATGAACACAAAATCGTGTTTCTGTGATTTATTGAATTTTTTCTCGTGAGCGCAAAGTTTCTGTTTTTCAGCAGAATCAAATTAACTATTACCATAGGTTATCCTATAGGTTTTACTTGGCACAAACACTAATTAAAACATGAAAACACATCTAAACAGAAGCTAGATGAAATATTTATTACTAAACAGAAGCAAAAAGTAATAAACAAAAATAAAATTGGGTTGCCTCCCAACAAGCACTACTGTTTAACGCCCCTAGCTAGGCATAAAAGCGAGAAAAGATCTAAGTATTGCCATCTTTGGCATTCAATTCATAAGTAGCTCGCATGATAGATTCATAAGGTAATTTAACTTTCTTTCTTGTAAAGTGTTCCATGCCTTTCCTTAATGGAAATTGGAATCTAATATTCCCTTCCTTCATATCAATAATTGCACCAATCGTTCTAAGGAAAGGTCTACCAAGAATAATAGGACATGGAAGATTGCAATCTATATCAAGAACGATAAAATCTACGGGAACATAATTCCTATTTGCAACAATAATAACATCGTTGATCCTTCCCACAGGTTTCTTAATGGTGGAATCCGTAAGGTGCAAGTTTAAAGAGCAATCATCAAAATCATGGAAACCTAGCACATCACATAAAGTTTTTGGAATCGTGGAAACACTAGCACCCAAATCACATAAAGCATAGCATTCATGATCTTTAATTTTAATTTTTATAGTAGGTTCCCACTCATCATAAAGTTTTCTAGGTATAGAAACTTCCAAATTAAGTTTTTCCTCATAAGATTGCATCAAGGCATCAACAATATGTTTGGTAAAAGCTTTATTTTGACTACAAGCATGCGGAGAATTCAACACGGATTGCAACAAGGAAATACAATATATTAAAGAACAATTATCATAATTAAATTCCTTGAAATCCATAATAGTGGGTTCAATGCTATTTAAAGTCTTGACCTCTCAAATCCCACTTTTACCAAATTTAGCATCAAGATCTAAAAACTCCGAATTATTGGGACGCCTTTTAACTAAAGTTGACTCATCTCTAGTCCCATCATTATCAAGATTCATATTGCAAAACAAAGATTTAATAGGGGACACATCAATAACTTTTAGATCTTCATAATTATTTTCATGGAAATTAGAGGAACACACTTTTACAAAGCAATCTTTCTTAGCACGCAACCTAGTGGTTCTTTCTTTGCACTCATCAATGGAAATTCTCATGGCTTTGAGAGACTCATTGATATCATGCTTAGGTGGAATAGATTTAAGTTTCAAAGAATCAACATCAAGAGAGAGTCTATCAACGTTCCTAGCCAATTCATCAACTTTAAGCAACTTTTTTCGAGCAAAGCATTAAAATTCTTTTGAGAGATCATAAATTTTTTAACACTATTCTCAAAATTAGAGGGCATCTTATTAAAATTTCCATAAGAGTTGTTGTAGGAATTTCCATAATTATTAGAGGAATTATTAGGAAATGGTCTAGGATTAAAGTTTCCTCTATAATCATTGTTACCAAAATTATGTTAGGGAACATAGTAATTTCAAAAAAATTCCTACGCACACACAAGATCATGGTGATGCATAGCAACGAGAGGGGAGAGTGTGTCCACGTACCCTCGTAGACCGAAAGAGGAAGCGTTTAGCACAACGCGGTTGATGTAGTCGTACGTCTTAACGATCCGACTAATCAAGTACTGAACGCACGACACCTCCGAGTTCAGCACACGTTCAACTCAATGACGTCCCTCGAACTCCGATCCAGCCGAGCTTTGAGGGAGAGTTCTGTCAGCACGATGGCGTGGTGACGATGATGATGTTCTACCGATGCAGGGCTTTGCCTAAGCACCGCTACGATATTATTGAGGTGTATTATGGTGGAGGGGGGGCACCGCACACGGCTAAGAGATCCAAGGGATCAATTGTTGTGTCTATGGGGTGCCCCCCTCCTCCGTATATAAAGGGGGGAGGAGGAGAGGGCCGGCCAAGGGGAGAGGCGCGCCCAAGGGGAGGCAATCCTACTCCAAGTAGGTTTGCCCCCCTTCCTATTCCAAGTAGGAGAAGGGGGAAGGAGGAGGTGGAGAGAAGGAAGGAGAAGGGGGCCGCCGCCCCCTTCCCTTTCCCAATTCAGATTGGGGCAAGGGGGATGCACGCCACCTCCTGGCCTCCCTCTCTCCTTTCCACTAAGGCCCATAAGGCCCAATAGCTTCCCCGGGGGGGGGGGGGGGGGGTTCCGGTAACCCCATATACTCCAATAAATGTCCGAAACCTCCCGGAACCATTTCGGTGTCCGAACATTGTCGTCTAATATATCTATCTTTACATCTCGATCATTTCGAGACTCCTTGTCATGTCCGTGATCACATCCGGGACTCCGAACTACCTTCGGTACATCAAAACATATAAACTCATAATATAACTGTCATCTAACTTTAAGCGTGCGGACCCTACGGGTTCAAGAACTATGTAGACATGACCGATACACATCTCCGGTCAATAACCAATAGCGGAACCTGGATGCTCATATTGGCTCCTACATATTCTGCGAAGATCTTTATTGGTCAAACCGCATAACAACATACGTTGTTCCCTTTGTCATCGGTATGTTACTTGCCCGAGATTCGATCATCAGTATCTCAATACCTAGTTCAATCTCGTTACCAGCAAGTCTCTTTACTCGTTATGTAATGCATCATCCCGCAACTAACTCATTAGCTACATTGCTTGCAAGGCTTATAGTGATGTACATTACCGAGAGGGCCCAGAGATACCTCTCCGACGATCGGAGTGACAAATCCTAATCTCAAAATACGCCAACTCAACAAGTACCTTCGGAGACACCTGTAGATCTCCTTTATAATCACCCAGTTACGTTGTGACATTTGGTAGCACACAAAGTGTTCCTCCGGTAAACGGGAGTTGCATAATCTCATAGTCATGGGAACATGTATAAGTCATGAAGAAAGCAATAACAACATACTAAACGATCAAGTGCTAAGCTAACAGAATGGGTCAAGTCAATCACATCATTCTATAATGATGTGATCCCGTTAATCAAATGACAACTCATGTCTATGGCTAGGAAACTTAACCATCTTTGATTCAACGAGCTAGTCAAGTAGAGGCATACTAGTGACACTATGTTTGTCTATGTATTCACACATGTATTATGTTTCCGGTTAATACAATTCTAGCATGAATAATAAACATTTATGATGAAATAAGGAAATAAATAATAACTTTATTATTGCCTCTAGGGCATATTTCCTTCGGTCTCCCACTTGCACTAGAGTCAATAATCTAGTTCACATCGCCATGTAATTTAACACCAATATTCACATTTGTATGTGATTAATACCCATAGTTCACATCGTCATGTGATCAACACCCAAAAGGTTTTACTAGAGTCAATAATCTAGTTCACATCGCTATGTGATTAACACCCAAAGAGTACTAAGGTATGATCATGTGTTGCTCATGAGAGAAGTTTAGTCAATGGGTCTGTCACATTCAGAGCCGTAGGTATTTTGCAAATATTCCATGTCTACAATGCTCTGCACGGAGATACTCTAGCTTATTGCTCCCACTTTCAATATGTATCCAGATTGAGACTTAGAGTCATCTGGATCGGTGTAAAAGCTTGCATCGATGTAACTCTTTCGACGAGCTCTTTTATCACCTCCATAATCGAGAAATATTTCCTTAGTCCTCACTAATGATATTCTTGACCGCTGTCCAGTGATGTACTTCTAGATCAAAAAATTGTACTCCCTTGCCAAACTCAGAGCAAGGTATACAATAGGTCTGGTACACAGCATATCATACTTTATAGAACCTATGACTGAGGCATAGGGAATGATTTTTCATTCTCTTTCTATTTTCTGCCATGGTCGGGTTTTGACTCTTACTCAACTTCACACCTTACAACATAGGCAAGAACCTTTTTTCTTTGACTGTTCTATTTTGAACTACTTCAAAATATTGTCAAGGTATGTAGTAATTGAAAATCTTATCAAGTGTTTTTGATATATCTCAATAGATCTTGATGCTCAATATGTAAGTAGCTTTACTGAGGTCTTTCTTTTTGAAAACCTCCTTTCAAATATTCCTTTATGCTTTCCAGAAAATTCTACATTATTTTCTGATCAACAATATGTCATTCACATATATGTCATTCACATATATGTCATTCACATATATGTCATTCACATATATTTACCAGAAAGGTCTGTGGTAAACTACTCACAACTCATCGGATAGGCCTTCGAGATGATGTAGAGGCCCTCCATGGTCGATTCCCCCTCCGGCAGAGCGCCGGTGAAGGCTCCAAGATGGGATCTCGCGGTTACAGAAGGTTGCGGCGGTGGAATTAGGTTTTCGTAGTGCTCTCCAATGTTTTCAGGTACAGAGTTGATATGTCTCCAACGTATCTACTTTTCCAAACACTTTTGCCCTTGTTTTGGACTCTAACTTGCATGATTTGAATTAAACTAACCCGGAGTAACGCTGTTTTTAGCAGAACTGCTATGATGTTGTTTCATGTGTAGAAAACAAAAGTTCTCGGAATGTCTTGAAAATCCTCGGAGGCAATTTTTGGAAAATATAAAAAATACTAGAGAAAGAATCAAGACCAGGGGGCCACACCCTGTCCACGAGGGTGGGGGGCGCGCCCCCCTGTCTCATGGGCCCCCTAAGGCTCCGCCGACCTCAACTCCAACTCCATATATTCCGTCTTGCGGAGATAAAAATCAGAGAGAAAGTTTCATCACGTTTTACGATATGGAGCCGCCGCCAAGCCCCAATATCTCTCGGGAGGGCTGATCTGGAGTCCGTTCGGGGCTCCGGAGAGGGAGATTCGTTGCCGTCGTCATCATCAACCATCCTCCATCACCAATTTCATGATGCTCACCGCCGTGCATGAGTAATTCCATCGCAGGCTTGCTGGATGGTGATGGGTTGGATGAGATTTACCATGTAATCAAGTTAGTTTTGTTAGGGTTTGATCCCTAGTATCTATTGGAAATATGCCCTAGAGGCAATAATAAATTAGTTAAACGTCGTTTGTGATAGTTCAGTTAAACGGTTTAGAGTTGAGGCACCGAAGACGTTTTCGAAACGTCGCAGAACATATGAGATGTTTCGAGGTCTGAAATTGGGATTTTAGGCTCGTGCCCACGTCAAGAGGTATAAGACCTCCGACGATTTTCTTAGCCTGCAAACTAAGGGAGAAAAGCTCAATCGTTGAGCTTGTGCTCAGATTGTCTGAGTGCAACAATCACTTGAATCGAGTGGGAGTTGATCTTCCAGATGAGATAGTGATGTTTCTCCAAAGTCATTGCCACCAAGCTGCAAGAGCTTCGTGATGAACTATAACATATCAGGGATAGATATGATGATCCTTGAGGTATTCGCGATGTTTGACACCGCGAAAGTAGAAATCAAGAAGGAGCATCAATTGTTGATGGTTGGTGAAACCACTAGTTTCAAGAAGGGCAAGGGCAAGAAGGGATACTTCATGAAACGGCAAATCAGCTGCTGCTCTAGTGAAGAAACCCAAGGTTGAACCCAAACCCGAGACTAAGTGCTTCTTTGATAAGGGGAACAGTCACTAGAGCAGAATTACCCTAGATACTTGGTAGATGAGAAGGCTGGCAAGGTCGATAGAACTATATTGGATATACATTATGTTAATGTGTACTTTACTAGTACTCCTAGTAGCACCAAGGTATTGAGATACCGGTTCGGTTGCTAAGTGTTAGTAACTCGAAATAAAAGGCTACGGAATAAACGGAGACTAGCTAAAGGTGAGCTAACGATATGTGTTGGAAGTGTCTCCAAGTTTGATGTGATCAAACATCGCACGCTCCCTCTACCATCAAGATTAGTATTAAACCTGAATAATTGTCTTTTGGTGTTTGCGTTGAGCATAGACATGATTGGATAATGTCTATTGCGATACGATTATTCATTTAAGGAGAATAATGGTTACTCTGTTTATTTGAATAATACCTTCAATGGTATTGCACCTAAAGGAATGGTTTATTGAATCTCGATCGTAGTGATACACATTTTCATGCCAAAATATATAAGATAGTAATGATAGTACCACTTACTTGTGGCACTGCCATGTAAGTCATATTGGGGTAAAACGCATGGAGAAGCTCCATGTTGATGGATCTTTGGACTCACTCGTTTTTGAAAAGTTTGAGACATGCGAACCATGTCTATTGGTGTATACGCATGAAGAAACTCCATGCAAATGGATTGTTTGGACTCACTTGATTTTGAATCACTTGAGATATGCAAATCATACCACATGGGCAAAATGACTAAAAAGCCTCGGTTTCGGTGAGATGGAACACGATAGCAACTTGTTGGAAGTAACACATTTTGATGTGTGTAGTCCAATGAGTGCTGAGGCATGCAGTGAATATCGTTATGTTCTTACTTCACAGATGATTCGAGTAGATGTTGAATATATTTACTTGATGAAACACAAGTCTGAATTATTGAATGGTTCAAGTAATTTCAGAGTGAAGTTGAAGATCATCGTGACAAGAGGATAAAATGTCTATGATATGATCATAGAGATGAGTATCTGAGTTACGAGCTTTGGCACACAATTAAGACATTGTGGAAATTGTTTCACAATTAATACCGCGTGGAACACCATAGTTTGATGGTGTGTCCCAACATCATAGTTGCACCCTATTGGATATGGTGCGTACCATGATGTCTCTTATCGAATTACCACTATTGTTCATGGGTTAGGCATTAGAGACAACCACATTCACTTTAAATAGGGCACCACGTAATTCCGTTGAGATGACACCGTATGAACTATTGTTTAGAGAAACCTAAGCTGTCATTTCTTAAAGGTTTGGGGCTGCGACGCTTATGTGAAAAAGTTTCAGGTTGATAAGCTCGAACCCAAAGCGGATAAAATGCATCTTGATAGGACACCCAAAACAGTTGGGTATACCTCCTAATTCAGATCCGAAAGCAATAGGGATTGTTTCTTGAATCGGGCCCTTTCTCGAGGAAAGGTTTCTCTCGAAGGAATTGAGTGGGAGGATGGTGGAGACTTGATGAGGTTATTGAACAGTCACTTCAACAAGTGTGTAGCAGGGCACAAGAAGTTGTTCCTGTGGCACCTACACCAATTGAAGTGGAAGCTTATGATAGTGATCATGAAGCTTCGGATCAAGTCACTACCGAACCTCGTAGGACGACAAGGACGCGTACTGCTTCGGAGTGGTACGGTGATCCTGTCTTGAAGGTCATGTTGCTAGACAACAATGAACCTACGAGCTATGGAGAAGCGATGGTGGGCCCATATTCTGACAAATGGTTAGAAACCATGAAATCCGAGATAGGATCCATGTATCATAACAAAGCATGGACTTTGGTGGACTTGCCTGATGATCGGAAAGCCATTGAGATAAATGGATCTTTAAGAAGAAGACGGACGTGGACGGTAATGTCACTGTCCATGAAGCTCGACTTGTGGCGAAGAGTTTTTCACAAGTTCAAGGAGTTGACTATGATGAGGTTTTCTCATCCGTAGCGATGCTTAAGTCCGTCAGAATCATGTTAGCATTAGCTGCATTTATGAAATCTGGCAGATGGATGTCAAAACGACTTTCCTTACCAGTTTTCGTAAGGAAAGGTTGTATGTGATACAATCAGAAAGGTTTTGTCGATCCTAAGGATGCTAAAAGGTATGCTAGCTCCAGTGATCCTTCCATGGACTGGAGTAAGCATCTCGGAGTTGGAATATACACTTTGATACGATGATCAAAGATTTTAGGTTTATACAAAGTTTATGAGAAACTTGTATTTCCAAAGAAGTGAGTGGGAGCACTATAAAATTTCTGATGAGTATATGTTGTTGACATATTGATGATCAGAAATGATGTAGAATTTGCTGTAAAGCATATAGGGTTATTTGAAAAGTGTTTTTCAAGTGAAAACCTGGATTAAGCTACTTGAACATTGAGCATCAAAATCTATGAGGATAGATCAAAAACGCTTAATGGTACTTTCAAATGAGCATATACCTTGACATGATCTTGAAGGTGTTCAAGATGGATCAGTCAAAGAAGGAGTTCTTGCCTGAGATGTAAGGTGTGAAGTTAAGACTTAAAGCTCGACCACGGCAGAAAAGAGAAAAAGGACGAAGGTCGTCCCCTATGCTTCAGACGTAGGCTCTATAGTATGCTATGCTGTGTACCGCACCGGAAGTGTGCCTTGCCATGAGTCAGTCAAGGGGTACAAGAATGATCCAGGAATGGATCACTGGACAGCGGTCAAAAATTGTCCTTGGAGTAAATAAGGACATGTTTCTCGATTATGGAGGTGATAAAGAGTTCGGCGTAAAAGGGTTACGTCGATGCAAGCTTTAACACCTATCCGAGTGACTCTGAGTAGCAAACCGGATACGTATAGTGGAGCGACCATTTGGAATAGCTCCAAGTGGAGCGTGGAAGCAGCATTTACAATATGACCTAGAGATTTGCGAAGTACATACGGATCTGAATGTTGCAGACCCGTTGACTAAAACCTCTCTCACAAGCAAAACATGATCAAACCCCAGAACTCATTGAGTCTTAATCACATGATGATGTGAACTAGTTTAGTGACACTAGTAAACTCTTTGGATGTTGGTCACATGGTGATGTGACCTGTGAGTGTTAATCACATGGCGATGTGAACTAGATTATTGACTCTAGTGCAAGTGGGAGACTGTTGGAAATATGCCCTAGAGGCAATAATAAATTAGTTATTATTATATTTCCTTGTTCATGATAATCGTTTATTATCCATGCTATAATTGTATTGACAGGAAACTCAGATACATGTGTGGGTACATAGACAACACCATGTCCCTAGTAAGCCTCTAGTTGACTAGCTCGTTGATCAATAGATGGTTACGGTTTCCTGGCCATGGACATTGGATGTCATTGATAACGGGATCACATCATTAGGAGAATGATGTGATGGACAAGACCCAATCCTAAGCCTAGCATAGAGATCGTGTAGTTCGTATGCTAAAGCTTTTCTAATGTCAAGTATCTTTACCTTAGACCATGAGATTGTGCAACTCCTGGATACCATAGGAATGCTTTGGGTGTACCAAACGTCACAACGTAACTGGGTGGCTATAAAGGTGCACTACAGGTATCTCCGAAAGTGTCTGTTGGGTTGGCACGAATCGAGACTGGGATTTGTCACTCTGTGTAAACGGAGAGGTATCTCTAGGCCCACTCGGTAGGACATCATCATAATGTGCACAATGTGACCAAGGGGTTCATCACGAGATGATGTGTTACGGCACGAGTAAAGAGACTTGCCGGTAACGAGATTGAACAAGGTATCGGTATACCGACGATCGAATCTCGGGCAAGTATAATACTGCTAGACAAAGGGAATTGTATACGGGATCGATTGAGTCCTTGACATCGTGGTTCATCCCATGAGATCATCGTGGAACATGTGGGAGCCAACATGGGTATCCAGATCCTGCTGTTGGTTATTGACCGGAGAACGTCTCGGTCATGTCTACATGTCTCCCGAACCCGTAGGGTCTACACACTTAAGGTTCGATGATGCTAGGGTTATAAAGGAAGTTTGTATGTGGTTACCGAATGTTGTTCGGAGTCCCGGATGAGATCACGGACGTCACGAGGAGTTTCGGAATGGTCCGGAGGTAAGGATTTATATATGGAAAGTTGTTGTTCGGGTTCTGGAAAATGTTCGGGTTTTTTCGGTATTGTACCGGGAAGCTTCCAGAAGGTTCCGGAGAATTTCGGAGAGGTCCGGAAGTCCGGAAATTGTTCCACCACGTCCAATACAGTAGCATGGGCTGTAGGGGGGCGCCCTAGCCTTAATGGGCCAGGGGCACCAGCCCCCCCAAGGCCCATGCGCATGGGAGGGGGGAAACCCTAAGGGGGAGGGCCTCCACTTGACTTGGGAGGCACTCCTCCCCCCCTTGGCCGCCGCCCCCTCCTTAGATTAGATCTGAGGGGGCCGGCCCCCCTCTCCCTTGCCCCTATATATATGTGGGGGTTGGGAGGGCAGCTGCACCACAAGTTCTGGCGTAGCCCTCCCCCTCTCCCAAGTACTCCTCCTCTCTCGCGGTGCTTGGCGAAGCCCTGCAGGATTGCCACGCTCCTCCACCACCACCACGCTGTTGTGCTGCTGCTGGATGGAGTCTTCCTCAACCTCTCCCTCTCTCCTTGCTGGATCAAGGCATGGGAGACGTCACCGGGCTGTACGTGTGTTGAACGCGGAGGTGCCGTCCGTTCGGCACTAGGATCTCCGGTGATTTGGATCACGACGAGTATGACTCCTTCAACCCCCTTCTCTTGAACGCTTCCGCTTAGCGATCTACAAGGGTATGTAGATGCACTCTCCTTCCCCTCGTTGCTGGTTTCTCCATAGATAGATCTTGGTGACA
The DNA here is from genome assembly GCA_963921465.1 of Triticum timopheevii. Lineage (NCBI taxonomy): Eukaryota > Viridiplantae > Streptophyta > Magnoliopsida > Poales > Poaceae > Triticum > Triticum timopheevii. The sequence continues at coordinate 525,888,420 of OY997272.1, read as the reverse complement.
CGTAGGAAAATTTTGAATTTCTGCTACGTTCCCCAACAGTGGCATCATGAGCTAGGTCTATTGCGTAGATTCTATGCACTAGTAGAACACAAAGTAGTTGTGGGCGTTGATTTTGTTCAATATGCTTACCGTTACTAGTCCAATCTTGTTTCGACGGTATTGTGGGATGAAGCGGCCCGGACCGACCTTACACGTACTCTTACGTGAGACAGGTTCCACCGACTGACATGCACTTGGTGCATAAGGTGGCTAGCGGGTGCCAGTGTCTCCCACTTTAGTTGGAACGGATTCGATGAAAAGGGTCCTTATGAAGGTTAAATAGAAATTGGCATATCACATTGTGGTTTTTGCGTAGGTAAGAAACGTTCTTGCTAGAAACCCATAGCAGCCACGTAAAACATGCAAGCAACAATTAGAGGACGTCTAACTTGTTTTTGCAGGGTATGCTATGTGATGTGATATGGCCAAGAAGAATGTGATGAATGATATGTGATGTATGAGATTGATCATGTTCTTGTAATAGGAATCACGACTTGCATGTCGATGAGTATGACAACCGGCAGGAGCCATAGGAGTTGTCTTAATTTATTGTATGACCTGCGTGTCATTAAACAACGCCATGTAATTACTTTACTTTATTGCTAACCGGTAGCCATAATAGTAGAAGTAATAGTTGGCGAGACAAATTCATGAAGACATGATGATGGAGATCATGGTGTCATGCCGGTGACGATGATGATCATGGAGCCCCGAAGATGGAGATCAAAAGGAGCAAAATGATATTGGCCATATCATGTCACTATTTGATTGCATGTGATGTTTATCATGTGTATGCATCTTATTTTCTTAGAACGACGGTAGTAAATAAGATGATCCCTCATTAAAATTTCAAGAAGTGTTCTCCCCTAACTGTGCACCGTTGCTAAAGTTCGTCGTTTCGAAGCACCACGTGATGATCGGGTGTGATAGATCCTTACGTTCACATACAACGGGTGTAAGACAGTTTTGCACATGCAAAACACTTAGGGTTAACTTGACGATCCTAGCATGTACAGACATGGCCTCGGAACATAGAGACCGAAAGGTTGAGCATGAGTCGTATAGTAGATATGATCAACATGTAGATGTTCACCGATGATGACTAGTCCGTCTCACGTGATGATCGGACACGGCCTAGTTGACTCAGATCATGTAATCACTTAGATGACTAGAGGGATGTCTATCTGAGTGGGAGTTCATAAGATGAACTTAATTATCCTGAACATAGTCAAAAGATCTTTGCAAATTATGTCGTAAGCTCACGCTTTAGTTCCACTGTTTAGATATGTTCCTAGAGAAAATATAGTTGAAAGTTGACAGTAGCGATTATGCGGACAGTAGAAAGCTTATGTCCTTAATGCACCGCTCAGTGTGCTGAACCCCAAACGTCGTTTGTGGATGTTGCGAACATTGGACATACACATTTTGATAACTACGTGATAGTTCAGTTAAACGGTTTAGATTTTTGGCACCAAAGACGTTTTTGAAACGTCGCGGAACATATGAGATGTTTCGAGGGCTGAAATTGGGATTTCAGGCTCATGCCCACGTCAAGAGGTATAAGACCTCCGACGATTTTTTTAGCCTGCAAACTAAGGGAGAAAAGCTCAATCGTTGAGCTTGTGCTCAGATTGTCTGAGTGCAACAATCACTTGAATCGAGTGGGAGTTGATCTTCCAGATGAGATAGTGATGTTTCTCCAAAGTCATTGCCACCAAGCTGCAAGAGCTTCGTGATGAACTATAACATATCAGGGATAGATATGATGATCCTTGAGGTATTCGCGATGTTTGACACCGCGAAAGTAGAAATCAAGAAGGAGCATCAATTGTTGATGGTTGGTGAACCCACTAGTTTCAAGAAGGGCAAGGGCAAGAAGGGATACTTCATGAAACGGTAAATCAGCTGCTGCTCTAGTGAAGAAACCCAAGGTTGAACCCAAACCCGAGACTAAGTGCTTCTTTGATAAGGGGAACAGTCACTAGAGCAGAATTACCCTAGATACTTGGTAGATGAGAAGGCTGGCAAGGTCGATAGAACTATATTGGATATACATTATGTTAATGTGTACTTTACGAGTACTCCTAGTAGCACCAAGGTATTGAGATACCGGTTCAGTTGCTAAGTGTTAGTAACTCGAAATAAAAGAGCTACGGAATAAATGGAGACTTGCTAAAGGTGAGCTGACGATATGTGTTGGAAGTGTTTCCAAGTTTGATGTGATCAAACATCGCATGCTCCCTCTACCATCAAGATTAGTATTAAACCTGAATAATTGTCATTTGGTGTTTGCGTTGAGCATAGACATGATTGGATTATGTCTATCGCAATACGGTTATTTGTTTAAGGAGAATAATGGTTACTCTATTATTTGAATAATACCTTCAATGGTCTTGCACCTAAAGGAATGGTTTATTGAATCTCGATCGTAGTGATACACATTTTCAATGCAAAAGATATAAGATAGTAATGATAGTACCACTTAATTGTGGCACTGCCATGTAAGTCATACTGGTATAAAACGCATGAAGAAGCTCCATGTTGATGGATCTTTGGACTCACTCATTTTTGAAAAGTTTGAGACATGCAAACCATGTCTATTGGTGTATACGCATGAAGAAACTCCATGCAGATGGATCGTTTGGACTCACTTGATTTTGAATCACTTGAGATATGCAAATCATACCACATGGGCAAGATGATTGAGAAGCCTCGTTTTCAGTAAGATGGAACAAGATAGCAACTTGTTGGAGTAACACATTTTGATGTGTGCAGTCCAATGAGTGCTGAGGCATGCAGTGAATATCGTTATGTTCTTACTTCACAGATGATTCAAGTAGATGTTGAGTATATTTACTTGATGAAACACAAGACTGAATTATTGAATGGTTCAAGTAATTTCAGAGTGAAGTTGAAGATCATTGTGACAAGAGGATAAAATGTCTATGATATGATCATAGAGATGAGGATCTGAGTTACGAGTTTTGGCACGCAATTAAGACATTGTGGAAATTGTTTCACAATTAATACCGCCTGGAACACCATAGTGTGATGGTGTGTCCGAACATCATAGTTGCACCCTATTGGATATGGTGCGTACCATGATGTCTCTTATCGAATTACCACTATCGTTCATGGGTTAGGCATTAGAGACATCCGCACTCACTTTAACAGGGTACCACATAATTCAGTTGAGACGACACCGTTTGAACTATAGTTTGGAGAAACCTAAGTTGTCGTTTCTTAAAAGTTTGGGGCTGCGATGCTTATGTGAAAAGGTTTCAGGTTGATAAGCTCGAACCCAAAGCGGATAAAATGCATCTTCATAGGACACCCAAAACAGTTGCGTATACCTCCTAATTCAGATCTGAAAGCAATAGGCATTGTTTCTTGAATCGGGTCCTTTCTCGAGAAAATTTTGTCTCGAAAAAGTTGAGTGGGAGGATGGTGGAGACTTGATATGGTTATTGAACCGTCACTACAACTAGTGTGTAGCAGGGCACATGAAGTTGTTCCTGTGGCACCTACACCAATTGAAGTAGAAGCTTATGATAGTGATCATGAAGTTTTTGGATCAAGTCACTACCGTACCTCGTAGGGTGACAAGGATGCGTACTACTTCGGAGTGGTACAGTAATCCTGTCTTGAAGGTCATGTTGCTAGACAACAATGAACCTACGAGCTATGGAGAAGCGATGGTGGGCCCTAATTCCAACAAATGGTTAGAAGCCATGAAATCCGAGATAGGATCCATGTATCAGAACAAAGCATGGACTTTGGTGGACTTGCCTGATGATCGGCAAGCCATCGAGATAAATGGATCTTTAAGAAGAAGACAGACGTGGATGGTAATGTCACCATCTATGAAGCTCGACTTGTGGCAAAGAGTTTTTCACAAGTTCAAGGAGTTGACTACGATGAGATTTTCTCATCCGTAGCGATGCTTAAGTCCGTCAGAATCATGTTAGCATTAGCTGCATTTATGAAATCTGGCAGATGGATGTCAAGACAAGTTTCCTTACCAGTTTTCGTAAGGAAAGGTTGTATGTGATACAATCAGAAAAATTTTGTCGACCCTAAGGATGCTAAAAGGTATGCTGGCTCCAGCGATCCTTCTAAGGACTGGAGTAAGCATCTCGGAGTTGGAATGCGCGCTTTGATGAGATGATCAAAGTTTTTGGGTTTATACAAAGTTCATGAGAAACTTGTATTTCCAAAGAAGTGAGTGGGAGCACTATAGAATTTCTGATAAGTATATGTTGTTGACATATTGTTGATCAGAAATGATGTAGAATTTCTGGAAAGCATATAGGGTTATTTGAAAGGTGTTTTTCAATAGAAAACCTGGATTAAGCTACTTGAACATTGAGCATCAAGATCTATGAGGATAGATCAAAAACGCTTAATGGTACTTTTAAATGAGCATATACCTTGACATGATCTTGAAGGTGTTCAAGATAGATCAGTCAAAGAAGGAGTTCTTGTCTGAGATGTAAGGTATGAAGTTAAGACTTAAAGCTCGACCACGGCAAAAAAGAGAGAAAGGACGAAGGTCGTCCCCTATGCTTCAGACGTAGGCTCTATAGTATGCTTTGCTGTGTACCGCACCGGAAGTGTGCCTTGCCATGAGTCAGTCAAGGGGTACAAGAATGATCCAGGAATGGATCATTGGACAGCGGTCAAAATTGTCCTTGAAGTAAATAAGGACATGTTTCTCGATTATGGAGGTGATAAAGAGTTCAATGTAAAGGGTTACGTCGATGCAAGCTTTAACACCTATCCGAATGACTGTGAGTAGCAAAACGGATACGTATAGTGGAGCAACCATTTGGAATAGCTCCAAGTGGAGCGTGGAAGCAGCATTTACAATATGACATAGAGAATTGCGAAGTACATACGGATCTGAATGTTGCAGACCCGTTGACTAAAACCTCTCTTACAAGCAAAACATGATCAAACCCCAGAACTCATTGAGTCTTAATCACATGATGATGTGAACTAGTTTAGTGACACTAGTAAACTCTTTGGATGTTGGTCACATGGTGATGTGACCTGTGAGTGTTAATCACATGGCGATGTGAACTAGATTATTGACTCTAGTGCAAGTGGGAGACTGTTGGAAATATGCCCTAGAGGCAATAATAAATTAGTTATTATTATATTTCCTTGTTCATGATAATCGTTTATTATCCATGCTATAATTGTATTGACAGGAAACTCAGATACATGTGTGGGTACATAGACAACACCATGTCCCTAGTAAGCCTCTAGTTGACTAGCTCATTGATCAATAGATGGTTACGGTTTCTTGGCCATGGGCATTGGATGTCATTGATAACGGGATCACATCATTAGGAGAATGATGTGATGGACAAGACCCAATCCTAAGCCTAGCATAGAGATCGTGTAGTTCGTATGCTAAAGCTTTTCTAATGTCAAGTATCTTTTCCTTAGACCATGAGATTGTGCAACTCCCGGATACCGTCGGGATGCTTTGGGTGTACCAACCGTCACAACGTAACTGGGTGGCTATAAAGGTGGACTACAGGTATCTCTGAAAGTGTCTGTTGCGTTGGCACGAATCGAGACTGGGATTTGTCACTCCATGTAAACGGAGAGGTATCTCTGCGCCCACTCGGTAGGACGTCATCATAATGTGCACAATGTGACCAAGGGGTTGATCACGGGATGATGTGTTACGGAACGAGTAAAGAGACTTGCCGGTAACGAGATTGAACAAGGTATCGATATACCAACGATCGAATCTCGAGCAAGTACAATACCGCTAGACAAAGGGAATTGTATACGAGATCAATTGAGTTCTTGACATCGTGGTTCATCCGATGAGATCATCGTGGAACATGTGGGAGCCAACATGGGTATCCAGATCCCGCTGTTGGTTATTGACCGGAGAACGTCTCGGTCATGTCTGCATGTCTCCCGAACCCGTAGGGTCTACACACTTAAGGTTCGACGATGCTAGGGTTATAAAGGAAGTTTGTATGTGGTTACTGAATATTGTTCGGAGTCCCAGATGAGATCCCGGACGTCACGAGGAGTTCCGGAATGGTCCGGAGGTAAAGATTTATATATGGAAAGTTGTTGTTCGGGTTCCGGGAAAAGTTCGGGTTTTTTTTCGGTATTGTACCAGGAAGCTTCCAAAAGGTTCCGGAGGATTCCGGAGAGGTCTGGAAGTCCGGAAATTGTTCCACCACGTCCAATACAGTAGCATGGGCTGTAGGGGGGCACCCTAGCCTTAATGGGCCAGGGGCACCAGCCCCCCCAAGGCCCATGCGCATGGGAGGGGGGAAACCCTAAGGGGGAGGGCCTCCACTTGACTTGGGAGGCACTCCTCCCCCCCTTGGCCACCGCCCCCTCCTCAGATTGGATCTGAGGGGGCCGGCCCCCCTCTCCCTTGCCCCTATATATATGTGGGGGGTGGAAGGGCAGCCGCACCACAAGTTCTGGCGCAACCCTCCCCCTCTCCCAAGTACTCCTCCTCTCCCGCGGTGCTTGGCGAAGCCCTGCAGGATTGCCACGCTCCTCCATCACCACCATGCCGTTGTGCTGCTACTGGATGGAGTCTTCCTCAACCTCTCCCTCTCTCCTTGCTGGATCAAGGCGTGGGAGACGTCACCGGGCTATACGTGTGTTGAACGCGGAGGTGCCGTCTGTTCGGCACTAGGATCTCCGGTGATTTGGATCACGACGAGTACGACTCCTTCAACCCCGTTCTCTTGAACGCTTCCGCTTAGCGATCTACAAGGGTATGTAGATGCACTCTCCTTCCCCTCGTTGCTGGTTTCTCCATAGATAGATCTTGGTGACACGCAGGAAAATTTTGAATTTCTGCTACGTTCCCCAACAGTGGCATCATGAGCTAGGTCTATTGCGTAGATTCTTTGCACGAGTAGAACACAAAGTAGTTGTGGGCATTGATTTTGTTCAATATGCTTACCGTTACTAGTCCAATCTTGTTTCGACGGTATTGTGGGATGAAGCGGCCCGAACCGACCTTACACGTACTCTTACGTGAGACAGGTTCCACCGACTGACATGCACTTGGTGCATAAGGTGGCTAGCGGGTGCCAGTCTCTCCCACTTTAATCGTAACGGATTTGATGAAAAGGGTCCTTATGAAGGGTAAATAGCAATTGGCATATCACGTTGTGGTTTTTGCGTAGGTAAGAAACGTTCTTGCTAGAAACCCATAGCAGCCACGTAAAACATGCAAACAACAATTAGAGGATGTCTAACTTGTTTTTGCAGGGTATGCTATGTGATGTGATATGGCCAAGAAGAATGTGATGATTGATATGTGATGTATGAGATTGATCATGTTCTTGTAATAGGAATCACGACTTGCATGTCGATGAGTATGACAACCGGCAGGAGCCATAGGAGTTGTGTTAATTTATTGTATGACCTGCGTGTCATTAAACAACTCCATGTAATTACTTTACTTTATTGCTAACCGGTAGCCATAGTAGTAGAAGTAATAGTTGGCGAGACAACTTCATGAAGACACGATGATGGAGATCATGATGATGGAGATCATGGTGTCATGCCGGTGACGATGATGATCATGGAGCCCCGAAGATGGAGATCAATGGAGCTATATGATATTGGCCATATCATGTCACTACTATATAATTGCATGTGATGTTTATTATGTTTATGCATCTTATTTACTTAGAACGACGGTAGTAAATAAGATGATCCCTTACAACAATTTCAAGAAGTGTTCTCCCCTAACTGTGCACCGTTGCTAAAGTTCGTCGTTTCGAAGCACCACGTGATGATCGGGTGTGATAGATCCTTACGTTCACATACAACGGGTGTAAGACAGTTTTACACATGCAAAACACTTAGGGTTAACTTGACGAGCCTAGCATGTACAGACATGGCCTCGGAACAAAGAGACCGAAAGGTCGAGCATGAGTCGTATAGTAGATACGATCAACATGTAGATGTTCACCGATGATGACTAGTCCGTCTCACGTGATGATCGGACACGGCCTAGTTGACTCGGATCATGTAATCACTTAGATGACTAGAGGGATGTCTATCTGAGTGGGAGTTCATAAGATGAACTTAATTATCCTGAACATAGTCAAAAGATCTTTGCAAATTATGTCGTAAGCTCGTGCTTTAGTACCACTGTTTAGATATGTTCCTAGAGAAAATATAGTTGAAAGTTGACAGTAGCGATTATGCGGACAGTAGAAAGCTTATGTCCTTAATGCACCGCTCAGTGTGCTGAACCCCAAACATTGTTTGTGGATGTTGCGAACATCGGACATAAACGTTTTGATAACTACGTGATAGTTCAGTTAAACGGTTTAGAGTTGAGGCACCGAAGACGTTTTCGAAACGTCGCGGAACATATGAGATGTTTCGAGGGCTGAAATTGGGATTTTAGGCTCGTGCCCACGTCAAGAGGTATAAGACCTCTGACGATTTTCTTAGCCTGCAAACTAAGGGAGAAAAGCTCAATCGTTGAGGTTGTGCTCAGATTGTCTGAGTGCAACAATCACTTGAATCGAGTGGGAGTTGATCTTCCAGATGAGATAGTGATGTTTCTCCAAAGTCATTGCCACCAAGCTGCAAGAGCTTCGTGATGAACTATAACATATCAGGGATAGATATGATGATCCTTGAGGTATTCGCGATGTTTGACACCGCGAAAGTAGAAATCAAGAAGGAGCATCAATTGTTGATGTTTGGTGAAACCACTAGTTTCAAGAAGGGCAAGGGCAAGAAGGGATACTTCATGAAACGGCAAATGAGCTGCTGCTCTAGTGAAGAAACCCAAGGTTGAACCCAAACCCGAGACTAAGTGCTTCTTTGATAAGGGGAACAGTCACTAGAGCAGAATTACCCTAGATACTTGGTAGATGAGAAGGCTGGCAAGGTCGATAGAACTATATTGGATATACATTATGTTAATGTGTACTTTACTAGTACTCCTAGTAGCACCAAGGTATTGAGATACCGGTTCGGTTGCTAAGTGTTAGTAACTCGAAATAAAAGGCTACGGAATAAACGGAGACTAGCTAAAGGTGAGCTGACGATATGTGTTGGAAGTGTTTCCAAGTTTGATGTGATCAAACATCGCACGCTCCCTCTACCATCAAGATTAGTATTAAACCTGAATAATTGTCTTTTGGTGTTTGCGTTGAGCATAGACATGATTGGATTATGTCTATCGCGATACGGTTATTTATTTAAGGAGAATAATGGTTACTCTGTTTATTTGAATAATACCTTCAATGGTATTGCACCTAAAGGAATGGTTTATTGAATCTCGATCGTAGTGATACACATTTTCATGCCAAAATATATAAGATAGTAATGATAGTACCACTTACTTGTGGCACTGCCATGTAAGTCATATTGGGGTAAAACGCATGAAGAAGCTCCATGTTGATGGATCTTTGGACTCACTCGTTTTTGAAAAGTTTGAGACATGCGAACCATGTCTATTGGTGTATACGCATGAAGAAACTCCATGCAAATGGATTGTTTGGACTCACTTGATTTTGAATCACTTGAGATATGCAAATCATACCACATGGGCAAAATGACTAAAAAGCCTCGGTTTCAGTGAGCTGGAACAAGATAGCAACTTGTTGGAAGTAACACATTTTGATGTGTCTAGTCCAATGAGTGCTGAGGCATGCAGTGAATATCGTTATGTTCTTACTTCACAGATGATTCGAGTAGATGTTGAATATATTTACTTGATGAAACACAAGTCTGAATTATTGAATGGTTCAAGTAATTTCAGAGTGAAGTTGAAGATCATCGTGACAAGAGGATAAAATGTCTATGATATGATCATAGAGATGACTATCTGAGTTACAAGCTTTGGCACGCAATTAAGACATTGTGGAAATTGTTTCACAATTAATACCGCCTGGAACACCATAGTTTGATGGTGTGTCCGAACATCATAGTTGCACCCTATTGGATATGGTGCGTACCATGATGTCTCTTATCGAATTACCACTACCGTTCATGGGTTAGGCATTAGAGACAACCACATTCACTTTAAATAGGGCACCACGTAATTCCGTTGAGATGACACCGTATGAACTATTGTTTAGAGAAACCTAAGCTGTCATTTCTTAAAGGTTTGGGGCTGCGACGCTTATGTGAAAAAGTTTCAGGTTGATAAGCTCGAACCCAAAGAGGATAAAATGCATCTTCATAGGACATCCAAAACAGTTGGGTATACCTCCTAATTCAGATCCGAAAGCAATAGGGATTGTTTCTTGAATCGGGTCCTTTCTCGAGGAAAGGTTTCTCTCGAAAGAATTGAGTGGGAGGATGGTGGAGACTTGATGTGGTTATTGAACCGTCACTTCAACAAGTGTGTAGCAGGGCATAGGAAGTTGTTCCTGTGGCACCTACACCAATTGAAGTGGAAGCTTATGATAGTGATCATGAAGCTTCGGATCAAGTCACTACCGAACCTCGTAGGACGACAAGGACGCGTACTGCTTCGGAGTGGTACGGTGATCCTGTCTTGAAGGTCATGTTGCTAGACAACAATGAACCTACGAGCTATGGAGAAGCGATGGTGGGCCCATATTCTGACAAATGGTTAGAAACCATGAAATCCGAGATAGGATCCATGTATCATAACAAAGCATGGACTTTGGTGGACTTGCCCGATGATCGGCAAGCCATTGAAATAAATGGATCTTTAAGAAGAAGACGGACGTGGACGATAGTGTCACTGTCTATGAAGCTCGACTTGTGGCGAAGAGTTTTTCACAAGTTCAAGGAGTTGACTACGATGAGGTTTTCTCATCCATAGCGATGCTTAAGTCCGTCAGAATCATGTTAGCATTAGCTGCATTTATGAAATCTGGCAGATGGATGTAAAACGAGTTTCCTTACCAGTTTTCGTAAGGAAAGGTTGTATGTGATACAATCAGAAAGGTTTTGTTGATCCTAAGGATGCTAAAAGGTATGCTAGCTCCAGCGATCCTTCCATGGACTGGAGTAAGCATCTCGGAGTTGGAATATACACTTTGATACGATGATCAAAGATTTTAGGTTTATACAAAGTTTATGAGAAACTTGTATTTCCAAAGTAGTGAGTGGGAGCACTATAGAATTTCTGATGAGTATATGTTGTTGACATATTGATGATCAGAAATGATGTAGAATTTGCTGTAAAGCATATAGGGTTATTTGAAAAGTGTTTTTCAAGTGAAAACCTGGATTAAGCTACTTGAACATTGAGCATCAAAATCTATGAGGATAGATAAAAACGCTTAATGGTACTTTCAAATGAGCATATACCTTGACATGATCTTGAAGGTGTTCAAGATGGATCAGTCAAAGAAGGAGTTCTTGCCTGAGATGTCAGGTGTGAAGTTAAGACTTAAAGCTCGACCACGGCAGAAAAGAGAAAAAGGACAAAGGTCGTCCCCTATGCTTCAGACGTAGGCTCTATAGTATGCTATGCTGTGTACCGCACCGGAAGTGTGCCTTGCCATGAGTCAGTCAAGGGGTACAAGAATGATCCAGGAATGGATCATTGGACAGCGGTCAAAAATTGTCCTTGGAGTAAATAAGGACATGTTTCTCGATTATGGAGGTGATAAAGAGTTCGGCGTAAAAGGGTTACGTCGATGCAAACTTTAACACCTATCCGAGTGACTCTGAGTAGCAAACCGGATACGTATAGTGGAGCGACCATTTGGAATAGCTCCAAGTGGAGCGTGGAAGCAGCATTTACAATATGACCTAGAGATTTGTGAAGTACATACGGATCTGAATGTTGCAGACCCGTTGACTAAAACCTCTCTCACAAGAAAAACATGATCAAACCCCAGAACTCATTGAGTCTTAATCACATGATGATGTGAATTAGTTTAATGACACTAGTAAACTCTTTGGATGTTGGTCACATGGCGATGTGACCTGCGAGTGTTAATCACATGGTGATGTGAACTAGATTATTGACTCTAGTGCAAGTGGGAGACTGTTGGAAATATGCCCTAGAGGCAATAATAAATTAGTTATTATTATATTTCCTTGTTCATGATAATCATTTATTATCCATGCTATAATTGTATTGATAGGAAACTCAGATACATGTGTGGGTACATAGACAACACCATGTCCCTAGTAAGCCTCTAGTTGACTAGCTCGTTGATCAATAGATGGTTACGGTTTCCTGACCATGGACATTGGATGTCGTTGATAACGGGATCACATCATTAGGAGAATGATGTGATGGACAAGACCCAATCCTAAGCCTAGCACAGAGATCGTGTAGTTCGTATGCTAGAGCTTTTCTAATGTCAAGTATCTTTTCCTTAGACAATGAGATTGTGCAACTATCGGATACCGTAGGAATGCTTTGGGTGTACCAAACGTCACAATGTAACTGGGTGGCTATAAAGGTGCACTACAGGTATCTCCGAAAGTGTCTGTTGGGTTGGCACCAATCGAGACTGGGATTTGTCACTCCATGTAAACGAAGAGGTATCTCTGGGACCACTCGGTAGGACATCATCATAATGTGCACAATGTGACCAAGGGGTTGATCACGGGATGATGTGTTACGGAACGAGTAAAGAGACTTGCCGGTAACGAGATTGAACAAGGTATCGGTATACAGACGATCGAATCTCGGGCAAGTACAATACCGTTAGACAAAGGGAATTGTATACGGGATCGATTGAGTCCTTGACATCGTGGTTCATCCGATGAGATCATCGTGGAACATGTGGGAGACAACATGGGTATCCAGATCCCGCTGTTGGTTATTGACCGGAGAACGTCTCGGTCATGTCTACATGTCTCCCGAACCCGTAGGGTCTACACACTTAAGGTTCGATGATGCTAGGGTTATAAAGGAAGTTTGTATGTGGTTACCGAATGTTGTTCGGAGTCCCGGATGATATCCCGGACGTCACGAGGAGTTCCGGAATGGTCCGGAGGTAAAGATTTATATATGGGAAGTCCTGTTTTGGTCACCGGAAAAGTTTCGGATTTTATCTGTAACGTACCGGGACCACCGGGAGGGTCCCAGGGGTCCACCAAGTGGGGCCACCGGCCCCGGAGGGCTGCACGGGCCAAGTGTGGGAGGGGACCAGCCCCAGGTGGGCTGGTGCGCCCCCCCACAAGGGCCCAAGGCGCCTAGGGTTTGGGGAGAGGGTGCTTCCACCAAACTTGGGGGGCAAGTTTCCCCTCTCCCCTCCCTTGGCCGCCACCCTAGATGGGTTTGGGCTGGCCGCCGCCCCTAGGGGTGGAACCCTAGGTGGGGGCGCAGCCCCCCCTCTCCCTTGCCCCTATATATATGTGGGGGGTGGGAGGGCAGCCGCACCACAAGTTCTGGCGCAGCCCTCCCCCTCTCCCAAGTACTCCTCCTCTCCCGCGGTGCTTGGCGAAGCCCTGCAGATTGCCACGCTCCTCCATCACCACCATGCCGTTCTGCTGCTGCTGGATGGAGTCTTCCTCAACCTCTCCCTCTCTCCTTGCTGGATCAAGGCGTGGGAGACGTCACTAGGCTGTACGTGTGTTTAACGCGGAGGTGCCGTCCGTTCGGCACTAGGATCTCCGGTGATTTGGATCACGACGAGTACGACTCCTTCAACCCCGTTCTCTTGAACGCTTCCGCTTAGCGATCTACAAGGGTATGTAGATGCACTCTCCTTACCCTCGTTGCTGGTTTCTCCATAGATAGATCTTGGTGACACGTAGGAAAATTTTGAATTTCTGCTACGTTCCCCAACAGTATCCACTATGTTCTAAGATTGATGTTGCTATGACTTTGCTATGCTTAATGCTTGTCACTAGGGCCCGAGTGCCATGATTTCAGATCTGAACCTATTATGTTTTCATGAATATATGTGTGTTCTTGATCCTATCTTGCAAGTCTATAGTCACCTATTATGTCTTATGATCCGACAACCCCGAAGTGACAATAATCGGGATACTTCTCGGTGATGACCGTAGTTTGAGGAGTTCATCTATTCACTATGTGTTAATGCTTTGTTCCAGTTCTCTATTAAAAGGAGGTCTTAATATCCCTTAGTTTCTGCTAGGACCCCGCTACCATGGTGAAAGGATCGAGATGGACCTAGGGGGGGTGAATAGGTACAATTAAAAATTTTAAGTTTTACTAAGCAACTTTAGGCAATAATGCGGAATATGAAGGTGAGCCTAACAATTGCAAGTGAGTACAAAATACTAAGAAGGTAACACGAGCACGTAGGTAAGCAAGCACAATATGATATAAGTAAGTGCTAAGAGATAAGTAACCATAAGTAGAAAGTTAGGGTTAGGAATAACCGCAACTTCCGGGAGACGAGGATGTATGCCGTTGTTCACTTCCTTGGAGGGAAGCTAGTCACCGTTAGAGAGGTGGATGTTACCTGAAGGAAATATGCCCTAGAGGCAATAATAAAGTTATTATTTATTTCCTTATTTCATGATAAATGTTTATTATTCATGCTAGAATTGTATTAACCGGAAACATGATACATGTGTGAATACCTAGACAAACATATAGTCACTAGTATGCCTCTACTTGACTAGCTCATTAATCAAAGATGGTTATGTTTCCTAACCATAGATATGTGTTGTCATTTGATTAATGGGATCACATCATTAGGAGAATGATGTGATTGACATGACCCATTCCCTTAGCCTAGCACTTGATCATTTAGTATGTTGCTATTGCTTTCTTCATGACTTATACATGTTCCTGTAACTATGAGATTATGCAACTCCCGTTTACCGGAGGAACACTTTGGGTGCTACCAAACATCACAACATAACTGGGTGATTATAAAGGAGTACTACAGGTGTCTCCAAAGGTACATGTTGGGTTGGCGTATTTCGAGATTAGGTTTTGTCACTCCGATTGTCGGAGAGGTATCTCTGGGCCCTCTCGGTAATGCACATCACTATAAGCCTTGCAAGCAATGTGACTAATGAGTTAGTTGCGGGATGATGCATTATGTAACGAGTAAAGAGACTTGCCGGTAACGAGATTGAACTAGGTATTGGATACCGACGATCGAATCTCGGGCAAGTAACATACCGATGACAAAGGGAACAACGTATGTTGTTATGCGGTTTGACCGATAAAGATCTTCGTAGAATATGTAGGAGCCAATATGAGCATCCAGGTTCCGCTATTGGTTATTGACCAAGAATAGTTCTAGGTCATGTTTACATAGTTCTCGAACCCATAGGGTCCGCACGCTTGAGGTTTCGATGACAGTTTTATTATGAGTTTATGAGTTTTGATGTACCGAAGGAGTTCAGAGTCCCGGATGAGATCGGGGACATGAGGAGGAGTCTTGAAATGGTCGAGACGTAAAGATTGATATATTCGACGACTATATTCGGAGTTCGGAAAGGTTCCGAGTGATTCGGGTATTTTCGGGGGTACCGGGGAGTTACGGGAATACGAGGAAGAAGCAATGGGCCTCATGGGCCAAGTGGTGGAAGAGAGGAGGCAGGGCGCGCGGCCCCCCTAGCTCAAACCGAATTGGACTAGGGGGGCGGCCCCCCTTTCCTCCTTTTCCTCCCTCTCCTTCCTTCTCCTTCTCCTTCCCTTCCTTCCCCTCTCCTACTTGGACTAGGAAAGAGGGGGAATCCTACTTGGAGTAGGATTCTCCCCCTTGGGCGCGTCTCCTCCCCTTGGCCGGCCCCCTTCCCCTTGCTCCTTTATATACGGGGGCAGGGGGGCACCCCATGACACACAAGTTGATCTACGGATCATTCCTTAGCCGTGTGCGGTGCCCCCCTCCACCATATTCCACCTCGGTCATATCGTCGCGGAGTTTAGGCGAAGCCCTGCGCCGGTAGAACATCATCATCGTCACCACACCGTCGTGCTGACGGAACTCATCCCCGAAGCTTTGCTGGATCGGAGCCCGGGGATCGTCATCGAGCTGAATGTGTGCTGAACTCGGAGGTGTCGTACGTTCGGTACTTGGATCGGTCGGATCATGAAGACGTACGACTACATCAACCGCGTTGTCATAACGCTTCCGCTTACGGTCTACGAGGGTACGTGGACAATACTATCCCCTCTCGTTGCTATGCCATCACCATGATCTTGCGTGTGCGTAGGAATTTTTTTGAAATTACTACGTTCCCCAACAGTGGCATCCGAGCCTAAGTTTTATGCGTTGATGTTATATGCACGAGTAGAACACAAGTGAGTTGTGGGCGATACAAGTCATACTGCTTACCAGCATGTCATACTTTGGTTCAGCGGTATTGTTGGATGAAGCGGCCCGGACCGACATTACGCGTACGCTTACGCGAGACTGGTTTTACCGCCGTGCTTTGCACACAGGTGACTAGCGGGTGTCTGTTTCTCCAACTTTAGTTGAACCGAGTGTCGCTACGCCCGGTCCTTGCGAAGGTTAAAACAGCACCAACTTGACGAACTATCGTTGTGGTTTTTGATGCGTAGGTAAGAACGGTTCTTGCTCAGCCCGTAGCAGCCACGTAAAACTTGCAACAACAAAGTAGAGGACGTCTAACTTGTTTTTGCAGGGCATGTTGTGATGTGATATGGTCAAGACGTCATGCTATATTTTATTGTATGAGATGATCATGTTTTGTAACCGAAGTTATCGGCAACTGGCAGGAGCCATATGGTTGTCGCTTTATTGTATGAAATGCAAACACGCTGTAATTGCTTTACTTTATCACTAAGCAGTAGCGATAGTCGTAGAAGCAATAGATGGCATAAACGACAACGATGCTACGATGGAGATCAAGGTGTCGCGCCGGTGACGATGGTGATCACGACGGTGCTTCGGAGATGGAGATCACAAGCACAAGATGATGATGGCCATATCATATCACTTATATTGATTGCATGTGATGTTTATCCTTTATGCATCTTATCTTGCTTTGATTGACGGTAGCATTTTAAGATAATCTCTCACTAAAAATTATCAAGAAGTGTTCTCCCTGAGTACGCACCGTTGCCAAAGTTCGTCGTGCCCAGACACCACGTGATGATCGGGTGTGATAAGCTCTACGTCCATCTACAATGGGTGCAAGCCAGTTTTGCACATGCAGAATACTCAGGTTATACTTGACGAGCCTAGCATATGCAGATATGGCCTCGGAACACGGAGACCGAAAGGTCGAGCGTGAATCATATAGTAGATATGATCAACATAGTGATGTTCACCATTGAAAACTACTCCATCTCACGTGATGATCGGTTATGGTTTAGTTGATTTGGATCACGTGATCACTTAGATGACTCGAGAGATGTCTATCTAAGTGGGAGTTCTTAAGTAATATGATTAATTGAACTTAAATTTATCATGAACTTAGTCCTGGTAGTATTTTGCAAATTATGTTGTAGATCAATAGCTTGCGTTGTTGCTTTCATATGTTTATTTTGATATGTTTCTAGAGAAAATTGTGTTGAAAAATGTTAGTAGCAATGATGCGGATTGGATCCATGATCTGAGGTTTATGCTCATTGCTGCATAGAAGAATTATGTCCTTGATGCACCGCTAGGTGACAAACCTATTGCAGGAGCAGATGCAGACGTTATGAACGTTGGTCTAGCTCAATATGATGAGTACTTGATAGTTTAGTGCACCATGCTTAACGGCTTAGAATCGGGACTTCAAAGACGTTTTGAACGTCACGGACCATATGAGATTTTCCAGGAATTGAAGTTAATATTTCAAGCAAATACCCGAGTTGAGAGATATGAAGTCTCCAACAAGTTCTATAGCTAAAAGATGGAGGAGAATCGCTCAACTAGTGAGCATGTGCTCAGATTGTCTGGGTACTACAATCGCTTGAATCAAGTGGGAGTTAATCTTCCAGATAAGATAGTGATTGACAGAATTCTCTAGTCACCACCACCAAATTAGTAGAACTTCGTGATGAACTATAATGCAAGGGATGACGAAAATGATTCCCGAGCTCTTCGTGATGCTGAAATCGACGAAGGTAGAAATCAAGAAAGAGCATCAAGTGTTGATGGTTGACAAGATCACTAGTTTCAAGAAAAGGGCAAAGGGAAAGAAAGGGGAACTTCAAGTAGAATGACAAGCAAGTTGTCACTCACACGAAGAAGCCCAATGCTGGACTAAAGCCTGAAACTGAGTGATTATACCGCAAAAGAAATGGTCACTAGAAGCGGAAATGCCTTGAATATTTGGTGGATAAGAAGGATGGCAAAGTGAACAAGGGTATATTTGATATACATGTTATTGATGTGTACTTTACTAGTGTTTATAGTAGCCCCTGAGTATTTGATACTTGTTCAGTTGCTAAAAAATTAGTAACTCGAAATAGGAGTTACAAAATAAACAGAGACTAGTTGAGGGTGAAGTGACGATGTGTATTGGAAGTGGTTCCAATATTGATATGATCATCATCACACACTCCCTACATTTTCGAGATTAGTGTTAATCCTAAATAAATGTTATTTAGCATTTGCGTTGAGCATGAATATGATTTGATCATGTTTATTGCGATACAGTTATTCATTTGAAGTTAAAGAATAATTGTTATTCTGTTTACATGAATAAGACCTTCGATGGTTATACACCCAATGAAAATAGTTTGTTGGATCTCGATCGTAGTGATACACATATTCATAATATTGATGCCAAAAGATGCAAAGTTAATAATGATAGTGCAACTTATTTGTGGCACTGCCGTTTGGGTCATATTGGTGTAAAGCGCATGAAGAAACTCCATAAAGATGGATTTTCGGAATCACTTGGTTATGAATCATTTGATGCTTGCGAACCGTGCCTTTTGGGCAAGATGACTAAAACTCCGTTCTCCGGAACAATGGAACAAGCTACTGACTTATTGGAAATAATACATACCGATGTATGCAATCCAATGAGTGTTGATGCTCGTGGCAAGTATCATTATTTTCTGACCTTCACAAGATGATTTGAGCAGATATGGGTATATCTACTTGATGAAACATAAGTCTGAAATAGTTGAAAGGTTCAAAGAATTTCAGAGTGAAGTGGAAAAATCATCGTAACAAGAAAATAAAATTTCTGCGATCTGATCGCGGAGACAAATATTTGAGTTACGAGTTTGGTCTTCAATTAAAACAATGTGGAATAGTTTCACAGCTCACGCCACCTGGAACACCACAACGTTATGGTGTGTCCGAACGTCGTAACCGCACTTTATTGGATATGGTGCGATCTATGATGTATCTTACCGATTTACCACTATCGTTTTGGGGTTATGTATTAAAGACAGCTGCATTCACTTTAAATAGGGCACCATCTAAATCCGTTGAGATGACACCGTATGAACTATGGTTTAGCAATAAACCTAAGTTGTCATTTCTTAAAGTTTGGAGTTGCGATGCTTATATGAAAAAAGTTTCAACCTGATAAGCTCAAACCCAAATCGGAGAAGTGCGTCTTCATAGAATACCCAAAGTTAACTATTGGGTACACCTTCTATCACAGATCTGAAGGCAAGTTATTCATTGCTAAGAATGGATCCTTTCTAGAGAAGGAGTTTCTCTCGAAAGAAGTGAGTGGGAGGAAAGTAGAGCTTGACAAGGTAATTGTACCTTCTCCCGAATTGGAAAGTAGTTCATCACAGAAATTAGTTCTAGTGATTTCTACACCAATTAGTGAGGAAGCTAGTGATGATGATCATGAAACTTCAGATCAAGTTACTACAGAACCTTGTAGGTCTTCCAGAGTACAGTCCGCACCAAGGTGGTGCGGTAATCATGTTCTGGAAGTCATGTTACTAGACCATGATGAACCTACGAACTATGAGGAAGCGATGATGAGCCCAGATTCCGAAAAATGGCTTGAGGCCATGAAATCTGAGATGGGATCCATGTATGAGAACAAAGTATGGACTTCAGTGGACTTCCCGATGATCGGCAAACCATAGAAAAATAAATGGATCTTCAAGAGGAAGACGGACGTTGATAGTAGTGTTACTATCTACAAAGCTCGACTTGTCGCAAGAAGGTTTTTGACAAGTTCAAGGTGTTGACTACAATGAGATTTTCTCAACTGTAGCGATGCTTGAGTCTGTCCGAATCATGTTAGCAATTGCCACAATTTAGGAAATCTGGCAAATGGATGTCAAAACTGCATTCCTTAATGGTTTTCTTAAAGAAGAGTTGTATATGATGCAACCAGAAGGTTTTATCAATCCTAAAGGTGCTAACAAAATATGCAAGCTCTAGCAATCCATCTATGGACTGGTGCAAGCATCTCAGAGTTGGAATATACGCTTTGATAAGTTGATCAAAGCATATAGTTTTATACAGACTTGTGGTGAAGCCTGTATTTACAAGAAAGTGAGTGGGAGCACTACAACATTTCTGATAAGTATATGTGAATGACATATTGTTGATCGGAAATAATGTAGAATTATTCTGCAAAGCATAAAGGAGTGTTTGAAAGGAGTTTTTTTTTCAAAGAAAGACCTCGGTGAAGCTGCTTACACATTGAGCATCAAGATCTATATTGATAGATCAAAACGCTTGATAAGATTTTTCAATGAGTACATACCTTGATAAATTTTTGAAATAGTTCAAAATGGAACAGTCAAAGAAGGAGTTCTTGCCTGTGTTACAAGGTGTGAAGTTGAGTAAGACTCAAGACCGGACCATTGCAGAAAATAGAAACAGAATGAAAAGTCATTCTCTATGCCTCAGTCATAGGTTCTATAAAGTATGCTATGCTGTGAACCAAACCTATTGTATACCTTGCTCTGTGTTTGGCAAAGGAATACAATTTTTATCTAATAAGTAGATCACTGGACATGGGTCAAGAATATCCTTAGTGAGGACTAAGGAGATGTTTCTCGATTATGGAGGTGATAAAAGAGCCCGTCGTAAAAGTTACAACGATGCAAGCTTTTACACCAATCCAGATGACTCTAAGTCTCAATCTGGATACATATTGAAAGTGGGAGCAATTAGCTAGAGTAGCTCCGTGCAGAGCATTGTGGACATAGAATATTTGCGAAATACATACGGCTCCGAATATGACAGACCCGTTGACTAAGCTTCTCTCACGAGCAAAACATGATCATACCTTAGTACTCTTTTGGGTGTTAATCACATAGCGATGTGAACTAGATTATTGACTCTAGTAAACCCTTTGGGTGTTGATCACATGATGATGTGAACTATGGGTATTAATCACATGCAGATGTGAATATTGGTGTTAAATCACATAGCGATGTGAACTAGATTATTGACTCTAGTGCAAGTGGGAGACTGAAGGAAATATGCCCTAGAGGCAATAATAAAGTTATTATTGATTTCCTTATTTCATGATAAATGTTTATTATTCATGCTAGAATTGTATTAACCGGAAACATGATACATGTGTGAATACCTAGACAAACATATAGTCACTAGTATGCCTCTACTTGACTAGCTCATTAATCAAAGATGGTTATGTTTCCTAACCATAGACATGTGTTGTCATTTGATTAATGGGATCACATCATTAGGAGAATGATGTGATTGACATGACCCATTCCGTTAGCCTAGCACTTGATCATTTAGTATGTTGCTATTGCTTTCTTCATGACTTATACATGTTCCTGTAACTATGAGATTATGCAACTCCCGTTTACCGGAGGAACACTTTGGGTGCTACCAAACGTCACAACATAACTGGGTGATTATAAAGGAGTACTACAGGTGTCTCCAAAGGTACATGTTGGGTTGGCGTATTTCAAGATTAGGTTTTGTCACTCCGATTGTCGGAGAGGTATCTCTGGGCCCTCTCGGTAATGCACATCACTATAAGCCTTGCAAGCAATGTGACTAATGAGTTAGTTGCGGGATGATGAATTATGTAACGAGTAAATAGACTTGCCGGTAACGAGATTGAACTAGGTATTGGATACCGACGATCGAATCTCGGGCAAGTAACATACCGATGACAAAGGGAACAACGTATGTTGTTATGCGGTTTGACCGATAAAGATCTTCGTAGAATATGTAGGAGCCAATATGAGCATCCAGGTTCCGCTATTGGTTATTGACCAAGAATAGTTCTAGGTCATGTTTACATAGTTCTCGAACCCGTAGGGTCCGCATGCTTAAGGTTTCGATGACAGTTTTATTATGAGTCCCGGATGAGATCGGGGACATGACGAGGAGTCTCGAAATGGTCGATACATAAAGATTGATATATTGGACGACTATATTCGGAGTTCGGAAAGGTTCCGAGTGATTCGGGTATTTTCGGGGGTACCGGGGAGTTACGGGAATACGAGGAAGAAGCAATGGGCCTCATGGGCCAAGTGGTGGAAGAGGGGAGGAAGGGCGCACGGCCCCCCTAGCTCAAACCGAATTGGACTAGGGGGCCGGCCCCCCTTTCCTCCTTTTCCTGCCTCTCCTTCCTTCTCCTTCTCCTTCCCTTCCTTCCCCTCTCCTACTTGGACTAGGAAAGAGGGGGAATCCTACTTGGAGTAGGATTCTCCCCCTTGGGCGCGCCTCCTCCCCTTGGCCGGCCCCCTTCCCCTTGCTCCTTTATATACGGGGGCAGGGGGCACCCCATGACACACAAGTTGATCTACGGATCGTTCCTTAGCCATGTGCGGTGCCCCCCTCCACCATATTCCACCTCGGTCATATCATCGCGGAGTTTAGGTGAAGCCCTGCGCCGGTAGAACATTATCATCGTCACCACGCCGTCGTGCTAACGGAACTCATCCCCGAAGCTTTGCTGGATCGGAGCCCGGGGATCGTCATCGAGCTGAATGTGTGCTGAACTCGGAGGTGCCGTACGTTCGGTACTTGGATCAGTCGGATCGTGAAGACGCACGACTACATCAACCGCGTTGTCATAACGCTTCCGCTTACGGTCTACGAGGGTACGTGGAAAATACTCTACGCTCTCGTTGCTATGCCATCACCATGATCTTGCGTGTGCGTAGGAAATTTTTTGAAATTACTACGTTCCCCAACAGTTACCACGAAGGCACACCAACGCCACGAAGGCTCACCCTATTCTCCCTTTGAGACAACACCACGAAGGCGTTTCTCAACCACTAGTGGTAGACCTTGGGGTGGTCTCCAAACCCTCACAAACTTTTCCGGGGGTAATCACAATGGTCGATTCCTCACCGGAGCACTCCTACCGCCAAGGAGTCTCCAACCTCCAAGAGTAACAAGATGCACCACAAAAACAAGAGGGGAATCAACTTTCGCTTTGGTGAATGTGTAGATCGAGCACTTCTCCTTCAATTCTCAAAAGATCAAGAGCTTTTGTTGGCTAAGAAGGGAGATCTCCAAGAAATAGAGGTCTGAAAATGGAGGTGAGAGAAATGGAGTCGTCACCTTCTTCGTGAGGAAGAAGAAGACTACTTATAGGTCGGGATGGAATCTGGCCGTTGGAGACAGATTTCTGCGTAGCCCGGAAGTTCCAGTGACGGACGGAAGTTCCGGACC
This sequence comes from Triticum timopheevii, assembly GCA_963921465.1. Lineage (NCBI taxonomy): Eukaryota > Viridiplantae > Streptophyta > Magnoliopsida > Poales > Poaceae > Triticum > Triticum timopheevii. The sequence continues at coordinate 525,864,931 of OY997272.1, read as the reverse complement.
CCGGAAGTTCCGGCCAGGTTCCGGGATACACAGAGAGTTTGCACCACTCAGTTGTACCCCGAAATCTGCAGAAACAGAGGATGGAAGTTCCGGCGCCCGGAAGTTCCGGCCGCCCCGGAAGTTCCGGGAGACGGAAGTTTCGGAGAGGTTTCGGGCTACACAGAGAAATTGCACGAAAAGTGCAGTTTTTCTGGGTACCCCGGAATCTTCCCGGACCTTCCGGTCCCCAGAAGTTCCGGTCATCACGGAAGTTCCGGCCTTAACAGAAACATGACACTAAGATTTTCAAATCAATGTGAGAAGGTAAGTTGATTCCCTGGATGTTTTTATGATGCACCCCCTCTTAATAGTGCGGCTGCCCTAAAGACTCAAGTAATAAGAAAACTTAATGGAACTTCTTCTTTCCTTGAGCACACCGCTTTTCCTTTTTCCAATAAGAGAGGGAAAAACCATCCATGCTTCACTTTGACTTACTAAGGGCTGTTAACACTTAGAGCATGTGGTTAGAAACACAAATGATGTTGTCATAGATGTCAAAAACAATTTAGTGCAATATTGCACTTTCAATCTCCCCCTTTTTGACATGGATGACAACAATGCTTGAGAGGATAACCTCATAAAGTATATACAGTATTAAGCAATTTCAATGACAGGAAAGTACTCCCCCACAAACCATGCCTTATTTTAAGATTGCATTTGAATGAAATGACATGGTTAAGGGATACTCCCCCTATCACTATGCGTACCCAGACAAGAATGATATATCAACATAGAACGCTTTACTAACCTTTGTACCCACAATATGAGAAAATAGAATCTGCCATGTAACCCCCTTGCCATAAGTTTCTCACACACAAATAGAGTTTTTAACGGAACATAAATAGGTTCAAATAGCAAGCAAAGATCCAAATTAAGGTAGATAAAAGCAAAGGTTCAAGGCAGATAAATCAAAGATTAGTGATAAGCCCTATCAAGCACCACAACATCTCCCCCTGTTGTCACCAAGATGGCAAAAAGGAAGAATGGAGGAATCCATAAACAGCCCCTAGGAGAGGGACATAGAAGGGTCATCAGTCGACTCTCCAGAAGACTCGGAGCCATGAGGGCGGTGAGAAGAGGCTTCATCACCGGCTTCAACATCAAAACGAGCAAACTTGGACTGGTATTTCGCAAAAGAAGTCACACGAGACTCAGAGCCGTGAGCAATGTTCATACCAGATGCACGCAGACCATCCTTAAGAGTCTTCATGCTTTCCTTCCTCGACTTGTGCTCCTCCCACTGCTTCTTTTGCATATCTTGCTGAAGAAAAAATATGTTCTTGAGGAGGCGCCAAATTTTGTTGCTCTTCTTTGACCCGGAGTCACTGGGCTCCCCACGATGAAAAGTGTGTGAGCGGGAACGAAACTCAAAGCGGTGAGAATCTCTAGCATGTAGCTCCTCTTCCTCCTCATCCTCACCCTCATGAGCAGTTGCCTTGCCCTTCTTACCAAGCAAGTTAACACTGGAGTGGCCAGTCAGACGCCGACCCGCAAGTGCTTCAGGAGCAATCTCAGCAATCAAGGTAGTAATATAAGGAGCATAGATAGGAACCTTTCGGTTCATTACCACACTGTACATCTCATGCCACATAAAGTCCATCACATCAATGGGGTCCTGCTCGGAGTTGTGACAAGTGTAGTGAAGAAGATTGATGAGGTGACCACAAATCTTGGTCTTGTCACCCACCTTGACCGCAAGTATCTCTCGAAAGATTTGGTGCATGATGTCATAGAAAGGCAGAAGATCCCCAACAGATCCAACCTTTCCTGATGGAGGATACAAATCAGCCAAGTGAATAGCCTGGAAGACCCCTTTGTCGTGAATCTTGTAGCCACGGTTAACAGTAGTGTCAGTATACTCATAGCCCAGAAGCTCGGCCAACACGGAGAACGGAGCAGAGAACTTCTCATTGCCACTCATCCAGGTAAGAGTGCGCTGCATATCAGTCCCAAAATGCACCGTGGCATAGAACTGAGCCACAAGGGACGGAGACACATCATGTTGAAAGCACATGAGTGGAAGGAGGTTGAGCTTCACACACATGTTCTGGATCCCCTCAAAGTAAGCAGAATTTATTGGAGTCTTGTCAAAGTGAGCAATGTTGATACTCTTCTGGGGGACATACTTGTTGACGAATTGAGAAAAAATCTCGTCATAGTTGTGTTGCTGGAAGAGGGTCCAAAACTTGGAATCAGCCACATGATCACGGTCTTGACGATAGGGATTGACTCGACGCAGAGCAATCCACTCTGGTGCGGCCATTTCCTTCATAGTGACTGGCTCAGGAGGTGGAGGTTGAACATTTGGTGCTTTGGCCTTCTTGGAAGTAGTCTTCCGCTTCTTGGAGTGGACGGGAGCAGCAGGAGGAGATGCACTATCTTCAGCCTCAGCATCTTCCTCAGGATGGCAGTCAAACATGTTCTCACGCCCCAAAACAACCACCGTTGTCTTCTTGACCCTAGCCTTGGATTTCCGTTCATACACCTTAGATGAGTGAGCACGCGAACCAGACCCTCCTGCTGACAGAGAGAGAGAGAGAGAATTGCATAGGGACAGAATAAGTACACAAGCCTCAAAAAAAGAAAAATCAAAGAATCTCACTGGTCGAAGAGATTTGACAGAACTCTGCTTAGGCCGGAAGTTCCGGGAGCCAGAAGGTCCGGGGAACCCAGAAGTTCTGGCCGATGGAGTACCGACCCATCCCGAACATGGAAACCCTAGCGAGGCCGGAAGGTCCGGCCTGCCTGGAAGTTCCGGGCACCAGCATGGTCGCTGGGCTCCTTCCGAATCTAAGCAGGGGGCAGACATGGATCGACCAACGAGAAGTGAAAGTCATGGAGTACTGCAGATCTAAAGTGGATGCAGGACTCGAGATGTGAAGTTTGTGTTTATTCTAGAACCATAAGCGTAGCCTACAATCCCTAGGAATCTAGAGAGAGCAGAGAGAAGCTTAGGTTACCTTCCTCCATGGAGATGGTGGAGAGGACAGGTCCCCTCAAAGCACGATGAAAGGGAAGAAGGAGCCGGAGGTTCCGGGGGCCGGCAGCTCACCCGGAAGTTGTCGAAGGGTGAGGGGCGCCGCAGGGAAAGAGAGCAGTGGAACAGGGGAGAAGGGGGAAAAAGACCCCTTCATTATCCCCTGCCCATAATAAGTGCCCATGACCCGCGACGCCCGGAAGTTCCGGGCACGGCCGGACGTTCCAGCGTCCGGAAGTTCCGGGCTCACCCGGAAGTTCTGGGATATCCAGAGAGATTACAGCCTCTCTGAACTCCTGAGAACTAGAGGGAGAGAGTCCGAAAGCTCACAAGACCACCACACACCACATCAACATTTATATGGTTATGATTTGAAGCTTGTGCACTAGACAAATATCAGATGGTTTCGAGATGAGAGAGGCTTGAGTAGAACTTGAGCAAAAGGGGCCTGTTGGATGAATACAAGGGGCAAAGCACAAGAGCAACAATGAGAACACTCAAAAGAGACACCGAACAAGCACACAGAGAACGAAATTTAAGAATAAGTCCAGCCTCTCTAAGAGAGGGCAGTGGACGAGTCCACCATGTTTGAGTATACGTGACTAGGTACTGCGAAGATTTTAACCTTGAGCCTAGAATCACTACTCCATCATGGAAAGCACCATAGTCTGAGAACCATGATAACTTTGAGAGTGTTTGTTCTATTTATGGATTGTGTAGGGTGAGCATATTCATGAATTGAATGTCTCCCCCTAAATATATGCCTACAACAAGACAAAACATTATGAAAATGCATGCATGGGTAATAGATTTCACATAATGTTGTCAAGCTCCAAGATAACAAGTTCACGCCTAAGTCGACAAAACCTTGCTTCATCCAATGGTTTGGTGAAAATATCTGCAAGTTGCAAATCTGTACCGACATGATCGATGTGAATATCACCCTTTTCCACATGATCTCTCCAGAAGTGATACCTAATATCAATGTGCTTGGTTCGGAAATGATCCTTGGGGTTCTCAGCAATATTGATGGCACTTTCATTATCACATAGGAGAGGCACATGTCTATAAGTGATACCATAATCCTTCAAGGTTTGTCTCATCCATAGTAATTGAGTTGCACAACTGCCGGCTGCAATGTATTCAGCTTCTGCGGTAGAGAGGGCAATACAATTTTGTTTCTTCGAGGACCAACTTACCAAGGAGCAATGTTGGGGATATCGCTTATCGGGAACTTATCGGCCGACCCAAGATAAGGGGTAAATCGGCCAGTTTATCGGCATATCGGCTGATTTATCGCCATATCAGCTAATTTATCGGTCGATTTATCTTATCGGTCAGACAACGTTAAACGATAAATCGGCCGATTTATCGGAATATCGGAAGATATCTTGAACAGTGCCAAGGAGCAACCAAGAAATTGGCATGCACCGGAGGTAGACTTACGATCCACCTTGTCTCCAGCCCAATCCGCATCTGTATACCCAATGAGATCAAACTTAGCATCCTTGGGGTACCATAGACCCAACTTTGGGATGTGAACAAGGTATCTAAGAATATGCTTAACCGCCTTATGATGACTTTCCCTAGGGGAAGCTTGAAATCTAGCACACATGCATATACTAAACATGATGTCTGGTCTAGATGCACAAAGATAAAGCAATGAACAAATCATAGAGCAGTATTTAGATGGGTCAAAAGGGATACCGTTGGTGTCTTCAGTGAGTACAATTTTGGTTGGCATGGGTGTCTTACATGGACTAGCATCAGTCATGCCAAACTTTTCTAGGATATCCTTGAGGTATTTTGCTTGAGACAAGAAAATTCCTTCTTGAAATTGTTGAATTTGAAATCCAAGAAAGAACTTCAAATCCGTATTGAGTGAAATTTCAAAATTCTTGGTCATGGAGTCCACAACTTCTTGCACAAATGAATGGTAGGAGAACCAAAAATTATATCATCTACATAGATTTGGCATAAGATCAAATCACCCTTGTCCCTCTTAGTAAAAAGAGTGGGATCGATCACCCCTCTCACAAAGCCATCATCGAGTAAAAACTTCTTAAGATGATCATACCAAGCACAAGGTGCTTGTTTGAGGCCATACAGAGCCTTATGAAGTTTATACACATAGTCTTTGTGATCGGGATCAACGAACCCAGGTGGTTGTGACACATATACTTCTTCTTATATAGGACCATTAAGGAAAGCACTCTTCACATCCATTTGATGCAATGTAAATCCATTGAAAGCAGCATAAGCAAGTAAGATGTGAATGGATTCAAGACGGGCAACGGGGGCAAAGGTCTCACCAAAGTCCAAACCTTCAACTTGTGAGTACCCTTGAGCCACTAACCTTGCCTTGTTGCAGATGATTATACCATTCTCATCTTGCTTGTTCTTGAAAATCCATTTTGTTCCAATGAAATTGTGTTCCGTAGTTGGTCTCTTGACTAATGACCACACTTGATTGCGTTCAAAACTGTTCAACTCTTCTTGCATAGCAACGAGCCAATCGTTGTCCATCAATGCATCTTGTACCTTGAGAGGTTCAACACTAGACACAAACAAGAAGTGAGCACAAAAGTTAGTCAATTGTTTACAAGTGACTCTACCTTCCGATATGCCGGTGAGGATTTTATCAACATCAACACGACCGGCCACTCGAGGCATGATGGAGGTTAAGGTTTCGCAAGGTTCAACTTCATGTCCATCATCCATGTCCTCAACATACGGATCATTAATGTGTGGTGGAAGATCTTCTTGTACATGTTGCATTTGTTGAGGTTCATCATCAATGATTGGACTTTCTTGTTCTTGCCCTTGATGATGATCTTGTTCTTGAAGATTCTCATAAAGAGGAACTTGATCATCTTCTTGTACTTGGACTAAGGGCATCGGTTGAACAATAGGAGTTTGTGATGGTATGGGTGTTGAGGTGTTTGATGATGTGTGAGACTTCCCTCTTCTTCTTCTTCATCATGAGGTTCTTGTTCCATTGTAAGAAGTGCACCAACACCCATGGTTAAAATATCTTGAGAGGAATCTTCTTCACCTACATCACTTAGATCAACTTGCTCCCCATGGGAGCCATTAAATTCATTAAACACCACGTCACAAGTTTCTACAACACATCCATTGGATTTGTTGTAGACTCTATATGCGTGAGAGTTTGATCCATAGCCAACAAATATGCCCTCAATTGTTTTGGATTGAAATTTTCCTAACCGTTCTATTTTGTTGAGGATGAAACATTTGCATCCAAATACACGAAAGTACTTGACATTTGGCTTGTTCCCAGTTAGGAGCTCATATGGAGTCTTTTCCAATATAGTGCGGAGGAAGAGCCGGTTTGATGCATGGCATGCAGTGTTAACAGCTTCGGCCCAAAAACTATGTGGTGACTTGTATTCATCCATCATGGACCTTGCCATCTCCACAAGGGTACGGTTCTTCCTTTCGGCTACACCATTTTGCTGAGGAGTATATGGAGCTGAATATTGTTGCACAATCCCTTCATCACTAAGGAATTCTTCCAAGGTATAGTTTTTGAACTCAGATCCATTGTCACTTCTTATTGCCAAGATTTCTTTGTCAAACTTGCGTTGTGCTTGCTTGGCAAAATCAATGAAGGTGATCTTCGTCTCGTCCTTGGACTTGACGAAAAACACCCATGTATATCTTGAGTAATCATCAACAATGACAAGTCCATACTTTTTCCCACCAAGACTATCCCATGAAGGAGGCCCAAAGAGATCCACATGAAGAAGCTCCAAAGTCCTTGAAGTAGACACAATATTCTTGGGTGGGTGCTTTGATTGATGTTGCTTCCCGGCTATGCATGCACTACACATACGATCTTTCTCAAAAGAGACATTTGTTAGTCCAAGGATGTGATTACCCTTTAAGAGATCTTGAAGATTCCTCATGCCGACATGGGCTAGCTGGCGATGCCATAGCCACCCCTTGTCGGCCTTGGCCATTAGACAAGTTGCATGGAATGTGCTCTCTTTCGAGAAATCAACCGTGTAAAGGTTGCCATCCAACTCTCCAACAAAGGCCACTTCGAGAGTATCTCTCTTAAAGACTTTCACATCCGTTAGTCCAAATAGTGTATCATAACCAAGAGAAGCCAATTGACGAACAGAAAGCAAATGATATTTAAGGGATTGGACAAGCATTAAATTTGCAAGAGACGTGTCATTTGTGATAGCCACCTTCCCCAACCCAAGTACCTGTCCTTTTGATCCTCCACCAAACATAATGCTCATAAATGGTTGAATAGCTTCCATGAAATCGTAGAGCAATTTGCTATCTCCGGTCATATGATTGGTACATCCACTATCAATCACCCATTTTACTCCACCGGAGAAGGCAACCTACACACAATTATTACTTGGTTAGAGGCACCCATTTTGCAATGGGACCTCTCAATTTAGTCACAAGGGTCTTAGGGACCCAAATAGCATAAAACCGAAATGCATTTCGAGGACCAACAAACTTTGCATAAACTTCTCCATCCTTAGTCTTATGAAGTACATGGGATGGAGGCATGAACTCTTTTGGCTTTTCGAGAGTGGGCATGCCCCTTGTGGCCTTCCCACTAACAACCTTACCTTTCTCCTTGCGCCCTTCTCGTACAAAAGTTTCTTTTAAAGGGGTGGTGCACTTTTGAGAGGACGTCTTCTTCTTGCTTGTGCTTGGGTCAAACCTGAGTTCCTCTTTGGCAAACACTTCATTGTGTTGGCTCAACACCTCATTAAGGTTCTTTTGCCCTTGGGCACATGTCATGAGCCCTTTCTAAATTTGAGCCTTGAGAAAAATGATTCTCCTCAAGAATAGATGCTAGATCACTACTAAAGTTAGTAGAACAAGCATCAACATTGATAATAGGAGATGAGTAAGCCTTAGCTAGAGTTTCAAGATAAATAAGTTTGAGCGTCTCAAAACTCTTTGTAAGAAGGGTGAGCTCTTCTTCCTTAGTCTTGAGGGACACGGATAGAAGCTCACAATCCTTAGAGAGAGAAGCATGAGACTTCGCAAGCTTACTTTTATCATTCATCAACTATTCACAAGAGTCAATAGCCTTTTTCAAGGAGGTAAGATCTTTAGTATGAACATCAATATTTGCACCAACTTTTAAGCATAGTTCATCATTTCGTGCTTCCTCATATTGGACTTTCCGCTCAAGGATTTCACATTTTTTCGTTTCCTCGGTGATGAGGGTTTTGAGTTCCTTAATGGTGATGGTGTGCTTACTCACCATCTCCATAAGCATACGAAACATAGTGAGCTTCTTTCCTTTGAGGGAGCACATGAACTTATTAAGTTTAGCAAGCATAGGATCATCTAGATCATCATCCTCATAACTATCCTCCGCATCAAGATACTCATCACTAGGAGTAGAAGGAGTGAAAAGAGGAGGATTTGATCGTGGAGTTACCTTGACCTTGTCAGGAGAGCTTTGGTCCTCTCCATCTTCTACCACGGCCTTTGCCATTAGGCACTTGTGAGCATTGCCCTTATAGTCTTTCATGTAGTTGTAGGTGACCACCTCACCACTCTTGTTTACTAACCTCAAGGTGTTTTGAGAGTCTTGAGCAACTCCGGCAACACCACTAACATCATCCGGATCGGATTCTTCTTGAGCAACCATTGCTTTTCCATCTCTCTTCTTGAGCTTGGAGTTCAAAGGATTTGGCAACTTCTTCTTGGGAAAGGTCTTGGGAAACCTTGATTTATCCTCTCTCTTCTCATAAGGGCACTCGTTGGAGAAGTGGTTGGTTTCTTCACAGTTGTAGCATTTTCTTACTTTCTTCTTTGGAAATCTTCCCTTGAATTTTCCCGCGCTAAACTTCTTGACAAAGAGAGCCATGTCTTCATATGAAGGGCCCTCGTCGGATTCAATCTCATCACCATCTTCATCATCATCATCATCTTCTTCTTCTTCACTTTGCTCATCTTCACATACATGCTTGGCCTTCAATGCAAGATTGATCTTTGATGATGGGGAACCATGCATGGCAAGATGTTTTGTGGCATTAGCCTTCGACTCTTCAAATAGTTGAAAGGTGGATATGATGTCATCTGTAGTCATTTCCTTGAAGGTATGGTGTTGTCTTATGTCCCACACCATTTGATGGTGATATGGGGCAAGAGCATGAAGCAACTTATCCACAAGGAAACGCTTAGTCATGTTGAATCCATCTTGTGTCTTGTCACACTCACATGACTCAATATCGGTAGTGAGAGTCATGAGACGCTCATGGAGTTGATTGGGGGTTTCACCTTTCTCCATACAAAAGTTTTGCAATTGCCCCTTTGCAATTTCATATTGAGCACTCCGGAGGGTAGAGGTGCCAGTCTTGGATCTTATAATACTTTCCCATAGTTCCTTGGCACATGTGATGTGTATGAACGGTCTCCTTTGCTTTTCAGCCATACCTCTCCTTATACACATGATTGCAGTGTCATTGAGGTTCTTGTCATATATTTCTCTTGGTGTGGGGTTCTTTGGATCAACCACATGATAGCCATACTCAATGATCTCCAGCATCTCATCGTTTCCAATTCGAAGATGATCCTGCATAGCAACTCTCCACAAAGCAAAATGGGAAGTGGCACTAAGTAAAGGAGGTTTGCCTTGAGGATTATATCTTGGTTTCTCAACCTGAGGTCTTGCATAAAGCCAAGGAACACTGGCGTGTTCATTTCTAGGAGGTTGTTGACCAAGTGATGAAGTAGGCACAGTTGGCCTCGAACCCACACCACCCGAGAGTGGTGCAAGCACCGTGGACAACGTGGCTAATCTCATTTGGACCAAGGCCTCAAGAGAAGCATCATGCTCCTCTTTTTTCTGAGCAAGGGCCCGTTCTAGATCCTCAAATGTAAAGGACTTGACTTCAGAAGAAGCCTTGCCTTTATCCTTAGGATCTACAACCAGGGGAGTCCCATCTGGGTTCATCTCACTCTAGGGCGGTTAAGCCACAAGAATAGAGCACGAGGCTCTGATACCAATTGAAAGGATCGAGATGGACCTAGAGGGGGGGTGAATAGGTACAATTACAAATTTTAAGTTGTACTAAGCAACTTTAGGCAATAATGCGGAATATGAAGGTGAGCCTAACAATTGCAAGTGAGTACAAAATACTAAGAAGGTAACACGAGCACGTAGGTAAGCAAGCACAATATGATATAAGTAAGTGCTAAGAGACAAGTAACCACAAGTAGAAAGTTACGGTTAGGAATAACCGCAACTTCCGGGAGACGAGGATGTATGCCGATGTTCACTTCCTTGGAGGGAAGCTAGTCACCGTTAGAGAGGTGGATGTCACCACGAAGGCACACCAACGCCACGAAGGCTCACCCTATTCTCCCTTTGAGACAACACCACGAAGGCATTTCTCAACCACTAGTGGTAGACCTTGGGGTGGTCTCCAAACCCTCACAAACTTTTCCGGGGGTAATCACAATGGTCGATTCCTTGCCGGAGCACTCCTACCGCCTAGGAGTCTCCAACCTCCAAGAGTAACAAGATGCACCACAAAAACAAGAGGGGAATCAACTTTTTCTTTGGTGAATGTGTAGATCGAGCACTTCTCCTTCACTTCTCAAAAGATCAAGAGCTTTTGTTGGATAAGGAGGGAGATCTCCAAGAAATAGAGGTCTGAAAATGGAGGTGAGAGAAATGGAGTCGTCACCTTCTTCGTGAGGAAGAAGAAGACTACTTATAGGTGGGGATGGAATCTGGCCATTGGAGACAGATTTCTGCGTAGCCCGGAAGTTCCGGCGACGGACGGAAGTTCCGGACCCCGGAACTTCCGGCCAAGTTCCGGGATACACAGAGAGTTTGCACCACTCGGTTGTACCCCGGAAGCTGCAGAAACAGAGGACGGAAGTTCCGGCGCCCGGAAGTTCCGGCCGCCCCGGAAGTTCTGGGAGATGGAAGTTCCGGAGAGGTTCCGGGCTACACAGAGAGATTGCACGAAAAGCGCAGTTTTTCTGGGTACCCCGGAAGTTTCCCGGACCTTCCGGTCCCCGGAAGTTCCGGTCATCACAGAAGTTCTGACCTTAACAGAAACATGACACTAAGATTTTCAGATTAATGTGAGAAGGTAAGTTGATTCCCTGGGTGTTTTTATGATGCACCCCCTCTTAATAGTGCGGCTACCCTAAAGACTCAAGTAATAAGAAAACTTAATGGAACTTCTTCTTTCCTTGAGCACACCGCTTTTCCTTTTTCCAATAAGAGAGGGAAAAACCATCCATGCTTCACTTTGACTTACTCAGGGTTGTTAACACTTAGAGCATGTGGTTAGAAACACAAATGATGTTTTCATAGATGTCAAAAACAATTTCGTGGAATATTGCACTTTCACACGGGAGGGTAGGACAAAAGATGTCATGCAACTTCTTTTCCATAAGCACGTATGACTATTTACGGAATACATGACTACATTACATTGATGAATTGGAGTTAGTTCTGTGTCACCCTATGTTATAGCTATTACATGAGGAATCGCATCCGACATAATTATCCATCAGTGATCCATTGCCTACGAGCTTTTCACATCTTGTGCTTCGCTTATTTACTTTTTCGTTGCTATTGTTACAATCACTACAAAACCGAAAAAACATTACTTTTGCTACCGTTAATATTATCATACTACTTTGCTACTAAATACTTTGCTGCAGATACTAAGTTATCCAGGTGTGGTTGAATTGACAACTCAACTGCTAATACTAAAGAATATTCTTTGGCTCCCCTTGTGTCGAATCAATAAATTTGGGTTGAATACTTTACCCTCGAAAGTTGTTGCGATCCCCTACACTTGTGGGTTATCAAGACTAATTTCTAGCACCGTTGCCGGGGAGCATAGCTATGTTCTCTGAGTCACTTGGGATTTATATTTGTTGATCACTATGAAGAACTTGAAAGACGCAAAAACCAAGATCTATCCCTCAACTACGAGGGGAGGTAAGGAACTGCTATCTAGCTCTGCAATAGATTCTCCTTCTGTTATGAGTAAGTTTGCAACACCTAAACCTGCTACTAGTATGAATTCTGATATGTCGCATGTTATTGATGATGCCACTTCTGCTTTGCATGATACTTATGATGAAACTACTTCTGTGTGTGATACTACTTTGCCATTAGGTGAATTTCTTGATGAACAACTTGCTAGGGCTAGAGAGAACGAAATTATTGAAGATGTTATTATTGATGATAGTGATGATGAAGGTTCTCCGAATGATTATGAATTGCCTGTTGTTCCTGAGGGTTATGTTATGAATGAAGAAGCTGCTAGAGCTATCTTTGCTTGCAATGATAGATATGATCTTAAGAAATTATTAGCTAAATGGAAGCAACAGTCTCTTAATGCTAGAATGAAACCCGACCCTGCTTTTGCTACTTCACCTATATGTGTTACTGATAAGGATTATGAATTCTCTGTTGATCCTGAAATTATTACTTTGGTAGAATCCGATCCTTTTTATGGCCTTGAATCTGAAACTGTTGTGGCACATCTTACCAAGTTGAATGATATAGCTACCCTATTTACTCATGATGATAAATATCGCTATTTTTATATCCTTAAGATATTTCCATTCTCATTAATGGGTGATGCTAAGACTTGGTATAATTCTCTTGCTCTTGGTTGTGTGCGTAGTCCCCAGGATATGATTTATTACTTCTCTGCTAAATATTTCCCTGCTCATAAGAAACAAGATGCCTTGCGGGAAATATATAATTTTGTGCAAATCAAAGAAGAGAGTCTCCCACAAGCTTGGGGGAGGCTTCTCCGATTACTAAATGCTTTGCCTGATCACCCTCTCAAGAAAAATGAAATACTTGATATCTTTTATAATGGACTAATCGATATTTCCAAGGACTACTTGGATAGTTGTGTTGGTTGTGTTTTCAGGGAAAGAACAGTTGACAAAGCTAAATTACTATTGAATAATATGTTGACTAATGAAAATAATTATACTCTTCCTGAGCCAATTCCTGAGGCAATTCCTGAACCAATTGAGCCAACTCCTGAGCCTATTCCTAAACCCACTCCAAAGAAGAGAGGTGTTTTATTTCTCAGTCCCGAAGATATGCAAGAAGCAAAGAAATCAATGAAAGAAAAAGGTATTAAAGCTGAAGATGTTAAGAATTTACTACCTATTGAAGAAATACATGGTCTTAATACACCGCCTATCGAAGAACCACATTGTCTTGATAACCCGACACAGGTAGTAAAGGTAAATTCTCTCTATAGATATGATAAAGTTGAAATCCCCTCTACTAAATTTCACAGCCCATGCTTAGATGAATTTGATGACTTTATGGCTAGACAAGAAAGTTTTAATGCTTATGTTGGTAGAGAGTTAAAGAATAATGCTTTCGAGATAGGACGCGTGAGCGATAATATGGCTAGAGTTAAAGGTGAACTTAAACTCATTAGCAAATATGCATCTATGGTTTCTACTCAAGCTGAGAAAGTACTTAAAGCTCAAAATGATTTGCTTGATGAATTAAATAATAAAAATGACTTTGCTATTAGAGTGGCTACTAGAACTGGTAGAATGACTTGGGAACCTTTGTATCCTGAAGGCCACCCTAAGAGAATCGAGCAAGATTCCCAGAGAAATAATTTAGAAGCACCTAGTTCTTCCAAAAAGAAGAAAAAGAAAAACGATAGGACTTTGCATGCTTCTAGTGAACTTGTTGTAGACACACCTGAGAATCCCAATGATATTTCTATTTCTGATGCTGAAACACAATCAGGTGATGAACATGAACCTAGTGATAATGTTAATGATAATGTTCATGTTTATGCTCAACCTAGCAAAAATAATGAAGTAGAGATTGAACCTGCTGTTGATCTTGATAACCCACAATCAAAGAATCAACGTTATGATAAGAGAGATTTTGTTGCTAGGAAGCACGATAGAGAAAGAGAACCATGGGTTCAGAAACCCATGCCCTTTCCTCCTAAACCATCCAAGACAAAGGATGATGAGGATTTTGAGCGCTTTGCTGAAATGATTAGACCTATCTTTTTACGTATGCGCTTACCTGATATGCTTAAAGTAAATCTTTATGCTAAGTATATGAAGGATATCATTACAAACAAAAGAAAGATACCGGAAGCTGAAATTTCCACCATGCTTGCTAATTACACTTTTAAGGGTGGAATACCAAAGAAACTTGGAGATCTGGGGGTACCAACTATACCATGCTCCATTAAAAGAAACTATGTTAGAACTGATTTATGTGATCTTGGAGCCGGTGTTAGTGTTATGCCCCTCTCTTTATATCGTAGACTTGAATTGAATAAGTTGACACCTACTGAAATATCTTTGCAAATGGCTGATAAATCAACTGCCATACCTGTCGGTATTTGTGAGGATGTGCCTGTTGTAGTTGCAAATGTCACTATCTGAATGGACTTTGTTATTCTTGATATTCCCGAGGATGATAGTATGTCGATTATCCTTGGCGGACCCTTTTTGAACACTGTAGGGGCTGTTATTGATTGCAACAAAGGCAATGTCACTTTTCATGTTAATGGTAATGAGCATACGGTACACTTTCCGAGGAAGCAATCTCAAGTTCATAGTATCAATTCTATTGAAAAAGTTCCAACTATTATTTTTGGAGGTTTTGAATTTCCTCTCCCTACTGTCAAGAAAAAGTATGATATTCTTATTGTTGGGGATTTTCATATCCCCGTTGAGGTAACTTAGTGTTATTCAAAATTTCTCCGGTTCCGTGTTATTCGGAATGAGTTTGTTAACAAGACTTGATCAACCTTGTTAGTGGATTCATTTTGATGATCATGAGATGGATGAAACTAGAAGGCACAACCTTATGTACCCTCTTTTTACTTTCTGTTATTTAGAATAAATAAAGCAAAAATAATATTATCCGTCTGTTTTCTGAATTATCCGTGCATTAAAAAAATATCCCAAAAATAAAAGTGCTCCAAATGCCCTGCAAATTTAGTATGATTTTTATGGAATATTTGAGGATTTTAGGCATTGAAATCACTGCAGGAGGGGCAAGCACCAGGCCACGAGAGTGGAGAGCACGCCCACCCCACCTGGGCGCGCCCCCCTGTCTCGTGGGCCCCTGGTGGCCCCCCTCCACTTATGCCAGCACCCACACACTTCATCTTCTACCCAAAAAAATCCGCATCCAGCTCAAGCACGAGTTCGAGCTCATTTTGCTGCGATTTTTGATCTCCTTGCTCAAAGCTTCCTTCACAAAACTGCTTTGGGAGATTGTTGCTTGGTGTGTGACTCCTCCATTGGTCCAAATAGTTTTTGTACTAGTGCTTTATTCATTGCAAATTTTTGCTGCATAGGTGACCCTGTTCTTGAGCTTGCATGTTAAATTTATGAGGTCCCAAGCATTTCTAATGTATGATATATGCTCTAGGCACTTGCAGGAGTAGTTGCTACCAATCTTGTTTAGTTTTTTTCACTTTTATTTTGAAGTTACTAAAATTTCAGAAATTTTTCAGAAAATAATTATGTCTAGGAGAATGTACCAAGGTGGTTCCTCGGTAAAGAAAGGGCCCAGGATTGCTATGCGTGAGCAAGATGTTGAATTACCGAGGGACGCAGATGTACGAGCTTGTGAGTAGCCATCCGATGATTTTATGGTCAAAGCAGGTTTTAAGGAGGAATTTGACGCATATGTGCGTAATGCTGAGCTGGAGGACTTCTTACAAGATAAGTGTCCTCGGTACTATCAATTGACTGATTCCTTTGTGCGGAGGTTTAAATATAACTGTACGCGTAACTCTCCTAGTGTCCTATTTGATATTTATGATACATCTTATACCATGGACTTAGAGGATTCTACAACTGCTTGCAAACTTCCGCAGTGGGGTAATATTAATGATCCTCACAAATCTGAATTTAGAGATTTCCTTGCTAATATTACTATGGGAGAATCCAGGGACATAGCACAAGCTACCATAGGGAGCATTCATTTTCCTGCTATACATTATTTTGCTCTCTTCATTGGTAGATGCATTAATGGTAAAGATGAAGCATGTCATATGTGTGTCCCTGATCTCTGTGTCCTCAAGAGTGATGTGTTAGGTTATAGAGGTTATAACTTGTGGGCAATAGTTGCACGTAGGTTGCAGAATAATGGTAGAGCTGGAGATTTATTCGGAGGAATTTATGCAACCCGTGTGGCTAATTATCTTGGTATAGCCCCACGAGAGGGGTATATGATGATACCTCCTGCTTATTTAGATTATGACGCTATGGTCAATCATCATTTTCTTAGGAGGAATGAACAATTCCTCCATTATCGATTAATCTATAATAGACGCAACATCGTCCATGTTACTCTTCCTGCTCCTCTCCTTTTTGATTATCAGGAAAAAGGAAGATATGTTGTTACCAGGGAGGAAGTAGCTGAACACGAGGGGAGAGCGGAGGCAGCTCGCCAACATGCCACAGCTCAGGAGGCGGTTGTTGCTGCATCTCAGTATGACCCCAGTTACAACTATGGATATCAGCCAGGCTATCCTTGGCATTAGACCAACTTAGGCCAAAAGCCTAAGCTTGGGGGAGTACGTATTTCTCACCGACTTTACATTCATGTTCACACACTAGTCGTCGGTGCTCATACTCTTTCATTGTACTATCCATGTTAGTTTAAATTTCTTTTTCTAGTTTTCTTCTTGTGTGTTTGATAAACCTTAAGAAAAACCAAAAAAAATAGTTAGTTTAATTTCCATGCTTGTAGTAGAATTAAAATGAAAACCCCAAAAGATTTCTCGTTCTTCTTTTACTTGTTGGGAGCTTTCCCGTGTAAATAGTTTTATTTTCTTTTCTTTTCTTTGGGGGTCGAGAGTAGAAGACCATATTGAAAATGCTTAGTGGCTCTCGTATGCATGGTTGTTTATTTAACTTAGAGCCCATATTATCTTGTCTTCTCTTTTGAGTTGAATGCTTGCAGATTCCAGCTTAGTCCAATGCACGTGCACTATTATTATTATACACATCGTTCGGTCGTGCGAGTGAAAGGCAATAATGATGATATATGATGGACTTATTGAGATGAGAAAAGCTGTTATGAACTCAACCTCTTTTGTTTTTGTAAATATGATGAGTTCATCGTTCCTGAGTCAGCTTATTATGAAGTAAACATATTTGCAATGACATTTAGAGATTATAGTTGCTTGTACCATGCTTGATTAGCTATGAGTTATAATGGTTTACCTTGCGTGCCAACATGCTATTAGAATGATTATGATGTGGTATGATGGGATGGTATCCTCCTTTTAATGAATTGAGTGACTCGACTTGGCACATGTTCACGCATGTAGTTGAAACAAATCAACATAGCCTTCATGATATTTATGTTCATGGTAGATTATATCCTACTCATGCTTGTACTTGGTGTGAATTAATTTTAATGCGTGTTTATGACTGTTGTCGCTCTCTCAGTTGGTCGCTTCCCAGTCTTTTGCTAGCCTTCACCTGTACTAAGCGGGAATACTGCTTGTGCATCCAAACTCCTTAAACCCCAAAGTTATTCCATATAAGTCCACCGTACCTTCCTATATGCGGTATTTACCTGCCGTTCCAAGTAAATTTGTATGTGCCAAAATCCAAACCTTCAAATGAAATTCTATTTTGTATGCTCGAGCAGCTCATGTTACAACTAGGGCTGCTTATATCTTCCATGCTAGGTGGGTTATTCTCAAGAGGAGTGGACTCTGCTCCTCATTCACGAGAAAGGGCCGATAACCGGGATGCCCAGTCCCATGATCCAAAAAGATCAAAGCAAATCAAAATAATTAAACAAAACTCCCCCAGGGTTGTTGTTAGTTGGAGGCACTTGTTGTTTCGAGCAAGCCATGGATTGATGCTTGTTGGTGGTTGGGGGAGTATAAACCTTTACCATTCTGTTTGGGAACTGCCTATAATGCATGTAGTATGGAAGATACAGCCATCTCATAGTTGTTGCGTTGACAGTGAAAGTATGCCGCTCAAAATGTTATTCAATCTCTATTTTAAAATCGAGCTCTGGCACCTCTACAAATCCCTGGTACCCTCTGTGAAGGGCCTATCTATTTACTTTTATGTTGAATCATCACCTTTCTTATTAAAAAGCACCCGCTGGAGAGCACACTGTCATTTGCATTCATTATTATTGGTTTATATTGGGTATGACTTGACTGGATCTCTTTTACCATGAATTACAATGTTTAGTCAGTCCTTGATCTTTAAAGGTGCTCTGCATTTATGTTTTGCGGTCTCAGAAAGGGCTAGCGAGATACCATTTTGTTATATCATGTTATGGTTGTTTTGAGAAAGTGTTGTCATCCGAGTTTTATTATTATCACTCGCTAGCTGATTATGCCATTGATATGAGTAATTGTGAGACTGAGGTGTTATTGTGAGTATGGTTAGTTCATAATATTGCTGAAACCTTAATGATGGCTTTGCATGTTTACAACAACAAGAGCAAATAGAGTTTGGAAAAGTTTTTCTTTATCACTTTCAGTTTATCAACTGAATTGCTTGAGGACAAGCAAAGGTTTAAGCTTGGGGGAGTTGATACGTCTCCAACGTATCTACTTTTCCAAACACTTTTGCCCTTGTTTTGGACTCTAACTTGCATGATTTGAATGAAACTAACCAGGACTAACGTTGTTTTCAGCAGAACTGCTATGATGTTGTTTCATGTGTAGAATACAAAAGTTCTTGGAATGTCCTGAAAATCCTCGGAGGCACTTTTTGGAAAATATAAAAAATACTGGAGAAAGAATCAAGACCAGGGGGCCCACACCCTGTTCATGAGGGTGGGGGCGCGCCCCCTATCTCGTGGGCCCCCTGAGGCTCCGCCGACCTCAACTCCAACTCCATATATTCCGTCTCGCAGAGAAAAAAAATCAGAGATAAAGTTTCATCGCATTTTACGATACAGAGCCGCCGCCAAGCCCTAATATCTCTCGGGAGGGCTGATCTGGAGTCCGCTTGGGGCTCCAGAGAGGGGGGTTTGTCGTCGTCGTCATCATCAAGCATCCTCCATCACCAATTTCATGATGCTCACCGCCGTGTGTGAGTAATTCCATCGTAGGCTTGCTGGACGGTGATGGGTTGGATGAGATTTACCATGTAATCAAGTTATTTTTGTTAGGGTTTGATCCCTAGTATCCACTATGTTCTGAGATTGATGTTGCTATGACTTTGCTATGCTTAATGCTTGTCACTAAGGCTCAAGTGTCATGATTTCAGATCTGAACCTATTATGTTTTCATGAATATATGTGTGTTCTTGATCCTATATTGCAAGTCTATAGTCACCTATTATGTGTTATGATCCGACAACCCCGAAGTGACAATAATCGGGATACTTCTCGGTGATGACCGTAGTTTGAGGAGTTCATGTATTCACTATGTGTTAATGCTTTGTTCCGGTTCTCTATTAAAAGGAGGCCTTAATATCCCTTAGTTTCTGCTAAGACCCCACTGCCACGGGAGGATAGGATAAAAGATGTCATGCAAGTTCTTTTCCATAAGCACGTATGACTATTTACGGAATACATGCCTACATTACATTGATGAATTGGAGCTAGTTCTGTGTCACCGTATGTTATAGCTATTACATGAGGAATCGCATCCGACATAATTATCCATCACTGATCCATTGCCTACGAGCTTTTCACATCTTGTGCTTTGTTTATTTACTTTTCCGTTGCTATTGTTGCAATCACTACAAAACCCAAAAACATTACTTTTGCTACCATTACCTTTATTATCATACTACTTTGCTACTAAATACTTTGCTGCAGATACTATGTTATCCAGGTGTGGTTGAATTGACAACTCAACTGCTAATACTCAAGAATATTTTTGGCTCCCCTTGTGTTGAATCAATAAATTTGGGTTGAAAACTTTACCCTCGAAAGCTGTTGCGATCCCCTACACTTGTGGGTTATTAGGAGTATATATAGGCGAAGGAAGTACGTCGGTGGAGCAACGAGGGGCCCATGAGGGTGGGGGCATGCCCACCCCTAGGGGGCGCCAGGCACCCTCGTGGCTGCCTCGTCTGCAGCTTGATGTCCAATCCAAGTCTCCTGGATTGCGTTTGTTCCGAAAAGATTGCTCCCGAAGGTTTCATTCCGTTTGGACTCCATTTGATATTCCTTTTCTTCGAAACACTGAAATAGGCAAAAAACAGCAATTCGGGTTGGACCTCCGGTTAGTAGGTTAGTCCCAAAAATGATATAAAAGTGTAAAGTAAAGCCCATAAACATCCAAAACGGATAATATAATACTCCCTCCGCTCCACAATGTAGTGCCTATAGATTTTTTCAAAAGTCAAACATTACAAACTTTGACCATGTTTATGGAGAAAAGTAGGTACATCTATAATACCAAATGCACATCATTGGATACATCATAAGTTATATTTTCAGAATGTACATGTTTGATATTGTAGGTGTAGAGAATTTTCTCTATAAACTTGGTCAAAGTTGACAAAGTTTGACTTTTAGAAAAATCTATAGGCACTACATTGTGGAATGGAGAGAGTAGCATGGAACAATCAAAAATTATAGATACGTTGGAAACGTATCAAGCACCCAATAAATTATGTCCTGGGATGATAATCGAGACAAACCAAGATTCAACTTGATTCTTATTGCCCGTGGAAACCATGCAGCTATGAGGAATTAGGGCAATATCTGCAACTAACACTTTAACCACCACCCTGGAGTAGTCACTAGCCATCTTATCCCACGTTTCAACTCTAGCAAAATCTTTCAGAGCACCCTGGATGCGTTGTAACTCCCACAGATCAACAGGAAAAGCAAGTAGAGCCAACCAACAGACTTGATTATATGTAAAACTACGATGATTAATCCCCTCATTATGCTTGACAAAACTAATGGTATGATTCTGAAACATATGCGGGCTATTGTCCACAAGCCAATCTCTATCAGCGACAGAATCCAGTTGCACAAAAGCAGAACCAAGCGGACAATGCTATGTCATCTCCAACGAGAACTGCATGTGACCCTCAACACGGAGAAAAGCCCGAACCTGACTGAACTGAACTTGAGCATGAGGCGCAGGAGTGATGGTGGCAATGGCGACATCCTCATGTTTCGTAGCGACCGGTGTGCCGACATGATACCCGCAGTAAGCCGGCCGCCTAGCCACCTCCAATGCATTGTGCCTACCCGGAAGAAAAGGTGTAGGATCGACGGGGTAGGCGGCCATGAGCGGATGCTGTGATGGCACAGAGCGGGCGGAGACGGCAATGCCAAGCTGGAGGGGGCTAGAATGTGAAGCGACAAGGGGGCTAGAAGACGAACCGGCAAGAGGAAAGGGCTTTGCTTCCTTGGAGTACTTGTCTTTACCCCCTGTCTCATCCAACAGTTTGGTAGGTGAGTGATTATTACCCCAAGAAGAGGATAAAAAATCATGGTAGGGTATAACTACTAGTTCGTAACTCAATAAAGTTTTGTGACCGGCCAAGATTGAGATGGAGACATACCTTATGTCGCTCTTGTCCAGGGGAAAGGTTCAAATCCAAATCGAAACCTGCCTTTTCTATAAATCGAGCATGACTTGCCTGATTTTTGTCCAAAAAGATCTGATTTTTTGCCTGTTCCGGTGGCCCACTTGGGGTGTAGTATGATCTTTAGGGACCCAAACTTGCTTAACTTGGCATTTATCAATTGAAGGGAAAAGGATTCACAGTCTCGACTTATGTGCCCTGGTTTCAGACATTGGTGACATCTTATTTTATTTTGGCAGCCCTATCTGGAGTGGCCGAAAAGCAGGCACCTTGGGCATTGCAAGTGTCTCCTTGGGTGATGAGTGGATGGTGCAGAAGGCCCTGGGCCTAGCAAACCAAGCTGCGCCGAGGTGTTGGGCCATTCCAGCCTTTCAAAGACTGATTTTTTTTCCTTCATGGACCAGAGCATTCCGTTGGGGAACGGGCATATCCAACCTGTCAAAAACTGAAACCCAACCTGCAGTAGACTTAGTAGCCAAGTCTTGTTGAATTCTATCAAAAATCAAAGAGACTGGCACTGCAGAACTTTTCTCATGAGAGGAGGATTTGTTAGGAGTAAATAACTCACTGATGTCTTCAGAAGATAAGTTTGCAGCTAATAAAACCTTGAGTTCTGATTCCTCCTCTTTACTAAGGTAGTCCAAGATGGAGCGAGAATACGTGAGCCTAAAATACTCTTGAATGGAGAAGAAGTCAAAGCCATCAACAAATAGCCTGAATAAATCCTCCTGTTTAGAAGCCGAAAGCTTGTGTATGAAAGACAAGCTCTTGACATTAGCTGATGAAGGGAGATTGACAAGTTGATGGGAAGCATCGTGGTTTAGAGCAGAATGCTTATTATTCTGACCAAGAGGAATAACATTTGCACCAGTTAGACCTTTGTGACCAAAACCCGGACGATGCTTTGTCAAGATATCATCAGCGCTTGCTTTCTTTTTCCCAACTACAGTCCAGGATCGCAGCTCCTCTTGTTCCCATAATTTGTACTCTCTGACAAAATCAGGACCACCATTGCCCCATAAGCTGAAATAAACCATGAATTCAGAACACTCATAACTTTTAAGGGCATTCACAGCAAAACCCACCTTCTTAGAGAATACTAAATATCGGAAAGATCGATCTCGCACGAAGAAGACTCTAAAATCAAGTGCAATACCACCCAAACATGATCTGAGATATTCACTGACATTGGTGCAGTCCAGTCTGTGTTTATGACGCTTGAAAGATGCCAGCAGAAAGAATTCTCTTGCTTCTCGCCCAGGGGTGAAAGCCACTGGAGTGTTAAACTTTTGCCATACAAATCTCTGAAACTCCATGCCTGAACGAAGATCTAGATCTAGGTTGGGATGCAGAATAGGTTCAGAACTCTGATCAAGCACATAACCTGAAGAAGCCTTTGCAAGCAGAGGTTGCGCGACCTTCTCAGAAGCCGATGACGAGCTTGGATCAATGTGGCCGCCCACCATGGCAAGGTGGCAGGGGAAAGATACTTGATCACCAATAGAAATGGATTCATTCTCATGAAGGAACCGTGCATTGAGTAGTACTTCTTCATCATCCAGTAGAGCAAGATGACCAGATTGAGACAGAGCAATCTCGCCTTGACAAAATGGTACCTTCACCGTGTGCAGATATGCACGAAACATTGCCGCCCATCAGGCCAGAACGGCAGCACCTGCTTTTGGGGAACGTAGCAGAAATTCAAAATTTTCTATGCATCACCAAGATCAATCTATGGAGTAATCTAGCAACGAGGGAAAGGGGAGTGCATCTACATAACCTTGTAGATCACGCGCGGAAGCGTTCAAGATAACGGGGTTGAGGGAGTCATACTCGTCGTGATCCAAATCACCGGAGATCATAGCACCGAACGGACGGCACCTTCGCGTTCAACACGCGTACGGTTGGGAAGACATCTCCTCCTTCTTGATCCAGCAAGGGGGAAGGAGAGGTTGATGGAGATCCAGCAGCACGACGGCGTGGTGGTGGATGCAGCAGCGATCTCGGCAGGGCTTCGCCAAGCACAGCGAGAGGGAGAGGTGTCACGGGAGGGAGAGGGAGGCGCCAGGGGCTAGGGTGCGTAGCCCTCCCTCCCCCTCTTTATATAGGGGTCCAAGGGGGCGCCGGCCCCTCTAGATCCCATCTAGAAGGGGGGGGGGCGGCCAAGGGGGTGGCTTGCCCCCCAAGCCAAGTGGGGCGCCCCCCACCCCTAGGGTTTCCAACCCTAGGCGCAGGGGGAGGCCCAAGGGGGGGCGCACCAGCCCACCAGGGGCTGGTTCCCCTGTCACTTCATCCCATGGGGCCCTCAGGGATAAGTGGCCCCACCCGGTGGACCCCCGGGACCCTTCCGGTGGTCCCGGTACAATACGGTGACCCCCAAAAGTTTCCCGATGGCCGAAACTGGACTTCCTATATATAAATCTTTACCTCCGGACCATTCCGGAACTCCTCGTGACGTCCGGGATCTCATCCGGGACTCTGAACAACTTTAGGGTTACCGCATACTAATATCTCAACAACCCTAGCGTCACCGAACCTTAAGTGTGTAGACCCTACGGGTTTGGGAGGCATGCAGACATGACCGAGACGACTCTCCGGTCAATAACCAATAGCGGGATCTGGATACCCATGTTGGCTCCCACATGCTCCTCGATGATCTCATCGGATGAACCACGATGTCGAGGATTCAATCAATCCCGTATACAATTCCCTTTGTCAATCGGTATGTTACTTGCCTGAGATTCGATCGTCGGTATCCCAATACCTCATTTAATCTCGTTACCGGCAAGTCACTTTACTCATACTGTAATGCATGATCCCGTGACCAGACACTTGGTCACATTGAGCTCATTATTATGATGCATTACCGAGTGGGCCCAGAGATACCTCTCCGTCATACGGAGTGACAAATCCCAGTCTCGATTCGTGCCAACCCAACAGACACTTTCGGAGATACCCGTAGTGCACCTTTATAGTCACCCAGTTATGTTGTGACGTTTGGCACACCCAAAGCACTCCTACGGTATCCGGGAGTTGCACAATCTCATGGTCTAAGGAAATGATACTTGACATTTGGAAAAGCTCTAGCAAAACGAACTACACGGTCTTTGTGCTACGCTTAGGATTAGGTCTTGTCCATCACATCATTCTCCTAATGATGTGATCCCGTTATCAATGACACCAATGTCCATAGTCAGGAAACCATGACTATCTGTTGATCAACGAGCTAGTCAACTAGAGGCTCACTAGGGACGTGTTGTGGTCTATGTATCCACACATGTATCTGAGTTTCCTATCAATACAATTCTAGCATGGGTAATAAACAATTATCATGAACAAGGAAATATAATAATAACCAATTTATTATTGCCTCTAGGGCATATTTCCAACAGTCTCGCACTTGCACTAGAGTCAATAATCTAGTTCACATCACCATGTGATTAACACTCACAGGTCACATCGCCATGTGAGTAACATCCAAAGAGTTTACTAGAGTCAACAATCTAGTTCATATCACTATGTGATTAACACTCAGTGAGTTCTGGGTTTGAACATGTTATGCTTGTTAGAGAGGTTGTAGTCAACGGGTCTGCAACATTCAGATCCCTGTGTATTTTGCAAAACTTTATGTTATATCGTAGATGTTGCTACCACGTTCCACTTGGAGCTATTCCAAATTGTTGCTCCATTATATGTATCCGGTATCTCTACTCAGAGCTATCCGGATAGTTGTTAAGCTTGCATCGACATAACTCTTTACGTCGAACTCTTTATCACCTCCATAACCGAGAAACATTTCCTTATTCCTCTAAGGATAATTTTGACCGCTATCTAGTGATCCACTCCTGGATCACCTTTGTACCCTCTTGCCAGACATGTGGCAAGGCACGCATCAAGTGTGGTACTCATCATGGCATACCGTATAGAGCCTATGAGAAAAGCATAGGGGACGACCTTCGTCCTTCCTCTTTCTTCTGACGCGGTCAAGCTTTGAGTATTATTCAACTTCACACCTTATAACTCAGGTAAGAACTCCTTTGACTGATCTATTTTGAACTCCTTCGAAATCATGTCAAAGGTGTGTGTTCCTTTTGAAAGTATCATCAGGCGTCTTGATCTATCTCTATAGATCTTGATGCCCAATATGTAAGCAGCTTTATCCAGGTCTTTCTTTGAAAAATTCCTTTCAAACAACCCTTTATGCTTTCCAGAAATTTTACATCATTTTGGATCAACAATATGTCATTCACATATACTTATCAGAAATGTTGTAGTGCTCCCACTCACTTTATTGTAAATACAAGTTTCTAACAAACTTTGTATAAACCCAAAAACTTTGATCACTCCATCAAAGCGTATATTCTGACTCCGAGATGCTTGCTCTAGTCCATGGAAGGATCGCTGGAGCTAGCATACCTTTTAGCATCCTTAGGATCGACAAAACCTTTCTGATTTTATCACATACAACCTTTCCTTACGAAAACTGGTAAGGAAACTTGTTTTGACATCCATCTGCCAGATTTCATAAATGCAGCTAAAGCTAACATGATTCCAACGGACTTAAGCATCGCTATGGATGAGAAAATCTCATCGTAGTCAACTCCTTGAACTTGTGAAAAACTCTTCGCCACAAGTCGAGCTTCATAGACGGTGACATTAGCGTCCACGTCCGTCTTCTTCTTAAAGATCCATTTATCTCAATGGCTTGCCGATCATTGGGCAAGTCCACCAAAGTCCATTCTTTGTTCTGATACATGGATCCTATCTCGGATTTCATGGCTTCTAACCATTTGTCGGAATATGGGCCCACCATCGCTTCTTCGTAGCTCGTAGGTTCATTGTTGTCCAACAACATGACCTCTAAGACAGGATCACCGTACCACTCAGGAGTAGTACATATCCTTGTTGACCTACGAGGTTCGATAGCAACTTGATCTGAAGCTTTATGGTCACTATCATTAGTTTCCTCTTCAACAGTCGTAGATTCCACATAAACATCTTTCTGTGTTGCACTACTCTCCGGTTGAAGTGAGGGTTCGACAACCTCATCAAGTTCTATCTTCCTCCCACTCAATTCTTTCGAGAGAAACTTTTCCTCGAGAAAGGACCTGATTCTAGAAACAATCCATTTTGCTTCCGGAACTGAGACTGGAGGTATACCCAACTGTTTTGGGTGTCCTATGAAGATGCATTTATCCGCTTTGGGTTCGAGCTTATCAGCCTAAAACTTTTTCACATAAGCGTCGCAGCCCCAAATTTTTTTAAGAAACGACAACTTAGGTTTCTCTAAACCATAGTTCATACGGTGTCATCTCAACAGAATTACGTGGTGCCCTATTTAAAGTGAATGCAGTTATCTCTAATGCCTAACCCATGAACGATAGTGGTAATTCGATAAGAGATATCATGGTATGCCCCATATTCAATAGGGTGCATCTATGATGTTCGG
The DNA here is from genome assembly GCA_963921465.1 of Triticum timopheevii. Lineage (NCBI taxonomy): Eukaryota > Viridiplantae > Streptophyta > Magnoliopsida > Poales > Poaceae > Triticum > Triticum timopheevii. Next base: position 525,837,914 of record OY997272.1, on the reverse strand, counting down.
ACACACCATCACACTATGGTGTTCCAGGCGGTGTTAGTTGTGAAACAATTTCCACAATGTCTCAACTGTGTATCAAACTCGTAACTCAGATATTCATCTCTATGATCATATCATAGACATTTTATCCTCTTGTCACGAAGATCTTCAACTTCACTCTGAAATTACTTGAACCTTTCAATAATTTAGACTTGTGTTTCATCAAGTAAATATACTCAACATCTACTCAAATCATCTGTGAAGTAAGAACATAACGATATCCACTGCATGCCTCAGCACTCATTGGACTGCACACATCAAAATGTGTTACTTCCAACAAGTTGCTTTCTTGTTCCATCTTACTGAAAACGAGGCTTTTCAGTCATCTTGTCCATGTGGTATGATTTGCATGTCTCAAGTGATTCAAAATCAAGTGAGTCCAAACGATCCATCTGCATGGAGTTTCTTCATGCGTACATACCAATAGACATGGTTTGCATGTCTCAAACTTTTCAAAAAATGAGTGAGTCCAAAGATCCATCAACATGGAGCTTCTTCATGCGTTTTATACCAATATGACTTACATGGCAGTGCCACAAGTAGGTGGTACTATCATTACTATCTTATATCTTTTGGCATGAACATGTGTATTACTACAATCGAGATTCAATAAACCATTCATTTTAGGTGCAAGACCATTGAAGGTATTATTCAAATAAACAGAGTAACCATTATTCTCCTTAAATGAATAACCGTATTGAGATAGACATAATCCAATCATGTCTATGCTCAACGCAAACACCAAATAACAATTATTTAGGTTTAACACTGATCCCGATGGTAAACGGAGCGTGCGATGTTTGATCACATCAACCTTGGAAATACTTCCAACACATATCGTCACCTCGCCTTTAGCTAGTCTCCGTTTATTCCGTAGCCTTTTATTTCGAGTTACTAACACTTAGCAACCGAACCGGTATCTATTACCATGGTGCTACTAGGAGTACTAGTAGAGTACACATTAATATAATGTATATCCAATATACTTCTGTCGACCTTGCCTGCCTTCTTATCTACCAAGTATCTAGGGTAATTCTGCTCCAGTGACCGTTCCCCTTATTACAGAAGCACGTAGTCTCGGGTTTGGGTTCAACCTTGGGTTTCTTCACCAGAGCAGCAGCTGATTTGCCGTTTCATGAAGTATCCCTTCTTGCCCTTGCCCTTCTTGAAACTAGTGGTTTCACTAACCATCAACAATTGATGCTCCTTCTTGATTTCTACTTTTGCGGTGTCAAACATCGTGAATATTTCAAGGATCATCATATCTATCCCTGATATGTTATAGTTCATCATGAAGCTCTAGCAGCTTGGTGGAATTGACTTTGGAGAAACATCACTATCTCATCTGGAAGATCAACTCCCACTCGATTCAAGTGATTGTTGTACTCAAACAATCTAAGCACAAGCTCAACGATTGAGTTTTTCTCCCTTAGTTTGCAGGCTAAGAAAATCGTGGAAGGTCTTATACCTCTTGACGTGGGCACGAGCCTGAAATCCCAATTTCAGCCCTCGAAACATCTCATATGTTCCGTGACGTTTCGAAATCATCTTTGGTGCCTCAATTCTAAACCGTTTAACATTACTGAACTATCACATAGTTATCAAACGTGTATGTCAAATGTTCGCGACATCCACAGACGATGTTCGAGGTTCAGCACACCGAGTGGTGCATTAAGGACATAAGCCTTCTATGCAGCAATGAGGACAATCCTCATTTTTCGGACCCAGTCCGCATAATTGCTACTATCAACTTTCAACTAAATTTTCTCTAGGAACATATCTAAAACAGTAGAACTAAAGCGTGAGCTACGACATAATTTGCATAAACCTTTTGACTATGTTCAGGATGATTAAGTTCATCTTATGAACTCCCACTCAGATAGACATCCCTCTAGTCATCTAAGTGATTACATGATCCGAGTCAACTAGGCCGTGTCCGATCATCACGTGAGACGGACTAGTCATCATCGGTGAACATCTTCATGTTGATTATATCTACCATACGACTCATGCTCGACCTTTTGGTCTCTTGTGTTCCGAGGCCATGTCTGTACATGCTAGGCTCGTCAAGTCAACCTAAGTGTTTCACGTGTGTAAATCTGGCTTACACCCGTTGTATGTGAACGTTAGAATCTATCACACCCGATCATCACGTGGTGCTTCGAAACAACGAACTTTCGCAATGGTGCACAGTTAGGGGGAACACTTTCTTGAAATTTTAATGAGGTATCATCTTATTTACTACCGTCATTCTAAGCAAATAAGATGCATAAACATGATAAACATCACATGCAATCAAAAAGTGACATGATATGGCCAATATAATTTTTCTCCTTTTGATCTCCATCTTCGGGGCTCCATGATCATCATCGTCACCGGCATGACACCATGATCTCCATCATCATGTCTCCATGAAGTTGTCTCGCCAACTATTACTTCTACTACTATGGCTAATGGTTTAGCAATAAAGTAAAGTAATTACATGGCTTCGTTAAATGACACGTAGGTCATTCAATAAATTAAGACAACTCCTATGGCTCCTGCCGGTTGTCATACTCATCGACATGCAAGTCGTGATTCCTATTACAAGAACATGATCAATCTCATACATCACATTCTTTTTGGCCATATCACATCACATAGCATACCTTGCAAAAACAAGTTAGACGTCCTCTAATTGTTGTTTGCATGTTTTACGTGGTTGCTATGGGTTTCTAGCAAGAACGTTTCTTACCTACGCAAAAACCACAACGTGATATGCCAATTGCTATTTACCCTTCATAAGGACCCTTTTCATCGAATCCGATCCGACTAAAGTGGGAGAGACTAGCACCCGCTAGCCACCTTATGCAACAAGTGCATGTCAGTCGGTGGAACCTGTCTCACGTAAGTGTACGTGTAAGGTCGGTCTGGGCCGCTTCATCCCACAATACCGTCGAAACAAGATTGAACTAGTAACGGTAAGCATATTGAACAAAATCAACGCCCACAACAACTTGTGTTCTACTCGTGCATAGAAACTACGCATAGACCTAGCTCATGATGCCACTGTTGGGGAACGTAGCAGAAATTCAAAATTTTCTATGCATCACCAAGATCAATCTATGGAGTAATCTAGCAACGAGGGAAAGGGGAGTGCATCTACATACCTTTGTAGATCGCGCGCGGAAGCGTTCAAGAGAACGGGGTTGAGGGAGTCGTACTCGTCGTGATCCAAATCACCGGAGATCCTAGCGCCGAACGGACAGCACCTCCGCGTTCAACACACGTACGGTTGGGAAGACGTCTCCTCCTTCTTGATCCAGCAAGGGGGAAGGAGAGGTTGATGGAGATCCAGCAGCACGACAGCGTGGTGGTGGATGCAGCAGCGATCTCGGCAGGGCTTCGCCAAGCACAGCGAGAGGTGTCACGGGAGGGAGGGGGAGGCGCCAGGGGCTAGGGTGTGCAGCCCTCCCTCCCCCCTCTTTATATAGGGGTCGAGAGGGGGCGCCGGCCTCTCTAGATCCCATCTAGATGGGGGGCGGCGGCCAAGGGGGTAGCTGGCCCCCCAAGCCAAGTGGGGTGCCCCACACCCCTAGGGTTTCCAACCCTAGGCGCAAGGGGAGGCCCAAGGGGGGTGCACCAGCCCACCAGGGGCTGGTTCCCCTCCCACTTCAGCCCATGAGCCCCTCCGGGATAGGTGGCCCCACCCGGTGGACCCCCGGGACCCTTCCGGTGGTCCCGGTACAATGCCGGTGACCCCCGAAACTTTCCCGATGGCCGAAACTGGACTTCCTATATATAAATCTTTACCTCCGGATCATTCCGGAACTCCTCGTGATGTCCGGGATCTCATTCGGGACCCCGAACAACTTTCGGGTTACCGCATACTAATATCTCAACAACCCTAGCGTCACCGAACCTTAAGTGTGTAGACCCTACGGCTTTGGGAGGCATGCAGACATGACCGAGACGACTCTCCGGTCAATAACCAACAGCGGGATCTAGATACCCATGTTGGCTCCCACATGCTCCTCGATGATCTCATCGGATGAACGACAATGTCTAGGATTCAATCAATCCTGTATACAATTCCCTTTGTCAATCGGTACGTTACTTGCCCGAGATTCGATCGTCGGTATCCCAATACCTTGTTTAATCTCGTTACCGGCAAGTCACTTTACTCGTACCGTAATGCATGATCTCGTGACCAGACACTTGGTCACATTAAGCTCATTATGATGATGCATTACCGAGTGGGCCCAGAGATACCTCTCCGTCATACGGAGTGACAAATCCCTGTCTCGATTCGTGCCAACCCAACAGACACTTTCAGAGATACCCGTAGTGCACCTTTATAGTCACCCAGCTACATTGTGACGTTTGGCACACCCAAAGCACTCCTACGATATCCGGGAGTTGCACAATCTCATGGTCTAAGGAAATGATACTTGACATTTAGAAAAGCTCTAGCAAAACGAACTACACGATCTTTGTGCTACGCTTAGGATTGGGTCTTGTCCATCACATCATTCTCCTACTGATGTGATCATGTTATCAATGACATCCAATGTCCATAGTCAGGAAACCATGACTATCTGTTGATCAACGAGCTAGTCAACTAGAGGCTCACTAGGGACGTGTTGTGATCTATGTATCCACACATGTATCTGAGTTTCCTATCAATACAATTCTAGCATGGGTAATAAACAATTATCATGAACAATGAAATATAATAATAACCAATTTATTATTGCCTCTAGGGCATATTTCCAACACATGCGACCGCCACATGCGCCGCAACACAGTCGGCCTTGGACATGCTGAGGGAAGGCAGAGGGAGAGAGACTTACCAGGAAGGGGAGGTCCGGCGCAATTGACCTTGGACATTTAAACCTAACCCACTTCCTATCTTGGTGTTAGCAGTTAAAAGGTACTCTATTTATAAAGAAACATAAGAGTGTTTACATTACTAAAGTAGCGATCTAAACACTCTTATAATCTTTAAGTAAATAGTATCTAACACTTCCTTTATAAGGGCATCCTAGGCGGGTACCCATTCCACCCCATTCGCCCAGATTGTCGGTTCATGACAATTTTTGCAATCAACCGGGTTCTAACATTTGGTTTCGAACTGTCTAGAATCCCCTAGGCTAGTCCCAAATTAAGACAATGTTCTAGATTGAGGGGCTAAGAAGGGGAGTCCAGACCATCCTTCACATCGGATTCGACAATCCGGTCCTACTGTATTTTTTCCTTTTCCTGCCGGAGCCGACACACCCTTCCTTTCCCAAAGATGTTTCCTGCTAGGTCACTTCGCTTCCCAATGGGGTTTTCAGATGGCCCCATCCTCTCTCTTTTAAAATATGGAATACCCTCCACCTCCCCATACCTTGCGTCCGCCATGGCGCCTTCCTCCTCATGTCCCATTTCACGTTGCGCTCCAAGGAAGTCATGCACACGACCCAAGCCAAGGAGATGACACTTTTTGATCCCCTCCACCTGTGATATCTTAATGGTCATGATCGCGCCACCATCAACAAGGGTGCAGAGGCACGCACAGCCTGTGCCACCCCTCGAGCCAATGGGGCAGGGGGGATGCCCACTGCCCATCACACCGTCCCAGCTAAGGCGGAGGCATGTGTCACCCATCATGCCACCCCAGCAAAGGAGAAAAAGGCGCTCACTGCCCATCACTCCACCCGAGCCAAGAGAGAGAAGCTTACCGCCCATGATGTTATCGACTAGGCGACCCAATGATACCTTTCAAACATATATATAACTTTTGGTATGTTCATGCTACTTCTTTTAGTACATAGTTTCGTCACATTTTTATACAATTTTATTGGACTAACCAATTAATCCAATGCCAAGTGCACGTGTTGTTTTTGCATGTTTTTGGAATTTACAGAAATACTACTTTTATGCCATTAGTACATAGTTTTGCCATATTTTTACATAGTTGAACTACAAAAACATCTTATATTAAGGTACAGAGGTAGTAATATTCTCTAGGGACAAAAAGTATACAAAAAATATGTTCAGGAAGTTTCAAGTTAGGAGGACCCGGATGGGTCAGAGGAGCACATGTACCCAAGGCCCCCACGCATCCCTACCTCGCGTTTAAGGGAAGGTTGCAACGGCCCCCAAGTGTGGGCCCCCAGGGTGCCTCCCCACTGCATGCCTGTCCCGACGCCTTTATATTATCGCGAAATTGACAGACATATTTATTAAGGAAATTTGTTCACCACCGCCACCTCTTTTTGAGGTGACTCAATCTGGAGACCTTTTTTGATACTCCGTCGTTGGGAAAATTTGTCGTAAGAGCTATCTTCATCAACCTCACTGCTCCAATGACCATGTGTGAGTAGTCCTCCTTAGACTATGAGTCATAACTGTAGCTATTTGGCATCATCTCTCCCTTGCTTCTCAATACAATCACATAAGCTTCCCTACATGATTGATCCATATGATGTAATTCTCGGTGTGTTTGTTGCAGTGTGAAGACTTGCCATGTTATGATCAGATTATATTTGTATTTATTTTGGATTCTTTTGAGTTCTTTGATGCATGATTTATAGACATGATCTTCGATCTATTAGTTTTTCACTAGCCATGATTAGATCAATGATCTTCAAGAGGGAGTTATGCATGTTAGATGGATTTAACCTTCTCAGTGACAGAAAGAGGAAAAAACTTGTATTATGTTATTGCCATTTAAAGATAAAAAGGTAGTTGACCAGTTGTCTAGGTGATGAACTAGAGGTAAAGAGAATTTACTATGTACATTATGTCACTTTGCTTAATACTTAGAAATGCATGCTAGATATCGGTCTTGGGTGGAGTATTAACTATAGATGTAGTTGGATGACGATCTATGGATACAATAATGCAATGTTTATATGCAGTCATGACATGTATGATCATAACATAAACACTGCAATTTATCAATATGTAACTGTAATTTGTTCACCACACTTATGCTATGTTGTTTGGAGAGATGTCACCAGGAAAGTTATGGATCCCGGTCCTCTATTCCTCATAATCACAACCACGATCAGCTCATTCTCTGTTTCTTTACAAGTGAGAATTTTTTTAATTTTGTAACCAAGCATCAATTTTATCACAAGATATAGTAATTCTTGTAACTGGCAAACCTAGTCAGACTTACAATTTGTCTAGGTTGCGAACCAAATAATTTTCTTAGTTGTGTGCATGTATTCATCGTTCACTTCTTGTGAGACTCCATAGATTGATATCATGGTTCTCAACTGAGTGAAAACCTACTAAAAATCCTTGCACTTCTCGGCCCAGCAGTTTCCTATACAATCACTTGGAAGCAGAAATATTTTGTGGAGCCGTTGTCGGGAGTTCTACTGTTAGGCACATGTCCTGCACTCAATTAGTTTACTTCCTTCTTACATACTTTGCTTATTTAGTTTTTATTTTTCTTTAGTTTTTTGTCTACACTTTGTAAAATTCAAAAACAACAAAAAATATTTAAATTCCAGCAAGTAGTAACTTCTATTTTGCTTTGTTATAATGGCTAGTTCATCTCTTACTGACATGCCCCCTGGGATGGAAGTGTTCAACTTTAAACAAAGGAGAGGTGAGACCTTTAAGGATGTTTGGTATAGGATTTGGGATGCACAAAATACGTCAACTTGTAAGTTTTCCACTATGTGCTCCTTAGGAATTTTTATATTGGTATGGTTACTTGGTATAGGTACATCCTAGATAACATAACTGGAGGTAGCTTTGTGGGTAGCCATAGTCCAGATGCCTTTAATGCTATAGATGGTTTGGTGGGATCACCCCATATTAAAAAGATGAATCTTAAATAACTCTCAAACACATAATGAAAAGAATGGGCATGCTAGACAATAAAATACTAAGTGTTGAGAAACTAGAACTACGATAAAAGGCTACACAATGAAATCACTAAACAAGGCTTTATTATTGGTAATGCTTTGAGATGACTGGAAAAGTTAGAAAATTATATCATACTTAAGCTTGATGAGAGGGATCCTTCTAAAAAAGAATAAGAAATTGGAGGTGGCAATAGATATATACTTTGGGATTAAATTTTGCTTGAATTAGAAAAAATGAGTATTCTTCTCAAGGAAAAGCACCGAAATTTATTTATGCCCAAAAGCTTACAACAAAAGTTTCTCGAAGTAGGCCCTAAAATATGGATGGTAGCCCCCCCCCCCCCCAAATGGCGATTTTTTGGCATGCGCCATGCCATGGCCTATGTTGAGTGCAAAAAAAAGTTTCAAGGCCAATAGAGGAATTAGTCCCACACCTCCACAAACCAGACTATCCCACTGGAACTTGTCTGACCTTCCGGCTTCACCAAGCCAACTCTTGCTTGGACATGGCCTCTCTTTTATTTGTGATGATCCTATTATCTATTCCAACACAAAAATGAACAAAAAGTAACAAGGGCTGGCCCCTTACAAAGAAAAGCTAGGGCTAGCCGCAGTGGTGCCCACCAGAGAGGGGGCACACGTAATCGTGCAAGGAAGTTTTAGAACCATTACTCCTTTTGCATGGGGTACTAACATGGGTATAGAAGGGTGGTTGGGTTAGGAAAAATTCAGAGAGAGTGGAGCATGCGGTACTGATACATCTCCAACGTATCTATAATTTTTTATTGTTCCATGCTATTATATTATTCATTTTGGATGTTTATGGGCTTTACTTTACACTTTTATATTATTTTTGGGACTAACCTACTAACCAGAGGCCCAGCCCGAATTGCTGTTTTTTTGCCTATTTCAGTGTTTCGAAGAAAAGGAATATCAAACGGAATGAAACCTTCGGGAGCGATCTTTTCGAAACAAATACCAACCAGGAGACTTGGAGTGGATGTCAAGCAACAAACGAGGCGGCCACGAGGGTGCCCGACGTGCCCCCTAGGGGTGGGCGCGCCCCCCACCCTCGTGGGCCCCTCGTTGCTCCATCGACGTACTTCCTTCACCTATATATACTCCCGTACCCTGAAAGCATCGGAGAGCACCAGAAAACCTAATTTCACCACCACAACCTTTTATATCCGCGAGATCCCATCTTGGAGCCTTCATCGGTGCTCCGCCGGAGGGGGAATCGACCACGGAGGGCCTCTACATCATCTCCAAGGCCTCTCTGATGAGTTGTGAGTAGTTTATCACAGACCTTCGGGTCCACAGTTATTAGCTAGATGTCTTCTTCTCTCTCTTTGAATCTCAATACAAAGTTCTCCTGGATCTTCTTGGAGATCTATTCGATGTAACTCTTTTTGCGGTGTGTTTGTCGAGATCCGATGAATTGTGAATTTATGATCAAGTTTATCTATGAGAAATATTTGAATCTCCCCTGAATTATTTTATGTATGATTAAGTTATCTTTGCAAGTCTCTTCGAATTATCAGTTTGGTTTGGCCTACTAGATTGATCTTTCTTGCAATGGGAGAAGTGCTTAGCTTTGGGTTCAATCTTGCGGTGTCCTTTCCCAGTGACAGCAGGGGCAGCAAGGCACGTATTGTATTGTTGCCGTTGAGGATAAAAAGATGGGGTTTATATCATATTGTATGAGTTTATCCCTCTACATCATGTCATCTTTCTTAATGCATTACTCTGTTCTTCATGAAATTAATACTCTAGATGCAGGCAGGAGTCGGTCGACATGTGGAGTAATAGTAGTAGATGCAGAATCATTTTGATCTACTTGTCACGGACGTGATGCCTATATACATGATCATGCCTAGATAATCTCATAACTATGCACTTTTCTATCAATTGCTCGACAATAATTTGTTCACCCACCGTAATACGTATGCTATCTTGAGAGAAGCCACTAGTGAAACCTATGGCCCCCGGGTCTATATTTTATCATATAAGTTTTCCATCTACTTTTATTTGCATCTTTTATTTTCCAATCTATATCATAAAAATACCAAAAATATTTATCTTATCTCATTATCTCTATCAGATCTCACTTTTGCAAGTTACCGTGAAGGGATTGACAACCCCTTTATCGCATTGGTTGCGAGGTTCTTGTTTGTTTGTGTAGGTGCATGGGACTTTTGAGGAGCCTCCTACTGGATTGATACTTTGGTTCTCAAAAACTGAGGGAAATACTTACGCTACTTTGTTGCATCACCCTTTTCTCTTCAAGGGAAAAACCAACGCATGCTCAAGAGGTAACAAGAAGGATTTCTGGCGTCGTTTTCTGGGAGGTCTTCGCTCAAGTCAAGACATACCAAGTACCCATCACAAACTCATCTTCCTCGCATTACATTATTTGCCATTTGCCTCTCGTTTTCCTCTCTCCCACTTCACCCTCGCCATTTTACTCGCCCTCTCTTTTCCATTCGTCTCTCTTTTTCACTTGTCGTTCGTGCGCCTTTTTTGGCTTTGCCTAAGAACCTTGATCTCCATCTTAAAAGATTGGAAATATTGAATTAAACATTGTAAGCTTTATGACCTTACAATTTGAGCATAATAGTTTCTTTAGAAAAGAGCTTAAAGAACAAAAAAGTTTTATGGAATACATGAATAAAGAGCTTGATGATATGTCTAAAGAGTTCTATGGTTTGAATTCTCAGATTGCTTGTCTTGAAAAATCTATTGCCCAAATTTCTGATAAGCAAGCCACCTTGGTCAATAAGATGGCTGCCAAACCAGAAGGGTTAGGAGAAAATAATGATGAAGATCTAAAAGTTATTTATGTATCTCCTATTAAATCCTTGTTTTGCAATATGAATCTTGATAATGATGGGACTGGAGATGAGTCAACTTTAGTTAAAAGGCGTCCAATAATTCGGAGTTTTTAGATCCTGATGCTAAATTTGGTAAAAGTGGGATTGGAGAGGTCAAGACTTTAAATAACATTGAACCCACCATTATGGATTTCAAGGAATTTCATTATGATAATTGTTCTTTAATACTCCCTCCGTTCCTAAATATTTGTCTTTCTAGGGATATCAACAAGTGACTACATACGAAGCAAAATGAGTGAATCTACACAATAGAATATGTCTATATACATCCGTATGTAGTCACTTATTTAAATCTCTAGAAAGACATGTATTTTGGAACGGAGGGAGTAGATTGTATTTCCTTGTTGCAATCCGTGTTGAATTCTCCACATGCTTATAGTCAAAATAAAGCTTTTACCAAACATATTGTTGATGCTTTGATGCAATCTTATGAGGAAAAACTTGAATTGGAAGCTTCTATACCTAGAAAACTTTATGATGAGTGGGAACCTACTATAAAAAATAAAATTAAAGATCATGAATGCTATGCTTTATGTGATTTGGGTGCTAGTGTTTCCACGATTCCAAAAACTTTATGTGATGTGCTAGGTTTCCATGATTTTGATGATTGCTCTTTAAATTTGCACCTTGCGGATTCCACCATTAAGAAACCTATGGGAAGGATCAACGACATTCTTATTGTTGCAAATAGGAATTATGTGCCCGTAGATTTTATCGTTCTTGATATAGGTTGCAATCTTTCATATCCTATTATTCTTGGTAGACCTTTCCTTAGAATGATTGGTGCAATTATTGATACGAAGGAAGGGAATATTAGATTCCAATTTCCATTAAGGAAAGACATGGAACACTTTCCAAGAAAGAAAGTCAAATTACCTTATGAATCTATCATGCGAGCCACTTATGAATTGAATGCCAGAGATAGCAATACTTAAATCTATCCTCGCCTTTATGCCTAGCTAGGGTGTTAAACGACAGCGCTTGTTGGGAGGCAACCCAATTGTATTTTTGTTTCTTGCTTTTTGCTTCTGTTTAGTAATAAATATTTCATCTATGTTCTGTTTAGATGTGTTTTTATGTTTTAATTAGAGTTTGTACCAAGTAAAACCTATAGGATAACCTATGGTAATAGTTAATTTGATTCTGCTGAAAAACAGAAACTTTGCACTCACGAGAAAAAATTCAATAAATCACATAAACGTGCTTTTGCGTTGATTTATTTTTCTGTAGATCAATAGACAAATTTCCTAGGAGGTCCTATTTAGGTAGGATTTTTAGAGTTCCAGAAGTATTCGAAAGTTACAGATTGCTACAGACTGTTCTGTTTTTGACAGATTCTGTTTTTCGTGTGTTGTTTGCTTATTTTGATGCATCTATGGCTAGTATCAGGGGGTATGAACCATATAGAAGTTGGAATGCAGTAGGTTTAATACCAATATAAATAAAGAATGAGTTCATCACAGTACCTTATGTGGTGCTTTCTTGCACTAACGGAGCTTATGAGATTTCCTGTTGAGTTTTGTGTCGTGAAGTTTTCAAGTTTTGGGTAAAGATTTGATGGACTATGGAATAAGGAGTGACAAGAGCCTAAGCTTGGGGGTGCCCATGGAACCCCAATATATTCAAGGATAACCAAAAGCCTAAGCTTGGGGATGCCCCGGAAGGCATCCCCTCTTTCGTCTTCGTCTATCGGTAACTTTACTTGGAGCTATATTTTTATTCGCCACATGATATGTGTTTTGCTTGGAGCGTATTGTATGATATTAGTCTTTGCTTTTTAGTTTACCACAATAATCCTTGCTGTACACACCTTTTGGGAGAGAAATACATGATTTGGAATTTATTAGAATACTCTATGTGCTTCACTTATATATTTTGAGTTAGATAGTTTTTGCTCTAGTACTTCACTTATATCTTTTAGAGCACGGCGGTGGCTTGATTTTGTAGAAATTGTTGATCTCTCATGCTTCACTTATATTATTTTGAGAGTCTTTTAGAACAGCATGGTATTTGCTATGGTTATAAAATTGGTCCTAGAATGATGGGCATCCAAGTTGGGTATAATAAAAACTATCATAGGAAGTAAATTGGGTGCTATGATCAATTTGATACTTGATAATTGTTTTGAGATATGGAGGTGGTAATATTAGAGTCATGCTAGTTGGGTAATTGTGAATTTAAAGAATACTTGTGTTGAAGTTGGCAAGTCCCGTAGCATGCATGTATGGTAACCGTTGTGTAACAAATTTGAAATATGAGGTGTTCTTAGATTGTCATCCTTATGAGTGGCGGTCGGGGACGAGCGATGGTCTTTTCCTACCAATCTATCCCCCAAGGAGCATGCGCGTAGTGCTTGGTTTTTGATAACTTGTAGATTTTTGCAATAAGTATATGAGTTCTTTATGACTAATGTTGAGTGCATGGATTATACGCACTCTTACCCTTCCATCATTGCTGGCCTCTTCAGTATCGTGCATTGCCCTTTCTCACCTTGAAAGTTAGTGCAAACTTCGCCGGTGCATCCAAACCCCGTGATACGATACGCTCTATTACACATAAACCTCCTTATATCTTCCTCAAAACAGCCACCATACCTACCTATTATGGCATTTCCATAGCCATTCCGAGATATATTGCCATGCAACTTTCCACCGTTCAGTTTATCATGACACGCATCATCATTGTCATATTGCCTTGCATGATCATGTAGTTGACATCGTATTGTGGCAAAGCCACCTTCATAATTTCATACATGTCACTCCTGCATCATTGCCCATCCCAGTACACCGCCGGAGGCATTCATATAGAGTCATATCTTGTTCTAGTTTTGAGTTGTAACTCATGAGTTGTAAATAAATAGAAGTGTGATGATCATCATTATTAGAGCATTGTACCTTATGAAAAAAGGAAAGGCCAAATAAAAAAAGAAAAAAAAGAAAAAAAGAAAGGCAAAAAAAGGCCCCAAAAAAAGAAAAAAAAGGGGGACAATGTTACTATCCTTTTCCACACTTGTGCTTCAAAGTAGCACCATGTTCTTCATATAGAGAGTCTCATATGTTGTCATTTTCATATACTAGTGGGAATTTTTCATTATAGAACTTGGCTTGTATATTCCAATGACGGGCTTCCTCAAAATGCCCTAGGTCTTCGTGAGCAAGCAAGTTGGATGCACACCCACTTAGTTTCTTTTGTTGAGCTTTCATACATTTATAGCTCTAGCGCATCCGTTGCATGGCAATCCCTACTCCTTGCATTGACATCAATTGATGGGCATCTCCCTAGCCCATTGATTAGCCGCATCGATGTGAGACTTTCTCCTTTTTTGTCTTCTCCACACAACCTCCATCATCATATTCTATTCCACCCATAGTGCTATATCCATAGCTCACGCTCATGTATTGCGTGAAAGTTGAAAAAAGTTTGAGATTACTAAAGTATGAAACAATTGCTTGGCTTGTCATCGGGGGTGTGCAAGATGAGAGTATTCTTGTGTAACAAAAATGGAGCATGACCAAACTATATGATTTTGTAAGGGATGAACCTTCTAATGCCGTTATTTTGAGAAGACATGATTGCTTTGTTAGTATGCTTGAAGTATTACTATTTCTTATGTCAATATGAACTTTTATTTTGAATCATTTGGATCAGAACATTCATGCTACAATAAATAAAATTACATTAAGAATTATGCTAGGTAGCATTCCACATCAAAAATTCTATTTTTACCATTTAGCTACTCGAGGATGAGCAGGAATTAAGCTTGGGGATGATTGATACGTCTCCAACGTATCTATAATTTTTCATTGTTCCATGCTATTATATTATCCGTTTTGGATTTTGATGGGCTTTACTTTACACTTTTATATCATTTTTGGGACTAACCTACTAACTGGAGGCCCAGCCCAAATTGCTATTTTTTGCCTATTTTAGTGTTTCGAAGAAAAGGAATATCAAACGAAGTCCAAACGGAATGAAACCATCGGGAGCAATCTTTTCGGAACAAATACCAACCAGGAGACTTGGAGTGGACGTCAAGCAACAAACAAGGCGGCCACGAGGGTGCCCGACGCGCCCCCCCACCCTCGTGGGTCCCTCGTTGCTCCATCGACGTACTTCCTTCGCCTATATATACTCCCATACCCTGAAAACATCGGAGAGCACCACGAAAACCTAATTCCACCGCCGCAACCTTCTGTATCCGCGAGATCCCATCTTGGAGCCTTCGCCGGCGCTCCGCTAGAGGGGGAATCGACCATGGAGGGACTCTACATCATCTCCAAGGCCTCTCTGATGAGTTGTGCGTAGTTTACCACAGACCTTCGGGTCCATAGTTATTAGCTAGATGGCTTCTTCTCTCTCTTTGAATCTCAATACAAAGTTCTCCTCGATCTTCTTGGAGATATATTCGATGTAACTCTTTTTGCAGTGTGTTTGTCGAGATCCGATGAATTGTGAGTTTATGATCAAGTTTATCTATGAGAAATATTTGAATCTCCTCTAAATTCTTTTATGTGTGATTAAGTTATCTTTGCAAGTCTCTTCGAATTATCAGTTTGGTTTGGCCTACTAGATTGATCTTTCTTGCAATGGGAGAAGTGCTTAGCTTTGGGTTCAATCTTGCGGTGTCCTTTCCCAGTGACAGCAGGGGCAGCAAGGCACATATTGTATTGTTGCCGTCGATGATAAAAAGATGGGGTTTATATCATACTGTGTGAGTTTATCCCTCTACATTATGTCATCTTTCTTAATGTGTTACTCTGTTCTTCATGAACTTAATACTCTAGATGCAGGTAGGAGTCGGTCCATCTGTGGAGTAATAGTAGTAGATGCAGAATCGTTTCGATCTACTTGTCACGGACATGATGCCTATATACATGATAATGCCTAGATAATCTCATAACTATGCACTTTTCTATCAATTGCTCGACAGTAATTTGTTCACCCACCATAATACTTATGCTATCTTGAGAGAAGCCACTAGTGAAACCTATGGCCCCCGGGTCTATCTTTTATCATATAAGTTTTCTATCTACTTTTATTTGCATCTTTTATTTTCCAGTCTATATCATAAAAATACCAAAAATATTTATCTTATCTTATTATCTCTATCAGATCTCACTTTGGCAAGTTACCGTGAAGTGATTGACAACCCCTTTATCGCGTTGGTTGCGAGGTTCTTATTTGTTTGTGTAGGTGTGTGGGACTTTTCAGGAGCCTCCTACTGGATTGATACCTTGGTTCTCAAAAACGGAGGGAAATACTTACGCTACTTTGCTGCATCACCCTTTCCTCTTCAAGGGAAAACCAACGCATGCTCAAGAGGTAGCAGGTACTAACATGGGTATAGAAGGGTGGCCCCTTCCAAAGAAAAGCTAGGGCTAGACATAGCGGGGCCCACCGAAGAGAGTGGAGCATGAAATTGTGCGAGGAAGTTTTGGAACCACTCCTCATTTTGCATGAGGTCCTAACATTGGTATACAAGGGTGGTTTTATGACGAAAAAGTCAATGCACTTTGAAGTGACACATCCTTCACAAACCGAACCATCCAGCTGGAAGTTCCAGGCCTTTAGTTTGAACCCCTTCCCGTGTTGCCGAGCTGACTCATGCTTGGTCTTGGCCTCTCATTGGGTTTGTCATGATCTTGTGACTTATTCCAACAAAAACAAGAATAAAAGTAACATGGGTGACCGCTTCAATGGAAAGTTAGGGCTAGACGCCGTGGGGCTTGACAGAGAGAGGGGCACACGACATCATGCAACAAAGTTTCAGAATTGCTCCCACTTTCGCATGGGGTCCTAATAATGGTATACATGGGTGGTTTAATGAGGACAAAGTCAATACACAACTTTGAAGTGACACCTCCTTCACAAATCGTACCATCCAATAGGAAGTTTCAAGGATTCAGTGCGAACCTCCCCCCTTCTGATGCCGCTGAGCGTACTCCTGCTTGGAGTTGGCTTCTCTTTGGGTTTGTCATGATCCTATGACCTACTTAAACATAAACAAGGACTAAAAGTAACATGGAGTGTCCCCTTCCAAATAAATGCTAGGGCTAGACATCTTTCAGCCCGCCGGAGAGGGGGCACACGAAATCACACAAGCAAGTGTTTGCTGAGAATCGGAGCGATCAACTATGAACGAAATAGACATGGGCCACGTTGTTTACCGAGTGCAACTCCATATGGGCTCTTTGTGAAAACTACATACGCCATCCTCTGCCAAGTTTTTCTAGAGAGGATCTTGTCAAAGGCTATCCTCTGCCAAGTTCCAATTTTCACCGACTGTGCTACTCGGCAAATGCTAGGTCGACTGACAACCTAAGAAAGGGAACTCGGCAAATTAAACATGCAAATCTTGGGGTTATTGCATCCCTTTCTACTTAAGAGTCTAATTAATAGTGGTTAGGTTTCAGAATGTTAGTTCTATATGGACAAACATTATCTTCCATTACATGCAGATCAAACACAACAAAAACATAGCAACATGTGTTAAGTCCACAGCTTAGTCCACCGCATAGAAATTTTAGGTGGATGACACACACTAACTTGGAGGTTGCATTGCCCCCTCACAGTTTCTTCTTCTTGTCTTTGTCTATACCAAGATAGAATATAATAGGACCAAAGAAACATGCGTACAGAATTTTCCGTCGCTCGAAACTGCATATCAAAAGGAACATAAATGCAAATAAGAGAAATTTAATTTTGTGCATATATTCCACCAAAAAAGTAATTACTTTCTTACCGTTTGCTATTTTCGGACGCAATTCGGCTTTGTTTCTGTAACTCGAGGAAATAGCTATGTGGTGTCATCTGGCATGGATCCTCGATAAGCTTGGAGCGTGAGCAACAATGCTGTAGACAAATGAAAGTATTAAACTTCCATTTTTTTTTCTTCAAGCTGAAAGCCATTGTATCACAACAACAACAAGAAGAAGAAGAAAACCCATATATGACTATGCTGAACGGCATCACATTAACCATATCAGTAGCTCGACAAGGTACATCATTTGTATAGACTAAACTGCTAGCAGATTGAGATATTATAAATAAGTAAAATCTGCAGATTGAGGTATTATAAATAAGTAAAATCTTAGCATCTACGTAAAAGGAAGAAGCTATATTTGTGCAACAGCGTGCAGTTAATTAGATAGATCGCACCGCAGATCCCAACAACTACGGGTTAGTTCACCCTAATTCCGTGAAACAACGAAACCCTAGGGGAAGAGACAAGACGGATTAGTTTACTAGGAAAGGATGAGAAGAGGGGCTTAATTACCTTGCACTGGAACCTCCCAACACCATCGGAAAGCAACCGCGAGCGGCCTGGGCACCGGGGGAAGGACACCTGCGGGATTGATCGCCCAAGAAATTGACCTGCGGATCTGAGCAACAATGAGGCCATTGTATTGTGTGGGCGATGCGATCAAACTGGCGGTTTGGCTGGCGTGAAACACACCGCCGCACGCTACAAGAAACACACAGCCGCACGCGGTATTCTTCCTTAGCGCCGCGTCACAGGCCCGACAGTTCATGGACCGGAGCAAGAAAGAGGCCCAGCTTTTTCACGGTAATACGTGTCTCATTTATAGAATAAAGATTAAGTTACAAGACACGTAAGCACCGACCTTACATGACTGAAAATATAAGAAAATCCCATGCAAAATACCAGCGTCTGTCCCTCTCCTTCGACACCATCGAAGTGGCCACCAAAGGGTAAGAAGACAGATCACCTCTTCAGCCAAACTCGAGGCGGCTCCATCGATGATCAGAAGCCCAACTACTCGCTTTCGCCTGCAACTACTAGCTTATTCCTTCGCGAATACGCAAGAAGCGTATCATTCCATTAATAGAAAGAAGGTGAAAAAGGGTTACAAAGCAACATTTGTCGCTTACACAAGGCTGGTGTGACACACTTAAGGAGCAGAAGACAAGGGGTGCTCAGCCGGACCCTATGCTAGAAACATACTATGGAGGGATGATGGCCGCCATTCCTTTAGCACCGGCCTTGGCCCAGGACCGTGCCTCGTCTTTAATGGTTTGGAGGAGCTCCCAGCAGGATGGCTGAGCGTTGTCCAAGACGTAGGAGTTGCGAAGCTTCCAAATATGCTAGGCGGCGAGGAGGATGATGGAAGCCAGGCCCTTCCACATGGCCAGAGGAGCAGCTTTGGTTGCCTCGGCCCACCACTGGAGGAAGGGGGAGCTCAGATGCGGCTCGTCCACATGAGCTCCGATACTAGCTTATTCCTGATGTGTTGTTTCTGTGCTGGCCCATTTTAGAGCGTTTGCTCGATCGCACACTGCCTCCATCACTTTGCTCGGTTGCTATATGATTTTCTTCAATTTTGACCCTTTTTTCTTTGATTTTCTTTGTTCTTCTTATCCTTTTGATTTATATTTTATAATTTTTTAATTTTTATGAACATATTTTTTGAAACATGTTAACAATTTTTGATAATATTAGCTACATCTTTCCGAATGACACGAAACATTTTTTTAATTATAAAAACATTTTTCTACATTGTATAATTTATTTATATTGAAAAAATCACATACATTTTTTTGTAATGTGTGATCCTTTCTTGAATGTCACAAACATTTTTTCTCAAATGCTATCAACATTTTTTAAATCGCACAGACATTTTCTTAACACTGCACAAACATTTCTTCAAAACTTAAGTATTTTTTCATCAAATATATGTATTTACAATATTTTAAATTAAAAGAAAAAAAACGATAGTAAAGACAAAACGTAGTGAAGAAAATAATAAACCTGCTACCTGGCCGGCACACTACGACGTTCCCTCAGACAACGATACCGTACCTCTCGCAATAAGGGACGTATAGCCGCGCCAATGAAGGCTCTTGCCTGGCAAATCCTAGTGACCCCCGCAGGCGTCAACTAGGAGAGGCCACGCTCACAGCGAAGTGAGGTGGTCCGACCTTTGTTCGCGTGCGGTCTTTATTTCAATTTCCCCCTTTTTTTCTTTTTTTTCTTTTTATACTCCCGATTTGGAGTCGTTATCATCCTGATCTGGTTTTTCTTCTGATTTTTGTCTACAATTTTCACGTTTTATTTTCTATATTTTTTGTACTATAGGCAATTTCCAAGTATACAGTGAATATTTTTCAAATACACACTGGCGTTTTATTAATATATGGTTATTTTTCCTCCAAATAAATAATGAACTTTTTTTTATTTACGGTGAACATTTTTCAATGTATGAAGTTCCTTTTTCAAATACACAATGAATTATTTCAGATACAATGAATGTTTATCCATTATGAAATGACTTTTTTTTAAATTATATAGATTTTAAAAAATACACAGTGAATATTTTCTGAAATTACTCATATTTTTTAAAATAATTTTATTGTATTTAAATACTCTTAAAAATCAACGGTTGGTTTGCTGGAAAAAAAAAAGACTACAAAACCGAAGAGAAAAAAGCAAAGTAAACCTGTATAAACTGAATGTGCTAGAGTGGGCCGGTCCATTAACAACTTTTCTATTTCGTAGGTAACATATTCTGGAATTAAGCAAATAAAACCTCAGGCGTAAGATCTTTGCTACTACCTACATCTCAAAATAAGTGTTTCGACTTTGTAAAACTTTAGTACAAAGTTGCACTAAAGTTAAGACATTTATTTTGGGACGGAAAGAGTATTTCGTAAGGTTCAGTGGCCCTAGTTTCTTTTTCTCATGTTTGATTTGTTCCGTCCGATCTGATGGCAGGACTCTAATAGACTCCTATAGGCGTCCAACAGGATTGCTCGTCTCGCCTGCAGCGGGACCGAGTGTAATGTCGCCTCAAGGGATGTTCTAAATGGGATGGTCCGGTAAAAAGTTATTACGTGTTGCTTCATTACTTATTTGTTGATTCGTTCGTTTTTTCCTTTGCTACTTTTACTTATATTTAGCATGTAAAAACAAGTTCATCATACAGTGAAATATTTTTACACAATGGAAAGAAAAAGAATCCACACAATTCCAAAAAAAAAAGTACAATTTTGGAAAAAAACTTTATCACATTTTAAAAAATGTTCACGCATTTAAAAATATGTCCATCACATTTTTACAATGAATTATACAATGTAAAATTTTGGTGAAAAAAATACGATTTCAAAAAACTGTTCACACATTTCAGAAATATTTTTTCACATTTTTGAAAATAATAGTGTAAATAAAGGTTCACATTATATAAGAAAAATGGTCAAACCAATCAATTAAAATGTTCAACTTATATTTGAAAAAGTTTAACATTTTTCCAAAATAATGCTCCAACATAATGTATAGCAAAAAATTGTTGTCGGTGTATAGGAAAAATGTACAACATATATTGCAAATTTTGACATGTATTTGGAAAAAATGCAGAAAACCATGAAACCCAATTAAAAACACACAGTGATAGAAGAAAGAAAGAAAAATACATGGAACGTTCTAGCACCGGTCCACACAGGGCCATAAAACTTACTAAAAAAATGCTAAGGAAGTTACAATGTTGAGCCGACCCGTTTAGTCGCAATGCAATTTTGCAACAGAAAGAGAAACCCATATTTTTTAAGCGAACCTGCCAATCCTAGGATAACCTCGAACAGGAAAGCATTGCTATTTTAACATGATTCCCACCTGTACACATGCCATGTCAAGACGACGCGATGGGACGTGCTGACCGGTCGCCCACCTGGACACGCCACACATTTTTTAAATAAGACCATGATGCCCCTTTTTCTGAAGATGTATGGGTTAATCGCGACTGTCCTTGTGTTTACGGGGCTTGTACTGAAGCAGAAGTATATTAAGAAATATATCTTAAAAGTAGATAAGGAAGTCTCTTTAGCAACTATTATCTTGTAACGACGCGTAGTTAGACCACATGTGCCAAATTTTTTGGTCCCACATAAAGATACTGGTGTCGCTATGTCCATTCATGTTGTGCGCATCTTAATTGTACAGTAGTAAATGTGTACGTGCAATGCACGTTGATATTAGTTAATATATTAATTACACATAAATATTAGGTAGGATATTATTTGCATATTAATTATGTGATTAGCATTGACATTAACATTTGATATGATATTAAGTGCACGTTAAACTTGTTGAGCGCTCACCATTGGAGCAGCCTGAGTCGTTGAATTGACCTAATTTGACGGTCCCGATTTGTTGGATCTGCCCATTTGGATCTTATTATGTTGGTATAGATACAGTGAATATTTTTCAAATACACTTTGACGTTTTATTAATATATGGTGAATTTTTCTCCAAATAGGTAATGAACTTATTTTTATATACGGTGAACATTTTTCAATGTATGAAGTTCCTTTTTCAAATACACAATGAATTATTTTAGATACGGTGAATGTTTATCCATTATGCAATGACCTTTTTATTAAATTATATTGATTTCAAAAAATACACAGTGAAAATTTTCGGAAATTACTCATATTTTTGAAAATAATTTCATTGTATTTAAATCCCCTTAAAAATCAACTGTTGGTTTGCTGAAAAAAAAACAGACTACAAAACCGAAGAGAAAAAAGCAACGTAAACCTGTATAAACTGAATGTGCTAGAGTGGGCCGGTCCATTAGCAAATTTTCTATTTCATAGGTAACATATTCTGGAATTAAGCAGAGCAAACCTCAGGCGTCAGATCTTTTCTACTACCTACATCTCAAAATAAGTGTTTCAATTTTGTAAAACTTTGGTACAAAGTTGCACTAAAGTTAAGACATTTATTTTGGGATGGAAAGAGTATTTCGTAGTGCTCGATGGCCCTATTTTTTGTTCTCACGTT
Organism: Triticum timopheevii; assembly: GCA_963921465.1. Taxonomy (NCBI): domain Eukaryota; kingdom Viridiplantae; phylum Streptophyta; class Magnoliopsida; order Poales; family Poaceae; genus Triticum; species Triticum timopheevii. Next base: position 525,815,340 of record OY997272.1, on the reverse strand, counting down.
TGATTTGTTCTGTCCGGTCTGATTGCAGGACTCTAATAGACTCCTATAGGTGTCCAACAAGATTACTCGTCTCGCGTGCAGCGGGACCGAGTGTAGTGTCGCCTCAAGGGACGTTCTAAATGGAATGGTCCGGTAAAAAGTGATGACGTGTTGCTTCATTACATATTTGTTGATTCGTTCGTTTTTCCTTTGCTACTTTTATTTATATTTAGCAAGTGAAAACAAATTCATCATACAGTGAAATATTTTTACACAATGGAAAGAAAAAGAATACGCACAATTTCTAAAAAAATTAGTGCAATTTTGGAAAAAAGTTTATCACATTTTCAAAAATGTTCACGCATTTCATTATATGTACATCACATTTTTACAAAGAATTATGCAATGTAAAATCTTGGTGAAAAATAATACAATTTCAAAAAAACTGTTCACACATATTAGAAATATGTTTTTCACATTTTTGAAAATAATAGTGTAAAGAAAGGTTCACGCTATATAAGAAAAATGGTCAAACCAATCAATTAAAATGTTCAACTTATATTTGAAAAAGTTTAACATTTTTCCAAAATAATGCTCCAACATAATGTATAGCAAAAAATTGTTGTCGGTGTATAGGAAAAAGGTACAACATATTGCAAATTTTGGCATGTTTTTGGAAAAAATGCAGAAAACCATGAAACCCAATTAAAAAAACTTAGTAATAGAAGAAAGAAAGAAAAATACATGGAAAATTTTAGCACCGGTCCAAACAGGGCCATAGAACTGAAGGAAATATGGCCTAGAGGCAATAATAAAGTTATTAATTATTTCTTTATATCATGATAAATGTTTATTATTCATGCTAGAATTGTATTAACCGGAAACATAATACATGTGTGAATACATAGACAGACATGGTTAAGTTTCCTAGCCATGGAGAAAAGAGTTGTCATTTGATTAACGGGATCGCATCATTAGGAGAATGATGTGATTGACTTGACCCATTCTGTTAGCCTAGCACTTGATCGTTTAGTATGTTGCTATTGCTTTCTTCATGACTTATACATGTTCCTGTAACTATGAGATTATGCAACTCCCGATTACCGGAGGAACACTTTGGGTGCTACCAAACGTCACAACGTAACTGGGTGATTATAAAGGAGTACTACAGGTGTCTCCAAAGGTACATGTTGGGTTGGCATATTTCGAGATTAGGTTTTGTCACTTCGATTGTCGGAGAGGTATCTCTGGGCCCTCTCGGTAATGCACATCACTATAAGCCTTGCAAGCAATGTAGCTAATGAGTTAGTTATGGAATGATGCATTACGTAACGAGTAAAGAGACTTGACAGTAACGAGATTGAACTAGGTATTGGATACCGACGATCGAATCTCGGGTAAGTAACATACCGATGACAAAGGGAACAACGTATGTTGTTATGCGGTTTGACCGATAAAGATCTTCGTAGAATATGTAGGAGCCAATATGAGCATCCAGGTTCCGCTATTGATTATTGACCGAGAATAGTTCTAGGTCATGTCTACATAGTTCTCGAACCCGTAGGGTCCGCACGCTTAAGATTTCGATGACAATTATATTATGAGTTTATGAGTTTTGATGTACCGAAGGAGTTCGGAGTCCCGGATGAGATCGGGGACATGACGAGGAGTCTCGAAATGGTCGACACATAAAGATCGATATATTGGACGACTATATTCGGAGTTCGGAAAGGTTCCGAGTCATTCGGGTATTTTTCGGAGTACCGGAGAGTTACGGGAATTCGCCGGGGAGTATATGGGCCTTATTGGGCCATACGGGAATAGAGCAGAGAGGCCAAAAGGAAGGAGGCTTGCGCCCCCCCCCCCCTCTGGTCCGAATTGGACAAGGGGCGCAGCCCCCTTTTCCTTCTTCCTCTCCCCCTCTTTCCCCTTCTCCTACTCCAACAAGGAAGGAGGGAGTCCTACTCCCGGTGGGAGTAGGACTCCCTTTGGCGCGCCCCCTCCTAGGCCGGCCGCCCCCTCCCCCTTGCTCCTTTATATACGGGGGCAGAGGGGCACCTCTAGGACAACACAAGTTGATCTACGGATCATTCCTTAGCCGTGTGCGGTGCCCCCCTCCACCATATTCCACCTCGGTCATATCGTCGCGGAGTTTAGGCGAAGCCCTGCGCCGGTAGATCATCATCATCGTCACCACGCCATCGTGCTGACGGAACTCATCCCCGACACTTTGCTGGATCGGAGTCCGGGGATCGTCATCGAGCTGAACGTGTGCTGAACTCGGAGGTGCCGTATGTTCGGTACTTGGATCGGTCGGATCGTGAAGACGTACGACTACATCAACCGCGTTGTCATAACGCTTCCTCTTACGGTCTACGAGGGTACGTGGACAACACTCTCCCCTCTCATTGCTATGCCATCACCATGATCTTGCGTGTGCGTAGGAATTTTTTTGAAATTACTACGTTCCGCAACAGTGGCATCCGAGCCTAGGTTTTATGCGTTGATGTTATATGCATGAGTAGAACACAAGTGAGTTGTGGGCGATACAAATCATACTGCTTACCAGCATGTCATACTTTGGTTCTGCGGTATTGTTGGATGAAGCGGCCTGGACCGACATTACGCGTACGCTTACGCGAGACTGGTTTTACCACCGTGCTTTGCACACAGGTGACTAGCGGGTGTCTGTTTCTCCAATTTTAGTTGAACCGAGTGTGGCTACGCCCGGTCCTTGCGAAGGTTAAAACAGCACCAACTTGACAAACTATCGTTGTGGTTTTGATGCGTAGGTAAGAACTGTTCTTGCTAAGCCCGTAGCAGCCACGTAAAATTTGCAACAACAAAGTAGAGGACGTCTAACTTGTTTTTGCAGGGCATGTTGTGATGTGATATGGTCAAGACGTGATGCGATATAAGTTGTTGTATGAGATGATCATGTTTTGTTGAAGTTATCGGCAACTGGCAGAAGCCCTATGGTTGTCTCTTTGTTGCATAAGATGCAAGTGCCAAATAATTGCTTTACTTTATCGCTATGCGATAGCAATAGTTGAAAGAGCAATAGTTGGCGAGACGACCATGTGACGACACATTGATATAGATCAAGATGATGAAGATCATGGTGTCGTGTCGGTAACGATAGAGATCATGACAGTACTTTGGAGATGGAGATCAAAGGCGCAAGATGATCATGGCCATATCATGTCACATATTTTGATTGCATATGATGTTTATCTGTTATACATCTTATTCTGTTTTGTTTGACGGTAGCATTATAAGATGATCTCTCACTAATTATCAAGAAGTGTTCTCCCTGAGTATGCACCATTGCGAAAGTTCTTCGTGCTGAGACACCACGTGATGATCGGGTGTGATAGGCTCTACGTTCAAATACAACGGGTGCAAAACAGTTGCGCACGCGGAATACTCAGGTTAAACTTGACGAGCCTAGCATATAACAGATATGGCCTCGGAACACGGAGACCGAAAGGTCGAGCGTGAATCATATAGTAGATATGATCAACATATTGATGTTCACCGTTGAAACTACTCCATCTCACGTGATGATCGGACATGGTGTAGTTGATATGGATCACGTAATCACTTAGAGGATTAGAGGGATGTCTATCTAAGTGGGAGTTCTTAAGTAATATGATTAATTGAACTTAAATTTATCATGAACTTAGTCCTGGTAGTATTTTGCAAATTATGTTGTAGATCAATAGCTTGCGTTGTTGCTTTCATATGTTTATTTTGATATATTCCTAGTGAAAATTGTGTTGAAAGATGTTAGTAGCAATGATGCGGATTGGATCCGTGATCTGGGGTTTATCCTCATTGCTGCATAGAAGAATTATGTCCTTAATGCACCGCTAGGTGTCAGACCTATTGCAGGAGCAGATGCAGACGTTATGAACGTTGGGCTAGCTCAATATGATGGCTACTTGATAGTTTTGTGAACCATGCTTTATGGCTTAGAATCGGGACTTCAAAGACGTTTTGAACGTCATGGACCATATGAGATGTTCCAGGAGTTGACGTTAATATTTTAAGAAAATACCCGAGTTGAGAGATATGAAGTCTCCAACAAGTTCTATAGCTAAAAGATGGAGGAGAATCGCTCAACTAGTGAGCATGTGCTCAGATTGTTTGGGTACTTCAATCGCTTGAATCAAGTGGGAGTTAATCTTCCAGATAAGATAGTGATTGACAGAGTTCTCTAGTCACCATCACCAAGTTAGTAGAACTTTGTGATGAACTATAGTATGCAAGGGATGACGAAAACGATTCCCGAGCTCTTCGTGATGTTGAAATCGACGAAGGTAGAAATCAAGAAAGAGCATCAAGTGTTGATGGTTGACAAGATCACTAGTTTCAAGAAAAGGGCAAAGGGAAAGAAAGGGGAACTTCAAGTAGAATGACAAGCAAGTTGTCACTCCCACGAAGAAGCCCAAAGCTGAACCAAAGCCTGAAACTGAGTGCTTACACTGCAAAGAAAATGGTCACTGGAAGCGGAAATACCCTGAATATTTGGTGGATAAGAAGGATGGCAAAGTGAACAAGGGTATATTTGATATACAGGTTATTGATGTGTGCCTTACTAGTGTTTATAGTAGCCCCTGAGTATTTGATACTTGTTCGGTTGCTAAGATTAATAACTCAAAACAGGAGTTACAGAATAAACAGAGACTAGTTGAAGGGGAAGTGACGATGAGTGTTGGAAGTAGTTCCAAGATTGATATGATCATCATCGCACACTCCCTATACTTTCGGGATTAGTGTTAAACCTAAATAAATGTTATTTGGCGTTTGCATTGAGCATGAATATGATTTGATCATGTTTATTGCAATACGGTTATTCATTTAAAGTCAGAGAATAATTGTTGTTCTGTTTACATGAATAAGACCTTCGATGGTCATACATCCAATGAACATAGTTTGTTGGATCTCGATCGTAGTGATACACATATTCATAATATTGATGCCAAAAGATGAAAAGTTAATAATGATAGTGCAACTTATTTGTGGCACTGCCGTTTGGGTCATATCGGTGTAAAGCGCATGAAGAAACTTCATAAAGATGGATTTTTGGAATCACTTGGTTATGAATCATTTGATGCTTGCGAACCGTGCCTTTTGGGCAAGATGACTAAAACTCCGTTCTCCGGAACAATGGAACAAGCTACTGACTTATTGGAAATAATACATACCTATGTATGCGATCCAATGAGTGTTGATGCTCGTGGCAAGTATCGTTATTTTCTAACCTTCACAAAATGATTTGAGCAGATATGGGTATATCTACTTGATGAAACATAAGTCTGAAATAGTTTAAAGGTTCAAAGAATTTCAGAGTGAAGTGAAAAAATCATCATAACAAGAAAATAAAGTTTCTGCGATCTGATCGCGGAGACGAATATTTGAGTTACGCTTTTGGTCTTCAATTAAAACAATGTGGAATAGTTTCACAGCTCACGCCACCCGGAACACCACAACGAAATGGTGTGTCCGAACGTCGTAATCGTACTTTACTAGATATGGTGCGATCTATGATATCTCTTACTGATTTACCGCTATCATTTTAGGGTTATGCTTTAGAGACGGCCACATTCACGTTAAATAGGGCACCATCAAAATCCGTTGAAATGACGCCTCATGAACTGTGGTTTGGCAAGAAACCAAAGTTGTCGTTTCTTAAAGTTTGGGGCTGTGATGCTTATGTGAAGAAATTTCAACCAGATAAGCTCGAACCCAAATCGGAGAAATGTGTTTTCATAGGATACCCAAAAGAAACTGTTGGGTACACCTTCTATCACAGATCTGAGGGCAAGATTTTCGTTGCTAAATTCGGATCCTTTCTAGAGAAGGAGTTTCTCTCGAAAGAAGTGAGTGGGAGGAAAGTAGAACTTGATGAGGTACTTGTACCTGCTCCCTTATTGGAAAGTAGTTCATCACAAGAACCGGTTCCTGTGACAACTACACCAATTAGTGAGGAAGCTAATGATATTGATCATGAAACTTCAGATCAAGTTTCTACTGAACCTCGTAGGTCTACCAGAGTAAGATCCGCACCAGAGTGGTACGATAATCCTATTCTGGAAGTCATGTTACTTGACCATGATGAACCTACGAACTATGAGGAAGCGATGATGAGCCCAGATTCCGCAAAATGGCTAGAGGCCATGAAATCTGAGATGGGATCCATGTATGAGAACAAAGTATGGACTTTGGTTGACTTGCTTGATGATCGGTAAGCCATTGAGAATAAATGGATCTTTAAGAAGAAGACTGACGCTGATGGTAATATAACTGTCTATAAAGCTCGACTTGTTGCGAAAGGTTTTCGACAAGTTCAAGGGGTTGACTATGATGAGACTTTCTCACCCGTAGCGATGCTTATGTCTATCCGAATCATGTTAGCAATTGCTGCATTTTATGATTATGAAATTTGGCAAATGGATGTCAAAACTGCATTCTTGAATGGATTTCTGGAAGAAGAGTTGTATATGATGCAGCCAGAAGGTTTTGTTGATCCAAAAGGTGCTAACAAAGTGTGCAAGCTCTAGCAATCCATTAATGGACTGGTGCAAGCATCTCGGAGTTGGAATATACACTTTGATGAGTTGATCAAAGCATATGGTTTTATACAGACTTTTGGAAAGGCCTGTATTTACAAGAAAGTGAGTGGGAGCACTACAGCCTTTCTGATAAGTATATGTGAATGACATATTATTAATTAGAAATGATGTAGAATTTTCTGGAAAGCATAAAGGAGTGTTTGAAAGGAGTTTCTCAAAGAAAGACCTCGGTGAAACTGCTTACACATTGAGCATCAAGATCTATATAGATAGATCAAGACGCTTGATAAGATTTTTCAATAAGTACATACCTTGATAAATTTTTGAAATAGTTCAAAATGGAACAGTGAAAGAAGGAGTTCTTGCCTGTGTTGCAAGGTGTGAAGTTGAGTAAGACTCAAGACCCTACCATGGCAGAAAATAGAAAGAGAATGAAAAGTAATTCCCTATGCTTCAGTCATAGGTTCTATAAAGTATGCTATGCTATGTAACAGACCTATTGTATACCTTGCTCTGAATTTGGCAAGGGAGTACAATAGTGATCTAGGAGTAGATCACTGGACATTGGTCAAGAACATTCTTAGTGAGGACTAAGGAAATATTTCTCGATTATGGAGGTGATAAAAGAGCCCGTCGTAAAGAGTTACATCGATGCAAGCTTTTACACCGATCCAGATGACTCTAAGTCTCAATATGGATACATATTAAAAGTGGGAGCAATTAGCTAGAGTAGCTCCATGCAGAGCATTGTAGACATAGAATATTTGCAAAATACATACGGCTCTGAATGTGACAGACCCGTTGACTAAACTTCTCTCACGAACAAAACATGATCACACCTTAGTACTCTTTGGGTGTTAATCACATAGCGATGTGAACTAGATTATTGACTCTAGTAAACCCTTTAGGTGTTGGTCACATGACGATGTGAACTATGGGTGTTAATCATATACAGATATGAATATTGGTGTTAAATCACATGGCGATGTGAACTAGATTATTGACTCTAGTGCAAGTGGGAGACTGAAGGAAATATGCCCTAGAGGCAATAATAAAGTTATTAATTATTTCCTTATACCATGATAAATGTTTATTATTCATGCTAGAATTATATTAACCGGAAACATAATACATGTGTGAATACATAGACAAACATAGTGTCACTAGTATGCCTCTACTTGACTAGCTCGTTGAATCAAAGATGGTTAAGTTTCCTAGCCATGGACAAAAGAGTTGTCATTTGATTAACGGGATCACATCATTAGGAGAATGATGTGATTGACTTGACCCATTAGCACTTGATCGTTTAGTATGTTGCTATTGCTTTCTTCATGACTTATACATGTTCCTGTAACTATGAGATTATGCAACTCCCGTTTACCGGAGGAACACTTTGGGTGCTACCAAACGTCACAACGTAACTGGGTGATTATAAAGGAGTACTACAGGTGTCTCCAAAGGTACATGTTGGGTTGGCGTATTTTGAGATTAGGTTTTGTCACTCCGATTGTCGGAGATGTATCTCTGGGCCCTCTCGGTAATGCACATCACTATAAACCTTGCAAGCAATGTAGCTAATGAGTTAGTTACGGAATGATGCATTATGTAACGAGTAAAGAGACTTGCCAGTAACGAGATTGAACTAGGTATTGGATACCGATGATCGAATCTTGGGCAAGTAACATACCGATGACAAAGGGAACAACGTATATTGTTATGCGGTTTGACCGATAAAGATCTTCATAGAATATGTAGGAGACAATATGAGCATCCAGGTTCCGCTATTGGTTATTGACCGAGAATAGTTCTAGGTCATGTCTACATAGTTCTCGAACCCGTAGGGTCCGCACGCTTAAGGTTTCGATGACAATTATATTATGAGTTTATGAGTTTTGATGTACCGAAGGAGTTTGGAGTCCCGGATGAGATCGGGGACTTGACGAGGAGTCTCGAAATGGTCGAGACGTAAAGATCGATATATTGGACGACTATATTCGGAGTTCGGAAAGGTTCCGAGTCATTCGGGTATTTTTCGGAGTACCGGAGAGTTACGGGAATTCGCCGGGGAGTATATGGGCCTTATTGGGCCATACAGGAATAGAGGAGAGAGGCCAAAAGGAAGGAGGCCTGCGCCCCCCATCTGGTCCGAATTGGACAAGGGGCGCATCCCCCTTTTCCTTCTTCCTCTCCCCCTCTTTCCCCTTCTCCTACTCCAACAAGGAAGGAGGGAGTCCTACTCCCGGTGGGAGTAGGACTCCCCTTGGCGCGCCCCCTCCTAGGCCGGCCGCCCCCTCCCCCTTGCTCCTTTATATACAGGGGCAGAAGGGCACCTCTAGGACAACACAAGTTGATCTACGGATCGTTCCTTAGCCGTGTGCGGTGTCCCCCTCCACCATATTCCACCTCGGTCATATCGTTGCGGAGTTTAGGCGAAGCCCTGCGCCGGTAGAGCATCATCATCGTCACCACGCCGTCGTGCTGACGGAACTCATCCCCAACACTTTGCTGGATCGGAGTCCGGGGATCGTTATCGAGCTGAACGTGTGCTGAACTCGGAGGTGCCGTACGTTCGGTAATTGGATCGGTCGGATCGTGAAGACGTACGACTACATCAACCACGTTGTCATATGCTTCCGCTTATGGTCTACGAGGGTACGTGGACAACACTCTCCCCTCTCGTTGCTATGCCATCACCATGATCTTGCGTGTGCGTAGGAATTTTTTTGAAATTACTACATTCCCTAATAAAAACTTACTAAAAAAATGCTCAAGGAAGTTACAATATTGAGCCGACCCGTTTAGCCGCAATGCAATTTTGCACCAGAAAGACAAACCAATATTCTTAATCCTGGGATAACCTGAACGGGAAAACATTGCTATTTTAACATGATTCCCGCATGTACACACGCCATGTCAAGACGACGTGATGGGACACGCTGACTGGTCGCCCACTTGGCCACGCCACACGTTTTTTAAATAAGACCATGCTGCCCCTTTTTCTGAAGACATATGGGTTAATCGCTACTGTCCTTCTGTTTACGGGGCTTGTACTGAAGCAGAAGTATATTAAGAAATATATCTTAAACATAGATAAGGAAGTCTCTTTAGCAACTATAATCTTGAAACGACGCGTAGTTAGAGCACTCGTGTCAAATTTTTTGGTCCCACATAAAGATACTGGTGTCGCTATGTCCATTCACGTTGTGCGCATCTTAATTATACACTAGTAAATGTGTACGTGCAATGCACGTTGATATTAGTTAATATATTAATTACACATAAATATTAGGTAGGATATTATTTGCGTATTAATTATGTGATTAGCATTGACATTAATATTTGGTATCATATTAAGTGCACGTTAAACTTGTTGAGCGCTCACCATTGGAGCAGCCTGAGTCGTTGAATTGACCTGATTTGACGGCCCAGATTTGTTGGATCTGCTCATTTGGGTCTTTTTATGTTGGTATAGATACAGTGAATATTTTTCAAATACACTTTGACGTTTTATTAATATATGGTGCATTTTTCTCCAAATAAATAATGAACTTATTTTTATATACGGTGAACATTTTTCAATGTATGAAGTTCCTTTTTCAAATACACAATGAATTATTTTCGATACGGTGAATGTTTATCCATTATGCAATGACCTTTTTATTAAATTATATTGATTTTAAAAATACACAGTGAAAATTTTCGGAAATTACTCATATTTTTGAAAATAATTTCGTTGTATTTAAATCCCCTTAAAAATCAACTGTTGGTTTGCTGAAAAAAAAACAGACTACAAAACCGAAGAGAAAAAAGCAAATTAAACCTGTATAAACTGAATGTGCTAGAGTGGGCCGGTCCATTAGCAACTTTTCTATTTCATAGGTAACATATTCTGGAATTAAGCAAAGCAAACCTCAGGCGTCAGATCTTTTCTACTACCTACATCTCAAAATAAGTGTTTCAATTTTGTAAAACTTTAGTACAAAGTTGCACTAAAGTTAAGACATTTATTTTGGGATGGAAAGAGTATTTCGTAGGGTTCGATGGCCCTAGTTTTTTGTTCTCACGTTTGATTTGTTCCGTCCGGTCTGATTGCAGGACTCTAATAGACTCCTGTAGGCGTCCAACAAGATTAGTCGTCTCGCGTGCAGCGGGACCGAGTGTAGTGTCGCCTCAAGGGACGTTCTAAATGGAATGGTCCGGTAAAAAGTGATGACGTGTTGCTTCATTACATATTTGTTGATTCGTTCGTTTTTCCTTTGCTACTTTTATTTCTATTTAGCATGTGAAAACAAATTCATCATACAGTGAAATATTTTTACACAATGGAAAGAAAAAAGAATACGCACAACTTCTAAAAAAATTAGTACAATTTTGGAAAAACTTTATCACATTTTCAAAAATGTTCACGCATTTCATTATATGTCCATCACATTTTTACAAAGAATTATGCAATGTAAAATCTTGGTGAAAAATAATACAATTTCAAAAAACTGTTCACACATATTAGAAATATGTTTTTCACATTTTTGAAAATAATAGTGTAAAGAAAGGTTCACGCTATATAAGAAAAATGGTCAAACCAATCAATTAAAATGTCCAACTTATATTTGAAAAAGTTTATCATTTTTCCAAAATAATGCTCCAACATAATGTATAGCAAAAAATTGTTGTCGGTGTATAGGAAAAAGGTACAACATATTGCAAATTTTGGCATGTATTTGAATAAAATGCAGAAAACCATGAAACCCAATTAAAAACACTTAGTAATAGAAGAAAGAAAGAAAAATACATGGAAAATTTTAGCACCGGTCCAAACAGGGCCATAGAACTTACTAAAAAAATGCTCAAGGAAGTTACAATATTGAGCCGACCCATTTAGCCGCAATGCAATTTTGCACCAGAAAGACAAACCCATATTCTTTAAGCCAAGCTGCCAATCCCGGGATAACCTAGAACGGGAAAGCATTGCTATTTTAACATGATTCCCGCCTGTACACACGCCATGTCAAGACGACGCGATGGGACGCGCTGACCGGTCGCCCACTTCGCCACGCCACACATTTTTTAAATAAGATCATCCTGCCCCTTTTTCTGAAGACATATGGACTAATTGCGGCTGTCCTTGTGTTTACGGGGCTTGTACTGAAGCAGAAGTATATTAAGAAATATATCTTAAACATAGATAACGAAGTTTCTTTAGCAACTATAATCTTGTAACGACGGGTAGTTAGATCACATCTGCCAATTTTTTTGGTCCCACATAAAGATATAGTTTCGCTATGTCCATTCTCATTGTGCGCATTTTAATTATACACTAGTAATGTGTACGTGCAATGCACGTTGATATTAGGTAATATATTTATTACACAGAAATATTAGGTAGGATATTATTTCCGTATTAATTATGCGATTAGCATTGCTATTAATATTTGGTATGATATTAAGTGCACGCTAAACTCGTTGAGCGCTCACCATTGGAGCAGCCTGACTTGTTGGATTGACCTGATTTGACGGACTGGATTTGTTGGATCTGCCTCTTTCGATCTTTTTATATTGGAATAGATACAGTGAATATTTTTCAAATACACCCTGACATTTTATTAATATATGGTGATTTTTTCTCCAAATAAATAATGAACTTTTTTTTATATACGGTGAACCGTTTTCAGTGTATGAAGTTCCTTTTTCAAATACACAATGAATTATTTTAAATACGGTGATTGGTTATCCATTATGCAATGACCTTCTTATTAAATTATATTGATTTTAGAAAATACACACTGAACATCTTCGAAAATTACTCATATTTTTGAAAATAATTTTATTGTATTTAAATCCCCTTAAAAAACACCGGTTGGTTTGCTGAAAAAAACAGACTACAAAACAGAAGAGAAAAAAGCAAAGTAAACCTGTATAAACTGAATGTGCTAGAGTGGGCCGGTCCATTAGCAACTTTTCTATTTCCTAGGTAACATATTCTGGAATTAAGCAAAGCAAACCTCAGGCGTCAGATCTTTTCTACTACCTACATCTCAAAATAAGTGTTCCAATTTTGTAAAACTTTAGTACAAAGTTGCACTAAAGTTAAGACATTTACTTTGAGAAGGAAAGAGTATTTCGTAGGGTTCAATGGCCTAGTTTTTTGTTCTCACGTTCGACTTGTTCCGTCTGGTCTGATTGCAGGACTCGAATAGACTCCTATAGGCGTCCAACAGGATTACTCGTCTCGCCTGCAGCGGGACTGAGTGTAGTGTCGCCTCAAGGGACGTTCTAAATGGGATGGTCCGGTAAAAAGTTATGACGTGTTGCTTCATTACTTATTTGTTGATTCATTCGTGTTTTCCTTTGCTACTTTTATTTATATTTAGCATGTAAAACAAGTTCATCATACAGTGAAATATATTTACACAAAGGAAAGAAAAAGAATCCACACAACTTCTAAAAACATTAGTACAATTTTGGAAAAAAGTTTATCACATTTTCAAAAAAAATCACGCATTTAAAAATATATCCATCACATTTTTACAAAGAATTAGACAATGTAAATTGTTGGTGAAAAAATATACGATATGAAAAATCAGTTCACACATTTCAGATATATGTTTTTCACATTTTTGAAAATCATAGTATAAAGAAAGGTTCACGCTATATAAGAAAAATAATCAAACCAATCAATTAAAATCTTCAACTTATATTTGAAAAAGTTTAACATTTTTGCAAAATAATGCTCTAACATAATGTATAGCAAAAAATTGTTGTTGGTGTATAGGAAAAATGTACAACATATATTGCAAAGTTTGACATGTTATTGGAAAAAATGTAGAAAGCCATGAAACCCAATTAAAAACACATAGTAATAGAAGAAAGAAAGGAAAAAAAATACATGGAACGTTCTAGCACCGGTCCAAACAGGGCCATAAAACTTAGTAAAAAATGCTCAAGGAAGTTACAATGTTGAGCCGACCCGTTTAGTCGCAATGCAATTTTGCACCAGAAAGAGAAACCCATATTCTTTAAGCCAAGCTGCCAATCCTGGGATAACCTCGAACAGGAAAGCATTGCTATTTTAACATGATTCCCACCTATACACACACCATGTCAAGACGACGCGATGCGACGCGCTGACCGATCGCCCACTTGGCCATGCCACACCTTTTTTAAATAAGACCATTCTGCCCCTTTTTCGGAAGACGTATGGGTTAATCACGACTGTCCTTGTGTTTATGGTGCTTGTACTGAAGCAGAAGTATATTATGAAATATATCTTAAACATAGATAAGGAAGTCTCTTTAGCAACTATAATCTTGTAACGGCGCGTAGTTAGACCATATGTGCCAAATTTTTTGGTCCCACATAAAGATACTGGTGTCGCTATGTCCATTCTTGTTGTGCGCATCTTAATTATACACTAATAAATGTGTATGTGCAATGCACGTTGATATTAGGTAATATTTTAATTACACATAAATATTAAGTAGGATATTATTTGCGTATTAATTATGTGATTAGCATTGACATTAATATTTGGTATGATATTAAGTGCACGCTAAACTTGTTGAGCGCTCACCATTGGAGCTGCCTGAGTCGTTGGATTGACCTGATTTAATGACCCGGATTTATCTGATCTGCCTCTTTGGGTCTTTTTATGTTGGTATAGATACATTGAATATTTTTGAAATACACTTTGACATTTTATATATATATGGTGATTATTTATCGAAATAAATAATGAACTTATTTTTATATACGGTGAACATTTTTCAATATATGAAGTTCCTTTTTTAAATACACAATGAGTTATTTTAGATACGGTGAATGTTTATCCATTATGCAATGACCTTTTTATTAAATTATATTGATTTTAAAAAATAGACAGTGAACACTTTCAGAAATTAATCATATTTTTGAAAATAATTTATTGTATTTAAATCTCCTTAAAAATCAACGGTTGGTTTGCTGAAAAAAAGAAACAGACTACAAAACGGAAGAGAAAAAAGCAAAGTAAACCTGTATAAACTGAATGTGCTAGAGTGGGCCGGTCCATTAGCAACTTTTCTATTTTGTAGGTAATATATTCTGGAATTAAGCAAAGCAAACCTCAGGCATCAGATCTTTTCTACTACCTACATCTTAAAATAAGTGTCCCAATTTTGTAAAACTTTAGTACAAAGTTGCATTAAAGTTAAGACATTTATTTTGGGGCGGAAATAGTATTTCGTAGGGTTCAATGGCCCTAGTTTTTTGTTCTCACGTTTGATTTGTTCCGTCCGGTCTGATTGCAGGACTCTAATTGACTCCTATAGGCGTCCAACAAGATTACTCGTCTCGCCTGCAGCAGGACCGAGCCTTGAGATAGAGGCCAAAATTTGGTGCCTTCCCTGGCCCGCGTTGCCTCCCCTGACGGCGGCAGGGGAACCCTAGCCCGCGCCGCCGCGGCCCCCTTCTGCCCCCGCCCCGCCTCCTCGCCGCCACCAGAGGAGCGGCCGGCGAAGCCGCGCTGGCTCCCAGGAAGGTGGCGGCGGGGCGCCTCGGCCGGCCCGACTGCAAGCCACCTCCCCCCTCCACACCTCTCCCGTCGGATCCCGTCGTGCCCCGGCGCCGGCGTGCTACCTCCGGCTCCTCCTCCCCGGCCCTCGACCGCCCCCTTCCCTGTGGGCTCCGGCTGTCGCTGGCGCGTCCTCGCCCCAACCACCTTCTCCCGCGCCAGATCCGTGGGGCCTCCAGCACCCTTGCTATTGCCGGCGCCGGATCCCGGGAGGATGGTGTTCGAGGCTTCTTGGCCGGGCCATCGCCGGCCTGCCCGGTGCGGCGTGTCTCTCCCCATGCTCCACCTCCTCCAGCGCCTCCCAACTCCACGACCTACCCCTGCCGGCTGCTCCTCCCCATGGCTCTCGGTCCAGCCATGCCTTCTCTTCGGCTGGCTTTGGTGCTGCTGGCGGCGACACATCCTTTTCCCCGCCCAGTTCTGGACCATGGCGTTGGTGGTGGATCTGGTGCCTGCAGTGAGTTGTGTTGGTGGTGCTGGTTGGTGATTGTGGTGCATCCGGCAGCGCCCAAGTCACCTTCTTGTCTGGTGATGGGTGCATCTCTCCCTGCCGTGGTGGTTCCAGCCAGCTACATGGGTTCCTTGACTTCGATTCCTGATCCGGCGGCATTTGGGGTGATTCGGTCAAACGCCAAGATGAAATCCTTGCTCGGCTTGCCGGTGCTGGCAGCGGCGACATCTGCGGATGCCACCTCCTTCTTGAAGGCGTTGCCATGGCCTTTTGACCTGTCCTCCTTCGAGCACCGGGGGAAACCCTTGGTCCGGTTCTCCAGACCAGACGGCGGCGGCGTCCCGATGTCGCCCCCCTTCATGAAGGCGTCGTCTTGGTTGCTCGTGGTGTCTTCGGTGTTGAAATTGGTGATGTTGGACACCCTGCTTGGTTTTGGGCTGCTTTTCAAGATGTGGACATCCGAGGCGCAATGTACAACATCGCCGGCGCTTCTTCCATGACTTCCTCCTCAGGCCGGTCTGATCCTGCAACCCACTTGCCGACTCTTCTTGGCGTTTCAAGGTGGGGGGTATGTTGATTTGCTCCGTCCTGATGGCATGGCCGTGTGATGCTGGTGCCTGGCTTTGTTCGTGACGCGGCTTTGCTGCTCTAGGTCTTGTTTCTGGAGTTTTAGGCTAGGAGAGTGTGTGCTGTGTTGTATCCCTCTTCCTCCCCTCTTGTTACTCTGTTCTCTTCTACCTATCAATGAAAAGATACGCAAGCTTTGCGTATTCGCGAAAAAAGGACCGAGTGTAGTGTCGCCTCAAGGGACGTTCTAAATGGGATGGTCCAGTAAAAAGTTATTACGTGTTGCTTCATTACTTATTTGTTGATTCGTTCATTTTTCCGTTGCTACTTTTATTTATATTTAGCATGTAAAAACAAGTTCATCATACAGTGAAATATTTTTACACAATGGAAAGAAAAAGAATCCACACAACTTCTAAAAAAATAGTACAATTTTGGAAAAAAGTTTATCACATTTTCAAAAATGTTCACGCATTTCATAATATGTCCATCACATTTTGACAAAGAATTATACAATGTAAAATGTTGGTGAAAAATAATACGGTTTCAAAAAACTGTTCACACATTTCAGAAATATGTTTTCCACATTTTTGAAAATAATAGTGTAAAGAAAGGTTCACGCTATATAAGAAAAATGTTCAACACAGACTAGCCGAAACAGAATGAAGTAATGAAAGGGAGAAAGTCGAACGGCTATGGGTATTACCACCATGTTGGTTTTCTAAGCCTATTGTTATATTTCATTTTTCGGAACTTTATCAACTATGAAAACTATTCAAATTTTCCTTTTTTGTTTCTTTTATTCTGCCAAAGTAAACATAATGGCCGTTTAACTTATTTGGTGCACATGGATTGTGAAAGAAAAAAAAAATCTACACATATGATAAAATATATGATTCCAGAGTTGAGTGATGTATCTCTAGCATTGGAGTTTATGGTGGTTTACGAAGGCATGTATCTCATCGACCTGAACAACACATACTTTTACACGTCATAAGAATTCACAATGCTTTGTAAAGACTTAATAATATCTAGTGATGTAGCTTACCCAGGATGCCAACAAGGCTGAATAAACAGTTTTCCATTATGCATGACCTGAAGAGCAGAAGGAACATTAGACTTCGAAAGCAATATTTTTTTCCCGTTACATATGCAGAGTATTAACATTCAACTTAGTGTACTACCACACTTAAAATGTCTCAACTGCTCTACATAATATGCGATCATCTTTTGATCTCGTGACTCGAGGCTAGGGCTAACTCGTCCCGTCAAGCTCCATCGACGAGTCCGTGGATCCGTCTCCTTACGGAATGCCAGTGGCGGGGAGGGTATCCCGGTGCCTTGGCTCCGACTGGAAGTTTAAGTCTTGGTTTTTTCCTCAGAGGGGCGACGCTGGGCGGATGGTGGTGCTTCATCTTAGAGCTGTTTTTCCGGGTTCCGATCCTCCTCAAGTATGTCCGTCGGGATGGAGTCGACTGAGTTCAAGCGTAAATTCATGCCATCTCCTTCAGGAGGCGAGGTAAGGGTTTCTCACCATGCATGCAACACGATGAGATTTGGTGTCAAGAACGTCAGATCAAATCAAGGATTCAAAGGTAACACTTGCAGCTCTTGTGCATTGGTTTTTAGGGCACGAGCATGAAGGGTTCCCAGCTGTCATCGACAAGGTTAGGCCGGCTCCGGTAAAATAGTGGCGACTGTGGCGTCTCAATGACTCATTTTGAATGTGACAGTGGCCAAGGACCTTGATGTACTTTCTTTTATTTGAGGTGCTTTGTACTTGTTATGAACCTTTATAATAAATCCGGGTCCTTTTTTCTGGAAAAAAATACCCTACATAATTCACCGTAAGTTCACAATTCTCAACTTAACATAATTAACATAGTTGTGTCTCCGAGTAATACATGACACTATAACGAAGTACTAACCAAAAGTAATGGCACAAAGTTCACATGGTGATACTACACACTAGTTAACTAATTAGATATTTCATTGCTCCTCTAATGATTTTCCTTTCTTCTTATCTGGACCAAATATCAGAAAGGTTTCGGCTGCTGAAACTAAGAAACATGATATCAGGTTTTGCCATTGCTCTTGCTGCTCGAGCCTGTAGGTTAAAAGGAACACAACTTTCAATGATAGAAAGTGCCAAAATGACGGAGTAAAAACGATCGAAAGGTGTCAATAATAGAGAATTATGTATGATAAATGAATACTTGCTTACGTTTTTTATGTTGTAGCAAACTTAGAGTTCCTTCGTGTACCTTACACAAGTTCACGCCAAACTCCTCAAGTGCCATCTAGAGGTGGGCCTTTGGGGATAGGTTGTGTTTTGAACAAGAATGTTGTAGACATGTGGTGAATGGATGTAGCGAAGCTGGCATGCCGCACTCGATTGAAGAAGTGGATGTGGCTGTCAGCCACATGGACGCCGCCCGCTTAATATGGATGTGTCTGTTATCCATCATCGAACCAGAAGACGACATCTAGCTATAGCTACATGTGTAGTTAGATATTTTTGTTTAAACTTTCACATTTTACCAATGTAAATGAATTCCAACATTTTATCTTATAAATTAAGTGTGGTGGGTACTTCCGGTTATTGAAATTGTGTAAACATCATCACACACGACTTCTTAGATATAATTATCTATGATTCTAAAGATATTCCATACCATGTGTCAATTGTAAATCACACACGACATATCCAAAAGTTATGTGTGGGATGATTTACATATCACAAATGATTTTATAAATACAACTTTGTGCTATGTAGCACACATGATTCATTTAAATGAAATGCGTGTGATAGTTTCAGTTCATCGCACACACTTATTCAAGTAGAACTGTGTGCACTGAATGGCACACAATTCTCCCCTCCATCGTTCGCAATGTGTTGGCTATCACACCATGTTTCATTTTCAGGCACATGGTTTATTTTATAATGTCTGTGATGCTTTCATTGCACATAATTTGACGCTAGGGTGTGTGATAGGTGGGGCTTAAAAGCACCGATCCACATTAGTGTGTGATGGTGATGGGAACGGTGCCAAGGCGGCGCCTGGCCGGCACAGCGGTGGGTGGCATCATAAGATTGGGGAAAGGAGTAGATGTGGCGAATGGAGGCCCATATCAAGCTCCCAAGACATAGCCATGGTAGCAATTGGTTGGGCCTTGCCAGGCTAGAGCGAGTTGACAAGGGCCAGCGGAAGGAATGGAATGAAGCGGTGCCTAGTGCATTTTGGTGGAATCTGGTGGCAGTGATGTGACGGAAACTGCAGTGGTGCGACGAGGTGCCCGACGGTAGAAGGAAGGAGTTGGGTGTGAAACTTCTCCAACAACAAAAAATTGGAGGAATAGAGTGCATTCTATATTTCCTCCTCTCCCCCCTATATTTTGAGGTGTTTTCTAGAGGGCCCTCTTGAAAAAATTAGGGACACAAGGGGCTTCTAGAAAATATGAAGGAGTGGGTTTTCCTATTTTGACAATTTTCTAGAGGATATGGTTGGCTGGTCTAACAACCATATCCTCTAGATGATCTAGATGCATTTGGTTTATCGCCAAGGATTGCTGGAAGCCATTCAAGTATTGGCGGTATATTGTTGCCTCGAAACTGTGATCCGGAAAATTAGGAGCCCCCCGCGTCGCCTACCCCAGGTGGATGACGATCCACGCCGCCACCACTACAGCCTCACCAACAACTCCATCCTCCTCATCGTCGTATCCTCCCTCCCTTCCTGGCTCCCCTCTACTCAGAGGTTTGTGTGGTACACTCTGGGTTAGCTCTGTACCAACAATTGGTACTATTTGAGGTGGATTTCAACTATCGAGGCATCAACTCATAGCTGGAATGCATGGCTGTGTGAGGTGGTCGACCACCAAGGATAACAGTCTGCCCTCACCCTCGTCTCATATTGGATCTGGGCTGAGCGCACAGTATTGATGTTGTGGCGTTCTACGAGTGTAAGGCACCTTGATCTGCTCTTGGTGGCCGGCACTTGGTGTCCTGTTGTGCCAGTGCACCCCCGCAAGATCTGGCCACTTATCATGCTGGCATGTGTGCCCTGGGTGCTGGGTATGGACACTCATACCATGTGAATTGTCGTGGTCATCACAGGGTCTTGGTAAGGGTTTATCTCTTCAGATATGATGATTGTTGCCGATGACTCGATTTGGTGAGGTCGCGGGATGCAGCCTGAACACCCTTTTGTGTGGTTTGGAGGTTCTCACTTCGGCCAGTCTTCTTTTGGCGGTGAGATCAATCTATAAATGGCGGTTTGACGCGGAGGATATGGTTGTGTAGTGGCATTGGTGGGATTTCTAGCACAACACATGTAGCTACTTGGATCATGGAAAAATAATGGCGACAACGCATGATTGTCATTGATATGGTGGTGCTTCTCAAGTACTCTAGTCTCGAGCTCTAGGGTGAAAACCCTAAGTCTTACCAAAGTTGGTTATACCTGGCAAGCATTGGTTGGATTTCTAGCCCAACACATATAGCTACTTGGATCCTGGAAATGTGGCGGCCACAATGCATGATTGACATTGATCTGGTGGTGCTTCTCAAGTACTCTAGTCTCGAGTTCCAGGGTGAAAACCCTATGTCTTGCCAAAGTTAGTTATTCCTGGCAAGCATTGGTGGGATTTCTAGCCCAACACATAGCTAATTGGATCCTGGAAAAGTGGCAGCGACAACGCATGATTGACATTGGTTTGGTGGTGCTTCTCAAGTACTCTAGTCTCGAGCTCCAGGGTGAAAACCCTAAGTCTTGCCAAAGTTGGTTATACCTGGCAACGATGATGTCTTTGCACCATTTTCTTGTTGAAGGCTTTGCTCGGATATGCTCAGACTTTTATTCAGGGTGAAAACCTAGACTCCGGCCTTTGGTGGTTCGATCCAGTGACAGCGACACTTGTGGGTCATTCCCTTCCTGAAGGTGTTGCATTTGAAGAACCTCATTTTCCTTGTGTTCTCAAAAGATGGCTGGTGTGGATATGGTTGTTGTTTTAGTTTGCCGATCGCTATATTGATTGCTTCAGAGTATTTTTTTCCGTTTAGGCATAGCTTTGGTCTTTTATGACTTTGCTCTTGTCGGTGTATTTTTTTGTATGTGTGCGCTGGTGTTGGTTGTGTGTATTCTAACTATGTAGAGGTTGGGTGTGTGCTCATTGTGTTTGTATCCGATTGATGCTTCATTTCGAGTTAATAAAATCCATCCTTTGTCGAAAACGTGCATTTGGTTTATACTGCCTTCGTAAAAAAATATAAAAGCGTTTGCATCACTACTTTTAATTATATTATTTTTTACAGAGGGAGTACAATATATGACACAATCTTAAACACACTAAACTGTGTGCTCATTGCTGACGGCTGGACGGGAAGTGTTTTTTTAGATTTGGAGCAGATAACTTCTCCGATGGGACAGTACGTTCAGATAACATCAAATGGTCGTAGGCTGGTCGGAACATCTGCGATCATTTCTAGTTTGCCAGATCTTCTTGCCTCTACCGCAAGGCCATGTGCCAGCGAGTTGTACTGTCTCTTAACAACTCAGACGCAACACGCCTCAAAACCAGCCATGGCCTTCCTGATGTCCATGATTAGGCCATAGTGGGGGGATCGTGTCTGGCCAGGTGTAGCCAGCTCATTTGCAATGGTCTGATTATCCATCTCAAGAACTACTTGACCACTAAACTCCTCTACTGTGGACTGGAGACCAACAAGCGCAGCTCTGGCTTCTGCTTCCTCTGCACTCTTACAATGAGGAAGGTTTCTGCAGAACAATTTCAGAACTTTGCCTTGGAAATCTCGTACGGCAATCCCGGCTGCACTTTGTCCATTCTCTACCAGAAAAGTAGCATCAGTATTTATTTTAACTGTTCCTTGTGTTGGCGGAGTCCAACGTTTATCTATGATTTCAGTGTTCTGGTCACTGTTCCCCACTATAACTTCCTCATTTTTCCTATCAGTCCCCTCATGAGATTCTCCGGCGTATCTTAACTCCTCCTCGTATCTTTGTAGGAACTCCACAGAGCTAATGATTGTTTCCCGCCCATTGTTCCTTAGACAATCTTCTCTGAGGTGCCAACTTCGCCAGAGCATCAATAGAATTTTGGCTTGCCCCTCCTCATTTTCTATGTCTAATAGGGTTTGTAGCCAGTCATCCCTTGTGTACCAAAACCTACTTTCTGGTGGGAGCTGCCATATCTCTCTGATCGCTTCTCGGAGCGCTCTATTCTTTGTACACATGACCACCACATGGTGCTCATCCTCTTTTCCATTACCATAAATGCTACATGTGGTATCCATGTCAAGTGTTCTCTTCCACTTGTTTTCTTTTGTGGCCAGGGTATTAGTAGCCACTCTCCAAGCAAAGATACACACTTTTCCGGGGACTCCCACCTTCCATATAAGGTCCCAGATGCTCCGGTCATTTGGTTCTCTGGACGAGTGAGGGAGTCCCGGATTAGGGGGTGTCCGGATAGCCGAACTATCACCTTTGGCCGGACTCCTAGACTATGAAGATACAAGATTGAAGACTTCGTCTCGTGTCCGGATGGGACTTTCCTTGGCGTGGAAGGCAAGCTTGGCGATACGGATGTGTAGATCTCCTACCATTGTAACCGACTCTGTGTAACCCTAACCCTCTTCGGTGCCTATATAAACCGAAGGGTTTTAGTTCGTAGGACGAACAACAATCATACCATAGGCTAGCTTCTAGGGTTTAGCCTCTCTGATCTCGTGGTAGATCTACTCTTGTACTACCCATATCATCAATATTAATCAAGCAGGAGTAGGGTTTTACCTCCATCGAGAGGGCCCAAACCTGGGTAAAAACATCGTGTCCCTTGTCTCCTGTTACCATCCGCCTAGACGCACAGTTCGGGACCCCCTACCAGAGATCCGCCGGTTTTGACACCGACATTTGTGCTTTCATTGAGAGTTCCTCTGTGCCATCGCCATCAGGAAGGATGCCCCATCCCGTCTTTAAAGACGGCACTGTTGCTAAAGGAGCTTTGGCTATCGGCCAAACTCTCCGGCTAGGCGGTTTCCTTATGACCGTCTATTCGGCCGCCGCGCCTACGATGACTTCTCGGGTCATCGAAAGCAATCTTCACGTTAACTCGGAACTCACCGAGCAGTTAGATCCGATGGAGCTCTCTTCCTTAAACGAGCTCTTGGATCGCATCGCCGCCCTGGGAGTCGCTACAGACTACGATCAGATTGGGCCTAAACCCGATCTGAGAGAGATTAACTCTCCCCAGGTTACCCACCACGTTGCTGTGGTAGAGGCACAATACGGCGACCCTTCTTCTATCTTAAGGACTAGCTATGTCTGGACTCCCGATCCCTCCATGCCGGATTCCCGCGGAGGGGAGGACGTTACTCAAGCCCTGAACCTAAAGTCAGGCAGCAGGCTAGATTCATTGGACAACATCCAAGAACCCAAGCTTCTAAGTTCGGAAACTACTTGGCCCCTGAGTCTTAAATTGGACAGGGTTCCGAATTTAATTCCACCCGCCCACCCAAACATAAGCGATCTATCCCAAATCCGGCAAGAGCCCGCAGAAACAGTACACCATTACTGGGCCAGATTCCTCCTGGTTATAAACAGGATAAAGGACTGCCGCGAGGAGGACGCGATTTCATTCTTCTGCAATAATTGCACGGACAAGGGAATCCTCAACGCCGTAAGCCGTCATGAAATTACACGCTTCGCTGACTTGGCATCCATAGTACAAAAGTACTGTGCGATGGAAAGTGCCTGGAAAACCGAAATCAAATTTTGGGACAATCCGGCCCTGAATACAACCCCAGTCTAAAATAAAAGAGTGCATTATCGCCAGGCACCTGGGTTAAACACCAAAAAGCAAAAACCCTCTATAGGGCATGGAACCGTACTGGAAGGATGGATCAATGGACCCTGCAAAATTCATAGTACAGAGGGCACCACTCCAACTCATAGCCTTAGAGCATGTTGGATACTACGGCAGGTGGCCAAAAGTGGCGAAGAGCTTCTAACTCCAGAGCACCAGCCCAAGGATACCAGTACGGTATTAACAGTCTTCGAGACTTTCACATCAAATAATATGCGGAAACGAACACTCAGCAGCCTTGCCGAAGTCTACCAAGTAGCAACAATAAACCCATGGAGTGACACGGCTATTACCTTTAATGCCAGTGACGAACCTAAATTCCAAATAGCCCGAGCACCAGCCGCATTGGTCCTCAGTCCAATAGTGGACGGCTTTCGCCTTACCAAGGTACTCATGGACGGTGACAGCGGATTGACCCTCATTCACGAGGAAACCCTCCGAAAAATGGAAATAGACTGGAGCCGCATTGAGCGAAGCAGCACAACCTTTAGAGGAATAATCCCCAGTCGGGAAGCATGTTGTACAGGAAAAATAACACTGGATGTGGTGTTCGGCACGCCGGATAATTACAGGTCCGAGGAGGTCACGTTCCAAGTGGCCCCGTTCAGCAGCGGATATCACGCTCTATTAGGGCTAGAGGCATTCACAATTTTTCAAGCTATATCCCATTACGGGTACATGAAGCTCAAAATGCCCGGGCCCAACGGAATCATCACTCTTGCTAGTGACCCGGACATAGCACTCCGGGCCGAAAATAAGACAGCCGCACTGGCCCTTGAGGCACTATCCGAAGCCCTAGCGACCGAGGAACTCACTGGGCTGTGCTCCATGGTGAATAGGGACGATGTGATACTCGATAAGAGATCCAAGTCCACCTCCTTTAAACCAGCGGACGAAATAGTCAAATTCCAAGTCCATCCAACAGACCCTACAAAAACGGCCTCCATTGGGGCACAATTAAACCCTGATGTAGACGCCGCACTACGAGAATTCCTATGCAAAAATTGGGACATTTTTGCCTGGCACCCTTCAGACATGCCAGGAATCCCATGCCGGCTGGGCGAGCACAGCTTAAACATCCTAAAAGGATTCAAGCCAGTCAAACAGGCTCTTCGACGTTTCTCCGAACCCAAGAGATAGGCCATGGGAGAGGAGCTAGCCAAATTATTGGAGGCCGAATTCATCAGAGATATAAAACATCTGGACTGGCTAGCAAACCTGGTGATGGTACCAAAGAAGGACAAATCCTGGCGCCTATGCGTCTATTTTAAGGACCTCAACAAGGCTTGCCCAAAGGATCCCTTCCCACTCCCCCGCGTCAATCAAATTATCGATGCTACCGCAGGACATGATTCATTGTGTTTCCTCGATGCATACTCCGGCTACCACCAAATTAAGATGGCAGAGCCCGACCAGGACGCAACGGCATTCATCACCCCATACGGCCCATTCTGCTTCAACACAATGCCCTTTGGGCTCAAAAACGCCGGCGCAACATATCAGCGCATGATTCAGACATGTTTGGCAAACCAGATCGGCAAAACAGTGGAGGCATACGTAGACGATGTGGTCGTCAAAACCAAGCATGTCGAAACTCTACTAGACGATTTGAGGCTCACGTTCGATAATCTCCGAACATATGACCCCGGAAAAATGTGTTTTCGGCGTACCAGCCGGAAAGCTCTTGGGCTTCATTGTATCCAGTAGAGGAATTGAAGCAAACCCAGCCATGATCCGAGCTCTATCACAATTGGATATCCCAAAGGACCTCAAACAAATACAAAAATTGACGGGATGCGTGGCGGCTTTAAGCCGCTTTATCTCCCATTTAGGAGAAAAGGCATTACCCCTTTATCGCCTCCTCCGATGCACCGAACACTTTGAGTGGACGGATGCCGCCACGGCCGGACTCGAAGAAATAAAAGCCATATTGGCAACAAACCCGGTCCTGGCCGCGCCCAACATGGGCGAACCAATGCTATTATATATCGCGGCAACTCATCAAGTTGTGAGCGCGGTGCTCGTTGTCGAACGAGAAACGGACGGACACAAGTTTCCCCTTCAAAAACCACTTTACAACATGTCCACTGTCCTAACTCCATGCAAGTCACAGTACCCGCATTATCAAAAGATAGCGTACACGGTGTTCATGGCATCCCGGAAGCTGCGACACTACTTTCAAGAGTGTTCGATAACAGTAGCCTCCGAAGTACCTCTTAATGACATTATAAACAACCGCGACGCGACGGGCCGGATTGCCAAATGGGCCATTGAGCTCCTCCCGTTCGACATAACCTGTAAGCCACGGCAAGCTATTAAGTCGCAAGTTTTGGCCGGCTTCGTCACCGAATGGACCGAAGCCGAACTCCCTAAAGAGTACGACGCATATTCCAACTGGATCATGCACTTCGACGGCTCCAAAATGTTGGCTGGTCTGGGGGCTGGCGTCGTTCTGACGTCCCCAACCGGAGATACGGTTCAATACGTACTCCAGATAATGTATACGGACTCCAACAATGCAGCCGAATACGAGGCCCTTCTACATGGCCTCCGGATGGCAGTCTCCATGGGCATTCAACGCCTAGAGGTGCGCAGGGATTCAAACCTCGCGATATCCCAAATAAATGGAGACTTCGATGCCAAGGATCCGAAAATGGCAGCTTATTGCAACGCCGTCCGAAAAATGTCAGCTCGGTTTGAGGGGCTCTAATTTCACCATATAGCCCGGGATAACAACCAGGCAGCAGACGTATTGGCACGCATTAGCGCAAAGCGCAATGCCGTCCCTCCCAACATCTTCCTAGAGAGGCTGTTCAAGCCATCCGTACTATGGGAGGGGGAATCCGGAAATAACAATCCGGACCCAACCGCACTGCCGGACACCGAACATTCTGACACAATCGGTGGTTCTGCCAACGAAGTAACATCCTCAGCCCACGTAATAATGGTAGTCATTGCCCCGTGGACGGAACCATTCCTATCCTACCTAACCAGGCAGGAACTTCCCGAGGACCAAAACGAGGCCCGCTGCATAGTGCGGCGATCTAAAGCCTATAAGGTCCATGAGGGAGAGCTTTACAAGAAAAGCACAACTGGAGTCCTTCAAAGGTGTATCTCCGAAGAGGAAGGGCGGAATCTTCTTGCTGAAATTCATGCCGGACTCGGCGGGCACCACGCCGCAGCCCGGGCCCTTGTAGACAAGGCCTTCCGTACAGGATTTTATTGGCCGACAGCCCGGGCAGATGCTCAGGACTTAGTCCAACGATGCGTCGGCTGCCAGCTCTTTGCTAATCAAAGCCACATGCCACCCACTGCCCTCAAAACTATACCCATAACCTGGCCCTTCGCGGTCTGGGGGCTTGACATGGTTGGACCCCTTAAAGGAGGAACGCACAAGCAAAAATACCTACTGGTCATGGTGGATAAATTCACCAAATGGATAGAGGCCAAACCTGTTAAGACGGCCGAATCCGGACCAGTGATAGACTTCATATCAGGGGTCGTACACCGTTACGGCGTCCCCCATAGCATCATCACTGATAACGGCACGAACTTTACGGCCGACAAGGTCAAACTCTGGTGCAAAAACATGGGCATCAAGCTCGACTATGCTTCAATCTATCACCCTCAAACTAACGGTCAAGTCAAGCGAGCAAATGGTCTAATCATGAGCGGCATCAAACCCAGATTAGTGCGGTCTCTCAAGGAATCTAACATGCACTGGGTAGAGGAGCTCGACTCCGTACCCTGGGGTCTGGGGACCACTCCGAATCGCACCACTGGATTTACACCATTCTTTATGGTATACGGCGCAGAGGCAATTCTGCCCTGTGACATAATTCATGACTCACCTTGCATGCGCGTGTACGAAGAAAGAGAAGCCGAGCTCGATCGACAGGACAGTTTGGACGCATTGGAGGAGGAGCGTGACGTGGCAAAAGCCCGTTCCGCATTCTATCAACAGCAAGCTCGAAGATATCAAAGCAGAGAAGTACGGGCCAACACTTACAACGTTGGCGAGTTAGCTCTACACCTGCCGGACAAGAAAAAGGACAAACTCAAGCCCAAATGGGAAGGTCCCTTTATCATCGACCAAGTCCTGACCAGTGGAGCGTACCGTCTGCGAGATGCATCGGATAACTGGCTCGAGCCGAACCCATGGAACGTAGCCCGTCTCCGAAGATTCTACGCCTAGCACCGGATTCTGAGTTCGTCTCCTTCCTCCGTCTATATTTTGCATATTAGCTGTCTTCTGTTTCTCTCCTTCTCCCTCCTTTTCTATTACAGCCTTTGAAAGCTTGTTTGCGCATTGTTCGCACACACTTGACGCTCTATTCACGCTCATTATACCTGGGGGCTTCTTTAACAGAAGCTTATTTATATGGGCTTCAAGCCCAACACATGTGTCACACTTCCGCATGTACCTTTTATTCACCATTATATGCATCGATATGACTTAAGTTTTGGCCAAGCTGGGTTGCCTGGCTCCTATGCTTACCCCTACGTTCCCGATTGTTCGGCTAGGCGGTAAAGTGACCACCTCTGCTGCCGGGTCAGCCGGATGTGTACCTCAGACTGGGTGAAGCCGAAAGCTAGCGTTCTTAAGGGAATATTCGGTCGGTGAACTAAAAGACGATTTCTTACCTATTTATTTATCTGCCCCCAGATGTTTTTCTGCTTTTTTCGCAGTCCGGACATGCACTTTAGGGCATGCCTCCCAGGGAAAGGAACCCCTAACAGAATTATTCTCCTTGGAAGATGTTTCTTACTAACCATGTAATATAACATAACTAGTTGGGCACTTGTCTGATAAAGCACTAATGACCCCTACACCTGGTCTCCACGCATGCCCCGGTTCTTATATAACCGCGAGGGTATTCGGACACACTCCGGACTATTGGGTCCCGAGGTTGAAGCGAAAAGGTCCGCTATGACAAACGATCTACAATCCGGCTAGAAGGCATTTTACATGTCATCTTAAATTACATAGTCAATTCGACTGATTGTATTCCTCTTCAATGCCATCTAATAGGCTGTCTAGTTTACAGTCCTGCTGGGAATACTTTGCGGCCAACTCTACTTGGTCGTACACTAAGCTCACAGGGATCTCCTTCCCATCGGGCCCCACAGGTCCGACCTCGGCCATGTGGTTTGGGTCAGCCTTCGTGTACCGCGTCTTCACCATGGTCCAGGCCTCCCTGGCGCCTTGACGGCAGGCCGGTATCTTCCATAATCGGAAGTGCCCGCCGTGCTCCCTGAAGCCTCTCTGCAAGCTCTCCAAGGCCTTCGGGCAGGGAGACAGATGGCCACAAGGCCTGGGCGATGCCTTTCATCACCTGCCGAACTCGTTCGTGCAGTTGCAAGAGCTAGAGAAGAAGGTCACCCGTAGAACCGGGCATTTCCCATGCAGGACGGCCTGTGAGCATACCTACAGATATACCTCTGTTAGTCGACTTCCTTGCCGAACTCTTTTTCAAAGTTCGTTCAAGCACTTACTAAAAATACCGCATCGAAGTCGCCGATTCTCCTTAAGGAGTCAGACAGCTGGGCACGAACATCCTTTAGTTCCTCACCCAGCTGGGTGTTGGCATCTTGGAGATTATTTTTCTCTTGCCTCACCCTTGTAAGCACATTCTCGCCGGCCTTTAACCGGCGCATGAGCTGTTGCTTGTCCGAATCTATCCCAGCGCCATCTGCAATATTATTGTCAGACTTATACACACGCCACACTTCACAAATTACTTATCTTTTGAAGCATATATTACCAGAGGGGGTCTCCTTGGCTTCCCCCGCTGCGGCTAGTGCGGCCTCAAGTTGGTCTTTGCACTCCTCCAGCTCCTGGGACAGTTGGGTATTCTTTTCTGTAAGATCCTGCACAATAAATGATCCTTAAATCAGTTATTCTAACTATTTCAAGTCTCGGGGGCTACTGGCATATATAACCGTCAATTTTTCTCACCCGTATGTCTTTTACATACTGCTCCGTGGCTCTGGATAGACCATTTTGAGCGGCACGGAGGTGCGCATCTCCCGAATTGAAGGTATCCAATGCCTCTGGGGAGAAACATGCGTCACAAAGAACTGTCCGGCGATGCCTGTGATTCATGGCACTCTCCACCTCGGAATTGGTGGCAGATAACCTATCGGCATCCTCTGTCGGAGGAGCATCCGACGCACGCCTCGTGTTCGCCTCCACTTCTGGACCTGGCTTTGGAGCCTGGCGAGCGGAGGATTGATTGGCAACCTCTCTGGATACAGTTCGGCGAGCGCTCTTCTTCTTGAAAAAGCACGAGCGTTAGTATGCCTCCCGGAAATAAAACCTGGGATTAAGATGACATGCCATACCGTTGCATCGGCGTTTCAATCTGGACTGCACTTCTTTTCAGCCTGTTGGGCCTTGCCGTCCCTTGTTGACTAGCCATCGCAGGCTCAGCCTTCCGCCTCAAGGACTTCCCCTACGAAACACCATTGGTATACATGATCAAAAACAAGCACAGATGGGTCATTTTCAAAGTATTGGGACTTCGGTCTCAGTTACCTGCGAGGCTGGAAGTATTCTGGGGTAATCCACCGTAATGGCGACCAAGGCATTATCGATGCTCAGTTGGTGAAATACCCCATCGATCAGCTCCACCGATATGTCCGGATCCTCTTGGGAGGTCAGATCGAGGAACCGTTCCGGATCCTCGGGTTGTGGAGGCGGGCTATTTATATCCTTTATGGCCCGGTGCAGTTCCTGCGCCGAACTCACAAAATGAGATACTTGACTATGGGAGTATGGATCGGATAGGCAAAAATAAATGTCCGCATACCCAGCTTGGAGGATTGTACATAGAAAATCCGTCCTGTGGATTAACGCGGAGAAATTCCTCCTCTTCTCCCTTGTACAATGCGGACAAGATCTTCATCAGATCGGCGACCGATCCCGGCCCCTTACGGCCGCAGCGGGTGGCATCATCCTCCCCGTTGAAATCCCACATGGGGTGGCCTCTATACTGGAGCGGCTGCACCCCCCGCATAATGCATGTGGCCATGACCCCGATCATGGTCAGTCCGGAATGAGCTAACAACCTTATTCGGCTCATCAGGTAAAGGACGTCCCTGTCATTTTCCTTCTGAGGGCTCCGTGGACGCCAGCTTAGGCGTTTCTTCAAAGGAGCGTTATTGAACTCAGGGAGGCCGATCCGAACAGGGTCCGGCAGGGGGACATCTTCTATATAAAACCATTCCGAAGGCCAGTCTTCGGACTCCTTCTTTGGGGTTCCGGAAAGATATCCGGTCCCGGTGATGCGCCATAGTTCGACTCCGCCCACTTGATATATTGACCCCTCTTGAGAACGGGGCACAAGGCAGAACAGCTTCTTCCACAACGCAAAATGAGCCTCGATGCCCAAAAACAGCTCGCAAAGGGCCACGAAGCCCGCAATATGCAAAATGGAGGCAGGCGTAAGGTTGTGCAACTGGAGGCCGTAGAACTCCAGGAGCCCCCGAAGAAACGGATGAATTGGAAATCCGAGCCCTCTTATCAAATAAGAGACAAGGCATACCCGCTCCCCTTTGGAGGGGTTGGGGACGCTCTCCGCTTGCTTTCGGCCCTTATAGGTGGCGAGTCCGGCTCGAACCGGAACCATGAAGGCTGGGGGAAGAAATCCCTTGGTTTGGAGCGTCACTAACTCGCTGTGTGGGACGGAGCATCTCTCCCAATCTCCAGGATGAGGGCTGGGAGGGCGAGAGGAGGAGCCACGTCGACTGTCCATGATGGAATGGATTTCTGTCAGATGAGCTCTGATGAATGCTCGCGAAGGGAGGATCGTGTGATTCGGATCTAGATCCTCGCCTCTTTTATAGGCAGCTCATTTGCGCAGCTAGGGGGGTAAATGTAAAAATACCCTGGCTTTGCGCATTCGTTCAACACCTGGAAGATGGCCATTATTGGGCGTGGAAGCCGAGGAGCGCAATATTTACAAGAAGCCGGACGCTATTCAACAGGTACACATGATTTGGAGAAGAACCCGCCTTGCAATGCCGAAGACAATCTACGCGCCGGACTCATCGCCATTGAAGCCTGGTTCGGAGGCTACTGAGGGAGTCCCGGATTAGGGGGTGTCCGGATAGCCGAACTATCACCTTTGGCCGGACTCCTGGACTATGAAAATACAAGATTGAAGACTTCGTCCCGTGTCCGGATGGGACTTTCCTTGGCGTGGAAGGAAAGCTTGGCGACACGGATGTGTAGATCTCCTACCATTGTAACCGACTATGTGTAACCCTAACCCTCTTCGGTGCCTATATAAACCGAAGGGTTTTAGTCCGTAGGACAAACAACAATCATACCATAGGCTAGCTTCTAGGGTTTAGCCTCTCTGATCTCGTGATAGATCTACTCTTGTACTACCCATATCATCAATATTAATCAAGCAGGAGTAGGGTTTTACCTCCATCGAGAGGGCCCGAACCTGGGTAAAAACATCGTGTCCCTTGTCTCCTGCTACCATCTGCATAGACGCACAGTTCGGGACCCCCTACCCGAGATCCGCCGGTTTTGACACCGACAACGAGCTTGATGGATTATCAGCCATTTGAGGCAAACTAGCCGCAGCCAGCTTATATGCGCTTCTTACCGAAAAAGCTCCATTATTCTCATAGTGCCATGCAATGCTGTCATTCGCTTCCGTTGCTGAGATGTTTAGTTGGCAGATTTCATCCGCATTGAAAGGGTAGAAAATTTGCCAAATCAAAGTCTCATTCCATTCTTTCCTGCCCAGGTGCATAAGCTGATTAACCCAGTGTATCCGTGACCTTCGGATAAAAGTGGCTGCCTTCAGGCCCTCTCTCTGTGGGATCCATTGATCTCGTTGTATATGTATGTTTTTCCCGTCCCCTAACCTCCATATTATGCCTTTCTTTAAGAGCTCAAGCCCAAACTCGATGTCTCTCCATACGGGTGAGGCATGCGAAGCAAAAACAGTGTCCAAGAGATTTCCATTCGAGAAATATTTGATTTTCGGACCCTCGCACAAAGGCTATCCGGATTCTGGAGTAGTCTCCATCCTTGTTTGGCCAGGAGTGCTTGGTTGAAAAGATGCATATCTCTAAATCCAATACCGCCTGCTCTTTTCGGTTTGATCATCTGTTCCCATGACATCCAGTGTACCTTGCGGTGTTTGTCTTCATCCCCCACCAGAAATCTCGGATCAATCTTTCGTGCTTCTTGCAAAAGCCCTTAGAGAGCATGAAGACACTGATCACAAAGGTTGGGAGGGTTTGGACCACCGACTTTACATGCGTATCCTTTGCTGCATACGACATAATTTTTTTCGACCAGTCACTACATCTCTTCCGCAATCTGTCCATAATTGGTTGGAATTGATCATCTTTCATCCTCCCCTCTGGGGTGGGTAGGCCTAGGTACTTGCTCTCGAAGGTATCCATCGTGACGCCCAGGATAGCCTTAATTTGTTCTCTAGAATCCACCGGGCAAACTTCATTGAATAATATCGAACACTTGCTAGCACTAAGCAATTGACCCGTACACTTCTGGAAGGTGAGAAGTACCCTTTTTATTGTTTCTTCTTGCTCCGTTTCAGCCTTGATGAATATTAGACTATCATCCGCAAACAAGAGGTTTGAGATGCCCGGGCTATTACGAGCAATTTTGATCGGGGTCAACTTGTTCTCCACCATCTCCTTCCTCAGAAGATGGACAATTCCATCTGCGATGAACAGAAAGAGGTACGGACTGAGGGGGTCCCCTTGTCTCAGTCCGCGGGACGGGTTGAAAGGTTCTAGCAGTCCCCCATTGCATCTGACCAAATATCTTACCGACTTGACACACTGCATAACCCACCCAGTCCATTTATCACTAAAACCAAACTTCCATAGCACTTCTTCTAGGAATCTCCAATCCACTCTATCATAGGCTTTAGCAAGGTCTAGTTTGTAAGCACAGGAGTTATCTCTGACGTTCTTGGCATGTTGGATCTTATGGAAGCATTCAAATGCAATGATAACATTGTCCATGATCATTCTCCCGGGTAAAAAGGCACTTTGAGTTTCTGAGATGATCCCATCCAAAATTGTTCATAGCTGGTTTACAAGGCATTTGTAGATCACTTTGTAGATAACATTGCAGAGGCTAATCGGTCTGTAGTCTTTTAGGGACTGCAGATCATTTCCTTTGGGTATGAGTACTATCATCGTATCATTTATTTCTTCTCGTATGACCCCCTTATCAAAAAACTCCAAGAGTGCCCCCACCACATCTTATTTCATGATCTCCCAGTTCCTTTGGAAGAAACGGGCCGGAAACCCATCTGAGCCTGGGGCTTTTAGGGAACCGATCTGAAATAATGCATCACTAATCTCCTTTGTGGAAAAAGACTTTGTTAGTCCTTCATTCATATCATCGCTGACACATTTTGCAATTAGGTTAATAATCTCACTTGGATCAACCTCCCTATCTGCTTCATACAACCTCTTAAAAAACGTGTTTGTCATCTCCTGTACTTTGCCCCCATCCTCAACCCATGCGCCCCTGTCATCTTTGATTTTTACAATGGTGTTCTTCTTCCTCCTCCACGTTGCTCTCTATTGGAACCACTTGGTATTTCGTTCACCTTCTCTGATAGGTAGCGTGAGAGTGTTGTCTCCACATAATTTCTTCTCTTAAGAGCATCTCGTCTAATTCTTGTGTCAATCTTATCTCCTCCTGTTTCGAACGGTCAGTAGCTGGGTGACTCCAGATTCTGTCCAGCTTCTTTCATATCTCCGCAGTGTTTTTATTACAGAGCCAAAGTCCCGATTGGCCCATTCTCTTAGTTCATGTTGCATATGCTGCAGTTTTTCGCCAACTGCCTGGAGGTTTGCTGCAGGCCCATCCTTGTGCCAGAAGGTATCAATAGTTCCTTTTAAATTATCAACCCTCTCCCACATTTGTTCATATATGAAGATATTCCTCTTTGTTTCACCAACCGGTCTCCACTCTTTCCTACTTCCCAGCTGAAGGAGAATATGCAGGTGATCTGACCTCGAAGAGCAAATATGCTCAACCTAGGTGTTTGTATAGTGCTCCGACCACTCTGGGGATGCAACAAAATGATCCAAACGAGCACGGACATTGTTGTTACCTCCTTGCTTGTTATTGTACGTCCAGCACGGACCTTTAAATCCCAAGTCAAAGAGGTTGCAATCAGAAAGAACCTTCCGAAAGTTTTCCATGTTAGCTTCAGATCTTTTTGAGGTTGAGAAGTGTTCCGATTGCCACATCGTTTCATTAAAGTCTCCCATCATCAACCATGGGAGACTGCTGGTATACTTAATCTTCCTCAGCAAGGTCCACATGTCATGCCGTTCATGCGCTCTTGGTTCACCATAAACAAAAGTACCATGCCATTGGGGGCCATTAGGATTTAAACGGATCAGCACATCGATGTATCTCGCCCTTGCGGCAATCTTCTTTATTTCCAAGCTTTCATCATAAAAGAGGGCAATGCCGACACCTTTTCCAGTATTGGGTTGCGTAATACAATGATGAAGGCCTAGCCTCCACTTGAGATTCCTTACATATTTATTATTCTGCCACGTTTCAGAGAGGAACACGAGTTTGGGCTTGTACATGTGCACGAGACACACACATTCTTGAACTATATGAGGCTGCCCGAGACCTCGACAGTTCCAAGCTAGCACCGTCATGGCTCCTGACGGACGCCCTCCTTAGCGTCCACTAGTTAACCGGGAGCCCCTAGCCCGGTAGCTTCCATCTCGTCCTTCTCCCCGGTTCCATCCGCTTCTGCCATCCCAACACCACACATCTTCTTGTTCTGCTCAGACATATCACCTGCATCTGAAGCCCATGTACCCTTGGCAGTCACCTCCCCTCGGCCTCCTCTTTTTCCTAAGATTGAGCTACCCTATCCTAGACTTGCCTTGTCTCTCCTGCCAGCTCTGTAGATCCTCTTCTTTGGTGGGATACCCAAGTTCTTACCAACACCAGTAGCACCGGCGTCCGGCTATGCCTCCCTGGCTAAGCTCTCCGTCATCAGGTGGGTGAAGCGAGCATCCGGGCCAAAGCCCGGTAGGTACTCCATCTCGTCCGCCACCAACGGATCCTGCTAGGGCACCCCATCCTGCAGAGACAGGTCAGTGCTGCTATTCTCCTTTTTGATCCCACCTCCGAGCAAGTGACCATACACTATGGCGCCATCCCTGCTCTTAACCGGCATCATCCCCGCCAGGCTGTCCTATTGCCCTTTCATGTCACCCTCCAATTTAATTAGAGTCAAAACAGAGACTGTCTGACCCACCATAGTACTGGCAGCGCTTGCGCGCACCGCAGGGGTAGAGGACACAACCCCTCTGGTTGTTGTCTCTTTTGGAGGGCTTTTATCATCAGAAACCTTCAGGGCGCTGACAGCCGCAATCGCAGCCTGCACTTGGGGGTCCGCGAGGATCTCCTCAGGTATCTTCTACTGGTTCTTGTTGGACCCCTTGAAGCTCTCTTCCCTCAACACTTCCTTCCCAAAGCTAAGAAAATGGCGAGCACTACCGGCTACAGGGGCAACATACCTTCCTCTACTGCTACTCTTGTTTAAAGGGGAGGCATGCATTGTTGCCGTGTACCTCATCTCTTGGAGGTCCACCAGCAACTTACAATCATGCTGACCATGCCCAAGAATCCCACAAAAGCCACAAAACCTAGGAACCCCTTTCATATTTCACCTCTAAGAAGAACAGTTCATTTGTAGGCCTATCATGGGAGGTAATCTTATTCTGGAGCGGCTCATCCACATCGTGTTTCACCCAGACCCTTATGAAATCACCCCATATCTTACCATGGATGTCAGTGTCCACCTCAAGCACCTCAGCAAGCTTTTCACCCAGTTTCCAGGCCACAACCTCATCAAGCATGATTGGAGGGACATCATGGATGCGTACCCATATAGGCATGTGGGCAACCTCCACGTCCCTCGGCCTGGCGCTGCCATCCACCTCCACCATCAGGAAAGCATCGCCCTTGTGGGTCCAGGGGCCATTGTTGAGGATGAAGCGTCGATCCCCCTCCCGCTCGAACTCCAGCAGGAAGCAGTTGTTCTTCAGGGGCGTGTAGTTGAGGTGACCGCCCAGGCCCCACTTGCCCTTGAGCTTGCCGAAGAGGTCGTCGTTGCTGTAGGGCAGAGTGGAGAAGAAGTGCCCCAAAGCTATCCAGCGTGTCCTCATCACCGCGCACTCATTGGTGAGGTCAAGGCCGACCACCTCATCGACCCTAGGGCCCAACGCGACCGGGAACCTAGGGGCGACAATGTTGTTGCCGGCGCCAAGCCTCCTCCCCGTGCCCCTCCCCGCGTAGCCACGTGATAATTCCCCGCACAGGATCGCCCTCGAGATGTTCTGGCCATCACCAGACCGAGGGGCATCGTCGCCCTCGGTCATGGTTCCCTTGTTCTTCTGCATGTCCTAGCTCGACATCGGCTTAGGGGTGGTATTGCTCACTGGGTATGTGGACGGGAAGTGTTTTGTACCAAGGCTCTGCTATGACGCTATGGTTGAGCACTGGAAATCATTGCCAGAAAACTATTTGGATTGCTTACAAAATTAATCACGCATCCGAGGAGGCCTCTCAGCAAGTCATGCATGCACTTGAAGTGAGGCTCGAATTATGGACCTTCAAGCATTTACTCATTTTAGAGTTTTATAAACACACACATCAACTAGTCTAGATATCACAATGGCCAGGTCATTATTAGTCATTTTCACACTGATGTGTGCTTCCAATTGTCAGCGCGTTCTCCTACTACCTGCTGCTCAACGGGATATTGACATGTCATTGTTGGGCAACGTCAAGCTAGACACTAGCCTTGGCGTTCAACCTACAACATGCCGGCTATGGGAGGGAAATGAAGGGCGGATGTGCGGCACTTGCTGCTTCCACTGAGACCTGCCATGCGCTAGTACAATGCCTACATGTCGTGCCCCACGCATAGTGTGCCGTGCAATAATGTCACCCCATGCATCGACTAGCACGTCCATCGGTGCACGGGGCATAGCTTGTGCGACAGCGTTACACTTGCAAGATTACTATTTGGTTTTCTCCATTATCTCACCTCACTGACCATGCTAGATGAACATGCATCCCAGAGTCCATAAATAAACACATAGCTGGTGCCCACGGCCTAACTAGACAAACATGTATATATATAAAGAGAGAGGGGAGGGGGGATGGCATGCCGCGGGTACACAATTATTTTAGGCTTGTTTTGTGTGAGCTTCCAAGACATGGAAATGATGGCGGTGCATGCTATGTATGCCGGTGGCCGGTAGCAGAAGCCCCGTATGCATGATGGTGGTGCTCAAAGTGCATGCCCGTTGTTTCTCCTCTAACATCGGCTCGTTTTCTTATAAACATCCATGTTTTTTTTCAGAATTTCTTTTATAAGTTGAAATTTTAATTTTACAAGTTGGTAGCATGGTACCATTCGGGGCTTGGTATCATCCGATATTTCCCCTATTTTCTTGCTTCATGCGGTCTTCCTTCTCTAGCCTGCTACACTTCATGCGGGCCTACCGCCAGCTCAGAGTTCTACCCTAACCATTGCCCCTCATTTGCAGCATTGTTGTTCCAATTAAGCTAGATGTGTACTCTGGATGAAGAAACTCCTTTGTGTGACAATTCTCAACTCTACATAAATTGAGTCTTTAAGTAACACACAATGCATATAATAAAATACTAGCCATAATAGGTTTCACCGCTCCTCCAATAATTTTTCTTTTTTGTCTGGACCAAATATCAAAAAGGCGGTGGCAGCAAGAACTAAGAAATATGGGAAATTCAGTTGGTGACACTAACTAACTCGAATATTCGAAGACTGTCACAAATTCATGAATTTGGTTTGTGCCAACAATGAATGCGGATAAATTAAATGTATACTCCTGGTCAGGCCTTGTTTCCACCTCCTATGACGCGGTTTCCTCCTCTAGGGGACACACCACTTGACATGTCAACCGTGTCAATGTGAAGAACCTATTGGTAGTGGAATCTGTTGTAGGCCCCATGGTCAACCAAACGGTAGAGAACAATGGTAGTTCTCGACTGTGGCACATCGTTAAATGTTCTCCTATTCACACACACACCACACTGGGCTTGCCTTGAATTCCGGCGACTGACTGTTACTTCTCGCACGACCCACTCGAGACGCCGATCACCTATAACTACTACCCACCCCAGCATTCCCCCTAGCACTCACCTTCCCCGCCCACTCTACTCATATGCCATCAAATTCCCTCGAACACTTTCCCTAGCCCTCTCTACTAGCATGCAATTAAATAGCTCACAAAAGTCGGTTTCTAGGGGAAACGACTAAAAGAAAGAATTAAACTAAGTACTAAAGAGAATGGAAAATAAATACTAAACTAAACATGGAAAATAAACTGGAGAAATATTTGATGTTTTAGATGAGAACGCTGGCATTTATGTGCGGTCTCGTTTGGCCCCGTCGCGGAATGGAGTTAAGCTTTTTGACGAACCACACATGCAACTAAGTCAGTACCCGTATTATAGGATGCGTGCAATCTACAAATGGTGGGGGGCCCTCACATAACATTGTCTCTCAAGTAGCACCATCTTGAGAGAACTCATTCTCCCTACTTCCCGTCCCATACCTGTGGTGGATAACAGAAATACATTAAGGTCACGAAGGCCAGACCGAAGGCTATGGACAATTGTGACTCGTAGAATAGTTGTGTTCGCCTCAAGATATCAATGTCGGTCACTTGGAGGTTCTCCGTTTGCACAACTATCTATCAACTTCATGTGTGGCCTAAGGAGTTGAATGTCCAACTACATCAATGGATCAGACATCTCCAATCACTATATTACCATAATGGTAAATAAAACACGAAGAAGACACACATAAATAAAAGACCTGTATCAAGTAACTGCTTACTAGACGACTGAACCATAGCCAACAATTACTCAAATAATATCACATATAAAGGGGGTTCAAGAGTTGTTACAACCCACCATGGAGACCGTGCTGGGGCAGGAGAAGGGGTGTTGATGGTGGTGATGGAGGCGGGGGCGGATAATGATGAATGATGGTGAAGTGGCGGCGGCCCATTATCTCGCCCACCGGTCCTTCCGGTATTCCTCCAAGGTTACAACAATGGAGATGGAGGCTTTCCACTGCCCCCAAGTGCTCATGATGTGGATGGTGGTTGGACATGGAGAGATTAATTGTGGATGGCTCATGGTTGAGGATGAGGATAATGGCGGTGGCTAGGGTTGATGGTGTATATATAATAGCTCTCCCAAAGCCTCCTCCACTGATGTAGCATCTCTCCTTTGATCCAAGGGCTATAGGGGACCCAAATCTCCCTTGAAGGCCAAGAAACTCATAGGAACAATGGTGGACAAAATTTGCAAAGGTCCCATCTGAAAGGGCAACTTTAGGAGTTGTCTGAGCTTGGCACGAGCGCTGGTACAACCACGCTCTATTGTACCAGACGCTGTCGAACGCTCTGTACTCCTCTAGAAAAATGGTCGTGTATTTCTTTATACGAACTCAGAATTTGACATTTTTGGGCTCGTTGGAATCATACGAAAGACATCGATTCATCTGTGATTTTATATCTTGATTTGGAGTAGTTTGAAAAATTACATTTTTACTCTCCGATGTGCTTGGACGTCCTCCGTTCAAGTTCCTTTCATTGTGCTAAGTCCATGGGAAGTCCTCATCACCTACAAAACACACAAAGACAAAGAAAACTAATAAAAACCAATAAAGAATAAATATTATGTAATGCTCACAGTAAAAAGAGTAAATATTAGAAATCATGCATGTGGACATGTAAGTGCCTCAGTGGGACATGATATACAGAGATAATAGGCAACTAATTAGCTCTAAAATGTGTAGAGTATGGAGCCGTCAATAAGCTCCTCGGGACTCTCAAGAATTGGCACCACTTGCAATTCCTCCTTCTTTTCTTATTATGACCAAATAAGTTTGTCCCCGTCCTTTGAAATATATTTTTAAAATTGAAATAAAGAATTTCAATAGGATCACAACTTTTAATAGGTTCACACCAAATTTCCTGCACAAGGGAAAGGAACTGCTCATTATTGAACTAATTCAAATTGAAATGGAAAGTTCTTTTCTTGGGAGGAAGTGCCCTAGATATTCCACAGTCCATGACCAGTTGGTTACGATCAAATGATTCTCTAAGAAGTTTTCTAACACAGACCAAAGGAAACTGATCTTCCCAAGTAGGGGACATCAAGACCCTATCAAGATTTTCTAAAGTGGGAGCATCCTGGTTGTTTTTCAAGCATAAATCCCACCAAACTTGTAAAACTATCTCAAATACAATGTATTAATAATGACATTAAACATATTGGAGCTACGAGATCAAGGATTTTTTCTCTCGTCATTATGCCTTAGCACATTGAAGTCACCACTAACCGCATGTCGCACCTCTAAATTTTTGCAAAAGGAGGCCAATTTAGAGAAGAATTTTATTTTATGCTCATCATGAGCAGAAATGTATACTACAATAAATGCTATATCACAATCTAGTAGAATAGGGTGCAAATTAAGATGAATCACATATTGTTCTTTCTTCATAGATTGGACATTAAAGATATCAGTTTTCAGACCACATTCAATGCCTCTAGATTTACCATGAAAGGTATCCAATCCTTAGAAAAAACATTATGAGGATCAAGTTTCCTAAAAGGTAGGGGGGTACTTGCTCTTCATGGTCTCTTGAATACCAACAAAATCCAGAGGATAATTCTTAATAATGTTAGAAAGGTATGATTTCATAACTTTATTTTTAGTACCTCTACAATTCCAAAAACAACCTATCATTTGTATTTATTAGGTATTTGCCTTAATCTACCAGATCTGTTAGGAGGCAGAGCGGAACTGGAAGTAGCCTTTTGGCTCCTAGTACATGGTATACCAAATTTCAATGTAGGGGAAATAATCACATTTATAGAGTAAGTACTCTTCTTCCTCCTGGATTTCATAAGAGTAAAGGCTTTGTTACCTCAATACGATCAATCTAAGTTAAACACAAAGGGACCACATTCCCTCTATTATCATGAATATGTAAGGAATTCAAAATTATCTTCATGATTTTTCAATTTCATATTATTCCTAGCTAATTCCATCTCTGTCAGTGCAATGTTCTCAAAATCATCTAAAGGAATGTATACACCCATTCTAGCAGCTTTACACAGGGTATCCATATCAAATAAAGCAGCAGATGAATAAACATAAGTTGGGTTGTCAACATTACCTTCCAAGTTCCTCTTATTGGTTAATTTAGAAGCTTTGACAAACACATGTTGCACTTTGTCCTGCTAGTTATGAGTGCTTATCCTGCTAGGAACTTGGGAAGTAGTTGCAGCCCCCCAAGAAAGTGAATAGATGAATCTTTAGGAGATTCCAAACACTAGAAGAGATGGCCAGTCATTGTAACTCAACTCATGTTGGAACCCAGATAACTTCACAGCAGCAACATAGCCATATCATTTCCTCATAGGAACAAGAGTAGAGGGTGCAGATTCACAAGTAAGAGCCCAAGTGTTGTCAGGAGTAGCAGCAATCTTCTAATTATAACTAAATTGTTTTCCAGAAATCCACGGATTCTTGGGGATATCAGGAATGTAAGCATAGTTAATAACCAGTCTATGATCAGTAGGTGTAGGCAGAGTTATAGACAGTAGATTGTGCTCTCTTGCCATAGTATCAATCAATAACTCATTATGCTTAAATCTTCCCTCACTAGGCTCCATCTGATGATCACTTTACCCTGGAGAGGGACGATAACATTGAGTTTGACCCACATTAACTGACCCAGGGAATATCATTTGCCTTCCATCCACATTTTTAGAAGATTCTGCATGGTTTTAACTGCCAACATCAGTTATGGCCCCTTTTCCTAAAGAGGAATCATTAATTCTATAAGAAGTATCAGACCTGTCCATTTGAGCAAGGACCAAAACCACATATTCCACTTCATAGAAGAAATCATAAAAATCATCACCCAGAACCCCTTTAGCTACATAAAGAACTTTTGTAGCATCCTTACAACCCAATGA
Organism: Triticum timopheevii; assembly: GCA_963921465.1. Classification (NCBI taxonomy): domain Eukaryota; kingdom Viridiplantae; phylum Streptophyta; class Magnoliopsida; order Poales; family Poaceae; genus Triticum; species Triticum timopheevii. The sequence continues at coordinate 525,772,240 of OY997272.1, read as the reverse complement.
AATCCTAGAACACTCAACCTTATGCACAGTAGCATAGTCTATTTCCATAGTTACTCCTACCAAAGAGCCAGCTACTATAACTGTTGGGGAACGTAGCATAAATTCAAAATTTTCCTATGTCTCACCAAGATCTATCTATGGAGAAAACAGCAACGAGGGGAAGGAGAGTGCATCTACATACCCTTGTAGATCGCTAAGCGGAAGCGTTCAAGAGAACGGGGTTGAAGGAGTCGTACTCGTCGTGATCCAAATCACCGGAGATCCTAGTGCCGAACGGACGGCACCTCCGCGTTCAACACACGTACAGCCCGGTGACGTCTCCCACGCCTTGATCCAGCAAGGAGAGAGGGAGAGGTTGAGGAAGACTCCATCCAGTAGCAGCACAACGGCGTGGTGGTGGTGGAGGAGCGTGGCAATCCTGTCGGGCTTCGCCAAGCACCCGCGGGAGAGCAGGAGGTGTCACGGGAGGGAGGGAGGGGCCAGGGCTTCAGGTGCGGCTGCCCTCCCTCCCCTCCACTATATATAGGGGCAAGGGAGAGGGGGAGGGCGCAGCCTTGCCCCTTCCTCCAAGGAAGGGGTGCGGCCAAGGGGGGGAGGAGTCCATCCTCCCCAAGGCACCTCGGAGGTGCCTTCCCCTTTTAGGATTTTCCCCTTCCCATGCGCATGGGCCTTGGGGGGGCTGGTGCCCCTGGCCCATTAAGGATAGGGCGCCCCCTACAGCCCATGCTACTGTATTGGACATGGTGGAACAATTTCCGGACCTCCGGACCCCTCCGGAATCCTCCGGAACCTTCTGGAAGCTTCCCGATACAATACCGAAAAAACCCGAACTTTTTCCGGAACCCGAACAACAACTTTCCATATATAAATCTTTACCTCCGAACCATTCCGGAACTCCTCGTGACGTCCGGGATCTCATCCGGGACTCCGAACAACATTCGGTAACCACATACAAACTTCCTTTATAACCCTAGCATCATCGAACCTTAAGTGTGTAGACCCTACGGGTTCGGGAACCATGCAGACACGACCGAGACGTTCTCCGGTCAATAACCAACAGCGGGATCTGGATACCCATGTTGGCTCCCACATGTTCCACGATGATCTCATCGGATGAACCATGATGTCAGGGACTCAATCGATCCCGTATACAATTCCCTTTGTCTAACGGTATTGTACTTGCCCAAGATTCGATCGTCGGTATACCGATACCTTGTTCAATCTCGTTACCGGCAAGTCTCTTTACTCGTTCCGTAACACATCATCCCGTGATCAACCCCTTGGTCACATTGTGCACATTATGATGATGTCCTACCGAGTGGGCCCAGAGATACCTCTCCGTTTACACGGAGTGACAAATCCCAGTCTCGATTCGTGCCAACCCAACATACACTTTCGGAGATACCTGTAGTGCACCTTTATAGCCACCCAGTTATGTTGTGACGTTTGGTACACCCAAAGCACTCCTATGGTATCCGGGAGTTGCACAATCTCATGGTCTAAGGAAAAGATACTTGACATTAGAAAAGCTTTAGCATACGAACTACGATCTTTGTGCTAGGCTTAGGATTGGGTCTTGTCCATCACATCATTCTCCTAATGATGTGATCCCGTTATCAATGACATCCAATGTCCATGGTCAGGAAACCGTAACCATCTATTGATCAACGAGCTAGTCAATCAGAGGCTTACTGGGGACATGGTGTTGTCTATGTATCCACACATGTATCTGAGTTTCCTATCAATACAATTATAGCATGGATAATAAACGATTATCATGAACAAGGAAATATAATAATAACTAATTTATTATTGCCTCTAGGGCATATTTCCAACAGTCTCCCACTTGCACTAGAGTCAATATTCTAGTTCACATCGCCATGTGATTAACACTCACAGGTCACATCGCCATGTGACCAACATCCAAAGAGTTTACTAGTGTCATTAAACTAGTTCACATCATCATGTGATTAAGACTCAATGAGTTCTGGGGTTTGATCATGTTTTGCTTGAGAGAGGTTTTAGTCAACGGGTCTGCAGCATTCATATCCGTATGTACTTTGCAAATCTCTATGTCATATTGTAAATGCTGCTTCTGTGCTCCACTTGGAGCTATTCCAAATGGTTGTTCCACTATACGTATCCTGTTTGCTACTCAGAGTCATTCGGATATGTGTTAAACCTTGCATCGATGTAACCCTTTACGTCGAACTCTTTATCACCTCCATAATTGAGAAACATATCCTTATTCTTCTAAGGATAATTTTGACTGCTATCTGGTGATCCACTCCTTGATCACCTTTGTACCCTCTTGCTAGACATGTGGCAAGGCACACATTAGGTGCGGTACACAGCATAGCATACTGTAGAGCCTACGTCTAAAGCATAGGGGACGACCTTCGTCCTTTCTCTCTCTTTTCTGCCGTGGTCGAGCTTTAAGTCTTAACTTCATACCTTACATCTCAGGCAAGAACTCCTTCTTTGACTGATCCATCTTGAACACCTTCAAGATCATGTCAAGGTATATGCTCATTTGAAAGTACCATTAAGCGTTTTGATCTATCCTTATAGATCTTGATGCTCAATGTTCAAGCAGCTTAATCCAGGTTTTCTATTGAAAAACACTTTTCAAATAACCCTATATGCTTTCCAGAAATTCTACATCATTTCTGATCAACAATATGTCAACAACATATACTCATCAGAAATTCTATAGTGCTCCCACTCACTTCTTTGGAAATACAAGTTTCTCATAAACTTTGTATAAACCCAAAATCTTTGATCATCTTATCAAAGTGCATATTCCAACTCCGAGATGCTTACTCCAGTCCATGGAAGGATCGCTGGAGCTAGCATACCTTTTAGCATCCTTAGGATCGACAAAACCTTTCTGATTGTATCACATACAACCTTTCCTTACGAAGACTGGTAAGGATACTCGTTTTGACATCCATCTGCCAGATTTCATAAATGCAGCTAATGCTAACATGATTCCGACGGACTTAAGCATCGCTACGGATGAGAAAATCTCATCGTAGTCAACTCCTTGAACTTGTGAAAAACTCTTCGCCACAAGTCGAGCTTCATAGACAGTGACATTACCGTCCACGTCCGTCTTCTTCTTAAAGATCCATTTATCTCAATGGCTTGCCGATCATCGGGCAAGTCCACCAAAGTCCATGCTTTGTTCTGATACATGGATCCTATCTCGGATTTCATGGCTTCTAACCATTTGACGGAATTTGGGCCCACCATCGCTTCTCCATAGCTCGTAGGTTCATTGTTGTCTAGCAACATGACCTTCAAGACAGGATTACTGTACCACCCTGAAGCAGTACACATCCTTGTCACCCTACGAGGTACGGTAGTGACTTGATCCGGAGTTTCATGATCACTATCATAAGCTTCTACTTCAATTGGTGTAGGTGCCACAGGAACAACTTCCTGTGCCCTGCTACACACTAGTTGAAGTGATGGTTCAATAACCTCATCAAGTCTCCACCATCCTCCCACTCAACTTTCCGAGACAAACTTTTCCTCGAGAAAGGACCCGATTCAAGAAACAATCCCTATTGCTTTCGAATCTGAATTAGGAGGTATACCCAACTATTTTGGGTGTCCTATGAAGATGCATTTTATCCGCTTTGGGTTCGAGCTTATCAACCTGAAACTTTTTCACATAAGCGTCGCAGCCCCAAACCTTTAAGAAACGACAACTTAGGTTTCTCCAAACCATAATTCAAACGTTGTCGTCTCAACGGAATTACGTGGTACCCTATTAAAGTGAGTGCGGTTGTCTCTAATGCCTAACCCATGAACGATAGTGGTAATTCGATAAGAGACATCATGGTACGCACCATATCCAATAGGGTGCAACTATGATGTTCGGACACACCATCACATTATGGTGTTCCAGGTGGTATTAATTGTGAAACAATTTCCACAATGTCTTAACTGCGTGCCAAAGCTCGTAACTCAGATACACATCTCTATGATCATATCATAGACATTTTATCCTCTTGTCACAATGATCTTCAACTTCACTCTGAAATTACTTGAACCATTCAATAATTCAGACCTGTGTTTCATCAAGTAAATATACTCAACATCTACTCGAATCATCTATGAAGTAAGAACATAACGATATTCACTGCATGCCTCAGCACTCATTGGACTGCACACATCAAAATGTGTTACTTCCAACAAGTTGCTATCTTGTTCCATCTTACTGAAAACGAGGCTTTTCAGTCATCTTGCCCATGTGGTATAATTTGCATATCTCAAGTGATCCAAAATCAAGTGAGTCCAAACGATCCATCTGCATGGAGTTTCTTCATGCGTATACACCAATAGACATGGTTCGCATGTCTCAAACTTTTCAAAAACGAGTGAGTCCAAAGGTCCATCAACATGGAGCTTCTTCATGCGTTTTATACCAATATGACTTACATGGCAGTGCCACAAGTAAGTGGTACTATCATTACTATCTTATATCTTTTGGCATGAAAATGTGTATCACTACGATCGAGATTCAATAAACCATTCCTTTAGATGCAAGACCACTGAAGGTATCATTCAAATAAATAGAGTAACCATTATTCTCCTTAAATGAATAACCGTATTGCGATAGACATAATCTAATCATGTCTATGCTCAACGCAAACACCAAATGACAATTATTTAGGTTTAATACTAATCTTGATGGTAGAGGGAGCGTGCGATGTTTGATCACATCAAACTTGGAAACACTTCCAACATACATCGTCAACTCACCTTTAGCTAGTCTCCGTTTATTCCGTAGCTCTTTTATTTCGAGTTACTAACACTTAGCAACCGAACCGGTATCTTAATACCCTGGTGCTACTAGGAGTACTAGTAAAGTACACATTAACATAATGTATATCCAATATACTTCTATCGACCTTGCCAGCCTACTCATCTACCAAGTATCTAGGGTAATTCTGCTCCAGTGGTTGTTCCCCTTATTACAGAAGCACTTAGTCTCGGGTATAGGTTCAACCTTGGGTTTCTTCATTAAAGCAGCAGCTGATTTGCTGTTTCATGAAGTGTCCCTTCTTTCCCTTGCCCTTCTTGAAACTAGTGGTTTCACCAACCATCAACAATTGATGCTCCTTCTTGATTTCTACTTTCGCGGTGTCAAACATCGCGAATACCTCAAGGATCATCATATCTATCCCTGATATGTTATAGTTCATCACGAAGCTCTAGCAGCTTGGTGGCAATGACTTTGGAGAAACATCATTATCTCATCTGGAAGATCAACTCCCACTCGATTCAAGTGATTGTTGCACTCAGACAATCTGAGCACAAGCTCAATGATTAAGCTTTTCTCCCTTAGTTTGTAGGCTAAGAAAATCGTCGGAGGTTTTATACCTCATGACGTGGGCACGAGCCTGAAATCCCAATTTCAGCCCTCGAAACATCTCATATGTTCCGCGACGTTTCGAAAACGTCTTTGGTGCCTCAACTCTAAACCGTTTAACTGAACTATCACGTAGTTATCAAAACGTGTATGTCCGATGTTCGCAACATCCACAGACGACGTTTGGGGTTCAGCACACTGAGCGGTGCATTAAGGACATAAGCTTTCTACTGATCGCATGATCGCTACTATCAACTTTCAACTATATTTTCTCTAGGAACATATCTAAGCAGTGGAACTAAAGCGCGAGCCTACGACATAATTTGCAAAGATCTTTTGACTATGTTCAGGATAATTAAGTTCATCTTATGAACTCCCACTCAGATAGACATCCCTCTAGTCATCTAAGTGATTACATGATCCGAGTCAACTAGGCCGTGTCCGATCATCACGTGAGACGGACTAGTCATCATCGGTGAACATCTTCATGTTGATCATATCTACTATACGACTCATGCTCGACCTTTCAGTCTCTTGTGTTCCGAGGCCATGTCTGTACATGCTAGGCTCGTCAAGTCAACCTAAGTGTTTCGCGTGTGTAAATCTGGCTTACACCCGTTGTATGTGAATGTAAGAATCCATCACACCCGATCATCACATGGTGCTTAGAAACGAAGAACTTTCGCAACGGTGCACAGTTAGGGGGAACACTTTCTTGAAATTTTAATGAGGGATCATCTTATTTACTACCGTCGTTCTAAGCAAATAAGATGCATAAACATGATAAACATCACATGCAATCAAATAGTGACATGATATGGCCAATATCATTTTGCTCCTTTTGATCTCCATCTTCGGGGCTCCATGATCATCATCGTCACCGGCATGACACCATGATCTCCATCATCATGATCTCCATCATCGTGTCTTCATGAAGTTGTCCCGCCAACTATTACTTCTACTACTATGGCTACCGGTTAGCAATAAAGTAAAGTAATTACATGGCGTTGTTTGATGACACGCAGGTCATACAATAAATAAAGACAACTCCTATGGCTCCTACCGGTTGTCATACTCATTGACATGCAAGTCGTGATTCCAATTACAAGAACATGATCAATCTCATACATCACATATCATTCATCACATTCTTCTTGGCCATATCACATCACATAGCATACCCTGCAAAAACAAGTTAGACGTCCTCTAATTGTTGTTTGCATGTTTTACGTGGCTGCTATGGGTTTCTAGCAAGAACGTTTCTTACCTACCCAAAACCACAACGTGATATGCCAATTGCTATTTACCCTTCATAAGGACCCTTTTCATCGAATCCGTTCCGACTAAAGTGGGAGAGACTGGCACCCGCTAGCCACCTTATGCACCAAGTGCATGTCAGTCGGTGGAACCTGTCTCACGTAAGAGTACGTGTAAGGTCGGTCCGGGCCGCTTCATCCCACAATACCGTTGAAACAAGATTGGACTAGTAACGGTAAGCATATTGAACAAAATCAACGCCCACAACTACTTTGTGTTCTACTCGTGCAAAGAATCTACGCAATAGACCTAGCTCATGATGCCACCGTTGGGGAACGTAGCATAAATTCAAAATTTTCCTACGTGTCACCAAGATCTATCTATGGAGAAATCAGCAACGAGGGGAAGGAGAGTGCATCTACATACCCTTGTAGATCGCTAAGCGGAAGCGTTCAAGAGAACGGGGTTGAAGGAGTCGTACTCGTCGTGATCCAAATCACCGGAGATCCTAGTGCCGAACGGACGGCACCTCCGCGTTCAACACACGTACAGCCCGGTGACGTCTCCCACGCCTTGATCCAGCAAGGAGAGAGGGAGAGGTTGAGGAAGACTCCATCCAGTAGCAGCACAACAGCATGGTGGTGGTGGAGGAGCGTGGCAATCCTGCAGGGCTTCGCCAAGCACCTGCGGGAGAGGAGGAGGTGTCACGGGAGGGAGGGAGGCGCCAGGGCTTCAGGTGCAGCTGCCCTCCCTCCCTTCCACTATATATAGGGGCAAGGGAAAGCGGGAGGGCGCAGCCTTGCCCCTTCCTCCAAGGAAGGGGTGCGGCCAAGGGGGGGAGGAGTCCATCCTCCCCAAGGCACCTCGGAGGTGCCTTCCCCTTTTAGGATTTTCCCCTTCCCATGCGCATGGGCCTTGGGGGGGCTGGTGCTCCTGGCCTATTAAGGCTAGGCCCCCACTACAGCCCATGCTACTGTATTGGACGTGGTGGAACAATTTCCGGACCTCCGGACCCCTCCGGAATCCTCCGAAACCTTCTAGAAGCTTCCCGGTATAATACCGAAAAACCCGAACTTTTTCCGGAACCCAAACAACAACTTTGCATATATAAATCTTTACCTCCGGACCATTCCGGAACTCCTCGTGACGTCCGGGATCTCATCCGGGACTCCGAACAACATTCGGTAACCACATACAAACTTCCTTTATAACCCTAGCGTCATCGAACCTTAAGTGTGTAGACCCTACGGGTTCGGGAACCATGCAGACATGACCGAGACGTTCTCCGGTCAATAACCAACAATGGGATCTGGATACCCATGTTGGCTCCCACATGTTCCACGATGATCTCATCGGATGAACCACAATGTTAAGGACTCAATTGATCCCGTATACAATTCCCTTTGTCTAACGGTATTGTACTTGCCCGAGATTCGATCGTCGGTATACCGATACCTTGTTCAATCTCATTACCGGCAAGTCTCTTTACTCGTTCCGTAACACATCATCCCGTGATCAACCCCTTGGTCACATTGTGCACATTATGATGATGTCCTACCGAGTGGGCCCAGAGATACCTCTCCGTTTACACGGAGTGACAAATCCCAATCTCGATTCGTGCCAACCCAACAAACACTTTTGGAGATACCTGTAGTGCACCTTTATAGCCACCCAGTTACGTTGTGACGTTTGGTACACCCAAAGCATTCCTACGGTATCCGGGAGTTGTACAATCTCATGGTCTAAGGAAAAGATACTTGACATTAGAAAAGCTTTAGCATACGAACTACGATCTTTGTGCTAGGCTTAGGATTGGGTCTTGTCGATCACATCATTCTCCTAATGATGTGATCCCGTTATCAATGACATCTAATGTCCATGGTCAGGAAACCGTAACCATCTATTGATCAACGAGCTAGTCAATCAGAGGCTTACTAGGGACATGGTGTTGTCTATGTATCCACACATGTATCTGAGTTTCCTATCAATACAATTATAGCATGGATAATAAACGATTATCATGAACAAGGAAATATAATAATAACTAATTTATTATTTCCTCTAGGGCATATTTCCAACAATAACATCACATCTTTATTCTGCAAGTATGTTTCTAACTCTTACCCAAGCCTTATTAAGAGGTCATTTGCTCCCTCATTAGGAGACCAAGCAGATAGGCGCATCACCATTCCTTAGGATTTGGAAAGCGCATAGAAAATTCCATATGTTGTCCACAATAAAGCGCACATTCTACTTCCTTAGGATTTGGAAAGTGTATAGAAATTTGATTGGGGCTAATGCATCTAGCAGTACAACGCCATCTAGGGGCAAAGAAATTATTAAAATAGTTTTCTATCTCTTTAAAAGTAGCAATACCTTTAATAATACTAATCACAACATAGCTAGAATTTTTCTTTCGCATGTTTACCAGAACACACATCAGGAATGTAAATGAAACCCAAGCTAGGAGACTGAATAGCGCAAACAGACGCTACACACTCCCAAGGAAGCATAGCTTGAAAAATCTATCTAATGTGACCAATGTTCTTACATCTATCACATGGGATGGTAGGGCGGCTAGCGAAGAAATGATCTGTACGGTTCCAGTTCAGGTAAGACCAGTAGTTGAGTTGATATTACCCCGTCCTCCAGATATTGGCGCTTCGGGGTTGCGATTCGCCGCCACCTTTGTCGCCCCTTGCTGCTATCATGCCTTCCCATCTGTCTTCACGACATGGAGGAACCGCCCGAGCCGCTAGAGCTTGGCATGTTGTCGGATCCTTCCGGTGGATCTCGCTTCCAGACCATTCTGGGTTCATGTTGGGAACCATGAGCACGGTCCGAGTTTCCCCTATGAAAGTTGTCGTGCCCCCCACAAGTGCGTTGCTTTCCTATGGAACATCCCCGCTCCCACCTTGTCCACCATCTTAGCAGACACACGAGGAGAGCTGAGAAGTGTAGACACAATAAGCTGATCGAAGGATCGACAATCACCAGCAAACTACCCCTTCCACCACCCAAATGAGTATCCCAATGGTGGAGGCGCAGATCTAGGATTTTCCCAGAAATGGAGAAAACATGAATGGATACAAGTGTGATTCGGATGGGGTGCATAGATAAGGCCCACCCTGCACCCTCACGTTGTCTTTGTCGGGAACCCTAGGCCCTCATGGCGGCCAGACACACCCGCTCGTGCAGCTCTAAGGATACTCGTGCTCTCCAATTTTGGAGAACCCTCACATCTAATCGTAGAGCTAGTGTGCACTTCCGTGGATTTTGTTGCGGCATATGGTATCGACGCTGCATCATCTAACCGCCGGTCAACCTTTACCAAACATATGTATCACTCATCCGATCTCAACTACCTCGCCCTCCTTAGATACCTAGCATCCACCGAAGGGCTGTCGTCGACACGGGATCAATGGAGGACTAGACGGAGAGCATCACGACAGAGGCTGAGCACACCATAGCGAAACGGGAGCTTGGCCTTCGTGCGGAGATCCGATCTAGACGTGACAACCCAGAGAGGTTCCGCATGGTGGGCCATCTTCGTTTGCAAATTTGAGGATTTACTAGCAAATATGCCCGTGCGTTGCAACGGGAGACAAAAATTATGGCTAACCAAATAAGTATGACTCAGTATCCTAATATATGAGCATACTCTATTTTAACACAGTGGCTCACCATGTTGCCATTCTTTTCTCACCCTAACTGATGATGGTCTTGATGTCCACGTGGTCACAATGCATTCGACGTGGTAAATCCCAAGGCTATGAGTTTGCTAGTGCATGCCACACTTGTCACTATGTTGCGCAAGGGAATGTTTAAAACTTTAAAAACAAATCTCGTTGACCATGAACTACTCCCAACGCCAAGACATATAAAGACTTTTGAAAAACTAATTAAATCCTAGATATAAAATACTTTTGAACCAGTGAACAGTTTTCCGAATCGACAAACATTTTCTTTTGAAATTTTTTATTTTCTCAAAAAAAAAAAATCATGAACATTGGTTTTGTTTACAAAAAACAAAATTTAAATGCATGAACCGGTTTCGAATTCATTAACATTTTTTGACTCAACAAACAATTTTTGAGTCGATGAACTTTTTTAAAAAATTGGGGAACAAATTTTAAAAAACAAATATTTATTTTTATTTTTGTGAACATTTTCTAAAATGTCATGTACATTTTTTTCATATTCTCGAATATGTTTCCAATACACGGTCATTTTTTCAAAATCATGAACATGATTTTATTTCCCAACCATTTTTTCCAAATTGTGTTTTTTTTATAATTTTGTGCACATTTTTGCAAAACCACCAACATTTTTTGAATCTCTAATATTTTTATGATTTTCTAAACATTTTTTGAATTCACATATTTTTTATGATTTTCTCAAACTTTTTTTTTGAAAAGTCGCAACTTTAGAATATTAAAATCCCAAATTAATTTAAAGAAGAAAGAAGAAAGAATGAGAAAAGAACGACAAAAAAGCCCGCACATGGATAGGACATGCATGAGAAAAGAACGATAAAAGATGCGGAAGCTGGGGATCGAACCCGGTTTCGCCGCTAGACGAGCGATCGCCCAACCACTCTACTGCTCATTGTTCCGTGACTTGTACTCGTCGCGGCCCTCTTAAATAACCAGTGGGGCGATGATGTTTTTGTCCGAAAAATTGAATCATTTTCTCACTTATGGGTGGCATTGGTGGGTAATTTTTACCAATTTGGAGGGTAATTATAATGACGGACGACCAAAACCCAATTTGCTTTATTATTACTAGCAAAAGAGCCCGTGCGTTGCAACGGGAGAAAAAAATAGCAGACACTCTTAACCCAATAACCATAATATGTTCATGCCCTTTATTTTAGCGAGGCATCATTTTTGTGTTGCCGCTTATCCTCCTTCTCACCTTCAGTGGCCTCAGTGTTCACACAAATCAAAGTGTGTTTGAATGTTGTTTTTCCCCTGCTAGTTTGTTCAGACGTGCTCATGTGTGGTTATCGATGTTTTCTTTCGTCTCTTTATGATTTTAGTGGTTGTTTATTTGCAATCCAGATCGTCGTGGTATGAAAGAAAAACGGACGTGCCCTATAGGTTACAAGTTTCCTTTTTAAAATATTTAATAGGTAAAAATAACATCATATTCAAATTCTACATATTTTTCTATCCAAATTTCATATATAACATGTTAAAATCAGAGTTACGGTTTAATAGATATGGATAATTAAGAAAAATATTTGTTTGACTTAAATATCTTCCAAAATAATATTTTAAAAATATTTAACAAACAAAATAACGTCATATTCAGATTCTACACATTTTTCTAATCTATTTTCATATATAACATGTTAAAATCGGAATTACGGTTTAAAAGATATGGATAATTTAGAAAAATCATGTGTTTGACTTATATATAATCGGCGGGTGAATTATCTAATACGTCGGGGGTGGGGGGGTTCGTAAAAATGTAAAATAACGGTTCGGTTTGACTTAAGTGTGTACTGTGGGTTAATTTATAAAAAACGCAGGGGGTTTCCTGCAAAAGTGCGTCACGGACTACTGTGGGTTAATTTATAAAAAACGCAGGGGGTTTTCTGCAAAAGTGCGTGACGAATCGCCGAAACCCAATTTGCTTTATTATTATATTAGGTAATAGATATCGATAATTAAGAAAAATATTTGTTTGACTTAAATATCTTCCAAAATAATATTTTAAAAATATTTAACAAACAAAATAACGTCATATTCAGATTCTACACATTTTTCTAATCTATTTTTATATATAACATGTTAAAATCGGAGTTACGGTTTAAAAGATATGGATAATTTAGAAAAAACATGTGTTTGACTTATATATAATCGGCAGGTGAATTATCTAATACGTCAGGGGGGGTTTCGTAAAAAAATGTAAAATAACGGTTCGGTTTGACTTAAGTGTGTACTGCAGGTTAATTTATAAAAAACACAGGGGGTTTTCTGCAAAAGTGCATGACGGACTACTGTGGGTTAATTTATAAAAAACGTAGGGGATTTTCTGCAAAAGTGCGTGACGGACCGCTAAAACCCAATTTGCTTTATTATTAAATAATAATAATAATAATAATAATAATAATTAGGTAGAGATTAGGTAAAGATAAAGATAAAGAATTGATGGCCATATAGTGGCCTAAATTTTAAGGGATTTGCTAGAGAAGGGTGGCTCCCCAAGGTGGCTCCGAAGCGAAACCTAGATCCCAGAAAAAGCACCCCCGGCCGTCACCCTCTTGCCGCCGCTACCACTGGCCTCGATCACGGCGGCGGCGGGCCCACCTGCGAAAGGCGGCAGGGAGAAGTTGGGGCAGCGGCGGCCTACTGGGGCGGCGATGGTCAGGTCCGTCCCCACGCAGCGACTAGGGACAACGCTCCCCGGCCGATTTGGTGGCAATGCCACTCTTTCATGATGGTGCCCAACCGGTAGATGCACTGGTGACGCTCCCATGGTGGATTTGCGTGTTGCTCAGTGGAGATCTGAGAAAGATCTGGGCCTGATTGGCCTGCTTCGTTGGCAGCTACTCACGGGACTTCAAGCACGACCACATCCATCTCTTTTGAGCGGGAGCACCATCCGTGTGTAGGGTGTCAGAGGAGTCTGGCCCGGCTTCATCTCGCAGTCTTCTGGAGCGCCACTCGTCTGCCGGAGATGCTTGGCCTTGGCCTGATCTAGCGGCGGCTACGCTTGGTGCAGGCATGGGACAACGATGGTGATTTGTCTTTCATGCTTTAGTTCCGACCACGTCGGTCATTGGGCTGGCATGCATGGGTAGAGCTCTCTCTGGTGAGGTGGTAGTCATCGTTGATGTGCTTCATCGTCGGTGTTGGTTCTTGTGGTGACCACTCCGGCCTACGACAATAGCTTCACTCCGGACTGTGATCAGGTGGTTAACTTTCATAGAAAGGTGCAAACTATGAACGATAGCCTGACGCGGAGGGAGTTGTACACTGACAATGGCCGCACATCGTATGTAGCTGCTGGAATCGCGGAAAAGTGATGACAACAACACATAAGTGTAGTTGATGGTGGTGCAACTCAAGCACCTGGTCTCGAGTTCCAGGGTGAAAGCCTAGGCCTGACCCGAGTTGGTTATACATGGCAATGGCGATGTTTTTATGTCATTACATTGTTGTAGGCATTGCTCAGATATGCTTAGAATGGTTCTTCATAGTGAAAACCTAGATTTTTGCCTTGGGTGGTTGGATCCAATGACATCGAGGCTTGGATGTTGTTCCCTTCCTGAAGGCGTTGATGTTGAAGAACTCGTTGTCCATGTGGTGTAATGAGAGGATTGGTGTGAGTACGGTTGTTGTTGTAGTTTGCTGATCGCGGATTTGATCATTTTTTTCTCATCTACGCATAACTTTGATCTTATATTACTTTGCTATTTGCTGGCGTGTTTTTCTGTGTGTGCGTGTTATGTTGGCTGTGGGCATCCTACCTGTGCAGAGGCCAGATGTGTGCTCATTATATTTATATCTTCTTGATGCTCCATTTTTGAGCTAATAAAATTCACCTTTTTAAAAAGAAATGATGATCTTAGTTCATTTTCTTGGAATGGCCTTATTCCCCTTTAGTTATTTTTCTTGATTTTATTTATACATTATTTTGCGGGTGCTTGATTTTATACATTTAACAGTTAGGTAGTCGCACATGAGACTTCTCTTTGAAATCAAATATTAGACGTCTTGATTCATTGATCCCACCACACGAACTGAAACTTACAACAAATGACATAAACTCACACAATACACTGATCGCATTCACATCTCCGCGACCTGGCTCGTCGGCCAAGTGATGGCGATGGGGCTCGTCACCGTGTGCTCGCTGTCGCTCCACTCGATCGACCCAAACGTATACTTCTCCGTGACGCTGACGCCGATTTCCCGCGCGAAGGTGACCGCATACCCCTGTGTCTTCTGCGTCGCACTGAACCGCAATGTCTCGGGGCTCACCGTCACGAGCACGCCGTCCGGGGCGGTGATCTTGGCCCGGTACGTCGTCGTGGCGTCGCTGCCGACGTTGCGCACAACGCGGCGCTGCGTGACGACCGCCTTTTTTTTGTTCGAGGTGATCACCACGGAGAAGGCCGGGTAGTTGTGGTCGCCCACGGAGGAGCCCGCGCGGGTCGAGCAGCTGGTGGACGAGCCGAACACGGCGACCTGCTTGGCGGTGTAGCCGAGCGCGCACAGGAAGGTGATGTAGTCCTCCGTGCCGGCGTCGTACACAAGGCCCGGGTCGACGGCGCTGTTGGGGTCGATGTGTCCGGCCCCGCGTGCGAACGGCGTGGACGCCTCTCCGGTGGACATGTCACTGATCACTCCGCCGGTGCTGTCCGAGTTTTGCGCGGTGGTCATCAGAGCGGACTTGATTGCGGCAGGGCTCCACTCTGGCCTCGCCTGCCGGAGCAGCGCCACGATGCCGCTCACATGCGGGCATGACATGGACGTGCCCGATATGATGTTGTACTTCACTCGCCTCGTGTCAAAGTCGAGCTCCGAGGGCGAGTTAGCGCCCGTCCAAGCGGCAAGGATGTCCACGCCAGGCGCAGTCACGTCCGGCTTGAGGATCTCCGGCGCGCGGAAGTTCGGCCCGCGGCTAGAGAAGGACGCCATTCTAGGGGAAGGAGGCGTCGAGCCGATCACGGTGCCGCGGAAGATGATCGTCGCCGTAGGGGAAGTTTGCGTGCGTATGTACTTTTTAATCTTCTCGGCGGCAGCGAATGGGACGTCCGTGGCGGGGTGGACATGGGGGCTGGTGATCACCTGCTCGCCGTCTTCTTTGGCGCCGGTGAGGATTGCTCCGGCGCCACCGGCGAGCTTGACGGCTTGTCCTTTGGCTGCTTGGGCCGTTACACCCAGTTCGCAGAAGACAATCTTCCCGGCTACCTTGGCGGGTTTCAGCTTCCCCTCCTCGCACACTTTGGAGCCCACGTCCCCTCCGTAGACCACTGGTAACTTGGTCGCGCCGAGAGGCTCGCCGGCGTAAAGAGTGGTGCCCGTGAAGGTCTCGCCGTTGCCGAGAACGACGTCGCCCGGGAATCGGCGGTTGAGCGTGGACGCGCCGACCGTCAAGAACCACGGCGCGATGTTCACGGCGGTGGAGTCCCCAGGGCCAGAATTTCCCGCCGAGGCGGAGACGACGATGCCCTTGCTGACGGCGCGGAACGCGCCCACCGCGGTTGTGTCGCTATAAAAGTTGTCGGCCAAGCCGGTGTCGCCGAGCGAGACGGAGATGACGTCGACACGGTCTGTGATGGCCTCGTCAAATGCGGCGAGGATGTCCGAGCCCGCGCACCCTTCGTCCCAGCACGCTTTGTAGACGGCAATGCGCGCACCCGGGGCCATGCCGACGGCCTTTCCTCCGGCGTAGTCGAAGAAGCCAGCGTCCGTGGCAGGTGAGCCGCCGGCGGTGGAGGAGGTGTGGGTGCCATGGCCGTTTGTGTCGAGCGGCGACAACGAGTCCTCGCCGAGGGCACGGCCGCGTGCAGCCTCCAGCCCCTTGTGGAAGAACTTGGCGCCGATGAGCTTGTTGTTGCAGAGCGCGGAGGCGTTGAACGACGGACCGGAGACGCACCCACCGCGGAACTTGCTGGGTGTCGGCGGCAGCGACGGGTCGGCCGCGAAGGATTTGCGGCCTTCCGGGTAGACGCCGGTGTCGATCACCCCGATGACGACGTCCGTGGCGCCGTTGGACGCCTTGAGCAGCCCGGAGGACGGCGAGAGGCCGAGGAAGGACGGCGTCAGGGTGGTGTGCAGCTGCTGCATCACGTCGGGCACGACGGCGAGCACGGAGCCCGAGGACGCGAGCTGCGCGGCCTGGCGGCCCGTGAGCTGCGCCGCGAAGCCCGTGGCGGCGTGCGCGTAGGAGTAGAGCACCCTCGGCGGCGGGCTGGACATCTCGACGGGGAGTTGGTCGCGCAAGAACGCACCATACGCCCGCGTGGCCAGCAGGCCGCGGCGCGGCAGCCGTGGTGCGTGGGAGGCCGCGACGTGCACGATGTAGGAGGACTGGACCTCCGCCCTCTCGCTCTCCACCTCCGTGGCGGCCATAGCCGCCGCGGTTACGACGAAGCCAAGCAGGACGCACAGGGCCGCGAGTGGTCTGGGGAGCTCCATTGTCGCTGCAAGAGGTGTACGCGGTCAGCGGTGCGGTGGCAGCATGGACGGGGAGCACGAATAAGTAGGCAGCGCTGCTGCACGCGGAGGGAGTAGCTGCCGTTCCACGAGATAAACTCGCACATATTCTAGCACTGCATTATTGCGAGAGGCCGGCAGCGAGGCTCTCGGGTGGTGCTTAGGTTATCTACATTATTATTCTTTCAAAATTGGTGTTGTCTCGTTCCTTGTAAGGACGCCAAAAAGAAAATGCACGTTACCTCCATTTTCTTGGTGGCTCGTTTCCTTGTAAGAACGCATGACGCCTCCATTATGTTTTTGGCAAGAAAATATGGGGCATTGCTCCAATAGCATCTTGTCCTTAAACTGATTGTAGTACCTGTCAACTGATTGTAGTACCTGTCAACTGATCAATAGATTCTTTTTTGCGAGGGAACAACTATTGAATTAGTAGAGGTTAGTTGTACATATTTGGCGTATGAGTGAAGGCATCATATTTGTCAACTACTCCCTCCGTTCCAAAATAGATGACCCAACTTTATACTAATTTTAGTATAAAGTTGGCTCATCTATTTTGAAACGGAGGGAGTATACTCCTGTGAACTGCCGCTGTGAGTTGAGGAGCCCTAGCATTGGAGGGACAGGAATCATATCAGTGATGGATCTTCGTTTTTGGCGGGAAGATGGATCTTTTTTTTTTTTACCAATCACAATGATGGATCTGGTGAAAGAGAGGGCAAAGAAAACCACTTTAGCTATACCGCCTAAATTTTGTATTTCGGTCTGTCAATTTTTGAAGCGTTGATGTTTGCTTTGAGATTCGGTGCCATTTTCTTTCTAGCGTGGTTGTTTCGCTGGTTTGGGTTGTGTTTCATCGACTGACCCCATACTTGGTCAATCGATTTGTTCATGGGCTGAGCTCGTTAACCGTTATGAACTCTTGACCCATTTTCAGCTCAGCACAGCTGTTGTACATCGTCGAGACTCGAGAGAGGCCGACTCCTCGGGTTTGTCTCTTCCCTTTATCTCCTCGGGTTACTCACCTCCCTTTCAGTCTCGTCCTCTCCCTTCCCCTTCGCCTCTCTGTTCTTCTTCCTCTGTAGCTAGGTTTGTGTTTTTTTTCTATCACCACATACGTTTCGTTTTGTATTGTGTGATTCAGTTGCTATTTTTGTATCGTGTGATCCTGCCCAGCTGTTCTTGTAGTAGTAGTTGTTCTCCGACCATGGGTCCTTGCTAGAATTTTGTTGTAGTAGTTGTTGTTCATTCGCCACGGATCTAAGCAATGAATTGGTAGTTGTTGTTGTTTATGTTGGATAGATTTTTCTAGTATTATTTGTTGTTGTTTCATGCGCCATGGATCCCTGTCTTTTGTATTCAGATACATGTATGAGATTTGTATGTTGCTGAAGAATCATTTGTGCAAGTTTTGGTTATTGTTGATGCAAATTTTTGTAGCCTGAATATTAGAAGTTCTAACCTGATTAGTATCATGATATGGTAGTAAATAATAAATATAAATGGTTCTCATCATAACAATTTTTTTGGAATGGCATCCAAAATAGTTGTGCCCTGCATTTAATATTAGTTTTTAGTGTTGCGTAACCTTGTTCATAGTATGGTTTGATCCACAGTGAATTACTTCTTGCTGGTCTTGTATTTCTGCAATTTCTAGGCCATGCATATGCAATTTTTCAGATAATTAGTAATGTGATATGGTAGTGAATAAGAATAGTTATGGCTCTGCCATTTCATTCATAGTAGGTGCCATGGCAATTCATTGTGTACCCATTCTAGCATAAATGACTGGTAGTGAGATTCCTACTATGTTGCTCTACTTGTGTAATTGTTGCTACGCTCTAAATTTGTTCTTACAGAAGTTTGTTATGTGCAAGTTCTGAATTTCCAATCTGTAATTAATTATTATTATATTTAACATATGCAAACCTATGTAGAAATGCATGCCAAGGTATGCAATTTATGTACCCTGCATGTGTAATTGAAGACTATTACTGACAATAGTACTTTCTGGATTTTGTAGATAATAGTAAAAATAGTAACAATAGTACCCTACATATAGCTAGGTGCAACTTAGAGTTGGAATGGGTGACATGGCAACAAAATTTATGTCTATTTTTGATTTTGATTTTTGAATTTATCTTCAGGGAGGGTAATTGGCTTCCCAAAATCCATTCATGTAAAGAGAAGCTTATTTCAATTTTGTTTTTGAGTTTTGAATTTGTTGGTAGGGAGGATAGTAGGCTTCCCAAAATTCATTCCTGCATAGAGAAACTTCATTCATTTTTTTCTTTTGAATTAATCTTATGGGAGGGTAGTAGACTTCCCATAATTCATTTTTATAGAGACATTTCTTTCAATTTTGTTTTTGCCTTTTGAATTTCTCTTCGGGTAGGGTAATTCATTCTGCTCTAGTAAAATTTCTATCGGCTAACATCCTTGTACTTCTAGTATTGCTCAGTGCAACACTAGTCCTATGAATTTGCTCATTCAGATATATGTTATCCACACATTAAATTCAAAGGTGCAGGAAAGCAATTACAAAAAGTTTTTGCATATGACCTGCCTATCTTCAAGTAATGTTTGAACTGTTGTAAATTAGAATTTACTTACCTGAGAGTATAGCTTATTACATATTTAATTTTTTTTCTTACTAATGTTCTTTGTGAGCAAATGTTCCAACCTGAACCTGCAATTTTTAAAATCATAGTAGTAATGGCTTTTGATCTTTCTATAATATTGAGTTACGGGGCTACGATTTGATTGTAATACATCAGACTACTTCTATTAAACTTATGATAAGTATAGTAACGACTTTTAATACGTGAACTGCATTCCTACAATTTTAAATTCTGCATGATACCAATTTCAAAGGGACAATGCTTGTAGGCTTCTAGTTGAGTGATCAAGCATTTTCTATTTAGGTAATGTTTTGTTCCTAAGATTCTGCCTATCTACTATGGATTTGATTACCTTTTCAAATTATTCATTTGTAGTATCCCTATGTCAAACTAGAGGTTTCCTACAACATGTCTGTTGCGATTCATCCATATGAATTTCATATATGGAGAAGATCAATTCAAAATGGATAAACCTGGTACTCAACTGGATGAGAAAGCTTGTAGGCCGTTCTTCCCACTTCTTCCTTTTCTTTCTCTTACTTATGATTTTCTTCCTACTCTCTGTTTGTTTAGATCCGAGCTCATAGTTTGTTTCTAGTGAAGATCCACGGTGGAGAAAGTGAAAATCCTTGTAGTCAAGTGTGTTTTTGTTTCGGTGGGTTTTGATGTGACGGGTTAACAGGTCCAGCACATGGTTGTGTTTCTGTGTGATGCTCAGAAAGGCTGAAGCAGAGTTAGTCTGGGTTGTTTCTTCAAACTCGATTGACTCATAATTTGGGCCGGTCAATTATGTTTGAACGGAAATTCTATTTGTCCGTTTGATCCGAAATTAATAGTAGATCTAGAATTGACTGACGGCAAATTCTTTTTTAGTTGACTGGCTACTAGCCAGTCCCAAAGAAAACAGACTTAATGATGCCGCCCAGAAACTTCCGCCATCAATATAAGTCTATGACACACTTGCTAATCTTTGGTTGCCTGATAATTTTTTGGTGGTTTAGGAGATTTGGATACGACTCGAGACTGAGTTGTACATTGGGACGACATGCCCGAACGAAGTGTCGCCGACGAAGGCGACCAAAAGATGGGAAAGATAAGATTTGTGGAGAGGAGTCCAAGGGTTAACCGGTGTTGGTGGTGGTGGAGGTCGTGGGTGTTTTCCAACTCTGTGAAAGTGGGTTCAGAGCAATGGTCAAGGCAACAACGGCTCAGAGGAGGGCAGCCAAAATTTTGCAAAAAATAAGTTAATGATCAATAGATTTGGACAAGTATTTAGAAATGATATTCTCATACTCACACAATACAAGAACAAGTATATGTGAAAGCTATCCTTTCATATTTTGTAACTAATTCATGTCTTGTTTGTTGGATTAGGTCTACAAATGTTGTAATGGAATGTATATGTTGGATAGGGTAGGATAGGGCGGTGAAGTGAGGCTACGCAGCAACGACACCGCACGGTGAGTAGAGAGGATTATTTTGATGAGGGTGATTGGAGTTGATGTTTCTTTTTCAGTTAACTAAAGAATATGCTGCCCCTAACTACGGGGGTTGTTGCAAACTTAGAATTCGATGAGAGAAGAGTCAGCATCGCAAATTGCCTATATAATTGATGAATTTTCTCACACATGTTTTACAAGGAAGATCAATAACAAAACTACATAGGCGGTGCAACATACGATATACAAATCAAGACAATGCTTTCTAGGAAGGAAGTACATATGCACGCTTGCAGGTGAAGAGATGTACAACCATCATGAGTAGGCGACAACCTTAGGGCATCTCCAATGCCGACCCGCAAACCTCCCGCGACCGTCCAGACTACGCGGTCTGGACCACGGAAGCCATCCAACGCCGACCAATATCGGTTCGCGGGGCGGTCCAGACGCGATTTGTCCCGCTAACCGAAGACAAAAGTGGAGGAGGATTGCAGGAGTCCAGACCGATCCCAATCCCGCTTCTGACTGCCCTAGCCCACCAAAAATGTCCGCAGCCCCCTCATGCGTGGTTTTGGTCAGCGTCGTTCCAGAGCGTCAGAGCCCGCATTCATGCCCAACCAGAGTGGACGCGACCACTCACTTCCGCCGACATTGAAGCAGCGCATCGGCCGAGAGAGCGCCGCCCGCGCCTCTTCCGGTGCAGGTGAATGTCGCGTGTTCAAATGACACGACGTCACCCGTCCGTCCGTCTATCGTCCGCATTAATGGCACACAGTTGCAAAGGCATCTCTTTTGGGGTCACCCGTCCGTCCCTTTGCCGCCCGCCTGTTAGTGGGAACGACACCTATGGGATCAACGGGATCCCTACTGTGGTCAGCGGGCGCGGGGTTGTGAGAAGAGCAGGTCTAAGAGCCAACACAAAGGTCGTTTATCCAGGTTCGGGCCGCGGAGGTCGCGTAATACCCTAGTCCTGCTTTGGTGTGTATTTGAATGTTCTTGAGCTAGCTATCGAGCGTGACCTGCTCAAAGTGTCGAATTCCTCTCCAGTATGCCTCGGGCCTCCTTTTATAGTCGAAGGAGGCGCTATAGTGGCACACATGAGGTGGAAAGGGTATAGTGGCTATGCTTATCGCTTGTCATTACGGGACAAGCCGCATTAAATGCGCCCCGTGAGGTGCCCCCTCGCTTTATTGCCGTCTCGCCCTGCTACGACACGCGTCCATGCAGCGAGGTGGGCAGCGCCATGTAGGCTGGCAGGCTGCTGAGTAGGCACGGTGGCGGCGTCTTCATGAGGATCTGCATGCTACCACGTAGGTGCTTGCTGAGTTGTCTTCGAGACCACATGCCGCCACGCAGGTGCCCACCTGGGTGGCTGGGTGATGTCTACTACACAACCTTCTCCTTGTAGACGTTGTTGGGCCTGCAAGTGCACAAGTTTGTAGGACAGTAGCAAATTTCCCTCAAGTGGATGACCTAAGGTTTATCAATCCGTGGGAGGCGTAGGATGAAGATGGTCTCTCTCAAACAACCCTGCAACCAAATAACAAAGAGTCTCTTGTGTCCCCAACACACCCAATACAATGGTAAATTGTATAGGTGCACTTGTTCGGCGAAGAGATGAAGATACAAGTGCAATGTAGATAGTACATAAAGGTAATTGTCATCTGAAATTATAAAAACAGCAAGGTAGCAAGCAATAAAAGTGAGCGTAAACAGTATTGCAATGGTAGAAACAAGGCCTAGGTTTCGTACTTTCACTAGTGCAAGTTCTCTCAACAATAATAACATAGATAGATCATATAACAATCCCTCAACATGCAACAAAGAGTCACTCCAAAGACACTAATAGCGGAGAACAAACGAAGAGATTATGGTAGGGTACGAAACCACCTCAGAGTTATCCTTTATGTTCTATCTATTCAAGAGTTCGTAGTAAAATTACATGAAGCTATTCTTTCCGCTCAATCTATCATAGAGTTCATACTAGAATAACACCTTAAGACACATATCAAACAAAACCCTAATGTCACCTAGATACTCCATTGTCACCTCAAGTATCCGTGGGCATGGTTATACGATATGCATCACACAATCTCAGATTCATCTATTCAACCAGCACAAAGTACTTCAAAGAGTGCCCCGAAGTTTCTACCGGAGAGTCAGGACGAAAACGCGTGCCAACCCCTATGCATAGGTTCATGGGCGGAACCAGCAAGTTGGTCACCAAAACATACATCAAGTGGCACATGATATCCCATTGTCACCATAGATAAGCACGACAAGACATACATCAAGTGTTCTCAAATCCTTAAAGACTCAATCCGATAACATAACTTCAAAGGGAAAACTCAATTCATCACAAGAGAGTGGAGGGGGAGAAACATCATAAGATCCAACTATAATAGCAAAGCTCGCGATACATCAAGATCGTGCCATAGAGAGAACACGAGAGAGAGAGAGAGAGAGAGAGATCAAACACATATCTACTGGTACATACCCTCAGCCCCAAGGGTGAACTACTCCCTCCTCATCATGGCAAGCGCCGGGATGATGAAGATGGCCACCGGTGAGGGATCCCCCCTCCGGTAGGGTGCCGAAACGGGCTCCTGAGAGGTTTTTGGTGGCTACAGAGGCTTGCGGCGGCGGAACTCCCGATCTATATTGATATCCGATGTTCTTAGGGTACGTAGGCTTATATAGGTGAAAGAAGTCGGTCGGTGGAGCCTTGAGGGGCCCACAAGAGGGTAGGGCGCGCCCAGGGGGGCGGGCGCGCCCCCCTATCTCGTGGCCTCCTCGAGGATCTTCTAACGTGAACTCCAAGTCTCCTGATCATATTCTTCCTAAAAATCACGCTCCCGAAGGTTTCATTCCGTTTGGACTCCGTTTGATATTCCTTTTCTTCGAAATACTGAAACAGGCAATAAAACAACAATATGGGCTGGGCCTCCGGTTAATAGGTTAGTCCCAAAAGTAATATAAAAGTGTATAATAAAGCCCATAAACATCCAAAAGGGGTAATATAATAGCATAGAACAATCAAAAATTATAGATACATTGGAGACGTATCAAGCATCCCCAAGCTTAATTCCTGCTCGTCCTCGAGTAGGTAAATGATAAAAACAGAATTTTTGATGTGGAATGCTACCAAGCATAATTCTCAATGTAATTTTCTTTATTGTGGCATGAATGTTCAAATCCAAATGATTCAAGATAAAAGCTTATAAAACATAAAAATAATAATGCTTCAAAGCATACTAACAAATAATCATGTCCTATCAAAATAGCATAGCCAAAGAAAGCTTATCCCTACAAAATCATATAGTTAGGCCATGCTTTATTTTCATTACACAAAATACTCCCATCATGCACAACCCCGATGACGAGCCGAACAATTGTTTCATACTTTTTAATGCGCTTCAGCTTTTTTCAACTCTTACGCAATACATGAGCGTAAGCCATGGACATAGCACTTGGGTGGTAAAAGATGGTGGTTATGAGGACAAAAAGAGGGAGAAGATAGTCTCACATCAACTAGGCGTATCAACGGGCTATGGAGATGCCCATCAATAGATATCAATGTGAGTGAGTAGGGATTGCCATGCAACAGATGCACTAGAGCTATAAATATATGAAAGCTCAAAAAGAACTAAGTGGGTGTGCATCCAACTCGCTTGCTCACAAAGACCTAGGGCATTTTGGGGAAGCCCATCATTGGAATATACAAGCCAAGTTCTATAATGAAAAATTCCCACTTAGTAAATGAAAGTGACAACATAGGAGACTCTCTATCATGAAGATCATGGTGCTAGTTTGAAGCACAAGCGTGGAAAAATAGATAGTAGCATTGTCCCTTCTCTCTTTTTATCTCATTTTCTTTTTTTTTCTTTTTTTCTTTTTTTTTCTTTGGCCTTTTTTTTGGCCTTTCTCTTTTTTTCTTTTTTGTAAAGTCCGGAGTCTCATCCCAACTTGTGGGGGAATCATAGTCTTCATCATCCTTTCCTCACCGAGACAATGCTCAAATAATGAAGATCATCACACTTTTATGGATTTACAACTCAAGGATTACAACTCAAAGCTAGAACAAGATATGACTCTATATGAATGCGTCTGACGCTGTACGGGATATGCAATGAATCAAGAGCGACATGTATGAAAATTATGAAGGTGGCCTTGCCACAAATACGATGTCAACTGCATGATCATGCACAGAGCAATATGACAAAAGTAATGTGTGTCATATGAACGGAACGGTGGAAAGTTGCATGGCAATATATCTCGGAATGGCTATGGAAATGCCATAATAGGTAGGTATGGTGGCTGTTTTGAGGAAGGTGTATGGTGGGTGTATGGTACCGGCGAAAGTTGCGCGACACAAGAGAGGCTAGCAATAATGGAAGGGTGAGGTGCGTATAATCCATGGACTCAACATTAGTCAAAATAACTCATGTACTTGTTGCAAAAATCTAGAAGTCATCAAAAACCAAAGCACTACGCGCATGCTCCTAGGGGGATAGATTGGTAGGAAAAGACCATCGCTCGTCCCCGACCACCACTCATAAGGAGGACAATCAATAAATAAAATTGTGCTCCAACTTCATCACAAAGTGGTTCACCATACGTGCATGCTACGGGAATCACAAACCTCAACACAAGCATTTTTTTCATAATCACCTCACTAGCATGACTCTAATATCACTACCTCCATATCTCAAAACAATTATCAAGTATCAAATTGATCATAGCATCCAATTCACCTCCTATGAAAGTTTTCGTTCAAATTACCATGCTTTTTAAGACTCTCAAAATAATATAAGTGAAGCATGAGAGTTCATTAATTTCTACAAAATATAACCACCGCCGTGCTCTAAAAGATATAAGTGAAGCACTAGAGCAAACGACAAACTACTCCAACAAGATAAAAGTGAAGATCAATGAGCAGCTAAATAATTATGCAACTATGTGAAGACTCCCTCTAATTAAAGAATTTCAGATCTTGGTATTGTATTCAAGCAGCAAGCAAAACAAAATAAAATGACATTGCAAGGATAGCACAACTCATGTGAAGAAGCAAAAACTTAGGCTCAACCGATACTAACCGATAGTTGTTGAAGAAGAAAGGTGGGATGCCTACCGGGGCATCCCTAAGCTTAGATGCTTGAGACTTCTTGAAATATTATCTTGGGGTGCCTTGGGCATCCCCAAGCTTGAGCTTTTGTGTCTCCTTAATTCCTTCCGTATCACAGTTTCTCTTTTTATCAAAAGCTTCATTCACAACAAACTCAACAAGAACTCGTGAGATAGGTTAGTATAAACCAATGCAAAACCTTATCATTTTCTACTGTAACAAATCACTTAAATTATTATTCAACATTTCATACTAAATGCCTCTGCATATTTAATACTCCTATCCTCAAATAGAATCATTAAGCAAGCAAACATATGCAAACAATGCAACCATAACAGCAATCTGCCAAAACAGTACAGTCTGTAAAGAATGCAAGAGTATCAATACTTCCCTGCCTCCAAAAATTATGAACTAAAATTCCCACTCTAATAAATTTATCAGAGCTTAATATGCAAAAAGATTCAACGTTATACCATTCTCTGACTTTTCTAGGGAATTTTTGCAACAACAGTAAACTTTCTGTTTTCAAACAGCAACATGTATACTAGCAGAATGAGCATGGCAAAGGCTATCCTTGACACTTTTATTGAAACTAAAGATGCAAAAAATTATTCCAGCTAACAGCAAGCAAAAACTAACCAAAGAAATTGACGCTCCAAGCAAAACACATATCATGTGGTGAATAAAAATATAGCTCCAAGTAAAGTTACCAATGAACGAAGACGAAAGAGAGGATGCCTTCTGGGGCATCCCCAAGCTTAGGCTCTTGCCACTCCTTATTCCATAGTCCATCGAATCCTTACCCAAAACTTGAAAACTTCAACCACACAAAACTCAAAACAAAATTCGTAAGCTCCATTAGTATAAGAAAATAAAACCACCACTTAGGTACTGTAATGAACTCATTCTAAATTCATATTGGTGTAAAACCTACTGTATTCCAACTTATCTATGGTTCATACCACTTAATACTACCCATAGATGCATCAAAATAAGCAAACAACACAATGAAAACAGAATCTGTCAAAAACAGAACAGTCTGTAGTAATCTGTATCAAACGTATACTTCTGAAACTCAAAAAAATTCTGAAATAAATTGCTGGACCTGAGGAATTTGTCTATTAACCATCTACAAAAAGAATCAACCTAAAAGCACTCTCCAGTCAAAAATGGCAGCTAATCTCGTGAGCACAAAAGTTTCTGTTTTTTACGGCAAGATCACATAAACTTCACCCAAGCCTTCCCAAAGGTTCTACTTGGCACTTTATTGAAACAAAAGCTATAAAACATGATTACTACAATAGCATAATCATGTGGACACACGAAAACAGTAAGGATAAATATTGGGTTGTCTCCCAACAAGCGCTTTTCTTTAATGCCTTTCTAGCTAGGCATGATGATGAGAATGATGCTCACATAAAAGATAAGAATTGAAACATCATGGGAGCATCATGAAGCATATGACTAGCATATTTAAGCCTAACCCACTTCCTATGCATAGGGATTTTGTGAGCAAACAACTTAGGGGAACAATAATCAACAAGCATAGGAAGGTAAAACAAGCATAACTTTAAAATTTTAAGCACATAAAGAGGAAACTTGACATTATTGCAATTCCTACAAGCATATGTTCCTCCCTCATAATAATTTTCAGTAGCATCATGAATGAATTCAACAATATAACCAGCACCTAAAGCATTCTTTTCATGATCTACAAGCATAGAAAATTTACCACTCTCCACATAAGCAAAATTCTTCTCATGAATAGTAGTGGGAGCAAACTCAACAAAATAATTATCATGTGAGGCATAATCCAATTGAAAACTAAAATCATGATGACAAGATTCATGGTTATCATTATTCCTAATAGCATACAAGTCATCACAATAATCATCATAGATAGCAACTTTGTTCTCATAATCAATTGAAACCTCTTCTGAAATAGTGGAATCATCACTAAATAAAGTTGACACTCTTCCAAATCCACTTTCATGTTCATCACAATAAGATTCAACATCCTCCAAAATAGTGGGATCACTACTTCCTAAAGTTGACACTCTTCCAAACCCACTTTCATCAATATAATCATCATAAATAGGAGGCATGCTTTCATCAAAATAAATATTCTCATCAAAACTTGGGGCACTAAAAATATCATATTCATCAAACATAGCTTCCCCAAGCTTGTGGATTTGCATATCATTAGCATCATGGATATTCAAGGAATTCATACTAACAACATTGCAATCATGCTCATCATTCACATATTTCATGCCAAACATTCTAATGCATTCTTCTTCTAGCACTTGAGCACAATTTTCCTTTCCATCAAACTCACGAAAGATATTAAAAAGACGAAGCGTATGAGACAAACTCAACTCCATTTTTTGTAGTTTTCTTTTATAAACTAAACTAGTGATAAAACAAGAAACAAAAAGATTCGATTGCAAGATCTAAAGATATACCTTCAAGCACTCACCTCCCCGGCAACGGCGCCAGAAAAGAGCTTAGTTGACGGGGTGTGAGTGAGTGCCCTTTACCTAGCCTCCCGGGCAACGGTGCCAGAAAAGAGCTTGATGTCTACTACACAACCTTCTCCTTGTAGACGTTGTTGGGCCTGCAAGTGCACAGGTTTGTAGGACAGTAGCAAATTTCCCTCAAGTGGATGACCTAAGGTTTATCAATCCGTGGGAGGCGTAGGATGAAGATGGTCTCTCTCAAACAACCCTGCAACCAAATAATAAAGAGTCTCTTGTGTCCCCAACACACCCAATACAATGGTAAATTGTATAGGTGCACTAGTTCGGCGAAGAGATGAAGATACAAGTGCAATATAGATAGTAGATAGAGGTAATTGTAATCTGAAATTATAAAAACAGCAAGGTAGCAAGCGATAAAAGTGAGCGTAAACAGTATTGCAATGGTAGAAACAAGGCCTAGGGTTCATACTTTCACTAGTGCAAGTTCTCTCAACAATAATAACATAGATAGATCATATAAGAATCCCTCAACATGCAACAAAGAGTCACTCCAAAGACACTAATAGCGGAGAACAAACGAAGAGATTATGGCAGGGTACGAAACCACCTGAAAGTTATCCTTTCTGTTCTATCTATTCAAGAGTTCATAGTAAAATAACATGAAGCTATTCTTTCCGCTCAATCTATCATAGAGTTCATACTAGAATAACACCTTAAGACACAAATCAACCAAAACCCTAATGTCACCTAGATACTCCATTGTCACCTCAAGTATCCATGGGCATGATTATCACAATCTCATATTCATCTATTCAACCAGCACAAAGTACTTCAAAGAGTGCCCCGAAGTTTCTACCGGAGAGTCAAGACAAAAACGTGTGCCAACCCCTATGCATAGGTTCATGGGCGGAACCAGCAAGTTGGTCACCAAAACATACATCAAGTGGAACATGATATCCCATTGTCACCACAAATAAGCACGACAAGACATGCATCAAATGTTCTAAAATCCTTAAAGACTCAATCCGATAAGATAACTTCAAAGGGAAAACTCAATTCATCACAAGAGAGTGGAGGGGGAGAAATATCATAAGATCCAACTATAATAGCAAAGCTCGCGATACATCAAGATCGTGCCATAGAGAGAACACGAGAGAGAGACATCAAACACATATCTACTAGTTCATACCCTCAGCCCCAAGGATGAACTACTCCCTCCTCGTCATGGTAAGTGCCGGGATGATGAAGATGGCCACCAGTGAGGGACCCCCCTCCGGTAGGGTGCCGGAACGGGCTCCCAAGTGGTTTTTGGTGGCTACAGAGTCTTGCGGCGGCGGAACTCCCGATCTATCTTGATATTCGATGTTCTTAGGGTACGTAGGCTTATATAGGTGAAAGAAGTCGGTCGGTGGAGCCTCGAGGGGCCCACAAGAGGGTAGGGCGCGCCCAGGGGGGTGGGCGCGCCCCCCTATCTCGTGGCCTCCTCGTGGATCTTCTGACATGAACTCCAAGTTTCCCGGATCATATTCTTCCTAAAAATCACGCTCCCGAAGGTTTCATTCCGTTTGGACTCCGTTTGATATTCCTTTTCTTCGAAATACTGAAACATGCAATAAAACAACAATATGGGCTGGGCCTCCGGTTAATAGGTTAGTCCCAAAAGTAATATAAAACTGAATAATAAAGCCCATAAACATCCAATAGGGGTAATATAATAGCATGGAACAATCAAAAATTATAGATACGTTGGAGACGTATCACTGGGCTGGCAGCTGCATGGGAACGGTGGTGGGGTCTTGGCGCGCGCGGGCCTGGCCGCAGCCCTGCTAATGTCCTCGGCAAGGGTCTTGTCGGGGGCCCCAGCAAAGGCCTTACCGTGGCGCCGCAGTCGTCCCCGGCAAGGATGTTGCCAGAGGTCTCTTCTTCTGGTCCATCTGTTCTTGTGTGTTAATGATCTTCACAAAGATCTGCATGCCACCATGGAGGTGCCTCCCGAGCCTTGGTTCCAATGTTGTTGGTGATGTTTGAAACCTCGGGCTCAAGGATGGCACATTCCGCTGGTGCGGGGCAAGTTGCCCCAGCAAGGCCCTTGCCGGGGCCGCGGAGGCCACCCGACAAGGGTCTTGCCAAGGGAGTCTTCCTCGCCCTCTTGCTCTTTGTGTTTCTATCTTGGCGTCGCTTTGACTCTCTTGTGGCTTCGACTTCCCTCCTTTGCCCTGCTAAGTGTGGCTGCAGGTGCGGCTCTGGCTGCCTGTGCACAGGTAAAGGGGTGCAAAGTAGAGCCCCTACTTCTGTATGCCGACAGGTGCCCCCGGTCCTGGGCCACACATAAGTGCAATGCATTGTTGGGCCAGGCCCAGAACGGCGCGCGGGCAGGCGGGGTCCGATTTTTACCGCGGTAACTCCTTCGTCCGCTGTGCTTCCCCATGACTTGCGTTGAATGCGTGACGTGGGGGTCATGCGTGGGGTGACCGAAGCATGCTGGCGTCATCTTGCGGTGAACAGTAAAGAGGCGGCTTGCGTGTCCCTTTAAGACCGTAGGGCCGCTGCTCATTTACTTTCTTCGCCTTGGAACCGTCATCCACGTTTCCCACTACGCCCGTCCCTTGGCCATGTATGCCGCATGCACGACGCGGGGCAGGTGACAGGCGCGTGGAATATGGGATGACGCGCGCGTGGGTCGATACCCGTGCGCCTTCAATTGGGCGAGGAGGGCGGTCGACAGCCTCGCCTGCTGCCATCTTGATGAACTGGATTGGTTGAGAGAGGCGGCCGAGCCCCGATCCCGCCCCTTTATAAGGAGGGGTGGGGGAGGGATGGCACCCCTCAATCCTTTGCCATCCGCCTCCTCCCATCTTGGCTTCTTTCTTCCTTCTGCTATGGCGAGAGGGTGTGCTGATGCTTTGACGGTGGCGGCAAGGGTCTCTGCTCGACAATGCGCCCCTCCTCCCTAGGAGTTTGTGGCAGCGGAGCCGGCCACGAAAGGAAGGGGGAGGGGGCGAGGCCGAGGTTGCCGTGGCGCTCGGGGAAGAGGAGGACGGGGCGGCGCATTGGCCTCGCCTCCGCCGGCGGTCCCTCCCCCAATGGAAGGCCACGACGGGGACCAGCCTCGCGAATTCTTCATCAGGCTGCACCGGCCGGCGCGTTGTCATCTCCATCTCCCTACTCCATTTGCTCGGGAGATGGAGCTCGACCCACCGCAGGCTCTGAGATTGCATATGAGGGGCTGCAGGAATAGTGACACATGGGCTGACGTTGATTTCCCAGCCCCTCATGTCATGTATCTCCGTCGCGGCTGGAAGACCTCCGCTCGCATCCATAGCCTGACGGCGGGGATCGTTCTCTATTTCAATCTAATGGAGAACGACATGCTCTCCGTCAAGGTATTTGGAGACTTCGGGACTCGCCTAAAGTGCCGCGTGGAGAGCTCCTCTGATGACGGAGACTCTTCCTCGAGCGAAAGTGATGAGGAGGACAGTGGCAACAACGACGAGGGAAGCAAGCGGGAGGATGACGGGTCTGACTAGGTGTCTGACCCGCCGTCCCCGGGTGGTGCCGACAGCAGCAGCATCTGCACTGGGCCCCCTCTCCCGATGGGGCCGGCTCCTTGAACTTCTCGGGGTCGCCTCCTTGGGTGACTGGCGTGGGAAGGCCGGAGAAGGCAAAGACGGCGGGTGGCGGGCCATCAAGCCGGAGTAAGATGGCACCGACTCCTTCGTAGCGTATTGGCGGACCGCTGCCTCATCTTCCAGCTCTTCTCCCGGCACCATCATCACCAGCCCTCTCCTAAGCGGCCTCCGATATGTTCTCTTGGCGCCTTCTTCTGCTCGTACCTCGCCCAGGCGCTTCTTTTGCCCTCTTTCCTTCTTGTTCCGTTTCCTGAGGAGAGGGACAAGAAAGGGATTACGGGCACCTTATCTCTTTTTAGTTTGTAAGCCTACGGGCCTTAGTCAAATTTAAAACATCTAATCCCCTTGCTCATGTTTATGTTTCGTACGAACTGTACCTATATGGAACGTATTAATGAAAAAGGGTGCTTGTCGTGCTCTTTGTGTGTGAGCGAAGCCCATACCAACGAACGAATCCTTGTTATTTTTAACATAAACATCGTTGCCCGGCAATAGGCCTTGCCGCTCCCTTACTTCATTTGATCGTACTCACGCTTTTCGGCGGAGACAGGGGCGAAGTAGGGTTAGGCCCTACGCTTGCTTCCTTGTCACTGCGGCTACAACTAGATTCCGACCCAAGGGGATAGTTTCTTGGGTATGGGCAAAGGGGAGCATGGTAACATAGGAACAAAATGAGGTTTCATACATCCCAATTTTGTACGGAAACGTAAAACAGGGGAGGAAGGACTTATCTGAATCTTCAGCCCCCTGGCAACCTTAGCTTGCAGTGGGTGGACCCTTGTGTCTTCAGCCCCCGACAACCTTGGCTTGCTAGGGCCGGAGCACCAGCTTGTTCTCTTTCGTCCATATAGCCCAGCAGAAATGCATGTACCCTGCGAACCAAAGAGGACGGGAAGGAACAGAGAGGCATAGACTCGACCTCTATGCTAGGGGTTAGTCGCCGCTAAGCACTATCAACTCTAACCGAGGGAGAGACTCAACCTAGCATGCATGCTATAACTTAGGGTGCCAACGCTTCGTTTGTTTATGCTTAGGGTCCGCGCCTGGCTTTGTAGAGGGTTACATGCCTTGCCGGCAAGGCTTGTACAAAAGGTGGCTTGCCGGGGGGCCCGGCAACCGCGCCTTATGGGTAAAACTTGCGAAGATGCTCGATGTTCCAGGAGTTGCTCACTGGAACAACATCTTCGGTCTCCAGGCGGACTGCGCCGGGCCTGGTGACTCGTATTACCCGATAAGGGCCTTCCCACTTTAGTGTCAACTTGTTGGAATTCTTGGCCGACTGAACGCGCCAAAGAACAGGGTCGCCTTCCTCAAAGTTTCGGGCATGAACCTTGCGGCTATGGTAGCGATGCAAGGCTTGCTGGTAGCATGCTGCTCTCACAGCCGCCCGAAGACGATCTTCCTCGAGGAGCGTTGCATCATCTTGCCGCAATCGCTCTTGCTCAAGCTCATCATAAGCGAGCACTCGAGGTGACCCGTATATGAGTTTCGTGGGGAGAACTGCTTCTGCCCCGTATACCAGGGCAAAGGGTGTCTAGCCGGTGGCTCGATTTGGCGTCGTTCTGATCGACTAAAGAACCGCCAACAACTCATCAATCTAGCGGCTTCCGCTCTTGTGCAGCGTGTCAAAAGTCTTTGTCCTTAGGCCTCGCAGTACTTCAGCATTTGCCCTCTCCGCTTGGCTGTTTCTCCGCGGGTGTGCCACGGAAGCAAAACAGACCTTGTTGCCGAGGTCCTCAATGTATTGCATGAAGGTGTGGCTTGTGAACTGCGTGCCGATGTCGGTGATGACTCTGTTTGGCACACCAAAGCGACAAACTAGCCCCTTGAAGAATTTGATGGCTGACTGCGCTGTCACCTTCCTCACTGCTTTCACCTCCGGCCACTTTGTGAACTTGTCGATTGCAACGTGCAAGTACTCAAAGCCCCCGAAGGCGCGGGGAAGGGTCCCAGTATGTCGAGCCCCCAGACCAAGAATGGCCAGGAGAGAGGGATTGTTTGAAGGGCTTGAGCTGGCTGATGAAGCTTCTTTGAATGGAACTAGCACGCTTCACACTTGGTTACTAGTGATGTCGCATCCTGGAGGACAGTGGGCTAGAAGAAACCTTGCCAGAAAGCCTTGCCGGCAAGGGCCCTTGACCCTATGTGGGAGCCACATATGCTTCCACGTATCTCTGCCAACAGCTCCAGTCCTTCCTCCCGGGGAATGCACTTCAATTTCACTCCGTTTGGCCTTTTTCTATATAGAACGTTGTCAACGAACTGGTACAGGGCAGACCGACAGGCTACTTTCTCCGCTTCTTCCTGCTCCTCAGGATGCTCCCCTGTTTGCAGGAATTGAATGGTATGCTGCACCCATGCCGGAGCCTGGGGCTCGATGGCAAGGACTAAAGGCATCTCCTCTGTCATGGGGGCGACTGCCTCTACGGCTAGGGCTTGTCGCCCTGCCGGAGTCAGTTGCCCCATGGCAGGCTCAGTGTCCATGACAACATCTTCGCCAACGGCTCCAGGTAGTTTGGTGGGGAACTACTTGCCGAGGCATGATTTCCTCCGCTTGTTCTGCTCTATTGATGGTTCAACGGATGGTTGGGTTAGGCGAAGCACAAAAGTACATGGTTCCACAGGTAATTTGAGGGCAGCGCGCTTCAACAGGTAGTCGGGGATGTCGTTCTCCACTCGGGGGACATGCTCCGCCTGTATACCGTCGAAGCGCTCCTCTAGCTTCCTCACCTCATCCACGTAGGCTTCCATCAACGGGATTTGATAATCCTTGTTGACCTGCCTGACGACAAGTTGTGAATCACCCCCTAACAATGAGCTTCTTGACCCCGAGGTCTGCAGCGATCCTGAGACTGGCAAGCAATCCCTTGTATTCAGCAGTGTTGTTCATTGACATCTCCCTGGGAAAGTTCATCTGGATCACGTACTTGAGGTGCTCTCCGGTGGGTGCGACGAGCAGCACACCAGCACTGGTGCCTTGTAGCGAAAAAGCTCCATCAAAGTACATAACCCAGTTGTGACTTGTTTCCTTGCCGGGAAGAGTGGTCTCCTGGACCTCTTCGTTCGGCGTCAAGGTCCATTCTACAATGAACTCCACCAAGACTCTGCTCTGGATTGTCGAGGTGCTTTCAAACTTCAAACCTAATCTTGAGAGCTCCAAAGCCCATTCCACAATCCTCCCTGTTGCGTCTGGGTTATGCAGTATCTGTTGCAACGAGAGGCGGGTGACGACGGTGATCTCGTGCGCTCGGAAGTAATGATGCAGCTTCCTCGAGGCCATAAGAAGGCTGAAGAGAAATTTCTACACATTGGAGTACCTTGACCTAGCCCCTGCAAGAGGGAGCTGACAAAGTAAATCAGGTGCTGCATCATCTTCTTCTTCTGCACCACTTCACCTAGTTGCGTAGGCCCTGTCCCGCTGGCACCAGCCCCTGCCGGGGGCCTCGCCTTGCCGGGACCAGGCCCTGGGGCGAGCTCTAGATCACCATCCACCAACCCTGCTATTGCCACTGCTCCTTCGTCAACCTCCCTCTATGCCACTAGTGCGGCGGTAACCACTTGATTCGTTGCCGCTAGGTACAACAGCAGCGGCTCTTGTGGTTTAGGCGCAACTAGTATCGGCGTGGAGGAGAGGTACTTCTTCAAGTCCTGCAGCGCTGCTTCGGCCTCTGGGGTCCACTCCATTGGGCCCGCCTTTTTCAAGATTTTGAAAAAGGGAAGGGCACGCTCAGCAGACTTGGAGATGAATCTTCTCATGGCGGCAATGCAGCCAGCGAGCTCAGCACATCCTTAATCCGCCTAGGTGCCTCAATTTGCTCAATGGCCTTGATCTTGTCTGGGTTTGCCTCGATCCCACGCCGTGACACAAAGAACCCGAGAAGCTTGCCGTACAGGACGCCGAAGAAACACTTCTCAGGGTTCAGCTTGAGGTTGATCTTGCGCAGATTTGCAAATGTCTCTTCCAAATCTTGCACCAGTGTTGCCTTGTCCTTGGTTTTGACCACTATGTCATCCATATAAGCTTCCATATTTCTATGTAGCTGGGGCTCAAAACCAATCTAGACTGCTCTTGCAAAGGTCGAACCAGCACTCTTCAACCCGAAAGGCATCCGTAAAAAGCAATACGTACCACATGGGGTGATGAATGCTGTCTTCTCTTCATCTTCTCTTGTCATGAAAATCTGAAGGTATCCTGAGTGGGCGTCGAGGAATGATAGCAGGTCACACCCGTCCGTGGAGTCAACAATCTGGTCAATGCGCGACTACGGGAAAGGGTCTTTTGGACAGGCTTTATTGATATCTGTGTAATCAATACACAGTATCCACTTCCCGTTTGCCTTGCGCACCACCACCGGATTGGCGAACCACGTCGGATGGAGCACCCCTCTCACCAAGCCTGCCGCTTCTAGCTTTCTGATCTCTTCTGTGATGAACTCTTGTCTTTCCAAGCTTTCTTCCTGACCTTCTGCTTGACGGGCCGCAGATGAGGATAGACAACAAGATGTTGCTCAATCACCTCCCTGGGAACACCGGGGATGTCGGATGCTTGCCAGGCAAACACATCAACATTCGCCCACAGGAAAGTGACGAGCTCGCCTTCCTATTTGCTATCGAGGGTGGAGCTTATGGTAAAAGCTCCTCCCGTGCCATCCTCCTTGACGGACACCTTCTTTGTCTCTGGTGGTGCAGCTCTGGATCTCTTGCTCTTGCCGGTGGAGCTCTCTAGCACGTCCTTCATGGGAGCGCAGCACCATGTAGAGGTGCGCTTGCCGGAGTGGGTGCGAGAGGTCTCACCGATCTTCTTCCCTCCCGGGGCTTCAACGG
Source organism: Triticum timopheevii (assembly GCA_963921465.1). Classification (NCBI taxonomy): domain Eukaryota; kingdom Viridiplantae; phylum Streptophyta; class Magnoliopsida; order Poales; family Poaceae; genus Triticum; species Triticum timopheevii. The sequence continues at coordinate 525,735,307 of OY997272.1, read as the reverse complement.
TAGGAGCAAGTGCCTTGGCGGCAGCTGCTGCAACTACTTATCGGTAGAGTTGGTCAGTGCAAATCAGGGCATCTTTCTTGTCGCAGGGGACGGTGATGATGTTCATCAGCCCAGGCATCTTCAGCGTGTTGTAGGCGTAATGTGAAGCCGCCATGAACTTGGCCAGTGTCGGACGACCGAGGATCCCGTTGTAGGGCAAGGGGATCTCGGCCACATCAAAGACAATCCTCTCCGTCCTATGGTTTAACTCGCCTCCGAATGTCATGGGTAGCGTGACCTTCCCTTCGGCTGACTCCTCCCCGGGTTGACCCCTTGAAACGTGCCTGTCGGTGTCAAAACCGGCGGATCTCGGGTAGGGGGTCCCGAACTGTGCGTCTAGGCAGATGGTAACAGGAGACAAGGGACACGATGTTTTTACCCAGGTTCGGGCCCTCTTGATGGAGGTAAAACCCTACGTCCTGCTTGATTAATATTGATGACATGGGTATTACAAGAGTAGATCTACCACGAGATCAAGGAGGCTAAACCCTAGAAGCTAGCCTAAGGTATGATTGTTGTTCGTCCTACGGACTAAAACCTTCCGGTTTATATAGACACCGGAGAGGGCTAGGGTTACACAGAGTCGGTTACTATGGTAGGAGATCTACATATCCGTATTGCCAAGCTTGCCTTCCACGCCAAGGAAAGTCCCATCCGGACACGGGATGAAGTGTTCAATCTTGTATCTTCATAGTCTTGGAGTCCGGCCAATGATGATAGTTCGGCTAGCCGGACACCCCCTAGTTCATGACTCCCTCAGTAGCCCCTAAACTAGGCTTCAATGACGACAAGTCCGGCGCGCATATTGTCTTCGGCATTGCAAGGCGGGTTCCTTCTCCGAATAATCCGTAGAAGATTTTGAACACCAGGATAGTGTCCGGCTCTGCAAAATAAATTCCACATTCCATCGTAGAGAGAATAATATTTACACAAGTTCAATCTGCTGACGTATTTCGTGGCATGACGTCACACCACGGCCAAGCCTTTACTCGAATTGTTTTTATTGTTCCACCTCAGCGCGTTTAGCGAAGCGGTTTCCTTGGCACGTCTTGTCAAAGCAGAGATCATGTCCCCTTATTACGGGATTCTCATCAATACGGACGTGGGTAACCCAACCGCGCCATTGATAATGGCGCTTGGGAGACAAGCGAGTTTTATCAGGCTAGTGGGGACGCATAGTTTCGTCCGTCCATATAAGGGGATAAGGATCCACCTTTTTACCTACGCCTTCTTCCTCCTTTGCTTATCCATTTCTGCGCACTTGAGATCCAGCGCCCAAGCCCGCACATCTCGCCTCGACCTTCTCCAACCATGTCTGGAGTGGGAGGCAAGTGGATGGCCTCCTCCATCACAGAGGGGCACATCAAAAGGCTGTGGAAAGCCGGATACCTGCACAACGACATTGCGCACCGGCTTCCAGACGAGGGGCAACTCGTCCCCACCCCAGTCCCCATGAGAGGGTCGTATTCCTTCCCCATTTCCTCCGTGGACTGGGCTTCCCACTCCACCCCTTTGTCCGGGGACTCATGTTCTACTATGGCCTGGATTTCCATGATCTGGCCCCAAATTTTATCCTCAATATCTCGGCGTTTATCGTCGTGTGCGAGGCTTTCCTCTGCATCCAACCCCACTTCGGCTTATGGCTGAAGACCTTTAATGTCAAGCCGAAGGTAGTGGGCGGCCGCCAAGCAGAGTGCAGAGGCGCCATGGTGGGCAAGATGCCCAACGTCACATGGCTCGAAGGCGCCTTCGTGGAAACCGTCAAAGGGTGGCAATCAGGGTGGTTCTATATCACCGAGCAGCGTGACCCTGAATGGGCAGTGGCCCCCGAATTCAGATCTGGCATCCCCACATGGCTCACCTCCTGGAAAGAGAAGGGCCTGACATGGGCCGATTTGGAGGAGCTGACCGGACTCCAAGCCTGCGTCCAAAAGCTAGTGAACAAGAAGCTCAAGCTTGTCAACGTAGTCCAGGTCATGCTCATCCGCCGGATTCTCCCGTGCCAACAACGGGCTTTCAATTTGTGGGAGTTCGATCCGGCGCAGCACCAGACCTTGAACAGGCTCTTCGACACTACATACGAAGAGGCTTGGAGGGTGCTGTTCAAGGGCGCCGAGGCTCCCGCATCCGCCACCGAAGATCGCGGATTCAGCTCGCAGCGTCAGGCTGGCGAGGTATCCTTTATGGGATACTTGCTTTCCATAGTTTGACTCTATGTGGGATCTAAACTCCCTCTCCTTTGACAGGACTGGCTGAAGAAGGCCGGGCAGACTAACTGTCCGGCTCCTTTGCCAGAAGACCCAGCGGACGCCCGCTTAACGGGGCTGCTGGTTCCGGCACCTCACGTGGTGCCGGAGAAGAAGGCCAAGAAGAAGGCCACGGGAACTCGAAAGAGTTCCCGCCGTCTGGTGTTATCAGACTCATCATCTGATGACTCCGAGGTGGACTCCTCCTGCGAAGACGAGGAGGAGAAGAAAGAACCTTCTTCCCCAACGGGGGAAGAGAAGAAAAGGAAGGCCTCCCCAACTGGGGAGGCCGGAGGGTCCAAGAAGGGAAGGACCCTTCCTCCGGACTACTCCACCAATGCCGACGACGGCGAAGAGGAGTGTCCCTCAAGGGCCAAGCCCCTGGCGAGATCGTAAGTGTCCGGACTCCATAATAACTCATGATTTCTCTTTTGTCGCATAGTGTCTTCTAACACCGAATACAACCCTGTAGCCTGCCCAAGGATGATCTCCCCGCTTCATCGAGCGGGTCCCTGGGTTCGTCGAATGTGAATAGTACTTCACTTCCGACCGCCTCCTCCCCTCGTGACACAGACGACGCCGAGGCGGGGACCCAAAAGGGGCCCAGCCAGGAGGAGGTAGTCCTGGAGGCGCCGCAAGGCGACCTTCGGATTTTAGGCGAAAAGAGGGCGGAACCTCCAAGGGTTCCAAGTCCGGCCCTGTGCCGGACTCCCTACCGAAACCTGCAGTGGTTCCGGAGTCCGGCGGGTGGCCCCTTCCTAAGAAGGGCGAGACTGTGACGCCGGTGGCCTCCGTCCAACCGGAGGCGCCGGATAATTTGCTGGAGGCACTCAACGGCGCTTCCATCGACGAGGAGCACCATGCTGTTATGAGTGCGGTGATCCGGAAAGTTCAGTCCGCCAAGAGCGGGCTGACGGAAGCCTGTACAAGCCTGTTAATAGGCTTTGAGGTTTAGTCCTATTCAAAACATATAAAAATGTTACCGCATAGACAGTAGCCCCTGATGCTCAGTTTGGCGTTCGGAAAGAATAGCCTAGCTGAGGATCTAAAAAGATATACGCAGAAGTCTAACATAAATTTGTCAATATGGGAATGCAGGCTGCGCTGCTGACCTCTGCCGCACTAACAGAGGTGAATGCACTGAAGCAGAGCCTCGAGCGGTCCGAGAACGAGCTCGGCCTTGCCAAGAAGCAGCTCGAGGATAAAGAAGGTAAGTAATACCTTATCAAAGTAGTACCTTATAGAAAAAGATTTGGTTGCAAAAAATGACAAGAATAACGTGGGTATTGCAGGGGCCACGAATGAGGTGGCGACCCTGAAGGAGGCGGTGTCCAAGGTCGAAAGCAGTGCGGCCTTGGAGCGCACCGAGCGAGAGAAGCAGGAGGCGCGGGTGGCGGAGGTGCGGCAAGAGCTCCAGGCTCTTGTGGAAAAACACGAGAGTTTGGAGCGTGACTCGAGGGCCCGAGAGTCCGAGCTTGCCTCGGCTCTTCAGAGTGCCAAATCCGCTAAGGCTGAAGCCCAGAAGGCCCTCCAGGAAATTGAGGCAGTAAAGAAGATAGCGGTGGGTAAGGCATTCTTCATGCAAAGCAAGCATGTAAAAGTGAATTACTTGTTACTTACCCGAATTCGGAGCTCTCCAGGAGCATTCATAGATCTGCCCCGTAGCATGTCCGATGCTGCCGCATTCTACCGGGCCGAGGAAGGAAGCTCGACGGAGAAGGTATTCTGGTCTCAGTATGCTGAGGCCGGACATCTGGTGCCCCTTAGCGACCAGCTGAAGCAGCTGGTCGAGCTCCACAAGGTGGCCGAACAGGCCATGAAGGGCCTCATAGTTCGGCTGTGGCCTAAGGAAGCAATGCCTAGGAGCTACTTCGGTCTGGTGTGGCGGCTGGTGGACACCTGTCCATGGGTTGAAGTCATCAAGCACTCCGCTTGCATTGAGGGTGCCCGTCGGGCGCTTGCCCGCGCTAAGGTGCACTGGGGCAAGATGGACGCCGAGAAGCTTGTGACGGACGTGCCACCGCCAGGCAAGGAGTATCGCACGCCCGAGATGTATTATAAGGGTGTCCTGAGGGTGCCCGCATTATTGCGGGTGAATGCTCCAAAGATGTAATTTTTGAGTAGACTCGCATTTTGTTATCCTGTGCGCTGAAAACTTTGTTCATATGCGCGAAGCAATGCTTGTTAATTTAAAATATTACCTTCTGTGCGGCCGTTTATCAAATCTGAGAGATGGCAAGTCGTTGGCTTCGGCCCCCATGCCACGAGTGTTGGGGTGTTCGGGATAAACTTGAGCGCTCTTGTTCCCATTTTTGGGTCCATCTAGGGAGGCGCTCAACACAACGAACGAGGCAACCGGATTTATAATTCTTGAACACTCTCACTTAGCCATAGAATTCTATAATTTTAAATTTCGGCGAAGCCCCTAGTGTTCGGAAGGCCGAATTCGGGGCGCTATCCATGCCTGGGCCAGACAAAGCCGGTTCCTCGCTCTAAGCGGCATAAGTCTTTAGGGATTCGAAAAAACCTCTCGAACAGTGACCGGCTCTCGCCCCATCATGACGGTCAGTTTTAGCTCTCTCCACTGAGGTGCTCATCCCAGCTCAACTGGGGCACAATCGCAGTGGTTCTCCCAACGCTACCTTAGCCGATATAACAGAACGTAAGGTACCAAAACATGGGAGCCGGGGAAACCCAACTAGTGACCCAAGACATGATTCGGAGCCGATGCATATAGTGCTATAAGTTTCGGGTGCAGCACTTGTGAAAGTGTTTGGACTTATCACACCATGATTTGGGGAACTTAAGCCCCTGATGTATTTGGCCGTACCAAAGCGTACGGATGCAACATGTCATAATTGAACATGTATATAAAAAGGAATGCAATGATAGGCAAAAAGCGATGCATTGTTTATTCAAAAAATACTGCAATGAATGCAGAACGATACAAATAGTGCGATAAGCAAGGGGTGGGACTATTTAACATGTCCCCCTCCAGGGGTGGGCTGCGGAATGGTGTATAAAACAGGTATAATGCTCGTAATGGAGACCACCTGGATACTCGTCGTAGCTTTTCTGCTTCCCTGGCTGTTGCATCGTGAGTTCGGCGGGTCTACTGCCGGGCAGGGCTTCTGGGAAACGGAGTCCTGAGGATAGGAGAAAAAAAAGGAAAAAAAAGGATGACACATTTGGGAGCCCCTGGTGTGGTTGAGCCGCACTCTGGGCATGCCGTGGTCGTGCCCCTCCCCCTATGCCCATGGTATCTCTAGAGCGTAGTGATGTACGCGTGGCACTGGGCTCACAGTTTTTCGAGGGTTGGGGTTGGGGCCGCATTGCTACGTGTGCTCGGAACGTGCCAGGTGGTCTTGTTGCAGGTTACTCCGGGCGCGCTTGACGGTGTCCGGTCGCTTACCGGCCGGATTCAAAAATTGCCTTAAGAGGCTGCTCTGCACTTCCGCCGCGAGAGCCGCTGTATGCTCCTCCGTTCGGAGAGAGCGTTCCGTGTTTCCGTTGACCGTGATGACCCCTCGAGGGCCTGGCATCTTGAGCTTGAGATAGGCGTAGTGCGGCACCGCAGTGAACTTTGCAAATGCGGTTCGTCCGAGCAGCACATGATAGCCGCTGCGGAACAGGACTATGTCAAAGATTAACACCTTGCTTCTGAAGTTGTCCGGGGATCCGAAGACTACTTCAAGTGTGACTGAGCCAGTACAATTGACCTCTGCACCTGGTATGACACCTTTGAAGGTCGTCTTTGTGGGTTTAATCCTTGAGGGGTCTATGCCCATCTTGCGCACTGTATCCTGATAAAGCAAGTTCAGGCTGCTGCCGCCATCCATCAGGACTCTAGTGAGGTGAAATCCGTCGACGATTGGGTCTAGAACCAATGCGGCGAATCCGCCGTGGCGGATGCTGGTGGGGTGGTCCCTTCGATCAAAAGTGATCGGGTAGGAGGACCATGGATGGAACTTTGGGGAGACTGGCTCCATCGCGTATACGTCCCTAAGCGCACGCTTCCGCTCCCTTTTGGGTATGTGGGTTGCGTATATCATGTTCACCGTCCACACTTGTGGGGGGAAACCCTTCTGTCCTCTATTGTTCGGCGGCCGGGTCTCTTCCTCGTCATCGCTATGCAGCCCCTTGTCATTATTTTTGGCAATTAACTTGCCTGCCTGCTTGAACACCCAACAATCCCTGTTGGTGTGGTTAGCTGGCTTTTCGGGGGTGCCGTGTATCTGGCACGAGCGATCGAGTATCCGGTCCAAATTGGACGGGCCCGGGGTAGTTCTTTTAAATGGCTTTTTCCGCTGACCGGGTTTAGAGCCTCTGAATCCGGCGTTGACTGCCGTATCTTCAGTATTATCGCCATTAATGCGGCGTTTGTGCTTATTGCGACGCGACCTGCCATTGCTGTCCTTGGTTTCTGGACTACCAGAATGTTTGGTGAGGTTGTTACTGCGGGCTAGCCAGCTGTCCTCTCCCGCACAAAAGCGGGTCATGAGTGATGTGAGGGCTGCCATGGATTTCAGCTTTTCCTGTCCTAGGTGCCGGGCAAGCCACTCGTCGCGGATGTTATGTTTGAAGGATGCAAGGGCCTCTGCATCCGGACAGTCGACGATTTGATTTTTCTTGGTTAAGAACCGTGTCCAGAATTGTCTGGCCGATTCGTCTGGCTGCTGAATTATGTGGCTTAGGTCATCGGCGTCTGGTGGTCGCACATACGTGCCCTGGAAGTTATCAAGGAATACGGCTTCCAGGTCCTCCCAACACCCAATTGATTCTGCTGGCAAGCTGTTGAGCCAATGCCGAGCTGGTCCTTTAAGCTTGAGTGGGAGGTATTTGATGGCGTGAAGATCATCACCGCGGGCCAAACCGCGGGATCTGTTGTGCCGTCGTAGGATTCAATGTTCACGGGTTTGAACCATTCAGGAATTTGATGCTCCATTACTTCATCTGTGAAGCATAGTGGGTGTGTGGCGCCTCTGTATTGGGCTATATCACGACGCAGCTCAAGCGAGCTTTGTCTACTATGTTTGGCCCGATCGGAGTTGCTTTATCCGGGGTGACGGTTGTCGCCGCGCATCGTGGGGTGCCCACATGATCCGTAGATTGATCTTGATTGTCTTGCCTTATCCTCCAATATGTCCCGCAAGTCCGGCGCGTTCCCCCGTGACTTTGTACTTTTCGAGCGACGCCGGGGTATGGCTTTAGTGGAGGGCCTAGAGGCCTCTCTGTCGCGGCCATGAGGTGGCCGGTTGGCCGTATTGTGCGCTGGTGATGTAGGTTCATGTGCTTCCTCCTCTAATCGGGGCAGCAGCTTGCGTTTGGGGTAGCTTTTGGAGGGGCGTTCGAGTTCATACTCTTCGGCCGCAAGGACTTCGGTCCATCTATCGGCTAGCAGGTCTTGGTCAGCTCTAAGCTGCTGCTGTTTTTTCTTGAGGCTGCTTGCTGTGGCCATAAGTCTGCGTTGGAAACGCTCTTGTTCGATGGGATCCTCTGGCACAACGAATTCGTCGTCATCGAGGCTTGCCTCGTCTTCGGAGGGAGGCATATAATTGTCGTCCTCGACCTCTCTGTCTGCCGCTCTCTCATGAGGGCTGGCTTCTTCATCCTCCTGTGCTGAATCTTGCTGGAGGGGGTTGTCTTCGGCACTGTTCAGGGTGTTATTATCTCCGATGCCGGAATCTCCATTCTTGCTTTGGCGGGATTTTGAGTGGCGCCGCTGACGCCGGCGTTTAGGCTGTTTTTTGGAGGGGTCATCCTCCGCTATTCCATCGCCATTACCATCCTTTGGGATGCCCACCATGTATATGTCGTATGACGAGGTGGCTTTCCAGTGCCTTGTGGGCGCTGGTTCTTGGTCGTCTCCGGTATCGTCATCCATACCGTCGATGTCTTCGGAGTCGAAATCTAGCATGTCGGTTAAGTCATCGACAGTGGCTACGAAGTTGGTGGTGGGTGGGTTTTGAATTTCTTTGTCGTCCGCATCCCAACCATCCTGGCCATAATCTGGCCAAGGCTCTCCTGATAAAGAGAGGCACTTTAGTGAATTCAGGATGTCGCCGAAAGGCGAGTGCTGAAAGATGTCTGCAGCGGTGAACTCCATGATCGGCGCCCAATCGGGTTCGATTGGCAGGAGCGCGGAAGGTTCGGGGTCCGGAGAAGAGTCCGGCACCTTGGAGTCACGAGCTTCACAAGGGACAAGGTCAATATTCGGCTCCATCGCCGTAGAGGTAGCAGCCCCCGAGGCGGTGTCCAGCCACCCATCCTCGATCGGCGCAGTCGGCTCCGAGTTTAGGGTTGGAGCAGATTCTTGTGCGGCCTCCAGGGCACTGTCCAGCGGCAGAGCTAAATCACGCCCATCGTGATAGTGCGGCGCGCTCGGCTGTGGCTCAAATCCGTCGAAGATCAAGTCTCCGCGGATGTCGGCCGTATAGTTTAAACTTCCAAATCTAACCTGATGGCCAGGGGCGTAGCTTTCGATCTGCTCCAGATGGCCAAGTGAATTGTCCCGCAGTGCAAAGCCACCGAATACGAAGATATGTCCGGGGAGAAAAGTCTCGCTCCAGACCGCGTCGTTGTTGATGATCGAAGGAGCCATCGGGCCTATGAGCGACGGCACAGAGGAACTCTCAATGAAAGCACCAATGTCGGTGTCAAAACCGGTGGATCTCGGGTAGGGGGTCCCGAACTGTGCGTCTAGGCGGATGGTAACAGGATTACCCAGGTTCGGGCCCTCTTGATGGAGGTAAAACCCTACGTCCCGCTTGATTAATATTGATGATATGGGTATTACAAGAGTAGATCTACCACGAGATCAAGGAGGCTAAGCCCTAGAAGCTAGCCTATGGTATGATTGTTGTTCGTCCTACGGACTAAAACCCTCCGGTTTATATAGACACCGGAGAGGGCTAGGGTTACACAGAGTCGGTTACAATGGTAGGAGATCTACATATCCGTATTGCCAAGCTTGCCTTCCACGCCAAGGAAAGTCCCATACGGACACGGGACGAAGTCTTCAATCTTGTATCTTCATAGTCTTGGAGTCCGGCCAATGATGATAGTTCGGCTATCCGGACACCCCCTAGTCCAGGACTCCCTTAGTGCCCGTCTCCTCGAGGTCTCCATCAGGAATCTGCAGCCTTTTGATCACGACGGGTGAGGTCAAGTTCAGACCGGCCCCACCGTCAACTAGCATCTTTGTCACCTTGAGGTTGCGTATCGTTGGTGAAACAAACAACGGCAAACACCCGACCGCAGTTGTCCGATCAGGGTGGTTGAGGGAGTCCTGGACTAGGGGATGTCCGGATAGCCGAACTATCATCATTGGCCGGACTCCAAGACTACGAAGATACAAGATTGAAGACTTCGTCCCGTGTCCGGATGGGACTTTCCTTGGCGTGGAAGGCAAGCTTGGCAATACGGATATGTAGATCTCCTACCATTGTAACCGACTCTATGTAACCCTAGCCCTCTTCGATGTCTATATAAACCGGAGGGTTTTAGTCCGTAGGACGAACAACAATCATACCATAGGCTAGCTTCTAGGGTTTAGCCTCCTTGATCTCGTGGTAGATCTACTCTTGTACTACCCATATCATCAATATTAATCAAGCAGGACGTAGGGTTTTATCTCCATCGAGAGGGCCCGAACCTGTTTAAAACATCGTGTCCCTTGTCTCCTGTTACCATCTGCCTAGACGCACTGTTCGGGACCCCCTACCCGACATCCGCCGGTTTTGACACCGACAGTGGTCCTCGGTGTCAAAGAAGATAGGCGTGCCGGACCACTTCAGTGGCTTCCGTGCGTCGAGTGATGGCTCTACCGCTGTGATCTCATGCGCCCACTGCTTGAGCTGGCGGTGAGAGGTGTGCAACGAGGGGCCACCGTCGATGCACATGGCCTCCATAGATTTCTGAACCTCATGGTCGCCGGACTCGTCGTCCTCGTCATGATCATTGTCTTCCTGTTTCTTGTTGCGGCCCCGGACGGGCCTCCCTTGCTGGTTATCCTTGCCGCGGCGGCTTCCCTGGCTGCCAAGCTTCTGGCCGGACCCTTCGGCACCGTCTTGACCCTCCTCCTTGTCCTGCCTCTCATACTCAGCTTTCTTCTTCTCAGCGAGCAGCTCAACTTGTTGGTAGTTCTAGATGTCCTGGCCTTTGGTGCGGTGGATCTTGCAATACTGCTTGTCGGAGCCCCCTGGCTTGTTGGCAGCCGCCAAGGCCCAGCAAGCGGCACACCCGGCAACCTCCTTTCCGGGGTCGCTCGCCTTGGCCTTCTTGGCAGCGCCGGTATCATCGGATCCCTCGACGGCAAGCACAACCTTGCCTTTGCGCTTTTTATTACAGCGCCGATCCTTCTTCATCGGGGCAGCGGTATCATCATCCGTGGAATCAGTTTCCGCACCAGCGTCCTCGTCAGGGTACTTCCTCCCCTCTTCAGCACGAGTGCACCTATCAGGCAGAACATAAAGTTCGGCCACATCCTTGACCTTGTTCATCGCCAGCTCTTCATGCATCTTGCGGTTGCGCACATTCTGATAGAATGCGCTGATCACAATGGCGGGGTGAACGTCTGGGATGTTGTACTGCACTTGGCTGAACCTCTGGATGTACTTGCGCAGGTTTTCCCCCTCCTTCTTGGGGATAATATGCAGATCGCTCGCCTGACCATGAGCTTGATGGCCTCCAGTGAAGACGCCAACTAATTCATGACATAGGTCCGACCAAGAGGAAATGGAATCCGCTGGCAAGTGCATCAACCATGACATGACGTTGGGCTTAAGTGCCAATGGGAAGTAATTGGCAAGCACCTTGTCGTCGCGAGCTCCGGTAGCTTGCATCGCAATGGTGTAGATGCTGAGGAACTCTGACGGGTGAGTCTTGCCATTGTACTTCTCGCCAACATCAGGCTTGAACATGCGGTGGGAGGGCCACAATAACTGCCGTAGCTCATGGGTAAAGGCTGGGAAACCCACCTCGTAAGGTAGGCCACCATAGCCTCCCGGTGATGGGTGGTCCATAGTGGGCCCTGCCCGCCTATCTGACTAGTGGCGCACATCACGTCGGCGCTCGATGGTAGGTCGAGCGTCTTCAAGGGATCAGTCCCGAAGGACTTGGCACTGATCGCGGTGGGTTCGTGGATCGGACGATGCTATGGAAATGTTATCGCATGCTTCGTCACGACGGATCAACACCCGCGGCAACTGGCGCGGGAGAGGAGAGTGCATCGTGGCCGCATCACCTCCGACCCTGCCTCCACTGACATGCGTTGGCTTGATGGAGCGTCGGCCTATGGGCCCCGCGGGTCGTGGATCATCTTTGTTGGCGATGCCGATGAGGCTCCGGACGGTGGCTCTCCAGTCGTTGAGCTTCTCCGTAGCAGGAGGAAAGTCAAGGAGCAGATGCGCGCGCGCCAAAGCTTCTGCTGACGTAGGCGGTGGCGAAAGCTGCGTGGACCTTGATGCGCTTCACCTTCTAACCACGTTAGAAGGAGCTCTACCACGGCCCTGTGGTGGTACGCCATTTTCGCCAGTACTTTGGCGTACATGCTGACCTCCTTCGTCCTGCGAAGGGTGTACTGGACTCTTCCCAGGTCGGCGCCCAGAGTCACCAGCGTGGTGGCGCTGCTCGTCGCGCACGATTTGGGAAGAGCGCGTCGTGGGCGTCGGCGCAGGCGTCTTGGAAGCCACCGCGCCGCCGGTGGGTGGCATGGGCCACCCCTGGAGGGCCCCGCGCCGCCTATGGGGGGCCCAACTCTGTCTCTGGAATTTGCGGTGTGCGGCTCATCGTCTTGCGCATGAACGATGCCGCTCGCCAAGTCTGGACTGCCAGGGCCATGTGAGTGTTCTCGGGTCGCGCCTCGGGTTCTGTCCGCGACCGGCCCGCTACCCGCCCGCACTGGTACGGGTAGTCCAGCTCCGGATGAACCGATTGCCGTTGTCGTCTTCCTCTTGGGAGCCATGGCGACGAAGAACTTCTAGATTGGTTGCTAGACCAGGTTTTCATAACTACGCCCCTACCTGGCGCGCTAAAGATGTCGGTGGGAATGACACCTATGGGATCAACGTGATCCCTACTGTGGTCGGCGGGCACGGGTCTATGAGAAGAGCAGGTCTAAGAGCCAGCACAAAGGTCGTTTACCCAGGTTCGGGCCGCGGAGGTCGCGTAATACCCCAGTCCTGCTTTGATGTGTATTTGAATGTTCTTGAGCTAGCTATCGTGCGTGACTTGATCAAAGTATTGAATCCCTCTCCAGTATGCCTTGGGCCTCCTTTTATAGTCGAAGAAGGCACTACAGTGGCACACAGGAGGTGGAAAGGGTACAGTGGCTATGCTTATCGCTCGTCACTACGGGACAAGACGCATTAAATGCGCCCCCTGAGGTGTCCCCTTCTTTATTGCCGCCTCGCCCTGCTGCGACATGCGTCCAGGCCAGCGAGGTGGGAAGCGCCATGTAGGCTGGCAGGCTGCTGAGCTGGCGCGATGGCGGCGTCTTCACGAAGATTTGCATGCTACCACACAGGTGCTTGCTAAGTTGGCTTCGGGACCGCACGTCGCCACGCAGGTGCCCGCCAGGCTGGCTGGGCTGGCAGTTGTATGGGAACGGCGATGGGGTCTTGGCGCACACGAGCCTGGCTGAGCCCCCGTTGATGTCCTCGGCAAGGGTCTTGCCGGGGGCCCCGGCAAGGGCCTTGCCGTGGCGTCACGGTCGTCCCCGGCAAGGATGTTGTCGGAAGTCTCGTCTTCTGGTCCTCATCTATTCTTGTGTGTTAATGATCTTCACAAAGATCTGCATGCCACCATGGAGGTGCCTCCCGAGCCTTGGTTCCAATGTTGTTGGTGATGTTCGAAACCTCGGGCTCAAGGATGGCACATTCCGCTGGTGCTGGGCAAGTTGCCCTAGCAAGGCCCTTGCCAGGGCCGCGGAGGCCGCCCCGGGAAGGGTCTTGCTGGGGGAGTCCTCCTCGCCCTCTTGCTCTTCGTGTCTCTGTCTTGGTGTTGCTTTGACTGTCTTGTGGCTTCGACTTCCCTACTTTGCCCTGCTAAGTGTGGCCATAGGTGCAGCTCTCACTGCCCGTGCACAGGTAAAGGGGTGCAAAGTAGAGCCCCTACTTTTGTACGCCGACACCACCGGTGCTATATAAAGCGCTACCATGGTGCCTCGTCCATAGCCATAGTTATCCCTCTCCGCACGACTCCCCTCCATGGATCCCTCCACCGCCAAAGCTCTCTAAGACGGGCTGACGTCAGAGCAGAAGAATGCCAAGGCAGGACATACAGGGCCACGAATGGTCTGAGGAGTTCCATTGTCGTTGTATCATGTGTACGTGGTTAGCGGTGCGGTGGCAACAAGGATGAGGAGCATGAATAAGAGCATCTACAGCATAGGTGGCAAATCCGGGCCCTCAAACGACCGCGGACGCGCCCGGGCGCATTCGCTGGCACTGACCGGGAACCCTCATATTTGCCACTCTGCATCCGCGTATCTCATATCCGGTGCCTTATATCCATAGTACACATGCAAACATTGATCTATCCTACATGATCAAATGACGGACAACAAAAATTTGTTGCAAAGGAACACAAGATCGGCTTCAAACGGACATGAACATACTTCACCACATCCAAAAGATCATAGTTCATCCGCGGACAAGTTCATAAATTTCTACAACTAAAACCGATTATGCATTGAGGAGGAGGGGGCCGGAATCACCACTTCCTTGCCGGGCCTTTGGCCTTCTAATTGCTGGTGCAGCTGTAGGCGTCCGCGGCTGGTGGAGGGTCTTGGTCGTCGAACGAGGAGAGTAGCTATCATCACTGTCGGAGTCGGAGTCGAAGAGGACGATTAGCCCCTTCACCCGACGGACTGCCCTATCCTGCTCCTGCTTCAGCCTTACCACCCGACCCTTCTCCGCCGCTACCTCCTTCGCCTTGCACTCTGAATGCTCAATAGCAAGCCAGAGTGCCTTCGCATTCTTTCGTCGGAGGCGGCAAGCATCCGTCTCCATCGTCATGAGGGAGCGGCGGTACACCCATGCGAGGCGAAGCACTTCCTTGTCGGTGTCCGGCTTCGTCTTGCGGTGGCGGCGCGCGGACTACTCTGCTGTGTCCCTCTCCCATGCATGTTTCCTCTCATGGCATGCGGCGCATGCCACCGACTCCAGAGTGCGCGTGCAGGTCGAAGGCGCGGGAACAAGCACCCAACACTAGCCGCATGGAGGAGCCGCCGGCGGGGGAAGGAGACAGTGTGGGGTCGGTGTGGACAATGCTATCTTTGGGTTGCTATGGGCGGGCCAGGAGGGTCCAGTTCCGGCGTCCATGCTACGCCGATGCGGGAGTTGCTGCGATGCTCAAGATATGAAGCTGCCGCTGATTGATGTTGGAGATTTCTACATCTTGAGCTTGCGTTGGTTTTCCTCGAAGGGGAGAGGGTGATGCAGCAAAGTGTAGCATAAGTATTTCCGTCAGTTTTGAGAACCAAGGTATCAATCCAGTAGGAGGCTCCTCAAAAGTCCCACGCACCTACACAAACAATCTGAGAACTCTCAACCAACGCAATAAAGGGGTTGTCAATCCCTTCATGGCCACTTACGAAAGTGAGATCTGATAGAGAGATAATAATATATTTTTGGTATTTTATAATATAGATGCAAAAAGTAAAGATGCAAATAAAAGTAGATTGCAAGAAAATATGATAAGAGATAGACCCGGGGGCCATAGGTTTCACTAGAGGCTTCTCTCAAGAGCATAAGTATTATGGTGGGTGAACAAATTACTGTCGAGCAATTGATAGAAAAGCGCATAGTTATGAGATTATCTAGGCATGATCATGTATATAGGCATCACGTCCATAACAAGTAGATCGACTCCTACCTGCATCTACTACTATTACTCCACACATCGACCGACTCCTGCCTGCATCTAGAGTATTAAGTTCACAAGAACAGAGTAACGGCTTAAGCAAGATGACATGATGTAGAGGGATAAACACATGCAATATGATATAAACCCCATCTTGTTATCCTCGATGGCAACAATACAATACATGTCTTGCAACCATTTCTGTCACTGGGTAAGATCACCGCAAGATTGAACCCAAAGCTAAACACTTCTCCCATGGCAAGAAAGAACAATCTAGTAGGCCAAACCAAACTTATAATTCGAAGAGAGTTGCAAAGATAACTCAATCATACATAAAAGAATTCAGAGAAGATTCCAATATTATTCATAGATAAACTTGATCATAAACCCACAATTCATCGGATCTCGACAAACACACCGCAAAAAGAGATTACGTCAAATAGATCTCCACAAGAGAGGGTGAGAACATTGTATTGAGATCCCAAAAGAGAGAAGAAGCCATCTAGCTAATAACTATGGACCCGAAGGTCTGTGGTAAACTACTCACAACTCATCGGAGGGGCTATGGTGTTGATGTAGAAGCCCTCCATGGTCGATTCTCCCTTCGGCAAAGTGCCGAGGAAGGATCCAAGATGGGATCTCGCGGATACAGAAGGGTACGGCGGTGGAAATTGTGTTTCATGGTGCTCCTGGATGTTTTCGGGGTCCGTAGGTATATATAGGAGTAAGAAGTATGTCGGTGGCTGCCCGAGGGGCCCACGAGACAGGGGGCGCGCCCTACAGGGGGGCACGCCCTCCTATCTCGTGGGGCCCTTGGAGCTTTCTTGACTTGCACTCCAGGCTCTCCGGATAAGATTTGTTCCAAAAATAACGCTCCCGAAGGTTTCATTCCGTTTGGACTCCGTTTGATATTTTCCTTTTCTTCGAAATACTGAAATAGGCAAAAAAACATCAATATGGGCTGGGCCTCCGGTTAGTAGGTTAGTCCCCAAAATGATATAAATATGTATAATAAAGCCCATAAACATCCAAAGGGGTAATATAATAGCATGGAACAATCAAAAATTATAGATACGTTGGAGACGTATCAAGCATCCCCAAGCTTAATTCCTGCTCGTCCTCGAGTAGGTAAATGATAAAAAGAGAATTTTTGATGTGGAATGCTACCTAGCATAATTCATAATGTAATTTTCTTCATTGTGGCATGAATTTTGAGATCCAAATGAATACAAAATAAAAGTTCATATTGACATAAGAAATAGTAATACTTCAAGCATACTAATCAAAGTAATCATGTCTTCTCAAAATAACATGGCTAAAGAAAGTTATCCCTACAAAATCATATAGTCTGGCTGTTTCTCTATCTTTGTCGCACAAAGTATTTAATCATGCACAACCCTGATGACAAGCCAATCAATTGTTTCATACTTTAATAATCTCAAACTCTTTAAACTTTCACGCAATACATGAGCATGAGCCATGGGCATAGCACTATATGTGGAATAGAATGGTGGTTGTGGAGAAGACAAAAAGGAGAAGATAGTCTCACATCAACTAGGCGTATCAACGGGCTATGGAGATGCCCATTAATAGATATCAATGTGAGTGAGTAAGGATTGCCATGCAACAGATGCACTAGAGCTATAAATATATGAAAGCTCAACAAAAGAAACTAAGTGGGTGTGCATCCAACTCGCTTGCTCACGAAGACCTAGGGCACTCTTGAGGAAGCCCATCATTGGAATATACAAGCCAAGTTCTATAATGAAAAATTCCCACTAGTATATGAGAGTGACAACATATGAGACTCTCTATCATGAAGATCATGGTGCTATTTTGAAGCACAAGTGTGGAAAAAGAGATAGTAGCATTGTCCCTTCTCTCTTTTTCTCTCATTTTATTTTTTTCTTTTTCTTTCTTTTTCTTTTTCTTTTTCTTTTTTCTTTGGCCCCTTTTTTTTCTTTTTGGCCTTTCCCTTTTTTTTCTTTTTCTTTCTTTCTTTCTTTTCTTTTGTAAAGTACGAAGTCTCATCCCGACTTGTGGGGGAATCATAGCCTTCATCATCCTTTCCTCACGAGGACAATGCTCTAATAATGAAGATCATCACACTTTTATGGATTTACAACTCAAAGCTAGAACAAGATATGACTCTATATGAATGCCTCCGGTGGTGTACCGGGATATGCAATGATTTAAGAGCGACATGTATGAATTATGAAGGTGGCCTTGCCACAAATACGATGTCAACTACATGATCATGCAAAAAGCAATATGACAAAAGTAATGTGTGTCATATGAACGGAACGGTGGAAAGTTGCATGGCAATATATCTCGGAATGGCTATGGCAATGCCATGATAGGTAGGTATGGTGGCTGTTTTGAGGAAGGTAAATAAAGGGTTTATGGTACTGGCGAAAATTGCGCGGCACAAGAGAGGCTAGCAATGATGGAAGGGTGAAAGGGTGTGTATAATCCATGGACTCAAGATTAATCAAAAGAACTCATATACTTGTTGCAAAAATTAAGAAGTCATCAAAACTCAAAGCACTACGCGCATGCTCCTAGGGCGATAGATTGGTAGGAAAAGACCATCGCTCATCCCCGACCGCCACTCATAAGGAAGACAATAAATAAATAAAATTGTGCTCCAACTTCATCACAAAGCGGTTCACCATACGTGCATGCTACGGGAATCACAACCCTTAACACAAGTATTTTTCATAATCACCTCAACTAGCATGACTCTAATATTACTACCTCCATATCTCAAAACAATTATCAAGCATCATATTGATCATAGCATCCAATTCTTGTTCTATGATAGTTTTTATTATACCCAACTTGGATGCTCATCATTCTAGGACCAACCCGTGACAATAGCAAATACCATGCGGTTCTAAAAGACTCTCAAAATAATATAAGTGAATCATGAGATACTAGCAATTTCTTAAATATTAAGACACCATCGTGCTCTAAAAGATATAAGTGAAGCACTAGAGCAAAAACTATCAAGCTCAAAATATATAAGTGAAGCACATGGAGTGTTCTAGCAAATTCTAATCAAATAGGCTTCTCCCAAAAGGTGTGTACACCAAGGATGATTGTGGTAAACTAAAAAGCAAAGACTAATATAATACGCGACGCTTCAAGCAAAACACATATCATGTGGCGAATAAGAATATAGCTCCAAGTAACGTTACCAATGAACGAAGACGAAAGAGGGGATGCCTTCCCGGGGCATCCCCAAGATTAGGCTTTTGGCTACTCTTGAATATCTTGGGGTGCCATGGGCATCCCCAAGCTTAGGCTTTTGGCTACTCTTGAATATCTTGGGGTGCCGTGGGCATCCCCAAGCTTAGGCTCTTTCCACCCTTTATTCCATAGTCCATAAAAGCTTTACCCAAAACTTGAAAACTTCACAACACAAAACTCAACAGGAAATCTTGTAAGCTCCGTTAGTGAAAGAAAACAAAACCACCACATAAGGTACTGTAATGAACACATTCTTTATTTATTTTGGTGTTAAACCTACTGTATTCCAACTTCTTTATGGTTCATAAACTAATTTACTAGCCATAGATGCATTGAAATAAGCAAACAACACACGAAAAACAGAATCTGTCAAAAACAGAACAGTCTGTAGCAATCTGTAACTAACGCAAACGTCTGGAACTCTAAAAATCCTACCAAAATAGGAAGTCCTGGACAATTTGTCTATTGAATATACTAAAAAATAATCAATGCAAAATCACGTTCCTGTGATTTAACAAAATTATACTCGTGCGCGCAAAGTTTCTGTTTTTCAGTAGAATCAAATCAACTATCGTCGTAGGTTATCCTATAGGTTCTACTTGGCACAAACACTAATTAAAAGGTAAAAACACATCTAAACAGAGAGTAGATGCAAGATTATTCCTAAACAAGATGAAAAGCAAAAAACATAAAGAAAAATTGGGTTGCCTCCCAACTAGCGCTATCGTTTAACGCCCGTAGCTAGGCATAAAAGCGAAGATAGATCTAACTAGTGCCATCTTGGGCACTAGATTCATAAGTAGCACGCATGATAGATTCATAAGGTAATTTGACTTTATTTCTTGGAAAGTGCTCCATGCCTTTCTTTAAAGGATATTGGAATCTAATGTTCCCTTCCTTCATATCAATAATCACACCAATCGTTCTAAGGAAAGGTCTACCAAGAATAATAGGGCAAGAAAGATTGCAATCTATATCAAGAACGATAAAATCTACAGGCACCAAATTTCTATTTGCAACAATAAGAATATTATTGATCCTTCCCATAGGCTTTTTAATGGTGGAATCCGCAAGGTGCAAATTTAAAGAGCAATCATCAAGATCATGAAAACCTAGAATATCACATAAAGTTTTCGGAATCGTGGAAACACTAGCACCCAAATCACACAAAGCAAAACACTCATAGTTTTTAATTCTAATCTTTATAGTAGGTTCCCACACATCATTAAGTTTTCTAGGTATAGAAACTTCCAAATTCAGTTTTTCATCATAAGATTGCAACAAGGCATCAACGATATGTTTGGTAAAAGCTTTATTTTGACTATAAGCATGAGGAGAATTAACAATGGATTGCAACAAGGAAATACAACCTTTTAAAGAGCAATTATCATAATCAAATTCCTTGAAATCCGAGATAGTAGGTTCAATATTATTAGAAGTTGAAGATTCTCCAATCTCTCTTTTACCAAATTTAACATTAAGATCTAAAGACTCCGAACTTTTGGGACGCCTTCTAGGAAAAGTGGATTCATCATCACTCCCATAATCATCAAAATTCATCTTGCAAAACATAGATCTAATCGGAGATGCATCAATAACCTTAAGATCCTCATCAATATTTTCACGGAGACTAGAAGAACACGCTTTTATAAAGCTTTCTTTTTTTGCATGCAATCTAGCGGTTCTTTCCTTGCGTTTGTGAATGGAAATTCTCATTACTTTGAGAGACTCAATGATATCATGCTTAGGAGAAGAAGATTCAAGTTTAAGAGAATTAACATCAAGCGAAAGTCTATCAACGTTCCTAGCCAAATCATCAACTTTGAGCAATTTTTCTTCAAGCACACCATTAAAATTCTTTTGAGAAATCATAAATTCTTTCACACTATTCTCAAAATCAGAGGGCATCTTATGAAAATTACCATAAGAATTATTGTAGGAATTTCCATAATTATTAGAGGTATTACTAGGGAACGGTCTAGTATTAAAATTTCCTCTATAAACATTGTTTCCAAAACTATTCCTACCAACAAAATTCACATCCATAGATTCATTATTATTCTCAATCAAGGAATACAAAGGCATATAATTGGGATCAAGAGTAGTATATTTAGTAGCAAACATCTTCATAAGTTCATCCATCTTTCCACTCAAAACATTGATTTCTTCTATAACATGCACTTTTTTACTAGAAGATCTTTCGGTGTGCCATTGAGAATAATTAGCCATAATATTATCAAGCAATTTTGTAGCATCTCCTAACGTAATTTCCATAAACGTGCCTCCCACGGACGAATCTAAGAGATTTCTAGAAGCAAAGTTCAAACCGGCATAATTTTTTTGTATGATCATCCATAAATTCAAACCATGAGTAGGGCAATTGCGAAGCATCAATTTCATTCTTTCCAAAGATTGGGCAACATGCTCATGATCAAGTTGTTTAAAATTCATAATATCATTCCTAAGAGCGATGATCTTAGCGGGAGGAAAATACTTAGAGATAAAAGCATCTTTGCACTTGTTCCCAGAATCAATACTATTTTTGGGCAAAGACGAAAACCAAATTTTAGCAAGATCTCTAAGTGAAAACAGAAATAACTTCAATTTGACAATATTGTTAGCCGTATCTTTCTTCTTTTGCATATCACACAAATCAACAAAATTGTTTAGATGAGTAGCGGCATCTTCACTAGGAAGGCCGGTGAATTGATCTTTCATAACAAGATTCAGCAAAGCAGCATTGATTTCACAAGACTCAACATCATTAAGAGGAGCAATCGGAGTACTAAGGAAATCATTATTATTGTTATTCAAGAAGTCACACAACTTGGTATTATCTTGTGCCATGGCAACAAGTAATCCAACACACAAGCAAACAGAAAAACGGCAAGCGAAAAAGAGAGGAGGAGATTGGGAAAGAGAGGGCGAATAAAACGGCAAGGGTGAAGTGGGGTGAGAGGAAAACGAGAGGCAAATAATGTAAATGCGAGGGAGATGGGTTTGTGATGGGTACTTGGTAGGTCTTGACTTGAGTGAAGACCTCCCCGGCAACGGCGCCAGAAATCCTTCTTGCTACGTCTTGAGCTTGCGTTGGTTTTCCTCGAAGAGGAGAGGGTGATGCAGCAAAGTGTAGCGTAAGTATTTCCCTCAGTTTTGAGAACCAAGGTATCAATCCAGTAGGAGGCTCCTCAAAAGTTCCACGCACCTACACAAACAAACTGAGAACTTGCAACCAACGCAATAAAGGGGTTGTCAATCCCTTCACGGCCACTTACGAAAGTGAGAACTGATAGAGAGATAATAATATATTTTTGGTATTTTATAATATAGATGCAAAAATTAAAAATGCAAATAAAAGTAGATTGAAAGCAAATATGATAAGAGATAGACCTGGGGGCTATACGTTTCACTAGAGGCTTCTCTCAAGAGCATAAGTATTATGGTGGGTGAACAAATTACTATCGAGCAATTGATAGAAAAGCGCAGAGTTATGAGATTATCTAGGCATGATCATGTATATAGGCATCACGTACATAACAAGTAGACCGACTCCTGCCTGCATCTACTACTATTACTCCACACATCGACCGAATCTTGCCTGCATCTAGAGTATTAAGTTCATAACAACAAAGTAACGTCTTAAGCAAGATGACATGATGTAGAGGGATAAACACATGCAATATGATATAAACCCCATCTTTTATCCTCGATGGCAACAATACAATACGTGTCTTGCAACCCTTTCTGTCACTGGGTAAGATCACCGCAAGATTGAACCCAAAGCTAAACACTTCTCACATGCCAAGAAAGATCAATCTAGTATGCCAAACCAAACTGATAATTCGAAAAGACTTGCAAAGATAACTCAATCATACATAAAAGAATTCAGAGAAGATTCCAATATTATTCATAGATAAACTTGATCATAAACCCACAATTCATCGGATCTCGACAAACACACCGCAAAAGAGATTACATCGAATAGATCTCCACAAGAGAGGGGAGAACATTGTATTGAGATCCAAAAAGAGAGAAGAAGCCATCTAGCTAATACCTATGGACCCGTAGGTATGTGGTAAACTACTCAGAACTCATCGGAGGAGCTATGGTGTTGATGTAGAAGCCGTCCATGGTCGATTCCCCTTCCGGCAGAGTGCCAGCGAAGGCTCCAAGATGGGATCTCGCGGATACAGAAGGTTACGGTGGTGGAAATTGTGTTTCATGGTGCTCCTGGATGTTTTCGGGGTCCGTAGGTATATATAGGAGGAAGAAGTACGTCGGTGGCCGCCCGAGGGGCCCATGAGACAGGGGGCGCGCCCTACAGGGGGGGGGCGCCCTCCTATCTCGTGGGGCCCTCGGAGCTTTCTTGACTTGCACTCCAGGCTCTCCGGATCAGATTTGCTCCAAAAATAACGCTCCCAAAGGTTTCATTCCGTTTGGGCTCCGTTTGATATTCCTTTTCTTCGAAATACTGTAATAAGCAAAAAAAAACAGCAATATGGGCTGGGCCTCCGGTTAGTAGTTAGTTCCAAAATGATATAAATATGTAGAATAAAGCCCATGAACATCCAAAAGGGGTAATATAATAGCATGGAACAATCAAAAATTATAGATACGTTGGAGACGTATCAGAGATATGCCCTAGAGGCAATCATGTATGATGATATTTCCTATGTGTTTATGAATAAAGATAGTCCCTGGACATTATCAATGATGTGTATCAGCAAGTACGTGACTTGTTTGTGGGACTATGCATTGCATGATGACTGTCCTAAAAGGTCCCTAGTCGAAATGGTTGTGTGGACGCGTAGCCGACTGGACTAGCATATGACACAATCGATGGCTTGGTCTCACTAGCCATGGAGCATTGGGTGCTAACCAGATAATATGGACTCGGAAGGATCTGGTCGGATTCGATATAGTTGGATCCGAGTCGAGATAAGGTCCGAGTCGGACAGACCCAACTATGAGATGCAGCGATATGTCATCTATGAGTCTCTAGTACAACATACGTTCTATGTCCTAAGACCTGAGATAGCGCATGTACTCGGGATGGTGACAGACCTGCTTTGGGCCGACCAAACTCTACTCCATGATTGGGTAGTTACAAAGGTAGGTTTCGGGCTTGCCCATACCCATGTTGCGCGACATGGTCGAGCAAGATGGGATTTGCCCCTCCGATTAGGAGAGATATACTCTGGGCCCCTCTTGTGGTCCGACCAGGATAAGCATGGCCATGCGACATGGATTATGAGATAATCCGGTTTGTGGTCGGCATCACTGGAACGAGAAAGAGGTCAGGCTAGCACAAGGATGATAGACTCACCTTGAGCCCGACAACGTATATCGTGTGGAAAAAGGAATATAAGTTTGATGTACAGGTTCGCCCACCGGCTTCATTGTCTACTTGGTGGTCGGTACGCCTTGCTAGAGGCCGCTACCAGCCGAGCAGGTCGGAGGTGATCTGATCAGTGACCAAGCCGACTTCAACCTAAAGGGTCGCGCTCTTAAGGGAAGGAACCCGTGAGGCCGGATCGGCTTCCACGAGTCAAATGTGATCCTACTCGGACTCGGATCCCGGCCGAATATATTTTGGGCTTTATGGTCTATGCGAAGTCCAAGTGTTGAGCCCACGACAGACGCCTATATAAAGTGGAGGTGCGGCACACTCAGAGGTTGGTCGCTTCGGCGCTATCACTAGGGTTTGCATGTGTTGCAAATAGCCACCTCCACTCATCACCGACTGTGTGATTGGACCTAGCAGTCCGCTGCACGGTGTTCCTCCTGCACGCACGGATATCATTAGAGGCGGTGCACTTGCGCTGCTCCGGCGAACCTATATATGGGAACCGACGACCGGCTGTTCGAGGGAGATCGGACGAGGAGGAGACGATCCACGCGGATGCGCTGCCCCAACTCTTCTTCCGTTGCATGGCACTGCGCGTCTAGTGGTAACGATCTGTGATCCATCTCCCATAGCATGTTCTTGGTTGTTCCGCACATAGGAAAATTTTAATTTGCAGTCGATGCACCCTGATAACCCATAAGTATAGGGGATCGCAACAGTTTTCGAGGGTAGAGTATTCAACCCAAATTTATTGATTCGAGACAAGGGGAGCCAAAGAATATTCTCAAGTATTAGCAGTTGAGTTGTCAATTCAACCACACCTGGATAACTTAGCATCTGTAGCAAAGTATTTAGTAGCAAAGTAGTATGGAAGTAATGGTAATAGTGGCAAAAGTAATGATAGCAGTTTTGTAGTAATTGTAACAGTAGCAATGGTAAAGTAAATAAGCAAAGCTCAATATGTGAAATTCTCGTAGGCATTGGATCAGTGATGGATAATTATGTCGGATGCGATTCCTCATGCAATAGTTATAACATAGGGTGACACAGAACTAGCTCTAATTGATCAATGTAATGTAGGCATGTATTCCAAATATAGTCATACGTGCTTATGGAGAAGAACTTGCATGACATCTTTTGTCCTACCCTCCTGTGGCAGCGGGGTCCTAATGGAAACTAAGGGATATTAAGGCCTCCTTTTAATAGAGTACCGAACCAAAGCATTAACACTTAGTGAATACATGAACTCCTCAAACTACAGTCATCACCGAGAAGTATCCCGATTATTGTCACTTCGGGGTTGTTGGATCATAACACATAATAGGTCACTATAGACTTGCAAGATAGGATCAAGAACTCACATATATTCATGAAAACATGATAGGTTTAGATCTGAAATCATGCCACTCGGGCCCTAGTGACAAGTATTAAGCATAGCAAAGTCATAACAACATCAATCTCAGAACATAGTGGATACTAGGGATCAAACCCTAACAAAACTAACTTGATTACATGGTAAATCTCATCCAACTCATCACCGTCCAGAGGGCCTACGATGGAATTACTCACGGACGGCGGTGAGCATCATGAAATTGGTGATGGAGGATGGTTGATGATGATGATGGCGATGAATCCCCCTCTCCGGAGCCCCGAACAGACTCCAGATCAGCCCTCCCGAGAGAGATTAGGGCTTGGCGGCGGCTCCGTATCGTAAAACACGATGAAACATTCTCTCTGTTTTTTTCTCTGCTAAAGCTAATATATGGAGTTGGTGTTCAGGTCGGTGGACGTTCAGGGGACCCATGAGGCAGGGGGCGTGCCCTAGGGGAGGGGGTGCGTCCCCACCCTCGTGGACAGGGTGTGGGCCCCCTGACGCTAATTCTTTCGCCAGTATTTTTCATAAATTCTGAAAAGTTGCTCCGTGGATTTTTAGGTCATTCCGAGAACTTTTATTTCTACACAAAAATAACACCATGGCTGTTCTGCTAAAAACAACGCCAGTCCATGTTAGTTCCATTCAAAACATGCAAGTTAGAGTCCAAAATAAGGGCAAAAGTGTTTGGGAAAGTAGATACGACGGAGACATATCAACTCGCCCAAGCTTAAACCTCTGCTTGTCCTCAAGCAATTCAGTTGATAAACTGAAAGTGATAAAGAAAGACTTTTACAAACTCTATTTGCTCTTGTTGTTGCAAATATGTAAAGCCAGCATTAAAGTTTTCAGCAAAGATTATGAACAACCATATTTACAATAACACTTAGGTCTCATGTTTACTCATATCAATGGCATAATCAACTAGCGAGAAATAATAATAAAACTCGGATGACAATACTTTCTTAAAACAATAATAATATAATATGACAAGATGGTATCTCGCTAGCCCTTTCTGAGACCGCAAAACATAAATGCAGAGCACCTTTAAAGATCAAGGACTGACTAAACATTGTAATTCATGGTAAAAGAGATCCAGTCATAGTCATACCCAATATAAACTAATAATAATGCATGCAAATGACATCGGTGCTCTCCAGCGGGTGCTTTTTAATAAGAGGGTGATGACTCAACGTAAAATTAAATAGATAGGCCCTTCGCAGAGGGAAGCAGGGATTTGTAGAGGTGCCAGAGCTTGATTTTGAAATAGAGATGAATAACATTTTGAGCGGTATACTTTCACTGTCAACATAACAACTATGAGATCTCGATATCTTCCATGCTACACACATTATAGGCGGTTCCCAAACAGAATGGTAAATTTTATAGTCCCCCACCACCAACAAGCATCAATCCATGGTTTTCCCGAAACAATGGGTGCCTCCCACTAGCAACAATCATGGGGGAGTTTTGTTTAATATTTTGATTTGATTCGAGCATGGGACTGGGCATCCCAGTTACCAGCCATTTTCTCATGAATTAGGAGCGGAGTCCACTCCTCTTGAGAATAACCCACCTAGCATGGAAGATACAGACAACCCTAGTTGATACATGAGCTGCTCGAATTTCATTTGAAGCTTTGGAGTTTGGCACATACAAATTTACTTGGAACAGCAGGTAAATACCGCATATAGGAAGGTATGGTGGACTCATATGGAATAACTTTGGGGTTTATGGAGTTTGGATGCACAAGCAGTATTCCCGCTTAGTACAGGTGAAGGCTAGCAAGAGACTGGGAAGCGACCAACCGAGAGAGCGACAACAGTCATGAACATGCATTAAAATTAATCAACACTGAGTGCAAGCATGAGTAGGATATAATCCACCATGAAAATAAATATCGTGAAGGCTATGTTGATTTTATTTCAACTACATGCGTGAACATGTGCCAAGTCAAGTCACTCAATTCATTCAAAGGAGGATACCACACTATCATACCACATCACAACCATTTTAATAGCATGTTGGCACGCAAGGTAAACCATTATAAGCTCCTAGCTAATTAAGCATGGCATAAGCAACTATAATCTCTAATTGTCATTGCAAACATGTTTGTTCATAATAGGCTGAATCAGGAACAATGAACTAATCATATTTACAAAAACAAGAGAGGTTGAGTTCATACCAGCTTCTCTCATCTCAATCAGTCCATCATATATCGTCATTATTGCCTTTCACTTGCACGACCGAATGGTGTGTATAATAATAATAGTGCACGTGCATTGGACTAAGCTGGAATCTGCAAGCATTCAATTCAAGGGAGAAGACAAGGTAATATGGGCTATTGGTTAAATCAACAATCATGCATATGAGAGCCACTCAAACATTTTCATTATGGTCTTCTCCTCTCGACCCCCAAAGAAAAGTAAAGAAAATAAAACTATTTACACGGGAAAGCTCCCAACAAGCAAAAGAAGAACGAGAAATCTTTTTGGGTTTTCTTTTAATTAATACAACGAGCATGGAAAGTAAACTAACTAATTTTTTGGTTTTTCTTAAGGTTTAGGAAATACACAAGAAGAAAGCTAGAAAAAGAAATTAAACTAGCATGGATAATACAATGAAAAAGTATGAGCACCGACAACTAGAATGAGTGTGTGAACATGAATGTAAGGTCGGTGAGAAATACGTACTCCCCCAAGCTTAGGCTTTTGGCCTAAGTTGGTCTATGGCCATGGATAGCCTGGCTGATATCTGAAGTTGTAACTGGGGTCATATTGAGATGCAGCAGCCAATGCCTCCTGGGCTGCAGCACGGCGGCGAGCTGCCTCCGTCCTCCTCTCGTACTCGGTTGCCTCCTCCCTAGTTATAACATATCTTCTTTTTGCCTGATAATCAGAAAGGGCAGGAGCAGGGAGAGTAACATGGACAGCGTGACGTCTGTCAAAGATTAGTCGATACTGGAGGAATTGTTCATTCTCTCAAGAAAATGATGACTTACCATAGCATTATAATCCAAATAAGCGGGAGGCAACTCCCTATCATCCTCATGTACAGGTATACCAAGGTAATTAGCCACACGGGTAGCATAAATCCCTCCAAACAAATCTCCAACTAAACCATTATTATGCAACCTACATGCAACAATTGCCCCCAAGTTGTATTGTTTATCACCTAATACAGCACTCTTGAGAACACAAATATCAGGAACACACATGTGACATGCTTCATCCTTACCGTTAATGCATCTACCAATGAAGAGAGCAAAATAATGTATAGCAGGAAAGTGAATGCTCCCTATAGTAGCTTGTGCTATTTCTCTAGATTCTCCCACAGTGATACTAGCAAGAAAGTCCTTATATTCAGATTTACGGGGTTCATTAACACTACCCCACTACGGGAGTTTGCAAGTAGTAGTGAAATCCTCTAGGTCCATGGTATATGATTGGTCATAAATATCAAACAGAACACTTGAAGAATTACGTGAAGATGTAAATTTAAACCTTCTCACAAATGAATCAGTCAAATAGTAGTACTGAGGACACTTATCTTGCATGAAGTCCTCAAGATCCGCATTACGCACATATGCATCTAATTCATCCTTGATGCCTGCATTAACCATAAACTCTTCTGAC
The DNA here is from genome assembly GCA_963921465.1 of Triticum timopheevii. Taxonomy (NCBI): domain Eukaryota; kingdom Viridiplantae; phylum Streptophyta; class Magnoliopsida; order Poales; family Poaceae; genus Triticum; species Triticum timopheevii. The sequence continues at coordinate 525,706,552 of OY997272.1, read as the reverse complement.
GGCCATTCACAAGGCCGCACATTAGCTTCCCTTGGTGGTTCATCGTCCGGCTCACGCATTGCGAGCCTCGGTCCTTGCTTTCTTGAAGAACCACCTTGGTACATTTTCCAAGATATATTTCTTCCTCTAATTTTTTTTTGAAATTTTTAGTAACTCAAAATAAAAGTGAACCAAACTCAACAAAACTGATAGCAATTACTCCCACAAGTGCCTAGAGCCTATGTCATGCATTAGAATTACTTGGGACCATATAAATTTGACATGCAAGCTCAAGAACAGGGTCACCTAGGCAGCAAAAAATTGCAATGAATAAAGCACTAGAACAAAAACCAATTGGACCATTGGAGGAGTTACATACCAAGGAACAATCCCCCAAAGGCAGTTTTGTGAATGGAGCTTTGAGCAAGGAGATCGAAAATGGCAGCAAAGTGAGCTAGAACTCGTGCTTGAGCTGGATGGTGATTTTTTTGGGGAGTAAGAAGAAGTGTGTGGGTGCCGGAATAAGTGGAGGGGGCCACCATGGGCCCACGAGGCAGGGGGCATGCCTTGTAGGGGTGGGCGCACCCTTGACCCTCATGGCCAGGTGCTAGCTTCCCCTGCCGTGTTCTTAGTGCCAAATATTCTCAAAAATTCCAGAAAAAATCATACTAAATTGGCAGGGCATTTGGAGAACTTTTATTTTCGGGTATTTTTTTATTGCACGGATAATTTAGAAAACAGACAAAAAAATATTATTTTTGCTTTATTTATTCTAAATAACAGGATGTAAAAAGAGGGTACAGAAGGTTGTGCCTTCTAACTTCATCCATCTCATGATCATCAAATGGAATCCACTAACAAGGTTGATCAAGTCTTGTTAACAAACTCATTCCGAATAACATGGAACAAGAGAAATTTCGAATAACACTAGGTTAACTCAACGGGGATATGAACATCCCCAATAATAAGAATATCATATTTATTCTTGACAGTAGGAAGAGGAAATTCTAAACCTCCAATAATAATAGTTGGACTCTTTCCAATAGAGTTGATGCTATGAACTTGAGGTTGTTTCCTCGGAAAGTGTACCGTATGCTCATTACCATTAATGTTGAAAAGTGACATTGCCTTTGTTGCAAGCAATAATAGCCCCTGCAGTATTCAAAAAGGGTCTTCCAAGGATAATCGACATACTATCGTCCTCGGGAATATCAAGAATAACAAAGTCCGTTAAGATAGTGACATTTGCAACCACAACAGGCACATCCTGACAAATACCAACAGGTATAGCAGTTGATTTGTCAGCCATTTGCAAATATATTTCAATAGGTGTCAACTTATTCAATTCAAGTCTACAATATAAAGAGAGAGTCATAACACTAACACCGGCTCCAAGATCAGATAAAGCAATTTTAACATAGTTTCTTTTAATGGAGCATGGTATAGTTGGTACTCCTGGATCTCCAAGTTTCTTAGGTATTCCACCTTTAAAAGTATAATTAGCAAGCATGGTCGAAATTTCAGCTTCTAGTATCTTTATTTTATTTGTAATAATATCCTTCATGTCTTTAGCATAAGGATTCACTTTAAGCATATCAGTTAAGCGCATACGTAAGAAGATAGGTCTAATCATTTCAGCAAAGCGCTCAAAATCCTCATCATTCTTTTTCTTGGATGGTTTAGGAGGAAAAGGCATGGGTTTTTGAACCCATGGTTCTCTTTCTTTACCGTGTTTCCTAGCAACAAAGTATCTCTTATCACAATGTTGATTCTTTGATTGTGGGTTATGAAGATCAACAGCAGGTTCAATCTCTACATCATTATCATTGGTAGGTTGAGCATCAACATGAACATTATCATTAACATTATCACTAGGTTTATGTTCATCACCTGATTGTGTTTCAGCATCAGAAATAGAAATATCATTGGGATTCTCAGGTGTGTCTACAACAGGTTCACTAGAAGCATGCAAAGTCCTATCATTTTTCTTTTTCTTATTTTTAGAAGGACTAGTGCATCTAAATTATTTCTCTGAGAATCTTGCTCAATTCTCTTAGGGTGGCCTTCAGGATACAAAGGTTCCTGAGTCATTTTACCAGTTCTAGTATCCACTCTAACAGCAAAATCATGTTTATTATTTAATTCATCGAGCAAATCACTTTGAGCTTTAAGTACTTGTTCTGCTTGAGTGGTAACCATAGAAGCATATTTACTAATGAGTTTAAGTTCACCTTTAACTCTAGCCATATAAAATCACTCAAGCGTCCAATCATGTAAGAATTACTCTTTAATTCTCTACCAACATAAGCAATGAAGTTTTCTTGTCTAGCCATAAAGTCATCAAATTCATCCAAACATTGGCTAGGAAACTTAGTAGTCAGGATTTAAACTTTATCATATCTATAGAGAGAATTTACCTTTACTACCTGTGTCGGGTTATCAAGACCATGTGTTTCTTCAATAGGTGGTAGATCAAGACCATGTATTTCTTCAACAGGAGGTAAATTCTTAACATCTTCAGCTTCAATACCTTTTTCTTCCATAGATTTCTTTGCCTCTTGCATATCTTCAGGACTGAGAAATAGAACTCCCCTCTTCTTCGGAGTTGGTTTAGGAGTTGGTTCAGGAATTGGCTCAGGAATTGGTTCAGGACGTGTCCAATTATTTTCATTAGTCAACATATTATTCAATAGCAATTCAGCTTGGTCGACTGTTCTTTCCCTGAAAATACAACCAGCACAACTATCCAAGTGGTCCTTGAAGCATTGGTTAGTCCATTATAGAAGATATCAAGTATTTCATTTTTCTTAAGAGGATGATCAGGCAAAGCATTAAGTAATCGGAGAAGCCTCCCCCAAGCTTGTTGGAGACTCTCTTCTTCAATTTGCACAAAATTATATAGTTCCCTCAAGGCAGCTTGTTTCTTATGAGCAGGGAAATATTTAGCAGAGAAGTAATAAATCATATCCTTGGGACTACGCACACAACCAGGATCAAGAGAATTAAACCAAGTTTTAGCATCACCCTTTAATGAGAATGGAAATATCTTAAGGATATAATAGTAGCGAGATTTCTCATCATTAGTGAACAGGGTGGCTATATCATTTAACTTAGTAAGATGTGCCACAACAGTTTCAGATTCATAGCCATAAAAAGGATCAGATTCAACCAAAGTAATTATCTCAGGTTCGACAGAGAATTCATAATCCTTATTAGTAACAAAGATAGGTGAAGTAGCAAAAGCAGGGTCATATTTCATTCTAGCATTTAGAGATTTCTGTTTAAGTTTAACTAGTAACTTCTTAAGATCAGATCTATCATTGCAAGCAAGAAAATCTCTAGCAGTTTCTTCATCCATAACACAACCCTCAGGAACAATAGGTAAATCATATTTAGGGGGAGAACCTTCATCATCACTATCTTCAATAATTTCAGTTTCAAGAATTTCATTCTCTCTAACCCTAGCAAGTTGTTCATCGAGAAATTCACCTAATGGCACAGTAGTATCAAGCATAGAAGTAGTTTCATCATAAGTATCAAGCATAGTAGAAGTGGCATCATCAATGACATGTGACATATCAGAATTAATAGCAGAAGCAGGTTTAGGTGTCGCAAGCTTACTCATAACAGAAGGAGAATCTAGTGCAGAACTAGATGGCAGTTCCTTACCTCCCCTCGTAGTTGAGAGATAAATCTTAGTTCTTTCATCTTTCAATTTCCTCATAGTGACCAGCAGATATAAATCCCAAGTGACTCAAAGAATAGAGCTATGCTCCCTGACAACGGCGCAAGAAAATAGTCTTGCTAACCCACAAGTATAGGGGATCGCACCAGTTTTCGAGGGTTGAGTATTCAACCCAAATTTATTCATTCGACACAAGGGGAGCCAAAGAATATTCTCAAGTATTAGTAGTTGAGTTGTCAATTCAACCACACCTGGATAACTTAGTATCTGCAGCAAAGTATTTAGTAGTAAAGTAGTATGGAAGTAACAGTAACAGTGGCAAAAGTAACAATAGCAGTTTTGTAGTAATTGTAACAGTAGCAACGGTAAAGTAAATAAGAAAAGCACAATATGTGAAAAGCTCGTAGGCATTGGATCAGTGATGGATAATTATGTCGGATGCGATTCCTCATGCAATAGTTATAACATAGGGTGACACAGAACTATCTCCAATTTATCAATGTAATGTAGGCATGTATTCCAAATATAGTCATACGTGCTTATGGAAAAGAACTTGCATGCCATCTTTTGTCCTACCCTCTAGTGGTAGCGGAGTCCTAATGGAAACTAAGGGATATTAAGGCCTCCTTTTAATAGAGTACCGGACCAAAGCATTAACACTTAGTGAATACATGAACTTTTCAAACTACGGTCATCACCGAGAAGTATCCCAATTATTGTCACTTCGGGGTTGTCGGCTCATAACACATAATAGGTGACTATAGACTTGCAAGATAGGATCTAGAACTCACATATATTCATGAAAATATAATAGGTTAAGATCTGAAATCATGGCACTCGGGCACTAGTGACAAGCATTAAGCATATCAAAGTCATAGCAACATCAATCTCAGAACATAGTGGATACTAGGGATCAAACCCTAACAAAACTAACTTGATTACATGGTAAATCTCATCCAACCCATCACCGTCCAGCAATCCTACGATGGAATTACTCACGCACGGTGGTGAGCATCATGAAATTGGTGATGGAGGATGGTTGATGGTGACGATGGCGACGAATCCCCCTCTCCGAAGCCACGAACGGACTCCAGATCAGCCCTTCCGAGAGAGATTAGGGCTTGGCAGCGGCTCTGTATCGTAAAACGCGATGAAACTTTATCTCTGATTTTTTTCTCCGCGAAAGCAAATATATGGAGTTGGAGTTGAGGTCGGTGGATGTTGAGGGGACCCACGAGGCAGGTGGCGCACCCTAGGGGAGGGGGCGCGCCCCCACCCTCGTGGACAGGGTGTGGGGCCCCTGACGCTAATTCTTTAGCTAGTATTTTTCATTAATTCAGAAAAGTTGCTCCGTGGATTTTCAGGTCATTCTGAGAACTTTTATTTCTGCACGAAAATAACACCATGGCAGTTCTGCTGATAACAGCGTCAGTCCGGGTTAGTTCCATTCAAATCATGCAAGTTAGAGTCCGAAACAAGGGTAAAAGTGTTTGGAAAAGTAGAAACGATGGAGACGTATCACACCCTACCGTAGATCCCAAAAATTGATACGTCTCCAACGTATCTATACTTTTTGACTGTTCCATGTTGTTATATTATCATTCTAGGATGTTTTACATTCATTTTATAGCAACTTTTTATCATTTTTTGGGACTAACCTATTGACATAGTGCCAAGTGCCAGTTGTTGTTTTTTGCTTGTTTTTTACTTCACAGAATATTAGTACCAAACAAAGTCCAAATGCCACGGAACTTTTTTAGGATTTTTTGGACCAGAAGACAACTTGGGAGCCAAGGAAGCACTAGAGGGGAGGCCCGTGCGGCCCACAACCCACCAGGGCACGCTAGAGGCCCCTAGCGCGCCCAGGGGGTGGTGGGGCCCACGGGAGTCCTTTCCATCGCCTCTCAGCTCTATAAATTCCCAAATATTTTAGAAACCCTAGGGGGGCTCGACAAAACACAATTCCAACCGCCATAAGTTGCAGAACAACGAGATCCAATCTAGAGCCCTATTCCGGCACCTTGCCGAAGAGGAACACGATCACGGAGGGGTTCATCATGCTCACCGGTGCTCCTTCGGTGATGCGTGAGTAGTTTACCACAGACCTACGGGTACGTAGCTAGATTGCTTCTTATCTCTTTCTGATTCTCAATACAATATTCTCCTTGATGTTCTTGGAGATCTATTTGATGTAATGACTTTTTGTGGTGTGTTTGTTGGGATCCGATGAATTGTGGGTTTATGATCAGATCTATATCCATGAATATTATTAGTGTCTTCTTTCGTCTCTTATATGGATGATTATTATGGCCTCATATTTCTTCTCCAAAACTTTGGTTTAGTTTGGCCAACTAGATTGATTTTTATTGCAATGGGAAGAGGTGGTTTGCTATGGGTTCGAACTTGATGTGTTCTCACCCAGTGATAGAAGGGGTAGCGAGGCACGCATGTATCGTTGCTATTAAGGATAGAAAAGATGGGGTCTATTCCTACATGAATAGATCTTGTCTACATCATGTCATCGTTCTTATTGCATTACTCCGTTTCTCCATAAACTTAATACACTAGATGCATGCTGGATAGCGGTCGATGTGTGGAGTAATAGTAGTAGATGTAGGCAGGAGTCGGTCTACCAATCTTGGATGTGATGCCTATATACATGATCATTGCTTTGGATATCATCATAATTACTTACTTTTCTATCAATTTCCCAATAGTAATTTGTTTACCCACAGTATGCTATTTTCTTGAGAGAAGCCACTAGTGAAATCTACGACCCCCGGGTCTATTTTCTATCATATTGTTTTCAGATCTATTATTCCAAGAAAACCTTGCTGCACTTTTTTTTGTTTTAGTCGGATCTATTTATCAAATCTTATATAATTTAATCTATCTTTTTATCGTGGAGGGATTGACAACCTCTCTTACGCGTTGGGTTGCAAGTAGTTGTTCTTTGTGTGCATGTATCATTTATATAGTGTTGTTTGGTTCTCCTACTAGATTGATAACCTTGGTTGCATAACTGGAAATACTTACCGTTGTTGTGCTGCATCACCCTTTCCTCTTCAAGGGAAAAACCAATGCAGATACAATCAATCATTGATACTTCTCCATCATATATACTTTTCCTAATGCTTTTGCTCTTACTTTGGACTCTAGTTTGCGTGACTTGAATGAACCTAACCCAGACTGACGATGTTTTCAGCAGAACTATCATGGTGTTGTTTTGTGCAGAAATAAAAGTTCTCGGAACTGGAAGGAACTTTTTGGGGAATTATTTTCGAATAAATGATGATTTATGGAACCAAAACCTACCGGAGGGTGGGCCCCACCTTCCCACAAGGCACGAGGGCGCGCCATCTCCCTCTAGCACGCCCTGGTGGGTAGTGGATCCCACGAGGCTTCGCTAACCCTAATTCCAATTCTATAAAAACCCATCTTTTGGAGAGAATAATCAAAGAGGAAGTTTGATTGCGTTTCACGATACAGAGCCACCGCCACTTCCTGTTCTTCATCGGGAGGCCAGATCTGGAGCCCGTTTGGGGGTCCGGAGAGGGGAATCTTCGATCGTCGTCATCATCATCCCTCCTTCATCACCAATTCCATGATGCTCCCCAGCGGTAGTGAGTAATTCCTTCATAGGCTTGCTGAATGGTGAGAGGTTGGATGGGATTCATCATGTAATCGAGTTAGTTTTGTTAGGTCTTGATCCCTACTATCCACTATGTTTCGAGATTGATGTTCCTATGACTTTGCTATGCTTAATGCTTGTCACTAGGGCCCGAGTGCAATGATTTCTAATCTGAAACATTTATGTTTTCACCATTATATCTATGTTCGTGATCCGATCTTCCAAGTCTGATGCACTTATTATGTGTTATGGTCCGTAAACCCCAGAGTGACAATAATTGGGATACTTTTCGGTTAATGCTTTGTTCCAGTTCTCTATTAAAAGGAGGCCTTAATATCCCTTAGTTTCCTTATGGATCCCGCTGCCATGGGAGTGTAGGACAAAACATTTCATGCAAGTTCTTTTCCATGAACACGTATGACTATTTAGGAATACATGCCTACATTATATTTATGAACTTGAGCTAGTTCTGTGTCGCCCTAGGTTATGACTGTTATATGATGAATATCATCCAACGTAATCACAAATCCAATGCCTACGAGATTTTCACATATTGTTCTTGCTAAGTTAGTACTGCTCTTGCTATTGTTACAACAACTGCAAAACTGTTACCGCTGTCACCGGTTGCCACTGTTATTGTTACTACTACTATCAAACTATCATATTATTGTGCTACTGTCACTCTACTGCAGATATTTAATCTCCAGGTGTGGTTGAATTGGTAACCCAGCTGCTAATATTTACAAATATTCTTAGGGTCCCCTTGTGTCGAATCTATAAATTTGGGTTGAATACTCTACCCTCGAAAACTGTTGCGATCCCCTATACTTGTGGGTTATTAGTCACCTGTCTCCACCTTGGACCGCTCCAGCGCAATGCGAAGGGCCATCTCCTCCCCGTAGCCGAGCTCCGAGCCAGAGTCGCTGCCAGAGCTCCTCATGGCGGTGGATGGGATCAGAAAGGGAGAGGGAGAGGAGTGGACGGAGCGAGAGAGGGAGACATTGAGCTAGGGTTTGAGCTCGCCACTCGGATTGGGGATTTTTGTGGGGTTCATGGTGGGTTGGGCCTGTCAGGCGGAAGCGCCATGTCAACCATACATTTGGAGGGGTGCTTGTCAGATCGGGTGTTTGTCCGTAGATTGAGAGGTCCTATTGAGTCGATTTTTTGTAACAAGTTACTGACCAGATGGCCTGTCCAAGTGTTTGAGACGGTATAAGAGACCCGGCTGTAGACGCTCTAAGAGCAACTCGAATGGGGCGACCCATCTCTTCAGTCGCCGTCCGTTTGGGTAGGCGCAGACAAAAGAGGAGGCCCAACGCGCCGACCAAATCGTGTCCGCTTAGCGTTCGCGCCAACGCATTTGCGGCCCAAATTTGCGCCCCAAATGCGTCGGTGCGGACGCGGAACGGACACCATGTGCGCCTTCTCTTGTCCACAGCGTCCCCACCTGGCGGTCGTCCAACTGCCCGCGGCCTACCGGGCCAGCTTAATTTATGGCCTCGGGCCCACGCGTCAGCGATGGCTGTCATCCTTCTTTAAGCCGACCGTGCGGCGGGGCCGTCCTCATCTGCTTCCAGCCAGCCCCCGTCCCCATCTAGCACACTCTATTCCCCCATCGCTGGCAAACCCTTGAAGAAAAGATGCCCTAGAGGCAATAATAAAGTTGTTATTTTATATTTCCTTATTTCATGATATATGTTTATTATTCATGCTAGAATTGTATCAACCGGAAACTTGATACATGTGTGGATACATAGACAAAACACTGTGTCCCTAGTATGCCTCTACTTGACTAGCTCATTAATCAAAGATGGTTAAGTTTCCTAACCATAGACATTTGTTGTCATTTGATGAACGATATCATATCATTAGGAGAATGGTGTGATGGACAAGACCCATTCGTTAGCTTAGCATTATGATCGTTCAGTTTTATTTATACCGCTTTCTTCATGTCAAATACATAATGCTCTGACTATGAGATTATGCAACTCCCAGATACCGGTGGAATGCCTTGTGTGCTATCAAACGTCACAACATAATAGGGTGATTATAAAGATGCTCTACAGGTATCTCCGAAGGTGTTTGTTGGGTTGGCATAGATCAAGACTAGGATTTGTCACTCCGAGTATCGGAGAGGTATCTCTGGGCCCTCTCGATAATGCACATTATAAGAAGCCTCTCAAGTAAAGTAACTAATGAGTTAGTTGCAGGATGATGCATTACAGAACGAGTAAACATACTTGCCGGTAACGAGATTGAACTAGGTATAAAGGTACCGACGATCGAATCTGGGGCAAGTAACATACTGATGACAAAGGGAATAACGTATGTTGTCATAACGGTTGGGCAGATAAAGATCTTCATAGAATATGTGGGAGCCAATATGAGCATCTAGGTTCCGCTATTGGTTATTGACCAGAGAGGTGTCTCGGACATGTCTACATAGTTCTTGAACCCGTAGGGTCCGCACGCTTAACGTTCGATGATGATTTGTATTATACGACTTATGAGATTTGGTGACAGAATGTTGTTCGGAGTCCCAGATGAGATCATGGACATGACAAGGAGTCTCGAAATGGCCGAGAGGTAAATATTGATATATATGACGATAGTATTCAGACACCGGAAGTGTTCCGGGGGTACCGGGTACGTATCGGGTCACCGGAAGGGGTTATGGGCATCCTCCCGGCAACTACATGGGCCTAATGGGACAAGAGTGGGAGAAACCATCCCCTAAGGGGCTGGTGCACCCCATGCACTACTGGAATCAACAGATTTACCGTCGGCTTGCAGATGGCAAAGAATGGCTTTGCCATCAGCCAGCACAAAGCGGACGACAAAGAAGCTCTTTGCCATCGGCCAGTTCTTTGCCGTATGCCATCGGACGGTAAAGAATCTTTACCGTCTGCCGTCATACGACGAACAGGTGCTGTTGGGGGCCACTGGATGCTAGTAGACTGCATCGGTCCAACCTCCCTATTTGATGTCTGCTGGCGGATGGCAAAGAGAGTAGTAGTTAACGGGCTCTAACGGCGTCCTGGCTCCTCTCTGTCTTCTCTATAAACCTTCTAGATCGATCTGGCCCGACCTCGACCCTCGCCACCCCGCCCCCCGCCACCCGTCGCTGCTCCGCCCCCTGCCGCTCGGTGCCGCCTCGGTGAACCCCTCCTCCACCTCGGCCACCCCGCGGCCGCCCCACCGCCCTGGCACCCCGGTGGCCCTCTCCTCCACCCAGACGGCCCGACACACATCTCCTCCACACCCGCCGCCCTCTATCGTGGCCGCCACGGCGCCCCCGACACCCCCCTCCTCCATCTCGGCCGCCCCGCCGCCCCTCCTCCATCCTAGGCACCCCTGCTGCGCCTGAAGGTGAGAGACCTCTCTTCTTCTTCTTTTTCTTTTTTAGATTTAGCTTAATTATGTTTAGTTTAATTTAGGCTTGGTTTAGTTAGGTTTATTTTAGGTTTTGTTTCTCTTTTTTAGGTTTAGGTTTAGATTTAGTTTAGTTTAGGTTAAGAAGAAAGATGAAAGATGAAAAAATAGGAAGAAGAAGAAGAAGAAGAGGAAGAAGAAGAGGAGGAGGAAGAATAAGAGGAGGAGAAGGAGAAAGAAGAATAAGATTAGGGGTGCATCACTGACAAAACCGGGTCAAGGATCGGGGTGCATCATCGATGTAACTGGGTCGAGGATCACTAGTCACCAAGGGGTCGGGGATGGCCGGTCACCGAGGGGTCGAGGGTCGGGGCAGAGGGTTGAGGATTGTCGGTCTCCTAGGGGATAGATGGTGGAGCTAGTGGGTCTAGCCAGTCACGACGCCGTCGCCTAGGCCGAGAATCCCCGGTCCGAGTGCTGACCCGTCGACCGTGCATCACCATACCTGAGGGCGCCCGGGGACGAGCGGGTTAGGGGGTTCCTCGGTGTCGATGGAACCCTAAATAGCAAGTATCGTCAGTGTCGAACACTACATCCACCTTCCACAAGTGACACCGCCGTCCGGCGTCCCGCGGCAACAGTTCTCGGGGTCGATGGCGGTCGAACAGCTATGCGAATTTGTCTTGCAACCTCTGTGATGAGGATTAAAAGCCAAGTGTTGAAACCTGGAACACCCAAACTAACTCAAGTCGGTTTGGTTGTTTGAAATTCCAAAACTTGCCTTTAATCCTCATCACAAAGGCTGCCAGACAAATTCGCCAAGGTGTTCGACTGTCGTCGGCCCCCAGAACTATTGTTGCGGGACGCCAAGCGCTGGCGTCACTTGTGGGACGTGGATCTAGTGTTTAACGCCAAGCGCCATGCTACGTCTTGAGCTTGAGTTGGTTTTCCTCGAAGAGGAGAGGGTGATGCAGCAATAGTAGCATAAGTATTTCCCTCAGTTTTTGAGAACCAAGGTATCAATCCAGTAGGAGGCTCCTCAAAAGTCCCACGCACCTACACAAACAAACTAAGAACTCGCAACCAACGCGATAAAGGGGTTGTCAATCCCTTCAAGGCCACTTGCGAAAGTGAGATCTGATAGAGATAGTATGATAAGATAAATATATTTTTGGTATTTTATATACAGATGCAAAAAGTAAAGATGCAAATAAAAGTAGATTGGAAGCAAATATGATAAGAGATAGACCCGGGGGCCATAGGTTTCACTAGAGGCTTCCCTCAAGATAGCATAAGTATTACGGTGGGTGAACAAATTACTGTCGAGCGATTGATAGAAAAGCGAGTAATTATGAGATTATCTAGGCATGATCATGTATATAGGCATCACATCCATAACAAGTAGACCGACTCCTGCCTGCATCTACTACTATTACTCCACACATCGACCGACTCCTGCCTGCATCTAGAGTACTAAGTTCATAAGAACAGAGTAACACATTAATCAAGATGACATGATATAGAGGGATAAACTCATGCAATATGATATAAACCCCATCTTTTTATCCTCGATGGCAACAATACAATACGTGCCTTGCAACCCTTTCTGTCACTGGGTGAGGACACCACAAGATTGAACCCAAAGCTAAGCACTTCTCCCATGGCAAGAAAGATCAATCTAGTAGGCCAAACCAAACTGATAATTCAAAGAGACTTGCAAAGATAACTCAATCATACATAAAAGAATTCAGAGAAGATTCAAATATTATTCATAGATAAACTTGATCATAAACCCACAATTCATCGGATCTTGACAAACACACCGCAAAAAGAGATTACATCGAATAGATCTCCACAAGAGAGGGGGAGAACAATGTATTGAGATCCAAAAAGAGAGAAGAAGCCATCTAGCTAATAACTATGGACCCGTAGGTCTGTGGTAAACTACTCACAACTCATCGGAGGGGCAAGGATGTTGATGTAGAGGCCCTCCGTGGTCGATTCGCCCTCCGGAAAAACACCGAGGAAGGCTCCAAGATGGGATCTCGCGGATACAGAAGGTTATGGTGGTGGAAATTGTGTTTCGGGGTGCTCTTGGATGTTTTCGGGGTATGTAGGTATATATAGGAAGGAAGAAGTACGTCGGTGGCCGCCCGAGGGGCCCACGAGATAGGGGCGCGCCCTACCGGGGAGGGGGGGCCCTCCTATCTCGTGACCGCCTCGGCTGCTTCTTGGCTTGCACTCCAAGTCCTCTGGATCACGTTTGTTCCAAACATCACGCTCCCGAAGGTTTCATTCCGTTTGGACTCCGTTTGATATTCCTTTTCTTCGAAATACTGAAATAGGCAAAAAAACAGCAATACGGGCTGGGCCTCCGGTTAGTAGGTTAGTCCCAAAAATGATATAAATGTGTAAAATAAAGCCCATAAACATCCAAAAGGGGTAATATAATAGCATGGAACAATAAAAAATTATAGATATGTTGGAGACGTATCAAGCATCCCCAAGCTTAATTCCTGCTCGTCCTCGAGTAGGTAAATGATAAAAAGGAAATTTTTGATGTGGAATGCTACCTAGCATAATTCTCAATGTAATTTTCTTTATTGTGGCATGAATGTTCAGATCCAAATGATTCAAAATAAAAGTTCATATTAACAAAAGAAATAGTAATACTTCAAGCATACTAATCAAAGTAATCATGTCTTCTCATAATAACATGGCAAAAGAAAGTTCATCCCTACAAAATCATATAGTTAGGCTATGCCTCATTTTTTTCACGCAAAGATGTTCCCAACTTCTATACCCACGATGACAAGCCAAGCAATTGCTTCATACTTAAATAATCTCAAACTTTTTCAACCTTCACGCAATACATGAGCGTGAGCCATGGACATAGCACTATGGGTGGAATAGAATATGATGATGGGGATTGTGTGGAGAAGACAAAAAAGGAGAAAGTCTCACATTGACGAGGATAATCAACGGGCTATGGAGATGCCCATCAATTGATGTCAACATGAGGAGTAGGGATTGCCATGCAACAGATGCACTATAGCTATAAAGGAATGCTCAACAAAAGAAAACTAGTGGGTGTGCATCCAACTTGCTTGCTCACGAAGACCTAGGGCATTTGAGGAAGCCCATCGTAGGAATATACAAGCCAAGTTCTATAATGAAAAATTCCCACTAGTATGAAAAAGACAACTTATGAGACTCACTATATGAAAAACATGGTGCTACTTTCAAGCAAAACATATGAGACTCACTACATGAAGAACAAGATGCTACTTTGAAGCACAAGTGTGGAAAAAGAGATAGTAACATTGCCCTTTTTATTTACTTTCTTTTTTCTTTTTTTTTCTTTTCTTTTTTTCCTTTTGTTTGGGGGCCTTTCTTTTTTTCTTTTGGCCTTTCTTCTTCTTTTTTCTTTTTTTCTTTTTGGGCAATGCTCTAGTAATGTGATCATCACACTTTTATTGATTACAACATATGAATTACAACTCGAAACTAGAACAAGATATGACTCTATATGAATGCCTCCGGCGGTGTACCGGGATGGTGCAATGAATCAAGAGTGACATGTATGAAAAATAATGCATGGTGGCTTTGCCACAAATACGATGTCAACTACATGATCATGCAGTGGCAATATGACAAAAGTAACGTATGTCATGATGATGATAAACGAAACGGTGGAAAGTTGCATGGCAATATATCTCGGAATGGCTATGGAAATGCCATAAGAGGTAGGTATGGTGGTTGTTTTGAGGAAGATATAAGGAGGTTTATGTGTGATAGAGCGTATCGTATCACGGGGTTTGGATGCACCAGCGAAGTTTGCACCAAATCTCAAGGTGAGAAAGGGCAATGCACAGTACCGAAGAGGCTAGCCATGGTGGAAAGGTAAAAGTGCGTATAATCCATGGACTCAACATTAGTCAAAGTAACTCATATACTTATTACAAAAATTTAGAAGTCATCAAAAATCAAGCACTACGTGCATGCTCCTAGGGGGATAGATTAGTAGGAAAAGGCCATCGCTCGTCCCCGACCGCCACTCATAAGGATGCACAAGCCAGGTACACTTCATGTATCAAATTTGTCACACAACTTTAACCATACATGCATGCTACGGGACTTGCTAACTTCAACACAAGCATTCTTTAAATTCATAATCACCCAACTAGCATGACTTTAATAGCACTATCTCCATATCTCAAAGTAATTATTAAATATCAAATTGATCATAGCATCCAATTCACTTCCTATGATAGTTTTTATTATACCCAACTTGGATGCTCATCATTCTAGGACCAAATTATAACCATAGCAAATACCATGCTGTTCTAAAAGACTCTCAAAATAATATAAGTGAAGCATGAGAGACTAGCAAAAAATTAACGAACCACCGTGCTCTAAAAGATATAAGTGAAGCACTAGAGCAAAAACTATCAAACTCAAAAGATATAAGTGAAGCACATAGAGTATTCTAGCAAATTCTAATCAAATAGGCTTCTCCCAAAAGGTGTGTACAGCAAGGATGGTTGTGGTAAACTAAAAATCAAAGACTAATATAATACACGACGCTCCAAGCAAAGCACATATCATGTGGTAAATAAAAATATAGCTCCAAGTAAAGTTACCAATGAACAAAGACGAAAGAGGGGATGCCTTCCCGGGGCATCCCCAAGCTTAGGCTTTTGACTATCCTTGAATATCTTGGGGTGCCTTGGGCATCCCCAAGCTTAGGCTCTTGCCACTCCTTATTCCATAGTCCATAAAAGCTTTACCCAAAACTTGAAAACTTCACAACACAAAACTCAACAGGAAATCTTATAAGCTCCGTTAGTGAAAGAAAACAAAACCACCACATAAGGTACTGCAATGAACTCATTATTTATTTATTTTGGTGTTAAACCTACTGTATTCCAACTTCTCCATGGTTTATAAACTATTTTACTATCCATAGATGCATCAAAATAAGCAAACAACACACAAAAAACAGAATCTGTCAAAAATAGAACAGTCTGTAGCAATCTGTAACTAACGCAAACTTCTGGAACTATAAAAATCCTACTAAAATAGGACTTACTGGAAAATTTGTCTATTGATCAGCAGAAAAAATAATCAATGCAAAAGCACGTTTCTGTGATTTATTGATTTTTTTCTCGTGAGCGCAAAGTTTCTGTTTTTCAGCAGAATCAAATCAACTATCATCATAGTTTATCCTATAGGTTCTACTTGGCACAAACACTAATTAAAAGATAAAAACACATCTAAACATAAAATAGATGCAAGATTTATTACTAAACAGGAGCAAAAACAAAAAACATAAAGAAAAATTGGGTTGCCTCCCAACTAGCGCTATCGTTTAACGCCCCTATCTAGGCATAAAAGCAAAGGTAGATCTAAGTAGTGCCTTCTTTGGTACTTGATTCATAAGTAGCACACATGATAGATTCATAAGGTAATTTGACTTTATTTCTTGTAAAGTGCTCCATGCCTTTCTTTAAAGGAAATTGGAATCTAATATTCCCTTCCTTCATATCAATGATCGCACCAATCGTTCTAAGGAAAGGTCTACCAAGAATAATAGGGCAAGAAAGATTGCAATCTATATCAAGAACGATAAAATCTACAGGAACCAAATTTATATTTGCAACAATAAGAACATCATTGATCCTTCCCATAGGCTTTTTAATGGTGGAATCCGCCAGGTGCAAATTTAATGAGCAATCATCAAGATCATGGAAATCTAGAATATCACATAAAGTTTTCGGAATTGTGGAAACACTAGCACCCAAATCACATAAAGCAAAACACTAATAATATTTAATTCTAATCTTTATAGTAGGTTTCCACTCATCATTAAGTTTTCTAGGTATAGAAACCACCAAATTAAGTTTTTCATCAAAAGATTGCATCAAGGCATCAGCAATATGTTTGGTAAAAGCTTTGTTTTGACAATAAGCATGAGGAGAATTAATAACGGATTACAACAAGGAAATACAACCTTTTAAAGAACAATTATCATAATCAAATTCCTTGAAATCCGAGATAGTAGGTTCAATGTTATTTGAAGTTGTGACCTTTCCAATCTCGCTTTTACCAAATTTAGCATCAAGATCTAAAGACTCAGAATTCTTGGGACGCCTTCTAGGCAAAGTTGATTCATCATCAGTCCCATAATCATCAAAATTCATATTGCAAAACATAGATCTAATAGGAGACGCATCAATAACTTTAAGATCCTCATCATTATTTTCATGGAAACTAGAAGACCACGCTTTTATAAAGCTGTCTTTCTTAGCACGCAATCTAGCGGTTTTTTCCTTACACTCATCAATGGAAATTCTCATTACTTTCAGAGACTCATTGATATCATGCTTAGGAGAAGAAGATCTAATTTTAAGAGAATCAACATCAAGCGAAAGTCTATCAACGTTCCTAGCCAAATCATCAACTTTGAGCAATTTTTCTTCAAGCAAAGCATTAAAATTCTTTTGAGAAATTGTAAATTCTTTCACACTATTCTCAAAATCAGAGGACTTCTTATTGAAATTACCATAAGAATTATTGTAGGAATTTCCATAATTATTAGAGGAATTACTAGGGAACAGTCTAGCATTAAAGTTTCCTCTATAGGCATTGTTTCCAAAACTATTCCTACCAACAAAATTCACATCCATATATTCGTTATTATTCTCAATCAAAGAAGACAAAGGCATATCATTGGGATCGAGAGGAGCATTTTTAGTAGCAAATATTTTCATAAGTTCATCCATCTTTCCACTCAAAACATTGATTTCTTCTATAGCATGCACTTTTTTTACTAGAAGATCTTTCGGTGTGCCATTGAGAATAATTAGCCATAATATTATCAAGAAGTTTTGTAGCATCTCCTATCGTGATTTCCATAAACGTGCCTCCCTCGGCCGAATCTAAGAGATTTCTAGAAGCAAAGTTCAAACCGGCATAAAATTTTTGTATGATCATCCATAAATTCAAACCATGAGTAGGGCAATTGCGAAGCATCAATTTCATTCTTTCCCAAGATTGGGCAACTTGCTCACGATCAACTTGTTTAAAATTCATAATATCGTTCCTAAGAGTGATAATCTTAGCGGGAGGAAAATACTTAGAGATAAAAGCAAATTTGCACTTGTTCCAAGAATCAATACTATTTCTAGGCAAAGACGAAAACCAAACTTTAGCATGATCTCTAAGTGAAAATGGAAATAACTTCAATTTGACAATGTTGTTATCCGTACCTTTCTTCTTTTGCATATCACACAAATCAACAAAGTTGTTTAGATGAGTAGCGGCATCTTCACTAGGAAGGCCAACGAATTGATCTTTCATAACAAGATTCAGCAAAGCAGCATTGATTTCACAAGACTCAACATCATTAAGAGGAGCAATCGGAGTACTAAGGAAATCATTATTATTGGTATTCGATAAATCACACAATTTGGTATTATCTTGCGCCATGGCAACAAGTAAGCCAACACACAAGCAAGCAGAAAAAGGCAAGCGAAAAAGAGAGGAGGAGATTGAAAAAAAGAGAGGACGAATAAAATGGCAAGGGTGAAGTGGGGGAGAGGAAAACGAGAGGCAAATGGCAAATAATGTAAATGCGAGGGAGATGGGTTTGTGATGGGTACTTGGTATGTCTTGACTTGAGCGAAGACCTCCCCAGCAACGGCGCCAGAATTACTTCTTGCTACGTCTTGAGCTTGCGTTGGTTTTCCTCGAAGAGGAGAGGGTGATGCTGCAATATTAGCGTAAGTATTTCCCTCAGTTTTTGAGAACCAAGGTATCAATCCAGTAGGAGGCTCGTCAAAAGTCCCACACACCTACACAAACAAACTGAGAATTCGCAACCAACACGATAAAGGGGTTGTCAATCCCTTCACGGCCACTTGCGAAAGTGAGATCTGATAGAGATAGTATGATAAGATAAATATATTTTTGGTATTTTATAATATAGATGCAAAAAGTAAAGATGCAAATAAAAGTATATTGGAAGCAAATATGATAAGAGATAGACCCAAGGGCCATAGGTTTCACTAGAGGCTTCTCTCAAGATAGCATAAGTATTACAATGGGTGAACAAATTACTATCGAGCAATTGATAGAAAAGCGAATAATTATGAGATTATCTAGGCATGATCATGTATATAGGCATCACGTCCATAACAAGTAGACCGACTCCTGCCTGCATCTACTACTATTACTCCACACATCGACCGACTCCTGCCTGCATCTAGAGTATTAAGTTCATAAGAACAGAGTAACACATTAATCAAGATGACATGATATAGAGGGATAAACTCATGCAATATGATATAGACCCCATATTTTTATCCTCGATGGCAACAATACAATACGTGCCTTGCAACCCTTTCCGTCACTGGGTAAGGACAGCGCAAGATTGGACCCAAAGCTAAGCACTTCTCCCATGGCAAGAAAGATCAATCTAGTAGGCCAAACCAAACTGATAATTCGAAGAGACTTGCAAAGATAACTCAATCATACATAAAAGAATTCAGAGAAGATTCAAATATTATTCATAGATAAACTTGATCATAAACCCATAATTCATCGGATCTCGACAAACACACCGCAAAAAGAGATTACATCGAATAGATGTCCACAAGAGAGGGGGAGAACATTGTATTGAGGTCCAAAAAGAGAGAAGAAGCCATCTAGCTAATAACTATGGACCAGTAGGTCTGTGGTAAACTACTCACAACTCACCGGAGGGGCAAGGATGTTGATGTAGAGGCCCACCATGGTCGATTCCCCCTCCGGCAAACACCGGCGAAGGCTCCAAGATGGGATCTCACGGATACGGAAGGTTACGGTGGTGGAAATTGTGTTTCGGGGTGCTCTTGGATGTTTTCGGGGTACATAGGTATATATAGGAGGAAGAAGTGCGTCGGTGGCCGCCCAAGGGGCCCACAAGACAGGCACTACAAGAAATATGTCAACTTGTGACCACCACTATTGGTCACTGAAAGGTCACAAATTTCCATTTACGACCTTTTTGTGACCAAAAACAGAAGGTCAAAAGCTGGCCGTCGTAAACTGACTATAGCGACCTTTCTTCTGGAATGGTCAAAGACGTTTACGACCAAAATATTCCTACTGTGGCGTTTTGGTCACTAGCAACCTCCCCCAGGCCACGTAGGCATCCAGCGTGGCAAGCTGATGTGGCACAAGATTCAGCCCGGTCCAATTCGATTTTCTACATGGGCTGAGCCCATTAATTCAGCCCATTTATGTTTTTTCTGTCAATTTTCATGAGTTGCATGGGCCAAGCCCATCAATTCAGCCTATTTATATTTTATATATCAGTTTTCGTCAGCCACATGGGCATAGCCCAACATTTTAGCCTTTTTATTATTGGGCCATGGCCTTTGTTTTCTTGTTTTTTTAGATTCTGGTAAGTGGGTCCGAAATGTCAGGTTTTATTTTGTGGGTCCCTCATGTCAACGTCATGTTCTTCAGATTTCAATATGCCAGTGAATAAATAACAAATATTTAAATTCAAATAGACAGAAAACACATGTAATACTTCAAATAACAACAACCAGAATCAGTATGGAGCTCTTGCTCTACCAATAACACGTAATACAATTGGAATCACAATATTACAAGCTCTACAAGTGTGATGGCTGGCTACAGTAATTTACAACTCCACAATTGTCTTCTCTTCTTCAGAATGGAGCTCCTGTTAATAGCGATCACAAACTGGGCACATGCTCCTGTCATATGAACCATATGCCATACTCACTAGACGACCGTAGTCAGGATTAGGCTGTGACCTTCATTACAAACAGCAATATGAATTTCCATCCCTTCCACGATCACCCTGTCAAGGATTGGTGCTGACTCGCATTAAAAAAGATTCCATACGGACAAGCATTCTAGAAACTAACTAGTCAAGGATCACATATATAGTTGTAAAGGCATTCCATACTATTAAGATGGACCAAATTCATGCAGATACAACATGTCTCACTAGTTCAAAGTGGAGCCACAGGAAGCTTACCGTTACACAATGGATTGATCAACAAAAGGGCCAGGTAGACGGCGAGACAAACACATATTATCCATCCCTGGGTCCTCCAGCTTCCAACGTGTTGCCTCCTCCTTGCCCTTCCTTTAAGAAAAATAACTTCCTTCAAGAAAAACAACACATGGTCAGTGCTGCCCTAATATAGTAATCAAGAACTACAAATGCAACATAGCCTCAAATTTAACAGAGCAAGAACTACAAATGCAACATAGCCTCAAAAACTAAGTTTGACATGTCATTTTAAAGATGTGACGACCTTTATTTATTTCTATTCTTGGATGAGAAGGCTAGAGCAAAGTTAGCTTTCTTGTCTGCGTAAGGATGAGAACTAATAACTGTAGTGTTGCAACATAAGGACAGTACAGATACCATAATAAGTTTCAGGAACATCACATCTAGCACAGTTGAAGAGATGGCACAAAATTCTTCTATGCAATTTTCAACATATTTTTAATAATTTTCATAAGCAATGAATCATGACAAACAAATTATGAGTTATGAAGTGGTTTCAAACTATAATAGTGAAGGACTAGACCCACAAAACACAACGATGTATAGGCACTAAACGTATAGCAAGTAATAAGAACCGAGACCATAAATGATACTGATCAAGGATAAAAACAGGTAGGTATCATATAATTCTCATCACAATCATACATTGAATTCATTAAAGGCTATAGATATAGAAGTATCATGCAACCAAAAGGGTTAAGACCATACACAAGGATCAGTGTTAGCGGAATTGAGATATATTTGTACAGGGTAATGAAAGGTGCGAATCCAGTGCAAGATAATAGAGCAAATATGTCAAAGTTATTTAGATTTGCTAATGTGTTTGTCACACTACCAAAATTCAAGATAAATCATGACAGGGAAACGAGTGAATTATAGCAAAGGAGGCATCTAATTTGACTACCAGTACCACAATCATTGAGTGAAAGCAAACACCAGAGAATTCAGAAATTTTCTGAACTGAATGCAAGCAAGTTTGATCATGACATAGCAAGTCTGCAGTCCGTAATTAGATTAGATGTTCTAACTCATGATCCACATACATAGAGACCTACTGGAATCTGCTTACGCTTAAACTAGAAAGAGAACAAAAAAAACTAAACCTAACTATGCAGCAGAGAGAGATAGCATGGGGGGACGACCTATGGACGAAAATGTCCTTCACTAGATCGTTCAAGGGAGCACAACAGCAGTAGCAGACCTTGCATGATCCTTCACACAACCAGATCGGAGCAACCTGCAAAGAAACGCATGAATTAGCATTCATTCATTAGCAGCATTGGCCTGCCAAAATAAATCTTAGTTATATAATTCACTGTTGAATACAGAGAAAGATAATTGCTTCTATGCAAAATGTTACACATCAGTTTATCATAAAACACAAATGGAAGTAGGAAAAGGATTTAGTAAAATGCTCACATAATAGATCATATCAGCCGAGCTTGCAAAGGCTTAAGATCTAACTGGCTGAATGGATTTGTAATAAGGTATTGGATTTATCAAAGTGTGTAATTATACATCAAGGTTTGCAGGTGCAAGAAATCCATCAGATGGATCATGGCATGCGCGACAAAATTTGATACAGTTTTAATTGAAGACAGTATGTACAGTATGAGCAGTGAAAAATAGAAACATCTCTTGTATATATCCTAATTTACTAGTTGTTTAGCACCATGGTACAGGTGAGAGCTTAGTGCAGCAGTCACAGGGATCAAAAGGAATTCCAGAATAAAATAGCAAGGTTGTTAATTCAGATTCAATGTCAAGGCTGAACATACTAGTGATTACAAAACTGAACGAGCCAAGGCTGTTCATTCGGGTTCACAGGCAATCAACAAGATGGCCGAGACCGGGACCAAGCAATATACAGAGGTGGTGGGATCGGGGGGCGCGAGTGCGCGATACCTTGGAGGTACTGCTGCTGGTGGTGCTGGGGCGGCTGGTCGCCCTTGGCGGCGGCCTTCTTCCTGGCCTTGGAGGGCTTGTCGGGGTCGTCGTCGTATCCTCGCGCACGGGCGCGCTGGCCATCATGGTTCCGGCGACCTTCGACAGAGAGGAGGGCGTCCAGGAATTCAGATACCCACGCTAGGGAGAAGGAGCAGAGCCACGCCGGCGGAGGGAGCTTCTCACCTCTTGTATCCGAGGATGGTGCCGCGGAGGTAGAGCCTCACGCACTGGCCGGTGCGTCCCTTCACCATCTTGCTGCTGCAGCACCGCCGGGGAGGGGAGCTGAGGTTCACCATCTTCATGACAACTGCCACCGCCTCCGTCCCCATAGACGAGGCGAACATGGCCCCGCCGTCTTGGATGGCCTGCACAAACCCGCACAAACACAATGAGATTCGAGCAAGCTGAAGAAATCTAGAAGGAGGAGGAGAAGAAAGGGGGGCAATACCAGATCTCACCTACATGTGCCGCCTGCATGGTGGCCATAGCGTCGATCTAGGGTTTCGGCATGGAGAGAAAGAGAGGGTGGAGTCGAAGGAGAGTGTGGAGTCGAAGGAGGAGGCGAACGGCGCGACGGACTGAGCGAGGCGGGGACGGCGTCGCGCGCGCGCGTGCTCCGATGCGGCAGTGGCGGTGGAGCAGAGAGCCCCACGGGAGAGGGAGGCAGAGGAGCATCGGAGGAGGACCTCGGGCTTCTCTTCTGTCATGCGTGGACATGGAGTGGCGGCGATGCAAGAGCCCCGCGGGACGCGAGGTTGGTCGAGGACGAGGGAGACGAGGGGAGAGTGAGGGCGGCAGCGGAGGTGGGTGGCGGGGAGGTTCTGAGGGGTGGGTGGCGGCGACGAGGGGGATCTGCATCGGGGGAGAGGGGGGAGGGAGAGAAAGAAAGAAAGAAAGGAGGCGGGGGGGGGGGTGGATGGAAAACGGGGGAGAAGAGAGCTAGGGTTTCGCCTCACATGGGGTTGGTGGGGGAGGCGAGGGGTGAGGGCTGCCGTTGGATCCGGGAGGATCCAACGGTGTTTCGTGCATGATCCGCGTGTCTGGTCCACGGACCAATCAGAACGCAGTACAATATTATGACCAACTAAATTGGTCGTGATAGATTTAAAAATAAGATGTTAAAATCATGTAAGCTATTTTATGATCACAGAAATTCAAAAAAAAAATAAAAGACCTTCTCATTGTGTCACCAAAAAATTAACAAACATGGAATGGCAAACAATGTTGCCTAAGAAAGTTTTCATTTTTTTGCACGAAAAAATCATTTTTCATTTTCCGACTGCCCCAAATGGGTTTGTTTTGTGAAGGACCTACCAAATAATTGTTGCAAAATTAGACCAAATCAATTTTCTAAAATACTAGGACATATTTAATGCACAATTGACAAAATGGTTGGGTGTCAAAAGTTTTGATCCACCTCTGGTGAAAAAGACAAATTTCTGACGATTCAGCTGGAAGCGGGTCAAATTTGAACTGCAGCTGCCTCATAGTTTGCTATTTATTTTTTTCAACAATCATTTCTAGGTACATAAGTATCTATTTAATCAGAGAAACACCAAAAAATATCCAAGATTCAACCACTAGCTAGGAATGGTCATTCCCGCCGTTTTGACCGCGTTTTGAAACGGGTATAAAAAATTCAAAAAAATCAAAAAATGGGAAACCTTCGCATTGTGTCATCATATGTGGCCAAGTTCCTAGGAAAAATAACAAACTTGTAATACGACAATTATTTTAAAAAAGTGTTCTCAGAAACGAGCTATCATGTGTGGCGATCACTGGCTTTCAAGCCAAATGATCAATCTTATGGCCACATTCATGGCATAGTTTGTTCAAATGATCTCATATTGTGCACAAGGGTGCATATTGGAATGGCAAACAATGTTGCCTAAGGAAGTTTTCATTTTTGTTGGACCAAAAAACCATTCTCCATTTTTCGAGTGCCCGAAAGGAGGTTTTTTTGTGAAGGAACTACCAAATAATTGTTGCAAAATTGGACCAAATCATTTTTATAAAATACTAGGCCATATTTAATGCACAATTGACAAAATGGTTGGGTGTAAAATTTTTTGATCCACCTCTCATGAAAAAGACAAATTTCCGCCGATTCAGTTGGAAGCGGGTCAAATTTGAACTGCAGCTGCCTCATAGTTTGCTATTTATTTTTTTCCAAAAATCATTTCTAGTTACATAAGGACCTATTTAATCAGAGAAACACCAAAAAAATTCCAAGATTCAACCACTAGCTAGGAACGGTCACTCCCGCCGTTTTGACCGCATTTTGAAACGGGCATAAAAAATTAAAAAAAATCAAAAAATTGGGAAACCTTCGCATTTTGTCATCATATGTGACCAAGTTTCCAGGAAAAATAATAAACTTGTAATACGGTAATTATTTTAAAAAAGTGTTCTCAGAAACGAGCTATCATGTGTGGAGATCAATGGCTTTCAAGCCAAATGATCAATCTTATGGCCACATTCATGGCATAGTTTGTTCAAATGATCTCATATTGTGCACAAGGGTGCATATTGGAATGGCAAACAATGTTGCCTAAGGAAGTTTTCATTTTCGTTGGACGAAAAAACCATTTTCCATTTTTCGAGTGCCCGAAAGGAGTTTTTTTTGTGAAGGAACTACCAAATAATTGTTGCAAAATTGGACCGAATCATTTTTATAAAATACTAGGCCATATTTAATGCACAATTGACAAAATGGTTGGGTGTAAAAAATTTTGATCCACCTCTCGTGAAAAAGACAAATTTCCGCCGATTCAGTTGGAAGCGGGTCAAATTTGAACTGCAGCTGCCTCATAGTTTGCTATTTAGTTTTTCCAAAAATCATTTCTAGTTACATAAGGACCTATTTAATCAGAGAAACACCAAAAAAATTCCAAGACTCAACCACTAGCTGGGAATGGTCATTCCCGCCGTTTTGACCGCATTTTGAAATGGGCATAAAAAATTCAAAAAAAAATCAAAAAATTGGGAAACCTTCGCATTGTGTCATTATATGTGACCAAGTTTCCAGGAAAAATAATAAACTTGTAATCCGGTAAATATTTTAAAAAATTGTTCGCACAAACGAGCTATCATGTGTGGAGAACAATGGCTTTCAAGCCAAATGATCAATCTTATGGCCAAATTCATGGCATAGTTTGTTCAAATGATCTAATATTGTGCACAAGGGTGCATCTTGGAATTCCAAACAATGTTGCCTAAGGAAGTTTTCATTTTCTTTGCACGGAAAATTCATTTTTCATTTTCCGAGTGCCCGAAATGAGGTTTTTTTGTGAAGGAACTACCAAATAATTGTTGCACAAATGGACCAAATCAATTTTATAAAATACTAGGCCATATATAATGCACAATTGATAAAATGGTTGGGTGCAAAAAGTTTTGATCCACCTCTGATGAAAAAGACAAACTGTCATCGATTCAGCTGGAAACGGGTCAAATTTGAACTGCAGCTGCCTCATAGTTTGCTCTTTATTTTTTCCAAAAATAATTTCTAGGTACATAAGTATCTATTTAATCATAGAAACACCAACAAAATTCCAAGATTCAACCACTAGCTAGGAACGGTCAAGCCCGCCGTTTTGACCGCATTTCGAAACGGGCATAAAAAATTAAAAAAAATCAAAAAATTGGAAAACCTTCGCATTGTGTCATTCTATGTGACCAAGTTTCCAGGAAAAATAATAAACTTGTAATACGGTAATTATTTTAAAAAAGTATTCTCAGAAATGAGCTATCAAGTGTGAAGATTCATGGCTTTCAAGCCAAATGATCAATCTTATGGCCACATTCATGGCATAGTTTGTTCAGATGATCTCATATTGTGCACAAGGGTGCAGATTGGAATGGCAAACAATGTTGCCTAAGGAAGTTTTCATTTTCGTTGGACGAAAAAACCATTTTCCATTTTTCGAGTGCCCGAAAGGAGGTTTTTTTTGTGAAGGAACTACCAAATAATTGTTGCAAAATTGGACCAAATCATTTTTATAAAATACTAGGCCATATTTAATGCACAATTGACAAAATGGTCTGGTGTAAAATTTTTTGATCCACCTCTCGTGAAAAAGATAAATTTTCGCCGATTCAGGTGGAAGCGGGTCAAATTTGAACTGCAGCTGCCTCATAGTTTGCTATTTATTTTTTCCAAAAATCATTTCAAGTTACATAAGGACCTATTTAATCATAAATACATGGTTTGGTGGCGATACGTCGAGGTTTGGGCGGTGGCCGAGGGCCCCAACTCTAGAGCGCGTAAACTCGCATGCCCGCCGCGTGGTCACCGCTTGACCGTGGCGTTGCCATGTGTTCTGGGCGGCCTAGGCATGTCTAGTGGGTTGGGCACTCCCCAGGTTGGTGCTAGGAAGAAAATTACAACATAAGATTCTCACAAGGAGACCAATCGATGCTCAAACATGAATTAGCAGCCAAGTGTTTGATTAGCGGTACGGGAAATGTACATGGCTAATGGGCGTGAGTTTTGGCTGAGGATGATCAGTTACTAAGAAGACTGTTTCACAAATTTTCAGCTCAAAAGGAGGAGCCTAGGTGGTACTTGCTTTGCAAACCACCACACTGGACATAAATACGAATGTTGAAGCTCGGCTCAAAATAATGAATGGATTGAGCTGGCATTTGGTGGAGGATGGTTATTTGGGCATAGGAAAGCACTGTAGAAAATGGATACTATTTGGACATGCCAAAGTGGTACTTCCTTCACAAACTGTTACTCTGAACAGAATAGGAAAATGAATATTTTTGAATTATTTTTGAAGTAGGCAAGGAAGGTTTTTACATATTTGATGAAGATATGACCCAAAGAATTTATGAGATTTTTTTGGGAATTTTGGGAATGACAGAAATATAGGTTGCTTCACAACCTAGGGCAAAAACTGCCACATGGACATGACACATAGGCAAAACTGATGAGGTGGTGCCTAGTCATAGCAACCCACCACAATTTACAAGGCTATGACCATCTATATTGGTCGTTAATAACTAGAAATAAGGCAGCGGACTAGCGCTGTTAGCTTTATGACCATTTCATGTAAGGAAATTATGACCTTTCTGACCAAAATGGTCGCAATGGTTTAGGGTTTGGAGCCCCTCGAACAGCTTTTGACCAATTGGTCTCAAATGGTCATAAATATATGACCAATTCTTCCAGGGTCACTGATAGAAGGTCATAAGTTGACATATTTCTTGTAGTGAGGGGGGCGCGCCCTACAGGGGGGCGCCCTCCTATCTCGTGGCCGCCTCGGCTGCTTCTTGGCTTGCAGTCCAAGTCCTCTAGATCACGTTCGTTCCAAAAATCACGCTCCTGAAGGTTTCATTCCATTTGGACTCCATTTGGTATTCCTTTTCTTCGAAATACTGAAATAGGCAAAAAACAACAATACGGGCTGGGCTTCCGGTTAGTAGGTTAGTCCCAAAAATGATATAAATGTGTAAAATAAAGCCCATAAACATCCAAAAGGAGTAATATAATAGCATGGAACAATCAAAAATTATAGATACGTTGGAGATGTATCACGCCACATGTATCTCGCACCGATGATACTTGCTACTTAGGGTTCCATCAACACTGAGGAACCCCCTAACCTGCTTGTCCTGTTGTAAATATTTAGTTAGGTCGATGGAAAAAATAATATTGCGATGTTACTCATCTTTCGATTTAAATGTGCAGTTTTTTCGTCGCTGCGAGGGTCTAGTGTTCGACGAGCTCCGCCCCTGCGTTCGTGGGTGAGAAAAAATGACATCTCCTCCTCCCCCCTTCATTTGCTCTGTTCCAGTCTTTGTGCCAATGAAACTTGCTAGCTTTATGTGTCTTCAATCATCAGTATGCGTGACCACTATGTGTCTCCCTTTCGAAAGGGTTACATCTACAAATATGCATGCATTTGCATATTTATAGCCGTGATTCTTTCGAATTGTCCAACATTATCCATGGACAGCCCAAGTATGTGTAGATTGGGTTCGTCTTCCCATATGCTCTGCTCCTGATCTGATGCAGAATTTTATCAGTGCCTCCTTGTTGTTCTCTGGGTACACATCCTCTCTGCTTATTGACGAGACGTGTATCAGGAGAACAATGGGGAGGTGCTACCAAAAGTTTGCGTCAGATCCGGAGTAGAGCATGGGAAAATGAACCCAATTTACACATACTCTGGTGGGATTAGGACCTATCTTTACCTATTAGCGTCTAGGTTGCATGGACATAATAAAAGTGACAAACTCTATTAACTGATGAATATATACCTGCTGATATATATATATATATATATATATATATATATATATATATATATATATTCCTTATGTGTCCAGTAGCTAGGCAAGATGTGTGATCGTGCGCCGATGTGTACCAGTCACACTAGTCAGAAATACATGACCATTGAATGGTTAACAAAAACCAAGGGGTTTCTGAGAGCCGCATTTGCAAATTCCCAGAGGACAACCTGGTGCCCCTGTGCCAGGTGCAACAATTGGCACAAGAGGATAGAGGATGAAATGGGCAAACACCTGCAGGAGAGGGGTTTTACGCCAGATTATACGATGTGGACATTTCATGGCGAGTCTGCCCAACGCGCCAGAGCTTAGGTGCTTCGTCGTTGCACGGATGAGCATGGTATCGGGATGGAAGTGATGTCTACTATGCACCCTTCTCCTTGTAGACGTTGTTGGGCCTCCAAGTGCAGAGGTTTGTAGGACAGTAGCAAATTTCTCTCAAGTGGATGACCTAAGGTTTATCAATCCATGCACTACAAAAAAAAGACACATCCATGACATTTTGGGCCGAACGAAATTTTTTCTCTCATACACATGACACTTCTATGACGATAATTGTGAGAAAACCCGGTATCATCATAGATGTGATGGGGCCCTACTTCTATGACAAAAAATCATGACAGAAAATGGGCTTTTCGTCCTGGGCGGGCCGGAGACGCAGCTGCATGACATTCTTTGGGCCGTCCATGACGGAAAAAACCGTGGTAGAAGCGAGGGGGAGGAAAATTTCGGGGAGTTGCTGGTTAGGGTGGGAGAGCGATGCACATTTCTCTCGTACAGGTACGCGCGTGTGTGCGAGGCGTTGGCTCTAACTGAAGCCAACCGAGGCGTTGGGCTCTAACTGAACCCGAGCGATTGCACTGCAGGCTACGCCTTACTGAACCCGAGCGATCGATCGATGGCTGTTAACTGAACCCGATGGAGCGATTCCTTCGCTACTGCTACTAACTAAAGCCGATCGATGCTGCCTCTGGGATGAACATTGAGTGTTGCGGGGGGGTTTGGATGAACAATGAGCGGTGGCATTGCCTCTGGATGAACAGGAACCGTGCTGTGGAGGGCTGGATGAACATTAGACAGTGGAGGGGTGGCCGTGGAGGGGTGGTTGAACAGGACCCCGTGGTGTGGAGGGCTGGATGAACAGTAGAAGGTGGAGGGGTGCCCGTGGAGGGGTGGTTGAACAGTAGCCGGTGGAGTAGCGCGCGGTGGAGGCTAGATGAATAGGAGCCTGTGGAGGCTGGAGGAGGTCGACGGTAGCCCATGGAGGCTGGAGGAGGTCGACGGTGGAGATGAACAGTATCCCGTGGAGTCCTGTTTTGCGGTACGCCACACCCCTCCCGATGAACAGGACCCCCGTTTCGACCGTAGGAGGTCCGTTTCGTCCGTTTTGCGGTACGCCAGACCCCTCCCGATCAACAGGACCCCCGTTTCGACCGTAGGAGGTCCGTTTCGTCTGTTTTGCGGTACGCCAAACCCGTCCCGATCAACAGGACCCCTGTTTCGACCGTAGGAGGTCCGTTTCCTCCGTTTTGCGGTATGCCAAGCCTCGTTTCCATCGCCTGTTTCGTCCAAGCCGGTTGGCTCCCACGCGTTCCGTTGCCTCCCGATGAACACGACGCATTCCGTTGCCTCCCCATGAACATGAGGCATTCCGTTGCCTCCCCATGAACACGACGCATTCCGTTGCCTCCCCATGAACACGACGCATTCCGTTGCCTCCCCATGAACACGAGCCCTCGCCGTAGGTATGCACGACTAGGCGTTCGAGACCCCGGCCGTATGTACACATACGTGGCCGTATTTTCTTTCTTGCACCCTGGCCGCTGTACGTACGTGTACATGCTACGTGCGCGCCTCTACTACGACACGTGCGCGCCTCTACATCGACCAGTATATATGTACGTACAAGTTCGCGACCAGAATGACAATGCTACGTACGCTTCGACCAGGTGGGTCACGACTGTCAGGCAGTTCCTTGTGTGCGAAAATGTAGCTGGTGGGTCCCAGCAGTCAGAGGGGCGAACCGTTTTTTTGCCCAGACGCACTTCCTTTGCGTGCGAAGATGTAGCTGGTGGGTCCCAGCAGTCAGGGGGGCGAATCGTTTTTTTTGCCCGGACGCACTTCCTTGCGTGCGAAGATGTAGCTGGTGGGTCCCAGCAGTCAGGGGGCGAATCGTTTTTTTTGCCCAGACGCACTTCCTTGCGTGCGAAGATGTAGCTGGTGGATCCCAGCAGTCAGGGGGAAACTTTTTTTCACAAAATACGGTGGCCCGTCCGGTGGGTCCCCGCTGTCAGGTGGAGGAATCATTATTTTCTGCGTAGTAAGGAGGCACTTCCTTGCTGCGGCCGTGGACACAGCTGTCAGCCTCTCCACGTACAGTCCATGTCCGATGGAAGTCGTTCCTTGACCACGTTGACCATGCCGCGCCGAGAGCACCACGGCGATGGACGACGACGAAGCCTAGGAAGGGGACGACTCGGAGCCGGGGAAGACGCAGCAGTGGATGCCCACGCAAAGAGGAGTACGAGGGTTCACTGGTTCGGCTGCGTTGTGAGGCTGCTGTCGCCGTAGATTAACAGGGGGTGTAGACCGACTCCTGCCTGCATCTACTACTATTACTCCACACATCGACCGACTCCTGCCTGCATCTAGAGTATTAAGTTCGTAAGAACAGAGTAACGCATTAAGCAAGATGACATGATGTAGAGGGATAAACTCATGCAATATGATATAAACCCCATCTTTTTATCCTCGATAGCAACAATACAATACGTGCCTTACAACCCTTTCTGTCACTGGGTAAGGAGAGCGCAAGATTGAACCCAAAGCTAAGCACTTCTCCCATGGCAAGAAAGATCAACTAGTAGGCCAAACCAAACTGGTAATTCGAAGAGACTTGCAAAGATAACTCAATCATACATAAAAGAATTCAGAGAAGATTCAAATATTATTCATAGATAAACTTGATAATAAACCCACAATTCATTGGATCTCGACAAACACACCGCAAAAAGAGATTACATCGAATAGATCTCCAAAAGAGAGGGGGAGAACATTGTATTGAGGTCCAAAAAGAGAGAAGAAGCCATCTAGCTAATAACTATGGACCAGTAGGTC
Organism: Triticum timopheevii; assembly: GCA_963921465.1. Classification (NCBI taxonomy): domain Eukaryota; kingdom Viridiplantae; phylum Streptophyta; class Magnoliopsida; order Poales; family Poaceae; genus Triticum; species Triticum timopheevii. The sequence goes on along the minus strand of OY997272.1, from coordinate 525,674,425 downwards.
AATTGTAAACTACTCACAACTCACTGGAGGGGCAAGGATGTTGATGTAGATGCCCTCCATGGTCGATTCCCCCTCCGGAAGAACACCGGCGAAGGCTCCAAGATGGTATCTCACGGATATAGAAGGTTACGGTGGTGGAAATTGTGTTTCGGGGTGCTCTTGGATGTCTTCGTGGTACATAGGTATATATAGGAGGAAGAAGTACGTCGGTGGCCGCCCGAGGGTCCCACGAGACAGGGGGGCGCGCCCTATAGGAGGGCGCCCTCCTATCTCGTGGCCGCCTCGGCTGCTTCTTGGCTTGCACTACAAGTCCTCTGGATCACGTTCGTTCCAAAAATCACGCTCCTCTGGATCAACTCTTGTACTACCCATATCATCAATATTAATCAAGCAGGAGTAGGGTTTTACCTCCATAGATAGAGCCCGAACCTGGGTAAACATTGTGTCCCTTGCCTCCTGTTACCATTGATCCTAAGACGCACAGTTTGGGACCCCCTACCCGAGATCTGCCAGTTTTGACACCGACATTGGTGCTTTCATTGAGAGTTCCATTGTGTGATCGGCGAAAGGATCAATGGCTCGACTGCAGGTCAACTGCAACGTCGGCTTCTTTGTCACCAGCTCGGCTGGTCACCTTGGCTTGACCGAGGGCTGCGCCCTATCTCCGATCGTCATGTTCGGATGAAGGCCTTCATCAACACCAACTCCGATCTCTATCAAGATCATGGAAGAGTCATCCATGGAGCTCGGGGGCTCAACGTCAACATTGCCCTCAGGCGACCGTGCTGTTTTTCTAGACAGCAAATTTGCATCCGCCTCCACCGCCTCCTCGAGTGTCCCTTAAACGATTACTTCGGTTGAATTATGCGGAATTAAGTCTACAACAACCCTGCAAAAATTTCGTCGAGTTCCGATGGAGGAATCTCCGACAATCTCCAATATACCGGAGCCCTATTGAATCTGGATGAGAATCCGGACGAGTTTAGGGCGTGGTATCCAGAATCTAGCTCGGATGTCCTTTGGAGGATCCAACCATTGATTTGCTACAGAATTCCCATATTTACCACCTGCCAAACATTCAGCTCAATCCGACTGTCCAAACTCCGGGAAACTTCCGATTAGTGCGTCACTTTTTGGATCTGTTTTCTGCGCGAGAACGAATCCGACCCGAATTCATCTTCCTTATGAACGGGATCTCGGACATCCTTTTTGAAGGAAGTTTTCGTATGGGGTGTTGTGTTTTATTCTCAAACACATCCCATTAGTATTAGAAGTATTCTTGCAATATGAACTTCACCGTCGCACCGGTGTCAAACCAGCCCGACAACATCACTTCACGGCGGCCGACCTGCGTTAGACACGTCGTCGCTTTGTTGAGCCGAGCTCAATTTCTTCGGATCATCATCTCGGCAAGCCGAACAATAGTTCGGCATCGCGAAGGATAAATCGTCACCAACATCGCCGCCCCACGAATTACACGGAGCGGGCACACCTGCATCGCCACACGGTCACTTCATCAAGCCGGCATCGCCCACGTCACGACCTGCATTGCTGGACCGGGGGCTTCATCATCTCTTCATCAAACCTACTTCGGAGACTTCGGCGTCGCTGGCCAACCAGCTCCGTCATGTTAGTTGGACCGAGGGCTTTGCCTCAGCGAGCCAACCTCTGCCAGCATCGCCATGCCGTTGCTTTATCGCCCATCAGGCGATAGGTGTGCGGATCGAGTCCCAATTTTGGGAATCACCTTTCTTCGGATTGCTACAACAAATAAGCCAGGTGCTGTTAATCCTAGTATTTTTTGCTTGTTCGGGTTCATTCTTCCAATGAATTATTACTCTAGTTTGTTCGTCATATGTACGCAGGTCTATCAAATGGTGGCCGCATTAACAACGGTCGCATGGTGGTTTGGTCAGTTTCCGTACATTGTCCGGCAAACGCCGCATCCGGAACTCGAACCGACCTGTGAATTCAGGCCTTGCCATGACTTTACCGCATCGACATTGACTTCGGCGCCAGGCCATATTTCTTTTATTACTCACTTTGCATAAATTATTTGTTATGCAACGATTTTTTTTATTATTACTATTATCTCCGGTTAGCACTATTTTTTGTGCACAGGAAAATGATCCAGCCGGAGTATATCCTTTGGCGTCACCTCGGCTGGACGGGGGGCTTCGTCAACACTTCATTACCCCATGCCGGGGACTTCGGCATCACCCTGCCGTCCTGCATTGACCGTGCTATGTCTGTCGAGGGTTGGGTGCGACATATGCCAAAGGATGGCTTATCATGGTGGGAGCGAGTAGTACGTCGCCGGTGCTAGGAAACGGGATTAGGCGAAGGCATGCACGCCGGCGAATCTTACCCAGCTTCAGGGCTCTCCGGGGAGATAACACCGCTACTGCTGCTCTGCGGGGTCTCCACATGATCACTAAGGCGTAGCGACTACAAGGTTGCTCCTAGAGCTGTATTCGGGAAGTAGGAGAAGGCAAGGCTAGCTCTCTCCCTCCTATGTGATCTGGTCTAAGGCTAATGGATGCCAACCATTTGCATGGGTGCCCCGGGGGGTTTATATAGGCCTACCCCCCAAGGGTACAATGGTAATCCGGCTAGGCGCGGGTCCCAGCCGTCTGTCTCTCAGGCCGCCGTCTTCTCCGCCGACTGCTGGGGCCTGCCGACTTGCGGGCCCCGCCGGCGAGTCCGGCTCTGTAGCCGTAATTCTGATGACACAGGCTGGGTCACGGGGTCATGGCAACAGTGCCGCCGTCTATCGGGCGATCACTGTCGTTACTTCTCGTCTTGTCTGGTTGATGGCGCGTGGGACCCGTGGGAGAGGCCGGCCGACTCTAAGGAGCCGACTCCCACGGGGCCGCCTTCGGGGCGTATCCGCCGTCTTCCATGCTCTCACTGACTGGCGGGTCCGCCGTCTCTGAGCCGTACAGGTAGGCCGTCGTGGCCACAGTGCGCCACACACTATGGCTGAGGTCAGGGCTGGCAGGGCAACAGTGTCGGGCCACGCCGAAGATCTCCAGCGGTACGGCACACTGTAGCCATGCCGGCCCCTCGTAAGCAGGAGGTGACGGCCACGCCGTGGTCGTACCCGCCTCGCCTATCGCGACGAGAGTAGAGTCGTGGGCCGACTCTCCATAGCCGGCTCCTCCGGAAGTCGCCGGCCATGAGTCGGCTTATCCTGGAGTCGCCATCTGAGACTCAGCCTATCTTCGAGTCACCATCTGAGACTCGGCTTATCTTGGAGTCGCCATCTGAGACTCGGCTTATCTTGGAGTCGCCATCTGAGACTCGGCTTATCTTGGAGTCGCCATCTGAGACTCGGCTTATCTTGGAGTCACCATCTGAGACTCGGCTTATCTTGGAGTCGCCATCTGAGACTCGGCTTATCTTGGAGTCGCCATCTGAGACTCGGCTTGAGGGGCGCAGCCTGCCCCGATGTCTTGAAAGGTTTTGGGGCTCGGGTTAGCCTACCCGTGGCCCATTACTCCGACAGTAGTCCCCGAAGCTGGTGAGGCTCCGAGAGTGACACGTTGTGGGGCCTCAACAGTTTCATTCTTCCGGTGGTGGAATCTGGGCTTCGCTTGCCGTCTTCCTCCGGGCCGACTATTCGAAGCCGGATTCGTAGAGGGTCGTCTTGCTATATAAAGAGCTTGAAAGTCGTGGTGGGAGACCAGGCGGCGTGCCTGATACGCTTCCCTGCTGCCGCCCACCGCGGTCCTATCGCGCGACACCACGCGGCGGGGGCAGTCTGCTTGCTCACGCGCGCGACGGGACGGGCCGTCAGGCGGGGCCCGCCACTACCGTGCCTCGGCACGCGAACGGATCTGTTTCGGCCGTGCGAATGGTTGGGCTTCTCACGCCGTTACTGCGCGCAGTAACTTCGTGGGTTAAATCGTGGGGCGGCGTGGGGCTCTGAGCGCAGTTAATCCCACGCCCGCCCCCTCGGCTTCTCAGCCTCCAAGGCTATAAGTAGGAGGGGGGACTAGAGCGGCAAAGCACGCGCGCCCATCTCCCCCGATCCCCGTCTCCTCTTGTCTCCTCTCTCCTTCTTCTTGCCGCCGGCGAGCAGAACCACACCGCACCAGCCAGTGATGAGCTCTTCCTCCGCCGCCGTGGCTCCGGTTGTGCGTTCCGGCGCGTGGGACGGCTCGGTGGTCGACGACGACCTCATTGAGTTCCTCCGCAAGACATGCCGCCTCCCCGGCGCACACCTCGTGCGAGCCCGCACCGCACCGGCGAGGGAGATATCGCCAGCGCCGGAGGAGGGCGAGTAGGTCATATTTCGCTCGCACCTCATGCGCGGCCTGGGGCTGCCAGCGAGCGGCTTCTTCCGCTCCTTCTTGGAGTTTCACGGCCTCCAGCCGCACCACCTCACCCCGAATATGGTGGTGCTGCTGTCCGCCTTCGCCACTCTGTGCGAAGGTTTCCTCGGTGTTCTCCCCACCATCGAGCTGTGGGGAGAGTTCTTCTCATCTAAGCTCGGCACGCACGTCGCTGGCGTGCCGGCTCAATGCGGTGCCTTCATCGCGATGTGGCGATCGACGGCCGACAATCCCTTTCCATCCATCTCGCTGATCAAGTCGGTGTAGATGTGGCAGCGCTCGTATTTTTACGTGAAGAACCTCGCCCCTGACGGCGACTGGGTTAATGCCGCCTTATGAAGCCGGCGCCCCAGCTGGGAGGCTCCCCAGCTGGTCTCATCGAGTCAAGACGCTGACTCCTGCCGGAGCCACCGCCGTAGCGCGACTCCGAGTCTTGATGCAGTCGGAGGGCCTCGTCGGGGCCGACTTGCTGGCCGCCTTCGTGGCGCACCGAGTCCTCCCGCTCCAAGGCCGGCCTCACCTGACCTGTTAGATGAGCGGCCACCGAGACCCGAGTCGGATGAGCACCAAGGAGATGCCCCACGCGGAGGTGGCAAACATGGTGAACCATATCGCGAACTGCGACTTTGGGGAGGACTGGCAGTTCGGCAAGGAGCCGTACTCGCGTGCCAATCCCCCTCCAGTGGTAAGTCGCATCTCCTTATTGCTTTGTCTTCTTTATAGCCAAATCCGTCTTCTGATTTTCATTGGTTTCTTCTGAACTAGAACCCCCTCATGCAGCTTGCAGCCGGCGTCACGAGGCCGCCCCGCGAGTTCGTCCCCAACCGAGCGGAGAGTGATGTCGACGACCCCGACTTGGGGGCGACGGCGATGGAAGCCGACACCAAAGGTGGAGGAGGAGGAGCGGGAAGCGGCCTTAGGCCCTCGGCCACCTTCGCCGACTGGCCTGAGGACGACGCTGAAGGGGAAGTCGTCCCGCGCCATCAGCTAAGGGTCGGCCCTTCGGGCGCGGGTTCCTCCGCCGGCTTGGCCGGCCAAGGCGGCGCGAAGAGGCGCCATGCCGGGCCGAGTGCGCCCGGCGGCAAGTTGAAGAAGTTCAAGGGGGCGGCCGCCGCGACCAAGCGGGAGGAGGCGGCCGCGAAGGCAACCGCTTCCGTAGGGAAGTGAGAAGGCCGCTGCTAGTCTCTGCGTAAGTTTTTTCACCTTTGTCTTTATTCTCCTCCGGTGAGTCTTTTCCGAGTTCTTTTACATTCCTCCCCTTTTTTCTTCAGGTTCCCCCTTTCCCTTGAAAGGGTCGCCGTCCCCTCCGTCATGGGGTCGGCAGAGACGTCTGCCAATACTCGGCGGGTCGACCCCGCCGCCGACCTCCGGGAGTCGACGGAGCGAAACGCACGGGAGAAACGCGACAAGGAGGAGGCCGACCGCCTGGAGAAGGCGGACACCGAGAAGGCGGCTGCCTCCGCCCAGAAGAAGCTGGAGGATGCTGAAGCCGCCCTTGCAGCGAGACGGCGAGCTGAGGAGGCCGCACGTCGCCAATCGGCGTTGCTCGTCGCCCCACTATCCTCTGCACCGCCGCCTCCGAAATTCACGGGGCAGACCGGAGAAGCCGGCGCCGAGAACCCCGTCGTGGAGAAGGAGAGCGGTGAGGCCTCCATGTCGGACACGCTAGTGCCGCCACCTCCGCCTCCACCGCCGTCTGCGAGGGCCCACGGCAAACAGCCGGCAGGCCCGCCGGTGCTGCCGACTGAGGATGAGGCGAGGCTTCTTCTTCAGGTTGCCTCGCCAGTGCGCTGCCGCCTCGAGAAGGCGACTTCGGCGCCGCGGCCCCTGGAGGTCGGAGCCGCCAGCTCGGCCATCCCAGACGCCGAGGCGACGAGTGCCACGCCCGTTGGGTGGGTGTGCGGAGGCGGCATGACCCCGCTGAACCAGGCGCTTCTGGATGTCCAAGCGAAGCTGCGAGCCGAAGGCGACGCCCTCCAGATCTGCACCAAGGCGCATCTAGCGTCGCGAGCGGTCGTCCGGGTCTGTTTTCCTCTTTGATTCTTGTCTTTCTTGCTCTTCTCTGTGGGGGCGCGCCAGCGCACCCACTGGGTGTAGTCCCCGAGTTTCGGGCCGGCTGCTGAGCAGGCGGCTCGGAACTCCATCTGGAGAGTTCCAAGTATTTATCTTTGTCTAAAATTTTTGTTTGCAAGAGTATCACAACCTCCGCGCCACTGCCTTCAACCGCAATGTTGAGGAGTTGGGCAAGCGGACTGCTGACTTGACGGAAAGCCGGAGTAAGTTCTTTTCCTCTTCTTCTCGGGGGCGCCCTGGCGCACCCGCGGGCTGTAGTCCCCGAGATTCGGACCGACTGCTGAGCAGTCGGGCCGGATCTTCCCGGCGATCCTCCTTCTTGGCGACTTCGACGTCTCCTTCCTTGTTCTTCTTTTTTTGCGGGGGCGCGCTGGCGCACCCGCGGGCTGTAGTCCCCGAGATTCGGGCCAACTGCTAAGCAGTCGGGCCGGATCTTCCCGGCGATCTACTTTGCTGACGACTTATTCGTCCCTTTCCTTCGTTCTTCAGGGGCCAACGCTACTCTTCAGGAGTAGCTGGGTGAAGTTAACACTGCCTTGCGCGTCAAGGGGGAGGAGTGCAGCAAGCTCGCTGCAGAGCGCGATCTGCTTACTGCGCAGCTGGCCGAGCAAAAGGAGTTGCTCAAGAAAACACAGGACGAGGCCGAGAAGAAGGAGGCTGCTCTTCTGGCCGAGTTCGAGAGCGAGCGCTCCTCCTGGACTGACAAGGAGGCGATGCTGACCTCCGGCTTCCATGAGATCGAGGATATCGTCGATGGTGAGCTTTCTTTCTTTGAGTTTCCGACTATCTGTCAGGCTGACTTCTGATTTTTTTTGACTTGCTTCTTTTTTGTCTTGGCAAACCTCTTCCCTGGCCACTCGCAGGCAGTCCCTCTGGCCATCGAGGCTGATCGTGAGGCGCGAAGGGCAAGCGGCGAGGTTATTGCCGCCAACGCTCCCCTGACCGTCGATGAGAAGCTTCTGAGCATCGAGGCCCGTCTTCGTCCGGCCCATTGGCTGATGCGCCGGCTTCAGTGTGCCGGCGCCCAGGCAATTGCCGCCCTGTGGCCAGACATGCCGGCTTTGCGCACCGCCAGTCGGACTGCCGACTGGCTGGAGGTCGCAGCCGGCTATCTTGAGGCTTGGAAGGGTTCCTCGACCCGGGCCGGAGCATGCCGGGCCTTGGAATTCGTCAAGGCATGGTATCCGGGGCTGGACGTGGACCGTCTGGCCGCATTCCGGTCAGAGGCCCAGGCCGAGCTAGAGGCTGTGGAGGGCGCCCTTGTTGAGCGTGCGGCGGCCATCGCCGACTACACGGACACCAGTGTCTTCATCCCCGAGCAGGCTGAAGGCGGCGAGGAGGTGCCGCCAGAGTGGTTCGGGATGAACCCAGAATATGGCGAGGACTCGGCGTAGGTGATTGACTCCAGCACCGAAGAAGAAGGCGAGGCGAAGGACGAAGGCGAGATGGAGGTGCCAGAAGACGGAGCGGGCGACCAGCCTCAGCTCGACCGCGCCTCTAGCAACGAGCCGCGTCCGACTGGACCGACTGCCGCTGGCAGCGACCAAGCCCAGACTGCCCAGCCGGCCACCCCGGCGCCTGACACCGCCGTCTCCTCCGACCTTCCGAACCCGTCTGCTGCTTCCTAGGCTGCCTTCTGGCTTTATTTATCTGTTCTAGAAAGTCTTTGAGGAACTTGTTAATTTGCACAATTCCACCCTCGGGGTGTATTTTGAACTTCTGTCTGAAGATTCGGCCAATGGGCCTATAATTATGTAAATATTAATCCGAGTTCTATCCTTCCTTGCTCATTGCTCCTTTGGCTTTTTTCCTTTGCCGCCTTCCCCTAGTTGCCGCTTTGTCAGCCGGACATCCGCTCTGCGGACTGCTGCTGGACCAAATGCCCGGCTACTTTGGGAAAAGCAAGTACTTGCCTTTCATTGGAGTTTATTTAACAAGTTGGATTAGAAAGCAGCAAGCCGAATACTCGCGAGTCGGCTTGTGAAAGGGGGCTGGAAGCCGGCTTTAGGCTATGTTAATGTTTTAGGTCCTTAGCCATTTTTCGCTTGGACGCCCATTCATCCTTACTCCTGCCTACCAAACAGTCGCTCTGCGAGTTGCGGCTTCTGGCAGGAGACGGCTTAGGTGCCGCACACTACTTGTCCGACTTTAGGAAACATTTCATAGCGCCAGATGGCGAGTCCCCAGGCCGACTAGTCGAGCCCGGCGCCAAGCGGCGTAGCGAGAAGTTGCATACTTGAAGGCATAATTCTTATCATACAGATAATCAAAAGGGGCAATCCCCGAGCTCGTCTCGGGGGGCCCGAAGTCTCGGTACTTTAATACAAAAGGGGTAGCGTGATACATACTGAATCAACAGTAAAATCTTCGAAGGAGGTTTGCGTTCAATGGCCGTTCCGACTCTTTGCCGGAGTCGTCTCTCTTGCGTGCTCGGGGCTTCTGAGCGTCAATCAGGTAGTAGGAGTCGTTGCCCAACACTTTGCTGACAATGAAGGGGCCTTCCCAAGGTGCCGACAGCTTGTGCTGGCCGGCTGTCCGCTGGATCAGTCAGAGCACAAGGTCGCCCTCTTGGAAAGATCTTGGCCTGACCTTCTTGTTGTAGTATTGGCGCAGGCTCTGCTGGTAGATGCCTGACCGACTGAGTGCCAACAGCCGGCCCTCTTCCAGCAGATCGACACCGTCTTGACGTGCTTCTTCTGCTTCCTCCTCGGTGTACAATGTGACTCACGGGGAGTCGAATTCTATGTCCGTCGGTACGACGTTTTCAGCACCGTAGACGAGGAAGAAAGGCGTGAAGCCGGTTGACTTGTTTGGAGTCGTGCGCAGACTCTAGAGGACGGCTGGCAGCTCCTCGAGCCAACAGCCGGCCGAACGCTCCAGTGGTTCGACCAGGCGGGGCTTGATGCCGGATAGGATGAGGCCGTTTGCTCGCTCCACCTGGCCGTTTGACTGCGGATGGGCGACGGATGCTAAGTCCAGTCGGATGCCCTGCGTTGCGCAGAAACGGGCCAAGGCTCCTTTGGCAAAATTTGTGCCATTGTCGGTGATGATGCCGTGTGGTATGCCGTACCGAGTCGTAATGTCGGTGATGAAGGTTACTGTAGTCGGACCATTCAACTTCTTGATGGGTTTTACTTCTATCCACTTGGTGAACTTGTCCACCGTGACAAGTAGGTGAGTTAGGCCGCCTCGTGCCGTCTTGAATGGTCCCACCATGTCCAAGCCCCAAACCGCAAAGGGCCAGGCGATGGGAATGGTCTTGAGCACCGAAGCCGGCTGGAGCGGCTTGGAACGGAACATCTGGCACCCTTTGCAGTTTTGGACTAATTCCTTGGCCTCTTCAAGGGCAGTCGGCCAGAAGAAACCGTGTCGGAAGGCTTTGGCGACGAGTGCCCTAGAAGCCGCATGGTGGCCACATTCGCCTTCATGAATGTCTCTGAGAATTGCTTGGCCTTGTTCTGCCGCGACATAGCATTGGTAGACACCAGTGACACTGTGCCTGACCAGCTCTCTGTTGACTATGGTATAGGCTGCCGCTCGGCGTTACACTTGCCGAGCCAGGATTTCATCAGCTGGCAGCTCTCTATTTACTAGGAACTTGAGGATGGGCTGGGCCCATGAGGGTGCTGCTATTTCTTTGATTGCCACTATTGCGACTTGGACAAGGGTGGCTGGGCTGGGAGGCGGCGGGCTGGGATCCGCGGCCGCTTGCTGGATCGATGAAGTCCCCGGGCCGACTGGCGCAGTCCCCGGGCCGAGTTCTGAAGTCTTCGGGCTGACCGTCGCAGTCCCCGGGCCGGGTTCTGAAGTCCCTGGGCCGACTTCGACTACGGTATTTTTGGAGCCGTCTGTAAGGATTCTTGTGCCGTCTGTTGGTGCTCTTGAGTCGGATCTGACTTCTTCGGGGGGAGCTGGCACAAAAATGGTGTCTGATTCTGGCGAAGGCTTGATAGATAGCTTGAGGAGGCGCTGAAGGGCGACGCCGGATGGTATTGCTTGATGGGTGGAGCCGACTCGTGCCAGGGCGTCTGCTTGGTCGTTGTCATTTCTTGGAACGTGAAGTAATTCACACCCCTTGAAATATCTGCTGAGTTGCTGCACTAGGAAGCGGTAGCTCGCCATGTTTGCATCTTTGGCGTCCCAGTCGCCAGATGACTGCTGGACCACCAAATCGGAATCGCCGTAGCACAGGATCCGGCGGATGCCGAGTTCTTTGGCAAGCCGGAGCCCGTGAACGAGCACCTCGTATTCGGCAACGTTGTTGGAGGCAGCGAAGTGGATCTGTAGTGCGTACATGAGCTTGTCGCCTTTGGGGGAGGTGAGGACGACGCCGGCTCCCAAGCCGGTGCGCATCTTGGAGCCATCGAAATGCACCCGCCAATGGGTGGAGTCGGGTGCTGGCGGCAGGTACTGGGTCTCGGCCTAGTCGACAAGGAAGTCGGCCAGTGCTTGTGACTTGATGGCGTTGCGGGGCTGGTAGTAGATGGTATAGGGAGCCAGATCTATGGCCCACTTGGCTACTCGGCCCGAAGCATCACGGGTTCCGATGATCTCGGCCAGTGGAGCGGTGCAAACCACAGTGATTGGATGCTCCTGAAAGTAAGGCTTCAACTTCTTGGCGGCAAAATGCACGCCGTAGCACATCTTCTGGTAGTGGGGGTAGTTCTTCTTGGAGGTCGACAGTACCTCGCTCAGGTAATATACCGTTCTCTGGACAGGGAGCACCTTGCCTTCCTCCTTGCGTTCAACTACGATAACTGTGCTGACCACCCGGCTGGTGGAGGCAATGTATAGGAGCATAGGATCTTTAGGAGTCGGAGCCGCCAGCACAGGGGGAGTAGTCAACATCTTCTTCAATTCGAGAAATGCTTCGTCCGCCTTGTGGTTCCACTCAATAAAGGTGGTCTTCTTCATCAGTTGGTACAAAGGGAGAGCCTTCTCGCCCAACCAACTGATGAATCGGCTGATGGACGCCAAGCAGCCGGTGAACTTCTGCACATCTAACAGTCGGCGGGGGACTTCCATCCTCTCAATGGCTTTGATCTTTACAGGGTTGCACTCTATGCCGCGTTCGGAGACCAGGAAACCAAGGAGCTGGCCGGCTGGTACTCCGAAGACGTACTTCTCCGAGTTGAGCTTGATCTGGAATCGGCGCAGATTCTCAAAGGTTTCTTGGAGATCTTCCAACAGTGTCCCACGCTTTTCCGTCTTCACCACCACATCATCCACGTAGACATGGGCATTTCTGCCGAGTTGCTTGAGGAGACACTTCTGCATGCAACGCTGAAAGGTGGCGCCGGCATTCCTCAAGCCGAAGGTCATAGTTAGGTAGCAGAAGGCTCCAAACGGCGTGATGAAGGCAGTCTTCAGTCTGTCTACCAGGTTCAGCTTGATCTGGTGATATCCTGAATATGCATCTAAGAAGCTCAACAGCTCGCATCCGGCTGTGGAGTCTATCACCTGGTTAATTCTTGGCAGAGCAAATGGATCTTTGGGGCAAGCTTTGTTGAGGCTTGTGTAGTCGATACACATCCGCCACTGCTTGTTCTTCTTCAACACTAGGACCGGGCTCGCCAGCCATTCTGGAAAGAACACCTCCATAATGAAGCCGACCGCTAGGAGTCGGGCTATCTCTTCTCCAACAACTCTTCTTTTCTCTTCTGACAGGCGGCGTAGGGGCTTCCTGACGGGTTTCACATCAGATCGGACATGTAACTTGTGCTCGGCGAATTCCGTCGGTACACCTGGCATGTCTTTAGGGGACCATGCGAAGATGTCTCCATTCTCACGGAGGAAATCGACAAGCTCGCCTTCCTATTTGCTGTCTAGGTTTGCGCCTATGACAGCGTGCCTTTCCGGATGCTCCGGGTCCAAAGGTATCCTCTTTGTTTCTTTAGCCGGCTTGAACGAGCCCTTAGCTTCCGACTCCTTGGGGTTGGGCGACATCTCTGGCTGCTTGCCGGCCATTGCCACAACCCGATCAAGGAGCCGCCTCTCACCTGCGATCACCAGGGACTCGGCCAGCTGACTACTCTCGGCCGCACAGGCGGACGACTTCCTGTAGTCGCCGGCCACGGTCAGAATCCCCTTTGAACTTGGCATTTTCATCTTGAGGTAGGCGTAGTGGGGGACTACCATGAACTTGGCCAAAGCAGGTCGGCCAAGCAATGCTTGGTATGGGCTTTCAAGGTCCACCACTTCAAACCAAACTGGCTCTCGGCGAAAATGATCTTTGTCTCCGAAGAGGACGTCTATCTGGATCTTGCCGATTGGGGAGCAAGAAAGGCCAGGTACAATGCCCTGGAAAACAGTTCGGCTGCTTTGAAGCTGTTTCTGCTTGATTCCTAATTTCTCCATGGTATCCTTGTACAGGATGTTGATGCTGCTGCCTCTGTCTATCAATACTCGCGAGAAGTGAGCGGCCCGCCTATCAGTGGCCAAGGTAGCGCTCAGAACCAAGGCATAGGAGCCTGGATTCGGCATCACCTCTAGGTGATCACCTCTGCTCCAACTGATAGGCTTCTCGGACCAATGCATGAACTCCGGAGTATCTGATGCTACCGCATTTACTTCTTGCTGCTACAACCGTCTGCTGCGCCGATCATCAGCCATACTGGTGAACACTACATAAGCTCCGTGTTCTTCTGGGTATTCATCATGCACGGCGCCGGCTGGCCTGGCAGCCGGCTGCCGGGGCGGCTGTGGAGGCGGCGGCCCAGCAGGCGGAGGAGGAAGGAGGCCGTCTCCTTTGGCGATTCTGGTGAGCCAGTGGCATTTCCGGGTGGTATGGTTTGACGGCTTCGCGCCGCTGTGGAACTTGCAGGGGCCATCTAGAGTCTACTCGTAAGAGAAGGCCGGCAACCAGTTGGACTTGCCGCCTTTCTGCCGCTTCACCGGAGGCTGCCCCTCAGGCTGTTGGTCTTCGACTGTCGCAACCTGCCGACTGCTGGAAGTCGGCTGCGGGGCCTTGCGCTTGTGATCATTCTGCTGCTGTCACCGACTGGTGTCTCCAGCCGGAGTTCTGGGAGCCTGAGGGGCCACTTTGCCAGTCGCACTAACTTGAATCTCTGTCTTCATGGAGGAGTCGGCCATGGCATACTTGTCTGCAATAACCAGCAACTCGTCGATGGTCTCTGGCTCGTCGCAGAGGAGCCTGTGCTTGAGGAGGGTGCCTTCTCTGCACCCGGCGGAGAAGTACTCGATGGCCTGCACCTTGTGCACGCCCTCGCAGGAGTTCCGAAGCTCGCCCCATCGCCTGAGGTAATCGCGAGTCGACTCGTCTTGGCCTTGCACGCACAAGGAGAGTTGGCGTGGCTTGGGGGGTCGCTTGTACGTATTGGTGAAGTTGCGGATGAAAGCCTCGGTGAAGTCGACCCAACTATTGATGTTGCGGGGCTTCAAACTGTTCAACCATGTCCGGGCCGTACCCTGGAGCATGAGCGAAACGTACTTCACGGCAACACGCTTGTTGCCATTTGCTATGTTGACGGCCGTGGAGTAGTCAACTAGCCAATCTTCCGGCTTCACAGAGCCGGTGTACTTGGGCGTGTCTCGGGGGAGCGTGAACCCTTTGGGAAAGGGCTCGTCTCGAATGCGGGGTCCGAAGCAGGGCGGGTCCAGCTCATCTTCTTCTTCCAGCGCCAGGGATCGGTGGAGTCGGTCGATCCGGTGATGGGCGTCATTCTCTCCGACTCCCTCTCGACGGCCGAGGCGGTCGCCGAGAGTCGGATGCTCAACAGGCAGCGGGGAGACTCGTCTTTCTCATCGTGGTGGGGGAGGCAGGTAGTCGCCCTGCCGTTCCACTGCTCTTGGGCGGCCGTCTTGGTCCCGCTCGATGGTGATGCAAGTCCGACAGTGGCTGACAGCCGAATCCTTCTCTCTTCTTCCGTGGGCTCCGCCTGTCGGCGTCCGAGACGTCGCGCCTTGATCTCGGCGGGGAGGTAAGTTGTCATTTTGTAGTTGCGGCGCCTCCGTGCGGCAACCGGCTTCGTTTTGTGAGGCAGCCGCTTTGTGGAGTCGCTAGACTCAATCGGTCATCAAGCGGCGCTCTTCGCCTTCGAAGTTGTCTAGTTCGTCTGCTGCCGCCTGGGCGGCGTGGATGTTCTCCGCAGGCATGGCATACACGGGGCGATTGGCCCCGAATAGGTTGGCGATGGCCGCGCCGCATTGTCGGACCGCGCCTAGGTGGCTAGGCCCAGTCAGGGCTGGCGAGCCGCCCACGGCGCGATCCATCTCACGTTGGTAGGCCTCCGACAAGCGTCTCATGCTTGCCAGCTTCTTCGCGCCTTCGACGAGCTGAAGGCGGCGTGCCTCCAGCGTCTCGACGTCAGCGTCCTCCAGAATGGGTGCCGTCAGGTCTCGCAGAGCCGCGTGGAGCGGGTCATGAGATCCTTCACCGGAGTGCTCGCCATGACTAATAACGAGCACCTCCGTGATGGCGCTTCCGCCGCTCTCCTCGCGAGGGAGCGGCTCGTTGTAGATCACCACATTGGAGGGGAACGTGTCGAGCGACACGCTGTTGGAGTCGACCAGCATCGGGTCGGTGGAGCCTACGGACTCCAAGTCCACGGCAGGCTTGCCGGTGACGTGGAGATGGTCGAGGAGGCCCGCGAGGAGGCTTTCGGGGTCACCCGTGCCCGCATCGGATGCAGGCTCGTCGGAGATGCTAACCTCGCCAAGAAGGTCAGCGAGGCAGCTCGCCGCGCAGGCGTCGTCGACACTTTGCAGCGCGTCAGGGCAAGCGCCATCGGGCGTGCTGGGCTGGCTATGCTCGCGGGGGGGGGGGGGGGGGGGGAAGGGTTCCCGTCCAGAGCAGGTCTCCAGACAACGGTGCACCTCGCCCCACGGTGGGCGCCAAATGTCGGGGGTTGGGTGCGACATATGCCAAAGGATGGCTTATGGTGGGAGTGAGTAGTACGTCGCCGGTGCCAGGAAACGGGATTAGGCGAAGGCATGCACGCTGGCGAATCTTACCCAGCTTCGGGGCTCTCCGGGGAGATAACACCCCTACTGCTGCTCTGCGGGGTCTCCGCATGATCACTAAGGCGTAGCGACTACAAGGTTGCTCCTAGAGCTGTATTCGGGAGGTAGGAGAAGGCAAGGCTAGCTCTCTCCCTCCTATGTGATCTGGTCTAAGGCTAATGGATGCCAACCCTTTGCATGGGTGCCCGGGGGGTTTATATAGGCCTACCCCTCGGGGGTACAACGGTAATCCGGCTGGGCGCGGGTCCCAGCCGTCTGTCTCTCAGGCCGCCGTCTTCTCCGCCGACTCCTGGGGCCCGCCGACTTGCGGGCCCTGCCGGCAAGTCCGGCACTGTAGCCGTAATTCTGATGACGCAGGCTCGGTCACGGGGTCATGGCAACAGTGCCGCCGTCTATCGGGCGATCACTGTCGTTACTTCCCGTCTTGTCTAGTTGATGGCGCGTGGGACCTGTGGGAGAGGCCGGCCGACTCTAGGGAGCCGACTCCCACGGGGCCGCCTTCGGGGCGTATTCGCCGTCTTCCATGCTCTCACTGACTGGCGGGTCCGCCGTCTCTGAGCCGTACAGGTAGGCCATCGTGGCCACAGTGCGCCGCACACTGTGGCTGAGGTTAGGGATGGCAGGGAAACAGTGCCGGGCCACGCCGGAGATCTCCAGTGGTACGACACACTGTAGCCATGCCGGCCCATCGTAAGCAGGAGGTGACGGCCACGCCGTGGTCGTACCCACCTCGCCTATCGCGACGAGAGTAGAGTCGTGGGCCGACTCTCCATAGCCGGCTCCTCCGGAAGTCACCGGCCCTGAGTCGGCTTATCTTGGAGTCGCCATCTGGGACTCGGCTTATCTTGGAGTCGCCATCTGAGACTCGACTTATCTTGGAGTCGCCATCTGAGACTCTGCTTATCCTGGAGTCGCCATCTGAGACTCGGCTTATCTTGGAGTCGCCGTCTGAGACTCGACTCTAGGGGCGCAGCCTGCCCCGATGTCTTTAAAGGTTCTGGGGCTCGGGTTAGCCTACCCGTGGCCCATTACTCCCACAATGTCACCACTTCGGAGTGCCGAGCTCTTTGCTCCGCCACCTCGGGACCGGCTCGGGGATGGAACCTTGTCCCGCATCAAGCTCGGACCGCGTCATCAATACCGAACATATTAACCAGCTAAGTTGTCTTCATGCTCAAAGTTTTAAATATTTAACTTGTGTTCGGCTCGCCAAGCATTATACTTTTTTGGAAAAAAGTTGCTTGTAAAAATTTCCTTGTCCAAACTTTGTTTGTGACGCGCAAATTCAAATACCCCGTTTACTTGGGGGCTTCCTTCATGAAGCTTTTTCCTCTTGCATATGGTTACACTTGTACGGCTTCGTTCCTTGTTCGTGTATTACGCCACAATATGCACTATATTAACTTAAGCAATTTGCAAGCTGGGTTGCCTGGCTCCTGTGCTTACCCCTACGTTCCCGATTGTTCGGCTAGGGAGTAAAGGGAGCACCTCTGCGATTGTCACGATCGGGTCATCCGAGTCGGACCTCAGACTGGGTGAAGCCGAAAGCTAGCGCTCTTATTGTTTTCAATCATGGTCGGCACACAACGGAACTCATGAGTACAAAAAATCTAATGCACAAGTCTCATAATAACAATGAGCACCGAAGAAAGGTATCGGTGGGGGTACTATTTTCTTCGAAGATGCTTCTGACTCTTCGCAGTAATATAACATAAGTCCCCTGAGCGCGCTTTGTCTGTTACAGCCTTATGGCCTGATTGCCTGGTTATTGGAAACACCGTCGATATTCTCGACAGATGGAGTACATAACACTTTTCGGTCCTTGACCGAAGAGGGAGAAGCCGACGGTCGGTTAAGACGCGTTTATAGTTTGGTTGAACATAGATATGATATAAATACTTTGGTACATGCAATCATTCTTTCACCCAAGTCACTTGGGGGCTCTGAAATTTATATGAGCCGTTTTATGATAAGTGTTTTTCTTCTTAGTCCTTGCAGAGTTTTTATTATTTATCACTCCTTTTCTCGACACGAGTGTGCGATCACTAGCCGGGGAGCCTAATTTCTCTCTCAAACCCGCTAGAGTTTAGTTTGCTAAACTGGCCTAGTAAGAAGTACTCCGCCTTCGGGATAGGAGGTTGAAGCTGTAGGCTGACCCGCTTGAAGTTTTGAGATAGGATGTGTCATGTTAAAGCACGGCAGAAGCACCTTTTTTTTCTAAAGTCCAATTTTTGGATTGGCACCGAACACTTGATCTAGTTCGGACATTAACCTTTTGAATAAGTTTTTTGGCATTTCGATCCCATGACACTTTTAAACTATTTGTGTGTTTTCAGCACAAGTCTCGCTGTGCAACGCCAGACACCTTTATAGATTCAGCAAAAACATTCTCGGATATTGCTATATATGCATCGGTTTCGAATTGTGTCTTCGGTCAATAGTTGGGTTGCCCGGCTCCTGCGCTTGCCTCCTATGTTTTGCTTTGTTCGGCTAGGTGTGCAAAGGGAGAACCACTGCGATTGTGCTTCCAGCTCACATGGTTAAGCACCTCAGTGGAGAAAGCCGAAAACTAACTGTCACAATACGCTTAAACTGGTCGACGATCCAATGATGACGTTAAACGATGGGCCATTCATAACAATGGACGAAGTGTTTACGGCTTGACCTCGACTTTCGCCGAACACTACCGGGGGCTATTAACTGGCCTCCCAAACTAAATCCTCGATATTTTGCTCTTACATTGGAGCTGAGGTTTCATGATCATGCTTAGCATGACAACCCACAGAAAGGAACCGATAGCGGGACTATTTTCTTTGGAAGGCATTTCTTCTATTAAACAGTAATATAACATGTCTCTCCGCGTACCTTTGTTTATAAAACCGTATGGCCAGATTGCCTTGTTTGTTGTAAATCTTTGCCCTCATAAAGGCTTTATAAAGTAGGACAAACACTCCTCGGCTATTGGCCGAGGAGGTGGAAGCCGATGGTTGATCAACAAAGTTTTGTACAATGCGGATCCGAGCATTAATGACGTAAAGTACTTGGATACATAGAGTCATTACACATAATTTGTGATTTTACTATGGATATCGATCCTTAATTCGGCCTCCCGTGCCCGCATTAATGCTCGGGGGCTACTGGGCTTCAGGCTTATTATTTACAAATATTAAAGGGGCACATCGATCCCCTGATCTGGTGTTGCCACCCGACCAGTGTCTCGGGGGCTACTGCATTTCCTGTTCTATGCAGAAAATTTTAAGTGCAATACAGTTTTCGAGAAGATTTTGATCCTCAGGTTGGTCGGCCGCACCCAACCTGAGTCTCGAGGACTGAGCACGCCGCTTTTTGTGTCCCGAAGTATTCTGCCGAGCTAGGACTTGATCCTCAGACCGATTTTGCAAATCAACCTGAGTCTCAGCGGCTACGGGGATCAGCGGTCTTATATCATCCTTCATGTGCATCTCGGGTTTTAGACTGATACCCACCTTGAGGGCTACTGGCTATGTATCTCGGCAAAGAATAAATTGCACCAATCAAAAATATTGACAAAAATCGGCCCACATTCAGGGAGGTGCACCACCTCGGAAGCAGTCCGACATAAAGCTTGGGCGCTAGTGGCTGGCTCCATAGAGGGCATTTCCGGCATTAAGCTCGGCTAAACTCCTTCAAACTTCTTTGAACCAAGGTAATTTATGACACCTCGGATACAGTCCGGCATTGGAGCTCAGATACATAGTCCGGCGATAGAGCTGGGAAGCAGTCCGGCGTTGGTGCTCGGCTATGAAAGATACCTTGAATGCAATCCGGTGTTAGAGCTCGGACGCAAGAGGACACTGCCTCCCGGGAACAACTCCGAACCCGAGGTGTGGCATAAAAATAACAAGGCATTGATAAAGGCCGGAAACTTAAAGGGGCTCCTCGCATACCCGACGTGTAAACTCGTCGAATGCATTTCGGCGATCCTCAAGATAGAAGATGAGAAGATTTGTTGAACCAGTTTTCAAGACCGGAAACCGAAGATGAAGAACAGTTCGGAAGAATCGAGGAGCGTCCCTAACTTGAAGACCGGTTCAGGGGGCTACTGACGGTGTCGTAGACTAGGGGGTACTCAACACGTCGTCTCCCGATCAGTTGGATTGGGCCGAGGACCCCCATGGCCGTATACTCATGGGCCAGTCCGGACAGCTGTCGCATACAAGGAAGAATCCACAAGACTTGGCGATCAAGACAAGGACTCCTCCCCCACCGGCGTATTCGGCTAGGACTCTTGATATCCTAGGCCTCTGGTGCATTATATAAACCGGGGCCAGGCTAGTCGATAGATATACAACAACAATCATACCATAGGCTAGCTTCTAGGGTTTAGCCTCTCTGATCTCGTGGTAGATCAACTCTTGTACTACCCATATCATCAATATCAATCAAGCAGGAGTAGGGTTTTACCTCCATCGAGAGGGCCCGAACCTGGGTAAACATTGTGTCCCTTGCCTCCTGTTACCATTGATCCTAAGAAGCACAGTTTGGGACCCCCTACCCGAGATCCGCCGGTTTTGACACCGACAACAGCAATACGGGCTGGGCCTCCGGTTAGTAGGTTAGTCCCAAAAATGATATAAATGTGTAAAATAAAGCACATAAACATCCAAAAGGGGTAATATAATAGCATGGAACAATCAAAAATTATAGATACGTTGGAGACGTATCACGCCACATGTATCTCGCACCGATGATACTTGCTACTTAGGGTTCCATCAACACTGAGGAACCCCCTAACCCGCTTGTCCTATTGTAAATATTTAGTTAGGTCGACAGAAAAAATAATATTGCGATGTTACTCATCTTTCGATTTAAATGTGCAGTTTTTTCGTCGCTGCGAGGGTCTAGTGTTCGACGAGCTCCGCCCCTGCGTTCGTGGGTGAGCAAAAATGACATCTCCTCCTCCCCCCTTCATTTGCTCTGTTCCGGTCTTCGTGCCAATGAAACTTGCTAGCTTTACGTGTCTTCAATCATCAGTATGCGTGACCACTATGTGTCTCCCTTTCGAAAGGGTTACATCTAGAAATATGCATGAATTTGCATATTTATAACCGTGATTCTTTCGAATTGTCCAACGTTATCCATGGAAAGCCCGAGTATGTGTAGATTGGGTTCGTCTTCCCATATACTCTGCTTCGGATCTGATGCAGAATTTTGTCAGTGCCTCCCTGTTCTTCTTCGGGTACACATCCTCTCTGCTTATTGCCGAGACGTGTATCAGGAGAACAGCGGGGAGGTGCTACCAAAATTTTGTGTCGGATCCGGAGCAGAGCATGGGAAAACGAACTCAATCTACACATACTCTGGTGGGATTAGGACCTATCTTTACCTATTAGCGTCTAGGTTGCATGGACATAATAAAAGTGACAAACTCTATTAACTGATGAATATATACATGCTAATATATATATATATATATATATATATATTCCTTATGTGTCCAGTAGCTAGGCAAGATGAGTGATCGTGCGTGGATGTACACCAATCACACTAGTCAGAAAGACATGACCATTGAATGGTTAAGAAAAACCAAGGGGTTTCTGAGAGACGCATTTGCAAATTCCCAGAGGACAACCTGGTGCGCCTGTGCCTGGTGCAACAATTGGCACAAGAGGATAGATGATGAAATGGGCAAAGACCTACAGAAGAGGGGTTTTACGCCTGATTATATGATGTGGACATTTCACGGCGAGTCTGCCCAACGTGCCAGAGCTTAGCTGCTTCGTTGTTGCACGGATGAGCATGGTATCGGGATGGAAGTGATGCCTACTACGCAACCTTCTCCTTGTAGACGTTGTTGGGCCTCCAAGTGTAGAGGTTTGTAGGACAGTAGCAAATTTCCCTCAAGTGGATGACCTGAGGTTTATCAATCCGTGCACTACAAAAAAAACACACATCTGTGACATTTTGGGCCGAATGAAATTTTTTTCTATCATACATATAACACTTCTATGACAATAATTGTGACAAAACCTGGTATCATCATAGATGTGGTGGGCTCCTAATTCTATGACAAAAAATCATGACAGAAAATGGGCTTTTCGTCCTGGGCGGGCCGGAGATGCAGCTGCATGACATTCTTTGGGCCGTCCATGACGGAAAAAGTCATGGTAGAAGCGAGGGGGAGGATAATTTTGGGGAGTTGCCAGTTACGGTGGGAGAATGATGCGCATTTCTCTTGTACAGGTACGCGCGCGTGTGCAAGGCGTTGGCTCTGACTGAAGCCGAGCGAGGCGTTGGGCTCTAACTGAACCCGAGCGATTACACTCCAGGCTACACGTTAATGAACCCGAGCGATCGATCGATGGCTGTTAACTGAACACGATGGAGCGATTCCTTCGCTACTTCTACTAACTGAAGCCGATCCATGCTGCCTCTGGGATGAACAGTGAGTGTTGGGGGGGGGGGGGGTGGATGAACAGTGAGTGGTGGTGTTGCCTCCGGATGAAGAGGAACCCATGGTGTGGAGGGCTGGATGAGCAGTAGACGGTGGACGGGTGGCCGTGGAAGGGTGGTTGAATAGGACCCCATGGTGTGTAGGGCTGGATGAACAGTAGACGGTGGAGGGGTGCCCGTGGAGGAGTGGTTGAACAGTAGCCGGTGGAGTAGCGCGCGGTGGAGGCTGGATGAACAGGAGCCCGTGGAAGCTGGAGGAGGTCGACGGTAGCCCGTGGAGGCTGGAGGAGGTCGATGGTGGAGATGAACAGTATCCCGTGGAGTCCCGTTTTGCGGTACGCCACACCCCTCCCGATGAACAGGACCCCTGTTTCGACCGTAGGAGGTCCGTTTCGTTCGTTTTGCGGTACGCCAGACCCCTCCCGATCAACAGGACCCCCGTTTCGACCGTAGGAGGTCTGTTTCATCCGTTTTGCGGTACGCCAAACCCCTCCCGATCAACATGACCCCCGTTTTGACCGTAGGAGGTCTGTTTCCTCCATTCTGCGGTACGCCAGGCCTCGTTTCCATCGCCTGTTCCGTCCTAGCCGGTTGGCTCCCACGCATTCCGTTGCCTCCCGATGAACACGACGCATTCCGTTGCCTCCCGATGAACACGACGCATTCCGTTGCCTCCCCATGAACACGACGCATTCCGTTGCCTCCCCATGAACACGACGCATTCTGTTGCCTCCCCATGAACATGAGCCCTCGCCGTACGTATGCGCGACTAGGCGTTCGAGACCCCGCCCGTATGTACACATACGTGGCTGTATTATCTTTCTTGCACCCTGGCCGCTGTACGTACGTGTACATGCTATGTGCGCGCCTCTACTACGACACGTACGCGCCTCTACTACGACACGTGCGCGCCTCTACATCGACCAGTATATATGTATGTACAAGTTCGCGACCAGAATGACAACACTACGTATGCTTCGACCAGGTGGGTTCCGATTGTCAGGCAGTTCCTTGCGTGCGAAAATGTAGCTGGTGGGTCCCAGCAGTCAGAGGGGCGAATCGTTTTTTTTTGCCCGGACGCACTTCCTTTGCGTGTGAAGATGTAGCTGGTGGGTCCCAGCAGTCAGGGGGGTGAATCGTTTTTTTGCCCAGACGCACTTCCTTGCATGCGAAGATGTAGCTGGTGGGTCCCAGCAGTCAGGGGGAAACTTTTTTCGCAAAATACGGTGGCCCGTCCGGTGGGTCCCCGCTGTCAAGTGGAGGAATCATTATTTTCCGCGTAGTAAGGAGGCACTTCCTTGCTGCGGCCATGGACCCAGCTGTCAGCCTCTCCACGTACAGTCCACGTCCGATGGAAGTCGTTCCTTGACCATGTTGAGCACACCGCGCCGAGAGCACCACGGCGGTGGACGACGGCGAGGCCTGGGAAGGGGAGGACTCGGAGCCGGGGAAGACGCAGCAGTGGATGCCCACGCGAAGAGGAGTACGAGGGTTCACTGGTTCGGCTGCGGTGTGAGGCTGCTGTCGCCGTAGATTAACAGGGGGTGTGGGTGAGTAGAGGGATGGCCTGGCCAGTGGTGGGAGTAGTAGGGGGCGGTGAGGCCTCCGCGGCATCATAGCCAGCCAAGCGAGGCAGGAGCACGCGACACGACCGGCACTGGTTTGGGCGGCTGGAGCAAGAAGACCAGAGGTTGAAGAAGCACTACAACCGTTGGATGAACATTGTACGGTAACAGGAGCTAGAATCGTTCATATTGACTAAGTTGACAAAGCCCTCCATCCCCGTCAACTTGGTAGGCCCACAAGTCAGCCTCCCAGTATGTTGGGTTCCAGCTGGCAGGGGGAGTATTCATTTTTTTGTGCATAATAAGGAGGCACTTCCTTGCGTGCGAAGATAACTGGTGGGTCCGACAAGTCAGCGGGGGGCATGTTTTTTCGTGAAATACAGAGGCCTTTCCGGTGGGTCCCAGATGTTAGGTGGAGGAATCATTATTTTGCACGTAATAAGGAGGCATTTCCTTGTGTGTGGCCGTGGACCCAGCTGTCAGCCTCTCCACGCACAGCCTACTTTCGATGGTGTCGTTCATTGACCACGTTCACCACGCCACGCCGAGCGCATCGAAGGTGCTGGACGACAGCGAGGCCCCGGACAGCAACGAGCCGGAGATGGGAAGACGCGGGAGTAGAGTCGCAGACGGAGAGGTGTACGAGGGTTAACTGGTTCTAGTGCGGTGTGGTTCGGCAGTCGGTGGAGAAGAACAGGAGGTGTGGAGGGTTGGAGGTATGGCCTGGCCAACGGTGGAGTAGCGCTTCATAGCGAAGCGTGCTAAGCAGAGCTGCTAGCAGAAGAAGGCGGGAGGTAGTCCTGGTGGCGCTGGAGGAAGAAGACGAGAGATTGAAGATGGATGCCGGCCGTTGGATGTAAATCCAACGGCTAACATGTCAGAATCATTTGTTGACTAAATTTACAACGACTTGCGTTGGTTTCGACCTTTGGCCCACATTTCACCCTCCAAAAATGTGGCACGTATTCAACCCATTTTTTCAGAATTTACAGTCTTTTTTTTGCGCGGTAGAATTTACAGTCAATTTGATCTTTTTTTAATTACAACCATTAGCTGGGCTGGGTGAACAATTAATGTAGCTTTCATGCGGCCCATTTATTTTATTTCCTAAAAAATTACAGGCCATTTGCACTTTATCTAGATACACGATTTTGCTGGGCTGATTCTAATTATAATGTTGGGTTGGGCCAGCAATGTTATCAAAAAATAAAAAAGGGCTGAGCATTTTGTTATAAATATATTTAAATAATAAGTGATATTATTACATTCATCCTTAAATCTTACCAAGCTTTTGTACACAATCACTAGGATTTTCGTGCCAAAACAATCAAGGATTTTATTTGTTAAGAAATTATTTTTATAAGTTAATAAGATGGGATATTGTTTTCTTACATATGTAAGTATCAGTTAAATATATGATGACAATAAAAATAATATATAATAACATATAAAATAATTTAAATATATATAATATAGTTAAAAGGGAAACATAAGTTGTACCTGGCATTTCTATTCTTATATAGAAAAATAGAACAGACCACTGCGTTTTCTTCAAAAAAATACATAAATTGGGCTGCCAAAAATAAAACCTCGGATGGGATACATGATGGCCCTAAGAAAATACAAACAGGCCCTCCCATCCGAGGTCGTGGGTTGCGCATGTTAAAAATGAAAGCCTAGACGGGGCAGCCCAAAACCACGTCCAACACTTGCCAAAACTCCGTCCCTCGTTTTCTCTGTGTTTCGCACACTCAACATTGTGTGGGCATTTTGACTGTGCATCATATGAAGATGTGCTATGCATGAATGTCGATCAGCATGATGTTAACTGGCTGGTAGTTCCATTTTCGACCACGAAAAAAACTTCCAACATGATGTTAACCCTGTTTGAAAAGGCCGTGTTAATATAAATGCTCTGCCTCTGAAAGTTGAAGTTTCTTATCTGAAACTGAAACTTGCAGTTTCTTCTCGTCTGCACTTTTATACTCCTATGAAACTACATTTTTTAAGTGCTAAAAATAGATCTCTAGAATTCATAAAATTCTTCATATGCTCAATACTGCAAATCTGAAATTCAAAAGACATTCATATCTTAAAGTACTCTCAAAATACATAACACAAAACACAATTCACAACCTACAAATACTGACAACCCTAAGCTCGTCCTGACAATTCACAACCTACCCGACTATTGGGCTGGGGGGCAGTCCCCTCCTATTCCTCAGTGGCAGACAGCCGCCCCGTGAGATGATGTGAACGGCGAGGGAGACGATGGTGGGGAAGCGTCGTCGGGCCAACTGCTTTTCTCCTCTTGTAGTTGGGTTCGGTCGACGAAGACTCCACCGGCTCGCTCTAGTAGGACACCCTCGCAAATGGCACCCTGTAGATGCTCGATCCTTCAATCTCTGGTGGATGCTCCCTCTGGGATCGATACTCCCACCACCGCTCCCTCACGATCGGATTCGGTGAATCTGTTTGCTCCATGGCCCAGAGGAGCAGCTCTATGTACTCCGGCGCAACTCCCTTTGGGAGTATCGCCGCCTTTTCGCTCTGTTGCAGATATTTGGCCATGGATGTCGCCGTCGCCGCTAGTTGGTCCTTGTTGTCAAACCAAGACTGTATCTCCAACATCCTAGCTAGCTTCACAGGGTCGCTGTCTGCGATCCTCACGTATCGGTTGTACTCCTCCATCGATCTACTTCTCCACAGCACCTTCACTCGCCGGCGGTGGTTTTTGAATGGAAGAGGAAAGGAGCGGCGCTGGTTTTGGATTAGAACGGGAGAGGAGCGATGCTAGTTTTGGACTGGAACAGGAGAGGAGGGGCGGTGGTTTTGAAATGGAAGAGGAGAGGAGCGGCGCTGGATTTAGATTGGAACAGGAGAGGAGCGGCGGTGGATTTAGATTGGAACAGGAGAAGAGCAGAAGAGCGACGCTGGTCTTGGAAGTATTTTTTTGTTGTTTTGTGTATTTTGGGTCAAAGTTTGACCATGTACTATATGTGACAAGCAAAATGTGAATGCATGTCACCAAAAATTGTATCATTTGGTTCATATCTGAATGTACTTTCAAATTATATTATTTTTGCAACTTATACCGTATATTTTATGTGCGAAAATCATGGTCAATTATGACCGAGAATAAAAGGGAGACTAGTTAATGTGGGGTCGCTTTCTTAATTGAAGGGTAAATTGATTTTGATTTTGATCCAGTCACAGCGCGCCGGCCATCTCACCCAATCCAAAATCGCTGCCACACGCTCCTCTCCCTCTTCTCCATTGCAAAACCACCTCCTCTCCTCTCCATCATCTCCATTCCAAAACCACCGTCTCGTCTCTCCCTCTTTTGATCTTCTCCATTGCAAAACCACCTCCTCTCCTCTCCATTATCTCCATTCCAAAACCACTGTCTCGCCTCTCCCTCTTCTGATCTTCTCCATTGCAAAACCACCTCCTCTCCTCTCCATCATCTCCATTCCAAAACCACCTCCTCTCCTCTCCATCATCTCCATTCCAAAACCACCGTCTCGCCTCTCCCTCTTCTGATCTTCTCTCCATTGCAAAACCACCTCCTCTCCTCTATATCATCTCCATTCCAAAACCGCCTACTCTCCTCTCCCTCTTCTCTATTGCAACACCACCGTCTCTCCTCCCATCTTCCAAAGCTAGCACCGGACCACTCAGAACGACATCTGTGGAGAGGATGCAGCAGCAAATCAGGCAGATCGCCGGCGGCGACCAGGCAAAGTTAGCCAGGTTGAAGGAGATCCTTAGTTGGTTTGACAATGAGTGGGATATTTCGAGGACGGTGCGGGCCATGTGGCAATGTATGCGAAAGAGTAAGACGGCGGCGATGAGGGTGGCGATGTACATGTACTCCTCGGCGGCAGTCATGCCTCAGTCCTCCGAGTTCATCGAGTATCTCCTATGGGCGATGGAGCAGACAGATTCGCCCGAGGCGACAGTCAGGCGGAGGTGGTGGGCATACATGTCGAAGGTCGAGCACCCAGAGGATAACGAATCGATCGAGTATGGTGTGCTGTTCATGAGGGTGCAGAGCCAGCCGGAGCCACAGGAGTATTCGTTCTCCCACCGCAAGAGGAGGCCGGATGGCGCGACGTCGCTTCCCCGATGTTCTCCATGGTTCCCTCGACGCTCGCCTCGTTTCAACGGCGGCGGTAGGGTTTAAGGTAAGCTTCGCACTAACCTAATCTTCCACCTGCTCATGCTTACAATCAGTGTGACAGCTAATGAAAATCATGCTTACAATCAGTCTCCGAGTACTACGCCAATCACCCTAAAATAGCTCTGGACCTTTGGGTCAAAGTTGTGACACAGTGTACAAATAAAGAAAAATAGATTGGTGCTTCTTTCAGAAAAGAGTACTCCCTAGAAAACTGCCAATATAAGCTACTAGTATTTGGTTAGAGGATTTGCTGCAGAGAAAGATCCGTCCACATAGAGTGCCACACATCCCACTGGTTGTGGTGGATGCCAATGCATGCATGCAACATGGTTGGTGTCGGTAATTTTTACTTGGCACACCTCGCACTCTGCATATATGCCGGTTCCATACATACATTTGTGCAGTTCCACCAAAATGCAGCTGAATAACCCTGTTTGCACAGATAATGAAAAAGCATGATTACATTATAGTGGCACTAGTTGATGAAACACACAAAATAAATAGAAGAAAATATTGCGATAGTATCATAGTATGCCATGCTGCGAGGGCGAGATGGGCCCTGCGACGCCTCATACGGTACGCCTCGTACTGGACATCGTCCCAAGTCTCCCAGATACACCTTCTGCCAGTGATAAACATCAGTGTACAACAGTAGTACAAGGAGGCGCCTTGAGACATTCAAATCTCTATTTTTGTACATATCAACTAAAATTAAGCACCCCAGTTTGCAGAAACGCTTAAACATTAACAATGGGACTAGTTGATGAAACATACTTTAACAAAGAGAAGCACTTTCTTTATCTACATTGGAAATGAAATGATAGAGATGACACTCGCTCTATTTTAACTGTATTATTACTTCATTTTATCAGTGACACTAGGGTCGAGCAGGTGGCAAACAAGGTATACCATGCGTCGCCAGGATGGAGGCCGGGGGTGCTTAGACTGGGATGCTGAAGCTGGCTCTTTCAGTCACCAACATGGATGATTCAATTCATGGGACCTTTTGGTGCAGTTCACCTAAAATGAAGCAATGTCTCGTGAGCTAGCAGCTTCTTCTTCAATTTTTTTTTAAGAAAAGGGCTCCAGCCCCGGTTCCATTTCCATCAGAAAACGAAACCCGCAGAGCTTCTTCTTCATTAGTTGCAATAAAATTGAGCAATATCAAGGTTGGTTGTGAAGCTCCTGGAATGCTCAACTATAATTTGGATATCATTTGTGCAGTTCAACTAAGATCGAGCGTGAAATGTATATCTCTGTTTGCACAAAGAAGGTGGAAAGGAGGGTGACTAACAAGTAACAAGTGATGAAACATGCATCAAATGAAAAGAAGCATGTTCCTTATCTGAATGGGAATCCTACAAGGACAGTAGCAATTTCTAAAGCAGTGGCATTGCTAGATATTAGTGTGGGCATCAGGATTAACTATGACAACCGTTAAATACGACATTACTTTGGGCACGGGAGAGTAGGCGGACCAGGACAGTTGCATTTCTAACGAAAAGAACCAACTTATCTTAATGGGAAATTTTAGTAGGACATGTAAAGAAGTGCCATTGATTCATATTACTGGAGGCATTACATTGAAAACAACATTGGTTTAACGTGTCCTTACTTTTAACAGTGCGACTGCTACATTTTACCAGTGGCATTACATAAGAGTGGCTCAGGGCAACAAACATCAGAACAGGATATCTGGGCTGGTCCCATTTTTGTTCGGTATAGCCACCTTATACTGTGTGAGGCTAGCAAATCTAGTGCTGGACTTACTCTGTTGACTTGTCCCCCAGTCCCCACTTTCTTTCCTTCTTCAACCAATAGATCGGGTTTATATTGAGTTTGTACTGTGTTTCCCTTTATTTCCCTATTAGACCTAGAGACCAGTTGGATAGCCAGTCTCTGCTACTTTTCGCCCCCATTATTTCCTCTTTCGACCAAGTCCTAGATTCAGGTAACAAATCCTCCCCCACCCCACCCCTTTCTTCCTTGTTTGAACCAAGTAGTACTAGATTCGAGTGCATGAACTAGTTTTACCTCTTAAACGTAAAAAAATTAGGTGGTTTTCAAACAACCGATCGATCCTATCTACGAGGGGGCCTGAGAAATAGTAAAAGTTACAAATGCAGCGATGTCAGGAGCTCAGGAAGTAGAGCAAGGCTGGTTTCGAAGGAAGTTATACCTGATGGTCGCCGGGATGTCGCTAGGTGGGCGGCGGGAGGCCGGATCTGCCCACACTACGGCAGCAAGGAAGAAGAGGTCAGAGGCCCTCCCTCGCCAGCGGTGCTTGGGAGAGAATGGCAAGGCAGGCTGATCGGGACGCGCCCAGCAGTGGGTAAGAGCCGTCGCCGAGGATGACCGCATGAACATTGCACCTTCTCACCTTCCCCGGTGGAGAGGATCCGGCTGGATCTGTGACCAGCGGTGAGCAGAGAGAGAGAGAAAGAGTGTGGCCACCGCTGTCCTGTTTAGATTTGGAGAGGCCGAGACAGTGTGAAGAGAGCAACACTAGCAAGCAAGCGCAGAGGCTCCTGCCTATATAGTGGAGTAGTACTTATAGTTTTCTTTTGTCTACCGGAGCCGGCTTGACCTCGTCAATGACTGTCGAGAAGTCTTCATGCACGTGGCCCGGAGGTGCAGTTGTCGTCATTTTGATCTGAAGCGCCAGATTATAACATATAACACGAAAAAATGCCACATGACAAGAAATCATAATCTCACTGCCCAAAGGAGACAACATGAATCCCGACGGACAAACTAGACGAGGAACAAAGCACAAATTAAAGATAAACTCATAGAAAAGGGGTCCGTCGATAGATGTCTAATTAACATAGTCGGCTTGACCTAGATGGCAGCCGAGTAGTCACTGTTCGTGCATGTGCCCCCAATGACTAGCCCAATGCAGTTGTTGCTATTTAACCCTCGCAGTGATCCGAAGCACATGACACATAATTTTGTGAGATGAAAAGAAACCTTTTTTTAGATTTCTCACCACAACTACAGCCATGTACAACACAGCCTCCACGATATGTAGACGATAGCCAATCCAGGTATATCTGCTGGAGTCTGGTCACATGCATGGACGAACAGATCTTCCGTGCCTTGCATGGATCGTCTAGGCACCAACGTAGTACAACACTTCTCTAGTACTATCGCTCGTCTCCCTCTTCTATTAAGTCACCCGACTTGCGGGGCCGGGGAGTGTGCCTATGGTCGGTTCTCAATTGCCGTCCCACATGTGTGTGCGAACGCAATATGACGCGCGTTCCATTCGGAGAGCAGCATGCCAGACCGACCGACCGTTTGGGGTGTGACGCGAACGCGACGTGCGTGCTGTATACTCCGTACATGTGTACCGCCGTTTTCTAGAGGCTTTGCTCCATGGCACGGGCGCAATCCATGGATACAAAATTAGTATACTGTATACTATTTAAAAGTCGAGGGCGGGGCTTTTCCTGCCCAGTAGGCGGCAGGACAGTTCCGCCTAGTCAGTTCGACACAGACGCGAGAAGATGAGGGAGTAGGCTGCTGCAAACGTAGGGCTGTGTGATTTGACAGCGAGTTAATGCTGGACAGGTGGGGCCCTGTGATTTGACTTGCCATTATCATTTTAACTGTGGCGCTACGACCGGCGTGAGTCTCCCGATTCCTGACCACCTCCATACAGGTGCCTCTCCCAATGCTCCACCATGTAGTAGTAGAGGCTGGCTCTTGCATGAGAGCCCACTTCTCCACTTTTTCCTTGCCTCTCTTTCCTCCACATGTGCAAAAATGCCATGTAAAGCGGCAAAGTGCACTATTGTACTTACTTGCTCCTACAGGTGCTTAAGCTTGTCACATAGGCATAAAGTCTGATGTGGCAAGTTAATCAAGAAGAGAGAGACTAGTTTGGTGACCCAAGGAAGAAACGGTGCTAAGCGCGTGTACCTAGGTGAAAAGACAATTTTGAGTCTATAGCTAATTAAATGAAGCAAACTTAGCAACACCATTTCACTGGAAGATGTCACTCCTTGGCAAATGCAATAAATACTAGTACTCCTTGTGTCCCATTATATAAGAACGCTTTTGACACTACACTAGCTAGTGTCAAAAACGTTCTTATATTATGGGACGGAGGGAGTACGAAGAAAGAGATAGAGAGGAGTAAAAAAATACACTTATAGCCAACCTTATAGCCAACCTTGTTCTAGTATGAGTGACTAAGTGATGACTATGTATGACATGCCAACATCAGATAGCCTAATGCACCGTGTTAAATCTCCAAGGGCGCGACCACGCGAGCGACGCGATGGTCGTGGTAGGCGCGACCATGATACGGGCTGCTGGCAGCCCTTGGATCTGAGATCAAACGGTCGCATGCTAAGTTGCTGAAAATTTTAAGAATAACCCTCTAGGATAGGATATTCACCCATAGGTCTAGAATCACGCCATGCAACCGTTCGGTCTCAGATCCAAGGGCTCTCGGAAGCCCGTATCATGGGAGAATGGAAAGCCACTACCCTGCCGTTCGCACGATGGCGGTTCGCTCCTACTCTTTCCCGCACGTCCTTTAATACTACGGCGGTTCGCTCCTAGTCGTCCCGTCCATTCACATTACGGCAGTTCCACTAATCCTAACCCTCCTCCCAAATCCATGGCGTCCCAAATCTCCCCGATCGGCGGTGAGTACAAGGTTAGAACCATCACCGGCGATGAGTTCGACGTCTTCTAGACCCGTACTTCCGCGATGGTGAAAGGATGCCTTTCTCGCTTCAGACGCATGTTCGGAAACTCACATGATGAGTGGGTCATTGGGCTAGATGTTGAGTACACCACAGTGGGACAAGAGAAGGATCTAAAGGACGAAGATAGGAAGAAGCCCGCCGTGATCCAGGTTTGCGTACATAACGTTTGCTTGGTCTACCACATATTCCATGCCGACGTTGAGTGCCAGGATTTTAAGAACTTCCTCGAAGACAAAACAGTCAAATTCATTACTGTAGAGTTTAAGAACGACGAAGAAGTCCTGCATAAGATAGGTCTCGTTGTACGCAACCCCTTCGACCTCCAGAATAATCGGCTGGTGCCCTCTCGTCAGCCCTCAATGCTGACCCTGGCAGGAGCCATGGTTCATCCTTCGTACCGCAAACTGGAGAAACCTCATTACATGTTTCATCATCATGCATGGCAGTGGAATGTACTAGATATAGACCACATCCACTACGCTGCAATGGATGGCTACCTTTGTTTCAATATCTACAAGGGTTGGATGAAGAGAAACAGCCAAGTTGGCGGTTCAAGCAAAGAAGTATCGGCCAAGAGGAAGAGGGACAAGGACGAAGTCGAGGACGTGGACGAGGACTCCGAGTAAGGTGGCAGTGTCGTTGCTCAT
The DNA here is from genome assembly GCA_963921465.1 of Triticum timopheevii. NCBI lineage: Eukaryota > Viridiplantae > Streptophyta > Magnoliopsida > Poales > Poaceae > Triticum > Triticum timopheevii. Next base: position 525,641,485 of record OY997272.1, on the reverse strand, counting down.
GGCGGTTCTAAACTTCTAATGCAGTGTCTACCAGATTAGTTGCATAGTTTAATTTCAGGTGTCCTTAGTTAAATTTGAGGGGTGTGTTGTGCTGAGCCCCCAGCAGAACTATGTTGTGTTTCTTGTCGTTACTTTAACTCTTTAGTATGTACATACTAGTACTAGTATTTTTTAATAGAATTTAGCACCCCAATTAAGCACGTACTAGCTTTTTTAATAGTACTATATGCATAATTTAGCGACGAGCGCTCTCTATATGTATCACCTTTTTTTTAATTTCAATTTTTGCTCCATGGCGCAATCCATCGATTGTGGAGTACTACTGTACAAAAGTATACATTTTTAGAAGGCTGGCATACTGTTCATCACATATATATAGCCAGTTAAATTCTCAACCTAGAACGACGTGCATGCCATGTAGTAAACCGATCCGGAGGAAGTATAGTAAAAATGAGGTGATTTTACCCAGCGATCGGCAGGGGAGCATGGCCTGTCATGCGGTCCCACGTGTCAAGATGTAGCAAGGCGATGCGTGTGTCCCTCTTGAGGCAGAAGCAATACGAGTACGTGGTTTGAGATGATGTCGAACCAAAGTGTGAAATAATGGTTGCTTCGTCCGTCTGGGAAGGTGCGACATTGTGATTTTACGTCTCATTGCTCATTACTAACACTGGGCCAGTACGAGTGGGGTGCGTCCCCCCTGCTGTTCTGCACTGTTATTTGGTGCTTGACACGTCGACCCGGTTGCACATGAGATGACCCCCACATCCTTTGTCAAAATAAACAACACCCCGATCAATGCATTTCACTCTTCCGTGCAACGGACGGGCACCTTACTTGCTCCTACAGGTGCTTAAGCTTGCCACATAGGCATAAAGTCTGATGTGGCAAGTTAATCAAGAAGAGAGAGACTAGCTTGGTGACCCAAGGAAGAAACGGTGCTAAGCGCGTGTACCTAGGTGAAAAGACAATTTTGAGTCTATAGCTAATTAAATGAAGCAAACTTAGCAACACCATTTCATTGGAAGAGGTCACTCCTTGGCAAATGCAATAAATACTAGTACTCCCTATTTCCCATAATATAAGAACGTTTTTGGCACTACACTAGTGTCAAAATCGTTCTTATATTGGGACGGAGGGAGTACGAAGAAAGAGATAGAGAGGAGTAAAGAAAAATACACTTATAGCCAATCTTATAGCCAACCTTGTTGTAGTATGAGTGACTAAGTGATGACTATGTATGACATGCCAACATCAAATAGCGTAACGCACCGTGTTAAATCTCCAAGGGCGCGACCGTGCTAGCGACGCGACGGTCGTGGTAGGCGCGACCATGATACGGGCTGCTGGCAGCCCTTGGATCTGAGATCAAATGGTCGCATGCTAAGTTGCTGAAAATTTGCAGAACAACCCTCCAGGATAGGATATTCACCCATTGGTCTAGAATCACGCCATGCAACCGTTCGATCTCCGATCCAAGGCCTCTCGGAAGCCCGTATCATGGGAGAATGGAAAGCCACTACCCTGCCTTTCGTACGCTGGCAGTTCGCTCCTACTCATCCCCGCACGTCCTTTAATACTACGGCGGTTCGCTCCTAGTCGTCCCGTCCATTCACATTACGGCAGTTCCACTAATCCTAACCCTCCTCCCAAATCCATGGCGTCCCAAATCTCCCCGATCAGCGGTGAGTACAAGGTTAGAACCATCACCGGTGATGAGTTCGACGTCATCTACACCCGTTCTTTCGCGATGGTGAAAGGATGCCTTTCTCGCTTCATACGCATGTTCGAAGACTCACATGATGAGTGGGTCGCCTGGCTAGATGTTGAGTACACCACAGTCGTGGGACGAGAGAAGGATCTAAAGGACGAAGAGAGGAAGAAGCTCGCCGTGATCCAAGTTTGCGTGCATGACTTATGCTTGGTCTACCACATATGCCATGCCGACATTGAGTGCCAGGATTTTAAGGACTTCCTCGAGAGCAACCTAGTCAAATTCGTTACTGTAGACTTTGGTAACGACAAAGAAGTCATGCGTCGGATAGGCCTCGTTGTAGGCAAAACCTTCGACCTCCAAAAGAATCGGTTGGTGTCCTCTCGTCAGCCTTCAATGCTGACCCTGGCAGGAGCCATGGTTCATCCTTCGTACAGTAAACTAGAGAAACCTCCATACACGTTTCATCGTCATGCATGGCAGCGGAATGTACTAGATATAGACCACATCCAGTATGCTGCAATGGATGGCTACCTTTGTTTCAATATCTACAAGGGTTGGATGAAGAGCAACAGCCAAGTTGGCGGTTCAAGATGAGAAGTATCGGCCAAGAGGAAGAGGGACAAGGACGAAGTCGAGCACGTGGACGAGGACTCCGGGTAAGGTGGCAGTGTTGTTGCTCATGGTGGTTCTAATGCAGTGTCTACCGGAATAGTTGCAAAGTTTAATTTCAGGTGTGCTTAATTTAATTTGAGGGGTGTGTTGTGCTGAGCCCCTAGCAGAACTATGTTATGTTTCTTCTTGTTACTTTAACTCTTCAGTAAGTACATACTAGTATTTCTTACATTTCATCTTTTAGTTGGTATAGTACTACCACTCGTTTATTCACATTATATACGTACGATATATATATGGCCAACATCATATAGACAGCAGTTTAGTTGTCAAAGAATTCCAGGGTGCTTAGTTTTGTCAAAGAATTCCAGGGTGCTTAGTTTTTTTTGAGGGGTGGGTTGTGCTGGACACCATTATTGTGACTAACCTTTTTAATAGTACTATATGCATAATTTGGCAGCGACGAGCGCTCTCTATATGTACCACCTTTTCTTTAATTTCAAGTTTTGCTCCATGGCGCAATCCATCGATACTACTGCTGTACAAAAGTATACATTTTTTAAAAGGCTAGAGGGCGGGGCAGTCTAGCTTGGTCGGTTTCACGAGAGGCGAGGGCTTTTGACTGCTCATTACTGTTGGAAGGCGGGGCCTTGTGATTTGACTGCTCGTATAAATGCGCCGACGACCTGATTGAGGAGGAGCAAAGAACCATGTGGTATACTCAAGTTTTCCACTAGAGTAGTACTGCGACGGAGGAGCACGAAACACGGCAGCCCAGTGCCATATGGCGATAAAAATGATCTAATTTGCTAGTCATCTCATTGTTAGCATTGTTCTATTCATTCCCTCAAAAAACAAAAACCATTGTTCTATTCATGTCTCGCAGAGAACGTGACATGTGCGGCGAAACACCCGAAGCAAAAGATGAAACACAGCAGCAAAAGAAGAAGGAAGATTATCACCCCAAATGATCTAATTCACCACGGAGTCATAACAGCTTATTCATCGCCTCCACGACCTCCATCTCCTTGCACGTCTCCTCCGCCATCTTCTTCATTCTGTCCATGACACGGGATTTCTTGACGTGAGCCTTCATCATCTGTTCCATGGCCGCATTATGTACCTTGACAGCAGCCGGGTGCTCGATGCGGAGCTTCTTCCAGCTTCTTCCAGTCGGCGTTCTTCTCCTTCAACAGGTCGATCTCGTGGCAGAGCTTCGCCTTGTCCTCCTGAAGTCGCAGGATTTCGCCGGTCGCCTTCTTCTCCGAGGCAATGCTCTTCTTCAGCAGCATGACCAAGCTGGCGGTCAACTCCCCCTGCTGATTGAGCTCAGCGGGCATGTCGTCGAGGCTCTCCTTCGGCAACTCCGTCAAGCCTTAGATGAACTCCTTCTGCTTATTGAGGTGCTTATTGAGCTGATCGGGCATGCCGTCGAGGGATAACGACTCCAGCTCCGCCGGCTCGGCATGTTCGCCTCCGCGGCTAGGGCGCTCCTAGGAGCCATCACGTGCCCGTGAGAGATCTTTCGAGGTCTCTGCGTGGCGGAGAGCCCTCTTTTTTTTCCGCAGCCTTGGTTGCCACTCCCTTGTTACGAGTAGTTCTCGACCTAGAGCTCTGCTCACCGGCCATGGAAACGACGGACGAAGAAGAAGCATTTATGAGGAGGAAAGGTAGAGTCATTTTCGGTTAGGTAGTTCCCCTTTTTATAACCTAAGTACTAGCACTAGTAGTACTAATACCTGCATAGTGGGAACACGTTCAGGTTTGGTACGTAGTACTAGTAGGTGTGAGCAGGCTCTCGAATGTGATGGGAACAAGGTAAAGATTAATTGATGGTTTTGGTTTCGAGGCCCGAAATGGCTCCCGATGAGTTTAGTGAAACATAAATTTCAAGTAGACTACACTGCTCAAATGCGTAAATATTATGTTACTATCAAAAATTGGCACAAAATACGAAGGAGACCAATGGAAGTACTACTAGCAACCCACGATTTAACTACTCGCATATCGTATTGGAGTAATAATGTCTTTCTTCCGCCCTCACGTCCACTCAATTTGCATGCGCTGTATTAATTGACCATCCATGAAGTGAACGACTTTACACGCGTTAAATTATCACATGGGGTGGATCTTGGTACAAAATTGCGTCCGCCCGTGTACCCGCGTGTGCATGCGAGGGAATGAGTGCGTGCGTGGTGTGCGTGCACATCTTCGTTTCGTGCATGTACCACCAGTATGGCTTAGGGAGGACGAGTACATTCTTCTGGAACCAGCAGCACGTCATTATGATCAATCCACGCAAGGAGGTTGCGACAACGCCTCCACATGTACCACGTGGCTTCATGAACTATAAGAGAGACACTGTGTAGCGTGCCATTGGTATTCTAATTTACGTGTTTTGCACATACTTGAAGTACTAGTAATTTACACGTGCATTGCATGCATCAGATTTTGCAACCAAATTATGAATAAATACCACACTATAGAATGTAAGCTCTTAGTCATATATGCGTGATGTAGCCCTTCGTTTAATTCTTATAGTTCATCTCATTCAAAATTAAATTAGTTTTTATACAAAAGCTAAGAACGCGTGAATAGGAAAAACATGGGATTATAGTGGAATGTCGTATTGAATCCTACAGGATTGTATGAGTGTTTGATTGTGCATAGAAAAGCGCAGAATTCTTTCAAAGAGGTTTGAGTGGATGAGATGTTTCCTATGAAATCTAGTGCAAATGAATCATATGGAAAAATTCCTATGGTTTACAATCCTACGAATCAAACAACCAAGATAGGAAAAATTCCTAATGATTAGAATCCTCCAAAATTCCTTTGAGAATCCTTTGAATCAAAGAAGCCCTTAATCTATTTTATGATTCATGGAATTGTGCGTTGTAAAGCATAAAGTAAAAATAAATAATGGCAATTCAACTAGAAAAAAAGTTTGGGCATTTATGATACGGAAGATTCTAGAACAAAAGAGAACCACTATTGTTTTGAGGTTTGTGCATTATGCTTAAGTTCAACCATGGAGTCTGCTAGATTGTACATGTGGCAAAATCCGGTGGGGGCTAGAAGATGGTGCGATGGGCCAAGTGGAGGGAGACTATGAAGGAATGCACAAGTGCGAGATTGATATTTAGAGAAAGGGGGCGAACACGTGCGCTGTTGCACGCAGTGGCGGAGCCGTGAAAAATAAATGAGCTAGGTGGCCAAGCATTGCTAATTCTTTACGAGGAGGGTCAATTCATGAAATTAAACCTTTTTAGCAGCAATTGTCTAATGATAACATTCATATTAGCCTTGATATATAGTGATGTCAGGGCGGGGCGGGGCCCTTACTGCCCCCCTGTCTTCACCATTGTGCACGCATCTAAGAGATGAAGCGGAAGGCATGGGTGATGAGAGGGGGACATTGGATATATAATTAATGTGGGTGTATTAGCTATTTATGTTAATCCTATATAGAGAGGTATAGATTGATCGATGTGGACGTGGGAGAGGTATAGATTGATCAATGTGGACGTGGGAAAGATCGTGAGACCTCACTAGATATATCGATTGATCGGTTTGTGTGGAAAACTACGAAAGACCTAGCTATATACAAACATACATAGAGGAACATCGATCGTTGCGCATGCACGCATGAGAGATAAAGAATGGCCGGTATGAGGGAGAGGGGGATGTGTGTGGGTGTGTGCCTTCATGGGAGACCGATCTGAAGAAAAAGATTGCATGCGTGCGATAGATAATGCCGACTGGTAGTGTGTGTGCATGCATGCATGAGAGAAAGTTAGTGGTACAATTATAAAGAGAAGACTACTGTGTGGGTGTAAAAGAATAGGTGAGGTCATAATCAATGTAAAGTTGAATTCAAATATTTGAATAAGAGATCCTGATGTTTGAAACCCATGCATGCATGAATATAACGGAGATCTGCGCGGTGTTCTTTGGAAACAAGCATGTTGTAATGTATACACATTGAACAAGGTCAGACTGATTTGAATTTGAGATACCGATGGCAGACATCATTTGCCCATGTCGCATCCGTGCATGTAATTGGAGATGATGGGCGGCTTTCGCATCACATATCTATATCTATACCCCTATATATATTTTTATATTGTGAGCGGGTAACTTCAACTTTGAAAGATGGTTGTTGGATGAGGCGAATCCGAAGGTCCAAAGATGGCAAATTTGAGCACTATTGGCCGTTGGATATCATCTAGCTTCCACCAGATTTTGCCACATGTATAATCTAGAAGACTCCATGGTTGAACTTAAGCATAATGCACAAACATCAAAACACAAGCACTTCTTATTATTTCTAGAATCTTCCGTATCATAATTGCCCAAATGTTTTTCTACATGATTTGCCATTATTTGTTTTTACTTTATGTCTTACAACGCACAATTCCATGAATCTTAAAATAGATTAGGTTTCTTATAAAAACTAGATGATTTTGAATGAAATGAACTATAAGAATTAAACGAACATCTACACCATGCATATATGACTCAAAGCTTGCATGCTATAATGTGGCATTTTTTCATAATTTGGTTGCCAAATCTCATGCGTGCAATGCACGTGTACCTTACTATAGTCTAAATGGTGTTTGTGTATGTGTTGTGCGTGTTGAGGTACAAATTGTCTTTTTTTGGGTACACGTTAAGCTTGTTCTTCCGAAATTTCAAGCCGCGCCTTGTTATGCCAAAAATTGAAGCTAGCGTCTCTGTCTATCATGCTGCGAAACTCCCGCCTCTTCAACCCGCGCCTTGTTAGCCCGAAATATTTAAGATATATCTTTGTCTCGTTGTGCTCCGACAACTCCCTCCATCTCAACCCGCGCCTTGCTATTCCAAAATTACAATGCGCGCGAAAACTCCCAGCTCCTGTGAAATCCCAACACACGAAATGCCCGTGGTACCCCTGAACCGAAAGAACCGCCTCAAATCGGTGGGGGGTACTTTCGTAACTTACCCCACATTTCGGACAAGCGCGTCTCTAAGCCATGGTTCCCCACTGCCATCCCATCCGCCCACCCATTCGTACACCAAGGCCACGAAAACCCGCGACGAAACCCCACACCCTGCTCCGTCCGCCACCCAGCCCGAGCTTCTGCCCCGACGACGTCATCCACAGCAACACCTCGACGTCCCTCATCCACCGTACCGGATGAGGATCCATCGTCGATCTCATCCTCCCGCCGGTTCAGCCACCCCGTCCTCCACCTCCAAGGAGCTGCCCCAACGTTCCCCTCGTCTTTCGCACCACCTCCATTCCCACACCGCCGTCTTATCTGCACCACCGAAAGAGCATCATCATCACCGTTTCCTCGGATGAAGCTGCGGCCTAATCGGCGCCAACAAAGAGGTTGTACACTAATCGCCTTTCTTCTTGATTTGATCGCACGGTGCTGCCGGCGCTCGGTCCCGAGCCGACACGACGCGTCTCCATCCACAGCGGCGTCGCCGGCCACTTCCTCCACGGTGTCGCTCCCTCGGCGGTGACGTCCACATCAGTAGGAGCTGCTGGTGCTTTAGCTCTCGCTCGCGCTGCTGCTCTGCTCTTGCTCTCGGTCCCCTTCCTGGTCTGCTCTTGCCACTAGTAGAAAAAGGGTCAAACATGAAGCACATTATTGCCGGTTTGATTTTGGCCCGGTACTAATGGTACCATTAGTGCCGGTTCGAATGGATTTGCATTAATGCCGGTTCGTGTTGAACCTTTAGTACCGGTTCGTGGCACGAATCGGTACTAAAGGGGTGGTGGCAGGCTGGCGTCAGGCCGGGGCCCCACGATCACCTTTAGTACCGGTTTGTGGCACGAACCGGTACTAAAGGTTAGACCTTTAGTACCGGTTCGTGCCACGAACCGGTACTAAAGGGGTCTGACCTAAAGTACCGGTTCGTGCCACAAACCAGCACTATAGGGCAATTTTCGCATCCGATGGGAAAATGTAAAACGGCTATAACTTTTGCATACAATGTCGGAAAAAAACGTACAATATATCAAAAAATTCAGCACGAAAATCCGCATCCGATGTAGACTGCCTACGGCCTATTTGGAATTATTTAGAATCCTCAAATTCCAAAAGGAAAAAAAGATATGGTCAAATAATTTCAGTTTTTTTAAAAAATTGGTTAAATCTGGTCAAACTACTTATTCAAGAAGTATTAATGTTACTACATAATTATTCAAGAATATTAGTGTTACTAAATAATTATTTCAATTTTTTGAATTTTGGTCAAATCTGGTCAAACTATGGTCAAACTGTGGTCAAGCTATGGTCAAACTTATTCAAGAAATATTAGCATTACTAAATAATTACTGTTTTTTACAATAATAGTTTCAAAATAAAACGGTGAAATGTGTGACTTCATGCTCAAGCTAAACTCCTGAGGGTTAATAGGATTAACATCTTACTATTGTCAGGAAAACAACAAGTGCCGACTCGGAAACGAAGGAGAATAGAACCCGAAAGTTAAGCGTGCTCGGGCTAGAGTAGTGAGAGGGATGGGTGACCGGTCGGGAAGTTAGATGATTTGGAATGAGTGATCCACACTTGAGCAATTAAGAGAGGTGATTAGAGACTAAATCATCAAATAATTCAGAAAAATTAAAAATCGAAGAAAAATCAAATTTTTTTTCCAAAATTTTCAAAAAAAAATACAAAAAAAAAACCTTTAGTGCCGGTTGGTAACACGAACCGGTACTAAAGGTCCCCCATACCGGGGCGCGAGCTCACGCCACGTGGTGGCACTTTAGCGCCGGTTCGTGCCGAACTGGTACTAAAGGGGGGGGGCCTTTAGTGACCACCCTTTAGTGCCGGTTATGGAACCGGCACTAAAGGCCCTTACGAACCGGCGCTAAAGCTCCGTTTTCTACTAGTGTGCTATTGCTCTTGCTCACGCTGCTGCTCTCGCTCTTGCTCTTGCTTGCGATGCTGCTCCGATTTGGCTACACTTCAGTTGATTGAATTGACTTTTGGATCAGCCGATTTCCAAGGGGTGGGCTCGCCGGGGTGAAGGAAGAACCAGCCGCTGCGGGGAGGGGGGCTCGTCGGAGAGGTACCACACTATCTATCTTAGGGTTCAGGATGGGGGTGGTAGTCACCGGCGGTGGCGGGGCGTTGGCGGGGCGGTGGCGTGGGGATCGCCGGAGAAAAAGCTCGGCACGGGGTGGGGGGGCTAGAGGGATGGCCGGGGCGGCGGCGGACCGGCGGTGGGGAGTGTTTTCGGGGTGGGCGGGGCGGCGCACCGCCGGCCACGGGCGGTGGGGGGGCTGCTGTTTGGCCGATGGTGGCTGGCGGCTCAGGGGGGTGGAGGTTGAAGATGAACCACAGGCCCTTGATTTCGTATCCAATGGCTGCAAAATCGACTGACCAGAGATAAAAAAGTCAGTCGACCGACGTGTAGCCTCACCTTGCTAGTGCGTTCAGTTTCGACAGCAAAATTCAGTTTCGACAGCAAAATTCAGTTTCGACTGTTAGGTTCAGTTTCGACAGTTAAGTTCAGTTCGACAGTTAAGTTCGGAGATGAGCGGCTGATGTATTTTACATCTAGCACTTTGTGGTTATGTATTTTACGTCATGTATTGGAGATGCTATTAGAATTCCACTCATGTTAACGTTGTTCGTTGTCTCTCTTGTCCTGCTTCAGCCTCGGCGTCGTACAACTCACCAGAGCTACTCCAACAACGAAACCATCCATCACAGCGGAGTAGTACCTCAGGCTCCATCTCCAGATGCCTAAGATCTTCTTCCCCTCCTCCGATAGCAAAGTCAGCAGGAGCATCCTCACCGGCCAACCCAATCACGCTGAGATCGACATGGCTTCGCCAAAGAGGTTGTACACTTGTTGCATCTCTTTTTTACGCTACATGTTATATATATTGTCCACTGAGCACTCGTAGTAACGGGAAATACGATTATTTTATCCTACTATATGAAAAGCACTGAGGTACCAAGAAACTTAGCTATCTGTGATGGACTCTCTTGAACGCCATCATTATTTATCTCTGTGCGTTTGAGCTGTGCATTTGTTGATGGGCCTGGGAGTTGAGCTAGTATGGCAGTGGCCTGGGTCCAAAGTAATAGAAGTAGCACAAAAGCATTTTTTTAGTGTAGGATTTTCCTTGCTCAAGCCTGCCTACTAGAATTGCTAGTGCTTGAAAGGAAAAGTGAATGAAAAACATAGGAATTGGAAAGTTTCCTATGGTACTACTTTTCATGAATTTGGTGCAAAGGAATGGAGCAAAGGAAAACTGTAGGATTTGTTCCTTTAGTGTCTCCTTGAAAGAAAAACCGTAGGAATTCTAATTTCCACTTCTCCTCCTTTTCATATTCCTATTCATCAAGCACAAGACTAAGAGATAGTAGCATAATAACATTATAACCGTACATTTTCTTGTGGTTTGACTTAATCTCACCATGCTTTTTTGCATCCTGTGATCTTCCAATTGTTGTGAATCAAACACCCAAATTGGCAGAAATCCTGTGTTTTTAAATTCTCTGTTTTGCACGTGCATTCCTATCCTATTCCTGTCTATTTCCTATCCCTGCATTATTAAAATCCTCAAATTCAAACAAGCCCTTACTCAATTACTTCTGTTACAGATATGTGTCAAAGAAAACCTTGTGTGGTTTGTCCTGCTCCTGTGGCGCTGTGTTCCACCCCAGCTCAGCTGCTCCAACAACGGAAGGGTTCACCACAGCAGAGATCCGCTCTCCAGACTGTCTTTCGCCGCCTCAGATCTTCTTCCCCGCCGCCGGCAGCCACGACAACTGCATTACCATCATCAACTAAGCAGATGACCTTGAGGAGTACACGGGTCCGCAAGAGAGGTTGCACTCTTCTGTGTCTGCTTATGTTATGCATCGCTTAATATGATGACATGCTACATTATCGTCGTGTTCACCTTTTAGACTCCGAGTCAGGTCCAAACTAAAGCTGAAACTTGAGTTTTTAAATGGTTGTGGGGTACATATTGGGGCAACAATCAGTACTATCTGTCTACTATCTGGTTAATCTCCGGTATCTACTATGAGTTTCATGTGGGGTGCAAACAAACATTAAAGGAGCCATTATCTGTATTTTTTAACTAAAGCTATTATCTTCCTGCTATCATTGGTTTTGGGTCTATCCACAGTTTGCTACCATCACTCTGGATTTGTGCATGCACTCCTTACATAATCTCATGATGTTTTATTCCTATGCATGCCAGTTATTGTACACAATGGAACTGATCATGTAGAGAAAAAGAGACGAGCCTTGCGTGGCAATAAAATTTCATGCAGACGTCGTTCCATGGTGGGCGCAAAGGCAGCCCCCATCCACCCATTTCGGATCATAATCAAGAGGAAGATAACTGTTCTGAGGGGGATTCAGAAGGAGAAGACCACTCCTATTTACCCCATGAGGTCTTCTCTCTAACTTGGCATGCTGATGTTGGTAATATCATGGATATGATGCCTTGCATTGCTTACTGTATACATTAAAGATGTCATTTGCTTAGTTTAGACATGCTTTGTGTCAATGCCATCTGTTTTGTTTCTTTATCGTATATGTGAATCATGCAATGCCATCTTGTCTAGCCAGGCATCATATATGTAAATTTTTCAATGCCACCCTGGTTAGCCAGTCATCTTATATGTGAATTATATCATGCCATCATTTTTTATTATGTGTTAAATTTGTCAACAATTTTAGTACATTCAATTACTCTTCCTGTGCATCATCCATTCGGCACGGTCATGGAAAAATCTAGAGTGGAAACAAGGTCTTCAGAGGAGACAATGCTATCTGACGAAGTGCATGTCTTGCTGGTTACCGATAGCTCCTCAGAGGAGGATTCAGAGACAGATGACCAGTCATATTTCCCCCCCGAGGTGCATGCCCTAACTTGGCAGGGTTATGTTACTCATATCGTGCGTATGGTATCTTGCATTACTATGTCATTTGCTTAGTTTAGACATGATTTGTGTGAATGCCACCTATTTAGTGTCTAATTACCATATATGTGAATTATGCAATGCCATCTTGTTGCAAGACATTATATATGTGAATTATGCAATGTTATCTTGTTGCAAGGCATTATGTATGTGAATTATGCAATGCCATGCTGTTTAGGTAGGCGTCATATATGTGAATTATATCATGTCGTCCTATTTTTGTATTTCTCATTGCTTTTGTCAACAATGTTTGTATATTCAACTGCTCTTCCTGTGCATCAGCCATTTGAATTGGTGATGGAGAAATCTGGAGTGAAAACAAGGTCCTCGGAGCAGACAATGCTACCTGCTGAAGCAGATATCTTGCTGGTTACAGATAGCTCTTCAGAGGAGGATTCAGAGGCAGATGACGAGTCCTATTATCCCCCTAAGGTGTATGCTCAAACTTGGCGGGGTTATATTACTCATATAATGCATATGTTGTATTGCAATGCTTATTTTTACATCATATACACAATATTGAATGCCATCTCCTTAGTTGACACATCATATATGCAATTGCCCTCTGCTCACTTCCTTAGTATATAAATCATATATTTGAATTATGTCCTGCCATGATGTTTACATAGACAACATGTATCTGAATTATGGCATGCCATCCCATTTTCTAAAGACATAATATAGTTATATGATCTCATCCTATTTACATATTCATCATATTTTAAATTATGTCATTCTATCCGTGAATTATATCATGCCATCATGTTTCCATCGATGGCATGTTTGTGATTTATGGCATGCCAACCACTTTAATAGACACATCGTATAGTTATATCATGTCATCCTGTTTACATAGTCATCATATTTTTGAAGTATGTCATTCTATCATGTTTAGTTAGCCATCATACATGTGAAATTGTGTCATGCTATCCTGTTTAATTAGCCATCATATATGTGAAATTATGTCCTGCTATTCTGTTTGCTTAGACAACATAAATGTGAATTATTTCATGCCCTGTTTTCTTCCCTACTATCCATTGCACCTGTCTATCTTACAATGTCTGTACATTCAATTACTTTTCTTGTTTATCAGCCATTTCAATTGGAGGGAGTGATGGCAGTATCTGTGGGAGTAAAAACACGGTCTTCAGAAAAGATCATGCTACCTGTCAATGCAGATAGAACCACAGTTGTACTTGCCCAAGAATCAGCCCCACTACACATAACCCACACTCATGCAGATTGTACCCCGACCCAGTTGGACAGAGAACCAACTACACCCCTTCTAACCCCAACTTCAGCAGATAGACACCCAGTTCCCATTGAAACAGCACCGTCTCCACCACAGAGCACCCAAACACGAGCAGTTAGTAAGGCAACTGCAGTGCCCAAATCACGAGGACCACCACTTCGAACCCGAAGTCAACGCTTAAAGCAGAAGAAGAATTGCTCTCAGGTCAGGTTCCGTAGCTATGGTTCATACTACTTTGCTCTTGCATCACTGTATTTACTGATACCAACCAATTTCAAATTTGAAGGATGCAATTGAAACTCCAATGGTGCAGCAGGTATGTTTTAAACCTGTTTCTTCAACGTGTTTGGCTGTTTTCTGTTGTAACTTGCTCTATGTTGATTTCAGTTTCAATTGAATAAACAGTTATGTTCTCATGCCATGCACATTACAAGTGTTGTTATTGCTGTGTAGTTTCCCACACTTATATACTGTCTATGCTGCTTTGTCTTAAATAGATATGATTCAAACTCTATCTATCTTGATTTGGCAACATAAACTAGAATGATATAGACCATACAGTGACCATGCTACATAGATATATGTTTGTTTCATGCTGTTATCCTGTCCACCTTACTACTGAACTGGTTTACCAAAATGAGTTTCATATACTACATTGTAAACCTGAGATGTGTTTGTTTGTTTCCCTTTTAGAACGCGGATAAAATATTGGAGAAGAGTACCCTATTATGCAATGGTAAAGGAATTAATGTAGATAAGGTTCAAGATAGTGAGACATCCCTGTTTGTCTCCATGAAAGCTGATAAAAACTATATTGAGGACACTGACACAACCCCAAAGTCCTATATTGATGTAGTGTTCGAGTTACTGGCTACCACTACTGGCACCAGCTCTTCGAACTCGTTGCCTGAATCAGTTCGGCTTCTTGAGTCTCAACTTCAAGTTGAAAGACATCGATCAGATGTTATGCGACAGGAAGCCGAAGGACTGAGGAAGTCCCTACAGAATTCACATGCATACTTTCTGGTGCAACAGCAGGCGCTGGAGGACTTAAGCGCCAAACAAGAGAAAGTCAATAAGCTTGCTAAGCATCTTGCCAGCATTATGGGTACCCAGGATATTGTTTCTTGAGCTCTTCCGATGTGGTTTCAGTTCTGGACTTGTTTTGCTGCGGCGTTTATATGCTGCTGTGTTCCCTATATTTGCACTGGTGGCGAACTTTGATGCCCAGCGGATGTAATATGTGTAATAGCCGTGATAGCCTAGTGTAAGTTGCTTGCTTATTTATTTCCTTGTTGTCTTGTTTATTTGTTTGCTTGTAGTCAGTGCAGTTCTTTTTCTGCGGTTTGCTAGTGGCTGCAACAACCTATTTTTTAAAACTAGGCCACAATAACCATGGGCTAATATTTACTGTAGTGACACTGCACCTACGGGTCGTAGAAATAGTGGGCCTTCTACGGGCCGTATAAACAGTGGGCCTTCCACGGGCCGTAGAAACAATGGGCCTTCTACAGGACACATAAACAATGGGCCTTGTACGGGCCGTATCATCAATGGGCCTTATACGGGCAGTATGATCGATTGGCCAAACATGGGCCAATAACAGGCCGCATTATGGCCGTAAACAGGCTAGAGCTTGAATCATCCGCTCATGGGCCGACCATAACGGGCCATCGTTAGTAGGCCGTATTTCATGATGCTATGAAAACGGCCCAACGTGTTAATGGACCACAAACGGACCGACTGTAACCACGGACTGAATTTGGCCCATAAGCAGAAAATGACAGTAACGGGCCGTAAGTAAACGAATGCTGGAAATGAGCCCAAGAATAAATGGGCTCTAAGAAGGCCGAAAGATAACATGGGCTGGAAACGGCCCAACGGAATAACGGGCCCTTAATGGGTATAAAGTGATACACTATTCATTACGGGCCAGTTTCACCATGGGCCGTTAATGGGAGTAAAGTAATACACTGTTCATTACGGGCCAGTTTCACCTTGGGCCGTTAATAGGCCAAGAGTTACATAGGGCCTCATATGGGCCGAAAGACGTCATGGGCCATACATGGGCCAGAAGTGAAAATGGGCTGGAATCATATTGGGTGGCCCAGATGACGCTACTGGGCCTAATTCGGATAGGGCATAACGGGCCTTGGGTTAGCGGGCTGTAAATGGGCTATATGCGAACAGGCCGTTAACAGGCTTTACATGGGCCAGCCCGCCACCTTTTGACCAAGTCAAATGGGCCGGCCTTTTCACAGGAATGGGCCTCTGTTGGGTCGTGCCACGTGTCGACGTATCATAGGCGCCTTTTGTCCAATGAGTGGATGACATCTGTCCCAACGGTGAGCCGACACGTGTTTCCTCCAGCCAATGATGATTTTACACGTGGAAAATCCCCATTGGTCGGGGCTGTTAATGGGTTATCGGATCCAAAACCCGACCCGATAGCTTAACGGTGTTCCGTTACGATGGATGCCACGTGTCGGTCACCCTTGACGAAAGCACTTTTGTGACGCGCGATTTATCGTCATGGAAGTGGACACTTCCGTGATGATAATTTTGGTAATGTCATGGAACACTTCTACGACAACACAGGTATGACTATCTTGATTCTGTCATAAATTGTTCATGGATGTACATGCATGAAAAAAAACGCGAGCTACTGTGACAAACACGTATCATCACGGAAGTGTATTTTTTTGTAGTGGTGGGAGGCGTAGGATGAAGATGGTCTCTCTCAAACAACCATGCAACCAAATAACAAAGAGTCTCCCCAATACAATGGTAAATTGTATAGGTGCACTAGTTCGGCGAAGTGATGGTGATACAAGTGCAATATGGATGGTAGATATAGGTTTTTGTAATCTGAAATTATAAAAACAGCAAGGTAACTAATGATAAAAGTGAGCACAAATGGTATTGCAATGCATTGAAACAAGGCCTAGGGTTCATACTTTCACTAGTGCAAGTTCTCTCAACAATAATAATGCAATTGGATCATATAACAATCCCTCAACATGCAACAAAGAATCACTCCAAAGTCACTAATAGCGGAGAACAAACGAAGAGATTATGGTAGGGTACGAAACCACCTCAAAGTTATTCTTTCTGATAGATCTATTCAAGAGTCGATAGTAAAATAACACGAAGCTATTCTTTCTGTTCGATCTATCCTAGAGTTCATACTAGAATAACAGCTTAAGACACAAATCAACCAAAACCCTAATGTCACCTAGATACTCCAATGTCACCTCAAGTATCTGTGGGCATGATTATATGATATGCGTCACACAATCTCAAATTCGTCTATTCAACCAACACAAAGTACTTCAAAGAGTGCCCCAAAGTTTCTATCGGAGAGTCAAGACGAAAACATGTGCCAACCCCTATGCATAATTCACAATGTCACGGAACCCGCAAGTTGATCACCAAAACATACACCAATTAGATCACGTGAATATCCCATTGTCACCACAGATAAGCACATGCAAGCCATACATCAAGTGTTCTCAAATCCTTAATGACTCAATCCGATAAGATAACTTCAAAGGGAAAACTTAATCCATTACAAGAGAGTAGAGGGGGAGAAACATCATAAGATCCAATTATAATAGCAAAGCTCACGATACATCAAGATCGTGCCATATCAAGAACATGAGAGAGAGAGAGAGATCAAACACATAGCTACTGGTACATACCCTCAGCCCCGAGGGTGAACTACTCCCTCCTCATCATGGAGAGCGTCGGGATGATGAAGATGGCCACCGGTGATGGATCCCCCCTCTGGCAGGGTGCCGGAACAGGGTCCCGATTGGTTTTTGGTGGCTATAGAGGCTTGCGGCATTGGAACTCCCGATCTATTGTGCTCTTGGATGTTTTTGGGGTATATGGATATATATAGGCGAAAGAAGTCGGTCAGGGGAGCAACAAGAGGCCCACGAGGGTGGGGGCGTGCCTAGGCGGTAGTTTGCGCCCTCGACCCTCGTGGCCACCTCGTTGCTTCCCTGACGTCTACTCCTAGTCTCCTGGATTGCGTTTGTTCCAAAAATAACTCTCCCGAAGGTTTCATTCCATTTGGACTCCGTTTGATATTCCTTTTTTGCGAAACATTGAAATAGGCAAAAAAACAGCAATTTGGACTGGGCCTCCGGTTAGTAGGTTAGTCCCAAAAATAATATAGAACTGTATATTAAAGCCCATTAAACATCCAAAACGGGTAATATAATATCATGGAACAATAAAAAATTATAGATACGTTAGAGACGTATCAGGAAGACATGGTGCAAGACTTTGATGATGCTCGGGTCGGACGATGAGATGGAGGAATCTGCAAAGGCTTTCAATAAAATGTTGGAGTCTTCAAAATTTCCTCTCCATGAGCACATTGAGCTTTGTCAGTTGGATGACATCTCACAAATAATGGCTCTAAAGGCTCGATTCAACTTGGGCAGAGAATACTATGACGCGATGATGACAGTACTTGGATGTTTTCTACCCAAAGGCCATGTACTACCTGCGAACCTATACCAGTCAGATAAAATCCTCCGTGCTCTTAAGATGCCCTATGATAAGCTACATGCCTATGAGAATGGATGTGCCTTATTTAGGCTTCAGTATGCGGACTTGAACTATTGTCTCATTGGCAGGTCATGCAGGTATGTTGTGGTAGACAACAATATGGATGCGAAGACGCAGACCAAAATCTCCGTTAATGTTCTTCAGTATATATACCAATCATACCAAGAATTTACCATATGTTCATGGTCGAAGAGATGGCAAGATAGATGACATGGCACAAAACGGGCAAAAGAATCCAACTATATGCAGATGGGAAGCTAATGATGGTGCACACATCGGATGGTGAAGCGTGGAAGCGCTACGATGCATTACATGACAACAAAGCGGCAGATCCGAGGCATCCTCGTGCCGCCATCAGCACAGATGGGTTCAGTGTGTTTGTTCTGTCAGCAACCCAATATAGTTATTGGCCCGTATTTGTCATTACACTCATTCGCCCCCCCCCCCTGTCGTACAGATTATGCAAAGAAAGAACATTTTCCTGATGTTGATAATTCCAGGGCCCAACTATCCAGGGAAGAATATGAATGTGTACATGCAGCCGCTGAAGGACGAATTGCAAGAAGCCAGGGATAATGGGTTCAAGTCATACGATGCCTTTAGCAAAAAGAACTTCATAATGCATTTTTGGTACATGTACTCAACGCATGACTTGCTGGCGTATGCGCTATTCGTTGGCTGGTGTGTGCAGGGAAGGTTCCCATGCCCCACATGCAAGGGAGCTCTTCAGTTTCATTGGTTTCAGGCCGGTCGCAAGTTTTCTTGCTTTGACTTGCATAGACCGTTCCTGCTTCCTCGCCATAAGTTCAGGAAAGACAAGGGGAACTTCATCAAAGGTAGAGTTGTCAAAAACTTTGCACCACCTCCGTTGATAGGCCAAGAGATCCTGGATCAGTTAAACGCTCTTGAGCCATATCCAGAGCGTCCAGTTATATCAAGGGGTATGATTCGCAACACACCTGGACTCACAAGACATGCTTGTGGGATCTGCCTTACTTCAAAGACCTCCTTTTCCCACACAACATCGACGTGATGCACACTGAGAAGAATATCGTCGAGGCACTTTTTGGTACATTGTTTGGCTAGATGGGAAGTCAAAGGATAATCCTAAGGCAAGAGTCAATCAGGAGGCGCTATGTCATAGACCATTACAAAACATGCAACCACCGAAAGGAAATAAGAACTGGACAAAGCCAAAGGCATGGTTCACTCTTGGAAGGCCAGCTGTGAGGGAAATTATCTTGTGGGTGAAAACGCAGTTGATATTCCCCGATGGGTATGTAGCGAATCAAAAGAGGGGAGTGAGTCTTGATAAATTGAAGATATTTGGTCTCAAGAGTCATGATTGGCACATATGGATTGAGTGGGTAATGCCTGTGATGTTGTGTGGCTTCTTCCCTGAGGATGAATGGCTACTACTGGCAGAGTTGAGCTATTTCTTCCATGTTCTTTGTGCGAAATAACTATCGCCTGACCTAGTAGAAGATATGGAAGAGTTGGCACCGGAGTTGATCTGCAAGTTAGAGAAGATATTTCTACCGGGCTTCTCTAATCCAATGTAGCACTTGATTTTGCATCTCCCAACCAAGGCAAGATTGGGGGGCGTGCAAAATCATTGGAGCTACACAACTGATACAATGCAGAAGACGCTTCGAGCAGAATGTAAAAATAAACATAGAACTGAAGCATCGATGGACGAGGCATTCATTACTGAGGAGGCGGCAAACTTCGTGACAGCACACTACGAATCCAAAAATCGTCATTTGCATAATCCAAAGCCTCGATACAATGTTGGTGACCCTAAAAAGGGTGGATCCAACCTCAGCCTCTTCAAAGGGGATCTCGCACCAGCCGATGCTTGTAATTCCGTAACGTTGGATGTCAAATAATGGCGGACCATTTCGTTGTATATCTTCAACAACCTAACAGAAGTGCGGCTGTACATCGAGTAAGTTCTTGTTACATTGTTTTGCAACTTCTAATTCCTTTGAACTGCTCTTATTCCCGGATAAATTTGATACAGTCGATACGTCGCCAAGTTCTATATTATGTTTCAATAGGCAACCCAAGTTTTCTATCTACCGTGGGCCTGTCAAAGAGATCCAATTCTCAATGGTTGGTATGTCATTTATGAAGTGCTGCCACGTGTTAGACCACCTCCCCCCCCCCCCCAATGAAGAGGATTATGAACCTCACATTAACCCAGACACATATGAAGGAGAATTCTTTCAAGAAACACGTCTTTCCAAAAAACGTTTCAATAAACGGTCTACTTCACCCGAGAACAGTGAAGTAGACAGAGACACTGAACCCGACTTCACCCCTCAGCCGGAACAAGAAGAGCTTGAACTAGAAGAGGTTACTATTGCGGATGACCTATCAATGCTTGACCGATTACGTAAAGCTGGCCTTCCACATGATGATGCATTTATTAATGATGATGAAGAGCACGTCATTACTGATGGTGATGCATTTATTGATCCCGAAGCATTTATTGAACCCAACAATCTAGATTATTATTAGGTATTCAACTTTTTTTTGTTGTACTTGATTTATATAGTTACTTGTATGATTATATGATTTATATAGTTACATGTATAGTTTTCTTACTTTGTATGATTGTTTGTTATACATAGTGCCATGGTCTTGATATCCGTCCCGTCGGCCCTCGCCCGCTTTATGATTCGGATGTGGTAAATTCTCTTTACAACTATTTGTTGCATTTTGCATTTATGACAATTATGGCCATCAAGTTGACATAGAGATATTTTAATCTAGGAGGTATGTGAACCGGAATTTGCAACTGACCCTCTTGTCGAGAAGTTAAATTTAGTTGAAAAAGAAAATTAGTATTTGAAAGAAAAATTAAAAGAATTGAAGAAGAGAAGATGAAATTGGAGTTGTATGTTGCCGATGTCGTTGATGATCACAAGATGAAGATGAATGCAATTTGCTTGAAGATTAAGAAGATTAGAAAATATGCCATTGATAATGAGGCTTGGTATCATTATGCCGTTGGATCAATTGTTACCTTAGTTGCGATCTTCATCGCATTTGTTGTGATGAGGGTAAGTTTTCTCTAGTGTTTTGCTTAACAAATGCATACTTAGCTTTCTTTCCTCCTAAATGGCATAATTACTGAAGTTAGACAAAAATGACCTATACTTAGCTTCTTCATTTCATTTATGACATACTTAGTATAATTAGGTCAAAAATGGCATGATATTCTTTGTTACCTCCAAAATGATATAGACTTAGCTTATTTTCCTCGAAAATGACATAATAACCTTACTAAGCTCCAAAATGACCTATTTACCTAGCTTAGCTCTAAAATGACCTACACTTAGCATTTTTACCAAGATTAGCAATAAAATGGCATTTTTACCTACCTTAGTTAGAAGAAGAAGATAAAGAAGAGGAGAGTAGAAAAAGAAGAGAAGAAAAAATCTTCTTATTCTTCTTCTTTTTCTTATTCTTCTTCTAGCTAGTCTTCTTCTTCTTCTAACTTTCTTCTTTCCCAATTTGTAGATTTGCTTTAGATGAGGAAGCTTGTATTGATGGAGTCTACTCTTATCTTTATGCTTCCTTCTTGTTTTGATTTTGTAGGATGAACAATGTGAAACTTGCTACCTATATATGTATGGATGGATGAAACCATTGTATGCTTGTTGTTGGATATGTTGGCTAGCTATATATGTTACATATGGACTTTTGATTTGCTATGTATTTGTGTTGGATGATCATATCCATATGGCAGGGATATAATTTGGTATGTATATGTGTTGGTATGCTTGTTGAAAGTATTTTCATATGTGTATATATATACCTATGAAATTCTGTGAAATTGAATGAATTTAAGAAAAAACAGAAAATACGGGGGCTATACAGGCACTTTGCCATCTGCTGGCAGACGGCAAAGAGCTTTGCCATCAGCTAGCAGACGACAAATATGCCATGTGTCAGCTACCTGTCCAACCTGGGGGCAATGGGATGGCCTATATGGTTGCTCTGCCGTCTGCTAGCAGACGGCAAAGACCGTTGCATCTTTGCCGTCTGCTGGCGGACGACAAAGACATTTGCATCTTTGATGTCTGCTGGAAGACAGCAAAGATGCAAAGGCCTTTGCCGTCCGCCACCGAATGGGAAAGCATGATGTTAACCCCTTAACAGACCTAAGTTGACATGTGTGCCGTCCAGGCCCTTTGCCGTCTTCTGGTGGGCGGCAAAGACGTTTGTATCTTTGTCGTTTGCCAACAGACGACAAAGAGCCCTTTGCCGTAGCCTGTTCGGCCGGAAGTTTTGCCGTCTGCTGGTTGACGGCAAAGGCCTTTGCCGTCCACCAGGCATCCCTTTGCCGTCAACCATGGCGGACGGCAAAGTTCATGATTCCTGTAGTGATGTAGGCCAAAACAGGAGGGAGGAATGAGGAGAAGAGAGAAAGGAAGGGGAGGGATTCGGCCTCCCCCTTCCTTCTCTCCCCCTCCTCCGTCGTTTCCCCTTCGGGAATTATGGTAAGGGGGGCGAATAGGATTAGGGCCCCAAGTAGGATTCCTCCTACTCGTGTGCCCCCTTGGCTGCCCCTCTCCCTCCCGCCTATATATATGAAGGGGGGAGGCACCTAAAAGACACACCAACATTTGTTAGCCGTATGCGGCGCCCCCCGTCCACAATTTACGCCTCCGGTCATATTCACATAGTGCTTAGGCGAAGCCCTGCACGGATAACTTCACCATCACCGTCACCACGCCGTCGTGTTGACAGAACTCTTCTACTTCGTCGGCACTCTGCTGGATGAAGAGTTCAAGGGATGTCATCGAGCTGAACGTGTGCAGAACTTGGAGGTGACGTACGTTCGGTGGTTGATTGGTCGGAATGAGAAGAAGTTCGACTACATCAACCGTGTTGGCAAATGCTTCCGCTTTTGGTCTACGAGGGTACATGGATGCACTCTCCCCCTCTCGTTGCTATGCATCTCCTAGATTGATCTTGTGTGAGAGTAGGATTTTTTTTGAAATTGCATGCTACAATTCCCAGCATTGGCATCTGAGCCTGGTCTATGCGTAGATGATATGCATAAGTAGAACACAAAGAGTTGTGGGCGGTGATAGTCATACTGCTTACCACCAACGTCTTATTTTTATTCGGTCGTAAAGGTGGCTGGCGGGTGTTTGTTTCTGCTACTTTAGTTGAATTGAATTTGACTGCGTTCGGTCCTTGTTGAAGGTTAAAACACCAAACTTGATAAATCACCATTGTGTTTTTGTGCCGTAGGTAAGAACGGTTCTTGCTAGAAGCCCATAGCATCCACGTAAAACTTGCAACAACAAAGTATAGGACATCTAACTTGTTTTTGCAGGGCATGTTGTGATGTAATATGGTCAAGACATGATGTGATATACGTTGTTGTATGAGATGATCATGTTTTGTAAAAGTTATCAGCAACTGGCATGAGCCTTATGGTTGTCGCTTTATTGTATGAAATACAAACGCCATGTAATTGCTTTACTTTATCACTAAGTGGTAGCGATATTTGTAGAAGAAATAGTTGGCGAGACGACCACGACGCTACGATGGAGATCAAGGTGTCAAGCCAGTGAAGATGGAGATCATGACGTTGCTTTGGAGATGGAGATCAAAATCACAAGATGATGATGGCCATATCATGTCACATATTTTGATTGCATATGATGTTTATCTTTATGCATATTATTTTCCTTAGTACGATGGTAGCACTATAAGATGACCCCTTAACTAAATTTAAAGGATAAATGTTCTCCCTAAGTATGCACCGTTGCGACAGTTCTTCGTGCTTAGACACCATGTGATGATCGGGTGTGATAGGATCTACGTTCACATACAACAGGTGCAATACAGTTTTGCACATGCGGAATACTCGGGTTAAACTTGACGAGCCTAGCATGTACAGACATGGCCTTGGAACACTGGAGACCGAAAGGTCGAACGTCAATCATATAGTAGATATGATCAACATAGGATATGGTCACCATTGATCACTACTCCTTCTCACATAATGATCGAACATGATTTAGTTGATTTGGATCACGTATCATTTAAATGACTTGAGGGATGTCTATCTAAGTGGGAGTTCTTAAGTAATTTGATTAATTGAACTTTAATTATCATGAACTTTGTCCTGATAGTATTTGCATATTATGTTGTAGATCAATAGCTCGTGTTGTAGCTCCCCTATGTTTTTTGATATGTTCCTAGAGAAAACTAAGTTGAAAGATGATAGTAGCAATGATGCGGACTGGGTGCATGATCTGAGGATTAGCCTCATTGTTGCACAGAAGAATTATATCCTTGATGCACCGCTAGGTGACAGACCTATTGTGGGAGTAGATGCAGACGTTATGGACATTTGACAAGCTCGGTATGATGACTACCTGATAGTTTAGTGCGCCATGCTTTACGGCTTAGAACCAGGACTTCAAAAACATTTTGAACGCCATGGAGCATCTGAGATGCTCCAAGAGCTGAAATTGGTATTTCAGACTCATGCCCATGTCGAGAGGTATGATACCACTGACAAATACTTTGCCTATAAGATGGAGGAGACTAGCTCAGCATGTGTGCATGCGCTCAAAATATCTTGGCACTATAATCTCTTGAATCAAGTGGAGTTAATCTTCCAGATAAGATAGTGATTGACAGAGTTCTCTAGTCACTATCACTAAGCCACTAGAACTTCATGATGAAATATAATGTGCAAGGGATAACGAAAAAAGATTCTCGAGCTCTTCGTGATGCTAAAATTGGCGAAGGTAGAAATCAAGAAAGATCATCAAGTGTTGATGGTTAACAAGACCACTAGTTTTAAGAAAAAGGGCAAAGGGAAAGAAAGGAACTTCAAGAAGAATGGAAAGCAAGTTGTCACTCCTATGAAGAATCCCAAAGCTGGACCTAAGCCTAAAATTGAGTGCTTCTACTACAAAGGAAATGGTCACTGGAAGCAGGACTACCCCAAATATTTGGCGGATAAGAAGGATTGCAAAGTGAACGAAGGTATATTTGATACACATGTTATTGATGTGTACCTTACTAGTGCTTGTAGTATCCCCTGGGTATTTGATACATGTTCGGTTGCTAAGATTAGTAACTCAAAACAGGAGTTGCAGAATAAATGGAGACTAGTTGAGGGTGAAGTGATGATGTGTGTTGGAAGTGGTTCCAAGATTGATATGATCATCGTCGCACACTCCCTATACTTTAGGGATTAGTGTTGAACCTAAATAAATGTTATTTGGTGTTTGCATTGAGCATGAACATGATAGGATCATGTTTATTGCAATATGGTTATTCATTTAAGACAGAGAATAATCGTTATTCTATTTACATGAATAAAACCTTCTATGGTCATACACCCAATGTTAATGGTTTATTGAATCTCGATCGTAGTGATACACATATTCATAATAATGATGCCAAAAGATGCAAAGTTGATAATGATAGTGCAACATACTTGTGGCACTGCCGGTTAGGTCATATTTGTGTAAAGAGCATGAAGAAACTCCATGCCGATGGGCTTTTGGAATCACTTGATTATGAATCATTTGATACTTGTCAACCATGCCTCATGGGCAAGATGACTAAAACTCCGTTCTCCGGAACAACGGAGCGAGCCAATGACTTATTGGAAATAATACATACCTATTTATGCGGTCTAATGAGTGTTGAGACCCGTGATAACCCACAAGTATAGGGGATTGCAACAGTTTTCGAGGGTAGAGTATTCAACCCAAATTTATAGATTCGACACAAGGGGAGACAAAGAATATTTGAAGGTATTAGCAGCTGAGTTGTCAATTCAACTACACCTGGATATTAATTATCTGCAGCAAAGTGATTAGTAGCATAGTAATATGATAGTTTTGATGATAGCAGCAGTAGCAACAGTAACGCTAACAGTGATAGCAGTGATTTTGTAGCAGTAACGATAGCAGTAGCAACAGTAGTAACTTATCAAGAACAATATGAGATAAATTCGTAGGCATTGGATCGGTGTCTCGTTGGATGGTATTCATCATGAGACAGTTATAACCTAGGGCGATACGACACTAGCTCCAGTTCATAAATATAATGTAGGCATGTATTCCGTAAATAGTCATACATGCTTATGGAAAGAATTTGCATGACATCTTTTGTCCTACCCTCCCGGGGCAGCAGGGTCCTATTGGAAACTAAGGGATTAGGGCCTCCTTTTAATAGAGAACCGGAACAAAGCATTAGAACACGGTGAATACATGAACTCCTCAAACTACGGTCATCACAGAGAGTGGTCCCAACTATTTCACTCCGGGGTTGCCGGATCATAACACGTAGTAGGTGACCATTACTTGCAAGATCAGATATAGAACATGTATATAATGGTGATAACATAAACGGTTCAGATCTGAAATCATGGCACTCGGGCCCAAAGTGACAAGCATTAAGCATGGCAAAGTCATAGCAACATCAATCTCAGAACATAGTGGATATTAGGGATCAGGCCCTACCAAAACTAACTCGATTACATGATGAATCTCATTCAACTCTTCAGCGACCAGCGAGCCAATGAGGGAATTACTCACTCCCGGTGGGGAGCATCATCGAATTGGCGAGGGAGATGTGTTGGTGATGACGAACATCGAATATCCCCCTCTCCGGAGCCCCAAACAGACTCCAGATCTAGCCTTCCGATGAAGAACAGGAGACGGTGGCGGCTCCATCTCGTGAAACACGATAATTCTTTCTCCTTGACGTTTTTCTAAAATAATGTGATTTTACAGCGTCGGTTTCAGGGTCATCGGGGCCACCAGGTGAGGACAACCCACCTGGGCGCGCCTGGGGGGGGGGGGGGGCAGGCGCGCCCTTGTGGGTTGTGCCCACTGAGGCACCCCCCTCAGGTATATCTTGGCTCCGGAAATTCACTTTATTGATATAAAAAATCCTCGCAAAGTTTCGTTCCATTCCGAGAAGTTTTATTTCTACACAAAAAAATATCATGGTAGTTCTGTTGAAAACAGCGTCAGACCAGGGTTAGTTTCATTCAAATCATGCAAATTAGAATCCAAAACAATAGGAAAAGCGTTAGGAAAAGTAGATACGTTGGAGACGTATCAGCCCACGGCGGGTATCATTATTTTCTGACCTTCACAGATGATTTGAGCAGATATGAGTATATCTACTTAATGAAACACAAGTCTGAAACATTTGAAAAGTTCAAAGAATTTCAGAGTGAAGTGGAGAATCATCGTAACAAGAAAAATAAAGTTTCTACGATCTGATCGCGGAAGCGGACATTTGAGTTACGAGTTTGGCCTTCATTTAAACAATGTGGAATTGTTTCACAACTCGCGCCACGTGGAACACCACAGCATAATGGTGTGTCCGAACGTCGTAAACCATACTTTATTAGATATGGTGCAATCTATGATGTCTCTTACCAATTTACCACTATCATTTTGGGGTTATGCATTAGATACAACTGCATTCACGTTAAATAAGGCACCGTCTAAATCCGTTGAGGCGACATCGTATGAACTGTGGTTTGGCAATAAACCTAAGCTGTCGTTCCTTAAAGTTTGGGGTTGCAACACTTATGTCAAAAGGCTTCAGCCTGATAAACTCAAACCCAAATCGGAGAAGTGTGTCTTCATAGGATACACCAAGGAAACAATTGGGTACACCTTCTACCACAGATCTGAAGGCAAGATCTTTGTTTCCAAGAATGGAACTGAGGGAGTCCTGGACTAGGGGGTGTCCGGATAGCCGAACTATCATCATCAGCCGGACTCCAAGACTATGAAGATACAAGATTGAAGACTTCGTCCTGTGTCCGGATGGGACTTTCCTTGGCGTGGAAGGCAAGCTTGGCGATACGGATATGTAGATCTCCTACCACTGTCAGGTTCGGAAGTCTTAACTTCACAGCTGACATCCGCGGAGACTTGATCTTCAATGGATTCGAGCCACAGCCGAGCGTGCCGCACTGTCACGATGGGCATGATTTAGCTCTGCTACCAGACAGTGCCCTGGAGGATGCACAACAACCCGCTTCGACCCTCAATTCGGAGCCGGCTGCACAGATCGAGGACGGATGGTTAGACACCACCTCGGGGGCTGCAACCTCTGCGGCAATAGAGCCGAATACTGACTTTGTCCCTTCTGAAGCTCGTGACTCCAAGGTGCCGGACTCCTTGCCGGACTCCGAACCTCTCGCGCCTCCTCCAATCAAATCCGATTGGGCGCCGATCATGGAGTTCATGGCCGCGGACATCTTTCAACACTCACCTTTTGGCGACATTCTGAGTTTGTTAAAAATATCTCTCGTTATCAGGAGAGCCCTGACGGGACTGCGGTCAGGACGGTTGGGATGCGGACGACGAAGAAATTCAAGACCCACCCACCACCCACTTAGTAGCCGCTGTCGACGATCTAACCGACATGCTAGATTTCGACTCCGAAGACATCGACGGTATGGACGACGATGCCGGAGACGACCAAGAGCCAGCGCCTATCGGGCACTGGTAGGCCACCTCGTCATACGACATATACATGGTGGACACCCCAGAGGAAGGGAATGGCGAAGGAACAGCAGAGGAAGACCCCTCCAAGAAACAACCCAAGCGTCGGCGTCAGCAGCGCCGCTCTAAATCCCGCCACAGCAAGAATGGCAATTCCGGCACCGGAGATAATAATACCCCAGACAGTGCCGAAGACAACCCCCTCCAGCAAGATTCGGCGCAGGAGGACGGAGATGCCATCCCGCACAAGAGGGCGGCAGACGAAGAGGTAGAGGACGATAGTTACATGCCTCCCTCTGAAGACGAGGCAAGCCTCGACGACGACAAATTTGTCGTTCCTGAGGATCCTGTCGAACAAGAGCGTTTTAAACGCAGGCTTATGGCCACGACCAACAGCCTCAAGAAAAAGCAGCAGCAGCTTAGAGCTGATCAAGATCTGCTAGCCGACAGATGGACGGAAGTCCTGGCGGCCGAAGAGCATGAGCTCGAACGCCCCTCCAAAAGCTACCCGAAACGCAAGTTGCTCCCCCGATTAGAGGAGGAGGCATATAAACCTGCATCACCAGAGAACAATACGGCTGACCGGCCACCTCGTGGCTGCGACAGAGAGGCCTCTAGGCCCTTCACTAGAACCGTACCCCGGCATTGCTCGAACAGCACAAGGCCACAGGGGAATGCTCCGGACTTATGAGAAATATTGGAGGATAAGGCGAGACAATCAAGATCGATCTACGGATCGCGTGGGCGCCCCATGATACGTGACGACAACCGTCGCGCCGGACACAGTAAGTCCGGCCGGGCCGAACACAACAGACAAAGCTCGTTGGAGCTTCGCCGCGATATAGCCCAATATAGAGGCGCTGCACACCCACTATGCTTCACAGACGAAGTAATGGATCATCAAATCCCCGAAAGGTTTAAACCCATGAATATCGAATCCTATGACGGCACGACAGACCCCGCGGTTTGGATCGAAGACTATCTTCTTCATATCCACATGGCCCGCGGTGACGATCTTCACGCCATCAAATACCTCCCACTCAAGCTTAAAGGACTAGCTCGGCATTGGCTTAACAGCTTGCCTGCAGAATCAATCGGATGTTGGGAGGACCTAGAAGCCGCATTCCTTGATAACTTCTAGGGCACGTATGTGCGACCACCAGACGCTGACGACCTAAGCCACATAATTCAGCAGCCAGACGAATCGGCCAGACAATTCTGGACACGGTTCTTAACTAAGAAAAACCAAATTCTCGACTGTCCGGACGCAGAGGCCCTCGCGGCCTTCAAACATAACATCCGCAATGAGTGGCTTACCCGGCACCTGGGGCAGGAAAAGTCGAAATCCATGGCAGCCCTCTCTTCACTCATGACCCGCTTCTGCGTGGGAGAGGACAGCTGGCTAGATCGCAGCAACAACCTCAGCAAAAATTCTGGCAGTCCGGATACCAAGGATCGCAATGGTAGGTCACGTCGCAACAGGAATAAACGCCGCATTAACGACGACAACAATGAGGATACGGCAGTCAACGCCGGATTCAGAGGCTCCAAACCCGGTCAACAGAAGAAGCCATTCAAAAGAACTACCACGGGTCCGTCCAATTTGGACCAAATACTCGATCGCTCGTGCCAGATACACGGCACCCCCGAAAAACCAGCCAACCACACCAACTGGGACTGTTGGGTATTCAAGCAGGCAGGCAAGTTAATCGCCGAAAACAATGACAAGGGGCTGCACAGCGATGACGAAGAAGAGACCCGACCGCTGAACAGTAGAGGACAGAAGGGCTTTCCCCCACAAGTGTGGACGGTGAATATGATATACGCAACCCACATACCCAAGAGGGAGCAGAAGCGTGCACTTAGGGACGTATACACGATGGAGCCAGTCGCCCCGAAGTTCAACCCATGGTCCTCCTGCCTGATCACTTTCGATCGAAGGGACCACCCCACCAGCATCCGGCACGGCGGATTCGCCGCATTGGTTTTAGACCCAATTGTCGATGGATTTCACCTCACCAGAGTCCTGATGGACAGCGGCAGCAGCCTGAACCTGCTTTATCAGGACACAGTGCGCAAAATGGGCATAGACCCCTCAAGGATTAAACCAACAAAGACGACCTATAAAGGTGTCATACCAGGTGTAGAGGCCAACTGTACAGGCACAGTCACATTGGAAGTGGTCTTCGGATCCCCGGATAACTTCCGAAGCGAGGAGTTAATCTTCGACATAGTCCCATTCCGCAGCGGCTATCATGCTTTGCTCGAACGAACCGCGTGTGCAAAGTTCAACGCGGTGCCGCACTATGCATACCTCAAGCTCAAGATGCCAGGCCCTCGAGGAGTCATCACGGTCAACGGGAACACTGAGCGCTCCCTCCGAACGGAGGAACATACAGCAGCTCTCGCAGCAGAAGTACAATGCAGCCTCTTAAGGCAATTCTCCAGTCCGGCCGTTAAGCGATCGGACACGGACAAGCGCGCCCGAAGTAACCTACAACAAGACCACCTGGCGCGTTCCGAGCACGCGTAGCAATGCGGCCCCAACCCCAGCCCTTGCAAAACCGCACGACTGGTCCTTCGCGTACATCATTACGCTCTGGAGATACCATGGGCATAGGGGAAGGGGCACGACCACGACAAGCCCAGAATGCGGCTCAACCACATCAGGGGCTCCCAAGTGTGTCATTTTCTTTTCCTTTTTCTTTTCTTACCTACAGGACTCCGTTCACCAGAGGCCTTGTCCAGCAGTAGGCCGGCCGAACTCACGATGCAACAGCCAGGGAAGGAAAAAGGCCGCGACGAACATCCAGGTGGTCTCCCTTACGAACATTAAATCCGTCTTATAGACCACTCCGCAGCCTACCCCTGGAGGGAGACATGTTTCCTAGTCCCGCCCCTTGCTTATCGCACTATTTGTATCGTTCTGCATTCATAGCAGTTCCTTTTGAATAAAACAATGCAGCACATTTTTGCTTATAATTGCATTTCTTTCTTATACATATGATCATTCACGACATGTTGCATCCGTACACTTTGGTACGGCTAAAAACACCAGGGGCTTATGTTCCCCACATCATGGTGTGATAAGTCCGAACACTTTCACAAGTGCGGCACCCCGAACTTATAGCATTATATGCATCAGCTCCAAATCATGTCTTGGGTCAATAGTTGGGTTTGCCCGGCTCCCATGTCTTGGTACCTTATGTTTCGTTATATCGGCTAAGGTAGCACTGGGAGAACCACTGCGATTGCGCCCCAGTTGAGGTGGGTTAACGCCTCAGTGGAGAAAGCTAAAACTGACCGTCATGATGAGGCGAGAGCCGGTCACTGTTCGAGAGGTTTTTTCGAGTCCCTAAAGACTTATGCCGCTTAGAGCGAGGAGCCGACTTTGTCCGGCCCAGGCGTGGATAGCGCCCCGAATTCGGCCTTCCGAACACTAGGGGCTTCGCCGAAATTTAAAATTATAGAATTCTATGGCTAAGCGAGAGTGTTCAAGCATTATAAGTCTGGTTGCCTAGTTCGTCGTGTTGAGCGCCTTCCTAGATGGATGCAAATATGGGAACAAGAGTGCTCAAATTTATCCCAAACACCCCAGCACTCGTGGCATGGGGGCTGAAGCCGACGACTTGCCATCTCTCAGATTTGATAAACAGCCGAACAGAAGGTAATATTTTAAATAAACAAACGTTGCTTAGCACATATGAACAAAGTTTTCTGCGCACAGGATAACAAAATACGAGTCTACTCAAATATTACATTATTAGAGCACTCACCCACAATAGTGCGGATACCCTTTAGGACACTCTTGTAATACATCTCGGCCGTGCGATACTCCTTGCCCGGCGGTGGCGCGTCCGTCACAAGCTTCTCAGCATCCATCTTGCCCCAGTGCACCTTAGCACGGGCAAGGGCCCGACGGGCACATTCAATACAGGCGGATCGCTTGATGACCTCCACCCATGGACACGCATCCACCAAATGCCGCACCAGGCCGAAGTAGCTCCCAGGCATGGCCTCATTGGGCCACAGCCGAACTATGAGGCCCTTCATGGCCTGTTCGGCCACCTTGTGGACCTCGACCAGCTGCTTCAGCTGGTCACTAAGGGGCACCGGATGTCCGGCCTCAGCATACTGAGACCAGAAGACCTTCTCCGTCGAGCTCCCCTCCTCAGCCCTGTAGAAAGCGGCAGCGTCTGACACGCTGCGGGGCAGATCTGCGAACGCTCCTGGAGAGCTCCGAATTCGGGTAAGTAATAGGTAATTTACATTCACATGCTTGCTTTGCATGAAAAATGCCTTACCCTCCGCTATTTTCTTCAACGCCTCAATCTCCTGAAGGGCCTTGTGGGCTTTGGCCTTAGCGGCTTTGGCACTCTCAAGAGCTGATGCAAGCTCGGACTCTCGAGTCTTCGAGTCATGCTCCAAACTCTCATGTTTTTCCATGAGAGCCTGGAGCTCTTGCTGCACCTCCGCCACCCGCGCCTCATGCTTTTCTCGCTCGGTGCGCTACGCGGCCGCGTTCCGTTCAGCCACGGACACCGCCTCCTTCAGGGTCGTCACCTCGTCTGTGGCCCCTGCAATACCCATGTTATCCTTGTCATTTTTCTTGCAACCAAATCCTTTTATGTAAGGTACATTTTTAATAAGGTGCTACTCACCTTGTTTGTCCTCGACCTACTTCTTGGCACGGCCGAGCTCATTCTCGGACCGCTCGAGGTTTTGCTTTAAAGCATTGACCTCCGCAGTCAATGCGGCGGAGGTCAGCAGCGTAGCCTGCAATCCCATATTGACATATTTTTTATGACTCCTGCGTATATCTTTTTAGATCCACAGTCCGGCTTTTCTTTCCAAACACCGAACTAAGCATCAGGGGCTACTGTCTATGCGGTACTATTTTACATATATTAAACATTCTTACCTCGAAGCCTGATAGAAGGCTGCTGCAGGCTTCGGTCAGCCTGCTTTTGGCGAGCTAGACCTTCTGAATCACCGCACTCATGACAGTGCGGTGTTCTTCCTCAATAGAAGCGCCGTCGAGTGCCTCCAACAAGTTATCCGGCGCCTCCGGTTGGACGGAGGCCGCAGGCGCCACGGTCTTACCCTTCTTACGAAGGGGCCGCCCGCCGGACTCCGGAACCACTACGGGTTCCGGTGTGGAGTCCGGCGCGAAGTCCGGGAGGTCGCCCGGTGCCACCTCCGGGTCCTCCTCCTCCGGATGGGTCCCTCTCTGGGATCCCACCTCGACGTCGTCAGCGTCGCGGGGAGAGGAGGTGGTTGGAAGTGAAGCACTGTTCACATCCGACGAATCCAAGGAGCCGCTCGACGAAGCAGGAAGATCGTCCTTGGGTGGACTATAGGGTTGTATGCGGCGTTAGAAAGACGCCAAGTGGCAAAAAGAAAAATCATGAAGTCATTCGGGAGTCCGAATACTTACGATTTCGCCAGGGGCTTGGTCCTTTTAGGCCAATCCTCGCCGTCGTCACCGGTGTTGGCGGAACAGTCCGGGGGAAGATTCCTTCCCTTCTTGGACCCTTCGCCCCCCCCCCCCCCTCAGCTGGGGAGGCCTTCCTTTTCTTCCCTCCCCCCACTGGGGGAGGGGCCTTTTTCTTCTCCTCCTCGTCCTCGGGGGAGGAGTCCGCCTTGGAGTCATCAGACACCTGAAAACGGGAACTCTTTCGAGTACCCGTGGCCTCCTTCTTGGCCTTCTTGTCCGGCACCACATGGGGTGCCGGAACCAGCAGCCCCGCTAGACGGGCATCCACTTGGTCTTCTGGCAAGGGGGCCGGACAGATAGCTTGCTCGGCCTTCTTCAGCCAGTCATGTCAAAGGAAAGGGAGTTTTAGATCCCTCATAGAATTAAACTATGGAAAACCAGTGTCCCGTAAAGGGTTAAATTATTTACCTCGTCAGCCAGGCGCTGCGAGCCGAATCCGCGATCTTCGGTAGTGGATGCGGGAGCCTCGGCGCCCTTAAAAAGCACCTTCCAGACATCTTCGTACCTAGTGTCGAAGAGCCCGCTCAGGGTTCGGTGCTGAGCCGGATTGAACTCCCACAATTTAAAGGCCCGTTGTTGGCACGGGAGGATCCGGCAGATGAGCATGACCTGGACTACGTTGACAAGCTTGAGCTTCTTGTCCACCAGCTTCTGGATGCAGGCTTGGAGTCCGGTCAGCTCCTCCGAATCGCCCCAAGTCAGGCCACTCTCCTTCCAAGAGGTGAGCCGTGTGGGGATTCCAGATCTGAATTCGGGGGGTCGTTGCCCATTTAGGGTCACGCGGCTCGGTGATGTAGAACCACCCCGATTGCCACCCCTTGACGGTTTCCACGAAGGCGCCCTCGAGCCAAGTAACGTTGGGTATCTTGCCCACCATGGCGCCTCCGCATTCCACTTGATTCCCCTTGACGACCTTCGGCTTGACATTGAAGATCTTGAGCCACAAGCTGAAGTGGGGCTGGATGCAGAGGAAAGCCTCGCACATGACGATAAATGCCGAGATGTTCAGGATGAAATTCGGGGCCAGATCATGGAAATCCAGGCCGTAGTAGAACATGAGCCCAGGACAAAAGGGTAAAGTGGAAAGCCCAGTCCGCGGAGGAAATGGGGAAGGAAAACCACCCTCTCATGGGGCCTAGGGGTGGGGATGAGCTGCCCCTAGTCGGGGAGCCGGTGCGCGATGTCGCTGGACAGGTATCCGGCGTCGCGCAACCTCTCGATGTGCCCCTCCGTAACGGAGGAGGCCATCCACTTGCCTCCCGCTCCGGACATAGCTGGAGAAGGTCGAGGTGAGATGTGCGGGCTTGGGTGCTGTAGCTCAAGTGTGCAAGGATGGATAAGCAAAGGAGGAAGAAAGCGTAGGTAAAAGGGTGGATCCTTATCCCCTATATATGGGCGGACGAAACTATGCGTCCCCACCGTCCTGGTAAAAATCGCTTTTCTCCCAAGCGCCGCAATCAATGGTGTGGTTGGGTTACCCACGTCCGTATTGATGAGAATCCCGGAATAAGGGGGACACGATCTCTGCTTCGACAAGACGTGCCAAGGAAACCGCTTCGCTAAATGCACTGAGGTGGTATAATAAAAACGATTCAGGTAAAAGCTTGATGGTGGTGTGACGTCATGCCACCAAATGCGTCAGCAGATTGAACTTGTTTAAATATTATTCTCTCTACGGTGGTATGTGGAATTTATCTTACAGAGCCGGACACTATCCTGGTGTTCACAATCTTCAACAAACTATTCGGAGAAGGAACCCGCCTTGCAATGCTGAAGACAATATGCGCGCCGGACTCATCGTCATTGAAGCCTGGTTCAGGGGCTACTGAGGGAGTCCTGGACTAGGGGGTGTCCGGATAGCCGAACTATCATCATCGGCCGGACTCCAAGACTATGAAGATACAAGATTGAAGACTTCGTCCCGTGTCTGGATGGGACTTTCCTTGGCGTGGAAGGCAAGCTTGGCGATACGGATATGTAGATCTCCTACCATTGTAACCGACTCTATGTAACCCTAGCCCTCTCCGGTGTCTATATAAACCGGATGGCTTTAGTCCGTAGGACAACAACCATTACAACAATCATACCATAGGCTAGCTTCTAGGGTTTAGCCTCCTTGATCTCGTGGTAGATCTACTCTTGTAATACCCACATCATCAATATCAATCAAGCAGGACGTAGGGTTTTACCTCCATCAAGAGGGCCCGAACCTGGGTAAAACATCGTGTCCCTTGTCTCCTGTTACCATCCGCCTAGACGCACAGTTCGGCACCCCCTACCCGAGATCCGCTGGTTTTGACACCGATAGGAACCTTTTCGGAGAAGGAGTTTCTCTCGGAAGAAGTGAGTGGGAGGAAAGTAGAACTTGATGAGGTAATTGTACCTTCTCTCAATTTGGAAAGTAGCTCATCAGAGAAATCCGTCCCCGTGATGCCTACACCAACTAGAGAGGAAGCTAGTGATGAAGATCATGAAACTTCCGATGAAGTTACTACCAAACCTTGTAGGTCAACTAGAACACGATCAACACCAGAGTGGTACGGTAATCCTGTTCTGGAAGTCATGTTACTAGACCATGATGAACCTACAAACTATGAAGAAGCTATGATGAGCCCAGATTCCGATAAATGGTTTGAGGCCATGAAATCTCAGATAGGATCCTTGTATGAGAACAAAGTGTGGACTTTGGTGGATTTGCCCGATGATAGGCAATCCATAGAGAATAAATGGATCTTCAAGCAGAAGACTGACGCTGACGGTAATCTTACTATCTACAAAGCTCGACTTGTCGCAAAAAGGTTTTCGACAAGTTCAAGGGGTTGAATACGATGAGACTTTCTCGACCGTAGCGACGCTTAAGTCTGCCCGAATCATGTTAGCAATTGCCACATTTAACGAAATCTGGCAAATGAATGTCAAAACTGCATTGCTTAAATGGATATCTCTAAGAAGAGTTGTATATGATGCAACCAGAAGGTTTTGTCGATCCTAATGGTGCTAACAAAGTGTGCAAGCTCCAGCGATCCATCTATGGACTAGTGCAAGCATCTCGGAGTTGGAATATACGCTTTGATGAAGTGATCAAAGCATATAGTTTTATACAGACTTTTGGAGAAGCCTGTATTTATAAGAAAGTGAGTGGGAGCTTTGTAGCATTTCTAATATTATATGTGGATGACATATTTTTTATTGGAAATGATATAGAATTTCTGGATAGCATAAAAGGATACTTGAATAAAAGTTTTTCAAGGAAAGACCTCGACGAAGCTGCTTATCTTGATAAAGTTTAATAGGACTTTCACAAAGCCCATACCTTGATAAAGTTTTGAAGAAGTTCAAAATGGATTAGTCAAAGAAAGGGTTCTTGCCTGTGTTACAAGGTGTGAAGTTGAGTCAGACTCAAAGCCCGACCACGGCAGAAGATAGAGAGAGAATGAAAGTCATAACCTATGCCTCAGTCATAGGTTCTATAAAGTATGCCATGTTGTCTACCAGACCTATTGTGTGCCTTGCCAATTAGTCTGGCAAAGAGGTACAATAGTCATCCATGAGTAGATCACTAGATAGCGGTCAAAATTATTCTTAGAGGACTAAGGAAATGTTTCTTGGTTATGGAGGTGATAAAGGGTTCGTCGTAAAGGGTTACTGAGGGAGTCCTGGATTAGGGGGTCCTCGGACAGCCGGACTATATACTTTGGCCGGACTATTGGATACAAGATTGAAGGCTTCGTCCCGTGTCCGGATGGGACTCTCCTTTGCGTGGAAGGCAAGCTTGGCAATTCGAATATGTAGATCTCCTTCTCTGTAACCGACTCTGTGTAACCCTAGCCCCCTCCAGTGTCTATATAAACCGGAGGGTTTAGTCTATATAAACCGGAGGGTTTAGTCTATAGGACAACAACAATCTTAATCATAGGCTAGCTTATAGGGTTTAGCCTCTACGATCTCGTGGTAGATCAACTCTTGTTATACTCATATCATCAAGATCAATCAAGAAGGAAGTAGGGTATTACCTCCAACGAGAGGGCTCGAACCTGGGTAAAACATCGTGTCCCCTGCCTCCTGTTACCATTAGCCTTAGAAGCACAGTTCGGGACCCCCTACCCGTGATCCGCCGGTTTTGACACAGACATTGGTGCTTTCATTGAGAGTTCCATTGTGTCGTCACGATAAGGCTTGATAGCTCACCTCGTTGTCAAGGACAACATCACCTCCGGAGGAACCCTGGCTGTAGGCCAGACTCTCCGGCTGGGCGGCTTCGTCATGACCGCCCGTTCGGCCTCCACGCCGACGATGACTTCTCAGGTCATCAAGAACAACCTCCATGCCAGCTCGGAATTCACCGAGTAGATGGATCCAATAGAGCTCTCCTCCCTGAACGAGCTCTTGGATCGCATCGCCGCCCTGGGAGTAGCTATGGACTATGATCGGATCGGGCTTAAACCCGACCAAAGGGAGATTAACTCTCCGCCGGTCACCCATCAGATAGCGCTGGTGGAGGAACAACGCAGCAATTCTCCCTCTATTCTGAGGACGAACTATGTCCGGATTCCCGAGCTCTCTGAGCCGGGTACCCGTCTATGGGAGGACATGGCCCAGGATCCGAACTTAGAATCGGGCAGTGAGCCAGAAAAATTGGGCAAACTCCTGGAGTCCAAACTACCAAGCACGGGAACCCCTTTGCCCCTGGGTCTCAAATCGGGTCAGGGGTCGGATTTAAATCTACCCACCCACCGAGATATAAATGATCTTTCCCACATTAGACAAGAGCCCCAAGAGACAGTACATCACTTCTGGGCCAGATTCCTCCTTGTAATGAAAAGGGTTCAGGACTGTCGCAAGAAACACGCAATCTCATTCTTCTGCACAAATTGCACGGACAAGGGAATTCTCAATGCCATAAGTCGCTGTGATATATTACACCTTGCTGACTTGGCGACCTTGGTACAGAAATACTGCGCGATGAAGAGCGCCTGGAAAACCCAAACAAAATTCTGGGATCCTCCGGCTCTCACTAAATCTCCCATTCGAACTAAAAGGGTGCGCTCTCGTAAGCCACCCAATCCAATTACAAAGAAGCCAAAGCCCTTCACAGGGTGTGGAACCGTACTGGAGGGATGGCTCAACGGGCCATGCAAAATCCACAGCTCACCAGATGCCATACCAACACACAGCCTTAGAGCATGTTGGGTACTCCGGCAAGTGGCCAAGAGCGGCAAGGATCTCCTCATTAACAATGCCACAGAGCCCCATCCCATGGAGGATAACAATACAGTACTGACAGTCTTTGAGACTTTCACCTCAAATAACAAGCGTAAGCGAGAACTCCGCTGCCTCGCCGAAGTCTGCCACGTTGCAGCAATAAACCCATGGAACGACACGGCTATAACTTTCAATGTCGGTGACCAGCCCCAATTCCCAACAGTTCGGGCACCAGCCGTGTTAGTACTTAGTACAATTGTGGACGGCTTCCGGCTCACTAAAGTGCTCATGGACGGCGGCAGCGGATTAAACCTCAATTACGAGGAGACTCTTAACAAGATCGAAATAGACAAGTGCCGCATTGAGCAAAGCAGCACGACCTTCAGGGGAATTATCCCTAGTCGGGAGGCGCGATGTGCAGGAAAAATCACACTGGACGTGGTATTCGGCACGCCGGAGAATTATAGGTCCTAAGAAATCATATTCCAAGTGGCCCCGTTCAGCAGCGGATACCACGCCCATTTAGGGCAGGATGCATTCATGAGCTTTCAAGCTATACCCCACTACGGGTACATGAAGCTCAAGATGCCCGGGTCCAATGGAATCATCACTCTAGCCAGTGATCTAGACATAGCACTCCCCGCTGAAAACAAAACCACCGCACTGGCCCTTGAGGCATTATCCGAAGCCCTTGCAGCCAAAGAACTAACTGCACTACGCTCCATAGTGGACAGGGACGATGTGATACTCTACAAACGACCCAAATCCACCTCCTTCAAACCAGCGGACGAAATAGTCAAATTCCAGGTCCACCCAGCGGACCCTACAAAAACAGCATCAATTGGGATAGAGTTGAACCCCACAATAGACACTGCACTACGAGAGTTCTTGCGTGAGAATTGGAACATCTTCGCCTGGCATCCTTCAGACATGCCAGGCATCCCATGCAAGCTCGTCGAGCATAGCCTAAACATACTAAAGGGATATAGGCCGGTCAAGCAGACTCTTCAGCGCTTTTCAGAACCCAAGCGACAAGCCATGGGAGAAGAACTAGCCAAGCTACTCGAGGCCGGATTTATCAGAGAAATAAAACACCCGGACTGGCTAGCAAACCTGGTGATGGTACCAAAGAAGGACAAATCCTGGCGCCTATGCGTCGACTTCAAGGACCTTAATAAGGCTTGCCCAAAGGATCCCTTCCCCCTCCCCCGCATCGATCAAATAATCGATGCTACCGCAGGACACGACTCATTGTGTTTCCTCGACGCATACTCTGGATACCATCAAATCAAGATGGTGGAGTCTGACCAAGCCGCAACGGCATTCATCACTCCATACGGCCCCATCTATTTTAACACGATGCCTTTCGGGCTCAAAAACGTCGGTGCAACCCAGACATGCTTGGAAAAACAAATCGGCAAAATAGTGGAGGCATACATAGACGACGTGGTAATCAAAACTAGACATGTCGAATCCTTAATAGACGACTTGAGGCTTACGTTCAACAACCTCCGAACATATGACATCAAGCTCAATCCCAAAAAATGCGTCTTTGGCGTACCTGCCGGAAAGCTCCTGGGCTTCATCGTCTCCAATAGAGGAATTGAAGCAAACCTAGCTAAAATCCTAGCTCTGTCACAGTTGGCTACCCCAACAGACCTCAAGCAAATCTAGAAATTAACTGGATGTGTGGCTGCCTTAAGCCGCTTTATCTCCCGATTAGGAGAAAAGGCATTACCTCTCTATCGCCTTCTTCGACGCACCGACCACTTTGAGTGGACGGATGCGGCTACGGCCGGACTGGAGGAAATAAAGGCCATCTTGGCCAGCAATCCAATCCTGGCCACACCAAGTATTGGTGAACCCATGTTGTTATATATAGATGTAACACATCAGGTTGTAAGCGTAGTGCTCGACGTCGAACGAGAGACAAACGGACATAAGTTCCCGCTTCAAAATCCGTATACTACGTAACCACTGTCCTCACTCCATGCAAGTCATGGTACCCACATTATCAAAAGATAGCATACGCGGTCTTCATGGCATCCCGAAAACTACAACACTACTTTCAAGAGTGTTCAATCACGGTGGCCTCCGAAGTACCACTCAATGACATAATAAATAACCACGACGCCACGGGCCGGATTGCTAAATGGGATATCGAGCTCCTCCCATTCGACATAACATACAAACCACGGCGAGCCATTAAGTCACAAGTACTGGCTGACTTTGTCGCCGAATGGACAGAAGCCAAACTCCCTAAAGAGTACGGTGCATACTCCAATTCGATTATGCACTTTGACGGCTCTAAAATGCTGGCTGGTCTAGGGGCGGGCGTTGTCCTGACATCCCCAATAGGAGATATAGTCCAATACGTACTTCAAATACTATACACAGATTCCAAAAATGCAGCCGAATACGAGGCTCTGTTGCACGGTCTTCGGATGGCGGTCTCCATGGGCATCCAAAGACTAGAAGTGTGTGGGGATTCGAACCTTGCAATATCTCAAATAAATGGAGACTTTGACGCCAAGGACCGAAAAATGGCGGCCTACCGCAATGCCGTTCTTAGAATGTCAGCTCGGTTCGAGGGGCTCGAATTTCACCACGTGGTAAGAGAAAACAATCAAGCAGCGGATATCCTCGCCCGGATTGGCGCTAAGCGCGACCCCGTCCCACCTAACATCTTCCTGGAAAGGCTATTCAAACCATCCATGGTATGGGAAGGGGAGATCGGCAATATTAGTCCAGATCCAAAGACAACCCCAGACTCCAAATACTCTGACATAATCGGAGGCTCCGCCACCGAAATAACACTATCGGCCCACGTGATTATGGCGATAATCGCCCCATGGACAAAACCCTTCTTGGCCTAACTAAATAGGCAAGAACTCCCTGAGGACCAAAATAAGGCATGTTGCATTGTGCGGTGCTCTAAAGCCTACAAGGTCCGCGAGGGAGAGCTTTATAAGAAAAAGCGCGACTGGAGTGCTCCAAAGGTGCATCTCCGAAGAGGAAGGACGGCAGCTTTTGGCAGAAATTAATGCCGGACTCGGCGGCCACCACGCCGCAGCTCGAGCCCTTGTAAGCAAGTCCTTGCATACAGGTTTCTACTGGCCTACAGCCCGAGCGGATGCATAGGACCTTGTCCAACATTGCATCAGTTGCCATCTTTTTGCCAATCAAAGCCATATGCCGCCTACCGCTCTTCAAACAATCCCCATAACTTGGCCCTTTGCGGTCTGGGGGCTTGATATGGTTGGACCCCTTAAAGGAGGAACCATAAGAAAAATACTTGTTGGTCATGGTAGATAAATTCACCAAATGGATAGAGGCCAAGCCAGTTAAAACGGCCGAATCCGGACCAGTGATAGACTTCATATCCGGAGTCGTACACCATTATGGTGTCCCCCACAGCATCATCACTGATAACGGCTCTAACTTTACAGCCGATGAGGTGAAAACCTGGTGCAGCAAAATGGGCATAAAACTTGATTACGCCTCCGTCTATCACCCCCAAACAAACAAACAAGTCGAATGAGCAAATGGTCTTATTATGAGCGGCATTAAACCCAGACTAGTGCGATCCTTGAAGGAATCAAATACGCACTGGGTTGAGGAGCTCGACTCCGTACTATGGGGGCTGCGGACCACGCCAAATCGCACAAACGGATACACACCATTTTTTATGGTGTACGGCGCAGACGCAGTGCTACCCTGCGATATCATTCATGACTCACCTAGAGTGCGCATGTACGAAGAGAGAGAAGCCGAGCTGGATTGGTAGGACGGCTTGGATGCCCTGGAGGAGGAGCGTGACGTCGCAAAGGCCCGTTCTGCATTCTATCAACAGTAGGCTCGAAGTATCAAAGCAGAGAACTGCGGGCCAAAATTTATAACATTGGCGAACTCGTTCTACGCCTACCAGAGAAGAAAAAGGACAAGCTCAAGCCCAAGTGGGATGGTCCCTTCATCATTGACAAAGTTCTCACTGGAGGTGCGTACCGTCTGCGTGATGCATCAAATAATCGACTCGAGCTGAATCCATGGAACGCGGCTAGACACCGAAGATTCTACGCCTAATGCCGAACATTGTGTTTCTCTCCTTACCTCCGTCTTCCCTTTTAAATTTTATCGTCTCTCTCTCCTTTTTATATATAGCTTCAAAAGCTTCAAGAACGCTTTGATCGCACACTCATGCCGCGCTATGCACGCTCAATATACCTGGGGGCTTCTTATACAGAAGCTTAATATAGTTACCTTCTGGACTTTATGCCAACCACATATGCGTCATTTCCCCATATATGCCTTTTTTCACCATTATATGCATCGATATGACTTAAGTTTTAGCCAAGCTGGGTTGCCTGGCTCTTGTGTTTATGCCCTACGTTCTCGTTAATTTGGATAGGGCATAAGGGGAGCACCTCTGCGACTGTTACTGCCGGGTCAGCCAGATGTGTACCTCAGACTGGGTGAAGCCGAAAGCTAGTGTTCTTAAGGGAATATTCGGTCGGTGAAAAAAAGATGTCTTTTACCTATTAAAAAATATGCCCCCAGATGCTTATCTCCTGCGTCATTTTTTGCAGTTCAGACATGAACATTAATGCATGCGCACCCAGGGAAAGGAACCCTTAACGGAACTATTCTCCCTGGAAGATGTTTCTTACTACCCATGTAATATAACATAACTAGTTGGGTACTTATCTGTTCAAGCACTTATGACCCCTACGCCTGGTTTCCACGCATGCCCCGGTTTTTACATAGCTGAGCGGGTATTCGAATACACTCCGGACCATCTGGTCCAGAGGCTGAAGCGAAAAGGTCGGCCAAGACAAATGATTTACAATCCGGCTAGGGACAAAATGTCTCCTTCGAAG
Source organism: Triticum timopheevii (assembly GCA_963921465.1). Lineage (NCBI taxonomy): Eukaryota > Viridiplantae > Streptophyta > Magnoliopsida > Poales > Poaceae > Triticum > Triticum timopheevii. The sequence continues at coordinate 525,597,271 of OY997272.1, read as the reverse complement.
TACAAAGTCACTTAGACTGACTAAATTCTTCTTCTATACCATCCAACAGGCTGTCTAGCCTACAGTCCTATTGGGAATACTTAGCGGCTAATGCTACCTGGTCATACACCAGATGTACAGGGATCTCCTTCCCATCTAACCTTGTCGGTCCGACCTCGGCCATGTGGTTTGGGTCAGCCTTGGTGTATCGCGTCTTCACCATGGCCCAGGCTTCCCTTGCGCCTTGTCGGCAGGCCGATATCTTCCATAATCGGAAGCGCTGCCGCGCTCCCTTGAGCATCTCCACAAGCTCCCCCATGCCTCCTGGAAGGGAGACGGATGGCCATAAGGCCTGGGCAATACCCTGCATCACCCGCTAAACTTGTTCATGCAGTTGTGAAAGCTCCTGCAGGAGATCGCCGACAGACCCAGGCATCTCCTCGTCGGGACGACCTGTTAACATACCTACAGACATAATTCTGTTAGTAAGCTTCTTCGCCGAACATTATAATGGTTCGTTATAGCACTTACTGAATATGTCGCGCCGAAGCCTTATATTCTCCTTTACGGAGTCCGCAAGCTGGGCCCGAACATCCTTTAATTCGACGTCCAGTCTGATGTTCGCGTCCTGGAGAGTATTTTTCTCCTTTATAACCTTAGTAAGCACACGCTCGCCAGCCTTCAGCTGTCGCCGAACATGTTGCTCATCCTCTGGTACGATGTCCGGATTGCCTCCGGGATTGTCTGTAGAATCTATTGTTAGAATTGCATTCATGCCGAATACTAAAACTGGTACATGCCATGACATTATTTTCGTTCAAAGAAAATATTACCAGATGGGTCCTTCGCAGACTTCTCCATTACGGCAAGTGCGGCCCGCAGTTGGACTTTGCACTCCTCCAGTTCTTTAGACAGCTGGGTATTCTTCTCAGTCAGAACCTATGCACACGACGATCCTTAAATCAGTTGTGCCAACTGTTTCAAGTCTCAGGGGCTACTGATATACATACTTATCAAAGTTTCTTACATGTATATCCTTTATGTACTGGTCCGTGGCCCTGGCGAGGCCACCTTGAGCAGCCCGGATTTACACGTCCCCTGAGTTGAAGGCATCGAACGCCTCTTCAAAGAAAGTAGGGTCACGTAGTGCGGCCCATCGGCACCTATGATTCATGGCGCTCTCGACTTCGGAGTTTGTAGTGGAAAATCTATCCACATCCTCTGTTGGAGGATTGTCTGCGTTGACCTCCACCCTTGAGTCCGGCCTCGGAATCCGGCTGGTGGAGGCATGCTCGGCAGGCACTCCGTATATAGTCCGGTGGGCGCTTTTTCTGTCAGAAGACAATAGACATTGTTATATTTTAACGATGATAATTTCGTGGCAGGTTTTTTAACATACCTTTGCAACGGTGTCTCGGTCTTGACCGCCTCCTTTTAAGCCTACCCGACTTCGGTGCCCCTTGTTAGCGAGTCACTGCGGGTTTGGCTTGGCACCCCGATGGCCTTCCCTATAAGATGCAATACATGTGCGATAGGTGAAGTGTAAAGAGAGGATCCTTTTTGGAAGTTGGGACTCTAGCTTTACTTACCTGGGATACAGGGAGTAGGCCAAGATAATCAGCTATGATGGCCACCATCTGTAGGATCAGAAGTATGTCTAGAGGGGGGATTAGACTACTTGACCAAATAAAAACTTGTCCTTTTCCCAATTTTAGTCTTTGGCTGATTTTAGCTAACTTATCACAAGTCAAGCAATCTTAACACAATTCAAGCAAGCATGCAAAGAGTATATGAGCAGCGGAAAGTAAAGCATGCAACTTGCAAGAATGTAAAGGGAAGGGTTTGGAGGATTCAAACTCAATTGGAGACATGGATGTTTTTGTCGTGGTTCTGATAGGTGGTGCTATCGTACATCCACGTTGATGGAGACTTCAACCCACGAAGGGTAATGGTTGCGCGAGTCCACGGAGGGCTCCACCCAAGAAGGGTCCACGAAGAAGCAACCATGTCTATCCCACCATGGTCGTCGCCCACGAAGGACTTGCCTCACTAGCGGTACATCTTCACGAAGTAGGCGATCTCCTTGCCCTTACAAACTACTTGGTTCAACTCCACAATCTTGTCGGAGGCTCCCAAGTGACACCTAGCCAATCTAGGAGACACCACTCTCCAACAAGTAACAAATGGTGTGTTGATGATGAACTCCTTGCTCTTGTGCTTCAAATGATAGTCTCCCCAACACTCAACTCTCTCACACAGGATTTGGATTTGGTGGAAAGAAGATTTGAGTGGAAAGCAACTTGGGGAAGGCTAGAGATCAAGATTCATTTGGTAGGAATGGAATATCTTGGTCTCAACACATGAGTAGGTGGTTCTCTCTCAGAAAATGTAAGTTGGAAGTGTAGATTCGTTCTTATGGCTCTCTCCACGAATAAAGAGGAGGTGGAGGGGTATATATAGCCTCCACACAAAATCTAACCATTACACACAACTTGCCAATCTCAGTGGGACTGAATTGAGAAACTCAGTCAGACTGATTCAACAAATCTAGTGACCGTTAGGATTTTCGATGGAACCGACATGCAACTCGGTAGGACCGATATGGTTAGGGTTAGGGCATAATGTAATCTCGGTGAGACCAATTACACAAACTTGGTAGGACCGATTTTGGTAATAAGCTAACCAGAGAGTTGGTCAGGTAAACTTGGTGGGAGCAGTTCGCTCATTTCGGTGAGACCAAAATGTTATGAAAGGGAAACAGAGAGTTTACATTGCAATCTCAGTGGGACCGATCGCTCATCTTGGTGGTACCTAAATGTTACGAAGGAAACAGAGATATTACAATCCCATCCCGGTGAGACCGAGATCCCTGTCGGTGAGACCGATTTGCCTAGGGTTTGTGGCAGTCGCTATGACATCTGAACTCGGTGGCGCTGGATAGAAAGAATCGGTGGGGCCGAGTTTGACTTTTGTTTTAGGTCATATGTGGATGTGAGAAAGTAGTTGAGGGCTTTGGAGCATATTACTAAGCACTTTGAGCAAGAACCTCATTAAGCAACACCTCATCCCTCCTTGATAGTATTGGCTTTTCCTATAGACTCAATGTGATCTTGGATCACTAAAATATAAAATGTAGAGTCTTGAGCTTTGAGCTTGAGGCAATCCTTTTATCCTTAGCATTTTGAGGGGTCCACTTTTCTCATCCATGCCATGCCATTCATTGAGCTTTCCTGAAATATTTATCTAGAAATAGCATTAGCTCAATGAGCTATATGTTGTTAGGAATTACCAAAACCACCTAGGGATAGTTGCACTTTCAAGCTCCCCATTTTTGGTAATTGATGACAACATATAGATCAAAGCTTCGACAAATGATAATAAGATTGAAAGGCATTGTCGCTTTGAGAAGTATGTGAAATGTTAGAGCTCCCCCTAAATTTATGCATAGTGTAAGATTTCCTTTGTACTGAAGTGCACAAAGAGTTAGGATCATGAGTTACTCTTCCATGTCACATACATCTTGGTGGAGCGCTCAAAATGATAATAATTAACATACACACACTCATCACTAAGCAAAGTGAATGATCATATAGAGATTAAAGGATAATGTCATCCAACAAGCATTAATGTAGCATATCATCAAACACATGATCATCCAAGTATCACACAGGCATAAAGTATATCAAACAAGCAAACAAAGTTCAACCACCAAAACAAGAGAGAATAAAAAGCAATGCTCTCTCTCGAAGCCTATGATCTATACATTTTTCTCCCCCTTTGGCAACAAGTTACCAAAAAGTTCATAGAAAATGCATAGGACTAAATCGACTCTCAGGCTTGGTCTTTAGGTGGTGGTGTAGAAATAACGCCAAGGACGAAAGCATCAGTTGATGAAGATGGAGCTGGTGGAGTAGGTGCTGGAGTTGGTGGCACTGAAGCTGTAGCTGGTGCAGATGAAGTTGATGTTGTGTCTTGAACAGGCACTGCAGCAGATCTCTGAGCTCTGGGCACTCTAGCAAACACATCATTGGTAGTCTTACCCTTCCTCTCATGCATGTCATCTTGAAGTTTCTCAACAACTGATCGTATCTCAGTGACCTTCACATCCAAGTCATAGAACTTCTGCTCCATGATCGTCTCCAGGTTCTCCTAGTTTTGAGTCAGGGTGGCCAATCCCTTCTCAATCCGCAGAGTGGAGGCAATCAAGTAGCCAAGCTGATCTTGCTTGCCCTTCAGGAAGTACTGAGATGCTCATAAATGGTTGGCATCTTGGTAGCCTTTTCAGTCTTTGCCTTCTCCTTCTTTGCTTGTGCTTACACAGAAGATGGTTCATCTTCATCCATAACCATTGTGTTGTCCTCAAAATCTGGGTAGATGGGCATGTGATCCTTGTCCAAGAGGTATGTGCCAGTGCCCATCTTGGAGTTGATTAGCTCCTGGATCTGTGGGGCATACCCACAACTTCTCTTTTGGTCAGCAGTTGTCCTCTCGATAGTTTCCACTATGAGGCTCATGACCTTGAACTTTTGAGGCACATCAAAAATGTGAAGTAGGTTGATAGCATGTCCTCTGATCATCTTGTGATCACCTGACTTAGGCAAGAGTGTGCCTGAGGATCCAGTTGATGGTTGGCAATCTTGACAGAAGATAATGTACTGATCCCAACTTGTGTGTTTCAATAGCAGCATCTGGGATCTCCCTGTACATATGTGCCATAGAGTTGTGATCCTTCTTCTTCTTGGCATAGACATCCAAGTCATCCTCTTTCTCCTTAGGTGCATTAATCAGATTTGCCCATTCTTCAACAGTTGATTGGTACCTAGTACCTTCAGACATCCATACTATCCTTCCATCTGGATAGAAGTGTGCTGTGGAGTAGAACTGCATTATGAGCTCATCATTCCACTTTGTGAGCTTCTGCCCAACAAAGTCATCCACTCCACAAGCATTGAAACTGTCATACACTCCAGGATAGTGCTCTTCATTCTCCTTGATATATTTCCAGTCCACCCATCTCATGTCACAGACAATTGGCTTCTTGTCAAGCAGCACTGTCTCATAGAAGTCCTGTTGTTCCTTAGTATGGAACCTGTAGTCCACAGCAGTTCTCCTCCTGACTGCATAAGGATCAGTCAGCCTCCACTGTCTGAGCCCTGCATCCTTTCTTAGCTTCATATCCTCAGCTACAGGATAAACATCATTGTGATCTGGAATTTTGGGCTTCAACTTTCTCATGACATGTTCTTCATCATCTTCTTCAACAGCAACTTCAGGCACTGGGGCCTTGTTCTTTTCTCCAGCAGGAATGTTCCTAGTATTCCTCTTGGGTGCAGCTCTAGGCTTTGGAGCAGCTGCCTTGGGAGCTTCTTTGGGCTTTGATGAAGCAGCCCTTGACCTGATGGCATCACCCATAAGCTTCTGAGCTTTAGGTGCTGGTGCAGCAACCTCTCCTTCTTCTTCCTCTTCCATCATGGAAGGCTTTCCAACAACCCTGGCCATGGTCTTCTTGACCCTTTCCTTCCTCTTATTCCCTTCTTCCGCAGCCTCTTTTGGTTCAGATTCTAAAGGCACTTGAGTGGAGGCTCTGGTTTTGGACATGGGAATTCTTCTAGCAGGTGCTTTGGTCCTCATACCAGGCTTAGTGGGAGCAGTTGTGCCATATTCCTTCTTGAGCACCTTCTTTTTGGAACTGGCCTCATCCTCAACAGCCACATATTCTTCATCCTTAGACTCTGAGGTTTTCTTATTTCTGGCCCTAGTGGCTGCCTTTGGCAAGTTGCTGGGTGTGCTCCTGCTACCATCATAGCTGCTAGAGGGACTAGTGCCCTCACTCATGTGAACCTACTCCTCAGACTTGTTCTGACTGTCACTTTGATCAGACATGTTGCAAACACTGACAGCAGACCCTGTGAATAAATATAGATGAGGTAGATAGGATGAGCATCACAAAATACAGAGATTTTTGCAAAAGAATGAGTCAAAAACTTAGTTTTAGTTTTCCACAGAAAGCATTTCGGATCTACCGATTTGTAAACTCGGTGATACCGAAGCAGCTTTTGGAACTAACCTAGTGAACTCGGTCAGACCGAGTCACAGTTTGGTGGCACCGAGGCTGCTAGGGTTTCACAAAGTCCTGAGCTCGGTCACACCGATTTGCAATTCTCGGTCAGACCTAGAATCACATGTGCAATTACCATGGCCAAATCGGTGGAACCGATTTCTACATCTCGGTCGGTCCGAGATGGTTTCGGCGGAAACCTAACCCTAAATTTTCAATCCAACCCTAATCTACGGAGTGTTTTTGCTGGATAAGGTGATCTCAATCGTGGCAAGATACATGGAGAAAACAATGTGCTAGGAATCTGAGTGAGATTAGCACAAGGATCAAGTCCATACCCTAGTTCGGTGATGGACTTGCTATGGCGGCAACGGCGGAGATGATTCCCGTTGACGGCGGCGAAGATCAGTGGCGGGAGGCGGCTGGCGACGAGGAGGACGATCCGGAGACCCAGGGAGGTAGAGCGGGCTGAGCGCGGGTGAAAGATTCAGGAGAAAATTCTCAAATTTGGCCCATGGATATATATAGCCCGACCCTGTCGGTGTGACTAAGTGGAACAACTCGGTGGCACCGAGATGCATCACTTCAAGTAGTTACTGCAACTCGGTGTGACCGAACAGTTCAAATCGGTTGCACTGAGATTGAAAACCTAGATCGACTTAGTGACCTCGGTATGACCGAAATGGAAGAATCGGTCAGACCAAAACGCACAAAGAAGTTTTGGAAGTTTAAGTCTATGATGAATCGGGGACTCCGAGTGCTCCTCACACAGAGTGGTTCGAATCTAACTTGATCAAACTTTGTGATGTAGCATGAATAGAGTTTGAGACAAGAAAAGCATAGATAGCTAGAGAAGATTCTTAGGCATTCTTGTCCATCCACTTGGCAATAGAAAAAACACCAAACAATCAAAACAACAAGTGGATGTCCTCGAATGAGTAAATATGCAACCAACATGCTCACACAATAAAATGACAAATGAAATATGTGGCAAAGCATGCACAACCATTCTAGCATCTATGAAGCAATTGGCAATGACTAGGTCATCTATATATGAGTATATTGACTTAGGAGTCAAATGAGAACATTTGATCATAGGTCATACTCATCGTTTAAGCTCAAGTGGGGTTGCCACTTTTACATAATGCATTGTTGTGTTCACACCATTAGAGTTGCTTTAACTCAATTCTTAGAGTAAAGCTCCCCCTAGATGTGAGATCCCCCCTTAGAGGGATGAACTAACCTTGGGTTTTGTCGATGATGACTTCATGTAGGTGTTGAAGATGTGGATGCTCATTGTTGATGTAGATCATTTGGAGCAATCCCTTGGAGTGAGTTGCACTTTCAATACCTACACGGGTTAGTCCCACAAGGAACAAACAAGGATATCCATAGACATAGAGTGATGCACACACAAAATGATGTCTATGAAAGCATTAGGTCTTGTCCCTTGTCTTACCAACAAGAGGGTTTGTGACTCCATGAAATAGTGCAAGATGTGGAAGTTGATTGCACTTGTCCTTGCCAAAATGATATGAGTGAAGTATGTTGGCGGAGTCACCCTCAAGAACTCTCTAGTTCTTCTTCTTCGGGATCCACATCATCTTGATGGGAATCCTTGGAGTTGTAGTCATACTTGATGAAGTAGAACTTGACGTAGTCTTGGGAACCCACTTGACCAAGGCCTTGGGAGCTTCTTCAAATGCATCAATCTCCTCTTGAAGCTCATCCTTGCCTTTTTGCTTGTGGTCTTGTGGTGGAATATCATCTTGAGCTTGTGTCCCTTTGAAGGAAGTAGGATCATACTTCTCTTGTTGAGGAACAAACTTCGTCTTGGGGTATTGATCTTCTTCCCACTCAACTCCATTGGCATTGAACTTTCGTTCAAAACCAACACCTTGGTTCTTCCGGTGCCTTCCTTGCTTGCATACAATTTCCTCGAATTGCTTACTCCCGGCAAGGCTTTTGTAAACACCTTTCTCTATAATTCCCTTCAATAAGCTATTTTCTTGCTCAAGTGTAACTTGGCTAAGAGAATCATTAGGGGAATCAAAAGAACTACTAGAAGCAACAACATTGGATTTAACTTGATTATTGTTACTACTAGAGGAAGAATCCTTCTTGTTCTTGTTACTAGACTTGACTTGAGGCATGTAAGTGGATAAGAGTAAATGCTTTGCAATGTAAGAAGAACTTTTCTTGCAAAGATCATCATTGATTTCCTTTAAGAACTCATGCTCTTGCACAAGGTTGAGCTTTTCAAAGCGTAACTTCTCATGAGTCCTTAAAAGTTCTCGATGATCCCCTAAGATAGTTTCATGAGCTAACTTAAGAGTGTTTAGTTCTTTAGTTAGGAGCTCTTCTCCTTATCATTGTCATTCATTTTATCTTGATTAGCATGATTAATTGACGTTTCATCATAGTATTCGTCACTAGAGTTGTCAATAAGTAAATAATCATCACCTAACAAGTCATCTTCATCACTATTGAAATCAACATACTCGGGGTGAGTTACCTTTGGGACTTTAGCCATGAAGCATCTTCCAAGTCCCTCATTTGGTGAATCAAATATGTCGTAGGAGTTAGTTGACACAAGTGCTAGACTGGCAACACCTTCATATTGAGTATGTTCGGAGTCGAAGTGATAGCTTCTGTCGGAGTGATTGTCGGAGTCGGAGACGGATACCCATTCACCAACATGAGCTTGATGTCTTCGTTTTGTGTAGCTCCTTGATGACTTGTCCTTCCTTTCCGAATCCTTGCTTTTCCGGGATGTTCTTCGTTCATAACGATCATCTCTACTCCTCTCTCTTGGTGGTGATTCTTCTGTTCTACTTCTCCTCTTAGGTGATTCTTCTCTTCTTTTGTAGGGAGCCGTACACTCATTTGAATAGTGTCCGGGTCTTCCACAATTTTAGCAATTACGCTCTCGACTAGAAGATCTTTTGTCATTGTAGGACCTTGACTTGGAGCTTCTCTCTTTGCTTCTACTCTTGTAGAACTTGCTGAAGTTCTTCACCATTAGGCTCAATTCTTCATTGAAGGTTTGTTTCTCACTTGATGATGTGGGGGCTTCACATGAGGCTTTGTAAGCACCACTTGACTTGTTGTGGAGCTCCTCCTTCTCCTTGACTGACATCTCATGAGCAACAATTCTTCCAATGACTTCTGTTGGCTTGAGATTCTTGTCATTGGGCATCATTTGGATCAATGTGCACACGGTATCATATTTTCCATCCAATGCTCTTAGGATATTCTTGATGATGAATTTGTCATTCATCTCTTCGCTTCCCAAGCCGGCAATCTCATTTGTAATGAGAGCAAGCCTAGAGTACATTTCAGCGATGCCTTCACCATCCTTCATCTTGAACTTGTCAAGTTGACTTTGTAGAACATCCAACTTGGATTCGTTGACGGAGTTGGTACCTTTGTGCATATCAATCAAAGTATCTGAAATTACCTTTGCATTCTCAAGACTGCTGATTTTGTTGAGTTCTTCAGGGCACAATCCGTCGAAGAGGATATCACAAGCTTGAGTGTTATATTGCAGCATCTTCAACTCATCCGCGCTAGCTTCACGGTTCGGTTCTCTCCCATCAAAGAGTTCACCTTGCAAGCCACTACACACAATAGCCCAAACGGCGGGGTTATGTCCGAGAATATGCATTTTCATCTTATGCTTCCAACTAGCAAAATTAGTACCATCAAAGTAAGGACCTCTACGGTGATAGTTTCCCTCGCTAGACGCCATACTCTCCTAGGTTGTGAAACCAAGGCTATGACCACCAAAAGCTATGTAAATCAAAGCAAATGGAGACCAAAGCTCTGATACCACTTGTAGGATCGGAAGTATGTCTAGAGGGGGGGGGGGTTAGACTACTTGACCAAATAAAAACTTATCCTTTTCCCAATTTTAGTCTTTGGCAGATTTTAGCTAACTTAGCACAAGTCAACCAATCTTAACACAATTCAAGCAAGCATGCAAACAGTATATGAGCAGCGGAAAGTAAAGCATGCAACTTGCAAGAATGTAAAGGGAAGTGTCGGTGTCAAAACCGGCGGATCTCAGGTAGGGGGTCCCGAACTGTGCGTCTAGGCGGATGGTAACAGGAGACAAGGGACACAATGTTTTACCCAGGTTCGGGCCCTCTTGATGGAGGTAAAACCCTACGTCCTACTTGATTGATATTGATGATGTGGGTATTACAAGAGTAGATCTACCACGAGATCAAGGAGGCTAAACCCTAGAAGCTAGCCTATGTTATGATTGTTGTTATTGTTGTTCGGTCCTATGGACTAAAACCATCTGGTTTATATAAACACCGGAGAGGGCTAGGGTTACACAGAGTCGGTTACAATGGTAGGAGATCTACATATCCGTATCGCCAAGCCTGCCTTCCACGCCAAGGAAGGTCCCATCCGGACACGGGACAAAGTCTTCAATCTTGTATCTTCATAGTCTTGGAGTCCGACCGATGATGATAGTTCGGCTATCCGGACACCCCCTAGTCCAGGACTCCCTCAGTAGCCCCTGAACCAGGCTTCAATGACGACGAGTCTGGCGCGCATATTGTCTACGGCATTGCAAGGTGGTTTCCTCCTCTGAATAATTTATAGAAGATTGTGAACACCAGGATAGTGTTCGGCTCTGCAAAATAAATTCCACATTCCACCGTAGAGAGAATAATATTAACGCAAGTTCAATCTGCTGATGTATTTCGTGGCGTGACGTCACACCACAACCAAGCCTTTACTTGAATCGTTTATTATACCACCTCAGCGCGTTTAGCGAAGCGGTTTCCTTGGCACGTCTTGTCGAAGCAGAGATCGTGTTCCCCTTATTCCGGAATTCCCATCAATACGGACGTGGGTAACCCAACCGCGCCATTGATTGCGGCGCTTGGGAGAAAAGCGAGTTTTATCAGGCCGGTGGGGACGCATAGCTTCGTCCGTCCATATATAAGGGGATAAGGATACACCTTTTTACCTACACCTTCTTCCTCCTTTGCTTATCCATCTCCGCACACGAGCTCCAGCGCCCAAGTTCGCACATCTCACCTCAACCTCCTCCAACTATGTCCAGAGCGGGAGGCAAGTGGATGACCTCCTCCATTACGGAGGGGCGCATCAAGAAGCTGTGCAGCGCCGGATATCTGTCCAGCGACATCGCGCACCGGCTCCCTGACGAGGGGCAGCCCATCCCCACCCCCAGGCCCCATGAGAGGGTGGTATGCCTTCCCCATTTTCTCCGCGGACTAGGCTTCCCACTTCACCCCTTTGTCCGGGGGCTCATGTTCTACTACGGCCAGGATTTCCATGATCTGGCCCCGAATTTCATCCTCAACATCTCGGCGTTTATCGTCGTGTGCGAGGCTTTCCTCTGCATCCAGCCCCACTTCGGCTTGTGGCTCAAGACCTTCAATGTCAAGCCGAAGGTTGTAAAGGGCAGTCAAGCGGAGTGCGGAGGCGCCATGGTGGGCAAGATACCCAACGTTACTTGGCTCGAGGGCGCCTTCGTGGAAACCATCAAGGGGTGGCAATCGGGGTGGTTCTACATCACCGAGCCGCGTGACCCTAAATGGGCAGCGGCCCCCGAATTTAGATCTGGCAACCCCACACGGCTCACCTCTTGGAAAGAGAGTGTCCTGACTTGGGGCGATTCGGAGGAGCTGACCGGACTCCAAGCCTGCATCCAAAAGCTGGTGAACAAGAAGCTCAAGCTTGTCAACGTAGTCCAGGTCATGCTCATCCGCCGGATTCTCCCGTGCCAATAATAGGCCTTCAAATTGTGGGAGTTCGATCCAGCTCAGCACTAAACCTTGAGCGGGCTCTCCGACACTAGGTACGAAGATGCCTGAAAGGTGTTGTTTAAGGGCGCCGAGGCTCCCACATCCGCTACCGAAGATCGCGGATTCAGCTCGCAGCGCCAGGCTAGCGAGGTAAGCGATTCTACCCTTTACGGGACACTTGTCTTTCATAGTTTGACTCTATGCGGGATCTAAACTCCCTCTCCTTTGACAGGACTGGCTGAAGAAGGCCGAGCAGACTAACTGTCAGGCCCCTTTGCCAGAAGACCCAGCGGACGCCCGTTTAGCGGGGCTGCTGGTTCCGGCACCCCACATGGTGCCGGAGAAGAAGGCCATGAAGGAGGCCACGGGCACTCGAAAGAGTTCCCGTTTTCAGGTGTCCGATGACTCCAAGGCGGACTCCTCCCCTGAGGACAAGGAGAAGAAGAAAAAGGCCTCTCCCCCAGCAGGGGGAGGGAAGAAAAGGAAGGCCTCCCCAGCGAGGGAGGCCGGAGGGTCCAAGAAGGGAAGGACTCTTCCCCCGGACTGTTCCGCCAACGCCGGTGATGACGAGGAGGATTGGCCTCCAAGGGCCAAGCCTCTGGCGAGATCATAAGTATCCGGACTCCCGAATGATTTCATGATTTTTCTTTTTGCCACATGGTGTCTTTCTAACGCCGCATACAACCCTGCAGTCCACCAAAGGACGATCTTCCCGCTTCGTCGAGCGGGTCCTTGGGCACGTCGGATGTGAACAGTACTTCACTTCCAACCACCTCGTCCCCCCGTGATGCTGACGACGCCGAGGTGGGATCCTAGAGAGGGACCCACCCGGAGGATGAGGACCCGGAGGTGCCACAGGGCGACCTCCCGGACTTCGTGCCGGACTCCACACCGGAACCTGCAGTGGTTCCGGAGTCCGGCGGGTGGCCCCTTCGCAAGAAGGGCAAGACCGTGGCGCCGGCGGCCTCCGTCCAACCGGAGGCGCCGGATAACTTGCTGGAGGCGCTCAACAGCGCTTCCATCGAGGAGGAACACCGCACTATCATGAGTGCGGTGATTCAGAAGGTCCAGCTCGCCAAAAGCGGGCTGACCGAAGCCTGCAGCAGCCTTCTATCAGGCTTTGAGGTAAGAATATTAATATATGTAAAATAGTACCGCATAGACAGTAGCCCCTGATGCTCGGTTCGGTGTTCGGAAAGAAAAGGCGGACTGAGGATCTAAAAAGATATACGCAGGAGTCTTAATAAATATGTCAATATGGGATTGCAGGCTGCGCTGCTGACCTCTGTCGTACTGACTGCGGAGGTCAATGCTTTGAAGCAAAGCCTCGAGCGGTCCGAGAATGAGCTCAGCCGTGCCAAGAAGCAGCTCAAGGACAAGGAAGGTGAGTAACACCTTATTAAAGTTGTACCTTACAGAAAAGGATTTGGTTGCAAGATAAATGACAAGGATAACGTGGGTACTTCAGGGGCCACGAACGAGGTGGCGACCTTGAAGGAGGCGGTGTCCGCGGCCGAACGTAATGCGGCCGTGGAGCGTGCTGTGCAAGAGAAGCAGGAGGCGCGGGTGGCGGAGGTACAGCAAGAGCTCCAGGCTCTCACGGAAAAGCATGAGAGTTTGGAGAGCGACTCGAAGACTCGAGAGTCCGAGCTTGCATCGGCTCTTGAGAGCGCCAAAGCCGCTAAGGCCGAAGCCCACAAGGCCCTTCAGGAGATCGAGGCGTTGAAGAAAATAGCGGCGGGTAAGGCATTCTTCATGCAAAGCAAGCATGTGAATGTGAATTACCTGTTACTTACCCGAATTCGGAGCTCTCCAGGAGCGTTCACAGATCTGCCCCGCAGCGTGTCCGATGCTGCCTCTTTCTACAGGGCCGAGGAGGGGAGCTCGATGGAGAAGGTCTTCTGGTCTCAGTATGTTGAGGTCGGACATCCGGTGCCCCTTAGCGACCAGCTGAAGCAGCTGGTCGAGCTCCACAAGGTGGCCAAACAGGCCATGAAGGGCCTCATAGTTCGGCTGTGGCCCAATGAGGCCATGCCTGGGAGCTACTTCGGCCTGGTGCGGCGGCTGGTGGATGCTTGTCCATGGGTTGAGGTCATCAAGCGATCCGCCTGTATTGAAGGTGCCCATCGGGCCCTTGCCCGTGCTAAGGTGCACTGGGGCAAGATGGATGCTGAGAAGCTTGTGACGGACGCGCCTCCGCCGGGTAAGGAGTATCGCACGCCCGAGATGTATTACAAGAGTGTGCTGAAGGGTGCCCGCACTATTGCGGGTGAGTGCTCCAATAATGTAATATTTGAGTAGACTCACATTTTGTTATCCTGTGCGCAGAAAACTTTGTTCATATGCGCTAAGCAACGCTTGTTGATTTAAAATATTACCTTCTGTGCGGTTGTTTATCAAATTTGAGAGATGGCAAGTCGTCGGCTTCAGCCCCCATGCCACGAGTGCTGGGGTGTTCGGGATAAATTTGAGCACTCTTGTTCCCATATTTGGGTCCATCTAGGGAGGCGCTCAACACGACGAACTAGGCAACCAGACTTATAATGCTTGAACACTCTCACTTAGCCATAGAATTCTATAATTTAAAATTTCGGCGAAGCCCCTAGTGTTCGGAAGGCCGAATTCGGGGCGCTATCCATGCCTGGGCCGGACAAAGCCGGTTCCTCGCTCTAAGCGGCATAAGTCTTTAGGGACTCGAAAAAACCTCTCAAACAGCGACCGGCTCTCACCTCATCATGACGGTCAGTTTTAGCTTTCTCCACTGAGGCGCTCGCCCAGCTCAACCGGGGCGCAATCGCAGTGGTTCTCCCAGTGCTACCTTAGCCGATAGAACGGAACGTAAGGTACCAAAACATGGGAGCCGGGCAAACCCAACTATTGACCCAAGACATGATTCGGAGCCGATGCATATAATGCTATAAGTTCGGGGTGCCGCACTTGTGAAAGTGTTCGGACTTATCACACCATAATGTGGGGAACTTAAGCCCCTGGTGTATTTAGCCGTATCAAAGTGTACAGATGCGACATGTCATAAATGAACATATGTATAAGAAAGGAATGCAATTAGAAGCAAAAAGGTGCTGCATTGTTTATGCAAGAAATACTGCCATGAATGCAGAACGATACAAATAGTGCAATAAGCAAGGGATGGGACTATTAAACATGTCCCCCTCCAGGGGTAGGCTACGGAATGGTGTATAAAATAGATTTAGTGCTCATAATTGAGACCACCTGGATATTCGTCGTAGCCTTTCACCTTCCCTGGCTGTTGCATCGTGAGTTCGGCCGGTCTACTGCCTAACAGGGCCTCTGGTGAACGGAGTCCTGTGGGTAAGAAAGAAAAAGGAAAAAGAAAAAAAAAGGAATGACACACTTGGGAGCCCCTGATGTGGTTGAGCCGCATTCTGGTCCTGTCATGGTCGTGCCCCTTCCCCTATGCCCATGGTATCTCCAGAGCGTAATGATGTACGCGAAGGACCAGTCTTGCGATCTTGCGAGGGCTGGGGTTGGGGCCGCATTGCTACGCGTGCTTAGAACGTGCCAGGTGGTCTTGTTGTAGGTTACTCCGGGCGCGTTTAGCCGTGTCCGGTCGCTTAATGGCCGGACTCGAGAATTGCCTTAAGAGGCTGCATTGTACTTCTGCCGCGAGAGCCGCTGTATGTTCCTCGGTTCGGAGGGAGCGTTCGGTGTTTCCGTTGACCGTGATGACTCCTCGAGGGCCTGGCATCTTGAGCTTGAGGTATGCGTAGTGCGGCACCGCGTTGAACTTTGCAAACGCGGTCCGTCCGAGCAGAGCATGATAGCCGCTGCGGAACGGAACTATGTCGAAGATTAACTCCTCGCTTCGGAAGTTATCCGGGGATCCAAAGACCACTTCCAGTGTGACTGAGCCTGTACAATTGGCCTCTACACCTGGTATCACACCTTTGAAGGTCGTCTTTGTGGGTTTAATCCTTGAGGGGTCTATGCCCATCTTGCACACTGTGTCCTGATAAAGCAGGTTCAGGCTGCTGCCGCCATCCATCAGGACTCTGGTGAGGTGAAATCCATCGACGATTGGGTCTAAAACCAATGCGGCGAATCCGCCGTGGCGGATGCTGGTACGGTGGTCCCTTCGATCAAAAGTGATCGGGCAGGAGGACCATGGGTTGAACTTCGGGGCGACTGGCTCCATCGCGTATACGTCCCTGAGTGCACGCTTCCGCTCCCTCTTGGGTATGTGGGTTGCGTATATCATATTCACCGTCCGCACTTGTGGGGGGAAACCCTTCTGTCCTCTATTGTTCGGCGGTCGGGTCTCTTCTTCGTCATCGCTATGCAGCCCCTTGCCATTGTTTTTGGCAATTAGCTTGCCTGTCTGCTCGAATACCCAACAGTCCCTGTTGGTGCGGTTGGCTGGCTTTTCGGGGGTGCCCTGTATCTGGCACGAGCGATCGAGTATTTGGTCCAAATTGGACGAACCCCTAGTAGTTCTTTTCAATGGCTTTTTCCGCTGACCGGGTTTGGAGCCTCTGAATCCGGCATTGACTTCCGTATCCTCATTATTGTCGCCGTTAATGCGGCGTTTGTTCTTGTTGCGACGCAACCTTCCATTGCGGTCCTTTGTATCCGGACTGCCAGAATTTTTGCTGAGGTTGTTGCTGCGTGCTAGCCAGCTGTCCTCTCCCGCGCAGAAGCGGTCATGAGTGATGTGAGGGATGCCATGGATTTCGGCTTTTCCTGTCCCAGGTGCCGGGCAAGCCACTCGTCACGGATGTTATGTTTGAATGCCGCGAGGGCCTCCGCATCCGGACAGTTGATGATTTGATTTTTCTTAGTTAAGAACCGTGTCCAGAATTGTCTGGCCGATTCGTCTGGCTGCTGAATTATGTGTCTTAGGTCGTCAGCGTCTGGTGGTCGCACATACGTGCCCTGGAAGTTATCCAGGAATGCGGCTTCCAGGTCCTCCCAACACCCAATTGATTCTGCTGGCAAGCTGTTAAGCCAATGCCGAGCTGGTCCTTTAAGCTTGAGTGGGAGGTATTTGATGGCGTGAAGATCGTCACCGCGGGCCATGTGGATATGAAGGAGATAGTCTTCGATCCTAACCGCGGGTGATGAAATCATGTACCTAGGGTAGGGTCATAGACCTGATCTAAGTATCCTACCCAAGGACACCCTCAGAAGAAACTGCCTTCCAGTCGACCAAGAGGGACTTCACTCGACGAACTCGAAGGACTCGACCATGAAGACTCACTCGACCACCAGGAGATCAAGAGCCACTCTGCATCCAAACGGTCTGTAATTAAGTAGTCTTTATGGCATTTAGGACACTTTATGTAAGGCGTTACCAGTAACGCCTAGACTTAATGTACTTTAAACCCCGCATTACTGAGGGCCGGAGGGGTCTGGCGGACACTATATAAGCCACCCCCCTCCTCAGTGTAAGGGGTTCGCACTCTTGTAATCCATACATACATAATCCAGTCGACCGCCTCTGGGCTCCCAGACGTAGGGCTTTTACTTCCTCCGAGAAGGGCCTGAACTCGTACATCCAGTGTCTTCACAACTGCTCCATAGCTAGGATCTTGCCTCTCCATACCTACCCCCCATTCTACTGTCAGACTTAGAACCACGACAGATGGCGCCCACCGTGGGGCAGGTGTCTTAGCGATTTTTAGAGAAGTTGCAATTCTTCCGATTACTTTCATCATGGTCGCTAGTGGAGTTTTGGTCGAGGGCCGCGAGATCCGTCTCGGCGCTCTCACCTTCATCGCCGACGGCTGCGCTTGGCTCCAGGAGGCTCCACTCGACATTGACGTTCTCCCCGTCCGCGGTGCGACGCATTTTCGCGCATGTGTCCGCGGAGTTCTGCTGCGGCAACCATCGACTCCGTATTGGTCGACTCCCCTGTTGTCATCCCTCCCTGTTTCCCGCCAGCACAAGCGATCTCTCGAGACTCCAGCAGTGGGTGAGGCACGCGATGGCTCGCCAGACGGCCACCACCCAAGTCGTGGCAATCGAGCCCGACGAATCCCTCTACGGCATGTTCTATCTGTCGACTGGCTCCGTAGAGACTGCATCCGAGTGCATAGCAGTGATCCAGCGGCGGAGGTCTTGATGGTCAATGGACCTCGTAGCCCTCCCGTCTTCCCCCGTGACGACGGGGCGGACGGTGGAGGTGGCCCCGCTCAAGTCCATGAGGAGTATCAACCCGAGCCACTTAACTCCCTGCAAAGGGAAGAACTTCGCCGCAGGAACATGGATGCCCTGCATACTCCTATTGCAGGAGAAACCCCAGAGGCTCGTGCCTTGGAAGAGGCGCATTTGGCCAACTTGGCTGAACGCGCTCGTCTGGAGAATCTCCAACGAGCACTCGACGAGCGCGCGTGGCAACGAGTACCCGACTCCAGTCGACGTCAACTCTTCCCGCCGACTCAGGTATATCGAACCCCGATTCAGAATTTAGCAGTTGCAACCCGTATAGCAGAGTCAATTCAACCCTCTCAGTCGGAGGCTGGCAGAGGCTTGATGCAGATTAGAGATTTGCTCCGGGCAGCAGGAGATAAGAATTCGGCCGTGTCACAGTCACACAACAGGATTCACAGTCGATCCGTCGCTGCGAATACGGTTCAGTCGGCTCATAGCCCTAGATCGCCTCCGCGGCGTGAAGGACGCGAGAATCGACGAGACCAATACGGTGACCGATATGATCGTGATGGTAGGCGTCGAGTGCCCACTCCTCCTCCGAGAGGCAGGTCTTACGCTCCTCGGCAGCAAGATGACAGGCGTCAACTCAGTGTGGGGCCAAGAGCTTCGGTCGACCACCGAGAACCTGGCTTCGACGCGCGATCCATCATCGTGCAAGGCTTGGTCGATCGGAACAGGGCTCATCAAGGTGGCCACGACAGAGATGCGCCCACTAGCAGCCGAGTGCATTTTTCAGGTCCGGAATGTTTCAGCAGGGCTATCAGAGCCGCGGTGATTCCCCCCAACTTCAGGTTGGCGACTGGAGTAAGCAAGTTCACCGGTGAGTCTAAGCCTGAAACCTGGCTTGAGGATTACCGAGTAGCAATACAGATCGGCGGCGGGAATGACGAGGTGGCCATGAAGCATTTGCCACTCATGTAGGAAGGTTCGGCCAGGGCATGGTTGAATCAGTTAAACCCAAGCAGCATTTACACTTGGGAAGATCTTTCCCGAGTGTTCGTCAGGACATTTGAGGGAACCTGCAAGCGGCCAGCTAGGCTGACAGAGCTGCAAGTCTGCGTGCAGAAGTCGAATGAAACCTTAAGAGAGTACATTCAGAGGTGGATTACTTTGCATCATACCGTGGAGAACGTGTCTGATCATTAGGCAGTCTGTGCTTTCAAGGATGGTGTCAAGAACAGAGAATTAAGTTTGAAGTTTGGGCGGACCGGAGATATGGCCCTGAGTCGAATGATGGAAATTGCCACCAAGTACGCCAATGGTGAAGAGGAGGACCGACTCCGAAGCGGCAAGTACAAGCCGAGTCAGTCGGAGAAAGGAAACTCCAGTCGGAAACAGAAGCGGAAGGCCGAACCAGCGGCTCCTGGAGAGGCTCTGGCCGTGACTCAGGGCAAGTTCAAGGGAAAACCCAAAGGACCCTCGAACCCCAAGAAGGTGAAGGATAAAGAAGGAAATGACGTGATGGATCTACCGTGTCACATCCACACGAAGAAAGACGAAGAGGGTAATTTCATTTACCCGAAGCATACCACTCGCCAGTGCCGGCTCCTGATCCAGCAGTTCCAAGGTAAAAAGCCCAAGGACAAGGAAAAGGAGTCGGACAAAGCCGAAGACAAGGAGGACAGTGAGACAGGATATCTTCATGTTAACTCCACTTTGATGATTTTTGCTGATGTGGAAAGCAAGAGCCGACTGAAGGTTATCAACCATGAGGTGAACATGGTCGCCCCGGCGACACCCAGTTATCTGAGATGGTCCCAAACTCCCATTACATTCGACCAGTCAGATCACCCGACTCATATAGCCACCCCTGGGAGGCAAGCTTTGGTGGTTGACCCGATCGTCGAAGGCACTCGACTGACGAAGGTGCTAATGGATGGTGGTAGCGGACTGAACTTATTGTATGCGGACACGCTGAAAGGAATGGGCATTCCGATGTCCCGACTGAGCAACAGCAACATGAGTTTTCATGGAGTTATACCTGGAAAGAAAGCCGAATCACTCGGCCAAATAGCTCTGGACGTGGTGTTCGGTGACTCGAAACATTTCCGGAAAGAGAGGCTGACGTTTGAGGTCGTGGATTTTCAGAGCGCTTACCACGCTATTTTGGGGAGACCAGCTTACGCACGGTTCATGGCTCGACCATGTTACGTGTACCTCAAATTGAAGATGCCCGGCCCCAAAGGCGTGATCACTGTCACTGGTGATCGGAAAAAGGCAGAAGAGTGTTTCCAGAAAGGCTCAAAGATTGCCGATTCCCAGGTGACAGCGGTCGAGCTAGAAGGATATAAGCAAAATGCTGATCCGGGTGAATTGTTGCGAGCTAAGAAGCCTGCCACAGAGTCAACTTTTCAGTCGTCCGGTGAGACGAAGCCCGTTCACATTCACCCGACCGACCCCAATGCAGCTCCGACCCATATCTCCACAACACTCGACCCGAAATAGGAAGAAGCGCTCATCCAGTTCCTCCGTGAGAACTGGGACATCTTTGCATGGAAGCCAGCTAACATGCCGGGTGTTCCCAGGGGACTAGCTGAGCATCGCCTTAGAGTCGACTCAGCAGCAAAACCAGTCAAGGAACATCTTCGGTGGTCCGCGGTCCAGAAGAGAAAAGCTATTGGTGAGGAGGTGGCTCGACTATTGGCGGCAGGATTTATCCAAGAGATATACCACTCCGAGTGGCTCGCCAATGTCGTCATGGTTCCTAAGAAGGACAACTCACTCCAAATGTGCATTGATTTCAAGCACATCAATCTTGCCTGCCCGAAAGATAATTTTCCTCTCCCTCGCATTGATCAAATTGTCGACTCGACCGCGGGGTGTGAGAGATTGTCTTTTCTAGACGCCTACTCCGGATACCATCAGATCCGTCTATATGGACCGGATGAGATCAAAACAGCTTTCATCACTCCATTCGGGTGCTTCTGCTATATCACTATGCCATTCGGCCTCAAGAATGCCGGATTCACGTTCATGAGGATGATTCAGAAGTGTTTGCTCACTCAAATCAGTCGGAACATGGAAGCGTACATGGATGATATTGTGGTCAAGTCACGAAAGGGTTCCGACCTATTGACTGACCTAGCTGAAACATTTGCCAATCTCAGGAGGTATGATATCAAGCTCAATCCGTCAAAGTGCACATTGGGAGTTCCAGGCGGCAAGTTACTCGGTTTTCTCGTTTTCGAACGAGGAATCGACACTAACCGAGAAAAAGTTGGCACTATACTCCGAATGAAACGCCCTATGCGAGTGCACGACGTCCAGAAACTTACTGGATGCTTGGCCGCGTTAAGTCGATTCATCTCTCGCCTCGGTGAAAAGGCATTGCCTCTTTACCGACTGATGAAGAAGGCAGACAAGTTCGAGTGGACTCCAGAAGCTGATGCAGCGTTTGCCGAGCTAAAAGCTCTGCTCTCCACCCAGCCGGTGCTTGTTGCTCCAATCAGCAAAGAGCCTCTGTTGCTTTATATCGCAGCCACGGGACAAGTTGTCAGTATAGTACTTACGGTCGAGCGGGAAGAAGAAGGGAAAGCCTTCAAAGTTCAGCGCCCAGTATATTATCTCTCTGAAGTTTTGACTCCATCAAAGCAAAGATATCCTCATTATCAGAAGCTTGTGTATGGAATCTACATGACCACAAAGAAGGTTGCTCATTATTTCTCTGATCATTCCATTACAGTCGTCAGCGACGCTCCACTTTTAGAGATTCTGCACAACAGAGATGCAACTGGTCGAGTGGCGAAGTGGGCGATTGAACTCCTTCCCCTAGATATCAAGTTTGAGGCAAAGAAAGCCATTAAGTCCCAAGCAATAGCAGATTTCCTTATCGAGTGGATCGAACAGCAGCAGCCGACTCAAGTTCACTCGGAACACTGGACTATGTTTTTTGATGGCTCTAAGATGTTAAATGGTTCCAGTGCTGGGGTAGTCTTGGTTTCCCCCAGAGGAGATAAGCTCAGATATGTGCTCCAAATTCACTTTGATTCCTCCGACAACGAGGCAGAATACGAGGCCCTTCTGTATGGGTTGTGCATGGCCATTTCACTCGGCGTCCGTCGCCTTATGGTCTATGGCGACTCAGATTTGGTGGTCAACCAAGTGATGAAGGAGTGGGACGTGAGAAGCCTAGCCATGACTGGATACTGTAATGCAGTGAGAAAGCTTGAGAAGAAGTTTGAGGGATTAGAGCTCCATCATATACCCCGACTGAAAAATCAAGCGGCTGATGATTTGGCAAAGATAGGTTCCAAGAGAGAAGCCATCCCCAGTGGTGTGTTCTTGGAGCATATGCATACTCCATCAGTCAAAGAAGATCCTTTTACTAAAGAAGCTCCGCAGCCCAAGAGTGCCACAGATCCAACTGAGGTTGAAGTTCCAGCAGTGGTCGACTTGGTCATGGAGGCTTTAGTGATCACTCCCGATTGGACAATACCGTACATCGCGTATATCCTGAGAAAAGAGCTCCCAGAGGACGAAGAAGAGGCTCGACAGATCGTCCGCCGGTCCAAAGCCTTTACTGTGATCAAAGGGCAGCTATTCAGGGAGAGCGCGACTGGAGTTGGTCAGAAGTGCATAACGCCAGAAGAAGGTCGGATAATCCTTGATGATATCCACTCGGGGACCTGTGGCCATCATGCGTCCTCTCGGACCATCGTGGCCAAAGCATACCGAGCCGGATTTTACTGGACAAGGGCGAATGAAATGGCAAAGGAGATAGTGGACAAGTGTGAGGGATGCCAGTTTTACTCCAACATGTCACACAAGCCTGCGTCAACTCTGAAGACCATACCACTCGTCTGGCCGTCCGTTGTATGGGGATTGGATATGGTCGGTCCCTTGAGGACAGGTCGAAGTGGTTTCACACATGTACTGGTAGCAGTCGACAAGTTCACCAAGTGGATTGAGGCTAAACCCATCAAGAACCTTGACGCCAGTACTACAGTCAGCTTCATCAGAGAACTGACATTCAGATATGGAGTCCCACACAGCATCATCACTGATAATGGGTCGAACTTCGATTCGGAGGAATTCAGAACGTTCTGCACATCTCAAGGCACACGAGTCGACTACGCTTCGGTCGCCCATCCTCAGTCGAATGGACAAGCAGAGCGAGCCAATGGCTTGATCCTCAAGGGGTTGAAACCCCGACTGATGCGTGACCTCAAACATGCGGCTGGAGCATGGGTCGACGAACTTCCCTCGGTGCTTTGGGGTCTAAGGACCACACCTAACCGGTCGACTGGAAGAACTCCATTCTTCTTGGTCTATGGAGCTGAAGCGGTCTTGCCGAGTGATCTGCTCCACAATGCTCCTCGAGTCGAGCTCTACAACGAAACTGAAGTGGAACAAGCATGGCAAGATGCAGTCGACCTTTTAGAAGAAGAAATGGAGATGGCTCATCCGATCGACCATCTACCAACAGGACTTGCGTCGCTTCCACGCCAGAAACGTGAAGAGTCGAGCCTTCCAGGAAGGAGATTTGGTTCTCCGAGTGGATCAACAGAAACCACACAAGCTTGCTCCTTCTTGGGAAGGTCCCTTCATCGTTACCAAGGTTCTCCACAATGGAGCATACCATCTCTACAACGTCAAGCACAACATCGACGAGCCACAAGCTTGGAACGCGGAGTTACTCCGTCACTTTTACACTTAAGTATTCACTCGGATGAGTTGTAATAAAAGTACTTCTGTAGTTCATATTTTGAAAGATAGTAGTGTCATAATTTCCCCGATGATTTTTTGTCACTTTTCCTTATTCAGTAAAATTCCCCCAGCGGGTGGCTTAGCTGCGAATCCGTTTCGCCTAAGTTTGTAAAAAAAATCCTTACCGAGTGGCGAGCCGGTCTCCCACTCGGGGGCTTAGCTGCGAATCCGTTTCGCCTAAGTTTTAATAAAATCCTTACCGAGTGGCGAGCCGGTCTCCCACTCGGGGGCTTAGCTGCGAATCCGTTTCGCCTATGTTTTAATAAAATCCTACCGAGTGGTGAGCCAGTCTCTCACTCGGAGGCTTAGCTGCAGTCCAAGTACTCACCTAAGTTTTAATAAAATCCTACCGAGTGGTGAGCCAGACTCCCACTCGGAGGCTTAGCTGCAGTCCAAGTACTCGCCTAAGTTTAAATAAAATCCTACCGAGTGGTGAGCCAGACTCCCACTCGGGGGCTTAGCTGCAGTCCAAGTACTCGCCTAAGTTCAAATTCAACGTACGGTCGCAAGGAGGATGAAGTGCAGGTCGACTGCGACCCTCTCCTCCGAGCTACGCCACAAGTACAACGTGAGGTAGCAAGGAAGACGAGGTGCAGGTCGACTGCGACCCTCTCCTCCAAGCTACGCCACAAGTACAACGTGAGGTACCAAGGAAGACGAGGTGCAGGTCGACTGCGACCCTCTCCTCCGAGCTACGGCACAAGTACAACGCGCGGTCGCAAGGAGAACGAGGTGCAGGTCGACTGCGACCCTCTCTCCTCCGAGTTTCGCCACAAGTATAACATGTGGTCGCAAGGAGGGCGAGGTGCGGATCGACTGCTACTCTCTCCTTCGAGCTACGCCACAAGTACAATGTGCCTTCCATAAGAAGAACACCTTAAAATCCTACCGAGTGGAGAGCAAACCTCCCACTCGGAGGCTTAGCTGCAGCCCCGTGCTCGCCTAAGTTTTGAAAATCCTACCGAGTGGAGAGCAAACCTCCCACTCGGGGGCTTAGCTGCAGCCCCGTGCTCGCCTAAGTTTTGAAAATCCTACCGAGTGGAGAGCAAACCTCCCACTCGGGGGCTTAGCTGCAGCCCCGTGCTCGCCTAAGTTTTGAAAATCCTACCGAGTGGAGAGCAAACCTCCCACTCGGGGGCTTAGCTCCAGCCCTGTGCTCGCCTAAGTTTTGAAAATCCTACCAAGTGAAGAGCTAACCTCCCACTCGGGGGCTTAGCTGCAGCCCCGCGCTTGCCTAAGTTTTGAAAATCCTACCGAGTGGAGAGCAAACCTCCCACTCGGAGGCTTAGCTGCAACCCAGGGCCTGCCTAAGTGAATTGAGGAACGAGTTGATTGCAATAAGCACCTCGTTTTAACCTGCAAGAGACATCTCAAACTAAATGCAAGCATATTCAAACGTCGAATCCAAGTTCGGATAAATACCTAACGGAACCGAAAGTGCTCAGGCGCTAAGCCTGTTAAGGTTTATCGGTTACAGAAGCACTCAGTTTTTTACCCCTCCTATGGAGGGCTGGAAGGTGCAACAAACTCGTCGAGGTCGATCCCATCAGCAATCCGAGTGGCAGTGGCGATGAAGGTCTCCATGAAGGACCGAAAATCATGCTTCTTGGTGTTAGCCACCCGAAGAGCCGCCAACTTGTCTTCTCGCGCATCCTTGCAATGGACTCGGGCTAGACCCAGAGCGACATCTGCACCACACCTGGCAGAAGACTTCTTCCACTCCTGCACTCGACCTGGAACTGTGTTCAGTCGAGTCATCAGAGACTCGAGGTCATTCTGGAGCGTCTCCCTAGGCCAGAGCATAGTATCGATGCGGGAAGCGGCGACCTTCAGCCTTGCGAGATAGTCGATGACGGCAGCAACACGAGATTCTAGCCGGAGCACATTCATGGCGACTTCATCATTCACCGGAGAGTTGATGGGGTCCAGGTTTGGTTCCAGTCGACCAGTCTCCTCCTCAAAATTCTGGCAAAATTCTGTAAACACAACAACCGAGTCAAGACAGCAGTCGAATGGAAAGGTCATAGCTCAAGTAACTATTTGGTGCAAAGGATTACCTTCGAGCATGAGGAATAGCTTCTTGGTGAGTTCGCCCAGATAAGCCTCCAGATCGTTCTTCTTCCCCACCAGCTCACTGGCCTTGTCATTCAGAGCAATCTTGTCATTTTTCAGTCGACTGACCTCTTGGTTGGCAGCATCAAGAGCAGCTTTCAGAGTCGTATTCTTTCCTTCAAGCCTGGTGACCGAAGTCAACTTCTCGTCTGAGAGTCTGGTCTTCTCTAAAGCTATTTTCTGCATCTCAGCCAACTCTAGGTCTTTCTTCTTCTGGGCCTCCTTCACTTTGCCTGCAAGGTTACAGTAAGGTCAGAATTTGAATCAAATGAGGGGCAAAGGCAGTCGTCGGAAGCCTCACCAAACATACCTTTGGCTTCTTCCTTCGCCTTCGCCAAATTTTCCAGGACCAGCTTCAGATCAAGCTTGAGCTGGATGTGTTTGTTCTCCAGCTTGGTGTAACGAGCCGCAAGGTCACAGGATTTCTACGAAGAATCAATCGATAGATGTCAAAAACAATTCACTTCCGAGTGACTAAGGAAAAACCATACGTTTCTAAGACTACAGCCGAATGCAAACATTCGACCATAGTCTCGGGGACTACGCCCAGTGGGTGCACTCAGCGTGCCCCCACTAGTTCTATCAAGGAAGAGTCGACCAGTCGACCAATAAAAAAAACACAGGACGTATTCTTCAGACTGTAGCCGACTACCAGCAGTCGACCACAGTCTCGGGGACTACACCCAGTGGGTGCATTCAGTGTGCCCCCACCGGTCTGAAAGTCCATTCGACCTAATCGAATGAAAGAAAAGGTTCAAAACATAAAGACTACGGTCGACCGCCAGCAGTCCACCATAGCCTTGGGGACTACACCCAGTGGGTGCACTCAGCGTGCCCCCACTAGTTCGGAATTTCAATCGACACACCAAGTGGGTGTAGGACAATCACTAAGAATTTCGGAAAAGAAGAATCTTCAGACATCATATCCTAACAGAACAGGCGATGACCGACTGACCTGAACGTTACTCTGGAGAGCGGAACTGGCGTCATAGGCTGCCTGGCTAGCCTCTCGGATGGCTTTCACCTGCTCCATCATGACTCCCGCCTGGCGTATCGCTTCTTTTGCAGCACTGGCTTGGTCCTGTGGGACGTAGTGGGTCGAGAAGAGTGAAGGCTATGCTGCACTCGATGATGCGGGGTGAGCACTCGTCAACGGCACCGCGAAAGATACGGTGGGCCGAGTGGTGTTCTCTCCCTCCGCGACCAGTGTCTCGGGTGCTGGCACGTCCTGAGTCACCCTGCCAGCAGACGCTTTCCTGCTCCTCCTTTGCTTTAGTGGTTCCTCATCATCGTCGTCATCAGGAAGGGTGATAACGACATTGGATGGAGCTACAGAAAAGAATCAAAATTAGAGACCAAGAGCCAATCGACTAAAAGACGGAATTACGAGAGTCATACCAGGTTTTGAGGTAGCAGCATCTTCCATCTCATGATCGTCAGCCCTGGCCGAGGTATCATAAGTAGCAGCACTGCAACCCCAAAAATCAGTCGGTTAACTCATGAGTTGACCAAAAATAAACTCACGTAGAGCAAGAAGACTGGAATAGCATTTTTACCCTGATATGGTGGGAATCGACACCTTCATCTTCGGCAAGACCTTCGCTGGTTTCGATGGCGCCATTCGAGATTGCTTTGGAGCCTTCTCAGTCGGCGCCGGAGAAGTGGTCCAAGGGCGCTTGGTCGACTGCGCGACAGTCGCGACCCCCTTGCCACGTTCAGTCACAGGGTCATGGATGAGCTTCGATCGCCTTTCCGTGCGAGGCGGTACAACTTCCTCCTCCTCCTCCTCTTCTTCCTCCCCATCAGAGTCGTCATCATCATCAGCAGCAGCAGCGTCCGAGTCCCACTCCTCCTGGCTTTCGCCCCCACTTCCTTCCTCCTCTTTAGTCGGCGTCTGTGCTCCATTAGGCATCGAGTATAGTTCGTGAAGGCCTGACAGACAGCAAAATAAAGATCAATCGACCGATTTGCAGCGAAAGCAGAATAAGTATGGCAAGATTACAATTGAAGATAAAGTGGGCATACCTTGTCTGGAGTGCTAGAATGGTCGAGTGGCGGAATCCTCCTAGCTCCTCGAGGGTTGTCTTTGTTCCCTGTGACCGCGGCCATCCACCTCTCCAGTGTGGCATCGTCGACTGCTTCTGGATGGACCCGAGTCTCATCCTCGGTTCCACAGTACAGCCACATACAATGCCCTCGGTACTGAAGAGGCTGGATGCGCCGCCTAAGGAAGACATCCAGAAGGTCCATACCCGTCACTCCTTCCCGAACTAACTGGACTACACGCTCCATCAACATATTCACTTGGGCTTTCTCCTAAGGGAGCACCTTCAGAGAAGAGGGCTTGTGCGCTCGGTCCATAGAGAATGGAGGGAGACCACTCGACTGCCCCGGCGTCGACGCGTTTTGGCAGTAGAACCAAGTCGACTACCATCCTCTGACCAACTCAGGGAGGGTCATGGCCGGAAAGGTGCTCTTGTTCCTCATCTGAATCCCCAGACCTCCACACATCTGAATAACCTTGGTCTTATCGTCATCTGGACTCGCCTTTTTCACTGTCTGAGAACGACAAGTGAATATGTGCTTGAACAGACCCCAGTGCGGTCGGCAGCCCAGGAAGTTCTCGCACATGGACAAGAAAGCAGCAAGGTAGGCGATGGAATTCGGATTGAAGTGGTGGAGTTGCGCCCCAAAGAAATTCAAGAAACCACGAAAGAAAACACTCGGAGGCAGAGAGAACCCACGGTCGACGTGGGTAGCCAGAAGGACACACTCACCCTCTTCCGGCTGTGGTTGCCACTCGTTCCCCGGGAGCCTCGCTGCTCCGTGGGGGATCAAGCCCTCGTTGGCCATCTCAGTGAGATCCTTCTCGGTGATGGTCGACCGGATCCAATTCCCTTGGACCCAGCCTTGCGGCAGGCAGGACCTGGATGAGGATCCTCCCCGACTAGTCGCTCTCCCTTTCGCCTTCCCCGTCGCCGTCGCCTTCTTCGCGCGCTCCAGAGCCGCCATCTTCTCCTTCACCATTGTTGCCGTCGAAGCACACGAGGAGTGGTTGGGCAGAGGCGAGAGCAGGCGATGCGGGCAGAGGTGGAGAGGACAGAAGGGGGATTGGAGAAGTACTATTCAGAAACCCTCACCGGGCGCATTTTATAGAGCCGCTTCCGAGTGGATGACAAGTGGGCCCAGGCAATCCAATCACATCCCGAAATAGTCGCGCGTACGCGATACGTGGCGAAAAAGATGGCGCGGGAATCGAGGCGTCTATGCCCTATCCCATCCGAGCGCCGCGGTCCGCCCCGCTTCGCGCGCTTCCCAAAATTCAGATCCCACAAAATCCGCTAACAGCAGATCGATCTGTCAGACGAGAAATTTCCTGCGATCCGTCGCTCGGAAATTACTAAGTTCAAAAGTTCATTCGACGAGAGAAAAGAATGGATCAAGGCGACTGAAAGAAAAGTTGATGTTATCAACGAAGAAATTATTGGTCCAAGACGATACATATCCAGAACACAAAAGCATGTCGGAAATAATATCAACTCCTTCCTCACTCAAACCTCGATCCATTCGGGGGCTAATGATGAAGTCATGTACCTAGGGTAGGGTCATAGACCTGATCTAAGTACCCTACCCAAGGACACCCTCAGAAGAAACTGCCTTCCAGTCGACCAAGAGGGACTTCACTCGACGAACTCGAAGGACTCAACCATGAAGACTCACTCGACCACCAGGAGATCAAGAGCCACTCTGCATCCAAACGGTCTGTAATTAAGTAGACTTTATGGCATTTAGGACACTTTATGTAAGGCGTTACCAGTAACGCCTAGACTTAATGTACTTTAAACCCTGCATTACTGAGGGCCGGAGGGGTCTGGCGGACACTATATAAGCCACCCCCCTCCTCAGTGTAAGGGGTTCGCACTCTTGTAATCCATACATACATAATCCAGTCGACCGCCTCCGGGCTCCGAGACGTAGGGCTTTTACTTCCTCCGAGAAGGGCCTGAACTCGTACATCCAGTGTCTTCACAACTGCTCCATAGCTAGGATCTTGCCTCTCCATACCTACCCCCCATTCTACTGTCAGACTTAGAACCACGACAGCGGGGTTTGTTGTGCCATCATAGGATTCAATATTCACGGGTTTAAACCCTTCGGGGATTTGATGATCCATTACTTCATCTGTGAAGCATAGTGGGTGTGCGGCGCCTCTGTATTGGGCTATATCGCGACGGAGCTCCAACGAGCTTTGTCTACTGTGTTCGGCCCGGCCGGACTTACTGTGTCTAGCACGACGGTTGTCGTCACGTATCATGGGGCGCCCACGTGATCCGTAGATCGATCTTGATTGTCTTTCCTTATCCTCCAATATATCTCGCAAGTCCGGAGCGTTCCCCTGCGGCCTTGCACTTTTCGAGCGATGCCGGGGTACGGTTCTAGTGCAGGGCCTAGAGTCCTCTCTGTCGCGGCCACAAGGTGGCCGGTCAGCCGCATTGTGCTCTGGTGATGCTGGTTTATATGCCTCCTCCTCTAGTCGGGGGAGCAACTTGCATTTGGGGTAGCTTTTGGAGGGGCGTTCGGGCTGATGCTCTTCGGCCGCAAGGACTTCAGTCCATCTGTCGGCTAGCAGATCCTGATCAGCTCTAAGCTGTTGCTGCTTTTTCTTGAGGCTGTTTGCCGTGGCCATAAGCCTGCATTTAAAACGCTCTTGTTTGACGAGATCCTCAGGCACGAAAAATTCGTCATCGTCGAGGCTTGCCTCGTCTTCGGAGGGAGGCATGTAATTATCATCCTCTACCTCTTCGTCTGCCGCTCTCTCATGAGGGCTGACATCTCCGTCCTCCTGCGCTGAATCTTGCTGGAGGGGGTTGTCTTCGGCACTGTCTGGGGTATTATTATCTCCGATGCCGGAATCGCCATTCTTGCTATGGCGGGATTTAGAGCGGCGCCGCTGACGCTGGCGCTTGGGCTGTTTCTTGGAGGGGTCTTCCTCCACTGTTCCTTCGCCATTCCCATCCTTTGGGATATCCACCATGTAAATGTCGTATGATGAGGTGGCTTTCCAGTGCCCAGTAGGCGCTGGTTCTTGGTCGTCTCCGGCATCGTCGTCCATACCGTCGATGTCTTTGGAGTCGAAGTCTAGCATGTCGGTTAGATTGTCGACAGCGGCTACTCAGTGGGTGGTGGGTGGGTCTTGAATTTCTTCATCGTCCGCATCCCAACCGTCCTGACCGCAGTCCGGCCAGGGCTCTCCTGATAACGAGAGATACTTTAGCAAACTCAGGATGTCGCTGAAAGGTGAGTGCTGAAAGATGTCCGCAGCGGTGAACTCCATAATCGGCGCCCAATCGGATTCGATTGGAGGGGGCGCGGGAGGTTCGGAGTCCGGCAAGGAGTCCGGCACCTTGGATTCATGAGCTTCAGAAGGGACAAAGTCAGTATTCGGCTCTATCGCCGTAGAGTTTGCAGCCCCAAAGGCGGTTTCTAACCACCCGTCCTCGATCTGCACAGCCGGCTCCGAATCGAGGGTCGGAGCGGACTCGTGTGCGGCCTCCAGGGCACTGTCCGGCAGCAGAGCTAAATCATGCCCATCGTGACAGTGCGGCGCGCTCGGCTGTGGCTCGAATCCATTGAAGATCAAGTCTCCGCGGATGTCAGCCGTGAAGTTAAGACTTCCAAATCTGACCTGACGGCCAGGGGCGTAGCTTTCGATCTGCTCCAGATGGCCAAACGAATTGGCCCGTAGTGCAAAGCCGCCAAATACGAAGATCTGTCCGGGGAGGAAAGTCTCACCCTGGACCGCGTCGTTGTTGATGATCAAAGGATCCATCGAGCCTATCGGTGACGACACAGAGGAACTCTCAATGAAAGCACCAATGTCGGTGTCAAAACCAGCGGATCTCGGGTAGGGGGTCCCTAACTGTGCGTCTAGGCGGATGGTAACAGGAGACAAGGGACACGATGTTTTACCTAGGTTCGGGCCCTCTTGATGGAGGTAAAACCCTACGTCCTGCTTGATTGATATTGATGATGTGGGTATTACAAGAGTAGATCTACCACGAGATCAAGGAGGCTAAACCCTAGAAGCTAGCCTATGGTATGATTGTTGTTATTGTTGTTCGGTCCTATGGACTAAAACCATCCGGTTTATATAGACACCGGAGAGGGCTAGGGTTACACAGAGTCGGTTACAATGGTAGGAGATCTACATATCAGTATCGCCAAGCTTGCCTTCCATGCCAAGGAAAGTGCCATCCGGACACGGGACGAAGTCTTCAATCTTGTATCTTCATAGTCTTGGAGTCCGGCCGATGATGATAGTTCGGCTATCCGGATACCCCCTAGTCCAGGACTCCCTTAGGAAGGGTTTGGAGGATTCAAACGCAATTGGAGACATGGATGTTTTTGTTGTGGTTCCGATAGGTGGTGCTATCGTACATCCACGTTGATGGAGACTTCAACCCATGAAGGGTAACGGCTGCGCGAGTCCACGGAGGGCTCCATCCATGAAGGGTCCACGAAGAAGCAACCTTGTCTATCCCACCATGTCCGTCGCCCATGAAGGACTTGCCTCACTAGAGGTACATCTTCACGAAGTAGGCAATCTCCTTGCCCTTACAAACTCCTTGGTTCAACTCCACAATCTTGTTGGAGGCTCCCAAGTGACACCTAGCCAATCTAGGAGACACCACTCTCCAAGAAGTAACTAATGGTGTGTTGATGATGAACTCCTTGCTCTTGTGCTTCAAATGATAGTCTCCCCAACACTCACCTCTCTCTAACAGGATTTGGATTTGGTGGAAAGAATATTTGAGTGGAAAGCAACTTGGGGAAGGCTAGGGATCAAGATTCATATGGTAGGAATGGAATATTTTGGTCTCAACACATGAGTCGGTGGTTCTCTCTCAGAAAATGTAAGTTGGAAGTGCAGGTTCGTTATGATGGCTCTCTCCACGAATGAAGAGGAGGTGGAGGGGTATATATAGCGTCCTCACAAAATCTAACCATTACACACAACTTGCCAATCTCGGTGGGACCGAATTGAGAAACTCGGTCGGACCGGTTCAACAAATCTAGTGACCGTTAGGAATTTTTGGTGGGACCGACATGGAACTCGGTAGGACCGATATGTTTAGGGTTAGGGCATAACGTAATCTCGGTGAGACCGATTACACAAACTCGGTGGGACCGATTTTGGTAATAAGCTAACCAGAGAGTTGGTCAAGTAAACTCGGTGGGACCGGTTCGCTCATTTCGGTGAGACTGAAATGTTATGAAAGGGAAACAGAGAGTTTACATTGTAATCTCGGTGGGACCGATCGCTCATCTCGGTGGTACCGAAACGTTACGTAGTGAAACAGAGAGATTTCAATCCCATCTCTATGAGACCGAGATCCCTATCAGTGAGACCGATTTGCCTAGGGTTTGTGGCAGTGGCTATGACATCTGAACTCGGTGGCGCGGGATAGAAAGAATCGGTGGGGCCGAGTTTGACTTTTGGTTTAGGTCATATGTGGATGTGAGAAAGTAGTTGAGGGCTTTGGAGCATATTACTAAGCACTTTGAGCAAGAACCTCATTAAGCAACACATCATACCTCCTTGATAGTATTGGCTTTTCCTATAGACTCAATGTGATCTTGGATCACTAAAATATAAAATGTAGAGTCTTGAGGTTTGAGCTTGAGCCAATCCTTTTATTGTTAGCATTTTGAGGGGTCCACTTTTCTCATCCATGCCATGCCATTCATTGAGCTTTCCTGAAATATTTATCTAGAAATAGCATTAGCTCAATGAGCTATATGTTGTTAGGAATTACCAAAATCACCTAGGGATAGTTGCACTTTCACCATCGCACCATCGCAGCTTAACTGATACAATGTCCTGTCAACAAGCTCCACAAATGTGTCCAGGGTCGAGAGCCCGGCTGAGGTCCTCTGGCTGTGGAGATGGGCTGTGAACATCCTTCATAGATCTTCGCAGTTCCTGCTATGAATTGACGAAGTAAACATTTGTGCTAAAAATGTGGGAGAGACTGGAATAAAAGATAGCGACTCACCCAGCTTGGGGGGTTGTACATGGAGATTTCATCCCGTGGCTTGATATGGATGAACTCCTCCTCTTCTCCTTTGTACAAATCGGACAGTATCTTCGCCAGAGCGGCAGGAGAGTCTGGACCTTTACAGCCACAGCAGGTGGCATCATCTTCCCCATTGAAGTGCCACATGGGTTTTCCCCGATATTGAAGTGGCTGCACTCCCCGCATTATACATATGGACATGACTTCAATTATTGTCAGTCCTGATTTGGCCAGCGTATTTATCATGTTCATCTGCAAAAGGATCTCTCTGTTATATTCCTCCTGGGGGCTCCTGGGGCGCCAGTTGTGGTGTTTCTTCAATGGGGCATTCACGAACTCAGGAAGGCCTTTCTGAATAGGGTCCGGAAGAGGGACATCCTCCATGTAGAACCACTCCGAAGGCCAGTCTTCGGATGTCTTCTTCGGGGTACCGGATAGGTATCCGGTCCCGGCAATGCGCCATATTTTGGCTCCGCCCACTTGATATACCGACCCCTCTTGAGTGCGGGGTACGAGGCAGAATAGCCTCTTCCACAGCTCAAAATGGGCTTCGCAACCCAGAAATAGCTCGCAGAAGGCAACGTAACCTACGATATGCAGTATGGAGGCTGGGGTAAAGTTATGCAGCTGGAGGCCGTAGAACTCCAGGAGCCTGCGGAGGAAAGGATGGATTGGAAATCCGAGTCCCATCAGCAAATAGGGGATGAAGCATACCCGCTCTCCCTTGGATTGGTTTGTATAGCTCTCCGCTTGCTCCCCGCCGTTATAAGTGGCTAGTCTAGCTCGGACAGGGACCATGTACGCAGGCGAGAGAAACCCTTTGGTCTGGAACTCTACTAGTCGGTTGTGGGGGACAGAACATTTCTCCCAGTCGCCTGGCCTAGTGCTATGGGAGCAAGAGGAGGAACCGCGACGACCGGCCATGGTGGTATGGATTCTTCCGGGCGCGCTTTGATGAATACTCGCTGGAAGGAGATGGTGTGATTTGGATCTGAGGATCCCCGTCTCTTTAAATAGACGATTTACTCGCATGGTCGGGGTGGCAAATGTAAAAACACCTCGACTTCTCGCATTCGCTCGACACGTGGGGACAGCCGTTATTAAAGCACAGAAGCCGAGGAGCGCGACACTGATAAAGAGCCGGACACTGCTCGCTACTACAATACTTTGGAGAACTTGGACAAGAACCCGCCTTGCAATGCCGAAGACAATTTGCCCGCGGACACATCGTCATTGAAGCTTGGTTCAGGGGCTACCGAGGGAGTCCTGGATTAGGGGGTCCTCGGACAGTCGGTCTATATACTTTGGTCGGACTGTTGGACTATGAAATACAAGATTGAAGACTTCGCCCCGTGTCCGGATGGGACTCTCTTTGCGTGGAAGGAAAGCTTGCAATTCGGATATGCAGATCTCCTTCTCTGTAACTGACTCTGTGTAACCCTAGCCCCCTCCGGTGTCTATATAAACCAGAGGGTTTAGTCCGTAGGACAACAACAATCATAATCATAGGCTAGCTTCTAGGGTTTAGCCTCTACGATCTCGTGGTAGATCAACTCTTGTAATACTCATATCATCAAGATCAATCAAGCAGGAAGTAGGGTATTACCTCCATCAAGAGGGCCCGAACCTGCGTAAAACATCGTCCCCTGCCTCCTGTTACCATTAGACTTAGACGCACAGTTCGGGACCCCCTACCCGGGATCTGCCGGTTTTGACACCGACAGTTATGATGATGCAAGCTTTAACACTAATCTAGATGACTCTGAGTCTCTGTCTGGATACATATTGAAAGTGGGAGCAATTAGCTAGAGTAGCACCATGCAGAGCATTGTAGACATAGAAATTTGCAAAATACATATGAATCTGATTGTGACAGGCCCGTTGACTAAACCTCTCTCACAAGCAAAAAATGATCACACCTTAGTACTCTTTGGGTGTTAATCACATGGCGATGTGAACTAGATTATTGACTCTAGTAAACCCTTTGATTGTTGATCACATGGAGATGTGAACAATTGATGTTAAATCACATGGCGATGTGAACTAGATTATTGACTCTAGTGCAAGTGGGAGACTGAAGGAAATATGCCCTAGAGGCAATAATAAAGTTTTTATTTTATATTTCCTTATTTCATGATAAATGTTTATTATTCATTCTAGAATTGTATTAACCAGAAACTTGATACATGTCTGGATAAATAGACAAAACACCGTGTCCCTAGTATGCCTCTACTTAACTAGCTCGTTAATCAAAGATGGTTAAGTTTCCTAGCCACAGACATGTGTTTTCATTTGATGAACGGGATCACATCATTAGGAGAATGATGTGATGAACAAGACCCATTCGTTAGCTTAGCATTATGATCGTTCAGTTTTATTGCTACTGCTTTCTTCATGTCAAATACATATTCCTCCGACTATGAGATTATGCAACTCCCGGATAGCGGAGGAATGCCTTGTGTGCTATCAAACATCACAACATAACTGGGTGATTATAAAGATGCTCTACATGTATCTCTGAAGGTGTTTGTTGGGTTGGCATAGATCAATATTAGGATTTGTCACTCCGAGTATTGGAGATGTATCTCTGGGCCCTCTCGATAATGCACATTATAAGAAGCCTTGCAAGCAAAGTAACTAATGAGTTAGTTGCAGGATGATGCATTATGTAATGAGTAAAGAGACTTGCCGGTAACGAGATTGAACTAGGTTTAAAGATACCGATGATCTAATCTGGGGCATGTAATATACCAATGACAAAGGGAATAACATATGTTGTCATAACGGTTCGACTGATAAAGATCTTCGTAGAATATGTGGGAGCCAAAATGAGCATCCCGGTTCCGCTATTGGTTATTGAAAGCACAAGTTCTCCCTGGGTGATTTTGGTAATTGATGTCAACATATCTCTTTTTGGACTAATACTTCTATCTAGTATGTTCGGATGAGTTCAATAGTGGAGTGGCAGGACAAGAGGATGTGGAACCCCTTCAAGGTGCTAAGGACACATATTGGAAAAAGCTCAAGACTCTTCATTTTCTATTTTAGTGATCTAAGATCACATTGAGTCCATAGGAAATCCAATACTATTAAAAGGGGATGAGGTATTGCTTACTGGCTTGCTTGCTCAAAGTGCTTAGTGATATGCTCCAAAGCCCTCAACCACTTTCTCATTTCCACATATTTCCTAAACCTAAAGTCTAACTGGACCCCCCGATTTGATCTATCTGGCGCCACCGAGTTCATTGACATAGCCACTGCCAGAAACCCTAATCAGTTCGGTCTCACCGATGGGATCTCGGTCTCAACGAGATGGCCCTGCAAACTCTCTGTTACCTATTGCAGTTATTTTGGTCTCGCCGAAATGTGCAGTTGGTCCCACCGAGTTTGCTTGACCAAGTCTCTATTTGCTTATCACTACTAGGGAAAACCTTATACATAGAAGCTTACCAGTAGCAATGGACAAAAACATGCGCTACTACAATGTACCAGTACCGCGTTGCGTAAAATATCGCTACTACTATGTAAGTAGCAGTAGCGCGTTCCACGCAAAAAGCGCTACTACTATAACTGCCAAGCCGTTGCCAGCGGGCTAGGTATAGTAGTAGCGCTGGTACATGGACAACGCTACTGCTATTAGTCTTAGCAGTAGCGCTTGTACTGGGATGCGCTACTGCTATGCGGGACTTATCCCCAAATTTTCCTCCCCGCGCCCCGACCATCTTCTTCTTCCCCTTACTCCCCGCTGCCTCGCTTCTTCGCCGCCGCCACATTGCTGTCGCCACCGCCGTCCTTGGTATGCCCTCCTCCCTCCTCTCCCTCATCCTCCCATCGCGCCCTCCTCCCTTCTCCTCCAGCCACCAGCTCCTCCCTCCTCCTCCTTCGTCTGCCCCCTTCCTCCTCCATCCTCCCTCCTCCTCCGGTCGCCCCCTTCTCCCACCGCCGTCCTTCCCCTCCTCCTCTCTCCTTCCTCCTCCTCCTCCCTCCTTCCTCCCCTTCCTCCTATTTCCTCCCTCCCCCCACCCCCTGCTCCCTCCTCCCTCCCTCATCTCTCCTCACTCTGTTCTTGCATAGAGTATAATTTTTTAGTAAATTAGTAAAAATTCAAACTAGCTAGGTTAACTAGGTTGGCTAGCCAGGTTAACTAGTTTAATTAGGATAATTATTTAGGTTAACTAGGTTAACTTGCTAGGTTAACTAACTAGGTTATTTATAGTAAGTGCTTAATACAACTAGTTTATTTATAGCAAGTGTTTAATAGAACTAGTTTATTTATAGTAAGTCCTTAATAGAATTAGTTTATTTATAGTAAGTGCTTAATAGAATTAGTTTATTTATAGTAAGTTCTTCATAGAATTAGATTACTTATAGTAAGTGGTTAATATATTTTGTTTATATTTTATTTTTGCAGAAATCAAGTTTTCCCCTGCCTCATCCCCGTAGTCGTCCCCATCGTCGACCCCTTAAGACCTCTAGGTGAGAATAGACAAATGATAATATGTTGTAAATGTCGATGATGAAAATGCTAGTGCTATATAGTTGCCATGTCATTCATGTCGATGATGATGCATTCTGAATATAGAGGATGTCTTGGCAAATTCCCGGAGTGGCCTATGTTTTGCCGGAATTTTTTTTGAGGGAATCAATAGTGGGAGAGAACTCCCGCTCTATTTTCATATATCTATATAAATGGGGTGTTTACATAGACATATACATCACACAAAGAATCTCCACTCCTGGTGTTACCACCAGGGGTGGGTAACTACTCCATCTCTATTGTTTTCCGCTAAGCTTTGTTTTACAAAAGTGAGAAAGATATGAAATGACTCAACCAAGTGTGTCACAGTAGGAGCGCAGGGAAGCTCTATGAGCTACCTTCACCCTATGTTGCAAGAGCCCCAGGTCTTCCTTGAAGCAAGCAAACCAAGAAGCAATGTTGGGGTCAATTCCTCTAAAGTGTTTGTTATTTCTTTCTTCCCACAGGCTCCAGGCAGTAGTCAGGAATATCTCGGTGAAGAAAGGGTTCGGCCAATCTATGTGAGCGTTTTGTAAAGTAGTGTGCCTGTTTTCAAAGTCAGGCCATTCTATGTGTAGCTTCACTACAAGAAATATGTCAACTTGTGACCACCATTATTGGTCACTGAAAGGTCATGGTTTTTCATTTGCGACCTTTTTGTGACCAAAAAGAGAAGGTCAAAAGCTAGCGGTCGTAAACTGACTATAGCGACCTTTCTTCTGGAATGGTCGAAGACGTTTATGACCAAAATATGTCCACTGTGGCATTTTGGTCACTAGCAACCTCCCCAGGCCACGTAGGCATCCAGCGTGGAAAGCTGATGTGGCACAAGATTCAGCCCGGTCCAATTCGGTTTTCTACATGGGCCTAGCCCAACAATTCAATCTTTTTTCCAAGTTAATTCTTGTGGGCTACATGGGCCAAGCC
Source organism: Triticum timopheevii (assembly GCA_963921465.1). Taxonomy (NCBI): domain Eukaryota; kingdom Viridiplantae; phylum Streptophyta; class Magnoliopsida; order Poales; family Poaceae; genus Triticum; species Triticum timopheevii. Next base: position 525,557,917 of record OY997272.1, on the reverse strand, counting down.
CAATATTTCGGCTTCTTTATTTTTTGGCCTTGGCCTTCTTACAATCATTTATTTTCTATTTCAATAATTATATTTTGGCGTTGGTCCCACTAATCATAATGCCATACATCAGTCACACATGTCAGAAATTTTAAAATTGCTCAGATTATATTCATAACTGGGTCCCACTGGTCAAGATTCCATTTCACATCTTTTCAACATACATAATCACTATTTCAAATAGGACAGAACAGATATAATTCATTAACACTACATTAGACTTTTACAATATTACAATTTACACTTGGCTTCACACTTCAGAACCTAAAACTCATTGCTAAGTACAAAACCATAAACTCTTTGCTAAGTACTGCTTCACACTTGGCTTCACAGCTTTACACTTGGCTTCACAGCTTCACACTCCAAAAAATAGGCCTGGAGCTCTTGTAAAAGAATGAACATAAAGGCCACCAAAATTACTGCTGAGGCCAGAACCAAACAACTTCAATATTACAATAAAAAGAAGTCTCAGGTCTATCAAGCACAACAAAACTGCACTGTGGCCATCAGTTAGATCTGAATATAGAACAAAAGAGGTTTCAGGTTTAGACTGAAAAGGAAGAGCTAGTTATGCATGATGTCTCAGGTTTAAACAAAAGATAAAGACCACAATTTTCACAAGAGATATATAGTCAGTCCAATTGAACAAAACCGAGATAGTAGCATTATGAGTATTTAAGTGGAGATGTAGCAGGCAATCAAATGAATTTATTCTAGAGACGATGAATAAAATTAGGCAATCAACAGCTTGGCTCACCGGGGTGGAGGTGGGGTGGGGCGCGGGTGGGTTTTGCTTCTGGGCGCGGGTTCCGCTGAGGGGAGGGGAGGTGCGTGGCGTGGGGCGGAGGCGATCGATGATGAGGTCTGATGAGAGATCGACGACGGGGAGGATGATGACGAGCTTGCCGGGGAGGAGGGCGTCGGCGGCGGCGAGGTACACGAGGTAGAAGGCCAGCACCACCGCCGCGCTCCAGGAGGGCGCCAGGGCGGAGAGCAAGTCGGTAGTGGTCGCCGCTGCGTCCATCCCCGTCGTCGCGGCCAAAGGGATCTCACAAGCCAACGATGGCGGTGCAGCGGCGAGGGGAGGCGAGGGGAGAGGGAGGTGGGTGGTGGATCTGGATCTGGAGCAGGGTGGGGAGACGGCTGCAAGGGAGAGGGTCAGGGAGAGTGCTAGGGTTCGCGTGCGGGGCTGTGGGCCGGGTGAGAGGGTGAAGGTACGGGGCTGTGGGCCGGGATAGAGGGGGTGAGGGAGAAAGGGATGCCGTCGGATCCGGGAGCATCCGACGGCGTTGAAGGCACGATCCGCGTGACATGCCCGTGGACCAATCAGAACCCAGTACACGTTATGACGATTTAAATTGGTCGTAACCGACTAAAAATAAGGTGTTGAATCATATAAACAGTTTTATGATATGAGAAATTCAAAAGAATAAGAACATTTTCATTGTGTCAGCAAAGGTGACCTAATTTTTAGGAAAACTAACAAACTTCGAATTGGAACAAGACAAATATCTTTAAAATGTGTTGTGAGAATGAGTTTTTAGGGAAAAATCATTTTCCATTTTCCGAGTGCCTGAAATGAGATTTTTTATGAAGGACCTACCATATATTTGTTGCAAAATTGGACCAAATCATTTTTCTAAAATACTAGGCCATATTTAATGTACAATTGACCAAATGGTTGGATGTCAAGAGTTTTGATCCACCTCTGGTGAAAAAGACAAATTCCTGCCGATTCAGTTGGAAGCGGGTCAAATTTGAACTGCAGCTGCCTCATAGTTTGCTATTTATTTTTTCCAAAAATCATTTCTAGGTACATAAGTATCTATTTAATCAGAGAAACATCAAAAGTTATCCAAGATTCAACCACTAGCTAGGAACAGTCAAGCCCGCCGTTTTGACCGCATTTTGAAACGGGCATAAAAAATTCAAAAAAATCAAAAAATTGGAAAACTTCGCATTGTGTTATTATATGTGACCAAGTTTCTAGGAAAAATAATAAACTTGTAATACGGTAATTATTTTAAAAAAAGTGTTCATGGAAACGAGCTATCAAGTGTGAAGATTCATGGCTTTCAAGCCAAATGATCAATCTTATGGCCACATTCATGGCATAGTTTCTTCAAATGATCTCATGTTGTGCCCAAGGGTGCATATTGGAATTCCAAACAATGTTGCTAAAGGGAGTTTTCATTTTCTTTGCACGTAAAATTCATTTTCCATTTTTCGAGTGCCCGAAATGAGGTTTTTTTGTGAAGGACCTACCCTATATTTGTTGCAAAATTGTACCAAATCATTTTTATAGAATACTAGGACATATTTAATGCACAATTGACAAAATGGTTGGGTGTCAAAAGTTTTGATCCACCTCAGGTGAAAAAGACAAATTCCCGCAGATTCAGCTGGAAGCGGGTCAAATTTGAACTGCAGCTGCCTCATAGTTTGCTATTTATTTTTTCCAAAAATCATTTCTAGGTACATAAGTATCTATTTAATCAAAGAAACATCAAAAGTTTTCCAAGATTCAACCACTAGCTAGGAACGGTCAAGCCCGCCGTTTTGACCGCATTTTGAAACGAGCATAAAAAATTCAAAAAATTGGAAAACCTTCACATTGTGTCATTATATTTGACCAAGTTTCCAGGAAAATAATAAACTTGTAATATGATAATACTTTTAAAAAAGTGTTCTCAGAAATGAGCTATCAAGTGTGAAGATTCATGTCTTTCAAGCCAAATGATCAATCTTATGGCCACATTCATGGCATAGTTTGTTCAAATGATCTCATATTTTGCACAAAGGTGCATATTGGAATGGCAAACAATGTTGCCTAAGGAAGTTTTCATTTTCTTTGGACGAAAAAACCATTTTCCATTTTCCGAGTGCCTGAAATGAGTTTTTTTTTTGTGAAGGACCTACCATATATTTGTTGCAAAATTGGACCTAATCAATTTTATAAAATACTAGGCCAAATTTAATGCACAATTGACAAAATGGTTGGGTGTCAAAAAATTTGATCCACCTCTGGTGAAAAAGACAAATTCCCGTCGATTCAGTTGGAAGTGGGTCAAATTTGAACTGCAGCTGCCTCATAGTTTGCTCTTTATTTTTTCCAAAAATCATTTCTAGGTAAATAAGTCTCTATTTAATCAGAAATACATGGTTTGATGGCGAGACATCGAGGTCTGGACGGTGGCCGAGGGCCCCAACTCTAGAGCGCGTAAGCTCGCATGCCCGCTGCATGGTCACCGCGTGACTGTGGCGTTGCCATGTGTTCTGGGCGGCCTAGGCATGTCTAGTGGGTTGGGCACTCCCCAGGTAGGTGCTAGGAAGAAAACCACAACATAAGATTCTCACGAGGAGACCGATCGATGCTCAAACATGAATAAGCAGCCAAGTGTTTGATTTGCGGTACGGGAAATGCACATGGCTAATGGGCGTGAGTTTTGGCTGAGGATGATCAGTTACTAAGAAGACCGTCTTCACAAATTTCACCTCAAAAGGAGGAGCCTAGGTGGTATTTTCTTTACAAAGTACCACACTGGACATAAATACGAATGTTGAAGCTGGGCTCAAAATAATGAATGGATTGAGCTGGCATTTGGTGGAGGATGGTTATTTGGGCATAGGAAAGCACTGTAGAAAATGGATACCATTTGGACATGCCAAAGTGGTACTTCCTTCACAAAGTGCTGCTCTGAACAGAATAGGAAAATGAATATTTTTGAATTATTTTTTGAAATAGGCAAGGAATTTTTTTGACATATTTGATGAAGATATGATCCAAAACATTTATGAGAATTTTTTGGAAATTTTTGGAATAACAGAAATATAGGTTGCTTCACAACCTAGGGCAAAAACTGCCACATGGACATGACACATAGGCAAAACTGATGAGATGGCGCCTAGTCATCACAACCCACCACAATCTACAAGGCTATGACCATCTATGTTGGTCGTTAACAACTAGAAATAACGCAGCGGACCAACACTGTTTGCTTTGTGACCATTTCGTGTAAGGAAATTATGACCTTTCTGACCAAAATGGTCGTAATGGTTTAGGGTTTGGAGCCCCCCGAAGAGCTTTTGACCAATATGTCTGAAATGGTCATAGGTCTATGACCAATTCTTCCAGGGTCACTGACAGAAGGTCACTAGTTGACATATTTCTTGTAGTGCTTGGCCCAACACCTCTTGCTGAACTGGCATGTGAATATCATGTGTTCCAGTGTTTCTTCAATGTTTTGTCCACAAAGAAGACAAATAAAGTCATCTCCAATGTTATAGTGTCTCCTTCGAAGCATGTTACGTGTGTTGAGCCTATCATGGAACAACAGCCAGCTAAACACTTTGATCTTCATCATATAGTTGGATTTTTTCCAAAGACACCGAAAGGTAGGGTGACTTGTTGCATCGTGGAAGAAGTTGTTGTAATAGTCTTTCGGTCTAAACTCAGCAGTGCCCCAGGTATAGTGACATATGTCAGTCAAATCTATCAAGGGGGATAAGTTGGATGAGACATTTTGAATATTTTGCTGGAATGTTGATTCGTTTCCGTCCAGCAAATTTCAGGCGCTTGATATGTCTTGTCTTTAGCAAAGGTCATGCCGAAATTTTTCATGAATTTTAGCATGACTTGTGCTACAATGTAGGGCATATCGAGTGCTTGTGATTTGCCAGAATGGGAATTCAATGATATTTCAGCAAAACATAGGGCATTTTTTCTATGTCATTGCTTGATATATGGAACGGGTTGACTTTAGGTTTGTTTCGGCTCCTTGTGTGTCTTTTAGAGAGGGAGAGTGTCCACCATATATATATTTGAGAGAGGAAGAATGTCGATTGTTGAGTTTCCTGGTAGTTGCCTTATTTTTAATTAATGTTTCAACTATGAACATAGGAAATGTCTGACGGTGAAAAGGGATTCGGTATGTGCGAATACTGCGAAGACGAGCGTGGCATGTGCGACAGGCCTCACCTAGTTGGTGGCAGGCGCTTCAGCATCAAGCTAGACGACACCTTTGAAGTGGATACAGTAAGTCACAACGACAAGTCATTTTTCGTAATTAAGCATGACTTCTGCTTCTTTTGCTTTAACTTATAATTTTAATTTTCTACTATTCTACTAGCGTATCCCCTGCCATCCAAGAATGTATGTCTTGGATAAGGTTGGTTTCAGTACTATGGAAACTATGGAGGTAAAAACAGATAACTTGAGGACCAAGCATGGTTACAGTTTTGCCACAAAATTATACAATTCAGACACCTACACCCATTTTGAATGCAAACAATGGAGATAACTATGCAAGGCTTATGCATTTGAGCCTGATATGCTTATCACCTTTGATATTCGTCTGGAAGATGATATTGAAGATAATATCAACATCTCGGTTGATGCGCAGACGCCTCCAGTTCTACCATTATGTGAGTTTATCAACCATATTTATGTCTTGGATATTGTTTATTCAAAAAAAGTTGACAACTAATTTCTATTGACAGCTTATTTCCATTCAAGCAAACATGTCCGGCGCTTGGTAGACATGACCTACTACTGTCCCGGGGTTGAACTAAACTGTGAGGAGATAAGTCATTATGTTTCATGGCTTGAGGATCTACATACTGTCAAGACAAATTATTTTCCTGAACTTGAAAATCTTAGTACTCAAAACGTGTGACCAATAGTGTTCGTACTGAACTACGGTCACATCTATTTAGGAAAGATGGTAAGATTTTTACTATTTGTCCTCAGTGCATCTTTGGCATACATTGTTTTTTAAGCTAAACTTCATTGCTAAGTATGTTACTACAATGTTCTTCAACAGGGACTCCCAATGATAGCTGTGCCTCAGTGGATCGAGGCTAAAGGTCGCATGTCCATGGTTAGCATACGGCTAAGACATCCTACATTGCACATGAGTGCATTCAGGATTTCTAAAAGTGAGCAAGTCTTTATAGTCAAAGACTGGAACAAAATTGTGAAGGATCGCAGAGAAGTACTAGGGGGCAGCAATCAGAAGCGCAGCCCACAATTAGGAGACAGGTTCATCTGCATGCTCCAATATGATGAATCAGGAGTGCTACACATGTTCTATGCTATTTTATCTGAGAGAGCGCAGCAGGAGTGTATTAGCTACCTAGAATGAGTGTTGGTGGTGATGACTATGATGATTATTATTAGCTAGTGTTGGTGGTGATTAGATAGTTACACTATGACTATGACGATTAAATAGTGTTGGTGGTAATGACTATGATGATTATTAGCTAGTGTTGTTGGTGATGATATGATGCAAGAGTTTTTATATTAATATGATGATGATGATGACAACGATGATGATGAGTTATTATATCATTGGGTGAAAGAACCACGATAATCCATGACTTGGTCACTTAGGATCCATCCATTTGAATATAATCTGTGGTTCTTTCACCTAGTGATTTAATAACTCATTATGATGTAAAAACAATCTCTAAATTGCTACTGTATGAAAACTTGTATAAAGATGCATGAATATGACCTAAAATAAAAAATAAATAGAATACATAATAATAGTAGTAGCGCGGGCAGTGAGACGCGCTACTAGTAATTACTAGTAGCGGTTGTTGAAGTACATGCTACTACTAAGTAGATATAGCAGTAGCGCGTGTCAACAAACGCTACTGCTAACCTTTAGTTCTAGCACCGTATCAGTAGTGCGGTTACCAGCACTACTGATAGGACAAAACCCGCGCTACTGCTAGGCTTTTCCCTAGTAGTGTATTGCTGAAATCGGTCTCACCAAGTTCACGCAAATCGGTCTCACCGAGATGAGGTTTTTCCCTAACCCTAGCACAGCGGTCCCACCGAGTTGACCTTGTCGGTCCCACCGAACACCCTAACGTTCACATTTTGAACCAGGTCGGTCTGACCGAGTTTCACTATTCGGTCCCACCAAGTTTGGTAAATTGTGTGTAATAGTTAGATTTTGTGTGGAGGCTATATATACCCCTCCACCCCCTTCTCCATTTGTGAGAGATCCATCAGAACGTGCCTACACTCCCACTACTCATTTTCTGAGAGAGAACCACCTACTCATGTGTTGATACCAAGACAATCCAATCCTACCACAAGAATCTTGATCTCTAGCCTTCCCCAAGTTGCTTTCCACTCAAATAATCTTTCCACCATATCCAAATTTGTTAGAGAGAGTTGAGTGTTGGGGAGACTATCATTTGAAGCACAAGAGCAAGGAGTTCATCATCAACACATCATCTATTACCTTTTGGAGAATGGTGTCTCCTAGATTGGTTAGGTGTCACTTGGGAGCCTCCATCAGGATTGTGGAGTTGAACCAAGGAGTATGTAAGGGCAAGGAGATCGCCTACTTCGTGAAGATCTACCCAAGTGAGGCAAGTCCTTCGTGGGTGATGGCCATGGTGGGATAGACAAGGTTGCTTCTACGTGGACCCTTCGTGGGTGGAGCCATTCGTGGACTCGCGCAACCGTTACCCTTCGTGGGTTGAAGTCTCCACCAACGTGGATGTACGATAGCACCACCTATTGGAACCATGCCAAAAATCTCCATGTCTTCAATTGCGTTTGCACACTCCAATCACATCCCCTTACTTTCGTGCAAGTTGCATGCTTTACTTTCCGCTGCTCATGTGCTCTTGCCATGCTTGCTTGAAATGTATTCTATATGCTTGAAATTGTGCTAATCTCAAACCTCAACTTGAAAACTTAAAAAGGGCTACCTTTACTTGTTGAGGGTCTAATCATCCCCCTCTATATACCTCTTCTCGATCCTTTCAATTGGTATCAGAGCCAGGTTTCCATTGCTTTGGTTTAAACACCATTGGAGGAAGATGGATGAGTCTATGATTGGTAGTATGAGATGTAGAGTAACTATGCTTGATGGAGAGTTCTATAATGCTTGGGAAAATGAGATGCTTGAGATTTTCAATGAATATCACTTGAACAACTACATTACTACCCCTTGTGTGCCCCTTGTTGACCCCTTGCATCCTACCCCCAATGAATCTCTTGATATGATTCGCAATCTTAGAACTATCAATCTTATCACTAGATGATTACCTAGAAATTTGATCGCTTGCTTGCCAACTCTTGAATGTGCTTACACTATATGGAGATTTCTTGAGGAAAGATTTACAGATTATTCCTTGAAAAATTTAGATGAGATTCTTCACAAGTCCATTGCTTTAAACAAGATGAGTCCTAATGATTCTAAGTTTGGTGATTGTCTATTTGAGCTTCGTAACCTTAAGCGTGCCAAAGGAGATGTTGGAATCATTAGCAACACCATTTCCGAAGTCATTAGAATTCATAGAGATGCACATTGTCATGATCACAAAACTAATGAATCACTCTCTCTAGGAAATGATCAATCACAAGATGATGTTGAACATGGATACTATGATGAGGATGATGATCGTGACTATGATCTCAATGAGTCTATGAGACACTTTGGTCTTACGGCTAACCTTCACATGGCTGGAGACAAGGATATGTTTCGTGAGCTTGCTGAAAACAACGGCCCTCGAAAGTATGTCACTTTTGGTGATAACTCAAAGGGTAAGGTGGTTGGCCTTCGTAAGGTGGCCATCTAACATGACAGCTCCATACAAAATGTTATGCTCGTTGAATCTCTTGGCTATAATTTGCTTCCTGTATCTAGACTAGCCGATTTTGGTTTCAATGTCCTATTTACTGAAGTAGATTACCAAGTGTTTCGAAGAGATAATCATAATATGGTCTTTACCGGCATACGTAGAGGTGATCTATACATTCTTGATTTCACTAAAAAATCTCAACCTAGAACTTGCTTAATTGCTAAATCTTCTAAAGGCTGGTTGTGGCATAGACGGCTAGGTCATGTGGGCATGCAAAATCTTGACAAGCTTATTAAAGGTGATCATATCCTTGGTGTTAAAGATGTTATATTTGACAAGGATAGACCTTGTAGTGCTTGCCAAGCAGGAAAACAAGTCAGAGGAAGTCATCCCGTGAAGAACATCATGACCACGAGAAGACCACTCGAGCTACTTCACATGGATCTTTTCGGTCGCAACTCCTACAAGAGTCTTGGTGGTAACTCATTCGGATTGGTAATTGTTGATGATTTTTCAAGATTTACGTGGGTGTTCTTTCTTGATAATAAATCGCAGGTCCAAAAGATCTTCAAGAACTTCGCTAGGAAGGCCCAAAATCAATTTGAAGTGAAGATCAAGAAGGTTTGCAGTGACAACGAAACAGAGTTCAAGAACGCCAATGTGGACACCTTTCTTGACGAAGAAGGTATTTCACATGAGTTCTCGGCTATGTACACGCCTCAACAAAATGGAGTTGTTTAGAGGAAGAACCAGACGCTCATTGAAATGGCGAGAACGATGCTTGATGAGTACAAGATGCCAAGACACGTTTGGGCGGAAGTGGTTGAGGCAGCTTGCCATGCAACGAATCGTCTATATCTTCACAAGCTACTCGGCAAGACGGCATACGAGCTTCTCACCGGTAACAAACCCCAAGTTGGATACTTTCGGGTATTCGACTCAAACTGGTACATTCTTGATAAGCATCGTCATTCAAAATTTGCTCCTAAATCTCATGAAGGTTTCCTACTCGGTTATGGCTCAAACTCTCACACATACCGTGTCTACAAAAATTTCACCCGAAAGGTTGAAGAGACGGTAGATGTAAAGTTTGATGAATCTAACAGCTCGCAAGTAGAGCAATTGCCAATTGATGTAGGTGACAAAGATCCTTCGGAAGCAATACAAGACTTGTCTATTGGCAAGATTCGCCCAACGGAGGTGAAGGAGAGTGCCTCGTCTGTCCAAGTGGGAGCTTCAACTTCACGCCAAGGTAAACCACAAGTTGACTTGGAGGCATCCACAAGTGGAAAGCATCAACACAATGGAAACGAGGATGTACAACAATATGAACCTCGTCGACCTCCTTCTCCACCTACACGAGAGAACAAAAACGCCAACGACAACGGAGAGAGACAAGGAGAAGAACAAGACAATGAAGAGGATGTTCCACCCCAACCCAGACAAAAGCTCTCACGACTTCGAGCAAGAGTCTCAAGAGATCATCCCATCGAACAAATATATGATGATATTCAAACTAGGAGAATTACTCGCTCTAAAACTCATTTGGCTAACTTTTGTGAACATTACTCATTCATTTCTAGTATTGAATCTATGAAGGTTGAAAATGCTCTTGATGATCCAGATTGCGTGAACACCATGCATGAAGAGCTACACAATTTTGAGAGGAACCAAGTGTGGATGCTAGTTGAGAAGCCCGATGAGAAGCACAATGCCATTGGAACCAAATGGGGGTTTCGGAATAAGCAAGATGAAGATGGACAAGTTGTTCGCAACAAGGCTCGTCTCGTCGCTCAAGGATACACTCAAGTCGAAGGTATGTACTATGGTGAGACATATACCCCCGTTGCTAGACTTGAATCCATTCTCATCCTACTTGCTTATGCCAATCATCATGATATCACTTTATCTCAAATGAACATTAAAATTGTCTTTCTTAATGGTGAAATTGAGGAGTAAGTTTATGTTAAACAACCCCCCGGCTTTGTTAATCCCAAGAAACCCGATCATGTTTACAAACCTCACAAAGCTCTTTATGGTCTTAAACAAGCTCCTACAGCGTGGTATAAATGCTTGACTAAGTTCCTTATTGAAAAAGGCTTTGAGATTGGAAAATTTGATTCTACACTTTTTTACTAAAAGGGTTAATGGTGAATTATTTGTGTGCCAAATTTATGTGGATGATATCGTACTTGGTTCGACTGACCCTCATTATAGTGAAAAGTTTGGAAGGCTAATGTCAAAGAAGTTTGAGATGTCTATGATGAGTGAACTCAAGTTCTTTCTTGGTTTCCAAATCAAGCAAACAAGGAGGGAACGTTTATCTCTCAAACAAAGTATACCAAGGACTTATTCAAGAAGTTCAACATGCAAGAATGCAAAGGAGTACACCCATGCCTACTAGTGGACATCTTGACTTGACAAAGGATGGTGAACCGGTTGACCAAAAGGTTTACCGCTCTATGATTGGTTCATTGTTATACCTATGTGCCTCCCGTCCCGATATTATGCTAAGTGTGTGCGTTTGTGCACGATATCAAGCGGCCCCCATAGAATATCATCTTAAGGCTGTGAAAAGGATAGTGAGATACTTAATTCACACACCAAACTTTGGCATTTGGTATCCTAAGAGGTCTTCTTTTGATCTTGTTGGCTACTCCGATTCGGACTATGTCGGTGAGAAGGTTGATAGAAAGTCCACTTCGGGTACTTGTCAATTTCTTGGTAGATCTCTTGTGTCTTGGTCCTCCAAGAAACAAAACTCAGTATCCTTATCCACCGCTTCAAATTCTTGGTAGATCTCTTGTGTCTTGGTCCTCCAAGAAACAAAACTTAGTATCCTTATCCACCGCTGAAGCAGAATACATTGCCGCTGGTTCATGTTGTGCTCAATTACTTTGGATGACCCAAACTCTAAAAGATTATGGGATATATGTGAAACATGTTCCATTGCTTTGCGACAATGAAAGTGCTATTAATATTGTTCATAATCCCGTGCAACATTCTCGAACTAAGCGTATTGAAGTTCGTCATCATTTCATTCGAGATCATGTTGCTAAGGGAGATATCAATCTTAAACATGTTCGTACCGATAAGCAATTGGCGGATATATTCACCAAACTTCTTGATGAGAAAGTATTTTGCTGTTTGAGAGGTGAATTGAACATTATTGATCCCTCAAATTTGGAGTAGAAACTCCATTTGGATGCATGCAAGGCATGAGCCTTTATATGACTAATCCTTGATGTTTCTCTTATGATGATGATCATATGTCTTGGACATACTTGTACTCTTGCATGTTATCTAACCCTTGTAGGTACTTGGATAATCCCCAATTCTATGAGAGTGCAAATCACTCACATCCTAAGCAATCTCTACATCACCAAGTCTCTACAATATGGTGGTTGAAGTCAAGGAAGCATGAATCCCTTCAATATATCCTTTGACAATTTCTATATATATATATATAATTTCATTTGGTATCATACTTCATAATTTTCATTTTGGCTACACAAGTGCTCTTACTTGCAAAGCTAACCCATGTAGGAAGATGAACTCAAACTACAAGAGGTGCTCCCAACTCTTGATGAACTACATTAACCTCGAGCATCCTACACAAGTTCAACTACATGATCAAGATCAACACCACCACCAAGGTATGTCATTCCATCTTAGAGAAGCTTTACCCCAAGACATGGGTCAAAGTAGCTCAACAAGATGAGAATACATCAAAATGCTTAAACGAAAAATGGCAACCCCATTTTGAGCTTAAACAATGAGTATCACCTATGATCAAGTGTCCTCACTTGACTCCTAAGTCAATATACTCTAACATAGGTGAATTTGTCGCCGACTAACTCTAGACGAAGTTCTCTAGTGTTTCTATGTGTTCTTGCATTTATTGAAGGAAATATTCCCTAGAGGCAAAAATAAAGTTATTATTTATTTCCTTATATCATGATAAATGTTTATTATTCATGCTAGAATTGTATTAACCGGAAACATAATACTTGTGTGAATACATAGACAAACGGAGTGCCACTAGTATTCCTCTACTTGACTAGCTCGTTGATCAAAGATGGTTATGTTTCCTGACCATAGACATGTGTTGTCATTTGATTAACGGGATCACATCATTAGGAGAATGATGTGATTGACTTGACCCATTCCGTTAGCTTAGCACTTGATCGTTTAGTATTCTGCTATTGCTTTCTTCATGACTTATACATGCTCCCATGACTATGAGATTATGCAACTCCCGTTTACCAGAGGAACACTTTGTGTGCTACCAAACGTCACAACGTAACTGGGTGATTATAAAGGTGCTCTACAGGTGTCTCCGAAGGTACTTGTTGGGTTGGCATATTTCGAGATTAGGATTTGTCACTCCGATTGTCGGAGAGGTATCTCTGGGCCCTCTCGGTAATACACATCACTTAAGCCTTGCAAGCATTACAACTAATGAGTTAGTTGTGAGATGATGTATTATGGAACAAGTAAAGAGACTTGCCGGTAACGAGATTGAACTAGGTATTGGATACCGACGATCGAATCTCGGGCAAGTAACATACCGATCACAAAGGGAACAACGTATGTTGTTATGCGGTCTGACCGATAAAGATCTTCGTAGAATATGTGGGAGCCAATATTAGCATCCAGGTTCCGCTATTGGTTATTGACCGGGAATAGTTCTAGGTCATGTCTACATAATTCTTGAACCCGTAGGGTCCGCACGCTTAACATTACGATGACAGTTTTATTATGAGTTTATAAGTTTTGATGTAACGAAGGTTGTTCAGAGTCCCAAATGTGATCACGGACATGACGAGGAGTCTCGAAATGGTCGAGACATAAAGATTGATATATTGGAAACCTATATTTGGATATCAGAATCGTTCCGGGTGAAATCGGGATTTTACCGGAGTACCGGGAGGTTATCGGAACCCCCCGGGGGGTTAATGGGCCTACATGGGCCCTAAGGGAGAAGAGGAGGGCCGGCCAGGGCAGGCCGCGCTCCCACTCCCCCCTAGTCCGAATAGGACAAGGAAGGGGGGGGCGGCGCCCCCCTTTCCTCTTTCCCCTTCCCCTTTCCTTCTCCTACAAGGCAAGAGGGGGGAGTCCTACTCTCGGTGGGAGTAGGACTCCTCCAGGCGCACCCCTAGGGGGCCGGCCGCCCCCTCCCCCTTGGCTCCTTTATATACGGGGGCTGGGGGGCACCTCTAGACAAAAGTTGATCTTCGTGATCGTTCCTTAGCCGTGTGCGGTGCCCCCCTCCACCATATTCCACCTCGGTCATATCGTTGAAGTGCTTAGGCGAAGCCCTACATCGGTAGAACATCATCATCGCCACCACGCCGTCGTGCTGACGGAACTCATCCCCAACACCCTGCTGGATTGGAGTCCGGGGATCGTCATCGAGCTGAACGTGTGCTGAACTCAGAGGTGCCGTACGTTCGGTACTTGGATCGGTCAGATCGTGAAGACGTACGACTACATCAACCGCGTTTTCATAACGCTTCCGCTTTCGATCTACAAGGGTACGTGGACAATACTCTCCCCTCTCGTTGCTATGCATCACCATGATCCTTGCGTGTGCGTAGGATAATTTTTGAAATTACTATGTTCCCCAACAGTGGCATCTGAGCCAGGTTTTATGCATAGATGTCATATGCACGACTAGAACACAAGTGAGTTGTGGGCGATATAAGTCATACTGCTTACCAGCATGTCATACTTTGGTTCAACGGTATTGTGAGATGAAGCGGCCCGGACCGACATTACGCGTACGCTTACGCAAGACTGGTTTCACCATTACGAGCACTCGTGCTTAAAGGTGACTGGCGGGTGTCTGTATCTCTCACTTTAGTTGAACCGAGTGTGGCTACGCCCGGTCCTTGTGAAGGTTAAAACAGCACCAACTTGATAAACTATCGTTGTGGTTTTGATGCGTAGGTAAGAACGGTTCTTGCTAAGCCCGTAGCAGCCACGTAAAACTTGCAACAACAAAGTAGAGGACGTCTAACTTGTTTTTGCAGGGAATGTTGTGATGTGATATGGTCAAGACGTGATGCTATATTTTATTGTATGAGATGATCATGTTTTGTAACCGAAGTTACCGGCAACTGGCAGGAGCCATATGGTTGTCGCTTTATTGTATGAAATGCAAACGCCCTGTAATTGCTTTACTTTATCACTAAGCGGTAGCGATAGTCGTAGAAGTAATAGACGGCGTAAATGACAATGATGCTACGATGGAGATCAAGGTGTCGCGCTAGTGACGATGGTGATCATGGAGGTGCTTCGAAGATGGAGATCACAAGCACAAGATGATGATGGCCATATCATATCACTTATATTGATTGCATGTGATGTTTATCCTTTATGCATCTTATCTTGCTTTGATTGACGGTAGCATTTTAAGATGATCTCTCACTAAAATTATCAAGAAGTGTTCTCCCTGAGTATGCACCGTTACGAAAGTTCTTCGTGCTGAGACACCACGTGATGATCGGGTGTGATAGGCTCTACGTTCAAATACAACGGGAGCAAAACAGTTGCGCACGCGGAATACTCAGGTTAAACTTGATGAGCCTAGCATATAACAGATATGGCCTCGGAACACGGAGACCGAAAGGTCGAGCGTGAATCATATAGTAGATATGATAAACATATTGATGTTCACCGTTGAAACTACTCCATCTCATGTGATGATCGGACATGGTGTAGTTGATATGGATTACGTAATCACTTAAAAGATTAGAGAGATGTCTTTCTAAGTGGGAGTTCTTAAGTAATATGATTAATTGAACTTAAATTTATCATGAACTTAGTACGTGATAGTATCTTGCTTCTCTATGTTGATTGTAGATAGATGGCCTGTGTTGTTGTTCCGTTGAATTTTAATGCGTTCCTTGAGAAAGCAAAGTTGAAAGATAATGGTAGCAATTACACGGACTCGGTCCGTAACTTGAGGATTATCCTCATTACTGCACAGAAGAATTACATCCTGGAAGCACCGCTGGGTGCCAGGCCTACTGCTGGAGCAACGCCAGATGTTGTGAACGTTTGGCAGAGCAAAGCTGATGACTACTCTATAGTTCAGTGTGCCATGCTTTACGGCTTAGAACCGGGTCTTCAACAACGTTTTGAACGTCATGGAGAATATGAGTTGTTTCAAGAGTTGAAGTTAATATTTCAAGCAAATGCCTGGATTGAGAGATATGAAGTCTCCAATAAGTTCTACAGCTGCAAGATGGAGGAGAACAGTTCTGTCAGTGACCATATACTCAAAATTGTCTGGGTATAATAATCACTTGATTCAGCTGGGAGTTAATCTTCCGGATGATAGCGTCATTGACAGAATTCTCCAATCACTGCCACCAAGCTACAAGAGCTTTGTGATGAACTATGATATGCAAGGGATGGAAAAGACTATTCCCGAGCTCTTCACAATGCTAAAAGCCGCGGAGGTAGAAATCAAGAAGGAGCATCAAGTGTTGATGGTTAACAAGACCACTAGTTTTAAGAAAAAGGGCAAAGGGAAGAAGAAGGGAAACTTCAAGAAGAACAGCAAGCAAGTTGCTGCTGGAGAAGGAACCCAAGTCTGGACCTAAGCCTGAAACTGAGTGCTTCTACTACAAGAAGACTGGTCACTGGAAGCGGAACTGCCCCAAGTATTTGGCGGATAAGAAGGATGGCAAGGTGAACACAGGTATATGTGATATACATGTTATTGATGTGTACCTTACTAATGCTCGCAGTAGCACCTGGGTATTCGATACTGGTTCTGTTGCTAATATTTGCAACTCGAAACAGGCACTACGGATTAAGCGAAGATTGGCTAAGGACGAGGTGACGATGCGTGTGGGAAATGGTTCCAAAGTCGATGTGATGGCGGTCGGCACGCTACCTCTACATCTACCTTCGGGATTAGTTTTAGACCTGAATAATTGTTATTTGGTGCCAGCGTTGAGCATGAACATTATATCTGGATCTTGTTTGATGTGAGACGGTTATTCATTTAAATCAGAGAATAATGGTTGTTCTATTTATATGAGTAAAATCTTTTATGGTCATGCACCCTTGAAGAGTGGTCTATTTTTATTGAATCTCGATGATAGTGATACACATATTCATAATGTTGAAGCCAAAAGATGCAGAGTTGATAATGATAGTTCAACTTATTTGTGGCATTGCTGTTTGGGTCATATCGGTGTAAAACGCATGAAGAAACTCCATACTGATGGGCTTTTGGAACCACTTGATTATGAATCACTTGGTACTTGCGAACCGTGCCTTATGGGCAAGATGACTAAAACTCCGTTCTCCGGTACAATGGAGAGAGCAACAGATTTGTTGGAAATCATACATACAGATGTATGTGGTCCAATGAATGTTGAGGCTCGTGGCGGATATCGTTATTTTCTCACCTTCACAGATGATTTGAGCAGATATGGATATATCTACTTAATGAAACATAAGTCTGAAACATTTGAAAAGTTCAAAGAATTTCAGAGTGAAGTTGAAAATCATCGTAACAAGAAAATAAAGTTTCTACGATCTGATCGTGGAGGAGAATATTTGAGTTATGAGTTTGGTCTACATTTGAAACAATGCGGAATAGTTTCGCAACTCACGCCACCCGGAACACCACAGCGTAATGGTGTGTCCGAACGTCGTAATCGTACTTTACTTGATATAGTGCGATCTATGATGTCTCTTACTGATTACCGCTATTGTTTTGGGGTTATGCTTTAGAGACGGCCGCATTCACATTAAATAGGGCACCATCAAAATCCGTTGAGACGACGCCTTATGAACTATGGTTTAGCAAGAAACCAAAGTTGTCGTTTCTGAAAGTTTGGGGCTGCGATGCTTATGTGAAAAAGCTTCAACCTGATAAGCTCGAACCCAAATCGGAGAAATGTGTCTTCATAGGATACCCAAAGGAAACTGTTGGGTACACCTTCTATCACGGATCCGAAGGCAAAACGTTTGTCGCTAAATTCAGAAACTTTCTGGACAAGGAGTTTCTCTCGAAAGAAGTGAGTGGGAGGAAAGTAGAACTTGATGAGGTAATTGTACCTGCTCCCTTATTGGAAAGAAGCTCATCACAGAAATCTGTTCCTATGACACCTACACCAATTAGTGAGGAAGTTAATGATGATGATCATGGAACTTCAGATCAAGTTGTTACAGAACCTCGTAGATCAACCAGAATAAAATCCACACCAGAGTGGTACGGTAATCCTGTTCTGGAAGTCATGTTACTAGACCATGATGAACCTATGAACTATGAAGAAGCGATGGTGAGCCCAGATTCCGAAAAATGGCTTGAGTCCATGAAATTTGAGATGGGATCCATGTATGAGAACAAAGTGTGGACTTTGGTTGACTTGCCCAATGATAGGCAAGCAATTGAAAATAAATGGATCTTCAAGAAGAAGACTGACGCTGACGGTAATGTTACTGTCTACAAAGCTCGACTTGTCGCAAAAGGTTTTCGACAGGTTCAAGGGATTGACTACGATGAGACTTTCTCACCCGTAGCGATGCTTAAGTCTGTCCGAATCATGTCAGCGATTGCCGCATTTTATGATTATGAAATATGGCAGATGCATGTCAAAACTGCATTCCTGAACGGGTTTCTGGAAGAAGAGTTGTATATGATGCAACTAGAAGGTTTTGTCGATCCAATGGGAGATAACAAAGTGTGCAAGCTCCAGTGATCCATTTATGGACTGGTGCAAGCCTCTCGGAGTTGGAATAAACGCTTTGATAGTGTGATCAAAGCATTTGGTTTTGTACAGACTTTTGGAGAAGCCTGTATTTACAAGAAAGTGAGTGGGAGCTCTGTAAAATTTCTGATATTATATGTGGATGACATATTACTGATTGGAAATGATATAGAATTTCTGGATAGCATAAAGGGATACTTGAATAAGAGTTTTTCAATGAAAGACCTCGGTGAAGCTGCTTACATATTGGGCATTAAGATCTATAGAGATAGATCAAGACGTTTAATTGGACTTTCATAAAGCACATACCTTGACAAAGTTTTGAAGAAGTTCAAAATGGATCAAGCAAAGAAAGGGTTCTTGCCTGTGTTACAAGGTGTGAAGTTGAGTAAGACTCAAAGCCCGACCACTGCAGAAGATAGAGAGAAGATGAAAGATGTTCCCTATGCTTCAGCCATAGGCTCTATCATGTATGCAATGTTGTGTACCAGACCTGATGTGTGCCTTGCTATAAGTCTAGCAGGGAGGTATCAAAGTAATCCAGGAGTGGATCACTAGACAGCGGTCAAGAACATCCTGAAATACCTGAAAAGTACTAAGGATATGTTTCTCGTATATGGAGGTGACAAAGAGCTCATCGTAAATGGTTACATTGATGCAAGCTCTGACACTGATCCGGACGATTCTAAATCACAAACCTGATACGTGTTTACATTGAACGGTGGAGCTATCAGTTGGTGCAGTTCTAAACAAAGCGTCGTGGCGGGATCTACGTGTGAAGCGGAGTACATAGCTGCTTCGGAAGCAGCAAATGAAGGAGTCTGGATGAAGGAGTTCATATCCGATCTAGGTGTCATACCTAGTGCATCGGGTGCAATGAAAATCTTTTGTGACAACACTGGAGAAATTGCCTTAGCGAAGGAATCCAGATTTCACAAGAGAACCAAGCACATCAAGAGATGCTTCAATTCCATCCAGGATCTAGTCCAGGTGGGAGACATAGAAATTTGCAAGATACATACGGATCTGAATGTTGCAGACCCGTTGACTAAGCCTCTTCCACGAGCAAAACAAGATCAACACCAAGACTCCATGGGTGTTAGAATCATTACTCTGTAATATAGATTATCGACTCTAGTGCAAGTGGGAGACTGAAGGAAATATGCCCTAGAGGCAATAATAAAGTTATTATTTATTTCCTTATATCATGATAAATGTTTATTATTCATGCTAGAATTGTATTAACCGGAAACATAATACTTGTGTGAATACATGGACAAACAGAGTGTCACTAGTATGCCTCTACTTGACTAGCTCGTTGATCAAAGATGGTTATGTTTCCTGACCATAGACATGTGTTGTCATTTGATTAACGGGATCACATCATTAGGAGAATGATGTGATTGACTTGACCCATTCCGTTAGCTTAGCACTTGATCGTTTAAGTATTCTGCTATTGCTTTCTTCATGACTTATACATGCTCCCATGACTATGAGATTATGCAACTCCCGTTTACCAGAGGAACACTTTGTGTGCTACCAAACGTCACAACGTAACTGGGTGATTATAAAGGTGCTCTACAGGTGTCTCCGAAGGTACTTGTTGGGTTGGCGTATTTCAAGATTAGGATTTGTCACTCCGATTGTCGGAGAGGTATCTCTGGGCCCTCTCGGTAATACACATCACTTAAGCCTTGCAAGCATTACAACTAATGAGTTAGTTGTGAGATGATGTATTACGGAATGAGTAAAGAGACTTGCCAGTAACGAGATTGAACTAGGTATTGGATACCGACGATCGAATCTCGGGCAAGTAACATACCGATGAAAAAGGGAACAACGTATGTTGTTATGTGGTCTGACCGATAAAGATCTTCGTAGAATACGTGGGAGCCAATATGAGCATCCAGGTTCCACTATTGGTTATTGACCGGGAACAGTTCTAGGTCATGTCTACATAATTCTCGAACCCGTAGGGTCCGCATGCTTATCGTTACGATGACGGTTTTATTATGAGTTTATAAGTTTTGATGTACCGAAGGTTGTTCGGAGTCCCGGATGTGATCACGGACATGACGAGTAGTCTCGAAATGGTCAAGACATAAATATTGATATATTGGAAGCCTATATTTGGATATCGGAATCGTTCTGGGTGAAATCGGGATTTTACCGGAGTACCGGGAGGTTATCGGAACCCCCCGGGGGGTTAATGGGCCAACATGGGCCCTAAGGGAGAAGAGGAGGGCCGGCCAGGGCAGGCCGCGCTCCCCCTCCCCCCCCCCCCCAGTCCGAATAGGACAAGGAAGGGGGGGCGGCGCCCCCCTTTCCTCTTTCCCCTTCCCCCTTTCCTTCTCCTACAAGGCAAGAGGGGGGAGTCCTACTCCCGGTGGGAGTAGGACTCCTCCAGGCGCACCCCTAGGGGGCCGGCCGCCCCCTCCCCCTTGGCTCCTTTATATACGGGGGTAGGGGGCACCTCTAGACACAAGTTGATCTTCGTGATCGTTCCTTAGCCATGTGCGGTGCCCCCCTCCACCATATTCCACCTCGGTCATATCGTTGCAGTGCTTAGGCGAAGCCCTGCATCAGTAGAACATCATCATCATCACCACACCGTCATGCTGACGTAACTCATCCCCGACACCCTACTGGATCGCAGTCCGGGGATCGTCATCGAGCTGAACGTGTGCTAAACTCGGAGGTGCCGTACGTTCGGTACTTGGATCGGTCGGATCGTGAAGACGTACGACTACATCAACCGTGTTGTCATAACGCTTCCGCTTTCGGTCTACGAGTTTACGTGGACAATACTCTCCCCTCTCATTGCTATGCATCACCATGATCCTTGCGTGTGCGTAGGATAATTTTTGAAATTACTGCGTTCCCCACATTTATCTCTTGCATGCTATTTCCCCTTTCAAAAAACATCATGTAGATTTCTTTTCTTTTCTCTGTTACTTTCTACATTCCCTGCATTTAATTCATTGCAAATCCTTTAGTTAATTCCTTGAAAATCTTTGTGAGATCCTATTTGCCTAGTGAGCTGAGATGACAAATTTTTCTCTGTGTTGAACTCGGCCTCACATATTCTTTCTTATCGGCTAGACCGAAAACAACTCGGTGTTACCGAAGAAAAGGATTCGGTGTTACCGATTTCACTACTAAGGACATATTTTGCCATTTGCATCCTACATATCTGGTCCAGCTCCACTTGATGATTCTTATCCTCTACCTGCATCACAACCTACATACTGCTTTGTCATGTGACTCAAGGACCAAACCTATTTGGCTTATGCTCCAAAAGGTCCCTTCTTGGAAATTGATGTCAAAGGGGGAGAGAGAAATCACATCAAAGCTTAATCACATCAAAGGGAGAGAGAGACCCTATGGGAGAGACAAACTTCTTAATCTTCCCAGATGCTTGGTATTCAAAGAGGAGAGAAGCCACGTGTCTTTAAGAGGGGAAAGACATGTTAGTAGAAGATGTTTCTTTGTGTCTTTTGCTTTGTTTTTTCATTTGCTCTGATTTTCTATTACCATATCTTCTCCCATTATCCAATATCAGATTCAGGGGGAGAAAGACATCTAAGGGAAGAACATCTTTGGAATTCATTGCATATCTTTATCCCTTGGGGACATGTTAATATCCACACTAGAGTACTAAGTACTCACTCTCTACATGTCATCCCAGTCTTGGTACTCTTGTGGTTTCACATTCTTGCTCTGATTAGTAGATGTTCTTGTGTTATCCAACCTTGTTTTCTCGCGTTCATCTCTTCCAAAGACAGCTCAAGACCACAAGGTAAGTATATGCATCACACTCATGTGCATGATGATCTCTTGCTGATGTACATATTGTTTGCAAGAAGGACTCATGAACATGAAGGTACATTTTCTGCATTCCACATCATTTTCTCTGACGCATATAGCCAAGATACATGTAACTCTTTGCTTGCTCTGACATGTTTATGCATTCACATACTTTCATAATCTATCTTCACATGATTGCCTACATGTAGGGGGAGCCAATGCATGTTGCATGTTCTTCCAAAGCTTTAATTGTTACACTTCATATCTTTATGTAAAGCTTTGATGTATGTTTTCATCAATTACTAAAAATGGGGAGATTGAAAGCACAAGTGATCCCTGGGAGATTTTGGTAATTAATGTCAACATATCTCTTGTTGGGCTAATACTTCTATCTTGTATCTTTCAGATGAGTTCAATAGTGGAGTGGCAGAACAAGAGGATGTGGAACCCCTTCAAGGTGCTAAGGACACATATTGGCAAAAGCTCAAGACTCTTCATTTTCTATTTTAGTGATCCAAGATCATTGAGTCCATAGGAAAGCCAATACTATTAGAAGGGGATGAGGTGTTGCTTAATGGCTTGCTTGCTCAAAGTTCTTAGTGTTAGCTCCAAAGCCCTCAACCACTTTCTCATTTCCACATATGTCCTAAACCTAAAGTCAAACTCGGCCCCACCGATTTGATCTATCCGGCGGCACCGAGTTCATTAACATAGCCACTGCCAGAAACCCTAATCAGTTTGATCTCATTGATGGGATCTCGGTCTCACCGAGATGGCCCTGCGAACTCTCTGTTACCTATTGCAGTTATTTCGGTCTCACCGAAATGTGCAGTTGGTCCCACTGAGTTTGCTTGACCAAGTCTCTGTTTGCTTATTGCTGAAATCGGTCTCACCGAGTTCATGCAATTGGTCTCACCGAGATGAGGTTTTGCCCTAACCCTAGCACATCAGTCCCACCGAGTTGACCTTGTCGGTCCCATCGAAAAGCCTAATGTTCACATTTTGAACGAGGTCAGTCTCACCGAGTTTCACTATTCGGTCCCATCGAATTTGGTAAATTGTGTGTAACGGTTAGATTTTGTGTGGAGGCTATATATACCCCCTCCACCCCCTTCTCCATTTGTGAGAGAGCCATCAGACGTGCCTACACTTTCACTACTCATTTTCTGAGAGAGAACCACCTACTCATGTGTTGAGACCAAGACATTCCAATCCTACCACAAGATCTTGATCTCTAGCCTTCCCCAAGTTGCTTTCCACTCAAATCATATTTCCACCATATCCAAATCTGTGAGAGAGAGTTGACTGTTGGGGAGACTCATTTGAAGCAAAAGAGCAAGGATTTCATCATCAACACACCGTCTATTACCTTTTGGAGAGTGGTGTCTCCTAGATTGGTTAGGTGTCACTTGGGAGCCACCGTCAAGATTGTGGAGTTGAACCAAGGAGTATGTAAGGGCAAGGAGATCGCCTACTTCGTGAAGATCTACACAAGTGAGGCAAGTCCTTCGTGGGAGATGGCCATAGTGGGATAAACAAGGTTACTTCTTCATGGACCCTTTGTGGGTGGAGCCCTCCGTGGACTCGCGCAACTGTTACACTTCGTGGGTTGAAGTCTCCACCAACGTGGATGTACGATACCACCTATCAGAACCACGCCAAAAATCTCAGTGTCTTCAATTGCGTTTACACACTCCAGTCCCATCCCTTTACTTTCTTGCAAGTCGCATGCTTTACTTTCTGCTGCTCATATACTCTTGCCATGCTTTCTTGAAATGTATTGTGTATGCTTGAAATTGTGCTAATCTCAAACCTCAACTTGTAAAACTTAAAAACTGCTACCTTTACTTATTGAGGGTCTAATCACCCCCCCCCCCCCCCACTAGACACCTCTTCTTGATCCTTTTAGTTATTGACCAAAGAGGTGTCTCGGTCATGTCCACATAGTTCTCGAACCCGTAGGGTCCGCACGCTTAATGTTCGATGACGATTTGTATTATATGAGTTATGTGATTTGGTGACTGAATGTTGTTCGGAGTCCTGGATGAGATCACGGACATGACAAGGAGTCTTGAAATGGTCGATAGGTAAAGATTGATATATAGGACGATAGTATTCGGACGCCGGAAGTGTTCCGGGGGTACCAGGTACGTATCGGGTCACTGGAAGGGGTTCCGGGCATTCCCCGACAACTACATGGGCCAAATGGGCCAAGAGTGGGACACACCAGCCCCTTAGGGGCTGGTGCGCCCCATGTAGGCTGAAATAGGAGGGAGGAAATAGGAGAAGAGAGAAATGAAGGGGAGGGATTCGGCCTCCCCCTTCCTTCTCTCCCCCCTCCTTCCTTTCCCCTTCGGGAATTGTGGTAGGGGGCGAATAGGATTAGGGCCCCAAGTAGGATTCCTCCTACTTGGGCGCCCCCTTGGCCTCCCCCTCTCCCTCCCACCTATATATGAAGGGGGAGGCACCTAGAAGAAACACCAACGTTTGTTAGCCGTGTGCGGCGCCCCCTCCACAGTTTATGCCTCTGGTCATATTCACGTAGTGCTTAGGCGAAGCCCTGCGCGGATAACTTCACCATCAGCGTCACCATGCCGTCGTACTGACGGAACTCTTCTACTCCCTCGACACTTTGCTGGATCAAGAGTTCGAGGGATGTCATCGAGCTGAACATATGTAAAACTCGGAGGTTTCGTACGTTCGGTACTTGATCGATCGAAACGAGAAGAAGTTCGACTGCATCAACCGTGTTGGCAAATGCTTCCGCTTTTGGTCTACGAGGGTACGTGGACACACTCTCCCCCTCTCGTTGATATGCATCTCCTGATAGATCTTGCGTGAGCGTAGGAATTTTTCTTGAAATTGCATGCTACATTTCCCAACAACCCTAGCCACCCCAGCGAAGCCAAATGGGGCTATTCTCCGGCGTCGACAACAGCAAGGCTAAGGGCAAGTCCCTTGCCATTTCTTTTCCCGCAGAGTCCTCCCGCCTCCGATGGCTCGCCGGCAAAGGCAGCGCGTCAACGTGCCAGTGCACCAGGCGGAGTGGCACTGGCAGCACCGCGTGCCTCTCCCATACCCTGACGCCACCCTGCCGCACGACTGGTACCTGGATCGGGAGAGGATCCCCACGTCGGCGGCGCCGCGGTCGGCTAGGGCGCACGCGGAGGAGGTGCGGCGCCGGCGGGCGGTCCTGACGCCGGAGCAGCGTCGCGACCCCGCCTACGCAAGAGACTCGCCCAACTGGGCTCGATGGTTCGCCTTCGAGCACAAGGAGGCAAGGCGACACGGCGTTCGCGAGGTCAACCGCACCATGTCGCCGACCCCGCTCGTCGTCCGTGAGGAGGACCAGGCGGCGGAGGACGCCTACCAGGCGGCCCTTGCGGCGGTCTACCGGGAGAGCGAGGAGGACGAGCGGCGCGGGGAGGAGGTCGAGGAAGAGGAGGCGGATTACGAGGCGGCCATGGCGCAGGCCATTGCCCTCTCCGTGATGGGCAACTGCGTCCTGCCGCCGGTGGCCCCTCCATCCCGTCTCCGCCGCGGCGTCAAAGCTAAGCCGGAACCGTAGCCGGAGTTGGAGCCGTCCCCATCGACCGCTACTCCCGGAAGGGAGTAGTGCGCGAGTGGGTCAGCGCGCCACCGGTCTGGATGGGGGCGACGCTGGCGCAGGAGGCGGCGTACCTCGAGATGTGGTGCCAGCGACGACTGGCCGAGGAGCGCCGCCACAGCGAGTACCTCGAGATGCTCGAGTGCGATCTCGAGAACGAGCAGCGCGAGGCCGAGGAGGAGGCGCGCCAGGCCACGGCCGCACAGCCCCCCGCGGCGGCACAGCCCGCGCCCGACATGAACGCCCTCTGGAACACGGCGTTCCCCTGGGTCGGTCCTGCGCCGACGCACATCAACCTCACCGACCCCGAGGAGGACGACGACGCCTGGGGCAGCGCGCCGCCTCGTAGTTTAGTTTGTTTTTAGTTTTCTTTAATGCAAATGTGGACGCGTGGAATCTCGCCGGCCTTCCTGGCCGGCTTTAATGTATAATTATTGTTGTTTTTATTTTAAATATGCATGCACTCTTTTTTTTTCTTGCGCCGTCAGAATGGGTCAGGCCAGCATTGGGCATGCGCCGACCTAAACGTAGAAGCGAACATTTGTGTCCGCCTGACCGAGCTAAACGGACAAAATGCGATCAAAATCGCCATCCATTTGGGTCGGCCCGTTCGAGTTGCTTTAAATAGGCAGCGCGGCTTCGTCGGCCACTGCGGGAGCACGCGGTGGGAGTAGCTGCGGTTCCAACCAATTGGCGGGATCCGAATTGTTAACGTTTCCATGAGATAAACTCCCACATATTCTAGCTGCATTATTGCCAAAGGCCGGCAGCAAGGTTATCTACATTCTTCTTTCAAAATTGTTGTTGTCTCGTTCCTTGTACGAACGCCAAAAAGAAAATGCACGCTGCCTCCATTTTCTTGTTGGCTCGTTTCCTTGTAAGAACGCATGACGCCTCCATTATGTTTTTGGCAAGAAAATATGGGGCATTGCTCCAATGGCATGGTGTCCTTAAACTTAATGTAGTGCCTGTCAACTGAGCAATAAGTATTGAATTAGTAGAGGTTAGTTGCCGTTAGTTGTGCACATTTGGCGTATGAGTGAAGGCATCAAATTTGTCAAACTGTACTATTCTCAACTGTCGCTGGGAGTTGAGGAGCCATGGCATTGGAGGGGCAGGAATCATATCATTGATGAATCTTTTATTTCTTTTGTGACCAATCACAATGATGGATCTGGTGGAACACATAGGGCGTGTTTGGTTGCCGTGTCCTACAGTACCCGCATCGCATACACTTCTCCACCCAACCTGGCTATGCAAATGGAGCCTCAAATGCACCATATGCATGTTGTTTTGTTGCATGCATGCCCTCTTACCTGCATGGGCTGAACCACACTGCCTGGTGTTTGGTTGCCTGCATGTTAGTCCACCAACCCAAAGCATGGTATTTGGTTGTATGCAAGGTCTGATGTGTGGTAACCTCTTTGGCTAGTTGGTGAGGTTACCACCACACTTCGGCAGCACGCATCATAAGCACAACAGAGTATAAACAGAGCATCAACTATATAATTCAGATATAAGCAGTACGACAGTTCATAACAGTTCTACGCATAAACCATAGCAGACTCCATAGTACTTAGGGAGGCCCCAGCCCTACTCCTTGGCAGCGAAGGCTTCGTCGTGCTTCCCGCACTTGTTGACGACCTCAATGCCATCGTCGTCGAAGATGATGACCTTGAGGGTGTCGGGAGTGAGGAGCTTGAACGTTACCATGTAGCCGATCTTGATCTGATGAACAGCTGCGTAGGTGGCCTAATCCTGATCCAGGGTCACCTGCCGTTCATCGGCTTGACCGTCACCTTCCAGGAGCAGACGATGTTGTTCCTGAGCTTGAACTCCGTCGGCACCGCGACGAAGTGCTTGGTAAAGTCCAGGGGCATGGGGATGCACTCAAGGTTCGGTGCAAGGATGACCTTGCAGAAGTGAGTTGGGCCATCCTCCTGATGGTAGTGGTCGTAGTTGCGGCGCTTGTTGCTGGGGGGCTCCTCCATGCCCTCGTCGTCGCCACCCTCAGACGTCTTCGGGTCTTCCTCGGCGGTGGGCGGCAGCTCAACCTCGTCAGGCATTGGGTGAAGAGGCTGCTTGCCCTTGCTGTCAACGGCCGGGAGCACCTCCGTGCCCATCTCATTGCTATCCTTGATATGCACACAAGTCATGGAGTCAGGCATTGCATAGAGTTCATGGCTAATTCAAGAGCTTGCAGTTAAAACGGCATGACTGTCACTCTTCTACTCTCCACCCCCCCCCCTTATATTTACTCACCCTGCCCACCAATATTTACCCACCCCCTCTCTTCTCTCATTGTCAACCTTCCTCCTCCCCATCGCCATGAGCTCTAGCTCCAGCTCCAACGGCAACCCCTTCCCTTGGGGTATTGGCTGGAGGGCCTTCTTCCTCGGGTGGACGGCTGGTGACCAGACCAAGTTCGAGAACACCATGGAGGTGTGCTTGAACTTCAGCTCCATGCCGTCCATGCAGAACAAATCCAATGTCGTGCTCATGAAGGCCACTCAAGATTAGCTGAAGACGATGATTCCTGACCCAGCGAAGGGTGCGACGGCAGTTGACATCCTTCGCTGGGCCATGAATCAGGACGTCTCCGACGACCCTAAACAGAGGAAGAAGTGGCGCAAGTACAAGACCTACTTTGCTCCTAATGACCGCCGTGTCGCAGTGTACTAGGAGACGGGTATCGCGCCGCCGGCGGTCATCGGCAGGGAGCCTAAGGAGGAGGAAGAAGAGGCAGTGCACATGCCAGCTAGGGCGCCGGAGCCAGTCCGTCCTACCTGGCAGATCGATCTCGACTCCGCTGAGGACGACGAGGACGACCCGCCGGCCCGCATGGCGATGAAGAAGAAGATGAAGGCCAGCGGCTCGACCAGCCGCTCCGCACGCCGGTGACGGCCGCCGCGGTCAGCCGGTGTCCGTTCTGTACCCCCTTTCCACCTATCCCCCAATCCCCAATCCCTAAATCTACCGATCTTGCATGTATGAACTGCTATGTATGAACTCGTATGAACTGCTATAAACTAGTATGATTTACCCGTATGCTTAGCTACCTCTATTCCCCATTCCCGTCCGCCGTGGATCGGCTCTATCACCGTGGATCGAATCTAGTGTTCATGTCGAAGAGAGAGAAGTGCTTACCGCCATTGGGGAGTCCAGTGGTCTTCTTCCTCTACTCCGATCCGCCGCCGCCGGTGATGGAGTCCGGTGGTCTTCTTCCTCTGCTCGGATTCGCCTCCGCCGGTGAGAGTTGGGAGAGTGGGGAAGAGTGGGGAGAGGGAGCAGTGAGGCTAATAACTGTCGATGCTTCAAGAAGCAACGCGGCTTCTCGAGCGTGGCCGCGCGCATGCAGCCGTGTCCGCCCACGTGCACCGCTCGGGCCTAGCCCTGGAAAACTGTCGATTCGTGTGTTCCCAGTGAGCCAGGCCCTGAGGTGCTTTAAGAAGCGTGCGATGCAGGCCCAATATTGTATGCGGGCTACCAAACAGGTTGAATCCTTCCCGCGCGGGCCTGGTTGAACCTCACACAGGCAACCAAACACGCCCATAAAGAAGGCAAACAAACCGAGTGCGGTGTTTGTGCTCCCGAGCTCATCTGCACCCGCTAACGAAAAAAACAAAACAAATAATAAACAAATTCAAAAAATTACAATTTTTTTGTCTGGTACATAAGTTTATGCGTGAGGTGCGCTCGAAGTTTCACTAATTTGGACATCTCAGCAACTCTCAGCAAAAAAGACAAATTTAGGGTCTGTAAAAAAAGTTTATTGTTCACAATTTCATTTTCGTGTTGCCGCCACAAAGCTTAGGGCATCTCCAACGATGGCCCTTAAACCGTATGTATACTTTTGAACCACGTTGTCCGGACCGCGGAAGCCATCCAATACGGACTTGTACTAGCCCGTAAGATGGTTCGGGCATACTTTCTCGCGCAAATCGAAAACAAACGTGGAAAGCTTTGTGGGCGTCCGAACTGCTCCCAAGTCCGCACCTGACTGCCCTGGCGCACCCAAATACTCCACCCACTCCTCCCGCGCTTTCCATCCCACGCATCATGCCGCTTGTCGCGCCGCATTCATGCCGGCCCGAAGCATGCAGCGGCTGGCACGGATGTCCGTGATTTGACCGGACGGGAAGACGACACGAAAGGACGTGACCTCTCGACGTCCCTGATTCAATGCAGACGCCCCGCCCCGAGAAACAAACTCCGGACACTGCGCCCCATTGAAGCGGGCTGACTGCTCCTCCGCCTGGCCTGGTCACGACTATTTAAGCCATGCACCGGTGATGAACATATCCACAACACCCATCCCGAGCACCGCACTGTCCCCCCCCCCCCCTCCCTCGTCGAGCTCTTCCTCTTCTCCGAGCCCAACGACAATGCCGAAATCCTAGTTCTCTACACATGCAGGCGGCGCCAGCGGAAGTTCCTCGTCAGGCGGATTGTGGCGTTGCCTCTCTTGCTCACGGGGACCATCTACATCGACGGTGGCGGTCTCCTTCGGCGATGAGGAGGACCAACAGCGACCGGTCTTCTCCGGCAAGGAGGAGATAGTCATCTCCTCCGGCAAGAAGACGGCTCTGACGGACAAAGAATTCGTCCGTCAGATGGACATCATAACGGAGCGTTCGCCTCGCCAGATGGGCCTGGTGCCACCATCGCCGGCGCAGGTGAAGGAGGAGCCATCGTCCCCGCTGCGGGTCCACTTTAAGCGGGAGCCGGCGTCCCCACTCTGTCGGCGAAGGACGAGCCTACATCCCCGTCATGCAACCACGCCTCCACATTAGCGGCCGTGTGAAGCAGGAGCCGGCGTCCCTCCAGTGTTGCCGCGTGAAGGATGAGCAGGCATCACCCCTGACACACAGCCGGCATGCGCGGATCCACGGGCCCTCCACGCCACCACAACGCCACGGCCGCCTGGTAAAGGAGGAGTTGCCACCCGCGATCGCCAAGGTGCGTGGCCGCATCCTCCACAACCACGGAGGCGGCGATTACGGCGGTACCTCCGGCTCTCGGACAGTGATACCGGAGGCCGAGCGCACGACACATCACCAAGTGAGGTACGACCATCGCAATACCAATCGCCGCTCCGCGTTCGCATAGACAAACGTGGCGCCAGAATGGGTCCGAGACGGCTGCCAAGCGCCACCGCCACCGCCATCACGGCGAGCTCGCCAAGATCGTTGAGGAGTGGAGCTTAGCGAGTGCTCCGGCATTGTCGGCAAGGGCATGGCCACCGCCGGCGCCTTCGGCAGTGGCTTAGGCGGCTCTTCGCACGACGCAATAGGAGGTGTAGCGGCTCCTCAGCGAGCGTCAGGAAGCTGCCGGACAAGGCTGCCGCAGCCCTCCGGCAGCCTTGCGCCGCTGGTGGGACGATGACGACTACGCCGGCGGCCGTGCGGCAGGACAAGGCAGCCACGCTTACGAAGTGGTCGTCCGATATAGGGTTTTGTGTTTTTTAGTTTTTAGTAAAATGTTTGAAATATGATCCATTTATGTATATCCGAACTTGAACGAAATCCACCCGAATTGAACGTCCGGTTAGTTCAAACTGTTAGTCAAATGTATGCGG
The DNA here is from genome assembly GCA_963921465.1 of Triticum timopheevii. Lineage (NCBI taxonomy): Eukaryota > Viridiplantae > Streptophyta > Magnoliopsida > Poales > Poaceae > Triticum > Triticum timopheevii. The sequence continues at coordinate 525,526,542 of OY997272.1, read as the reverse complement.
CTATAGTTTGGATGACAGCCTCCCGCATCCTTGTCCACGGAGTGATCTTCTCATGTCCGCGGACAGATGTGAAAGAAAATTTACAGATTGCCTTTGAAGATTCCTTAGGACAACTCCAGCGCAGATCAACAAATGGTGCCCAAATGTGCAGACTGAACACTACAAGGCAAATTAAATAGACGTCCAAAATACCGCAAAAGGTACCAAACAGGGAACTATTTGGGGAGTCCGGATGTCCGCCATGTTGGACTGCCATGCCCCTGGCCCATCCAAAAACCACTCTCTCTCCACGTCGTTTTCTAGAACCTGGAGGCTACCGGGACGGGTAACCTGTTACGATCCACATCTAAGGCCAGCCACTCCAATATACTAGAAGTATTTATCAGTGGTGTTCCCCCTTGGCAAACGCCACTCGTCTATTTTTTCTACATTAAATATTTAGGTGTTTTCGGAGTTCTAGTGTTAGTGTCCAAACTTTGGGACTTGAATTTGGCACTTTTTAGGTCTCAATTAATATATTTAAGGTGCTAACTGGATTTCTAGGCACTCAATGGATATATATCAAAATCTTAATTTGCCGTTTCTCAAAAAAAAATATCTTAATTTGCCCAAAGAGGTACAAAAGTCTTAATTAAACTATTGAGTAGATATTTTGAGTGTTGCCCAAAACTTGTGCCATATGTTGCTTACAAATTGAAGCATCTATTCGTAGTTTCCGAGTGAAAGTCCAGTGACTGAAGGCGAACTCATATGATTTTCATCAATTGGTCTTAAAAATACTTTTGCATTGTAGATATACCATTACAAGGGTAATGCAAAATTTGGCACTTTTGGTGTTCATTTTTATATTCAGGGCATTAAATTGGTTTTTTAGGTATATTTAATTGACATAATTACAAACTGAACTAAAAATGTTGGTGAACGTAGCAGAAATTCAAAATTTTCCTACGTGTCACCAAGATCTAGCTATGGAGAAACCAGCAACGAGGGGAAGGAGAGTGCATCTACATACCCTTGTAGATCACTAAGAGGAAGCGTTCAAGAGAACGGGGTTGAAGGAGTCGTACTCGTCGTGATCCAAATCACCGGAGATCCTAGTGCCGAACGGACGGCACCTCCGCGTTCAACACACGTACAGCCCGGTGACGTCTCCCACGCCTTGATCCAGCAAGGAGAGAGGGAGAGGTTGAGGAAGACTCCGTCCAGCAGCAGCACAATGGCGTGGTAGTGATGGAGGAGCGTGGTGATCCAGCAGGGCTTCGCCAAGCACCGCGGGAGAGGAGAAGTACTTGGGAGAGGGGGAGGGCTGCGCCAGAACTTGTGGTGCGGCTGCCCTCCCACCCCTCCACTATTTATAGGTGGGGGAAAGAGGGGGCCGGCCCCTCTAGATCCCATCTAGGGTTGGGAGCGGCGGCCAAGGGGGGAAGAGTGCCTCCCAAGTCAAGTGGAGTCCTCCCCCTTTAGGGTTTTTCCCCTCCCATGCGCATGGGCCTTGGGGGGGCTGGTGCCCCTGGCCCATTAAGGCTAGGGCGCCCCCCTACAGCCCATTCTACTATATTGGACGTGGTGGAACAATTTCCGGACCTCCGGACCCCTCCGGAATCCTCTGGAACCTTCTGGAAGCTTCCCGGTACAATACCGAAAAAACCCGAACTTTTTTCGGAACCCGAACAACAACTTTCCATATATAAATCTTTACCTCCAGACCATTCTGGAACTCCTCGTGGCGTCCTGGATCTCATTCGGGACTCCGAACAACATTTGGTAACCACATACAAACTTCCTTTATAACCCTAGCGTCATCGAACCTTAAGTGTGTAGACCCTACGGGTTCGGGAACCATGCAGACATGACCGAGACGTTCTCCGGTCAATAACAAACAGCAGGATCTGGATACCCATGTTGGCTCCCACATGTTCCACGATGATCTCATCGGATGAACCACGATGTGAAGGACTCAATCGATCCCGTATACAATTCCCTTTGTCTAACGGTATTGTACTTGCCCGAGATTCGATCGTCGGTGTCGGTGTACTAGAGTAGGGGTACCCTAGTATCCCGAACTTGTGCACGGGCAGTTGCAGCACCCCGCGGCAAGGCTCGCCAGGTCACCGCCAAGATCCTCTGTGGCTCCTCAGAAGACAAGACCCCGGCAAGAGGAGCTTGCCGGGAAGCCATTCAAGAACAAAGTACTCAAACTTGGAAGACAAGGCCCCGGCAAGAGGAGCTTGCCGAGAAGGCCAGTCAAGGCGTCTCAAGAAAGCTTGCCGCGACGCGCCATGCGTCCCGGCAAGGCTCGGTGAACGGCGAGCTCCCGAGCCCGACAAGACAACGACCGCGGCAAGGCACATGCCGCGGCAAGCGGCCACACCGCACCCGCGCTCCAGCACATCCACCCACGTGTCGCTCAGGGGCCCTCCCGGGCACGCGTGGCGGGAGGCTGTGCAGCCAGGGGTGCACGGTGGCAAGCGGCGCTGACGAGAAGGCCATCGTGGCGATCGCTGGCGCCCCTGACGGTCTCTGTTTGCACTGTTTGGGTAACACAGACGGGCATTTAATGCCCTTGTCCCCTGCCGTCAGAGTTAGGTATGATACACTGTGTCTACAGTATAGGTAGTTGTACCTACCGCATTCTTTTTCCATTTTTACCCCTTTTTGTCTGTGTTGCCACCTGTCGGTGACCCCTTGAGCATATAAAAGGAGGCCCATGCGCAACGTAGAGGAGGTTCGACTCATTCGAAGTTAGGAACGCTCCCACGCTCAGTTTGGTAGCGCTGGTCGCTCCTGAGCAAGAACACAATATACACTTAGATGCAGCAGTAGGAGTATTATCTTTCCGGAGAGCTCCGAAGCTGAGTAAACTGCTCGTGTGCACTGCCTCGATCCGCTCTTCGTGCGACCTCCGCCCTCCGCCGAACCGAAAGGGGCTCGGTCCGCCGGTCCCATAGGTGTTCGTGGATCAGTTTCCCCGACATCTTTGGCGCGCCAGGTAGGGGGCGGAAGAGATTGTGTGAACCCGATCCGGCGTGCACACGAGCTAGATATTCATCATCTTCGTGGACATGCCACCGAAGAAGAAGGCTTCGGAGGCATCAGTTCCGTCCGTGTCGATTCCACTGCCACCGGAGCAAGCAGGCGGTGGGGTAGACGCTGGCGGAAGAACGGGCGTCGACGAGGGTGCTCACAGTGCTGCCAAGTCCAAGGACAAAGCACCCGTCTCAGGAGGCGCGGGACCAACAGCGTCATGGCGTTCACAGCGCCATACGTTCGTTGGGCCAAGATCAAGCTGGTGGGTCTCACGGAGTTCAAGACCAGCATGCACGCCAGCATGCTGGCCCCAGCGAAGTACGGTCGCCTGGACGGGATACTGCTCCTTCTAACATAGTTAGAAGTCCGAGCATATCCCGCTCCTCGCACCGTTCGCCGCTGCCACCCACCACTCCAGCAGAAGCCTTGGCGCGAGCTCAATTGCTTCTAGATTACCCTCCGACGGCGGACAAGACCGACGAGTGGAGGGCCACCATTCAGAGTCTCATTGGCTTCGCCAACGGCGATACTGCGCGGCAACCAAGCGCCTCGCTGCCGCGGCAAGACTGCCGGACGCGAGCCGATGGCGACAAGACCGATGGGGGTGCAACTTCCATGCACTCTCCACCACGAAGGCCAAGGTCGCCGACTCGCCGGGTCCACCTCGACAGCGACTCCACCGCGTCGTTAGATCCGCGAGCTCATCGCGATCAGCGCCAAGTTCTGCACGAACGATAGCAAGAGGACGCTCGTACTCGCATCGAGCGTCGAAGAGAAGCGCGGCGTCAATCTGACCAGCGTGCTGGGCCCTCTGTCGACATGCATGCGCCAGGGGAACCAGGCGACTTGCCGTACGCGGTAGGTTGCCTTGCGTTCACTCGTGAGCTGCGGCAAGTCTAGTGGCCCAGCAAGAAGAATTTCAAACCAGACGTACCAGAGTAGTACGATGGCAGGTCGCATCCGTCGAAGTTCCTTAGCATCTACACCATCGCGGTGCAAGCTGCCGGGGGACGAGACGACAAGATCCTTGCCAACTACTTCCCGCTGGTGCTCAAGCCCAACGTCAGATCCTGGCTCATGCACTTGCCGGACGACTCCATTTCCTCTTGGGCAGATCTATGCCATCAGTTTGTCGGCGCCTTTACAGGCGGCCACAAGCCTCATGGCCAAGAAAGCGATCTTCATCTGCTTGCCCAGAAGGAAGGAGAGCCCCTGCGCAAGTACATTCAGAGATTCAGCCGAGTACAGCACAACATCCCAGATGTCCACCCTGCCGCGGTCATCAGCGCGTTCCATCAGAACGTGCGAAACCGCAGGATGCGGGAGGAGATGGCGATGTGCAAGATCAGGGACGTCAGCGAGCTTTATGCCCTGGCCGACAAGTGTGCATGTGCTGAAGAGGGAAGGAGGCTCCCCGGAGAGAATACAGGAGCAGGAGGATCCGACAGTGAGGATGCTGCCCCGGCAAGGAAAGGCCGGCGGCGGAACAACAGAAAGAAGAAGGGCAAAGAAGTGCTAGTTGTCGAGCAGTCCAGCAACGGAGGTGGCGCCAAGAAAGCTAAAGTTGGAGGCTCCGGCAAGGAGAGCCAGGCTGTGGCGGCCGCCGACAAGCAAGACAGCTCCGGCAAGCAATACTGCAAGATCCACCGCACCAAGGGCCATGACATCCAGAGCTGTAAGAAGGTTGAGCAGCTTGTTGAGCAGCAGAAGGCTGAGTACGAGCGACGCGACAAGGAGAAGGCCCAGGAAGGTGCTGGAGGAGCCAGCAAGAAACGCCCCGGCCGGGGGGGGCCGCGGCAAGGCCAAGTAGCGGCACGGAGACAGGCCTCCCCGTGGCCGCGACAAGGACGAAGACGACGACGACGAAGATATGGAGGATGATGAAGCCGATGAGCTAGAATTTCAGAAAGCCACAGAGGTCTTGTGCATTGACGGTGGTGCTTCTCTGCATACTTGGCATCGCCAGCTCAAGCAGTGGATGCGGGAAGTCAATGCAGCGGAACCATCCATGGAATCACGCAGGCCTCTGAAAAGGTCCAGCACGCCTATCATCTTTGATATTGAGGATCACCCTGATCGCATAACCGCGGTCGAATGCTTGCCGATGTTGGTCTCACCAACTATCCGCAACCTCAAAGTCACAAAGATGCTAGTTGACGGCGGGGCCGGCTTGAACCTGATTTCCTCCGCGGTCCTTCAGAAACTCCAGATCCCTGACAGCGAGCTCGAAGAGACCGGCACATTCCAAGGAATTAACCCAGGAAGGAGCAAGCCGAAGGGAAAGATCACGTTGCCGGTCACATTTGGCAGCGAGCTGAACTTCAGAACTGAGAGGGTCACTTTTGACGTTGCTGATTTTCCATTACCTTACAATGGAATACTCGGTCGTCCGGCACTCGCCAAGTTCATGGCAGCCTCTCACTATGCATACAACATGCTCAAGATGCCAGACCCGATAAGTGTCATCTCTGTCCCTGGCGACGAGAAGGATGCCCTTATCTGCGCCGACAAGATTTACCGGGAGGCAGCAGCCGCAGCTGATCGCAAATAACTTGCCGCTGAAGCTCCCGGGGGGAAGAAGAAGACCAACTCCGGCAAGAGTTCTGGTGCCCCCTCCGGCAAGCGCACCTCTTCAGAGTGCTGCGCTACCGTCGAGGACGCACCATCGAGCTGCACCGGCAAGCGTAATAAGGCGATGGCAGCTCCACCCGAGACTAAGAAGGTGTCCACCAAGGAGGACGGCACTGGTGGTACCTTCACCATCAGTGCCACCCTCGACCCAAAATAGGAAAGCGCGCTCGTTGCTTTCCTGCGGGCGAATGTCGACGTGTTTGCATGGCAACCGTCTGATATCCCCGGTGTTCCCAGGAAAGTAATTGAGCACCACCTAGCCATTTGTCCTCATGCGCGGCCCGTCAAGCAGAAAGTCAGGAAGCAAGCAGTGGAGCGCCAAGAGTTCATTGCAGAAGAAATCAAGAAGTTGGAAGCAGCAGGCCTTGTCAGAGGAGTGCTCCATCCCACATGGTTGGCCAATCCTGTAGTCGTGCGCAAGGCCAACGGAAGATGGAGGCTTTGTATAGACTTTACCGATGTCAATAAAGCTTGTCCTAAAGATCCATTTCCCTTGCCACGCATTGACCAGATTGTTGACTCCACAGCCGGATGTGATTTGCTTTCATTTCTTGATGCATACTCACGATACCATCAGATCTTCATGGCAGAGGAAGATGAGGAGAAAACCGCATTCATCACCCCATGTGGCACATACTGTTTTGTACGGATGCCTTTTGGTTTGAAGAATGCTGGTTCAACATTTGCAAGGGTAGTCCACATCGCTTTTGAGCCACAGATACACAGAAATGTAGAAGCCTACATGGATGATATAGTGGTCAAGAGCAAGGACAAGGCGACCCTGATTCAAGATTTAGACGAAACCTTTGCAAATCTGCGCAAGATCAACCTCAAGCTTAACCCCGAGAAGTGCGTATTTGGAGTCCCTTCCGGCAAGCTTCTCGGGTTCTTTGTGTCTCAGCGGGGAATTGAAGCCAATCCCGACAAGATCAAGGCCATCAAGCAGACTGAAGCACCGAAGCGCGTCAAGGATGTACGAAGGCTTGCCGGTTGCGTGGCTGCTCTCAGCAGGTTTATCTCTAAGTCTGCTGAGCGCGCCCTGCCGTTTTTCAAAATATTGAAAAAGGCAGGTCCAATGAAATGGACTCCGGAAGCGGAGGTTGCGCTGCAAGACTTGAAGAGGTACCTGTCCTCCACTCCAATACTTGTCGCACCTAGGCCACAAGAGAAGTTGTTGTTGTATCTAGTAGCAACCAATCAAGTGGTTAGTGCTGCGTTAGTAGTGGAAAGGAAGGCGGATGATGAGCCAGCGACCACGGCAAGTGCATCCAGCGACAAGCAGGGGGCTTCGCCGACAAGCTCTGGTCCCGACAAGGATGGATCTACGCAGGTGCGCGAGGAGGTGCAGAAGAAAATGGTGCAGCGCCCAGTTTACTTTGTCAGCTCCCTTCTGCAGGGGGCTAGGTCAAGGTACTCTAGTGTGCAGAAGTTGCTTTTCGGCCTTCTCATGGCCTCGAGAAAGCTGCGCCATTACTTCCAGGCACATGAGATCACAGTTGTCACTCGCTTTCCACTGAAGAGGATACTGCAGAATCCAGAAGCAACAGGTAGGATTGTCGAGTGGGCATTGGAACTGTCAAGCTTTGGCCTCAAGTTTGAGAGCACTTCAACGATCCAAAGCAGAGCATTGGCAGAATTCATAGCTGAGTGGACGCCAACGCCAGACGAAGAAATTCCAGAAACGAGCATCCCCGTCAAGGAGGCAAGCAAAGAGTGGCTGATGTACTTTGATGGTGCTTTCTCGCTGCAAGGCGCCGGTGCTGGCGTGCTGATTATCGCACCCACCGGAGAGCACCTCAAGTACGTAGTCCAGATGCAATTTCCCAAGGAGCAAGCAACCAACAATACTGCAGAATATGAAGGCTTGCTTGCCGGTCTCAGGATCGCAGCAGACCTTGGGATCAAGAAGCTCATTGTAAGGGGTGACTCGCAGCTTGTCGTCCGCCAAGTGAACAAGAACTATCAGAGTCCATTGATGGAAGCTTATGTTGATGAAGTGAGAAAGCTAGAAGAGCACTTTGACGGCCTACAGATGGAACATGTTCCAAGAGCTCAGAACGACATTGCTGATGACCTGTCAAAGTGCGCCGCACTAAAGTTGCCTGTGGAACCAGGGATCTTTGTGCTCAAGCTGACTCAACCATCCGTGACGCCATCAACTGGACAGAGCAAGAAGAGGAAGTTGGTTTCTGGTGACTACTTTCCGGCAGAGCTTCCCGAAGCCGCCGCCAAGAAGGTCCCCAACATCAACGCCAAGAGTGCCGAGGAGCAGTCTGCTCCGGCGAGCCCTACGGTTTGTTCCATTGAAGCAGACGCTCCCGACAAGTTTTGCTCCGGCAAGCTTGCCGGGGAACATCAAGCTCCGGCTAGGCCCACCCTTGCCGTAGAAGCGGATGTTCCCGCAGCAACAGATGTGCCTTTAGTCCTTGTTGTCGAGCCGCAAGCTCCAGCATGGGTGCAGCAGATTGTCCGTTTCCTTCAGACAGGAGAGCTTCCCGAAGAGCAAGAAGAAGCGGAAAGAGTAGCCCGGCAGTCGAGTATGTACAAGTTTGTCGACAACACACTATACAGAATAAGACTCAACGGTGTGAAATTGAAGTGTATTCGCCGGGAAGATGGACAGCAGCTGTTGGCAGAGATACATGGAGGCATATGTGGTCACCACACTGGTGCAAGAGCACTTGCCGGCAAAGCGTTCCGGCAAGGTTTCTTTTGGCTGACAGCCCTCCAGGATGCAACTGCACAAGTAACCAAGTGTGAAGCGTGCCAGTTCCATTCCAAGCAGATACACCAGCCAGCTCAAGCTCTCCAGACGATCCCTTTATCCTGGCCATTTTCGGTCTGGGGGCTCGACATCCTCGACCCCTTCCCCCGAGCTGTCGGGGGCTTTGAGTTCTTGTACTTCGCCATCGACAAGTTCACAAAGTGGCCGGAAGTGGAACCAGTGAGGAAGGTGACAGCACAGTCAGCAGTCAAGTTCTTCAGGTCGATTATTTGCCATTTCGGGATCCCTAACAGGATCATCACCGACAACGGCACGCAATTTACGAGCCGCACCTTCATGCAGTATGTCCAAGATCTTGGCGCCAAGGTTTGCTTCGCTTCTGTTGCTCATCCGAGAAGCAACGGTCAAGCGGAGAGGGCAAATGCTGAAGTGCTACGAGGCCTCAAGACCAGAACTTTCGACAGGCTGCGCAGGTGCGGAAGAAACTGGATCGAGGAGCTGCCGGTAGTTCTTTGGTCGATCAGAACGACGCCAAATCGAGCCACTGGCCAGACACCTTTCGCTCTAGTCTATGGAGCAGAGGCAGTTCTCCCCACGGAACTCGTATACGGGTCGCCTCGAGTGCTCGCTTATGATGAGCTTGAGCAAGAGCAGCTGCATCAAGATGACGCGCTGCTCCTTGAGGAGGATCGTCTTCAGGCTGCTGTACGAGATGCTCGATATCAGCAAGCTTTGCGTCGCTACCATAGTTGCAAAGTTAAAGCCAGAAGTTTCGAGGAAGGAGACCTTGTTCTTCGGCGCGTTCAGTGCGCCAAGAATTCCAACAAGTTGACGTCGAAGTGGGAAGGCCCTTACCGGGTGAAACGAGTCACTAGGCCTGGCGTTGTCTGCCTTGAGACCGAAGATGGCATTCCGGTGAGCAACTCCTGGAACATTGAGCATCTTCGTAAGTTTTACCCGTAGGGCGCGGTTGCCGGAACCCATTCCGGCAACCACCTTTTGTGCAAGTCTTGCCGCTGTTGCATGTAATCCTTCGTACAAAGCCGGGTGCAGACCCCGTGCATAAATAAAGTTCATGTGCTTCGCACAGCTTGTCAATTTCATGCTTTCTTTCTTTTCGCATGTATCATCTGACACTTTGTGCAGCACCTGCCCCCGGTAAGCAATAACGAGCCGTAAGGCTCCATATCTTTATTTTCTCTTCTGTCTCTTTCTTAAAGGAAGGAAGGTTCCCTCGCCCACAAGGTTTGCCGGGGGGAAAGGAGAAGATAATGGTGTGGACCGGGCCGTTCAAGAAAGTTTTGCCTTGCCGGAGAGCAAACGACAGAAAAGCTAAGTTGCCAAAGTTTGAGCAATCAGTTTTTAAGTTTTTAAGTTATCTTCCTTGAACGACCACGCTTTGTATGGAAAACCTGTGCGCAGAGGAAGCAACTCGTAGCTAGTTGCGCCCTTATTTTGTTTCGAGTCCGCTCAACAACTTAAGTGAGCTGTGACTAGTTGCGACAAGGTTGCTTGTCGGTAGCGGCATCGCCAGCAGGCTGCTGACGTTCCGCACTCAGCGCTCGCGGCAATGGTGCCTGCGCCGGCAAGTTCCCTAAAAGCGTAGGGCAGAAACATACAAAGCCAAGAGTCGAGCAAAGGAAATAACATAGCAATCGCTACCCAAAATAGAGTTATATTACAAAATAACTTGTCGCGACTCTAATAAAGTATTCTCGTGACATGACTAGCAGCGGCAAGAAAAGAAGAAAACGGGCGGCCTAATCTACGCGGCCACCATCGACCCTCTTGACCTCATTCACCTTGTCCACAATGGGTGCGACAAGGGCTTTGAGCGCGTCCAGACCAGCATCTGCCGGCAACTTCTTGAGGACGTTGGTGAAGTTGAGGCCTGGATTGCGGAAGGCCACTTTCACCAACACCTTCTCCAGGACTCAGGCGCAGATCGTGCGCGACTCGTCGGCCAGCTGCTTCGGGATCTTCTCTCGGAGCTGCTGGATGGCTGTCGCCATGCCTTTGAAGAACAGGGTGAGCTTGGCGCTGGGTTGGAGGTTCTCATCGGAGGAGTACCCAAAGTTCTCCACTCCCAGCTGCGCCAGCTCCCCGTCAATGATTGCAGCGATGTTCACGAGGCCCTCTGTCCAGAGCTCCACCGTATCCTTGAAGGTGTTCTGGGTTTCGGCGGCCCTCGCCAGTAGCGCTTCGTTACCCTTGATCTCCTCCTTCAAGTCCGCCTCCCGCTTCTTGGCGCCGTCCAGCGTCTCCGTCAAGGTGGCCAGCTTAAGCTCCAGATCGGCGTTGGAATCCTTGGAGGCGCTCAGCTCCTTGCCCTTCTCGGCGAGTTGACCCTGCAGCTCACCGTGGGCGAGGGCGTCCTTCTCGCGCTCAAGCTTGAGCGCGGCAAGCTCTTCGCCGCCCGCCTTCAGATCAGCCTCCAGCTGCGCCACCTTTGCCTCCAATTCCTTCTTGGCGGCCTCGGCAGCCGCGGCCGCATCCTTTGCTTCCTTGAGCGCCCCGCCAAGTGCCTGCTCACGCGCGGCAAGATCCTCCTCGTGGCTGTCGAGGTTAACTTTCCGTTGGGCCACCTCACCTTCTTGCGCATACAGCTTCTCGCCGGCGAGCCGCTGTTCCTCTTCACCTTCGGCCTTCTCGAGGACGAAGGCCTTCCGCTCCTCAGCAAGTTGCTCCCGCTCCTCCGCCAAGGCCCGGAGAGCTTCCTGGCGGAGACCCCAGAGCTCCTCCGCGCGCTTCTCAATATCCACGCTCGCCTTCGCGACAAGCGCTTCCCGGGACTCCAGCTTGGCTTGGCGGGCGCGATAGAGTGACATCAGCCTCCGTAGCGGCCACTCCTCCTCAGGCTCGTCGCCGCTGCTTCCCGGTGCGTCGACAATCGACAATCCAGCAGAGGCAAGCACCTCCCCATCCAGGGTTTCTCCTTCAACCGGCGCCCTGGAGCTTGACGCCCAGGGGAGCTTGATGAAAATTCCCTCGCCGGCCTTCAGATAGGCGCCGGGCTGGGGCTCCTCGGAGCCTAGCGCTGCGGCAGCAGCGGAGGGATCGGCGGTCGGTGCAGCGCCAGGCGCTCCTGCGGCCTCAGGGCCGTCAGTGCAATCGCCGGATCCCTCGCCAGCTTCCGCGGCAGCAGCCTTGGCGGCCTCTTCGCCGGCGGGCGCATCAGCACCGGCTCCTTCGGTGGCCGCGGCATCATCAGTATTGCCGCGCGTGTTCTCCTCACCACCCGCCTCGGTCTCCATCGGCTCCGTGGAGGGTGGATCTGACGACCGGAGAAGAAGGAGAAGTCAAACAAGCATTCGAAAAGAAAAATCAGCAGAAGAACACAAGGGAAGCTTCACCATCGGGCTCCACCATCGGAGGATCACTAGTGCCGTCCCTTGCCGGAGACTCCTTCCTTGCCGGAGATTGCTCCCTTGCCGGAGAGCGCTCCCTTGCCGGGGAATCCTCCCTTGGCGATGTGGTGGAAGCAGATGGCACATCGGAGGCGGTTTCCGAGCCCTCCTGGTGAGGTTGTTCTGCTCCTGCACAAACAAACCAACATTCGGATATCAGCAAAGAAAAGAGCACCCGTGCGCACCCAAAAGCAGAAAGTAAACCATGTACTTACGCTGGGGGCTGCGCTGGGGGCTGCTTCGCGGAGTAGTTGCCGGGTCCGGAAAGGTGGTCTCGGGCGCCTCCCCTGTTGCTTCGGTGGGCTCGTCCTCGATGATAACCACCGGAACTTTGGCCCTCTTCGCCGCTCTTTGAGCCAACGTCCTGAAAAGGAACAAGTTCAGATCGAAGCAGATCAGATACAAGACAAAGCGACAAAATTGAAGAACTACAAGTGCACAGATGAATCTTACTCTTCTTCCTCCTCGTCGGAGCTGAGCGCGGAGAGGTCGAAGTCCGGCCCACCCTCGACGTGACGAGGTGGAGGAGTAGGACCTCTTGGCCGCTTGGCGGGCGCGGTGGCGGCGGCCTGGGAAGACCCCGCTCCAGTTGTCGCAGTGGTACGAGGCGCTCCCGCGGCAACATCGCTTGTCGCGGCGGAGCGTGTCGCGCGGCGCGTCGACTGCTGACTCCTTTTCCGCCCCGCTACATCCCTGCCCCTGCGAAGGCGCCTTCTTGGTTGAGCTGGGGGCTGCGTTGTGGGCTCCGCCTGCGGCAAGTGGTCTGGAGACGGCAGGCCGCTCGCACCCTCGGCGGGCTCGCTCGACTCGGCGTCAGGCGCGGCAAGCTCTTCCTCGCCGTCAATCCACTCTCGCTCGGCAAGGCTTGCCGCCGCCTCTGCCTCTGCCTCTTCCACGGTGAACCCGAACTCACCCGCGGCAGCGGCTGCCGCCGCCTCTTCCGCCCTGGTGGCGATACGTCACATCTCCTCCTCGGTAGTGTCGCGGGTGAGGCTCTTCTGCTCATCGGCACGAACCGCCACCTCCACCAGTCCGTCAAAGAACTGCTACACAACGTCGTCCGCTGGCTCTTGCCACCTCGGGACAAGACCATGCGAGTCGCACAGCGGCATCATCGCGCGGATGCGGTCGAGGGAAGAATTGTTGCACAGCGGGACGACCCCCGACGGCAGCCTGAACCATTCTGGATGTTGGGGGTCATGCTTGAACAGCTCCTTGAGCATTGCATCCAACTCCAGCACAGTGAAGTTAAAATTGAGGCCCGGGCGCAGCCTCATGATATCTGCCGGACCGCCAAACTCCCAAGCGGGTCTCCTCCTCTCTTGCAGGGGGGCGATGCGGCGGCGGAGAAAGTCTGCGCCTACGGCGCCCACAGTCAGCCCGGCAAGCCTAAGGCGCAGGATTCTGGTGACAGCGATCTTCAGCCTAGCGTCCTCCGGGGCCAAGCTGCTCCAATCGTTGCCGCGCACTACAGGGACTTGGCGCAGGGTGGTGAATGGCTGCAGGTCCTCCTCCATGATCCAACACCACTCAGCTCTCCACTCCTCCCACTTGCTGCGGAGCTCCCCCTCCAGATAAGCCTCCTTCTTGCCGGCCCTCGAGATCCAGGCGATCCCGCCGGAAAGTGGCTCTCCTCTCTCGACCCGAGGCATGAAGTAATGGCGGAAAAGGGCTACGTTTGGGTGGACTCCGACAAAGTTTTCGCAGAGATGTGCGAAAACGGACATGGTCAGAACAGCGTTGGGGGTGAAGTCAAGAAGATGAAACCCGTAGGTGTTCATGATGTCGCAGAAAAACTCCGAGAAGGGCGGACAGAGGCCGCAGTAGAAGAACAGCGGGAAGAAGGGATACCCGTATGGAGCCCGTTTCGAAGCAGCGGCGGAGAGTACCTTCGTGCGCGGATGCGCACGCGTCTCCGTCGGCCAGAAAAGGTAGAACCACTGCCTCAGCCCCGCCGCGTCGAGCTCGGAAGGGAAAGTGGCCCGCTCCTTTTGCAGCGCCTCGAGCCGCAGCGCCTCGGCCGACTTCGCGACCTTCCCGGTCTTCGGAGCCATGGCGAAGGTGGTGGAGGAGATTGACGGCGTTGGTGGCGACGTCGATGATGAGGGGCGGAGCGCTGCTCTCTTTTCGACCTTGGAGAAAGGGGGAGCGGCGGAGATTTTGGAGTAGTAACCGGTGAGGTGGGCGACTGCCTCTGTTTTCTCTGCTTATAAAGAGGGAGGGGGCGAACGTTACGCTTTTTTCTGAATAAAGAAACCACCCACGATCTCTCCCACGATGCTGCATTCAACGCATGCCGTTCGGGGAGGGCGCGGTGGATGCGGAGTAGGAAACTGCACGACCCAGGCCGCATGTGCCCGTGCCCTGTTTTGGGCCTGGCCCAACAGCGCTCGGCACCGTGTGTGGCCCAAGCCCGGGGGCTCCTGTCGGTGTACTAGAGTAGGGGTACCCTAGTATCCCGAACTTGTGCACGGGCAGTTGCAGCACCCCGCGGCAAGGCTCGCCAGGTCACCGCTAAGATCCTCTGTGGCTCCTCAGAAGACAAGACCCCGGCAAGAGGAGCTTGCCGGGAAGCCATTCAAGAACAAAGTACTCAAACTTGGAAGACAAGGCCCCAGCAAGAGGAGCTTGCCGGGAAGGCCAGTCAAGGCGTCTCAAGAAAGCTTGCCATGACGCGCCATGCGTCCCGGCAAGGCTCGGTGAACGGCGAGCTCCCGAGCCCGACAAGACAACGACCGCGGCAAGGCACTTGCCACGGCAAGCGGCCACACCGCACCCACGCTCCAGCACATCCACCCACGTGTCGCTCAGGGGCCCTCCCGGGCACGCGTGGCGGGAGGCTGTGCAGCCAGGGGTGCATGGTGGCAAGCGGCGCTGACGAGAAGGCCATCGTGGCGATCGCTGGCGCCCCTGACGGTCTCTGTTTGCACTGTTTGGGCAACACAGACGGGCATTTAATGCCCTTGTCCCCTACCGTCAGAGTTAGGTATGATACACTGTGTCTACAGTATAGGTAGTTGTACCTACCGCATTCTTTTTCCATTTTACCCCTTTTTGTCTGCATTGCCACCTGTCGGTGACCCCTTGAGCATATAAAAGGAGGCCCATGCGCAACATAGAGGAGGTTCAACTCATTCGAAGTTAGGAACGCTCCCACGCTCAGTTTGGTAGTGCTGGTCGCTCCTGAGCAAGAACACAATATACACTTAGATGCAGCAGTAGGAGTATTATCTCTCCGGAGAGCTCTGAAGCTGGGTAAACTTCTCGTGTGCACTGCCTCGATCCGCTCTTCGTGCGACCTCCACCCTCCACCGAACCGAAAGGGGCTCGGTCCGCTGGTCCCATAGGTGTTTGTGGATCAATTTCCCCGACAGTCGGTATACCGATACCTTGTTCAATCTCGTTACCGGCAAGTCTCTTTACTCGTTCCGTAACACATCATCCCGTGATCAACCCCTTGGTCACATTGTGCACATTATGATGATGTCCTACCGAGTGGGCCCAGAGATACCTCTCCATTTACACGGAGTGACAAATCCCAGTCTCGATTCGTGCCAACCCAACAGACACTTTCGGAGATACCTATAGTGCACCTTTATAGCCACCCAGTTACGTTGTGACGTTTGGTACACCCAAAGCATTCCTACGGTATCCGGGAGTTGCACAATCTCATGGTCTAAGGAAAAGATACTTGACATTAGAAAAGCTTTAGTATACGAACTACACGATCTCTGTGCTAGGCTTAGGATTGGGTCTTGTCCATCACATCATTCTCCTAATGATGTGATCCCGTTATCAATGACATCCAATGTCCATGGTCAGGAAACCATAACCATCTATTGATCAACGAGCTAGTCAACTAGAGGCTTACTAGGGACATGGTGTTGTCTATGTACCCACACATGTATCTGAGTTTCCTATCAATACAATTATAGCATGGATAATAAACGATTATCGTGAACAAGGAAATATAATAATAACTAATTTATTATTGCCTCTACGGCATATTTCCAACAGTCTCCCACTTGCACTAGAGTCAATAATCTAGTTCACATCGCCATGTGATTAACACTCACAGGTCACATCGCCATGTGACCAACATCCAAAGAGTTTACTAGTGTCATTAAACTAGTTCACATCATCATGTGATTAAGACTCAATGAGTTATGGGGTTTGATCATGTTTTGCTTGTGAGAGAGGTTTTAGTCAACGGGTCTGCAACATTCAGATCCGTATGTACTTTGCAATTCTCTATGTCATATTGTAAATGTTGCTTCCACGCTCCACTTGGAGCTATTCCAAATGGTTGCTCCACTATATGTATCCGTTTTGCTACTCAGAGTCATTCGGATAGGTGTTAAAGCTTGCATCGACGTAACCCTTTACATCGAACTCTTTATCACCTCCATAATTGAGAAACATGTCCTTATTCCTCTAAGGATAATTTTGACCGCTATCTGGTGATCCACTCCTTGATCACCTTTGTACCCTCTTGCCAGACATGTGGCAAGGCACACATCAGGTGCGGTACTTAGCATAGCATACTGTAGAGCCTACGTCTAAAGCATAGGGGACGACCTTCATCCTTTCTCTCTTTTCTACCGTGGTCGAGCTTTAAGTCTTAACTTCATACCTTACATCTCAGGCAAGAACTCCTTCTCTGACTGATCCATCTTGAACACCTTCAAGATCATGTCAAGGTATATGCTCATTTGAAAGTACCATTAAGCGTTTTTGGTCTATCCTCATAGATCTTGATGCTCAATATTCAAGTAGCTTAATCCAGGTTTTCTATTGAAAAACATCTTTTCAAATAACCCTATATGCTTTTCCAGAAATTCTACATCATTTCTGATCAACAATATGTCAACAACATATACTCATCAGAAATTCTATAGTGCTCCTACTCACTTCTTTGGAAATACAAGTCTCTCATAAACTTTGTATAAACCCAAAATCTTTGATCATCTTATCAAAGTGCATATTCCAACTCCGAGATGCTTACTCCAGTCCATGGAAGGATTGCTGGAGCTAGCGTACCTTTTAGCATCCTTAGGATCGACAAAACTTTTCTGATTGTATCACATACAACCTTTCCTTACAAAAACTGGTAAGGAAACTCGTTTTGACATCCATCTGCCAGATTTCATAAATGCAGCTAATGCTAACATGAATCCGACGGACTTAAGCATCGCTACGGATGAGAAAATCTCATCGTAGTCAACTCCTTGAACTAGTAAAAAACTCTTCACCACAAGTCGAGCTTCATAGACGGTGACATTACCGTCCACGTCCGTCTTCTTCTTAAAGATCCATTTATCTTAATGGCTTGCCGATCATTGGGCAAGTCCACCAAAGTCCATGCTTTGTTCTGATACATGGATCCTATCTCGTATTTCGTGGTTTCTAACAATTTGTCGGAATTTGGGCCCACCATCGCTTCTCCATAGCTCGTAGGTTCATTGTTGTCTAGCAAGACCTTCAAGACAGGATTACTGTACCACTCTGAAGTAGTACGTATCCTTGTCACCCTACGAGGTACGGTAGTGACTTGATCCGAAACTTCATGATCACTATCATAAGCTTCTACTTCAATTGGTGTAGGTGCCACAGGAACAACTTCATGTGCCCTCATACACACTGGTTGAAGTGATGGTTCAATAACCTCATCAAGTCTCCACCATCCTCCCACTCAACTTTTCGAGACAAACTTTTTTCGAGAAAGGACCCGATTCAAGAAACAATCCCTATTGCTTTCAGATCTGAATTAGGAGGTATACCCAACTGTTTTTGGGTGTCCTATGAAGATGCATTTTATCCGCTTTGGGTTCGAGCTTATCAACCTGAAACTTTTTCACATAAGCTTCGCAGCCCCAAACTTTTAAGAAACGACAACTTAGGTTTCTCCAAACCATAGTTCAAAGGTTGTCGTCTCAACGGAATTACGTGGTACCCTATTAAAGTGAGTGCGGTTGTCTCTAATGCCTAACCCATGAACGATAGTGGTAATTCTACAAGAGACATCATGGTACGCACCATATCCAACAGGGTGCAACTATGATGTTCGGACACACCATCACACTATGGTGTTCCAGGCGGTATTAATTGTGAAAACATTTCCACAATGTCTTAATTGCATGCCAAAGCTTGTAACTTAGATACTTATCTCTATGATCATATCATAGACATTTTATCCTTTTGTCACAATGATCTTTAACTTCACTCTAAAATTACTTGAACCATTCAGTAATTCGGACTTGTGTTTCATCAAGTAAATATACTCAACATCTACTCGAATCATCTGTGAAGTAAGAACATAACGATATTCACTGCATGCCTCAGCACTCATTGGACTGCACACATCCAAATGTGTTACTTCCAACAAGTTGCTATCTTGTTCCATCTTACTGAAAACGAAGCTTTTCAGTCATCTTGCCCATGTGGTATGATTTGCATATCTCAAGTGATTCAAAATCAAGTGAGTCCAAACGATCCATCTGCATGGAGTTTCTTCATGCGTATACACAACAGACATGGTTCGCATGTCTCAAACTTTTCAAAAAACGAGTGAGTTCAAAGATCCATCAACATGGAGCTTCTTCATGCGTTTTATACCAATATGACTTACATGGCAGTGCCACAAGTAAGTGGTACTATCATTATTATCTTATATCTTTTGGCATGAAAATGTGTATCACTACGATCGAGATTCAATAAACCATTCCTTTAGGTGCAAGACCATTGAAGGTATTATTCAAATAAATAGAGTAACCATTATTCTCCTTAAATGAATAACCGTATTGCGATAGACATAATCCAATCATGTCTATGCTCAACGCAAACACCAAATAACAATTATTTAGGTTTAACACCAATCTCGTTGGTAGAGGGAGCGTGCGATGCTTGATCACATCAAGCTTGGAAAAACTTCCAACACATATCGCCAGCTCACCTTTAGCTAGTCTCCGTTTATTCTGTAGCTTTTATTTCGAGTTACTAACACTTAGCAACCGAACCGGTATCTAATACCCTGGTGCTACTAGGAGTACTAGTAAAGTACACATTAACATAATGTATATCCAATATACTTCTATCGACCTTGCCAGCCTTCTTATCTACCAAGTATCTAGGGTAATCCTGCTCCAGTGGCTGTTCCCCTTATTATAGAAGCACTTAGTCTCGGGTATAGGTTCAACCTTGGGTTTCTTCATTAAAGCAACAGCTGATTTGCCGTTTCATGAAGTATCCCTTCTTGCCCTTGCCCTTCTTTAAACTAGTGGTTTCACCAACCATCAACAATTGATGCTCCTTCTTGATTTTTACTTTCGCGATGTCAAACAACGCGAATACCTCAAGGATCATCATCTCTATCCTTGATATGTTATAGTTCATCACGAAGCTCTAGCAGCTTGGTGGCAATGACTTTGGAGAAACATCACTATCTCATCTGGAAGATCAACTCCCACTCGATTCAAGTGATTTTTGCACTCAGACAATCTGAGCATTAGCCCAGCGATTGAGCTTTTCTCCCTTAGTTTGCAGGTTAAGAAAATCGTCAGAGGTCTTATACCTCTTGACGTGGGCACGAGCCTGAAATCCCAATTTCAGCCCTCGAAACATCTCATATGTTCCGCGACGTTTCGAAAAAGTCTTTGGTGCCTCAACTCTAAACCGTTTAACTGAACTATCACGTAGTTATCAAAACGTGTATGTTCGATGTTCGAAACATCCACAAACGATGTTTCGGGTTCAGCACACTGAGCGGTGCATTAAGGACATAAGCTTTCTACTGTCCGCATAATCGCTACTGTCAACTTTCAACTATATTTTCTCTAGGAACATATCTAAACAGTGGAACTAAAGCGTGAGCTTATGACATAATTTGCAAAGATCTTTTGACTATGTTCAGGATAATTAAGTTCATCTTATGAACTCCCACTCAGATAGACATCCCTCTGGTCATCTAAGTGATTACATGATCCGAGTCAACTAGGCCGTGTCCGATCATCACGTGAGACGAACTAGTCATCATCGGTGAACATCTTCATGTTGATCGTATCTACTATACGACTCATGCTCGACCTTTCGGTCTCTGTGTTCCGAGGCCATGTCTGTACATGCTAGGCTCGCCAAGTTAACCCTAAGTGTTTCGCGTGTGTAAATCTGTCTTACACCCGTTGTATGTGAACGTAAGAATCCATCACACCCGATCATCACGTGGTGCTTAGAAGCGACAAAATTTAGCAACGGTGCACAGTTAGGGGAGAACACTTCTTGAAATTGTTGTAAGGGATCATCTTATTTACTACCGTCGTTCTAAGTAAACAAGATGCATAAACATGATAAACATCACATGCACATAGTGACATGATATGGCCAATATCATTTTGCTCCTTTTGATCTCCATCTTCGGGGCTCCATGATCATCATCGTCACCGGCATGACACCATGATCTCCATCATCATGATCTCCATCATCGTGTCTTCATGAAGTTGTCTCGCCAACTATTACTTCTACTACTATGGCTACCGGTTAGCAATAAAGTAAAGTAATTACATGGCGTTGTTCAATGACACGCAGGTCATACAATAAATAAAGACAACTCCTATGGCTCCTGCCGGTTGTCATACTCATCGACATGCAAGTCGTGAATCCTATTACAAGAACATGATCAATCTCATACATCACATATCATTCATCACATTCTTCTTGGCCATATCACATCACAAAGCATACCCTGCAAAAACAAGTTAGACGTCCTCTAATTGTTGTTTGCATGTTTTACGTGGCTGCTATGGGTTTCTAGCAAGAACGTTTCTTACCTACGCAAAACCACAACGTGATATGCCAATTGCTATTTACCCTTCATAAGGACCCTTTTCATCGAATCCGTTCCGACTAAAGTGGGAGAGACTGGCACCCGCTAGCCACCTTATGCACCAAGTGCATGTCAGTCGGTGGAACCTGTCTCACGTAAGAGTACGTGTAAGGTCGGTCCGGGCTGCTTCATACCACAATACCGTCGAAACAAGATTGGACTAGTAACGGTAAGCATATTGAACAACATCAACGCCCACAACTACTTTGTGTTCTACTCGTGCAAAGAATCTACGCAATAGACCTAGCTCATGATGCCACTGTTGGTGAACGTAGTAGAAATTCAAAATTTTCCTACGTGTCACCAAGATCTATCTATGAAGAAACCAGCAACGAGGGGAAGGAGAGTGCATCTACATACCCTTGTAGATCGCTAAGCGGAAGCGTTCAAGAGAACAGGGTTGAAGGAGTCGTACTCGTCGTGATCCAAATCACCGGAGATCCTAGTGCCGAACGGACGGCACCTCCGCGTTCAACACACGTACAGCCCAGTGATGTCTCCACGCCTTGATCCAGCAAGGAGAGAGGGAGAGGTTGAGGAAGACTCCGTCCAGTAGCAGCACAATGGCGTGGTGGTGATGGAGGAGCGTGGTGATCCAGCAGGGCTTCGCCAAGCACCGCGGGAGAGGAGAAGTACTTGGGAGAGGGGGAGGGCTGCGCCAGAACTTGTGGTGCGGCTGCCCTCCCACCCCTCCACTATTTATAGGTGGGGGAAAGAGGGGGCCGGCCCCCCTAGATCCCATCTAGGGTTGGGGGCGGTGGCCAAGGGGGGAGGAGTGCCTCCCAAGTCAAGTGGAGGCCTCCCCCTTTAGGGTTTTTCCCCTCCCATGCGCATGGGCCTTGGGGGGCTGATGCCCCTGGCCCATTAAGGCTAGGGCGCCCCCCTACAGCCCATGCTACTGTATTGGACGTGGTGGAACAATTTCCGGACCTCCGGACCCATCCGGAATCCTCCGGAACCTTCTGAAAGCTTCCCGGTACAATACCGAAAAAACCCGAACTTTTTCCGGAACCCGAACAACAACTTTCCATATATAAATCTTTACCTCCGGACCATTCCGGAACTCCTCGTGACGTCCGGGATCTCATCCGAGACTCCGAACAACATTCGGTAACCACATAAAAACTTCCTTTATAACCCTAGCGTCATCGAACCTTAAGTGTGTAGACCCTACGGGTTCGGGAACCATGCAGACATGACCGAGACGTTCTCCGGTCAATAACCAACAGCGGGATCTGGATACCCATGTTGGCTCCCACATGTTCCACGATGATCTCATCGGATGAACCACGATGTCAAGGACTCAATCGATCCCGTATACAATTCCCTTTGTCTAACGGTATTGTACTTGCCCGAGATTCGATCGTCGGTATACCGATACCTTGTTCAATCTCGTTACCGGCAAGTCTCTTTACTCGTTCCGTAACACATCATCCCGTGATCAACCCCTTGGTCACACTGTGCACATTATGATGATGTCCTACCGAGTGGGCCCAGAGATACCTCTCCGTTTACACGGAGTGACAAATCCCAGTCTCGATTCGTGCCAACCCAACAGACACTTTCGGAGATACCTGTAGTGCACCTTTATAGCCACCCAGTTACGTTGTGACGTTTGGTACACCCAAAGCATTCCTACGGTATCCGGGAGTTGCATAATCTCATGGTCTAAGGAAAAGATACTTGACATTAGAAAAGCTTTAGCATACGAACTACACGATCTCTGTGCTAGGCTTAGGATTGGGTCTTGTCCATCACATCATTCTCCTAATGATGTGATCCCGTTATCAA
This sequence comes from Triticum timopheevii, assembly GCA_963921465.1. Classification (NCBI taxonomy): domain Eukaryota; kingdom Viridiplantae; phylum Streptophyta; class Magnoliopsida; order Poales; family Poaceae; genus Triticum; species Triticum timopheevii. The sequence goes on along the minus strand of OY997272.1, from coordinate 525,504,083 downwards.
TGACATCCAATGTCCATGGTCAGGAAACCGTAACTATCTATTGATCAACGAGCTAGTCAACTAGAGGCTTACTAGGGACATGGTGTTGTCTATGTACCCACACATGTATCTGAGTTTCCTATCAATACAATTATAGCATGGATAATAAACGATTATTGTGAACAAGGAAATATAATAATAACTAATTTATTATTGCCTCTAGGGCATATTTCCAACAAAAAATACATAAAAATTTGCCCCCAAATTGACATGAAACTCATATTTTCTGTCTTGTGTAAAATTTCACAAAAAAAACTAAACAATAATTAAATTGGACGTGGATCATGGTTTCTAGCCTTTTACCAATGTTTGCGATGTGTTTTATCGACCAAATAAGTAATAAAAGCCTACAGGCCTAGATTCTTTCAATATCTTCTACATAGCCTACTGACAGTACCCTGTGGAGGATGAATTCCGTGTATTGTGTTCGCTTACTAGGACATCCTATTTTTTTTTAAGTATTTTGGTCATATCAGTGGTGCGCTTTCAGGCGCCATCGTCACAAGTGAAATATACCTAGTCTATCTTAAGAAGTTGTGTCGACTCAATATCTCAGAGGGCTCTTAGGATAGGGTGTTTATGTGTAATCATAAAAATGAGTGTATATACATATATGTGTGAGCGTCTGTGATTGTAGTTAGTTAAAAAAAGGGGTTTTAGTGGTTCGACGAGCTACAAATTATATGACCCAATCGTGTTCTAGTTGGTTCTACAACTTGAACGTGCTGTGGATAGCCGACACCGCCGATTCATCTTTTTAATATACAAAAACTACAAAGAAGAAGATGCAGCGAGATAAGTACTAGCAAACGGATTTACATCAAAATCGCCTTCCAGTGGAATCCACGTGAAATGTTCTTTGTGGGAGAAGAAAAACGCGCTTGAAAACGTGATTACTTTTGCTCACAGCTCTCCTTTTCATCATCTCACAAGAGATAACACGAGAACTCTTCGATACATGTGATGTCCAACGTAGCATGAAAAACAGGAATGGAAATTAGCAGCTACGAAAAGCTTAGCACGCTTCCTTGATCTTTGTCATCTTCTGTAAAAACATCTTTGCCCCGTTTCCTTCATCTTTGTCGTGCACGGCATCGGCGGCAAGGCTTGATGAGGTGGGTTGCTTTGGGTGTGGTCGCTGTCACGGCCTCATAGGCATGTTCTATGTGGTTTATCAATTTGATGAATTTGATTGAACTCTATCATGCTTGATTATCAATTTGATTGAACTCTATTCTCGTAAAGTGTTTGTGGCAGGCGCCCGGAAATAATTTATATGGATACTACGTTTGCGAGCTCATTCGCCACTCGACCTCTGGGCGAGGCTTATCTGACCAACAATTTGAAGTACGTAAACAATATTCATAATTTTATTTTATTACTATCAATTGTGTTGAGTTTCATTCATTCATATATATATATATATATATATATATATATATATATATATATATATATATATATATATATATATATAGACCCCCTTCTTTAAGCGGAACGAACTCCTACCACCTGATCGCATACGAGCAATTCAAGAGGAATTGGCGGGATTCTTTGTTGACCACGTCATACCTAAAGACGAAGAATACCATCAGGAATTGCAAATGGATTTTCGGTAGATGATGTCAGGGATCGTAAGAGAAGTTATATTGTATATATGTAGTAGCGTCGGATAGATATACGAAATGTTGTTCGGCCAAGCACGGAGAAAGAGAAGTCACTTCTCTCTGTATATGTTCATGACGATCTTGTGTAATGGTTCCTTCATTGCTATATGTAGTAACTAGCGTTGAGTTCTGACCTGATTTGTCTTTTTTTTTTGGCTGAGAGCTGCTCAAATGTACAAATAAGTTGAAATTTGGAGTGAACCTGGCGCATACAATTATCTATCACACAAAAAAATTGGATTTTTTTTGAATTTTTTTAGTATTTGTTTTGATTTTTTTCTGGCAGGGTGCAGATGATCCTGGGAACCGAATTGGGTTTTCGAAACAAACCTGGCTTAATATGATGCCGCACAGAAACTTCCACTATAAATATAAGTCTATGACACATTTGCTAATCTTCGGTTGCTTGAAAATCTTTGGCGTCTTAGGCGATTTGGACACGACTCGAGACCGAGCAGGACATGGGGACGACACGTCCGAACACAATGTCGCCGGCCGGTGCGGCGGGCCGCACGACCTTCATGCCTTGCCAGTGGTTTTGAGGGGCGGTTGTTGACTCTAGAGTCATGTCGCGGGGTATGAGTCGGGGTGGGGTGGCAAGGGTGAGAGGGGGATGGGAATCCATTCCCGCGCTCGGGCTGGGCGTCGAAGGGCAGCGACAACGGATGCGGCAACGAGGGGCAGGGGTATGACTTGCTTCCCACTCCTCTCTCTTTTTTGTGGGGGCATTAGACCGTCCCCTGAAATTTCAGCTGGAGGGAGCAAGTTTGAAGAGTAACTCAAATTTGGTTAAGAGTTTTCTTTTTACAATGATAATATGTGTCTTATTCATATCATAAAGATCAAAGTACAAAGTCATGTAAAGACCAACATGACAAAACTGAAAAAATATCAGAACAACTCTGAGCTTGACACCAATGCCCGTCACTTGCCTTCGGCACCGCTGCAGCAGCCACCGAAGAAAAGAATGATGAATCCCCTTCTCACCGAGCTCGACGTGGCTCCATCACTGATATGCAGCTTTGCGATCTCCAAGATGACTCACCAAAAGTGAAGGAGTTAACGATTCAAGGGTACAGCTTATTGCACTAGGTCACTATGATATTAGTTTTCTCCAGTTGCAAGACACATAATTACGTAAGGCAATATTCATAGCTATGTTATGTAGGTGTAGGATTTTCGTAAACCGGATTGCCAAGTCTCGGTCGACTAAGACTTAACCAAGTTTCAGTCGATGCTATATTACTGAAATCTTATGTCAAGGTCCATGCAAATTTTTCGTTTTCATTTTTGTTATTTCTTTCCATGTTATGTCACCTGACTTATATTTGGTTAAGTCTCAGTCGACTGAGAGTCTGAGACCTAGCCCCACCCTTTTGTAAAAGAATACCAAAGTTAAAGCCAACAAAGTCACGCACACTACATTCTTGTTCTTTACATATGTCAAAAATTAAATTATTTGCATTGATAGTTTATTATTTACCAGTGTAGTATTGACTTGTATATGAGTCTTTCTTTGAAATCAAATGAAAGTAAGACTCTTGATTAACCGATTCAACCACACGAACTGAAATTTACAGCAAATGAGATAAACTCTCGCATGTAACCCCACACCGATCACATTATTCACATCTCTGCAACCTTGCTCGTCGGCCAGGTGATGGCGATGGGGCTCGTCACCGAGTGCTCGCCGTCGCTCCACTCAATCGACCCGAACGTGTATTTCTCCGTGACACTACCGGTGGTTCGTTGCACAAAGGTGGCCACGTACTCCTGTGTTTTCTCCGTCGGGCTGAACTGCAGCGTCTCGGGGCTCACCGTGACGCGAACGCCGTCCGGGGCGGTGACCTTGGCCGTGTACGCAGCCGCGGCGTCGCTGCCGACGTTGCGCACGACGCGGCGCTGCGTGACGACTGCCACTTTGTTCGACGTGAACACCACCGAGAATGCCGGATAATTGTGGTCGCCCACCGTGGCGCCCGCGCGCTTCGAACAACTAATGGACGAGCCGAAGACGGCGACTTGCTTGGCGGTGTAGCCGAGCGCGCACAGGAAGGTGATGTAGTCCTCCGTTCCGGCATCGTAAACGAGGCCTGGGTCGACGGCGCTGTTGGGGTCGATGTGCCCGGCCCCTCGCGCGAACGGCGTGGACGCGTCGCTGGTGGACATGTCACCAATGACACCGCCGGAGCTGTCCACGTTGTACGCGGTGGTCATCAGCGCGGACTTGATCGCCGCCGGGCTCCACTCTGGCCTCGCCTGCCGGAGCAGCGCGGCAATGCCGCTCACGTGCGGGCACGACATGGACGTGCCCGATATGATGTTGTACTTCACGCGCCTCCTGTCGCTCTCGAGCTCCGTGGGCGAGTTGGCGCCTGTCCAAGCGGCGAGGATGTCCACGCCGGGCGCGGTCACGTCCGGCTTGAAGATCTCCGGCGCACGGAAGTTCGGCCCGCGGCTCGAGAAGGACGCCATTCTAGGGGAAGGAGGCGTCGAGCCGACCACGGTTCCGCGGAAGACGATCGTCGCGGTAGGGGAAGTTTGCGTGCGTATGTACTTCTTGATCTTCTCGGCGTCGACAAATGACACGCCCGTGGCGGGGTGGACATGGGGGCTGGTGATGGACTGCTCGCCGAATGCTTTTGTGCTCGCGAGGATCGCTCCGGCGCCACCGGCGAGCTTGACGGCATATGGTTTCGCTGCTCGGGCATTTACACCCGATTCACACAAAACAATCTTCCCGGCGACCTTGGTGGCGTTCAACTTCCCCTCTTCGCACACCTTCGAGCCGACGTCCCCTCCGTAGACCAGTGGTATCTTGGTCGGGCCGAGCGGCTCGCCGGCGTAAAGTGTAGTGCCCGTGAAGGTCTCGCCGTTGCCGAGAACGACGTCGCCCGGGAATTGGCGGTTGAGAGTGGACGCGCCGACCGTCAAGAACCATGGCGCTATGTTGCATGCGGTGGAATCTCCGGGGCCGGAGTTTCCCGCGGAGGCAGAGACGACGATGCCCTTGCTGACGGCGCGGAACGCGCCCACTGCGGTGTTATCGCTATAAAAGTTCGGGGCCATGCCGACGGCTCCGAGGGAGACAGAGAGAACGTCGACATTGTCCGCGATGGCCTCGTCAAACGCGGCTAGGATGTCAGAGCTCGCGCACCCTTCCTCCCCGCACGCTTTATAGACGGCAATGCGCGCGCCCGGGGCCATGCCGACGGCTTTTCCTCTGGCATAGTCGAAGAAGCCGGCGCCCGCGACAGCAGAGCCACCGGCGGTGGAGGAGGTGTGGGTGCCGTGGCCGTTGGTGTCGAGCGGCGAGTTCGAGTCCGCACCGAGCGCACGGCCACGTAGAGCCTCCTGCCCCCGCTGGAAGAACTTGGCGCCGACGAGCTTGTTGTTGCAGAGCGCGGAGCCGTTGAACGACGGACCCGAGACGCACTTGCCACGGAACTTGCTCGGTGGGGGCGGCAGCGACGGGTCGGCCGTGAAGGACGGCCGCCCTTCGGGGTACACGCCGGTGTCGATGACCCCGATGACGACGTCGGTGGCGCCGTTGGACGCCTTGAGCAGCCCGGAGGACGGCGAGAGGCCGAGGAAGGACGGCGTGAGGGTCGTGTGCAGCTCCTGCATCGCGTCGGGCACGACGGCGAGCACCGAGCTCGACGACTCGAGGCGCGCGGCCTGGCGCTCTGTGAGCCGCGCCGCGAAGCCGGTGGCGGCGTGCGCGTAGGAGTAGAGCACGCTCGGCTCCGGGCTGGACATCTCGACGGGGATGTGCTCGCGCAAAAACGAGCCGTACGCCCGGGTGGTCAGCAGGCCCCGGCGCGGCAGCCGTGGCGCGTGCTCCGCGGCGACGTGCACGATGTAGGAGGACTGGGCGTCCACCTCCGTGGCCGCCGCCGCGGCGCCGGCGTCGGTGGCGAGCAGGACGCACAGGGCGGCGAGCGCGAGCGGTCTGAGGAGGTCCATTGTCGCTGCGAGAGGTGCGGTACCAGAAGGGACGGGGCGCACGTATAAGTAGGCGCCGGCCACCGCGGCAGGACGCGGTTGCCGATCCAAGTCATCGCGGAGGGTAGGTCGCGCTGATCGGACATATTCTAGCAGTGCATTATTGCATTCTCGCGTGCCGCCTCAGTTATCCTACTCCTCCTACGAGCAGCACATTCTTCTTTCTAAATTGCTGTTGGCATGTCGCAATAATGGAGTACGAGCGCACGACGGCTCCATTTCGTTTTAGGCGGAGAAAAGAATGGAGCATGTTTGTCCTTGTCCTTAAACCGAATGCAGCACTAGTTAATCTCGCACGTCAACTTGTGAAACAGTATTAAATTAGGTTAGTTGTACGAGTATGTTACATGTGCCGGCTGTTGGCGTATGATTGGAGGCACCAGACTTGTCAACTGTTCGATGGCACTACTGTTGTGTACCGTCTGAGCTTGCGACGTAGCACTGCATCAGATCACGATGGGTCACCGTGAGAACGAGCAGCCAAACACGAAACTGGTGTCAACACCTACACCGCGACTTATGGTTCATTCGTGTGCGCTGGGCGCCAAGTGCACATCACATGTTTGCAACCTTGCGAGTGCGAGAGGTGTCTGCATGTGGTGTGCATGAGGCGGCACATGGGTTGCGCTCGCGTCACGTACTGCTTGCATGCATGTCCTCCTCCGTCTCTTGATAATTTGCCCCGTACGACTCCGTTCTCGTCTTTGATAACAAGAAGCAAAGGTAGGCGATGATGTCCTTTGGATGGATATATGGATCGTGGTGTACACTGGAAGACTCCCATGACGACACGTCAAGAATCGTCCAATTAGAGGGTGATGATCATGCATTTTCCCAGCCTTTTGATGCGGAAGCAAAGGCGTGACAGTACTGTGATACAGCCACTTCAACTCAGATGGCGTTTGTGGAGTTTGATACATGTGCCGGCTGTTGGCGTATGATATGATATTCCCTACGTCCTACAATACTTGTCACCAAAATGGATAAAAGAAGATGTATCTAGAACTAAAATACATCTAGATACATCCCTTTTATCTATTTTGATGATAAGTATTTCTGGATGGAGGAAGTACTTGTCAACCGTTGTGTGGTAGTGCCGTACGTGCTATACTTTGTACTGCCTCTTTGCGTTGAGCTCGCGACGCACCGGTGGGCCACTGTCAAAACTACCGAAGCAGGCGAATCAACCTGTGGTTGAGTTGGTTAGATGGACAGTGGTATTTCCAATCCACCAGGGTTCAAATCCTGGTGCTCGCATTATTCCTGGATTTATTTCAGGATTTCCGGCGATGCGCTTTCAGTGGGAGGAGACGTTCCCGTCGACGACGAGGCGCCTACGGTGACTTCGTAAATCTCAAGATGATATGCCGGCTCAGTCTCTCGGAGGTGCTCATAGGAGTAGGATGTGCGTGTGTGCGTTCATAGGGATGAGTGTATGCGCGTGTATATGAGCGCTTATGTCTGTAATGATGCTCAAAAAAACTACCGAAGCAGAAAACTTTGGCAATGGATGGATTTGCTCGCACATCGGCACATGCTTTTTTTTACGGAGAGGAAACCAGTAACAAAAGAACGCGGACGAACTCGAATATGTGACCGCTATTCTCGTTCCTTCTCCTTTCCTCGGTACTGTTCGGGAGAGGCGAAAACAAAAGCAGCTCGGGCCCGGCCCGATCCCGGATCTTCGCCGCCGGCGACGCCGGTTGGAGAGGTGATGGGGGAGGTGCGCGGTGCTCTATAGTATCTAGTAGGTGTAGTTCTAGTTTTTCCTTAGAGGAGTTTGGCCTAGTGCCGGAGATTGGCGTCATGCCGATGAGGATTTTGCTGCCGGCGCGCCCGAGCCGCGTTCGGTGGTTCCTGGCGATGCTCTTGTTGGTGGTGGCGGTTGGCTCGCTGCTGCTGGAAGTAGGCGCGCTGGAATCCTCGGAAATAAGCTCGATGTCTCCCCTGGTATGCAGGAATCCCCTTCGCTTGCTCTCGCCGACGGCAGTCACCATGGTGGTGGTCAAGTCGACCGGGACTGGTATGAAGACTGTTCTTGCGACCGGTTCCAGAGCAAATCATCGATGGTGCTTGAGCTTTGGCGCTCCTGGCGGACAGCCGGCTTGCAGCGCCGCCGCGCCACCGAATCCTCTGGCCGAAGGGCAGCCAAACCTCTTCCTCCTAGCCTTGAAGCTACTCCCTCCGTTCGGAATTACAAGTAATTCCGAACGGAGGGAGTATATGGGAGGCAGTGCTACTCTAGATCGATGTTCATGGCTTGCTGCGGTGAAGAACTCGTCGGACCAAGTGGTGATGTCCCCGGAGCCGGCGAGTTTGGAGTCGATCGGGAGTGGCTTGGACCTGATTGCGTTCCTCTTCAGATCTTTGGGGTCCTTTCTGCATATTTCAGGGACTGCTTTGTAATTTTCAGTTTGTTGTGTGTCCTGTTGTTCTGGCTTGTACTACGGTATTGTAATATCAAATAAAGTCTGGGGTCCTTTTGGACCCTGCCCTTGTTCAAAAAAAAAAAAAACGCGGACGAGTACGTTACACAGACCGGCACGTACCACATGCATACAATGCTTTTTCACTGCAACCTCCATCCTAAATTCCTGACACAAAGGGATTCTACTGTAACGCCGTGCGCCGAGCTAGTGCATGATATGCGCGCGCGATCCAGGTTCATGCGCGAGCACAGACCTGGGAAGGGTTTGCAACGTGAGGTGGCACATGGCGACATGGGTAGGGGCTCGCGTCACGTACTCGCACGTCCTCCTCTCTGCCTCTTCATTGTTTGCGCGACCCGTACATACATATGTAGAACGACGACTCCATTCCCGTCTTTAACAACACAAGGAAGACACGGTGGATCGTGGCGTGCACTGCCAGGCTCACATGACGACAGCTATAGAGAGTCGTGGAATTAGAGGATAGAGTAAGCATTTTGCGTTTGGCGACCTTTGATGCGGGAGTAAAGGCGTCACTTCTGTCAACCTCACGGCGCGCCGTGGCATTAGAGGATAGAGATCGAGCAGCAATCGCATCAAACTCTGGGTTAGTGCGAAATCACGTAGAGAGAGCATAAATCATGTAGTACTACAAGTCGGGTACTATGACAAGGACACGGCGATCATTTCTAGGAAGAGGAAACTCACACTGCAAATGCATGATGCATGAAATGGACAGGGAACACTATGGCAACATGATTGGAGTAGGCAGCTCCCTTCTTTCTTTTTAACAACTCTTTCCGTTCCAAAATAATTAAAACTTTAGATGTGTCATAAGTAAAACTTAAAGAAGTTTGACGAGGTTTCTAAAATAATTTAGCAACATCCACAAAACCAAATTAGCTTCCTTGGACTCATCGTAACATATATTTCAATAATATCAATGTATCTGATGCTGTAGATGCTCAAAAAAAATTCTAGTAAGTTGACCCAGTTTAACTTAGGACAAACCTTAGAGCTACAATTATCTTGAAACGGGGAGAGTATTTACCGTGAAGGAAACAACCCCGAGGCCCTTTACCATGACCATGAGGGTCTGAACCTGGGTAAAACCACTGTGAAAACCCGGTGTGCACTACCCAGGAGGCCAGGACGTTCAGAAGTGGGCGTGAGATCGGTCCTGACTCCCACAAAGCCCCCCATGTTTGTCTCCGGTTTGCGAGGAAATCACGTCCGGACCGCGCCGCGGACTGATAAAGGCCCGCGTTGGATGGCTTCCGACATACTCACTCCGTCCCAAAATAAGTGTCTCAAGCTTAGTACAACTTTGTACTAGTATAAAGCTGAGACACTTATTTTGAGACGGAGGGAGTATACAGTAACTCCCGACAGTTATGCAGCTCTGAATGCACATAGCAGTTGATAGTCTCAAGAATTGTGCTACTACTAATTAACCACTACATATCCCTCAAAAAAGTTAACTCGCAACATATCCAATACAGAGCGCATGCATGCATGGCTAGCTGGAAGTAATTCACAAACAGAGCTCCAACGAGTACCCTACCACCTACCTGCACGCTGCATTGTGTTGATTGATAGAATTGCTCAGCCCACTCGTTGATGGAATTGCTCACATCAAGTATCACTAGTAGAAAAGCTACCTAATGTTCAGCTCTTTTTAAATTATGGGGTCGTTCTCAGTTACGAGCGCACGATGGCCTCATTTTGTTTTAGGCGGAGAAAAGAATGGATCATGTTTGCCCTTGAACCGAATGTAGTACTCCCTCCGTTCCTAAATATAAGTCTTTGTAGAGATATCAGTATGGACCACATACGGATGTATATAGATGCATTTTAAGTGTAAATTCACTCATTTTGCTTCGTATGTAGTCTATAGTGGAATTTCTATAAAGACTTATATTTAGGAACGGAGGGAGTACTAGTTAACCTCACACGTCAACTTATGAAACAGTATTGTATTAAGGGGTTAGTTTGTGTACATGTGCCGGCCGTTGGCGTATGAGAGAAGGCATCAATCGGCCTCGTCAACTGTCCGATAATACTGTTCTGTACTGTCTGAGCTTGAGACGTACTAGCATCGTAGGGAAGGGACATGGATAAGATAACGATGGGTCACTGTGGAAACTACGTACGGGATCAGAGGATGGATCCAGGCAACCCGTTGTCCGGATACATGACGACGACGCTGTGCCGAATGTTTCGTCGTGACCGTGAAGGGCTGTCGCAGCGCCTACGGGCTACAGGTTATGCCTGCATCAGTATCCAATCATCGCAGAAAACTCTGTGCAATGGATGGATTTGCTCGCATATGTTCTTTTCTTTTTGAATTTTCTCGCACATGTTTGTTACGGAGAAGAAACCAGCAACAGGAGAACACTGGAGACCGACACGTACCACTTACATACATTTTTTTTTTTGAGAAGTACTCCCTCCGTCCCATAATGTAAGACATTTTTTGACACCAGTCTAATGTCAAAAAATGCTCTGTAACATCTATCCTTAAATTCCTCATGACAAAGGGATTCCCTACTGTAACGCTGTGTGCCGAGCTGCTGCATGATGTGCGCTCGCGATCTAGGATCATGTGCGAGCACAGGTCCGAGAGGTTTTGCAACGTGAGGTGGCACATGGGTAGGGTTTTGAGTCACATACCTGCGCGTCCTCCTCTGTCTCTTCATTGTTTGGCTAATTGCGTGACCCGTACAAACGAGTACTCCATTCTCGTCGTTAAGTAACAGATAGAAATGATTGATGATGATGATGATGACAATTGATGCATCGTAGCGTGCACTGTGAGGCTCACATGACAACAGCTAGAGAATCGTCGAATTAGAGAATAAGCATTTTACTTTTGCCGGCCTTTGATGCGTGAGTAACATATAAAGGCGTCAGTTTTGTCAACGGCACTGCGCCGTGGCATTGGATAGAGGGCAGCAATCGCATCAAACTTGGTTTAGTGCGAAATCACGTAGAGAGAGCATAAATCATGTACAAGTGGGGTACTATGACAAGGACACGGCAATCAGCTGCGTGCATTCTGCACTGAAACTCCCATCATTTGAAGAGGAGAAACATCATTTTTAGGAAGAGAAAACTCACAATGCAAATGCATACTGACATGAAATGGAAAGGAAAGAGTGTGGGTGGCAACATGATTGGAATAGGCAACTCCCTTCTTTTTTTACAACTCTTTCCACCCCAAAATAATTAAAGTTCTAGATCTGTCATAAGTAAAACTTAAACAAGTTTGACCATGTTTCTTTCTAAAAAAATAGCAACATCTACAAAACCAAATTAGCTTCATGATAACATATATTTCAATACTATATATGTGTAATTGATATGTAGATGTTTACATTTTTTTCTAGTAAGTTGATCAAGTTTAATGAATTTAACTTAGGACAAATCTAGAACTACAATTATTTTGAAAAGAAGAGAGTATTTACTGTGAGGCAACAACCGTCCTTTACCTCGACCATGTGGGCCCGGACCAGTGAAAAACCCTGTGTACGATCCCCTCTGGAACATCTGATTGTGCTCTCCACCCTATCGAGGCTACCGACGGTTTCGGTACCTTGAAAAGAATCTTCATCAATAGTTTTCCAACAACCCTGTTAACATCCATAGTAGCATATTCCCTAGTTTCATTAGTAATTTGCGACATGGGTTCAAACTGTAATTTATTTCCATACATTTTACATTCAAATGATCTCTTGTTTTTTCCGGATCTCTAATAACATTAATCACGATCAGGAATATAAACACGCACCATAGCAGTATGATAAAATAAGAGTTAAAAAAGAATTAACAAAAGGTGCAAAATCAGCACCTTCCAAATTCCTTATCTTAGTGATATTAGAAACCCTCTCCATCACATTGCCCATGTTGGCTTAAGCATTCCTCTGATTAACCTCAGTGAGATTAGGAGGACTGACATGGGATTGAACCTCATATTCAGAGCACACCCAGAGACTGCTGACATCACATTCTCCCATCTCATTGAACACAGGCTGATTAGGCATAGCAGCAAGGTAGGAAGAGCAATGCAAAGCAGCTATAGTAATAGGTACAATCTGACATGCATTAGTAGTAACATTTTCCACAATAGGAGTAGGATTCCCCCCTGCTTCGTGATCATATCATCATTTTCCCATTATCCATCTCATTTAGGTCTTAAACTTACCCTCTCATTTGATCAATCAGGAGATACCTATCATCCGTGCTCTCCATCTCAGGGCTGACTTGTTCCTCATGTTTATTGACAACACCACAATTCATTCCACAAATATAGTAGGCACAAATCGACTGCCCACAAACAAAAGAACTTTCGGGATTTTCAATACTGTCACTAGTTGTAGGCCTCAACCTTTAGGGGGGGTGTTAAATTTTTTACTCTATATAGTTACTATATTTTTTCTTTATTAGGATTCCCCACCACAGCCTTATCAACTTCATAACAAAAATAATAGAACCACCCAGCCCCCCTTCCACAACCAAAGAAATTCCATCCATATAACGACAACCAATTTTAACCACTAAGGATGGTATAGATTGCTAAGCATCCATGTCAGTACCAAGGACATACCAACAAGTGAACCCATAAGCCACTCTATTCATTTCTAGTATCTAGAGGAGGATTAGCATAATTTACCCAAGCAACTTCCATAATTCCTTTAGCCCCCATATATATAGGATTTAAGGAAACTGCAGCCGCATAATATTTCAGAGTCATTCTATCACTAAAACAAGCCTTATCCACTTCCCTACCATTATGGAAATGCATAACAAAAGTACGACCAATGGGACGAGCCATACATCTCCAACTAGAGCCTAGATATATGTTAAAACCAGATTGAATCTCTTTGAATGATGTATCCCCCTTGAACCATAGTGATTATCACAAACTAGATCTATCCTTAGTTTGCTTTGCAACACTGAAATAATGAAAGTAATTAAATCCTTGCCCTTTTGCCTGGAACCCACACATAGGAGGTATGCAATTCCACGCGAAAAAGGTATAGATTGAAACAATATGATATTTCTTGCATCTATCACATGTAATATTGGGGAAACAAGCAGACACATGTTCAGGTAAATCATTATCCTTAGGGTTCACCAGCGTAGGAATTTCACCTTAGGTTGCTCAAGCGCTAGATCTGGATTTCTATGGTTGACATCCCCATTACGACAAAGGCACGGTTGGTTGTTTGCTATACTCATATTGGTTGGTGTTCTATTGCTCATTAGCCGCCGCTTCCTACCACCCATGGTCGCTGACCCCACCGGATCCTGACGCGACATTGGTGGAGTAATTTTTGCTCCCCTCCTTGCTATGCCACATTGGATTATGGCCACGCCCATGGTTGAACTACCCGATGCCCCAATTGGGGACAACGATACATCAGTCACGGCGAAGGCCCCTTTGTAGTGGGCTCCCCGACCCCCCATCATCGCCACGGGAGCCGAATCTGGGCGAATAGGAGGTGAAGGAACAAGTGCAGCAATTCGCGCAAAGGATCTATTGTCCTCCCCCGTCTTCCCATGCCACCAACTGAAAGAAGGAGATGAAACCATGGGCGAGATGTCGGCGCGTGTCTCTAGAAATGCAGGAAAATCTTGTCTAGGGTAAGAATGGACATGAAGAGACGGGAGCACGGTGTTTTTATATGTTGATCCAGGCATTCCTACCATGTAGCCATGAGGCATCCACCATGGCCCAACCCAAGTGTAATAACCTAAAATTAATATGTGCTAATAATTAGTGTAACTGGATCAATTGACTGGGATTGTCTGTTGAACTATCATGCTAGAAGAGAAAAGAATAGATATGTACATCACCCAACAAATTATTTACGCAAGTAGAATACCTTTTGTCTGGTTCTTAAAAACATATGGTTAACTAGGCAAAGGAAACGGCTAATAGATAAGCATCTCTGTAACCGGAGGCAACCGTGGGGTAGCCCAAACTTGAGTTAAAGCGTTCTCATCTACTTAGCCTTTCCTCTACAGATGTCACACTCCCGACGAGAGCAGCGTTAAGAGTGGACGAGCTCGCCTGCTCCTCTTATATGTACCAATGGAAGAAAGGCGCGTGGGGACAGCAATAAAGGCCGAAGAAAATACTGGCTTGAGGGAACAGGACACATGCAGCCGTACTGAATCTTTACCGTCACCGTACGTTGCCGTGTACGTTTGGTACAGCACTGCAAGATGAAGATTGGCATTATTAACTCGTTATTAATCCAGACAAAAAACTCGTTATTTGATGCAAATATTGTGCCGTCATGCTACTAGTACTGCTAGTATCCCAAGCAACGAGCTCATATACATATCGACTCCCCTGTGGGAGGAACTGAACTTCACATGTGTTTTTTGTTTTGAAAATTCATTTCACAAGATCAATATTTCTTAATTTCCCATGTCACAAAAACAAATGTACCTGCATTTTCTTAGGCACCCGCAAAAAAAACCAAGAAATATCGTTGTATACATGTTATGTACAAAAAAAAAATTGCCATTATCCATGTCAAAAACTACCCCCTCTGTAAAAAAAATATAAGATCATCTAGATCACTATATGATTGATCTAAACGATTCTATATTCTTTACGGAGGGAGTATATAAAAAGTGGACATAAATAAATCACAAAGCAAATTTGCTATGGCAAAAATTAGGTGTCAATAAATTTGCCATGGTGTGTTTGCAAATCTGTCATGGTAAGCTCAATAAAAAATGATGTGGATAAGAAATTTGTCATGTGTAGGGGAGTGTAAGAAAATTCGTACAAGTGACATGGCAAAGTTTTTTATGAAAATGCCATGTCACGTTATTTTTTTTCTTAAATTTTCCATGTTGCAAATGAGTGTGGCGATAAGCCGGACGAGTGCGTCTACTCATGTTATCTAGTTCAGTGATACAACTTGGAATGCGAGTGGTATTTTGACGATATGCTACGTGGTGGCCTGGCCCGTCTTACTCGCACATATGACGCTTTAATATTGGCATCGACGTATATCCCAATGTGAATCCCGACACTAGCGTGCTCAAACCAGGACGAGCGCTCCTATGAATATTTGGATGGGTTTCTCACTATAGTTTGAAACTTGCTTATATTATTATTATTATTATTATTATTATTATTATTATTATTATTATTATTATTATTATTATTATTATTATTATTATTATTATTATTATTATTATTATTATTATTATTATTATTTTCCTTTGTTTCTCTTTACATTTTTTTCCAGCTTTACTATTCTTTTGGGTAAAAACTACACGAGCTAAAAATATGAGTGTTCACATACATCAGAAATGTTCGCGGATATAACAAAAGTTCATGTGCATTACAAAAAAAAGTGTGGTAAAAAATGTTCATCATGTTAAAAGATTATCGTATATTAAAAAAATCATCTTGTATTTAAAATCCTGTTTGCCGTGCACTAAAAATAATATTCATAGCATAATTCAAACATGTTCATCATGTGATATAAGAATACCCATCATGCATTAACACTCTTTATGGTTACATGAATTTTTTCTGAAAATTGTGAACACTTTTTAAAAAGTGTTCATCCTGTATTATAAAATACTCATCAGAAAATTTTAAAACTGTTCCTCATGTATTAAAAAAATCATTGTGTTTGCCAAAATTGCCATAATATAATTCAAAAACTTTGACCATATATTGAAAAGTGTTCATTTTGTATTAAAAATGTTCAACATGTATTTAAAAAATATTAACAGTGTATTGAAAATGTGCATGATATATATCTTTAAAAAACATAGTGTACGAAAATATATCCGCTGTGCATTTTAAAAAATAATCATTATGCATTAAAAGTTTATATATCATTGTGTTTGCTATAATGTGTCCGGACACAGACGTGCAACTTCAGTTGCTCAGCCAGATGACTTGTTGCACATCAATAAAATCAAACTCAAAAATAGATACGAATCAATCAAACGGAAAAGATTCTTATAATTCTTCACGTAAAATAATGGCATAAGAGTTGGATAGACATTGTTAATTATTTTCTGGTTAGAATTAGTAAATAATGTTGTAAAGTACACGAGAATATTTTCACAACGATGAAGATTTGTTCCTGTTAAATGGAGAATTTGCTTTCAGAATGATTTACGAAGCATTGAACCATCAATAGAAAAAAGAACAACACAAATCATACTTCCGCCATTCATTCATAATGAATTAATGATATATCCAACTCAAATAAAGAATAATGATACGTGCAATCCAGTTTCAAGCTGATGCATCAATGGAGACTTCATATATGCTTCACGCTCGTCACCTTTTTTCTGTTTTTGAGCAAACTCACGCACGCTCGTCACCTACGTGAGAAACTTTCCTTGTGGGCAAACGGTACTTGATGGCATGAGTAACCTGTACCGGGATGGTCTCACATGGCCTTGTACTGTGCAATCGGCCCCATGACTCCTAACATTAATAGTTCTGCTAGTTCAGATCCACAGATGAAACATGCAGCGGAGATAAAGTGTGCAGGCGAGGACGAGCGCTCCTTGCAATTTTCGCACTCCCGACTCTCTTCTTCTGCGTTGTAAGTAGCCTTTCGCCCACACAGTACTAATCGCCCACCAAAATTCTCGATTATAGTGGGAAGCGGCCGCTTTCTGACGGCGATTGATCGGAGAAGGCTAGGAGAGATTGAAGACAAGGAGGTATGGCCTGCTAGCTTTAGCCAGTGCCAGATTCCTGGTCTTATCTCCTGAAGTCTTCTCATATTCTTGGGGTAGTTGTAGCATCTCTCCTCACATAGGCTACATGTTCTTGGGTGAGGCGTTGCAGCAACCGAGCTCCACTGCTCTCTATATTTGAACATTTTGAAATTTAAGGTTTTTGAATTATCAAAAAATGTGGACTTTTCCCGGAGATACATATACACATTCCGATTACACGCGTCAAGTTTCGGTAGAAATCTTGTTTTGTTTTGGGCTATAGGAAAATAAATAAATTTCTGACGGCAAATAGGATAAAAAGGGTGCCATTTCTGTCAGAAATTTCTCTTTTTGTATTTCCCAAAATACAAAGTATTTCTTTTCCAGATTTTTACCAGTCCTTAGGAATATGTGTATGTATCCATGTATTTGTTTTATGATTTTTCTTGAGTACCAAAAGTGTGTTTTTCAAAAATTTCAAATATGAAAAGCAGTGGAGCTTGGTAGCTGCAAGCACTTTTCAACATGTTCTTGTTCTTTCTATCCATCAAAGACTTCATGTGATATTTTTGCTTGGTGAAAGATGTGGTCTGATTGATAGATGGATAATCAAGATTATACCTAGGAGTTGCATCAGATTGGTTCCATTCTATTTGATCAATACCGTGTTCACTAATGAATTTATTTACTGGCTTAAGAAAGAATAACTAGTACCGGCTGGTAAGAAAACATGAGAACAAGTAGTAGCAGTACTACTACTGTAGGATCCTGCATGCGTACATCTCTTGTGAAAAGAAATATTTTTCATGGCTAGCTAGCATGCATGCAAGTGGTTGCATGTCTAGCTATAAACAGCAGCAATGCTAAAGCGGCCCGGAGTTTCTCAGCGAGAGCTCAAAATGAGCTTGGGTGAACAGTAAAACCAAAAACAATTCAAAAATATGTGAACATTCTTTGTGGCAAACATTGACAAATTTCTAATAGCTTGCAAAATTTTGTCCTGGAATCACATTCTTGGAAGGCGTGGAAGAAAAAAAAACAAAATCAATAATCTAAAAAAATGGTACTTTTGAAAGCATTTTGGAGCACTTTTTTTTTTACCACGACTTTCACGAATGTGATTTCATGATGAAATTTTGCAAGCTCTTAGGACATTTGTTAATGCTTTTCACAAAACGAGGTAGCTATGCACGTCTCAATTAATTGTAAGTTTTTTTTATTTTACTGTTCTCCCGAGCTCATTTGAGCTGGAGTTGAGAAGGTTATTTTCCAGGTAAAGCTAGCTATGCACGTCTCACTCCAACATAGCAAGGCCCAGTTCTTTTGCCAGAATCTGGGGATTCTCCCAGAATCCGACCCCTACCCAGCTTCTCCCAGAATCTTTAAACCCCATTTGTTTTACAATCCTATCTAGTTACGGTCTAATTAAATAGGATTGTAAAACAAACTGAGCACAAAGATTCTGGGAGAAGCTGGGTAGGGGTCGGATTCCGGGAGAATCCCCAGATTCTGGCAAAAGAACTGGGCCCAAGTACTATAGCAAATACGTCTTGCTACATCCAAGTAGTGCATATTGCTATGTATGTCTCCGTTTAAGCAAATTGCTAAAGTCTCTATTGGTAGAGGAGCTTGGCGCGGCGGCGTTTCAGTGTATGCAGGCACGGGAGCTTGCTCAGCGGCCGGAGCGCTGCCGAGCTCCGCGGAGAGAGAGAGAGGAAAGAGAGGGCAGGTGATGAGTTTTTGTTGGCTTGCCCGATGTCTGGACTCTCGTAAATCATTTACTTCCCCCTTCCCGTATTGTTAGGCGCTTTAGATTTCAGCACCAAAATTAGCACACATCGTTCGTTACTCAAGCTATCGACGGAGGCACATGCACGACCTAAAAAAAAGGAAAGGGAGGCATGCACGATCGCTTTGACTATCGCTTTGACTACATCTTTTAACTGCTAGTTTCGTACCAGTACTCTCTAATTTCCAGGAATTTAGTGACCGTCGGGATATTTTAATTGCTCGAGAGAGGGAGTTGTTTGCATGCGTATTAGGCTAGTCATAGTGGGGAGTAACTTAGACTAGTACTCTCTCCGTCTAGATGAGTAAGTCATTTTAGGTTGTGCACCGTGACCAAGAAGGAGGGGAAAACGAGAAAACTTAATGTTTATTTGCTAATTATAATAGCATTGCATGTAATGAACTAACTACTGCATGTTGTATTTGGTAGTCTCAAATCATTAAAAGCATGCACACTCCACATCTCTTATTGGTTGATATGTCAACAAACAAAAAACGAGGTAGAAGTTAATGCACCACGCCTAAGTGTTTTGAGATTATTTGGTTTTCGTAAGATGACTTACACACCTAGACGGAGGGAGTAACATACATATGTTAATAGTCTATGTTGCTACCTCCATAGTAGGAAGTGTCATGGATGTAGTAACATACATATCTTCACTTATTGCTTTGTAGACTCATTTTGTATTGGAAACCGCTATGTGATGGTAACATATTATGTTACTCTATTTTTCTCTCTCCTCTTTAATTACATGACACATCATTTTTTTCCGCTTATGTGGCATGTATGTTACTACTTATGTTACTCCCACTATGACCAGCCTTACATATTAGGATTGCATGCAAAAGCTAATACGCCTAACAATTTGGGAAGGAGGGAGTATTTGTTTGTCTTTAGATACAGGAATTTAAACAGCCAGACTGCCCCGCAGACTGATAAAGGTTTTTCTTGGACTGTAAAAGTGAACAAAAGTAGTCTGGATAGCACGGGTTGGACACATACATGAGTTTTGAGAGTCTTTTTTGAGATGCCCTTAAAAAATACTCCATCCGTCTCAAAATAAATGACTCAATTTTGCACTAACTTTGTTAAAATGCATGAGAGGAAGTGTAGACAACATGTTGTACGCTGAACTTGTTTACGACGAAATCATTATATAGACATCCAAATATACATTACCGTTGGAAATGCTCTTACAAGCCAAACACGGGCCTACACGTACGGTTCATTCGTGTGCACATGTGCACATTTATATTGCTGCAACTCTGCCAGAGGTGTACACATGTGATGTGCATGAGGTGGCACATGGGTAGGGCTTGCATGTGGCATCACGTACTTGCATGCCGTCCTCTATCTCTTAATTATTCGGCTCGATGCGCGACCCGTACGACTCCATTCTCGTCTTTGATAACAGAAGCAAAGGTACGTACGTGATGATGTCTGTGGCTGGAATGGATCGATCGTAGTGTAGACTGGAAGACTCCCATGACGACACGTCAAGAAATCGTCGAATTAGAGGGTGATAATCATGCGTTTGCCAGACTTTTGATGCGGAAGCGGAGGCGTCAGTCCTGTGACTGTACTGTGATACAGCCACTTCAACTCAGAATTTTTTTTTCTTTTTTATCGAAGGGCCAAAGGCCGATCTTTATTAGAAGGAGAAAGACAGTACAAAGACAGCCATACAACACTACCAGCAGTCCAGGAGATCTGGGCCTGCCAGCAGAAGAGCAAAGGAAAGGATCGCCGGAGAGAGCGCCGGCTAATCAACTAAATCAGTCACACATCCGGCTGATCTCCATACTCCAATGTCTTCTCTGATAAAATCCAGGACCCTCTCTATATTACAAGCGGTGTGTTGAAAAATTCTCGCGTTCCGCTCCTTCCAGATCCTCCAATGAATGAGAATGATAATGGTGTCAAAGTTCCGTCGCGTTTGCTTGGGGATTGTCCTCCTTGCCGCCAGCCACCAGTCTTCCGTGCTGTCAAAGCTGCTGTCCGGGATGGGAAAATTCACCGAAGACCATTGTTTGAAGAGGGTCCAAAGCTGCTGGGTAAATCTGCAGTGAGTAAAAAGGTGTGTGCAGCTCTCTGGTTGCACAGAACAGAGCGTGCAATCCCGATTGGATGGCCAACCTCTTTTCTGAAGATTATTTGCCGTAAGGCACTTCCTATGTATGACAAGCCACATGAAGAACTTGCAACGCGGGGGCGCTTTGGATTTCCACAAGGGTTTGTAACAAGCAAACCTGATTCCAGCCATGAAGAACATCTTATAAACCAGAATTTTTTTCTTTTTTGACAAGGACTTCAACTCAGATGACCTTGTGGCATTTTTATCACTAGATATTGCACTTTTCAGTTATATATCACCGGATGTGGCGCTTTTCGGACTTTTTTTCTTTCGACTACTGCTCAGTTTATGAGCTTCTTCGAACCTTAAGACTTTCTTACGTTTTTATTTAATAATATATGGCTACATACCTCGATTGATGCAGGGGTCGTGAGTCATCCTCCTTTTCAGAAAAAAGAAAGATGGAGTTGTGGCATTGGATAGAGAGCAGCAATGTAATCAGTTTTAGGCGGGAAAAAGAGTGGAGCATCTTTCTTGTCCTTAAACTAAACGTGGTAGTACATGTTAAACTCTCACGTCAACTTATGAAACAGTATTGAATAAAGGTTAGTTGTATACGTGTGCCGGTCGATGGCGTATGATACTTGTCATCTGTGATGTACAGTACAGTACTGTCTCTTTGCGTTGAGCTTGCAACGTACCGATGGGTCACTGTCAAAACTACCGAGGCAGAAAACTTTGTGCAATGGACGGATTTGCTCGCACATGCTTTTCCACGGACGAAAGAATGCAGACGAGTATACGTTACACAGGCCGACACGTACGTACCACATGCATACAATGCTTTTCACTGCAACCTCCATCCTAATGACAAAGGGATTCTACTGTCAGGCTGTGTGCCGGGCTAGTGCATGATATGCGTGCGCGATCCAGGTTACTGTGCGAGCACAGATCTGAAATGCTTTTTACTCCCTTCGTTCCAAAATACTTGTCGGAAAAATTGATAAAATTGGATGTATCTAGAACTAAAATATGTCTAGATACATTCATTTCTCCAACGAATATTTCCGGACGGAGGGAGTACTTTTTTGTTTTTGAGTCGATCTGATCTGTTAAAGGTTTGCAGGTTGGGCTCGCGTCACGTACCTGCACGTCCTCCTCTCTGGCTCTACCCATGTGAAAGTTTCTGAAAGTTTCTTTCTGGCAAACAACGTTCTGCCTCTTCATTGTTTGCGCGACCCGTACAAATGTAGTACGGCTCCATTCTCGTCTTTAATAATAACAGAACGAAATGGTGGATGATCGATGATGATGATGCGCTTTGATGGATCATAACGTCCACTACCAGGCTCACATGACGACAGTCAGAGAGGCGTCAGTTCTGTCAACGTCACCGCGCCGTGGCATCGGATAGAGCGCAGCAATCACATCGAACTCGGGTTAGTGCGAAATCACGTAGAGAGAGCCATAACTCATGTACTACAAGTCGAGTACTATGACAAGGACACGGCGATCATTTCTAGGAAGAGGAAACTCACACTGCAAATGCATGATGCATGAAATGGACAGGGAACGGTATGGCAACATGATTGGAGTAGGCAGCTCTCTTCTTCTTTTTTAACAACTCTTTCCGTTCCAATATAATTAAAGTTCTAGATCTGTCATAAGTAGAACTTAAAAAAGTTTGAGGATGTTTCTAAATTTTTTTAGCAACATCTACGAAACCAAATTAGCTTCCTTAGATTCATCGTAACATATATATTCGTCATCCTGGGTGAGGAATAGTTATTCTTCACCCCCCTCTATTCTTACATGAATGCACCGTAATTTTATTTTCCGTAAATTTTGTCTTATTTCAGACATAAAGGAGAACGTAAGAAAATATATAATCGCCGTAAAAAATATTTTATGTTGCGATTTCAAACGTAAAAGCATAGTGTAAAATGTACATAAAATGTAATTTTTCTGGTCTTCTGACATTATTTTATGCCAAATTTTACGCAGTGAATCAATATGACTGTAACTATTTGTATTTGAAACGTAATTTATTTATGAAATGATCGTAAGATTATCTCGGGTGAAGAATAACGTATTCTGGACCCTGGGTGCAGAAAAAGTTATTCTTCACCCGAGGTAATCTTACGATCATTTCATAAATAAATTATGTTTCAAATATAAATAGCTACAGTTATATTGATTCATTGTGTAAAATTTGGCATAAAAAAAAGGTCAGAATACCAAAAATAATACATTTATGTACATTTTACACTATGTTTTTACATTTGTAATTTACGTAGTATAAAATATTTTTTACGGCAATTATATTTTTTTACGTTCTCTTTTTACGTCTGAAATAAGACAAAATTTACGAAACGTAAAATTACGGTGCATTGGTGTTAAAATAGAGGGGGGGGGGGGGGTGAAGAATAACTGTTTCTCACCCAGGGTGGCGAATAGCGTGACCCTATATATATATAATATCTATGTATCTGATGCTGTAGGTGCTTACAATTTTTTTCTAGTAGGTTGATCAAGTTTAAAGAAGTTTAACTTCAGGACAAATCTAGAACTACAATTATTTTCAAACGGGGAGAGTATTTACCGTGTGGCAACAACCCCACAGTCCTTTACCTCGACAATGAGGGCCCGAACCTGCGTAAAAACCCTGAGCAAACCCCGTGTGCACTCTATACCCTATTGAGGCTACTGACGGTTTAGGTACCATCAAAATTAAGGAATCCTCAACAAAAGTTTTCCGACAACCCAGTTAACATGCAGAGTAGCAGATCCCCAACTTCATTAATATTTTGCAACATAGGTTCAAATTGCAATTCATTTTGCATACATTATACATTTATTTGTTGTTTTTTCCAGTTCTCTAATAACATCAATCACAATCAGGAATATAAACACACATCATAGCAACATGTTGCAACATAGTATGATAAAAAAGAGGTGAGGGCACCCCCTGAACCCATGGGCATATGCACTCACTTTAAAAAAAATGCATTTTAAGCATGTTTTAAAATGTCAAAAGTTCAAAAACAATATCACGCATACATGTTCGCAAATGTGTGTACGAGGCACAAAGTTTTGTGAAAAAAAGTATTTTTGTTTTGTCTCCGCAAAAAAGACAAATTTTAGTGCTTCTAAATAATGTTCCACAACATAATTTTTGTCTTTTTTGCACATGCCACAAAAAAGTTATTTTTTTCATCAAACTTTATGCGCGCATATAGAACATGAAGATGTACGCGTGCAATTTTTTCGGATTTTTTAGCATTTAAAATTGTGTTTTCCAAAGTGGGTTCATATGTATCCGGGTTCATCCATGCACTTCTCACAAAAGAGTTGCAACATTGTTTGCAAAAGTTCACAAATTTGAAAAAAAACATAAATTTGAAAATGGTTCATAAATTTAAAAAATCATAAATTCTAAAAAATATTGAAATAAGACAAAAAATGTTAGTTCTCTTGAGTAAGTTCATGGACTTGAAAAAGTTCATAAATATGAGAAAAAAATCATGAATTATAAAATAATTCGTGCATTTGAGAAAAAATGTAAATGTAGAAGAAAAGGAAAAGGGAAATAGGAAAACTTAAAATAGCAAACAAAAACCCGATCCAAAAACTAAATACGAGCAAGGAAAAAATAGTCATAAGCTTCCCAAAACTGGGCCCGGAAGCTTTCTCGCGAAAACTGCCTTAAATGGGCCGGGCCATTGCGACTGAAGGGTGAATATAATCAACCGCAAAAAAGACAACCCGATATAGTAACGCCTTAAGCGCTAAATAGGATCTGGCAGCCTTTACGGCTTTCAGGCGCATCACACTACAGACATTCCCCTGTCAGCCTCCTTTGATTTATAGGATTTTTTTTAGAAATTCTAAAGGATAGGAATTTCGTAGAAATGATTTTTTATAGCCCTTTTGTTTGTAGATATATAATTCAATGAAAAAAAATTATATCCTATTAATCAAATGACATCCCTTTATCTGTAAGATTTGAGATACATTCATTTCACTTGCCTTCGGTTTTCCTATTTCCATGATATTGCTATCCTATGATGACAAGGAATCCTTAGCATTTCCATTCGCTGTGACCAGACAAAAGAGAAAAATGTTTTAATTTATTTATTTTGGCCGGGTCTTACAACTACGACCGGCCTTAGCATTTTTCTTCGCTTGAGACCGAATTTCATGGTGTGTAAAACTAGCTAAGGTCGACTTTGGAGGTCTCATGGTCGACCTTAAGTCCACATTGGAGACGGCCCCAGCCACCGGTGACGCTGATGCAAAACAAGCAGGAAAGAAAGGGGGTTCCGGACTTAATTTGGTTAGCCTCGGCCCTGCATAATATTTCCTTTGTTCCATAATATAAGAACGTTTTTCAACCTATGTTAGCTTGAAAGACATTCTTATATATATTATGGGACGGAGGAAGTATTAGTTACTCTCTCGATTTTTAAATATAAACTTTTTTTAGAGATTTCAATACAGACTACATACGAAACAAAATGAGTGAATATACACTCTAAAAAATACGTCTATGTATATCCGTATGTAGTCCGTATTGAGATCTCTAAAAAGGCTTATATTTAGAAACGGAGGGAGTACTACTACAGGATACATGGGTCTTGCCCACCTTTCTTTTTCTTTTTCTTATGTTATTATTATTTTGAGACGGGGTCTTGCTCGCCTTCACCAGCCATTCCCCCGCAGACATTTCCAACATTTAATTCCACACGTGCGTACGATTGATCTCATGTGTTTGGACTTTGGAGCATTACTTAATATTTTAGTTTAAGACTAGATCGTTGTGAGGAGGTGCATAGTGAAGCTGTCATTCCTATAATCCTAGGCACAAAAAGGAAAAGCAGTACTGAACCGCCCGCATGCAGTACTACTGATACAGTTGCGCCACATGAACCTGACGAGAGAAGTTGAGGGACTAGCTCGGTAAGAAAAGAGACAAGAACAGACAATGAAATGTGAAACGGACGTGGAGTTTCTGCACCCGAGCTCAAATGAGCTCGGGTGAACAGTAAAATCAAAACTAAATAAAAAAAATCAAAAAATCTAATTTTTTTTGGGAGAAACATTGACAAAAATTTTAAGTGCTTGCAAAAATTCGTCATAAAATCACATTTCTAGAAGGCGTGGCAAAAAAAAAACAAAATCGGTACTCTAAAAATGCTACTTTCAAAAGCATTTTGGAGCCTGAATTTGTTTTTTTTTGCCACGCCTTACGGGAATGTGATTTCATGATGAATTTTTGCAAGCACTTAGAACTTTTGTCAATGTTTCTCCCAAAAAGAATTTAGAAATTTTTGATTTTTTTTTTCGATTTTACTGTTCACCGAGCTCAAATGAGCTCGGGAGACAGAACACATCACAGACACACACGCCTTGCAATAATAAGCCCATCACACTAATAATACTAGTAATAATGCCAAATATAATCACTAAGATCCATGGATTTAGTATTGCTTGGTAGTAGAACCGTAGAAGAAGATAGATGCTGCGAGCTGGCAAACTTAAGCTAGACCAGAGGTGGCTCCTAGCTTATCTTAGCTTATTTACGCTAAAGGTGACGACCGGCGAGGTTAGGCGCCGAGGATGGCGGTGAGGCTGCCGCAGAAGAAGAAGAAGGAGGAGGTGATGGAGATGTGGGTCCAGACGTCGAGGACGTGGTCGCCAGCGCTCTGCCCGCCGGCGACGACTGCCACCTTGTAGACGACTTTGCAGAGAAGGTAGGTATTGCTGGCGGCGACGACGAGCGCGCAGGCGACGAGGCACCGGCCCAGAAATGTGAGGGAGCCCCCCGCCAGGACCATGACGGCCGCCGCGGCGGTCATCGCCTGAGCGACCCCAAGGAGGACCAGGGTGAGCGCCGCCGTGCGCAGGCGCAGCGCCTCCGCCTCCATGGCCGCGGCCGCGTGCCCGATCTGCGCCTGCATGCATGGGTAACCATCCAGCAAATTAGTTCGTACGTACTATACCGATAGTAGGTGCCGGCGAAGGGAGATAGATGTCGGAGGAGTTGTGGGGTTACCTGGAAGTCTCCCGGGTTGCTGGTGGCGGCAACGAGCCCGATCACGGCCGCCATCAAGCCGAAGACGAAGCAGGCCTTGGCCACCATGAGCACTTGCGGACTTGCCTCAGCGCTGGTTGATCGCCACCAGCCATCGATGCGACGATGCTTGTCCCTCTTCATCTCCTCGCGCGGGCGGTGCTTTCCTGATGGAGCTAGCTAGCTATCTCTCACGATCACGGGTCAAGGCGGCGAGGGATGGGAGGTTCGGCCGGCCGGGACGGCTATATAAGCAAGCAGTACATCAAGTGAAGTGATGAACGGCTGGCGAGACGTAGGCGTGGGCAAAGGAGAGCTCGACACGTATATACTACGTACCATCGATCTTTGGCAGTGCCCAGCCCAACTTCTTTGCAATTGCCATTGCAAATGCATGTGCATATCCTGTGACGCCGTTCGCTGAGCGTTTCACACTTTTATGCTTCCACAGGATGGCTTGAATTCTTGCACACGAATAGAGTGGCGTGCATGGGGCCATGGTCTTTAAAGCATAGTGCTACATATAGTGATAGTAGCAGTTAGCCGACCTTTAAAGGATCGATGCATGCATCCATCGACGATGGAGACATAAGCTACGTGGCTGGACCGGCCGGACCTCACACTCTTCTCCATTTCGTTTGTGGTGGAAGGTTTATCTGTCACACACAGTTTGATGCCATGTTATGTCTGGGGAAATCAACGTCATTCCAGGGCGTGACCTTTATTTTGCCGGCAAATGTACGTACAAACTCACAAGCAAAACAATGGCATAGATAGTTACTCCCAACAGTTATACAGCTCTCAAGGCACATACCAGTTGATAATCTCAAGAACTGATTGTTCTCACTTCTACTACTAATTAACTCACTAGATATCCGTCAAAAAAGTTAGCTCACAACATTTTTTTTTCTGCCAATAACTCATAACATATCCCTCAAAAAAGTTAACTGACAACATATCCCAATACCAAGTACATACATGGCTAGCTGGACGTAATTCATAAACAGAGTTCCCAAAGAGTACTGTAGCCTGAGAGTAAATTGCACAGAAATACCACAATTGAAGCATTGGAAGCAGATTGGTACCAAGTTTGGTAATTTTTACGTGTCAGTACCAAGTCTGGGGCTATACGTTACAAAAAGGTCTAAATCGCGTATAAACGCGTATTGACAGTGTATCTGACCGGCAGGGCCCGCATGTCAGCTGCCGATGTGGCATTCTTTTTGCAGAAACCCCCCGCACAGCGGCGCCCGGCCTGGATCGAGGGGAGAATCCATCGAGCCCGAGCTCCCACTCACATCACCACGGCCGCCGGAGCTGCCCCTGCTCGCACCGCCGCGGCCTCTGCTCGTGGCCTCCACCGTCTCCTTCGGGGCCTCTGCACAACGGAAGCGCCTCCCTCCCCCCTCTCCCCATCCGAGCTCGACGCCATCTCCCCGCTCATCCCGCGGCTCATCTCCGAGGGCCAGGTCCCCGCCGCCGGCCGCCTCCTCTCCGCGGCGCTCCTCCTGCCCGGCTCCCCGGAGCGCCTCCCGTTCCCTCCGCTCGCGGAGCACCTCGCCTCCCTCCCCCACGCTCACCCCGGCTTTCGCCCTGCTCACCGCGCTCCGCCACCATCCCGTCCGCCCCTCGCCGCTCCCGCTCGCCACCCCGCTCCTCGGCCACCTCCTCGCGATGCGCCGCGCCCACGAGGCCACCTTCGTGCTCCGCTGGCTCTGCCGCCCCGACTCCCCACGCCGGCCCGACGCCGCCACCTACGGCATCACCGTCGCCGGGGTCTGCAGGCTCGGGGACCCCAGGAGCGCGCTCGTCGCCCTCGGCGAGATGGCCTCCGACGGGGTTCCGCCCTCGCTGGAGCTGCAGGAGGCGGTGCGATGCTGCAGGACGCGAGGATCGAGGAGGCGTGGGCGCTGGAGGAGGCTATGCGGCCGCCGGAGTCCAAGAAGACGGGAACCAAGGCG
The DNA here is from genome assembly GCA_963921465.1 of Triticum timopheevii. NCBI lineage: Eukaryota > Viridiplantae > Streptophyta > Magnoliopsida > Poales > Poaceae > Triticum > Triticum timopheevii. The sequence continues at coordinate 525,475,328 of OY997272.1, read as the reverse complement.
GCGCGTCAAGAGAGAGAGCTTCGGGTGTGAGAGAGAGAGAAGAAAAAATGGAAGGAGGAAGAGAAGGAGAGAGGCAGGGTGCGGGGACGGCCTGGTCTTGGTCGCCGGTGGTGGTGCTCCGGTGGCCGGCCGGCGGCGCGGCGAGGAGGAGGCCAGGGCGGGGCGGGGGTTATGGGAGGCGAAGGAGCTCGGGCTCGAGGGGCTCCTCCCCTCGATCCAGATCGGGCCCCGCCGCGCGTGAGGACGAAGGAGGTGCGGGGGGTTTCTGCAAAAAGAATGCCACATCGGCAGCTGACATGCGGGCCCCGCCGGTCAGATACACCGTCAATACGCGTTTATACACGATTTAGACCTTTTTGTAACGTCTAGCCCCAGACTTGGTACTGACACGTAAAAATTACCAAACTTGGTACCAATCTGCTTTCAATGCCCCAATTGTGGTACTTCTGTGCAATTTACTCGTAGCCTGATTAACAAAAAGAGTATCTTAGCTACATGCAGCAACTTACTACTTGTTCAGTAGCAGTTAGGAGGTAGAAAGACAGCTTAATTAGCACTATTCAAGCATCTCTAGCATATCCGCTTCAAGTGTATCAATGGGTATCAGGGTATGTTAGTCTGCGAAAATAAGACTAACAGAAAGTTCAAATTTTGGTAAAAACAGTCCACTTAAAGTCATATTTAAGGAGAAAAAATGTCGTTTATGGAAAAAGGGTATATTTAGCAGATCCCTAAACCCAAAGAGAGAATTCCTTATTTTTTTTCTTATCTACACAAAGTTCAATTTTTGTTCCTTTTATGATACTTACTTCCGTTTTGACTACTAACAATGGTAAATGACAACTGAAAAGACGACTTTACCTCTGATGCAACTTGTGACCAGGATTAATAATGTGATGAACGGCTGGCGAGATGCATCATATACAACTTATATACGTACCATCGATCTTTGGCGGTGCCCAACTTGTCTGCAATTGCATGTGCATATCCTCCGTGACCGTGAACGCGGAGATGTGTGGGGCCATGAGCTAGTGCCATGTGCTGATGTGAAGGAACATGAATTACTCCAGAGAGTCACACATGCATCCTACGCGCCGCCGCCAGTCCATCATGGCGACGTCGGGTCCAGCCGGGGGGTCCGCGTCAAGGAGAAGAAGGCCGACGACGACGATGGCGGCGACGGCGGCGATGACTTCGGCCCTTTTCTTTTTTAGATTAGCTTAGTGTAATGAAAATGCGCGAATTTGGCCGAAATTCGCCATGTTTAGCCGAAATTTAACTACTCTTTTATCATAACTTCGCCGAACGGCCCTTTTTTTAAAAAAAAACACTCGCCTGGGGGCGTGGGGGCGGCCCTGGGGGCCGACGGCTGGGCGACGACTCGGCCCCAGGGCCTTTCTTTGCGCCAGTTCACCCCCAGGCGGCGCTTTTAGACGCCCCCTGGGGGGCCAACGGCTGGAGATGCCCTTACCTGGAAGTATCCCGGGTTGCTGGTGGCGGCAACGAGCCCGATCAACAACTTACTACTTGTTCAGTAGCAGTTAGGAGGTAGAAAGACAGCTTAATTAGCACTATTAAAGCATCTCTAGCATATCCGCTTCAAGTGTATCAATGGGTATCAGGGTATGTTAGTCTGCAAAAATAAGACTAACAGAAAGTTCAAATTTTGGTAAAAAACAGTCCACTTAAAGTCATATTTAAGGAGAAAAATGTCGTTTATGGAAAAATGGTATATTTAGCAGATCCTTAAACCCAAAGAGAGAATTCCTTATTTAATTTTTTTTCTTATCTACACAAAGTTCATTTTTTGTTCCATTTGTGATACTTACGTCCGTTTTGACTACTAACAATGGTAAATGACACCTGAAAAGACGACTTTACCTCTGATGCAACTTGTGACCAGGATTAATGTGACGAACGGTTGGCGAGATGTAGGCCAGGCAAAGGAAAGCACGGCACGTATATACGTACCATCGATCTTTAGCGGTGCCCAACTTGTCTGCAATTGCATGTGCATATCTGCAGTGACCGTGAACGCGGAGATACGTGGGGCCATGAGCTAGTGCCATGTGCTGATGTGAAGGAACATGAATTACTCGAGAGAGGCACACATGCATCCTATGCAATTCCTAAAGAGAAGAATGTGTAATTGGCCTTGTAAAATCTTAGTTGTAAAAGAGACACTGTAGATGGCATGCATGGGTCGGCATGTTGCACACAGCCATAATCAGAAGATGCGATGCGTGACGCCGTTCGCCGAGCATTCCAGAGGATGGCATCAATTCTTGCACCCCGAACGGAGTGGCATGCACGGGGCCATGGCCACGTACGAAAGCAAAGCATTCGTAGTGCTTTATACACAGTGCGGCTGTGGAAGGCCCTTAAGGCCTCGTTTCGCGAGTATTGGAGGGATTTTCAAGGGAATTTCCCCGCGAGGCCCAGATTCCTCCCTAATACCCGTTGGCCCATTTGGTAGGCAGGGTTTTCTCGACCCAACCCCCTCGATTCCCCCTCGACCCACCTGTTCCCACGCGGTTCAGAATCATCGAGCCCCCCCTCGAGGATTTGGCCACCCCCACTCGAGACGATGCCGCTGACGCCGCGCCGCCTCCTCCCCAAACGCCGCGCCGCCCGACTCGACGCCGACGATCTCCTCCGGCCTACAACAAAAACAGTCACTAGACACGCTCAATTTCATACCTAGGGACGTGTTCTTTCATCTCTAGGCAACTATAGAGCCGTTTTAGTAAAGCGTCCTTGGAGTGTATCCCCGCGGACCGTCTCAACTAGGTAGACACGTTTGCCAAGCGTGTCTTACATGGCATGAGACGCTTTCTAGGGACGTTAATAATCGTGTCTACATATAGAGTCGTTATATTAGGCATGCTTCTATTACGTCTCTACCATAGACACGTTTCATTCGCCTCTTATAATCGTCTCTAAATATGCGTAAGCATCTTTATACAAATGGAATATTTTACTTCAAATATTATTTGATATTTCAAATGTGTTTCATTATTTCAAATTTAATTAATGTCTCCAGTCATAGACACGTTTTATTCGCCTCTTATACTCGTCTCTAAATATACATAAGCATCTTTATACGAATGGAATATTTTACTTCAAATATTATTTGAGTTATTTCAAATTTGTTCCATCATTTCAAATTCAATTACTATATCAAGTCATGGCTGCCCATGCAGATTGATCAAGTAATATCATGATACGAAGGCATCATTCCACGTCATAGACGCATTTGCAAACATCACACTCGGGAACAACATCCAATGCATTAATTAGCAGGAATATTGTCTCTTCTGAAAGTACGTGGAGTTCCCAGCTAAGTAATATCAAACATTCATATGAAACATGCGCTGACGCAGATAAATAAGAAAATATCTTATAGGCGGAAACTATGTTTCTCTATGAAGCTAAAATCTATACATAATCCTTAAGATTTGTCCATTCAAAGATAGATTCATCAACTGCTCCTGACTCCTCCAGTGCACTCCCTTTTCAAATCCTCAACTACCCAGCTACTCCCGGCTCCTTTAATGCACTCCCTTTTCAAGTCCTCATCGCCCTGAAAAAGAGATGAATAACGTTTACATGAACATATGTTTATACAGAAGTGGAGGACAAGTGATTCCTTGATGAAATTATAAGAAATATATCATACCAATGATTTGTGTTTTGTGCTGGAGTGGTTGGCTTAACTATTTTTATCTAAAAATCCCAAAGATTCTTGATAAATAGCACCATACATGTGCAGATTGGAGCATACGACAATGCTTGAATGGGAACATACTCACATGTGAGTGAGGCCAACCAATAGCATCCCTTACTGTTTGGAATTTTTCATATGGTTTAACTAGTCTCTCATCTCCTAGATATGTATAGCAGCGAACAAGAACTGCAACCTATTGCTCTCCAAGCATGTTTCCTCCAATCACATATGCTTTCTCTTTAATCACTAACGTTCACTTGGCCACGAGTTTGTCTTTGTTTCTCGAGTTCGTCGAGTACAACATGGCTGTAGTTTTATCCTATTTTTCAAGAAATTAAACATTTGTTATTGATGAACCTGAGAAGATTTTATTTTACGCAAATAAGAACAATTTCACAAAGAATTAGACCAATTATCTATTATGCAATCATTGTCATTGGGATATCTAGCCTATATGTACCTGCTTAGCGACTTGGTGGTATGGTTGCATTGCTATTTTCAGGATGAGCATTCTGCAATTAGATAGGAGTACACATAAATGGAGACACATGATCAACTATAATCAAGAATGATAATTTAGAAGATTTCTGATAAATGCTTAAGTAAGGAGCCTTATTCTACACGTACTTTCGGTCTACACACTTTGCTAAATTAGATTAAAGTATTACTACATAATTATTTATTGTGAAAACTAAACATGAATGCACCATGCAAACAAATGAAGTAAACGTCTTGTAAATTTATACACTAAAAACATAATTCACCTAATATTCAAGGGCCAGCTATTCCTCAAGATCTATGCAAGGTTTCCATAAAAAAGAATATATATGCAAGGTTGATGTTTTATTATGACTCATGTATCAATTCAAAAGTAAGTAATTATTTTCTTTAAATACGAGATCTATTGGAGGAGCAATGATATGTGTGTGACTAACTCGTGGTTCCATCGGTGCCAATCGTGTCATTGTTGTATGCAATACAATTAATTTTTAATTGCTTGGTTGAATCTGACTTATAATTTGCTAGTGGTGTCACAATAGTCTTTAAAAAGCGCTTGTCAAAATGGGATTGGTGTTTCATAATAATGTCATTTACCTTCCACTTACACACCAAATTAGAAAAGCTCATGTACAGTCATTGGCATTTGGATATGTAGCATATGTTTACCTGCTTAGTGACGGTGAAGTTGTATACTTGGTTCAGGACCACCTTGCGGCATTGCAAGATTATTTCAGCATGGACATTCTGCAAAGCAGCACAAGAACAATCTGAAAGAAACATTCACCAGTTTAGTGATTTCACTAGTACAGGCTACAGGACTACAAAAACAACTGCTCACCCAAACAGTTTGCAAAAAATTATTGGGATGGGACTCTTCCAAATGGTTCTGCCAACATAGCTTTTGAACGTTTAGTGTTACTAGTAACTATGCGTGATGTGCAGATTAAAAAACAAAAACTATGTGTGATGGGGTTTAATGTGTGCTACTAGTTACTCTGCTCCTACCGTGGAGCAGAGCTTCTGCAGTTTGTACAACCGAACAACAGAACCTTTACACAGATTAAGCCACAAGAAATGAAATTACATCATGAGTTTGAGATCAAAGAATTTGAGTAATTTCTAGACCAAGACCTGAGAGAGCACAACACAATGGTCAGGACCAATACGAACCTGGGGCGCAGCTACCCTGGGCAGGATGTACTTCCGTGCTTGCTTTGTTTAATCCACCTGTGGGTTGAAGAGGAAGTTGCTCATTGCAGCAGATTATTCCTCCGACCTACCTGCCCAATTGCCGCCGTCAGCCCCGACGCACACGTCGGCCGGTCTCTGTCCCCCAACCTCCACGGCCTCCAATCGCCCGCCCGCCCGCTCGCTGAGCTTCCGTCAATCCGCCCATGAAGCCACTGTCCGCCAGTCATGTATTGAGGCGATGCACATCAGCGGCCAGTAGATTGGAGGGATCTGATTAAATGGATTAGGAAGTTGGAGAAGAGGAGAAGTGGAGAGATGGCGGCGTGGGTGAGGAGAAGCGGAGAGAGGGCAGCGTGGCGGAGTATATATTACGAGGATTTTTTTTCTCAATAATAAGAGCGCTGGCGCGCTATTTGTTTGGCGGCAAATGGAAAATAGGGCGGCAAATGCCAAAATAATGACATCCCAATGAAATACGGGAAACTTAGTCCTTATCATTTAAAAAAAAACCTATTTATTTCTATTCTATACAGACAACCAGAAAAGGGCCAGTGGTCACTTGATCTATTATTATTATTATTATTATTATTATTATTATTATTATTATTATTATTATTATTATACATTGTGGAATGATTTATTTGCTTTTTTAACACAGTACAGACGCAAGCACTCATATACACGCGCATACACTCACTCATATGAACGCACACACGCACACCCTACCCCTATGAGCACCTTTGAAAGACTGAGCCGACATATCATCTTGAAATTTATGAAGTCACCGTAGCCACCTCGTCGTCGACAGGAATATCTCCTCCCACTGAAATGCGCATCACCGGAAATCCTGAAATAAATTCAGGAATAAATGCGAGCACTAGGACTTGAACCCTGGTGGGCTGGGGATACACAGTCCCTCTAACCATCCAACCACAGGTTGGTTCGCAGAATGATTTATTTGCTAGAAACATAGAATTCCATCATATCATATTGTGCAAGGGGATTCTTGTCTATAAGGGCATCTCTATCGTTGACCGCTAAACGGATACTGTATTTGTCTGCGGCGATACGGTATCTCGTCATCCAACAATGCCCGCATACATTTCATAGCGGATTTGAAAAAATTGGACGATATTCATGCAAATAAGATGAAATTCATTTAAGTTGGGACTTAATTTACATAAAACAGATATCTCATCTGCTGAAATAAACCCGAAAAGACCTACATAGCTTGGAGAGGACGGTGACCACGTACACGTGGCCGCCCTGGCCGGCCGCACCTCCATCACCATTGTATCATCATTGTTGGAGTAACCCTTCTAGCGAGGGAAGGCCGCACAGGCGCAAAGCCATGTCGGGCCTCCATCTGGTGCTTGCGGAGGAGCTGCTTCGTTTCCGCCTCGCGGTGATGAGCAACTGGTCGCAGGCCCAGGTATCCGCGAGGTCTGGTCCGCGCGGAACCAGGTAGGTGCCTTGTTGGACTTGGCGACACGGAGAGACGCGTCACGTTGTGCCGCTCCTGCCTCCCTGGCCATGCTCTCCTCGGCCAGTGGCGGACCCAAGAATGGGCATGGCCCAGGACCCAGGAATGGCCAGGCCCCAGGCATCCTTCATTGACTATAGCACTATAGCAAGGAGATGAGCCTCATGCCCCAGGCCGTCGCCCGGGCTGCCTGGGGCATGAATCCGCCACTGCCCTCGGCCAACACGATGACCCACGCCAAGGAGGAGTCGTGGTCACTACGGCCACTGAGGTAGTGGAAGAGGCAGTCACTCACCATCACGATCGCCGACATCACCTCTTCCTCGATGGCCTTGCCGCGCCAAGCACAGCGAGGTGGCAATGTCGTCTGGTCGACGTGGCCGTCGCAGCTTTGTTTCTCTATCATAGCGGCTATATGGCAGCGACGACATCGGCTCGTCCTTCACGCGGCGTTCGTTTGGACGTTGTGGTTGAGGGGGGGGGGGGGACTGCGGCTCCATCTTCACGCAGCAGAGAGGTGGTGATGCCAGCTCCTTTCTTCACACGCGCGGTAGCATGACAGCAAGGGCGGATCCTCCTTCATGTGCTCGTAGTGGCCAGGGAGACGCTGGCCATGGCCCCATAGGGACCGCTCCATCTGACGGACGGACTTAGCATCCATATGCGATGCGGTGAGGACGACACTGGAGCCCCGCTTAAATTGACGCGACTAGGCCAGGCGAAGGGACGAAAAGCCATGGAAACCGGCTTCAACGCGGTGCAGCAGCCAGAGTTGGCTTCTCGGTCGCCGCCTCGACACTGAAGGGTGCCGCTCGCTCGTCTGGTATTGTCGCGTCGCTCTGACCGGCATCAATTCCGTGGAGTCATGTTCGCTCTGGAGCAACACTGGCAGTCATGAATGTGCGGCAACCATTTCGTGCGGAGAGGGTTTTGTGTGGGACTAGGGTGGCGAAGGCGTAGGTGGTAGCGGTTAGTATGCCGACAAAGCCCCCCTAGTTTGCGATTATTTTGTGGGAAAACGGACAAATGGACCAGTTTGCAGACCGCTGGGTACCGCGTTGGATGACAAATTGCACCCTCAATTGATTTACAACCCTCATCTTCGGAACCAGGAGCATTGCACACCTTTTTCTGTTCAGCTTTTAGCCAAATAGGGTTGTATTTGTTTGTAAATTTTAATTTTTAATTGGTTCGGCAAAAACTATTGAAAATTTCCCAGGCTACTGATCATCATATGGTTGTCCTTGTGTAAAAATTTCATAATTTTCCGGACAATTTGCTTTTCGGTTCAAATTCGAGGCCAATTTTTTGTTGAAAAGAATTGACGATTCTCTTTAAAGATGACTCTAAATTTGATGGAAATTTCCCAGAATACTAGTCATCATATGCTTGTCCTTGTGTCAAGATTTCATCAAATTCTGGACGCTTTTCTTTCAGTTCAAAATTTGGCAGCTAGATCATCAACAAAGAACATATCTTTGGTTATCTGGATGTCGATCACCATTGATTTTCCTTTTGAGGGTATCTTAAGTCCTAGTGTTATGTACAACAGCCGAGAAACAATATGGACAATGATACACACACAACAAAAATGAACAGAAGAAAACTTAACGCTGGACACGTCCGACGTTGTAGGCATGCTAAGCATGGATTAAGCCATATTTCCCAGTAAGACAAGGACCGTGGCAGCATGAACCATACTCAAGATTTCAAGATAAGTTCATCTACCAACATTACAAAGGATCATGCCTCAAGACTCGAGCATCTAGGACTGATTTGAAGTACTGAGACATAAATGCCTTGAATCTTAATTTGTACTCCTTCGGTGAGATTACTGTTAGAGATAGAATCTTGGAAACAATAAGCTATGTCTTCACCCACAACTCCAGTTGTTTGTCCCAGGTATATTGCCTCAAGTAACCTTTTATTCCGAATACAAGTTCCTTCTTCTGTTTGTCCACTCGAACGAACATGGAGTAATCCTTGAAATTCGTGTTTTGGAAACATAAGAGATGCAACTTGTAAGCTAACGTAATAAGCATACGCCCAAATGCTTAAGAAGTCAGATGAAAACCATTTGCAACAATAGGCATACTTACACATAAAAAGGATGTATCGTTCCAAAGAGCACGTTCCATGAAGTTTTTGGTTTTTTCTTTAATGCAGATAGGCATGGTACGTCTTCAATAAATTTTTGATCCAAGAGTACACACTTGGGATTTGATGAATCAGCAGCATATCGTGAGAAAAGAGCACCCTTCAGATCATATCTACGCAGTATGTTACGGCCAAATAAAAGATTCTCCAAAATCATGAAACTAATCCTTGCCTCCTTACAATTCCTAATTTCCTTGACCTGCAATAGTAGTTAGAGAGACTTAGAACATGAACATTAGATAGAGCGAGCATTAACAGCATAGAGATCTGCAAAAAATAAGTAAGTTCCTGGACCTGATGTATTCCCAGAATTTTTGCAAGGCAAGTAGGGTTACTTGGTGATTTCTCAGTAAGCACCAAACTCTTTAATTGGTTATTTCTCAGCAAGTTGACCCTTGTCTGAAATTATGCCACTACGAGAATTGTCAAAATCCTCAGAAGAATTTATAGTTGCTTCCAGTCTTTCCACTCCAATATTCACGACAGATAGTGTGTCCCCTTTGGTTAGAAGAAGAATCAACGAGAGATAAAATAGGCTTACCTCAAGTTTGTTCCTTTCTTGTGCAAGCATACTGCTGACTTCCAAAAATAATCCCTCATATGTTGAACTGTGTGTTCTTCCCCATGGCTTCACCATAACATAGACAACATTTTAGCGCATAGATATTTTCAGCCTAAAATATTGTCAATGCAACTATCATACAATCTTCACAAACCACATACAAAATATAAAAATATTTTTATCCGTGTCCAATGTCTTGTTCCATAACCAACCAAGTACACTTTGGTTGTGCCCTGAATTAGTACGGAAAAAAGACAGCAACCACAAACTATAATAAAGCATTCTGACTGTGTGCTCCTAAACTACTACTAAAACCATAACTAAAATTGCAGCTTCATGCAAAGAACCACACCAGCAAAAAGCTTCCACTCGTACTTCAGCCAGAATTGTTCTTAATGTTGAATTTCCTACTGGCCGCCTGCGAAGGACCAAAATCACAATGCTCTAATCTGTTTCATCTGATGATTCTTCAACACCGATGTTAAATTATCTATCTAACAAGCAAAACTTCCTTGGTAAAAGTACAATTTGCAAGTTGGACTTAGTAACAAATCTGATAAGACGCCAATCAGTTGCTGCATGTGTTTAGACCATCGGAATAGGGGATTTTCAGGATATGCTACCACTTGCCTCACTGACGCGCGGTGGGAGGCGCTGAAACACAACTTAGGTGAGTAGCAGTTGCCAATTTTTTTATCAAAAATCCTGCAAGACTATAGCTTCTTACTTGTGTTATGGAAGTTACTATGTTCTATAAGGATGATTCAGCTTCATACATGCTACATATTGTTTTAGTACCGAGTAGGTTATCCACTTTACGTCCAATGCTTGATACTCTTGGATGAATGGTATGTCTCTCATGGAGGAGCAGGGCAGCGAGCTCACTCCAGAACCCAATTAAAGCATTTTAAGTGTCTCCATGTTCACCAGGATAACCAGAAAATGATCAAAACAAGCCAAAGGCAAAGCTTAGTTTAGTTCATCCGAACATATGGGTCAGCTTCGAAATTATGGTCAAAACTAACTTTAGCAGATTTCATTAACAATATATCATCAGTATATAGCATGGTCATGAACCTGTCGTGAGTATACATGCCAGTTAACACATCAAAAAGAATATTAACCAGTGACTGCTGCATAATACCATTAGTATCAGATGCAAACCGAACAAATCCAAACATGAATGTCGACTATAGGCTGTCTTAATTTTAGATGTGAACATCAAAACATGGTGATTTCTGAAATTAAACAAGGGAATCGATTGCAGAAATTAAACATGAATATGAACATGAACATCTCAACATCCAAACATGGTGATTGCTGAAATTAAACAAGGGAATCCAAACATGATGCTTGCTGGAATTAAGCAAGGGAATCAATTGATTACCACTGACTCGGTTATGTGTTGGTGGAGAAGCTATCGGCAACGTTGCAACTAAAGTACAGTGTTGCCGACGGTGGCGCCCCTGACGTCTTCTCCTTGCCCTGGTCCAACAGGGTACAAGAGGTCGTCAGCTCGTATGATTAAGCTGCAACGTAGTGGGGCAAGGGGGCGGTGCGGGGCGGTAGATGGAAGACCAGCTGCAGTGGAGATCTAGGCGGCGCAGGGATGCAGGCAGTGGCGGAGCTTGGGACACATCTTAGGAGGGGCAAATGGGCTGGGGGGGGGGGCAACCAACATTAAGTTTAGGCTAGATTTTTATGAATCTATGGGAAATTTACTCATGATGATATGAACAAATCTCCTGGGCAGGGGGGGCGATGGCCCAGGTTGATCTCCACTAAGCTCCGCCACTGGATGCAGGAGGAGGCAGCCCGACGGCGGCATAGTGGGCGCAAATGTCAGCCCACCTAAACGGCACACGGGTGCAGGAGAAGCCAGCCCGCCGCGGTGGAGATTGGCAGGGGGACCAGGAGGCACAGGGGTGCAGGAGGAGCCAGCCCGACGGCGCCATATATGGGCAGCGGAGGGTCGTAGCGGCGGGATAGGGTGAAGGAGGGCACGCGCTAAGATTCTGTTGCGTTCGTGGGCAGAGATGGGCAAGGGTAATTTCCATTTTCCGCCCCTTTTTAATTTGGTTATATTATTTTATTGTTAAACTCCTTTATGTATCCTAAAACGTCTTAAAAATCGTCTCAACCTATTTACACATTAAAAATTAATAAATATGATATACCCAATAAGTTAAGATTTGTGACGTTCTATACATCGTCCCAAAAAGCGTGTCTACATACTAGATGCTTCCTAGTATAGGGACGCATATGAAAGCGTCTTAGAAAAAGCGTGCCTACTAACATGTTTTGTTGTAGTGACCGGACTTCTCACCGGTGGTTAGTCATCGCAGCCCCTTCCCTCCCCTCGCCCCTCCTCTCCATGGCTGCCACCGCCCGTACGCCCTCCGTCCGCCTCGTCCTCACCGGCGAGCACGCAAGAATGACCCTAACCCTAGGCCTAGCCCACTTGACTTCTGCTGATTTTTTTGTCTGCGATAATCTGCTAGCCCACTTGACAGATTTGTTCATCTAAAAAATAACAATTCTGTTTGGCGAGGAGACTTATAGGCGCCATTCATTCAATAACAGTTCCCTGTAGTTGTAGTACATCTGTGATAATCTGAATCAAAGGCTAGAATTTCCTGATTGATGCAGCTGAGCTAAAGTGTGAGCTTCAATGTTATAGACCTTGAGACATGGAAAACCTGAACTAAACTGAATCTGGATCTGTGGTGGTACACAAGTCTGTCAATAGGCCTCTAGTTTCCTATCTGAATTTCCTAGTCTGGATATATGGTTTGGTTGGTTCATATGGATTAGCTGAATGTTTTGTGAACTCATTCAGTTTCTTCCTAGTTTAATTGCCGAGGTTCATTCCTGCAATATGTGGCACTGATACTAAGTACTAGTAACTACTTATTTTTGACTCTGTTGATTGAATAATGAGAGTAGCCTTTTTTGTTGGAGTACAGAATTTTCTGTCTAAGGAGACGAGGACAGTATCTGTCACACTATTTCTGCTGTTTAGTACTTCTTTTTGCCTAACCAAGGGCATTATTTAGTTATTTTTCATACACATGATTTGTTTTCTGAGTCATGAGAAATGGATGTGCTCCCCGATGGTTTTTCTTAATCCTCCTGGGGTCACTCTCTTTTTGTGTCAAGTTACTGAAAAGAGTGCAGAAGAAGAGCTCAATTTGCTTGTCAAAGAGCTCAATTGACTTGGAAATAATACAGTCTTATTTGATCTGTACTATATAATTTCCTAGCCCTGCTTTTGTGTTTCCATTACTGGTTGAGGAGTCTTGTTCCTTTTCATGCAGCATTTGTGAATATCTCTTTTATTGTAGGCAGCTTAAATATGTCTACTGATAGGCAGCTTAAATATGTCTTCCATGCGGATATGTTCTTATTTTGACAGCCTGCCGCTCCGATTCTTGTTGGGGTGGACGAATTACCTCCGTCCTGGGATCCAGTTGTCACACCTAATTTCGGTAATTTACACAAGCCTTTTGGCCTCTTGTAGTCTTATTCTTATTTGTTGTTTGTTTATTCTAGTTTGAGGCTCTTGTAGCTCTTGTAGTCTTAAATGTAGTTCTTATTTGTTGCTTCCTGATTCTAGTTTTAGTGCCGAGATGAACTCCAAGATTATCGATCGAATTAGGAAGAGGAGAAGCGAGGATGATGAAGATATGATGTCCTTTATTCTGCCCGTATTGCATCGAATGCATAGTACAGGGTCAATCGAGAGAACTCAGCGACATAGCTCCATCTTATATGGCAAGAAGCGGGTTGATGATATCCTTACAGGGCATGTTAAGAATTGCCTAGTAGCTTATAGGATGGAGCCACGTATCTTCCGGGCTTTGGCATCTTACCTTAGAAGAGAAAATCTGATATCGGATAAAAGAATTAAGGTGGAGGAGAAGTTAGCCTTTTTCTTGTACATGGTGTCTCACAACGCATCTTATGAAGATCTTCAGCTAGAATTTCAGCATAGTGGACAAACATTTCATGAGTACATCAATGAGTTCTTCAACATCGTCCCCATTTTAGCTAGTCGATTTTTGAAGCCCCCGAACATTGATGAGCCACATCCAGTAATCTCCACCGACACAAGATTCTATCCTTACTTCCAGGTTTCCATTTTTAACGCTTCCACAATTTCTTTTCTTATCTAACTTATAGTTCTTTATTGACCCGCAATCTTTGCTTCCAGAACTGTTTAGGAGCCATTGATGGGTCACATGTCCCTATAACGGCGACACCTGGAATTGCTGCTCCATTTCGGAATAGGAGGGGTACCTTGAGTCATAATATTATGGTTGCCTGTGACTTCGATCTGAGATTCACTTTCATATCATGTGGTTGGAGGGTTCAGCTACGGATGCGAGGGTTCTTCATTCTGCAATTAGCAAAGGATTTAGAGTACCCGAGGGAAAGTTTTACCTAGTTGATGGGGGTTATGCAAACACTCAGTCATTTCTCGCACCTTATCGGGGTGTCCGGTATCATTTGAAGGAATTTGGTCATGGACACCCTCGACCACAAAACCACAAGGAATTGTTCAATCATCGGCATGCTGTTCTACGGAACCATGTGGAAAGGTCTCTAGGAATTCTTAAGAAGCGCTTCCCAATTCTTCATGTTGGCACACTGCATTCAATCGAGAACCAAGTGAAACTTCCCGCAGCTGCCGCAGTTCTTCACAATATCATCAAAATGGAGAATGGTGACGAGACTTGGCTTGACAACCAGCCCGATAACATAGCGCCAAATGTTTTTGTTGATCTCCCGAATGGCGACGAGAATAACTATGGGAACAACGACTTAGGGAACACTCTAAGGGATGAAATAGCAATGCAAATGTGGGAAGCATACCATCCTGAATAGCCAACATGATGGTGTGTGTTTTAATCATATATATATATATATATATATATATATATATATATATATATATATATATATATATATATATATATATATATATATATATATATATAAACTTCATCATCTAATAATGTAGTGTGTGTTGAAATGCAGATATGTATCCAAAGGGGTCTCCAAAGTATAATCTGATGAAAGCAAGTGGGAAAAAAGCTTCACACAGTGCCAAGAAGCCATCACCCAAAATTAAAAAGACACCTCCAAGAGGTATTTGGTCTACTTAATCTCCATTTCTCAGATCTTGTGCTGGAGTTTTGATGTTTGTGATTGTTCATGTCTTCACACTACATGTTTGATGTTTGTGATTGGTCTACTTAATATTTCTCATCTTGAATATTAGCTAGCTCATGATAGTTCATCACTATTTGTTTTCAAATTGAATGATAGTAACTCCTCTTATCATGTTGAGCATTAAGTTTGAACAATGTAAATTTGTGTTGGTGTAGTTAAAAAGCCAAGAGCTCAATGGAACCCAGCTTTGGAGAAGGGTTTAGTGGATATACTTCAGGAGCACAACACTCCGTATCATCGAGGACAAAATGGTTGGTCAACTGAAGCATGGAATAGGATGGCAGAATTGTTTCATGAAAGATATGGCCACACAAATTCTACGAAGTCACAGATTCAGGAAAAATAGAAAGACTTGAAAGCTCAATACAGAGTTCTTAAGGATGCCCGCAAACAGAGCGGTGTTAGCTAGAACTATCATACACACATGATAGATGCGGACGCTAATCTTTGGCAAAACTTGATGACTGTAAGTTCTAGTGTAGTGCATTTTGTCTTTGCAAAACTTGATGACTTGTATTCCATTCTTTTGTAATCAATCTTATTTTTGAGCAGTCTAAGTTTGATAAATCATTTCTTTTATATATACAGTCGTGGCCAGAAATAGCTAAGTTCCAGAATAAGCCCTTTCCCCTCTACGATAAGCTTGGTGATCTGTATGATGGTGAGTTACTGAGTTGAATGGATTTTCATTTCCTCTCTTTTTGTTGACCTTTATAATGAATTTTCATTTCATTGTTGTGTGGCCTTTAATGATAACTTGGGTGTTTGTGCAGGGCATATAGCAGAAGGTAACTTCAATTTCACATCAACTGAGGTTACAGAAGTGAGTGATGGTGATCTCGAAGTTGGAAGAGAGAAGACTGCCTTCTCTTTTGACCTGAATCAATGCGGTGATGATTTACACATGTATGATGATCCAAGAGATGCCGCCCCAAGTGATGGTCCAAGTGATGCTGCCCCAAGTGATGGTCCCAGAGATGCTGCCCCAACTGATGGTCCAAGAGGTGCTGCCCCAAGTGATGGTTCAAGAGATGCTACACAAAGAGGTGGTGTTGCTACTTCGAATAACAAGCATGATGATCCTATGGTGGAAGTGATGTCACAATATGTGGAGATCAAACTGAAGCAAGCGGAGGAGGAGTCTGCTCTATTGGCTGGGGCAAAAAATGCCCAAGAATTCTCCATCAGCAAGTGCATTGCTGGTTTGCACAAGATGGAAAGTATCCACCGCGATGAAAGAGCCACTGCCTACAAAGTGTTCAAAAGTGTTGAGAACCGTGAGATCTTTCTTAATTCTGCCGCTGAAAATGAAGGAAGTGCTGCAGTGTTTCTTCGGAGCGAAATGGCAGAGCTGACTCAACGTATCTAAGGTAAGCTACCTTGTTCCTATTAGCATCTGTATATTCTGGTCACTTCAGTTTTAGACTAGTTCTACCCAATTGCCGTGTTGTCACATACGGTTGAGAAAGTTGCTTCTACTCCAGCATCAATCATATATTTCTTTGTGCAACATCATTTGTTTTTTTACTCTGAATCTGTGTTGAATCATTTTAATAGTAGTGAATTTTGATGGTTATATGATTTTGCCTTGTCTTGCCAAAAAAAGAGAATACAATTGATGTGGATCTGAGAAAACTACCCTTGACCATTTGATTCAAGGGTCTATATATATATGTTAATTCATGATCAGCTCAACTAGCTTAGCTCTCGCGGCTGATTGCTTTGTGCAAGACGTACTATATAGCAGCAACTGCTTCTTTTCCTTGTAAGAAGTATTAATATATGGTTGTTGGTCGCTTCTGTAGTTTGCATGATTTTCTTGGAATATCTGTAGTTTGCATGATTTTCTTGAAATATTATTGTCCTTTGTCCTAACATCCTGTCAAGTTAAACTTGAATAATCAAGAGAGCATGGCCTTTGGTCTTGTCCCAGCTTCTAATGAGTAAAATGAATTTGTACATGGAAAATTTCTTTGCTACTCCAGAGTGTGTACACTGAAAATTTGATACCATTGTACACCGAAAATCAGGAGTACAAATTTGCCTGCTTGATCTTGCTCCTTGCTTGCTTGCTGTTGGAACAAATCAGGAGTAGTATTGAACTTCAATAAAATTGTTGATCTTGTGTACAAATGCCATTAAATCAGGAGTAGGATTTTCTGTAGCTCCAATATAAATTTAGTATTGCTGTAGCTTGTACTTGGCTGTGCAGCGTTATCTATATTGCTTGTATCAGTAGTACCATCTGTATTGTTTGGAGTACTCCTGTTTGCTTGCTGCGCACCTCAGACCCAAAAATGCCCCACACTCACATGCCCCCAGACCCAAGAGAGACAATTCCTATGAGAGATCAAGGTCAAAGATCTGATTAGGATAGGCAGGCCGTATACAGGGCCACTCTCTGGTCCTTCCAGCTGAGTTAATCCAACTATATATAATTGTGCCTGTGCATGTCCATCCAACTATATATAATTGTGCAGCTGATTTAGATAAATCAAGTTTCATGTGCCATGCATGTCGATAATCTTTTTTATTTATAAATTAATAGAGTCAAACTCTACGAGCTCTCTGTTTTCTTTCATATAAAAGTACTCCGCACGTTTATTGTCCTTTTCGAGAACATTGTTTGCGGATAAATCAGGCTAGTCTAGAACCATGCGTGCTTCAGATAAACCTTTGTCATACATATCTGCAAACTGTATGATCTATCTAAACCTTTGTCCTTTTTCTCCTTTGCTGCCCGTGGGCATGCTTGTGCTGCTGTACAGACTTGTTTGTGCATGGAGCTGTGCTTGCAATGTAGGGTCTAGAGGCATGTATAAGGCACAAACGACAGCTCAATGGCAATTTTCTTTTACAAATGGGAAGAAGACGTTTGGACTCTTTTCCTTTTGTGAGAAGGGATCTTTTGTTTTATGCTAAACTGAACATGCTTGGATTATGGTGCCCATCCAGACTCTCATTTTGCTTTTGTTTTATGAACAGGTTCTCAGGCAACCAGAGAAGCAAGATTAAACAATTTGGACAAACTATTGGCCATTAAAAAACTGGATGATCATGACATCATCAAGAGCAATTCATATGTATGACAACATCATTCTCAGTGGTCTGTAAAAAAATAACTAATTGTGAGCTTTGCACAAGTACCCTGTGTTGCATTATGTTTGTTGCAAAATTATGGTGTTACTGTGAAAGATCACGGATGAGATATTATTGATTCCAAGTCATGTTGTTTATGAGAAAGATATTGATCTAAAGTCAGGCAAAAGTTATGTTGTTGCTGTGAAGAATTGCTGCAAAATTATCCTCCTGTAGTAAGTTCTTTTTAATACGATGTTTTACTTCTAAAGATTGCCTTTTTACATATTTGCACTATCTTATCTGAATACGGGAATCCCTCCCTACCAAACAAGTTTTTTATATGGGGGGATTGTGGCTAAAGAGGTTTAGAGGGTTTCAAGGGGATCTGAGGGGATTGGGTGGAACAAGGGGATTCACCAAATCCCCTGAATCCCCTCCTCCCCAAACCTCCCAAATCCACACCTAGCAAACAAGGCCTGACGGGGTGAATTTCAACAACAAAAATCAGTGAGAGAGTGAGACTGCCTTGTAGGGCCCAATCAATTTGGACTCCAGCAGTCCAGCTTTGCCTCCTGAAGCCGCAGGACGCGAGCAAACCTCCTCCCGCCCCGCCTGCATGCCGCCGGCGCCCCGGCTTCCGGCGCTCCTCACCGGCCTCGCCAACCGCGCGACAACCCCAACGGCGGCGAGGCAGCTCCACGCGCAGCTCCTCCTACGCGGCCTCCGCTCCCCGCCCGCTCCGCCGTCGCCCTCCTCACCGCATCCTCCTCCTCCCCGCGCTACGCCCGCGCCATCTTCGACAGCGTCCCCGCCGCCTCCGCCAACGTCTACCTCTGGACGGCGACCATCTCCGTCTACGCGAAGCACGCCTCCTCCCCCGCGCTCGCCGCCGAGGCGTTCGCTCTGTTCCGGCTCATGCTCCGGTTAGGCCCGCCACCCAACGCCTTCACCACGAGCTCCGCACTCAAGTCCCTCTCGACGCTCCGAGAGGTCCACAAGGTGTGCCAGGTGCACGGGTTCCTGGTGAAGGCCGGCCTAGGCTCCTCCGTGCACGTGGGCTCCGCGTTGCTCGATTCGTATGGGAGCCTTGGCCCGGTGGGGGACGCAAGGAGGGTGTTCGACGAAATGCCTGCGAGGAACGTGGTGGCTGGAAACGCCATGGTAGCATGTTATGCCAGAGCAGGGGACGCGGAGGCTGCGCGGGAGGTGTTCGAAGGAATGGAGGAGAGGGACCTCATCTCCTGGAACACGCTCATGTCAGGGTACCTGCGGCAAGGCGATGCTGGCGTCGCGAGGGACCTGTTTGATCAGATGCCGCGGAGGAATGTGCACAGCTGGAACATGATGATCACCGCGTGCTCCCAGGCAGGGTCGTGGGCTGACTCGGTAGGGGTGTTCAATCAGATGCGGCTGGCGGGTTTCCAGCCTGATGCCGCAACAATGGCCGTGTTGATGTCCGCATGCGCACAGCTAGGTTCCTTGTCAGTTGCAAGGCAGGTGCATGGACTTTTACACAAGGGCTGTGTCGAGATGAACTGACATGTGCAGAATTCTTTGATCGACATGTTTGCCAAGTGCAGTTGCATTAGTGAAGCTCATTTCTTGTTCGGCGAGACAAGTCCGAAGGATGTGGTGTCTTACAATGTGATGTCACTGCTCTTGCGCAGCATGGACATGGCAAAGATGCACTGAAGCTTTTCAACGAGATGATTGAGGAACAATTGCGGCCTGATGCAGTGACATTTCTTGGCGTGTTATCAGCTTGCGCACATGCTGGGCTATTGGACGATGGAAAGCACTATTTTGAGTCCATGGGAACAACGTACGCAATTCAGAAAACTGCGGATCACTATGCTTGCATGGTGGATATCTATGGCCGAGCTGGGCTTGTTGAAGAAGCGCGCTCCTTTGTGAAGGTAATGCCCGTGAAGCCACATGCAGGTGTTTGGGGAGCGTTGCTCAGTGCCTGCCGGAAGCATTGCAATATTAATGTAGGCGAGGTTGCCGCAAGAGAACTCGTCAGGATTGAACCCATGAATGCTGGCAACTACGTTCTCCTTGCAAACACACTAGCTCGAAGCCAGCGATGGGATGCTGTTGAGGATGTACGGCGACTGATGAGGGGAAATGTTGTCGAAAAAGATATAGGGCTCAGCTGGGTTGAAGTGGACACTGTTGTTCATGACTTCTTGACGGGGGATTTCAGCCATCCCAGTTTTAATCAAATTTACAAGATTCTGGAGCATTTGTATCTGCAACCGACCTAAGAATTATCACTTCTTACTGCTAAATTTCATCATACATGGCCACAAGACAACACAATGACCAATATTGATATGTACATACATGCACTTTAACAAGGAGATAGGCCTCCGAGAAGTCAAAGGGTTCAAGCTCAGGGTAGTTCCAAATTTCCAGTTCACAATGGCTGAATGATTAAGATCAAGGCTGCAACCAACACCCTTGGCACAAAAATTCCCTAGCCTTTACTCCCACTCAACTGAACAGCACGCCCTCGTCTTTCATGTCATGCAGTAGCCTGACTAACCGGCTCTCTAACGTTGCTGCGCTTGAGCTTGTTGCCTTGAATGTTCTGTTGCAGGATTTCCAGCTCTCTCAGGGTCTGGACGAGCGGGTCATAAACCATGGGGGCCCATTCTCTTCGAAGGCTGCCTATGCACAGCTTGTTCGAGAAGATGTGGAAGATGATAACGCCGACCTGATCTGGAGGTCACGAGCTCACCCCAACCTTAAGCTATTTGGCTGGCTCCTCTTTTGCGGATGGCTAAACACTAGAGCCAACCTTTTCCACAAGCATATAATTTCAGAGGCTAACTGTCCCAAATGCCCGTGCTCCTCTGAAGATACTGCTCATCTCTTCATTGACTGCTCCAAAGCGCGCCAAGTATGGGGTCATCTTCAAATCACCCCGACTGCCAGATTCCAAGACCTCTGGTCTGTCGTCGCCCCAGCTGGCCTTGACCCTGCTGTCTGGCCTGAGGTGCTGCTCGCAATCCTGTGGAAGCTTCGGGACTCCAGGAACGCTGCTGCCTTCAGGAATGACCATCATGATGTTTCCACCACTATCCGCAACATTTGTAATGATTTCGAACTCTGGTGCAACCGGTTTAGATATCCGGTAGACAAGATAGCAGCTAGGTCTTGGCTGATCTATGATTCAGGTGGGGACCCTCTCCCCCCGTGGTGATTCCTCAAAAAATAGAGGTCTAGTTTTACATGGCAGCAGAAATAGTGCAAAAAATTATAGAAACATGCAGACAAGTGTTTGCTCGTCTTTTCATTAAGAGGAAAAGCAAATGTAGATACAAGAGTCTAAATAGGTTTGATCGATGTACATCCCCACCAAGTACGTGTAATCCTTTCATGTTCAGGCAACAGTGTACAACACAAAATACTTTAGCATTTCTCCTGTGGTGGAAAGTCAGGTAAAGGTAACATATGCCGCATCATAGAATACACAGAAGAAACAAAGCCCGATTAAGGGCTATTTACTTTGTGTATGTTGTGAACAATTTATGTTAGAATAAGTGTATAAACCTATTCAAAATGTTTAGTAGATAGATGCAACGTATGCAGGATAGAACTTGCACTTATTAGCTTCTTAGCTGTAGTTGTGATGGAGAAACTTGGATATGGATTACTGAATTTCTACGTATCAACCTCCCTGTCACCGTTTAACATCCCTTCAACCTCCAAGAGCTTTACTAAGCTTGATAATACTCTTGTACACACATAAGCTCGTTTCTTTCTTTTTCCTATGCACTTTTGCTTGTTTTATTTCAATGAGGTGTCATAACTGGCAATGCATCATAATTTCGGTCTGTGCATTCCAAAGGTCAAGTTGCTGATGGATTCACAAAGGCATTGCCTACAAGATCATTTGAAGAATTTTGGCATAATCTTAACTTAGAAAAGTTATGATTAAGGGAGAATGTTAAACAAGTATATGGTTAGCCGCACTAACCATGACTTATGCGCTACACATTGATAGGATAGAGTTAGATTTACTATGGTTTAAACTTGTTGTTTATCTCTATCTCTCCCTCTCGTAAACCTCTTTTGGTTGCTAACCGAAACTTGTTGTACTCCACGCCAATATCAATAGATATACATGGCTTAGGGAGTAGGATTGCTTCAACATAACTTTACAGGGAGAACAAGTGGATTAACCCGTTTACTTTTTGTTTTTTTATCAATCCTCTAGTTCTTTGGGCTCGTTTTGAATTGTTTGAGGATTTTGTGGGCTCGTTAACAGAAAAAGGTGAGGTGGGACAAACAGAGGACAGAGCGGCATACGTTACAAAGCCACACTTTTGTTTTGAACCTTCCAACTTGTAGTTGAATGAAAATCAATTGGGCTTCAATTGATTTTCATCCAACTGTCAAATAGACAGTCGCTAATTTAGTGTTTAATGTTTTATAGTGAGGGAAAGAAATTACATCGAAGCTAAATAATGTTCTCTATACTCTGTATTGGTAATGAAGCGGGGAGCCAGAGAATCATGTCAGATAGTAGCAACGAACTGGAGAATGATGTCAGATATTAGTAGCGAATGACTTGATCTCCGAGTAATAGCCAAAGATTATCACTGGGCACAACATAGGTAGCACGCTTGCCCTTTGCCGCTCTCTTCCTGCGTCCCTCCGCCTGCTTCTCTGCCTTGTCGGGGCACTACCAATCCATGGCAACATGATACAGGATCGCAGTAATTTCCCTCTCACCTAGTAGAAAAATCACATCGCTTATGTATTATATAGAAACTAACATGTTCGAAGTTAGATTAATTGGCGCAAATGAGACAAGCAAGGTCCACAATAGCGAAAAAACTAACATGGACAGGGGGCATATGCCCCCCTCCTCGACACACTTCACCACATTGTATTTATTCAATAGTTATTTATAGTTGAGTGTATTATAGTCATTATTTGCATCATATAATCACATATAGATGGTGTATTGAGACTTTATTTGACAGCTAAAATTATGTCTTTTATGTTTATGCATTTGTATTTTTTGATAATATACAACATATATTGTTGAAAGTATATATGTTACTTTGTTAATGTTCATTGTGCCTCAATCGCACTACGGCCTTCATAATGCTAGGGCTGGCCCTCCCAGGCCTTGTCGTCCTGCCAGAATCCTCCAGGGAGGTTCATGACTGACTGGTAAGATAGCGTCGCCGCCAAGGATGCCAGCAGCATAAGCGACCCACGCGTCTCCTTGATCCACTTCTTTTGCCTCTCCAACAACTAGTCGTCACTGTCATCCTCATGGAGGACGACGATGCTACTGTCCGAAGGAGGGGCGCTGGCACTGGAACCGGCCGACCCGCCGCGCTGCTCAATGTCGATGTGGATGAAAATGTGTCCTGGAGCACCTCCCTGTGCCCCGTGATGAGACGACATAGTCTGCTACCTAGCGCGATCGAGTAGCATATCGTATTTAGAGAATGACAAACAACCATGGAAGAATGAAGAAGGGAAGAGTGATAATGCCGCCAATACTACTACAGTACTATCACAATAGCAGGATAAAGAATGGGCATATGCAAGAAGGCAATTCACGGTGTCGCGCTGATCTAAGTAAGGAATTCATCAGATCTTACACAACTTTTTTCATAATCAACAACATCTGAGATGGGCATGAGGAATTTAAATGAATTGACCTCAGGCCAACCTTTGGCACGACACAACTTCTGTCAAAGCAAGCGAGTACAGTCAGGTGAAGGATAAAAATTGCTTTTTGTGCAAAACAAAACCCCTATGCAGTAGTTACATAAGTGTAGCATTTTTGTAAGCAAAAGCAAGCTCCAACATGAATCAGGCCAAGGCAAATATAATCAAAGAATGCTAAAACGCTTGAGCGTCATATGGCGCAGGTGCACTGTATGGACAGATACATAGTACCGAAAAAGACTTTCGCCCTGCTTTATATATAAAGCAAAGATCATCAACAATCCGGTACAACGCACGCCACCAAAACACACGCACACACCCAAGGCAGGATATAAAGGCGCTGAGCGCAACAACACCACCCCTAGCACTACAAGAGCAACCGGGGGCCTCAACTGTGAACACGCCACCACGAAGAGAAGAAGCTACATACGACGAACCATGGGCTCCAAGGCGGTGCTTACAGGAAGGTTACGACATCGAAGCGTCGCCACCGCCCGATCCAAGGGTCAGGGTTTCCCCTGGAGCAACACTATGGGAAGTGAGAGCCGCAACGACGCCTTCAAGAAGGGAACGAACTTCGCCGCCTGCGGTCCGTCCGAAGATAGAACAGGTTTTCACCCCGACCAATATTCACCTCCACCGAACGACACACCCTGACTACCACGCCGCCCACACGGCCATGGCCACCAGGCAGCACCAAGCCACGGGCTTTGCCCATGAGCACCGCGATACCACCACCAGGGTCGCCGCCCCGGCATCCAGGACCTCGATGCCACCTCACCTGCCACCCACCGCTACCCCAACCAAAGAGACGAGTGAAAAAGAACCGCCTTTCACACCCCTGAGCACGTCGAGACCCAATAGGCCAGCCAAAACTGGCCACCATCGACCCATCCTGCCGCCGGGCGCGAGATGAGTCAGGTCCTGCTGCCGGGCGCGAGACGAGTCAGGTCCTGCAGCCGGGCGCGAGACGAGCTCGGTCCTGCCCCCAGGCGCGAGACGAGTCCAGTCCTGCCGCTGGGCGCGAGACGTGCTCGGTCCTGCTGCCGGGCGCGAGACGAGTGATGGGCCGCAGCCGGGAAAGGGCCAACCCTCTGATGAAGGTAGCGCCCAAGCGACGGGGAGAGGAATCGAAGGTCGACAAGGGCGCTCAGCAGACGCCGAAGAAGTCTAGCCGCCGCCGTGAAACGACCCAGACCACCGCCATGGGCCACCACCATGCCGTGGCAGCCCACATCCACGTCGGGACCCCGAGGAGCAGCCCCAAGCCAGCGCCACCACCCTCGTCGCCAACGGCCGTCGCACGCAAGGTCGGCCGAAGCCCACACCACCGCCGCCGCCACCACCAGCACGAACCATCACCACCACCGCGCCGCTACTCCACCGACCACCGCAGAGATGGCCGACCGCGGCCCAAGCTGCCCACAAAGACCCAGCCCGTGCCGCCCGCCATAGTAGGCCGCCGCTGCATCAGCCGCCGCCAGCGCAAGGACGGGCTCGCCCCACCCCAGCGCAGCCCACCGCGCCGCCAGCAGGGCCCCGAGCTTCCGCCACGCCGACCCGCGCCAGCCCGTGACGAGCGAGGAGGTGAGAAGTCCCCGTCGCTGCCGGCACCGGCCAGGCTTCGCCCAGCCGCGCCCTCTGGCAGCGGTGGGAGGGGGAGGAGGAGAGGGGGAGGGAGAGGCGGGCGGCGGCTAGGGCTCCTCCCCTGCCGCCCGCGGGAGCGCCAGAGGAGGAGGAGGGGAAAGGGGGCAAAGAGAATCTTCTTCTCGACAGATACATAGTAAGAGAGAATGTTCTGATATGGACAGGGCAGATACCTTATCGAAGGAGGGGCATAGCATGGAGCCTGAGTACCGTAGGAGGAGGGGGCCGAGGGCGTCGCTCTGGTCATCGACGAAGGAGGCGAGGCGCTGGACCTTGATCGACGTCGTCTCTCGTTTGGTCGTCTCGAGCCGTGACTTGGATGCTTTTGTTGGAGCCTTCCTTGATTGTATTTTTATACCATTGTCTGCAGGACCTGCCGAAGCAACAAGTAGCGGAGTTCTCTGCGAGGATGTAAGATGCCCAGTTACAGACTTAAAGAAGGAAGACGTCCAGTTTCTTACAGACCGAAGGAAGGAAGATATACAGTTGCGTGCGTACACGTACGGTTTGCTCGTGTCCATGTGCGCATTAATACACTACGAGAGGTGTACACGTTAACTGCGGAACTCGGGACGAGCCGTGCCGCAACTCCTCTAGGTAGATGCTGCGAGAGGTGTGCAGTTCAGCAACCGCGGAACCAAAATCCACATCACATCGCCGTGACTTCGCTCACCGGCGGCCGCCAGGCGATGGCGATGGGGCTCGTCACTGTGTGCTTTCCGTCGCTCCACGCAATAGCTGTTATTAATCTACCAGAACATGCACTAACAAATGTCGAGGTTCCTCTTGTTTAGTGACGTGTCCTTATTTCAGGATCTCACTATTTAGTATTTCAATTTTGTCAGGCCCACAAATACATGGAAAATGGGTATGCTCGTGGTGCACTCAGTTTGTGTGTCTTTTTAGTCGAATTGCAATTTTCTTGTTGGTCTTCTCTTTTGGAAACGGTTTTAACTGAACTAGCAACCAAAGTTCCTTCTCTAGTGGTTGCTTTCTGATTAGGCTAGGCTGGAAGGAAAGTGGGAGTTAGCCGAGAAAATTGTCAGGTTACCCTTTGCCACTGCTTCCAATGGCATTGGAGTTGTTGTACTGTTTGGCTACCACTTCTTTGGCAGCTGGCCACTAGGGGCTAGGGTATTTTTTTCCTCTCCTTGTTTAATTGGATGGTCAGTTCTGCTTGCACGGTTGCACTTGCTGTTATTCTCATTGATGTTGAGATAGTGTTGCTTGTTATTGAATTTGGATGATGTAGCTTCTTTTCCTTTCTATTTTCCCATGTTCTACTTTTCATTGAGTTCGTTGCTTGGCATACTATGTGTGTGTTGCAGCCGGGGCAGTAGTAGATCGCTGTGTGCCAGGTGGCTTACCCGCACCAATGCATACTGCTCCTACTGGCTCCCAAGACCGCATCCATATGTGCGCTCCTGCTGCCAACCTGATTCGCTGCCTCCCGCCATTGCTTCCTCACACATACGTAAGCCACTTGGTTCCCCTTCCTCTGCTTTCTCTTCCTCTGCCATTGAGCCGTGGCAAAAGTACCACATGGTTGAGTTCTGCAATGATAGAAGTTATGATGAATTGTGCAACCGAGCATGTCTTCTATTTGTTTTTAAAACTATAAAATCTCTGCAACACTTGGTGATTAGTTAAACCCCCACCGGCCTCTTTATTTTTGAGTGTCGTCCTTGTTAGAACTATTCCAGTGTGTTTTGTATCTTTGAGCAATATGTTGTTGGTTTTAGCAAAGTTATATTTATTTCTACTCTTGCAATGGTTTGGTCTTGCTTACTTGAGAACAAATTGACAATGCTTCGACTGGAGCTTGGTTTATCTAGATTTTGTAGAGGCTTTTGGTTACTAGCAACTCACGGGGAGTTGTCTTGGTAGACCGATGTACAATCTGGAGCTATTAACCTCTTTGATGTCACTTATTTTGGTAGAGAAACCTGACACGGTTCATTAGATCTTATTACAGGAGGGAGGGAGAGCATATCTAAAGGGAAGAAAAGAAAAACCTGAAAGTCATGGTTTTTGCAAGCCGAGGGAACTTTGTTTGATACGCAACAGGGCCACCTGGAGTTGGTTGTGAAGCTGAAGTGGCTGGCTTTGCTGGCCCTACATGCTATGATGGTCAGATCCACCTCGGTTGTCCAGGAAAATCCCTAGTTAACTGGTCACACACATGAGTGTAGTGTGAATCCTCTTTGCTGCAATCTTGTGCATGTGCAGTACTTTTATGGAAACAGAAGTAGTGTGGTGTAGCGTTCACCCTTGGTGATGGCCTCCTTGAAGGGCATCATCGAGTGGTAGCTCCTCTTTTGGTTCGTTCGTTCGTTCCTGAGATGTTTTTGGAGAGTTTTTGTTCTCCATTCAATTGTATCTTGTTATGGACATGTGGATAAATCTGATCAAACAGCCAACCAATGTATGTATAAATTGATTAGAATTATTGTCTACTATGTTGCTATGCCTTTGCAAGATGCAATCCAACCATGTTGACGATCTAAAGGCCTATCACATAATCAATTAGTTGTCTTTTTGCTGTCACCTGTCTATGGTCCATTTGCACGTAAACTATAGCTAGAATATACTTGCTTGTGATTCTTGTGAAATAAGAGAAAGATGAGTTTTTCCAGAAAGTAATAACACTCACTCTAGAACATCCTCAAAGAAAGCATGGAAAGTTTGCTAGAAAATAGAGGAACCTGAACTCAAAACCATTCTTGAGGCCATTGTAAACCTAAATGTAATTACTAAATTGTCACCCCAATGACAATAAACAAACTGCTATGATGCTTCGTTGCTATTTTGGAAAGAAACTTCATTGAATGGCGTACTTGCGAGAAACCCATGCCTTCTCTTTCATGTAAATGTAATGAAAGCGTGTGGGAAATCTATGCCACATAATTCCCTTTTCTGAAAATAAGAGGGTGTTTGTTTTCAGGGACTTATTGGTTTAGGGACTTAAAAAAGTCCCTATAAGTCCCATCTAAACCAAACAAGAGGGACTTATAGGGACTTATTGGGGTCATTTGGGACTTATCAAAAAAGACTCCCAGGGAGGAACTTATTGGGACTTATCGATCTGGACGCACCTACCCTGCATCGCCCCGCACGAACCCCGCCCCGCTCGTTCCCCTCCTCCTCGCCTCACTCCTTCCCCGCCTCGCCCCAATCCCCGCCGCCGCCGGCACCCTCAACCGCCGCCGCCATGGCCGATGAGGAGGACGAGATCCCCTTCTTCTCTCAATTCCCCTCGTCTCAATAGGCACCCGAAGGCTCATCCGCCGGTGGAAATCTCGGGAAGGGAATGGGTTTCTTGGATCTCAACAACAACGTCGACGTCTTCCCGGAGTTGGGCTCATCCGCCGGTATGAACAAGGGTTATGTGAACAAGTGTTTTATCAACTTATAAGTCCCTGTAAACAAACAGGTAAGGACTCGGGACTTATAAGTCGATGTAAACAAACAGGTAGGGACTTATGACTTATAAGTTGGGACTTAAAAAAGTTCTATGACTTATGAAACAAACAGGGCCTAAAATGAAGCCTTCTCTTTGCTGTAAATGAAATGAATGTGTGTGTAGGAAATCTATGTCACTTAATTCCCTTTCCTGTAAATAAAATAAATGCATGCCTAGGGATGCCCATCATCCAGCCGGGCAGGGTGTGGCTTGCACCACCTCACCGATCCGGGGCATGGCCTTCCTCTTGGCCAAGGACCACACAGATGCACCCCTCCTAGTTCTCTCTAGTCTCCATCATGCCACCATCTCTATATATACAAGAAATATACATCCATTCACGTGCGGGGTGCGTGTGCGACTTGGACTTGGGGCTTGGGCGGCAACGACGACGACGACGAGAGGAGAGACGAGGCCAAGCTTTCCATTTGAGTTTCTTCTTCATCGGAATAGAAAGAGATGGCTTTTGTTTCGTGTATCTTTCTGCTTCTTCTCCGTTGGTTCTTGGAGAATAGATGGACGGGAAAGCATAGGGACGGTTTTAGTTCAGTTTGGACTTGGGTCCAGCTCCATTAGATATAGTAGGTAAGCGCATCCATATCCCTCAAGAACAATAGGTTTGTTGCAATCTGTAGAGCTATATGTTTTGCCGTCTGCTAAATCTAATCGAACTGACTGGTCGTGCAGATGGAAGCTTATCTTAATGGGGGCACCTCGTGGTATTACATGGAACGTTGAATCTGTACAAGGTTGTCACTTGGCGCCTTCTCTCGGCTTCTGCTCCTACCTTGCCCAGGACGGCACCAGCGACGGGGAAGGATGGATCCACAACTCAACCTCTTCCCTGGTTCTAATCTCAGGTTTTCACCATGGATTCAGCCCCAAACTCTCTGATTTTTGGCTAGCATGCAGGTCATGCTCGGGTTCAGGTCGAAGCTCAATTAAGTGCGTGGTCGTTGAGAAGATCCAACATGCCTTCCTTTTCTTTCCGTTTGTTTCCGTATATATATAAACTAGGGCTGCAAACGAGTCGAGTTCGAGCGAGTTCGTGTTCGCTCAACTCAACTCATATTAAAATTCGAGCGAGCACAGATTGAGTGAAGCTCATGATCGAGTTGTAGAACATGACTCATGCTCAGCTTGTAACAACCTCGAGTCGATCTCGAGCTAGCTTCGAGCTAAATGAGATGGTGAAAATTATAAACTGGGTCTGTCTAGGACATATGTAGATGTGACATAATTATGTCACATCTAAGCTGTTGTCCATTCAGTTTGTGGTCTATTTTTTGTTCTAGTTTTTTTTGTTTCTTGTTGCTGCATTATATATTTGTGGGAGCTTAGATGTGACATACTTAAAAAACATCTAGATGTGAATTAGTCAAACTATTATAAATTTATGACTATCTCGTCATTCTCGGGAGGGCTCATCTTGGTATCTTGGGCCAACTAGCAATAAATGGTGATCTTCATGGACGAAAAACAAGAAAATGAAGATGCATATGCTGGGAACTTTTGCCAAAAACAACGGGATATTTAACACATAGTCGATCACGTACCATAATTAGGCCTAAATCTCAGCTACACTTAAATAAGCTTCCATGTTTGCTAGTAAATAAAATGTCATGAACATCATATATGGTAACAAATTATTTTATTTCCATTTAATATGTGGCATTATCATTTAACATAATAATATCATGTCGAGTTATCGAGCGAGCTAATACTGGCTCAAGATCGGTTCGTTTCTCGGTCGAGCTACATAAAGTGTTCAAACTCAGCTCGTTTTTTTTCGAGTCGATCTCGAGTCGAGCCAAAAATCGAGTCGATCTCGAGCGGCTCACGAGTCTCGAGCTTTTAGCAAGGAACCGTCGAATCGATGGAAGCGCTCCCTACAGGCTGTTTGAAAACAGGAACAGAGACCTTCTCCCGCCTGGCCTGCATGCCGCCGTTGCTCCTCACCGGCCTCGCCAACCGCGCGCGCGACATCCCCAGTGGCATAAGTAGCCCGATCGGCAGGTTGCCACGATGAAAACTCCAACAACAACGCCATGCATACCAAGATTGTTTCCAATGTTAGACTTAAACACGAATTAGTAGTACACGGCATGTGTACGTGGTGGTTTGGTAGGATTCCTAGTCCAACTAGGATTAGTATTCCTGGCCAACTCGGTCATGTACGTAGCTAGGTTAGCCTAGTATATATATGGACCAGCCCCTGTAATCTAATGTACCTTGAGCAGATTTGATTTGAAGCAATAAAGTAGCAGGAACGACACGTTCCTGTAGCCATCAAACAAGCTATTCTCGTGTGCGTGCGTGTGTTCAGGCCGGCTGGCCGTTGTGTACGTACAAGAGGCGTTCTACAGATCGATTAGCTAGAACAGGCTAGCTTTGGTCTGCGCTTGCTTGCGGCGGCGTTGTGTTTGGATCGATCAAGGTCTGGTGCTAGCTTTCAACGTGAGTTGAGACTAGCTTTGCACTGCGGTGCATCTCGGCGTAAAGGAACTTCGTCGAGTTCGTCAGTGTTGGTTTGCTTCGTCGTCGTTCGTTACCGTCGCCGGAAAGTACTCGGTGTTGGGTCTGGGCCAACAATTGGTATCTAGAGCAAGGTGATCTTCTAGTAACAGAGGATCATGTCGGGCGACGAGAAGACCAAGCAACTGACGGAGTACTCCGGTGTGGCTAAAGTAATTGCTGCTCCGGTGAGATCGGAGTATCCACGATTCGACCGTGGGAACTTCGTGGTGTGGGCGACCATGATGGAGTGGGCGCTCGAGGCCAATGAGCTCTGGGAAGCCGTCGACCCCGGCGGTGACGAGTACCTGAAGGGTGATGCCTTGTATCGAAAGGATCGCCAGGCTATCACGGCCATCTGCTCGGTGATGCCGGTGGACGTGCAGCAGCATCTAATCTCGAAGACATCAACGAAGGAGGCGTGGGACACGCTCAAGACATTGCATCTAGGGCACTCACGTGTGCGCGAGGCGAATTTGCAAATTTTGCTGAAAAGTTACGAGAATCTGAGGATGGGAGAAGATGAGACGGTGGATGCCTTTGCAGCGAGGGTTGCTTCCATGGTGAACGGGATTCGCGGTCTCGGGGAGAAGTTAGAGGACATCTCCGTGGTCCGGCGTTTCCTACGTGCCGCTCCACCCCGCTACATGCCGATTGTGTCAGCGATCGAGCAGTGTGTTGATCTCAAGACTCTCACTTTGGATGATCTGGTTGGTCGCTTCAAGGCCCATGACGAGCGGATGAAGCTGAGTTACGGTGATGCAAAAGAGGATGAGTACCTGATGCTAACGCGTGCTCAGTGGCAGGCAATGGTTTCCAAGGAGAACAATTTTGACAAGGCATCTGGTAGCGGCGGAAAGTACCGTCCCGCAAAGGACACCGACGAACAGTCGGAGAAGCCAAGGAAGAGAAAGTTCGACAAGAGGAAGATCCGCTGCCACAACTGTAATCTGCTCGGACACTTCAAGTCGGAGTGTAAGAATCCCCCGAAGGAGAGGGCGCTCATGGCCCAGCAAGGTGATGAAGGTGACATGATGTTGATGTGCGAACTCGTGGACAAGGTGGATCCAGTTCTTCAAGCATCGGCTAAAGAAATTGTCGTGCTCCGTGAAGAAAAAGTTCACTGTCAAGATCATGGTTCGGAAACTCATGTCGACGCTAAGGACATGGGAGGTGATTCCGAAGATTACGTCGATGTTACGGGCATAAGTGCTAACTTCGCTGGAGCGGACGCAGCTATTGCCGCGTGTGCTCGACCATGGAGAAGCAGTCTTCGTACGACGCGTCCAGAAAAAAGTTTGGCGTACGTGGCGCCTGAAGTCCACGAGTACGCTGGTGCTAGGGCGGATGCATGTGCGTGGAATGAACACCAAGGCGAGGGTGTCGCGGCTGCCACATCTGCGGCAGAAAGTGTCCGAGGCGTCCTAGAAACAGGAGCGCTCGGTTCCCTAGCAAGGCAAGCTGGGAGGGCTACGCCTGGTAGCACACACACGCACAGCTTAAGTTGGGAAGAAGGCTGGCCGAAGAATATCAACAACAGCCAAGTCAAAGCCAACACAGGGAAGCTCATAGGCAACAGCGGCCCAGCTCATGTGGGAGCTGGAGGTTCTTCTTCATGTGCTTCAATTGTGAGCAGAAAAGCCACACGTGGTGCACTTGCTGGTGCAGCAATAGGTGCTGCACTTGGAGATGGATCAACAAAGTCGTACGCAGAGGAGGAATCTTCTTCAGCATCTGCGTTCCTTCCAAAAGTAATGGAGGAAAGGACACTGTCACCTACACCCATGCTTCTAAAGCCGGTATTACACCCGTATCCGGAGAAAGCTCTTCGAACGATTGACCCGACAAAGATGAAAAGGAGTGGGTGACGGTGCCTATGCACCGAGGAACCGGCGGATTTTGTGGACGCAAATACGAAGGAGTGTTGGCGTCAGGCAATGGAAGAAGAGTTGAGGTCGATCCATGAAAACAATGCATGGGAGCTTGTGGATCTTCCCAACAATGAAAAAGCCATGGATCTCAAGTGGAAATTTAAGATCGAGAAAGATGTCGAAGGGTCCGTGAAGCACAAAGCAAGGCTAGTAGTCAAAGAGTACGTGCAAGAGAAAGGTGTGGACTTCGAAGAAGTGTTCGTTCCCGTTGCAAAGATGAAATCGATGGAATTACTCATCGCTCTCGCGGTTCAGGAATCATGGAAGATACATCACATGGATGTAAAATCCGCGTTTTTGAATGGGGAGTTAGAAGAAGATGTTTATGTGACCCAACCACCGGGATTCATCAAAGAGGGAGAAGAGCACAAGGTACTGAAGTTACATAAAGTCTTGTATGGGCTACGGCAAGGCTCTCGGGCGTGGAACATCAAACTTGATCAGACGATGATTTCTCTTGGATTTGAGAAAGCCCCACTGGAGCATGCGATGTACAAGAGAGGTGAAGGAAGGGATCGTCTACTAGTTGGCATCTACGTCGACGACCTGTTGATAACTGGAGCAGATGAAGAGGTGATTGCAAAGTTCAAGCTACAATTGAAGGAGTTTTTCAAGATAGATGATCTTGGTATTTTGAGTTACTACCTCGGGATGGAGGAACATCAAAAGCCGGAGGGGATCACACTATGCCAGGAGGCACATGCAAGGAAGGTACTTGAAAGCCGTGGCATGAAAGATTGCAATCGCATTGTCGCTTCAATGGAACCTCGTCTTGAACTGAGCAAGAAAGAGATGGTGAAACTACTCGTCTATAGTGGTAGTGACAAGGAAAGGATTGTTGACGACCGTAAGAGTACTTCGGACGTGACATATTTTCTTGGAGGAAGCATAGTAAGCTGGCTATCACGAAGACAGAAAGTGGTGACATCGACTTCAAGTGAAGCAGAGTGTCAAGGTGTGTGGCTAGGGAGCCTACACGGTGATCTCATGGATCGAGATCCGGAACCAGTGGTGCTCAACGTTGACAGTGAGTCTACGTTTTTTCTACGTGAGGATCCAGTGCGGCATGATAGGAGCAAGCACATTGATACGATGTATCATTATAAGAAGGATTGCGCGGAAGAAGGTAAGATGAAGGTCAACTATATTCGCACCGATGATCAGCTGGCGGACATCCTAACCAAGGTTTTTTTTTGACGTGAACGGCAGGAGCTCTTCCCCGCCGGGAAAAACCTAGTTTTACACTCTTACATCATCGAACTGAGATCCACTCACACACACTAAAACAAGACAGCAAAGAGGACCCTCACACCCTGCTTCTCTCGGCGTCCTTGAAACATCTAACGTCCTCTTGAATTATGCCTGCAAGGGCAAACGTCGATAGTTCCTTGAGCTCGAAGATTCTTCTGTTCCGCTCCTTCCATAAGTTCCACAGTATGTATGCCACCAGCGTGATCTCCTCGTTTACAGTCTCTTTTGGCCGGTTGGTGGTGCATAGTCTGTCCCAGCATTCCCCGATGGATTGGGCAGTAGCAGTAATGTCTCCCAACGCAGCATTTGGTTGTCAGAACTGGTACCAAACCTCTTTTGAGTAAGAGCACAGCAATGCGATGTGATCCGCAGTTTCAGGCTCCTGGTCACATAATTTGCACTTATCGTTGTGGGGCCATCCTCGAGCTTGAAGTCAATCTGCAGTCCAGTTTCTGTTCTGAAGTAGCAACCAGATATAAAACTTAACGTTTCCTTCCATTTTACATCGCCAGACTCTGGCTAGCCCTGGCTTCTCAATCCTTGCGAGGAATTGCGCCGCATATGCTGAGCGCGCGGCGTACAACCCATTTGCAGACAGGCTCCAGACAGCAACATCTGCCTCCGATCTCAATGAAATTTGGTTCACCTCCTCCCATAGTTTCACGAACTGTGTGAGCTGGTCGATGTTGTTCATTCTTTGCAGCCCCTGCATCCATCTTCCATCCCGCAGTCCCTCCTTGACAGTTATCTTTTTGAATCTTGCGAGCTTGAACAGGGTTGGTGCCTTATCACTTGGGGCCTCCCCGTTGAGCCAACGGTCTCTCCAGAAGCTTGAGATGTTTCCATCGCCCAGCATTATCTTCGTGCAGCTGCTAAAAAGTTGTTTATCAGTGTCATCACAAGGTGTTGCCGATCCCTTCCGTGGCCTGTCTCTCTCTTCCCATTTAAACCACTCCCATCGCAGGCTTAAGGCCCTGCTGAAACACTCGATGTTTTTGATCCCCAGCCCTCCATATTGTTTCGGCGAGCACACTTGCTTCCAATTAACAAGACTCTTTCCCCCTATCGATCTGTCTTCCGCTTCCCAGAGGAAGTTTTTCCATAATTTGTCCACCTTTTTTATAACCCACTTGTCCGGTGGGAAGGCCGTCAGGAAAAAAGTTGCTGTAGCCGTGACCACCGAATTGGTATACACTAGCCTTCCCATTCTGTTTAGGAATCTTCCTTTCCTGGGTGCCAGTTTCTCCGCAATCTTATCAATCAACGGCTGCACCTCCGTTCGTTTTGGCTTTCATACCCCTAGCGGCAGTCCAAGATATTGGCAGGGGAGATCACCGCGCACTCCCCCAAAATTTGCCATAAGAGGCACTAGATCAATGCCAGCGCAAGAAATAGGGTATGCCACCGTCTTCTGAATGTTTGTTTGAAGGCCTGAAGCCTCTCCAAATAACCTCAAAATGGCTTGCACCGCCTGAAAATCGCTTTGAATTGGGCTGATGAAAAGTGCCGCGTCGTCGGCATAGAAACTTGATCTAAAACGCGCAATGCGAATATTCAGAGGCGCTAGAATCCCGTTTTCCGTGGCCAAGGATAGCAATCTTTGCAGCGGCTCCATTGCTAGAATGAATAGCAAAGGGGAAAGGGGATCCCCTTGCCTTAAACCTCTCATATGCAGGAATGGCGATCCTGGGGATCCGTTCAACAACACACTTGAAGAAGAGGAGGAGAGAATCAAAGAGACCATGTCCCTCCACCTCTGCCCAAATCCCATAGCCTCCAACACCTCAAGCAAGAAACTCCATGAGACAGAATCAAAAGCCTTGGCCACATCGAGCTTGAGGAAAACCAGAGGGGTTTTGGCTGAGTGCGCGGCCTTGAGAACATTTCTCACATAGAGGAAGTTATCCTGAATTGAACGTCCCCGGATGAAAGCACTCTGATTATGCGTGACAAGGAAATTTATCTCCGGGGCGAGCCGAGCAGCCAACATCTTACTCACTAGCTTTGGGATGCTATGAATTAAGCTAATAGGTCTAAAATCGCAGGCATCCAGCGCTCCCTCCTTCTTTGGAAGCAATACAACGTTTGCCGTGTTAATCAACTTCCAATTCTGCCCTCTGAGGCTGGCGACACAGTTTACAACAGCTAACAAATCCATCTTGACTATTTGCCAGCATTTTTTGAAAAAAACACCAGTGAACCCATCCGGTCCCGGTGCCTTTTCACCATGCGATTCAGCGATCGCAGACAGCAATTCTTGCTCCGTAAAAGCTCCATCAAGATGCCTCAAATCCCGCCTTGGGAGGTCCATAGTTTCCCAGTTTAGCCTCTTAGTTTTGGCAAAAGGGGTTCCCATGATGCCCTTGAACCGGTCGAAGAGGATTTTTGCCTTGGCAGTATGGTCAGAGACGGGACCATTAGCACCATTCAGCTGCGGAATATAATTTTTGCGCCTCCTCCCCGATGCTCGCAAGTGAAAAAATCGCGTACTCGCATCCCCTTCTTTGATTTCAGTCATTCTGGATCTTTGTCGCCACCGGGCTCTGTTCAGAGCAGCAAAACCGAGCAGTTTGGTCTTCAGACGTGCCCGCAGCTGCCTCTCGGCATCTGATAATAGCCTCTCCTCTTGCGCCAAGTCCAGGTTGAAAATTACCTCCATAGCTACAGCCGAAATGAAAGCAGTCCACCTCATGTTCTGCTTGTTCCATGACTTGAGCGCCTTCGCTGTCCTGGCAAGCTTCGTGTGCAACACCCTGACCGGATCAGCAGAAACAGCATCCTTGCTCCAAGCTTTGTGTACCACCTCCTCGAAATCATCATATCTGAGCCAATGATTTTCAAACCGAAAGGCCTTTTGCTTGTTGATCTCCATTCTCCGCAACAGAAGGAGGCAATGATCAGATATGTTAGTTGAAGCAGGCGATAGCTGAAAATGGGAGAAAGCAGCCTCCCACTCATTGGTGACCAGAATTCTATCTATCTTTGTTAGAGTGGTGTTCTCCCTCTCATTTGACCAGGTAAACCTCCTTCCAATCAGTGGAAAATCAATTAATTGAAGATCATCCACCGCCCCTCTGAATTTTCCCATCATCCGCAGATTTATGTTAGAGTTGCTCTTGTCACTTGCCCGGCAGATCATGTTGAAGTCTCCAAGGATCATCCAACTAGGCAGCATGTGTTGCTTGATCGACTTGATCTCATCAATGAATGCCAGTTTGTCCGCCTCCGCCTGTGGCCCATAGACCCTGGTTATTGACCATCTTTGCCTGTCTGCCTTGCTTCTGATCGTTCCTGAGACCGAATGCAGTCCCACTGCCAATGGCTCAGCCGTTAACTCATGGTCGTCAGTGCACGCAATTAGAATTCCTCCTCTGGATCCAGCGGCGGGCAGAGCAATGAAATGCTCCCCAAATCTTGCCCCAAAGCCTCAACGACAATGCTCCTGGTCATGTCGCAGATCTTCGTTTCTTGTAGACAGACAATGCTGCAGTTTAGACCAGCCACAAACATTTGAACAGCCCTCCTCTTCGCCGGATTATTCAACCCCCGCACATTCCAGCTTAGAACGGAAAAATCCATAATTCAGAAACAAACATACTCCACTCTGACACTGTCCCCCCCTCCTGGAGCGACTTGGTACAAACAGGCAACAGGAAACCCAATACTCGAGCTAAGCACAACCACAGGAACACCCACCCTACTAAACAGAATCCGAAGATGACCACTAACATATCTAGAAACAGGACACCAACACATCACAAGCAGCCTGCGCCTATCAGACGCAGATCGCCTGATCTTGGCCGCCGCTCCCCTTGCTCTTGTGCTTGCCAAGCCCATCAGCCTCCAGCATCGATTCCACTGCAGCAATGAAGTTGTCGGGCAGCGGCTTCTTGTAAAGGTCCCTATACCTCTGCAGCTCCGCCGCGGGAGCAGCAGTCACGGTCGCGTCAGTTTGCGAGATGTCGCTCTTCTTGAGGAGAACCAGCTTCACCTTGTCCGTCGTGGAAAGGCCAGCGGAAGGCTTGCCGGCCAGCCTTCCACTGCTTCTCTTAGCAGGCGGGTCCGCCCGGCTCGCCACCATCTTGCCGCCGTCAACCGGCGCCTGAAGCAGAGCAGGGGCTGGGGGAGAGGAGCAGGCGATGAGGAACAGGTTAAGCGGATCAGATACCGCTGCACCATTTCCACCCTCCTCCAGCCCATCCCCACCCAGAGCCGCCTCTTGCAGATCAGTACTTTGCGGTCTCTCCTCGGGTGGCCCATCATGGAAGAGCCCAACGGATGGCAGCAGCCCGTTAGTTGGGCCTTCCCGCGGCGAGTGTGGCCCAAATAGCTCTGGTTGCTCTCCTTGCTCTCCTTTTTCTTCAGATACGTTCCCTTCTCCCGCCTCTCGCTCCTCCTCGATGCATGGGATCTCCCTGATGAGCGCACCTGCACTAGGGCCCGGAGTAGGATGAGAGAGGCCATGCTCCTCACCCATCCCGCCTCTGTGCGTCGTCCCCCCTTCCTCTTGAAAACTGGCTCCTTCTTTTCCGCTCTGTAACACCTCATCACTCTGCCCCAACTGATCCCCCATCAGGTTTTGCAGACTTTCACGAATAGGGGCCGGCCGCAGCTCCTCCATCTCCGTCTGCCCTTCTCCCCCTATTCCATTCTTTGCCTTGGTCTCCGCTGCCACCATCAGCCTCTCAGCCCGCTGGTCAACTGGTCCCAGCGCATCGCCCAAGCAAGCAAATGGGTCAGAGCCCCCGGGCCCGCCTTCCATCCCCTCCGTATCGATGAGCGGCAACACCAGCGCACCAAGGTTTTGGATCGAGAGAAGCTCTTGGAGACGCGAAGAAAGATCGGCGTCGGAACTATGGTATGATAACGTCGTGTTTACGACCACATTGTGTTTAGGGGGTGATTGTTAGACTTAAACACGAATTAGTAGTACACGGCATGTGCACGTGGTGGTTTGGTAGGATTCCTAGTCCAACTAGGATTAGTATTCCTGGCCAACTCGGTCATGTACGTAGCTAGGTTAGCCTAGTATATATATGGACCAGCCCCTGTAATCTAATGTACCTTGAGCAGATTTGATTTGAAGCAATAAAGTAGCAGGAACGACACGTTCCTGTAGCCATCAAACAAGCTATTCTCGTGTGCGTGCGTGTGTTCCGGCCGGCTGGCCGTTGTGTACGTACAGGAGGCGTTCTACAGATCGATTAGCTAGAACAGGCTAGCTTTGGTCTGCGCTTGCTTGCGGCGGCGTTGTGTTTGGATCGATCAAGGTCTGGTGCTAGCTTTCAAACGTGAGTTGAGACTAGCTTTGCACTGCGGTGCATCTCGGCGTAAAGGAACTTCGTCAAGTTCGTCAGTGTTGCTTCGCTTCGTCGTCGTTCGTCGTCGGTCGTTACCGTCGCCGGAAAGTACTCGGTGTTGGGTCTGGGCCAACATCCAACGATTCTAGGGCTTGTTAAGATGGCCAAAATTGCATGGCATGACTAGAACTTGGATGTAGACTTGAAACAGTGGCATCTATTTAGTCTGCTCATCAACTCATATATACACGTACGCACAAAGAACTGGGAGCGTCAGTACCACTTACCCAATCAAGTTCAAGAAGGATGGCGAGGCTCCTGGTTGCACTAGTCTGTGCGTACTTGACGACGACCGTCGGAGCTAGTCTCCGGCTTGAGCTCAGTCGGCTGGAAGCGAAGGCCAGCTCAGTTGCAACCGTGCGTAGGGCGATCGCGCCCGTCCGCTGGAGGCAAGGGTGGCACGTCACCGAGTACCGGATCGGCGACCCTCCGCAGCCAGTCCAATCCATCATTGATGTCGGCAGTGACCTGGTGTGGACGCAGAGCGCGACGTGCCACCCCCGCTGCATCAGCCAGGATCTCGGCTACTACAACTCCGACCGGTCGCGCTCCGCGCACAGCGTGCCATGCGACAACAGGACGCTGTGCGCCGCGGCGCATGCTGGTCGGTGCACGGGCCACAACGCCGCTTGCACCATCATGGCCAAGAACGGCGCCGAAGCTGGCATTGAGCTCTGGGACCTCGCCGGAGATCTCGGCGTGGACGTATTCACCTTCGGCTCTGAGAAGGTAACAATCGCGTTCGGACGCATGCGCGAGATTAAATTGTTCCATCCAGAGATCTTAGGGGGAGCTTCCGGCGTCAAGGGACCGCTCTCGCTGGTCTCCCAGCTTGGCCACACCAAATTCTCCTACTGGTTCACCGAGGACGTCAACGCCACCAGCCACTTGGTCATCGGCTCCTCCGCCGGCCTCGGCGACGGACCAGTAACATCCATACCGTTCGTCGTCAACCCGAGGGAAGAACCCTACAACACTTTGTACTACGTGCCTCTGATTGGGTTGTCAGTGGGTAACGTCAGACTGGCTATCCCTACCTCGGCGTTCAACATGCGGCGGGCCTCGCCATGGACGATGTGGACCGGCGGAACGATCATCGACTCCTGCATCCAGACCATGCTCCTCGTCGACGTGGCATACAAGGCGCTGAGGCAGGAGGTGGCGAGGCAGCTGGACAGCAGTCTCCTGCTGACGACCAGCGACTGGCCGGAGTACTGCATCGACCGCTGGGATGTGGGTGCGGTGCCGCCTTTAGTGCTGCACTTCTGCGACGGCGGCGGCGGCGGGGCAGACCTGGTTCTGCCAGCGACCAATTACTGGATGCCGCTCGCGGATGACAGGACGTGCATCTGCCGATGAATGAGACGACGGTCATAGGCAGTTACATGCAGCAGGACATGCACGTTCTCTATGACATCGGTATGGGCAAGTATTAAGAGAAAATTGACCAATGCATGCATGCATTGCATTTAGTGCATTGATAAACATAATTTTTTGAGAGAAACAAGAGCATTAATTGGGTGCTTTTGCAAACTACAAAAAGTATTCCACCACTCACCATCTATCTCGATTGGTGAGATTTTTGAACTGAGCCCTATAAACCGGAAATGAGGGACTATATATATACTACTTAAGTCAATTAGTGCCGAATTAACAGTTAAGCAGTTCATGCTTTTAAGTGGCATGGAGTTGTAGTCCTGCGCACCTGGGCTGGGACCCAAGGACTGCGCTGTATTTACTGTACGATGTTACACACTTACACTATGATGTTAAATAAGTGAGAGAAAAAAAGATGGAAGAAAACGACGCAAATTTACAGCGTCACAAGCTCCGGTGTGTTGTGATTGTGTGTACTTCTCTCCAAAGTGTTCCCCGTGCCCCGTGAAAGTATGTTTTTTTTAGAAAAGGAGAAAAGACCCCGGCCCTCTTTTTCAGATTGATGTATACAGCCACCTTATCTATACCAATATAAAAAGACCCAAAGGGGCAGATCCAATTAATCTAGTCATCAAATCATGTCAATCCAATGACGTAGACTACTTCAATGTCGAGCGCTCAACACGTTTAGCATGCAGTTAATTTCATGCCAAATATAGTGCTAATCACATAATAACACGCAAATAATATCCTATTTAATATCCGCATGCACTTAATATACTTCCAAATTAACGTGCATTGTACGTACACATTGACTAGTTGATTAAAAGTTCAAAAATCAAAGTTTTAGGTTCAGTATTGGCTCACAGAAGGAGCACAAAAGCAGTAAAGATAAAAAAAATGCCACAACGGGCTAAAAACAGGCCAAGATGACTAAACAGATAGCCTATTATCAGTTTGACATCCAAACCGGTTGTAGATAATCTGTGCTACCATCTCCCATCGGTTGCACCCAATAGCCAAAAAGCTTCCTGCAGTCCGAATGAGTGAGTAACAACCACATACGGATCCAAGCAGTGGCCATGTGAAAGTATGTGCATGTGATTCTTTCAACAGATCGACGTGATGCATGTGGTGTGTTAAATTTTACAAGCTGGTCAAGATATATTGTTTTCTTTTTTTGCCGGGGTCAAGATATATTGTTGCAGTTAGGTTGTTTTGGTGGTTCTTAGCTCAAGTTCAATTTTCCAAATTTGCTAATTCTCTATGTCTTATCTAAGTTTTTCACTACATGATTTAGCTACTGTAAAATTCATGCAATCTATTTGATCACACGCATACTTTATTTTGGACGCCAAAGCGCCCCAGGCAAACACCCTCATACACGGGCTTTTTTGCTATGACTAAAAAAAACCCAGTTTGACCTAGTTTTTATTGTAAATAAAAATCCCCAGTTTTGGCTGTGACTAATAAAGCCTCGATTTGACAAACAAGCTACTACTAAAAAATCCCAATGGTTCAAACCAAATAATGCCGTCGTCTTTATAGGAAAATTTTGTCATGGTCAAAAATATCTTTTTTTATGAAAGCAGCACTAAAGAAAAAGTTCATGGCAATTTGCATCTGTACATGGTGGCAAGGAAATGTGACTTAAAAAATGTGTATGGTATTTTTACTATATATAGGAAAATAGAAAAAACGTGCATTAAAATTTTCCATCATGTGGCAAAATTTGCCATATGTTGTTTACTGGTAATTACCATGTGTTTTTGTAAAGTGAATGTAAAATAGTCTATAGAAGCAAAAAAAAAAAACAATCCCATGAACGGTGGAAAAGGCAAAAATTGCTATGGGTGAAAAGTATTTTAGTCATGGCAAATAAAAAGTAAACTTGCCATGATCCATACAAGTAAATTTTCCATGACCGACCAAAAGTAAATTTGCTATGTATGTTAAATTAAAATTGCCATGTAAATAAAGGAAATTTGCCATGGGAATAAAAACTTACATTGCCATGGTGAAAAAAGTGAAAATTGACATGGAAAATCAAACTAAACATGCCATAACACACAATATTGATCAAAATACTTCCATTGCAAATGCATATTCAAATTTGCCATGGTATTTATATCGTAATTGCCATTATATAAGAAACTTATCGTGTATGTGAAATAACAAAAAATGATCAGAAATTGCCATGGAAAATGCATATTCAAATTTGCCACATTATTTTTTTAACAAAATTGCCATCTTTTGTGTAATAAAGTTGCCGTGTATGTGAAATAACATAGAAAATTGATTAAAATTGCCATTGCAAATGCATAATCAAAATTTAATGCTTAAAATTTATGTTAACACAGAAGTTAAATTGCCATGGATGTAGTGTTGCTTGGTAGAACCGTAGAAGAAGATAGATCGATGCTGCGAGCTGGCACTTATGGCTCTACGTAGTACATGCAAACAGAAAGGTGTGCGGCAGAGCGAGAGTGAACCGAACTCGCGCTACAAGTCCAGCTTATTTATGCTAAAGGTGACGGCCGGCGACGTTAGGCCGAGAGGGCGGCGGCCAGGCTGGCGCAGAAGAAGGCGAAGAAGGAGGAGGCGATGGAGATGTGGGTCCAGACGT
Organism: Triticum timopheevii; assembly: GCA_963921465.1. Lineage (NCBI taxonomy): Eukaryota > Viridiplantae > Streptophyta > Magnoliopsida > Poales > Poaceae > Triticum > Triticum timopheevii. Next base: position 525,431,522 of record OY997272.1, on the reverse strand, counting down.
TGAGGACGTGCCCGCCGGCGACGACTGCCACCTTGTAGACGACTCTGCAGAGAAGGTACGTGTTGCTGGCGGCGACGACGAGCGCGCTGGCGACGAGGCACCGGCCCAGAAATGCGAGGGAGCCCCCCGCGAGGACCACTGTTTCAGGGAAAGAGATCGAACACACTGGTTCGGTGGTTCCATTCATCTGAGGGGTTACATATACAGGGGAGCAGCGGGCGCTTGAGCCACGATGGAGATCGTGGAGTGGTCATGCTCGAGAGGTGAAGGGACGTGTGTGCGTAAGGGAAAACTGCACACACGTACGCTATACTAGCCTGATGTAGAGACTACGTACAATACTCACACACACATATACATGTAGCTTAACAACCACGACGGCCGCCGCGGCGGTCATCGCCTGTGCGACCCCGAGGAGCACCAGGGTGAGCGCCGCCGAGCACAGGCCGTCTGCGACTGTATGCATGGTTAACCATCCAGCAAATTAGGAGTACGTACGATACCGATAGTAGGTGCCAGCGAAGGGAGATATATGCCGGAGTTGTGGAGTTACCTGGAAGTCTCCCGGGTTGCTGGTAGCGGCAACGAGCCCGATCACGGCCACCACCAAGCCGAAGACGGAGCAGGCCTTGCCACCATGAGCACTTGCCTCAGCGCAGGCTGATCGCCACCAGCCATCGATGCTTGTTCCCTCTTCCTCTCCTCGCGGAGGCCGTGCTTTCCTGATGGAGCTAGCTAGCTACTCTCTCACGGTCACGGGTCAAGGCAGCGAGGGACGGGAGGTTCGGCCGGCCGGGCCTGCTTTATAAGGAAAGCACGACATCAAGTGAAGTGATGAACGGCTGGCGAGACGTAGGAGTGGGCAAAGGAGAGCTGGACACGTATATACGTACCATCGATCTTTGGCAGTGCCCAGCCCAACTTCTGTGCAATTGCAATTGCAAATGCATGTGCATATCGTCCTGTGACGCCGTTCGCCGATCGTTTCACACTTTTACTTTGCTTCCAGAGGATGCCATCAATTCTTGCACCCGAACGGAGTGGCGTTCGTGGGGCCATGGCCATGTACGAAAGCAAGCATCGTAGTGCTACATAGTGATAGTAAGCTAGGTGGCTCGACGCGGCGCGGCGGCGGAGTCACCAAAAGCTATTAGCTCATCCAGACCGGACGACGGGGTTCTGCTATGACCGGCCGGACCTCACGCTCTTCTCCACTTCCTTTGTGGCGGAAGCTAGGTTTATCTGTCACACACTGTTTGATTCCAGTGCATGGCCTTTTTTTACTCACAAACAAAACAATGGCATAGATAGTTACTCCCAACAGTTATACAGCTCTCAAGGCACATACCAGTTGATAATCTCAAGAACTGATTGTTCTACACTTCTACTACTAATTAACTCACTAGATATCCGTCAAAAAAGTTAGCACAATTTTTTTTTTCTGCGAATAACTCACAGCATATCCCTCAAAAAAGTTAACTCGCAACATATCCACTACCAAGTGCATACATGGCTTGCTGGAAGTAATTCACAAACAGAGTTCCCAAGAGTACTGTAGCCTGCTAAAAAAAGAGTATTTTAGCTACTACCTCCGTCTCGGTGAATAAGTCATTCGCGTATTTCTAGGTTGACGATTTAACTATCTAAATATGTATTACATGTGATAAAAAATATATATTTAGAAACTACATCCTTGTAGAAATCTAGTGATATACTTTTCATAACATATAACACATATTTAATTGCTCAAATCGATGACCTAGAACTACGCGAATGACTTATTCACCTAAACGGAGGTAGTACATGCAGCAACTTACTACTTGTTCAGTAGCAGTTAGGAGGTAGAAAGACAGCTTAATTAGCATTATTAAAGCATCTCTAGCATTACCTCATAGTGTATCAATGGGTATGTTAGTCCGCAAAAACAAGACCATGGTTTCTTTATATAAGATCAGAGAGGGCGACCTTTCTTTTGGTAAAAGAAAACCCTTAAAGTCATATTTAAGGAGAAAAAATGTCGTTTGGGGAAAAAGGGATTTAGCAGATCCCTAAACCCAAAAGAGAGAATTCCTTATTTAAGATCTTCTTTCTTATCTAACACAAAGTTCAAATTTGGTTTCTTTTGTGATACTTACGTCTATTTTGAGGTAAACCACACCTGAAAAGACGACTTTACCTCAGATTTAACTTGTGACCAGGATTAATGTGATGAACGGCTGGCGAGATGTAGGCTAGGCAAAGGAAAGCACGGCACGTATATACGTACCATCGATCTTTGGCGGTTCCCAACTTCTCTGCAATTAACGCGGAGATGCGTGGGGCCATGAGCTAGTGCCATGTGCTGATGTGAAGGAACATGAATTACTCGAGAGAGGCACACATGCATCATATACAATTCCGAAAGAGAAGAATGTGTAATTGGCCTAGTAAAATCTTAGTTGTAAAAGACATACTATAGGTGGCATGCATTGGCGCCGTGCATTCCAGAGAATGGCGTCAATCCATGCCTGACCATTTTGCCATTTGAGTCGATACAGCTGGGCTCGACGATGAGCGTACGTGCCTGATGGATGCTTACCGGAAACAGAAACCAGCCGAGCCATCATCACTAGCTAGCATATGATACGTGTCGACTGAGTGAGAAACGGGCAGCTGCACGCGGCGGAGACGACGTGCTTGCATTGTCTGCGCTATCAACGGGCAGCTGCTGCTATGACCGGCCGGCCGGCCGGACCTCACGCTCTTCTCCACTTCAGTTTGTGGTAGTAGAAGGTTAGCTGTAATAGTTTGATGACATGTTATGTCTGATCAACGTCATTCCGGTGCATGACCCTTTTCTTACTGGGAAAGGTGTGCAAACTTAGAAGCAAAACAATGGCATGTATAGTTACTCCCATAGTTATGCAGCTCTGAATGCACATAGCAGTTGGCAGTCTCAAGAATTGTACTACTACTAATTAACTCGCAACATATCCCTCAAAAAGTTCACTCGCAACGTATCCAATACCATGCGCATGCATGCATGGCTAGCTGGATGTAATTCACAAACAGAGTTCCAAAGAGTACCGTACCACCTACCTGCATGCTGCATTGTGTTAATTGATGGAATTGCTCAGCCCACTCGTTGATGGAATTGCTCACATCAAGTACTGAAGAAGCAGAATACAAAACATTAGAGAATGCAGCAGCATAGATCATTTGGGTCAAATCCATGCTAAAGGAACTTGGAATACATCACACAAAAACCGCATGTCTTTGGTGTGACAATCTTGGTGCTGCTTACTTGTCTACAAATCCTGTCTTTCATGCGAGAAACAAGCACATTGAAATTGATTATCACTTTGTAAGAGAAAGGGTTGCTAGCAAGAAGTTAAAAATTTAGTTTGTGCATTTCAAAGATCAAGTTGCTGATGGATTCGCAAAGGCATTGCCTACAAGACCATTCGAAGAATTTTGGCGTAATCTTAACTTAGAAAAGTTATGATTAAGAAAGAATGTTAAACAAGCATATGGTTAGTCGCCTAACCATGACTTGTGCGCTACACATTGATAGGATAGAGATAGATTTCCTACGGTTTAAACTCGTTGTTTATCTCTATCTCTCCCTCTCGTAAATCTCTTTCGGTTGCTAACCGAAACTCGTTATACTCCACGCCAATATCAGTAGATATACATGGCTTAGGGCGTAGGAATGCTTCAACATAACTTTACAGGGGAACAAGTGGATTAACCAGTTTACTTTTCGTTTTTTATCAATCCCCTAGTTCTTTGGGCTCGTTTTGATTTTTTTTTGAGGAATTTGTGGGCTCGTTAACAGAAAAAGGTGAGGCGGGACAAACAGAGGACAGAGGGGCATACGTTAAAAAGCGACACTTTTGTTTTTAACCTGCCAACTTGTAGTTGGATGAAAATCAATTGGGCTTCAATTGATTTCTATCCAACTGTCAAATAGACCGTCCCTAATTTAGTGTTTATTGTTTTACAGTGAGGGGAAGAATTTACATCAAAGCTAAATAATGTTCTCTACACTCTGTATTGCTAATGAAGCTGGGAGCCAGAGAATCATGTCAGATAGTAGCAGCGAACTGGACAATGATGTCAGATAGTAGCAGCGAACTAGACAATGATGTCAGATATTAGTAGCGACTTGATCTCCGAGTAATAGCCAAAGATTATCACTGGGAACAAGACATGTAGCAAGGGCGCTTGCCCTTTGCCCCTCTCTTCCTGCGTTCCTCCGCCAGCTTCGTTGCCTCGTCGGGGCACTACCAATGCTTGGCAAGATGATACAGGATCACAGTAATTTCCCTCTCATCCAGTAGAAAAATCACATCGCTTATGTGTCATATAGAAACCAACATGTTTGAAGTTAGATTAATTGGCGCATATATAGATGTGCATACATGGCAATGCAGACAGCTAGGAAGATGAAGACACGGATGATAACTTGGCAGACGAGGTAGGAGAAGGCACTGCTTAGGTGCGGCAGCCTAGGACCCATCTTAAATAAGGGTCCATTATATCTACATATTTGAATAAATTGCAAAAAAACTTGATTTACAAAACAAAAAACCAACATGGATAGGGGACATATGCCCCCCCACCTCCTCGGAGCACTTCACCACATTGTATTTATTCAATAGTTATTTATTGTTGAGTACATCATAATCATTATTTGCGTCATATAATCACGTATATATGGTTTATTGAGACTTTATTTGACAACTAAAATTTTGGTTTTTATGTTTATGCCTTTGTATCTCTTATGATATACGATATATATTGTTGAAAGTATATATGTTACTCTGTTAATGTTCATTGTGCCTCAATCGCACAAGGGCATCCATAATGCTAGGGTCGGCCCTGATAGGCCTTGTCGCCCTTCGAGAATCCTCCCTGGAGATTCATCACTAATTGGTACGCTAGCGTCACTGCCAAGGATGCCAGCAGCATAAGCGACCCACGCATCGCCTTGATCTACTTCTTCTGTGATGTAGGGTAGAACCCTCGATGCCCGATCTTTAACGAAAGGAGCAGATCCCAACGAGGAACACAAGGGGAAACACGAGGGAAAACACGAGAGAATCACTGAAACCAACAAGATTCGATTACACATGTGCTAGATCCACGAGACACAAAGAGGTACACGATCCAAAGTCAACAAGGGACGATACATAGGGTAACCGGTTCTTCTCCGTGAGGAGGTCTTGAGGGGGCCACCCAAGAGGGGGTCTTGAATCCAACGTGGATCTTCTCCTAGAGGGGCTGTGGTCTCTCTCAAGGAGCAGATCCATATGGATGAGCAAAGCTCTATCTCACATATGAGCTAAACCAATGCTAACCCTAACTAGGAGGAGGAAGAGGTCTATTTATAGTCTTAGTGCAAATGGGGGCGAAGTGAAAGGGTACATGGGCCTCAGCCCATAACTGGACACAGCCAGGGATCGGACATCCATAAGGTGTCGGTCGTCCGGAGGCTCGCGGAGGTCTGGACGTCTGTAGATCTTCGGACTTCCATAAATTAGGCTCTGAGAAGGATGTGCCGGACGTCCGGAGATCTTCGGATTTCCGTAGGTTTCGTTCTGTTGGTGTAGCGTCGGTCGTCCGGAGAGGTTCGGTCGTCCGGAGCCTGGGAGGTGTCGGACGTCCGGTCCTGGTCGGACGTCCGGCTGCTGTAGCTTTCGTTGGCCTGGTTTCCTAAGGTCGCGTGACCTTCAGGGGCCGGACGTCCGGGCTGGGCCAGTCATCCGGTGGTTGTAGCTTCCGTGGCAGATCTTCTTCTTGTCCTTCGCACTTGGTGTTCCCGCCGCCTTGTCCGTTGGATGTAGATGTTCCGTGGCCTTCCTCCAAGTACCTGATCACACATAGTGTTTTCGCTTGAGGTAGTAGCCATGTCTCATGTGTAGAGGGTGGTTGTTCGGAAAGGAGCGAGTTCACCTTATCTTCGATAGCCTTCGCTCGGGCTCTTGTCATAGGTGCAGGTGGTGTCGTGGGAGGCGTAGGAGGGTCCATGGTGATGACCTTGGGATGCTCCGCATCATCTCCCCTCCCTTGGGAAAGATTCGACCTCAGATCGAAATCTTCATCACCATGGTAGGGCGAAAGATCCTTGACGTTGAAGACGTTGCTCACGTTGTACTTGTCGTGTGGTAGGTTGAGCTTGTAAGCGTTGTTGTTGTAGCGTGCTAGTGATATGTCTCCGTCGTATCTACTTTTCCAAACACTTCTGCCCTTGTTTTGGACTCTAACTTGCATGATTTGAACGGAACTAACCCGGACTGACACTATTTTCAGCAGACTTTCCATGGTGTTATTTATGTGCAGAAACAAAAGTTCTCGGAATGACCTGAAACTCCACGGAACGTCTTTTCAGAAATAATAAAAAATCCTTGCCAAAGATGAAGACCAGGGGGCCCACACCCTGTCCACGAGGGTGGGGGCGCGCCCTCCCCCCTAGGGCGCGCCCCCCTACTTCGTGGGCCCCCTGGAGCTCCTCCGACACCAACTCCAACTCTATATATTTGCTTTCGGGGAGAAAAAAAATCAAGGAGAAGAAATCATCACGTTTTACGATACGGAGCCGCCGCCAAGCCCTAAAACCTCTCGGGAGGGCCGATCTGGAGTCCGTTCGGGGCTCCGGAGAGGGGGATTCGTCGCCATCGTCATCATCAACCATCCTCTATCACCAATTTCATGATGCTCACCGCCGTGCATGAGTAATTCCACTGTAGGCTTGCTGGACGGTGATGGGTTGGATGAGATCTATCATGTAATCGACTTAGTTTTGTTAGGGTTTGATCCCTAGTATCCACTATGTTCTGAGATTGATGTTGCTATGACTTTGCTATGCTTAATGCTTGTCACCAGGGCCTGAGTGCCGTGATTTCAGATCTGAACCTATTATGTTTTCATGAATATATGTGTGTTCTTGATCCTATCTTGCAAGTCTATAGTCACCTACTATGTGTTATGATCCGGCAACCCCGAAGTGACAATAATCGGGACCACTCCCGGTGATGACCATAGTTTGAGGAGTTCATTTATTTACTATGTACTAATGCTTTGTTCCGGTTCTCTATTAAAAGGAGACCTTAATATCCCTTAATTTCCATTAGGAACCCGCTGCCACGGAAGGGTAGGACAAAAGATGTCATGCAAGTTCTTTTCCATAAGCACGTATGACTATATCCGGAATACATGCCTACATTACATTGATGAATTGGAGCTAGTTCTGTGTCACCCCATGTTATGACTGTTACATGATGAACCGCATCCGGCATAATTCTCTATCACCGATCCAATGCCTACGAGCTTTTCATATACTGGTTTTCGCTTATTTACTTTTCCGTTGCTACTGTTACAATCACTACAAAATACCAAAAATATTACTTTTGCTTCTGTTACCTTTGTTACCGTTACCACTACTATCATATTACTTTGCTACTAAATACTTTGTTGCAGATACTAAGTTATCCATGTGAGTTTGAATTGACAACTCAGCTGCTAATACTTGAGAATATTCTTTGGCTCCCCTTGTGTTGAATCAATAAATTTGGATTGAATACTCTATCCTCGAAAGCTGTTGCGATCCCCTATACTTGTGGATTATCAAGACTAATTTCTGGCGCCGTTGCCGGGGAGCATAGCTCTATTCTTTGAGTCACTTGGGATTTATATCTGCAGATCACTATGAAGAACTTGAAAGACGCTAAGACAACAATTTATCCCTCAACTACGAGGGAAGGTAAGGAACTGCCATCTAGCTCTGCACTTGATTCACCTTCTGTTTTGAGTAAGCTCGCGATACCTAAACCCGCTTCTGCTATTCATTCTCATATGTCGCATGTTATTGATGATGCCACTTCTTCTATGCATGATACTTATGATGAAACTACTTCTATGCTTGATACTACTGTACCCATTAGTAAATTTCTTGATGAACAAATTGCTAGGGCTAGAGAGAAAGAAATTATTGAAACTGATTATATTGATGAAAGTGATGATGAAGATATGCCTGTTATTCCTGAGGGTTATGTTTTTGATATGGAAGCTTCTGCAGTTATTTTAGCTTGTAAAGATAGATATGAGTTTAAGAGTTTATTAGTTAAATGGAATAAGCAACCTCTTCAAGATAGAATGAAACCTGACCCTGCTTTTGCTACTTCACCTATTTGTGTTGCGGATAAGGATTATGAATTCTCTGTTGATCCTGATATAATTACTTTGGTTGAATCTGATACACTAAATTATTTCCGGATTTTTTTGAATATTTTTGAATGTGCAATGGGGTCCGGTGCACCGGTAGCACCATTTGCCTTGATGCACTAGATACGTTCCCGGCACTCGTCGCCGGATTAAGAGCGTGCCCATCCTGCCTTTTTTTCGCGGAAAGCGTTGTCGGTGCGTGCGGGTGTGAGCAGAGCTGCCGTAGTGTGTGTGCGTTCTGTATCCGGGGCGCTCCGCTACGTCCGACGTCAACTAGGCTCTCGATTCTGAGCGCCCCGGCCTTGTTCTCAACACCCCAGCTTCGCACGCGCCATCAAGCGCCTGGACTCCAGCGCACTGACTGTCGCAACCTCAAGCTCGTCGCCCTTGTGAGCCTTCCTCCGGCGACTGCAGTAGCAACCCGCGTCATCGTCCCGGCTTCCCTGTTTCCTTTACGCGACACCGATGCACTGGCACTTTTCTTCTCTGTTTTTTTTCTGCGAATCTGCAGTTTTTTAGTTGTGCAATTGTTGGCATTCTTTGCTGACTTGGCACTGTCCAGTCAATAGTCAACATGGTTAAAACCGGCTGACCGACCCAAAACCAAGACCAAGGTTGAGTTCTGAACCTCGAGGTTAGTTTGGGGTGTATTTTGACTGGTTTCGAAGTTTGGGGTTGTAAATCAAACCATGTGGTTAGTTCGGGGTTGAAATGTGGACTTTTCTCTTTTTGAAATGGTAACTAGCCCCCAAAAAAATCACTGTGTTTTTGGACTGAAGAATTTTTCTCTTATCCTCGTGGTTGGAACTTTGCATATATAGTGCATACCAATATATCATATAAAATTTATCAAAACACACATCAATAAGGTCTTACAAAGCATATAAAAATTCACAGTTGAATTTCTAAATTTGCATTAGAGAATACCACACCTTATTTGTCGGGATAACGCCTTCTCAATCAGTGACGGTGCTACAAGCAGAATTATGGGCGGGCCAGATTGGACCTGGGCTACAGCTGTGCTTGTGCTACTGACCTGTGTTGCAGTACGTGGGCTGGGCCTACCTACATAATTGTATTTTTTACAGAAAACATGGGCGGGCCACAGCCTGGTTTGGCCCTAATGTAGCTCCGCCAGTGTTCTCAATGCCATGAAAGTGTTGATTATATCATCATCACTTTGGAGAAAGCATCTCGCTCAATGTATGTGACTAGACAATCATCCAGCAGACTATCACCCATCTTGCTCTTGACCAAACTCATTGCATAAAATGCTCTTTTTCAACACTTGCGGTCGACACCGGTAGCAGCAACACCAATTTGAGAAGCAAGTACACCAAATTATAAACTATATGCCTCTTTGTTTGAAGATTAACTAAGAGATCAACAAGGGAGTTTCTTGGCCTCTCTATTTTGCAACAATTCTAAAATAAAAAGAAGTTTGATCTGTAAATTGTCTGTTTGATTGAATACATAATAATCGTTAATCAATCAGCTCGATACACAAATTCTGAGTTCCAATTTGCAGCCAGAGTAAACTTGTTTAAATCGTAAAGGCAAATTATACCTTTAATAAAAAAAGATGGAGATCATACTTCTAATCAGAGGAGACGAGAAGTCAGTCAGCTCCTGGCGGTCCTGCCTCGGTCTAATGTAGACACGGCGCGTCCGTGTTGCTAGCCGGCGATGCCAGGCGCGGGCGCCTCTAAGACCGTCTCTAGCCAGGGGATTGAAAAAGCGCCGCCTGGAGGCGCGTCGACGAAAAGGCGTGGGGGTGGTTGGTTTCCCAACCGCCGACCCAAGCCGAACCCAGACACCATTTTTTGCATTAAGAAGTCGGCCAAACACGACACATATCGGGCAAAATTGGCGATTTTTCATTCATGTTTGTACATTAAAGTCTTAAAAACATAATAAAAAAACTAAAACATGGCGCGTCCTCGTCACCGTCCTCGAGGATGATGACGCCACCCTCGTCGTGGGCGCGGCGCCGGGCGGCGATCTCCACGAGGGCGCGGCGCTGGCGCTCTATCTTCAGCTTTGCGTAGTCCTCGCGGCGGCCAGGTTATCGTACTCGTTCTTGACGGCGACGAGGCCCGGCTCCGTCTTGGGCTTGACAACGTGGGAAGAGGAGGAACCACCGCCGCCCTCATTGATGACGATGCCGCGGGTGCGCCGCACGAGCGGCGTCCCACGGGCTCGGCCTTCACGTTGGCTTCGCGCCGGTGAGCCGGGAGAGAGGGAGGAGGAGGAGGACGAACCCGCCACACGCCACGGCAGCCAAATGCCGCCGCTGCGGCTGGGGGCAGGCGCCATGGCCGCCGGATACTGGAGCGGCGACACGTTTCCGCCCTTGAGGTGCGACAGGATGTAATGGAGCGTCCGCCCGGGGACGACCCGCCACAGGTGACGGTCGTCGGCATTGCGGCGCCCCCTCACCGGCGCGTTGGTGGTGGAGGCGAGCTGCCGCTCGTGGCGGCGTTGGAAGTACGCCACCCAGCTCGCGCGGTTGTCGGCGGCGTACTCCGGGCGGCCGGGCACCTCCTCCGGCAGGGAGGCCCGGACGCGCTCGATCTCATCGTGGAAGTGGCCGGGGTCGAGCCACGGGGGGGCTAGGATGCCTCCGCTGCTGAGCCTCCACCTTCCCGGCAGGCGCATGTCCGACGGCGCCGGGTAGTTGGCCTCGTGGAGGAGGTGCGCCTCCCACTTGTGCAGAGTGCGGCGGCCGAAGCCGTTGGTCGCTGCGGCATCGCCGGGGAACCGTTCACCCATCGGAGGTTGGTGGCAGGGGGGAGAGAGAGACGAGAAGGGCACAGGAGAGAGAGAGAGAGAGAGAGAGAGAGAGAGAGAGAGAGAGGGAGGGAGAGAGAGAGAGAGAGAGAGAGAGATAGATAGATAGAGAGAGAGAGGGCGACGGAGTCTGCGTCCACCGGCGAGGAGGGTGGCTTTTTATAGCCGCCGGGGGGCGGCAGGCGTATGTGTACACGTGGCGGGAGGGGAATCGGCGGAAGGCTGACCGACGGCATTACTGCGCCGCCCGTGGGAAATCAGCGGAAGGCTGACCGGCGGCAGCCTTCGCATTGATTTCTCGCGGGAAAATGAGGCGACGAGGGAGGACAACGACGCCCCGTGTGTCGCTGACTCGGCGGTCCCACCTGGCTTTCGCACCAAAAACGCTTCCCCGGCGCCCCCGGGCGCCCCCAGTGCGCCCGGTTCGGCCTGGGTCCATCGGCGCCAATTTCGGGCCGAACCGGCAGAAATTGGGCTTCTGGGGGCGCGGATGGGCCATTTTTTAGCGCCGGCGCTGAAAAAGGGCCTTGGGGGCCTGTTGGGGGCGCGGCTGGAGATGCTCTAACTCCCTCCTTTGCCAATCCTCCTTTACCTGACAGCCTCTAGCCGCCGGTCGTGCCTTGCTAGGGTTTTTTTTTTGCGGGGAATTGTGAGAGCTTTATTCAAACAAAAACGCTCCTAGGATCATCAGCCAACAGGCTACTGATCAGGAACGAGGGTTCATAGTCTAACCAAGTCTCGGTCACCATCAGCGAGCTGGCACGCTTCGCACAAAGATAGGCCGGGAGATTAGCAAACCTATTTACATGCTGAATTACAAAGGAATCAAAAGACAAAGCATGCTCTTCAATCTCTATTAGTAAAAGAGCCACAACCGAACGAAAGTCATGGCGAGTGTTTGAGAGATTCACCATCTCCAGGCAGTCGGATTCCATTATCACATGTGAGTAGCCTCGCAAATGAGCAAAGAGAACTCCCTCTCGCAGTGATAAGGCCTCAGCAATGAGGGGGGTCCGTCATAGGGTTCGCTGATAACCTTGCGCGAGTTCGAGTCGTATAGAATACGAAGGAAACGACGTCTGGGAGGCTAGGAGCGTATAGAATACGAACGAACGAGGAAGCCAGGCGCTAGCGATCGATCGACTGTCGTCCTTATATTTTGGGCTTGGGCCTTGCCCGCTGCAGACTAGTTCATTTTTTTTAATTCACATATATATAATGAAGTAATGGGCCGAATTACAGGGTGGTCCATGGACCGACCACCCTGTCTACCCTGTGGCTACGTCACTTGCCCCCCTCCCCCTCCCCTAATGGACGAAACAGAGCTGGTCAATTTTTTTTTCAAATCCGCCCTTCCTGGATTCATGCATATAAAAGATTTTTAATATAAAACTTATGAATGAAATTAATTGTTGAGAGCATATGCAGTATGCCCTCATGTACTGATTTTTAATTTGTTGGTTACTACTATCTCCTTTTCGGTTTATAAGGCACATTTTTTTAGGTGGACAAATAGACCAACGTAATATAAATTATATATCACAAAAATATATCATTAGAAAGTTCAAATCGTATACTTTCTAATGGTATTATAATTTTAAACTATACAACTTACCTTATTGGTCAAATTATAGATCTAGGGATACACACAAGTCTTATAAACTGGAAAGGAGGTAGTAGCAAACTTGCCGCCAATAAATTACTCCTGGTTGCTGATATAAGTGGCTTATGCACAAGATTATATTTATAGGGAGTAGATTAAATGATCTTTTTTCCCTTTATAATTGTTGTTTGGCATGTAGCGATTTCAGACAGTGTGGCAACCAATTGACTCGGCACTCTTGAGTTGAGGGTTTAGAGCAACTCTAACGTGCCGAACTATTTCGTCCACGCGTGTTCGTGTGGGTCGAAACGGACACAAAAGTCGGCTAACGAGCCGACCCAAACGGACGCGCATTCGCTTTTTGTCCGCTGGGCGACCCATTCCAGGCTCAAATTTGGGCCTCGTTTGTTTCTGCACGGACACGGAACGGACACGGGCGACGCCCGCTTACTCCCTGACCTGGCCCGCCAGACGGTGGCACATAGGCCATTCTCTTCCTTGCATCGACAGCCAACATGCCCCGGCGCACCACCCCCGTCGCCACCGCTGCCCAGTTCTGGTGCCGAGGCCAGCCGCCCGCACAGTCCCCCCCCCCCCCCCTGCAACACGCTACCTACCAACATCGCCGCCACCACCACCCCATCGCCGCAGCCTACCCGACACCGCCGCCAGCACCACCTCACCCCCACCCATGCCTGAAGCGGACAAAGCGTGGCGACCACGCTCACCGGACGCCGACAGGGCCTGCTACCAAGTCCAGGCGAGGCGTGAGGCTCTTCGACGGCCAACTTCTTCGATGACGCCCGCAAGCTATTCGACAGTTTGCCCGCAAGGTACAAATGGACTCCGAAGACGAGTTCTTTTTCCACAATTTTCTTTGCGACCTAGATGATTCCTCGTTTGGCGACGAGGAGCTTGTGGCTGCTGTGTTGGTCATCCATGACCACCTTAGTAGGCAGCGGCCAATGTTTCGGTGCTCGATCCTGGGACACACTCCGGCGTTGAATTGCAACCGAGAGAGAGACCATTCCTTCTTTGGAAGGACTACTTCGAGACCCTACCCCGCTGTTCAAACACCACCTATTCTGGCGCCGTTTCCGTATGGCTAGACATGTGTTCAACCGTATCCGGGAGGGGGTTGTGGGGTACGATGATTATTTTGAGTGCAAGGAGGATGCCCTGGGAAAGATTGACTTCTCTTCTTATCAAAACTGTACTACGGCTATTCGGATGCTTGCATACGGAGTTCCCGGTGATCTCATTGAAAAGTATGTATGTATGAGCGAGTCCACGTGCCTAGAGTCCATGTACAAGTTTTGCAAGGCTGTGATAGAAGTGTTTGGCCTCGAGTACTTGAGAGAGCCAAATGTTGCAGATACAACCCGGTTGTTGGCGATGAATGCCAGCAGTGGCTTTCCGAGGATGCTTGGTAGTATAGATTGTATGCACTGAGAGTGGAAGAACAACCCTTCTGCTTGGAACGGGTAGTATAGGGGCCATGTCGAAGCTTGCACCATCGTACTCGAGGCCGTGGTTTCACAAGATCTCTGGATTTGACACTCTTTCTTTGGCATGGCCGGATCACACAACGATATCAACGTGCTTCTACGCTCTCCGTAGTTTGCAAGGCTTGCAGAAGGCAACTGCCCAAAGGTCGATGTTGACATCAATGGCCACAACTACAACAAAGGATACTACCTAGCTGACGATAACTATCCACAGTGGACTACTCTTGTGAAGATAATCCCCAACCCTGTAGGAGAGAAGAGGAATAGATTTGCCCAAGAGCAGGAGAATGCTAGGAAAGATGTGGAGCGTGCCTTTGATGTCCTGCAATCTCGATGGGGCATCGTTCGATATCCTTCTAGAACTTGAAGCACCAAGAAGTTGTGGGAGATGATGACTGCTTCTGTGATCATACACAATATGGTTGTAGAGGATGAGTTCCCGGAACGTATCTATGACCAAGGGTTTCAGTTTCAGGCTGACAAGTGGAGGAGTAGCAATGTTTGCATAGTTCATCCAATTTCATTATCAAATGTGTGATTGGGAAACTCACACGCAACTGCAAATTTATTTGGTTGAGCATATGTTGGCTCACGTTGGTAACCAATAGATGTATATTTTTAAAATGAATTTGAGACAAGTTTTTATTTGGCTTTGTAAACTATGATATATTTGTTTGGTTGTGAAACTCTATAAGATGTTTGTATTTCTTTTGAATCATTATGCAAACTAGGGTTACATTTTCATATGTTTGAAAAAAAGACAGGTCGGCCTCAAGAACGAAAATGCATCTGGGTGTTGGGTGCACCGCCGACCCAAACGCAAAAGCAGGCGGACCACGAATGTGCAGCCGACCCAAATGAATAAAAAACGGACCAAACATGCGTCCGTTTACGACCAGCACATGCACATGTGTGACCTTTTTTCTCTCACAGCCCCTCTCTTTCCTCTAAGAAATTCACCACTACTCTTTCTCATGGAATCAACGGTTCTTTCTCTCTCCTCTCTTTTCTCTCCAAGCCTCTGTATCCAGAATAATATCTTCTCTCTGACGCTGCCATTTGTCCTCTCTCTCTCTCACAAATGTGATTAGGACAAAAATGTCTCTCTTTTATCTCTCCCTTCGCATGCGCAAAAAAGGTGTGAGGAGCTGGTGGTCAAGGGTTGTGGACCTCATGTGACGACGAGTTTGGCATAAATTATTGGCCTGCTGAAGTCAGAAAAGATGTACTATCTCAGTCAATGAACAATGACATATTCTACTGTTGATAACATGATGTGCCATGTGGCTGGGTTGCCCACAGCCCTGCCTTTTCAGACTAGTCACACTGTGGCTAAAGGGATACTACTGATGATACCGGCACTAGCACACATCTTCATAGCGTGATCAACGGCGCAGATAAAGGGCACAGATAAAGGGCACCGTATAGGACGAGCTACAAAGAAACTTTGCACCGCCCAGTTTTGGTGGGCCGCCGCGTGCCCGATCTGCGACTGCATGCATGGGTAACCATCCAGCAAATTAGTAGGATACGATACCGGTAGTAGGTGCCAGCGAAGGGAGATAGATGCCAGATTTGTGGAGTTACCTGGAAGTCTCCCGGGTTGCTGGTGGCGGCAACGAGCCCGATCACGGCCGCCACCAAGCCGAAGACGAAGCAGGCCTTGGCCACCATGAGCACTTGCCTCAGCGCAGGTTGATCGCCAGCAGCCATTGATATTTGTCCCTCTTCCTCTTCCTCTCCTCGCGCAGGCGGTGCTTTCCTGATGGAGCCAGCTAGCTATCTCTCACGGTCACGGGTCAAGGCAGCGAGGGATGGGAGGTTCGGCCAGCGGGGCCGGCTATATAAACAGGCATATCAAGTGATGAACGGCTGGCGAGACGTAGGCGTTGGCAAAGGAAATCACGGCACATATAGACGTACCGTCGATCTTTGGCAGTGCCCAGCCCAACTTCTTTGCAATTGCAATTGCAATTGCATGTGCATATCCGGTGACGCCGTTCGCCGAGCGTTTCACACTTTTCATTTGCTTCCAGAGGATGGCTTGAATTCTTGCACACGAATGGAGTGGCGTGCATGGGGCCATGGCCACGTACGAAAGCAATCATCGACGCATCGTAGTGCTACATAGTGATAGCAGCAGTTAGAGCATCTCCACTAGTTCGGTCCCCCAGTGCATAGTTCAGCGCTATTTCGGGCGCCCGCCCGGCGCCTTTTAGGCCCTGGGGCGATCTAGCTCCCAGCCACGTCCCCAGGCGTCGCCCCCCAAGGTGCGGTAAATTCAAACTTGGTCATTCCCGCTCCCAAAAAAAGGCCACAAGTCCGGCGATCAGCGACCTTCGGCGATCACCTTGCCACAGTTCGGCGATCAAATGAAAAATTTGGCGTACAAAAAAAGAAAGGGTTCTTATATATTAGGCATCAAGATCTATAGAGATAGAATAAGACACTTAATTGGACTTTCACAAAGCACATACCTTGATAAAGTTTTGAAAAAGTTTAAAATGGATCAGGCAAAGAAAGGGTTCTTGCCTGTATTATAAGGTGTGAAGTTGAGTCAGACTCAATGCCCGACCACTGTAGAAGATAGAGAGAAAATGAAAGGTGTTCCCTATGCTTCAGTCATAGGTTCTATCATGTATTCAATGCTGTGTACCAGACCTGATGTGTGTCTTGCTATCAGTTTAGCAGGGAAGTACCAAAGTAATCCAAGAGTGGATCACTGGATAGCGGTCAAGAATATCCTGAAATACCTAAAAAGGACTAAGGATCTGTTTCTCGTATATGGAGATGACAAAGAGCTCGTCGTAAACGGTTATGTCGATGCAAGCTTTGACACTGATCCGGATGACTCTAAGTCACAAACCGGATACGTGTTTTTATTAAATGGTGGAGCTGTCAGTTGGTGTAGTTCCAAAAAGTGCGTCGTGGCAGGATCTACGTGTGAAGCGGAATACATAGCTGCTTCGAAAGCAGCAAATGAAGGAGTCTGGACGAAGGAGTTCATATCCGATCTAGGTGTCATACCTAGTGCATCGGGTCCAATGAAAATCTTTTGTGACAATACTGGTGCAATTGCCTTGGCAAAGGAAATCCAGATTTCACAGGAGAACCAAGCACATCAAGAGACGCTCCAATTCCATCCGCGATCAAGTCAAGGAGGGAGACATAGAGTTTTGCAAGATACATACGGATCTGAATGTTGCAGACCCGTTGATTAAGCCCCCTCTCATGAGCAAAACAGGATCAGCACCAAGACTCCATGGGTGTTAGAATCATTACAATGTAATCTAGATTATTGACTCTAGTGCAAGTGGGAGACTGAAGGAAATATGCCCTAGAGGCAATAATAAAGTTGTTATTTATATTTCCTTATATCGTGATAAATGTTTATTATTCATGCTAGAATTGTATTAACCAGAAACTTAGTACATGTGTTAATACATAGACAAACAGAGTGTCACTAGTTTGCCTCTACTTGACTAGCTCGTTGAATCAATTATGGTTATGTTTCCTAACCATAGACATGAGTTTTCATTTGATTAACGGGATCACATCATTAGAGAATGATGTGATTGACTTGACCCATCCGTTATCTTAGCACGATGATCGTTTAGTTTGTTGCTATTGCTTTCTCCACAACTTATACATGTTCCTATAACTATGAGATCATGCAACTCCCGAATACCCGAGGAACACTTTATGTGCTACCAAACATCACAACATAACTGGGTGATTATAAAGGTGCTCTACATGTGTCTCCGATGGTGTTTGTTGAGTTGGCATAGATCGATATTAGGATTTGTCACTCCGATTATCGGAGTGGTATCTCTGGGCCCTCTCGGTAATGTACATCACTATAAGCCTTGCAAGCAATGTAGCTAATGAGTTAGTTACGAGATGTAGCATTACGGAACGAGTAAAGAGACTTGCAGGTAATGAGATTGAACTAGGTATTGAGATACCGACGATCAAATCTCAGGTAAGTAACATACCGATGACAAAGGGAACAACGTATATCGTTATGCGCTTTGACCGATAAAGATCTTCGTAGAATGTGTGGGAACCAATATGAGCATCCAGGTTCCTCTATTGGTTATTGATCGGAGACGTGTCTCGGTCATGTCTACATAGTTCTCGAACCCGTAGGGTCCGCACGCTTAACGTTCGGTGACGATAGTATTATGAGTTTATGTGTTTTGATGTACCGAAGGTAGTTCGGAGTCCCGAATATGATCATGGACATGACGAAGAGTCTCAAAATGGCCGAGACATAAAGATCGATATATTGGACGACTATATTTGGACATCGGAATGGTTACGGGTGAGATCGGGCATTTACCGATGTACCGGGAGGTTACCGGAACCCCCCGGGAGGTATATGGGCCTTATTGGGCCATAGTGGGAGAGAGGAGAAAGGAGCAAAGGAGGCCCCCCCTCCCAAGCCCAATCTGAATTGGAGGGGGGCCGCCCCCCCGCCTTTCCTTACTCCTTCCTCCCCCTTCCTTCTCTCCTAATCCAACTAGGAAAGGGGGGAATCCTACTCCCGGTGGGAGTAGGACTCCCCTTGGGGCGCGCCTAGGAGGCCGGCCCCCTCCCCCTCCTCCACTCCTTTATATACGGGGGAGGGGGGCACCCCATAGACACACAAGTTGATCATTGATCTCTTAGCCGTGTGCGGTCCCCCCCTCCACCATAATCCACCTCGGTCATATCGTAGCAGTGCTTGGCGAAGCCCTGTTCCGGTAGCATCATCATCACCATCATCACGCCATCGTGCTGACGAAGCTCTCCCTCGACACTCTTCTGGATCATGAGTTCGTGGGACGTCACCGAGCCGAACGTGTGCAGATCGCGGAGGTGTCGTACCTTCGGTGCTAGGATTGGTAGATCGTGAAGACGTATGACTACATCAACCACATTGTCATAACGCTTCCGCTTACAGTCTACGAGGGCGCGTAGACAACACTCTTCCCTCTCGTTGCTATGCATCACCATGATCTTGCGTGTGCATAGGATTTTTTTTGAATTTACCGCGTTCCCCAACGATATACACACATCTTGTTAAGTTGAACCATTTCGGTTGTGTTCCCTAATCGAAAACAGTTCGTCAGAGTTAACCGTATGCCGTATATCGCACACACATTGATATGGATGCCCGTTTCTGTTGTTCTACCTCATCGCAAACAGTTCGAATGGATTAACTGTGTGTCCTGCATCGCACACATTGTTATGGCTGCCCGTTTCTGTTGTTCTGCCTCATCGCAGACAGTTTGAATGGATTAACCGTGTGTCCTGCATTGCAGACGCAACTAAAATCTGAACCATGTTTGGTGGCTCCGCCATTGCAAATGTTTTGCACCTTTTTTGGCGGGTTTTTTACACCACTGTTTGTGATTATTGCATCACACACAGTTTCGGCAAAGGGTCTCTGATCGTAGTGTCGCGTTAGCGGTATCCTGTAGTAGTGGAGATAAAGCAGTGTCCATCAATAGGTTCTTGTCACCAGTCATATGATTTGTACATCCACTATCGAGGACCCACTCAGTGGCTTTGGGTTGATTATCCTGCAGATGAATTAGTGCATCTTACAAACTCATATACTTCATCAGTGAAGAATATGACATCAAATTCATCAGATCAATTTCATCAAACAATTCAGCAGATATAGCAGTATGAGGACGTGAGAAATGAAAATTCATTTCTTCATGATTAGCTTGCGTCCTTTCAAGAATTATTCAGGTCTTTAGCAAATTCTTCAGACGTTTAAGTTTGTTTGGAGACCTGACCCTGCATAAGAGATTAGTTCTTTTTTTTCACCACCCACCTCTGGAGGGGTGGCAAAGAGTTCATCATTCTGTGAGCTCCATAAGAGAAAGGTGGCATAGAAGCCAGTCCACTTTATTTCACAAAAGAGGGGTTAGAGTAAGCATATGAATAAGCAGAGTAATTCTTCGAGGACTTATGAACATAATGATTTGAAGAATAATGCACATATTCATAACCCTTAGATCTTCCCCGCGAAACAGAAGAGTTAGCACGATGATGTTCATATGAGGATCTGGATCCATATGAGGAATTTGGTCCATGTGAGGACTTTGATCCATATGAAGACTTTGGTCCATATGAAGAATTTGATCTAGGGTTTCTATTCTTCACAGATGGTGTCATGATGACATTCACCTGAAGACTTTCAAGGCACCTTTTGGGAACCCAGATTTTCTTCATAGGGGGACCATTCCTGCAGTTAGTGGCAACATATCTAGCAAATACTTCACCATTCTGATTTTTGAACAGTTTATAGTTGGAGTCAAATGACTCATCAGAAGAATACGATTCACATGTAAAGCCAGATAAAGTGGATGGATCTACTGGAGGTCCTTTTGTAGCAACCCATGAGGTTTTGGGATACTACTCAGGTTTCCAGTAGGTCCCATCAGCATTGAGTTTCCTCTCAAAGGTAATACCCTCTTTCCTAGGGTTCTTATTGAGGATCTGCTTTTTAAGCACATTACAAAGAGCCTGATGCCCTTTGAGGCTTTTGTACATGCCTGTCACATACAATTCCTTCAGCCCTGCATTGTGAGTGATACTAGTAGCATCCTTAGATGAGGAATTTTTGATAGCAGAGACAGTTGAAAATTTTGCAGCAATAGAAGCATTTGAACTTTCAGATGAAGAATTAGCAGATTCACGTTCAATGCATTTCAAACATGGTGGAATGAACTCAACCTAAGCGGAACTGATCTGTTGAGCAAGCAATGAATCGCGTTCCTTCTGAAAATCTTCATAACTCGCCCTTAGCTGCTCAAGATCTTGCTTTCTTTGAAGAAATTCATAAGAAAGCTTCTCATGATTAGATAAGAGAGTGTTATGATGACTCTGAAGGTTATCAAACTTAGTGTGAAGTCTCTGAAGATTATCAGTCAGAGTTTGAGTTTGATCCATTTCTTCACCCAACATATCATCGCTTTCATCTAGCATGTTTTGAACCTTTTCCAAAGTTTTTTGTTGTTTAGTGGCAAGGGAAGCAAGTTTGGTATAGCTGGGTCCAAATTCATCATCACTAGATTCAGATAGGAAGCATTTAGTTACCTTGGCACCTTTTGCCATAAGGCATGGTGCAGAGGATCATGATTCTGGATCGAATTCATCGTTTTGAGCGATTCCTTGAATCCTCAAACCAAGGTTCATGACAAGTTCCATGACCTTCATAAACATCAGAGAGTCGGTCCCAGATAAGCTTAGCATGGCAGAGATGCTTAATGTTCCTGAACTGGTTTCGGGATAAGCAGGAGCAAATGACATCCTTCGCTATGATGTCAAGTCGAGTGTACTTGCGAATATCATCAGCATCCGCCATCTTGCAAAGATCAGTAACCGCAATCTCAGTGACGGTCCACAACTCGATGTCCATTGCCATGAGACGCTTCTTCATCATGGCCTTCCACTTGGGTTAATCATGACCGTCAAAGATGGGGCATGTCACTTTCTTCATTCTTGCGGTTGACAACACTAAAACTCCAGGCAGTTAAACCAAAATCACATAGAACAAGGGAGTACCTTGCTCTGATACCAATTGAAAGTGCGTTATATTGACTAGAGGGGGGGTGAATAGGCGATTTTTACAAATTCGTTTGAGGAAATTCCTAAGTCACGAACAACTAGCAGCGGAATAAGTACTCAGATGCAAGCATATAACAGAGCAGTAGCACAGTCATCATGATGAAATGAAAACAAGGACAGAGTACAATTGGCGTGAACACAGGATAGCAGGCTGAAGATAAAGTGACTGAAGAAATAGGATTGAGGAAATTGAGAAAGTCTTCAGTCAAAGTCTTCAAACAGTAGCGATCAAGTACTTCAGCATATGAATGAGGAAATGAAAGGGTTGAGGAAACAGAACCAGTAGCTCGGTGAAGACAGTGATTTGGTAGACCAGTTCCAACTGTTGTGACAGTCATACGTCTGGTTGGAGCAGTTAGGTATTGAAACCTGAGGACACACAGTCCCGGACATACAGTCCTCATCGTATTGTCCTTGAGCTAAGGTCACACAGACCTTGCCCAATCACTCGTGGTAAGTCTTCAGGTGACATCCAAACCTTCACATCTCGGCCACTCGGCGATCCACAATTTTCTCTCGGATGCTCTAGACCATGACGCCTAACCGTCTGAAGGATGCACAGTCCTCAAAGGTAACAAGCATCAGTTCCTCACAGGAACAATCTCTTCAGTGATGCTCAATCACTTTGGGTTTGTAGGTGTTTGGGTTTGGGTTTTTCCTCACTTGATGATTTTCACTCAAAGTCCTCGGAGGATGGGATGCTCACAATGACAAGTGTCAGTTTCTCTCGGAGCAGCCAACTAGCTAGTGGTTGTAGGGGGCAGCTATTTATAGCCTAGGGAGCAGCCCGACATGATAAGACATAAATGCTCTTCAATGATATGACCATTAGGTGGGTAGATATTTTGAGACAGCTGGCGCGTAGCACAGCAACGATCGGATATTTGAGTATCAAATTCCTCAGGGCTATCAGGATCCTCACTTGTAGGCAATCCGCACTGGCGAATTCCTAACTCCCCAGTGAGGACAAATTCCTCAAAGAGCAGAAGATCTTCGCCTCTGTCACTAAAGAAATTGACTGAACTGTATAAGATTTCCAATGGCTTCACTCGAAAGGATTGGTAGGTGTAGGATTTTGAGATGAGCATCACTTGGAAACTTTTCCTTAGTTTTACCTCGACCCCCTTTAACAGTACGGGGTTTCCTATGATTCAAGAAAGATAAAACAAAACTAAGAAAAAAAGTCTTCATGCTTCCTATTCCTCACATGAATATCAAGTCTTCAGGATCACACCAAATTCTTCACTTTCAAATTCTTCAGAAAGCCAAAGTCTTCAGTTGAAGACATTCATTTTTAGGGGTCGACTTTCTCTATAAATATCAAACTCCTCATAAACTTATAGACCTGTGTACACTCACAAACGCATTCGTCCCTTAACCTATAAGTCTTCAATACACCAAAATCACTAAGGGGAACTAGATGCATTTACACTAATGAAGCGGGGAGCCGGAGAATGATGTTAGATAGTAGCAGCAAACTGTTGGGGAACGTTGTAGAAAACAAAAATTTTCCTACTCGTTTCACCAAGAACCATCTAGGAGTTCATCTAGCAATGAGTCATTAGATGCATCTACATACCTTTGTAGATCGCGCACGGAAGCGTTCAAAAGAACGGTGATGATGTAGTCATACTCGACGTGATCCAAATCACCGATGACCAAGCGCCGAACGGACGGCACCTCCGCGTTCAACACACGTACGGGACGGGAGACGTCTCCTCCTTCTTGATCCAGCAAGGGGGGAGGAGAGTTTGATGAAGATCCAGCAGCACGACGGCGTGGTGGTGGATGCAGGGCGTCACAGAAGCAGGGCTTCGCCGAGACTACAAGAGAGAGACGTAACGGGGAGAGAGGGAGGCGCCAGGGGCTGGTGTGTCGGCCCTAGTAGATGAGATCTACTAGGGGGGGCGGCGGCCAAGGGGAGGTTTCCCTCCCCCCAAGGCACCTAGGGGTGCCTTCCACCACTAGGACTCCTCCTAGGTGGAAACCCTAGGTGCATGGGCCCATAGGGGCTGGTTCCCTTGGCCCATCTAGGCCAAGGCGCACCCCCTACAGCCCATGTGGCCCCCCGGGACAGGTGGCCCCACCCGGTGGGCCCACGGGACCCCTTCGGTGGTCCCGGTACAATACCGATAACCCCGAAACTTGTCCCGATGCCCGAAACTGCACTTCCTATATATAATTCTTTACCTCCGGACCATTCCGGAACTCCTCGTGACGTCCGGGATCTCATCCGGGACTCCGAACAACATTCGGGTTACTGCATATACATATCTTCACAACCAACATTCGGGTTACTGCATATACATATCTTCACAACCCTAGCGTCACCGAACCTTAAGTGTGTAGACCCTACGGGTTCGGGAGACAAGCAGACATGACCGAGACGACTCTCAGGTCAATAACCAACAGCGGGATCTGGATACCCATGTTGGCTCCCACATGCTCCACGATGATCTCATCGGACGAACCACGATGTCGAGGATTCAATCAACCCCGTACGCAATTCCCTTTGTCAATCGATATGTTACTTGCCCGAGATTCGATCATTGGTATCCCAATACCTCGTTCAATCTCGTTACCGGCAAGTCACTTTACTCGTACCGTAATGCATGATCCCATGACCAGACACTTGGTCACTCTGAGCTCATTATGGTGATGCATTACCGAGTGGGCCCATTGATACCTCTCCGTCATACGGAGTGACAAATCCCAGTCTTGATCCATGTCAACCCAACAGACACTTTCGGAGATACCCGTAGTCTACCTTTATAGTCACCCAGTTACGTTGTGATGTTTGGTATACCCAAAGCACTCCTACGGTATCCGGGAGTTACACGATCTCATGGTCTAAGGAAAAGATACTTTGACATTGGAAAACTCTAGCAAACGAACTATACGATCTTGTGCTATGTTTAGGATTGGGTCTTGTCCATCACATCATTCTCTTAATGATGTGATCTCGTTATCAATGACATCCAATGTCCATAGTCAGGAAACCATGACTATCTATTGATCAACGAGCTAGTCAACTAGAGGCTTACTAGGGACATGTTGGTGTCTGTTATTCACACATGTATTACGATTTCCGGATAACACAATTATGGCATGAATAAAGACAATTATCATGAACAAGGAAATATAATAATAATGCTTTTATTATTGCCTCTAGGGCATATTTCCAACAGTCTCCCACTTGCACTAGAATCAATAATCTAGTTACATTGTGATGAATCGAACACCTATGGAATTCTGGTGCTGATCATGTTTTGCCCTAGGGAGAGGTTTAGTCAACGGATCTGCTACATTCAGGTCCGTATGTATTTTACAAATCTCTATGTCTCCATCTTGAACATTTTCACGAATGGAGTTGAAGCGACGCTTGATGTGCCTTGTCTTCTTGTGAAACCTGGGCTCCTTGGCAAGTGCAATAGCTCCAGTGTTGTCACAGAAGAGCTTGATCGGCCCCGACGCATTGGGTATGACTCCTAGGTCGGTGATGAACTCCTTCACCAATATTGCTTCATGTGCTGCCTCCGAGGCCGCCATGTACTCCGCTTCACATGTAGATCCCGCCACGACGCTCTGCTTGCAACTGCACCAGCTTACTGCCCCACCATTCAAAATATACACGTATCCGGTTTGTGACTTAGAGTCATCCAGATCTGTGTCGAAGCTAGCGTCGACGTAACCCTTTACGACGAGCTCTTCGTCACCTCCATAAACGAGAAACATTTCCTTAGTCCTTTTCAGGTACTTCAGGATATTCTTGACCGCTGTCCAGTGCTCCTTGCCGGGATTACTTTGGTACCTTCCTACCAAACTTACGGCAAGGTTTACATCAGGTCTGGTACACAGCATGGCATACATAATAGAACCTATGGCTGATGCATAGGGGATGACGCTCATCTCTTCTATATCTTCCGCCGTGGTCGGATATTGAGCTGACCTCAATTTCATACCTTGTAACACAGGCAAGAACCCCTTCTTGGATTGATCCATATTGAACTTCTTCAATATCTTATTAAGGTATGTGCTTTGTGAAAGACCTATGAGGCGTCTTGATCTATCTCTATAGATCCTGATGCCTAATATATAAGCAGCTTCTCCAGGGTCCTTCATTGAAAAACTCTTATTCAAATAGGCCTTGATGCTGTCCAAGAGTTTTGTATCATTTCCCATCAAGAGTATGTCATCTACATACAGTATGAGAAATGCTACAGAGCTCCCACTCACTTTCTTGTAAACGCAGGCTTCTCCATAAGTCTGCGTAAACCCAAACGCTTTGATCATCTCATCAAAGCGAATGTTCCAACTCCGAGATGCTTGCACCAGCCCATAAATCGAGCGTTGGAGCTTGCACACTTTGTCAGCATTCTTAGGATCGACAAAACTTTCCGGCTGTATCATATACAATTCTTCCTTAAGGAAACCATTAAGGAATGCCGTTTTGACGTCCATTTGCCAAATTTCATAATCGTAGAATGCGGCAATTGCTAACATGATTCGGACGGACTTTAGCTTCGCTACTGGTGAGAAAGTCTCATCGTAGTCAACCCCTTGAACTTGTCGATAACCCTTAGCGACAAGCCGAGCTTTATAGATGGTCACATTACCATCCACGTCTGTCTTCCTCTTAAAGATCCATTTATTTTCTATGGCTCGCCGCTCAACGGGCAAGTCAGTCAAAGTCCATACTTCGTTTTCATACATGGATCCTATCTCGGATTTCATGGCTTCTAGCCATTTGTCGGAATCCGGGCCCGCCATCGCTTCTTCATAGTTCGAAGGTTCACCGTTGTCTAACAACATGATTTCCAAGACAGGGTTGCCGTACCACTCTGGTGCGGAACGTGTCCTTGTGGACCTTCGAATTTCAGTAGGAGCTTGATCAGAAGTATCTTGATCATCATCATTAACTTCCTCTCTAGTCGGTGCAGGCACCTCAGGAACATTTTCTTGAGTTGCACCATTTTCCGGTTCAAGAGGTAATACTTCATCAAGCTCTACTTTCCTCCCACTTACTTCTTTCGAGAGAAACTCCTTCTCTAGAAAGGATCCATTCTTGGCAACAAAGATCTTGCCTTCGGATCTGAGGTAGAAGGTGTACCCAATAGTTTCCTTTGGGTACCCTATGAAGACGCATTTTTCCGATTTGGGTTTGAGCTTTTCAGGTTGAAGCTTCTTGACATAAGCATCGCATCTCCAAACTTTTAGAAACGACAGCTTAGGTTTCTTCCCAAACCATAATTCATACGGTGTCGTCTCAACGGATTTCGACGGAGCCCTATTGAAAGTGAATGCGGCAGTCTCTAAAGCATAGCCCCAAAAAGATAGCGGTAAATCGGTAAGAGACATCATAGATCGCACCATATCTAACAGAGTGCGATTACGACGTTCGGACACACCATTACGCTGAGGTGTTCCAGGCGGCGTGAGTTGTGAAACTATTCCACATTTTCTTAAGTGTGTGCCAAACTCATGACTCAAGTATTCTCCTCCACGATCTGATCGTAGAAACTTGATTTTCCTGTCACGTTGATTTTCAACCTCACTCTGAAATTCCTTGAACTTTTCAAAGGTTTCAGACTTGTGTTTCATTAAGTAGATATACCCATACCTACTTAAATCATCAGTGAGGGTGAGAACATAACGATAGCCACCGCGAGCCTCAACACTCATTGGACCGCACACATCAGTATGTATGATTTCCAATAAGTTGGTTGCTCGCTCCATTGTTCCTGAGAACGGAGTCTTGGTCATTTTTCCCATAAGGCATGGTTCGCATGTGTCAAATGATTCATAATCAAGAGACTCTAAAAGTCCATCTGCATGGAGTTTCTTCATGCGCTTGACACCTATGTGACCAAGGCGGCAGTGCCACAAGTATGTGGGACTATCATTATCAACCTTACTTCTTTTGGTACTCACATTGTGAACATGTGTAGCATCACGTTCGAGATTCATAAAGAATAAACCATTCACCATAGGAGCATGACCATAAAACATATCTCTCATATAAATAGAACAACCATTATTCTCGGATTTAAATGAGTAGCCATCTCGAATTAAACGAGATCCCGATACAATGTTCATGCTCAAAGCTGGCACTAAATAACAATTATTAAGGTTTAAAACTAATCCCGAAGGGAGATGCAGAGGCAGCGTGCCGACGGCGATCACATTGACCTTGGAACCATTCCCGACGCGCATTGTCACCTCGTCCTTTGCCAGTTTCCGCTTATTCCGCAGCCCCTGCTTTGAGTTACAAATGTGAGCAACTGCACCGGTATCAAATACCCAGGAGCTACTACAGGCACTAGTAAGGTACACATCAATTACATGTATATCACATATACCTTTTGTTTTGCCGGCCTTCTTATCCGCTAAGTACTTAGGGCAGTTCCGCTTCCAGTGACCGCTTCCCTTGCAATAAAAGCACTCAGTCTTGGGCTTGGGTCCATTCTTTTGCTTCTTCCCGACAGCTTGCTTGCCGGGCGCGGCAACCTCCTTGCCGTCCTTCTTGAAGTTCTTTTTACCCTTGCCTTTCTTGAACTTAGTGGTTTTATTGACCATCAACACTTGATGTTCCTTCTTGACTTCTACCTCTGCTGATTTCAGCATAGCAAATACTTCAGGAATGGTCTTTTCCATCCCCTGCATATTTAAGTTCATCACAAAGCTCTTGTAGCTTGGTGGAAGCGACTGGAGGATTCTGTCAATGACCGCATCATCCGGGAGATTAACTCCCAGCTGAGTCAAGCGGTTATGTAACCCAGACATAGTGAGTATGTGCTCACTGACAGAACTATTTTCCTCCATCTTACAGCTGAAGAATTTGTTGGAGACTTCATATCTCTCGACCCGAGCATGAGCTTGGAAAACCATTTTCAGCTCTTCGAACATCTCATATGCTCCATGTCTCTCAAAACGCTTTTGGAGCCCCGGCTCTAGGCTGTAAAGCATGCCGCACTGAACGAGGGAGTAGTCATCGGAACGTGCCTGCCAAGCGTTCATAACATCTTGTTCTGCAGGGAGAACAGGTGCGTCACCCAGCGGTGCTTGTAGGACATAATCTTTCTTGGCAGCTATGAGGATGATCCTCAGGTTCCGGACCCAGTCCGTATAGTTGCTGCCATCGTCTTTCAGCTTAGTTTTCTCTAGGAACGCGTTGAAGTTAAGGACTACGTTGGCCATTTGATCTACAAGACATATTGTAAAATATTTAGACTAAGTTCATGATAATTAAGTTCAACTAATCAAATTATTAATGAACTCCCACTTAGATTAGACATCCCTCTAGTCATCCAAGTATTACATGATCCGAGTTTAACTAGACTGTGTCCGATCATCACGTGAGACGGACTAGTCAACATCGGTGAACATCTTCATGTTGATCGTATCTTCTATACGACTCATGCTCGACCTTTCGGTCTTCTGTGTTCCGAGGCCATGTCTGTACATGCTAGGCTCGTCAAGTCAACCTAAGTGTTTTCATGTGTAAATCTGTCTTACACCCGTTGTATGTGAACATCTGAATAAAACACCCGATCATCACGTGGTGTTTTGAAACAGCGAACTGTCGCAACGGTGCACAGTTAGGGGGAACACTTATTGAAATTAGTATGAGGGATCATCTTATTTACTACCGTCGTTCTAAGTAAACAGGATGCAAAACATGATAAACATCACATGCAATCAAATAATAAACGTGACATGATATGGCCAATATCACATAGCTCCTTTGATCTCCATCTTGGGGCTCCATGATCATCTTGTCACCGGCTTGACACCATGATCTCCATCATCATGATCTCCATCATCGCGTCACCATGAAGTTGCTCACCAACTATTACTTCTACTACTATGGCTAATGCGTTTAGCAATAAAGTAAAGTAATTTACATGGCGTTTCTCAATGACACGCAGGTCATATAAAAGAATAAAGACAACTCCTATGGCTCCTGCCGGTTGTCATACTCATCGACATGCAAGTCGTGATTCCTATTACAATAGCATGAACATCTCATACATCACATATAGATCATTCATCATTCATCACAACTTTGGCCATATCATATCACAAACCACTTGCTGCAAAAACAAGTTAGACGTCCTCTAATTGTTGTTGCAAGTTTTACGTGGCTGAATTAGGGTTCTAGCAAGAACGTCTTCTTACCTACGTTAAAGCCACAACGTGATTTGTCAACTTCTATTTACCCTTCATAAGGACCCTGTTCATCGAATCCGCTCCAACTAAAGTAGGAGAGACAGACACCCGCCAGCCACCTTATGCAACTAGTGCATGTTAGTCGGTGGAACCGGTCTCACGCAAGCGTACGTGTAAGGTTGGTCCGGGCCGCTTCATCCACAATACCGCTGAAGCAAGAAAAGACTAGTAACGGCAAGAAAGTTGACAAATCTACGCCCACAACAAATTGTGTTCTACTCGCGCAAGAAGAACTACGCATAGACCTAGCTCATGATGCCACTGTTGGGGAACGTTGCAGAAAACAAAAATTTTCCTACTCGTTTCACCAAGATCCATCTAGGAGTTCATCTAGCAACGAGTCATTAGATGCATCTACATACCTTTGTAGATCGCGCACGGAAGCGTTCAAAAGAACGGTGATGATGTAGTCATACTCGACGTGATCCAAATCACCGATGACCAAGCGCCGAACGGACGGCACCTCCGCGTTCAACACACGTACGGGACGGGAGACGTCTCCTCCTTCTTGATCTAGCAAGGGGGGAGGAGAGGTTGATGAAGATCCAGTAGCACGACGGCATGGTGGTGGATGCAGGGCGTCACAGAAGCAGGGCTTCGCCGAGACTACGAGAGAGAGACGTAACGGGGAGAGAGGGAGGCGCCAGGGGCTGGTGTGTTTCCCTCCTCTCCCCCCCACTATATATAGGGGTGCCATGGGGGGGGGGGGGGGCGCCGGCCCTAGTAGATGAGATCTACTAGGGGGGGCGGCGGCCAAGGGGAGGTTTCCCTCCCCCCCAAGGCACCTAGGGGTGCCTTCCACCACTAGGACTCCTCCTAGGTGGAAACCCTAGGCGCATGGGCCCATAGGGGCTGGTTCCCTTGGCCCATCTAGGACAAGGCGCACCCCTACAGCTCATGTGGCCCCCCGGGACAGGTGGCCCCACCCAGTGGGCCCATGGGACCCCTCCGGTGGTCCCGGTACAATACCGATAACCCCGAAACTTGTCCCGATGCCCGAAACTGCACTTCCTATATATAATTCTTTACCTCCGGACCATTCCGGAACTCCTCGTGACGTCCGGGATCTCATCCGGGACTCCGAACAACATTTGGGTTACTGCATATACATATCTTCACAACCCTAGTGTCACCGAACCTTAAGTGTGTAGACCCTACGGGTTCGGGAGACAAGCAGACATGACCGAGACGACTCTCAGGTCAATAACCAACAGCGGGATCTGGATACCCATGTTGGCTCCCACATGCTCCACGATGATCTCATCGGACGAACCACGATGTTGAGGATTCAATCAACCCCGTACGCAATTCCCTTTGTCAATCGATATGTTACTTGCCCGAGATTCGATCGTCGGTATCCCAATACCTCGTTCAATCTCGTTACCGGCAAGTCACTTTACTCGTACCGTAATGCATGATCCCGTGACCAGACACTTGGTCACTCTGAGCTCATTATGATGATGCATTACCGAGTGGGCCCAGTGATACCTCTCCGTCATACGGAGTGACAAATCCCAGTCTTGATCCATGTCAACCCAACAGACACTTTCGGAGATACCCGTAGTCTACCTTTATAGTCACCCAGTTACGTTGTGACGTTTGGTATACCCAAAGCACTCCTACGGTATCCGGGAGTTACACGATCTCATGGTCTAAGGAAAAGATACTTTGACATTGGAAAACTCTAGCAAACGAACTATACGATCTTGTGCTATGTTTAGGATTGGGTCTTGTCCATCACATCATTCTCTTAATGATGTGATCTCGTTATCAGTGACATCAAATGTCCATAGTCAGGAAACCATGACTATCTATTGATCAACGAGCTAGTCAACTAGAGGCTTACTAGGGACATGTTGGTGTCTGTTATTCACACATGTATTACGATTTCCGGATAACACAATTATAACATGAATAAAGACAATTATCATGAACAAGGAAATATAATAATAATGCTTTTATTATTGCCTCTAGGGCATATTTCCAACACAAACAACTTGATCTATGAGTAATAGCCAGAAGATTATCACTGGGCACACCACATGCAGCAAAGGCGCTTTCCCTTTGTCGCTCTCTATCTGCGTTCCTCCGCCTATTTCATTGCCTCGTCGGGCCACCACCAGTGCTTGGCAAGATGATATAGACGTCGCAGTAATTTCTATGTCGCCCTATAGAAAAATCACATCGCTTATGTATCATATGGAAACCAACATGTTTGAAGTTATAATTATGCACATATGAACGTGCATACATTACTATGTAGACAACGAGGAAGATGAGACACATATGATGACTGGGCAGAGGAGGTAGAAGAAGACGATGCTTGCTTGGGCAAGCGGGGCTGCTGTTGTAAACGAAGACACAAATGAGACAAGAAAGGTCCACAATAGTGAAAAAAACTAATATGGACAGGGGGCATATGCCCTCCCCCCCCTCCTCGACGCACTTAACCACATTGTATTTATTCAATAGTTATTTATAGTTGAGTACATTATAGTCATTATTTGCATCATATAATCACATACAGATGGTGTATTGAGACTTTATTTGACAGCTAAAATTATGTCTTTTATGTTTATACCTTTGTATTTTTTGATGATATACAACATATATTGTTGAAAGTATATATGCTACTCTGTTAATGTTCATTGTGCCTCAATCACACTAGGGCCTTCATAATGCTAGGGCTTGCCCTCCCAGGCCTTGTCATCTTGCCAGAATCCTCCAGGAAGATTCATCACAGACTGGTATGCCAGCATCGCCGCCAAGGATGCCAGCAGCATAAGCAACCCACGGGTCTCCTTGATCCACTTCTTTTGCCTCTCCAACAGCTAGTCGTCATTGTCATACTCATGGAGGACGATGATGATACTGTTTGTAGGAGGGGCACTGGCACTGGAACCGGCCGACCCGCCCCCTGCTGTCGGTGTTAAAACCGCCCGATCTCGGTAGGGGTCCCGAACTATGCATCTAAGGATCGAAGGAAACAGGAGACAAGGGTGACACGATGTTTACCCAGGTTCGGGCCCTCTTAATGGAGGTAAAACCCTACATCCTGCTTGATTGTATTCGATGAGTATAGGGGTTACAAGAGTCGATCTACCTTGAGATCGTAATGGCTAAACCCTAGATATTTAGCCTATGTGACTTATCTTAGCCTCTATGGACGAAACCCTTCGGTTTATATAGACACCGTAGGGGTCTTGGGTTGTACAGAGTCGGTTTACAGAGAAAGGAAATAATACATCCGAACGCTAAGCTTGCCATCCACGCAAAGGAGAGTCCCATCCGGACACGGGGAAAGGTCTTCTGCCTTGTATCTTCACGGCCCTCCAATCCAGCCCATACCAAATTGTCCGGATTACCGGGGACCCCTTAGTCCAGGACTCCCTCAGTAGCCCCCAAACTTGCCTTGAATGACGACGTAGTCTTCGGCTCATGTCTTCGGCTTTGCAATGCAGGTTCCTCATTATAATCCGGACTGTCGATAATCCGGCGACAACCTCAACGTCTTTTACAATTCCCCCTGATGGCGCTCTTTGATTTTCGTGCGCATGAAGTATATGCGGTCCATGTCTTTTTTCAAATAAACCCTTCACAACGCACGGGCGGCTCCTATATAAAGGGATACAGATCTCCCAAGGCCATCTCGCACTGCACAGAAGGAAAAATCGTCCAAGTCTAGCCACAAAACAAAAAGCCCTCGCCATAGCCAGCGCCCTAGGCTCCTCTTCACGCCCCCACGGCCCTCAAGAGGGCGATTGGCAAAGTTGCTCCATGCCTCACCTTCAACTAAGCCGGCTCCAAACACAGGGCTACCTTCCCCTCGCAGATCTAGTTCCCGTTCGAGCGGGATTATATTCGATCGGCAACGAGGCGATAGCTGAGAATTTCCCCAACCCCAATAAGGAGAAGAGAGTGTGCTTCGTCCCATTTCTACTATGGAGCCTGGGATTTCTAATTCACCCCTTCCTCCGGGAGTTATTGGAATTTTACGGCATCCAACTACATTACCTCACTCCATGTTTGATTCTGCACATCTCAGGCTTTGTTGCCCTCTTCGAGTTGTTCCTAGGCATCGAGGCCCATTTTAGATTATGGAGGAAATTCTTCTGCCTCGTTCCCCGCCACAAAGGGGGTTCCATATTTGAAGTGGGTGGAGCTGAAGTATGGCGCATTGCTGGATCTGGATACCCCGTAGGAACTCCTAAAGAAGCGTACCCGCAGTGGTCTTCGGAATGGTTCTATATGGATGATGTTCCGCTGTCGGATCCAGTCAGGCGCGGTCTCCCTGAATTTTCCAGCGCTCCCCTAAAGAAGTGCCTCAACTGGCGTCCCCAAAGTCCCAAAGAAGAGGACAATGCGAAGATATAGAGGTTGGTCAGCAAGGTCAGGCTGCTGGCCCACTCCGAACTCTCAATAGTCGAAGTCATGGCGATCGCAATAAAGAGGTGTGTGCAGCCTCTTCAATCCAAAGCAACTCCTTTATGCACTACAAGAAATATGTCAACTAGTGACCTTTTGTCAGTGACCCTGGAAGAATTGGTCATAGATCTATGACCATTTCAGACCAATTGGTCAAAAGCTGTTCGGGGGGCTCCAAACCCTAAACCATTGCGACCATTTTGGTCAGAAAGGTCGTAATTTCCTTACACGAA
This sequence comes from Triticum timopheevii, assembly GCA_963921465.1. Taxonomy (NCBI): domain Eukaryota; kingdom Viridiplantae; phylum Streptophyta; class Magnoliopsida; order Poales; family Poaceae; genus Triticum; species Triticum timopheevii. The sequence continues at coordinate 525,396,903 of OY997272.1, read as the reverse complement.
ATAGTCACAAAGCAAACAGTGCTAGTCCGCTGCCTTATTTCTAGTTGTTAATGACCAATATAGATGGTCATAGCCTTGTAGATTGTGGTGGGTTGTGATGACTAGGCGCCATCTCATCAGTTTTGCCTATGTGTCATGTCCATGTGGCAGTTTTTTCCCTAGGTTGTGAAGCAACCTATATTTCTGTTATTCCAAAAATTCCCAAAAAAATCACATAAATGTTTTGGATCATATCTTCATCAAATATGTCAAAAACATTCCTTGCCTAGTTCAAAAATAATTCGAAAATATTCATTATCCTATTCTGTTCAGAGCAGAACTTTGTGAAGGAAGTACCACTTTGGCATGTCCAAATGGTATCCATTTTCTACAGTGCTTTCTTATGCCCAAATAACCATCCTCCACCAAATGCCAGCTCAATCCATTCATTATTTTGAAGCCAGCTTCAACATTTGTATTTATGTCCAGTGTGGTACTTTGTAAAGCAAGTACCACCTAGGCTCCTCCTTTTGAGGTGAAAATTTGTGAAGACGGTCTTCTTAGTAACTGATCATCCTTAGCCAAAACTCACGCCCATTAGCCATGTACATTTCCCGTATCGCAAATCAAACACTTGGCTACTTATTCATGTTTGAGCATCGATCGGTCTCCTCGTGAGAATCTTATGTTGTGATTTTCTTCCTAGCACCTAACTGGGGAGTGCCCAACCCACTAGACATGCCTAGGCCGCCCAGAACACATGGCAACGCCACGGTCACGCGGTGACCACGCGGCGGGCATGCGAGCTTACACGCTCTAGAGTTGAGGCCCTCGTCCACCGTCCAAACCTCGATGTCTCGCCATCAAACCATGTATTTCTGATTAAATAGATACTTATTTACCTGGAAATGATTTTTGGAAAAAATAAAGAGCAAACTATGAGGCAGCTGCAGTTCAAATTTGACCCGTTTCCAACTAAATCGACGACAATTTGTCTTTTTCACGAGAGGTGGATCAAAACTTTTTTCACCCAACCATTTTGTCAATTATGCATTATATATGGCCTAGTATTTTATAAAATTTATTTGGTCCATTTTTGCAACAATTATTTGGTAGGTCCTTCACAAAAAAACCTCCTTTTGGGCACTCAGAAAATGAAAAATGAATTTTCCGTGCAAAGAAAATGAAAACTACCTTAGGCAACATTGTTTGGAATTCCAAGATGTACTCTTATGCACAATATGTGATCATTTGAACTATGCCATGAATGTGGCCATAAGATTGATCATTTGGCTTGAAAGCCATGAATCTTCATGCATGATAGCTCATTTCTAAGAACACTTTTTTAAAATAATTACCGTATTACAAGTTTATTATTTTTCCTGGAAACTTGGTCACATATAATGACACAATGCGAAGGTTTTCCAATTTTTTGATTTTTTTTGAATTTTTTATGCCCGTTTCAAAATGTGGTCAAAACGGCGGGCTTGACCGTTCCTAGCTACTGGTTGAATCTTGGAATTTTTTTGGTGTTTCTATGATTAAATAGATACTTATGTACCTAGAAATGATTTTTGGAAAAAATAAAGAGCAAACTATGAGGCAGCTACAGTTCAAATTTGACCCGTTTCCAACTAAATCGACGGTAATTTGTCTTTTTCACGAGAGGTGGATCAAAACTTTTTTCACCCAACCATTTTGTCAATTATGCATTATATATGGCCTAGTATTTTATAAAATTGATTTGGTCCATTTTTGCAACAATTATTTGGTAGGTCCTTCACAAAAAAACCTCCTTTTGGGCACTCGGAAAATGAAAAATGAATTTTTCGTGCAAAGAAAATGAAAACTTCCTTAGGCAACATTGTTTGGAATTCCAAGATGTACCCTTGTGCACAATATGAGATCATTTGAACAAACTATGCCATGAATGTGGCCATAAGATTGATCATTTGGCTTGAAAGCCATGAATCTTCACGCATGATAGCTCATTTCTGAGAACACTTTTTTAAAATAATTACCGTATTACAAGTTTATTATTTTTCCTGGAAACTTGGTCACATATAATGACACAATGCGAAGGTTTTCCAATTTTTTGAATTTTTTGAATTTTTTATGCCCGTTTCAAAATGCGGTCAAAACGGCGGGCTTGACCGTTCCTAGCTAGTGGTTGAATCTTGGAAAACTTTTGATGTTTCTCTGATTAAATAGATACTTATGTACCTAGAAATGATTTTTGTAAAAAATAAATAGCAAACTATGAGGCAGCTGCAGTTCAAATTTGACTCGCTTCCAACTAAATCGGCGGAAATTTGTCTTTTTTACCAGAGGTCGATAAAAACTTTTTACACCCAACCATTTGGTCAATTGTGCATTATATATGGCCTAGTATTTTAGAAAAATGATTTGGTCCAATTTTGCAAGAATTATTTGGTAGGTCCTTCACAAAAAAACCTCATTTAGGGCACTCGGAAAATGAAAAATGGCTCTTTTGTGCAATGAAAGTGAAAACTCCCTTAGGCAACATTGTTTGGAATTCCAAGATGCACCCTCGTGCACAACATGAGATCATTTGAACAAACTATGCCATGAATGTGGCCATAAGATTGATCATTTGGCTTGAAAGCCATGAATCTTCACGCATGACAGCTCATTTCTGAGAACACTTTTCTAAAATAATTCCGTATTACAAGTTTATTAATTTTCCTGGAAACTTCGTCACATATAATGACACAATGCAAAGGTTTTCCAATTTTTTGATTTTTTTTGAATTTTTTATGCCCGTTTCAAAATGCGGTCAAAACGGGGGGCTTGACCGTTCCTAGCTAGTGGTTGAATGTTGAAAACTTTTGATGTTTCTCTTATTAAATAGATACTTATGTACCTAGACATGATTTTTGTAAAAAATAAATAGAAAACTATGAGGCAGCTGCAGTTCAAATTTGACCCGCTTCCAGCTGAATTGGCGGAAATTTGTCTTTTTCACCAGAGGTGGATAAAAACTTTTTACACCCAACCATTTGGTCAATTGTGCATTAAATATGGCCTAGTATTTTAGAAAAATGATTTGGTACGATTTTGCAAGAATTATTTGGTAGGTCCTTCCCGAAAAAACCTCATTTGGGGCACTCGAAAAAAAATGGAAAATGATTTTTTTGCCAAAAAAACTCATTTCTCATGGCACCTTTTTAAAGATATTTATCTCATTTCATGTTTATTATTTTTCCTGGAAACTTTTCCACATTTGGTGACAAAACGAGAAGGTTTTACATTTTCTTTTGTTGAATTTCTTAGGTCATAAAATAGCTGACATGATTTTAACACATTATTTTTAGTGAACTACGACCAATTTAGATGGTCATAATGTCTTATTGCACTCTGATTGGTCCGTGGACGTCTCACGCGGATCATGCATTGCAGACCGTCGGATGCTCGCAGATCCAACGGCAGTCCTTGACCCTTTCACACCAACCCCGAAACACTAGCTATGTCCTCGTGCTCATTTTCCATCCACCCCCCGCCTCCTTTCTTTCCCTCTCCTCCTCTCTCCTTCCAGATCCGGCGGAGCTCCTCTCCATCGCGCCCTTCCTCACCACCCCGGCGGAGCTCCTCTCCATCGCGCCCTTCCTCCTCTCCACCAAATCAGGGCGCCAGCCCCTCGCTTCCTCTCGCGACGCATCCACCGCATCTGCCAGCCCCTCGCTTCCTTCTCCACCAAAACCGATCCGAGACACGGAAACAATCCTCCTCCCCCCTCGATCAATCGATCCCGACCGGCCGCGGCGACGATGGATCTCTCCGGCGGGGCCGGCGGGGCCGCGACGCTGTTGGAGATATACCAGAGCGCGCGGCGGCTGCAGGGCAGGGGAGCCGCCGCCACCGCTTCCCCATCCATGACGTCGAGGTGGGAGGTAGCCTTCTTCTCCACGGTCGCGCGCTCGCGCCCGTAGAGGAGCCACACTGCTTCTTCTCCGGCGATGATGCGGCCGTGCCCTTTGACGCCTCTCGTCCGCGTCCGGTGCCGTACAAGAGACGCCAGGAGAGGAGGAGTCTTCTCGCTCGGGGTAGGGGGACGACGCGGTTCAACGACGATGAGATGCTGCTCGCCCATCTTCTCCCCACTGACCAAATCCAGCGCAGCGCAGCGCAGGGGTAAGCACCGCCGCCTCCTCTGCTCTCTCACCATTTTCGCCGCCCCTCTTCTCCCTCGACGGTGTTCTCATCCGCCACAGTAGCTTACTGACACGATCAATGGTTCTATCTTTGTTTTGTTGGCAGCTGGGGAAGAAGGAGGAGGAGGAGTTCAGCACGGGGCCCCTCTCCATTCTCATGCTCAGCGTCAAGAACAACGCCCTGGTTGGTTTGGTTTGGTCGACTTCTTGCCTCTGTTGATTGAGATCTCAGCTTAGCGAGGGCATATTTTCTGTAGTAGTAGCCGACCTCCTTAGCGAGCTCAGCTCACCCCGCTCGTCGTCGACCTGCCCGACGGTGGCAATGGCGGGACCCTCGAGATCGTCGTCTTCCTGACCGGGACCCTTGGTTAGTGACAGCATTTGTTTTCCACGACATTCAGACTTTGCTATAGTTTACTAAAACCAATGTTGAGGATATCGCTTATCGTTATCGTCTCAGTCAGCTAGGGATTAGAGATTAATCGGAAATCAGCCGATTGATCGATTTTATCGGTCGACTATTAATCGGATATATTTTTTGCAAAATCTCATGTTCCCAACACAAAAATACGTTATATTCAACACCAAAACAATATTTGACATAAGTTTTACCTCGATTTCTAGCCTTTGAATCCTCGTATAATGACAAACAAAATAGGACAATATTACATATTCCGTAACAAGTTCCACAAAACATAAATAAACATAGTTTTTGCAAACATAGTGCTATGAATAGGTCTAATTTATCGGTAGATACCTGATAAATCGCTTGTCAGAGTGATTAATCGGTCCAAAAGATAAACGACAAAGATAAGGCATAATCCTATCGGTCACCCCCCGATTAGCGATAAATCGGTGAATCGGAAGATTTCTTGAACAGTGACTAAAACTGTTGTGGTCTGAAGAACAGTTTACTGAAATTGTTCCAAGTCTGAAAAACAGTTGTCTGAATCTGTTGAAATCTGAAACTGTTAGTGTGAGGTGTCTGAAACTGTTCTAATCTTGTAGATAACCTGTGAACAAATTTACTTGTGTTGAATAACCTGTGAACAAATTTAGGACTTTGGAGTTGTCTAAAACTGTTGTAGTCTTGTAGAAAGGTAAAAGTAGTTGGATGGAAATAGATTTCTCAATCTGTGTAATAGATGGTCTGAAGCTAGTTGCAGATTTCTTTCCTTGATTCAGATAATTCAGTAAGTCCATTTCATAACATCTGCTGCTAGTAGAAATTATGGAAGCTAAAAAGCCAAATCAAGTTCAGTCATCTCATTTCACCTTTGCAAAGAAGATACTAATTTTCTAAACTGTGAATTTGATGTTAACGTCTTATATGTGCGTCTTATATGTCCATTTCATAACATGGTGCGTCTGATTTGCTGGTACTCTAATAGAATCATTGTTTGCTCATGCTCAGAATCATTGTTTTACATATGTTACTTGTGATGTTCTGCTGGCTGAGATGTGCATGATCTGGGTGATGAAGAAAATCGTTCGGATTCCCACTGATTTTCATGATTATTACAACCAGATACTTCTGACGGATCATGCCATCTCTTGGACTACATATGTACTCCCTCCGTAAACTAATATAAGAGTGTTTAGAATACTAAACTAGTGATCTAAACACTCTTATATTAGTTAGGGAGTACTCCTTTATTATTGAGCAAATACTTTCCTTTGATTTTTTGCAAACCTCTTAGCAGTAATTTTTGTATCCTCTTTTCTGTGTTCTGCTGGCTGATGAGATGTGCATTACCTGGGTGATAAAGAAAATCGATGGGTCACGCCATCTCCTGAAGTACATTTGCACATTTTTACTGCTTTAGACTGACTGTACATGCATTCCTTCATTGGTTATGAACCTTATTGCTCATTGTGTTTTGTTGGGTTGAACTGCATGATTCCGGGTGATGAAGAAAATTGTTCAGATTCCCACTGATATCTCATGATTAGTGTAACCAACTACTTCTGATGGATGATGGTATCTCCTGTATTACATTTGCACCGCTTTGTGACTGGCCGTACATGCACTCCTTGTGTTGGTCGCAACCTTGTTGCTCTTTGTGTTATATTGGGTCTTTTGCATGCTCGTGATGAAGAAAATCGTTCGGATTCCCACTGATACTTCATGATTATCACAACCAGCTACTTCTGACAGACCATGCCATGTTGTGCTCTTTAAGAGATTTTGCTCTGTTTTGGGTTTTAATTCATTCAATAGTTTGCTGGTGTTTATTTTCCTTTGAACCTGTGATGTTACGAAAATATTTGCTACTCTTAATGGGTTTATCCCACTTGATGATCTTAACCACCAAGATCTCTGAGGCTCTTAGTTCTAGTCTAATGTTTTTAGTACAGTACACCCGTTGTTGCCAGATTTTCCATGGACTCTGTTTGTTTACTCTGCTAGTGGTTCCAGCATAGCTCTAGAGTACATCTATTCACTCAGATTTATACATTGTTAAAATGGAGGCTTGGGAAGAACTATTTTCTTTGTAGTAATAAGTCAGGAGTTGTTTTTTGCTTCAGTAGGGTGTCATACATTAGAATCATCAGCTCATGTCGTCTGGTATCAAACATAGCTTTGAATTTACAAGAGTAAAGATTTATGTGAGAAGTACAAACCATGTTCACTTAGATTTCCTGCTAGTTGCATATCTGCACTTCATTGTACATAAGTCGTGTTGGATCTCAGTCCAGAATCCAGATCCATAGCTTGTACTGCAACTAATGTGTCATGCGTTTTGTGGCAGGAACAACAGCTAGCAGGAGCAATTCTCTTGCTGGTTTGCATTGAAGATATTGTATTCTGTTGCTATATCATTGTTTAATAAAACCACAGCATGACGCTCACATGAGATATCCACATGTTTCTGTGCTTTTTTGCTACAAGCTGTGTATTGATTTGATAACAGGAGTTTCCTTGTTCTGGTCCTATACTGCATTTTGACTCCTATGTTTCTGTGCGCATGTTTTTAATTGATGTTGTTTCAACTTTGAACTGCTTCTGCATATACTGCAATTGAGATTTAAATTTGTGGTTGTTCCTCTTTTACAGATGCTCAAGTGTGAAGCCGTGAAGTGTGAAGCCGTGAAGTATGAAGCAAGTGCGAAGCCGTGAAGTGTGAAGCCGTCAAGTTCTACTTAGTGAAGAGTAGCAGATTGTAGCATATATGTGTTGTAAAGATTGTAATAGATTTATTTAGTGGTATATTTGATGATTCTTTTTGATTATGTATGTGATCTGAAAACTTGTGAAATGTAAACTTGACCAATGGGTCCACTTATGAAAATAATCTGTCAATTTTGTACATTTCTGACATGTGGGACCAATTTGAGATATGATAATGACAAGTGGGACCCATCTGACTAGTGGGACCAGCTTGAATATATAATGGGTGAAAATAGAAAAGCAATAAATAATAAAAGGCCACAGGCCAACAATAAAAAAGGCTACAACGTTGGGCTTGGCCCATGAAGCCGACCAGAATTAACAAGGAAAAAAATAATAAAAGGCTGAATTAATGGGCTCGGCCCATGTAAAACACTGAATTGGACCGGGCTGAATCTTGTGCCACATCAAATTACCACGCTGGATGCCTACGTGGCCTGGGGAGGTTGCTAGTGACCAAAACACCACAATAGACGTATTTTGGTCATAAACGTCTTCGACCATTCCAGAAGAAAGGTCGCTATAGTCAGTTTACGACCGCCAGCTTTTGACCTTCTCTTTTTGGTCACAAAAAGGTCGCAAATGAAAAACTGTGACCTTTCAGTGACCAATAGTGGTGGTCACAAGTTGACATATTTCTTGTAGTGATGGTGTTACAACGGAGAAGATGACGCGTCCCGTTACAGGCGGCAGGGTCCGGATACTCCAGCCGAACTGGCCTCCATTTTGGCCGATCTGTACAAGGGTGAAAAAGAAGATTTTCTCCGGTTAAACTGTTGGGAGGCCTACTCCATGTACGCCCCTATTGAATGGGTAAGCTCTGGATTCGGCTGTGTTTACTTTACTGCATGATAGACATTAATCGAATGTACGTTTTCTTTGTTGCCACCAACTAGTCATGGAGGAGGATGATCGAGGACATCCACTGTCTTGCTCCTCAGCCGGAGGATCATAATCGCGACAAAGATCCTGGCTTTTGCGAGGATCCAAATATATACATAGAATTTGACGATGGGGTATTTTATCAGGCGAGCCTTGACGGTTCGAAAGTGGCCATCATCACCGACTACCCTTGCCTTTACCCATTCTGCATTGTTAGTATATAGAGGCTTCTTTAAAAAGCGGTCCCCATCTGCACCCTTATCCATTGTACTGATCTGGATCTTTAATAGGATCGATGCTCCAGGGACCGTGTCTCCTCGAGGACGGCCCCCACACAAGGTCGTCATTCAAAACGAAAAGGGGCCAGGAGTACCATGGAGACTTCACAGTCTTCCAAGAGGTATGTGTACTCAATGCATGCCTAGGCATGAGTCCTGATTATTAAGAGTCTCCCCATTTTTTATTTTTAGGAGGAGTATGCGGCAAACGGTGGGAAAATGCCCCGTTAGCCAAATGCTCACTAATCCGGTGCCGAACTCTCCGATTAGGGCGCAAGAAAATGCCATGCCCGTTTTGCCTCCTCAAGAGGATTCGGATGACGTGTCGGTCATGAATTCTGAAGTGGAAAGTGTGATGAACCACCATCGCTCGAAGCAAGCTATGAATGCTCCGGCCTTGTCCGAACAAGAATTCACTACACTGAGTTCAACAGATGCTTATATCTGAGCTGCTCGAGATGGCGTTGCCGGTGTTATATAGCTGTTCATAACGAAAATACAGGTAAAGTTCGACACAATTTTACATGGTCGTATGCCAGTAGCCCCCGAGACTTGAAGCAGTTGGCCCAACTGATTTAAGGGTCACTATATCATCAGGTACTCATGGAGAAGAACACATTGTCCCAGGAGCTTGAAGATATCAGACCAAGCTAACTGTTGTCACCGCCGAACTGGAAGATTGGAAGAATTCAAAAAAGGCAACTGATGGAAAGCACAACAGTGTCCGGAGAATACGATTATGTGCCAACAATGAGTTTTAGGTATGCATTGTTTTGTTTTCAGCGGCAGGATTGACAGAGCAACTGGAGGAGAGGCTAAGGGTTGCTCAGGCGGACAAACAACACGCCGAAGGGCAAGAAGCCGCTGGTCAACATGTATTAACACGGACCATTGATGAGAAGAACAAATTATAAGATGCAAACATCAAGCAAGCCGAAGAACTAAGGGACGTACGAGCTCAACTATCGGATGCCCTGAAGGAGAACAGAAAACTGAAAGACGGCATATTCAGTATGTCCTTTATCCTGATTTTCATACAGTCCCATGATGGAAAGTTTTACAAAATTGTTCCTGTAGGTTTGCTAACCGGGCGGCCCGAGGGAGAATTGTTCGGATTTCAAGGCGACTTGCTGCAAGAGCTATCCCAAGTGAACGAGCGAGCTCGAAAAGTCATGAGGAACATGGCTAAGGCTTTGTGGCCATCCGAATCTTCTCCAGAAATTATGGTGGAGCTGGTGCATTTATTCGAGGGAAGTCGACGCCGCTTTGAACTATGGAAGGCATCAGCATGTCAAGAAGGTGCACGAGAAGCCTGGGCCATGGTGAAAACGTGGTATAGTAGACTTGATCCGAATCATATGGCTCGGGTCAGTCCTCGAGGACCAGACGGACAAGAAATTCCGGTTAGCTTGGTGTACGACCAAGTAAAGATAGCCACCAAATTTTCCCAACAGGACTGTAAACTAGACAACCTTATAGATGGTATAGATAAAGAGTAGGCGTTTGATTCCATGTAACATGCGTTGTATCATCAAACTTATCTCCGGCCAAATTTGAAAAGATTGTCATGGCAGACCTTCCACTTCAACCTCCGAAACCCAAGGGTTGGAGTGTTTCTGAATACTATACCTGTGGTAAACACCAAGTATGTTCAGAAACCAGGAAATCCGGTCATGGTGCTTGAACAGACAAACTGTATTCGGGGAGTTATGTTATATTACTTTTTAACATAAGAAACATCTTCTAGAGATAATAGTTCCGTTAAGGGTTCCTCTCTCTGGGTCATCATGCATTATTTATGCATGCCTAAGCTGTGATGCTAAAAAAATCACAGGAAGCTTTATATTTTGGGAGTTTTATATTGCAACGGAGGTAGTTCATCGGTTGTCCGCCAACCATTTATTCTCTCAAGAACACTAGCTTTCAGCTTCACCCGTCTGAGGTACATGTCCGGATAACCCGGTTGTAACAGTCGTAGAGGTGCTCCCTTTATGCCCTAGCCGAAAAAGCGGGAACGTAGGACATAAGCACAAGAGCCAGGTAACCCAGCTTGGCAAAAACTTAAGTCATAATGGTGCATATAATGGCGAAGAAAGGACGTATGTGGGCAGACGACACATATATATGGTGAGCTCTATGCTCCAAATAATAATAAGCTTTTATTAAGAGAAGCCCCCAGTTGTGGTGGGGTGTGTACATTTAAGGATGTATACCCCGCAAGTGTGCGGCTTACCCGAACACATGTTAGAAATCATATAAAAACGAGAAAAAGGAAAAGTTGAAAATGAGAAAAAGGAACGAACAAAGGTATATGCCCGGATTTAGGCGTAGAATCTTCGGAGCCGAGCAGCATTCCATGGGTTCGGCTCTAAGCGATTGCCTGATGCATTGCGAAGGCGATAGGCTCCTCCAGTGAGAACTTCATCTATAATGAAGGGACCCTCTCATTTGGGTTTGAGCTTGTCCTTTTTATTCTCTGGTAGGCGTAGAACAAGCTCACCGACATTATAAGTCTTTGCCCACACTTCTCTGCTTTGATATCTCCTAGCCTATTGTTGATAGAATGCGGAACGGGCCTTCGCAACATCGCGCTCCTCCTCCAGGCCGTCTAGATCGTCCTGCCGATCGAGCTTGGCTTCTCTCTCTTCATACATGCGCACTCGAGGTGAGTCATGAATAATGTCGCAAGGCAAGATAACCTCTGTGCGGTACACCATAAAGAAGGGTGTTTATCCGGTCGTGCAATTGGGCGTGGTCCGCAGCCCCCAGAGTACGGAATCGAGTTCGTCAATCCAGTGCTTATCTTATTCTCGTAAGGAGCGCACTAGTCTGGGTTTGATGCCGCTCATTATCAGGTCATTAGCCCGTTCGACCTGGCCATTTGTTTGAGGGTGCTAAACGGAGGCGTAGTCGAGCTTAATGCCCAGATTAGCACACCAAGTTTTCACCTTGTCGGCTGTAAAGTTAGAACCATTGTCAGTAATGATGCTGTGCGGGACGCCATAATGGTGTACAACACCGGATATGAAACCGATCACCGGTCTGGCTTCGGCCGTTTTTACCGGTTTGGCCTCTATCCACTTGGTGAATTTATCCACCATAACTAGCAAATACTTTTTCTTATGGCTTCCCCCTTTAAGGGGTCCGACCATGTCTAGCCCCCAGACCGCGAAAGGCTAGGTACAGGGGATTGTTCTGAGGGCAGTGGGTAGCAAATGGCTTTGATTAGCAAAAGGCTGCCATCCGACACAACGTTGTACAAGGGCCTGTGCGTCCGCTCGGGCTATGGGCCAGAAGAAGCCTGTACAGAAGGCTTTACTTACTAGGGCCCGGGCTGCGGCGTGATGGCCACCGAGGCCAGCATGTATTTCGGCCAAGAGCTGCCGCCCCTCCTCTTCGGAGATACATCTTTGGAGGACTCCGGTGGTACTTTTCTTGTAGAGCTCTCCCTTGTGGACTTTATAGGCCTTAGAGCGTCGGACTATGTGACGAGCCTCGTTCTGATCATTGGGGAGCTCCTGCCTATTAAGGTAGGCCAAGAAGGGTTCAGTCCATGGAGCAATGACCGCCATGATTACATGAGCGGAGGGTGTTTTCTCGTCGAGCCCCCGATGATATCCGAATCATGTTCAGTGTCAGGGGATATGATCGGCGCCGGACTGTTATTTCCGCTCTCGTCCTGCCATACCACGGATGGTTTGAAAAGCCTTTCCAAAAAGGTGTTAGGCGGGACGGGGTCGCGTTTAGCGTCCAGACGAGCAGGGATGTCCGCTTCCTGATTGCTATCTCGAGCCACATGATGAAACTCGAGCCCCTCGAATCGAGCGGATATTCTCAGTATGGCATTGCGGTAGGCCGCCATCTTTGGATCCTTTGCATCGAATTCTCCATTTATTTGGATATCGCGAGGTTCGAATCCCCACGCACTTCGAGGCATTGTATGCCCATGGAAACGGTCATCCGGAGTCCATGCAGGAGCGCTTCATATTCAGCTGCATTATTGGAATCCGTATACATGATTTGCAATACATAATGGACTATGTCCCCTATAGGGGATATTAGGATGACACCAGCCCCCAGCCCGGCTAACATTTTGGAGCCGTCGAAGTGCATCACCCAGTTGGAGTATGTGTTGTACTCTTTAGGGAGTTCGGCTTCTGTCCATTCGGTGATGAAGTCAACCAACACCTGAGATTTAATAGCTCGGCGTGGCTTGTATGTTGTTTCGAATGGTAGGAGCTCTATAGCCCATTTGGCAATGCGGCCGGTGGCGTCTCGGTTGTTTATGATATCATTGAGTGGTACTTCAGAGGCCACCGTGATCGGGCACTCTTGAAAGTTGTGCCGCAACTTTTGAGATGCCATGAACACCGCATATGCTATCTTTTGATAATGCGGGTATCAGGATTTACATGGTGTAAGGACCCCCGATACGTAATATACTGGTTTTTGGAGTGAGAATTTGTGTCCCTCTTCCTCTCATTCGACAACGAGCACAACGCTCACTACTTGGTGAGTTGCTGATATATACAGAAGCATGGGTTCGCCGACGGTTGGTGCGGCCAGAATTGGGTTGTTTGCTAACAAAGTTTTTATTTCTTCCAACCCGGTCGTCGCCGCGTCCGTCCACTCGATGTGATCGGTACATCGGAGCAGACGATAAAGTGGTAGTGCCTTTTCTCCCAATCTGGAGATAAAGCGGCTCAGGGCTGCCACGCACCCAGCTAGTTTTTGGACCTGATATAGGTCTGTTGGTGTCGCCAATTGCGACAAGGCTCGGATTTTGGCCGAATTTGCTTCGATTCCTCTATTGGAGACAATAAACCCGATCAGTTTTCCGGCCGGGATGCCGAAAACACATTTTTCCGGATTGAGCCGTATGTCATATGTTCGGAGGTTGTCGAATGTGAGGCGCAAGTCATCCACCAATGATTCAACATGTTTGGTTTTGATGACTACATGATCTACATATGCCTCCACCATCTTGCCAATTTATATTTCAAGGCATGTTTGGATCATGCGCTGGTAGGTGGCACCGGCGTTTTTGAGCCCAAAAGGCATAGTGTTAAAGCAAAAAGGCCAGTACGGAGTGATGAATGCTGTCGCGGCCTGATCGGATTCCTTGATTTTAATTTGATGGTATCCGGAATATGCATCGAGGAAGCACAGTGAGTCGTGCCCTGCGGTTGCATCAATGATTTGGTAAATGCGAGGTAGTGGGAAGGGGTCCTTAGGGCAAGCCTTGTTTAGGTCTTTGAAATTGACATAGAGGCGCCGGGACTTATGCTTCTTTGGCACCATGACCGGGTTTGCTAGACAGTCCGGGTGTTTGATCTCTCTAATGAATCCGGCTTCAAGTAGTTTGGCTAGCTCTTCCCCCATGGCTTGTCGCTTGGGTTCGGAAAAGCGTCGCTGCGTTTGCTTGACTGGTTTAAAGCCCTTAATTGTATTGAGGCTGTGTTCGGCCAGTCTGCGTGGGATTCCTGGCATATCCGAAGGATGCCAGGCAAAGATGTCCCAATTTTTGCGCAAAAATGCTCTTAAGGCGGCGTCAATCGTTTGATCCAGCTGCGCTCCAATGGCTGCGGTTTTGTTAGGATCCGTTGGGTGCATTTGAAATTTGACTATTTCGTCTGCTAGTTTCAAGGAAGTGGATTTGGGCCTCTTGTCGAGGATTACATCGTCCTTGTCCACTTTAGAGCGCAGAGTAGTCAGTTCCTCGGCCGCCAGGGCCTCGGATAGCGCCTCGAGGTCTAGTGATGCGGTTTTGTTTTTGGCGCGGAGTGTTATATCCTGATCACTGGTGATGGTGATAACTCCGTTGGGCCTTGGCATTTTGAGCTTCATGTACCCGTAATGGGGTATAGCTTGAAAGCATATGAATTCTTCTCGCCCTAACAGGGCATGATATCCGATGTGGAAAGGTGCCATGGGAAGAGCAACTCTTCGGACCTATAGTTCTCCGGTGTGCCGAATACGACGTTGAGTTTGATCCTCCCCGAGCTTATTGATTCTCGACTGGGGATGATGCCTCGGAAAGTGGTGCCGCTTTGCTCAATGCGACTTTTGTCCACCTGCATTTTTTGGAATGTGTCTTCGTAGATGAGGTTTAATCCGCTGCCACCATCCATGAGTACTTTTGTGAGCCGAAAGCCATCTACTATTGGGTTTAAGACCAAAGCGGCTGGTGCTCGGACAGATCTGGCCCTTGGCTCAACCTCAGCGGTGAAGGTTATCGCCATGTCGTTCCAAGGATTTACTGTTGCTACCTGGTTGACTTCGGCAAGGTCACGCAGCGCCCTCTTGCACCGGTTATTGTAAGAAAAGGTCTTGAAGACCGTATAAACATTGAGGTCGGCGTTTTTCGAAGAGTGCCTCTCTTGAGGAATGCTGGTGAGGATGGCCTCACCGCTCTTAGCCACCTGCCGGAGTACCCAACATGCCCGAAGGCTATGTGTTGGTTCGGTATTCGGCGTTGTGTGTATCTGGCAAGGTTTGTCGATCAGGTCGTCGTCGATAGTTCTGTGTCCCGTAAAGGGCTTCACTCTTTTGTCCATGGGATGATGATCGGGTACCCCAAGGGGTGCATCCTTTTTGTCCGCGCGGTGGGCTGCTTGAAGGCCAAAGGATCCACCGAGCTGTTTGTGCCTTCTAGGTGCTTTCCATTGCACTAAATTTCTGGACTATATGTGCCAGATCTGAAAAGTGCGGTATGTGGCGGCGGTTGAGGGCGTTAAGGATTCCCTCGTCCGTGCAATTGCGGCGAAATATCGAAATCATGTCGTCGTCACGGCAGTCCTTGATCTTGTCTTTAACAAGGAGGAACTTGGCCCAAAAGTGGTGGATGGTTTCCTCAGGTTGCTGCCGTACGTACATTAGGTCGCATATATCTTGAGGACCTGAGTTGTTTGGGGAATATTGTATGTGGTGGGTGGGCGGGCTGAAATCCGAATCCTGACCCATTATTGCATCCGGAATTTTAAGAATCTGCAAAGTCACCGGTCCAGTGTCCGGAGTGTCCTGCAGGACTTTAGGCTCAACGCCCGGCTCTATGTTCGGAGGAAAAGAGGTATCTTCCCGAAGATGGGTATCCGGCTCGTGCGACTCGGAAATCCGAACATAGTTTGTTCTCAACTTGGGGGCAGAAGTATCATCAGCCTGTTCTTCCACGACCGCTGCCATGTGGGTGATTGGAAGGGACCTGATTTCCCTTTGATTGGGTTTAAGCCCAATCCGATCGTAGTCTGTTGCTACTCCCAGGGCGGCGATGCAACCAAGTAGCTCGTTTAAAGATGAAATATCTGCTGGATCCATCTTTTCGGGGTGTTCGAGGCCGACGTGAAGGCGATGTTTAGCGATTTCGAGGGCCGCCCTTGGCTTAAAGGCCGTGTGGACGCCCGTGGTGAAACTGCCGAGCTGGAGGAGCTGTCCTGGAGCTAGTGTTTCTCCTGAGGTGATGTTGTCGTTAATGACGAGGCGAGCCATCGATCCCATCATTGACGGCACAGTGGAACTCTCGATGAAAGCACCAATTTCGGTGTCAAAACTGGCCGATCTCGGGTAGGGGGTCCCGAACTGTGCGTCTAAGGATCGAACGAAACAAGAGACAAGGGTGACACGACGTTTACCCAGGTTCGGGCCCTCTTAATGGAGGTAAAACCCTACGTCCTGCTTGATTGTATTTGATAAGTATAGGGGTTACAAGAGTCGATCTACCTCGAGATCGTAATGGCTAAACCCTAGATGTTTAGCCTATGTGACTTATCTTAGCCTCTATGGACGAAACCCTCCGATTTATATAGACACTGGAGGGGTCTAGGGTTGTACAAAGTCGGTTTACAGAGAAAGGAAATAATACATCCGAACGCTAAGCTTGCCATCCACGCAAAGGAAAGTCCCATCCGGACACGGGGAAAGGTCTTCTGCCTTGTATCTTCACGCCCTCCAATCCGGCCCATACCAAATTGTCCGGACGCCCGGGGATCCCTTAGTCCAGGACTCCCTCACCTGTTCGATGTCTATGAAAATGTGTCCTGGAGCACCCCCCCCCCCGTGCCCCGTGATGAGACGACATAGTCTGCTACCTAGCGCGATCGAGTAGCACACCGTATTTAGAGAATGACAAAGAACCGTGGAAGAATAAAGAAGGGAGCACTGATAATGCCGCCAACACTACTACTGTACTATCACAATAGCAGGATAAAGAATGGGCATATGCAAGAAGGCAATTCACAGTGTCACGCAGATCTAAGTAAGGAATTCATCAGATCTTACACAACTTTTTTGTAATCAACAACATCTGAGATGGGCATGAGGAATTTAAATGAAGTGACCTCAGGCCAACCTTTGGCACGACACAACTTCTGTCAATGCAAGCAAGCGAGTACAGTCAGATGGAGGATACAAATTGCTTTCTGTGCACAACAAAAACCCTATGCAGTAGTTTCATAAGTGTAGCATTTTTGTAAGCAAAAGCAAGCTCCAGCATGAATCAGGCCAAGGCAAATATAATCAAAGAATGCTCAAACGCTGGAGCATCATATCACGCAGGCGCACTGTGTGGACAGATACATAGTAAGATAGAATGTTTTGATATGGACAGATACCTTATCGAAGGAGGGGTGGAGCTAGGAGCCTGAGTACCGTAGGAGGTGGGGGCCGGGGTCGTCGCTCTGGTCGCCGGCGGAGGAGGCAGGGCGCTGGACATTGATCGATGTCATCTCTCGTTTGGTCGTCTCGAGCCGTGACTTAGATGCTTTTGTTGGAGCCTTCCTTGATTGTATTTTCATAGCATTGTCTGCCAAACCTGCCGAAGAAACAAGTAACGCAGTTCTCTGTGATGATGTAAGATGCCTAGTTACAGACTTAAGAAAGGAAGACGTCCAGTTTCTTACAGAGCGAAGGAAGGAAGATATACAGTTGCGTGCGTACACGTACGGTTTGCTCGTGCCCACCTGCGCATTGCTACACTCCGAGAGGTGTACTCGTTAACTACGGAACCCGGGACGAGCCGTGCCGCAACTTTGCTACGTAGACGCTGCAGGAGGTGTGCAGTTCAGCAACGGCGGAACCAAAACCCACATCACACCGCTGTGACTTCGCTCACCGGCGGCCGCCAGGCGATGGCGATGGGGCTCGTCACTGTGTGCTTGCCGTCGCTCCACGCGATCGACCCGAACGTGTACTCCTTGATGCTCCCCTTGGCCCGGATAGCAAAGGTGACCTGGTACTCCTGTGTGTTGTGCGTCATGCTGAACTGTAGCTTCCGCGGCTTCACGTCCACGAGCATGCCGGCGGGGCTCGTGACCGTGGTTCGGTACGTCACATCCACGTTGTTGTCGATGTTGCGCACCACGCGGTATTGCGTGATGGTCTCGTTGCGCGAGGTGAACACCGCCATGAAGGCTCGGTAGTTGTGGTCTCCCACATAGAAGGAACCCGAGCAGTTGGTCGACGAGCCGTCTCTCGTGAAGACGGCCATCTGCTCGGAGGTGTAGCCGAGCGCGCACACGAAGGTGACGTAGTTATCGGTGCCTGCGTTGTACACGAGGCCTGGGTCAAGGGCGCGGCTGGGGTCAACGTGGCCTGCCCCGCGCGCGAACTGCGTGGATGGTTTGCCTGTGGCCATATCCTTGATGACAAGGCCACCATTGTCTACATTGTACGCGGTGGTCATCAGGGCGGACTTGTTCGCGGCGGGGCTCCACTCCGGTTTCACCTGCCGAAGCATTGCAGCGATGCCGCTAACGTGTGGGCACACCATGGACGTGCCCGATAGGATATTGTAATGCACTAGTCTCGTGTCACTGTCAAGGCCCGAGGGCGAGGCGGCGCTGGTCCAAGCGGCGAGAATCTCCACGCGGGGGGCTGTGACGTCTGGCTTGAGGATCTCCGGCGCCAGGAAGTTTGGGCCGCGGCTCAAGAAGGGTGCAATTCTAGGGGAAGAAGGCGTGGGGCCGACGACCGCCGGTGATGTGGTGTTGCTTATGTACGCTTTAATCCTTTTCCCGGCAGCAAAGGTGACGGTTGTGGCAGGGAAGGTATGGGGGCTACCGACGACCAGCTCGCGGAATTCTTTGATGATCGTGAGGATTGCTCCGACGCCACTGACAAGCTTGACGGTCTCTCCTTGCACAGCAAGCACGCCGAGGTTGCACAAAACGATCTTCCCGGCGACCAAGCTGGCGTTGAGCTTCCTAGCTTCACAGATTTTTGAGCCAGCAGTCCAGCCATGCACGAGCGGTATCTCGGTTGCACCAAGCGGCAGGCCAGCATAGAGCGAAGTGCCAGAAAAGGTATCACCGTTGCTGAGGACGACGTCCGCCGAGAAATGGCGATTGATGGTGGACGCGCCGACGGCCAGGAACCACAGTGCGATGTTGATGGTGGTGGACTCGACGGGGCCGGAGTTCCCCCTAGAGGCAGAGACGATGTTGCCCTTGCGGACGGCACTGAAGGCGCCGATGGCGGTGGAGTCCATATAAAACGGCTGCGCGTAGCCGGAGGAGCCGAATGAAGCGGAGATGACGTCGACCCCGTCGGTGATGGCCTCGTCGAACGCCGCGAGGATGTCGGAGCTCGCGCACCCGTATTTCCAGCACACTTTATAGGAAGCGACGCGTGCGCCCGGGGCCATGCCGACGGCGTTCCCTCTGGCTTAGCCGTAAATGAAAGAAATATGCCCTAGAGGCAATAATAAAGTTATTATTTATTTCCTCATATCATGATAAATGTTTATTATTCATGCTAGAATTGTATTAACCGGAAACATAATACATGTGTGAATACATAGACAAACATAGTGTCACTAGTATGCCTCTACTTGACTAGCTCGTTAATCAAAGATGGTTGAGTTTCCTAGCCATAGACATGAGTTGTCATTTGATTAACGGGGTCACATCATTAGGAGAATGATGTGATTGACTTGACTCATTCTGTTAGCTTAGCACTTGATCGTTCAGTATGTTGTTATTGCTTTCTTCATGACTTATACATGTTCCTATGACTATGAGATTATGCAACTCCCATTTACCGGAGGAACACTTTGTGTTTTACCAAACGTCACAACGTAACTGGGTGATTATAAAGGAGCTCTACAGGTGTCACCGAGGGTACATGTTGAGTTGGCGTATTTCGAGATTAGGATTTGTCACATCCGATTGTCGGAGAGGTATCTCTGGGCCCTCTCGGTAATGCACATCACTATAAGCATTGTAAGCAATGTAGCTAATGAGTTAGTTGTGGGATGATGCATTACGTAACGAGTAAAGAGACTTGCCGGTAACAAGATTGAACTAGGTATTGAGATACCGATGATCGAATCTCGGGCAAGTAACATACCGATGACAAAGGGAACAACGTATGTTGTTATGCGGTTTGACCGGTAAAGATCTTCGTAGAATATGTAGGAGCCAATATGAGCATCTAGGTTCTGCTATTGGTTATTGACCGGAGACGTGTCTCGGTCATGTCTACATAGTTCTCGAACCCGTAGGGTCCGCACGCTTAAAGTTTGGTGATGATCGGTATTATGAGTTTTTGTGTTTTGATGTATCGAAGGTAGTTCAGAGTCCCGGATATGATCACGGACATGACGTGGAGTCTCGAAATGGTCGATACGTAAAGATCGATATATTGGATGACTATGTTCGAACACCGGAATGGTTTCGGATGGTTTCGGGCATATATCGGAGTACCGGGGAATACCGAAACCCCCCGGGGGGTTTGGTGGACCTAATGGGCCCTAGTGGAGAAGAGGAGGGGCGTCCAGGGCAGGCCGCACGCCCCCTCCCCCTTTAGTCCGAATAGGACAAGGAGGGGGGCAGCGCCCCCCCTTTCCTTCCTCTCCTCTCTCCCTTCCTTCTCCCCTCCTACTCCAACTAGGAAAAAGAGGGAGTCCTACTCCCGGTGGGAGTAGGACTCCTCCCTGGCGCGCCTCCTGCTGGCCGGCCGCCCCCTCCCCCTTGATCCTTTATATACGGGGGCAAGGGGGCACCTCTAGACACAACAATTGATCTCTTGATCTCTTAGCCGTGTGCGGTGCCCCCCTCCACCAGATTCCACCTCGGTAATATCATAGCGGTGCTTAGGCGAAGCCCTGCATTGGTAGCATCATCAACACCGTCATCACACCGTCGTGCTGACAAAACTCTGCCGAAAAGCTCTGCTGGATCGGAGTTCTTGGGACGTCATCGAGCTGAACGTGTGCTGAACTCGGAGGTGTCGTACATTCGGTACTTGATCGGTCGGATCGTGAAGACGTACGACTACATCAACCGTGTTGTGCTAACGCTTCTGCTTTCGGTCTACGAGGGTACATGGACAACACTCTCCCCTCTCGTTGCTATGCATCACCATGATCTTGCGTGTGCGTAGGAAATTTTTGAAATTACTACGTTCCCCAGTAGTGGCATCCGAGCCTGGTTTTATGCATAGATGTTATATGCACGAGTAGAACACAAGTGAGTTGTGGGCGATACAAGTCATACTGTTTACCTGTATGTCATACTTTGGTTCGGCGGTATTGTTGGATGAAGCGGCCCGGACCGACATTACGCGTACGCTTACGCGAGACTGGTTCTACCGACGTGCTTTGCACATAGGTGGCTGGCTGGTGTCAGTTTCTCCAACTTTAGTTGAACCGAGTATGGCTACGCCCGGTCCTTGAGAAGGTTAAAACAGCACTAACTTGACGAACTATCGTTGTGGTTTTGATGCGTAGGTAAGAACGGTTCTTGCTCAGCCCATAGCAGCCACATAAAACTTGCAACAACAAAGCAGAGGATGTCTAACTTGTTTTTGCAGGGCATGTTGTGATGTGATATGGTCAAGACATGATGCTATATTTTATTGTATGAGATGATCATGTTTTGTAACAAAGTTATCGGCATCTGGCAGGAGCCATATGGTTGTCGCTTTATTGTATGCAATGCAATCGCCCTGTAATTGCTTTACTTTATCACTAAGCGGTACCGATAGTCGTAGAAGCAATAGGTGGCGAAACGACAACGATGCTACAATGGAGATCAAGGTGTCGCGCCGGTGACGATGGTGATCATGACGGTGCTTCGGAGATGGAGATCACAAGCACAAGATGATGATGGCCATATCATATCACTTATATTGATTGCATGTGATGTTTATCCTTTATGCATCTTATTTTTCTTTGATTGACAGTAGCATTATAAGATGATCTCTCACTAAATTTCAAGGTATAAGTGTTCTCCCTGAGTATGCACCATTGCGAAAGTTCTTCGTGCTGAGACACCACGTGATGATCGGGTGCGATAGGCTCTATGTTCATATACAACGGGTGCAAAACAGTTGCACACGCGGAATACTCAGGTTAAACTTGACAAGCCTAGAATATACAAATATGGCCTCGAAACACTGAGGCCGAAAGGTCGAGCGTGAATCATATAGTAGATATGATCAACATAGTGATGTTCACCATTGAAAACTACTCCATCTCACGTGATGATCGGACATGGTTTAGTTGATTCGGATCACGTGATCACTTAGATGATTAGAGGGATGTCTATCTAAGTGGGAGTTCTTAAGTAATATGATTAATTGAACTTATATTTATAATGAACTTAGTACCTGATAGTATTTTGCTTGTCTATGTTTGTTGTAGATAGATGGCTCGTGTTGTTGTTCCGTTGAATTTTAATGCGTTCCTTGAGAAAGCTAAGTTGAAAGATGATGGTAGCAATTACACGGACTGGGTCCATAACTTGAGGATTATCCTCATTGCTGCACAGAAGAATTACGTCCTGGAAGCACCGCTGGGTGCCAGGCCTGCTGCAGATGCAACTGACGACGTTAAGAACGTCTGGCAGCGGAAAGTTGATGACTACTCGATAGTTCAGTGTGCCATGCTTTACGGCTTAGAACCAGGACTTCAACGATGTTTTGAACGTCATGGAGCATATGAGAGTTCCAGGAGTTGAAGTTAATATTTCAAGCAAATGCCCGGATTGAGAGATATGAAGTCTCCAATAAGTTCTATAGCTACAAGATGGAGGAGAATAGTTCTGTCAGTGAACGTATACTCAAAATGTCTGGGTATAATAATCACTTGATTCAACTGGGAGTTAATCTTCCTGATGATAGTGTCATTGACAGAATTCTTCAATCACTGCCACCAAGCTACAAGAGCTTCGTGATGAACTATAATATGCAAGGGATGAACAAGACTATTCCCGAGTTCTTCGCAATGCTAAAAGCTGCGGAGGTAGAAATCAAAAAGGAGCATCAAGTGTTGATGGTCAACAAGACCACCAGTTTCAAGAAAAAGGGTAAAGGGAAGAAGAAGGGGAACTTCAAGAAGAACGGCAAACAAGTTGCTGCTCAAGAGAAGAAACCCAAATCTGGATCTAAGCCTGAGACTGAGTGCTTCTACTGCAAGCAGACTGGTCACTGGAAGCGGAACTGCCACAAGTATTTGGCGGATAAGAAGGATGGCAAGGTGAACAAAGGTATATGTGATATACATGTTATTGATGTGTACCTTACTAATGCTCACAGTAGCACCTGGGAGATTGGATTGGTGACTTACCCATTCAGTGACTTTAGCACTGGACGTACCAAAAACGGGTACTATCGGATCAGGTGAATTAGAGAATAGACAGAGGTCCGTTGGCATTTCAGCCTTTCTTCTCCTTTCAGGGCCTATCCGAAAGAGAATCCAATACCTCTTGGTCCTGAATATCAGAATAGGATGAAAGAACCGGCCTCCGCGGATATCTTTGCTTCGGAATGAAACAAATGTTTCGCCGTATTATTAAGTATTCACCTTTAGTTTTTTTCTCTATCTAGAAGTGGAATAGAATTTGATACTGGTTCTGTTGCTAATATTTGCAACTCGAAACTGGGACTACGGATTAAGCAAAGATTGGCTAAGGACAAGGTGACGATGCGTGTGGGAAATGGTTCCAAAGTCGACGTGATCGCGGTCAGCACGCTACCTCTACATCTACCTTCGGGATTAGTTTTAGACCTGAATAATTGTTATTTGGTGCCAGCGTTAAGCATGAACATTATATCTGGATCTTGTTTGATGCGAGATGGTTATTCATTTAAATCAGAGAATAATGGTTGTTCTATTTATATGAGTAATATCTTTTATGGTCATGAACCCTTGAAGAGTGGTCTATTTTTATTAAATCTTGATAGTAGTGATACACATATTCATAATGTTGAAGCCAAAAGATGTAGAGTTGATAATGATAGTGCAACTTATTTGTGGCACTACCGTTTGGGTCATATTGGTGTAAAGCGCATGAAGAAACTCCATACTGACGGACTTTTGGAATCACTTGATTATGAATCACTTGGTATTTGCGAACCGTGCCTCATGGGCAAGATGACTAAAATGCCGTTCTCCGGAACTATGGAGCGAGCAACAGATTTATTGGAAATCATACATACTGATGTATGCGGTCCAATGAACATTGAGGCTTGCGGCCGGTATCGTTATTTTCTCACCTTCATTGATGATTTGAGCAGATATGGGTATATATACTTAATGAAGTATAAATCTGAAACATTTAAAAAGTTCAAAGAATTTCAAAGTGAAGTGGAAAATCATCGTAACAGGAAAATAAAAATTGAAACAATGTGGAATAGTTTCTCAACTCACGCCACCCGGAACACCACAATGTAATGGTGTGTTCGAACGTCGTAATCATACTTTACTAGGTATGGTGCGATCAATGATGTCTCTTACTGATTTACCGCTATCGTTTTGGGGTTATGCATTAGAGACGGCTGCATTCACGTTAAATAGGGCACCATCAAAATCCGTTGAGACGACGCCTTATGAACTGTGGTTTGGCAAGAAACAAAAGTTGTCGTTTCTTAAAGTTTGGGGCTGTGATGCTTATGTGAAAAAACTTCAACCTGATAAGCTCGAACCCAAATCGGAGAAATGTCTCTTCATAGGATACCCAAAGGAGACTATTGGGTACACCTTCTATCACAGATCCGAAGGCAAGACTTTTGTTGCTAAATTTGGATCCTTTCTAGAGAAGGAGTTTCTCTCGAAAGAAGTGAGTGGGAGGAAAGTAGAACTTGATGAGGTAACTGTACCTGCTCCCTTATTGGAAAGTAGTTCATCACAAAAACCGGTTCATGTGATGCCTACACCAATTAGTGAGGAAGCTAATGATATTGATCATGAAACTTTAGATCAAGTTACAACCGAACCTCGTAGGTCAACCAGAGTAATATCCGCACTAGAGTGGTACGGTAATCCTATTCTGGAGGTCAAGTTATTTGACCATGGCGAACCTACGAACTATGAGGAAGGGATGATGAGCGCAGATTCCGCAAAATGGCTTGAGGCCATGAAATCTGAGATGGGATCCATGTATGAGAACAAAGTATGGACTTTGGTTCACTTGCCCGATGATCGGCAAGCCATCGAGAATAAATGGATTTTCAAGAAGAAGACTGACGCTGATGGTAATGTTACTGTCTACAAAGCTCGACTTGTTGCGAAAGGTTTTCGACAAGTTCAAGGAGTTGACTACGATGAGACTTCCCCACCCGTAGTGATGCTTAAGTCTGTCCGAATCATGTTAGCAATTGCCGCATTTTATGATTATGAAATATGGCAAATGGATGTCAAAACTGCATTCCTGAATGGATTTCTAGAAGAAGAGTTGTATATGATGCAACCAGAAGGTTTTGTCGATCCAAAAGGTGCTAACAAAGTGTGCAAGCTCCAGCGATCCATTTATGGACTAGTGCAAGCCTCTCGGAGTTGGAATAAATGCTTTGATAGTGTGATCAAAGCATATGGTTTTATACAGACTTTTGGAGAAGCCTGTATTTACAAGAAAGTGAGTGGGAGCTCTGTAGCATGTCTCATATTATATGTAGACGACATATTGTTGATTGGAAATGATATAGAATTTCTGGATAGCATAAAAGGATACTTGAATAAAAGTTTTTCAATGAAAGACCTCGGTGAAGCTGCTTATATATCGGGCATCAAGATCTATAGTGATAGATCAAGACGCTTAATTGGACTTTCACAAAGCACATACCTTGATAAAGTTTTGAAAAAGTTCAAAATGGATCAAGCAAAGAAAGGGTTCTTGCCTGTATTACAAGGTGTGAAGTTGAGTCAGACTCAATGCCCGACCACTGCAGAAGATAGAGAGAAAATGAAAGATGTTCCCTATGCTTCAGCCATAGGCTCTATCATGTATGCAATGCTGTGTACCATACCTGATGTGTGCTTAGCTATAAGCTTAGCAGGGAGGTACCAAAGTAATACAGGAGGGATCACTGGACAACGGTCAAGAATATCCTGAAATACCTAAAAAGGACTAAGGATATGTTTCTCGTTTATGGAGGTGACAAAGAGCTAGTCGTAAATGGTTACGTTGATGCAAGCTTTGACACTGATCCGGACGATTCTAAATCGCAAACCAGATATGTGTTTATATTGAACGATGGAGCTGTCAGTTGGTGCAGTTCTAAACAAAGCGTCGTCGCGGGATCTACATGTGAAGCAGAGTACATAGCTGCTTCGGAAGTAGCAAATGAAGGAGTCTGGATGAAGGAGTTCATATCCGATCTAGGTGTCATACCTAGTGCATCGGGTCCAATGAAAATCTTTTGTGACAATACTGGTGCAATTGCCTTGGCAAAGGAATCCAGATTTCACAAGAGAACCAAGCACATCAAGAGACGCTTCAATTCCATCCGGGACCAAGTCCAGGTGGGAGACATAGAGATTTGCAAGATACATACGGACCTGAATGTTGCAGACCCGTTGACTAAGCCTCTTCCACGAGCAAAACATGATCAGCACCAAGGCTCCATGGGTGTTAGAATCATTGCTGTGTAATCTAGATTATTGACTCTAGTGCAAGTGGGAGACTCAAGGAAATATGCCCTAGAGGCAATAATAAAGTTATTATTTATTTCCTCATATCATGATAAATGTTTATTATTCATGCTAGAATTGTATTAACCAGAAACATAATACATGTGTGAATACATAGACAAACATAGTGTCACGAGTATGCCTCTACTTGACTACCTCGTTAATCAAAGATGGTTGAGTTTCCTAGCCATAGACATGAGTTGTCATTTGATTAACGGGATGACATCATTAGGAGAATGATGTGATTGACTTGACCCATTCCGTTAGCTTAGCACTTGATCGTTTAGTATGTTGCTATTGCTTTCTTCATGACTTATACATGTTCCTATGACTATGAGATTATGCAACTCCCGTTTACCGGAGGAACACTTTCTGTGCTACCAAACGTCACAACGTAACTGGGTGATTATAAAGGAGCTCTACAGGTGTCTCCGAAGGTACATGTTGAGTTGGCGTATTTCGAGATTAGGATTTGTCACTCCGATTGTCGGAGAGGTATCTCTGTGCCCTCTCGGTAATGCACATCACTATAAGCCTTGCAAGCAATGTAGCTAATGAGTTTAGTTGCGGGATGATGCATTACATAACGAGTAAAGATACTTGCCGGTAACGAGATTGAACTAGGTATTGAGATACCGACGATCGAATCTCGGGCAAGTAACATACCGATGACAAAGGGAACAACATATGTTGTTATGCGGTTTGACCGATAAAGATCTTCGTAGAATATGTCGGAGCCAATATGAGCATCCAGGTTCCGCAATTGGTTATTGACCAGAGATGTGTCTCGGTCATGTCTAGATAGTTCTCGAACCCGTAGGGTCCACACACTTAAAGTTTGGTGACGATCGGTATTATGAGTTTTTGTGTTTTGATGTACCGAAGATAGTTCAGAGTCCCGGATATGATCACGGGCATGACGAAGAGTCTCAAAATTGTCGAGACGTAAAGATCGATATATTGGATGACTATGTTCGGACACCAGAATGGTTTCGGATGGTTTCGGGCATATACCGGACTACCGAGGGTTACCGGAACCCCCCGGGGGGTTTAGTGGGCCTAATGGGCCCTAGTGGAGAAGAGGAGGGGCGGCCAGGGCAGGCCGCACGTCCCCTCCCCCTCTAGTCCGAATAGGACAAGGAGGGGGGGCGGCGCCCCCCTTTCCTTCCTCTCATATCTCCCTTCCTTCCCCCCTCCTACTCCAACTAGGAAAAAGAGGGAGTCCTACTCCCGGTTGGAGTAGGACTCCTTGATGTCTACTACACAACCTTCTTCTTGTAGACGTTGTTGGGCCTGCAAGTGCACAGGTTTGTAGGACGGTAGCAAATTTCCCTCAAGTGGATGATCTAAGGTTTATCAATCTGTGGGAGGCGTAGGATGGAGATGGTCTCTCTCAAACAACCCTGTAACCAAATAACAAAGAGTCTCTTGTGTCCCCAACACACCCAATACAATGGTAAATTGTATAAGTGCACTAGTTCGGCGAAGAGATAGTGATACAAGTGCAAAATAGATAGTAGATATAGGTTTTTGTAATCTGAAAATATAAAAACAGCAAGGTAACTAATGATAAAAGTGAGCGTAAACGGTATTGCAATGATAGGAAACAAGGCCTAGGGTTCATACTTTCACTAGCACAAGTTCTCTCAACAATAATAACATAGATAGATCATATAACAATCCCTCAACATGCAACAAAGAGTCACTCCAAAGCCACTAATAGCGAGAACAAACGTAGAGATTATGGTAGGGTACGAAACCACCTCAAAGCTATTCTTTCGGATCAATCTATAAAAGAGTTCATACTAGAATAACACCTTAGGACATAAATCAACCAAAACCCTAATGTCACCTAGATACTCCACTGTCACCTCAAGTATCTGTGGGCATGATTATACGATATGCATCACACAATCTCAGATTCATCCAACCAACACAAAGTACTTCAAAGAGTGCCCCAAAGCTTCTACCGGAGAGTCAAGAACGTGTGCCAACTCCTATGCATAGGTTCATGGGTTGAACCCGCAAGTTGGTCACCAAAACATACATCAAGAGGCACGTGAAATCCCATTGTCACCACAGATAAACACGGCAAGACATACATCAAGTGTTCTCATAAAAGTCTCAATCCGATAAGATAACTTCAAGAGGGGAAACTCAATTCATCACAAGAGAGTAGAGGGGGAGAAACATCGTAAGATCCAACTACAATAGTAAACCTCGAGATACATCAAGATCGTGCCATAGAGGGAACACGAGAGAGAACACGAGAGAGAGAGAGAGATCAAACACATAGCCACTGGTACATACCCTCAGCCACGAGGGTGAACTACTCCCTCCTCGTCATGGATAGCGCCGGGATGATGAAGATGGCCATCGGTGATGGATTCCCCCTCCGGCAGGGTGCCGGAACAGGCTCCCGAGAGGTTTTTGATGGCTACAGAGGCTTGCGGCGGCGGAACTCCCGATCTATATTGATATTCGATGGTTTTAGGGTACGTAGGCTTATATAGGCGAAAGAAGTTGGTCGGGAGGTGCTCGAGGGGCCCATGAGACAGGGGGCCGGGCCCTGTGGGGGGGGGGGGCGCCCCCTATCTCCTGGGCTCCTCGAGGGTCTTCTGACTTGATCTCCAAGCCTCCAGGATGATATTCTTCCAAAAAATCACGATTCTGAAGGTTTCATTCCGTTTGGACTCCGTTGGATATTCCTTTTTCTTCAAAATACTGAAACAGGCAATAAAACAACAATATGGGCTGGACCTCCGGTTAGTAGGTTAGTCCCAAAAATGATATAAATGTGTAAAATAAAGCCCATAAACATCCAAAAGGGGTAATATAATAGCATGGAACAATCAAGAATTATAGATACGTTGGAGACATATCACTCCTCCCTGGCGCGCCTCCTCCTGGCCGGCCGCCCCTCTCCTTGATCCTTTATAGAGGGGGGCAAGAGGGCACCTCTAGACACAACAATTGATCTCTTGATCTCTTAGCCATGTGCGGTGCCCCCTCCATCAGATTCCACCTCGGTAATATTGTAGCGGTGATTAGTCAAAGCCCTACGTCGGTAGCATCATCAACACCGTCATCACACCGTCGTGCTGACGGAACTCTCCCGCAAAACTCTGCTGGATCGGAGTTCGTGGGACGTCATCGAGCTGAACATGTGCTGAACTCGGAGGTGTCGTACGTTCGGTACTTGATCGGTCGGATCGTGAAGACGTACGACTACATCAACCGCGTTGTGCTAACGCTTCCGCTTTCAGTCTACAAGGGTACGTGGACAACACTCTCCCCTCTCGTTGCTATGCATCACCATGATATTGCATGTGCGTAGGAATTTTTTTGAAATTACTACGTTCCCCAATAGTAGAAAGCCGCGTCCGGGATGGCGGAGCCGGCGGCGGTGGAGGCGGTGTGCGTGCCATGGCCGAGGGTGTCGAGCGGCGACTTGGACTCTTCCGTCTCGTCGATCGGGCCTCCGAGGTCAACCTCGTACCCATTGTAAAAGACCTTGGCGCCGACGAGCTTGTCGTTGCAGTACGCCGAGGCGTTGAACGACGGTGCCGAGATGCAGGCATCGTGGAACTTGCTGGGCGGCAGCGGCAGCAACGTGTCCGCCGCGAACGCCGCACGATCGATGGGGTACATGCCGGTGTCGAGGACGCTGACGACGACGTCCGAGGCGCCGTTGGATGCTGGCAGCAAGCCCGACGATGCCGACAGACCGAGGAAGGACGGCGTCAGCATGGTATGCAGCTGCTGCATCACGTCGGGCATGACGGCGAGCACGGAGCGATGGGCCGCGAGGTGCGCGGCCTGGCGACCCGTTAGGCGAGCCGCGAAACCTGTGGCGGCGTGGGAGTAGGAGTAGAGCACCCGCGGCGCCGGGAGGGACATGTCCACCGGTATGTGGTGGCGCAAAAACAAGGCGTACGCCCGGGTAGCACGCAGGCCACGGCGCGGCAGCGGCAGCGCGTGCGCGTGAACGACATGCACGATGTAGCAGGACCGCTCCTCTTCCTTTTCCCTCGCCGGCGAGGCCGCGGCGGTGGTGACGACTGCGAGCAGGACGCAGAGAAACGCGAGTAGTCTGGCCATCATCGTTGCACCGAGAGAAATACGCGGCGGCGGTGCTATGCAGTGTGCGGTACGGTGATCGGAGTCACGAATAAGTAGGCGACCAACTCTAATTTCATATCCGTCAGAGTTGGCTGGATGAGTAATGGCGTCAGATTCATCTTCAGGTGAGCCGCATCAATCGTCGTGGAGGGGCCAACGATCATGTGAGGCCCCTCCCAATGCTCCATCTTGTACATGTGCTAAGGTTGCCAACTAAGCAAAAAATCTGATGTGGCATGCTAGTTAAGAAGAGAGAGTAGTATAGTGACCCATGAAGAAATGGTGCTAAGCATGTGTACCTAGGTGGAAGCACAATTCTGAGTCTACAAACTAATTAAGTGCATGAAGCTTAGCACCCAAAATCTTAGCACCTTTGCATTGGGGACTTGAGTTGCTAAAAGATTTAATATACTTAGCACCTCCTCTAAGCACCTTTGCATTGGAAGAGGTCTGAGATGTTCATGTGATGAGTAATCAGCATTCATTCAAGTAGCCCCTATCCCAACCAGACGGTTTTATGCTCGTGAAACAGTAACAACACGTTTTGCATTGCTCATCGGACTTCTCCTAGAAGATAAAACTTTAGGAAATGGGATTGCTAAATCTCAGTCAACTAAGACTTAATGAAGTCTGAGTCGATGTTATATTCATGAGCTCTTGCACGGAGATTCATGCAAATTTTTTTAATATGTTTTAGTTTGACTAAGACTTTGTTAAGTCTCAGTGGGTTGCAATCTAACCCTACCCTTAGGAAAATGGTATCCGGCTAACGTCCATGAGTGCATCACGACCTTTCTCAGCCGTCTATTTCTTTGCACGGATCTCAGGGCAGAGAAGAGAGTCGCGGCATATTTTTACTAGTTCGCTACAAAACAAAACAAACGCAAATGACCTCATCACAAAATGTTACAAATGCATGGGCTAGCTCATTGGTTAGGGCCGTCCACCTGGGGACCTGGTTTCAAATCCTCCTCCATTTTACTCTTTTTGTAAATAAATATAAGACGTTTCTGAGACTTGACAGAGATAATACTTTTTTAGCAGGGGTGGCCAAATATGCAAAAAAAATCCATACATGAAAAAATTACAATAAAAAACCTTTTCTTCACTAGATGGCAAAATTTTTGCAAAAATTAGTTTTAGATACATGACAAAATTATTTTTCCTTTTCCCCTTTTTTTCAATTCATCCATGGCAATTTTATTAATTCTTTTTCGTATTTTAGCATGGCAATTATAGTTTTTTTTACTATGTCAACAATATTTTTTTGACTATGGCAAATTTAGTTTTTGGAACATGGAAAATTTAGTTTTTGAACCTTGGCAAAAAAAATTGTGGCATGGCAAAAAATTGGAACATGGAAAATTTCACAATATGCCATGGCAAAATTGCCATGGGTATAGATTTTTTTCCTCTCAAACCATTTTTAGTTTTTGTAATTATATCATCTTGGTAACATGGCAATTGTAAATTTTAATAGTGTTTCACATAGTCTAATGGCAATTTCACAATTTTTGGGTTTTCAAAAACGACATTTTTTTTGCAACTTACTATGCATTATTGTTTTTACATGGCAATTTTTCAAAAAAAAACAACTAATTGGGCCTAACCCATTTTTCTGCATGTTCCATAACTTGTTGTGCCTGCTAGGGTCGCCGTGAAACACCCGCTGGAGCGGAAACCTAGGTTCGCTCGATCGTCCCCCCTGGGGCGAACGAATCATTCGTCTGGGTTCCTGCAAGAGCTGTTGATCATATCTTTTTTCATAGAAGGTGAGTTGTACAACTCATTATGTCGCATTAAGATGATACAAACACCATGAAAACACATTCAGCCTTTGTATGAGTAGTAAGCACACAATAACTCCGACACACAAAGAACAGAAAAAGAAACATCCAAAATTTCTGTCAAAGTGAACTACAAAATGCAGTTGCGGCCGTCAACATCACCAATCACCAACAACGAGGCTCATGGCACATCGATGACACAAATGAAAATCTAGCCTATCACACATGACCATTTTATTCCTCCCAAGCTTCTGTATGATGTATCTCGTCGGGCATAAACATAACATGAATAAATACCCATGTTCCCCTCTGAACATAGAATTTCAATTTTGTCAACTTATATTATTGATAACAATATAGATTGTCTTTGCACATACTTGTGTAAGGTCAACCTATGTTTGGGTTTCATCAAGCTAACTGCCCCAACAAAGGTAATATGGATCAGAGGGAGTAGTTTGGTTGGAAAAATATTTCAAAAAGGTGGCAAGTTGGTGAGCCAACTTTAAATTTTTGTGGTCTGGTGATAGTTACCCGTTTTTTCATGCTACAAGAAATGACTAATTTTGGTGTTCAAAAAAGAAATGACTAATTTCACCCCGTATTTGACAAGTTTCAGTGTTAGTGTGTGCCTCTGTGAGTTCTTCCAAAAGAAGGTTTTGAGATTTAGTGGACAAAATAACTGCAATTTGATTCTCTTCACGTGATGCACCATGAAGAATTAAAATGATGGTTTTAGAGCATTATTTCATAGATAACTACAATGTAATACTCCCAAGAAACAATTACCCAGTGGCGGAGCCAGCACCCGGCGAGCTGGGGCAGCTGCCCGGGCTCCCATGCTGCATGTCCATGGAACTGTAGTAGAGAAAATTAGATTAGTGAAGAGTTTGCTTGGGCAAAACCTTATTAACATGGCCGCACGTCAATCTTGCCCGGGCTCTAAACTTGAGCTAGCTCCGCCATTGCAATTACCCCCTCGGATCATTGTACGAGGTTGCGTCAATTACCCCCGGTCAACAAATTTTACATACATATACAAAGATTACGCACAAAATAATCAAAAACAAGCTTGACCGATCCATATCAACAGTTTTTTTTAGTACGGATCTAGTATCAACTTTGCATGCTAAATCTAACCGATATTACGAGTTAATCAATAAAGTTAGCCATGATGGCATTCCCTCGAAAAGAAAAGAGTTGAGAGATTGAAGGTTAAAAGAGAGTTTAGAAACGAAAACATCACTTGACGATAAGTTAAGGGATGGAAAATGCAATTTATTTTACCAGTAAAAAAAATAGAGCAGAGACCTCATCAGTGAGGGAGTGAGACTGCCTCGTGGGCCCAATCAATTCGGAGTCCTTTGTAGCACAACGACGCCAACACCTCCTCCCGCCCCGCCCCGGCGCCCCCGCATGCATGCCGCCGGCACCCCGGCTTCCCGCGCTCCTCACCGGCCTCGCCAACCGCGCGACAATCCCAGCGGCGGCGAGGCAGCTCCACGCGCAGCTCCTCCTGCGCGGCCTCCCTCTCCCCGCCCGCGCCGCCGTCACCCTCCTCACCGCATCCTCCTCCTCTTCCCCACGCTACGTCCGCGCCATCTTCGACAGCGTCCCCGCGGCCTCCGCCAACGTCTACCTCTGGACGGCGACCATCTCCGTCTTCGCGAAGCATGCCTCCTCCCCCGCGCTCGCCGCCGAGGCATTCGCTCTGTTCCAGCTCATGCTCCGGTCAGGCCCGCCACCCAACGCCTTCACCGTGAGCTCCGTGCTCAAGTCCTTGTCGGCGCTCCGAGAGGTCCAAGAGGTGTGCCAGGTTCACGGGTTCACAGGTCCTCCGTGCATGTGGGCTCTGCATTGCTGGATTCGTATGGAAGCCTTGGCCAGGTGAGCGACGCCAGGACGGTGTTCGACGAAATGCCTAGGAGAAACGTGGTGGCTGGAAACGCCATGGTAGCATGTTATGCCAGAGCAGGGGATGTTCGACGGCATGGTGGAGAGGGACCTCATCTCCTGGAACACGCTCATGTCGGGGTACCTGCGGCAAGGCGATGCCGGTGTCGCGAGGGACCTGTTTGATCAAATGCCGCAGAGAAATGTGCACAGCTGGAACATGATGATCACTGCGTGTTCCCAGGCAGGGTTGTGGGCTGACTCGGTAGGGGTGTTCAATCAGATGCGACTCATGGGTTTCCAGCCTGATGCTGCAACAATGGCCGTGTTGATGTCCGCATGCACACAACTAGGTTCCTTGTCAGTTGTAAGGCAGGTGCATGGACTTTTACACAAGGGCTGTGTCGAGATGAACTGCCATGTGCGGAATTCTTTGATCGACATGTTTGCCAAGTGCGGTTGCATTAGCGAAGCTCGTTTCTTGTTTGGCGAGACAAGTCCGAAGGATGTGGTGTCTTACAATGTGATGATCAGTGCACTTGCACAACATGGACATGGCAAAGACGCACTGAAGCTTTTCAACGACATGATTGAGGAAGGATTGCGGCCTGAAGCAGTGACATTTCTTGGCGTCTTATCAGCTTGCGCCCATGCTGGGTTAGTGGACGATGGAAAGCACTATTTTGAGTCCATGGGAACAACGTACGCGGTTCAGAAATCTGCAGATCACTATGCTTGCATGGTTGATCTCTATGGCCGAGCTGGGCTTATTGAAGAAGCGCACTCCTTTGTGAAGGTAATGCCCGTGAAGCCACATGCAGGTGTCTGGGGAGCATTGCTCAGTGCCTGCCGGAAGCATTGCAATGTTGATGTAGGCAAGGTCGCCGCAAGAGAACTTGTCAGGATCGAACCCATGAATGCTGGCAACTACGTTCTCCTTGCAAACACACTAGCTAGAAGCCAACGATGGGATGCTGTTGAGGATGTACGTCGACAGATGTGGGGAAATGTTGTCGAAAAAGATGTAGGGCTCAGCTGGGTTGAAGTGGATACTGTTGTTCATGAGTTTTTGACGGGGGATTTCAAGCATCTGTATTTGCAACTGACCTAAGAATTATCACTTCTTACTGCTAAATATCATCATACATGGCGATAGGACAACACAATAACCAATATTGATATGTACATACATGCACTTTAACAAGGAGAGAGGCCTCCAAGAAGTCAAAGGGTTCGAGCTCAGGGTAGTTCCAAACTTCGAGTTCACAATGGCTGAATGATTAAGATCAAGGCTGCAACCAACACCCTTGGCACAAAAATTCCCTAGCCATTACTCCCACTCAACCGAACAGCACGCCCTCGTCTTTCATGTCATGCAGTACGGCTTGCAAGCAAACCTGACTAACCGGCTCTCTAACGCTGCTGCGCTCGAGCTTGTTGCCTTGAATGTTCTGTTGCAGGATTTCCAGCTCTCTCAGGGTCCGGACGAGCGGGTCATAAACCATGGGGGCCCATTCTCTTCGAAGGCTGCCTATGCACAGCTTGTTCGAGAAGATGTGGAAGATGATAACTGGAGGTCGCGAGCTCACCCCAAGCTTAAGCTAATTTGGCTGGCTCCTCTTTCGTGGATGGCTAAACACTAGAGACAACCTTTTCCACAAGCATATAATTTCAGAGGCTAACTGTCCCAGATGCCCGTGCTCCTCTGAAGATACTGCTCATCTCTTCATTGACTGCTCCAAAGCGCGCCAAGTATGGGATCATCTTCAAATCACGGGGTCGTCTTCAAATCACCCCGACTGCCAGATTCCAAGACCTCGGGTCTGTCGTCGCCCCAGCTGGCCTTGACCCTGCTGTCTGGTCGGAGGTGCTGCTCGCAATCCTGTGGAAGCTTTGGGACTCCAGGAACGCTACTGCCTTCAGGAACGACCATCATGATGTTTCCACCACTATCCGCAACATTTGTAATGATTTTGAACTCTGGTGCAACCGGTTTAGAGATCCGGTAGACAAGATAGCAGCTAGGTCTTGGCTGATCTATGATTCAGGTGGGGATCCTCTCCCCCCGTGGTGATTCCTCAAAAAATAGAGGTCTAGTTTTACATGGCAGCAGAAATAGTGCAAAAAATTATAGAAACATGCAGACAAGTGTTTGCTCGTCTTTTCATTAAGAGGAAAAGCAAATGTAGATACAAGAGTCTAAATATGTTTGATCGATGTACTTTCATTAAGAGGAAAAAGCAAATGTAGATACAAGAGTCTAAATATGTTTGATCTATGTACATTCCCACCAAGTACATGTAATCCTTTCATGTTCAGGCAACAATGTACAGCACAAAAAACTTTAGCATTTCTCCTGTGGTGGAAAGTCAGGTAAAGGTAACATATGCCGCATCATAGAATACACAGAAGAAACAAAGCCCGATTAAGGGATATTTACTTTATGTATGTTGTGAACAATTGATGTTAGAATAAGTGTATAAACCTATTCAAAATGTTTAGTAGATAGATGCAATGTATGCAGGATAGAACTAGGCACTCATTTGTTTCTTAACTGTAGTTGTGATGAGGAAACTTGGATATGGATTATGGAATTTCTACGCATCAACCTCCCTGTCACCGTTTAACATTCCTTCAACCTCCAAGAACTTTACTGAACTTGGTAATACTCTTGTACACACATAAGCTCGTTTTCTTCCTTTTTCCTATGCAGTTTTGCTTGTTTTATTTCAATGGGGTGTCATAACTGGCAATGCAACATAAATTAATCTTTCAGACTATCTTTTGAAATTTGCATAGCATACATGGTGCTTAAGATCTAAAGCATGATTTGTATTGTATTTGAGTGTTGTATGTATATATTATGTAGTCCTAGCTTTATTGTCATGATGGTGTCAACTGGTTTAGTCTTTTTCCTTGTTTTCATTACCTTGTAACAGAATGAAAACATCACCAGGTCTCTGGTTTTTGTTAATGTTATCGCAGAATGCAATGTCTTCACGATCTCTATAGTTTCCCCTTTCTTCAGTAAACTATAGCATCTTGAACCAATGTGCAATTTCTGTAAAGTAGAAATAAAAATATCATACCGCGAGGCTCCCTTTTCGATACCTAAAGCTAATGACAATGTTAATTCCATACTGCACGCTGCATCTAAACAAGCCGATGGTTTGAATTTAAATGCCATTTCGTTAACAATTTACATGCTGAAGAATCCCTGCAATTAGTATATGAGAGGAATATTTGTCTTTCTAGTACCAAAATTTTGGAGAACATTAATGATTCCATCAGAGTCATAAATAATTGAATCTCCATTCACACCTCTCTTTCTCATCGTTCTTTTCTCCAGTCTGGTAGAAACTTGAAGAAGAGAACAATGAGTAAGTTGATGCTTTAGAATTACATAATGTGTGTTTCAGTTACCTCTACTGTTCCTAATGGTTCTGAGTCAAGCACATGCAAGTTTTTCTCTTTTCTAAATTTCATGACTTGATGAAGAGGAAGCCAAGTATCTATGATCTTGAAGGGTCGGGCCAATCCAACTGCTTGCTCCTGCCAAAGGTATCTTCTTCCAGTGGCAGTTGTTAGCTATGTTAATTGGCAGTCCACCAAAGGTATCT
Organism: Triticum timopheevii; assembly: GCA_963921465.1. Taxonomy (NCBI): domain Eukaryota; kingdom Viridiplantae; phylum Streptophyta; class Magnoliopsida; order Poales; family Poaceae; genus Triticum; species Triticum timopheevii. The sequence goes on along the minus strand of OY997272.1, from coordinate 525,359,099 downwards.
CCTAAAATTTTCCAGTGGCAGTTCGGTTAGATTAATGTGTAACGTGTTAACATACTCTCGAAAAAAAAGTTTCCCACCCTCAGCATGCACTCACATAGACCACCACGATCTTTTACGAACGACTTGCATTCCTTCAATTATAACAACCTTCCAAGTACTTGTCTTAAGCCAAAAGATGTTTGCGGGTTTCAAGAATCCTCGATGCCACAATCCGCCGTGCACGCTTTGCTTGATACCGTGGCGTAGCTAGGATTTTATGCCAGGGTGGTCCAATTGATAGGAATTTTTTTTACACCACAATGAGTGGAGGATACTTTGGTACTGCAGCAATACGCCAAATCAGGGGTCAAAGAACTGAGAATAGTCATGGCAGGGGAAGAGAAGCAAGAGTTGAGAGATCCACGGGGAAGAAGAGAAGCAACATAGTGTGACTATGGCCCTGTGGGTGGAGCCGTAGAGAAGTAGATGGGGAGAAGGGGTAGTAGATGAGGAGGAGAAAAGAGGAGACTTACCAGACTGGCGGGGGTGGTGAGGCAGGCTCTGGAAGATGACTTAGCGACGCAGTGACTTCACCGGGGTGCAACAGAGGAGAGGAGGCCGCCGGCGCAGAACTGAGCCATGGAAGGTGGTGCTCAAGCTGCAACTTTCGGCCACCGCCCAAAGCTCTGCTCTCAATCATTTAGTATGGTTTGCACCCCTCTCCTCTGTACCCTCTTATATTTCTGAAATGGTAACTAGCCCCTAAAAAAATCACTGTGTTCGAATACGCTTAGCATGCTTATCTTGCATTAAAGAGAGAAAGGGGTACAAGGACCCTCCACCGAGGGTGTTACAACGCACCCACGCCACCGAAGGTGCTACAAAACACTCTCGCCACCGTACCCTAGTCTAGCTCTACCTCTCGTCCATTGCCCACAGGTGAATCCGCCCGAAGAAGTGCTCCATGTCTGTCCTTATGAGGCCCGCCGTCTTCCATGCTCTATCCTCAGTAAGGCACCTACGAACTAGCCTAGCGAGCGAAGGGGAATCCCCGTCGAAAACGATCCCGTTGTGATGCTTCCATAGCTCCCAGAGAGCAAGTATGATGATAGCTCTCACGTCCTTATCCGGCGTGCCCTCAATGTTCTTGTTGAGCAACCACTCTGGCAACGTGTTGTCAGGTCCTAGAGTTCACCCTGGCTTGCCCAACGCCGTGCATATGTGAAACCAAAAACCTCTGGAGAAAGCACAGTGTAACATGATATGGTTCATCGTGTCCTCCTCCTGGTCGCAAAACGGGCAAGCGTCCTGGTGCGGCAGGCCCCCCTAGCCAAGCGATCGGAGGTCCAATAGCGGTTGCGAACAGCAAGCCAGAGGAAGAAACGGCACTGCAGGGGTGCCCGGTTCTTCCATGTCACCATCGTCGTCGGAGCCACTTCCCTACCCATGAACTTGGCAGCATACGCTGAGCGGGCAGAGTACCTTCCATTGCGCTCCCACGCCCAGTCGATCACATCCGGCACTCCCTCCCAGAGTTGCACCGCATCGACGCGTGTCCACAGCTCCATGAATTCCCCGAGCGTCGGCCCGTCCATGTCAGGGCCAACCTCGTGCGCCCAAGATCCGCTCGTTATCGCCTCATTAACATGTAGCCGCTTTCGAATGCGTTTGGGGATTTGGGAATGAATGCCAGGGGCGATCTCTTAGATCCTATAGCCATCAAGCCACCTGTCCTCCCAAAACAAAGCATCCCTGCCGTCACCGATCGTCGTGTGCATCGCCGCATTGCATAGCGCTGTCTGGCCTCCTTTGGTATTGCTAGCGTGAACTCGCTCCATGGCCTCGAGTTGTCGGTCTGAGCCAGCCATGGCTGTTGGAAATATGCCCTAGAGGCAATAATAAATTAGTTATTATTATATTTCCTTGTTCATGATAATTGTTTATTATCCATGGTATAATTGTATTGACAGGAAACTCATACATGTGTGGATACATAGACAACACCATGTCCCTAGTAAGCCTCTAGTTGACTAGCTCGTTGATCAATGGATGGTTACGGTTTCCTGACCATGGACATTGGATGTCGTTGATATCGGGATCACATCATTAGGAGAATGATGTGATGGACAAGACCCAATCCTAAGCCTAGCACAGAGATCGTGTAGTTCGTATGCTAAAGCTTTTCTAATGTCAAGTATCTTTTCCTTAGACCATGAGATTGTGCAACTCCCGGATACCGTAGGAATGCTTTGGGTGTACCAAACGTCACAACGTAACTGGGTGGCTATAAAGGTGCACTACAGGTATCTCCGAAAGTGTCTGTTGGGTTGGCACGAATCGAGACTGGGATTTGTCACTCCATGTGACGGAGAGGTATCTCTGGGCCCACTCGGTAGGACATCATCATAATGTGCACAATGTGATCAAAGAGTTGATCGCGGGATGATGTGTTACGGAACGAGTAAAGAGACTTGCCGGTAACGAGATTGAACAAGGTATTGGTATACCAACGATCGAATCTCGGGCAAGTACAATACCGTTAGACAAAGGGAATTGTATACGGGATTGATTGAGTCCTTGACATCGTGGTTCATCCGATGAGATCATCGTGGAACATGTGGGAGCCAACATGGGTATCCAGATCCCGCTGTTGGTTATTGACCAGAGAACGTCTCGGTCATGTCTGCATGGTTCCCGAACCCGTAGGGTCTACATACTTAAGGTTCGATGACGCTAGGGTTATAAAGGAAGTTTGTATGTGGTTACCGAATGTTGTTCGGAGTCCCAGAGGAGATCCAGGACGTCACGAGGAGTTCTGTAATGGTCCGGAGGTAAAGATTTATATATGGGAAGTCCTATTTTGTCCACCGGAAAATGTTCGGGATTTTTCGGTATTGTACCGGGAAGGTTCTAGAAGGTTCCGGAGTGGGGCCCACCTGCATGGGGGACCCACATGAACGTGGGTAGTGGGGTCAAGGCCCCCCACCCCTGGTCAAGGCGCACCAAGATCCCCCCTTAGAAGGAATAAGATCATATCCCGAAGGGATAAGATCAAGATCCCTAAAAAAGGGGGATAACAATCGGTGGGGAAGGAAATGATGGGATTTCTTTCCTCCCACCTTTGCCAATGCCCCAATGGACTTGGAGGGCAAGAAACCATCCCCCTCCACCCCTATATATAGTGGGGAGGCGCATGGGAGCTTCATGCTTCCCCTGGCGCAGCCCCCCCCCCCTCTCCCAAGTACTCCTCCTCTCCCGCGGTGCTTGGCGAAGCCCTGCAGGATTGCCACGCTCCTCCATCACCACCACGCCGTTGTGCTGCTGCTGGATGGAGTCTTCCTCAACCTCTCCCTCTCTCCTTGCTGGATCAAGGCATGGTAGACGTCACCGGGTTGTACGTGTGTTGAACGCGGAGGTGCTGTCCGTTCGGCACTAGGATCTCCGGTGATTTGGATCACGACGAGTACGACTCCTTCAACCCCGTTCTCTTGAACGCTTCCGCTTAGCGATCTACAAGGGTATGTAGATGCACTCTCTTTCCCCTCGTTGCTAGTCTCTCCATGGATAGATCTTGGTGACTCGTAGGAAAATTTTGAATTTCTGCTACGTTGCCCAACAGTGGCATCATGAGCTAGGTCTATTGCGTAGATTCTTCGCACGAGTAGAACACAAAGTAGTTGTGGGCGTTGATTTTGTTTAATATGCTTACCATTACTAGTCCAATCTTGTTTCGACGGTATTGTGGGATGAAGCGGCCCGGACCGACCTTACACGTACTCTTACGTGAGACAGGTTCCACCGACTGACATGCACTTGGTGCATAAGGTGGCTAGCGGGTGCCAGTCTCTCCCACTATAGTCGGAACGGATTCGGTGAAAAGGGTCCTTATGAAGGGTAAATAGCAATTGGCATATCACGTTGTGGTTTTGCGTAGGTAAGAAACGTTCTTGCTAGAAACCCATAGCAGCCACGTAAAACATGCAAACAACAATTAGAGGACGTGTAACTTGTTTTTGCAGGGTATGCTATGTGATGTGATATGGCCAAGAAGAATGTGATGAGTGATATGTGATGTATGAGATTGATCATGTTCTTGTAATAGGAATCACGACTTGCATGTCGATGAGTATGACAACCGGCAGGAGCCATAGGAGTTGTCTTAATTTATTGTATGACCTGCGTGTCATTGAACAACGCCATGTAATTACTTTACTTTATTGCTAACCAGTAGCCATAGTAGTAGAAGTAATAAGTTGGCGAGACAACTTCATGGAGACACGATGATGAAGATCATGATGATGGAGATCATGGTGTCATGCCGGTGACGATGATGATCATGGAGCCCCGAAGATAGAGATCAAAAGGAGCAATATGATATTGGCCATATCATGTCACTATTTGATTGCATGTGATGTTTATCATGTTTATACATCTTATTTGCTTAGAACGACGGTAGTAAATAAGATGATCCCTCATTAAAATTTCAAGAAAGTGTTCCCCCTAACTGTGCGCCATTGTGAAAGTTCGTCGTTTTGAAGCACCACGTGATGATCGGGTGTGATAGATTCTTACATTCACATACAACGGGTGTAAGCTAGATTTACACACGCGAAACACTTAGGTTAACTTGACGAGCCTAGCATGTACAGACATGGCCTCGGAACACAAGAGACCGAAAGGTCGAGCATGAGTCGTATGGAGGATACGATCAACATGAAGATGTTCACCGATGATGACTAGTCCGTCTCACGTGATGATCGGACACGGCCTAGTTGACTCGGATCATGTAATCACTTAGATGACTAGAGGGATGTCTATCTGAGTGGGAGTTCATGAGATGAACTTAATTATCCTGAACATAGTCAAAAGATCTTTGCAAATTATGTCGTAAGCTCATGCTTTAGTTCCACTGTTTAGATATGTTCCTAGAGAAAATATAGTTGAAAGTTGACAGTAGCGATTATGCGGACAGTAGAAAGCTTATGTCCTTAATGCACCGCTCAGTGTGCTGAACCCCAAACGTAGTCTGTGGATGTTGCAAACATCGGACATACACGTTTTGATAACTACGTGATAGTTCAGTTAAACGGTTTAGAGTTGAGGCACCAAAGACGTTTTTGAAACGTCACGGAACATATGAGATGTTTCGAGGGCTGAAATTGGGATTTCAGGCTCGTGCCCACGTCAAGAGGTATAAGACCTCCGACGATTTTCTTAGCCTGCAAACTAAGGGAGAAAAGCTCAATCATTGAGCTTGTGCTCAGATTGTCTGAGTGCAACAATCACTTGAATCGAGTGGGAGTTGATCTTCCAGGTGAGATAGTGATGTTTCTCCAAAGTCATTGCCACCAAGCTGCTAGAGCTTCGTGATGAACTATAACAAATCAGGGATAGATATGATGACCCTTGAGATATTCGCGATGTTTGACACCGCGAAAGTAGGAATCAAGAAGGAGCATCAATTGTTCATGGTTGGTGAAACCACTAGTTTCAAGAAGGGCAAGGACAAGAAGGGATACTTCATGAAACAGCAAATCAGCTGCTGCTCTAATGAAGAAACCCAAGGTTGAACCTAAACCCAAGACTAAGTGCTTCTGTAATAAGGGGAACAGCCACTGGAGCAGGATTACCCTAGATACTTGGTAGATGAGAAGGCTGGCAAGGTCGATAGAAGTATATTGGATATACATTATGTTAATGTGTACTTTACTAGTACTCCTAGTAGCAACAGGGTATTAAGATACCGGTTCGGTTGCTAAGTGTTAGTAACTCGAAATAAAAGAGCTACGGAATAAACGGAGACTAGCTAAAGGTGAGCTGACGATATGTGTTGGAAGTGTTTCCAAGTTTGATGTGATCAAACATCGCACGCTCCCTCTACCATCAAGATTAGTATTAAACCTTAATAATTCTCATTTGGTGTTTGCATTGAAGCATAGACATGATTGGATTATGTCTATCGCAATACGGTTATTCATTTAAGGAGAATAATGGTTACTCTATTTATTTGAATAATACCTTCAGGCCTTGTTCGGTTAGCCCCTCCCCCGCCGGGATTTGCGCCCAATCCCCGCCGAACCCCGTGGTTTCGACCCGACTGGGATTCGACCCCGGCCTGCTTTATAAGTGTGTTCGGTTAAACCCGGTCGGGGCTACACCCCCGCCCAATCCCTGCCAAACCAGGTGGAACTACCCGGGATATAATCCTCGCCCCTCTACCCGTGGAACCAATCCCTCCCGCGATGGACGAAACGGTACGCGAGAAGAAAAGGTTCGAGCCCTCTCTCCGCGAGTCCCCGACCTCTCTCTCTCTCCCGCGATTCGGCGGCGGCGGCGGCAGCGCCGGCGGCGGCGAAGCAGCCATCCGGAGGCGACGATGGCGGCATACTTCCCCACCCCTCCCTTCTCTCCCACCCGGTAAGCCTCTTCTCCTTCTTCTCCTTTCCCCCTCTTCTTTCCCATCTCCTCCTCCCGATCTAACCTGGTATGCTTACAGAGAATATAGAAAGGGAGTAACCGAACAGGTTATGGTCATAGGGATTCATGTGGATGAGGAACAACGGGGGTTTGGTGACAAGTAGGGGATCACCCAATCCCTAGGAGGTTAGAAACCACTCGTGGAATCTAACCACGGCAACCGAACAAGGCCTCAATGGTCTTGCACCTAAAGGAATGGTTTATTGAATCTCGATCGTAGTGATACACATTTTCATGCCAAAAGATATAAGATAGTAATGATAGTACCACTTACTTGTGGCACTGCCATGTAAGTCATATTGGTATAAAACGCATGAAGCTCCATGTTGATGGATCTTTGGACTCACTCATTTTTGAAAAGTTTGAGACATGCGAACCATGTCTATTGGTGTATACGCATGAAGAAACTCCATACAGATGGATCGTTTGGACTCACTTGATTTTGAATCACTTGAGATATGCAAATCATGCCACATGGGCAAGATGACTGAAAAGCCTCATTTTCAGTAAGATGGAACAAGATAGCAACTCGTTGGAAGTAACACATTTTGATGTGTGCAGTCCAATGAGTGCTGAGGCATGCAGTGAATATCGTTATGTTCTTACTTCACAGATGATTTGAGTAGATACTGAGTATATTTACTTGATGAAACACAAGTCTGAATTATTGAATGGTTCAAGTAATTCCAGAGTGAAGTTGAAGATCATCGTGACAAGAGGATAAAATGTCTATGATATGATCATAGAGATGAGTATCTAAGTTATGAGCTTTGGCACACAATTAAGACATTGTGGAAATTGTTTCACAATTAATACCGCCTGGAAAACCATAGTGTGATGGTGTTTCCGAACATCATAGTTGCACCCTGTTGGATATGGTGCGTACCATGATGTCTCTTATCGAATAACCACTATCTATCATGGGTTAGGCATTAGAGACAACCGCACTCACTTTAATAGGGCACCACGCAATTCCGCTGAGACGACACCGTTTGAACTATGGTTTGGAGAAACCTAAGTTGTCGTTTTGTAAAGGTTTGGGGCTGCGACGCTTATGTGAAAAAGCTTCAGGTTGATAAGCTTGAACCCAAAGCGGATAAAATGCATCTTCATAGGACACCCAAAAACTGTTGGGTATACCTCCTATCTGAGATCCAGAAGCAAAAGTAATTGTTTCTAGAAACGGGTCCTTTCTCGAGGAAAAGTTGCTCTCGAAAGAATTGAGTGGGAGGATGGTGGAGACTTGATAAGGTTATTGAACCATCACTTCAACTAGTGTGTAGCAGGGCACAGGAAGTTGTTCCTGTGGCACCTACACCAATTGAAGTAGAAGCTTATGATAGTGATCATGAAACTTCGGATCAAGTCACTACCAAACCTCATAGGTCGACAAGGATGCGTACTGCTTCAGAGTGGTACAGTAATTCTATCTTGAAGGTCATGTTGCTAGACAACAATGAACCTACGAGCTATGGAGAAGCGATGGTGGGCCCGAATTCTGACAAATGGTTAGAAGCCATGAAATCCGAGATAGGATCCATGTACCAGAACAAAGCATGGACTTTGGTGGACTTGCCCGATGATCGGCAAGCCATTGAGATAAATGGATCTTTAAGAAGAAGACGGACGTGGACGGTAATGTCACCGGCTATGAAGGTCGACTTGTGGCAAAGAGTTTTTCACAAGTTCAAGGAGTTGACTACGATGAGATTTTCTCATCCGTAGCGATGCTTAAGTCCATCGGAATCATGTTAGCATTAGCTGCATTTATGAAATCTGGCAGATGGATGTCAAAACGAGTTTCCTTACCAGTCTTTGCAAGGAAAGGTTGTATGTGATACAATCAGAAATGTTTTGTCGATCCTAAGGATGCTAAAAGGTATGCTAGCTCCAGCGATCCTTCCATGGAGCTGGAGTAAGCATCTCGGAGTTGGAATATACACTTTGATAAGATGATCAAAGATTTTGAGTTTATACAAAGTTTACGAGAAACTTGTATTTCCAAAGAAGTGAGTGGGAGCACTATAGAATTTCTGATGAGTACATGTTGTTGACATATTGTTGATTAGAAATGATGTAGAATTTCTGGAAAGCATATAGGGTTATTTGAAAGGTGTTTTTCAATGGAAAACCTGGATTAAGCTACTTGAACATTGAGCATCAAGATCTATGAGGATAGATCAAAAACGCTAAATGGTACTTTCAAATGAGCACATGCCTTGACATGATCTTGAAGGTGTTCAAGATGGATCAGTCAAAGAAGGAGTTCTTGCCTGAGTTGTAAGGTATGAAGTTAAGAGTTAAAGCTCGACCACGGCAGAAGAGAGAGAAAGGACGAAGGTCGTCCCCTATGCTTCAGACATAGGCTCTATAGTATGCTATGTTGTGTACCGCACCAGAAGTGTGCCTTGCCATGAGTCAGTCAAGGGGAACAAGAATGATCCAGGAATGGATCATTGGACAGCGGTCAAAATTGTCCTTGGAGTAAATAAGGACATGTTTCTCGATTATGGAGGTGATAAAGAGTTCGGCGTAAAGGGTTACGTCGATGCAAGCTTTAACACCTATCCGAGTGACTCTGAGTAGCAAACCGGATACGTATAGTGGAACAACCATTTGGAATAGCTCCAAGTGGAGTGTGGAAGCAACATTTACAATATGACCTAGAGATTTGCGAAGTACATACGGATCTGAATGTTGCAGACCCGTTGACTAAAACCTCTCTCGCAAGCAAAACATGATCAAACCCCAGAACTCATTGAGTCTTAATCACATGATGATGTGAACTAGTTTAATGACACTAGTAAACTCTTTGGATGTTGGTCACATGGTGATGTGATGTGTGAGTGTTAATCACATGGCGATGTGAACTAGATTATTGACTCTAGTGCAAGTGGGAGACTGTTGGAAATATGCGCTAGAGGCAATAATAAATTAGTTATTATTATATTTCCTTGTTCATGATAATCGTTTATTATCCATGCTATAATTGTATTGACAGGAAACTCAGATACATGTGTGGGTACATAGACAACACCATGTCCCTAGTAAGCCTCTAGTTGACTAGCTCGTTGATCAATAGATGGTTACGGTTTCCTGACCATGGACATTGGATGTCGTTGATATCGGGATCACATCATTAGGAGAATGATGTGATGGACAAGACCCAATCCTAAGCCTAGCACAGAGATCGTGTAGTTCGTATGCTAAAGCTTTTCTAATGTCAAGTATCTTTTCCTTAGACCATGAGATTGTGCAACTCCCGGATACCGTAGGAATGCTTTGGGTCTACCAAACATCACAACATAACTGGGTGGCTATGAAGGTGCACTACAGGTATCTCCGAAAGTGTCTGTTGGGTTGGCACGAATCGAGACTGGGATTTGTCACTCCGTGTGACGGAGAGGTATCTCTGGGCCCACTCGGTAGGACATCATCATAATGTGCACAATGTGATCAAAGAGTTGATCGCGGGATGATGTGCTACGGAACGAGTAAAGAGACTTGCCGGTAACGAGATTGAACAAGGTATCGGTATACCGACGATCGAATCTCGGGCAAGTACAATACCGTTAGACAAAGGGAATTGTATACGGGATTGATTGAGTCCTTGACATCGTGGTTCATCCGATGAGATCATCGTGGAACATGTGGGAGCCAACATGGGTATCCAGATCCCGCTGTTGGTTATTGACCAGAGAACGTCTCGGTCATGTCTGCATGGTTCCCGAACCTATAGGGTCTACACACTTAAGGTTCGATGACGCTAGGGTTATAAAGGAAGTTTGTATGTGGTTACCGAATGTTGTTCGGAGTCCCGGATGAGATCCCGGACGTCACGAGGAGTTCCGTAATGGTCCGGAGGTAAATATTTATATATGGGAAGTCCTATTTTGGCCACCGGAAAATGTTCGGGATTTTTCGGTATTGTACCTGGAAGGTTCTAGAAGGTTCCAGAGTGGGGCCCACCTGCATGGGGGACCCACATGAACGTGGGTAGTGGGGTAAAGGCCCCACACCCCTGGTCAAGGCGCACCAAGATCCCCCCTTAGAAGGAATAAGATCATATCCCGAAGGGATAAGATCAAGATCCCTAAAAAAGGGGGATAACAATCGGTGGGGAAGGAAATGATGGGATTTCTTTCCTCCCACCTTTGCCAACGCCCCAATGGACTTGGAGGGCAAGAAACCAGCCCCCTCCACCCCTATATATAGTGGGGAGGCGCATGGGAGCTTCATGCTTCCCCTGGCGCAGCCCCCCCCTCTCCCAAGTACTCCTCCTCTCCCGCGGTGCTTGGCGAAGCCCTGCAGGATTGCCACGCTCCTCCATCACCACCACGCCGTTGTGCTGCTGCTGGATGGAGTCTTCCTCAACCTCTCCCTCTCTCCTTGCTGGATCAAGGCATGGGAGATGTCACCGGGCTGTACGTGTGTTGAACGCGGAGGTGCCGTCCGTTCGGCACTAGGATCTCCCGTGATTTGGATCACGACGAGTACGACTCCTTCAACCCCGTTCTCTTGAACGCTTCCTCTTAGCAATCTACAAGGGTATCTAGATGGACTCTCCTTCCCCTCGTTGCTAGTCTCTCCATGGATAGATCTTGGTGACTCATAGGAAAATTTTGAATTTCTGCTATGTTCCCCAACAATGGCCACCTGGCCTGCATGGCCGTGTTCATCCACTGGATGTCCGGCACACCAAGGCCACCAGCCCACTTAGGGGTACAGACCACTGGCCATGCCACCGCGTAGTTGCCCCCTTTTGCTTCCGCTTTACCGCACCATAGGAATCCTCGTAAGATTTTGTTGATAGCCTTGATCGTCTTGGCTGGAAGCTCGAAAGTGAACATCACATGAATTGGCATTGCCGACAGGACAGACTTGACGAGGAGCAGCCGGCCGCTCTTCGGCAGTGTTGATGCTCGCCAAGTGGGTAAACTTGCCGCGATGTGATCAACTAGTCCTTGAAGCTACGTCGCTGATTGCCGGCAGATGGCCAACGGGAGGCCTAGATATTTGATCAGGAACTGCGCAATGGAGCAGCAAAGGATGTTAGTGACCATGTCCATATGATCCTGGTGGTTGGAACTGAACAATTTTCCTCTTATCCTGGTGGTTGGAACTTTGCATATATAGTGCATACCAGTATATCGTATAAAATTTATCAAAACACACATTAATAAGGTCTTACAAAGCATATAAAAATCCACAATTGAATTTCTAAACTTGCATAAGAGAATACCACACCTTATTTGTTGGGCTAACGCCTTCTCAATCAGTGACGGAGCTACAAGAAGAATTATGGGCGGGCCAGATTGAACCTGGGCTACAGCTGGGCTGGTGCTACTAACCTGTGTTGCAGTACGTGGGCTGGGCATACCTACATAATTGTATGTTTTATAGAAAACATGGGCGGGCCACGGCCTTGTTTGGCCCTAACATAGCTCCGCCAGTGTTCTCAATGCCATGAAAGTATCGATTATATCATTGTCACTTTGGAGAAACCATCTCTCTCAATGTATGTGACTAGACAATCATCCAACAAACTAGCACCCATCTTATTTCTCCGCTTGCTCTTGACCAAACTCACTGCAAAAAATGCTCTTTCGACACTCGCGGTCGACACCGGTAGAAGCAACACCAATTTGAGAAGCAAGTACACCAAATTATAAACTATATGCCTCTTTGTTCACTAGTAGAAAATGGACCTAATATGAGAAACATTAGTACCGATTCGAATATGAGCCGGCACTAATGCGCCCATTAGTGCCGGTTCAAATGACTTGGCGGGTTTCGGTGTCAAAACCGGCGGATCTCGGGTAGGGGGTCCCAAACTGTGCGTCTAGGCGGATGGTAACAGGAGACGAGGGACACGATGTTTTTACCCAGGTTCGGGCCCTCTCGATGGAGGTAAAACCCTACGTCCTGCTTGATTAATATTGATGATATGGGTAGTACAAGAGTAGATCTACCACGAGATCAAGGAGGCTAAACCCTAGAAGCTAGCCTATGGTATGATTGTTGTAATGTATGTTGTCCTACGGACTAAAGCCCTCCGGTTTATATAGACACCGGAGAGGGCTAGGGTTACACAGAGTCGGTTACAATGGTAGGAGATCTACATATCCGTATTGCCAAGCTTGCGTTCCACGCCAAGGAAAGTACCATCCGGACACGAGCCGGAATCTTCAATCTTGTATCTTCGTAGTCTTGGAGTCCGGCGGATAATGATAGTCCGGCTGTTAGGACACCCCCTAGTCCAGGACTCCCTCAGTAGCCCCTGAACCAGTCTTCAATGACGATAAGTCCGGCGTGCATAATGTTCGGCATTGCAAGGCGGGTTCCTCCCTTGAATAATCCAAAGCAGATCATGAACACCAGGATAGTGTCCGGCTCTGCAAAATAAATTCCACATTCCACCGTAGAGAGAATAAAATGTACACTTAGTTCAATCTGCTGACGTATTATGCGGCGTGACATCACACCGCCACCAGGCCTTTGTTTGAATTACTATACCACCTCAGCATGTTTAGCGAAGCGGTTTCCTTGGCACGTCTTTTCGAAGCAGAGATCGTGTTCCCCTTATTCCGGGATTCTCATCAATACGTGCGTGGGTAACCCAACCGCGCCATTGATGGTGGCGCTTGGGAGATAAGCGAGTTTTACCAGGCTGGTGGGGGACGCATAGTTTTTGTCCGCCTATATATAAGGGATAAGGATTCACCTTCTCACCTACGCCTTCTTCCTCCTTTGCTTATCCATCCCCGCGAACTCAAGCTCCAACGCCCGAGCTCGCGCACCTCGCCTCGACCTTCTCTGAATATGTCCGGAGCGGGAGGTAAATGGTTAGCCTGCACCGTCAAGGAGGAGGACATCACCAAGCTGCGCAGCGCCGGATACCTTTCCGGCGATATCGCGCATCGGCTGCCCGACGAGGGGCAGCTCATCCCTACCCCCAGGCCTCATGAGAGGGTCGTCTTCCTCCCCCACTTCCTCCGCGGACTGGGCTTTCCGCTCCATCCATTTGTCCGGGGGCTCATGTTTTACTACGGCCTGGATTTCCACGATCTGGCGCCGAACTTTATCCTCAACATCTCGGCGTTTATCGTCGTGTGCGAGGCCTTCCTCTGCATCCGGCCCCACTTCGGCCTATGGCTCAAGACCTTCAACGTCAAGCCGAAGGTTGTGAAGGGTACGCAAGCGGAATGCGGAGGCGCCATGTTGGGAAAATTGCCCAACGTCCCTTGGCTGGAAGGGACCTTCGTGGACTCCGTCAAGGGGTGGCAATCGGGGTGGTTTTACATCACCGAGCCGCGCAAATCCACATGGGCGGCGGCCCCCGAGTTTAGATCTGGCATCCCCACGCAGCTCACCTCCTGGAAAGAGAAGGGCTTGCAGTGGGGGAATCCGGTGGAGGTGACGGGACTCCGAGCATGTATCAAGAAGATGGTGAGCAATAGGCTCAGGCTCGTCGACGTGGTCCAAGTCATGCTCATCCGGCGGATCCTCCCATGCCAAGAACGGGCATTTAATTTGTGGGAGTTTAATCCGGAACAGCACCAGGCGCTAAGCGGGCTCTTCGATACAACATACGAAGGCGCCTGGAGGGTGCTGTTCAAGGGCGCCGAAGCCCCCGCGTCCGCGACCGAAGACCGCGGATTCAGCTCGCAGTATCCAACTGACGAGGTAAGTGATTCAACCCCATTACGGGACACTTGTGATAATTAGATTGACTCTAGTGAGGTTTCATTCTGCCTCTTCCTTTGAAAGGAATGGATGGAGAAGGCCAAGCTGCTCATCAGCCCGGCTCCCATGCCAGAAGACCCAGTGGACGCCCGCTTAACAGGGCTGCTGGTTCTGGCACCGCACGTGGTGCCGGAGAAGAAGGCAAAGAAGGTGGCCTCGGGGACTCGAAAGAGTTCCCGCAATCAGGCGTCTGATGACGACGAGGACTCCTCTCCCGAAGACGAGGAGGAGGAGTACTCTCTCCCGGAGGAGGGAGAGAAGAAAAGGAAGGCTTCCCCCATCGGGGAGGCCAAAGGGTCCAAGAGGGGGAGAACTATCCCCCCGGACAGTTTCGCCAACATCAGCGTTGGTGAGGATGAGTGGCCTCCATGGGCCAGGCGTCCGGCAAGATCGTAAGTATCCGGATCCTTGATGTGTAATTTCTTTTATGTCGCATAGTATCCTTCTAACGCCGCATTCTGCCCGCAGTCCGGCCAATGATGATCTCCCCGACTCATCGAGCAGGTCATTGGCCTCGTCGGATGTGAATTCCATCCCGACTGCCTCCACCCCACGCGCCGACAAGGACGTCGAGGTGGGATCCCAGAGAGGGACCCATCAGGAGGAGGCTCCGGAGGCGCCGTCAGGCAGCCTCCCGGACTTCGTGCCGAACTCTACATCGGAACCCGCAGTGGTTCCAGAGTCCGGCAAGCGGCCCCTTCGAAAGAAGGGCAGGACCATGACGCCGGCGGCCTCCGTCCAACCGGAGGCGCCGGATAACCTGCTGGAGGCGCTTAAAGGCGCTTCCATCGAGGAAGAACACCGCACTATCATGAGTGCGGTGATTGAGAAGGTTCAGCTCGCTAAGAGCGGGCTGACTGAAGCCTGCAGCAGCCTTTTAACAGGCTTTGAGGTAAGAAGTTAAAATTATGTAATGTAATACCGCATAGACAGTAGCCCCTGATGCTTAGTTCGGTGTTCGGAAAGAAAAGCCGGACTAAGGATCTTTAACAAGATATACGCAGGGTTGCCTAAAATATGTCAATATAGGTTTGCAGGCTGCGCTGCTGACCTCTGCCCTGAAGGATGCTGTGTCCGCGGCCGAACGCAGTGCGGCCGCGGAACGGGCTGAGCGAGAAAAGCAAGAGGCACGGGTGGCGGAAGTTCGGCAAGAGCTCCAGGCTCTCATGGAAAAACATGAGAGTTTGGAGCGTGACTCCAAGACTCGAGAGTCTGAGCTTGCCTCGGCTCTCGAAAGTGCCAAGTCCGCCAAGGCCGAGGCCCGTAAGGCCCTTCAGGAGGTTGAGGACATAAAGAAGATAGCGGCGGGTAAGGCGTTTTTCATGCAAAGCAGGCATGTTAATGTGAACTACCTGACACTTACCCGCATTCGGAGCTCTCCAGGGGCATTTGCAGATCTGCCGCGTAGTGCGTCTGATGCCGCCGCATTCTATCGTGGCGAGGAGGGGAGCTCGACGGAGAAGGTCTTCTGGTCTCAGTATACTGAGGCCGGCCATCCGGTGCCCCCAAGCGACCAGCTGAAATAGCTGGTCGAACTCCACAAGGTAGCTGAGGAGGCCATGAAGGGCCTCATAATCCGGCTGTGGCCTGGATAGGCCATGCCTGGTAGCTGCTTTGGCCTCGTGCGGCGGCTGGTGGATGCATGCCCCAGGCTGGATTTAGTCAAGCGCTCCGCCTGTATCGAAGGCGCTCGTCGGGCGCTTGCCCGCATAAAGGTGCAATGGGGCAAATTGGATGCGGAGAAGCTTCTCACGGACCCACCGCCACCGGGCAAGGAGTATCGCACGCCGGAGAAGTATTATAAAATTGTCCTGAAGGGAGCCTGCAATATTGCAGATGAGTGCTCCCGAAATGTAATCTTTGAGTGAACTCGCTGTTTATTTATCCTGTGCGCTGAAAACTTCGTTCATATGCGCCATGAGCAACGCTTGTTTAATTTAAAATATTACCTTCTGTGCGGCCGTTTGTAAAATCTGAGAGATGGCAAGTCGTTGGCTTCAGCCCCCAAGCCACAAGTGCTGGGGTGTTCGGGATAAACTTGAGCACTCTTGTTCCCATTTTTGGGTCCATCTAGGGAGGCGCTCAACACGACGAACAAGGCAACCGGACTTATAATGCTTGAACACTCTCACTTAGCCATAGAATTCTATAATTTTAAATTTCGGCGAAGCCCCTGGTATTCGAAAGACCGAATCCGGGGCGCTATCCACGCCTTCAGCGGACATTATCCGGAACTTCGCTCGAAGCGGCGTGAGTCTTTAAGGACCCGAAAAAACCTCTCGAACAGCGACCAGTCTCTCGCCTTATCATGCCAGTCAGTTTTAGCTTTCTCCACTGAGGCGTTAACCCGGCTCAACCGGGGCGCAATCGCAGTGGTTCTCCCAGTGCCACCTTAGCCGACAGGACGGAACGTAAGGCACCAAAACGTGGGAGCCGGGCAAACCCAACTATTGACCCAAGACATGATTCGGAGCCGATTCATATAATGCTATAAGTTCGGGGTGCCGCACTTGTGAAATTGTTCGGACTTTATCACACCATAGAGTGGGGAACATAAGCCCCCGGTGTATTATGCCGTACCAAAATATACGGGTGCCAGATGTCATATAATGAGCATATATATATATAAAATGTGATGCAATTGCGATCATAAAGGTGCTGCATTATTAATGAAAGAAAAGTCTGCTAGTAGAGCGGACTGATACAAATAGTGCGGTAAGCAAGGGATTTGGACTAAATAAACAGGTCCCCCTCCAGGGATGAGCTGTGGATTTGGTGTATATAATCGAATTTAATGCTCGTAATTGAGACCACCTGAGTGTTCGACGCGGCCTTCTTTAGTCCCTGACTGTTGCATCATGAATTCAGCAGGTTCACCGCCGGACAGGGCTTCTGGTTAACAGAGTCCTGTGTACAAAAAAGAAGAAAAATAATAAAAAAAGAGGGGCACATTTGCGAGCCCCCGGTGTGGTCGAACCGCACTCTGGGTCCGTTGTGATCGTGCCCCCTCCCCTATGCCCATGGTATCTCCAAAGCGTAATGATGTATGGGGAGTGTTATTCTTGCGATCATACGCGGGCGAGGGTTGGGGACGCATTGCTACGCGTGCTCTGATCGTGCCAGGTGGTCTTGGTTGGCATTGCTCCGGGCGCGCTTTGCTGTATCCGGCCGTTTAACGGCCGGACTCGAGAATTGCCTTAGAAGGCTGCTCTGTACTTCTGCCGCGAGAGCCGCTGTATGTTCCTCCGTTTGGAGGGAGCGTTCCGTATTCCCATTGACCGTGATGACTCCACGAGGGCCTGGCATCTTGAGCTTTAGGTATGCATAGTGCGGCACCGCGTTGAATTTGGCAAACGCGGTTCGCCCGAGCAGAGCGTGATAGCCGCTGCGAAACGGGACTATGTCGAAGATTAACTCTTCGCTCCGGAAATTATCCGGGGATCCGAAGACCACTTCCAGTGTGACTGAGCCTGTGCAGTTGGCTTCCACTCCTGGTATGACACCTTTAAAGGTTGTCTTTGTAGGTTTAATCCTTGATGGGTCTATGCCCATTTTGCGCACTGTATCCTGATAAAGCAGGTTCAGGCTACTGCCGCCGTCCATTAGTACTCTCGTGAGGTGGAACCCATCGACGATTGGGTCTAAGACCAATGCGGCGAATCCGCCATGGCGTATGCTGGTCGGATGGTCTCTTCGATCGAAAGTGATCGGACAAGAGGACCATGGGTTGAACTTTGGGGCGACTGGCTCCATCGCATAGACGTCCCTTAGTGCGCGTTTCCTCTCCCTCTTGGGTATGTGGGTCGCGTATATCATATTCACTGTCCGTACTTGTGGGGGAAAACCCTTCTGTCCTCTGTTGTTCGGCGGCCGGGTGTCTTCCTCGTCGTCGCTATTTAGCCCCTTGTCATTGTTTTCGGCAATTAACTTGCCGGCCTGCTTGAACACCCAGCAATCTTTATTGGTGCGGTTAGCTGGCTTTTTAGAGGTGCCATGTATCTGGCATAAGCGGTCGAGTATTCGGTCCAGATTGGACGGACCCAGAGTGGTTCTTTTAAATGGCTTCTTCCGTTGACCGGGTTTAGAGCCTCGGAATCCGGCATTGACTGCCGTATCCTCCTTATCGTCGCCGTTAATTCGGCGCTTGTTTTTGTTTCGACGTGACCTGCCGTTGTTGTCCTTAGTATCTGGACTGCCAGAATTTTTACGGAGATTGTTGCTGCGGGCTAGCCAGCTGTCCTCTCCCGCACAAAAGCGGGTCATTAATGATGTGAGGGCTGCCATGGATTTCGGCTTTTCCTGCCCCAGGTGCCAGGCTAGCCATTCATCCCGGATGTTATGTTTGAAGGCTGCAAGGGCCTCTGCGTCCGGGCAATCGACGATTTGATTTTTCTTTGTCAAGAACCGTGTCCAGAATTGTCTGGCCGATTCGTCTGGCTGCTGAATGATGTAGCTTAGGTCATCGGCGTCTGGTGGTCGCACATATGTGCCTTGGAAGTTATCAAGGAATGCGGCCTCCAGGTCTTCCCAACACCCAATTGACTCTGCGGGCAAGCTGTTAAGCCAATGCCGAGCTGGTCCTTTAAGCTTGAGTGGGAGGTACTTTATGGCATGGAGATCGTCGCCGCGGGCCATATGGATGTGGAGAAGATAGTCTTCGATCCACGCCGCGGGGTCTGTTGTGCCATCGTACGATTCGATGTTTACGGGTTTAAACCCTTCGGGGATCTGATGATCCATTACTTCGTCAGTGAAGCATGACGGGTGTGCGGCGCCCCTGTATTGAGCGATATCGTGACGCAGCTCGAGAGAGCGCTGTCTGCTGTGTTCGGCCTGGCCGGGGTTATTGTATCCGGCACGACGGTATTCGTCGTGGGTCGTAGGGCGCCCACGTGATCCATAGATGGATCTGGATTGCCTTGCTTTGTCCTCCAATATGTCTCGCAAGTCCGGCGCGTTCCCTCTTGGCTTCGTACTTTTGGAGTGATGCCGGGGTATGGTCTTGGCTGGGGGCCTGGATGCCTCTCTGTCACGACCACAGGGTGGTCGGTCAGCCATGTCGTGCGCTGGTGATGGAGGTACGTATGCTTCCTCCTCTAACCGGGGGAGCAGCTTGCGTTTTGGGTAACTTTTGGAGGGACGTTCGAGTTTATACTCTTCGGCCGCGAGGACCTCGGTCCATCGATCGGCCACCAGGTTCTGATCAGCTTGAAGCTGCTGCTGCTTTTTCTTTAGGCTGTTTGCTGTGGCGATAAGCCTACGCTTGAAGCGCTCTTGTTCGACGGGATCCTCGGGTACGACGAATTCGTCGTCGTTGAGGCTTGCTTCGTCTTCGGAGGGAGGCATATAATTATGATCCTCAACCTCTTCGTCTGCTGCCCCCTCATGAGGGCTTGCTTCTGCATTCTCCTGCGCTAAGTCTTGCTGGAGGGGATTCTCTTCGGCACTCTCTGGAGTATTATTATCTCCTGTGCCGGAATCTCCATTCTTGCTGTGGCGAGATTTAGAGCGGCGCCGCTGACGCCAGCGCTTGGGCTGTTTCTTTAAGGGATCTGCCTCCGCTGTTTCTTCGCCGTCCCCATCTCTTGGGGTATCCACCACGTATACGTCGTATGACGAGGTGGCCTTCCAGTGCCCTGTGGGCGCTGGTTCCTGTTCGTCTTCGGCATCGTCGTCCATAGCGTCGATGTCTTCGGAGTCGTAGTCTAGCATGTCGGTTAGGTCGTCGACAGTGGCTACAAAGTGGGTGGTGTGTAGGCTCTGAATTTCTTCGTCGTCCGTATCCCAACCATCCTGGCCATAATCCGGCCAGGACTCTCCTGATAACAAGAGATGCTTTAGTGAATTCAAGATATCGCCGAAAGGCGAGCATTGGAAGATGTCCGCGGTGGTGAATTCCATAACCGGTGCCCAATCCGGATCGATTGGTAGGGGCGCGGGAGGTTCGGAGTCCGGCGAGGAGTCCGGCGCCTCGGAATCACGAGTTCCGCAGGGGACAAGATTAGTGTTCGGCTCCATCGCCGTGGATGTTGGAGCCCCTAGGGCGGCGTCTATCCACCGGCCCTCGATCTGGGCGATCGGCTTCGGGCCAATGGCCGGAGCGGACCCGTGTGCGGCCACCAAGGCACTGTTCGGCGGCAGAGCTAGATCATGCCCATCGTCACAGTGCGGCGCGCTCGGCTGTGGCTCGAGTCCGTCGAAGATCAAGTCTTCGTGGACGTCGGCCGTGAAGTTTAAGCTTCCAAATCTGACCTGACGGCCAGGGGCGTAGCTTTCGATCTGCTCCAGATGGCCAAGTGAATTGGCCCGCAGGGCGAAGCCGCCGAATACGAAGATCTGTCCGGGGAGAAAAATCTCACCCTGGACAGCGTTGCTGGTTGAAGATGCCATCAAGCCTATCGGTGACGACACAGAGGAACTCTCAATGAAAGCACCAATGTCGGTGTCAAAACCGGCGGATCTCGGGTAGGGGGTCCCGAACTGTGCGTCTAGGTGGATGGTAACAGGAGACGAGGGACACGATGTTTTTACCCAGGTTCGGGCCCTCTCGATGGAGGTAAAACCCTACGTCCTGCTTGATTAATATTGATGATATGGGTAGTACAAGAGTAGATCTACCACGAGATCAAGGAGGCTAAACCCTAGAAGCTAGCCTATGATATGATTGTTGTAATGTATGTTGTCCTACGGACTAAAGCCCTCCGGTTTATATAGACACCGGAGAGGGCTAGGGTTACACAGAGTCGGTTACAATGGTAGGCGATCTACATATCCGTATTGCCAAGCTTGCCTTCCACGCCAAGGAAAGTACCATCCGGACACGAGCCGGAGTCTTCAATCTTGTATCTTCGTAGTCTTGGAGTCCGGCGGATAATGATAGTCCGGCTGTCCGGACACCCCCTAGTCCAGGACTCCCTCAGCGGGAGGTGACCTTTAGTACCGATTCGTTGGGAATCTTTAGTACCAGTTCGTGCCACGAACCGGTAGTAAAGATGCTGGTGCCCGGCCAGCACATTTAGTACCAGTTCGGTGGCATGAACCGGTACTAAAGAGGTTGTGGCAGGAGCAATTTTTAGTCCCACCTCGCTCCCCTAACAAGAATTTGACCACCTTAAGTATGTTACTTCTCAAACTATCCCGAACATTTGGTCTTCATTGAACTCTATGTGTAGGATCTGTGGCTGGAATAGGAGTCTTCGCCGGTTCTTGAATCGGTGGTAGATTCCTATTGACGATTTAGATTCTATACAAAAAGATCGTTGATGATCAATGTATTTTTTATATGTACTTCTGTGTAGCAGTAGCGCGTTTTGACTGAAATTAAGGCGGTACTGATCAATGTATTTTTTCTGCGTTCAGAGGAAGAAGAAGAAGAGGAAGAAGGAGAAGAAGGAGAAGAAGAATAAGAAGAGGAAGAAGAAGAATAAGAAGAGGAAGAAGAAGGAAGAAGAAGAAGAAGAGGAGGAACAAGAAGAAGAAGAGGAAGAAGAGGAGGAACAAGAAGAAGAAGAGGAGGAGGAGGAGGAGGAGGAGGAGGAGGAGGAGGAAGAAGAAGAAGAAGAAGAAGAAGAAGAAGAAGAAGAAGAAGAAGAGGGGGAGGATGAAGGAGGAAGAAGAAGAAGAGGAAGGAGAAGAAGAGGAAGAAGAGGAAGAGGAAGAAGTGGAAGAAGAAGAAGAGGAAGAAGTGGAAGAAGAAGAAGAGGAAGAGGAAGAAGAGGAAGAACAAGAAGAGGAGGAAGAAGAAGGAGAAGAAGGAGAAGAGGAAGAACAAGGAGAAGAAGAATAACAAGAGGAAGAAGAAGAAGAAGAGGATGAGGAGGAAGAAGAGGAGGAGGAAGGAGGAAGAATAAGAAGGAAGAAGAAGGAGAAGAAGGAGAAGGAGAAGGAGAAGAAGAAGAAGAAGAGGAGGAGGAGAAGGAGGAAGAAGAAGAAGAAGAAGAAGAAGAAGAAGAAGAAGAAGAAGAAGAAGAAGAAGAAGAAGATAAATAATGCAGAAAAGAAAAAAATATAAAAAAAATGTTGGGGCGCTGCCCTGTGGGCCTGCCAGACCTTGGGTGTTCAAATACATGCCCAGTAGGGCCAGCAGGCTCACAGGGCAGCGCGCCCTAGTTAGGCCCAGAAGCCTGCTAAATAGAGGAGTTCGAAAGGGCAGCTGCAGCTGGGTTTATAAACCAGTGCGGCTGCCCTTCGCTCGGCGAGGTGTGACTAAACGTAGAGCACTGCGGGTGGCAGCGCACGGACAGTAGTACCGGTTGGTGGCTCCAACCGGTACTAATGTGTTGCCCTTTAGTACCGGTAGGAGCCACCAACTAGTACTAAAGGCCCTCGTTTCCCGCCGCTTGGGCTGGCCAAAATTGGCCTTTAGTACCGGTTGGTGGCTCCAACCGGTACTAAAGGCCCCCCTATATATACTACACTTACGAAAATTCAGTTATCATCGCCACTTCTCGTTCCACTTTTCTTGTGCGAGAGTCTCGATCTTATCTCCGACGACGACGACGCCGCCGTGCCGTCGCCCTCGTCGCCCCAGCCGCCGTCGTCGTCGTCGCCGCGCGCCCCCGCCGCCCGTCGTCGTCGCCGCCCCCGCCGCGGCCGTCTCGATCGTCGCCGTCCCCGGCCGCCGCCGCCCCGTCTCGTCGCCGTCGACGTCCCCGGCCGCCGCCGCCCGTCTCGTCGCAGTCCCTGGCCCCCGCCGCCCGTCGTCGCCGCCCCCGCCGCCCGTACGCGCCCGACCCGTCCATACACACACACACACGCATATACACACATACACACACACACACTACACACCACACACACAGACACACACACACACTACACGTACACTACACATGTACGTACACACATATACACACACTACACACACACATATTTTTTTTACTTATTTTCTGTTTTCTAATGTTTAGATGAATTAGAACTATATCTATATAGTTAATTTATTTTTAGAATGTTAGAAATGTTATGTTAGATGAATTAGAAATATGTTAATGTTTAGTTGAACTAGTTGAATTAATATATAGATCAAACTAGTTTATTTTTAGTAAATGCTTAGTTGAACTAGTTGAATTAATATATAGAACTAGTTTTTTTAGTAAATGCTTAGTTGAACTAGTTGAATTAATATATATATATATATATATATATATATATATATATATATATATATATATATATATATATATAACTAGTTTATTTTTAGTGAATGCTTAGTTGAACTAGTTGAATTAATTAATATATATATATATATATATATATAGAACTAGTTTATTTTTAGTAAATGCTTAGTTGAACTAGTTGAATTAATATAACTAGTTTATTTTTAGTAAATGCTTAGTTGAACTAGTTGAATTAATATATAGAACTAGTTTATTTTTAGTAAATGCTTAGTTTGAACTAGTTGAATTAATATAACTAGTTTATTTTTAGTAAATGTTTAGTTGAACTAGTTGAATTAATATACAGAACTAGTTTATTTTTAGTAAATGTTTAGTTGAACTAGTTGAATTAATATACAGAACTAGTTTATTTTTAGTAAATACTTAGTTGAATTGAATTAATATAACTAGTTTATTTTTAGTAAATGCTTAGTTGAATTAATAGAAGTAGTTGAATTTAATTGAATTAGTAAGTGTTTAATGTTTCTCCTAATATGAACATAGGAAATGTCGTCTGACGACGAAATTTTTTTCATTATGTGCCAATACTGTGAAGACCAGCGCGGCCAGTGCGACAGAAATTTCCTTGTTGATGGTAGGCGATTCAGCATCAAGCTGGATTAGACTTTCGAATTCGATACAGTAAGTCACAATGACAAGTCTGTTTTCGTAATTAAGCATGACTTATATATGCTTCATTTGCCTGACTTATAATTTTTAATTTTCACTACTCTACTAGCGCATCCCCTGCCATGCAAGAATTTTTGTCTTGGATAAGATAGGTTTCAAAGATATGGAAACTATGGAGGTAAAGAGAGATTATCTGAAAACTGAGCATGATGGTTATACTTTCAACGTCAAAGTATACAATACACACACGTACACCTATTTTGAATGCAAAACTTGGCAAGCACTATGCAAGGCTTATGCATTTGAGCCTGGTATGGTTATCACCTTTGATATTCGTCCAGAAGATGATATTGAAGGTAATAGAGACATATGGGTCGATGTGCAGACGCCTCCAGTTCTACCATTATGTGAGTTCTTCTCAACTATATTTTTGTCTTTGATATTGCTTATTTCAAAAATAACCGACAACTAATTTCTATTGACAGCTTATCTCCATTCAACCAAACATGTCCGACGCTTGGTAGACAGGACCTACTACTGTCCCGGAGCTGAACTAAACTGCGAGGAGATAAGTCATTATGTTTCATGGCTTGAGGATCTTCATACTGTCAAGACAAATTTTCTTCCTGCACCTAGAAATGTTAGTACTCAAAACGTGCGACCAATAGTGATGGTATTGAACTACGGTCACATCTATTTAGGAATGATGGTAAGATATTTACTATTTGTCCTCAGTGCATATTTTGCATACATATTTTTTGCTAAACTTTCATTGCTAAGTATATTAATTAAGTACTATACGATGTTCTTCAACAGGGACTCCCGATGACAGTTGTGCCTCAGGGGATCGAGACTAAAGGTCAGATGTCAATTGTTAGCTTACGGCCAAGATATCCTGCATTGCACATGAATGCATTCAGGATTTCTAGAAGCTATGAATGCTTAATAGTGAAAGATTGGAGGAAATTTGTTAATGATCGCAGAGAAGTACTAGGGGGCAGCAATGAGAAGCGCAGCCCACAATTAGGAGACAGGTTCATCGGCATGCTCCAGTATGATCAATCAGGAGAGCTATACATGTTCTATGCTATTTTACCAGAGAGAGAGTAGCTAGCAGGAGTGATTCAGCTAGTTCTTCATGCTGCTCTTAATTAGTACTTGTCCTTTCATGTCCGTATTCTTCGTTCTGAACTTAAGTGATTTGCTTTTGTGGTGTTATATATGAACGCTTATAATATCATGACAATCATGTTGAACTCGATGATTGGTTCTACTAGAAATTCTATTTATATATATGCATAACGTGTACAATGTGTAGTATCGTAAAATACCAGCAAACGAAAAAGAATTAAAATGGAAACACAAAATTAAATGAAAAAGAAATCATAGAACTAAAAACCCCCAAACCTTATAGTACCGGTTGGTCTTACCAACCGGTACTAAAGGGCTCCAGGCCCCCAGAGCTGGCTCGTGCCACGTGGTTGCCCTTTAGCACTGGTTCGTGCTGAACCGGTACTAAAGGGGGGGGGGGCTTTAGTGACCACAATTTAGTGTCGGTTATGTAACCGAAACTAAAGGGCCTTACGAACCGGTGCTATTGCCCGGTTCTGCACTAGTGAGTGTAGTTTCATGGAGGTGGTGTCTCAATGACGGTCTAATTTTCCCCGCAAAAAAGTGACGGTGTAATTTTATATGGCAGCAGAAATAGTGCAAAAAATTAGAGAAACATGCAAACAATGTTTTGCTTGTCTTTTCATTAAGAGGAAATGCAAATGTATATATACAAGAGTATAGCTTTGGTCGGTGAAGACCCCCATGAAGTACATGTAACTCTTTCATGTTCAGGCAACACTGTACAGCACAAAAGGAAACAACTTTAGCCTGTCTCCTCTGGTGGAAAGTCCGATTAAGTTAAGCTATTTACTTTGTGTGCGTTGTGAATAATTTATGTAAGAAAAAGAGCATAAAACGTGCATAGAAAAATGGAAGAAACGAGCTTTACTGAACATACATAAGCTCGTTTCTTTCTCTTTCCTATGCAGTCTTGCTTGTTTTATTTCAATGGGGTGTCACAACTGGCAATGCATCATAACTAAATATGGACTATTTTTTGAAATTTACATAGCATACATGGTGCTTAAGATTAAAAGCGCTTTGTGTTGTATGTATATATTATGTAGTCCTAGCTTTATTGCCATGGTGGTGTCAACTGGTTAGTCTTTTTCTTTGTTTTGATTAGCTTGGTAGTAGTAACAGAATGAAAACATCACCAAGTCTCTGTTTTTTGTTAATGTTATCGCAGAATGTAATGTCTTCATGATCTCTACAGTTTCCCCATTCTTCAATAAGTTATAGCAACTTGAACAAATGTGCAATTTTTGTAAATTAGAAATAAATATATCACGGTTCCCTTTTAGATACCTAAAACTAATGACAGAGCACAAATGAGACTCTCACATGTCAATGTAAGTTCCATAGTGCAAGCTGAATCTAAACGAGCCGATGGTTTGAATTTAAATGTCATTTCATGAACAATTTAACATGATGAAGAATCGCAGCAATTAGCATGAGAGGAATATTTGTTTTTCTACCAAAATTTTGGAGAACATTAATGATTCCATCAGAGTTCATAGATAACTGAATTTCCATTTGGTGCTTTTGCTGGCAAATATATGGATGATTTGGCCTTATCTTTCTCATCATTCTTTTCTACAGTCTGGCAGAAACTTGAAGAAGAGAACAACAAGTTTTTTGAAGGCAAATTATGTAACGTTGATGCTTAAGAATCAAATAATCATGTTCAACAAGCTCCATGAGCACCTCAGGCTCCTCTCCACTTCAGTTTGTGCCAGTAGAAGGTTAGCTGTAATAGTTTGATGCCATGTTATGTCTGATCAACGTCATTCCGGTGTATGACCCTTTTTTTTTACTGTGAAAGGTGTACAAACTCAGAAGCAAAACAATGGCATATATAGTTACTCCCAACAGTTATGCAGCTCTGAATGCACATAGCAGTTGATAGCCTCAAGAAGTCAAGAACTATTCTACTGCTAATTAACTCACAACATATCCCTAAAAAAAGTTAACTCAGCAACATATATCCCATACCAAGCGCATGCATGCATGGCTAGCTGGAAGTAATTCACAAACAGAGTTCCGAAGAGTACTGTACCTACCTACACGCTACATTGTGTTGATTGATGGAATTTCTCAGCCCACTCGTTGATGGAATTCCTCACGTCAAGTACTGAATACAAAACATTAGCGAACGCAGAAGCATAGATTATTTGGGTCAAATCCATGCTAAAGGAACCTGGAATACATTAGACACAAACTGCATGTTTTTGGTGTGACAATCTTGGTGCTACTTGTCTGCAAATCCTGTCTTTCATGCAAGAAACAATCACATTGAAATTGGTTATCACTTTGTAAGAGAAATGGTTGCTAGCAAGGGGTTAGAAATTCGGTTTGTGCATTCCAAAGATCAAGTTGCTGATGGATTCATAAAGGCATTGCGTACAAGACCATTTGAAGAATTTCAGCATAATCTTAACTTTGAAAGTTATGATCAAGGGAGGATGTTAAACAAGTACTCCCTCCGTCCCTAAATATTTTTTTTAGAGATTTCAAATGGACTACCACATACAAATGCATATAGACATATTTTAGAGTGTAGGTTCACTCATTTTACTCCATATGTAGTCATTTGTAGAAATCTCTAGTAAGACAAATATTTAGAAACAGAGGGAGTATATGGTTAGCCGCACTAACCATGACTTGTGCCCTACACATTGATAGGATAGAGATAGATTTCCTATGGTTTAAACGAGTTAGGGAGTAGGAACGCTTCGACGTAACTTTACAGAGAGAAAAAGTGGAGTAACTCATTTACTTTTGTTGTTTCTTTATTGACCCCCTTTACTGATTTCTTTAGGCTCGTTTTGATTTTTTGGGAGAGATTTTGTGGGCTTTTTAACAGAAAAAGGTGAGGCGGGATAAACAGAGGACAGAGGGGCATACATTAAACAACCACACTTTTGTTTCAAACCTGCAACTTGTGGTTCATCCAACTGTCATATAGAAAGTCCCTAATTTAATGTTTAATGTTTTACAGCTACTAGTAGGAAAAGGGCTATAGATGATATGGCCTCTAATGGCGCACCAGACATGTGGTGCACCACTACTATATAGCAGTGGCGCACCATGTGCTGGTGCGCCATTAGTGTGAAAGACACTAATGGCGCACCAGTTTTTCCAAAAATACTAATGGTGCACCAGGGCACAGTGCGCCATTACTAGTTCTAACTAGTAATGGCGCACTGTGCCGTGGTGCGCCATTGGTATTTTTTTTCCAAAACTACTAATGGCGCACCAGCGCATAGTGCGCCATTAGTATTTTTTTATTAATTTTTTTGCAAAACTACTAATGGCGCACCACCAGTAGGTGCGCCATTAGTAACCAGGGTTACTAATGGCGCATTTGTGTGTGGTGCGCTATTAGTAACCTGGGACCAGCTAGACATTATGGACAGCCACACCTAGCTACCCACTCACTTTTCCCACTTCATTCTCTCCACCTCCTCCTCCAAGCTTGTCTCGGCTGCCTCCTCCTACTCACCTCATTTGCACCATAGATTCATCCAAATTAAGTGGTTAAATTACCTTTTTTGATAGGTAAGTAAGGGGGAGCTATCTTTCTGTTGTAGATCTACTTTTTTTCTTCCTCCAACAACGTGCACATGCACTTTTTATGGCCTAGCTAGATCTATGTATGTTTGTGGTGTTGCATATGTTTGTGTTTGCAGGTACCAATATTTGAAATGCGATAGTTGCCAATATTTTGCCGGAATGTTGATTCATTTCCGTTTCGGCGAGAATTTTGGCACTATGCATTGTTTTTGGTCTTATTTTTAGGGAAAGTCATGCCAAATTTTTTCTTGGTTCTAAAATATCGTTTTGCTCTACCCCACAGTTGACCATGGTCCGCACGATGACTGAAGGCATCGTGAATAGGTTTTTGAGCTCCACGAATGCCGAGATGCTTCAAAAGAACGAGACGGAGATAAGATGTCCATGTCAAAGATGCAAGTTGAAGAGCCTTATTGCGGACCCGGATTTCGGGCAGGTGCGGGACCACCTGCTCTTGCGTGGTTTCAAGGATGGCTATCGGTGGCAAGGTGATGAAGATTACATGAAGTCGTCAATGGGGGCCGGGCAAGAAATGAGGAAGGGTAGCAAGACAACCACCGCGGCTCGGGCGTGCGAGAAGATGAAGAATCTCCTGGACATGATCACGACGGTGATGCTGTACACAGTCATCATGTAGAAGATGCAGGACATGATGATGAGGAAGATGCCGGAGCAGACGAAGGGCATGATTATGAAGATGAAGATGCCGGAGCAGACGACGATGGACCATCGATGGGCTGGGTGCAGGACCCTCATATTCAAGAGTTGCTTCTCAAGCAGACGGATAACGCAAGAGCTGCCGCCCGAGAGAAAGCCAAGCTGGATCAACTGGAGATAGACGCGGTTACTCCATTGTATGAAGGATGTAGGCCCGAGGATACCCGCCTGAAAGTAACGCTCATGGCTCTGGAGATGAAGGTAAAACACAAAATGACCGACGCATGCTTCGATGAGAACATCTCATTCTGGCACGAACGTCTTCCCAAGGGGAACAAGTGCCCGACCAATTTCGAGGACGCAAAGAAAATCATGTGTCCTCTGGATTTACCGCACGTGAAATACCATGTGTGCATGAACAATTGCATCATTTATCGGGACGAGCACGCAGAGTCTATCATATGTCCGGTGTGCGGCGTCACTCGATGCAAGAATAGGAAGAAAGCTCCTTGAAAAGTGGTGTGGTACTTTCCGATCACTCCTCGTCTGCAGCGGTATTTGGCGGACCCTAAGGTAGCAAAGCTCCTGCGCTGGCACGCGGATAGGGAGGAGAAGAAGCAAGAAGATGACGCAAATGATCCGAAGATAAATAGAAAAGACAAGATGCTGAGTCACCCTAAGGATGGGAGCCAGTGGCAAGCGTTGAACTTCAAACACCCAGAATTTGGGAAGGATCCAAGGAACATCGTGCTGGGCGCGAGCACCCATGGAGTCAATCCGTTTGGCAGCCAGAGAAGCACACATAGCACCTGGCCTGTGTTTGTGTGGATGTACAACCTTCCCCCTGGTTGTGCATGAAGAGGAAGTACATTCACATGAGTATGCTAATTGAAGGGCCGAAACAACCAGGAAACGACATCAATCTGTATCTAGTGCTGCTGAAAGATGAGCTAGACACGCTGTGAAAAATGCCAGCCAATACGTAGGACGCTGCAGAGAAAGAATATTTCCCTATGAGAGCCGCACTGCTCACGACGGTGCACGACTATCTCGGTTACGGATATCTCGCGGGGCAGGTGGTCCACGGATTTTCTGGATGCGTCAGGTGCATGGATGACACAACGTATCGCCGGCTAGATAGAGATCCCGGGTCTTCGAAAACCATGTTCATGGGACATGGAAGGTGGCTTCGCGATGATGACCCGTGGAGGAAACGCAAGGATCTGTTCGATGGTGAAACCGAACCCCGAAGACGCCCGCGTACGAGGAGCGGCGAGAAAATAGACGAGCTGTTGAAAAATTAGAAAGAAGCAAAAGGCGCCAGAGCCGGGAAAGAAGCGAAAGGCGCCAGTGCAGCTGCTGAAGGTATGGAAAACGAGGTCTGTTTTCTGGGACTTGCCGTACTGGAAGATCCATCGTGTGCCTCACAGCCTTGATGTGATGCATATCACGAAGAACGTGTGCGAGAGTCTGCTGGGTACCCTGCTCAACATGCCAGAGAGGACCAAAGATGGGCCGAAAGCAAGGGCAGACTTGAAATCAATGGGCATCAGGGAGGAGCTTCACGCTAATGATGATGATGATGAGGCGAAGCAGGACACGGAAAGTTGTCGCAAAGGCAAAAAGGCCAAGAAGACCGGAAATGACTTCCCTCCCACGTGCTTCACTCTAAGTCAGGAGGAGATCGATCAGTTTTTCACCTGTCTCGTAGGAGTAAAACTTCCTTACAGTTACGCGGGGAAGATAAGCAGATACCTAGACCCAGCGAAGGAGAAGTTCAGCGGGATGAAGTCTCACGACTGTCATGTGCTGATGACGCAGATACTTCCAGTTGCAATCCGTGGGATCATGGACATGCACGTCCGTGAAACGCTATTTGGCCTATGCAACTTTTTTGACATCATCTCTCAGAAGTCGGTTGGCGTGAGGCAACTCAGAAGGCTACAGGAAGAGATCGTGGTGATACTATGCGAGCTTGAGATGTATTTCCCGCCCGCATTCTTCGACGTTATGGTGCATCTGCTGGTCCATATCGTGGAGGATATCATCCAACTCGGGCCGACATTCCTGCACAGCATGATGCCGTTCTAAAGGATGAATGGTGTCATCAAAGGATATGTTCGCAACATGTCACGTCCAGAGGGAAGCATAGCCAGGGGCTTTCTGACCGAAGAGTGCATCTCCTAGTGCATGAATTATCTAGGCATCAAGAACCCCGTTGGTCTGCCCGTCAACAGGCACCTCGGCAGGCTCGTTGGATGGGGTCACTGTGAGGGTCACTGCGAAATGCATGTCGACTTCGAGGGTCGACTCGCCGACTTTGAAAGAGAAAACCTAGTCGCGCTACAACACATAGACGTGGCCGATCCTTGGGTGGTAGAGCACAAAACCTTTATTGAGAAGACATACAATGACCGAGGCCAACAGAGGACGGACGGAGATATAATCAAAGAGCACAACTCATGTTTCACGCGTTGGTTCAAGCAGAAGCTTCTGTCGTACCCTTTACATGAGGATTCTTCCGCGGAAGAACAACTCATATTCGCCTTGTCACAGGGCGCCGAGCACAACCTGATGACGTATGAGGCGTACGATATCAACGGCCACACATTCTACACCGAGGGAAAGGACATGAAGAGAGATGGTTATCAGAACTCCGGGGTAACGATGAAATCCTACACCGGTAACGACAAGGATAGATACTACGGAAGGATCAAGGAGATCTGGGAGCTGAGCTACGCTGGAGAGAAGGTCCCGATGTTCCGTGTCAGATGGGCCAAGAGCATCATAAAGAAGACCGGTCCCGATGTTCCGCTGCGTGGTGCGCCATTAGTAATCTCCCCCCTAGCTAATTCCTCCCTCTCCCTCGCCAGATACCTTCGTCCCTCTCCCTCACCAGATCCACCCGCTGCCCCGACCCACGATGCCGCCGCCCCGAACCCCGCCGGACTCCACCCCCGCCGCCCCCGCGCCCCCCACCACTGCAGCTCCCCTGCGCCCCCACCACTGTAGCACCCTCGTGAAGGAAATATGCCCTAGAGGCAATAATAAAGTTATTATTTATTTCCTTATTTCATGATAAATGTTTATTATTCATGCTAGAATTGTATTAACCGGAAACATAATACATGTGTGAATACATAGACAAACATAGTGTCACTAGTATGCCTCTACTTAACTAGCTTGTTGATCAAAGATGGTTATGTTTCCTAACCATAGACATGTGTTGTCATTTGATTAATGGGATCACATCATTAGGAGAATGATGTGATTGACATGACCCATTCCGTGAGCCTAGCACTTGATCGTTTAGTATGTTGCTATTGCTTTCTTCATGACTTATACATGTTCCTGTAACTACGAGATTATGCAATTCCCGTTTACCGGAGGAACACTTTGGGTACTACCAAACGTCACAACGTAACTGGGCGACTATAAAGGAGTACTACAGGTGTCTCCGAAGGAACATGTTGAGTTGGCGTATTTCGAGATTAGGTTTTGTCACTCCGATCGTCGGAGAGGTATCTCGGGGCCCTCTCGGTAATGCACATCATTATAAGCCTTGCAAGCAATGTGACCAATGAGTTGGTTACGGGATGATGCATTACAGAACGAGTAAAGAGACTTGCCGGTAACGAGATTGAACTAGGTATTGGACACCGACGATCGAATCTCGGGCAAGTAACATACCGATGACAAAGGGAACAACGTATGTAGTTATGCGGTTTGACCGATAAAGATCTTTGTACAATATGTAGGAGCCAATATGGACATCCAGGTTCCGCTATTGGTTATTGAGCACGAATAGTTCTAGGTCATGTCTACATAGTTCTCGAACCCGTAGGGTCCGCACGCTTAAGGTTTCGATGACAGTTATATTATGAGTTTATGAGTTTTGATGTACCGAAGGAGTTCGGAGTCCCGGATGAGATCGGGGACATGACGAGGAGTCTCAAAATGGTCGAGACGTAAAGATCGATATATTGGACGACTATATGCGGAGTTCGTAAAGGTTCCGAGTGATTCGGGTATTTATCGGAGTACCGGAGAGTTACGGGAATTCGCCGGGGAGAAGTATTGGGCCTTATTGGGCCATATGGGAAAGAGAGAGGGGCTGCCTAGGGCAGGCCGCGCTCCCCCCCATGGCCTATTCCGAATTGGACTAGGGGGAGGGGCCGCAACCCCTCCTTCCTTCCCTTCTCTCTTCCCCTTCCTTGTCTCCTACTCCTAATACATGTAAGGACTCCTAGTTGGACTAGGAAAGGGGGAATCCTACTCGCGGTGGGAGTAGAACTCCCCTAGGGCGCGCCATAGAAGAGGGCCGGCCCTCCCCTCCTCCACTCCTTTATATACGGGGGTAGGGGGCACCCCATAGACACACAAGTTGATCTACGGATCGTTCCTTAGCCGTGTGCGGTGCCCCCCTCCACCATATTCCACCTCGGTCATATCGTCACGGAGTTTAGGCGAAGCCCTGCGCCGGTAGAACATCATCATCGTCACCACGCCGTCGTGCTGACGGAACTCATCTCCGGAGCTTTGCTGGATCGGAGGCCGGAGATCGTCATCGAGCTGAACGTGTGCTGAACTCAGAGGCTCCGTACGTTCGGTGCTTGGATCGGTCGGATCGTGAAGACGTACGACTACATCAACCGCGTTGTGCTAACGCTTCCTCTTACGGTCTACGAGGGTACGTGGACGAACACTCTCCCCTCTCGTTGCTATACCATCACCATGATCTTGCGTGTGCATAGGAAATTTTTTGAAATTACTACGTTCCCCAATAGTGGTATTAGAGCCTAGGTTTTATGCGTTGATGTTATATGCACGAGTAGAACACAAGTGAGTTGTGGGCGATATAAGTCATACTGCTTACCAGCATGTCATACTTTGGTTCGGCGGTATTGTTGGATGAAGCGGCCCGGACCGACATTACGCATATGCTTATGCGAGACTGGTTCTACCGACGTGCTTTGCACACAAGTGGCTGGCGGGTGTCAGTTTCTCCAACTTTAGTTGAACCGAGTGTGGCTACGCCCGGTCCTTGTGAAGGTTAAAACAGCACCAACTTGACAAACTATCATTGTGGTTTTCATGCGTAGGTAAGAACGGTTCTTGCTCAGCCCGTAGCAGCCACGTAAAACTTGCAACAACAAAGTAGAGGACGTCTAACTTGTTTTTGCAGGTCATGTTGTGATATGATATGGCCAAGACGTGATGCTATATTTTATTGTATGAGATGATCATGTTTTGTAACCGAAGTTATCGGCAACTGGCAGGAGCCATATGGTTGTCGCTTTATTGTATGAAATGCAAACGCCCTGTAATTGCTTTACTTTATCACTAAGCGGTAGCGATAGTCATAGAAGCAATAGATGGCGTAAACGATAACGATGCTACGATGGAGATCAAGGTGTCGCGCCGGTGACGATGGTGATCACGATGGTGCTTCGGAGATGGAGATCACAAGCACAAGATGATGATGGCCATATCATATCACTTATATTAATTGCATGTGATGTTTATCCTTTATTCATCTTATCTTGCTTTGATTGACAGTAGCATTTTAAGATGATCTCTCACTAAAATTATCAAGAAGTGTTCTCCCTGAGTATGCACCGTTGCCAAAGTTTGTCGTGCCCAGACACCACGTGATGATCG
This sequence comes from Triticum timopheevii, assembly GCA_963921465.1. Taxonomy (NCBI): domain Eukaryota; kingdom Viridiplantae; phylum Streptophyta; class Magnoliopsida; order Poales; family Poaceae; genus Triticum; species Triticum timopheevii. The sequence goes on along the minus strand of OY997272.1, from coordinate 525,324,105 downwards.
GGTGTAATAAGCTCTATGTCCATCTACAACGGGTGCAAGCCAGTTTTGCACACGCAGAATACTCAGGTTAAACTTGACGAGCCTAGCATATGCAGATATAGCCTCGGAACACGGAGACCAAAAAGTCGAGCGTGAATCATATAGTAGATATGATCAACATAGTGATGTTCACCATTGAAAACTGCTCCATCTCACGTGATGATCGGTTATGGTTTAGTTGATTTGGATCACGTGATCACTTAGATGACCAGAGAGATGTCTGTCTAAGTGGGAGTTCTTAAGTAATATGATTAATTGAACTTAAATTTATCATGAACTTAGTCCTGGTAGTATTTTGCAAATTATGTTGTAAGATCAATAGCTTGCGTTGTTGCTTTCATATGTTTATTTTGATATGTTCCTAGAGAAACTGTGTTGAAAGATGTTAGTAGCAATGATGCGGATTGGATCCGTGATCTGAGGTTTATCCTCATTGCTGCACAGAAGAATTATGTTATTAATGCACCGCTAGGTGACAGACCTATTGCAGGAGCAGATGCAGATGTTATGAACATTTGGCTAAGCTCATTATGATGACTACTTGATAGTTTAGTGCACCATGCTTAACGGCTTAGAATCGGGACTTCAAAGATGCTTTGAACGTCATGGACCATATGAGATGTTCCAGGAGTTGAAGTTAATATTTCAAGCAAATACCCGAGTTGAGAGATATAATGTCTCCAACAAGTTCTATAGCTAAAAGATGGAGGAGAATCGCTCAACTAGTGAGCATGTCCTCAGATTGTCTGGGTACTTCAATCGCTTGAATCAAGTGGGAGTTAATCTTCCAGATAAGATAGTGATTGATAGAATTCTCTAGTCACCATCACTAAGTTACTAGAACTTCGTGATGAACTATAGTATGCAAGGGATGACGAAAACGATTCCCGAGCTCTTCGTGATGTTGAAATCGACGAAGGTAGAAATCAAGAAAGAGCATCAAGTGTTGATGATTGACAAGACCACTAGTTTCAAGAGACGGGCAAAGGGAAAGAAGAACTTCAAGTAGAACGACAAGCAAGTTGTCACTCCCGTGAAGAAGACCAAAGCTGGACCAAAGCCTGAAACTGAGTGCTTACACTGCAAAGAAAATGGTAACTGGAAGCGGAAATGCCCTGAATATTTGGTGGATAAGAAGGATGGCAAAGTGAACAAGGGTATATTTGATATACAGATTATTGATATGTGCCTTACTAGTTTTTATAGTAGCCCCTGAGTATTTCATACTTGTTCGGTTGCTAAGATTAGTAACTCGAAACAGAAGTTACAGAATAAACAGAGACTAGTTGAAGGGAAAGTGACGATGAGTGTTGGAAGTAGTTCCAAGATTGATATGATCATCATCGCACACTCCCTATACTTTCGGGATTAGTGTTAAACCTAAATAAATGTTATTTGGCGTTTGCGTTGAGCATGAATATGATTTGATCGTGTTTATTGCAATACAATTATTCATTTAAAATCAGAGAATAATTGTTGTTCTGTTTACATGAATAAAACCTTCAATGGTCATACACCCAATGAAAATAGTTTGTTGGATCTCGATCGTAGTGATACACATATTCATAATATTGAGTCCAAAAGATGCAAAGTTAATAATGATAGTGCAACTTATTTGTGGCACTGCCGTTTGGGTCATATCAGTGTAAAGCGCATGAAGAAACTCCATAAAGATGGATTTTCGGAATCACTTGGTTATGAATCATTTGATGCTTGCGAACCGTGCCTTTTGGGCAAGATGACTAAAACTCCGTTCTCTGGAACAATGGAACAAGCTACTGACTTACTGGAAATAATACATACCGATGTATGCGATCCAATGAGTGTTGATGCTCGTGGCAAGTATCGTTATTTTCTGACCTTCACAAGATGATTTGAGCAGATATGGGTATATCTACTTGATGAAACATAAGTCTGAAATAGTTGAAAGGTTCAAAGAATTTCAGAGTGAAGTGGGAAAATCATCGTAACAAGAAAATAAAGTTTCTATGATCTGATTGTAGAGATGAATATTTGAGCTACGAGTTTGGCCTTCATTTTAAACAATGTGGAATAGTTTCACAGCTCATGCCATATGGAACACCACAACATAATGGTGTGTCCAAACGTCATAATCGTACTTTACTAGATATGGTGCGATCTATGATGTCTCTTATCGATTTACCACTATCGTATTGGGGTTATGCATTAGAGACAGCTGCATTCACATTTATAGGGCACCATCTAAATCCGTTGAGACGACACCGTATGAACTATGGTTTAGCAGTAAACCTAAGCTGCCGTTTCTTAAATTTTGGGGCTGCGAAGCTTATGTGAAAAGTTTCAACCTAATAAGCTCGAACCCAAATCGAAGAAGTGTGTCTTCATAGAATACCCAAAGGTAACTATTGGGTACACCTTCTATCAAAGATCCGAAGGCAAGTTATTCGTTGCTAAGATGGATCCTTTCTAGAGAAGAAGTTTCTCTAGAAAGAAGTGAGTGGGAGGAAAGTAGAACTTGATGAGGTAATTGTACCTTCTCCCTTATTGGAAAGTAGTTCATCACAGAAATCAGTTCTAGTGATTCCTACACCAATTAAGGAGGAAGTTAATGATGATGATCATGAAACTTCAGATCAAGTTGCTACCAAACCTCATAGGTCTTCCAGAGTAAGATCCGCACCAGAGTGGTACGGTAATCATGTTCTGGAAGTCATGTTACTAGACCATGATGAACCTATAAACTATGAGGAAGCGATGATGAGCTCAGATTCCATAAAATGGCTTGAGGCCATAAAATCTGAGATATGATCCATGTATGAGAACAAAGTATGGACTTTGATTGACTTGCTCGATGACCAGCAAGCCATGTTAAATAAACGGATCTTTAAGAGGAAGATGGACACTGATAGTAGTGTTACTATCCACTAAGCTCGACTTGTTGCAAAAGGTTTTCAACAAGTTCAAGGGGTTGAATACGATGAGATTTTCTCACTCGTATCGATGCTTAAGTCTGTCTGAATCATGTTAGCGATTGCCACATTTTATAAATCTGGCAAATGGATAAACAAAACTGCATTCCTTAATGGATTTATTGAAGAAGAGTTGTATATGATGCCACCAGAAAGTTTTGTCAATCCTAAAGGTGCTAACAAAATGTGCAAGCTCCAGCGATCCATCTATGAACTGGTGCAAGCATCTCGGAGTTGGAATATACGCTTTGATAAGTTGATCAAAGCATATAGTTATATATGGACTTACGATGAAGCCTGTATTTACAATAAAGTGAGTGGGAGCACTACAGCCTTTCTGATTAGTATATGTGAGTGACATATTGTCGATCAGAAATTATGTAGAATTTTTCTGCAAAGCATAAAGGAGTGTTTTAAAGGAGTTCTTTAAAAGAAAAGACCTCAGTAAAAGCTACTTACATATTGAGCATCAAGATCTATTGAGATAGATCAAGACGCTTGATAAGATTTTCAATGAGTACATACCTTGGCAAGATTTTGAAATAGTTCAAAATGGAACAGTCAAAGAAAGAGTTCTTGCCTGTGTTGCAAAGGTGTAAAATTGAGTAAGACTCAAATCCCGACCACGGCAGAAAATAGAAAAGAAAATGAAAGTCATTCCCTATGCCTCAGTCATAGGTTCTATAAAGTATGCTATGTTATGTACCAGACCTATTGTATACCTTGCTCTGAATTTGGCAAGGGAGTACAATAGTGATCTAGGAGTAGATCACTGGACATTGGTCAAGAATATCCTTAGTAAGGACTAAGGAAATATTTCTCGATTATGGAGGTGATAAAAGAGCCCGTCGTAAAAGAGTTACATTGGTGCAATCTTTTACACCGATCCAGATGACTCTAAGTCTCAATCTGGATGCATATTGAAAGTGGGAGCAATTAGCTAGAGTAGCTCCGTGCAGAGCATTGTAGACATAGAATATTTGCAAAATACATACGGCTCTAAATGTGACAGACCCGTTAACTAAGCTTCTCTCATGAGCAAAACATGATCACACCTTAGTACTCTTTTGGGTGTTAATCACATAGCTATGTGAACTAGATTATTGACTCTAGTAAACCCTTTGGGTGTTGGTCACATGACGATGTGAACTATGGGTGTTAATCATATACAGATATGATTATTGGTGTTAAATCACATGGCGATGTGAACTAGATTATTGACTCTAGTGCAAGTGGGAGACTGAAGGAAATATGCCCTAGAGGCAATAATAAAGTTATTATTTATTTCCTTATTTCATGATAAATGTTTATTATTCATGCTAGAATTGTATTAACCGGAAACATAATACATGTGTGAATACATAGACAAACATAGTGTCACTAGTATGCCTCTACTTAACTAGCTTGTTGATCAAAGATGGTTATGTTTCCTAACCATAGACATGTGTTGTCATTTGATTAATGGGATCACATCATTAGGAGAATGATGTGATTGACATGACCCATTCCGTGAGCCTAGCACTTGATCGTTTAGTATGTTGCTATTGCTTTCTTCATGACTTATACATGTTCCTGTAACTACGAGATTATGCAACTCCCGTTTACCGGAGGAACACTTTGGGTACTACCAAACGTCACAACGTAACTGGGCGACTATAAAGGAGTACTACAGGTGTCTCCGAAGGAACATGTTGAGTTGGCGTATTTCGAGATTAGGTTTTGTCACTCCGATCGTCGGAGAGGTATCTCGGGGCCCTCTCGGTAATGCACATCATTATAAGCCTTGCAAGCAATGTGACCAATGAGTTGGTTACGGGATGATGCATTACAGAACGAGTAAAGAGACTTGCCGGTAACGAGATTGAACTAGGTATTGGACACCGACGATCGAATCTCGGGCAAGTAACATACCGATGACAAAGGGAACAACGTATGTAGTTATGCGGTTTGACCGATAAAGATCTTCGTACAATATGTAGGAGCCAATATGGACATCCAGGTTCCGCTATTGGTTATTGAGCACGAATAGTTCTAGGTCATGTCTACATAGTTCTCGAACCCGTAGGGTCCGCACGCTTAAGGTTTCGATGACAGTTATATTATGAGTTTATGAGTTTTGATGTACCGAAGGAGTTCGGAGTCCCGGATGAGATCGGGGACATGACGAGGAGTCTCAAAATGGTCGAGACGTAAAGATCGATATATTGGACGACTATATGCGGAGTTCGTAAAGGTTCCGAGTGATTCGGGTATTTATCGGAGTACCGGAGAGTTACGGGAATTCGCCGGGGAGAAGTATTGGGCCTTATTGGGCCATACGGGAAAGAGAGAGGGGCTGCCTAGGGCAGGCCGCGCTCCCCCCCCATGGCCTATTCCGAATTGGACTAGGGGGAGGGGCTGCAACCCCTCCTTCCTTCCCTTCTCTCTTCCCCTTCCTTGTCTCCTACTCCTAATACATGGAAGGACTCCTAGTTGGACTAGGAAAGGGGGAATCCTACTCGCGGTGGGAGTAGAACTCCCCTAGGGCGCGCCATAGAAGAGGGCCGGCCCTCCCCTCCTCCACTCCTTTATATACGGGGGTAGGGGGCACCCCATAGACACACAAGTTGATCTACGGATCGTTCCTTAGCCGTGTGCGGTGCCCCCCTCCACCATATTCCACCTCGGTCATATCGTCGTGGAGTTTAGGCGAAGCCCTGCGCCGGTAGAACATCATCATCGTCACCACGCCGTCGTGCTGACGGAACTCATCTCCGGAGCTTTGCTGGATCGGAGGCCGGAGATCGTCATCGAGCTGAACCTGTGTTGAACTCGGAGGCTCCGTATGTTCGGTGCTTGGATCGGTCAGATCGTGAAGATGTACGACTACATCAACCGTGTTGTGCTAACGCTTCCGCTTACGGTCTAGGAGGGTACGTGGACGAACACTCTCCCCTCTCGTTGCTATACCATCACCATGATCTTGCGTGTGCGTAGGAAACTTTTTGAAATTACTACGTTCCCCAACACCTCGCGCCACCCCACCCGCGCCCCCGCGCCCCGAGCCGGAGGAGGAGGACGAGGAGGAGGAGGCCCAGCGTGCGGCGGCGGGCGACCAACTCCTGGGACGCCGTCTGCGACACCTTCTTCTCCACCAAGGTCAGCTCCACCCGCCCCGCACAGGTCAAATCAAATTAACCCCATCCCGAATGCGCCCCCGACCAGCGCGCCTCTCGTGATCTAGTTTTGATCCCCCGACGCGGTTCGTGCAGGAAGTGTTCGAGAGCCACCGCATCATCTTCACCGTTGGCACCTCCATCGCCTTCGTCCTCACGGTGTGGGCAGGTATGCCTCTGTTCCCTCCCCTGATCTGCTCTCCCTCGCAGTTCGTATGTTGTCTTCTGGTTCGATTGATTACCTTTTTGTTTGGGTTTTCAACAATCGCCGTTGTATCTGAAGGGAGGGAGACAGGGAGTGATGCAGTTGTGCAGCTGCTTGCTGCTGAACCCTAATTAGTTTGTTTGGCTTATGTATAAGACCATAGGGCACACCTCAATTGGAACCACAGCTGCACTAGAGCAATTATGTTTCAGAATGCCTAATCATGTTCTCCAAGTGCACCAAGTGCAAGCGCACTAGGATTTTAGAACCACAGCTGCACTAGGATTTGGTGGTGGTGACTGAATGCAAGTGCACCAAGTTACAATCTAATAGATGAGCTCTTCTCCCCAATCGCTGCACACTAGTAGTACAGTAGTGACTACTTCACCAAGTTACAATCAAAACAAGCATATGAAGTTGATCAATCATGTTCACAATGATGACGATAACTAACTGAAGTATGCACAAAGAAACAGCAGAAGAAAACATCACAGGGTCATCCATCTAGTACATCTTAAGAGAACAGAAACAAAATAATCACTGCAAGTTACGAAAGGGGAATATCAAGGATTTTCGGTTAGCTTGATCCTGTATACTCATGTACTCCTAGTTAATTTACCAAGCAGTTTCAAAACAAAAGCAATGGAACTTGAGCTGAAATAGAACTTGACAGCCTGTACAGTGAATATATGCAGTGAATAGAAATTGACAGGTTTTCTTGGCTGAATTCAGTCCTGTACAGTGAATATATGGAGTCAATATACAGTCATTGTAATTTTTGGGAGTAATTTTTGGTGTCAAATCATTCAAGTAGTAACTGAATTTTCAAATTGAACTTGACACAATACTATTTTGATGGGTTTTAGTAATTATGGTTATATACTCTATAAATTTATTCATCAACATGATTTCTTTATTTTCCGTGTCATACATTTTACATATCTTTAGTCATTGAGTTCGGTAACAATTTTCACTCTGTCCTTAAGGTTTTTGTTTTTCAGCAGTTAATTGATGGTTTGATACATGATACATTTCATGCACAGGGTGCTAGAGCTGCACTTAACTTGCTAAAATCATCCCCTTGTTCTTATTGGTTATAGAAATGGCTTCTTGCAGTTTTGAAAATTCAGTTTATTCGGTTACTGAAAATTCAGTTAATTCAGTTAGGCACACAAATTTCAGAACTTTTGTGTGCCCTAGTACTTGGTGTTTGTAGAAAACCAGGAGTGTCAATGTGACTAGAATTCACTTGTTCTTATATGGGTGAAACTTCACTTGTTTAGCTAGAAGACCAAAGTGGCATCTCGAATTATGTCAGTTTTGTTTTGTAACTAGAAGACCAAAGTGTGTTACTCACCTGGGATCTTAACTGTTGGGGGTAGTATTGTAGCTAGATGACCATGTATTTTCAGAACTGAGCTAAAGATTTGGAGGGTAGTATTTCTTATTTTAGAGCACCTTTGCTGGATGTATTTTACAGCAACTGTTGGAATCAAAACAATGCTTCTGGGTTGTCCTATTAAGTTGAGTGAAGTCTTGAACAATAAAATGTTTATACCAGTGGCAATATTGCATCTGTTACCTTGTTAGCTGCTTTCAGTTGATGTCTTGAACAATAAAATGTTTATATTGGTGGCAATATTTCTTGGACAGTAGTATGTATGCTCATCACTTTATGTATGGTGTTATGCCCTGTTATCTCTGTCCAGTTGTCTAATGAAGCACTAGGCTCATCCATGGTACAAGTTCACCTGTGAACACTTGAAATTAGTCAGGACATCCTGTACTGATAGATGTAAATTGTGTCCAGTAGGCTTTGAAGCACCAGTTTTTCCTGTTTCTAACTCTGAATCTGATATAAACCACACTATTGGCATAAGTGGTCTTTTGTATATGTGCTGATGCTTTGTTAATATAAAGCTATAGATGATGTTGTACTTGTGATGATGCTACTTGTGATCTTCTGAAATGACCCATTGGCGACTTCATTACGCGGGGATAATGATTTTGCAGGTACCCCGAGAGGCCCTTGAGTTTGCCGGAATGTCGATTAACTTCCGTTCCGGCAAATTCGGGTACTCCATATGTCCTAGTTTCAGCAAAGGTCATGCTGAAATTTTCCGTGAATTTTAGCATGACTTTGCTAAAAATAGGACATATGGGGTACTTGCGACTAATGCATGGGCCGGGGTATCTTAGTACTTAATTAAGTATGATCAACTGCCCCGCCATTCTTGCTGCATTAAACCATAGGTGGCAATAGAGCCAAGTGATTAGGCCCAACTTAGAATTCTCCTTTCCTTTTCTTGATAGGGTATATTATTAGAAGATACCCATATATATCAGTCAACCTAGGGTGCCTCAGCATCGATAAACCCTAAATGATGAAAACTTAACTTAGCATTTAGGGTGCCTCGGCGTCGACAAACCCTAAATGATAAAACCTTGGCTTTTAGGGTGCCTCAGTGTCGATGAGAACCTAAATGATGTACGCTTACGCTTTTAGGGTGCCTCGGCGTCGACAAACCCTAAATGATAATAAGCTTAGCTTCTAGGATGCCTCGGTGTCGACAAACCCTAAATGATGAGACCATGATCTTGTTCCTTGACAATAACCAACTTTTTGACCAAACTTTTTTCCTATTTAGAATGAAACATGGACCACAACGATGAGGCCGGCGGTTCGGGCGGGAAGCAATTCTGGGAGCTGTCCCAGGAGATGGAGGAAGAACCTCACCGCTATGAGGACGCCGCGGAAGACACCGATCCTAACTACACAACCCCTAGTGGCGTCGGGGATGACACCACTGATGGTGCCGCCGAGGATGCCACCATTGATGATGGTGGCGCACGCACAGATGGCAGCCAACCGAAGAGGCAATGGAAGGACCGGCGCCCGAACGTGCTCGGCACCATCAAGGAGAAATTTACTGAAGTGAACTCCGACGGGCATCCAACGACGCCCAAAGAATTAGTCAAGGGGTACTCAGTTCAGCTCGGGTGCATTCTCCGGAGCACCGTCTCGATCAACACCGAGAACCTAAGGCATAAGGACCGAGGGAATTTGCTCAGCCTCCTCTTCACGAAGTTGCACGAACGATACAAGTTCCCCGCTGACTTTGCAAACACACGCCTCTCAGGGAATAAAGTGAACAGTCCGCCCTCACGAGGATGAGCACGACCCTGTCTACTTGGAGAAGCATGGTGAAGGCAATGATTGAAAAAGGTGATAGTTATGAGAAGATCAAGGCGAAATATCCTTTGATCAGCGAAGATGACTACAAGGAGTTCAAGATCAAGTGCGAGAGCAGCGCAACCTCCGAATCAAGTCAGTGGGGGAAAGAAATGCGGCAGTTGAACTTAGGGGTCCACCAACTCGGTCCCGGCGGTTACAGAGTGGCGGAGCCTATATGGGACAAGGAGGACGCGGAGCGTGCCGAGCAAGGCCTACCGCCCCGCTTCAAGAAATACCATGACAAGCAGACCAGGAACTTTGCCAGGGCCCGGTACTATTTTGATGGGTTTTAGTAATTATGGTTATATACTCTATAAATTTATTCATCAACATGATTTCTTTATTTTCCGTGTCATACATTTTACATATCTTTAGTCATTGAGTTTGGTAACAATTTTCACTCTGTCCTGAAGGTTTTTGTTTTTCAGCAGTTAATTGATGGTTTGATACATGATACATTTCATGCACAGGGTGCTAGAGCTGCACTTAACTTGCTAAAATCATCCCCTTGTTCTTATTGGTTATAGAAATGGCTTCTTGCAGTTTTGAAAATTCAGTTTATTCGGTTACTGAAAATTCAGTTAATTCAGTTAGGCACACAAATTTCAGAACTTTTGTGTGCCCTAGTACTTGGTGTTTGTAGAAAACCAGGAGTGTCAATGTGACTAGAATTCACTTGTTCTTATATGGGTGAAACTTCACTTGTTTAGCTAGAAGACCAAAGTGGCATCTTGAATTATGTCAGTTTTGTTTTGTAACTAGAAGACCAAAGTGTGTTACTCACCTGGGATCTTAACTGTTGGGGGTAGTATTGTAGCTAGATGACCATGTATTTTCAGAACTGAGCTAAAGATTTGGGGGGTAGTATTTCTTATTTTAGAGCACCTTTGCTGGATGTATTTTAGAGCAACTGTTGGAATCAAAACAATGCTTCTGGGTTGTCCTATTAAGTTGAGTGAAGTCTTGAACAATAAAATGTTTATACCAGTGGCAATATTGCATCTGTTACCTTGTTAGCTGCTTTCAGTTGATGTCTTGAACAATAAAATGTTTATATCGGTGGCAATATTTCTTGGACAGTAGTATGTATGCTCATCACTTTATGTATGGTGTTATGCCCTGTTATCTCTGTCCAGTTGTCTAATGAAGCACTAGGCTCATCCATGGTACAAGTTCACCTGTGAACACTTGAAATTAGTCAGGACATCCTGTACTGATAGATGTAAATTGTGTCCAGTAGGCTTTGAAGCACCAGTTTTTCCTGTTTCTAACTCTGAATCTGATATAAACCACACTATTGGCATAATTGGTCTTTTGTATATGTGCTGATGCTTTGTTAATATAAAGCTATAGATGATGTTGTACTTGTGATGATGCTACTTGTGATCTTCTGAAATGACCCATTGGCGACTTCATTACGCGGGGATAATGATTTTGCAGGTACCCCGAGAGGCCCTTGAGTTTGCCGGAATGTCGATTAACTTTCGTTCCGGCAAATTCGGGTACTCCATATGTCCTAGTTTCAGCAAAGGTCATGCTGAAATTTTCCGTGAATTTTAGCATGACTTTGCTAAAAATAGGACATATGGGGTACTTGCGACTAATGCGTGGGCCGGGGTATCTTAGTACTTAATTAAGTAGGATCAACTGCCCGCCATTCTTGCTGCATTAAACCATAGGTGGCAATAGAGCCAAGTGATTAGGCCCAACTTAGAATTCTCCTTTCCTTTTCTTGATAGGATATATTATTAGAAGATACCCATATATATCAGTCAACCTAGGGTGCCTCAGCATCGATAAACCCTAAATGATGAAAACTTAACTTAGCATTTAGGGTGCCTCGGCGTCGACAAACCCTAAATGATAAAACCTTGGCTTTTAGGGTGCCTCAGTGTCGATGAGAACCTAAATGATGTACGCTTACGATTTTAGGGTGCCTCGGCGTCGACAAACCCTAAATGATAATAAGCTTAGCTTCTAGGATGCCTCGGTGTCGACAAACCCTAAATGACGAGACCATGATCTTGTTCCTTGACAATAACCAACTTTTTGACCAAACTTTTTTCCTATTTAGAATGAAACATGGACCATAACGATGAGGCCGGCGGTTCGGGCGGGAAGCAATTCTGGGAGCTGTCCCAGGAGATGGAGGAAGAACCTCACCGCTATGAGGACGCCGCGGAAGACACCGATCCTAACTACACAACCCCTAGTGGCGTCGGGGATGACACCACTGATGGTGCCGCCGAGGATGCCACCATTGATGATGGTGGCGCACGCACAGATGGCAGCCAACCGAAGAGGCAATGGAAGGACCGGCGCCCGAACGTGCTCGGCACCATCAAGGAGAAATTTACTAAAGTGAACTCCGACGGGCATCCAACGACGCCCAAAGAATTAGTCAAGGGGTACTCAGTTCAGCTCGGGTGCATTCTCCAGAGCACCGTCTCGATCAACACCGAGAACCTAAGGCATAAGGACCGAGGGAATTTGCTCAGCCTCCTCTTCACGAAGTTGGACGAACGATACAAGTTCCCCGCTGACTTTGCAAACACACGCCTCTCAGGGAATAAAGTGAACAGTCCGCCCTCACGAGGATGAGCACGACCCTGTCTACTTGGAGAAGCACGGTGAAGGCAATGATTGAAAAAGGTGATAGTTATGAGAAGATCAAGGCGAAATATCCTTTGATCAGCGAAGATGACTACAAGGAGTTCAAGATCAAGTGCGAGAGCAGCGCAACCTCCGAATCAAGTCAGTGGGGGAAAGAAATGCGGCAGTTGAACTTAGGGGTCCACCAACTCAGTCCCGGCGGTTACAGAGTGGCGGAGCCTATATGGGACAAGGAGGACGCGGAGCGTGCCGAGCAAGGCCTACCGCCCCGCTTCAAGAAATACCATGACAAGCAGACCAGGAACTTTGCCAGGGCCCGGTACAAGGAGGACTCGGTAACAAAGGAGCTTACCACGGATCCGAAGACCAGGGCGCTTGAGCTTGTTCTAGTAAGGAATACACCCCCGCGTAATTAGCTCCATATGGTTGCATTCTAATTAATCCCCAATATTTCTAAATGGTTCACGTTCCTTCTGCAGGACACTGAAAGCAGTAGCGCGGGGTCGTCTCAGAGCTCCCCTTTCGACACCCCTTTAAATAGGGCGTTGAACGTAATGAAAAACAAGGATAAGCTCAGTAAGCCGTCGTCAGCTGGTCGTGTGGCCGGCAAAGGCTTGTCCACAAAATGGTCGTCATACTATACCACTGGTGGGCAAAAGGAGAAAAAGACCAGCTCGGAAAGCCAGTCACGCGAGGTTGAAGCACTCAAGGCACAAGTGGCGCGGATTCCAGAGATTGTCCAAGAGCAAGTGCAACAACAACTGGGAACGACGCTCACCGCCATGGTGCCTACCTTGATTCAGGGGCTGACGACGTGGATTACGGGCGGCCAACAGGGGCCTCCCCCGATTCCCAGCTTCACGGCCAGCAACTAACACAACGCGCAGGCGGCGCCATTGGTGTCTCTGGCGGAGGCGGTATTCGTGTCTCCGGCGCCGGCACGGGCATTGGAGCTTAGTGCACCCGGGTGTACGCCGGCCGGCACCTTGCCAGCAAGCGGCCCTCCGTCAGTTGCACGCCCTCCGTTGGCGGTGCCTCGACATTAGCCGAGCTCGACGGCACCATGGTAACTAAGCCTCTCGGTCGATGACTTCATCCCCTTGCCTTTGACTGGGCATCCCTGACGCCCTACATGTTTTCGCAGGGCGCCGCCGATGTTCCTTGCACTCTCCTGCACTTCATGGGCGGCGAGTTGGTCGATGTCGCCAAGGGCAGAATCGTTCAACCGGGCAACCGCGTGTTCCACGGTAATCCGATGCCACCCACCTTGTATAGGGTTGAACTAGGGTGCTGCCAGGCTGCGACGAGTTATTAACTCCAATTCGACCCGCTGGGGCCGACAAAGATGATCTGATGACCCTCAGTGCCTGCGTAAGCTGGCCCCTGCTTTGGCTGAAGAGCCAGACTCGTTTGGGGGCTGGGGACACCACCCCACAGACAAGACCGCCAGTCATGCCAGTGCCAAGCCATGGCAAGACCGCCGCAATGCTACCGGACATGCCGGACATCCCTATGGCACAGGATCCGAACATGCATATGGCACAGGATCCGGACGACGACTTCAACAACGACAGTACATTTACCAACATCGATAAGTACTTTGCTGAACATGGGTACGGTGATGAATTCTGCGGGCACCCTTCTCAAGAACCCAACCCTGAAAAAGACGACCGCAATCTAGCTGGTACGACGGAGAAACCCAATTGCAACAGGCATCGTCTGGTGTTCAGTTCTCAGGAGACGCCTCCAGCTGCCGCCTTCACCGAGCCTCAGATAGCCGAGGTGCGAAATATTATCAGCCCCAACACGCTCAAGAAGGCGATCTATGAGCAGAACTCGATCCCATTACAGCAGATCAAGAAGAAGGGACGGAAATGAAATACTAACAAGGGCGCCGGTGCGAGCCAGCCGACACCGAGTATGATCTGTGCTCAGGACGGGCCACCTTCACCTAAGGATATCTCGATGAGGGTGCATGTGGCGGGTAGGGCGATGCTACTGACAAATATGCTCAATGCTGCAACCGGTGCTATGCGGAGTCTGCATGACAGTGTTCTTTCTTTGGAGAAATGGCGTCTTTCCCAGAATGATGTGGCATACCCGGTTTTCATGGCCAAGGTGCCAAAGGGCAAGGGCTTTGTGGATAGCGCCATCGGGGGTACGATCATCCTGCGGTTTGATTATATCTTTGCTATGTTTAACCTTCATCCGCTGCACTACTCCTTCGTTTGGCTGTATTCTCCGAGTATGGAGATGCGGATCATTAGAGACAAGACCCCGGACATCGGGATAGTCGACCCCTTCTACATGCGTGCCAAGATCTTGGGCAGCGCTGGGGATCGGCAAGTCGCGAGTTCACACCTCAAAGGCGTCATTCTGGCAAACCTAGATAAGGATAACTTTCTCGTGCCTTACTTTCCCGAGTAAGTCATAACCACCCCGTAACATATGATTTCTTAGATTTCGATCGTTCTTTTTTTTCTAACATTCCATGTTCTGTGCAGTGACACACATTGCACACTCATCCTCTTAAGCCCGAAATATTCCATGGCCACGTATTTCGACCCGGACCGTGACTCCAAGATAGACTACACAAATATCAAGAAAGTTCTTGATGATGCTCTCCCCGGCTACGCCACATCTGGAGGCACCTTTAAGAGGCCAGTTCGTAGGTACGGTAGGCACGTGTTCACCCACAATACGATGTTCCCCTACGTCAAGCAGCCTACTACACCCTCCATCACATGTGGCCGATCGTAAGGGACCATAATCACCTTGTGCTACCAAATAATCTCAAAGATTGGGCCGCAAGCTTGGCGGCAATCCAGGACGCGGACATCCGACAAGAATTCTTTCGCATCCAGTCGGAGTTTGCAGAAATCATCCATGAAGATGTCCTTCGGACCTCGGGGCATATCTACCTCAGATATCAACCGTCCAACAGTGAGATAGACATAACGCTACAAATGTAGGCTGACAACACCCGCCACTTCATTACCATCATGAAAGACGGCGGCTTCATCCATGCTCCTGTCCCATGAGTCGAGTCGAAAGTAGTGATGCTATGTGTAGTTCTGAAACATCGATTAGCTCATGTTGTAATTAAACTTTAATGAACTTGTATGTCTCTTTGGTTTGGACAGTCGTTCAACTTAGATGTAATCGATGCTATTTATTAGTAGGACCATGAATCATGCTCTTAATGTCTTGCTTTTCTCTTCCGATCCTTTTGTTGCATACTTATATATTGCTTATGTATTGTCTGTTGTTTGGCTAGTGCATAGAGATGCCGTCGTATGTCGTGTACAAGGGTAAGGTTCCCGGAGTCTACGATGACTGGGAGGACTGTCGGAGACAGGTTCACTGTTTCAGCGGTAACAGTTACAAAGGGTACACCACTAGGGCGGAGGCGGAATCTAGATACGCACGCTATCTTGCGGGAGAGAGGAGGGAGCGTTGGAGGAACCGGATGAAGACCAGTTTCATCGCGATGATGCTCATCGTGATGACTGCAGCTCTCTTCTATGTGATGGTAGTTTAGATGACCGATATCGACTTGTAATGTGAAGATAAACTCGCAACTCGCGGTCTCAAGACTTGTAATGTTCTATCTTTGTTTGGTCTTTTGAATTCGGAGACTAATATGATGAATTGTATTCGGAGACTAATCTTCTATTGTATTCGATGAATCTGCTGTTGCTGTGTGGTGCTGTCTATATTCTGTCCAATAATATATTTTGTAACCTGTGCAAATATCAGAAAAGAAAAAAAATAATCCCTAATATTCATACTAATGGCGCACCACTCAGCACTCTAATGGCGCACTGTAGAAAGGATACTAATGGCGCATCACCCCAAAGTTCGCCATTAGTATGCCAAAGCACATGGGTAAATATGGCCCCCTGGGAGGCATACTAATGGCGCATGTTGGGCTATACTAATGGCGCACTGCGTGGTGCGCCATTAGTATACCAGATACTAATGACGCACTAGTGATGCGCCATTAGTATTTAATACTAGTGGCGTGGTGCTAGTGGCGCACCAGTAGTATGCCATTAGTAGGCAAAACTGGTGCGCCACTAGCAGGTCTTTTCCAAGTAGTGAGCGTGGCAAAGAATTTACATCAAAGCTATATAATGTGTTCTATACTCTGTATTGCTAATGAAGTGGGGAGCCGGAGAATGATGTTAGATAGTAGTAGCAAACGACTTGATCTGCGAGTGATAGGCAGAAGATTATCACTCGACACACAGGCAGCAAGGATGCTTGCCCTTTGCCGCTCTCTTTCTGCGTTCCTCTGCCAGTTTCGTTGCCTCGTCGGGGCACCACCAGTGCTTGGCAAGATGATGTAGGCGTCGCGGTAATTTCCATGTCGCCCTGCAAAAAAATCACATCGCTCCTCAACACACGATAGTGAAAAAACTAACATGGACGGGGGGCATATGCCCCCCCCCTCCTCGACGCACTTCACCACATTGTATTTATTCAATAGTTATTTATAGTTGAATATATTATTGTTATTTTTGCATCATATAATCACATATAGATGGTGTATTGAGACTTTTGACAGCTAAAATTATGTCTTTTATGTTTATACCTTTGCATTTTTTGATGATATACAACATATATTGTTGAAAGTATATATATGTTACTCTGTTAATGTTCATTGTGCCTCAATCGCACCAGGGCCTTCATAATGCTAGGGCTGGCCCTCCCAGGCCTTGTCGTCCTGCCAGAATCCTCCAGATAGATTCATCACTGATTGGTATGCCAGCGTCGCCGCAAAGGATGCCAGCAGCATAAGTGACCCACGCGTCTCCTTGATCCACTTCTTTTGCCTCTCCAACAGCTAGTCGTCATTGTCATCCTCATGGAGGACGATGATGCTACTGTCCGAAGGAGGGGCGCTGGCACTGGAACCGGCCGACCCGCCCCCCTGCTCGATGTCGATGTCGATGAAAATGTGTCCTGGAGCACCTCCTGGTGCCCCGTGATGAGACGACATAGTATGCTACCTAGCACGATCGAGTAGCACACCATATTTAGAGAATGACAAAGAACCGTGGAAGAATAAAGAAGGGAGCAGTGATAATGCCGCCAATACTACTACAGTACTATCACAATAGGAGGATAAAGAATGGGCATATGCAAGAACGCAATTCACGGTGTCGCACTGATCTAAGTAAGGAATTGATCAGATCATACACAACTTTTTTGGTAATCAACAACATCTGAGATGGGCATGAGGAATTTAAATGAACTGACCTCAGGCCAACCTTTGGCATGACACAACTTCTGTCAATGCAAGCAAGCGAGTACAGCCAGGTGGAGGATAAAAATTGCTTTCTGTGCACAACAAAACACCTATGCAGTAGTTCCATAAGCGTAGCATTTTTGTAAGCAAAAGCAAGCTCCAGCATGAATCAGGCCAAGGCAAATATAATCAAAGAATGCTAAAACGCTGGAGCGTCATATCGCCCCGGCGCACTGTATGGACAGATACATAGTAAGAGAGAATGTTCTGATATGGACAGATACCTTATCGAAGGAGGGGCGGAGCTAGGAGCCTGAGTTACCGTAGGAGGAGGGGGCCGGGGGCGTCGCTCTGTTTGCCGGCGGAGGAGGCGGGGCGCTGGACCTTGATCGACGTCGTCTCTCGTTTGGTCGTCTCGAGCCGTGACTTGGATGCTTTTTTTTAGAGCCTTCCTTGATTGTATTTTTATAGCACTGTCTGCCAGACCTGCCGAAGCAACAAGTGACGGAGTTCTCTGCGAGGATGTAAAATGCCCAGTTACAGACTTAAAGGAAGGAAGACGTTCAGTTTCTTACAGACCGAAGGAAGGAAGATATACAGTTGTGTGCGTACACGTACGATTTGCTCGTGCCCATCTGTGCATTGCTACATTCCGAGAGGTGTACTCGTTAACTGCGGAACACGGGACAAGCCGTGCCGCAACTCTGCTACATAGATGCTGCGGGAGGTGTGCTGTTCAGCAACTGCGGAACCAAAGCCCACATCACATCGCCGCGACTTTGCTCACCGGCGGCCACCAGGCGATGGCGATGGGGCTCGTCACCGTGTGCTTGCCGTCGCTCCACGCGAACGACCCGAACATGTACTCCTTGATGCCTCCCTTGGCCCGGATAGTGAAGGTGACCTGGTACTCCTGTGTGTTGTGCGTCGCGCTGAACTGCAGTTTCCGTGGCTTCACGTCCACGCGCATACCGGCGGGGCTCGTGACCGTGGCTTGGTATGTCGCATCCACATTGTTGCCGACATTGCGCACCACGGGGTGTTGCATGATGGTCTCGTTGTGCGAGATGAACACCGCCATGAAGGCCGGGTAGTTGTGGTCTCCCACAGAGAAGGAACCCGAGAAGTTGGTCGACGAGCAGGGGCGGAGCCAGGATTTGAACATGGGGGGCGAACTGAAGATGTAAAAAATTTAGCAACCCACAATCGATTATAAACGACCTCCTTACCAATTATCTTACGTATAGAATCTAAAACTTAGCTCATAAAGTACTGCACTGAACATAGATCAAACATACAACTGATTTTTTTTATAATTAGGTAATGGAGGATATCAATTAGCAGCAATGTTTATTGGTTTTTTAAGCGAAACGTCTAACTAGTACGTATCTTAACATATCGTCTTACATGCTTGATTAATAGGCTGCTAGGTCGTAATCCATAAAAAAAGAATGAACCAGGTACTAACTACTAAGGATAGTATATGTGGGTACCTTTCCAACGGAGCCTTCGATCATGCAAATATACTCAAGTAACTCGACGGACTCAGTGACACACAGGGCGTTGGATCGATGGCGGAATCAACAGGGCTGCTAACACCATGAGAGGAGCTTTGCGTCTTTGCCTTAGTAGTCTCCTAACGCCGGGAAGGGAGAAGCGCCTCCCGGTTGGCGATCGGGATTGGGGGTGCACCGGTGCAGCGAGCCATAGCGGCGGCAAGAAACCCTAGCGATTAGCGATTGGGAGATCGATCTTGGATTAGACGCACAGACTTACAAAAAGATAGACTTGTAGGCCTCCTGCCTCTCCGGATGGGCTACTATTTGGGCTTCGGTTTGCACGGTCAATACATTAGCGCTATGTTTGGGCTCAATCTCTCCCTCTCTCCCTAATAATAAAGCACGAATTGACTTTGTCGGGTTCACCGTCACAATACGCTTCTTCCGCGAATTTACGCTTTCATATTTATAAATTTAAAACATACGCAAGGTGGTACTAATCTCTATATAGCTGCAAAGTATCATGTTCGCTGCGTTGACCGACTTGGGCCTGCGGGCTGGGCCGTCCGCCGTTGGCCGAACTTCAGTGCAACGCGAGAAGGAAGAAAATACACATACACATGCGTGCTGATATTAGTACTAGAGAATACATATGACGGACCACTATTTCCAGCCAAATAGTATAGTACCACCTCGATTTCTTCCTTTTTATTTCACTAATTTATATACGTTCGTATATTATCCCAAATACCAACAAGCCCATAGTGAAGAATGAGAACAATTATAATGAGGAAGGATTGTGGGGATTCCTATGTACTCCCTTCGTTCCAAATTACTCGTCGCTGAAATGGATGTATCTAGAACTAAAATACATGTAGATACATCCATATGTGTGACAAGTAATTCGGAATGGAGGGAATATGAGCATTACTAATCACAGGAGGACATGTGCGGGATTGCTTCAGGGGGGCTGCGGGCCCTGGGCGGTCTAATTTCGATCGAACGGGGGTGCTTCCGTCGTGCGAGGAGAGTCAGCAACGCTGCATGGATAAAGGGAGCTCTCTAGGTAAAGATTTTTGGTCTATTTTACTTTTTTAATTGTTACACCTACCAGAAGCTATGTTGCTATGTATACTATAGATTGCAAAAAATCCTTACGTAGATCTGTGTGATATAATCCCGCAATATCAAATAAAGTTCATCCATTCAAAAAAATGCTTGCTTCGTGAGAAAATCCTTCTATTTTTGAAATGAAATTCGTAGACCATAAAAGCATATTTTTGAGAGGATAAACCCGTGCACCGTAAGATGTTGGTATTGTAGGGAGGTTTGTCCCAACGAAGAGATCATCGTGTGGCGCATGTCGCTCGACCTGGGCCTTTCACAACCCGTGCTTGCACAACTATCACAAAAGTAAGGCAACAATAGCTAAAATAATTAATAAATTGCAATGGAATCCAAATCTATACTTTTATTTGAATAGTGCAATTGATTGGATGTTGGAATGCGTATTTGCTTAAAATTGAAATACACCTTTTTTTGTCCCGTTGCAACGCACGGGCATTTGTGCTAGTTGCTAATTAAGTCATCATTATCTCCAGCCAATTAGCACAGGTATATTAGCATAATACTACTAGGATAGCCCGTGAGACATTGAGGGGGGCCGATCGTTGGTGGAGGGGCTGTCTCCGCCCCTGTCGATGAGCCGTCTCTCATGAAGACGACCATCTGCTCGGAGGTGTAGCCGAGCGCGCACACGAAGGTGATGTAGTTGTCGGTGCTTGTGTCGTACACGAGGACTGGGTTAAGGGCGCGGCTGGGGCCGACGTGGCCTGCCCCGCGCGCGGACGGCGTGGATGGTTTGCCGGTGGTCACCATTGTCTACATTGTACGCGGTGGTCATCAGGGCGGACTTGAGCGCGGCGGGGCTTCACTCCGGCTTCGCCTGCCGAAGCTGTTGAGGAATGTAGTAATTTCAAAAAAATTCCTACGCACACGCAAGATCATGGTGATGCATAACAACGAGAGGGGAGAGTGTGTCCACGTACCCAGACCGAAAGTGGAAGTGTTAGCACAAGGCGGTTGATGTAGTCGTACGTCTTCACGGTCCGACCGATCAAGCACCGAACGCACGGCACCTCCGAGTTTAGCACACGTTCAGCTCGATGACGTCCCTCGAACTCCGATCCAGCCGAGCTTTGAGGAAGAGTTCCGTCAGCACGACGGCGTGGTGACGATTATGATGTTCTACCGACGCAGGGCTTCGCCTAAGCACCGCTACGATATTATCGAGGTGGATTACGGTGGAGGGGCACCGCACACGGCTAAGGGATCTCAAGGATCAATTGTGGTGTCTCAAGGGGGTGCCTCCCTCCCCGTATATAAAGGAGTGGAGGAGGGGGAGGGGGCCGGCCACCCTTGGCGCGCCCCATGAGGAGTCCTACTCCCATCGGGAGTAGGACTCCCCCCTTCCTTGTTGGAGTAGGAGAGGAGAGGGAAGGAGAGGGGGGGAAGGAAAGGGGGGCGCCGCCCCCCTCCTTGTCCAATTCGGACTTGGCGGGAGGGGCGCGCGGCTGCCCCTTGGCCGCCTCTCCTCTTCCACCACTTGGGCCCATGAGGCCCATTAACCTTCGGGGGAGTTCCGGTAACCCCCCGGTACTCCGGTATATATCCGATAACCCCCGAAACCATTCCGGTGTCCGAATATAGTTGTCCAATATATCAATCTTCATTTCTCGACCATTTTGAGACTCCTCGTCATGTCCGTGATCATATCCGGGACTCAGAACTACCTTCGGTACATCAAAACATATAAACTCATAATATAACCGTCATCTAACTTTAAGCGTGCGGACCCTATGGGTTCGAGAACTATGTAGACATGACTGAGACACGTCTCCGGTCAATAACCAATAGTGGTACCTGGATGCTCATATTGGCTCCTACATGTTCTACGAAGATCTTTATCGGTCAAACCGCATAACAACATACATTGTTCCCTTTGTCATCGGTATGTTACTTGCCCGAGATTCGATCGTTGGTATCTCAATACCTACTTCAATCTCGTTACCGGCAAGTCTCTTTACTCGTTACGTAATGCATCATCCTGTAACTAACTCATTAGTTACAATGTTTGCAAGGCTTATAGTGATGTGCATTACTGAGTGGGCCCAGAGATACCTCTCCGACAATCGGAGTGACATATCCTAATCTCGAAATACGCCAACCCAACAAGTACCTTCGGAGACACCTGTAGAGCACCTTTATAATCACCCAGTTACGTTGTGACGTTTGGTAGCACAATATTACGTCTCCAACGTATCTACTTTTCCAAACACTTTTTCCGTTGTTTTGGACTCTAACTTGCATGATTTGAATGAAACTAACCCGGTCTGACGCTGTTTTATGCAGAACTGCCATGATGTTGCTTTATGTGTAGAAAAGAAAAGTTCTCGGAATGTCCTGAAAATCCACGGAGGCACTTTTTGGAATTAATAAGAATTTCTGGGCGAAAGAAATACACCGGGGGGCCCAGGGCCTGTCCACGAGACAGGGGGCGCGCCCCCCTGTAGGGCGCGCCGCCCTATCTCGTGTGCCCCTGGACCTCCACCGACCTCAACTCCAACTCCATATATTCACGTTCGGGGAGAAAAAAAATCAGAGATAAAGTTTCATCGCGGTTTACGACACAGAGCCGCCGCCAAGCCCTAATCTCTCTCGGGAGGGCTGATCTGGAGTCCGTTCGGGGCTCCGGAGAGGGGGTTTCGTCGCCGTCATCATCATCCACCATCCTCCATCACCAATTTCATGATGCTCACCGCCGTGCGTGAGTAATTCCATCGTAGGCTTGCTGGACGGTGATGGGTTGGATGAGATTTACCATTTAGTCAAGTTAGTTTTGTTAGGGTTTGATCCCTAGTATCCACTATGTTCTGAGATTGATGTTGCTATGACTTTGCTATGCTTAATGCTTGTCACTAGGGCCCGAGTGCCATGATTTCAGATCTGAACCTATTATGTTTTCATGAATATATGTGTGTTCTTGATCCTATCTTGCAAGTCTATAGTCACCTATTATGTGTTATGATCCGACAACCCCGAAGTGACAATAATCGGGATACTTCTCGGTGATGACCATAGTTTGAGGAGTTCATGTATTCACTATGTGCTAATGCTTTGTTCCGGTTCTCTATTAAAAGGAGGCGTTATTATCCCTTAGTTTCCGCAGGACCCCGCTGCCATGGGAGGGTAGGACAAAAGATGTCATACAAGTTCTTTTCCATAAGCACGTATGACTATTTATGATATACATGCCTACATTACATTGATGAATTGGAGATAGTTCTATATCACCCTATGTTATAACTATTGCATGAGGAATCGCATCCGGCATAATTATCCATCACTAATCCATTGCCTACGAGCTTTTCACATATTGTTCTTCGCTTATTTACTTTTCCGTTGCTACTGTTACAACTACTACGAAAACCTAAAAACAATTATCTTTACTTTTGCTACTGTTACCTTTATTATCATACCACTTTTGCTACTAAATACTTTGCTGCAGATACTAAGTTATCCAGGTGTGGTTGAATTGACAACTCAACTACTAATACTCAAGAATATTCTTTGGCTCCCCTTGTGTCGAATCAATAAATTTGGGTTGAATACTTTACCCTCGAAAGCTGTTGCGATCCCCTACACTTGTGGGTTATCAAGACTAATTTCTGGCGCCATTGCCGTGGAGCATAGCTCTATTCTCTGAGTCACTTGGGATTTATATCTGTTGATCACTATGAAGAACTTGAAAGACGACCCAACTACTATTTTTCGCTCAACTACGAGTGGAGGTAAGGAACTGCCATCTAGCTCTGCACTAGATTCTCCTTCCGTTATTAGTAGGCTTGCGACACCTAAACCTGCCACTGCTATGAATTCTGATATGTCGCATGTTACTGATGATGCCACTTCTGCTATGCATGATGAAACTACTTCTATGCGTTACTTTGCCATTAGGTGAATTTCTTGATGAACAACTTGCTAGAGTTAGGGGGAATGAAAAATATTGAAGATGCTATTATTGATGATAGTGATGATGAAGGTTCTCCCAATGATTATGTATTGCGTGTTGTTCCCAAGGGTTATGTTATGAATGAAGAAGCTGCTAGAGCTATCTTTGCTTGCAATGATAGATATGATCTTAAGAAATTATTAGCTAAATGGAAGCAACAGTCTCTTAATGCTAGAATGAAACCTGACCCTACTTTTGCTACTTCACCAATATATGTTACTGATAAGGATTATGAATTCTCTGTTGATCCTGAAATTATTACTTTAGTTGAATCCGATCCTTTTTATGGCCTTGAATCTGAAACTGTTGTGGCACATCTTACCAAGTTGAATGATATAGCTATCCTGTTTACTCATGATGAGAAGTCTCGCTATTTTTATATCCTTAAGATATTTCCGTTCTCATTAAAGGGTCCTGCTAAGACTTGGTATAATTCTCTTGCTCCTGGTTGTGTGCGTAGTCCCCAGGATATGATTTATTACTTCTCTGCTAAATATTTCCCTCCTCATAACAAACAAGCTACCTTGCGGGAAATATATAATTTTGTACAAATCAAAGAAGAGAGTCTCCCACAAGCTTGGGGGAGGCTTCTCCGGTTACATAATGCTTTGCCTGATCATCCTCTTAAGAAAAATGAAATACTTGATACTTTTTATAATGGACTAACTGATGCTTCCAAGGACTACTTGGATAGTTGTGCTGGTTGTGTTTTCAGGGAAAGAACAGTCGACGAAGCTGAAATATTATTGAATAATATGTTAACTAATGAAAATAATTGGACTCTTCCTGAGCCAATTCCTGAAGCAATTCCTGAACCAATTGAGCCAACTCCTGAGCCTATTCCTAAACCCACTCTGAAGAAGAGAGGTGTTTTATTTCTCAGTCCTGAAGATATGCAAGAGGCAAATAAATCAATGAAAGAAAAAGGTAATAAAGTTGAAGATGTTAAGAATTTACCTCCTATTGAAGAAATACATGGTCTTAATATACCGCCTGAAGAACCACATTATCTTGATAATCCGACACAGGTAGTAAAGGTAAATTCTCTCTATAGATATGATAAAGTTGAAATCCCCTCTACTAAATTTCATAGCCCATGTTTAGATGAATTTGATGACTTTATGGCTAGACAAGAAAGTTTTAATGCTTATGTTGGTAGAGAGTTGAAGAATAATGCTTTCGAGATAGGACGTGTAAGCGATAATCTGGCTAGAGTTAAAGATGAACTTCACCTCGTTAGCAAATATGCTTCTATGGTTGCTACTCAAGCTGAGCAAGTACTTAAAGCTCAAAATGATTTGCTTGATGAATTAAATAATAAAAATGACTTTGCTCTTAGAGTGGCTACTAGAACTGGTAGAATGACTCAGGAACCTTTGTATCCTGAAGGCCACCCTAAGAGAATCGAGCAAGATTCTCAGAGAAATAATTTAGAGGCACCTAGTTCTTCTAAAAAGAAGAAAAAGAAAGACAATAGAACTTTGCATGCTTCTAGTGAACCTACTGTAGACACACCTAAAAATCCCAATGATATTCTATTTCTGATGCTGAAACACAATCAGGTGATGAACATGAACCTAGTGATAATGTTAATGATAATGTTCATGTTGATGCTCAACCTAGCAAAGACAATGATGTAGAGATTGAACCTGTCGTTGATCTTGATAACCCACAATCAAAGAATCAACGTTATGATAAGAGAGATTTTGTTGCTAGGAAGCACGGTAAAGAAAGAGAACCATGGGTTCAGAAACCCATGCCCTTTCCTCCTAAACCATCCAAGTCAAAGGATGATGAGGATTTTGAGCGCTTTGCTGAAATGATTAGACCTATTTTCTTACGTATGCGCTTAACTGATATGCTTAAAGTAAATCCTTATGCTAAGTATACGAAGGATATCATCACAAATAAAAGAAAGATATCGGAAGCTGAAATTTCCACCATGCTTGCTAATTACACTTACCAAAGAAACTTGGAGATCCGGGTGTACCAACTATACCATGCTCCATTAAAAGAAATTATGTTAGAACTGCTTTATGTGATCTTGGAGCCGGTGTTAGTGTTATGCCTCTCTCTTTATATCGAAGACTTGAACTGAATAAGTTGACACCTACTGAAATATCTTTGCAAATGGCTGATAATACCTGTCGGCATTTGTGAGGATGTGCCTGTTGTGGTTGCAAATGTCACTATCTTAACGGACTTTGTTATTCTTGATATTCCCGAGGACGATAGTATGTCTATTATCCTTGGTAGACCTTTTCTTAATACTGCAGGGGCTGTTATTGATTGCAACAAAGGCAATGTCACTTTTCATGTTAATGGTAATGAGCATATGGTACACTTTCTGAGGAAACAATCTCAAGTTCATAGCATCAATTCTATTGGACAAGTTCCAACTATTATTATTGGAGGTTTTGAATTTCCTCTCCCTACTACCAAGAAAAAGTATGATATTCTTATTATTGGGGATTTTCATATCCCCATTGAGGTAACTTAGTGTTATTCGAAATTTCTCCGGTTCCATGTTATTCGAAATGAGTTTGTTAACAAGACTTGATCAACCTTGTTAGTGGGTTCATTTTGATGATCACGAGATGGATGAAACTAGAAGGCACAACCCGAGCGAGGTGTTGGACTCTAACTGAACCAGAGCGATTGCACTGCAGGCTACGCGTTACTGAACCCGAGCGATCGATCAATGGCTGTTAACTGAACCCGATGGAGCGATTCCTTCGCTACTGCTGCTAACTGAAGCCGATCGATGCTGCCTCTGGGATGAACAGTGAGCGTTGCGGGGGGGGGGGGGGGGTGGATGAACAGTGAGCGGTGGCGTTGCCACTGGATGAACAGGAACCCATGGTGTGGAGGGCTGGATGAACAGTAGACGGTGGAGGGGTGGCCGTGGAGGGGTGGTTGAATAGGACCCCGTGGTGCGGAGGGCTGGATGAACAGTAGACGGTGGAGGGGTGCCCGTGGAGGGGTGGTTGAACAGTAGCCGGTGGAGTAGCACGCGGTGGAGGCTGGATGAACAGGAGCCCGTGGAGGCTGGAGGAGGTCGACGGTAGCCCGTGGAGGCTGGAGGAGGTCGACAGTGGAGATGAACAGTATCCCGTGGAGTCCTGTTTTGCAGTACGCCACACCCCTCCCGATGAACAGGACCCCCATTTCGACCGTAGCGCTCCAAGACAAGTCCGTTTCGTCCGTTTTGCGATACGCCACACCCCTCCCGATCAACAGGACCCCCATTTCGATCGTAGAAGGTCCGTTTCGTCTGTTTTGCGGTACGCCACACCCCTCCCGATCAACAGGACCCCTGTTTCGGCCGTAGGAGCTCCGTTTCATCCGTTTTGCGGTACGCCAGACCCCTCCCGATGAACAGGATCCCGTTTCAAATATGGCCGGTCGAACACAAGGCCGTTTCCTCCGTTGTGCGGTACGCGAGGCCTCGTTTCCATCGCCTGTTCTGTCCAAGCCCTCCCGATGAACACGACCACGCATTCCGTTCTGACCCAGCCGGTTGGCTCCCACGCGTTCTGTTGCCTCCCGATGAACACGACGCATTCCGTTGCCTCCCCATGAACACGACGACGACGCTGTTTCTCCGTTCCGACCCAGCCATGTACATATGTGCGAGTAGGCGTTCGAGACCCTGCCCGTATGTACGTACGTGGCCATATTTTCTTTCCTGCACCCTCGCCGCTGTACGTACGTGTACATGCTACGTGCGCGCCTCTACTACGACACGTACGCGCCTCTACATCTACGACACGTGCGCGCCTCTACATCGACCAGTATGTACGTACACGTTCGCGACTAGAATGACAATGCTACATACGCTTCGACCAGGTGGGTCCCGACTGTCAGGCACTTCCTTGCGTGCGAAAGATGTAGCTGGTGGGTCCCAGCAGTTAGGGAGGCGAATCGTTTTTTTGCTCGGATGCATTTCCTTGCGTGCGAAGATGTAGCCGGTGGGTCCCAGCAGTCAGGGGGCGAATTGTTTTTTTTTGAAATACGGTGGCCCATCTGGTGGGTCCCTGCTGTCAGGTGGAGGAATCATTATTTTGCGCATAATAAGGAGGCACTTCCTTGCGGCAGTCGTTGACCCAGTTGTCAGCCTCTCCACATACAGTCCACGTCCGATGGAAGTCGTTCCTTGACCACCTTGAGCACGCCGCGCTGAGAGCACCACGGCGGTGGACGACGGTGAGGCCTAGGAAGGGGACGACTCGGAGCCGGGGAAGACGCAGCAGTGGATGCCCACGCGAAGAGGAGTACGAGGATTCACTGGTTCGGGTGCGGTGTGAGGCTGCTGTCGCCGCAGAATAACAGGGGGTGTGGGTGAGTAGAGGGATGGCCTGGACATCGGTGGGAGTAGTAGGGGCGGTGAGGCCTCTACGGCATCACAGCCGGCCATGGAAGGCAGGAGCACGCGGCACGACCGGCGCTGGTTTGGGCAGCTGGAGCAAGAAGACCAGAGGTTGAAGAAGCACTACGGCCGTTGGATGAACATCGTACGGTAATAGGAGGTAGAATCGTTCATATTGACTAAGTTGACAAAGCCCTCCGTCCCCGTCAACTTGGTAGGCCCACAAGTCAGCCTCCCACTATGCTGGGTTCTAGCTGGCAGGGGGAGTATTCATTTTTTTTGTGCGTAAGAAGGAGGCACTTCCTTGCGTCCGAAGATAGCTGGTGGGTCCGACATGTCAGCTGGGGGCACGTTTTTTTCACGAAATACAGAGGCCCTTCCGGTGGATCCCAGATGTCAGGTGGAGGAATAATTATTTTGCGCGTAATAAGGAGGCACTTCCTTGCTGTGGCCGTGGACCCAGCTGTCAGCCTCTCCACGTACAGTCCACATCCGATGGAAGACGTTCCTTGACCACGTTGACCACGCCGCGCCGAGAGCACTAGGGCGGTGGACAACAGTGAGGCCTAGGAAGGGAACGACACGTAGGCAGGGAAGACTCGGCAGTTGTTTCCCACGCGGAGGGGAGTATGACTGTACGAGGGTTTACTGGTTCGTCTGCCCTCGCCAGAGAATAACAGCAGATGTGGCCGTGTGGGTGAGTAGAGGGATGGCTAGGCCAGTGATGGGAGTACGGTGGGGCGGTGAGGCCTGCGCGGTAGCACAGCCGTCCGCGGGGAGGAGGGAGCAGGCAGTCCCGCCGGCACTTGTTTGAGCGGCTGGAGCAGGAAGAGCAGAGATTGAAGAAGCACGACGGCCGTTGGATGGACATCGTACGGTCACTGGAGCTAGAATCGTTCATATTGACTAAATTGTGTGCCCGTCAACTTAGTAGGCCCACAAGTCAGCCTCCCACCATGGTGGGTCCCAGCTAGCAGGGGGAGTATTCATTTTTCTGTGCGTAATAAGGAGGCACTTCTGGTGGGTCCGAGCTGACAGCAGGGGGAACGTTTTTTTTCACGAAATACGGTGGTCCGTCCGGTGGGTCCCAGCAGACAGGGGCAAACGTTTTTTTTGCGAAATACTGTGGCCCGTCCGGTGGGTCACAGCAGTCAGGGGGGAAACGTTTTTTTCGTGAAATACTGGTGGCCTGTCCGGTGGGTCCCTGCTGTCAGGTGGAGGAATAATTATTTTGCGCGTAATAAGGAGGCACTTCCTTGCGGCTGCCGTGGACCCAGCTGTCAGCCTCTCCACATACAGTACTCTTCCGATGGAAGTCGGTCGTTGACCACATTAACCACACTGCGCCGAGAGCACCAGGGTGGTGGACGACGGCGAGGCCTAGGAAGGGGACGACGCGGAGCCGGGGAAGACGCGGCAGTGGATGCCCATGCGGAGAGGAGTATGAGGGTTCACTGGTTCGGCTGCGGTGTGAGGCTGCCATCGCTGCAGAATAACAGGGGGAGTGGGTGAGTGGAGGGATGGCCTGACCAGCGGTGGGAGTAGTATGGGGACGGTGAGGCCTCCACGGCAGCACAACCGGCCATGGGAGGCAGGAGCATGCGGTACGACCGGCGCTGCTTTGGGCGGCTGGGGCAAGAAGACCAGAGGTTGAAGAAGCACTACGGCCGTTGGATGGACATCGTTGACCACGCCGCGCCAAGAGCACCAGGGCGGTGGACGACGGCGAGGCCTACGAAGTGAACGACAGGGAGCCGGCGAAGACACGGCAGTGGCTGCCCACGCGGTGGTGCGTACGAGGGTTGACTGGTTCGGCTGCCGTCGCCGGAAAATAACAGGAGGTGTGGGTGAGTAGAGGGATAGACAGGCCAGGGATGCGAGTATGACGGGGCCGTGAGGCCTGCCCGGCAGCACTGTCGGCCACGGTAGGCGGGAGCAGGCTATTCCTACGACGCTGGTTTGGGCAGCTGGGGTAGGAAGATCAAATACTGAAGAAGCATGATTGCCGTTAGATTGATATCTAACGGTCTGACGCTGGTAGAGTCAATTGTTGACTAAGTTTCTTTTTTAAGAAACCTTGTGTACGCATGAACTTAGTAGGCCCACAAGTCAGCCTCCAAATCTGTGGCAGACAACATAAAGCCCATTTGCTATTTTTTATAATTTGCAGCCCATTTGCTATTTTTTATAATTTGCAGCCCATTTGCTAATTCTTAAGTAATTTATTACAGCCCATTTTCTGCCCAGGACCACGGTCAAAAAGTTCAACCTTATTTTGCATGTTTCGGTGGAGTCCAAACTGTTGTAATCCCGAAATGATAAGCATTTTTTAAGAACTTATTGATTTGCCAAAAAAAATCGTTTTTTTGGTAAGCAAATAAGACGTGGGACAATTGAGTTGGTTTAAGGGAAAACCAATGGTGAAAAAATCAGCGCTGGGTGGGAAAAAACAACAAAAATAAGGATGTAAATATGAAAAGGGAATTTTATGTGTTTTCAATATAATGATACATGTATATGAACTAGTAAAACTATAGGTAGAGATTAGAAAACGGATGTAGGACATGCGTTTCAAGAGGAAAATAGAACTGGGCTGTGTGTTTGATTCAGTAAAAAATACTGCCCGCGGATGTTGTAAGACGAAATATAACTAATACTAGCGGGCAAGAGTCCAGTAGATACCTGCTGGATCTTTGTGCCCCGTTGTCGTCATGGGCCAGGCCTGTTCAAAACAAAACCAACCCTGGTCAGTCTACAGCCCAGTTGAAACTTGCTCGACCAGAAAAAACAATATACATGCTCAATAAACGAGAGAATTCTGCAAGCACAGACTGATAATTGGGACGCAGCATGGATATTGTTTTTTTATCGTGATAATAAGTGCATGCACTTTTTTCAAAAAAACAACAGAACTGGGAATTCGAACGGCGGGTGCTTATGCTACCCATCAAATAAAAATCAGGTGCCTGAGAATTCGTTTCGAAACAAATGATTCATCTTTATATCCACGTCGACCCTCGGCATGATGGTTGGAAGCAAATGCAAGTTCATACCAAAAGAGTGTTAACAACAATACCAACTTGCGGACGACAACGTAGTACAACTACCAATACCAAACTACTCCTGGCCCTAGTGTTTGTCTGGTAGAAAATCTTGCAGAGGACCAGCTCCCGCTCCTTCTCTTGCTCCAGGTCCCCGAGGTGGTACTGGTGCATCACCCAGTTGGTCCTCTGCTGGTCAAAGTTCTTGTTGGTGTGCAGCACCAGAACCTTTTTTGCTGCCCGTCTGCCGGCCGTTGACCATCACAGGCAAGGTATTGCCGGTTGCCATGTCTCGAGCTTGCGTTGGTTTTCCCCGAAGAGGAGAGGATGATGCAGCACAATAGCGTAAGTATTTCCCTCAGTTTTTGAGAACCAAGGTATCAATCCAGTAGAAGGTCACACGCAAGTCCCTCGTACCTGCACAACACGATAGCAACTCGCAACCAACGCTTAGGGCTTGTCAATCCCTTCACAGTTACTTACGAGAGTGAGATCTGATAGAGATAATATTTTTGGTATTTTGATAGATAGATGCAAAGTAAAAAGTAAAGGCAAAGTAAAAACAAAGCAAGTAAATAAAGTGATATAGATTGATATGATGAGAATAGACCCGGGGGCCATAGGTTTCACTAGTGGCTTCTCTCAAGAGCATAAGTATTCTATGGTGGGTGAACAAATTACTGTTGAGCAATTGACAGAATTGAGCATAGTTATGAGTATACCTAGGCAATGATCATGTATATAGGCATCACATCCGTGACAAGTAGATCGAAACGATTCTGCATCTACTACTATTACTCCACTCATCGACCGCTATCCAGCATGCATCTAGAGTATTAAGTTAAAAACAGAGTAACGCTTTAAGCAAGATGACATGATGTAGAGGGATAAATTCATGCAATATGATAAAAAACCCATCTTGTTATCCTCGATGGCAACAATACAATACGTGCCTTGCAACTCTTTTTGTCACTGAGTAAGGACACCGCAATATTGAACCCAAAGCCAGGCACTTCTCCCATTGCAAGAACTACCAATCTAGTTGGCTGAACCAAACGGATAATTCGAAGAGACTTGTAAAGATAACTCAATCATACATAAAAGAATTCAGAGAACAATCAAATATTTTCCATAGATAATACTCGATCATAAACCCACAATTCATCGGTCTCAACAAACACACCGCAAAAAGAAGATTACATCGAATAGATCTCCACGAGAGAGGGGGAGAACATTGTATTGAGATCCAAAAAGAGAGAAGAAGCCATCTAGCTACTAGCTATGGACCCAAAGGTCTGAAATAAACTACTCACACTTCATCGGAGGGGCTATGGTGATGATGTAGAAGCCCTCTGTGGTGGATGCCCCCTCCGGCGGAGCTCTGGAACAGGCCCCAAGATGGGATCTCGTGGATACAGAAGGTTGTGGCGGTGGAATTAGGTTTTTCTGGCTCCCCTCGGTCTATTGGGGATACATAGGTATATATAGGAGGAAGGAGTACGTCGGTGGAGCTCCGAGGGGCCCACGAGGTAGGGGGGCGCGCCGCCGGGGGGGGGGGGGGCCCTCCACTCTCGTGACCTCCTCGGAAGCTTCTTGGAGTAGAGTCCAAGTCTCCCGGATCATGTTCGGTGAGAAAATCACGTTCCCAAAGGTTTCATTCCGTTTGGACTCCGTTTGATATTCCGTTTCTTCGAAACACTGAAATAGGCAAAAAACAACAATTCTGGGCTGGGCCTCCGGTTAATAGGTTAGTCCCAAAAATAATATAAAAGTGGAAAATAAAACCCAATATAGTCTAAATCAGTAGATAAAGTAGCATGGAGCAATCAAAAATTATAGATACGTTGGAGACGTATCAAGCATCCCCAAGCTTAATTCCTGCTCGTCCTCGAGTAGGTAAATGATAAAAAAGAATTTTTGATGCGGAGTGATACTTTGGCATAATTTCAATGTAAATCTTCTTAATCATGGTATGAATATTCAGATCCGAAAGATTCAAGATAAAAGTTCATATTGACATAAAAATAATAATACTTCAAGCATACTAACTAAGCAATTATGTCATCTCAAAATAACATGGCCAAAGAAAGTTCATCCCTACAAAATCATATAGTTAGGCTATGCTTCATTTCGTCACACAATGATGTTCCCAACTACTACACCCCCGATGACAAGCCAAGCAATTGTTTCATACTCAAATAATCTCAAACTTTTTCAACCTTCACGCAATACATGAGCGTGAGCCATGGATATAGCACTATGGGTGGAATAGAATATGATGATGGGGATTGTGTGGAGAAGACAAAAAAGGAGAAAGTCTCACATTGACGAGACTAATCAACGGGCTATGGAGATGCCCATCAATTGATGTCAACATGAGGAGTAGGGATTGCCATGCAACGGATTCACTAGAGCTATGAATGCTCAACAAAAGAAAACTAGTGGGTGTGCATCCAACATGCTTGCTCATGAAGACCTAGGGCATTTGAGGAAGCCCATCTTAGGAATATACAAGCCAAGTTCTATAATGAAAAATTCCCACTAGTATAAAAAGACAACTTATGAGACTCACTACATGAAGAACAAGGTGCTACTTTGAAGCACAAATATATGAGACTCACTACATGAAGAACAAGGTGCTACTTTGAAGCACAAGTGTGGTAAAAGGATAGTAACATTGTCCCTTCTCTCTTTTTCTCTTATTTTTTATTCTTTTATTTGGGCCTTTTCTCTTTTTTTTATGGCCTCTTTTTTTTATTTGGGCTTCCTTGGCCTCTTTTTTTCCGTCCAGAGTCTCATCCCGACTTGTGGGGGAATCACAGTCTCCATCATCCTTTCCTCACTTGGGACAATGCTCTAATAATGATGATCATCACACTTTTATTTTTCTTACAACTCAACAATTACAAGTCGAAACTAGAACAAGATATGACTCTATATGAATGCCTCCGGCGGTGTACCGGGATGGTGCAATGAATCAAGAGTGACATGTATGAAAAATAATGCATGGTGGCTGAGGGAGTCCTGGACTAGGGGGTGTCCGGACAGCCGGACTATCATCGTCAGCCGGACTCCAAGACTATGAAGATACAAGATTGAAGACTTCGTCCCGTGTCTGGATGGGACTTTCCTTGGCATGGAAGGCAAGCTTGGCGATACGGATATGTAGATCTCCTACCATTGTAACCGACTCTGTGTAACCCTAGCCCTCCCCGGTGTCTATATAAACCAGAGGGGTTTAGTCCGTAGGACACAACAACGATTACAACAATCATACCATAGGCTAGCTTCTAGGGTTTAGCCTCCTTGATCTCGTGGTAGATCCACTCTTGTACTACCCATATCATCAATATCAATCAAGCAGGAGTAGGGTTTTACCTCCATCGAGAGGGCCCGAACCTGGGTAAAAACATCGTGTCCCTTGTCTCCTGTTACCATCCGCCTAGACGCATACTTCGGGACCCCCTACCCGAGATCCGCCGGTTTTGACACCGACATTGGTGCTTTCATTGAGAGTTCTTCTTTGTCGTCGCTGATAGGCTTGATGGCTTCTTCAATCAACAACAACGCCGTCCAGGGTGAGACTTTCCTCCCCGGACAGATCTTTGTGCTCGGCGGCTTTGCACTGCGGGCCAATTCACTTGGCCATCTGGAGCAGATCGAAAGCTACGTCCCTGGCCATCAGGTCAGGTTTGGAAGCCTAAACTTCACGGCCGACATCCGTGGAGACTTGATCTTCGACGGATTCGAGCCACAGCCGAGCGTGCCACGCTGTCACGATGGGCTTGATTTAGCTCTGCCGCCGGACAGTGCCCTGGTGGCCGCACATGAATCCGCTCCGACCCATAGTTCGGATCCGATCACACAGATCGAGGACGGGTGGCTCGACACCGCCTCGGGAGCTGCAACTTCCACGGCGATGGAGCCGAATACCGACCTTGTCCCTTATAAAGCTCGTGACTCCGAGGCGCCGGACTCCTTGCCGGACTCCGAACCTCCTGCGCCCCTGCCAATCGAATCCGATTGGACGCCGATCATGGAGTTCACCGCCGCGGACATCTTTCAACACTCACCCTTTGGCGACATCCTAAATTCGCTAAAGCTTCTATCGCTATCAGGAGAGCCCTAGCCGGACTGCGGCCAGGATGGTTGGGATGCGGACGACGAAGAAATTCAAAACCTACCCACCACCCACTTTGTAGCCACTGTCGACGATCTAACCGACAAGCTAGACTACGACTCCGAAGACATCGACGGTATGGACGACGATGCCGGAGACGATCAAGAACCATAGCTTACCGAGCACTGGAAGGCCACTCCAACCCATGACATATATATGGTGGACACCCCAAAAGGAAGCGATAACGAGGAACAACGGGGCGCGGCAAAGGATAATCCCACCGACAAACAACCAAAACGGCGACGTAGACGCCGCCCTCAGTCTCGCCTCGACAAAAACATCACTCCTAATGACCTAGCAATAGAACAGGGCAAACCAGTGGACGACGAACATGCAACCAAGCAACCGTCCGAGTAGGACGAATCGGATAATAAATCCATGCCCGACAGTCTAGACGACCTAACGCCGGACACACCACCGAAGCATAAGAACCTGCACAAAAGACTGGTCGCCACTGCAAGAAGTCTGAAAAAGGAAAAACGGAAGCTCAAAACAGCGGAAGACATACTCAGAATGAGGTGGAGCAAAGTACTCAAGACCGCGGACAAATATGGCAATAGCCACCAAACAAAGAGCTATCCAAAGCGCAGGCTGTTGCCAGAATTTGACGAGGAGGCCATAGAGCCACCACATCAAAAAGCAAAGTGGCCGCCTGGCCGGATAGACGACCAGATGGCAGGCCAAAAGCGACAAGCGGCGCCGCACACAAGACGACACACGACCCTCATAAAACAGATGGCCGATTTAGGTCCATTTACGGGCCAAAAAAGAGGGCCCCAGGAAGCAACACAACACGCCGCATGCTTGAAGATAACGGCACGCCTAAATACAGGGGCGCCGCACACCCACTATGTTTCACCGATGAGGTGCTGGATCATGAATTTCCACCGGGATTGAAACCCGTAAACATAGAGGCGTACGACGGAACAACAGACCCTGGAGTCTGGATTGAGGATTACATCCTCCACATACACATGGCCAGAGGAGATGATCTCCACGCCATAAAATATCTACCCCTCAAGCTCAAAGGGCCAGCTCGGCATTGGCTCAAAAGCCTCCCAGAAAATACTGTTGGAAGTTGGGAGGAGCTTGAGGACGCGTTCAGAGCAAATTTTCAAGGGACTTATGTCCACCCCCCGGATGCAGACGATTTAAGTCACATAACTCAACAGCCCGGAGAGTCAGCGCGCAAATTCTGGAATAGGTTCCTTACCAAAAAGAACCAAATAGTCGACTGTCCGAACGCCGAAGCCTTAGCAGCTTTTAAACACAATGTCCGAGACGAATGGCTCGCCAGACACCTCGGCCAAGAGAAGCTGAGAACAATGGCCGCGCTAACAAGCCTCATGACCCGCTTTTGCGCGGGGGAAGACAGCTAGCTAGCAAGATGCAGCACCAGCGACCCGAGTACATCCGAGATCAGAGATGGAAACGGAAAATCACGGCGCAGAAAGGATCAGTGCCGAAATAAAGGAAAAAGCCCAAAGAATACGGCGGTCAACACCGGATTCAAAAGCTCGCGGCCGAACAACAAAACACTGCCTCTTAAGGACAACAGTGATGAGCTATCCAACTTAAACAAAATTTTGGATCGGATATGTCAAATCCACAGTACCTCCGGAAGGCCTGCAAACCACACCCACCGAGATTGTTGGGTTTTCAAACAGTCTGGCCGTCTCAACGCCGAACACAAGGGGCTCGACGCGCCAAGCGAGGATGATGATGAACCCCACCAACAGAGCACCGGAAAACAAAAGACTTTCCCACAAGAAGTCAAAACAGTAAATTCACTTCATGTGATAGTACGTAAAAACAATGCGGCACCCGCTAAAATAAGTGCCGCACGGTCCACCCCAGCAGAACCTCGAGGTTGGATGTCAAAACCAATCACTTTCGACCACCTGGATTATTCCAGAAGCATTCGAAACGCAGGTTGGACTGCTCTGATATTGGATCCTATAATCGATGGACTACAACTTACACAAGTCCTGGTGGACAGCGGCAGCGATTTAAACCTGCTATATCCGAACACAATCCGCAAGTTGGGGATAGACCTTACTAAAATTCGACATAGCCGCACTTCCTTTAAAGGAGTGACGCCAGGCCCTTACGCCAAGTGCACAGGCTCCTTATTACTAGAAGTTGTGTTCGGGTCACCTGACAACTTTCGACGCGAAAAGCTAATCTTTCATGTCGCCCCATTCAAAAGTAGCTATCAAGCACTCTTGGGACGTGAAGCTTTTGTCCACTTTAACGCAATACCACATTACGCGTCTCTTACACTTAAAATGCCCGGTCTACGTGACATCATTTCATCAAAAGGTCGTTCAAAGACCCCAAACACGGCTAGACGAGTCCGGCATAAATAAGCTATGGGCTCCCTAGCCGCACACCCCTCCACAAGGGGCTGTGCGTATAAGCAACAATGAGCTAATATAGCCTCAGCTTTATTCATTCATTAATATTTCAATTTTTTATACACTTTTCGCACGATTTCCTTTCAAACTAAGTTCCTCTCTTTTTATAGATGAACAACGTGCACACCCATCTAGGATAACGGCACAACGGAGACACAGGCGCAAACGTGCAGTAGGGACCCGTTGCAAGGATTCTTTTCAGATTAAGACCCTGCGTAAACCTTTTTTACTGTCTCTTGTTGCTATAATCCCCTGGTTTCTCATTACAACCAGAGAGGAGACTGACGTTTTGGCATCGGCTGCGTCAAAGGACCTTGCCCGTACCTGGACACTAGGGGCTTAGGGCATTGTTCTGCCCGTTATTATAAAGACCGAACACCTTAGGGAGTGTTCGGCGTCTCGAGTTAGGCCTTATATGCATCAGCTCCGAATCATGTCTTTGGTCAAATGTTGGGTTTGCCCGGCTCCTGTGTTTTGCTGCCTTACGTTCCGTATCATCGGCTAGCGCGGCACCAGGAGAACTACTGCAATTGTGCCCCAGTTCGGCTGGGCGAGCACCTCAGTAGAGAAAGCCGAAAACTGACTGTCATGATACAGCGAGAGACTGGTCAACCACTCGATCGACCACCGGAATGTTTAGAATTCCTCCGCTTTGACGAAGGACCATTTCCCGGTCAGGCACATACGCGCCCCGAATTCGGTGAGCGCGGTGCCCCCAGGGGCTATATCGTAGCCCCACCCTCGAACTCCCATGGCTAAGTGAAAGTGATAAAGCATTATAGTCCGGTTGCCTCGTTTGCTACGCTACCACCTCCCTCACAGGACCGAGACGTCGGATTAAGTGTGAAAATGCGCTATTTTTGCGAACACCCCCGCACCTTGTGCATGGGGGCTGAAGCCGACGACTGCCATCTTTCAGGTTATACACACGTATACATAAACGGCCGCACAGGAGATATTTCAATACTTGAACGCACAAGTACAAAAAGCACCTACATCATAAACATCGTTTTACAAAATAAAACGTTCATTTGAACGTGACATTTTTTGAGCACTGCGACTCTATTACACAAGCACCACGCAGAACTTCCCCAAAATAGTGCTCGGCGGGTAACCGGCTCTCGTCCGAACCCTGGGTCGCAACAGCGGTGGCATCCATCTCTGTCCAATGTGTCTTCACACGGGCGAGGGCCATTCGTGCACCCTCTATGCAGGCCGACCGCTTCATCGCCTTGATATGCGGCACCGCCCCAAGAAATTGCTGCAATAAGCCAAAATAGCTCTTCGGCTTGGGCCTATCCGCCCAGACATGAGTCACGACATCCGTCATGACAAGCCCGGACAACCTATTCAGCTCAGCCCACTCGGCCAACCGGTCGGTCAGCGGAAGTGAACGCTCCGGACTATGGAATTGAGACCAAAACAGCTCTCTCATCTTGTGATCCTCCTGACTTCGGAAGTGCATAACGATGTCTGCCGCACTCGCCGCCAAGTCCATATAAGGATCCTCTGGACCCCACAGCTGGCCAAGCTGAGCATACTTCGGATCCGTAAACCTTCGGCGCGGCAAAAAGGGCTTGCCAGCCACAATGTCTCCGGCCTGGCACAGCTCCTCCTTTATAGCCCGCATTGCAGAACGGGCATCCTTGGCTTCGGCGGTGGCCTTCCCCAGGTCTTCTCGCTCTGCTAGGCGCTCCTTTTCAAGAACCCCATTGCGGTCGGCAGCATCTTTTAACTTCACGGCCATTTCGGCCATCTCATCCCTGCTTCGGCAGTGTGCAGCCCTTTCGGTTTTTAATTCCTCGGCCGCCCTCGAGGCAGCCGCATCACTCCTTCTGGCTTGCTCCTTGGCTTGAGCAAGTTCTGCCCGAAGGCTCTCCACAGCAGCGGCACCATCTGCGTCAAGCACACATATTGTACGAGGCGGGCTTCGGCTCCCTTACTAGGTGACCGCAGAGAAAAAACTTACCTTGCGACTCGTCAAGTCGCTTGTTAACTAGCGCGATGTCCGCATCCGCAACGTCGATTTGCCGCTTTAGTTCAGCAACTCTATCAGTCCGGCTGGCCCCCGAACTATCCGCCACCTACATAGGAAAGGCGAAAGTTAATACCTGCGATTTTGATCCTCGGCACGCTGTCGTTTTCGACAACCTACCGAGTCTCAGGGGCTACTATCTATACAGGGTGCACTTTATGT
The DNA here is from genome assembly GCA_963921465.1 of Triticum timopheevii. Classification (NCBI taxonomy): domain Eukaryota; kingdom Viridiplantae; phylum Streptophyta; class Magnoliopsida; order Poales; family Poaceae; genus Triticum; species Triticum timopheevii. The sequence continues at coordinate 525,283,879 of OY997272.1, read as the reverse complement.
GCAAAACTGTCAAGAAGGTGTGTCATTTTTACGTACCTCAAACCCCGCCAGCAAACTCCTGACGGCATTACGCAATCCGCTTTCGGCGGACGAAATCCTTCCAATCACCATACTCATCAATGCATGGTGATCTTCTGAGATGGACGACGTCTCAAGCAGATCCTTCAGCTTCCCCGGCCAAACACTAGTCGGCGCCGAACTCTTCGGCTCTGCCGGGCTCGGGGATACCCTCCGTGATGACACTTCAGGCTCGTCCGCCCTATCCGACAGCGCAGCGGACGGAGGCGTCTCGCTCTCCACCATCTCCGGACAAAGGTCCCCCGAAAACGAGCTCATCTGAGAAGGTTGGAGATCCGAACTACAAGGTAAAAACTTCAGTTATCCTCAGAAGAACAAATAGGGATGTCTCTTATTACCAAACTCCCTTCTTTCTACTTACGGCTTGCTGGAGGGCTGATTCTTTAGGGGAGATTGTGCGGCCGGGGCCTCCCCGGACGCAGGACCCTCTGGTGAAGATTTCTTCCCCCGCTTAGGGGCTTTGGCCTCCGGGTCTTCGGAGGCGGTCCTCTTCTCCCCTGGGAGGGAGGGATTCTCGATCCCCCCTTTTTCAAGAGCCTCCTTGGGCGAGGCGGTAGCTCCTCTATTTTCCCCTTCGCCTTCTTCTGAAGGCGCAAACTCCAGCATCCTGACCAGCACGGGATCCGGCGCGGTCTCTGGGAGGGGGGCCGGACACCGTATCAGCTTTTCTTGCACTATTCACTCCTGTTAAAGGACAACGGGTTAAAAGGCGAATTGTAGAAAGGCAAACAAACGGTATGTCCGAACACATAGCTCCTTACTTGAGTATCCGGGCGATTGCAGCTTAGGCCGGCGTCCTCGGTCAATTCCGGACACAACTCCCGTGATCCGAAGAACAATTTGGACATCTCCACGGGTGTCGTACCCATGAAGTGTTGGAGAATCCGTGGTCCCTCCGGATTAAACTCCCATAGCCGGAGAGGACGGCGTTTGCAGGACAGGAGACGCCTAATCAGCATGACCTGCATCACCACGACCAGATCGATCTCCCTCGCTTGGAGGTCTCGAATCCGGCCCTGCAATAGGGGCACGTCCTTTGACGGCCCCCAGTTGAGCCCTTGGTTGACCCACGACATCAATCATCGTGGAGGTCCCGAGCGGAAGACGGGCGGTGGCTTCTGCCTGCTGCCCCTGGGAGCGGTAATATAGAACCACTCCGGTTGCCACAATCCGAGCTATTCTTGGAAGGAGCCCTCGGGCCATGGGGCATCAGCCCTCCTGCTTACGGCCGCCCCGCCGCACTCTGCTTGATGCCCCTCGATCATCTTCGGCTCCACATTGAAGGTCTTCAGCCACAGGCCGAAGTGAGGGGTGATGCGGAGGAAGGCCTCACAGACGACGATTGAGGGAGTCCTGGACTAGGGGTGTCCGGACAGCCGGACTATCATCGTCCGCCGGACTCCAAGACTACGAAGATACAAGATTGAAGACTCCGTCCCGTGTCCGGATGGGACTTTCCTTGGCGTGGAAGGCAAGCTTGGCGATACGGATATGTAGATCTCCTACCATTGTAACCGACTCTATGTAACCCTAGCCCTCTTCATGTCTATATAAACCGGAGGGCTTTAGTCCGTAGGACAACAACCATTACAACAATCATACCATAGGCTAGCTTCTAGGGTTTAGCCTCCTTGATCTCGTGGTAGATCCACTCTTGTACTACCCATATCATCAATATCAATCAAGCAGGAGTAGGGTTTTACCTCCATCGAGATGGCCCGAACCTAGGTAAAAACATCGTGTCCCTTGTCTCCTGTTACCATCCGCCTAGACGCACAGTTCGGGACCCCCTACCCGAGATCCGCCGGTTTGACACCGACATTGGTGCTTTCATTGAGAGTTCCTTTGTGCCGTCACCGATAGGAAGGATGCCTACTCCCGTCTTCAAGGACGGCATTTTCGCCAAAGCCTTGGCCGCCGGCCAAACTATCCGGCTAGGTGGTTTTCTTATGACCGCCTGTCCGGCCACCGCTTCGACAATGACCTCTCAAGTCATCAAAAGAAATCTTCACGTCAGCTCGGAATTCACCGAGCGGCTGGAGCCAATAGAGCTCTCTTCCGTAAACGAGCTCTTGGATCGGATCGCCGCCCTGGGAGTCGCTACAGACTACAATCACATTGGGCTTAAAACCAATCTGAGAAAGATTAACTCTCCCTAGGTCACCCACCACGTTACAGTGGTAGAGGAACAATGCGGCGACTCTTCTCCTATATTGAAAACTAGTCATGTCCGGGCTCCCGTGCCTTCCATGCCGGATTCCTGCGGAGGGACGGACTTTGATCAAGCGCTAAACTTAAAGTCAGGCATCGGACCGGACTCGTTGGACAATGTCCAGCAATCCAAGCTTCCAAATTTGGAAACTTCTTGGCCTTTGAGCCTTGAGATGGGTAGGGTTCCGGACTTAATTCCACCCACCCGCCCAGACATATGCGATCTATCTCTAATCCGGCAAGAGCCCGCTGAAACAGTACATCACTACTGGGCCAGATTCCTCCTGGTTATGGACAGGATAAAGGACTGTCGAGAGGAAAACGCAATCTCAATTTTTTGCAATAATTGCACGGACGAGGGAATCTTGAACGCCGTCAGCCGTCATGAAATTACACGCTTCGCCGACCTGGCGTCCATAGTATGAAAGTACTGTGCGATGGAGAGTTTTCGGAAAACCGAAAATAAGTTTTGGGACAATCCGGCCCCAACCCTAGTCCGCAACAAAAGGGTGCATTACACCCAGGCACCAGATACAAAAACCAAAAAGCAAAAACCCCATAAAGGGCATGGAACCGTACTGGAGGGATGGCTCAGCGGACCCTGTAAAATTCACAGTACAGAGGGCGCCATCCCAACACATAGCCTTTGAGCATGTTGGATATTACGGCAGGTGGCCAAAAGTGGCGAGGAGCTTCTAGCCCCGGAAAACCACTCCAACAATACCGGTACGGTATCAACAGTCTTCGAGACTTTCGCATCAAATAATATGCGGAAACGAACAATCCGCAGCCTCGCCGAAGTCTACCAAGTAGCAACAACAAATCCATGGAGCGACACAGCAATCACCTTCAACGCCAGTGACGAACCTAAATTCCGAACAGCCCGAGCACCAGCCGCACTGGTACTTAGTCCAATAGTGGACGGCTTTCGACTTACGAAGGTCCTCATGGATGGCGGCAGCGGATTAAACCTCATCTACGAGGAAACTCTTCAAAAAATGGAAATAGACTGGAGCCGCATTGAGCGAAGCAGCACAACCTTCAGAGGAATAATCCCTAGCCGGGAAGTGCGCTGCACCGGAAAAATCACACTCGATGTGGTGTTCGGCTCGCCGGACAATTACAGATCCGAAGAAGTCACGTTCCAAGTGGTCCCGTTCAATAGAGGATATCACGCTATATTCGGACGAGAGGCGTTCACAATTTTTCAAGCCGTACCCCATTACGGGTACATGAAGCTCAAAATGCCTGGGCCTGGCGGAATAATCACTCTCGTTTGTGATCCAGACATAGCACTCCGCACCGAAAACAAGACAGCCGCATTAGCCCTGGAGGAACTATCCAAAGCCCTAGCGGCAGAAGAACTCACCGTGTTGCGCTCTACTGTGAATAGGGACGATGTGATACTCGATAAGAGATCCAAGTCCACCTCCTTTAAACCAGCGCACGAAATAGTAAAATTCCAGGTCCATCCAACGGACCCGACAAAGACGGCTTCCATCGGGGCACAATTGAACCCTGATGTAGACGCCGCACTGCGAGAATTCCTTCGGGAAAATTGGGACATTTTCGCCTGGCACCCTTTGGATATGCCCGGAATCCCACGCAGATTGGCAGAACACAGCCTAAACATCCTAAAAGGATTCAAGCCAGTCAAACAGGCTCTTCGACGATTTTCCGAACCCAAAAGACAGGCAATGGGAGAAGAGCTAGCCAAACTGTTGGAAGCCGGATTCATCAGAGATATCAAACATCCGGATTGGCTAGCAAACCTGGTAATGGTACCAAAGAAGGACAAATCCTGGCGCCTATGTGTCGATTTTAAAGACCTCAACAAGGCCTGCCCAAAGGATCCCTTCCCCCTCCCCCGCATCGACCAGATAATTGACGCTACCGCAGGACACGATTCATTGTGCTTCCTTGACGCATACTCCGGCTACCATCAAATCAAGATGGCGGAAGCGGACCAAGCCGCAACGGCATTCATCACTCCATATGGACCATTCTGCTTCAACACGATGCCCTTCGGGCTTAAAAACGCCGGTGCAACATATCAGCGCATGATTCAAACATGTCTGGCCACCCAGATCGGCAAAACAGCAGAGGCATACGTAGACGACGTTGTCGTCAAAACCAAACACGTCGAAACTCTAGTAGACGACTTGAGGCTCACATTCGACAACCTCAGAGCATACGACATCAAGCTGAATCCGGAGAAATGCGTTTTCGGCGTACCAGCCGGAAAGCTCCTGGGCTTCATTGTATCCGATAGAGGAATTGAAGCAAACCCAGCCAAGATCCGAGCTCTGTCACAGCTAGATATTCCAAAAGACCTCAAACAAATACAAAAATTGACTGGATGCGTGGCAGCTCTAAGCCGCTTTATCTCCCGTCTAGGAGAAAAGGCATTGCCCCTCTATCGCCTCCTTAGGCGCACCAAACACTTCGAGTGGACGGATGCTGCCACTGCCGGACTCAAAGAAATAAAAGCCATATTGGCAACAAATCCGGTCCTGGCTGCGCCCAACCTGGGCGAACCAATGTTGTTATACATCGCGGCAACACATTAAGTTGTAAGCGCGGTACTCATCGTCGAACGAGAGACAGAAGGGCATAAATTCCCTCTTCAAAAACCAGTGTACTACGTATCCACTGTGTTAACCCCCTGCAAGTCCCGTTACCCGCACTATCAACAGATGGCGTATGCGGTGTTCATGGCATCCGGAAGCTCCGACAGTACTTTCAAGAGTGTTCGATAACAGTGGCCTCCGAAGTACCCCTCAACGACATTATAAACAACCGCGACGCGACGGGCAGGATTGCAAAATGGGCCATTGAGCTCTTACCATTCGATATAATTTACAAACCTCGGCGAGCTAAAAAGTCACAAGTTTTGGCTGACTTTGTCGCTGAATGGACCGAAGCCGAACTCCCTAAAGAGTACGGCGCATACTCCCATTGGATTATGCACTTCGACGGCTCTAAAATGTTGGCCGGATTGGGGGCTGGCGTCGTATTGACGTCCCCAACCGGAGACACAGTCCAATACGTACTTCAGATAATGTACATGGACTCCAACAACGCAGCCGAATACGAGGCCCTTTTACATGGCCTCCGGATGGCAATCTCCATGGGCATTCAACGCCTAGAGGTGCGCGGGGATTCAAACCTTGCAATATCCCAAATCAATGGAGACTTTGATGCCAAGGATCCGAAAATGGCAGCATATCGCAACGCTGTCCTAAAAATGTCAGCTCGGTTTGAAGGACTTGAATTCCATCACGTAGCCCAGGATAATAACCAAGCAGCCGACATATTGGCATGCATCGGCGCAAAACGTGACGCTGTCCCTCCAAACATCTTCCTGGAACTGCTCTTTAAGCCATCCATACTATGGGAAGAGGAGTCCGGAAATAACAAACCGGAAGCAGCCGCACCAACCAACACAGAGCAATCTGACATAACCGACGATTCAGCCGAAATAACACCTTCAGCCCACGACATAATGGCAGTAATCGCCCCGTGGACAGAACCATTCATAGCCTACTTGCTTAGGCAGGAACTTCCCGAAGACCAAAATGAGGCCCGCTGCATAGTCCGGCGATCTAAAGCCTACAAGGTCCATGAGGGAGAACTTTATAAGAAAAGCACAACCAGAGTCCTTCAAAGGTGTATCTCCGAAGAGGAAGGGCGAAACCTTCTCGCTGAAATTTATGCCGGACTAGGCGGACACCACGCAGCAGCTCGGGCCCTTGTGGGAAAGGCATTCCGTACAGGATTTTATTGGCCGACGGCCCGGGCAGATGCTCAGGACTTAGTCCAAAGATGCGTCGGTTGTCAGCTCTTTGCTAATCAGAGCCATATGCCACCCACCGCCCACAAAACTATACCCATTACCTGGCCGTTCGCCGTCTGGGGGCTTGACATGGTTGGACCCCTTAAAGGGGGAACCCACAAGCAAAGGTACCTATTGGTCATGGTGGACAAATTCACCAAATGGATAGAGGCCAAGCCAGTCAAAACGGCAGAGTCCGGACCAGTGATAGACTTTATCTCCGGGATAGTACACCGTTATGGTGTCCCCCACAGCATCATCACCGATAACGGCACGAACTTCACGGCTGACGAGGTTAAATCATGGTGCAAAAATATGGGCATTAAGCTCGATTACGCTTCAGTCTATCACCCTCAAACCAACGGTCAAGTGGAACGAGCAAATGGTCTAATAATGAGCGGCATCAAACCCAGACTAGTGCGGTCCCTTACGAAATCTGACACGCACTGGGTAGAGGAGCTCGACTCCGTACTCTGGGGGCTGCGGACAACGCCCAACCGTAGTACCGGGTTCACACCAGTTTTTATGGTATACGGTGCAGAGGCAGTTCTGCCCTGCGATATCATTCATGACTCACCTCGAGTGCGCATGTACGAAGAAAGAGAAGCCGAGCTGGATCGGCAGGACAGCTTGGATGCATTGGAGGAAGAACGCGACGTCGCCAAGGCTCGTTCCACATTCTATCAGCAGCAGGCTCGAAGATATCAAAGCAGAGAAGTACGGGCCAAGACTTACATCGTTGGCGAGCTAGTTCTACGGCTGCCGGACAAGAAAAAGGACAAGCTCAAGCCCAAATGGGAGGGCCCCTTCATTATCGATCAAGTCCTGACCGGCGGAGCGTACCATCTACGAAATGCGTCGGACAACCGACTCGAGCCGAACCCATGGAACGCAGCCCGCCTCCGAAGATTCTATGCCTAGCACCGGACTAAGAGTTCGTCCCCTTCCCCCGTCCAAATTTTTAAACTTCAGCTATCTTTTCTTTCTCTTTCTTCTCACAACCCTTTTTCCTAAACAAGCCCTTAAGGGCCTACTTGCGTATTGTTCGCACACACTTTATGTGCCATCCGCACTCATTATACCTGGGGGCTTCTTTACCAGAAGCTTAATTATAAGGGCTTCATGCCCAGCACATGTGTCAAGCTTCCACATGTACCTTTTATTCACCATTATATGCATCGATATGACTTAAGTTTTGGCCAAGCTGGGTTGCCCGGCTCCTGTGCTTACCCCTACGTTCCCGATTGTTCGGCTAGGAGGTAAAGGGAGCACCTCTGCGATTGTTACTGTCGGGTCAGCCAGATGTGTACCTCAGACTGGGTGAAGCCAAAAGCTAGCTTTCTTAAGGGAATATTCGGTCGGTGACTTGAAAGATGATTTTTTACCTACTTATTTATCTGCCCCCAGATGTTTTTCTGCTCTTTTCGCAGACCGGACATGCACTTTAGGGAATGCCTCCCAGGGAAAGGAACCCTTAACGGAACTATTCTCCTTGGAAGATGTTTCTTACTAACCATGTAATATAACATAACTAGTTGGGCACTTGTCTGATAAAGCACTAATGACCCCTACGCCTGGTCTCCATGCATGCCCCGGTTGTTTCTTAACCGAGAAGGTAATCGGACACACTCCGGACTCTAGGGTCCCGAGGTTGAATCGAAAAGGTCGGCAAAGACAAACGATCTACAATCCGGCTAGAAGGCATTTTACATGTCATTTTAAAATACATTGTCAAATAGACTGACTGTATTCCTCCTCAATCCCGTCTAACAGGCTGTGTAATTGACAGTCCCGTTGGGAAAATTTAGCGGCCAACTCTACTTGGCCGTATACTAAACTCACAGGGATCTCCTTCCCATCGGGCCCCACAGGTCCGACCTCGGCCATGTGGTTGGGATCCGCCTTCTTGTACCGCGTCTTCACCATGGCCCAGGCCTCTCTGGCACCTTGGCGGCAGGCTGAAATCTTCCATAAACGGAAGCACTGCCACACTCCCTGAAGCTTCTCCGCAAGATACCCAAGGCCCTCGGGTAGGGAGAGGGCCGGCCATAAAGCCTGGACGACGCCGCTCATTGCCTGTCGGACTCGTTCGAGCAGCCGCAATAGTTCGGGAAGTTGATCACCCGTCGATACGGGCATCTCCTCTGCAGGGCGACCTGTGAGTATACCTACAGACATATTTTGTCAATTGACTTCCTCGCCGAACTCTTCTTTTCAAAGGAGTTTGCTCAAGCACTTACTATAGATGCCGCGACGAAGCCGCTGATTCTCCTTAACGGAGCCAGACAGCTCGGCCCGAACACATTTCAGCTCTTCTCCGAGCTGGGCGTGGGCATCCTGGAGCATGTTCCTTTCCTACCGCACTCTATTCAGCACCCTCTCGCCGGCCTTTAGCAGGCGCAGTAATTCTTGCCTGTCCGGATCTTGTCCGACAGCACCTGCAATGTCATTATTAGACTTGTGCACACGCCGCACACTGCTTATATTTTTAAAATAATGTGTTACCAGGAGGGGTCTCTGTGTTTCCTCCTGCGGCAGCAAGTGCGGCCTCGAGTTGGGCCTTGCACTCTTGCAGCTCCTGAGACAGTTGGGTATTCTTCTCCGTAAGATCCTGCGTTTCAAATGATCCTTAAATCAGTTAATATAACTACTTTAAGTCTCGGGGGCTACTGGCATATACAACTAGAAAATTCTCTTACCTGTATGTCTTTTACATACTGCTCCGTCGCTCTGGTAAAACCATCTTGAGCTGCACGGAGGTGCGCGTCCCTCGCGTTAAAGGCATTCAACGCCTCAGGGGAGAAGCACGTGTCACGAAATACTGTCCAGCGGCGCCTGTGGTTCATGGCGCTCTCCACCTCAGACTTGGTGGCGGACAGTCTGTTGGCATCCTCCATTGAGGAGTGTCCAGCTCGCGCCTTGCGCTCGCCTCCCCCTCCAGACCAGGTGCTGGAGCCTGGCTAGTAGAGGTTGGATTGGCAACCTCTACGCCCGCAATCCGGCGGGCGCTTTTTCTCCTACAAAAGTCATGAGCACTCAAACGCTTCCTAGGAACGTTGCTCCAAATAATGAACTGTGAGCTATACCTTTGCGGCGACGTTTCAATCGGCGCCGCGCTCCTCTTCCGCCTACTGGTCTAGACTGGCCTTCGTTGGTTAGCCGCCGCGGGCTCGGCTTCCTGCCTTGAAGGCGCTTCCTGCAAAACACCATCGTATGCGATGAGCAAGGAGAAAATAATGGTGTCGGGACTTCAGTCACAATCACCTGGGAAGCCGGATATAGTCAGGGGTAGTCAGCCGTAATGGCGACTAAAGCATTATCCATGCTGAGCTGGTGGAACACCCCGTCAATTAGCTCCACCTTTATGTCCGGATCCTCTTCGGAGGCCGGATCCTGGGATCTCTCTGGATCCTCGGGTTGCGGAGCTGGACTTAGCATGTCCTCCACGACCCGACGCAGCTCCTGCATCGAAAAACATAATATAAGAAACTTAAACTTTGAAAAGCATGGGTCGGGCACGTTAAGTGTTCGCTTACCCAGCGCCGAGGGTTATTCATGGAGAACCCATTCAATGGGTTCGTCGGAGGAAGTCCTCCTTTTCCCCCTTGTACATGCCGGACAGGATCTTCGCCAGGTCCTCGGCCGAATCCGGTCCTTTGCGGCCATGACGGGTGGCATCGTCCTCCCCGTTGACATCCCACATGGGGTGGCCCCTGTATTGTAGTGGCTGCACCCCCCCGCATGTTGCCATGACTCCAATCATGGTCAACCCGGAATGGGCCAGTAATCTTATCCGGCCCATCAAATAATGGACGCTCTTGTGTTCCTCCAGTTGGGGGCTCCGCGGACGCCAACTAAGGCGTTTCTTCAGAGGAGCAGTACTGAACTCCGGGAGGCCGATCCGAACAGGGTCCGGCAGCGGAGCATCTTCTATGTAAAACCAATCCGAAGGCCAGTCTTCGGACGCCTTCTTAGGGGTTCCGGATGGATATCCAGTGCCGGCAATGCGCCATATTTCGGCGCCGCCCACTTGATATATGGACCCCTCGTGAGAGCGGGGTACAAGGCAGAACAACCTCTTCCACAGTGCAAAATGGGGCTTGATGCCCAGAAATAGCTCGCAAAGAGCTACGAAGCCCGCGATATGCAGGATAGAGGCGGGCGTGAGGTAATGGAGCTGGAGTCCGTAGAACTCCAGGAGCCCGCGGAGGAACGGATGTATAGGAAATCCGAGCCCCCTTATCAGATAGGGGACGAAGCATACCCGCTCCCCTTTGTTGGGACTTGGGGTAGCCTCCGCTTGCTTCCCACCTTGGTAGGTGGCCAACCCGGATCGAACCGGGACCATGAAGGCCGAAGGGAGATATCCCTTTGCTTGGAACATCACCAGCTCGCTGTGCGGGACAGAACTCCTGGGAGGCATACTAATGGCACATGTTGGGCTATACTAATGGCGCACTGCGTGGTGCGCCATTAGTATACCAGATACTAATGACGCACTAGTGATGCGCCATTAGTATTTAATACTAGTGGCGTGGTGCTAGTGGCGCACCAGTAGTATGCCATTAGTAGGCAAAACTGGTGCGCCACTAGCAGGTCTTTTCCAAGTAGTGAGCGTGGCAAAGAATTTACATCAAAGCTATATAATGTGTTCTATACTCTGTATTGCTAATGAAGTGGGGAGCCGGAGAATGATGTTAGATAGTAGTAGCAAACGACTTGATCTGCGAGTGATAGGCAGAAGATTATCACTCGACACACAGGCAGCAAGGATGCTTGCCCTTTGCCGCTCTCTTTCTGCGTTCCTCTGCCAGTTTCGTTGCCTCGTCGGGGCACCACCAGTGCTTGGCAAGATGATGTAGGCGTCGCGGTAATTTCCATGTCGCCCTGCAAAAAAATCACATCGCTCCTCAACACACGATAGTGAAAAAACTAACATGGACGGGGGGCATATGCCCCCCCCCCTCCTCGACGCACTTCACCACATTGTATTTATTCAATAGTTATTTATAGTTGAATATATTATTGTTATTTTTGCATCATATAATCACATATAGATGGTGTATTGAGACTTTTGACAGCTAAAATTATGTCTTTTATGTTTATACCTTTGCATTTTTTGATGATATACAACATATATTGTTGAAAGTATATATATGTTACTCTGTTAATGTTCATTGTGCCTCAATCGCACCAGGGCCTTCATAATGCTAGCGCTGGCCCTCCCAGGCCTTGTCGTCCTGCCAGAATCCTCCAGATAGATTCATCATTGATTGGTATGCCAGCGTCGCCGCAAAGGATGCCAGCAGCATAAGCGACCCACGCGTCTCCTTGATCCACTTCTTTTGCCTCTCCAACAGCTAGTCGTCATTGTCATCCTCATGGAGGACGATGATGCTACTATCCAAAGGAGGGGCGCTGGCACTGGAACCGGCCGACCCGCCCCCCTGCTCGATGTCGATGTCGATGAAAATGTGTCCTGGAGCACCTCCCGGTGCCCCGTGATGAGACGACATAGTATGCTACCTAGCACGATCGAGTAGCACACCATATTTAGAGAATGACAAAGAACCGTGGAAGAATAAAGAAGGGAGCAGTGATAATGCCGCCAATACTACTACAGTACTATCACAATAGGAGGATAAAGAATGGGCATATGCAAGAACGCAATTCACGGTGTCGCACTGATCTAAGTAAGGAATTGATCAGATCATACACAACTTTTTTGGTAATCAACAACATCTGAGATGGGCATGAGGAATTTAAATGAACTGACCTCAGGCCAACCTTTGGCATGACACAACTTCTGTCAATGCAAGCAAGCGAGTACAGCCAGGTGGAGGATAAAAATTGCTTTCTGTGCACAACAAAACACCTATGCAGTAGTTCCATAAGCGTAGCATTTTTGTAAGCAAAAGCAAGCTCCAGCATGAATCAGGCCAAGGCAAATATAATCAAAGAATGCTAAAACGCTGGAGCGTCATATCGCCCCGGCGCACTGTATGGACAGATACATAGTAAGAGAGAATGTTTTGATATGGACAGATACCTTATCGAAGGAGGGGCGGAGCTTGGAGCCTGAGTTACCGTAGGAGGAGGGGGCCGGGGGCGTCGCTATGTTTGCCGGCGGAGGAGGCGGGGCGCTGGACCTTGATCGACGTCGTCTCTCGTTTGGTCGTCTCGAGCCGTGACTTGGATGCTTTTTTTTAGAGCCTTCCTTGATTGTATTTTTATAGCACTGTCTGCCAGACCTGCCGAAGCAACAAGTGACGGAGTTCTCTGCGAGGATGTAAAATGCCCAGTTACAGACTTAAAGGAAGGAAGACGTTCAGTTTCTTACAGACCGAAGGAAGGAAGATATACAGTTGTGTGCGTACACGTACGATTTGCTCGTGCCCATCTGCGCATTGCTACATTCCGAGAGGTGTACTCGTTAACTGCGGAACACGGGACAAGCCGTGCCGCAACTCTGCTACGTAGATGCTGCGGGAGGTGTGCTGTTCAGCAACTGCGGAACCAAAGCCCACATCACATCGCCGCGACTTTGCTCACCGGCGGCCACCAGGCGATGGCGATGGGGCTCGTCACCGTGTGCTTGCCGTCGCTCCACGCGAACGACCCGAACATGTACTCCTTGATGCCTCCCTTGGCCCGGATAGTGAAGGTGACCTGGTACTCCTGTGTGTTGTGCGTCGCGCTGAACTGCAGTTTCCGTGGCTTCACGTCCACGCGCATACCGGCGGGGCTCGTGACCGTGGCTCGGTATGTCGCATCCACATTGTTGCCGACATTGCACACCACGGGGTGTTGCATGATGGTCTCGTTGTGCGAGATGAACACCGCCATGAAGGCCGGGTAGTTGTGGTCTCCCACAGAGAAGGAACCCGAGAAGTTGGTCGACGAGCAGGGGCGGAGCCAGGATTTGAACATGGGGGGCGAACTGAAGATGTAAAAAATTTAGCAACCCACAATCGATTATAAACGACCTCCTTACCAATTATCTTACGTATAGAATCTAAAACTTAGCTCATAAAGTACTGCACTGAACATAGATCAAACATACAACTGATTTTTTTTTATAATTAGGTAATGGAGGATATCAATTAGCAGCAATGTTTATTGGTTTTTTAAGCGAAACGTCTAACTAGTACGTATCTTAACATATCGTCTTACATGCTTGATTAATAGGCTGCTAGGTCGTAATCCATAAAAAAAGAATGAACCAGGTACTAACTACTAAGGATAGTATATGTGGGTACCTTTCCAACGGAGCCTTCGATCATGCAAATATACTCAAGTAACTCGACGGACTCAGTGACACACAGGGCGTTGGATCGATGGCGGAATCAACAGGGCTGCTAACACCATGAGAGGAGCTTTGCGTCTTTGCCTTAGTAGTCTCCTAACGCCGGGAAGGGAGAAGCGCCTGCCGGTTGGCGATCGGGATTGGGGGTGCACCGGTGCAGCGAGCCATAGCGGCGGCAAGAAACCCTAGCGATTAGCGATTGGGAGATCGATCTTGGATTAGACGCACAGACTTACAAAAAGATAGACTTGTAGGCCTCCTGCCTCTCCGGATGGGCTACTATTTGGGCTTCGGTTTGCATGGTCAATACATTAGCGCTATGTTTGGGTTCAATCTCTCCCTCTCTCCCTAATAATAAAGCACGAATTGACTTTGTCGGGTTCACCGTCACAATACGCTTCTTCCGCGAATTTACGCTTTCATATTTATAAATTTAAAACATACGCAAGGTGGTACTAATCTCTATATAGCTGCAAAGTATCATGTTCGCTGCGTTGACCGACTTGGGCCTGCGGGCTGGGCCGTCCGCCGTTGGCCGAACTTCAGTGCAACGCGAGAAGGAAGAAAATACACATACACATGCGTGCTGATATTAGTACTAGAGAATACATATGACGGACCACTATTTCCAGCCAAATAGTATAGTACCACCTCGATTTCTTCCTTTTTATTTCACTAATTTATATACGTTCGTATATTATCCCAAATACCAACAAGCCGATAGTGAAGAATGAGAACAATTATAATGAGGAAGGATTGTGGGGATTCCTATGTACTCCCTCCGTTCCAAATTACTCGTCGCTGAAATGGATGTATCTAGAACTAAAATACATGTAGATACATCCATATGTGCGACAAGTAATTCGGAATGGAGGGAATATAAGCATTACTAATCACAGGAGGACATGTGCGGGATTGCTTCAGGGGGGCTGCGGGCCCTGGGCGGTCTAATTTCGATCGAACGGGGGTGCTTCCGTCGTGCGAGGAGAGTCAGCAACGCTGCATGGATAAAGGGAGCTCTCTAGGTAAAGATTTTTGGTCTATTTTACTTTTTTAATTGTTACACCTACCAGAAGCTATGTTGCTATGTATACTATAGATTGCAAAAAATCCTTACGTAGATCTGTGTGATATAATCCCGCAATATCAAATAAAGTTCATCCATTCAAAAAAATGCTTGCTTCGTGAGAAAATCCTTCTATTTTTGAAATGAAATTCGTAGACCATAAAAGCATATTTTTGAGAGGATAAACCCGTGCACCGTAAGATGTTGGTATTGTAGGGAGGTTTGTCCCAACAAAGAGATCATCGTGTGGCGCATGTCGCTCGACCTGGGCCTTTCACAACCCGTGCTTGCACAACTATCACAAAAGTAAGGCAACAATAGCTAAAATAATTAATAAATTGCAATGGAATCCAAATCTATACTTTTATTTGAATAGTGCAATTGATTGGATGTTGGAATGCGTATTTGCTTAAAATTGAAATACACCTTTTTTTGTCCCGTTGCAACGCACGGGCATTTGTGCTAGTTGCTAATTAAGTCATCATTATCTCCAGCCAATTAGCACAGGTATATTAGCATAATACTACTAGGATAGCCCGTGAGACATTGAGGGGGGCCGATCGTTGGGGGACGGGCTGTCTCCGCCCCTGTCGATGAGCCGTCTCTCATGAAGACGACCATCTGCTCGGAGGTGTAGCCGAGCGCGCACACGAAGGTGATGTAGTTGTCGGTGCTTGTGTCGTACACGAGGACTGGGTTAAGGGCGCGGCTGGGGTCGACGTGGCCTGCCCCGCGCGCGGACGGCGTGGATGGTTTGCCGGTGGTCACCATTGTCTACATTGTACGCGGTGGTCATCAGGGCGGACTTGAGCGCGGCGGGGCTCCACTCTGGCTTCGCCTGCCGAAGCTGTTGAGGAATGTAGTAATTTCAAAAAAATTCCTACGCACACGCAAGATCATGGTGATGCATAACAATGAGAGGGGAGAGTGTGTCCACGTACCCAGACCGAAAGTGGAAGTGTTAGCACAAGGCGGTTGATGTAGTCGTACGTCTTCACGGTCCGACCGATCAAGCACCGAACGCACGGCACCTCCGAGTTTAGCACACGTTCAGCTCGATGACGTCCCTCGAACTCCGATCTAGCCGAGCTTTGAGGAAGAGTTCCGTCAGCACGACGGCGTGGTGACGATTATGATGTTCTACCGACGCAGGGCTTCGCCTAAGCACCGCTACGATATTATCGAGGTGGATTACGGTGGAGGGGCACCGCACACGGCTAAGGGATCTCAAGGATCAATTGTTGTGTCTCAAGGGGGTGCCTCCCTCCCCGTATATAAAGGAGTGGAGGAGGGGGAGGGGGCCGGCCACCCTTGGCGCGCCCCATGAGGAGTCCTACTCCCATCGGGAGTAGGACTCCCCCCTTCCTTGTTGGAGTAGGAGAGGAGAGGGAAGGAGAGGGGGGGAAGGAAAGGGGGGCGCCGCCCCCCTCCTTGTCCAATTCGGACTTGGCGGGAGGGGCGCGCGGCTGCCCCTTGGCCGCCTCTCCTCTTCCACCACTTGGGCCCATGAGGCCCATTAACCTTCGGGGGAGTTCCGGTAACCCCCCGGTACTCCGGTATATATCCGATAACCCCCGAAACCATTCCGGTGTCCGAATATAGTCGTCCAATATATCAATCTTCATTTCTCGACCATTTTGAGACTCCTCGTCATGTCCGTGATCATATCCGGGACTCAGAACTACCTTCGGTACATCAAAACATATAAACTCATAATATAACCGTCATCTAACTTTAAGCGTGCGGACCCTATGGGTTCGAGAACTATGTAGACATGACTGAGACACGTCTCCGGTCAATAACCAATAGCGGTACCTGGATGCTCATATTGGCTCCTACATGTTCTACGAAGATCTTTATCGGTCAAACCGCATAACAACATACATTGTTCCCTTTGTCATCGGTATGTTACTTGCCCGAGATTCGATCGTTGGTATCTCAATACCTACTTCAATCTCGTTACCGGCAAGTCTCTTTACTCATTACGTAATGCATCATCCTGTAACTAACTCATTAGTTACAATGTTTGCAAGGCTTATAGTGATGTGCATTACTGAGTGGGCCCAGAGATACCTCTCCGACAATCGGAGTGACATATCCTAATCTCGAAATACGCCAACCCAACAAGTACCTTCGGAGACACCTGTAGAGCACCTTTATAATCACCCAGTTACGTTGTGACGTTTGGTAGCACAATATTACGTCTCCAACGTATCTACTTTTCCAAACACTTTTTCCGTTGTTTTGGACTCTAACTTGCATGATTTGAATGAAACTAACCCGGTCTGACGCTGTTTTATGCAGAACTGCCATGATGTTGCTTTATGTGTAGAAAAGAAAAGTTCTCGGAATGTCCTGAAAATCCACAGAGGCACGTTTTGGAATTAATAAGAATTTCTGGGCGAAAGAAATACACCGGGGGGCCCAGGGCCTGTCCACGAGACAGGGGGCGCGCCCCCCTGTAGGGCGCGCCGCCCTATCTCGTGTGCCCCTGGACCTCCACCGACCTCAACTCCAAATCCATATATTCATGTTCAGGGAGAAAAAAATCAGAGATAAAGTTTCATCGCGGTTTACGACACAGAGCCGCCGCCAAGCCCTAATCTCTCTCGGGAGGGCTGATCTGGAGTCCGTTCGGGGCTCCGGAGAGGGGGTTTCGTCGCCGTCATCATCATCCACCATCCTCCATCACCAATTTCATGATGCTCACCGCCGTGCGTGAGTAATTCCATCGTAGGCTTGCTGGACGGTGATGGGTTGGATGAGATTTACCATTTAGTCAAGTTAGTTTTGTTAGGGTTTGATCCCTAGTATCCACTATGTTCTGAGATTGATGTTGCTATGACTTTGCTATGCTTAATGCTTGTCACTAGGGCCCGAGTGCCATGATTTCAGATCTGAACCTATTATGTTTTCATGAATATATGTGTGTTCTTGATCCTATCTTGCAAGTCTATAGTCACCTATTATGTGTTATGATCCGACAACCCCGAAGTGACAATAATCGGGATACTTCTCGGTGATGACCATAGTTTGAGGAGTTCATGTATTCACTATGTGCTAATGCTTTGTTCCGGTTCTCTATTAAAAGGAGGCCTTAATATCCCTTAGTTTCCGCTAGGACCCCGCTGCCATGGGAGGGTAGGACAAAAGATGTCATACAAGTTCTTTTCCATAAGCACGTATGACTATTTATGATATACATGCCTACATTACATTGATGAATTGGAGATAGTTCTATATCACCCTATGTTATAACTATTGCATGAGGAATCACATCCGGCATAATTATCCATCACTAATCCATTGCCTACGAGCTTTTCACATATTGTTCTTCGCTTATTTACTTTTCCGTTGCTACTGTTACAACTACTACGAAAACCTAAAAACAATTATCTTTACTTTTGCTACTGTTACCTTTATTATCATACCACTTTTGCTACTAAATACTTTGCTGCAGATACTAAGTTATCCAGGTGTGGTTGAATTGACAACTCAACTACTAATACTCAAGAATATTCTTTGGCTCCCCTTGTGTCGAATCAATAAATTTGGGTTGAATACTTTACCCTCGAAAGCTGTTGCGATCCCCTACACTTGTGGGTTATCAAGACTAATTTCTGGCGCCGTTGCCGTGGAGCATAGCTCTATTCTCTGAGTCACTTGGGATTTATATCTGTTGATCACTATGAAGAACTTGAAAGACGACCCAACTACTATTTTTCGCTCAACTACGAGCGGAGGTAAGGAACTGCCATCTAGCTCTGCACTAGATTCTCCTTCCGTTATTAGTAGGCTTGCGACACCTAAACCTGCCACTGCTATGAATTCTGATATGTCGCATGTTACTGATGATGCCACTTCTGCTATGCATGATGAAACTACTTCTATGCGTTACTTTGCCATTAGGTGAATTTCTTGATGAACAACTTGCTAGAGTTAGGGGGAATGAAAAATATTGAAGATGCTATTATTGATGATAGTGATGATGAAGGTTCTCCCAATGATTATGTATTGCGTGTTGTTCCCAAGGGTTATGTTATGAATGAAGAAGCTGCTAGAGCTATCTTTGCTTGCAATGATAGATATGATCTTAAGAAATTATTAGCTAAATGGAAGCAACAGTCTCTTAATGCTAGAATGAAACCTGACCCTACTTTTGCTACTTCACCAATATATGTTACTGATAAGGATTATGAATTCTCTGTTGATCCTGAAATTATTACTTTAGTTGAATCCGATCCTTTTTATGGCCTTGAATCTGAAACTGTTGTGGCACATCTTACCAAGTTGAATGATATAGCTATCCTGTTTACTCATGATGAGAAGTCTCGCTATTTTTATATCCTTAAGATATTTCCGTTCTCATTAAAGGGTCATGCTAAGACTTGGTATAATTCTCTTGCTCCTGGTTGTGTGCGTAGTCCCCAGGATATGATTTATTACTTCTCTGCTAAATATTTCCCTCCTCATAACAAACAAGCTACCTTGCGGGAAATATATAATTTTGTACAAATCAAAGAAGAGAGTCTCCCATAAGCTTGGGGGAGGCTTCTCCGGTTACATAATGCTTTGCCTGATCATCCTCTTAAGAAAAATGAAATACTTGATACTTTTTATAATGGACTAACTGATGCTTCCAAGGACTACTTGGATAGTTGTGCTGGTTGTGTTTTCAGGGAAAGAACAGTCGACGAAGCTGAAATATTATTGAATAATATGTTAACTAATGAAAATAATTGGACTCTTCCTGAGCCAATTCCTGAAGCAATTCCTGAACCAATTCAGCCAACTCCTGAGCCTATTCCTAAACCCACTCTGAAGAAGAGAGGTGTTTTATTTCTCAGTCCTGAAGATATGCAAGAGGCAAAGAAATCAATGAAAGAAAAAGGTAATAAAGTTGAAGATGTTAAGAATTTACATCCTATTGAAGAAATACATGGTCTTAATATAACGCCTGAAGAACCACATTATCTTGATAATCCGACACAGGTAGTAAAGGTAAATTCTCTCTATAGATATGATAAAGTTGAAATCCCCTCTACTAAATTTCATAGCCCATGTTTAGATGAATTTGATGACTTTATGGCTAGACAAGAAAGTTTTAATGCTTATGTTGGTAGAGAGTTGAAGAATAATGCTTTCGAGATAGGACGTGTAAGCGATAATCTGGCTAGAGTTAAAGATGAACTTCACCTCGTTAGCAAATATGCTTCTATGGTTGCTACTCAAGCTGAGCAAGTACTTAAAGCTCAAAATGATTTGCTTGATGAATTAAATAATAAAAATGACTTTGCTCTTAGAGTGGCTACTAGAACTGGTAGAATGACTCAGGAACCTTTGTATCCTGAAGGCCACCCTAAGAGAATCGAGCAAGATTCTCAGAGAAATAATTTAGAGGCACCTAGTTCTTCTAAAAAGAAGAAAAAGAAAGACAATAGAACTTTGCATGCTTCTAGTGAACCTACTGTAGACACACCTAAAAATCCCAATGATATTCTATTTCTGATGCTGAAACACAATCAGGTGATGAACATGAACCTAGTGATAATGTTAATGATAATGTTCATGTTGATGCTCAACCTAGCAAAGACAATGATGTAGAGATTGAACCTGTCGTTGATCTTGATAACCCACAATCAAAGAATCAACGTTATGATAAGAGAGATTTTGTTGCTAGGAAGCACGGTAAAGAAAGAGAACCATGGGTTCAGAAACCCATGCCCTTTCCTCCTAAACCATCCAAGTCAAAGGATGATGAGGATTTTGAGCGCTTTGCTGAAATGATTAGACCTATTTTCTTACGTATGCGCTTAACTGATATGCTTAAAGTAAATCCTTATGCTAAGTATACGAAGGATATCATCACAAATAAAAGAAAGATATCGGAAGCTGAAATTTCCACCATGCTTGCTAATTACACTTACCAAAGAAACTTGGAGATCCGGGTGTACCAACTATACCATGCTCCATTAAAAGAAATTATGTTAGAACTGCTTTATGTGATCTTGGAGCCGGTGTTAGTGTTATGCCTCTCTCTTTATATCGAAGACTTGAACTGAATAAGTTGACACCTACTGAAATATCTTTGCAAATGGCTGATAATACCTGTCGGCATTTGTGAGGATGTGCCTGTTGTGGTTGCAAATGTCACTATCTTAACGGACTTTGTTATTCTTGATATTCCCGAGGACGATAGTATGTCTATTATCCTTGGTAGACCTTTTCTTAATACTGCAGGGGCTGTTATTGATTGCAACAAAGGCAATGTCACTTTTCATGTTAATGGTAATGAGCATATGGTACACTTTCTGAGGAAACAATCTCAAGTTCATAGCATCAATTCTATTGGACAAGTTCCAACTATTATTATTGGAGGTTTTGAATTTCCTCTCCCTACTACCAAGAAAAAGTATGATATTCTTATTATTGGGGATTTTCATATCCCCATTGAGGTAACTTAGTGTTATTCGAAATTTCTCCGGTTCCATGTTATTCGAAATGAGTTTGTTAACAAGACTTGATCAACCTTGTTAGTGGGTTCATTTTGATGATCACGAGATGGATGAAACTAGAAGGCACAACCCGAGCGAGGTGTTGGACTCTAACTGAACCAGAGCGATTGCACTGCAGGCTACGCGTTACTGAACCCGAGCGATCGATCAATGGCTGTTAACTGAACCCGATGGAGCGATTCCTTCGCTACTGCTGCTAACTGAAGCCGATCGATGCTGCCTCTGGGATGAACAGTGAGCGTTGCGGGGGGGGGGGGGGGGGGGGTTGGATGAACAGTGAGCGGTGGCGTTGCCACTGGATGAACAGGAACCCATGGTGTGGAGGGATGGATGAACAGTAGACGGTGGAGGGGTGGCCGTGGAGGGGTGGTTGAATAGGACCCCGTGGTGTGGAGGGCTGGATGAACAGTAGACGATGGAGGGGTGCCCGTGGAGGGGTGGTTGAACAGTAGCCGGTGGAGTAGCACGCGGTGGAGGCTGGATGAACAGGAGCCCGTGGAGGGTGGAGGAGGTCGACGGTAGCCCGTGGAGGCTGGAGGAGGTCGACGGTGGAGATGAACAGTATCCCGTGGAGTCCTGTTTTGCAGTACGCCACACCCCTCCCGATGAACAGGACCCCCATTTCGACCGTAGCGCTCCAAGACAAGTCCGATTCGTCCGTTTTGCGGTACGCCACACCCCTCCCGATCAACAGGACCCCCATTTCGATCGTAGAAGGTCCGTTTCGTCTGTTTTGCGGTACGCCACACCCCTCCCGATCAACAGGACCCCTGTTTCGGCCGTAGGAGCTCCGTTTCATCCGTTTTGCGGTACGCCAGACCCCTCCCGATGAACAGGATCCCCTTTCAAATATGGCTGGTCGAACACAAGGCCGTTTCCTCCGTTGTGCGGTACGCGAGGCCTCGTTTCCATCGCCTGTTCTGTCCAAGCCCTCCCGATGAACACGACCACGCATTCCGTTCTGACCCAGCCGGTTGGCTCCCACGCGTTCTGTTGCCTCCCGATGAACACGACGCATTCCGTTGCCTCCCCATGAACACGACGACGACGCTGTTTCTCCGTTCCGACCCAGCCATGTACATATGTGCGAGTAGGCATTCGAGACCCTGCCCGTATGTACGTACGTGGCCGTATTTTCTTTCCTGCACCCTCGCCGCTGTACGTACGTGTACATGCTACGTGCGCGCCTCTACTACGACACGTACGCGCCTCTACATCTACGACACGTGCGCGCCTCTACATCGACCAGTATGTACATACACGTTCGCGACTAGAATGACAATGCTACATACGCTTCGACCAGGTGGGTCCCGACTGTCAGGCACTTCCTTGCGTGCGAAAGATGTAGCTGGTGGGTCCCAGCAGTCAGGGAGGCGAATCGTTTTTTTGCCCGGATGCATTTCCTTGCGTGCGAAGATGTAGCTGGTGGGTCCCAGCAGTCAGGGGGCGAATTGTTTTTTTGTGAAATACGGTGGCCCATCTGGTGGGTCCCTGCTGTCAGGTGGAGGAATCATTATTTTGCGCATAATAAGGAGGCACTTCCTTGCGGCAGTCGTGGACCCAGCTGTCAGCCTCTCCACATACAATCCACGTCCGATGGAAGTCGTTCCTTGACCACCTTGACCACGCCGCGCTGAGAGCACCACGGCGGTGGACGACGGTGAGGCCTAGGAAGGGGACGACTCGGAGCCGGGGAAGACGCAGCAGTGGATGCCGACGCGAAGAGGAGTACGAGGATTCACTGGTTTGGGTGCGGTGTGAGGCTGCTGTCGCCGCAGAATAACAGGGGGTGTGGGTGAGTAGAGGGATGGCCTGGACATCGGTGGGAGTAGTAGGGGCGGTGAGGCCTCTACGGCATCACAGCCGGCCATGGAAGGCAGGAGCACGCGGCACGACCGGCGCTGGTTTGGGCAGCTGGAGCAAGAAGACCAGAGGTTGAAGAAGCACTACGGCCGTTGGATGAACATCGTACGGTAACAGGAGGTAGAATCGTTCATATTGACTAAGTTGACAAAGCCCTCCGTCCCCGTCAACTTGGTAGGCCCACAAGTCAGCCTCCCACTATGCTGGGTTCTAGCTGGCAGGGGGAGTATTCATTTTTTTTGTGCGTAAGAAGGAGGCACTTCCTTGCGTCCGAAGATAGCTGGTGGGTCCGACATGTCAGCTGGGGGCACGTTTTTTTCACGAAATACAGAGGCCCTTCCGGTGGATCCCAGATGTCAGGTGGAGGAATAATTATTTTGCGCGTAATAAGGAGGCACTTCCTTGCTGTGGCCATGGACCCAGCTGTCAGCCTCTCCACGTACAGTCCACATCCGATGGAAGACGTTCCTTGACCACGTTGACCACGCCGCGCCGAGAGCACTAGGGCGGTGGACAACAGTGAGGCCTAGGAAGGGAACGACACGTAGGCAGGGAAGACTCGGCAGTTGTTTCCCACGCGGAGGGGAGTATGACTGTACGAGGGTTTACTGGTTCGTCTGCCCTCGCCGGAGAATAACAGCAGGTGTGGCCGTGTGGGTGAGTAGAGGGATGGCTAGGCCAGTGATGGGAGTACGGTGGGGCAGTGAGGCCTGCGCGGTAGCACAGCCGTCCGCGGGGAGGAGGGAGCAGGCAGTCCCGCCGGCACTTGTTTGAGCGGCTGGAGCAGGAAGAGCAGAGATTGAAGAAGCACGACGGCCGTTGGATGGACATCGTACGGTCACTGGAGCTAGAATCGTTCATATTGACTAAATTGTGTGCCCGTCAACTTAGTAGGCCCACAAGTCAGCCTCCCACCATGGTGGGTCCCAGCTAGCAGGGGGAGTATTCATTTTTCTGTGCGTAATAAGGAGGCACTTCTGGTGGGTCCGAGCTGACAGCAGGGGGAACATTTTTTTTCACGAAATACGGTGGTCCGTCCGGTGGGTCCCAGCAGACAGGGGCAAATGTTTTTTTTGCGAAATACTGTGGCCCGTCCGGTGGGTCACAGCAGTCAGGGGGGAAACATTTTTTCCGTGAAATACTGGTGGCCTGTCCGGTGGGTCCCTGCCGTCAGGTGGAGGAATAATTATTTTGCGCGTAATAAGGAGGCACTTCCTTGCGGCTGCCGTGGACCCAGCTGTCAGCCTCTCCACATACAGTACTCTTCCGATGGAAGTCGGTCGTTGACCACATTAACCACACTGCGCCGAGAGCACCAGGGTGGTGGACGACGGCGAGGCCTAGGAAGGGGACGACGCGGAGCCGGGGAAGACGCGGCAGTGGATGCCCATGCGGAGAGGAGTATGAGGGTTCACTGGTTCGGCTGCGGTGTGAGGCTGCCATCGCCGCAGAATAACAGGGGGAGTGGGTGAGTGGAGGGATGGCCTGACCAGCGGTGGGAGTAGTATGGGGACGGTGAGGCCTCCACGGCAGCACAGCCGGCCATGGGAGGCAGGAGCATGCGGTACGACCGGCGCTGCTTTGGGCGGCTGGGGCAAGAAGACCAGAGGTTGAAGAAGCACTACGGCCGTTGGATGGACATCGTTGACCACGCCGCGCCGAGAGCACCAGGGCGGTGGACGACGGCGAGGCCTACGAAGTGAACGACAGGGAGCCGGCGAAGACACGGCAGTGGCTGCCCACGCGGTGGTGAGTACGAGGGTTGACTGGTTCGGCTGCCGTCGCCGGAAAATAACAGGAGGTGTGGGTGAGTAGAGGGATAGACAGGCCAGGGATGCGAGTATGACGGGGCCGTGAGGCCTGCCCGGCAGCACTGTCGGCCACGGTAGGCGGGAGTAGGCGATTCCTACGACGCTGGTTTGGGCAGCTGGGGTAGGAAGATCAAATACTGAAGAAGCATGATTGCCGTTAGATTGATATCTAACGGTCTGACGCTGGTAGAGTCAATTGTTGACTAAGTTTCTTTTTTAAGAAACCTTGTGTACGCATGAACTTAGTAGGCCCACAAGTCAGCCTCCAAATCTGTGGCAGACAACATAAAGCCCATTTGCTATTTTTTATAATTTGCAGCCCATTTGCTATTTTTTATAATTTGCAGCCCATTTGCTAATTCTTAAGTAATTTATTACAGCCCATTTTCTGCCCAGGACCACGGTCAAAAAGTTCAACCTTATTTTGCATGTTTCGGTGGAGTCCAAACTGTTGTAATCCCGAAATGATAAGCATTTTTTAAGAACTTATTGATTTGCCAAAAAAATCGTTTTTTTGGTAAGCAGATAAGACGTGGGACAATTGAGTTGGTTTAAGGGAAAACCAATGGTGAAAAAATCAGCGTTGGGTGGGAAAAAACAACAAAAATAAGGATGTAAATATGAAAAGGGAATTTTATGTGTTTTCAATATAATGGTACATGTATATGAACTAGTAAAACTATAGGTAGAGATTAGAAAACGGATGTAGGACATGCGTTTCAAGAGGAAAATAGAACTGGGCTGTGTGTTTGATTCAGTAAAAAATACTGCCTGCGGATGTTGTAAGACGAAATATAACTAATACTAGCGGGCAAGAGTCCAGTAGATACCTGCTGGATCTTTGTGCCCCGTTGTCGTCATGGGCCAGGCCTGTTCAAAACAAAACCAACCCTGGTCAGTCTACAGCCCAGTTGAAACTTGCTCGACCAGAAAAAACAATATACATGCTCAATAAACAAGAGAATTCTGCAAGCACAGACTGATAATTGGGACGCAGCATGGATATTGTTTTTTTATCGTGATAATAAGTGCATGCACTTTTTTCAAAAAAACAACAGAACTGGGAATTCGAACGGCGGGTGCTTATGCTACCCATCAAATAAAAATCAGGTGCCTGAGAATTCGTTTCGAAACAAATGATTCATCTTTATATCCACGTCGACCCTCGGCATGATGGTTGGAAGCAAATGCAAGTTCATACCAAAAGAGCGTTAACAACAATACCAACTTGCGGACGATAACGTAGTACAACTACCAATACCAAACTACTCCTGGCCCTAGTGTTTGTCTGGTAGAAAATCTTGCAGAGGACCAGCTCCCGCTCCTTCTCTTGCTCCAGGTCCCCGAGGTGGTACTGGTGCATCACCCAGTTGGTCCTCTGCTGGTCAAAGTTCTTGTTGGTGTGCAGCACCAGAACCTTTTTTGCTGCCCGTCTGCCGGCCGTTGACCATCACAGGCAAGGTATTGCCGGTTGCCATGTCTCGAGCTTGCGTTGGTTTTCCCCGAAGAGGAGAGGATGATGCAGCACAATAGCGTAAGTATTTCCCTCAGTTTTTGAGAACCAAGGTATCAATCCAGTAGGAGGTCACACGCAAGTCCCTCGTACCTGCACAACACGATAGCAACTCGCAACCAACGCTTAGGGCTTGTCAATCCCTTCACAGTTACTTACGAGAGTGAGATCTGATAGAGATAATATTTTTGGTATTTTGATAGATAGATGCAAAGTAAAAAGTAAAGGCAAAGTAAAAACAAAGCAAGTAAATAAAGTGATATAGATTGATATGATGAGAATAGACCCGGGGGCCATAGGTTTCACTAGTGGCTTCTCTCAAGAGCATAAGTATTCTATGGTGGGTGAACAAATTACTGTTGAGCAATTGACAGAATTGAGCATAGTTATGAGTATACCTAGGCAATGATCATGTATATAGGCATCACATCCGTGACAAGTAGATCGAAACGATTCTGCATCTACTACTATTACTCCACTCATCGACCGCTATCCAGCATGCATCTAGAGTATTAAGTTAAAAACAGAGTAACACTTTAAGCAAGATGACATGATGTAGAGGGATAAATTCATGCAATATGATAAAAAACCCATCTTGTTATCCTCGATGGCAACAATACAATACGTGCCTTGCAACTCTTTTTGTCACTGAGTAAGGACACCGCAATATTGAACCCAAAGCCAGGCACTTCTCCCATTGCAAGAACTACCAATCTAGTTGGCCGAACCAAACGGATAATTCGAAGAGACTTGTAAAGATAACTCAATCATACATAAAAGAATTCAGAGAACAATCAAATATTTTCCATAGATAATACTCGATCATAAACCCACAATTCATCGGTCTCAACAAACACACCGCAAAAAGAAGATTACATCGAATAGATCTCCACGAGAGAGGGGGAGAACATTGTATTGAGATCCAAAAAGAGAGAAGAAGCCATCTAGCTACTAGCTATGGACCCGAAGGTCTGAAATAAACTACTCACACTTCATCGGAGGGGCTATGGTGATGATGTAGAAGCCCTCCGTGGTGGATACCCCCTCCGGCGGAGCTCTGGAACAGGCCCCAAGATGGGATCTCGTGGATATAGAAGGTTGTGGCGGTGGAATTACGTTTTTCTGGCTCCCCTCGGTCTATTGGGGATACATAGGTATATATAGGAGGAAGGAGTACGTCGGTGGAGCTCCGAGGGGCCCAAGAGGTAGGGGGGCGTGCCGCCGGGGGGGGGGGGGCCCTCCACTCTCGTGACCTCCTCGGAAGCTTCTTGGAGTAGAGTCCAAGTCTCCCGGATCATGTTCGGTGAGAAAATCACGTTCCCAAAGGTTTCATTCCGTTTGGACTCCGTTTGATATTCCGTTTCTTTGAAACACTGAAATAGGCAAAAAACAACAATTCTGGGCTGGGCCTCCGGTTAATAGGTTAGTCCCAAAAATAATATAAAAGTGGAAAATAAAACCCAATATAGTCTAAAACAGTAGATAAAGTAGCATGGAGCAATCAAAAATTATAGATACGTTGGAGACGTATCAAGCATCCCCAAGCTTAATTCCTGCTCGTCCTCGAGTAGGTAAATGATAAAAAAGAATTTTTGATGCGGAGTGATACTTTGGCATAATTTCAATGTAAATCTTCTTAATCATGGTATGAATATTCAGATCCGAAAGATTCAAGATAAAAGTTCATATTGACATAAAAATAATAATACTTCAAGCATACTAACTAAGCAATTATGTCATCTCAAAATAACATGGCCAAAGAAAGTTCATCCCTACAAAATCATATAGTTAGGCTATGCTTCATTTCGTCACACAAAGATGTTCCCAACTACTATACCCCCGATGACAAGCCAAGCAATTGTTTCATACTCAAATAATCTCAAACTTTTTCAACCTTCACGCAATACATGAGCGCGAGCCATGGATATAGCACTATGGGTGGAATAGAATATGATGATGGGGATTGTGTGGAGAAGACAAAAAAGGAGAAAGTCTCACATTGACGAGACTAATCAACGGGCTATGGAGATGCCCATCAATTGATGTCAACATGAGGAGTAGGGATTGCCATGCAACAGATTCACTAGAGCTATGAATGCTCAACAAAAGAAAACTAGTGGGTGTGCATCCAACATGCTTGCTCATGAAGACCTAGGGCATTTGAGGAAGCCCATCTTAGGAATATACAAGCCAAGTTCTATAATGAAAAATTCCCACTAGTATAAAAAGACAACTTATGAGACTCACTACATGAAGAACAAGGTGCTACTTTGAAGCACAAATATATGAGACTCACTACATGAAGAACAAGGTGCTACTTTGAAGCACAAGTATGGTAAAAGGATAGTAACATTGTCCCTTCTCTCTTTTTCTCTTATTTTTTATTTTTTTTATTTGGGCCTTTTCTCTTTTTTTTATGGCCTCTTTTTTTTATTTGGGCTTCCTTGGCCTCTTTTTTTCCGTCCGGAGTCTCATCCCGACTTGTGGGGGAATCACAGTCTCCATCATCCTTTCCTCACTTGGGACAATGCTCTAATAATGATGATCATCACACTTTTATTTTTCTTACAACTCAACAATTACAAGTCGAAACTAGAACAAGATATGACTCTATATGAATGCCTCCGGCGGTGTACCGGGATGGTGCAATGAATCAAGAGTGACATGTATGAAAAATAATGCATGGTGGCTGAGGGAGTCCTGGACTAGGGGGTGTCCGGACAGCCGGACTATCATCGCAGCCGGACTCCAAGATTATGAAGATACAAGATTGAAGACTTCGTCCCGTGTCTGGATGGGACTTTCCTTGGCGTGGAAGGCAAGCTTGGCAATACGAATATGTAGATCTCCTACCATTGTAACCGACTCTGTGTAACCCTAGCCCTCCCCGGTGTCTATATAAACCGGAGGGGTTTAGTCCGTAGGACACAACAACGATTACAACAATCATACCATAGGCTAGCTTCTAGGGTTTAGCCTCCTTGATCTCGTGGTAGATCCACTCTTGTACTACCCATATCATCAATGTCAATCAAGCAGGAGTAGGGTTTTACCTCCATCGAGAGGGCCCGAACCTAGGTAAAAACATCGTGTCCCTTGTCTCCTGTTACCATCCGCCTAGACGCATAGTTCGGGACCCCCTACCCGAGATCCGCCGGTTTTGACACCGACATTGGTGCTTTCATTGAGAGTTCTTCTTTGTCGTCGCTGATAGGCTTGATGGCTTCTTCAATCAACAACAACGCCGTCCAGGGTGAGACTTTCCTCCCCGGACAGATCTTTGTGTTCGGCGGCTTTGCACTGCGGGCCAATTCACTTGGCCATCTGGAGCAGATCGAAAGCTACGCCCCTGGCCATCAGGTCAGGTTTGGAAGCCTAAACTTCACGGCCGACATCCGTGGAGACTTGATCTTCGACGGATTCGAGCCACAGCCGAGCGTGCCACGCT
The DNA here is from genome assembly GCA_963921465.1 of Triticum timopheevii. Classification (NCBI taxonomy): domain Eukaryota; kingdom Viridiplantae; phylum Streptophyta; class Magnoliopsida; order Poales; family Poaceae; genus Triticum; species Triticum timopheevii. The sequence goes on along the minus strand of OY997272.1, from coordinate 525,254,233 downwards.
GTCACGATGGGCTTGATTTAGCTCTGCCGCCGGACAGTGCCCTGGTGGCCGCACATGAATCCGCTCCGACCCATAGTTCGGATCCGATCACACAGATCGAGGACGGGTGGCTCGACACCGCCTCGGGAGCTGCAACTTCCACGGCGATGGAGCCGAATACCGACCTTGTCCCTTATAAAGCTCGTGACTCCGAGGCGCCGGACTCCTTGCCGGACTCCGAACCTCCTGCGCCCCTGCCAATCGAATCCGATTGGATGCCGATCATGGAGTTCACCGCCGTGGACATCTTTCAACACTCACCCTTTGGCGACATCCTAAATTCGCTAAAGCGTCTATCGCTATCAGGAGAGCCCTAGCCGGACTGCGGCCAGGATGGTTGGGATGCGGACGACGAAGAAATTCAAAACCTACCCACCACCCACTTTGTAGCCATTGTCGACGATCTAACCGACAAGCTAGACTACGACTCTGAAGACATCGACGGTATGGACGACGATGCCGGAGACGATCAAGAACCATAGCTTACCGAGCACTGGATGGCCACTCCAACCCATGACATATATATGGTGGACACCCCAAAAGGAAGCGATAACGAGGAACAACGGGGCGCGGCAAAGGATAATCCCACCGACAAACAACCAAAACGGCGACGCAGACGCCGCCCTCAGTCTCGCCTCGACAAAAACATCACTCCTAATGACCTAGCAATAGAACAGGGCAAACCAGTGGACGACGAACATGCAACCAAGCAACCGTCCGAGAAGGACGAATCGGATAATAAATCCATGCCCGGCAGTCTAGACGACCTAACGCCGGACACACCACCGAAGCATAAGAACCTGCACAAAAGACTGGTCGCCACTGCAAGAAGTCTGAAAAAGGAAAAACGGAAGCTCAAAACAGCGGAAGACATACTCAGAATGAGGTGGAGCAAAGTACTCAAGACCGCGGAAAAATATGGCAATAGCCACCAAACAAAGAGCTATCCAAAGCGCAGGCTGCTGCCAGAATTTGATGAGGAGGCCATAGAGCCACCACATCAAAAAGCAAAGTGGCCGCCTGGCCGGATAGACGACCAGATGGCAGGCCAAAAGCGACAAGCGGCGCCGCACACAAGATGACACACGACCCTCATAAAACAGATGGCCGATTCAGGTCCATTTACGTGCCAAAAAAGAGGGCCCCAGGAAGCAACACAACACGCCGCATGCTTGAAGATAACGGCACGCCTAAATACAGGGGCGCCGCACACCCACTATGTTTCACCGATGAGGTGCTGGATCATGAATTTCCACCGGGATTGAAACCCGTAAACATAGAGGCGTACGACGGAACAACAGACCCTGGAGTCTGGATTGAGGATTACATCCTCCACATACACATGGCCAGAGGAGATGATCTCCACGCCATAAAATATCTACCCCTCAAGCTCAAAGGGCCAGCTCGGCATTGGCTCAAAAGCCTCCCAGAAAATACTGTTGGAAGTTGGGAGGAGCTTGAGGACGCGTTCAGAGCAAATTTTCAAGGGACTTATGTCCACCCCCCGGATGCAGACGATTTAAGTCACATAACTCAACAGCCCGGAGAGTCAGCGCGCAAATTCTGGAATAGGTTCCTTACCAAAAAGAACCAAATAGTCGACTGTCCGAACGCCGAAGCCTTAGCAGCTTTTAAACACAATGTCCGAGACGAATGGCTCGCCAGACACCTCGGCCAAGAGAAGCTGAGAACAATGGCCGCGCTAACAAGCCTCATGACCCGCTTTTGCGCGGGGGAAGACAGCTGGCTAGCAAGATGCAGCACCAGCGACCCGAGTACATTCGAGATCAGAGATGGAAACGGAAAATCACGGCGCAGAAAGGACCAGTGCCGAAATAAAGGAAAAAGCCCAAAGAATACGGCGGTCAACACCGGATTCAAAAGCTCGCGGCCGAACAACAAAACACTGCCTCTTAAGGACAACAGTGATGAGCTATCCAACTTAAACAAAATTTTGGATCGGATATGTCAAATCCACAGTACCTCCGGAAGGCCTGCAAACCACACCCACCGAGATTGTTGGGTTTTCAAACAGTCCGGCCGACTCAACGCCGAACACAAGGGGCTCGACGCGCCAAGCGAGGATGATGATGAACCCCACCAACAGAGCACCGGAAAACAAAAGACTTTCCCACAAGAAGTCAAAACAGTAAATTCACTTCATGTGATAGTACGTAAAAACAATGCGGCACCCGCTAAAATAAGTGCCGCACGGTCCACCCCAGCAGAACCTCGAGGTTGGATGTCAAAACCAATCACTTTCGACCACCTGGATTATTCCAGAAGCATTCGAAACGCAGGTTGGACTGCTCTGATATTGGATCCTATAATCGATGGACTACAACTTACACAAGTCCTGATGGACAGCGGCAGCGATTTAAACCTGCTATATCCGAACACAATCCGCAAGTTGGGGATAGACCTTACTAAAATTCGACATAGCCGCACTTCCTTTAAAGGAGTGACACCAGGCCCTTACGCCAAGTGCACAGGCTCCTTATTACTAGAAGTTGTGTTCGGGTCACCTGACAACTTCCGACGCGAAAAGCTAATCTTTCATGTCGCCCCATTCAAAAGTAGCTATCAAGCACTCTTGGGACGTGAAGCTTTTGTCCACTTTAACGCAATACCACATTACGCGTCTCTTACACTTAAAATGCCCGGTCTACGTGGCATCATTTCATCAAAAGGTCGTTCAAAGACCCCAGACACGGCTAGACGAGTCCGGCATAAATAAGCTATGGGCTCCCTAGCCGCACACCCCTCCACAAGGGGCTGTGCGTATAAGCAACAATGAGCTAATATAGCCTCAGCTTTATTCATTCATTAATATTTCAATTTTTTATACACTTTTCGCACGATTTCCTTTCAAACTAAGTTCCTCTCTTTTTATAGATGAACAACGTGCACACCCATCTAGGATAACGGCACAACGGAGACACAGGCGCAGACGTGCAGTAGGGACCCGTTGCAAGGATTCTTTTCAGATTAAGACCCTGCGTAAACCTTTTTTACTGTCTCTTGTTGCTATAATCCCCTGGTTTCTCATTACAACCAGAGAGGAGACTGACGTTTTGGCATCGGCTGCGTCAAAGGACCTTGCCCGTACCTGGACACTAGGGGCTTAGGGCATTGTTCTGCCCGTTATTATAAAGACCGAACACCTTAGGGAGTGTTCGGCGTCTCGAGTTAGGCCTTATATGCATCAGCTCCGAATCATGTCTTTGGTCAAATGTTGGGTTTGCCCGGCTCCTGTGTTTTGCTGCCTTACGTTCCGTATCATCGGCTAGCGCGGCACCAGGAGAACTACTGCAATTGTGCCCCAGTTCGGCTGGGCGAGCACCTCAGTAGAGAAAGCCGAAAACTGACTGTCATGATACAGCGAGAGACTGGTCAACCACTCGATCGACCACCAGAATGTTTAGAATTCCTCCGCTTTGACGAAGGACCGTTTCCCGGTCAGGCACATACGCGCCCCGAATTCGGTGAGCGCGGTGCCCCCAGGGGCTATATCGTAGCCCCACCCTCGAACTCCCATGGCTAAGTGAAAGTGATAAAGCATTATAGTCCGGTTGCCTCGTTTGCTACGCTACCACCTCCCTCACAGGACCGAGACGTCGGATTAAGTGTGAAAATGCGCTATTTTTGCGAACACCCCCGCACCTTGTGCATGGGGGCTGAAGCCGACGACTGCCATCTTTCAGGTTATACACACGTATACATAAACGGCCGCACAGGAGATATTTGAATACTTGAACGCACAAGTACAAAAAGCACCTACATCATAAACATCGTTTTACAAAATAAAACGTTCATTTGAACGTGACATTTTTTGAGCACCGCGACTCTATTACACGAGCACCACGCAGAACTTCCCCAAAATAGTGCTCGGCGGGTAACCGGCTCTCTTCCAAACCCTGGGTCGCAACAGCGGTGGCATCCATCTCTGTCCAATGTGTCTTCACACGGGCGAGGGCCATTCGTGCACCCTCTATGCAGGCCGACCGCTTCATCGCCTTGATATGCGGCACCGCCCCAAGAAATTGCTGCAATAAGCCAAAATAGCTCTTCGGCTTGGGCCTATCCGCCCAGACATGAGTCACGACATCCGCCATGACAAGCCCGGACAACCTATTCAGCTTAGCCCACTCGGCCAACCGGTCGGTCAGCGGAAGTGAACGCTCCGGACTATGGAATTGAGACCAAAACAGCTCTCTCATCTTGTGATCCTCCTGACTTCGGAAGTGCATAACGACGTCTGCCGCACTCGCCGCCAAGTCCATATAAGGATCCTCCGGACCCCACAGCGGGCCAAGCTGAGCATACTTCGGATCCGTAAACCTTCGGCGCGGCAAAAAGGGCTTGCCAGCCACAATGTCTCCGGCCTGGCACAGCTCCTCCTTTATAGCCCGCATTGCAGAACGGGCATCCTTGGCTTCGGCGGTGGCCTTCCCCAGGTCTTCTCGCTCTGCTAGGCGCTCCTTTTCAAGAACCCCATTGCGGTCGGCAGCATCTTTTAACATCACGGCCATTTCGGCCATCTCATCCCTGCTTCGGCAGTGTGCAGCCCTTTCGGTTTTTAATTCCTCGGCCGCCCTCGAGGCAGCCGCATCACTCCTTCTGGCTTGCTCCTTGGCTTGAGCAAGTTCTGCCCCGAAGGCTCTCCACAGCAGCGGCACCATCTGCGTCAAGCACACATATTGTACGAGGCGGGCTTCGGCTCCCTTACTAGGTGACCGCAGAGAAAAAACTTACCTTGCGACTCGTCAAGTCGCTTGTTAACTAGCGCGATGTCCGCATCCGCAACGTCGAGTTGCCGCTTTAGTTCAGCAACTCTATCAGTCCGGCTGGCCCCCGGACTATCCGCCACCTACATAGGAAAGGCGAAAGTTAATACCTGCGATTTTGATCCTCGGCACGCTGTCGTTTTCGACAACCTACCGAGTCTCAGGGGCTACTATCTATACAGGGTGCACTTTATGTGCAAAACTGTCAAGAAGGTGTGTCATTTTTACGTACCTCAAACCCCGCCAGCAAACTCCTGACGGCATTACGCAATCCGCTTTCGGCGGATGAAATCCTTCCAATCACCATACTCATCAATGCATGGTGATCTTCTGAGATGGACGCCGTCTCAAGCAGATCCTTCAGGTTCCCCGGCCAAACACTAGTCGGCGCCGAACTCTTCGGCTCTGCCGGGCTCGGGGATACCCTCCGTGATGACACTTCAGGCTCGTCCGCCCTATCCGACAGCGCAGCGGACGGAGGCGTCTCGCTCTCCACCATCTCCGGACAAAGGTCCCCCGAAGACGAGCTCATCTGAGAAGGTTGGAGATCCGAACTACAAGGTAAAAACTTCAGTTATCCTCAGAAGAACAAATAGGGATGTCTCTTATTACCAAACTCCCTTGTTTCTACTTACGGCTTGCTGGAGGGCTGATTCTTTAGGGGAGATTGTGCGGCCGGGGCCTCCCCGGACGCAGGACCCTCTGGTGAAGATTTCTTCCCCCGCTTAGGGGCTTTGGCCTCCGGGTCTTCGGAGGCGGTCCTCTTCTCCCCTGGGAGGGAGGGATTCTCGATCCCCCCTTTTTCAAGAGCCTCCTTGGGCGAGGCGGTAGCTCCTCTATTTTCCCCTTCGCCTTCTTCTGAAGGCGCAAACTCCAGCATCCTGACCAGCACGGGATCCGGCGCGGTCTCTGGGAGGGGGGCCGGACACCGTATCAGCTTTTCTTGCACTATTCACTCCTGTTAAAGGACAACGGGTTAAAAGGCGAATTGTAGAAAGGCAAACAAACGGTATGTCCGAACACATAGCTCCTTACTTGAGTATCCGGGCGATTGCAGCTTAGGCCGGCGTCCTCGGTCAATTCCGGACACAACTCCCGTGATCCGAAGAACAATTTGTACATCTCCACGGGTGTCGTACCCATGAAGTGTTGGAGAATCCATGGTCCCTCCGGATTAAACTCCCATAGCCGGAGAGGACGGCGTTTGCAGGACAGGAGACGCCTAATCAGCATGACCTGCATCACCACGACCAGATCGATCTCCCTCGCTTGGAGGTCTCGAATCCGGCCCTGCAATAGGGGCACGTCCTTTGACGGCCCCCAGTTGAGCCCTTGGTTGACCCACGACATCAATCATCGTGGAGGTCCCGAGCGGAAGACGGGCGGTGGCTTCTGCCTGCTACCCCTGGGAGCGGTAATATAGAACCACTCCGGTTGCCACAATCCGAGCTATTCTTGGAAGGAGCCCTCGGGCCATGGGGCATCAGCCCTCCTGCTTACGGCCGCCCCGCCGCACTCTGCTTGACGCCCCTCGATCATCTTCGGCTCCACATTGAAGGTCTTCAGCCACAGGCCAAAGTGAGGGGTGATGCGGAGGAAGGCCTCACAGACGACGATTGAGGGAGTCCTGGACTAGGGGGTGTCCGGACAGCCGGACTATCATCGTCCGCCGGACTCCAAGACTACGAAGATACAAGATTGAAGACTCCGTCCCGTGTCCGGATGGGACTTTCCTTGGCGTGGAAGGCAAGCTTGGCGATACGGATATGTAGATCTCCTACCATTGTAACCGACTCTATGTAACCCTAGCCCTCTCCATGTCTATATAAACCGGAGGGCTTTAGTCCGTAGGACAACAACCATTACAACAATCATACCATAGGCTAGCTTCTAGGGTTTAGCCTCCTTGATCTCGTGGTAGATCCACTCTTGTACTACCCATATCATTAATATCAATCAAGCAGGAGTAGGGTTTTACCTCCATCGAGAGGGCCCGAACCTAGGTAAAAACATCGTGTCCCTTGTCTCCTGTTACCATCCGCCTAGACGCACAGTTCGGGACCCCCTACCTGAGATCCGCCGGTTTGACACCGACATTGGTGCTTTCATTGAGAGTTCCTTTGTGCCGTCACCGATAGGAAGGATGCCTACTCCTGTCTTCAAGGACGGCATTTTCGCCAAAGCCTTGGCCGCCGGCCAAACTATCCGGCTAGGTGGTTTTCTTATGACCGCCTGTCCGGCCACCGCTTCGACAATGACCTCTCAAGTCATCAAAAGAAATCTTCACGTCAGCTCGGAATTCACCGAGCGGCTGGAGCCAATAGAGCTCTCTTCCGTAAACGAGCTCTTGGATCGGATCGCCGCCCTGGGAGTCGCTACAGACTACAATCACATTGGGCTTAAAACCAATCTGAGAAAGATTAACTCTACCTAGGTCACCCACCACGTTACAGTGGTAGAGGAACAATGCGGCGACTCTTCTCCTGTATTGAAAACTAGTCATGTCCGGGCTCCCGTGCCTTCCATGCCGGATTCCTGCGGAGGGACGGACTTTGATCAAGCGCTGAACTTAAAGTCAGGCATCGGACCGGACTCGTTGGACAACGTCCAGCAATCCAAGCTTCCAAATTTGGAAACTTCTTGGCCTTTGAGCCTTGAGATGGGTAGGGTTCCGGACTTAATTCCACCCACCCGCCCAGACATATGCGATCTATCTCTAATCCGGCAAGAGCCCGCTGAAACAGTACATCACTACTGGGCCAGATTCCTCCTGGTTATGGACAGGATAAAGGACTGCCGAGAGGAAAACGCAATCTCAATTTTTTGCAATAATTGCACGGACGAGGGAATCTTGAACGCCGTCAGCCGTCATGAAATTACAAGCTTCGCCGACCTGGCGTCCATAGTACGAAAGTACTGTGCGATGGAGAGTTTTCGGAAAACTGAAAATAAGTTTTGGACAATCCGGCCCCAACCCTAGTCCGCAACAAAAGGGTGCATTACACCCAGGCACCAGATACAAAAACCAAAAAGCAAAAACCCCATAAAGGGCATGGAACCGTACTGGAGGGATGGCTCAGCGGACCCTGTAAAATTCACAGTACAGAGGGCGCCATCCCAACACATAGCCTTTGAGCATGTTGGATATTACGGCAGGTGGCCAAAAGTGGCGAGGAGCTTCTAGCCCCGGAAAACCACTCCAACAATACCGGTACGGTATCAACAGTCTTCGAGACTTTCGCATCAAATAATATGCGGAAACGAACAATCCGCAGCCTCGCCGAAGTCTACCAAGTAGCAACAACAAATCCATGGAGCGACACAGCAATCACCTTCAACGCCAGCGACGAACCTAAATTCCGAACAGCCCGAGCACCAGCCGCACTGGTACTTAGTCCAATAGTGGACGGCTTTCGACTTACAAAGGTCCTCATGGATGGCGGCAGCGGATTAAACCTCATCTACGAGGAAACTCTTCAAAAAATGGAAATAGACTGGAGCCGCATTGAGCGAAGAAGCACAACCTTCAGAGGAATAATCCCTAGCCGGGAAGTGCGCTGCACCGGAAAAATCACACTCGATGTGGTGTTCGGCTCGCCGAACAATTATAGATCCGAAGAAGTCACGTTCCAAGTGGTCCCGTTCAATAGAGGATATCACGCTATATTCGGACGAGAGGCGTTCACAATTTTTCAAGCCGTACCCCATTACGGGTACATGAAGCTCAAAATGCCTGGGCCTGGCGGAATAATCACTCTCGTTTGTGATCCAGACATAGCACTCCGCACCGAAAACAAGACAGCCGCATTAGCCCTGGAGGAACTATCCAAAGCCCTAGCGGCAGAAGAACTCACCGCGTTGCGCTCTACTGTGAATAGGGACGATGTGATACTCGATAAGAGATCCAAGTCCACCTCCTTTAAACCAGCGCACGAAATAGTAAAATTCCAGGTCCATCCAACGGACCCGACAAAGACGGCTTCCATCGGGGCACAGTTGAACCCTGATGTAGACGCCGCACTGCGAGAATTCCTTCGGGAAAATTGGGACATTTTCGCCTGGCACCCTTCGGATATGCCCGGAATCCCACGCAGATTGGCAGAACACAGCCTAAACATCCTAAAAGGATTCAAGCCAGTCAAACAGGCTCTTCGACGATTTTCCGAACCCAAAAGACAGGCAATGGGAGAAGAGCTAGCCAAACTGTTGGAAGCCGAATTCATCAGAGATATCAAACATCCGGATTGGCTAGCAAACCTGGTAATGGTACCAAAGAAGGACAAATCCTGGCGCCTATGTGTCGATTTTAAAGACCTCAACAAGGCCTGCCCAAAGGATCCCTTCCCCCTCCCCCGCATCGACCAGATAATTGACGCTACCGCAGGACACGATTCATTGTGCTTCCTTGACGCATACTCCGGCTACCATCAAATCAAGATGGCGGAAGCGGACCAAGCCGCAACGGCATTCATCACTCCATATGGACCATTCTGCTTCAACACGATGCCCTTCGGGCTTAAAAACGCCGGCGCAACATATCAGCGCATGATTCAAACATGTTTGGCCACCCAGATCGGCAAAACAGCAGAGGCATACATAGACGACGTTGTCGTCAAAACCAAACACGTCGAAACTCTAGTAGACGACTTGAGGCTCACATTCGACAAACTCAGAGCATACGACATCAAGCTGAATCCGGAAAAATGCGTTTTCGGCGTACCAGCCGGAAAGCTCCTGGGCTTCATTGTATCCGGTAGAGGAATTGAAGCAAACCCAGCCAAGATCCGAGCTCTGTCACAGCTAGATATTCCAAAAGACCTCAAACAAATACAAAAATTGACTGGATGTGTGGCAGCTCTAAGCCGCTTTATCTCCCGTCTAGGAGAAAAGGCATTGCCCCTCTATCGCCTCCTTAGGCGCACCAAACACTTCGAGTGGACGGATGCTGCCACTGCCAGACTCAAAGAAATAAAAGCCATATTGGCAACAAATCCGGTCCTGGCTGCGCCCAACCTGGGCGAACCAATGTTGTTATACATCGCGGCAACACATTAAGTTGTAAGCGCGGTACTCATCGTCGAACGAGAGACAGAAGGGCATAAATTCCCTCTTCAAAAACCAGTGTACTACGTATCCACTGTGTTAACCCCCTGCAAGTCCCGTTACCCGCACTATCAACAGATGGCGTATGCGGTGTTCATGGCATCCGGAAGCTCCGACACTACTTTCAAGAGTGTTCGATAACAGTGGCCTCCGAAGTACCCCTCAACGACATTATAAACAACCGCGACGCGACGGGCAGGATTGCAAAATGGGCCATTGAGCTCTTAACATTCGATATAATTTACAAACCTCGGCGAGCTAAAAAGTCACAAGTTTTGGCTGACTTTGTCGCTGAATGGACCGAAGCCGAACTCCCTAAAGAGTACGGCGCATACTCCCATTGGATTATGCACTTCGACGGCTCTAAAATGTTGGCCGGATTGGGGGCTGGCGTCGTATTGACGTCCCCAACCGGAGACACAGTCCAATACGTACTTCAGATAATGTACATGGACTCCAACAACGCAGCCAAATACGAGGCCCTTTTACATGGCCTCCGGATGGCAATCTCCATGGGCATTCAACGCCTAGAGGTGCGCGGGGATTCAAACCTTGCAATATCCCAAATCAATGGAGACTTTGATGCCAAGGATCCGAAAATGGCAGCATATCGCAACGCTGTCCTAAAAATGTTAGCTCGGTTTGAAGGACTTGAATTCCATCACGTAGCCCGGGATAATAACCAAGCAGCCGACATATTGGCACGCATCGTCGCAAAACGTGACACTGTCCCTCCAAACATCTTCCTGGAACTGCTCTTTAAGCCATCCATACTATGGGAAGAGGAGTCCGGAAATAACAAACCGGAAGCAGCCGCACCAACCAACACAGAGCAATCTGACATAACCGGCGATTCAGCCGAAATAACACCTTCAGCCCACGACATAATGGCAGTAATCGCCCCGTGGACAGAACCATTCATAGCCTACTTGCTTAGGCAGGAACTTCCCGAAGACCAAAATGAGGCCCGCTGCATAGTCCGGCGATCTAAAGCCTACAAGGTCCATGAGGGAGAACTTTATAAGAAAAGCACAACCGGAGTCCTTCAAAGGTGTATCTCCGAAGAGGAAGGGCGAAACCTTCTCGCTGAAATTTATGCCGGACTAGGCGGACACCACGCAGCAGCTCGGGCCCTTGTGGGAAAGGCATTCCGTACAGGATTTTATTGGCCGACGGCCCGGGCAGATGCTCAGGACTTAGTCCAAAGATGCGTCGGTTGTCAGCTCTTTGCTAATCAGAGCCATATGCCACCCACCGCCCACAAAACTATACCCATTACCTGGCCGTTCGCCGTCTGGGGGCTTGACATGGTTGGACCCCTTAAAGGGGGAACCCACAAGCAAAGGTACCTATTGGTCATGGTGGACAAATTCACCAAATGGATAGAGGCCAAGCCAGTCAAAACGGCAGAGTCCGGACCAGTGATAGACTTTATCTCCGGGATAGTACACCGTTATGGTGTCCCCCACAGCATCATCACCGATAACGGCACGAACTTCACGGCCGACGAGGTTAAATCATGGTGCAAAAATATGGGCATTAAGCTCGATTACGCTTCAGTCTATCACCCTCAAACCAACGGTCAAGTGGAACGAGCAAATGGTCTAATAATGAGTGGCATCAAACCCAGACTAGTGCGGTCCCTTACGAAATCTGACACGCACTGGGTAGAGGAGCTCGACTCCGTACTCTGGGGGCTGCGGACAACGCCCAACCGTAGTACCGGGTTCACACCAGTTTTTATGGTATACGGTGCAGAGGCAGTTCTGCCCTGCGATATCATTCATGACTCACCTCGAGTGCGCATGTACGAAGAAAGAGAAGCCGAGCTGGATCGGCAGGACAGCTTGGACGCATTGGAGGAAGAACGCGACGTCGCCAAGGCTCGTTCCACATTCTATCAGCAGCAGGCTCGAAGATATCAAAGTAGAGAAGTACGGGCCAAGACTTACATCGTTGGCGAGCTAGTTCTACGGCTGCCGGACAAGAAAAAGGACAAGCTCAAGCCCAAATGGGAGGGCCCCTTCATTATCGATCAAGTCCTGACCGGCGGAGCGTACCGTCTACGAAATGCGTCGGACAACCGACTCGAGCCGAACCCATGGAACGCAGCCCGCCTCCGAAGATTCTATGCCTAGCACCGGACTAAGAGTTCGTCCCCTTCCCCCGTCCAAATTTTTAAACTTCAGCTATCTTTTCTTTCTCTTTCTTCTCACAACCCTTTTTCCTAAACAAGCCCTTAAGGGCCTACTTGCGTATTGTTCGCACACACTTTATGTGCCATCCGCACTCATTATACCTGGGGGCTTCTTTACCAGAAGCTTAATTATAAGGGCTTCATGCCCAGCACATGTGTCAAGCTTCCACATGTACCTTTTATTCACCATTATATGCATCGATATGACTTAAGTTTTGGCCAAGCTGGGTTGCCCGGCTCCTGTGCTTACCCCTACGTTCCCGATTGTTCGGCTAGGAGGTAAAGGGAGCACCTCTGCGATTGTTACTGCCGGGTCAGCCAGATGTGTACCTCAGACTGGGTGAAGCCGAAAGCTAGCTTTCTTAAGGGAATATTCGGTCGGTGACTTGAAAGATGATTTTTTACCTACTTATTTATCTGCCCCCAGATGTTTTTCTGCTCTTTTCGCAGACCGGACATGCACTTTAGGGAATGCCTCCCAGGGAAAGGAACCCTTAACGGAACTATTCTCCTTGGAAGATGTTTCTTACTAACCATGTAATATAACATAACTAGTTGGGCACTTGTCTGATAAAGCACTAATGACCCCTACGCCTGGTCTCCATGCATGCCCCGGTTGTTTCTTAACCGAGAAGGTAATCGGACACACTCCGGACTCTAGGGTCCCGAGGTTGAATCGAAAAGGTCGGCAAAGACAAACGATCTACAATCCGGCTAGAAGGCATTTTACATGTCATTTTAAAATACATTGTCAAATAGACTGACTGTATTCCTCCTCAATCCCGTCTAACAGGCTGTCTAATTTACAGTCCCGTTGGGAAAATTTAGCGGCCAACTCTACTTGGCCGTATACTAAACTCACAGGGATCTCCTTCCCATCGGGCCCCACAGGTCCGACCTCGGCCATGTGGTTGGGATCCGCCTTCTTGTACCGCGTCTTCACCATGGCCCAGGCCTCTCTGGCACCTTGGCGGCAGGCTGAAATCTTCCATAAACGGAAGCACTGCCACACTCCCTGAAGCTTCTCCGCAAGATACCCAAGGCCCTCGGGTAGGGAGAGGGCCGGCCATAAAGCCTGGACGACGCCGCTCATTGCCTGTCGGACTCGTTCGAGCAGCCGCAATAGTTCGGGAAGTTGATCACCCGTCGATACGGGCATCTCCTCTGCAGGGCGACCTGTGAGTATACCTACAGACATATTTTGTCAATTGACTTCCTCGCCGAACTCTTCTTTTCAAAGGAGTTCGCTCAAGCACTTACTATAGATGCCGCGACGAAGCCGCTGATTCTCCTTAACGGAGCCAGACAGCTCGGCCCGAACACCTTTCAGCTCTTCTCCGAGCTGGGCGTGGGCATCCTGGAGCTTGTTCCTTTCCTACCGCACTCTATTCAGCACCCTCTCGCCGGCCTTTAGCAGGCGCAGTAATTCTTGCCTGTCCGGATCTTGTCCGACAGCACCTGCAATGTCATTATTAGACTTGTGCACACGCCGCACACCGCTCATATTTTTAAATTAATGTGTTACCTGGAGGGGTCTCTGTGTTTCCTCCTGCGGCAGCAAGTGCGGCCTCGAGTTGGGCCTTGCACTCTTGCAGCTCCTGAGACAGTTGGGTATTCTTCTCCGTAAGATCCTGCGTTTCAAATGATCCTTAAATTAGTTAATATAACTACTTTAAGTCTCGGGGGCTACTGGCATATACAACTAGAAAATTCTCTTACCCGTATGTCTTTTACATACTGCTCCGTCGCTCTGGTAAAACCATCTTGAGCTGCACGGAGGTGCGCATCCCTCGCGTTAAAGGCATTCAACGCCTCAGGGGAGAAGCACGTGTCACGAAATACTGTCCGGCGGCGCCTGTGGTTCATGGCGCTCTCCACCTCAGACTTGGTGGCGGACAGTCTGTCGGCATCCTCCATTGAGGAGTGTCCGGCTCGCGCCTTGCGCTCGCCTCCCCCTCCAGACCAGGTGCTGGAGCCTGGCTAGTAGAGGTTGGATTGGCAACCTCTACGCCCGCAGTCCGGCGGGCGCTTTTTCTCCTACAAAAGTCATGAGCACTCAAACGCTTCCTAGGAACGTTGCTCCAAATAATGAACTGTGAGCTATACCTTTGCGGCGACGTTTCAATCGGCGCCGCGCTCCTCTTCCGCCTACTGGTCCGGACTGGCCTTCGTTGGTCAGCCGCCGCGGGCTCGGCTTCCTGCCTTGAAGGCGCTTCCTGCAAAACACCATCGTATGCGATGAGCAAGGAGAAAATAATGGTGTCGGGACTTCAGTCACAATCACCTGGGAAGCCGGATATAGTCAGGGGTAGTCAGCCGTAATGGCGACTAAAGCATTATCCATGCTGAGCTGGTGGAACACCCCGTCGATTAGCTCCACCTTTATGTCCGGATCCTCTTCGGAGGCCGGATCCTGGGATCTCTCTGGATCCTCGGGTTGCGGAGCTGGACTTAGCATGTCCTCCACGACCCGACGCAGCTCCTGCGTCGAAAAACATAATATAAGAAACTTAAACTTTGAAAAGCATGGGTCGGGCACGTTAAGTGTTCGCTTACCCAGCGCCGAGGGTTATTCATGGAGAACCCATTCAACGGGTTCGTCTGGAGGAAGTCCTCCTTTTCCCCCTTGTACATGCCGGACAGGATCTTCGCCAGGTCCTCGGCCGAATCCGGTCCTTTGCGGCCATGACGGGTGGCATCGTCCTCCCCGTTGACATCCCACATGGGGTGGCCCCTGTATTGTAGTGGCTGCACCCCCCCGCATAATGCATGTTGCCATGACTCCAATCATGGTCAACCCGGAATGGGCCAGTAATCTTATCCGGCCCATCAAATAATGGACGCTCTTGTGTTCCTCCAGTTGGGGGCTCCGCGGACGCCAACTAAGGCGTTTCTTCAGAGGAGCAGTACTGAACTCCGGGAGGCCGATCCGAACAGGGTCCGGCAGCGGAGCATCTTCTATGTAAAACCGATCCGAAGGCCAGTCTTCGGACGCCTTCTTAGGGGTTCCGGATGGATATCCAGTGCCGGCAATGCGCCATATTTCGGCGCCGCCCACTTGATATATGGACCCCTCGTGAGAGCGGGGTACAAGGCAGAACAACCTCTTCCACAGTGCAAAATGGGGCTTGATGCCCAGAAATAGCTCGCAAAGAGCTACGAAGCCCGCGATATGCAGGATAGAGGCGGGCGTGAGGTAATGGAGATGGAGTCCGTAGAACTCCAGGAGCCCGCGGAGGAACGGATGTATAGGAAATCCGAGCCCCCTTATCAGATAGGGGACGAAGCATACCCGCTTCCCTTTGTTGGGACTTGGGGTAGCCTCCGCTTGCTTCCCACCTTGGTAGGTGGCCAACCCGGATCGAACCGGGACCATGAAGGCCGAACGGAGATATCCCTTTGCTTGGAACATCACCAGCTCGCTGTGCGGGACAGAACTCCTGGGAGGCATACTAATGGCGCATGTTGGGCTATACTAATGGCACACTGCGTGGTGCGCCATTAGTATACCAGATACTAATGACGCACTAGTGATGCGCCATTAGTATTTAATACTAGTGGCGTGGTGCTAGTGGCGCACCAGTAGTATGCCATTAGTAGGCAAAACTGGTGCGCCACTAGCAGGTCTTTTCCAAGTAGTGAGCGTGGCAAAGAATTTACATCAAAGCTATATAATGTGTTCTATACTCTGTATTGCTAATGAAGTGGGGAGCCGGAGAATGATGTTAGATAGTAGTAGCAAACGACTTGATCTGCGAGTGATAGGCAGAAGATTATCACTCGACACACAGGCAGCAAGGATGCTTGCCCTTTGCCGCTCTCTTTCTGCGTTCCTATGCCAGTTTCGTTGCCTCGTCGGGGCACCACCAGTGCTTGGCAAGATGATGTAGGCGTCGCGGTAATTTCCATGTCGCCCTGCAAAAAAATCACATCGCTCCTCAACACACGATAGTGAAAAAACTAACATGGACGGGGGGCATATGCCCCCCCCCTCCTCGACGCACTTCACCACATTGTATTTATTCAATAGTTATTTATAGTTGAATATATTATTGTTATTTTTGCATCATATAATCACATATAGATGGTGTATTGAGACTTTTGACAGCTAAAATTATGTCTTTTATGTTCATACCTTTGCATTTTTGATGATATACAACATATATTGTTGAAAGTATATATATGTTACTCTGTTAATGTTCATTGTGCCTCAATCGCACCAGGGCCTTCATAATGCTAGCGCTGGCCCTCCCAGGCCTTGTCGTCCTGCCAGAATCCTCCAGATAGATTCATCACTGATTGGTATGCCAGCGTCGCCGCAAAGGATGCCAGCAGCATAAGCGACCCACGCGTCTCCTTGATCCACTTCTTTTGCCTCTCCAACAGCTAGTCGTCATTGTCATCCTCATGGAGGACGATGATGCTACTATCCGAAGGAGGGGCGCTGGCACTGGAACCGGCCGACCCGCCCCCCTGCTCGATGTCGATGTCGATGAAAATGTGTCCTGGAGCACCTCCCGGTGCCCCGTGATGAGACGACATAGTATGCTACCTAGCACGATCGAGTAGCACACCATATTTAGAGAATGACAAAGAACCGTGGAAGAATAAAGAAGGGAGCAGTGATAATGCCGCCAATACTACTACAGTACTATCACAATAGGAGGATAAAGAATGGGCATATGCAAGAACGCAATTCACGGTGTCGCACTGATCTAAGTAAGGAATTGATCAGATCATACACAACTTTTTTGGTAATCAATAACATCTGAGATGGGCATGAGGAATTTAAATGAACTGACCTCAGGCCAACCTTTGGCATGACACAACTTCTGTCAATGCAAGCAAGCGAGTACAGCCAGGTGGAGGATAAAAATTGCTTTCTGTGCACAACAAAACACCTATGCAGTAGTTCCATAAGCGTAGCATTTTTGTAAGCAAAAGCAAGCTCCAGCATGAATCAGGCCAAGGCAAATATAATCAAAGAATGCTAAAACGCTGGAGCGTCATATCGCCCCGGCGCACTGTATGGACAGATACATAGTAAGAGAGAATGTTCTGATATGGACAGATACCTTATCGAAGGAGGGGCGGAGCTAGGAGCCTGAGTTACCGTAGGAGGAGGGGGCCGGGGGCGTCGCTCTGTTTGCCGGCGGAGGAGGCGGGGCGCTGGACCTTGATCGACGTCGTCTCTCGTTTGGTCGTCTCGAGCCGTGACTTGGATGCTTTTTTTTAGAGCCTTCCTTGATTGTATTTTTATAGCACTGTCTGCCAGACCTGCCGAAGCAACAAGTGACGGAGTTCTCTGCGAGGATGTAAAATGCCCAGTTACAGACTTAAAGGAAGGAAGACGTTCAGTTTCTTACAGACCGAAGGAAGGAAGATATACAGTTGTGTGCGTACACGTACGATTTGCTCGTGCCCATCTGCGCATTGCTACATTCCGAGAGGTGTACTCGTTAACTGCGGAACACGGGACAAGCCGTGCCGCAACTCTGCTACGTAGATGCTGCGGGAGGTGTGCTGTTCAGCAACTGCGGAACCAAAGCCCACATCACATCGCCGCGACTTTGCTCACCGGCGGCCACCAGGCGATGGCGATGGGGCTCGTCACCGTGTGCTTGCCGTCGCTCCACGCGAACGACCCGAACATGTACTCCTTGATGCCTCCCTTGGCCCGGATAGTGAAGGTGACCTGGTACTCCTGTGTGTTGTGCGTCGCGCTGAACTGCAGTTTCCGTGGCTTCACGTCCACGCGCATACCGGCGGGGCTCGTGACCGTGGCTCGGTATGTCGCATCCACATTGTTGCCGACATTGCGCACCACGGGGTGTTGCATGATGGTCTCGTTGTGCGAGATGAACACCGCCATGAAGGCCGGGTAGTTGTGGTCTCCCACAGAGAAGGAACCCGAGAAGTTGGTCGACGAGCAGGGGCGGAGCCAGGATTTGAACATGGGAGGCATACTAATGGCGCATGTTGGGCTATACTAATGGCGCACTGCGTGGTGCGCCATTAGTATACCAGATACTAATGACGCACTAGTGATGCGCCATTAGTATTTAATACTAGTGGCGTGGTGCTAGTGGCGCACCAGTAGTATGCCATTAGTAGGCAAAACTGGTGCGCCACTAGCAGGTCTTTTCCAAGTAGTGAGCGTGGCAAAGAATTTACATCAAAGCTATATAATGTGTTCTATACTCTGTATTGCTAATGAAGTGGGGAGCCGGAGAATGATGTTAGATAGTAGTAGCAAACGACTTGATCTGCGAGTGATAGGCAGAAGATTATCACTCGACACACAGGCAGCAAGGATGCTTGCCCTTTGCCGCTCTCTTTCTGCGTTCCTCTGCCAGTTTCGTTGCCTCGTCGGGGCACCACCAGTGCTTGGCAAGATGATGTAGGCGTCGCGGTAATTTCCATGTCGCCCTGCAAAAAAATCACATCGCTCCTCAACACACGATAGTGAAAAAACTAACATGGACGGGGGGCATATGCCCCCCCCCCCTCCTCGACGCACTTCACCACATTGTATTTATTCAATAGTTATTTATAGTTGAATATATTATTGTTATTTTTGCATCATATAATCACATATAGATGGTGTATTGAGACTTTTGACAGCTAAAATTATGTCTTTTATGTTTATACCTTTGCATTTTTTGATGATATACAACATATATTATTGAAAGTATATATATGTTACTCTGTTAATGTTCATTGTGCCTCAATCGCACCAGGGCCTTCATAATGCTAGGGCTGGCCCTCCCAGGCCTTGTCGTCCTGCCAGAATCCTCCAGATAGATTCATCACTGATTGGTATGCCAGCGTCGCCGCAAAGGATGCCAGCAGCATAAGCGACCCACGCGTCTCCTTGATCCACTTCTTTTGCCTCTCCAACAGCTAGTCGTCATTGTCATCCTCATGGAGGACGATGATGCTACTGTCCGAAGGAGGGGCGCTGGCACTGGAACCGGCCGACCCGCCCCCCTGCTCGATGTCGATGTCGATGAAAATGTGTCCTGGAGCACCTCCCGGTGCCCCGTGATGAGACGACATAGTATGCTACCTAGCACGATCGAGTAGCACACCATATTTAGAGAATGACAAAGAACCGTGGAAGAATAAAGAAGGGAGCAGTGATAATGCCGCCAATACTACTACAGTACTATCACAATAGGAGGATAAAGAATGGGCATATGCAAGAACGCAATTCACGGTGTCGCACTGATCTAAGTAAGGAATTGATCAGATCATACACAACTTTTTTGGTAATCAACAACATCTGAGATGGGCATGAGGAATTTAAATGAACTGACCTCAGGCCAACCTTTGGCATGACACAACTTCTGTCAATGCAAGCAAGCGAGTACAGCCAGGTGGAGGATAAAAATTGCTTTCTGTGCAACAAAACACCTATGCAGTAGTTCCATAAGCGTAGCATTTTTGTAAGCAAAAGCAAGCTCCAGCATGAATCAGGCCAAGGCAAATATAATCAAAGAATGCTAAAACGCTGGAGCGTCATATCGCCCCGGCGCACTGTATGGACAGATACATAGTAAGAGAGAATGTTCTGATATGGACAGATACCTTATCGAAGGAGGGGCGGAGCTAGGAGCCTGAGTTACCGTAGGAGGAGGGGGCCGGGGGCGTCGCTCTGTTTGCCGGCGGAGGAGGCGGGGCGCTGGACCTTGATCGACGTCGTCTCTCGTTTGGTCGTCTCGAGCCGTGACTTGGATGCTTTTTTTTAGAGCCTTCCTTGATTGTATTTTTATAGCACTGTCTGCCAGACCTGCCGAAGCAACAAGTGACGGAGTTCTCTGCGAGGATGTAAAATGCCCAGTTACAGACTTAAAGGAAGGAAGACGTTCAGTTTCTTACAGACCGAAGGAAGGAAGATATACAGTTGTGTGCGTACACGTACGATTTGCTCGTGCCCATCTGCGCATTGCTACATTCCGAGAGGTGTACTCGTTAACTGCGGAACACGGGACAAGCCGTGCCGCAACTCTGCTACGTAGATGCTGCGGGAGGTGTGCTGTTCAGCAACTGCGGAACCAAAGCCCACATCACATCGCCGCGACTTTGCTCACCGGCGGCCACCAGGCGATGGCGATGGGGCTCGTCACCGTGTGCTTGCCGTCGCTCCACGCGAACGACCCGAACATGTACTCCTTGATGCCTCCCTTGGCCCGGATAGTGAAGGTGACCTGGTACTCCTGTGTGTTGTGCGTCGCGCTGAACTGCAGTTTCCGTGGCTTCACGTCCACGCGCATACCGGCGGGGCTCGTGACCGTGGCTCGGTATGTCGCATCCACATTGTTGCCGACATTGCGCACCACGGGGTGTTGCATGATGGTCTCGTTGTGCGAGATGAACACCGCCATGAAGGCCGGGTAGTTGTGGTCTCCCACAGAGAAGGAACCCGAGAAGTTGGTCGACGAGCAGGGGCGGAGCCAGGATTTGAACATGGGGGGCGAACTGAAGATGTAAAAAATTTAGCAACCCACAATCGATTATAAACGACCTCCTTACCAATTATCTTACGTATAGAATCTAAAACTTAGCTCATAAAGTACTGCACTGAACATAGATCAAACATACAACTGATTTTTTTTATAATTAGGTAATGGAGGATATCAATTAGCAGCAATGTTTATTGGTTTTTTAAGCGAAACGTCTAACTAGTACGTATCTTAACATATCGTCTTACATGCTTGATTAATAGGCTGCTAGGTCGTAATCCATAAAAAAAGAATGAACCAGGTACTAACTACTAAGGATAGTATATGTGGGTACCTTTCCAACGGAGCCTTTGATCATGCAAATATACTCAAGTAACTCGATGGACTCAGTGACACACAGGGCGTTGGATCGATGGCGGAATCAACAGGGCTGCTAACACCATGAGAGGAGCTTTGCGTCTTTGCCTTAGTAGTCTCCTAACGCCGGGAAGGGAGAAGCGCCTGCCGGTTGGCGATCGGGATTGGGGGTGCACCGGTGCAGCGAGCCATAGCGGCGGCAAGAAACCCTAGCGATTAGCGATTGGGAGATCGATCTTGGATTAGACGCACAGACTTACAAAAAGATATACTTGTAGGCCTCCTGCCTCTCCGGATGGGCTACTATTTGGGCTTCGGTTTGCATGGTCAATACATTAGCGCTATGTTTGGGCTCAATCTCTCCCTCTCTCCCTAATAATAAAGCACGAATTGACTTTGTCGGGTTCACCGCCACAATACGCTTCTTCCGCGAATTTACGCTTTCATATTTATAAATTTAAAACATACGCAAGGTGGTACTAATCTCTATATAGCTGCAAAGTATCATGTTCGCTGCGTTGACCGACTTGGGCCTGCGGGCTGGGCCGTCCGCCGTTGGCCGAACTTCAGTGCAACGCGAGAAGGAAGAAAATACACATACACATGCGTGCTGATATTAGTACTAGAGAATACATATGACGGACCACTATTTCCAGCCAAATAGTATAGTACCACCTCGATTTCTTCCTTTTTATTTCACTAATTTATATACGTTCGTATATTATCCCAAATACCAACAAGCCGATAGTGAAGAATGAGAACAATTATAATGAGGAAGGATTGTGGGGATTCCTATGTACTCCCTCCGTTCCAAATTACTCGTCGCTGAAATGGATGTATCTAGAACTAAAATACATGTAGATACATCCATATGTGCGACAAGTAATTCGGAATGGAGGGAATATGAGCATTACTAATCACAGGAGGACATGTGCGGGATTGCTTCACGGGGGCTGCGGGCCCTGGGCGGTCTAATTTCGATCGAACGGGGGTGCTTCCGTCGTGCGAGGAGAGTCAGCAACGCTGCATGGATAAAGGGAGCTCTCTAGGTAAAGATTTTTGGTCTATTTTACTTTTTTAATTGTTACACCTACCAGAAGCTATGTTGCTATGTATACTATAGATTGCAAAAAATCCTTACGTAGATCTGTGTGATATAATCCCGCAATATCAAATAAAGTTCATCCATTCAAAAAAATGCTTGCTTCGTGAGAAAATCCTTCTATTTTTGAAATGAAATTCGTAGACCATAAAAGCATATTTTTGAGAGGATAAACCCGTGCACCGTAAGATGTTGGTATTGTAGGGAGGTTTGTCCCAACGAAGAGATCATCGTGTGGCGCATGTCGCTCGACCTGGGCCTTTCACAACCCGTGCTTGCACAACTATCACAAAAGTAAGGCAATAATAGCTAAAATAATTAATAAATTGCAATGGAATCCAAATCTATACTTTTATTTGAATAGTGCAATTGATTGGATGTTGGAATGCGTATTTGCTTAAAATTGAAATACACCTTTTTTTGTCCCGTTGCAATGCATGGGCATTTGTGCTAGTTGCTAATTAAGTCATCATTATCTCCAGCCAATTAGCACAGGTATATTAGCATAATACTACTAGGATAGCCCGTGAGACATTGAGGGGGGCCGATCGTTGGGGGAGGGGCTGTCTCCGCCCCTGTCGATGAGCCGTCTCTCATGAAGACGACCATCTGCTCGGAGGTGTAGCCGAGCGCGCACACGAAGGTGATGTAGTTGTCGGTGCTTGTGTCGTACACGAGGACTGGGTTAAGGGCGCGGCTGGGGTCGACGTGGCCTGCCCCGCGCGCGGACGGCGTGGATGGTTTGCCGGTGGTCACCATTGTCTACATTGTACGCGGTGGTCATCAGGGCGGACTTGAGCGCGGCGGGGCTCCACTCCGGCTTCGCCTGCCGAAGCTGTTGAGGAATGTAGTAATTTCAAAAAAATTCCTACGCACACGCAAGATCATGGTGATGCATAACAACGAGAGGGGAGAGTGTGTCCACGTACCCAGACCGAAAGTGGAAGTGTTAGCACAAGGCGGTTGATGTAGTCGTACGTCTTCACGGTCCGACCGATCAAGCACCGAACGCACGGCACCTCCGAGTTTAGCACACGTTCAGCTCGATGACGTCCCTCGAACTCCGATCTAGCCGAGCTTTGAGGAAGAGTTCCGTCAGCACGACGGCGTGGTGACGATTATGATGTTCTACCGACGCAGGGCTTCGCCTAAGCACCGCTACGATATTATCGAGGTGGATTACGATGGAGGGGCACCGCACATGGCTAAGGGATCTCAAGGATCAATTGTTGTGTCTCAAGGGGGTGCCTCCCTCCCCGTATATAAAGGAGTGGAGGAGGGGGAGGGGGCCGGCCACCCTTGGCGCGCCCCATGAGGAGTCCTACTCCCATCGGGAGTAGGACTCCCCCCTTCCTTGTTGGAGTAGGAGAGGAGAGGGAAGGAAAGGGGGGGAAGGAAAGGGGGGCGCCGCCCCCCTCCTTGTCCAATTCGGACTTGGGGGGAGGGGCGCGCGGCTGCCCCTTGGCCGCCTCTCCTCTTCCACCACTTGGGCCCATGAGGCCCATTAACCTTCGGGGGAGTTCCGGTAACCCCCCGGTACTCCGGTATATATCCGATAACCCCCGAAACCATTCCGGTGTCCGAATATAGTCGTCCAATATATCAATCTTCATTTCTCGACCATTTTGAGACTCCTCGTCATGTCCGTGATCATATCCGGGACTCAAAACTACCTTCGGTACATCAAAACATATAAACTCATAATATAACCGTCATCTAACTTTAAGCGTGCGGACCCTATGGGTTCGAGAACTATGTAGACATGACTGAGACACGTCTCCGGTCAATAACCAATAGCGGTACCTGGATGCTCATATTGGCTCCTACATGTTCTACGAAGATCTTTATCGGTCAAACCGCATAACAACATACATTGTTCCCTTTGTCATCGGTATGTTACTTGCCCGAGATTCGATCGTTGGTATCTCAATACCTACTTCAATCTCGTTACCGGCAAGTCTCTTTACTCGTTACGTAATGCATCATCCTGTAACTAACTCATTAGTTACAATGTTTGCAAGGCTTATAGTGATGTGCATTACTGAGTGGGCCCAGAGATACCTCTCCGACAATCGGAGTGACATATCCTAATCTCGAAATACGCCAACCCAACAAGTACCTTCGGAGACACCTGTAGAGCACCTTTATAATCACCCAGTTACGTTGTGACGTTTGGTAGCACAATATTACGTCTCCAACGTATCTACTTTTCCAAACACTTTTTCCGTTGTTTTGGACTCTAACTTGCATGATTTGAATGAAACTAACCCGGTCTGACGCTGTTTTATGCAGAACTGCCATGATGTTGCTTTATGTGTAGAAAAGAAAAGTTCTCGGAATGTCCTGAAAATCCACGGAGGCACTTTTTGGAATTAATAAGAATTTCTGGGCGAAAGAAATACACCGGGGGGCCCAAGGCCTGTCCACGAGACAGGGGGCGCGCCCCCCTGTAGGGCGCGCCGCCCTATCTCGTGTGCCCCTGGACCTCCACCGACCTCAACTCCAAATCCATATATTCACGTTCGGGGAGAAAAAAAATCAGAGATAAAGTTTCATCGCGGTTTACGACACAGAGCCGCCGCCAAGCCCTAATCTCTCTCGGGAGGGCTGATCTGGAGTCCGTTCGGGGCTCCGGAGAGGGGGTTTCGTCGCCGTCATCATCATCCACCATCCTCCATCACCAATTTCATGATGCTCACCGCCGTGCGTGAGTAATTCCATCGTAGGCTTGCTGGACGGTGATGGGTTGGATGAGATTTACCATTTAGTCAAGTTAGTTTTGTTAGGGTTTGATCCCTAGTATCCACTATGTTCTGAGATTGATGTTGCTATGACTTTGCTATGCTTAATGCTTGTCACTAGGGCCCGAGTGCCATGATTTCAGATCTGAACCTATTATGTTTTCATGAATATATGTGTGTTCTTGATCCTATCTTGCAAGTCTATAGTCACCTATTATGTGTTATGATCCGACAACCCCGAAGTGACAATAATCGGGATACTTCTCGGTGATGACCATAGTTTGAGGAGTTCATGTATTCACTATGTGCTAATGCTTTGTTCCGGTTCTCTATTAAAAGGAGGCCTTAATATCCCTTAGTTTCCGCTAGGACCCCGCTGCCATGGGAGGGTAGGACAAAAGATGTCATACAAGTTCTTTTCCATAAGCACGTATGACTATTTATGATATACATGCCTACATTACATTGATGAATTGGAGATAGTTCTATATCACCCTATGTTATAACTATTGCATGAGGAATCGCATCCGGCATAATTATCCATCACTAATCCATTGCCTACGAGCTTTTCACATATTGTTCTTCGCTTATTTACTTTTCCGTTGCTACTGTTACAACTACTACGAAAACCTAAAAACAATTATCTTTACTTTTGCTACTGTTACCTTTATTATCATACCACTTTTGCTACTAAATACTTTGCTGCAGATACTAAGTTATCCAGGTGTGGTTGAATTGACAACTCAACTACTAATACTCAAGAATATTCTTTGGCTCCCCTTGTGTCGAATAGATAAATTTGGGTTGAATACTTTACCCTCGAAAGCTGTTGCGATCCCCTACACTTGTGGGTTATCAAGACTAATTTCTGGCGCCGTTGCCGTGGAGCATAGCTCTATTCTCTGAGTCACTTGGGATTTATATCTGTTGATCACTATGAAGAACTTGAAAGACGACCCAACTACTATTTTTCGCTCAACTACGAGCGGAGGTAAGGAACTGCCATCTAGCTCTGCACTAGATTCTCCTTCCGTTATTAGTAGGCTTGCGACACCTAAACCTGCCACTGCTATAAATTCTGATATGTCGCATGTTACTGATGATGCCACTTCTGCTATGCATGATGAAACTACTTCTATGCGTTACTTTGCCATTAGGTGAATTTCTTGATGAACAACTTGCTAGAGTTAGGGGGAATGAAAAATATTGAAGATGCTATTATTGATGATAGTGATGATGAAGGTTCTCCCAATGATTATGTATTGCGTGTTGTTCCCAAGGGTTATGTTATGAATGAAGAAGCTGTTAGAGCTATCTTTGCTTGCAATGATAGATATGATCTTAAGAAATTATTAGCTAAATGGAAGCAACAGTCTCTTAATGCTAGAATGAAACCTGACCCTACTTTTGCTACTTCACCAATATATGTTACTGATAAGGATTATGAATTCTCTGTTGATCCTGAAATTATTACTTTAGTTGAATCCGATCCTTTTTATGGCCTTGAATCTGAAACTGTTGTGGCACATCTTACCAAGTTGAATGATATAGCTATCCTGTTTACTCATGATGAGAAGTCTCGCTATTTTTATATCCTTAAGATATTTCCGTTCTCATTAAAGGGTCATGCTAAGACTTGGTATAATTCTCTTGCTCCTGGTTGTGTGCGTAGTCCCCAGGATATGATTTATTACTTCTCTGCTAAATATTTCCCTCCTCATAACAAACAAGCTACCTTGCGGGAAATATATAATTTTGTACAAATCAAAGAAGAGAGTCTCCCACAAGCTTGGGGGAGGCTTCTCCGGTTACATAATGCTTTGCCTGATCATCCTCTTAAGAAAAATGAAATACTTGATACTTTTTATAATGGACTAACTGATGCTTCCAAGGACTACTTGGATAGTTGGGCTGGTTGTGTTTTCAGGGAAAGAACAGTCGACGAAGCTGAAATATTATTGAATAATATGTTAACTAATGAAAATAATTGGACTCTTCCTGAGCCAATTCCTGAAGCAATTCCTGAACCAATTGAGCCAACTCCTGAGCCTATTCCTAAACCCACTCTGAAGAAGAGAGGTGTTTTATTTCTCAGTCCTGAAGATATGCAAGAGGCATAGAAATCAATGAAAGAAAAAGGTAATAAAGTTGAAGATGTTAAGAATTTACCTCCTACTGAAGAAATACATGGTCTTAATATACCGCCTGAAGAACCACATTATCTTGATAATCCGACACAGGTAGTAAAGGTAAATTCTCTCTATAGATATGATAAAGTTGAAATCCCCTCTACTAAATTTCATAGCCCATGTTTAGATGAATTTGATGACTTTATGGCTAGACAAGAAAGTTTTAATGCTTATGTTGGTAGAGAGTTGAAGAATAATGCTTTCGAGATAGGACGTGTAAGCGATAATCTGGCTAGAGTTAAAGATGAACTTCACCTCGTTAGCAAATATGCTTCTATGGTTGCTACTCAAGCTGAGCAAGTACTTAAAGCTCAAAATGATTTGCTTGATGAATTAAATAATAAAAATGACTTTGCTCTTAGAGTGGCTACTAGAACTGGTAGAATGACTCAGGAACCTTTGTATCCTGAAGGCCACCCTAAGAGAATCGAGCAAGATTCTCAGAGAAATAATTTAGAGGCACCTAGTTCTTCTAAAAAGAAGAAAAAGAAAGACAATAGAACTTTGCATGCTTCTAGTGAACCTACTGTAGACACACCTAAAAATCCCAATGATATTCTATTTCTGATGCTGAAACACAATCAGGTGATGAACATGAACCTAGTGATAATGTTAATGATAATGTTCATGTTGATGCTCAACCTAGCAAAGACAATGATGTAGAGATTGAACCTGTCGTTGATCTTGATAACCCACAATCAAAGAATCAACGTTATGATAAGAGAGATTTTGTTGCTAGGAAGCACGGTAAAGAAAGAGAACCATGGGTTCAGAAACCCATGCCCTTTCCTCCTAAACCATCCAAGTCAAAGGATGATGAGGATTTTGAGCGCTTTGCTGAAATGATTAGACCTATTTTCTTACGTATGCGCTTAACTGATATGCTTAAAGTAAATCCTTATGCTAAGTATACGAAGGATATCATCACAAATAAAAGAAAGATATCGGAAGCTGAAATTTCCACCATGCTTGCTAATTACACTTACCAAAGAAACTTGGAGATCCGGGTGTACCAACTATACCATGCTCCATTAAAAGAAATTATGTTAGAACTGCTTTATGTGATCTTGGAGCCGGTGTTAGTGTTATGCCTCTCTCTTTATATCGAAGACTTGAACTGAATAAGTTGACACCTACTGAAATATCTTTGCAAATGGCTGATAATACCTGTCGGCATTTGTGAGGATGTGCCTGTTGTGGTTGCAAATGTCACTATCTTAACGGACTTTGTTATTCTTGATATTCCCGAGGACGATAGTATGTCTATTATCCTTGGTAGACCTTTTCTTAATACTGCAGGGGCTGTTATTGATTGCAACAAAGGCAATGTCACTTTTCATGTTAATGGTAATGAGCATATGGTACACTTTCTGAGGAAACAATCTCAAGTTCATAGCATCAATTCTATTGGACAAGTTCCAACTATTATTATTGGAGGTTTTGAATTTCCTCTCCCTACTACCAAGAAAAAGTATGATATTCTTATTATTGGGGATTTTCATATCCCCATTGAGGTAACTTAGTGTTATTCGAAATTTCTCCGGTTCCATGTTATTCGAAATGAGTTTGTTAACAAGACTTGATCAACCTTGTTAGTGGGTTCATTTTGATGATCACGAGATGGATGAAACTAGAAGGCACAACCCGAGCGAGGTGTTGGACTCTAACTGAACCAGAGCGATTGCACTGCAGGCTACGCGTTACTGAACCCGAGCGATCGATCAATGGCTGTTAACTGAACCCGATGGAGCGATTCCTTCGCTACTGCTGCTAACTGAAGCCGATCGATGCTGCCTCTGGGATGAACAGTGAGCGTTGCGGGGGGGGGGGGGGGGGGGGGGGTTGGATGAACAGTGAGCGGTGGCGTTGCCACTGGATGAACAGGAACCCATGGTGTGGAGGGCTGGATGAACAGTAGACGGTGGAGGGGTGGCCGTGGAGGGGTGGTTGAATAGGACCCCGTGGTGTGGAGGGCTGGATGAACAGTAGACGGTGGAGGGGTGCCCGTGGAGGGGTGGTTGAACAGTAGCCGGTGGAGTAGCACGCGGTGGAGGCTGGATGAACAGGAGCCCGTGGAGGCTGGAGGAGGTCGACGGTAGCCCGTGGAGGCTGGAGGAGGTCGACGGTGGAGATGAACAGTATCTCGTGGAGTCCTGTTTTGCAGTACGCCACACCCCTCCCGATGAACAGGACCCCCATTTCGACCGTAGCACTCCAAGACAAGTCCGTTTCGTCCATTTTGCGGTACGCCACACCCCTCCCGATCAACAGGACCCCCATTTCGATCGTAGAAGGTCCGTTTCGTCTGTTTTGCGGTACGCCACACCCCTCCCGATCAACAGGACCCCTGTTTCGGCCGTAGGAGCTCCGTTTCATCCGTTTTGCGGTACGCCAGACCCCTCCCGATGAACAGGATCCCGTTTCAAATATGGCCGGTCGAACACAAGGCCGTTTCCTCCGTTGTGCGGTACGCGAGGCCTCGTTTCCATCGCCTGTTCTGTCCAAGCCCTCCCGATGAACACGACCACGCATTCCGTTCTGACCCAGCCGGTTGGCTCCCACGCGTTCTGTTGCCTCCCGATGAACACGACGCATTCCGTTGCCTCCCCATGAACACGACGACGACGCTGTTTCTCCGTTCTGACCCAGCCATGTACATATGTGCGAGTAGGCATTCGAGACCCTGCCCGTATGTACGTACGTGGCCGTATTTTCTTTCCTGCACCCTCGCCGCTGTACGTACGTGTACATGCTACGTGCGCGCCTCTACTACGACACGTACGCGCCTCTACATCTACGACACGTGCGCGCCTCTACATCGACCAGTATGTACGTACACGTTCGCGACTAGAATGACAATGCTACATACGCTTCGACCAGGTGGGTCCCGACTGTCAGGCACTTCCTTGCGTGCGAAAGATGTAGCTGGTGGGTCCCAGCAGTCAGGGAGGCGAATCGTTTTTTTGCCCGGATGCATTTCCTTGCGTGCGAAGATGTAGCTGGTGGGTCCCAGCAGTCAGGTGGAGGAATCATTATTTTGCGCATAATAAGGAGGCACTTCCTTGCGGCAGTCGTGGACCCAGCTGTCAGCCTCTCCACATACAGTCCACGTCCGATGGAAGTCGTTCCTTGACCACCTTGACCACGCCGCGTTGAGAGCACCACGGCGGTGGACGACGGTGAGGCCTAGGAAGGGGACGACTCGGAGCCGGGGAAGACGCAGCAGTGGATGCCCACGCGAAGAGGAGTACGAGGATTCACTGGTTCGGGTGCGGTGTGAGGCTGCTGTCGCCGCAGAATAACAGGGGGTGTGGGTGAGTAGAGGGATGGCCTGGACATCGGTGGGAGTAGTAGGGGCGGTGAGGCCTCTACGGCATCACAGCCGGCCATGGAAGGCAGGAGCACGCGGCACGACCGGCGCTGGTTTGGGCAGCTGGAGCAAGAAGACCAGAGGTTGAAGAAGCACTACGGCCGTTGGATGAACATCGTACGGTAACAGGAGGTAGAATCGTTCATATTGACTAAGTTGACAAAGCCCTCCGTCCCCGTCAACTTGGTAGGCCCACAAGTCAGCCTCCCACTATGCTGGGTTCTAGCTGGCAGGGGGAGTATTCATTTTTTTTGTGCGTAAGAAGGAGGCACTTCCTTGCGTCCGAAGATAGCTGGTGGGTCCGACATGTCAGCTGGGGGCACGTTTTTTTCACGAAATACAGAGGCCCTTCCGGTGGATCCCAGATGTCAGGTGGAGGAATAATTATTTTGCGCGTAATAAGGAGGCACTTCCTTGCTGTGGCCGTGGACCCAGCTGTCAGCCTCTCCACGTACAGTCCACATCCGATGGAAGACGTTCCTTGACCACGTTGACTACGCCGCGCCGAGAGCACTAGGGCGGTGGACAACAGTGAGGCCTAGGAAGGGAACGACACGTAGGCAGGGAAGACTCGGCAGTTGTTTCCCACGCGGAGAGGAGTATGACTGTACGAGGGTTTACTGGTTCGTCTGCCCTCGCCGGAGAATAACAGCAGGTGTGGCCGTGTGGGTTAGTAGAGGGATGGCTAGGCCAGTGATGGGAGTACGGTGGGGCGGTGAGGCCTGCGCGGTAGCACAGCCGTCCGCGGGGAGGAGGGAGCAGGCAGTCCCGCCGGCACTTGTTTGAGCGGCTGGAGCAGGAAGAGCAGAGATTGAAGAAGCACGACGGCCGTTGGATGGACATCGTACGGTCACTGGAGCTAGAATCGTTCATATTGACTAAGTTGTGTGCCCGTCAACTTAGTAGGCCCACAAGTCAGCCTCCCACCATGGTGGGTCCCAGCTAGCAGGGGGAGTATTCATTTTTCTGTGCGTAATAAGGAGGCACTTCTGGTGGGTCCGAGCTGACAGCAGGGGGAACGTTTTTTTTCACGAAATACGGTGGTCCGTCCGGTGGGTCCCAGCAGACAGGGGCAAACGTTTTTTTTTGCAAAATACTGTGGCCCGTCCGGTGGGTCACAGCAGTCAGGGGGAAACGTTTTTCCGTGAAATACTGGTGGCCTGTCCGGTGGGTCCCTGCCGTCAGGTGGAGGAATAATTATTTTGCGCGTAATAAGGAGGCACTTCCTTGCGGCTACCGTGGACCCAGCTGTCAGCCTCTCCACATACAGTATTCTTCCGATGGAAGTTGGTCGTTGACCACATTAACCAC
The DNA here is from genome assembly GCA_963921465.1 of Triticum timopheevii. NCBI lineage: Eukaryota > Viridiplantae > Streptophyta > Magnoliopsida > Poales > Poaceae > Triticum > Triticum timopheevii. The sequence goes on along the minus strand of OY997272.1, from coordinate 525,222,572 downwards.
ACTGCGCCGAGAGCACCAGGGTGGTGGACGACGGCGAGGCCTAGGAAGGGGACGACGCGGAGCCGGGGAAGACGCGGCAGTGGATGCCCATGCGGAGAGGAGTATGAGGGTTCACTGGTTCGGCTGCGGTGTGAGGCTGCCATCGCCGCAGAATAACAGGGGGAGTTGGTGAGTGGAGGGATGGCCTGACCAGCGGTGGGAGTAGTATGGGGACGGTGAGGCCTCCACGGCAGCACAGCCGGCCATGGGAGGCAGGAGCATGCGGTACGACCGGCGCTGCTTTGGGCGGCTGGGGCAAGAAGACCAGAGGTTGAAGAAGCACTACGGCCGTTGGATGGACATCGTTGACCACGCCGCACCGAGAGCACCAGGGCGGTGGACGACGGCGAGGCCTACGAAGTGAACGACAGGGAGCCGGCGAAGACACGGCAGTGGCTGCCCACGCGGTGGTGAGTACGAGGGTTGACTGGTTCGGCTGCCATCGCCGGAAAATAACAGGAGGTGTGGGTGAGTAGAGGGATAGACAGGCCAGGGATGCGAGTATGACGGGGCCGTGAGGCCTGCCCGGCAGCACTGTCGGCCACGGTAGGCGGGAGTAGGCGATTCCTACGACGCTGGTTTGGGCAGCTGGGGTAGGAAGATCAAATACTGAAGAAGCATGATTGCCGTTAGATTGATATCTAACGGTCTGACGCTGGTAGAGTCAATTGTTGACTAAGTTTCTTTTTTAAGAAACCTTGTGTACGCATGAACTTAGTAGGCCCACAAGTCAGCCTCCAAATCTGTGGCAGACAACATAAAGCCCATCTGCTATTTTTTATAATTTGCAGCCCATTTGCTATTTTTTATAATTTGCAGCCCATTTGCTAATTCTTAAGTAATTTATTACAGCCCATTTTCTGCCCAGGACCACGGTCAAAAAGTTCAACCTTATTTTGCATGTTTCGGTGGAGTCCAAACTGTTGTAATCCCGAAATGATAAGCATTTTTTAAGAACTTATTGATTTGCCAAAAAAATCGTTTTTTTTGGTAAGCAAATAAGACGTGGGACAATTGAGTTGGTTTAAGGGAAAACCAATGGTGAAAAAATCAGCGCTGGGTGGGAAAAAACAACAAAAATAAGGATGTAAATATGAAAAGGGAATTTTATGTGTTTTCAATATAATGATACATGTATATGAACTAGTAAAACTATAGGTAGAGATTAGAAAACGGATGTAGGACATGCGTTTCAAGAGGAAAATAGAACTGGGCTGTGTGTTTGATTCAATAAAAAATACTGCCTGCGGATGTTGTAAGACGAAATATAACTAATACTAGCGGGCAAGAGTCCAGTAGATACCTGCTGGATCTTTGTGCCCCGTTGTCGTCATGGGCCAGGCCTGTTCAAAACAAAACCAACCCTGGTCAGTCTACAGCCCAGTTGAAACTTGCTCGACCAGAAAAAACAATATACATGCTCAATAAACGAGAGAATTCTGCAAGCACAGACTGATAATTGGGACGCAGCATGGATATTGTTTTTTTATCGTGATAATAAGTGCATGCACTTTTTTCAAAAAAACAACAGAACTGGGAATTCGAACGGCGGGTGCTTATGCTACCCATCAAATAAAAATCAGGTGCCTGAGAATTCGTTTCGAAACAAATGATTCATCTTTATATCCACGTCGACCCTCGGCATGATGGTTGGAAGCAAATGCAAGTTCATACCAAAAGAGCGTTAACAACAATACCAACTTGCGGACGACAACGTAGTACAACTACCAATACCAAACTACTCCTGGCCCTAGTGTTTGTCTGGTAGAAAATCTTGCAGAGGACCAGCTCCCGCTCCTTCTCTTGCTCCAGGTCCCCGAGGTGGTACTGGTGCATCACCCAGTTGGTCCTCTGCTGGTCAAAGTTCTTGTTGGTGTGCAGCACCAGAACCTTTTTTGCTGCCCGTCTGCCGGCCGTTGACCATCACAGGCAAGGTATTGCCGGTTGCCATGTCTCGAGCTTGCGTTGGTTTTCCCCGAAGAGGAGAGGATGATGCAGCACAATAGAGTAAGTATTTCCCTCAGTTTTTGAGAACCAAGGTATCAATCCAGTAGGAGGTCACACGCAAGTCCCTCGTACCTGCACAACACGATAGCAACTCGCAACCAACGCTTAGGGCTTGTCAATCCCTTCACAGTTACTTACGAGAGTGAGATCTGATAGAGATAATATTTTTGGTATTTTGATAGATAGATGCAAAGTAAAAAGTAAAGGCAAAGTAAAAACAAAGCAAGTAAATAAAGTGATATAGATTGATATGATGAGAATAGACCCGGGGGCCATAGGTTTCACTAGTGGCTTCTCTCAAGAGCATAAATATTCTATGGTGGGTGAACAAATTACTGTTGAGCAATTGACAGAATTGAGCATAGTTATGAGTATACCTAGGCAATGATCATGTATATAGGCATCACATCCGTGACAAGTAGATCGAAACGATTCTGCATCTACTACTATTACTCCACTCATCGACCGCTATCCAGCATGCATCTAGAGTATTAAGTTAAAAACAGAGTAACGCTTTAAGCAAGATGACATGATGTAGAGGGATAAATTCATGCAATATGATAAAAAACCCATCTTGTTATCCTCGATGGCAACAATACAATACGTGCCTTGCAACCCTTTTTGTCACTGAGTAAGGACACCGCAATATTGAACCCAAAGCCAGGCACTTCTCCCATTGCAAGAACTACCAATCTAGTTGGCCGAACCAAACGGATAATTCGAAGAGACTTGTAAAGATAACTCAATCATACATAAAAGAATTCAGAGAACAATCAAATATTTTCCATAGATAATACTCGATCATAAACCCACAATTCATCGGTCTCAACAAACACACCGCGAAAAGAAGATTACATCGAATAGATCTCCACGAGAGAGGGGGAGAACATTGTATTGAGATCCAAAAAGAGAGAAGAAGCCATCTAGCTACTAGCTATGGACCCGAAGGTCTGAAATAAACTACTCACACTTCATCGGAGGGGCTATGGTGATGATGCAGAAGCCCTCCGTGGTGGATGCCCCCTCCGGCGGAGCTCCGGAACAGGCCCCAAGATGGAATCTCGTGGATACAGAAGGTTGTGGCGGTGGAATTAGGTTTTTCTGGCTCCCCTCGGTCTATTGGGGATACATAGGTATATATAGGAGGAAGGAGTACGTCGGTGGAGCTCCGAGGGGCCCACGAGGTAGGGGTGCGCGCCGCCGGGGGGGGGGGGCCTCCACTCTCGTGACCTCCTCGGAAGCTTCTTGGAGTAGAGTCCAAGTCTCCCGGATCATGTTCGGTGAGAAAATCACGTTCCCAAAGGTTTCATTCCGTTTGGACTCCGTTTGATATTCCGTTTCTTCGAAACACTGAAATAGGCAAAAAACAACAATTCTGGGCTGGGCCTCCGGTTAATAGGTTAGTCCCAAAAATAATATAAAAGTGGAAAATAAAACCCAATATAGTCTAAATCAGTAGATAAAGTAGCATGGAGCAATCAAAAATTATAGATACGTTGGAGACGTATCAAGCATCCCCAAGCTTAATTCCTGCTCGTCCTCGAGTAGGTAAATGATAAAAAAGAATTTTTGATGCGGAGTGATACTTTGGCATAATTTCAATGTAAATCTTCTTAATCATGGTATGAATATTCAGATCCGAAAGATTCAAGATAAAAGTTCATATTGACATAAAAATAATAATACTTCAAGCATACTAACTAAGCAATTATGTCATCTCAAAATAACATGGCCAAAGAAAGTTCATCCCTACAAAATCATATAGTTAGGCTATGCTTCATTTCGTCACACAAAGATGTTCCCAACTACTATACCCCCGATGACAAGCCAAGCAATTGTTTCATACTCAAATAATCTCAAACTTTTTCAACCTTCACGCAATACATGAGCGCGAGCCATGGATATAGCACTATGGGTGGAATAGAATATGATGATGGGGATTGTGTGGAGAAGACAAAAAAGGAGAAAGTCTCACATTGACGAGACTAATCAACGGGCTATGGAGATGCCCATCAATTGATGTCAACATGAGGAGTAGGGATTGCCATGCAACGGATTCACTAGAGCTATGAATGCTCAACAAAAGAAAACTAGTGGGTGTGCATCCAACATGCTTGCTCATGAAGACCTAGGGCATTTGAGGAAGCCCATCTTAGGAATATACAAGCCAAGTTCTATAATGAAAAATTCCCACTAGTATAAAAAGACAACTTATGAGACTCACTACATGAAGAACAAGGTGCTACTTTGAAGCACAAATATATGAGACTCACCACATGAAGAACAAGGTGCTACTTTGAAGCACAAGTGTGGTAAAAGGATAGTAACATTGTCCCTTCTCTCTTTTTCTCTTATTTTTTATTTTTTTTATTTGGGCCTTTTCTCTTTTTTTATGGCCTCTTTTTTTTATTTGGGCTTCCTTGGCCTCTTTTTTTCCGTCCGGAGTCTCATCCCGACTTGTGGGGGAATCACAGTCTCCATCATCCTTTCTTCACTTGGGACAATGCTCTAATAATGATGATCATCACACTTTTATTTTTCTTACAACTCAACAATTACAAGTCGAAACTAGAACAAGATATGACTCTATATGAATGCCTCCGGCGGTGTACCGGGATGGTGCAATGAATCAAGAGTGACATGTATGAAAAATAATGCATGGTGGCTGAGGGAGTCCTGGACTAGGGGGTGTCCGGACAGCCGGACTATCATCGTCAGCCGGACTCCAAGACTATGAAGATACAAGATTGAAGGCTTCGTCCCGTGTCTGGATGGGACTTTCCTTGGCATGGAAGGCAAGCTTGGCAATACGGATATGTAGATCTCCTACCATTGTAACCGACTCTGTGTAACCCTAGCCCTCCCCGGTGTCTATATAAACCGGAGGGGTTTAGTCCGTAGGACACAACAACGATTACAACAATCATACCATAGGCTAGCTTATAGGGTTTAGCCTCCTTGATCTCGTGGTAGATCCACTCTTGTACTACCCATATCATCAATATCAATCAAGCAGGAGTAGGGTTTTACCTCCATCGAGAGGGCCCGAACCTGGGTAAAAACATCGTGTCCCTTGTCTCCTGTTACCATCCGCCTAGACGCATAGTTCGGGACCCCCTACCCGAGATCCGCCGGTTTTGACACCGACATTGGTGCTTTCATTGAGAGTTCTTCTTTGTCGTCGCTGATAGGCTTGATGGCTTCTTCAATCAACAACAACGCCGTCCAGGGTGAGACTTTCCTCCCCGGACAGATCTTTGTGTTCGGCGGCTTTGCACTGCGGGCCAATTCACTTGGCCATCTGGAGCAGATCGAAAGCTACGCCCCTGGCCATCAGGTCAGGTTTGGAAGCCTAAACTTCACGGCCGACATCCGTGGAGACTTGATCTTCGACGGATTCGAGCCACAGCCGAGCGTGCCACGCTGTCACGATGGGCTTGATTTAGCTCTGCCGCCGGACAGTGCCCTGGTGGCCGCACATGAATCCGCTCCGACCCATAGTTCGGATCCGATCACACAGATCGAGGACGGGTGGCTCGACACCGCCTCGGGAGCTGCAACTTCCACGGCGATGGAGCCGAATACCGACCTTGTCCCTTATAAAGCTCGTGACTCCGAGGCGCCGGACTCCTTGCCGGACTCTGAACCTCCTGCGCCCCTGCCAATCGAATCTGATTGGACGCCGATCATGGAGTTCACCGCCGCGGACATCTTTCAACACTCACCCTTTGGCGACATCCTAAATTCGCTAAAGCATCTATCGCTATCAGGAGAGCCCTAGCCGGACTGCGGCCAGGATGGTTGGGATGCGGACGACGAAGAAATTCAAAACCTACCCACCACCCACTTTGTAGCCACTGTCGACGATCTAACCGACAAGCTAGACTACGACTCCGAAGACATCGACGGTATGGACGACGATGCCGGAGACGATCAAGAACCATAGCTTACCGAGCACTGGAAGGCCACTCCAACCCATGACATATATATGGTGGACACCCCAAAAGGAAGCGATAACGAGGAACAACGGGGCGCGGCAAAGGATAATCCCACCGACAAACAACCAAAACGGCGACGCAGACGCCGCCCTCAGTCTCGCCTCGACAAAAACATCACTCCTAATGACCTAGCAATAGAACAGGGCAAACCAGTGGACGACGAACATGCAACCAAGCAACCGTCCGAGCAGGACGAATCGGATAATAAATCCATGCCCGGCAGTCTAGACGACCTAACGCCGGACACACCACCGAAGCATAAGAACCTGCACAAAAGACTGGTCGCCACTGCAAGAAGTCTGAAAAAGGAAAAACGGAAGCTCAAAACAGCGGAAGACATACTCAGAATGAGGTGGAGCAAAGTACTCAAGACCGCGGACAAATATGGCAATAGCCACCAAACAAAGAGCTATCCAAACCGCAGGCTGCTGCCAGAATTTGACGAGGAGGCCATAGAGCCACCACATCAAAAAGCAAAGTGGCCGCCTGGCCGGATAGACGACCAGATGGCAGGCCAAAAGCGACAAGCGGCGCCGCACACAAGACGACACACGACCCTCATAAAACAGATGGCCGATTCAGGTCCATTTACGGGCCAAAAAAGAGGGCCCCAGGAAGCAACACAACACGCCGCATGCTTGAAGATAACGGCACGCCTAAATACAGGGGCACCGCACACCCACTATGTTTCACCGATGAGGTGCTGGATCATGAATTTCCACCGGGATTGAAACCCGTAAACATAGAGGCGTACGACGGAACAACAGACCCTGGAGTCTGGATTGAGGATTACATCCTCCACATACACATGGCCAGAGGAGATGATCTCCACGCCATAAAATATCTACCCATCAAGCTCAAAGGGCCAGCTCGGCATTGGCTCAAAAGCCTCCCAGAAAATACTGTTGGAAGTTGGGAGGAGCTTGAGGACGCGTTCAGAGCAAATTTTCAAGGGACTTATGTCCACCCCCCGGATGCAGACGATTTAAGTCACATAACTCAACAGCCCGGAGAGTCAGCGCACAAATTCTAGAATAGGTTCCTTACCAAAAAGAACCAAATAGTCGACTGTCCGAACGCCGAAGCCTTAGCAGCTTTTAAACACAATGTCCGAGACGAATGGCTCGCCAGACACCTCGGCCAAGAGAAGCCGAGAACAATGGCCGCGCTAACAAGCCTCATGACCCGCTTTTGCGCAGGGGAAGACAGCTGGCTAGCAAGATGCAGCACCAGCGACCCGAGTACATCCGAGATCAGAGATGGAAACGGAAAATCACGGCGCAGAAATAAAGGAAAAAGCCCAAAGAATACGGCGGTCAACACCGGATTCAAAAGCTCGCGGCCGAACAACAAAACACTGCCTCTTAAGGACAACAGTGATGAGCTATCCAACTTAAACAAAATTTTGGATCGGATATGTCAAATCCATAGTACCTCCGGAAGGCCTGCAAACCACACCCACCGAGATTGTTGGGTTTTCAAACAGTCCGGCCGACTCAACGCCGAACACAAGGGGCTCGACGCGCCAAGCGAGGATGATGATGAACCCCACCAACAGAGCACCGGAAAACAAAAGACTTTCCCACAAGAAGTCAAAACAGTAAATTCACTTCATGTGATAGTACGTAAAAACAATGCGGCACCCGCTAAAATAAGTGCCGCACGGTCCACCCCAGCAGAACCTCGAGGTTGGATGTCAAAACCAATCACTTTCGACCACCTGGATTATTCCAGAAGCATTCGAAACGCAGGTTGGACTGCTCTGATATTGGATCCTATAATCGATGGACTACAACTTACACAAGTCCTGATGGACAGCGGCAGCGATTTAAACCTGCTATATCCGAACACAATCCGCAAGTTGGGGATAGACCTTACTAAAATTCGACATAGCCGCACTTCCTTTAAAGGAGTGACGCCAGGCCCTTACGCCAAGTGCACAGGCTCCTTATTACTAGAAGTTGTGTTCGGGTCACCTGACAACTTCTGACGCGAAAAGCTAATCTTTCATGTCGCCCCATTCAAAAGTAGCTATCAAGCACTCTTGGGACGTGAAGCTTTTGTCCACTTTAACGCAATACCACATTACGCGTCTCTTACACTTAAAATGCCCGGTCTACGTGGCATCATTTCATCAAAAGGTCGTTCAAAGACCCCAGACACGGCTAGACGAGTCCGGCATAAATAAGCTACGGGCTCCCTAGCCGCACACCCCTCCACAAGGGGCTGTGCGTATAAGCAACAATGAGCTAATATAGCCTCAACTTTATTCATTCATTAATATTTCAATTTTTTATACACTTTTCGCACGATTTACTTTCAAACTAAGTTCCTCTCTTTTTATAGATGAACAACGTGCACACCCATCTAGGATAACGGCACAACGGAGACACAGGCGCAGACGTGCAGTAGGGACCCGTTGCAAGGATTCTTTTCAGATTAAGACCCTGCGTAAACCTTTTTTACTGTCTCTTGTTGCTATAATCCCCTGGTTTCTCATTACAACCAGAGAGGAGACTGACGTTTTGGCATCGGCTGCGTCAAAGGACCTTGCCCGTACCTGGACACTAGGGGCTTAGGGCATTGTTCTGCCCGTTATTATAAAGACTGAACACCTTAGGGAGTGTTCGGCGTCTCGAGTTAGGCCTTATATGCATCAGCTCCGAATCATGTCTTTGGTCAAATGTTGGGTTTGCCCGGCTCCTGTGTTTTGCTGCCTTACGTTCCGTATCATCGGCTAGCGCGGCACCAGGAGAACTACTGCAATTGTGCCCCAGTTCGGCTGGGCGAGCACCTCAGTAGAGAAAGCCGAAAACTGACTGTCATGATACAGCGAGAGACTGGTCAACCACTCGATCGACCACCGGAATGTTTAGAATTCCTCCGCTTTGACGAAGGACCGTTTCCCGGTCAGGCACATACGCGCCCCGAATTCGGTGAGCGCGGTGCCCCCAGGGGCTATATCGTAGCCCCACCCTCGAACTCCCATGGCTAAGTGAAAGTGATAAAGCATTATAGTCCGGTTGCCTCGTTTGCTACGCTACCACCTCCCTCACAGGACCGAGACGTCGGATTAAGTGTGAAAATGCGCTATTTTTGCGAACACCCCCGCACCTTGTGCATGGGGGCTGAAGCCGACGACTGCCATCTTTCAGGTTATACACACGTATACATAAACGGCCGCACAGGAGCTATTTCAATACTTGAACGCACAAGTACAAAAAGCACCTACATCATAAACATCGTTTTACAAAATAAAACGTTCATTTGAACGTGACATTTTTTGAGCACTGCGACTCTATTACACGAGCACCACGCAGAACTTCCCCAAAATAGTGCTCGGCGGGTAACCGGCTCTCGTCCGAACCCTGGGTCGCAACAGCGGTGGCATCCATCTCTGTCCAATGTGTCTTCACACGGGCGAGGGCCATTCGTGCACCCTCTATGCAGGCCGACCGCTTCATCGCCTTGATATGCGGCACCGCCTCAAGAAATTGCTGCAATAAGCCAAAATAGCTCTTCGGCTTGGGCCTATCCGCCCAGACATGAGTCACGACATCCGTCATGACAAGCCCGGACAACCTATTCAGCTCAGCCCACTCGGCCAACCGGTCGGTCAGCGGAAGTGAACGCTCCGGACTATGGAATTGAGACCAAAACAGCTCTCTCATCTTGTGATCCTCCTGACTTCGGAAGTGCATAACGACGTCTGCCGCACTCGCCGCCAAGTCCATATAAGGATCCTCCGGACCCCACAGCTGGCCAAGCTGAGCATACTTCGGATCTGTAAATCTTCGGCGCGGCAAAAAGGGCTTGCCAGCCACAATGTCTCCGGCCTGGCACAGCTCCTCCTTTATAGCCCGCATTGCAGAACGGGCATCCTTGGCTTCGGCGGTGGCCTTCCCCAGGTCTTCTCGCTCTGCTAGGCGCTCCTTTTCAAGAACCCCATTGCGGTCGGCAGCATCTTTTAACTTCACGGCCATTTCGGCCATCTCATCCCTGCTTCGGCAGTGTGCAGCCCTTTCGGTTTTTAATTCCTCGGCCGCCCTCGAGGCAGCCGCATCACTCCTTCTGGCTTGCTCCTTGGCTTGAGCAAGTTCGGCCCGAAGGCTCTCCACAGCAGCGGCACCATCTGCGTCAAGCACACATATTGTACGAGGCGGGCTTCGGCTCCCTTACTAGGTGACCGCAGAGAAAAAACTTACCTTGCGACTCGTCAAGTCGCTTGTTAACTAGCGCAATGTCCGCATCCGCAACGTCGAGTTGCCGCTTTAGTTCAGCAACTCTATCAGTCCGGCTGGCCCCCGGACTATCCGCCACCTACATAGGAAAGGCGAAAGTTAATACCTGCGATTTTGATCCTCGGCACGCTGTCGTTTTCGACAACCTACCGAGTCTCAGGGCTACTATCTATACAGGGTGCAGTTTATGTGCAAAACTGTCAAGAAGGTGTGTCATTTTTACGTACCTCAAACCCCGCCAGCAAACTCCTGACGGCATTACGCAATCCGCTTTCGGCGGACGAAATCCTTCCAATCACCATACTCATCAATGCATGGTGATCTTCTGAGATGGACGCCGTCTCAAGCAGATCCTTCAGCTTCCCCGGCCAAACACTAGTCGGCGCCGAACTCTTCGGCTCTGCCGGGCTCGGGGATACCCTCCGTGATGACACTTCAGGCTCGTCCGCCCTATCCGACAGCGCAGCGGGCGGAGGCGTCTCGCTCTCCACCATCTCCGGACAAAGGTCCCCCGAAGACGAGCTCATCTGAGAAGGTTGGAGATCCGAACTACAAGGTAAAAACTTCAGTTATCCTCAGAAGAACAAATAGGGATGTCTCTTATTACCAAACTCCCTTCTTTCTACTTACGGCTTGCTGGAGGGCTGATTCTTTAGGGGAGATTGTGCGGCCGGGGCCTCCCCGGACGCAGGACCCTCTGGTGAAGATTTCTTCCCCCGCTTAGGGGCTTTGGCCTCCGGGTCTTCGGAGGCGGTCCTCTTCTCCCCTGGGAGGGAGGGATTCTCGATCCCCCACTTTTCAAGAGCCTCCTTGGGCGATGCGGTAGCTCCTCTATTTTCCCCTTCGCCTTCTTCTGAAGGCGCAAACTCCAGCATCCTGACCAGCACGGGATCCGGCGTGGTCTCTGGGAGGGGGGCCGGACACCGTATCAGCTTTTCTTGCACTATTCACTCCTGTTAAAGGACAACGGGTTAAAAGGCGAATTGTAGAAAGGCAAACAAACGGTATGTCCGAACACATAGCTCCTTACTTGAGTATCCGGGCGATTGCAGCTTAGGCCGGCGTCCTCGGTCAATTCCGGACACAACTCCCGTGATCCGAAGAACAATTTGTACATCTCCACGGGTGTCGTACCCATGAAGTGTTGGAGAATCCGTGGTCCCTCCGGATTAAACTCCCATAGCCGGAGAGGACGGTGTTTGCAGGACAGGAGACGCCTAATCAGCATGACCTGCATCACCACGACCAGATCGATCTCCCTCGCTTGGAGGTCTCCAATCCGGCCCTGCAATAGGGGCACGTCCTTTGACGGCCCCCAGTTGAGCCCTTGGTTGACCCACGACATCAATCATCGTGGAGGTCCCGAGCGGAAGACGGGCGGTGGCTTCTGCCTGCTGCCCCTGGGAGCGGTAATATAGAACCACTCCGGTTGCCACAATCCGAGCTATTCTTGGAAGGAGCCCTCGGGCCACGGGGCATCAGCCCTCCTGCTTACGGCCGCCCCGCCGCACTCTGCTTGACGCCCCTCGATCATCTTCGGCTCCACATTGAAGGTCTTCAGCCACAGGCCGAAGTGAGGGGTGATGCGGAGGAAGTCCTCACAGACGACGATTGAGGGAGTCCTGGACTAGGGGGTGTCCGGACAGCCGGACTATCATCGTCCGCCGGACTCCAAGACTACGAAGATACAAGATTGAACACTCCGTCCCGTGTCCGGATGGGACTTTCCTTGGCGTGGAAGGCAAGCTTGGCGATACGGATATGTAGATCTCCTACCATTGTAACCGACTCTATGTAACCCTAGCCCTCTCCATGTCTATATAAACCGGAGGGCTTTAGTCCGTAGGACAACAACCATTACAACAATCATACCATAGGCTAGCTTCTAGGGTTTAGCCTCCTTGATCTCGTGGTAGATCCACTCTTGTACTACCCATATCATCAATATCAATCAAGCAGGAGTAGGGTTTTACCTCCATCGAGAGGGCCCGAACCTAGGTAAAAATATCGTGTCCCTTGTCTCCTGTTACCATCCGCCTAGACGCACAGTTTGGGACCCCCTACCCGAGATCCGCCGGTTTGACACCGACATTGGTGCTTTCATTGAGAGTTCCTTTGTGCCGTCACCGATAGGAAGGATGCCTACTCACGGCATCATCACCGATAACGGCACGAACTTCACGGCCGACGAGGTTAAATCATGGTGCAAAAATATGGGCATTAAGCTCGATTACGCTTCAGTCTATCACCCTCAAACCAACGGTCAAGTGGAACGAGCAAATGGTCTAATAATGAGCGGCATCAAACCCAGACTAGTGCGGTCCCTTACGAAATATGACACGCACTGGGTAGAGGAGCTCGACTCCGTACTCTGGGGGCTGCGGACAACGCCCAACCGTAGTACCGGGTTCACACCAGTTTTTATGGTATACGGTGCAGAGGCAGTTCTGCCCTGCGATATCATTCATCACTCACCTCGAGTGCGCATGTACGAAGAAAGAGAAGCCGAGCTGGATCGGCAGGACAGCTTGGACGCATTGGAGGAAGAACGCGACGTCGCCAAGGCTCGTTCCACATTCTATCAGCAGCAGGCTCGAAGATATCAAAGCAGAGAAGTACGGGCCAAGACTTACATCGTTGGCGAGCTAGTTCTACGGCTGCCGGACAAGAAAAAGGACAAGCTCAAGCCCAAATGGGAGGGCCCCTTCATTATCGATCAAGTCCTGACCGGCGGAGCGTACCGTCTACGAAATGCGTCGGACAACCGACTCGAGCCGAACCCATGGAACGCAGCCCGCCTCCGAAGATTCTATGCCTAGCACCGGACTAAGAGTTCGTCCCCTTCCCCCGTCCAAATTTTTAAACTTCAGCTATCTTTTCTTTCTCTTTCTTCTCACAACCCTTTTTCCTAAACAAGCCCTTAAGGGCCTACTTGCGTATTGTTCGCACACACTTTATGTGCCATCCGCACTCATTATACCTGGGGGCTTCTTTACCAGAAGCTTAATTATAAGGGCTTCATGCCCAGCACATGTGTCAAGCTTCCACATGTACCTTTTATTCACCATTATATGCATCGATATGACTTAAGTTTTGGCCAAGCTGGGTTGCCCGGCTCTTGTGCTTACCCCTACGTTCCCGATTGTTCGGCTAGGAGGTAAAGGGAGCACCTCTGCGATTGTTACTGCCGGGTCAGCCAGATGTGTACCTCAGACTGGGTGAAGACGAAAGCTAGCTTTCTTAAGGGAATATTCGGTCGGTGACTTGAAAGATGATTTTTTACCTACTTATTTATCTGCCCCCAGATGTTTTTCTGCTCTTTTCGCAGACCGGACATGCACTTTAGGGAATGCCTCCCAGGGAAAGGAACCCTTAACGGAACTATTCTCCTTGGAAGATGTTTCTTACTAACCATGTAATATAACATAACTAGTTGGGCACTTGTCTGATAAAGCACTAATGACCCCTACGCCTGGTCTCCATGCATGCCCCGGTTGTTTCTTAACCGAGAAGGTAATCGGACACACTCCGGACTCTAGGGTCCCGAGGTTGAATCGAAAAGGTCAGCAAAGACAAATGATCTACAATCCGGCTAGAAGGCATTTTACATGTCATTTTAAAATACATTGTCAAATAGACTGACTGTATTCCTCCTCAATCCCGTCTAACAGGCTGTCTAATTTACAGTCCCGTTGGGAAAATTTAGCGGCCAACTCTACTTGGCCGTATACTAAACTCACAGGGATCTCCTTCCCATCGGGCCCCACAGGTCCGACCTCGGCCATGTGGTTGGGATCCGCCTTCTTGTACCGCGTCTTCACCATGGCTCAGGCCTCTCTGGCACCTTGGCGGCAGGCTGAAATCTTCCATAAACGGAAGCACTGCCACACTCCCTGAAGCTTCTCCGCAAGATACCCAAGGCCCTCGGGTAGGGAGAGGGCCGGCCATAAAGCCTGGACGACGCCGCTCATTGCCTGTTGGACTCGTTCGAGCAGCCGCAATAGTTCGGGAAGTTGATCACCCGTCGATACGGGCATCTCCTCTGCAGGGCGACCTGTGAGTATACCTACAGACATATTTTGTCAATTGACTTCCTCGCCGAACTCTTCTTTTCAAAGGAGTTCGCTCAAGCACTTACTATAGATGCCGCGACGAAGCCGCTGATTCTCCTTAACGGAGCCAGACAGCTCGGCCTGAACACCTTTCAGCTCTTCTCTGAGCTGGGCGTGGGCATCCTGGAGCTTGTTCCTTTCCTACCGCACTCTATTCAGCACCCTCTCGCCGGCCTTTAGCAGGCGCAGTAATTCTTGCCTGTCCGGATCTTGTCCGACAGCACCTGCAATGTCATTATTAGACTTGTGCACACGCCGCACACCGCTTGTATTTTTAAAATAATGTGTTACCAGGAGGGGTCTCTGTGTTTCCTCCTGCGGCAGCAAGTGCGGCCTCGAGTTGGGCCTTGCACTCTTGCAGCTCCTGAGACAGTTGGGTATTCTTCTCCGTAAGATCCTGCGTTTCAAATGATCCTTAAATCAGTTAATATAACTACTTTAAGTCTCGGGGGCTACTGGCATATACAACTAGAAAATTCTCTTACCCGTATGTCTTTTACATACTGCTCCGTCGCTCTGGTAAAACCATCTTGAGCTGCACGGAGGTGCGCATCCCTCGCGTTAAAGGCATTCAACGCCTCAGGGGAGAAGCACGTGTCACGAAATACTGTCCGGCGGCGCCTGTGGTTCATGGCGCTCTCCACCTCAGACTTGGTGGCGGACAGTCTGTCGGCATCCTCCATTGAGGAGTGTCCGGCTCGCGCCTTGCGCTCGCCTCCCCCTCCAGACCAGGTGCTGGAGCCTGGCTAGTAGAGGTTGGATTGGCAACCTCTACGCCCGCAGTCCGGCGGGCGCTTTTTCTCCTACAAAAGTCATGAGCACTCAAACGCTTCCTAGGAATGTTGCTCCAAATAATGAACTGTGAGCTATACCTTTGCGGCGACGTTTCAATCGGCGCCGCGCTCCTCTTCCGCCTACTGGTCCGGACTAGCCTTCGTTGGTCAGCCGCCGCGGGCTCGGCTTCCTGCCTTGAAGGCGCTTCCTGCAAAACACCATCGTATGCGATGAGCAAGGAGAAAATAATGGTGTCGGGACTTCAGTCACAATCACCTGGGAAGCCGGATATAGTCAGGGGTAGTCAGCCGTAATGGCGACTAAAGCATTATCCATGCTGAGCTGGTGGAACACCCCGTCGATTAGCTCCACCTTTATGTCCGGATCCTCTTCGGAGGCCGGATCCTGGGATCTCTCTGGATCCTCGGGTTGCGGAGCTGGACTTAGCATGTCCTCCACGACCCGACGCAGCTCCTGCGTCGAAAAACATAATATAAGAAACTTAAACATTGAAAAGCATGGGTCGGGCACGTTAAGTGTTCGCTTACCCAGCGCCGAGGGTTATTCATGGAGAACCCATTCAACGGGTTCATCTGGAGGAAGTCCTCCTTTTCCCCCTTGTACATGCCGGACAGGATCTTCGCCAGGTCCTCGGCCGAATCCGGTCCTTTGCGGCCATGACGGGTGGCATCGTCCTCCCCGTTGACATCCCACATGGGGTGGCCCCTGTATTGTAGTGGCTGCACCCCCCCGCATAATGCATGTTGCCATGACTCCAATCATGGTCAACCCGGAATGGGCCAGTAATCTTATCCGGCCCATCAAATAATGGACGCTCTTGTGTTCCTCCAGTTGGGGGCTCCGCGGACGCCAACTAAGGCGTTTCTTTAGAGGAGCAGTACTGAACTCCGGGAGGCCGATCCGAATAGGGTCCGGCAACGGAGCATCTTCTATGTAAAACCAATCCGAAGGCCAGTCTTCGGACGCCTTCTTAGGGGTTCCGGATGGATATCCAGTGCCGGCAATGCGCCATATTTCGGCGCCGCCCACTTGATATATGGACCCCTCGTGAGAGCGGGGTACAAGGCAGAACAACCTCTTCCACAGTGCAAAATGGGGCTTGATGCCCAGAAATAGCTCGCAAAGAGCTACGAAGCCCGCGATATGCGGGATAGAGGCGGGCGAGAGGTAATGGAGCTGGAGTCCGTAGAACTCCAGGAGCCCGCGGAGGAACGGATGTATAGGAAATCCGAGCCCCCTTATCAGATAGGGGACGAAGCATACCCGCTCCCCTTTGTTGGGACTTGGGGTAGCCTCCGCTTGCTTCCCACCTTGGTAGGTGGCCAACCCGGATCGAACCGGGACCATGAAGGCCGAAGGGAGATATCCCTTTGCTTGGAACATCACCAGCTCGCTGTGCGGGACAGAACATCTCCGCCAGTCTCCTGGCAGTGGGCTGGGAGCGCGAGAGGAGGAGCCACGTCGACGGTCCATGGTGGAATGGATTTTTGGTCAGAGGCGCTCTGATGAGTACTCGCGGAAGGAAGATGGTGTGATTTTGGATATGGATTCTTGCCTCTCTTATAGGCAGATTATTTGCACAACTAGGGGGTAAAACATAAAAGATACCCTGGCTTTTCGCATTCATGCGACGCATGGAAGATGGCCATTATTGGGCGTGGAAGCCAAGAAGCGCAACATTGATAAGGAAGCCGGACACTGTTCGGCAAACACACGGAATTTGGAGGAGAACCCGCCTTGCAACGCCGAAGACTATATACGCGCTGGACTTATCGTCATTGAAGCCTGGTTCGGGGGCTACTGAGGGAGTCCTGGACTAGGGCGTGTCCGGACAGCCGGACTATCATCGTCCGCCGGACTCCAAGACTACGAAGATACAAGATTGAAGACTCCGTCCCGTGTCCGGATGGGACTTTCCTTGGCGTGGAAGGCAAGCTTGGCGATATGGATATGTAGATCTCCTACCATTGTAACCGACTCTGTGTAACCCTAGCCCTCTCCGGTGTCTATGTAAACCGGAGGGCTTTAGTCTGTAGGACAACAACCATTACAACAATCATACCATAGGCTAGCTTCTAGGGTTTAGCCTCCTTGATCTCGTGGTAGATCCACTCTTGTACTACCCATATCATCAATATCAATCAAGAAGGAGTAGGGTTTTACCTCCATCGAGAGGGCCCGAACCTGGGTAAAAACATCGTGTCCCTTGTCTCCTGTTACCATCCGCCTAGACGCACAGTTCGGGACACCCTACCTGAGATCCGCCGGTTTTGATACCGACAACGATGAATGAAGAAATATGGAGGATGGACTTCGGAGCCAAGTCGTGGAATTCCAACCCATAGTAAAACATGAGCCCTCTCACAATAGGATCCATCGGGAAACCTAAACCACGACGAAAGTGGGATACAAAAACAACGTACTCGCCGGGCTTGGGGGTGGGGATGGCCTGCCCTTCGGTGGGCAACCTGTGCGAAATCTCGTAAGATAGGTACTTGGCCTCTCGCAGCTTTAGCACGTCCTCCTCCATGATGGAGGAGGGCATCCACCGGCCCTGAAGGTCGGAGCCGGACATTGTTGAAGGTCCGAAGCGCTCGAATCTGGGGCTCTGGGTGTTGGAACTTGGGGCAAGGAGAAGATTCGATGGAGGATTGAAGAAAAGAAACAAGCATTGGTCCCATTATAAAGAGGGAGAATACCAAGAGCCGTCTCCGTGACCGTTCGGGACTCACCTTCGATAGAGAGGGCGTGGGGACGGGCGCGGTTGGGTTACCCACGTCCGTATTGATGGGAATCCCGGAATAAGGGGAACACGATCTCTGCTTCGACAAGACGTGCCAAGGAAACCGCTTCGCTAAACGCGGTGAGGTGGTATAATAAAAAACAATTCAAGTAAAGGCTTGGTAGTGGCTTGACGTCATGCCACGAAATACGTCAACAGATTGATCTTGTGTACATATTATTCTCTCTATGGTGGAATGTGGAATTTATTTTGCAGAGTCGGACACTATCCTGGTGTTCACAATCTTCTATGAATTATTCGGAGGAGGAACCCGCCTTGCAATGCCGAACATTATGCGCGCCGGACTCATCGTCATTGAAGCCTGGTTCAGGGGCTACTGAGGGAGTCCTGGACTAGGGGGTGTCCGGACAGCCGGACTATCATCGTCAGCCGGACTCCAAGACTATGAAGATACAAGATTGAAGACTTCGTCCCATGTCCGGATGGGACTTTCCTTGGCGTGGAAGGCAAGCTTGGCAATACGGATATGTAGATCTCCTACCATTGTAACCGACTCTGTGTAACCCTAGCCCTCCCCGGTGTCTATATAAACCGGAGGGGTTTAGTCCGTAGGACACAACAACCATTACAACAATCATACCATAGGCTAGCTTCTAGGGTTTAGCCTCCTTGATCTCGTGGTAGATCCACTCTTGTACTACCCATATCATCAATATCAATCAAGCAGGAGTAGGGTTTTACCTCCATCGAGAGGGCCCGAACCTGGGTATAAACATCGTGTCCCTTGTCTCCTGTTACCATCCGCCTAGACACACAGTTCGGGACCCCCTACCCGAGATCCGCCGGTTTTGACACAGAACTCCTGGGAGGCATACTAATGGCGCAACCTCCGAATCAAGTCAGTGGGGGAAAGAAATGCGGCAGTTGATCTTAGGGGACCACCAACTCGGTCCCGGCGGTTACAGAGTGGCGGAGCCTATATGGGACAAGGAGGACGCGGAGCGTGCCGAGCAAGGCCTACCGCCCCGCTTCAAGAAATACCATGACAAGCAGACCAGGAACTTTGCCAGGGCCCGGTACTATTTTGATGGGTTTTAGTAATTATGGTTATATACTCTATAAATTTATTCATCAACATGATTTCTTTATTTTCCGTGTCATACATTTTACATATCTTGAGTCATTGAGTTTGGTAACAATTTTCACTCAGTCCTGAAGGTTTTTGTTTTTCAGCAGTTAATTGATGGTTTGATACATGATACATTTCATGCACAGGGTGCTAGAGCTGCACTTAACTTGCTAAAATCATCCCCTTGTTCTTATTGGTTATAGAAATGGCTTCTTGCAGTTTTGAAAATTCAGTTTATTCGGTTACTGAAAATTTAGTTAATTCAGTTAGGCACACAAATTTCAGAACTTTTGTGTGCCCTAGTACTTGGTGTTTGTAGAAAACCAGGAGTGTCAATGTGACTAGAATTCACTTGTTCTTATATGGGTGAAACTTCACTTGTTTAGCTAGAAGACCAAAGTGGCATCTTGAATTATGTCAGTTTTGTTTTGTAACTAGAAGACCAAAGTGTGTTACTCACCTGGGATCTTAACTGTTGGGGGTAGTATTGTAGCTAGATGAACATGTATTTTCAGAACTGAGCTAAAGATTTGGGGGGTAGTATTTCTTATTTTAGAGCACCTTTGCTGGATGTATTTTACAGCAACTGTTGGAATCAAAACAATGCTTCTGGGTTGTCCTATTAAGTTGAGTGAAGTCTTGAACAATAAAATGTTTATACCAGTGGCAATATTGCATCTGTTACCTTGTTAGCTGCTTTCAGTTGATGTCTTGAACAATAAAATGTTTATATCGGTGGCAATATTTCTTGGACAGTAGTATGTATGCTCATCACTTTATGTATGGTGTTATGCCCTGTTATCTCTGTCCAGTTGTCTAATGAAGCACTAGGCTCATCCATGGTACAAGTTCACCTGTGAACACTTGAAATTAGTCAGGACATCCTGTACTGATAGATGTAAATTGTGTCCAGTAGGCTTTGAAGCACCAGTTTTTCCTGTTTCTAACTCTGAATCTGATATAAACCACACTATTGGCATAATTGGTCTTTTGTATATGTGCTGATGCTTTGTTAATATAAAGCTATAGATGATGTTGTACTTGTGATGATGCTACTTGTGATCTTCTGAAATGACCCATTGGCGACTTCATTACGCGGGGATAATGATTTTGCAGGTACCCCGAGAGGCCCTTGAGTTTGCCGGAATGTCGATTAACTTCCGTTCCGGCAAATTCGGGTACTCCATATGTCCTAGTTTCAGCAAAGGTCATGCTGAAATTTTCCGTGAATTTTAGCATGACTTTGCTAAAAATAGGACATATGGGGTACTTGCGACTAATGCATGGGCCGGGGTATCTTAGTACTTAATTAAGTAGGATCAACTGCCCCGCCATTCTTGCTGCATTAAACCATAGGTGGCAATAGAGCCAAGTGATTAGGCCCAACTTAGAATTCTCCTTTCCTTTTCTTGATAGGTTATATTATTAGAAGATACCCATATATATCAGTCAACCTAGGGTGCCTCAGCATCGATAAACCCTAAATGATGAAAACTTAACTTAGCATTTAGGGTGCCTCGGCGTCGACAAACCCTAAATGATAAAACCTTGGCTTTTCGGGTGCCTCAGTGTCGATGAGAACCTAAATGATGTACGCTTACGCTTTTAGGGTGCCTCGGCGTCGACAAACCCTAAATGATAATAAGCTTAGCTTCTAGGATGCCTCGGTGTCGACAAACCCTAAATGATGAGACCATGATCTTGTTCCTTGACAATAACCAACTTTTTGACCAAACTTTTTTCCTATTTAGAACGAAACATGGACCACAACGATGAGGCCGGCGGTTCGGGCGGGAAGCAATTCTGGGAGCTGTCCCAGGAGATGGAGGAAGAACCTCACCGCTATGAGGACGCCGCGGAAGACACCGATCCTAACTACACAACCCCTAGTGGCGTCGGGGATGACACCACTGATGGTGCCGCCGAGGATGCCACCATTGATGATGGTGGCGCACGCACAGATGGCAGCCAATCGAAGAGGCAATGGAAGGACCGGCGCCCGAACGTGCTCGGCACCATCAAGGAGAAATTTACTGAAGTGAACTCCGACGGGCATCCAACGACGCCCAAAGAATTAGTCAAGGGGTACTCAATTCAGCTCGGGTGCATTCTCCAGAGCACCGTCTCGATCAACACCGAGAACCTAAGGCATAAGGACCGAGGGAATTTGCTCAGCCTCCTCTTCACGAAGTTGGACGAACGATACAAGTTCCCCGCTGACTTTGCAAACACACGCCTCTCAGGGAATAAAGTGAACAGTCCGCCCTCACGAGGATGAGCACGACCCTGTCTACTTGGAGAAGCACGGTGAAGGCAATGATTGAAAAAGGTGATAGTTATGAGAAGATCAAGGCGAAATATCCTTTGATCAGCGAAGATGACTACAAGGAGTTCAAGATCAAGTGCGAGAGCAGCGCAACCTCCGAATCAAGTCAGTGGGGGAAAGAAATGCGGCAGTTGAACTTAGGGGTCCACCAACTCGGTCCCGGCGGTTACAGAGTGGCGGAGCCTATATGGGACAAGGAGGACGCGGAGCGTGCCGAGCAAGGCCTACCGCCCCGCTTCAAGAAATACCATGACAAGCAGACCAGGAACTTTGCCAGGGCCCGGTACAAGGAGGACCCGGTAACAAAGGAGCTTACCACGGATCCGAAGACCAGGGCGCTTGAGCTTGTTCTAGTAAGGAATACACCCCCGCGTAATTAGCTCCATATGGTTGCATTCTAATTAATCCCCAATATTTCTAAATGGTTCACGTTCCTTCTGCAGGACACTGAAAGCAGTAGCGCGGGGTCGTCTCAGAGCTCCCCTTTCGACACCCCTTTAAATAGGGCGTTGAACGTAATGAAAAACAAGGATAAGCTCAGTAAGCCGTCGTCAGCTGGTCGTGTGGCCGGCAAAGGCTTGTCCACAAAATGGTCGTCATACTATACCGCTGGTGGGCGAATGGAGAAAAAGACCAGCTCGGAAAGCCAGTCACGCGAGGTTGAAGCACTCAAGGCACAAGTGGCGCGGATTCCAGAGATTGTCCAAGAGCAAGTGCAACAACAACTGGGAACGACGCTCACCACCATGGTGCCTACCTTGATTCAGGGGCTGACGACGTGGATTACGGGCGGCCAACAGGGGCCTCCCCCGGTTCCCAGCTTCACGGTCAGCAACTCACACAACGCGCAGGCGGCGCCATTGGTGTCTCTGGCGGAGGCGGTATTCGTGTCTCCGGCGCCGGCACGGGCATTGGAGCTTAGTGCACCCGGGTGTACGCCGGCCGGCACCTTGCCAGCAAGCGGCCCTCCATCAGTTGCACGCCCGCCGTTGGCGGTGCCTCGACATTAGCCGAGCTCGACGGCACCATGGTAACTAAGCCTCTCGGTCGATGACTTCATCCCCTTGCCTTTGACTGGGCATCCCTGACGCCCTACATGTTTTCGCAGGGCGCCGCCGATGTTCCTTGCACTCTCCTGCACTTCATGGGCGGCGAGTTGGTCGATGTCGCCAAGGGCAGAATCGTTCAACCGGGCAACCGCGTGTTCCACGGTAATCCGATGCCACCCACCTTGTATAGGGTTGAACTAGGGTGCTGCCAGGCTGCGACGAGTTATTAACTCCAATTCGACCCGCTGGGGCCGACAAAGATGATCTGATGACCCTCAGTGCCTGCGTAAGCTGGCCCCTGCTTTGGCCGAAGAGCCAGACTCGTTTGGGGGCTGGGGACACCACCCCACAGACAAGACCGCCAGTCGTGCCAGTGCCAAGCAATGGCAAGACCGCCGCAATGCTACCGGACATGCCGGACATCCCTATGGCACAGGATCCGAACATGCATATGGCACAGGATTCGGACGACGACTTCAACAACGACAGTACATTTACCAACATCGATAAGTACTTTGCCGAACATGGGTACGGTGATGAATTCTGCGGGCACCCTTCTCAAGAACCCAACCCTGACAAAGACGACCGCAATCTAGCTGGTACGACGGAGAAACCCAATTGCAACAGGCATCGTCTGGTGTTCAGTTCTCAGGAGACGCCTCCAGCTGCCGCCTTCACCGAGCCTCAGATAGCCGAGGTGCGAAATATTATCAGCCCCAACACGCTCAAGAAGGCGATCTGTGAGCAGAACTCGATCCCATTACAGCAGATCAAGAAGAAGGGACGGAAATGAAAGACTAACAAGGGCGCCGGTGCGAGCCAGCCGACACCGAGTACGATCTGTGCTCAGGACGGGCCACCTTCACCTAAGGATATCTCGATGAGGGTGCATGTGGCGGGTAGGGCGATGCTACCGACAAATATGCTCAATGCTGCAACCGGTGCTATGCGGAGTCTGCATGACAGTGTTCTTTCTTTGGAGAAACGGCGTCTTTCCCAGAATGATGTGGCATACCCGGTTTTCATGGCCAAGGTGCCAGAGGGCAAGGGCTTTGTGGATAGCGCCATCGGGGGTACGATCATCCTGCGGTTTGATTATATCTTTGCTATGTTTAACCTTCATCCGCTGCACTACTCCTTCGTTTGGCTGTATTCTCCGAGTATGGAGATGCGGATCATTAGAGACAAGACCCCGGACATCGGGATAGTCGACCCCTTCTACATGCGTGCCAAGATCTTGGGCAGCGCTGGGGACCGGCAAGTCGCGAGTTCACACCTCAAAGGCGTCATTCTGGCAAACCCAGATAAGGATAACTTCCTCGTGCCTTACTTTCCCGAGTAAGTCATAACCACCCTGTAACATATGATTTCTTAGATTTCGATCGTTCTTTTTTTTCTAACATTCCATGTTCTGTGCAGTGACACACATTGCACACTCATCCTCTTAAGCCCGAAATATTCCATGGCCACGTATTTCGACCCGGACCGTGACTCCAAGATAGACTACACAAATATCAAGAAAGTTCTTGATGATGCTCTCCCCGGCTATGCCACATCTGGAGGCACCTTTAAGAGGCCAGTTCGTAGGTACGGTAGGCACGTGTTCACCCACAATACGATGTTCCCCTACGTCAAGCAGCCTACTACACCCTCCATCACATGTGGCCGATCGTAAGGGACCATAATCACCTTGTGCTACCAAATAATCTCAAAGATTGGGCCGCAAGCTTGGCGGCAATCCAGGACGCGGACATCCGACAAGAATTCTTTCGCATCCAGTCGGAGTTTGCAGAAATCATCCATGAAGATGTCCTTCGGACCTCGGGGCATATCTACCTCAGATATCAACCGTCCAACAGTGAGATAGACATAACGCTACAAATGTAGGCTGACAACACCTGCCACTTGATTACCATCACGAAAGACGGCGGCTTCATCCATGCTCCTGTCCCATGAGTCGAGTCGAAAGTAGTGATGCTATGTGTAGTTCTGAAACATCGATTAGCTCATGTTGTAATTAAACTTTAATGAACTTGTATGTCTCTTTGGTTTGGACAGTCGTTCAACTTAGATGTAATCGATGCTATTTATTAGTAGGACCATGAATCATGATATTAATGTCTTGCTTTTCTCTTTCGATCCTTTTGTTGCATACTTATATATTGCTTATGTATTGTCTGTTGTTTGGCTAGTGCATAGAGATGCCGTCGTATGTCGTGTACAAGGGTAAGGTTCCCGGAGTCTACGATGACTGGGAGGAGTGTCGGAGACAGGTTCACTGTTTCAGCGGTAACAGTTACAAAGGGTACACCACTAGGGCGGAGGCGGAATCTAGATACGCACGCTATCTTGCGGGAGAGAGGAGGGAGCGTTGGAGGAACCGGATGAAGACCAGTTTCATCGTGATGATGCTCATCGTGATGACTGCAGCTCTCTTCTATGTGATGGTAGTTTAGATGACCGATATCGACTTGTAATGTGAAGATAAACTCGCTACTCGCGGTCTCAAGACTTGTAATGTTCTATCTTTGTTCGGTCTTTTGAATTCGGAGACTAATATGATGAATTGTATTCGGAGACTAATCTTCTATTGTATTCGATGAATCTGCTGTTGCTGTGTGGTGCTGTCTATATTCTGTCCAATAATATATTTTGTAACCTGTGCAAATATCAGAAAAGAAAAAAAATAATCCCTAATATTCATACTAATGGCGCACCACTCAACACTCTAATGGCGCACTGTAGAAAGGATACTAATGGCGCATCACCCCAAAGTTCGCCATTAGTATGCCAAAGCACATGGGTAAATATGGCCCCCTGGGAGGCATACTAATGGCGCATGTTGGGCTATACTAATGGCACACTGCATGGTGCGCCATTAGTATACCAGATACTAATGACGCACTAGTGATGCGCCATTAGTATTTAATACTAGTGGCGTGGTGCTAGTGGCGCACCAGTAGTATGCCATTAGTAGGCAAAACTGGTGCGCCACTAGCAGGTCTTTTCCAAGTAGTGAGCGTGGCAAAGAATTTACATCAAAGCTATATAATGTGTTCTATACTCTGTATTGCTAATGAAGTGGGGAGCCGGAGAATGATGTTAGATAGTAGTAGCAAACGACTTGATCTGCGAGTGATAGGCAGAAGATTATCACTCGACACACAGGCAGCAAGGATGCTTGCCCTTTGCCGCTCTCTTTCTGCGTTCCTCTGCCAGTTTCGTTGCCTCGTCGGGGCACCACCAGTGCTTGGCAAGATGATGTAGGCGTCGCAGTAATTTCCATGTCGCCATGCAAAAAAATCACATCGCTCCTCAACACATGATAGTGAAAAAACTAACATGGACGGGGGGCATATGCCCCCCCCCCCCTCCTCGACGCACTTCACCACATTGTATTTATTCAATAGTTATTTATAGTTGAATATATTATTGTTATTTTTGCATCATATAATCACATATAGATGGTGTATTGAGACTTTTGACAGCTAAAATTATGTCTTTTATGTTTATACCTTTGCATTTTTTGATGATATACAACATATATTGTTGAAAGTATATATATGTTACTCTGTTAATGTTCATTGTGCCTCAATCGCACCAGGGCCTTCATAATGCTAGGGCTGGCCCTCCCAGGCCTTGTCGTCCTGCCAGAATCCTCCAGATAGATTCATCACTGATTGGTATGCCAGCGTCGCCGCAAAGGATGCCAGCAGCATAAGCGACCCACGCGTCTCCTTGATCCACTTCTTTTGCCTCTCCAACAGCTAGTCGTCATTGTCATCCTCATGGAGGACGATGATGCTACTGTCCGAAGGAGGGGCGCTGGCACTGGAACCGGCCGACCCGCCCCCCTGCTCGATGTCGATGTCGATGAAAATGTGTCCTGGAGCACCTCCCGGTGCCCCGTGATGAGACGACATAGTATGCTACCTAGCACGATCGAGTAGCACACCATATTTAGAGAATGACAAAGAACCGTGGAAGAATAAAGAAGGGAGCAGTGATAATGCCGCCAATACTACTACAGTACTATCACAATAGGAGGATAAAGAATGGGCATATGCAAGAACGCAATTCACGGTGTCGCACTGATCTAAGTAAGGAATTGATCAGATCATACACAACTTTTTTGGTAATCAACAACATCTGAGATGGGCATGAGGAATTTAAATGAACTGACCTCAGGCCAACCTTTGGCATGACACAACTTCTGTCAATGCAAGCAAGCGAGTACAGCCAGGTGGAGGATAAAAATTGCTTTCTGTGCACAACAAAACACCTATGCTGTAGTTCCATAAGCGTAGCATTTTTGTAAGCAAAAGCAAGCTCCAGCATGAATCAGGCCAAGGCAAATATAATCAAAGAATGCTAAAACGCTGGAGCGTCATATCGCCCCGGCGCACTGTATGGACAGATACATAGTAAGAGAGAATGTTCTGATATGGACAGATACCTTATCGAAGGAGGGGCGGAGCTAGGAGCCTGAGTTACCGTAGGAGGAGGGGGCCGGGGGCGTCGCTCTGTTTGCCGGCGGAGGAGGCGGGGCGCTGGACCTTGATCGACGTCGTCTCTCGTTTGGTCGTCTCGAGCCGTGACTTGGATGCTTTTTTTTAGAGCCTTCCTTGATTGTATTTTTATAGCACTGTCTGCCAGACCTGCCGAAGCAACAAGTGACGGAGTTCTCTGCGAGGATGTAAAATGCCCAGTTACAGACTTAAAGGAAGGAAGACGTTCAGTTTCTTACAGACCGAAGGAAGGAAGATATACAGTTGTGTGCGTACACGTACGATTTGCTCATGCCCATCTGCGCATTGCTACATTCCGAGAGGTGTACTCGTTAACTGCGGAACACGGGACAAGCCGTGCCGCAACTCTGCTACGTAGATGCTGCGGGAGGTGTGCTGTTCAGCAACTGCGGAACAAAAGCCCACATCACATCGCCGCGACTTTGCTCACCGGCGGCCACCAGGCGATGGCGATGGGGCTCGTCACCGTGTGCTTGCCGTCGCTCCACGCGAACGACCCGAACATGTACTCCTTGATGCCTCCCTTGGCCCGGATAGTGAAGGTGACCTGGTACTCCTGTGTGTTGTGCGTCGCGCTGAACTGCAGTTTCCGTGGCTTCACGTCCACGCGCATACCGGCGGGGCTCGTGACCGTGGCTCGGTATGTCGCATCCACATTGTTGCCGACATTGCGCACCACGGGGTGTTGCATGATGGTCTCGTTGTGCGACATGAACACCGCCATGAAGGCCGGGTAGTTGTGGTCTCCCACAGAGAAGGAACCCGAGAAGTTGGTCGACGAGCAGGGGCGGAGCCAGGATTTGAACATGGGGGGCGAACTGAAGATGTAAAAAATTTAGCAACCCACAATCGATTATAAACGACCTCCTTACCAATTATCTTACGTATAGAATCTAAAACTTATCTCATAAAGTACTGCACTGAACATAGATCAAACATACAACTGATTTTTTTTTTATAATTAGGTAATGGAGGATATCAATTAGCAGCAATGTTTATTGGTTTTTTAAGCGAAACGTCTAACTAGTACGTATCTTAACATATCGTCTTACATGCTTGATTAATAGGCTGCTAGGTCGTAATCCATAAAAAAAGAATGAACCAGGTACTAACTACTAAGGATAGTATATGTGGGTACCTTTCCAACGGAGCCTTCGATCATGCAAATATACTCAAGTAACTCGACGGACTCAGTGACACACAGGGCGTTGGATCGATGGCGGAATCAACAGGGCTGCTAACACCATGAGAGGAGCTTTGCGTCTTTGCCTTAGTAGTCTCCTAACGCCGGGAAGGGAGAAGCGCCTGCCGGTTGGCGATCGGGATTGGGGGTGCACCGGTGCAGCGAGCCATAGCGGCGGCAAGAAACCCTAGCGATTAGCGATTGGGAGATCGATCTTGGATTAGACGCACAGACTTACAAAAAGATAGACTTGTAGGCCTCCTGCCTCTCCGGATGGGCTACTATTTGGGCTTCGGTTTGCATGGTCAATACATTAGCGCTATGTTTGGGCTCAATCTCTCCCTCTCTCCCTAATAATAAAGCACGAATTGACTTTGTCGGGTTCACCGTCACAATACGCTTCTTCCGCGAATTTACGCTTTCATATTTATAAATTTAAAACATACGCAAGGTGGTACTAATCTCTATATAGCTGCAAAGTATCATGTTCGCTGCGTTGACCGACTTGGGCCTGCGGGCTGGGCCGTCCGCCGTTGGCCGAACTTCAGTGCAACGCGAGAAGGAAGAAAATACACATACACATGCGTGCTGATATTAGTACTAGAGAATACATATGACGGACCACTATTTCCAGCCAAATAGTATAGTACCACCTCGATTTCTTCCTTTTTATTTCACTAATTTATATACGTTCGTATATTATCCCAAATACCAACAAGCCGATAGTGAAGAATGAGAACAATTATAATGAGGAAGGATTGTGGGGATTCCTATGTACTCCCTCCGTTCCAAATTACTCGTCGCTGAAATGGATGTATGTAGAACTAAAATACATGTAGATACATCCATATGTGCGACAAGTAATTCGGAATGGAGGGAATATGAGCATTACTAATCACAGGAGGACATGTGCGGGATTGCTTCAGGGGGGCTGCGGGCCCTGGGCGGTCTAATTTCGATCGAACGGGGGTGCTTCCGTCGTGCGAGGAGAGTCAGCAACGCTGCATGGATAAAGGGAGCTCTCTAGGTAAAGATTTTTGGTCTATTTTACTTTTTTAATTGTTACACCTACCAGAAGCTATGTTGCTATGTATACTATAGATTGCAAAAAATCCTTACGTAGATCTGTGTGATATAATCCCGCAATATCAAATAAAGTTCATCCATTCAAAAAAATGCTTGCTTCGTGAGAAAATCATTCTATTTTTGAAATGAAATTCGTAGACCATAAAAGCTTATTTTTGAGAGGATAAACCCGTGCACCGTAAGATGTTGGTATTGTAGGGAGGTTTGTCCCAACGAAGAGATCATCGTGTGGCGCATGTCGCTCGACCTGGGCCTTTCACAACCCGTGCTTGCACAACTATCACAAAAGTAAGGCAACAATAGCTAAAATAATTAATAAATTGCAATGGAATCCAAATCTATACTTTTATTTGAATAGTGCAATTGATTGGATGTTGGAATGCGTATTTGCTTAAAATTGAAATACACCTTTTTTTGTCCCGTTGCAACGCACGGGCATTTGTGCTAGTTGCTAATTAAGTCATCATTATCTCCAGCCAATTAGCACAGGTATATTAGCATAATACTACTAGGATAGCCCGTGAGACATTGAGGGGGGCCGATCGTTGGGGGAGGGGCTGTCTCCGCCCCTGTCGATGAGCCGTCTCTCATGAAGACGACCATCTGCTCGGAGGTGTAGCCGAGCGCGCACACGAAGGTGATGTAGTTGTCGGTGCTTGTGTCGTACACGAGGACTGGGTTAAGGGCGCGGCTGGGGTCGACGTAACCTGCCCCGCGCGCGGACGGCGTGGATGGTTTGCCGGTGGTCACCATTGTCTACATTGTACGCGGTGGTCATCAGGGCGGACTTGAGCGCGGCGGGGCTCCACTCCGGCTTCGCCTGCCGAAGCTGTTGAGGAATGTAGTAATTTCAAAAAAATTCCTACGCACACGCAAGATCATGGTGATGCATAACAACGAGAGGGGAGAGTGTGTCCACGTACCCAGACCGAAAGTGGAAGTGTTAGCACAAGGCGGTTGATGTAGTCGTACGTCTTCACGGTCCGACCGATCAAGCACCGAACGCACGGCACCTCCGAGTTTAGCACACGTTCAGCTCGATGACGTCCCTCGAACTCCGATCCAGCCAAGCTTTGAGGAAGAGTTCCGTCAGCACGACGGCGTGGTGACGATTATGATGTTCTACCGACGCAGGGCTTCGCCTAAGCACCGCTACGATATTATCGATGTGGATTACGGTGGAGGGGCACCGCACACGGCTAAGGGATCTCAAGGATCAATTGTTGTGTCTCAAGGGGGTGCCTCCCTCCCCGTATATAAAGGAGTGGAGGAGGGGGAGGGGGCCGGCCACCCTTGGCGCGCCCCATGAGGAGTCCTACTCCCATCGGGAGTAGGACTCCCCCCTTCCTTGTTGGAGTAGGAAAGGAGAGGGAAGGAGAGGGGGGGAAGGAAAGGGGGGCGCCGCCCCCCTCCTTGTCCAATTCGGACTTGGGGGGAGGGGCGCGCGGCTGCCCCTTGGCCGCCTCTCCTCTTCCACCACTTGGGCCCATGAGGCCCATTAACCTTCGGGGGAGTTCCGGTAACCCCCCGGTACTCCGGTATATATCCGATAACCCCCGAAACCATTCCGGTGTCCGAATATAGTCGTCCAATATATCAATCTTCATTTCTCGACCATTTTGAGACTCCTCGTCATGTCCGTGATCATATCCGGGACTCAGAACTACCTTCGGTACATCAAAACATATAAACTCATAATATAACCGTCATCTAACTTTAAGCGTGCGGACCCTATGGGTTCGAGAACTATGTAGACATGACTGAGACACGTCTCCGGTCAATAACCAATAGCGGTACCTGGATGCTCATATTGGCTCCTACATGTTCTACGAAGATCTTTATCGGTCAAACCGCATAACAACATACATTGTTCCCTTTGTCATCGGTATGTTACTTGCCCGAGATTCGATCGTTGGTATCTCAATACCTACTTCAATCTCGTTACCGGCAAGTCTCTTTACTCGTTACGTAATGCATCATCCTGTAACTAACTCATTAGTTACAATGTTTGCAAGGCTTATAGTGATGTGCATTACTGAGTGGGCCCAGAGATACCTCTCCGACAATCGGAGTGACATATCCTAATCTCGAAATACGCCAACCCAACAAGTACCTTCGGAGACACCTGTAGAGCACCTTTATAATCACCCAGTTACGTTGTGACGTTTGGTAGCACAATATTACGTCTCCAACGTATCTACTTTTCCAAACACTTTTTCCGTTGTTTTGGACTCTAACTTGCATGATTTGAATGAAACTAACCCGGTCTGACGCTGTTTTATGCAGAACTGCCATGATGTTGCTTTATGTGTAGAAAAGAAAAGTTCTCGGAATGTCCTGAAAATCCACGGAGGCACTTTTTGGAATTAATAAGAATTTCTGGGCGAAAGAAATACACCGGGGGGGCCAGGGCCTGTCCACGAGACAGGGGGCGCGCCCCCCTGTAGGGCGCGCCCCCCTGTAGGGCGCGCCGCCCTATCTCGTGTGCCCCTGGACCTCCACCGACCTCAACTCCAACTCCATATATTCACGTTCGGGGAGAAAAAATTCAAAGATAAAGTTTCATCGCGGTTTACGACACAGAGCCGCCGCCAAGCCCTAATCTCTCTCGGGAGGGCTGATCTGGAGTCCGTTCGGGGCTCCGGAGAGGGGGTTTCGTCGCCGTCATCATCATCCACCATCCTCCATCACCAATTTCATGATGCTCACCGCCGTGCGTGAGTAATTCCATCGTAGGCTTGCTGGACGGTGATGGGTTGGATGAGATTTACCATTTAGTCAAGTTAGTTTTGTTAGGGTTTGATCCCTAGTATCCACTATGTTCTGAGATTGATGTTGCTATGACTTTGCTATGCTTAATGCTTGTCACTAGGGCCCGAGTGCCATGATTTCAGATCTGAACCTATTATGTTTTCATGAATATATGTGTGTTCTTGAGTTAGGGGGAATGAAAAATATTGAAGATGCTATTATTGATGATAGTGTTGATGAAGGTTCTCCCAATGATTATGTATTGCGTGTTGTTCCCAAG
Organism: Triticum timopheevii; assembly: GCA_963921465.1. Lineage (NCBI taxonomy): Eukaryota > Viridiplantae > Streptophyta > Magnoliopsida > Poales > Poaceae > Triticum > Triticum timopheevii. The sequence goes on along the minus strand of OY997272.1, from coordinate 525,190,304 downwards.
GGTTATGTTATGAATGAAGAAGCTGCTAGAGCTATCTTTGCTTGCAATGATAGATATGATCTTAAGAAATTATTAGCTAAATGGAAGCAACAGTCTCTTAATGCTAGAATGAAACCTGACCCTACTTTTGCTACTTCACCAATATATGTTACTGATAAGGATTATGAATTCTCTGTTGATCCTGAAATTATTACTTTAGTTGAATCCGATCCTTTTTATGGCCTTGAATCTGAAACTGTTGTGGCACATCTTACCAAGTTGAATGATATAGCTATCCTGTTTACTCATGATGAGAAGTCTCGCTATTTTTATATCCTTAAGATATTTCCGTTCTCATTAAAGGGTCATGCTAAGACTTGGTATAATTCTCTTGCTCCTGGTTGTGTGCGTAGTCCCCAGGATATGATTTATTACTTCTCTGCTAAATATTTCCCTCCTCATAACAAACAAGCTACCTTGCGGGAAATATATAATTTTGTACAAATCAAAGAAGAGAGTTTCCCACAAGCTTGGGGGAGGCTTCTCCGGTTACATAATGCTTTGCCTGATCATCCTCTTAAGAAAAATGAAATACTTGATACTTTTTATAATGGACTAACTGATGCTTCCAAGGACTACTTGGATAGTTGTGCTGGTTGTGTTTTCAGGGAAAGAACAGTCGACGAAGCTGAAATATTATTGAATAATATGTTAACTAATGAAAATAATTGGACTCTTCCTGAGCCAATTCCTGAAGCAATTCCTGAACCAATTGAGCCAACTCCTGAGCCTATTCCTAAACCCACTCTGAAGAAGAGAGGTGTTTTATTTCTCAGTCCTGAAGATATGCAAGAGGCAAAGAAATCAATGAAAGAAAAAGGTAATAAAGTTGAAGATGTTAAGAATTTACCTCCTATTGAAGAAATACATGGTCTTGATATACCGCCTGAAGAACCACATTATCTTGATAATCCGACATAGGTAGTAAAGGTAAATTCTCTCTATAGATATGATAAAGTTGAAATCCCCTCTACTAAATTTCATAGCCCATGTTTAGATGAATTTGATGACTTTATGGTTAGACAAGAAAGTTTTAATGCTTATGTTGGTAGAGAGTTGAAGAATAATGCTTTCGAGATAGGACGTGTAAGCGATAATCTGGCTAGAGTTAAAGATGAACTTCACCTCATTAGCAAATATGCTTCTATGGTTGCTACTCAAGCTGAGCAAGTACTTAAAGCTCAAAATGATTTGCTTGATGAATTAAATAATAAAAATGACTTTGCTCTTAGTGTGGCTACTAGAACTGGTAGAATGACTCAGGAACCTTTGTATCCTGAAGGCCACCCTAAGAGAATCGAGCAAGATTCTCAGAGAAATAATTTAGAGGCACCTAGTTCTTCTAAAAAGAAGAAAAAGAAAGACAATAGAACTTTGCATGCTTCTAGTGAACCTACTGTAGACACACCTAAAAATCCCAATGATATTCTATTTCTGATGCTGAAACACAATCAGGTGATGAACATGAACCTAGTGATAATGTTAATGATAATGTTCATGTTGATGCTCAACCTAGCAAAGACAATGATGTAGAGATTGAACCTGTCGTTGATCTTGATAACCCACAATCAAAGAATCAACGTTATGATAAGAGAGATTTTGTTGCTAGGAAGCACGGTAAAGAAAGAGAACCATGGGTTCAGAAACCCATGCCCTTTCCTCCTAAACCATCCAAGTCAAAGGATGATGAGGATTTTGAGCGCTTTGCTGAAATGATTAGACCTATTTTCTTACGTATGCGCTTAACTGATATGCTTAAAGTAAATCCTTATGCTAAGTATACGAAGGATATCATCACAAATAAAAGAAAGATATCGGAAGCTAAAATTTCCACCATGCTTGCTAATTACACTTACCAAAGAAACTTGGAGATCCGGGTGTACCAACTATACCATGCTCCATTAAAAGAAATTATGTTAGAACTGCTTTATGTGATCTTGGAGCCGGTGTTAGTGTTATGCCTCTCTCTTTATATCGAAGACTTGAACTGAATAAGTTGACACCTACTGAAATATCTTTGCAAATGGCTGATAATACCTGTCGGCATTTGTGAGGATGTGCCTGTTGTGGTTGCAAATGTCACTATCTTAACGGACTTTGTTATTCTTGATATTCCCGAGGACGATAGTATGTCTATTATCCTTGGTAGACCTTTTCTTAATACTGCAGGGGCTATTATTGATTGCAACAAAGGCAATGTCACTTTTCATGTTAATGGTAATGAGCATATGGTACACTTTCTGAGGAAACAATCTCAAGTTCATAGCATCAATTCTATTGGACAAGTTCCAACTATTATTATTGGAGGTTTTGAATTTCCTCTCCCTACTACCAAGAAAAAGTATGATATTCTTATTATTGGGGATTTTCATATCCCCATTGAGGTAACTTAGTGTTATTCGAAATTTCTCCGGTTCCATGTTATTCGAAATGAGTTTGTTAACAAGACTTGATCAACCTTGTTAGTGGGTTCATTTTGATGATCACGAGATGGATGAAACTAGAAGGCACAACCCGAGCGAGGTGTTGGACTCTAACTGAACCAGAGCGATTGCACTGCAGGCTACGCGTTACTGAACCCGAGCGATCGATCAATGGCTGTTAACTGAACCCGATGGAGCGATTCCTTCGCTACTGCTGCTAACTGAAGCCGATCGATGCTGCCTCTGGGATGAACAGTGAGCGTTGCGGGGGGGGGGGGGGGGGGGCGGTTGGATGAACAGTGAGCGGTGGCGTTGCCACTGGATGAACAGGAACCCATGGTGTGGAGGGCTGGATGAACAGTAGACGGTGGAGGGGTGGCCGTGGAGGGGTGGTTGAATAGGACCCCGTGGTGTGGAGGGCTGGATGAACAGTAGACGGTGGAGGGGTGCCCGTGGAGGGGTGGTTGAACAGTAGCCGGTGGAGTAGCACGCGGTGGAGGCTGGATGAACAGGAGCCCGTGGAGGCTGGAGGAGGTCGACGGTAGCCCGTGGAGGCTGGAGGAGGTCGACGGTGGAGATGAACAGTATCCCGTGGAGTCCTGTTTTGCAGTACGCCACACCCCTCCCGATGAACAGGACCCCCATTTCGACCGTAGCGCTCCAAGACAAGTCCGTTTCGTCCGTTTTGCGGTACGCCACACCCCTCCCGATCAACAGGACCCCCATTTCGATCGTAGAAGGTCCGTTTCATCTGTTTTGCGGTACGCCACACCCCTCCCGATCAACAGGACCCCTGTTTCGGCCGTAGGAGCTCCGTTTCATCCGTTTTGCGGTACGCCAGACCCCTCCCGATGAACAGGATCCCGTTTCAAATATGGCCGGTCGAACACAAGGCCGTTTCCTCCGTTGTGCGGTACGCAAGGCCTCGTTTCCATCGCCTGTTCTGTCCAAGCCCTCCCGATGAACACGACCACGCATTCCGTTCTGACCCAGCCGGTTGGCTCCCACGCGTTCTGTTGCCTCCCGATGAACACGACGCATTCCGTTGCCTCCCCATGAACACGACGACGACGCTGTTTCTCCGTTCCGACCCAGCCATGTACATATGTGCGAGTAGGCGTTCGAGACCCTGCCCGTATGTACGTACGTGGCCATATTTTCTTTCCTGCACCCTCGCCGCTGTACATACGTGTACATGCTACGTGCGCGCCTCTACTACGACACGTACGCGCCTCTACATCTACGACACGTGCGCGCCTCTACATCGACCAGTATGTACGTACACGTTCGCGACTAGAATGACAATGCTACATACGCTTCGACCAGGTGGGTCCCGACTGTCAGGCACTTCCTTGCGTGCGAAAGATGTAGCTGGTGGGTCCCAGCAGTCAGGGAGGCGAATCATTTTTTTGCCCGGATGCATTTCCTTGCGTGCGAAGATGTAGCTGGTGGGTCCCAGCAGTCAGGGGGCGAATTGTATTTTTGTGAAATACGGTGGCCCATCTGGTGGGTCCCTGCTGTCAGGTGGAGGAATCATTATTTTGCGCATAACAAGGAGGCACTTCCTTGCCGCAGTCGTGGACCCAGCTGTCAGCCTCTCCACATACAGTCCACGTCCGATGGAAGTCGTTCCTTGACCACCTTGACCACGCCGCGCTGAGAGCACCACGGCGGTGGACGACGGTGAGGCCTAGGAAGGGGACGACTCGGAGCCGGGGAAGACGCAGCAGTGGATGCCCACGCGAAGAGGAGTACGAGGATTCTCTGGTTCGGGTGCGGTGTGAGGCTGCTGTCGCCGCAGAATAACAGGGGGTGTGGGTGAGTAGAGGGATGGCCTGGACATCGGTGGGAGTAGTAGGGGCGGTGAGGCCTCTACGGCATCACAGCCGGCCATGGAAGGCAGGAGCACGCGGCACGACCGGCGCTGGTTTGGGCAGCTGGAGCAAGAAGACCAGAGGTTGAAGAAGCACTACGGCCGTTGGATGAACATCGTACGGTAACAGGAGGTAGAATCGTTCATATTGACTAAGTTGACAAAGCCCTCCGTCCCCGTCAACTTGGTAGGCCCACAAGTCAGCCTCCCACTATGATGGGTTCTAGCTGGCAGGGGGAGTATTCATTTTTTTTGTGCGTAAGAAGGAGGCACTTCCTTGCGTCCGAAGATAGCTGGTGGGTCCGACATGTCAGCTGGGGGCACGTTTTTTTCACGAAATACAGAGGCCCTTCCGGTGGATCCCAGATGTCAGGTGGAGGAATAATTATTTTGCGCGTAATAAGGAGGCACTTCCTTGCTGTGGCCGTGGACCCAGCTGTCAGCCTCTCCACGTACAGTCCACATCCGATGGAAGACGTTCCTTGACCACGTTGACCACGCCGTGCCGAGAGCACTAGGGCGGTGGACAACAGTGAGGCCTAGGAAGGGAACGACACGTAGGCAGGGAAGACTCGGCAGTTGTTTCCCACGCGGAGGGGAGTATGACTGTACGAGGGTTTACTGGTTCGTCTGCCCTCGCCGGAGAATAACAGCAGGTGTGGCCGTGTGGGTGAGTAGAGGGATGGCTAGGCCAGTGATGGGAGTACGGTGGGGCGGTGAGGCCTGCGCGGTAGCACAGCCGTCCGCGGGGAGGAGGGAGCAGGCAGTCCCGCCGGCACTTGTTTGAGCGGCTGGAGCAGGAAGAGCAGAGATTGAAGAAGCACGACGGCCGTTGGATGGACATCGTACGGTCACTGGAGCTAGAATCGTTCATATTGACTAAGTTGTGTGCCCGTCAACTTAGTAGGCCCACAAGTCAGCCTCCCACCATGGTGGGTCCCAGCTAGCAGGGGGAGTATTCATTTTTCTGTGCGTAATAAGGAGGCACTTCTGGTGGGTCCGAGCTGATAGCAGGGGGGACGTTTTTTTTCACTAAATACGGTGGTCCGTCCGGTGGGTCCCAGCAGACAGGGGCAAACGTTTTTTTTTGCGAAATACTGTGGCCCGTCCGGTGGGTCACAGCAGTCAGGGGGGAAACGTTTTTTCCGTGAAATACTGGTGGCCTGTCCGGTGGGTCCCTGCCGTCAGGTGGAGGAATAATTATTTTGCGCGTAATAAGGAGGCACTTCCTTGCGGCTGCCGTGGACCCAGCTGTCAGCCTCTCCACATACAGTACTCTTCCGATGGAAGTCAGTCGTTGACCACATTAACCACACTGCGCCGAGAGCACCAGGGTGGTGGACGACGGCGAGGCCTAGGAAGGGGACGACGCGGAGCCGGGGAAGACGCGGCAGTGGATGCCCATGCGGAGAGGAGTATGAGGGTTCACTGGTTCGGCTGCGGTGTGAGGCTGCCATCGCCGCAGAATAACAGGGGGAGTGGGTGAGTGGAGGGATGGCCTGACCAGCGGTGGGAGTAGTATGGGGACGGTGAGGCCTCCATGGCAGCACAGCCGGCCATGGGAGGCAGGAGCATGCGGTACGACCGGCGCTGCTTTGGGCGGCTGGGGCAAGAAGACCAGAGGTTGAAGAAGCACTACGGCCGTTGGATGGACATCGTTGACCACGCCGCGCCGAGAGCACCAGGGCGGTGGACGACGGCGAGGCCTACGAAGTGAACGACAGGGAGCCGGCGAAGACACGGCAGTGGCTGCCCACGCGGTGGTGAGTACGAGGGTTGACTGGTTCGGCTGCCGTCGCCGGAAAATAACAGGAGGTGTGGGTGAGTAGAGGGATAGACAGGCCAGGGATGCGAGTATGACGGGGCCGTGAGGCCTGCCCGGCAGCACTGTCGGCCACGGTAGGCGGGAGCAGGCGATTCCTACGACGCTGGTTTGGGCAGCTGGGGTAGGAAGATCAAATACTGAAGAAGCATGATTGCCGTTAGATTGATATCTAACGGTCTGACGCTGGTAGAGTCAATTGTTGACTAAGTTTCTTTTTTAAGAAACCTTGTGTACGCATGAACTTAGTAGGCCCACAAGTCAGCCTCCAAATCTGTGGCAGACAACATAAAGCCCATTTGCTATTTTTTATAATTTGCAGCCCATTTGCTATTTTTTATAATTTGCAGCCCATTTGCTAATTCTTAAGTAATTTATTACAGCCCATTTTCTGCCCAGGACCACGGTCAAAAAGTTCAACCTTATTTTGCATGTTTCGGTGGAGTCCAAACTGTTGTAATCCCGAAATGATAAGCATTTTTTAAGAACTTATTGATTTGCCGAAAAATCGTTTTTTTGGTAAGCAAATAAGACGTGGGACAATTGAGTTGGTTTAAGGGAAAACCAATGGTGAAAAAATCAGCGCTGGGTGGGAAAAAACAACAAAAATAAGGATGTAAATATGAAAAGGGAATTTTATGTGTTTTCAATATAATGATACATGTATATGAACTAGTAAAACTATAGGTAGAGATTAGAAAACGGATGTAGGACATGCGTTTCAAGAGGAAAATAGAACTGGGCTGTGTGTTTGATTCAGTAAAAAATACTGCCTGCGGATGTTGTAAGACGAAATATAACTAATACTAGCGGGCAAGAGTCCAGTAGATACCTGCTGGATCTTTGTGCCCCGTTGTCGTCATGGGCCAGGCCTGTTCAAAACAAAACCAACCCTGGTCAGTCTACAGCCCAGTTGAAACTTGCTCGACCAGAAAAAACAATATACATGCTCAATAAACGAGAGAATTCTGCAAGCACAGGCTGATAATTGGGCCGCAGCATGGATATTGTTTTTTTATCGTGATAATAAGTGCATGCACTTTTTTCAAAAAAACAACAGAACTGGGAATTCGAACGGCGGGTGCTTATGCTACCCATCAAATAAAAATCAGGTGCCTGAGAATTCGTTTCGAAACAAATGATTCATCTTTATATCCACGTCGACCCTCGGCATGATGGTTGGAAGCAAATGCAAGTTCATACCAAAAGAGCGTTAACAACAATACCAACTTGCGGACGACAACGTAGTACAACTACCAATACCAAACTACTCCTGGCCCTAGTGTTTGTCTGGTAGAAAATCTTGCAGAGGACCAGCTCCCGCTCCTTCTCTTGCTCCAGGTCCCCGAGGTGGTACTGGTGCATCACCCAGTTGGTCCTCTGCTGGTCAAAGTTCTTGTTGGTGTGCAGCACCAGAACCTTTTTTGCTGCCCGTCTGCCGGCCATTGACCATCACAGGCAAGGTATTGCCGGTTGCCATGTCTCGAGCTTGCGTTGGTTTTCCCCGAAGAGGAGAGGATGATGCAGCACAATAGCGTAAGTATTTCCCTCAGTTTTTGAGAAACAAGGTATCAATCCAGTAGGAGGTCACACGCAAGTCCCTCGTACCTGCACAACACGATAGCAACTCGCAACCAACGCTTAGGGCTTGTCAATCCCTTCACAGTTACTTACGAGAGTGAGATCTGATAGAGATAATATTTTTGGTATTTTGATAGATAGATGCAAAGTAAAAAGTAAAGGCAAAGTAAAAACAAAGCAAGTAAATAAAGTGATATAGATTGATATGATGAGAATAGACCCGGGGGCCATAGGTTTCACTAGTGGCTTCTCTCAAGAGCATAAGTATTCTATGATGGGTGAACAAATTACTGTTGAGCAATTGACAGAATGGAGCATAGTTATGAGTATACCTAGGCAATGATCATGTATATAGGCATCACATCCGTGACAAGTAGATCGAAACGATTCTGCATCTACTACTATTACTCCACTCATCGACCGCTATCCAGCATGCATCTAGAGTATTAAGTTAAAAACAGAGTAACGCTTTAAGCAAGATGACATGATGTAGAGGGATAAATTCATGCAATATGATAAAAAACCCATCTTGTTATCCTCGATGGCAACAATACAATACGTGCCTTGCAACTCTTTTTGTCACTGAGTAAGGACACCGCAATATTGAACCCAAAGCCAGGCACTTCTCCCATTGCAAGAACTACCAATCTAGTTGGCCGAACCAAACGGATAATTCGAAGAGACTTGTAAAGATAACTCAATCATACATAAAAGAATTCAGAGAACAATCAAATATTTTCCATAGATAATACTCGATCATAAACCCACAATTCATCGGTCTCAACAAACACACCGCAAAAAGAAGATTACATCGAATAGATCTCCACGAGAGAGGGGGAGAACATTGTATTGAGATCCAAAAAGAGAGAAGAAGCCATCTAGCTACTAGCTATGGACCCGAAGGTCTGAAATAAACTACTCACACTTCATCGGAGGGGCTATGGTGATGATGTAGAAGCCCTCCGTGGTGGATGCCCCCTCCGGCGGAGCTCCGGAACAGGCCCCAAGATGGGATCTCGTGGATACAGAAGGTTGTGGCGGTGGAATTAGGTTTTTCTGGCTCCCCTCGGTCTATTGGGGATACATAGGTATATATAGGAGGAAGGAGTACGTCGGTGGAGCTCCGAGGGGCCCACGAGGTAGTGGGGCGCGCCGCCGGGGGGGGGGGGGGGGGGCCCTCCACTCTCGTGACCTCCTCGGAAGCTTCTTGGAGTAGAGTCCAAGTCTCCCGGATCATGTTCGGTGAGAAAATCACGTTCCCAAAGGTTTCATTCCGTTTGGACTCCGTTTGATATTCTGTTTCTTCGAAACACTGAAATAGGCAAAAAACAACAATTCTGGGCTGGGCCTCCGGTTAATAGGTTAGTCCCAAAAATAATATAAAAGTGGAAAATAAAACCCAATATAGTCTAAAACAGTAGATAAAGTAGCATGGAGCAATCAAAAATTATAGATACGTTGGAGACGTATCAAGCATCCCCAAGCTTAATTCCTGCTCGTCCTCGAGTAGGTAAATGATAAAAAAGAATTTTTGATGCAGAGTGATACTTTGGCATAATTCCAATGTAAATCTTCTTAATCATGGTATGAATATTCAGATCCGAAAGATTCAAGATAAAAGTTCATATTGACATAAAAATAATAATACTTCAAGCATACTAACTAAGCAATTATGTCATCTCAAAATAACATGGCCAAAGAAAGTTCATCCCTACAAAATCATATAGTTAGGCTATGCTTCATTTCGTCACACAAAGATGTTCCCAACTACTATACCCCCGATGACAAGCCAAGCAATTGTTTCATACTCAAATAATCTCAAACTTTTTCAACCTTCACGCAATACATGAGCGCGAGCCATGGATATAGCACTATGGGTGGAATAGAATATGATGATGGGGATTGTGTGGAGAAGACAAAAAAGGAGAAAGTCTCACATTGACGAGACTAATCAACGGGCTATGGAGATGCCCATCAATTGATGTCAACATGAGGAGTAGGGATTGCCATGCAACGGATTCACTAGAGCTATGAATGCTCAACAAAAGAAAACTAGTGGGTGTGCATCCAACATGCTTGCTCATGAAGACCTAGGGCATTTGAGGAAGCCCATCTTAGGAATATACAAGCCAAGTTCTATAATGAAAAATTCCCACTAGTATAAAAAGACAACTTATGAGACTCACTACATGAAGAACAAGGTGCTACTTTGAAGCACAAATATATGAGACTCACTACATGAAGAACAAGGTGCTACTTTGAAGCACAAGTGTGGTAAAAGGATAGTAACATTGTCCCTTCTCTCTTTTTCTCTTATTTTTTATTTTTTTTATTTGGGCCTTTTCTCTTTTTTTTATGGCCTCTTTTTTTTATTTGGGCTTCCTTGGCCTCTTTTTTTCCGTCCGGAGTCTCATCCCGACTTGTGGGGGAATCACAGTCTCCATCATCCTTTCCTCACTTGGGACAATGCTCTAATAATGATGATCATCACACTTTTATTTTTCTTACAACTCAACAATTACAAGTCGAAACTAGAACAAGATATGACTCTATATGAATGCCTCCGGCGGTGTACCGGGATGGTGCAATGAATCAAGAGTGACATGTATGAAAAATAATGCATGGTGGCTCAGGGAGTCCTGGACTAGTGGGTGTCCGGACAGCCGGACTATCATCGTCAGCCGGACTCCAAGACTATGAAGATACAAGATTGAAGACTTCGTCCCGTGTCTGGATGGGACTTTCCTTGGCGTGGAAGGCAAGCTTGGCAATACGGATATGTAGATCTCCTACCATTGTAACCGACTCTGTGTAACCCTAGCCCTCCCCGGTGTCTATATAAACCGGAGGGGTTTAGTCCGTAGGACACAACAACGATTACAACAATCATACCATAGGCTAGCTTCTAGGGTTTAGCCTCCTTGATCTCGTGGTAGATCCACTCTTGTACTACCCATATCATCAATATCAATCAAGCAGGAGTAGGGTTTTACCTCCATCGAGAGGGCCCGAACCTGGGTAAAAACATCGTGTCCCTTGTCTCCTGTTACCATCTGCCTAGACGCATAGTTCGGGACCCCCTACCCGAGATCCGCCGGTTTTGACACCGACATTGGTGCTTTCATTGAGAGTTCTTCTTTGTCGTCGCTGATAGGCTTGATGGCTTCTTCAATCAACAACAACGCCGTCCAGGGTGAGACTTTCCTCCCCGGACAGATCTTTGTGTTCGGCGGCTTTGCACTGCGGGCCAATTCACTTGGCCATCTGGAGCAGATTGAAAGCTACGCCCCTGGCCATCAGGTCAGGTTTGGAAGCCTAAACTTCACGGCCGACATCCGTGGAGACTTGATCTTCGACGGATTCGAGCCACAGCCGAGCGTGCCACGCTGTCACGATGGGCTTGATTTAGCTCTGCCGCCGGACAGTGCCCTGGTGGCCGCACATGAATCCGCTCCGACCCATAGTTCGGATCCGATCACACAGATCAAGGACGGGTGGCTCGACACCGCCTCGGGAGCTGCAACTTCCACGGCGATGGAGCCGAATACCGACCTTGTCCCTTATAAAGCTCGTGACTCCGAGGCGCCGGACTCCTTGCCGGACTCCGAACCTCCTGCGCCCCTGCCAATCGAATCCGATTGGACGCCGATCATGGAGTTCACCGCCGCGGACATCTTTCAACACTCACCCTTTGGCGACATCCTAAATTCGCTAAAGCATCTATCGCTATCAGGAGAGCCCTAGCCGGACTGCGGCCAGGATGGTTGGGATGCGGACGACGAAGAAATTCAAAACCTACCCACCACCCACTTTGTAGCCACTGTCGACGATCTAACCGACAAGCTAGACTACGACTCCGAAGACATCGACGGTATGGACGACGATGCCGGAGACGATCAAGAACCATAGCTTACCGAGCACTGGAAGGCCACTCCAACCCATGACATATATATGGTGGACACCCCAAAAGGAAGCGATAACGAGGAACAACGGGGCGCGGCAAAGGATAATCCCACCGACAAACAACCAAAACGGCGACGCAGACGCCGCCCTCAGTCTCGCCTCGACAAAAACATCACTCCTAATGACCTAGCAATAGAACAGGGCAAACCAGTGGACGACGAACATGCAACCAAGCAACCGTCCGAGCAGGACGAATCGGATAATAAATCCATGCCCGGCAGTCTAGACGACCTAACGCCGGACACACCACCGAAGCATAAGAACCTGCACAAAAGACTGGTCGCCACTGCAAGAAGTCTGAAAAAGGAAAAACGGAAGCTCAAAACAGCGGAAGACATACTCAGAATGAGGTGGAGCAAAGTACTCAAGACCGCGGACAAATATGGCAATAGCCACCAAACAAAGAGCTATCCAAACCGCAGGCTGCTGCCAGAATGTGACGAGGAGGCCATAGAGCCACCACATCAAAAAGCAAAGTGGCCGCCTGGCCGGATAGACGACCAGATGGCAGGCCAAAAGAGACAAGCGGCGCCGCACACAAGACGACACACGACCCTCATAAAACAGATGGCCGATTCAGGTCCATTTACGGGCCAAAAAAGAGGGCCCCAGGAAGCAACACAACACGCCGCATGCTTGAAGATAATGGCACACCTAAATACAGGGGCGCCGCACACCCACTATGTTTCACCGATGAGGTGCTGGATCATGAATTTCCACCGGGATTGAAACCCGTAAACATAGAGGCGTACGACGGAACAACAGACCCTGGAGTCTGGATTGAGGATTACATCCTCCACATACACATGGCCAGCGAAATGATCTCCACGCCATAAAATATCTACCCCTCAAGCTCAAAGGGCCAGCTCGGCATTGGCTCAAAAGCCTCCCAGAAAATACTGTTGGAAGTTGGGAGGAGCTTGAGGACGCGTTCAGAGCAAATTTCAAGGGACTTATGTCCACCCCCCGGATGCAGACGATTTAAGTCACATAACTCAACAGCCCAGAGAGTCAGCGCGCAAATTCTGGAATAGGTTCCTTACTAAAAAGAACCAAATAGTCGACTGTCCGAACGCCGAAGCCTTAGCAGCTTTTAAACACAATGTCCGAGACGAATGGCTCGCCAGACACCTCGGCCAAGAGAAGCCGAGAACAATGGCCGCGCTAACAAGCCTCATGACCCGCTTTTGCGCGGGGGAAGACAGCTGGCTAGCAAGATGCAGCACCAGCGACCCGAGTACATCCGAGATCAGAGATGGAAACGGAAAATCACGGCGCAGAAAGGATCAGTGCCGAAATAAAGGAAAAAGCCCAAAGAATACGGCGGTCAACACCGGATTCAAAAGCTCGCGGCCGAACAACAAAACACTGCCTCTTAAGGACAACAGTGATGAGCTATCCAACTTAAACAAAATTTTGGATCGGATATGTCAAATCCACAGTACCTCCGGAAGGCCTGCAAACCACACCCACCGAGATTGTTGGGTTTTCAAACAGTCCGGCCGACTCAACGCCGAACACAAGGGGCTCGACGCGCCAAGCGAGGATGATGATGAACCCCACCAACAGAGCACCGGAAAACAAAAGACTTTCCCACAAGAAGTCAAAACAGTAAATTCACTTCATGTGATAGTACGTAAAAACAATGCGGCACCCGCTAAAATAAGTGCCGCACGGTCCACCCCAGCAGAACCTCGAGGTTGGATGTCAAAACCAATCACTTTCGACCACCTGGATTATTCCAGAAGCATTCGAAACGCAGGTTGGACTGCTCTGATATTGGATCCTATAATCGATGGACTACAACTTACACAAGTCCTGATGGACAGCGGCAGCGATTTAAACCTGCTATATCCGAACACAATCCGCAAGTTGGGGATAGACCTTACTAAAATTCTACATAGCCGCACTTCCTTTAAAGGAGTGACGCTAGGCCCTTACGCCAAGTGCACAGGCTCCTTATTACTAGAAGTTGTGTTCGGGTCACCTGACAACTTCCGATGCGAAAAGCTAATCTTTCATGTCGCCCCATTCAAAAGTAGCTATCAAGCACTCTTGGGACGTGAAGCTTTTGTCCACTTTAACGCAATACCACATTACGCGTCTCTTACACTTAAAATGCCCGGTCTACGTGGCATCATTTCATCAAAAGGTCGTTCAAAGACCCCAGACACGGCTAGACGAGTCCGGCATAAATAAGCTACGGGCTCCCTAGCCGCACACCCCTCCACAAGGGGCTGTGCGTATAAGCAACAATGAGCTAATATAGCCTCAGCTTTATTCATTCATTAATATTTCAATTTTTTATACACTTTTCGCACGATTTCCTTTCAAACTAAGTTCCTCTCTTTTTATAGATGAACAACATGCACACCCATCTAGGATAACGGCACAACAGAGACACATGCGCAGACGTGCAGTAGGGACCCGTTGCAAGGATTCTTTTCAGATTAAGACCCTGCGTAAACCTTTTTTACTGTCTCTTGTTGCTATAATCCCCTGGTTTCTCATTACAACCAGAGAGGAGACTGACGTTTTAGCATCGGCTGCGTCAAAGGACCTTGCCCATACCTGGACACTAGGGGCTTAGGGCATTGTTCTGCCCGTTATTATAAAGACCGAACACCTTAGGGAGTGTTCGGCGTCTCGAGTTAGGCCTTATATGCATCAGCTCCGAATCATGTCTTTGGTCAAATGTTGGGTTTGCCCGGCTCCTGTGTTTTGCTGCCTTACGTTCCGTATCATCGGCTAGCGCGGCACCAGAAGAACTACTGCAATTGTGCCCCAGTTCGGCTGGGCGAGCACCTCAGTAGAGAAAGCCGAAAACTGACTGTCATGATACAGCGAGAGACTGGTCAACCACTCGATCGACCACCGGAATGTTTAGAATTCCTCCGCTTTGACGAAGGACCGTTTCCCGGTCAGGCACATACGCGCCCCAAATTCGGTGAGCGCGGTGCCCCCAGGGGCTATATCGTAGCCCCACCCTCGAACTCCCATGGCTAAGTGAAAGTGATAAAGCATTATAGTCCGGTTGCCTCGTTTGCTACGCTACCACCTCCCTCACAGGACCGAGACGTCGGATTAAGTGTGAAAATGCGCTATTTTTGCGAACACCCCCGCACCTTGTGCATGGGGGCTGAAGCCGACGACTGCCATCTTTCAGGTTATACACACGTATACATAAACGGCCGCACAGGAGATATTTCAATACTTGAACGCACAAGTACAAAAAGCACCTACATCATAAACATCGTTTTACAAAATAAAACGTTCATTTGAACGTGACATTTTTTGAGCACTGCGACTCTATTACACGAGCACCACGCAGAACTTCTCCAAAATAGTGCTCGGCGGGTAACCGGCTCTCGTCCGAACCCTGGGTCGCAACAGCGGTGGCATCCATCTCTGTCCAATGTGTCTTCACACGGGCGAGGGCCATTCGTGCACCCTCTATGCAGGCCGACCGCTTCATCGCCTTGATATGCGGCACCGCCCCAAGAAATTGCTGCAATAAGCCAAAATAGCTCTTCGGCTTGGGCCTATCCTTCCAGACATGAGTCACGACATCCGTCATGACAAGCCCGGACAACCTATTCAGCTCAGCCCACTCGGCCAACCGGTCGGTCAGCGGAAGTGAACGCTCCGGACTATGGAATTGAGACCAAAACAGCTCTCTCATCTTGTGATCCTCCTGACTTCGGAAGTGCATAACGACGTCTGCCGCACTCGCCGCCAAGTCCATATAAGGATCCTCCGGACCCCACAGCTGGCCAAGCTGAGCATACTTCGGATCCGTAGACCTTCGGCGCGGCAAAAAGGGCTTGCCAGCCACAATGTCTCCGGCCTGGCACAGCTCCTCCTTTATAGCCCGCATTGCAGAACGGGCATCCTTGGCTTCGGCGGTGGCCTTCCCCAGGTCTTCTCGCTCTGCTAGGCACTCCTTTTCAAGAACCCCATTGCGGTCGGCAGCATCTTTTAACTTCACGGCCATTTCGGCCATCTCATCCCTGCTTCGGCAGTGTGCAGCCCTTTCGGTTTTTAATTCCTCGGCCGCCCTCGAGGCAGCCGCATCACTCCTTCTGGCTTGCTCCTTGGCTTGAGCAAGTTCTGCCCGAAGGCTCTCCACAGCAGCGGCACCATCTGCGTCAAGCACACATATTGTACGAGGCGGGCTTCGGCTCCCTTACTAGGTGACCGCAGAGAAAAAACTTACCTTGTGACTCGTCAAGTCGCTTGTTAACTAGCGCGATGTCCGCATCCGCAACGTCGAGTTGCCGCTTTAGTTCAGCAACTCTATCAGTCCGGCTGGCCCCCGGACTATCCGCCACCTACATAGGAAAGGCGAAAGTTAATACCTGCGATTTTGATCCTCGGCACGCTGTCGTTTTCGACAACCTACCGAGTCTCAGGGGCTACTATCTATACAGGGTGCACTTTATGTGCAAAACTGTCAAGAAGGTGTGTCATTTTTACGTACCTCAAACCCCGCCAGCAAACTCCTGACAGTATTACGCAATCCGCTTTCGGCGGACGAAATCCTTCCAATCACCATACTCATCAATGCATGGTGATCTTCTGAGATGGACGCCGTCTCAAGCAGATCCTTCAGCTTCCCCGGCCAAACACTAGTCGGCGCCGAACTCTTCGGCTCTGCCGGGCTCGGGGATACCCTCCGTGATGACACTTCAGGCTCGTCCGCCCTATCCGACAGCGCAGCGGACGGAGGCGTCTCGCTCTCCACCATCTCCGGACGAAGGTCCCCCGAAGACGAGCTCATCTGAGAAGGTTGGAGATCCGAACTACAAGGTAAAAACTTCAGTTATCCTCAGAAGAACAAATAGTGATGTCTCTTATTACCAAACTCCCTTCTTTCTACTTACGGCTTGCTGGAGGGCTGATTCTTTAGGGGAGATTGTGCGGCTGGGGCCTCCCCGGACGCAGGACCCTCTGGTGAAGATTTCTTCCCCTGCTTAGGGGCTTTGGCCTCCGGGTCTTCAGAGGCGGTCCTCTTCTCCCCTGGGAGGGAGGGATTCTCGATCCCCCCTTTTTCAAGAGCCTCCTTGGGCGAGGCGGTAGCTCCTCTATTTTCCCCTTCGCCTTCTTCTGAAGGCGCAAACTCCAGCATCCTGACCAGCACGGGATCCGGCGCGGTCTCTGGGAGGGGGGCCGGACACCGTATCAGCTTTTCTTGCACTATTCACTCATGTTAAAGGACAACGGGTTAAAAGGCGAATTGTAGAAAGGCAAACAAACGGTATGTCCGAACACATAGCTCCTTACTTGAGTATCCGGGCGATTGCAGCTTAGGCCGGCGTCCTCGGTCAATTCCGGACACAACTCCCGTGATCCGAAGAACAATTTGTACATCTCCACGGGTGTCGTACCCATGAAGTGTTGGAGAATCCGTGGTCCCTCCAGATTAAACTCCCATAGCCGGAGAGGACGGCGTTTGCAGGACAGGAGACGCCTAATCAGCATGACCTGCATCACCACGACCAGATCGATCTCCCACGCTTGGAGGTCTCGAATCCGGCCCTGCAATAGGGGCACGTCCTTTGACGGCCCCCAGTTGAGCCCTTGGTTGACCCACGACATCAATCATCGTGGAGGTCCCGAGCGGAAGACGGGCGGTGGCTTCTGCCTGCTGCCCCTGGGAGCGGTAATATAGAACCACTCCGGTTGCCACAATCCGAACTATTCTTGGAAGGAGCCCTCGGGCCACGGGGCATCAGCCCTCCTGCTTACGGCCGCCCCGCCGCACTCTGCTTGACGCCCCTCGATCATCTTCGGCTCCACATTGAAGGTCTTCAGCCACAGGCCGAAGTGAGGGGTGATGCGGAGGAAGGCCTCACAGACGATGATTGAGGGAGTCCTGGACTAGGGGGTGTCCGGACAGCCGGACTATCATCGTCCGCCGGACTCCAAGACTACGAAGATACAAGATTGAAGACTCCGTCCCGTGTCCGGATGGGACTTTCCTTGGCGTGGAAGGCAAGCTTGGCGATACGGATATGTAGATCTCCTACCATTGTAACCGACTCTATGTAACCCTAGCCCTCTCCATGTCTATATAAACCGGAGGGCTTTAGTCCGTAGGACAACAACCATTACAACAATCATACCATAGGCTAGCTTCTAGGGTTTAGCCTCCTTGATCTCGTGGTAGATCCACTCTTGTACTACCCATATCATCAATATCAATCAAGCAGGAGTAGGGTTTTACCTCCATCGAGAGGGCCCGAACCTAGGTAAAAACATCGTGTCCCTTGTCTCCTGTTACCATCCGCCTAGACGCATAGTTCGGGACCCCCTACCCGAGATCCGCCGGTTTGACACCGACATTGGTGCTTTCATTGAGAGTTCCTTTGTGCCGTCACCGATAGGAAGGATGCCTACTCCCGTCTTCAAGGACGGCATTTTCGCCAAAGCCTTGGCCGCCGGCCAAACTATCCGGCTAGGTGGTTTTCTTATGACCGCCTGTCCGGCCACCGCTTCGACAATGACCTCTCAAGTCATCAAAAGAAATCTTCACGTCAGCTCGGAATTCACCGAGCGGCTGGAGCCAATAGAGCTCTCTTCCGTAAACGAGCTCTTGGATCGGATCGCCGCCCTGGGAGTCGCTACAGACTACAATCACATTGGGCTTAAAACCAATCTGAGAAAGATTAACTCTCCCTAGGTCACCCACCACGTTACAGTGGTAGAGGAACAATGCGGCGACTCTTCTCCTGTATTGAAAACTAGTCATGTCCGGGCTCCTGTGCCTTCCATGCCGGATTCCTGCGGAGGGACGGACTTTGATCAAGCGCTGAACTTAAAGTCAGGCATCGGACCGGACTCGTTGGACAACGTCCAGCAATCCAAGCTTCCAAATTTGGAAACTTCTTGGCCTTTGAGCCTTGAGATGGGTAGGGTTCCGGACTTAATTCCACCCACCCGCCCAGACATATGCGATCTATCTCTAATCCGGCAAGAGCCCGCTGAAACAGTACATCACTACTGGGCCAGATTCCTCCTGGTTATGGACAGGATAAAGGACTGCCGAGAGGAAAACGCAATCTCAATTTTTTGCAATAATTGCACGGACGAGGGAATCTTGAACGCCGTCAGCCGTCATGAAATTACACGCTTCGCCGACCTGGCGTCCATAGTACGAAAGTACTGTGCGATGGAGAGTTTTCGGAAAACCGAAAATAAGTTTTGGGACAATCCGGCCCCAACCCTAGTCCGCAACAAAAGGGTGCATTACACCCAGGCACCAGATACAAAAACCAAAAAGCAAAAACCCCATAAAGGGCATGGAACCGTACTGGAGGGATGGCTCAGCGGACCCTGTAAAATTCACAGTACAGAGGGCGCCATCCCAACACATAGCCTTTGAGCATGTTGGATATTACGGCAGGTGGCCAAAAGTGGCGAGGAGCTTCTAGCCCCGGAAAACCACTCCCACAATACCGGTACGGTATCAACAGTCTTCGAGACTTTCGCATCATATAATATGCGGAAACGAACAATCCGCAGCCTCGCCGAAGTCTACCAAGTAGCAACAACAAATCCATGGAGCGACACAGCAATCACCTTCAACGCCAGCGATGAACCTAAATTCCAAACAGCCCGAGCACCAGCCGCACTGGTACTTAGTCCAATAGTGGACGGCTTTCGACTTACAAAGGTCCTCATGGATGGCTGCAGCGGATTAAACCTCATCTACGAGGAAACTCTTCAAAAAATGGAAATAGACTGGAGCCGCATTGAGCGAAGCAGCACAACCTTCAGAGGAATAATCCCTAGCCGGGAAGTGCGCTGCACCGGAAAAATCACACTCGATGTGGTGTTCGGCTCGCCGGACAATTACAGATCCGAAGAAGTCACGTTCCAAGTGGTCCCGTTCAATAGAGGATATCACGCTATATTCGGACGAGAGGCGTTCACAATTTTTCAAGCCGTACCCCATTACGGGTACATGAAGCTCAAAATGCCTGGGCCTGGCGGAATAATCACTCTCGTTTGTGATCCAGACATAGCACTCCGCACCGAAAACAAGACAGCCGCATTAGCCCTGGAGGAACTATCCAAAGCCCTAGCGGCAGAAGAACTCACCGCGTTGCGCTCTACTGTGAATAGGGACGATGTGATACTCGATAAGAGATCCAAGTCCACCTCCTTTAAACCAGCGCATGAAATAGTAAAATTCCAGGTCCATCCAACGGACCCGACAAAGACGGCTTCCATCGGGGCACAGTTGAACCCTGATGTAGACGCCGCACTACGAGAATTCCTTCGGGAAAATTGGGACATTTTCGCCTGGCACCCTTCGGATATGCCCGGAATCCCACGCAGATTGGCAGAACACAGCCTAAACATCCTAAAAGGATTCAAGCCAGTCAAACAGGCTCTTCGACGATTTTCCGAACCCAAAAGACAGGCAATGGGAGAAGAGCTAGCCAAACTGTTGGAAGCCGGATTCATCAGAGATATCAAACATCCGGATTGGCTAGCAAACCTGGTAATGGTACCAAAGAAGGACAAATCCTGGCGCCTATGTGTCGATTTTAAAGACCTCAATAAGGCCTGCCCAAAGGATCCCTTCCCCCTCCCCCGCATCGACCAGATAATTGACGCTACCGCAGGACACGATTCATTGTGCTTCCTTGACGCATACTCCGGCTACCATCAAATCAAGATGGCGGAAGCGGACCAAGCCGCAACGGCATTCATCACTCCATATGGACCATTCTGCTTCAACACGATGCCCTTCGGGCTTAAAAACGCCGGCGCAACATATCAGCGCATGATTCAAACATGTCTGGCCACCCAGATCGGCAAAACAGCAGAGGCATGCGTAGACGACGTTGTCGTCAAAACCAAACACGTCGAAACTCTAGTAGACGACTTGAGGCTCACATTCGACAACCTCAGAGCATACGACATCAAGCTGAATCCGGAAAAATGCGTTTTCGGCGTACCAGCCGAAAAGCTCCTGGGCTTCATTGTATCCGGTAGAGGAATTGAAGCAAACCCAGCCAAGATCCGAGCTCTGTCACAGCTAGATATTCCAAAAGACCTCAAACAAATACAAAAATTGACTGGATGCGTGGCAGCTCTAAGCCGCTTTATCTCCCGTCTAGGAGAAAAGGCATTGCCCCTCTATCGCCTCCTTAGGCGCACCAAACACTTCGAGTGGACGGATGCTGCCACTGCCGGACTCAAAGAAATAAAAGCCATATTGGCAACAAATCCGGTCCTGGCTGCGCCCAACCTGGGCGAACCAATGTTGTTATACATCGCGGCAACACATTAAGTTGTAAGCGCGGTACTCATCGTCGAACGAGAGACAGAAGGGCATAAATTCCCTCTTCAAAAACCAGTGTACTACGTATCCACTGTGTTAACCCCCTGCAAGTCCCGTTACCCGCACTATCAACAGATGGCATATGCAGTGTTCATGGCATCCGGAAGCTCCGACACTACTTTCAAGAGTGTTCGATAACAGTGGCCTCCGAAGTACCCCTCAACGACATTATAAACAACCGCGACACGACGGGCAGGATTGCAAAATGGGCCATTGAGCTCTTACCATTCGATATAATTTACAAACCTCGGCGAGCTAAAAAGTCACAAGTTTTGGCTGACTTTGTCGCTGAATGGACCGAAGCCGAACTCCCTAAAGAGTACGGCGCATACTCCCATTGGATTATGCACTTCGACGGCTCTAAAATGTTGGCCGGATTGGGGGCTGGCGTCGTATTGACGTCCCCAACCGGAGACACAGTCCAATACGTACTTCAGATAATGTACATGGACTCCAACAACGCAGCCGAATACGAGGCCCTTTTACATGGCCTCCGGATGGCAATCTCCATGGGCATTCAACGCCTAGAGGTGCGCGGGGATTCAAACCTTGCAATATCCCAAATCAATGGAGACTTTGATGCCAAGGATCCGAAAATGGCAGCATATCGCAACGCTGTCCTAAAAATGTCAGCTCGGTTTGAAGGACTTGAATTCCATCACGTAGCCCGGGATAATAACCAAGCAGCCGACATATTGGCACGCATCGGCGCAAAACGTGACGCTGTCCCTCCAAACATCTTCCTGGAACTGCTCTTTAAGCCATCCATACTATGGGAAGAGGAGTCCGGAAATAACAAACCGGAAGCAGCCACACCAACCAACACAGAGCAATCTGACATAACCGGCGATTCAGCTGAAATAACACCTTCAGCCCACGACATAATGGCAGTAATCGCCCCGTGGACAGAACCATTCATAGCCTACTTGCTTAGGCAGGAACTTCCCGAAGACCAAAATGAGGCCCGCTGCATAGTCCGGCGATCTAAAGCCTACAAGGTCCATGAGGGAGAACTTTATAAGAAAAGCACAACCGGAGTCCTTCAAAGGTGTATCTCCGAAGAGGAAGGGCGAAACCTTCTCGCTGAAATTTATGCCGGACTAGGCGGACACCACGCAGCAGCTCGGGCCCTTGTGGGAAAGGCATTCTGTACAGGATTTTATTGGCCGACGGCCCGGGCAGATGCTCAGGACTTAGTCCAAAGATGCGTCGGTTGTCAGCTCTTTGCTAATCAGAGCCATATGCCACCCACCGCCCACAAAACTATACCCATTACCTGGCCGTTCACCGTCTGGGGGCTTGACATGGTTGGACCCCTTAAAGGGGGAACCCACAAGCAAAGGTACCTATTGGTCATGGTGGACAAATTCACCAAATGGATAGAGGCCAAGCCAGTCCAAACGGCAGAGTCCGGACCAGTGATAGACTTTATCTCCGGGATAGTACACCGTTATGGTGTCCCCCACAGCATCATCACCGATAATGGCACGAACTTCATGGCCGACGAGGTTAAATCATGGTGCAAAAATATGGGCATTAAGCTCGATTACGCTTCAGTCTATCACCCTCAAACCAACGGTCAAGTGGAACGAGCAAATGGTCTAATAATGAGCGGCATCAAACCCAGACTAGTGCGGTCCCTTACGAAATATGACACGCACTGGGTAGAGGAGCTCGACTCCGTACTCTGGGGGCTGCGGACAACGCCCAACCGTAGTACCGGGTTCACACCAGTTTTTATGGTATACGGTGCAGAGGCAGTTCTGCCCTGCGATATCATTCATGACTCACCTCGAGTGCGCATGTACGAAGAAAGAGAAGCCGAGCTGGATCGGCAGGACAGCTTGGACGCATTGGAGGAAGAACGCGACGTCGCCAAGGCTCGTTCCACATTCTATCAGCAGCAGGCTCGAAGATATCAAAGCAGAGAAGTACGGGCCAAGACTTACATCGTTGGCGAGCTAGTTCTACGGCTGCCGGACAAGAAAAAGGACAAGCTCAAGCCCAAATGGGAGGGCCCCTTCATTATCGATCAAGTCCTGACCGGCGGAGCGTACCGTCTACGAAATGCGTCGGACAACCGACTCGAGCCGAACCCATGGAACGCAGCCCGCCTCCGAAGATTCTATGCCTAGCACCGGACTAAGAGTTCGTCCCCTTCCCCCGTCCAAATTTTTAAACTTCAGCTATCTTTTCTTTCTCTTTCTTCTCACAACCCTTTTTCCTAAACAAGCCCTTAAGGGCCTACTTGCGTATTGTTCGCACACACTTTATGTGCCATCCGCACTCATTATACCTGGGGGCTTCTTTACCAGAAGCTTAATTATAAGGGCTTCATGCCCAGCACATGTGTCAAGCTTCCACATGTACCTTTTATTCACCATTATATGCATCAATATGACTTAAGTTTTGGCCAAGCTAGGTTGCCCGGCTCCTGTGCTTACCCCTACGTTCCCGATTGTTCGGCTAGGAGGTAAAGGGAGCACCTCTGCGATTGTTACTGCCGGGTCAGCCAGATGTGTACCTCAGACTGGGTGAAGCCGAAAGCTAGCTTTCTTAAGGGAATATTCGGCCGGTGACTTGAAAGATGATTTTTTACCTACTTATTTATCTGCCCCCAGATGTTTTTCTGCTCTTTTCGCAGACCGGACATGCTCTTTAGGGAATGCCTCCCAGGGAAAGGAACCCTTAACGGAACTATTCTCCTTGGAAGATGTTTCTTACTAACCATGTAATATAACATAACTAGTTGGGCACTTGTCTGATAAAGCACTAATGACCCCTACGCCTGGTCTCCATGCATGCCCCGGTTGTTTCTTAACCGAGAAGGTAATCGGACACACTCCGGACTCTAGGATCCCGAGGTTGAATCGAAAAGGTCGGCAAAGACAAATGATCTACAATCCGGCTAGAAGGCATTTTACATGTCATTTTAAAATACAT
Source organism: Triticum timopheevii (assembly GCA_963921465.1). Classification (NCBI taxonomy): domain Eukaryota; kingdom Viridiplantae; phylum Streptophyta; class Magnoliopsida; order Poales; family Poaceae; genus Triticum; species Triticum timopheevii. The sequence goes on along the minus strand of OY997272.1, from coordinate 525,166,305 downwards.
TGTCAAATAGACTGACTGTATTCCTCCTCAATCCCGTCTAACAGGCTGTCTAATTTACAGTCCCGTTGGGAAAATTTAGCGGCCAACTCTACTTGGCCATATACTAAACTCACAGGGATCTCCTTCCCATCGGGCCCCACAGGTCCGACCTCGGCCATGTGGTTGGGATCCGCCTTCTTGTACCGCGTCTTCACCATGGCCCAGGCCTCTCTGGCACCTTGGCGGCAGGCTGAAATCTTCCATAAACGGAAGCACTGCCACACTCCCTGAAGCTTCTCCGCAAGATACCCAAGGCCCTCGGGTAGGGAGAGGGCCGGCCATAAAGCCTGGACGACGCCGCTCCTTGCCTGTCGGACTCGTTCGAGCAGCCGCAATAGTTCGGGAAGTTGATCACCCGTCGATACGGGCATCTCCTCTGCAGGGCGACCTGTGAGTATACCTACAGACATATTTTGTCAATTGACTTCCTCGCCGAACTCTTCTTTTCAAAGGAGTTCGCTCAAGCACTTACTATAGATGCCGCGACGAAGCCGCTGATTCTCCTTAACGGAGCCAGACAGCTCGGCCCGAACACCTTTCAGCTCTTCTCTGAGCTGGGCGTGGGCATCCTGGAGCTTGTTCCTTTCCTACCGCACTCTATTCAGCACCCTCTCGCCGGCCTTTAGCAGGCGCAGTAATTCTTGCCTGTCCGGATCTTGTCCGACAGCACCTGCAATGTCATTATTAGACTTGTGCACACGCCGCACACCGCTTGTATTTTTAAAATAATGTGTTACCAGGAGGGGTCTCTGTGTTTCCTCCTGCGGCAGCAAGTGCGGCCTCGAGTTGGGCCTTGCACTCTTGCAGCTCCTGAGACAGTTGGGTATTCTTCTCCGTAAGATCCTGCGTTTCAAATGATCCTTAAATCAGTTAATATAACTACTTTAAGTCTCGGGGGCTACTGGCATATACAACTAGAAAATTCTCTTACCCGTATGTCTTTTACATACTGCTCCGTCGCTCTGGTAAAACCATCTTGAGCTGCACGGAGGTGCGCGTCCCTCGCATTAAAGGCATTCAACGCCTCAGGGGAGAAGCACGTGTCACGAAATACTGTCCGGCGGCGCCTGTGGTTCATGGCGCTCTCCACCTCAGACTTGGTGGCGGACAGTCTGTCGGCATCCTCCATTGAGGAGTGTCCGGCTCGCGCCTTGCGCTCGCCTCCCCCTCCAGACCAGGTGCTGGAGCCTGGCTAGTAGAGGTTGGATTGGCAACCTCTACGCCCGCAGTCCAGCGGGCGCTTTTTCTCCTACAAAAGTCATGAGCACTCAAACGCTTCCTAGGAAAGTTGCTCCAAATAATGAACTGTGAGCTATACCTTTGCGGCGACGTTTCAATCGGCGCCGCGCTCCTCTTCCGCCTACTGGTCCGGACTGGCCTTCGTTGGTCAGCCGCCACGGGCTCGGCTTCCTGCCTTGAAGGCGCTTCCTGCAAAACACCATCGTATGCGATGAGCAAGGAGAAAATAATGGTGTCGGGACTTCAGTCAGAATCACCTGGGAAGCCGGATATAGTCAGGGGTAGTCAGCCGTAATGGCGACTAAAGCATTATCCATGCTGAGCTGGTGGAACACCCCGTCGATTAGCTCCACCTTTATGTCCGGATCCTCTTCGGAGGCCGGATACTGGGATCTCTCTGGATCCTCGGGTTGCGGAGCTGGACTTAGCATGTCCTCCACGACCCGACGCAGCTCCTGCGTCGAAAAACATAATATAAGAAACTTAAACTTTGAAAAGCATGGGTCGGGCACGTTAAGTGTTCGCTTACCCAGCGCCGAGGGTTATTCATGGAGAACCCATTCAACGGGTTCGTCTGGAGGAAGTCCTCCTTTTCCCCCTTGTACATGCCGGACAGGATCTTCGCCAGGTCCTCGGCCAAATCCGGTCCTTTGCGGCCATGACGGGTGGCATCGTCCTCCCCGTTGACATCCCACATGGGGTGGCCCCTGTATTGTAGTGGCTGCACCCCCCCGCATAATGCATGTTGCCATGACTCCAATCATGGTCAACCCGGAATGGGCAGTAATCTTATCCGGCCCATCAAATAATGGACGCTCTTGTGTTCCTCCAGTTGGGGGCTCCGCGGACGCCAACTAAGGCGTTTCTTCAGAGGAGCAGTACTGAACTCCGGGAGGCTGATCCGAATAGGGTCCGGCAGCGGAGCATCTTCTATGTAAAACCAATCCGAAGGCCAGTCTTCGGACGCCTTCTTAGGGGTTCCGGATGGATATCCAGTGCCGGCAATGCGCCATATTTCGGCGCCGCCCACTTGATATATGGACCCCTCGTGAGAGCGGGGTACAAGGCAGAACAACCTCTTCCACAGTGCAAAATGGGGCTTGATGCCCAGAAATAGCTCGCAAAGAGCTACGAAGCCCGTGATATGCAGGATAGAGGCGGGCGAGAGGTAATGGAGCTGGAGTCCGTAGAACTCCAGGAGCCCGCGGAGGAACGGATGTATAGGAAATCCGAGCCCCCTTATCAGATAGGGGACGAAGCATACCCGCTCCCCTTTGTTGGGACTTGGGGTAGCCTCCGCTTGCTTCCCACCTTGGTAGGTGGCCAACCCGGATCGAACCGGGACCATGAAGGACGAAGGGTGATATCCCTTTGCTTGGAACATCACCAGCTCGCTGTGCGGGACAGAACATCTCCGCCAGTCTCCTGGCAGTGGGCTGGGAGCGCGAGAGGAGGAGCCACGTCGACGGTCCATGGTGGAATGGATTTTTGGTCAGAGGCGCTCTGATGAGTACTCGCGGAAGGAAGATGGTGTGATTTTGGATCTGGATTCTTGCCTCTCTTATAGGCAGATTATTTGCACAACTAGGGGGTAAAACATAAAAGATACCCTGGCTTTTCGCATTCATGCGACGCATGGAAGATGGCCATTATTGGGCGTGGAAGCCAAGAAGCGCAACATTGATAAGGAAGCCGGACACTGTTCGGCAAACACACGGAATTTGGAGGAGAACCCGCCTTGCAACGCCGAAGACTATATACGCGCTGGACTTATCGTCATTGAAGCCTGGTTCGGGGGCTACTGAGGGAGTCCTGGACTAGGGCGTGTCCGGACAGCCGGACTATCATCGTCCGCCGGACTCCAAGACTACGAAGATACAAGATTGAAGACTCCGTCCCGTGTCCGGATAGGACTTTCCTTGGCGTGGAAGGCAAGCTTGGTGATATGGATATGTAGATCTCCTACCATTGTAACCGACTCTGTGTAACCCTAGCCCTCTACGGTGTCTATGTAAACCGGAGGGCTTAAGTCCGTAGGACAACAACCATTACAACAATCATACCATAGGCTAGCTTCTAGGGTTTAGCCTCCTTGATCTCGTGGTAGATCCACTCTTGTACTACCCATATCATCAATATCAATCAAGAAGGAGTAGGGTTTTACCTCCATCGAGAGGGCCCGAACCTGGGTAAAAACATCGTGTCCCTTGTCTCCTGTTACCATCCGCCTAGACGCACAGTTCGGGACACCCTACCCGAGATCCGCCGGTTTTGATACCGACAACGATGAATGAAGAAATATGGAGGATGGACTCCGGAGCCAAGTCGTGGAATTCCAACCCATAGTAAAACATGAGCCCTCTCACAATAGGATCCATCGGGAAACCTAAACCACGACGAAAGTGGGATACAAAAACAACGTACTCGCCGGGCTTGGGGGTGGGGATGGCCTGCCCTTCGGTGGGCAACCTGTGCGAAATCTCGTAAGATAGGTACTTGGCCTCTCGCAGCTTTAGCACGTCCTCCTCCATGATGGAGGAGGGCATCCACCAGCCCTGAAGGTCGGAGCCGAACATTGTTGAAGGTCCGAAGCGCTCGAATCTGGGGCTCTGGGTGTTGGAACTTGGGGCAAGGAGAAGATTCGATGGAGGATTGAAGAAAAGAAACAAGCATTGGTCCCATTATAAAGAGGGAGAATACCAAGAGCCGTCTCCGTGACCGTTCGGGACTCACCTTCGATAGAGGGGGCGTGGGGACGGGCGCGGTTGGGTTACCCACGTCCGTATTGATGGGAATCCCGGAATAAGGGGAACACGATCTCTGCTTCGACAAGACGTGCCAAGGAAACCGCTTCGCTAAACGCGGTGAGGTGGTATAATAAAAAACAATTCAAGTAAAGGCTTGGTAGTGGCTTGACGTCATGCCATGAAATACGTCAGCAGATTGATCTTGTGTACATATTATTCTCTCTACGGTGGAATGTGGAATTTATTTTGCAGAGTCGGACACTATCCTGGTGTTCACAATCTTCTATGAATTATTCTTAGGAGGAACCCGCCTTGCAATGCCGAACATTATGCGCGCCGGACTCATTGTCATTGAAGCCTGGTTCAGGGGCTACTGAGGGAGTCCTGGACTAGGGGGTGTCCGGACAGCCGGACTATCATCGTCAGCCGGACTCCAAGACTATGAAGATACAAGATTGAAGACTTCGTCCCGTGTCCGGATGGGACTTTCCTTGGCGTGGAAGGCAAGCTTGGCAATACGGATATGTAGATCTCCTACCATTGTAACCGACTCTGTGTAACCCTAGCCCTCCCCGGTGTCTATATAAACCGGAGGGGTTTAGTCCGTAGGACACAACAACCATTACAACAATCATACCATAGGCTAGCTTCTAGGGTTTAGCCTCCTTGATCTCGTGGTAGATCCACTCTTGTACTACCCATATCATCAATATCAATCAAGCAGGAGTAGGGTTTTACCTCCATCGAGAGGGCCCGAACCTGGGTAAAAACATCGTGTCCCTTGTCTCCTGTTACCATCCGCCTAGACACACAGTTCGGGACCCCCTACCCGAGATCCGCCGGTTTTGACACAGAACTCCTGGGAGGCATACTAATGGCGCAACCCCCGAATCAAGTCAGTGGGGGAAAGAAATGCGGCAGTTGAACTTAGGGGTCCACCAACTCGGTCCCGGCGGTTACAGAGTGGCGGAGCCTATATGGGACAAGGAGGACGCGGAGCGTGCCGAGCAAGGCCTACCGCCCCGCTTCAAGAAATACCATGACAAGCAGACCAGGAACTTTGCCAGGGCCCGGTACTATTTTGATGGGTTTTAGTAATTATGGTTATATACTCTATAAATTTATTCATCAACATGATTTCTTTATTTTCCGTGTCATACATTTTACATATCTTTAGTCATTGAGTTTGGTAACAATTTTCACTCTGTCCTGAAGGTTTTTGTTTTTCAGCAGTTAATTGATGGTTTGATACATGATACATTTCATGCACAGGGTGCTAGAGCTGCACTTAACTTGCTAAAATCATCCCCTTGTTCTTATTGGTTATAGAAATGGCTTCTTGCAGTTTTGAAAATTCAGTTTATTCGGTTACTGAAAATTCAGTTAGTTCAGTTAGGCACACAAATTTCAGAACTTTTGTGTGCCCTAGTACTTGGTGTTTGTAGAAAACCAGGAGTGTCAATGTGACTAGAATTCACTTGTTCTTATATGGGTGAAACTTCACTTGTTTAGCTAGAAGACCAAAGTGGCATCTTGAATTATGTCAGTTTTGTTTTGTAACTAGAAGACCAAAGTGTGTTACTCACCTGGGATCTTAACTGTTGGGGGTAGTATTGTAGCTAGATGACCATGTATTTTCAGAACTGAGCTAAAGATTTGGGGGGTAGTATTTCTTATTTTAGAGCACCTTTGCTGGATGTATTTTACAGCAACTGTTGGAATCAAAACAATGCTTCTGGGTTGTCCTATTAAGTTGAGTGAAGTCTTGAACAATAAAATGTTTATACCAGTGGCAATATTGCATCTGTTACCTTGTTAGCTGCTTTCAGTTGATGTCTTGAACAATAAAATGTTTATATCGGTGGCAATATTTCTTGGACAGTAGTATGTATGCTCATCACTTTATGTATGGTGTTATGCCCTGTTATCTCTGTCCAGTTGTCTAATGAAGCACTAGGCTCATCCATGGTACAAGTTCACCTGTGAACACTTGAAATTAGTCAGGACATCCTGTACTGATAGATGTAAATTGTGTCCAGTAGGCTTTGAAGCACCAGTTTTTCCTGTTTCTAACTCTGAATCTGATATAAACCACACTATTGGCATAATTGGTCTTTTGTATATGTGTTGATGCTTTGTTAATATAAAGCTATAGATGATGTTGTACTTGTGATGATGCTACTTGTGATCTTCTGAAATGACCCATTGGCGACTTCATTACGCGGGGATAATGATTTTGCAGGTACCCCGAGAGGCCCTTGAGTTTGCCGGAATGTCGATTAACTTCCGTTCCGGCAAATTCGGGTACTCCATATGTCCTAGTTTCAGCAAAGGTCATGCTGAAATTTTCCGTGAATTTTAGCATGACTTTGCTAAAAATAGGACATATGGGGTACTTGCGACTAATGCATGGGCCGGGGTATCTTAGTACTTAATTAAGTAGGATCAACTGCCCCGCCATTCTTGCTGCATTAAACCATAGGTGGCAATAGAGCCAAGTGATTAGGCCCAACTTAGAATTCTCCTTTCCTTTTCTTGATAGGGTATATTATTAGAAGATACCCATATATATCAGTCAACCTAGGGTGCCTCAGCATCGATAAACCCTAAATGATGAAAACTTAACTTAGCATTTAGGGTGCCTCGGCGTCGACAAACCCTAAATGATAAAACCTTGGCTTTTCGGGTGCCTCAGTGTCGATGAGAACCTAACTGATGTACGCTTACGCTTTTAGGGTGCCTCGGCGTCGACAAACCCTAAATGATAATAAGCTTAGCTTCTAGGATGCCTCGGTGTCGACAAACCCTAAATGATGAGACCATGATCTTGTTCCTTGACAATAACCAACTTTTTGACCAAACTTTTTTCCTATTTAGAACGAAACATGGACCACAACGATGAGGCCGGCGGTTCGGGCGGGAAGCAATTCTGGGAGCTGTCCCAGGAGATGGAGGAAGAACCTCACCGCTATGAGGACGCCGCGGAAGACACCGATCCTAACTACACAACCCCTAGTGGCGTCGGGGATGACACCACTGATGGTGCCGCCGAGGATGCCACCATTGATGATGGTGGCGCACGCACAGATGGCAGCCAATCGAAGAGGCAATGGAAGGACCGGCGCCCGAACGTGCTCGGCACCATCAAGGAGAAATTTACTGAAGTGAACTCCGACGGGCATCCAACGACGCCCAAAGAATTAGTCAAGGGGTACTCAATTCAGCTCGGGTGCATTCTCCAGAGCACCGTCTCGATCAACACCGAGAACCTAAGGCATAAGGACCGAGGGAATTTGCTCAGCCTCCTCTTCACGAAGTTGGACGAACGATACAAGTTCCCCGCTGACTTTGCAAACACACGCCTCTCAGGGAATAAAGTGAACAGTCCGCCCTCACGAGGATGAGCACGACCCTGTCTACTTGGAGAAGCACGGTGAAGGCAATGATTGAAAAAGGTGATAGTTATGAGAAGATCAAGGCGAAATATCCTTTGATCAGCGAAGATGACTACATGGAGTTCAAGATCAAGTGCGAGAGCAGCGCAACCTCCGAATCAAGTCAGTGGGGGAAAGAAATGCGGCAGTTGAACTTAGGGGTCCACCAACTCGGTCCCGGCGGTTACAGAGTGGCGGAGCCTATATGGGACAAGGAGGACGCGGAGCGTGCCGAGCAAGGCCTACCGCCCCGCTTCAAGAAATACCATGACAAGCAGACCAGGAACTTTGCCAGGGCCCGGTACAAGGAGGACCCGGTAACAAAGGAGCTTACCACGGATCCGAAGACCAGGGCGCTTGAGCTTGTTCTAGTAAGGAATACACCCCCGCGTAATTAGCTCCATATGGTTGCATTCTAATTAATCCCCAATATTTCTAAATGGTTCACGTTCCTTCTGCAGGACACTGAAAGCAGTAGCGCGGGGTTGTCTCAGTGCTCCCCTTTCGACACCCCTTTAAATAGGGCGTTGAACGTAATGAAAAACAAGGATAAGCTCAGTAAGCCGTCGTCAGCTGGTCATGTGGCCGGCAAAGGCTTGTCCACAAAATGGTCGTCATACTATACCGCTGGTGGGCGAAAGGAGAAAAAGACCAGCTCGGAAAGCCAGTCACGCGAGGTTGAAGCACTCAAGGCACAAGTGGCGCGGATTCCAGAGATTGTCCAAGAGCAAGTGCAACAACAACTGGGAACGACGCTCACCGCCATGGTGCCTACCTTGATTCAGGGGCTGACGACGTGGATTACGGGCGGCCAACAGGGGCCTCCCCCGGTTCCCAGCTTCACGGCCAGCAACTCACACAACGCGCAGGCGGCGCCATTGGTGTCTCTGGCGGAGGCGGTATTCGTGTCTCCGGCGCCGGCACGGGCATTGGAGCTTAGTGCACCCGGGTGTACGCCGGCCGGCACCTTGCCAGCAAGCGGCCCTCCATCAGTTGCACGCCCGCCGTTGGCGGTGCCTCGACATTAGCCGAGCTCGACGGCACCATGGTAACTAAGCCTCTCGGTCGATGACTTCATCCCCTTGCCTTTGACTGGGCATCCCTGACGCCCTACATGTTTTCGCAGGGCGCCGCCGATGTTCCTTGCACTCTCCTGCACTTCATGGGCGGCGAGTTGGTCGATGTCGCCAAGGGCAGAATCGTTCAACCGGGCAACCGCGTGTTCCACGGTAATCCGATGCCACCCACCTTGTATAGGGTTGAACTAGGGTGCTGCCAGGCTGCGACGAGTTATTAACTCCAATTCGACCCGCTGGGGCCGACAAAGATGATCTGATGACCCTCAGTGCCTGCGTAAGCTGGCCCCTGCTTTGGCCGAAGAGCCAGACTCGTTTGGGGGCTGGGGACACCACCCCACAGACAAGACCGCCAGTCGTGCCAGTGCCAAGCCATGGCAAGACCGCCGCAATGCTACCGGACATGCCGGACATCCCTATGGCACAGGATCCGAACATGCATATGGCACAGGATTCGGACGACGACTTCAACAACGACAGTACATTTACCAACATCGATAAGTACTTTGCCGAACATGGGTACGGTGATGAATTCTGCGGGCACCCTTCTCAAGAACCCAACCCTGAAAAAGACGACCGCAATCTAGCTGGTACGACGGAGAAACCCAATTGCAACAGGCATCGTCTGGTGTTCAGTTCTCAGGAGACGCCTCCAGCTGCCGCCTTCACCGAGCCTCAGATAGCCGAGGTGCGAAATATTATCAGCCCCAACACGCTCAAGAAGGCGATCTGTGAGCAGAACTCGATCCCATTACAGCAGATCAAGAAGAAGGGACGGAAATGAAAGACTAACAAGGGCGCCGGTGCGAGCCAGCCGACACCGAGTACGATCTGTGCTCAGGACGGGCCACCTTCACCTAAGGATATCTCGATGAGGGTGCATGTGGCGGGTAGGGCGATGCTACCGACAAATATGCTCAATGCTGCAACCGGTGCTATGCGGAGTCTGCATGACAGTGTTCTTTCTTTGGAGAAACGGCGTCTTTCCCAGAATGATGTGGCATACCCGGTTTTCATGGCCAAGGTGCCAGAGGGCAAGGGCTTTGTGGATAGCGCCATCGGGGGTACGATCATCCTGCGGTTTGATTATATCTTTGCTATGTTTAACCTTCATCCGCTGCACTACTCCTTCGTTTGGCTGTATTCTCCGAGTATGGAGATGCGGATCATTAGAGACAAGACCCCGGACATCGGGATAGTCGACCCCTTCTACATGCGTGCCAAGATCTTGGGCAGCGCTGGGGACCGGCAAGTCGCGAGTTCACACCTCAAAGGCGTCATTCTGGCAAACCCAGATAAGGATAACTTCCTCGTGCCTTACTTTCCCGAGTAAGTCATAACCACCCTGTAACATATGATTTCTTAGATTTCGATCGTTCTTTTTTTCTAACATTCCATGTTCTGTGCAGTGACACACATTGCACACTCATCCTCTTAAGCCCGAAATATTCCATGGCCACGTATTTCGACCCGGGCCGTGACTCCAAGATAGACTACACAAATATCAAGAAAGTTCTTGATGATGCTCTCCCCGGCTATGCCACATCTGGAGGCACCTTTAAGAGGCCAGTTCGTAGGTACGGTAGGCACGTGTTCACCCACAATACGATGTTCCCCTACGTCAAGCAGCCTACTACACCCTCCATCACATGTGGCCGATCGTAAGGGACCATAATCACCTTGTGCTACCAAATAATCTCAAAGATTGGGCCGCAAGCTTGGCGGCAATCCAGGACGCGGACATCCGACAAGAATTCTTTCGCATCCAGTCGGAGTTTGCAGAAATCATCCATGAAGATGTCCTTCGGACCTCGGGGCATATCTACCTCAGATATCAACCGTCCAACAGTGAGATAGACATAACGCTACAAATGTAGGCTGACAACACCTGCCACTTGATTACCATCACGAAAGACGGCGGCTTCATCCATGCTCCTGTCCCATGAGTTGAGTCGAAAGTAGTGATGCTATGTGTAGTTCTGAAACATCGATTAGCTCATGTTGTAATTAAACTTTAATGAACTTGTATGTCTCTTTGGTTTGGACAGTCGTTCAACTTAGATGTAATCGATGCTATTTATTAGTAGGACCATGAATCATGCTATTAATGTCTTGCTTTTCTCTTCCGATCCTTTTGTTGCATACTTATATATTGCTTATGTATTGTCTGTTGTTTGGCTAGTGCATAGAGATGCCGTCGTATGTCGTGTACAAGGGTAAGGTTCCCGGAGTCTACGATGACTGGGAGGAGTGTCGGAGACAGGTTCACTATTTCAGCGGTAACAGTTATAAAGGGTACACCACTAGGGCGGAGGCGGAATCTAGATACGCACGCTATCTTGCGGGAGAGAGGAGGGAGCGTTGGAGGAACCGGATGAAGACTAGTTTCATCGCGATGATGCTCATCGTGATGACTGCAGCTCTCTTCTATGTGATGGTAGTTTAGATGACCGATATCGACTTGTAATGTGAAGATAAACTCGCTACTCGCGGTCTCAAGACTTGTAATGTTCTATCTTTGTTCGGTCTTTTGAATTCGGAGACTAATATGATGAATTGTATTCGGAGACTAATCTTCTATTGTATTCGATGAATCTGCTGTTGCTGTGTGGTGCTGTCTATATTATGTCCAATAATATATTTTGTAACCTGTGCAAATATCAGAAAAGAAAAAAAATAATCCCTAATATTCATACTAATGGCGCACCACTCAGCACTCTAATGGCGCACTGTAGAAAGGATACTAATGGCGCATCACCCCAAAGTTCGCCATTAGTATGCCAAAGCACATGGGTAAATATGGCCCCCTGGGAGGCATACTAATGGCGCATGTTGGGCTATACTAATGGCGCACTGCGTGGTGCGCCATTAGTATACCAGATACTAATGACGCACTAGTGATGCGCCATTAGTATTTAATACTAGTGGCGTGGTGCTAGTGGCGCACCAGTAGTATGCCATTAGTAGGCAAAACTGGTGCGCCACTAGCAGGTCTTTTCCAAGTAGTGAGCGTGGCAAAGAATTTACATCAAAGCTATATAATGTGTTCTATACTCTGTATTGCTAATGAAGTGGGGAGCCGGAGAATGATGTTAGATAGTAGTAGCAAACGACTTGATCTGCGAGTGATAGGCAGAAGATTATCACTCGACACACAGGCAGCAAGGATGCTTGCCCTTTGCCGCTCTCTTTCTGTGTTCCTCTGCCAGTTTCGTTGCCTCGTCGGGGCACCACCAGTGCTTGGCAAGATGATGTAGGCGTCGCGGTAATTTCCATGTCGCCCTGCAAAAAAATCACATCGCTCCTCAACACACGATAGTGAAAAAACTAACATGGACGGGGGGCATATGCCCCCCCCCCCCTCCTCGACGCACTTCACCACATTGTATTTATTCAATAGTTATTTATAGTTGAATATATTATTGTTATTTTTGCATCATATAATCACATATAGATGGTGTATTGAGACTTTTGACAGCTAAAATTATGTCTTTTATGTTTATACCTTTGCATTTTTTGATGATATACAACATATATTGTTGAAAGTATATATATGTTACTCTGTTAATGTTCATTGTGCCTCAATCGCACCAGGGCCTTCATAATGCTAGGGCTGGCCCTCCCAGGCCTTGTCGTCCTGCCAGAATCCTCCAGATAGATTCATCACTGATTGGTATGCCAGCGTCACCGCAAAGGATGCCAGCAGCATAAGCGACCCACGCGTCTCCTTGATCCACTTCTTTTGCCTCTCCAACAGCTAGTCGTCATTGTCATCCTCATGGAGGACGATGATGCTACTGTCCGAAGGAGGGGCGCTGGCACTGGAACCGGCCGACCCGCCCCCCTGCTCGATGTCGATGTCGATGAAAATGTGTCCTGGAGCACCTCCCGGTGCCCCGTGATGAGACGACATAGTATGCTACCTAGCACGATCGAGTAGCACACCATATTTAGAGAATGACAAAGAACCGTGGAAGAATAAAGAAGGGAGCAGTGATAATGCCGCCAATACTACTACAGTACTATCACAATAGGAGGATAAAGAATGGGCATATGCAAGAACGCAATTCACGGTGTCGCACTGATCTAAGTAAGGAATTGATCAGATCATACACAACTTTTTTGGTAATCAACAACATCTGAGATGGGCATGAGGAATTTAAATGAACTGACCTCAGGCCAACCTTTGGCATGACACAACTTCTGTCAATGCAAGCAAGCGAGTACAGCCAGGTGGAGGATAAAAATTGCTTTCTGTGCACAACAAAACACCTATGCTGTAGTTCCATAAGCGTAGCATTTTTGTAAGCAAAAGCAAGCTCCAGCATGAATCAGGCCAAGGCAAATATAATCAAAGAATGCTAAAACGCTGGAGCGTCATATCGCCCCGGCGCACTGTATGGACAGATACATAGTAAGAGAGAATGTTCTGATATGGACAGATACCTTATCGAAGGAGGGGCGGAGCTAGGAGCCTGAGTTACCGTAGGAGGAGGGGGCCGGGGGCGTCGCTCTGTTTGCCGGCGGAGGAGGCGGGGCACTGGACCTTGATCGACGTCGTCTCTCGTTTGGTCGTCTCGAGCCGTGACTTGGATGCTTTTTTTTAGAGCCTTCCTTGATTGTATTTTTATAGCACTGTCTGCCAGACCTGCCGAAGCAACAAGTGACGGAGTTCTCTGCGAGGATGTAAAATGCCCAGTTACAGACTTAAAGGAAGGAAGACGTTCAGTTTCTTACAGACCGAAGGAAGGAAGATATACAGTTGTGTGCGTACACGTACGATTTGCTCATGCCCATCTGCGCATTGCTACATTCCGAGAGGTGTACTCGTTAACTGCGGAACACGGGACAAGCCGTGCCGCAACTCTGCTACGTAGATGCTGCGGGAGGTGTGCTGTTCAGCAACTGCGGAACAAAAGCCCACATCACATCGCCGCGACTTTGCTCACCGGCGGCCACCAGGCGATGGCGATGGGGCTCGTCACCGTGTGCTTGCCGTCGCTCCACGCGAACGACCCGAACATGTACTCCTTGATGCCTCCCTTGGCCCGGATAGTGAAGGTGACCTGGTACTCCTGTGTGTTGTGCGTCGCGCTGAACTGCAGTTTCCGTGGCTTCACGTCCACGCGCATACCGGCGGGGCTCGTGACCGTGGCTCGGTATGTCGCATCCACATTGTTGCCGACATTGCGCACCACGGGGTGTTGCATGATGGTCTCGTTGTGCGACATGAACACCGCCATGAAGGCCGGGTAGTTGTGGTCTCCCACAGAGAAGGAACCCGAGAAGTTGGTCGACGAGCAGGGGCGGAGCCAGGATTTGAACATGGGGGGCGAACTGAAGATGTAAAAAATTTAGCAACCCACAATCGATTATAAACGACCTCCTTACCAATTATCTTACGTATAGAATCTAAAACTTAGCTCATAAAGTACTGCGCTGAACATAGATCAAACATACAACTGATTTTTTTTTATAATTAGGTAATGGAGGATATCAATTAGCAGCAATGTTTATTGGTTTTTTAAGCGAAACGTCTAACTAGTACGTATCTTAACATATCGTCTTACATGCTTGATTAATAGGCTGCTAGGTCGTAATCCATAAAAAAAGAATGAACTAGGTACTAACTACTAAGGATAGTATATGTGGGTACCTTTCCAACGGAGCCTTCGATCATGCAAATATACTCAAGTAACTCGACGGACTCAGTGACACACAGGGCGTTGGATCGATGGCGGAATCAACAGGGCTGCTAACACCATGAGAGGAGCTTTGCGTCTTTGCCTTAGTAGTCTCCTAACGCCGGGAAGGGAGAAGCGCCTGCCGGTTGGCGATCGGGATTGGGGGTGCACCGGTGCAGCGAGCCATAGCGGCGGCAAGAAACCCTAGCGATTAGCGATTGGGAGATCGATCTTGGATTAGACGCACAGACTTACAAAAAGATAGACTTGTAGGCCTCCTGCCTCTCCGGATGGGCTACTATTTGGGCTTCGGTTTGCATGGTCAATACATTAGCGCTATGTTTGGGCTCAATCTCTCCCTCTCTCCCTAATAATAAAGCACGAATTGACTTTGTCGGGTTCACCGTCACAATACGCTTCTTCCGCGAATTTACGCTTTCATATTTATAAATTTAAAACATACGCAAGGTGGTACTAATCTCTATATAGCTGCAAAGTATCATGTTCGCTGCGTTGACCGACTTGGGCCTGCGGGCTGGGCCGTCCGCCTTTGGCCGAACTTCAGTGCAACGCGAGAAGGAAGAAAATACACATACACATGCGTGCTGATATTAGTACTAGAGAATACATATGACGGACCACTATTTCCAGCCAAATAGTATAGTACCACCTCGATTTCTTCCTTTTTATTTCACTAATTTATATACGTTCGTATATTATCCCAAATACCAACAAGCCGATAGTGAAGAATGAGAACAATTATAATGAGGAAGGATTGTGGGGATTCCTATGTACTCCCTCCGTTCTAAATTACTCGTCGCTGAAATGGATGTATCTAGAACTAAAATACATGTAGATACATCCATATGTGCGACAAGTAATTCGGAATGGAGGGAATATGAGCATTACTAATCACAGGAGGACATGTGCGGGATTGCTTCAGGGGGGCTGCGGGCCCTGGGCGGTCTAATTTCGATCGAACGGGGGTGCTTCCGTCGTGCGAGGAGAGTCAGCAACGCTGCATGGATAAAGGGAGCTCTCTAGGTAAAGATTTTTGGTCTATTTTACTTTTTTAATTGTTACACCTACCAGAAGCTATGTTGCTATGTATACTATAGATTGCAAAAAATCCTTACGTAGATCTGTGTGATATAATCCCGCAATATCAAATAAAGTTCATCCATTAAAAAAAATGCTTGCTTCGTGAGAAAATCCTTCTATTTTTGAAATGAAATTCGTAGACCATAAAAGCATATTTTTGAGAGGATAAACCCGTGCACCGTAAGATGTTGGTATTGTAGGGAGGTTTGTCCCAACGAAGAGATCATCGTGTGGCGCATGTCGCTCGACCTGGGCCTTTCACAACCCGTGCTTGCACAACTATCACAAAAGTAAGGCAACAATAGCTAAAATAATTAATAAATTGCAATGGAATCCAAATCTATACTTTTATTTGAATAGTGCAATTGATTGGATGTTGGAATGCGTATTTGCTTAAAATTGAAATACACCTTTTTTTGTCCCGTTGCAACGCACGGGCATTTGTGCTAGTTGCTAATTAAGTCATCATTATCTCCAGCCAATTAGCACAGGTATATTAGCATAATACTACTAGGATAGCCCGTGAGACATTGAGGGGGGCCGATCGTTGGGGGAGGGGCTGTCTCCGCCCCTGTCGATGAGCCGTCTCTCATGAAGACGACCATCTGCTCGGAGGTGTAGCTGAGCGCGCACACGAAGGTGATGTAGTTGTCGGTGCTTGTGTCGTACACGAGGACTGGGTTAAGGGCGCGGGTGGGGTCGACGTAACCTGCCCCGCGCGCGGACGGCGTGGATGGTTTGCCGGTGGTCACCATTATCTACATTGTACGCGGTGGTCATCAGGGCGGACTTGAGCGCGGCGGGGCTCCACTCCGGCTTCGCCTGCCGAAGCTGTTGAGGAATGTAGTAATTTCAAAAAAATTCCTACGCACACGCAAGATCATGGTGATGCATAACAACGAGAGGGGAGAGTGTGTCCACGTACCCAGACCGAAAGTGGAAGTGTTAGCACAAGGCGGTTGATGTAGTCGTACGTCTTCACGGTCCGACCGATCAAGCACCGAACGCACGGCACCTCCGAGTTTAGCACACGTTCAGCTCGATGACGTCCCTCGAACTCCGATCCAGCCGAGCTTTGAGGAAGAGTTCCGTCAGCACGACGGCGTGGTGACGATTATGATGTTCTACCGACGCAGGGCTTCGCCTAAGCACCGCTACGATATTATCGAGGTGGATTACGGTGGAGGGGCACCGCACACGGCTAAGGGATCTCAAGGATCAATTGTTGTGTCTCAAGGGGGTGCCTCCCTCCCCGTATATAAAGGAGTGGAGGAGGGGGAGGGGGCCGGCCACCCTTGGCGCGCCCCATGAGGAGTCCTACTCCCATCGGGAGTAGGACTCCCCCCTTCCTTGTTGGAGTAGGAAAGGAGAGGGAAGGAGAGGGGGGAAGGAAAGGGGGGCGCCGCCCCCCTCCTTGTCCAATTCGGACTTGGGGGGAGGGGCGCGCGGCTGCCCCTTGGCCGCCTCTCCTCTTCCACCACTTGGGCCCATGAGGCCCATTAACCTTCGGGGGAGTTCCGGTAACCCCCCGGTACTCCGGTATATATCCGATAACCCCCGAAACCATTCCGGTGTCCGAATATAGTCGTCCAATATATCAATCTTCATTTCTCGACCATTTTGAGACTCCTCGTCATGTCCGTGATCATATCCGGGACTCAGAACTACCTTCGGTACATCAAAACATATAAACTCATAATATAACCGTCATCTAACTTTAAGCGTGCGGACCCTATGGGTTCGAGAACTATGTAGACATGACTGAGACACGTCTCCGGTCAATAACCAATAGCGGTACCTGGATGCTCATATTGGCTCCTACATGTTCTACGAAGATCTTTATCGGTCAAACCGCATAACAACATACATTGTTCCCTTTGTCATCGGTATGTTACTTGCCCGAGATTCGATCGTTGGTATCTCAATACCTACTTCAATCTCGTTACCGGCAAGTCTCTTTACTCGTTACGTAATGCATCATCCTGTAACTAACTCATTAGTTACAATGTTTGCAAGGCTTATAGTGATGTGCATTACTGAGTGGGCCCAGAGATACCTCTCCGACAATCGGAGTGACATATCCTAATCTCGAAATACGCCAACCCAACAAGTACCTTCGGAGACGCCTGTAGAGCACCTTTATAATCACCCAGTTACGTTGTGACGTTTGGTAGCACAATATTACGTCTCCAACGTATCTACTTTTCCAAACACTTTTTCCGTTGTTTTGGACTCTAACTTGCATGATTTGAATGAAACTAACCCGGTCTGACGCTGTTTTATGCAGAACTGCCATGATGTTGCTTTATGTGTAGAAAAGAAAAGTTCTCGGAATGTCCTGAAAATCCACGGAGGCACTTTTTGGAATTAATAAGAATTTCTGGGCGAAAGAAATACACCGGGGGGCCCAGGGCCTGTCCACGAGACAGGGGGCGCGCCCCCCTGTAGGGCGCGCCGCCCTATCTCGTGTGCCCCTGGACCTCCACCGACCTCAACTCCAACTCCATATATTCACGTTCGGTGAGAAAAAAATCAGAGATAAAGTTTCATCGCGGTTTACGACACAGAGCCGCCGCCAAGCCCTAATCTCTCTCGGGAGGGCTGATTTGGAGTCCGTTCGGGGCTCCGGAGAGGGGGTTTCGTCGCCGTCATCATCATCCACCATCCTCCATCACCAATTTCATGATGCTCACCGCCGTGCGTGAGTAATTCCATCGTAGGCTTGCTGGACGGTGATGGGTTGGATGAGATTTACCATTTAGTCATGTTAGTTTTGTTAGGGTTTGATCCCTAGTATCCACTATGTTCTGAGATTGATGTTGCTATGACTTTGCTATGCTTAATGCTTGTCACTAGGGCCCGAGTGCCATGATTTCAGATCTGAACCTATTATGTTTTCATGAATATATGTGTGTTCTTGATCCTATCTTGCAAGTCTATAGTCACCTATTATGTGTTATGATCCGACAACCCTGAAGTGACAATAATCGGGATACTTCTCGGTGATGACCATAGTTTGAGGAGTTCATGTATTCACTATGTGCTAATGCTTTGTTCCGGTTCTCTATTAAAAGGAGGCCTTAATATCCCTTAGTTTCCGCTAGGACCCCGCTGCCATGGGAGGGTAGGACAAAAGATGTCATACAAGTTCTTTTCCATAAGCACGTATGACTATTTATGATATACATGCCTACATTACATTGATGAATTGGAGATAGTTCTATATCACCCTATGTTATAACTATTGCATGAGGAATCGCATCCGGCATAATTATCCATCACTAATCCATTGCCTACGAGCTTTTCACATATTGTTCTTCGCTTATTTACTTTTCCGTTGCTACTGTTACAACTACTACGAAAACCTAAAAACAATTATCTTTACTTTTGCTACTGTTACCTTTATTATCATACCACTTTTGCTACTAAATACTTTGCTGCAGATACTAAGTTATCCAGGTGTGGTTGAATTGACAACTCAACTACTAATACTCAAGAATATTCTTTGGCTCCCCTTGTGTCGAATCAATAAATTTGGGTTGAATACTTTACCCTCGAAAGCTGTTGCGATCCCCTACACTTGTGGGTTATCAAGACTAATTTCTGGCGCCGTTGCCGTGGAGCATAGCTCTATTCTCTGAGTCACTTGGGATTTATATCTGTTGATCACTATGAAGAACTTGAAAGACGACCGAACTACTATTTTTCGCTCAACTACGAGCGGAGGTAAGGAACTGCCATCTAGCTCTGCACTAGATTCTCCTTCCGTTATTAGTAGGCTTGCGACACCTAAACCTGCCACTGCTATGAATTCTGATATGTCGCATGTTACTGATGATGCCACTTCTGCTATGCATGATGAAACTACTTCTATGCGTTACTTTGCCATTAGGTGAATTTCTTGATGAACAACTTGCTAGAGTTAGGGGGAATGAAAAATATTGAAGATGCTATTATTGATGATAGTGTTGATGAAGGTTCTCCCAATGATTATGTATTGCGTGTTGTTCCCAAGGGTTATGTTATGAATGAAGAAGCTGCTAGAGCTATCTTTGCTTGCAATGATAGATATGATCTTAAGAAATTATTAGCTAAATGGAAGCAACAGTCTCTTAATGCTAGAATGAAACCTGACCCTACTTTTGCTACTTCACCAATATATGTTACTGATAAGGATTATGAATTCTCTGTTGATCCTGAAATTATTACTTTAGTTGAATCCGATCCTTTTTATGGCCTTGAATCTGAAACTGTTGTGGCACATCTTACCAAGTTGAATGATATAGCTATCCTGTTTACTCATGATGAGAAGTCTCGCTATTTTTATATCCTTAAGATATTTCCGTTCTCATTAAAGGGTCATGCTAAGACTTGGTATAATTCTCTTGCTCCTGGTTGTGTGCGTAGTCCCCAGGATATGATTTATTACTTCTCTGCTAAATATTTCCCTCCTCATAACAAACAAGCTACCTTGCGGGAAATATATAATTTTGTACAAATCAAAGAAGAGAGTCTCCCACAAGCTTGGGGGAGGCTTCTCCGGTTGCATAATGCTTTGCCTGATCATCCTCTTAAGAAAAATGAAATACTTGATACTTTTTATAATGGACTAACTGATGCTTCCAAGGACTACTTGGATAGTTGTGTTGGTTGTGTTTTCAGGGAAAGAACAGTCGACGAAGCTGAAATATTATTGAATAATATGTTAACTAATGAAAATAATTGGACTCTTCCTGAGCCAATTCCTGAAGCAATTCCTGAACCAATTGAGCCAACTCCTGAGCCTATTCCTAAACCCACTCTGAAGAAGAGAGGTGTTTTATTTCTCAGTCCTGAAGATATGCAAGAGGCAAAGAAATCAATGAAAGAAAAAGGTAATAAAGTTGAAGATGTTAAGAATTTACCTCCTATTGAAGAAATACATGGTCTTAATATACCGCCTGAAGAACCACATTATCTTGATAATCCGACATAGGTAGTAAAGGTAAATTCTCTCTATAGATATGATAAAGTTGAAATCCCCTCTACAAAATTTCATAGCCCATGTTTAGATGAATTTGATGACTTTATGGTTAGACAAGAAAGTTTTAATGCTTATGTTGGTAGAGAGTTGAAGAATAATGCTTTCGAGATAGGACGTGTAAGCGATAATCTGGCTAGAGTTAAAGATGAACTTCACCTCGTTAACAAATATGCTTCTATGGTTGCTACTCAAGCTGAGCAAGTACTTAAAGCTCAAAATGATTTGCTTGATGAATTAAATAATAAAAATGACTTTGCTCTTAGAGTGGCTACTAGAACTGGTAGAATGACTCAGGAACCTTTGTATCCTGAAGGCCACCCTAAGAGAATCGAGCAAGATTCTCAGAGAAATAATTTAGGGGCACCTAGTTCTTCTAAAAAGAAGAAAAAGAAAGACAATAGAACTTTGCATGCTTCTAGTGAACCTACTGTAGACACACCTAAAAATCCCAATGATATTCTATTTCTGATGCTGAAACACAATCAGGTGATGAACATGAACCTAGTGATAATGTTAATGATAATGTTCATGTTGATGCTCAACCTAGCAAAGACAATGATGTAGAGATTGAACCTGTCGTTGATCTTGATAACCCACAATCAAAGAATCAACGTTATGATAAGAGAGATTTTGTTGCTAGGAAGCACGGTAAAGAAAGAGAACCATGGGTTCAGAAACCCATGCCCTTTCCTCCTAAACCATCCAAGTCAAAGGATGATGAGGATTTTGAGCGCTTTGCTGAAATGATTAGACCTATTTTCTTACGTATGCGCTTAACTGATATGCTTAAAGTAAATCCTTATGCTAAGTATACGAAGGATATCATCACAAATAAAAGAAAGATATCGGAAGCTGAAATTTCCACCATGCTTGCTAATTACACTTACCAAAGAAACTTGGAGATCCGGGTGTACCAACTATACCATGCTCCATTAAAAGAAATTATGTTAGAACTGCTTTATGTGATCTTGGAGCCGGTGTTAGTGTTATGCCTCTCTCTTTATATCGAAGACTTGAACTGAATAAGTTGACACCTACTGAAATATCTTTGCAAATGGCTGATAATACCTGTCGGCATTTGTGAGGATGTGCCTGTTGTGGTTGCAAATGTCACTATCTTAACGGACTTTGTTATTCTTGATATTCCCGAGGACGATAGTATGTCTATTATCCTTGGTAGACCTTTTCTTAATACTGCAGGGGCTGTTATTGATTGCAACAAAGGCAATGTCACTTTTCATGTTAATGGTAATGAGCATATGGTACACTTTCTGAGGAAACAATCTCAAGTTCATAGCATCAATTCTATTGGACAAGTTCCAACTATTATTATTGGAGGTTTTGAATTTCCTCTCCCTACTACCAAGAAAAAGTATGATATTCTTATTATTGGGGATTTTCATATCCCCATTGAGGTAACTTAGTGTTATTCGAAATTTCTCCGGTTCCATGTTATTCGAAATGAGTTTGTTAACAAGACTTGATCAACCTTGTTAGTGGGTTCATTTTGATGATCACGAGATGGATGAAACTAGAAGGCACAACCCGAGCGAGGTGTTGGACTCTAACTGAACCAGAGCGATTGCACTGCAGGCTACGCGTTACTGAACCCGAGCGATCGATCAATGGCTGTTAACTGAACCCGATGGAGCGATTCCTTCGCTACTGCTGCTAACTGAAGCCGATCGATGCTGCCTCTGGGATGAACAGTGAGCGTTGCGGGGGGGGGGGGGGGGGGGTTGGATGAACAGTGAGCGGTGGCGTTGCCACTGGATGAACAGGAACCCATGGTGTGGAGGGCTGGATGAACAGTAGACGGTGGAGGGGTGGCCGTGGAGGGGTGGTTGAATAGGACCCCGTGGTGTGGAGGGCTGGATGAACAGTAGACGGTGGAGGGGTGCCCGTGGAGGGGTGGTTGAACAGTAGCCGGTGGAGTAGCACGCGGTGGAGGCTGGATGAACAGGAGCCCGTGGAGGCTGGAGGAGGTCGACGGTAGCCCGTGGAGGCTGGAGGAGGTCGACGGTGGAGATGAACAGTATCCCGTGGAGTCCTGTTTTGCAGTACGCCACACCCCTCCCGATGAACAGGACCCCCATTTCGACCGTAGCGCTCCAAGACAAGTCCGTTTCGTCCGTTTTGCGGTACGCCACACCCCTCCCGATCAACAGGACCCCCATTTCGATCGTAGAAGGTCCGTTTCGTCTGTTTTGCGGTATGCCACACCCCTCCCGATCAACAGGACCCCTGTTTCGGCCGTAGGAGCTCCGTTTCATCCGTTTTGCGGTACGCCAGACCCCTCCCGATGAACAGGATCCCGTTTCAAATATGGCCGGTCGAACACAAGGCCGTTTCCTCCGTTGTGCGGTATGCGAGGCCTCGTTTCCATCGCCTGTTCTGTCCAAGCCCTCCCGATGAACACGACCATGCATTCCGTTCTGACCCAGCCAGTTGGCTCCCACGCGTTCTGTTGCCTCCCGATGAACATGACGCATTCCGTTGCCTCCCCATGAACACGACGACGACGCTGTTTCTCCGTTCCGACCCAGCCATGTACATATGTGCGAGTAGGCGTTCGAGACCCTGCCCGTATGTACGTACGTGGCCGTATTTTCTTTCCTGCACCCTCGCCGCTGTACATACGTGTACATGCTACGTGCGCGCCTCTACTACGACACGTACGCGCCTCTACATCTACGACACGTGCGCGCCTCTACATCGACCAGTATGTACGTACACGTTCGCGACTAGAATGACAATGCTACATACGCTTCGACCAGGTGGGTCCCGACTGTCAGGCACTTCCTTGCGTGCGAAAGATGTAGCTGGTGGGTCCCAGCAGTCAGGGAGGCGAATCGTTTTTTTGCCCGGATGCATTTCCTTGCGTGCGAAGATGTAGCTGGTGGGTCCCAGCAGTCAGGTGGCGAATTGTTTTTTTGTGAAATACGGTGGCCCATCTGGTGGGTCCCTGCTGTCAGGTGGAGGAATCATTATTTTGCGCATAATAAGGAGGCACTTCCTTGCGGCAGTCGTGGACCCAGCTGTCAGCCTCTCCACATACAGTCCACGTCCGATGGAAGTCGTTCCTTGACCACCTTGACCACGCCACGCTGAGAGCACCACGGCGGTGGACGACGGTGAGGCCTAGGAAGGGGACGACTCGGAGCCGGGGAAGACGCAGCAGTGGATGCCCACGCGAAGAGGAGTACGAGGATTCACTGGTTCGGGTGCGGTGTGAGGCTGCTGTCGCCGCAGAATAACAGGGGGTGTGGGTGAGTAGAGGGATGGCCTGGACATCAGTGGGAGTAGTAGGGGCGGTGAGGCCTCTACGGCATCACAGCCGGCCATGGAAGGCAGGAGCACGCGGCACGACCGGCGCTGGTTTGGGCAGCTGGAGCAAGAAGACCAGAGGTTGAAGAAGCACTACGGCCGTTGGATGAACATCGTATGGTAACAGGAGGTAGAATCGTTCATATTGACTAAGTTGACAAAGCCCTCCGTCCCCGTCAACTTGGTAGGCCCACAAGTCAGCCTCCCACTATGATGGGTTCTAGCTGGCAGGGGGAGTATTCATTTTTTTTGTGCGTAAGAAGGAGGCACTTCCTTGCGTCCGAAGATAGCTGGTGGGTCCGACATGTCAGCTGGGGGCACGTTTTTTTCACGAAATACAGAGGCCCTTCCGGTGGATCCCAAATGTCAGGTGGAGGAATAATTATTTTGCGCGTAATAAGGAGGCACTTCCTTGCTGTGGCCGTGGACCCAGCTGTCAGCCTCTCCACGTACAGTCCACATCCGATGGAAGACGTTCCTTGACCACGTTGACCACGCCGTGCCGAGAGCACTAGGGCGGTGGACAACAGTGAGGCCTAGGAAGGGAACGACACGTAGGCAGGGAAGACTCGGCAGTTGTTTCCCACGCGGAGGGGAGTATGACTGTACGAGGGTTTACTGGTTCGTCTGCCCTCGCCGGAGAATAACAGCAGGTGTGGCCGTGTGGGTGAGTAGAGGGATGGCTAGGCCAGTGATGGGAGTACGGTGGGGCGGTGAGGCCTGCGCGGTAGCACAGCCGTCCGCGGGGAGGAGGGAGCAGGCAGTCCCGCCGGCACTTGTTTGAGCGGCTGGAGCAGGAAGAGCAGAGATTGAAGAAGCACGACGGCCGTTGGATGGACATCGTACGGTCACTGGAGCTAGAATCGTTCATATTGACTAAGTTGTGTGCCCGTCAACTTAGTAGGCCCACAAGTCAGCCTCCCACCATGGTGGGTCCCAGCTAGCAGGGGGAGTATTCATTTTTCTATGCGTAATAAGGAGGCACTTCTGGTGGGTCCGAGCTGACAGCAGGGGGGACGTTTTTTTTCACGAAATACGGTGGTCCGTCCGGTGGGTCCCAGCAGACAGGGGCAAACGTTTTTTTTTTGCGAAATACTATGGCCCGTCCGGTGGGTCACAGCAGTCAGGGGGGAAACGTGTTTTCCGTGAAATACTGGTGGCCTGTCCGGTGGGCCCCTGCCGTCAGGTGGAGGAATAATTATTTTGCGCGTAATAAGGAGGCACTTCCTTGCGGCTGCCGTGGACCCAGCTGTCAGCCTCTCCACATACAGTACTCTTCCGATGGAAGTCGGTCGTTGACCACATTAACCACACTGCGCCGAGAGCACCAGGGTGGTGGACGATGGCGAGGCCTAGGAAAGGGACGACGCGGAGCCGGGGAAGACGCGGCAGTGGATGCCCATGCGGAGAGGAGTATGAGGGTTCACTGGTTCGGCTGCGGTGTGAGGCTGCCATCGCCGCAGAATAACAGGGGGAGTGGGTGAGTGGAGGGATGGCCTGACCAGCGGTGGGAGTAGTATGGGGACGGTGAGGCCTCCATGGCAGCACAGCCGGCCATGGGAGGCAGGAGCATGCGGTACGACCGGCGCTGCTTTGGGCGGCTGGGGCAAGAAGACCAGAGGTTGAAGAAGCACTACGGCCGTTGGATGGACATCGTTGACCACGCCGCGCCGAGAGCACCAGGGCGGTGGACGACGGCGAGGCCTACGAAGTGAACGACAGGGAGCCGGCGAAGACACGGCAGTGGCTGCCCACGCGGTGGTGAGTACGAGGGTTGACTGGTTCGGCTGCCGTCGCCGGAAAATAACAGGAGGTGTGGGTGAGTAGAGGGATAGACAGGCTAGGGATGCGAATATGACGGGGCCGTGAGGCCTGCCCGGCAGCACTGTCGGCCACGGTAGGCGGGAGCAGGCGATTCCTACGACGCTGGTTTGGGCAGCTGGGGTAGGAAGATCAAATACTGAAGAAGCATGATTGCCGTTAGATTGATATCTAACGGTCTGACGCTGGTAGAGTCAATTGTTGACTAAGTTTCTTTTTTAAGAAACCTTGTGTACACATGAACTTAGTAGGCCCACAAGTCAGCCTCCAAATCTGTGGCAGACAACATAAAGCCCATTTGCTATTTTTTATAATTTGCAGCCCATTTGCTATTTTTTATAATTTGCAGCCCATTTGCTAATTCTTAAGTAATTTATTACAGCCCATTTTCTGCCCAGGACCACGGTCAAAAAGTTCAACCTTATTTTGCATGTTTCGGTGGAGTCCAAACTGTTGTAATCCCGAAATGATAAGCATTTTTTAAGAACTTATTGATTTGCCGAAAAATCGTTTTTTTGGTAAGCAAATAAGACGTGGGACAATTGAGTTGGTTTAAGGGAAAACCAATGGTGAAAAAATCAGCGCTGGGTGGGAAAAAACAACAAAAATAAGGATGTAAATATGAAAAGGGAATTTTATGTGTTTTCAATATAATGATACATGTATATGAACTAGTAAAACTATAGGTAGAGATTAGAAAACGGATGTAGGACATGCGTTTCAAGAGGAAAATAGAACTGGGCTGTGTGTTTGATTCAGTAAAAAATACTGCCTGCGGATGTTGTAAGACGAAATATAACTAATACTAGCGGGCAAGAGTCCAGTAGATACCTGCTGGATCTTTGTGCCCCGTTGTCGTCATGGGCCAGGCCTGTTCAAAACAAAACCAACGCTGGTCAGTCTACAGCCCAGTTGAAACTTGCTCGACCAGAAAAAACAATATACATGCTCAATAAACGAGAGAATTCTGCAAGCACAGACTGATAATTGGGCCGCAACATGGATATTGTTTTTTTATCGTGATAATAAGTGCATGCACTTTTTTCAAAAAAACAACAGAACTGGGAATTCGAACGGCGGGTACTTATGCTACCCATCAAATAAAAATCAGGTGCCTGAGAATTCGTTTCGAAACAAATGATTCATCTTTATATCCACGTCGACCCTCGGCATGATGGTTGGAAGCAAATGCAAGTTCATACCAAAAGAGCGTTAACAACAATACCAACTTGCGGACGACAACGTAGTACAACTACCAATACCAAACTACTCCTGGCCCTAGTGTTTGTCTGGTAGAAAATCTTGCAGAGGACCAGCTCCCGCTCCTTCTCTTGCTCCAGGTCCCCGAGGTGGTACTGGTGCATCACCCAGTTGGTCCTCTGCTGGTCAAAGTTCTTGTTGGTGTGCAGCACCAGAACCTTTTTTGCTGCCCGTCTGCCGGCCGTTGACCATCACAGGCAAGGTATTGCCGGTTGCCATGTCTCGAGCTTGCGTTGGTTTTCCCCGAAGAGGAGAGGATGATGCAGCACAATAGCGTAAGTATTTCCCTCAGTTTTTGAGAACCAAGGTATCAATCCAGTAGGAGGTCACACGCAAGTCCCTCGTACCTGCACAACACGATAGCAACTCGCAACCAACGCTTAGGGCTTGTCAATCCCTTCACAGTTACTTACAAGAGTGAGATCTGATAGAGATAATATTTTTGGTATTTTGATAGATAGATGCAAAGTAAAAAGTAAAGGCAAAGTAAAAACAAAGCAAGTAAATAAAGTGATATAGATTGATATGATGAGAATAGACCCGGGGGCCATAGGTTTCACTAGTGGCTTCTCTCAAGAGCATAAGTATTCTATGGTGGGTGAACAAATTACTGTTGAGCAATTGACAGAATGGAGCATAGTTATGAGTATACCTAGGCAATGATCATGTATATAGGCATCACATCCGTGACAAGTAGATCGAAACGATTCTGCATCTACTACTATTACTCCACTCATCGACCGCTATCCAGCATGCATCTAGAGTATTAAGTTAAAAACAGAGTAATGCTTTAAGCAAGATGACATGATGTAGAGGGATAAATTCATGCAATATGATAAAAAACCCATCTTGTTATCCTCGATGGCAACAATACAATACGTGCCTTGCAACTCTTTTTGTCACTGAGTAAGGACACCGCAATATTGAACCCAAAGCCAGGCACTTCTCCCATTGCAAGAACTACCAATCTAGTTGGCCGAACCAAACGGATAATTCGAAGAGACTTGTAAAGATAACTCAATCATACATAAAAGAATTCAGAGAACAATCAAATATTTTCCATAGATAATACTCGATCATAAACCCACAATTCATCGGTCTCAACAAACACACCGCAAAAAGAAGATTACATCGAATAGATCTCCACGAGAGAGGGGGAGAACATTGTATTGAGATCCAAAAAGAGAGAAGAAGCCATCTAGCTACTAGCTATGGACCCGAAGGTCTGAAATAAACTACTCACACTTCATCGGAGGGGCTATGGTGATGATGTAGAAGCCCTCCGTGGTGGATGCCCCCTCCGGCGGAGCTCCGGAACAGGCCCCAAGATGGGATCTCGTGGATACAGAAGGTTGTGGCGGTGGAATTAGGTTTTTCTGGCTCCCCTCGGTCTATTGGGGATACATAGGTATATATAGGAGGAAGGAGTACGTCGGTGGAGCTCCGAGGGGCCCACGAGGTAGGGGGGCGCGCCGCTGGGGGGGGGGGGGGGGCCTCCACTCTCGTGACCTCCTCGGAAGCTTCTTGGAGTAGAGTCCAAGTCTCCCGGATCATGTTCGGTGAGAAAATCACGTTCCCAAAGGTTTCATTCCGTTTGGACTCCGTTTGATATTCTGTTTCTTCGAAACACTGAAATAGGCAAAAAACAACAATTCTGGGCTGGGCCTCCGGTTAATAGGTTAGTCCCAAAAATAATATAAAAGTGGAAAGTAAAACCCAATATAGTCTAAAATAGTAGATAAAGTAGCATGGAGCAATCAAAAATTATAGATACGTTGGAGACGTATCAAGCATCCCCAAGCTTAATTCCTGCTCGTCCTCGAGTAGGTAAATGATAAAAAAGAATTTTTGATGCGGAGTGATACTTTGGCATAATTTCAATGTAAATCTTCTTAATCATGGTATGAATATTCAGATCCGAAAGATTCAAGATAAAAGTTCATATTGACATAAAAATAATAATACTTCAAGCATACTAACTAAGCAATTATGTCATCTCAAAATAACATGGCCAAAGAAAGTTCATCCCTACAAAATCATATAGTTAGGCTATGCTTCATTTCGTCACACAAAGATGTTCCCAACTACTATACCCCCGATGACAAGCCAAGCAATTGTTTCATACTCAAATAATATCAAACTTTTTCAACCTTCACGCAATACATGAGCGCGAGCCATGGATATAGCACTATGGGTGGAATAGAATATGATGATGGGGATTGTGTGGAGAAGACAAAAAAGGAGAAAGTCTCACATTGACGAGACTAATCAACGGGCTATGGAGATGCCCATCAATTGATGTCAACATGAGGAGTAGGGATTGCCATGCAACGGATTCACTAGAGCTATGAATGCTCAACAAAAGAAAACTAGTGGGTGTGCATCCAACATGCTTGCTCATGAAGACCTAGGGCATTTGAGGAAGCCCATCTTAGGAATATACAAGCCAAGTTCTAAAATGAAAAATTCCCACTAGTATAAAAAGACAACTTATGAGACTCACTACATGAAGAAACAACAAGGTGCTACTTTGAAGCACAAATATATGAGACTCACTACATGAAGAACAAGGTGCTACTTTGAAGCACAAGTGTGGTAAAAGGATAGTAACATTGTCCCTTCTCTCTTTTTCTCTTATTTTTTATTTTTTTTATTTGGGCCTTTTCTCTTTTTTTATGGCCTCTTTTTTTTATTTGGGCTTCCTTGGCCTCTTTTTTTCCGTCCGGAGTCTCATCCCGACTTGTGGGGGAATCACAGTCTCCATCATCCTTTCCTCACTTGGGACAATGCTCTAATAATGATGATCATCACACTTTTATTTTTCTTACAACTCAACAATTACAAGTCGAAACTAGAACAAGATATGACTCTATATGAATGCCTCCGGCGGTGTACCGGGATGGTGCAATGAATCAAGAGTGACATGTATGAAAAATAATGCATGGTGGCTGAGGGAGTCCTGGACTAGGGGGTGTCCGGACAGCCGGACTATCATCGTCAGCCGGACTCCAAGACTATGAAGATACAAGATTGAAGACTTCGTCCCGTGTCTGGATGGGACTTTCCTTGGCGTGGAAGGCAAGCTTGGCAATACGGATATGTAGATCTCCTACCATTGTAACCGACTCTGTGTAACCCTAGCCCTCCCCGGTGTCTATATAAACCGGAGGGGTTTAGTCCGTAGGACACAACAACGATTACAACAATCATACCATAGGCTAGCTTCTAGGGTTTAGCCTCCTTGATCTCGTGGTAGATCCACTCTTGTACTACCCATATCATCAATATCAATCAAGCAGGAGTAGGGTTTTACCTCCATCGAGAGGGCCCGAACCTGGGTAAAAACATCGTGTCCCTTGTCTCTTGTTACCATCTGCCTAGACGCATAGTTCGGGACCCCCTACCCGAGATCCGCCGGTTTTGACACCGACATTGGTGCTTTCATTGAGAGTTCTTCTTTGTCGTCGCTGATAGGCTTGATGGCTTCTTCAATCAACAACAACGCCGTCCAGGGTGAGACTTTCCTCCCTGGACAGATCTTTGTGTTCGGCGGCTTTGCACTGCGGGCCAATTCACTTGGCCATCTGGAGCAGATCGAAAGCTACGCCCCTGGCCATCAGGTCAGGTTTGGAAGCCTAAACTTCACGGCCGACATCCGTGGAGACTTGATCTTCGACGGATTCGAGCCACAGCCGAGCGTGCCACGCTGTCACGATGGGCTTGATTTAGCTCTGCCGCCGGACAGTGCCCTGGTGGCCGCACATGAATCCGCTCCGACCCATAGTTCGGATCCGATCACACAGATCAAGGACGGGTGGCTCGACACCGCCTCGGGAGCTGCAACTTCCACGGCGATGGAGCCGAATACCGACCTTGTCCCTTATAAAGCTCGTGACTCCGAGGCGCCGGACTCCTTGCCGGACTCCGAACCTCCTGCGCCCCTGCCAATCGAATCCGATTGGACGCCGATCATGGAGTTCACCGCCGCGGACATCTTTCAACACTCACCCTTTGGCGACATCCTAAATTCGCTAAAGCATCTATCGCTATCAGGAGAGCCCTAGCCGGACTGCGGCCAGGATGGTTGGGATGCGGACGACAAAGAAATTCAAAACCTACCCACCACCCACTTTGTAGCCACTGTCGACGATCTAACCGACAAGCTAGACTACGACTCCGAAGACATCGACGGTATGGACGACGATGCCGGAGACGATCAAGAACCATAGCTTACCGAGCACTGGAAGGCCACTCCAACCCATGACATATATATGGTGGACACCCCAAAAGGAAGCGATAACGAGGAACAACGGGGCGCGGCAAAGGATAATCCCACCGACAAACAACCAAAACAGCGACGCAGACGCCGCCCTCAGTCTCGCCTCGACAAAAACATCACTCCTAATGACCTAGCAATAGAACAGGGCAAGTGGACGACGAACATGCAACCAAGCAACCGTCCGAGCAGGACGAATCGGATAATAAATCCATGCCCGGCAGTCTAGACGACCTAACGCCGGACACACCACCGAAGCATAAGAACCTGCACAAAAGACTGGTCGCCACTGCAAGAAGTCTGAAAAAGGAAAAACGGAAGCTCAAAACAGCGGAAGACATACTCAGAATGAGGTGGAGCAAAGTACTCAAGACCGCGGACAAATATGGCAATAGCCACCAAACAAAGAGCTATCCAAAGCGCAGGCTGCTGCCAGAATTTGACGAGGAGGCCATAGAGCCACCACATCAAAAAGCAAAGTGGCCGCCTGGCCGGATAGATGACCAGATGGCAGGCCAAAAGCGACAAGCGGCGCCGCACACAAGACGACACACGACCCTCATAAAACAGATGGCCGATTCAGGTCCATTTACGGGCCAAAAAAGAGGGCCCCAGGAAGCAACACAACACGCCGCATGCTTGAAGATAACGGCACGCCTAAATACAGGGGCGCCGCACACCCACTATGTTTCACCGATGAGGTGCTGGATCATGAATTTCCACCGGGATTGAAACCCGTAAACATAGAGGCGTACGACGGAACAACAGACCCTGGAGTCTGGATTGAGGATTACATCCTCCACATACACATGGCCAGAGGAGATGATCTCCACGCCATAAAATATCTACCCCTCAAGCTCAAAGGGCCAGCTCGGCATTGGCTCAAAAGCCTCCCAGAAAATACTGTTGGAAGTTGGGAGGAGCTTGAGGACGCGTTCAGAGCAAATTTTCAAGGGACTTATGTCCACCCCCCGGATGCAGACGATTTAAGTCACATAACTCAACAGCCCAGAGAGTCAGCGCGCAAATTCTGGAATAGGTTCCTTACCAAAAAGAACCAAATAGTCGACTGTCCGAACGCCGAAGCCTTAGCAGCTTTTAAACACAATGTCCGAGACGAATGGCTCGCCAGACACCTCGGCCAAGAGAAGCCGAGAACAATGGCCGCGCTAACAAGCCTCATGACCCGCTTTTGCGCGGGGGAAGACAGCTGGCTAGCAAGATGCAGCACCAGCGACCCGAGTACATCCGAGATCAGAGATGGAAACGGAAAATCACGGCGCAGAAAGGATCAGTGCCGAAATAAAGGAAAAAGCCCAAAGAATACGGCGGTCAACACCGGATTCAAAAGCTCGCGGCCGAACAACAAAACACTGCCTCTTAAGGACAACAGTGATGAGCTATCCAACTTAAACAAAATTTTGGATCGGATATGTCAAATCCACAGTACCTCCGGAAGGCCTGCAAACCACACCCACCGAGATTGTTGGGTTTTCAAACAGTCCGGCCGACTCAACGCCGAACACAAGGGGCTCGACGCGCCAAGCGAGGATGATGATGAACCCCACCAACAGAGCACCGGAAAACAAAAGACTTTCCCACAAGAAGTCAAAAACAGTAAATTCACTTCATGTGATAGTACGTAAAAACAATGCGGCACCCGCTAAAATAAGTGCCGCACGGTCCACCCCAGCAGAACCTCGAGGTTGGATGTCAAAACCAATCACTTTCGACCACCTAGATTATTCCAGAAGCATTCGAAACGCAGGTTGGACTGCTCTGATATTGGATCCTATAATCGATGGACTACAACTTACACAAGTCCTGATGGACAGCGGCAGCGATTTAAACCTGCTATATCCGAACACAATCCGCAAGTTGGGGATAGACCTTACTAAAATTCGACATAGCCGCACTTCCTTTAAAGGAGTGACGCCAGGCCCTTACGCCAAGTGCACAGGCTCCTTATTACTAGAAGTTGTGTTCGGGTCACCTGACAACTTCCGACGCGAAAAGCTAATCTTTCATGTCGCCCCATTCAAAAGTAGCTATCAAGCACTCTTGGGACGTGAAGCTTTTGTCCACTTTAACGCAATACCACATTACGCGTCTCTTACACTTAAAATGCCCGGTCTACGTGGCATCATTTCATCAAAAGGTCGTTCAAAGACCCCAGACACGGCTAGACGAGTCCGGCATAAATAAGCTACGGGCTCCCTAGCCGCACACCCCTCCACAAGGGGCTGTGCGTATAAGCAACAATGAGCTAATATAGCCTCAGCTTTATTCATTCATTAATATTTCAATTTTTTATACACTTTTCGCACGATTTCCTTTCAAACTAAGTTCCTCTCTTTTTATAGATGAACAACGTGCACACCCATCTAGGATAACGGCACAACGGAGACACAGGCGCAGACGTGCAGTAGGGACCCGTTGCAAGGATTCTTTTCAGATTAAGACCCTGCGTAAACCTTTTTTACTGTCTCTTGTTGCTATAATCCCCTGGTTTCTCATTACAACCAGAGAGGAGATTGACGTTTTGGCATCGGCTGCGTCAAAGGACCTTGCCCGTACCTGGACACTAGGGGCTTAGGGCATTGTTCTGCCCGTTATTATAAAGACCGAACACCTTAGGGAGTGTTCGGCGTCTCGAGTTAGGCCTTATATGCATCAGCTCCGAATCATGTCTTTGGTCAAATGTTGGGTTTGCCCGGCTCCTGTGTTTTGCTGCCTTACGTTCCGTATCATCGGCTAGCGCGGCACCAGGAGAACTACTGCAATTGTGCCCCAGTTCGGCTGGGCGAGCACCTCAGTAGAGAAAGCCGAAAACTGACTGTCATGATACAGCGAGAGACTGGTCAACCACTCGATCGACCACCGGAATGTTTAGAATTCCTCCGCTTTGACGAAGGACCGTTTCCCGGTCAGGCACATACGCGCCCCGAATTCGGTGAGCGCGGTGCCCCCAGGGGCTATATCGTAGCCCCACCCTCGAACTCCCATGGCTAAGTGAAAGTGATAAAGCATTATAGTCCGGTTGCCTCGTTTGCTACGCTACCACCTCCCTCACAGGACCGAGACGTCGGATTAAGTGTGAAAATGCGCTATTTTTGCGAACACCCCCGCACCTTGTGCATGGGGGCTGAAGCCGACGACTGCCATCTTTCAGGTTATACACACGTATACATAAACGGCCGCACAGGAGATATTTCAATACTTGAACGCACAAGTACAAAAAGCACCTACATCATAAACATCGTTTTACAAAATAAAACGTTCATTTGAACGTGACATTTTTTGAGCACTGCGACTCTATTACACGAGCACCACGCAGAACTTCCCCAAAATAGTGCTCGGCGGGTAACCGGCTCTCGTCCGAACCCTGGGTCGCAACAGCGGTGGCATCCATCTCTGTCCAATGTGTCTTCACACGGGCGAGGGCCATTCGTGCACCCTCTATGCAGGCCGACCGCTTCATCGCCTTGATATGCGGCACCGCCCCAAGAAATTGCTGCAATAAGCCAAAATAGCTCTTCGGCTTGGGCCTATCCGCCCAGACATGAGTCACGACATCCGTCATGACAAGCCCGGACAACCTATTCAGCTCAGCCGACTCGGCCAACCGGTCGGTCAGCGGAAGTGAACGCTCCGGACTATGGAATTGAGACCAAAACAGCTCTCTCATCTTGTGATCCTCCTGACTTCGGAAGTGCATAACGACGTCTGCCGCACTCGCCGCCAAGTCCATATAAGGATCCTCCGGACCCCACAGCTGGCCAAGCTGAGCATACTTCGGATCCGTAAACCTTCGGCGCGGCAAAAAGGGCTTGCCAGCCACAATGTCTCCGGCCTGGCACAGCTCCTCCTTTATAGCCCGCATTGCAGAACGGGCATCCTTGGCTTCGGCGGTGGCCTTCCCCAGGTCTTCTCGCTCTGCTAGGCGCTCCTTTTCAAGAACCCCATTGCGGTCGGCAGCATCTTTTAACTTCACGGCCATTTTGGCCATCTCATCCCTGCTTCGGCAGTGTGCAGCCCTTTCGGTTTTTAATTCCTCGGCCGCCCTCGAGGCAGCCGCATCACTCCTTCTGGCTTGCTCCTTGGCTTGAGCAAGATCTGCCCGAAGGCTCTCCACAGCAGCGGCACCATCTGCGTCAAGCACACATATTGTACGAGGCGGGCTTTGGCTCCCTTACTAGGTGACCGCAGAGAAAAAACTTACCTTGCGACTCGTCAAGTCGCTTGTTAACTAGCGCGATGTCCGCATCCGCAACGTCGAGTTGCCGCTTTAGTTCAGCAACTCTATCAGTCCGGCTGGCCCCCGGACTATCCGCCACCTACATAGGAAAGGCGAAAGTTAATACCTGCGATTTTGATCCTCGGCACGCTGTCGTTTTCGACAACCTACCGAGTCTCAGGGGCTACTATCTATACAGGGTGCACTTTATGTGCAAAACTGTCAAGAAGGTGTGTCATTTTTACGTACCTCAAACCCCGCCAGCAAACTCCTGACGGTATTACGCAATCCGCTTTCGGCGGACGAAATCCTTCCAATCACCATACTCATCAATGCATGGTGATCTTCTGAGATGGACGCCGTCTCAAGCAGATCCTTCAGCTTCCCCGGCCAAACACTAGTCGGCGCCGAACTCTTCGGCTCTGCCGGGCTCGGGGATACCCTCCGTGATGACACTTCAGGCTCGTCCGCCCTATCCGACAGCGCAGCGGACGGAGGCGTCTCGCTCTCCACCATCTCCGGACAAAGGTCCCCCGAAGACGAGCTCATCTGAGAAGGTTGGAGATCCCAACTACAAGGTAAAAACTTCAGTTATCCTCAGAAGAACAAATAGGGATGTCTCTTATTACCAAACTCCCTTCTTTCTACTTACGGCTTGCTGGAGGGCTGATTCTTTAGGGGAGATTGTGCGGCCGGGGCCTCCCCGGACGCAGGACCCTCTGGTGAAGATTTCTTCCCCCGCTTAGGGGCTTTGGCCTCCGGGTCTTCGGAGGCGGTCCTCTTCTCCCCTGGGAGGGAGGGATTCTCGATCCCCCCTTTTTCAAGAGCCTCCTTGGGCGAGGCGGTAGCTCCTCTATTTTCCCCTTCGCCTTCTTCTGAAGGCGCAAACTCCAGCATCCTGACCAGCACGGGATCCGGCGCGGTCTCTGGGAGGGGGGCCGGACACCGTATCAGCTTTTCTTGCACTATTCACTCCTGTTAAAGGACAACAGGTTAAAAGGCGAATTGTAGAAAGGCAAACAAACGGTATGTCCGAACACATAGCTCCTTACTTGAGTATCCGGGCGATTGCAGCTTAGGCCGGCGTCCTCGGTCAATTCCGGACACAACTCCCGTGATCCGAAGAACAATTTGTACATCTCCACGGGTGTCGTACCCATGAAGTGTTGGAGAATCCGTGGTCCCTCCGGATTAAACTCCCATAGCCGGAGAGGACGGCGTTTGCAGGACAGGAGACGCCTAATCAGCATGACCTGCATCACCACGACCAGATCGATCTCCCTCGCTTGGAGGTCTCGAATCCGGCCCTGCAATAGGGGCACGTCCTTTGACGGCCCCCAGTTGAGCCCTTGGTTGACCCACGACATCAATCATCGTGGAGGTCCCGAGCGGAAGACGGGCGGTGGCTTCTGCCTGCTGCCCCTGGGAGCGGTAATATAGAACCACTCCGGTTGCCACAATCCGAGCTATTCTTGGAAGGAGCCCTCGGGCCACGGGGCATTAGCCCTCCTGCTTACGGCCGCCCCGCCGCACTCTGCTTGACGCCCCTCGATCATCTTCGGCTCCACATTGAAGGTCTTCAGCCACAGGCCGAAGTGAGGGATGATGCGGAGGAAGGCCTCACAGACGACGATTGAGGGAGTCCTGGACTAGGGGGTGTCCGGACAGCCGGACTATCATCGTCCGCCGGACTCCAAGACTACGAAGATACAAGATTGAAGACTCCGTCCCGTGTCCGGATGGGACTTTCCTTGGCGTGGAAGGCAAGCTTGGCGATACGGATATGTAGATCTCCTACCATTGTAACCGACTCTATGTAACCCTAGCCCTCTCCATGTCTATATAAACCGGAGGGCTTTAGTCCGTAGGACAACAACCATTACAACAATCATACCATAGGCTAGCTTCTAGGGTTTAGCCTCCTTGATCTCGTGGTAGATCCACTCTTGTACTACCCATATCATCAATATCAATCAAGCAGGAGTAGGGTTTTACCTCCATCGAGAGGGCCCGAACCTAGGTAAAAACATCGTGTCCCTTGTCTCCTGTTACCATCCGCCTAGACGCACAGTTCGGGACCCCCTACCCGAGATCCGCCGGTTTGACACCGACATTGGTGCTTTCATTGAGAGTTCCTTTGTGCCGTCACCGATAGGAAGGATGCCTACTCCCGTCTTCAAGGACGGCATTTTCGCCAAAGCCTTGGCCGCCGGCCAAACTATCCGGCTAGGTGGTTTTCTTATGACCGCCTGTCCGGCCACCATTTCGACAATGACCTCTCAAGTCATCAAAAGAAATCTTCACGTCAGCTCGGAATTCACCGAGCGGCTGGAGCCAATAGACCTCTCTTCCGTAAATGAGCTCTTGGATCGGATCGCCGCCCTGGGAGTCGCTACAGACTACAATCACATTGGGCTTAAAACCAATCTGAGAAAGATTAACTCTCCCTAGGTCACCCACCACGTTACAGTGGTAGAGGAACAATGCGGCGACTCTTCTCCTGTATTGAAAACTAGTCATGTCCGGGCTCCCGTGCCTTCCATGCTGGATTCCTGCGGAGGGACGGACTTTGATCAAGCGCTGAACTTAAAGTCAGGCATCGGACCGGACTCGTTGGACAACGTCCAGCAATCCAAGCTTCCAAATTTGGAAACTTCTTGGCCTTTGAGCCTTGAGATGGGTAGGGTTCCGGACTTAATTCCACCCACCCGCCCAGACATATGCGATCTATCTCTAATCCGGCAAGAGCCCGCTGAAACAGTACATCACTACTGGGCCAGATTCCTCCTGGTTATGGACAGGATAAAGGACTGCCGAGAGGAAAACGCAATCTCAATTTTTTGCAATAATTGCACGGACTTGGGAATCTTGAACGCCGTCAGCCGTCATGAAATTACACGCTTCGCCGACCTGGCGTCCATAGTACGAAAGTACTGTGCGATGGAGAGTTTTGGGAAAACCGAAAATAAGTTTTGGGACAATCCGGCCCCAACCCTAGTCCGCAACAAAAGGGTGCATTACACCCAGGCACCAGATACAAAAACCAAAAAGCAAAAACCCCATAAAGGGCATGGAACCGTACTGGAGGGATGGCTCAGCGGACCCTGTAAAATTCACAGTACAGAGGGCGCCATCCCAACACATAGCCTTTGAGCATGTTGGATATTACGGCAGGTGGCCCAAAGTGGCGAGGAGCTTCTAGCCCCGGAAAACCACTCCAACAATACCGGTACAGTATCAACAGTCTTCGAGACTTTCGCATCAAATAATATGCGGAAACGAACAATCCGCAGCCTCGCCGAAGTCTACCAAGTAGCAACAACAAATCCATGGAGCGACACAGCAATCACCTTCAACGCCAGCGACGAACCTAAATTCCGAACAGCCCGAGCACCAGCCGCACTGGTACTTAGTCCAATAGTGGACGGCTTTCGACTTACAAAGGTCCTCATGGATGGCGGCAGCGGATTAAACCTCATCTACGAGGAAACTCTTCAAAAAATGGAAATAGACTGGAGCCGCATTGAGCGAAGCAGCACAACCTTCAGAGGAATAATCCCTAGCCGGGAAGTGCGCTGCACCGGAAAAATCACACTCGATGTGGTGTTCGGCTCGCCGGACAATTACAGATCCGAAGAAGTCACGTTCCAAGTGGTCCCGTTCAATAGAGGATATCACGCTATATTCGGACGAGAGGCGTTCACAATTTTTCAAGCCGTACCCCATTACGGGTACATGAAGCTCAAAATGCCTGGGCCTGGCGGAATAATCACTCTCGTTTGTGATCCAGACATAGCACTCCGCACCGAAAACAAGACAGCCGCATTAGCCCTGGAGGAACTATCCAAAGCCCTAGCGGCAGAAGAACTCACCGCGTTGCGCTCTACTGTGAATAGGGACGATGTGATACTCGATAAGAGATCCAAGTCCACCTCCTTTAAACCAGCGCACGAAATAGTAAAATTCCAGGTCCATCCAACGGACCCGACAAAGACGGCTTCCATCGGGGCACAGTTGAACCCTGATGTAGACGCCGCACTGCGAGAATTCCTTCGGGAAAATTGGGACATTTTCGCCTGGCACCCTTCGGATATGCCCGGAATCCCACGCAGATTGGCAGAACACAGCCTAAACATCCTAAAAGGATTCAAGCCAGTCAAACAGGCTCTTCGACGATTTTCCGAACCCAAAAGACAGGCAATGGGAGAAGAGCTAGCCAAACTGTTGGAAGCCGGATTCATCAGAGATATCAAACATCCGGATTGGCTAGCAAACCTGGTAATGGTACCAAAGAAGGACAAATCCTGGCGCCTATGTGTCGATTTTAAAGACCTCAACAAGGCCTGCCCAAAGGATCCCTTCCCCCTCCCCCGCATTGACCAGATAATTGACGCTACCGCAGGACACGATTCATTGTGCTTCCTTGACGCATACTCCGGCTACCATCAAATCAAGATGGCGGAAGCGGACCAAGCCGCAACGGCATTCATCACTCCATATGGACCATTCTGCTTCAACACGATGCCCTTCGGGCTTAAAAACGCCGGCGCAACATATCAGCGCATGATTCAAACATGTCTGGCCACCCAGATCGGCAAAACAGCAGAGGCATACGTAGACGACGTTGTCGTCAAAACCAAACACGTCGAAACTCTAGTAGACGACTTGAGGCTCACATTCGACAACCTCAGAGCATACGACATCAAGCTGAATCCGGAAAAATGCGTTTTCGGCGTACCAGCCGAAAAGCTCCTGGGCTTCATTGTATCCGGTAGAGGAATTGAAGCAAACCCAGCCAAGATCCGAGCTCTGTCACAGCTAGATATTCCAAAAGACCTCAAACAAATACAAAAATTGACTGGATGCGTGGCAGCTCTAAGCCGCTTTATCTCCCGTCTAGGAGAAAAGGCATTGCCCCTCTATCGCCTCCTTAGGCGCACCAAACACTTCGAGTGGACGGATGCTGCCACTGCCGGACTCAAAGAAATAAAAGCCATATTGGCAACAAATCCGGTCCTGGCTGCGCCCAACCTGGGCGAACCAATGTTGTTATACATCGCGGCAACACATTAAGTTGTAAGCGCGGTACTCATCGTCGAACGAGAGACAGAAGGGCATAAATTCCCTCTTCAAAAACCAGTGTACTACGTATCCACTGTGTTAACCCCCTGCAAGTCCCGTTACCCGCACTATCAACAGATGGCGTATGCGGTGTTCATGGCATCCGGAAGCTCCGACACTACTTTCAAGAGTGTTCGATAACAGTGGCCTCCGAAGTACCCCTCAACGACATTATAAACAACCGCGACGCGACGGGCAGGATTGCAAAATGGGCCATTGAGCTCTTACCATTCGATATAATTTACAAACCTCGGCGAGCTAAAAAGTCACAAGTTTTGGCTGACTTTGTCGCTGAATGGACCGAAGCCGAACTCCCTAAAGAGTATGGCGCATACTCCCATTGGATTATGCACTTCGACGGCTCTAAAATGTTGGCCGGATTGGGGGCTGGCGTCGTATTGACGTCCCCAACCGGAGACACAGTCCAATACGTACTTCAGATAATGTACATGGACTCCAACAACGCAGCCGAATACGAGGCCCTTTTACATGGCCTCCGGATGGCAATCTCCATGGGCATTCAACGCCTAGAGGTGCGCGGGGATTCAAACCTTGCAATATCCCAAATCAATGGAGACTTTGATGCCAAGGATCCGAAAATGGCAGCATATCGCAACGCTGTCCTAAAAATGTCAGCTCGGTTTGAAGGACTTGAATTCCATCACGTAGCCCGGGATAATAACCAAGCAGCCAACATATTGGCACGCATCGGCGCAAAACGTGACGCTGTCCCTCCAAACATCTTCCTGGAACTGCTCTTTAAGCCATCCATACTATGGGAAGAGGAGTCCGAAAATAACAAACCGGAAGCAGCCGCACCAACCAACACAGAGCAATCTGACATAACCGGCGATTCAGCCGAAATAACACCTTCAGCCCACGACATAATGGCAGTAATCGCCCCGTGGACAGAACCATTCATAGCCTACTTGCTTAGGCAGGAACTTCCCGAAGACCAAAATGAGGCCCGCTGCATAGTCCGGCGATCTAAAGCCTACAAGGTCCATGAGGGAGAACTTTATAAGAAAAGCACAACCGGAGTCCTTCAAAGGTGTATCTCCGAAGAGGAAGGGTGAAACCTTCTCGCTGAAATTTATGCCGGACTAGGCGGACACCACGCAGCAGCTCGGGCCCTTGTGGGAAAGGCATTCCGTACAGGATTTTATTGGCCGACGGCCCGGGCAGATGCTCAGGACTTAGTCCAAAGATGCATCGGTTGTCAGCTCTTTGCTAATCAGAGCCATATGCCACCCACCGCCCACAAAACTATACCCATTACCTGGCCGTTCGCCGTATGGGGGCTTGACATGGTTGGACCCCTTAAAGGGGGAACCCACAAGCAAAGGTACCTATTGGTCATGGTGGACAAATTCACCAAATGGATAGAAGCCAAGCCAGTCAAAACGGCAGAGTCCGGACCAGTGATAGACTTTATCTCCGGGATAGTACACCGTTATGGTGTCCCCCACAGCATCATCACCGATAACGGCACGAACTTCACGGCCGACGAGGTTAAATCATGGTGCAAAAATATGGGCATTAAGCTTGATTACGCTTCAGTCTATCACCCTCAAACCAACGGTCAAGTGGAACGAGCAAATGGTCTAATAATGAGCGGCATCAAACCCAGACTAGTGTGGTCCCTTACGAAATCTGACACGCACTGGGTAGAGGAGCTCGACTCCGTACTCTGGGGGCTGCGGACAACGCCCAACCGTAGTACCGGGTTCACACCAGTTTTTATGGTATACGGTGCAGAGGCAGTTCTGCCCTGCGATATCATTCATGACTCACCTCGAGTGCGCATGTACGAAGAAAGAGAAGCCGAGCTGGATCGGCAGGACAGCTTGGACGCATTGGAGGAAGAACGCGACGTCGCCAAGGCTCGTTCCACATTCTATCAGCAGCAGGCTCGAAGATATCAAAGCAGAGAAGTACGGGCCAAGACTTACATCGTTGGCGAGCTAGTTCTACGGCTGCCGGACAAGAAAAAGGACAAGCTCAAGCCCAAATGGGAGGGCCCCTTCATTATCGATCAAGTCCTGACCGGCGGAGCGTACCGTCTACGAAATGCGTCGGACAACCGACTCGAGCCGAACCCATGGAACGCAGCCCGCCTCCGAAGATTCTATGCCTAGCACCGGACTAAGAGTTCGTCCCCTTCCCCCGTCCAAATTTTTAAACTTCAGCTATCTTTTCTTTCTCTTTCTTCTCACAACCCTTTTTCCTAAACAAGCCCTTAAGGGCCTACTTGCGTATTGTTCGCACACACTTTATGTGCCATCCGCACTCATTATACCTGGGGGCTTCTTTACCAGAATCTTAATTATAAGGGCTTCATGCCCAGCACATGTGTCAAGCTTCCACATGTACCTTTTATTCACCATTATATGCATCGATATGACTTAAGTTTTGGCCAAGCTGGGTTGCCCGGCTCCTGTGCTTACCCCTACGTTCCCGATTGTTCGGCTAGGAGGTAAAGGGAGCACCTCTGCGATTGTTACTGCCGGGTCAGCCAGATGTGTACCTCAGACTGGGTGAAGCCGAAAGCTAGCTTTCTTAAGGGAATATTCGGTCGGTGACTTGAAAGATGATTTTTTACCTACTTATTTATCTGCCCCCAGATGTTTTTCTGCTCTTTTCGCAGACCGGACATGCACTTTAGGGAATGCCTCCCAGGGAAAGGAACCCTTAACGGAACTATTCTCCTTGGAAGATGTTTCTTACTAACCATGTAATATAACATAACTAGTTGGGCACTTGTCTGATAAAGCACTAATGACCCCTACGGCTGGTCTCCATGCATGCCCCGGTTGTTTCTTAACTGAGAAGGTAATCGGACACACTCCGGACTCTAGGGTCCCGAGGTTGAATCGAAAAGGTCGGCAAAGACAAACGATCTACAATCCGGCTAGAAGGCATTTTAGATGTCATTTTAAAATACATTGTCAAATAGACTGACTGTATTCCTCCTCAATCCCGTCTAACAGGCTGTCTAATTTACAGTCCCGTTGGGAGAATTTAGCGGCCAACTCTACTTGGCCGTATACTAAACTCACAGGGATCTCCTTCCCATCGGGCCCCACAGGTCCGACCTCGACCATGTGGTTGGGATCCGCCTTCTTGTACCGCGTCTTCACCATGGCCCAGGCCTCTCTGGCACCTTGGCAGCAGGCTGAAATCTTCCATAAACGGAAGCACTGCCACACTCCCTGAAGCTTCTCCGCAAGATACCCAAGGCCCTCGGGTAGGGAGAGGGCCGGCCATAAAGCCTGGACGACGCCGCTCATTGCCTGTCGGACTCGTTCGAGCAGCCGCAATAGTTCGGGAAGTTGATCACCCATCGATACGGGCATCTCCTCTACAGGGCGACCTGTGAGTATACCTACAGACATATTTTGTCAATTGACTTCCTCGTCGAACTCTTCTTTTCAAAGGAGTTCGCTCAAGCACTTACTATAGATGCCGCGACGAAGCCGCTGATTCTCCTTAACGGAGCCAGACAGCTCGGCCCGAACACCTTTCAGCTCTTCTCCGAGCTGGGCGTGGGCATCCTGGAGCTTGTTCCTTTCCTACCGCACTCTATTCAGCACCCTCTCGCCGGCCTTTAGCAGGCGCAGTAATTCTTGCCTGTCCGGATCTTGTCCGACAGCACCTGCAATGTCATTATTAGACTTGTGCACACGCCGCACACCGCTTATATTTTTAAAATAATGTGTTACCAGGAGGGGTCTCTGTGTTTCCTCCTGCGGCAGCAAGTGCGGCCTCGAGTTGGGCCTTGCACTCTTGCAGCTCCTGAGACAGTTGGGTATTCTTCTTCGTAAGATCTTGCGTTTCAAATGATCCTTAAATCAGTTAATATAACTACTTTAAGTCTCGGGGGCTACTAGCATATACAAGTAGAAAATTCTCTTACCCGTATGTCTTTTACATACTGCTCCGTCGCTCTGGTAAAACCATCTTGAGCTGCACGGAGGTGCGCATCCCTCGCGTTAAAGGCATTCAACGCCTCAGGGGAGAAGCACGTGTCACGAAATACTGTCCGGCGGCGCCTGTGGTTCATGGCGCTCTCCACCTCAGACTTGGTGGCGGACAGTCTGTCGGCATCCTCCATTGAGGAGTGTCCGGCTCGCGCCTTGCGCTCGCCTCCCCCTCCAGACCAGGTGCTGGAGCCTGGCTAGTAGAGGTTGGATTGGCAACCTCTACGCACGCAGTCCGGCGGGCGCTTTTTCTCCTACATAAGTCATGAGCACTCAAACGCTTCCTAGGAACGTTGCTCCAAATAATGAACTGTGAGCTATACCTTTGCGGCGACGTTTCAATCGGCGCCGCGCTCCTCTTCCGCCTACTGGTCCGGACTGGCCTTCGTTGGTCAGCCGCCGCGGGCTCGGCTTCCTGCCTTGAAGGCGCTTCCTGCAAAACACCATCGTATGCGATGAGCAAGGAG
Organism: Triticum timopheevii; assembly: GCA_963921465.1. NCBI lineage: Eukaryota > Viridiplantae > Streptophyta > Magnoliopsida > Poales > Poaceae > Triticum > Triticum timopheevii. The sequence goes on along the minus strand of OY997272.1, from coordinate 525,121,473 downwards.
AAAATAATGGTGTCGGGACTTCAGTCACAATCACCTGGGAAGCCGGATATAGTCAGGGGTAGTCAGCCGTAATGGCGACTAAAGCATTATCCATGCTGAGCTGGTGGAACACCCCGTCGATTAGCTCCACCTTTATGTCCAGATCCTCTTCGGAGGCCAGATCCTGGGATCTCTCTGGATCCTCGGGTTGCGGAGCTGGACTTAGCATGTCCTCCACGACCCGACGCAGCTCCTGCGTCGAAAAACATAATATAGGAAACTTAAACTTTGAAAAGCATGGGTCGGGCACGTTAAGTGTTCGCTTACCCAGCGCCGATGGTTATTCATGGAGAACCCATTCAACGGGTTCGTCTGGAGGAAGTCCTCCTTTTCCCCCTTGTACATGCCGGACAGGATCTTCGCCAGGTCCTCGGCCGAATCCGGTCCTTTGCGGCCATGACGGGTGGCATCGTCCTCCCCGTTGACATCCCACATGGGGTGGCCCCTGTATTGTAGTGGCTGCACCCCCCCCCGCATAATGCATGTTGCCATGACTCCAATCATGGTCAACCCGGAATGGGCCAGTAATCTTATCCGGCCCATCAAATAATGGACGCTCTTGTGTTCCTCCAGTTGGGGGCTCCGCGGACGCCAACTAAGGCGTTTCTTCAGAGGAGCAGTACTGAACTCCGGGAGGCCGATCCGAACAGGGTCCGGCAGCGGAGCATCTTCTATGTAAAACCAATCCGAAGGCCAGTCTTCGGACGCCTTCTTAGGGGTTCCGGATGGATATCCAGTGCCGGCAATGCGCCATATTTCGGCGCCGCCCACTTGATATATGGACCCCTCGTGAGAGCGGGGTACAAGGCAGAACAACCTCTTCCACAGTGCAAAATGGGGCTTGATGCCCAGAAATAGCTCGCAAAGAGCTACGAAGCCCGCGATATGCAGGATAGAGGCGGGCGTGAGGTAATGGAGCTGGAGTCCGTAGAACTCCAGGAGCCCGCGGAGGAACGGATGTATAGGAAATCCGAGCCCCCTTATTAGATAGGGGACGAAGCATACCCGCTCCCCTTTGTTGGGACTTGGGGTAGCCTCCGCTTGCTTCCCACCTTGGTAGGTGGCCAACCCGGATCGAACTGGGACCATGAAGGCCGAAGGGAGATATCCCTTTGCTTGGAACATCACCAGCTCGCTGTGCGGGACAGAACATCTCCGCCAGTCTCCTAGCAGTGGGCTGGGAGCGCGAGAGGAGGAGCCACGTCGACGGTCCATGGTGGAATGGATTTTTGGTCAGAGGCGCTCTGGTGAGTACTCGCGGAAGGAAGATGGTGTGATTTTGGATCTGGATTCTTGCCTCTCTTATAGGCAGATTATTTGCACAACTAGGGGGTAAAACATAAAAGATACCCTGGCTTTTCGCATTCATGCGACGCATGGAAGATGGCCATTATTGGGCATGGAAGCCAAGAAGCGCAACATTGATAAGGAAGCCGGACACTGTTCGGCAAACACACGGAATTTGGAGGAGAACCCGCCTTGCAACGCCGAAGACTATATACGCGCTGGACTTATCGTCATTGAAGCCTGGTTCGGGGGCTACTGAGGGAGTCCTGGACTAGGGCGTGTCCGGACAGCCGGACTATCATCGTCCGCCGGACTCCAAGACTACGAAGATACAAGATTGAAGACTCCGTCCCGTGTCCGGATGGGACTTTCCTTGGCGTGGAAGGCAAGCTTGGCGATATGGATATGTAGATCTCCTACCATTGTAACCGACTCTGTGTAACCCTAGCCCTCTCCGGTGTCTATGTAAACCGGAGGGCTTTAGTCCGTAGGACAACAACCATTACAACAATCATACCATAGGCTAGCTTCTAGGGTTTAGCCTCCTTGATCTCGTGGTAGATCCACTCTTGTACTGCCCATATCATCAATATCAATCAAGAAGGAGTAGGGTTTTACCTCCATCGAGAGGGCCCGAACCTGGGTAAAAACATCGTGTCCCTTGTCTCCTGTTACCATCCGCCTAGACGCACAGTTCGGGACACCCTACCCGAGATCCGCCGGTTTTGATACCGACAATGATGAATGAAGAAATATGGAGGATGGACTCCGGAGCCAAGTCGTGGAATTCCAACCCATAGTAAAACATGAGCCCTCTCACAATAGGATCCATCGGGAAACCTAAACCACGACGAAAGTGGGATACAAAAACAACGTACTCGCCGGGCTTGGGGGTGGGGATGGCCTGCCCTTCGATGGGCAACCTGTGCGAAATCTCGTAAGATAGGTACTTGGCCTCTCGCAGCTTTAGCACGTCCTCCTCCATGACGGAGGAGGGCATCCACCGGCCCTGAAGGTCGGAGCCGGACATTGTTGAAGGTCCGAAGCGCTCGAATCTGGGGCTCTGGGTGTTGGAACTTGGGGCAAGGAGAAGATTCGATGGAGGATTGAAGAAAAGAAACAAGCATTGGTCCCATTATAAAGAGGGAGAATACCAAGAGCCGTCTCCGTGACCGTTCGGGACTCACCTTCGATAGAGGGGGCGTGGCGACGGGCGCGGTTGGGTTACCCACGTCCGTATTGATGGGAATCCCGGAATAAGGGGAACACGATCTCTGCTTCGACAAGACGTGCCAAGGAAACCGCTTCGCTAAACGCGGTGAGGTGGTATAATAAAAAACAATTCAAGTAAAGGCTTGGTAGTGGCTTGACGTCATGCCACGAAATACGTCAGCAGATTGATCTTGTGTACATATTATTCTCTCTACGGTGGAATGTGGAATTTATTTTGCAGAGTCGGACACTATCCTGGTGTTCACAATCTTCTATGAATTATTCGGAGGAGGAACCCGCCTTGCAATGCCGAACATTATGCGCGCCGGACTCATCATCATTGAAGCCTGGTTCAGGGGCTATTGAGGGAGTCCTGGACTAGGGGGTGTCCGGACAGCCGGACTATCATCGTCAGCCGGACTCTAAGACTATGAAGATACAAGATTGAAGACTTCGTCCCGTGTCCGGATGGGACTTTCCTTGGCGTGGAAGGCAAGCTTGGCAATACGGATATGTAGATCTCCTACCATTGTAACCGACTCTGTGTAACCCTAGCCCTCCCCGGTGTCTATATAAACCGGAGGGGTTTAGTCCGTAGGACACAACAACCATTACAACAATCATACCATAGGCTAGCTTCTAGGGTTTAGCCTCCTTGATCTCGTGGTAGATCCACTCTTGTACTACCCATATCATCAATATCAATCAAGCAGGAGTAGGGTTTTACCTCCATCGAGAGGGCCCGAACCTGGGTAAAAACATCGTGTCCCTTGTCTCCTGTTACCATCCGCCTAGACACACAGTTCGGGACCCCCTACCCGAGATCCGCCGGTTTTGACACTGACAGTGGCTTTGCCACAAATACGATGTCAACTACAAGATCATGCAATGGCAATATGACAAAAGGATAGTATGTCATGATGAACGGAACAGTGGAAAGTTGCATGGCAATATATCTCGGAATGGCTATGGAAATGCCATAATAGGTAGGTATGGTGGCTGTTTTGAGGAAGATATAAGGAGGTTTCTGTGTGAAAGAGCGTATCATATCACGGGGTTATGGATGCACCGGCGAAGTTTGCACCAACTCTCAATGTGAGAAAGGGCAATGCACGGTACCGTAGAGGCTAGCAAAGGCGGAAAGGTGAGAGTGCGTATAATCCATGGACTCAACATTAGTCAAAAGAACTCATATACTTATTGCAAAATTTTAGAAGCCATCAAAAATCAAGTACTACGCACAATGCTCCTAGGGGGATAGATTGGTAGGAGAAGACCATCGCTCGTCACCGACCGCCACTCATAAGGATGCACAAGCCAGGTACACTTCATGCTTCAAATTTGTTACACAACTTTACCCATACGTGCATGCTACGGGACTTGCAAACTTCAACACAAGTACTTTTCAAATTCACAACTACTCAACTAGCACGACTTTGATATTATTACCTCCATATCTCAAAACAATTATTAAGCATTAAATTTATCTTAGTATTCGATTCACTCAAAAGAAAGTTTCACATATCTTGATCACTAAGTATATTAACATTAAGCAAATTACCATGCTATTAATGACTCTCAAAATAATCTAAGTGAAGCATGAGAGATCAAGTTTCTTTAAAACAAATCCACCACCGTGCTCTAAAAGATCTAAGTTAAGCACTAGAGCAAAAACTATCACGCTCAAAAAGATATAAGTGAAGCACTATGAGCAAAACTATCAAGCTCAAAAGATAAAAGTGAAGCACATAGAGTATTCTAACAAATTCCAAATCATGTATGGCTCTCTCAAAAGGTGTGTACAGCAAGGATGATTGTGGTAAACTAACAAGCAAAGACACAACTAATACAAGACGCTCCATTTATGATGTTAGCATTAGCTGCATTTATGAAGTCTAGCAGATGGATGTCAAAACGAGTTTCCTTACCAGTTTTTGGTAAGGAAAGGTTGTATGTGATACAATCAGAAAGGTTTTGTCGATCGTAAGGATGCTAAAAGTTATGCTAGCTCCAGCGATCCTTCCATGGACTAGAGCAAGCATCACGGAGTCAGAATATGTGCTTTGATGGAATGATCAAAGATTTTGGGTTTGTACAAAGTTTATGAAAAACTTGTATTTCCAAAGAAGTGAGTGGGAGCACTATAGAATTTCTGATGAGTATATGTTGCTAACATATTGTTGATCAGAAATGTTGTAGAGTTTCTGGAAAGCATATAGGGTTGTTTGAAAAGTGGTTTTCAGTAGAAAACCTGGATTAAGCTGCTTGAACATTGAGCATCAAGATCTATGAGGATAGATAAAAAACGCTTAATGGTACTTTCAAAGGAGCACATACCTTGACATGACCTTGAAGGTGTTCAAGATGGATCAGTCAAAAAAAGGAGTTCTTGCCTGAGTTGTAAGGTATGAAGTTAACACTTAAAGCTCGACCACGGCAGAAGAAAGAGAAAGGACGAAGGTCATCCCCTATGCTTTAGACGTAGGCTCTACAGTATGCTATCCTGAGTACCACACCTGATGTGTGCCTTGCCACATGTCTGGCAAGAGGGTACAAAGGTGATAAAGGAGTGGATCACCAGACAGCGGTCAAAATTGTCCTTGGAGTAATAAGGACATGTTTCTCGATTATGGAGGTGATAAAGAGTTCGGCGTAAAGGGTGACGTCGATGCAAGCTTTAACACCTATCCGAATGACTCTGAGTAGCAAAACGGATATGTATAGTAGAGCAACCATTTGGAATAGCTCCAAGTGGAGCATGGAAGCAGCATTTACAATATGACCTAGAGATTTGCAAAGTACATACGGATCTGAATGTTGCAGACCCGTTGACTAAAACCTCTCTCACAAGCAAAACATGATCAAACCCCAGAACTCCTTGAGTATTGGTCACATGATGATGTGAACTAGTTTAGTCACTAGTAAACTCTTTGGATGTTGGTCACATGGCAATGTGACCTATGAGTGTTAATCACATGGCGATCTGAACTAGATTATGGACTCTAGTGCAAGTGGGAGACTGTTGGAAATATGCCCTAGAGGCAATAATAAATTAGTTATTATTACTATATTTCCTTGTTCATGATAATCGTTTATTATCCATGCTATAATTGTATTGATAGGAAACTTAGATACATGTGTGGATACATAGACAACACCATGTCCCTAGTAAGCCTCTAGTAGACTAGCTCGCTGATCAATAGATGGTTACGGTTTCCTGACCATGGACATTGGATGTCGTTGATAACGGGATTACATCATTAGGAGAATGATGTGATAGACAAGACCCAATCCTGAGCCCAGCACAAAGATCGTGTAGTTCGTATGCTAAAGCTTTTCTAATGTCAAGTATCATTTCCTTAGACCATGAGATTGTGCAACTCCCGGATACCGTAGGAATGCTTTGGGTGTACCAAATGTCACAACGTAACTGGGTGGCTATAAAGGTGCACTACGGGTATCTCCGAAAGTGTCTGTTGGGTTGGCACGAATCGAGACTGGGATTTGTCACTCCATATGACGGAGAGGTATCTCTGGGCCCACTCGGTAGGACATCATCATAATGTGCACAATGTGACCAAGGGGTTGATCACGGGATGATGTGTTATGGAACGAGTAAAGAGACTTGCCGGTAACGAGATTGAACATGGTATCAGCATACCGACAATCAAATCTCGGGCAAGTACAATACCGCTAGACAAAGGGAATTGTATACGGGATTGATTGAGTCCTTGACATCATAGTTCATCCGATGAGATCATCGTGGAACATGTGGGAGCCAACATGTGTATCCAGATCCCGCTGTTGGTTATTGACCGGAGAACGTCTCGGTCATGTCTGCATGGTTCCCGAACCCTTAGGGTCTACACACTTAAGGTTCGATGACGCTAGGGTTATAAAGGAAGTTTGTATGTGGTTACCGAATGTTGTTCGGAGTCCCGGATGAGATCCCGGATGTCACGAGGAGTTCCGGAATGGTCCGGAGGTAAAGATTTATATATGGGAAGTCCTGTTTTGGTCACCGGAAAAGTTTCGGGTTTTATCGGTAACGTACCGGGACCACCGGGAGGGTCCCGGGGGTCCACCAAGTGGGGCCAACATCCCCGGAGGGCAGCATGGGCCAAGTGTGGGAGGGGACCAGCCCCAGGTGGGCTTGTGCGCCCCCCACAAGTGCCCAAGGCCCCTAGGGTTTGGGGAGGGGGCGCACCCACCTAACTTGGGGGGGGGGGGGGCAAGTTTCCCCTCTTCCCCCCTTGGCCGCCCCCCAGATGGGATCTTGGGCTGGCTGCCACCCCTAGGGTGGAACCCTAGGTGGGGGCGCAGCCCCCCCTCTTCCCCTATATATAGTGGAGGCAAAGGAGCAGCCCAGGACAAGAAGTTTCTTCTCCTGTTGGCGCAACCCTACCTCTCTTTCTCCTCTTCCGCGGTGCTGGGCGAAGCCCTGCAGGATTGCCATGCTCCTCCACCACCACCACGCCGTCGTGCTGCTGCTGGACGGAGTCTTCCTCAACCTCTCCCTCTCTCCTTGCTGGATCAAGCCATGGGAGACGTCACCGGGCTGTACGTGTGTTGAACACGGAGGTGCCGTCCGTTCGGCACTAGGATCTCCGGTGATTTGGATCACGACGAGTACGACTCCTTCAACCCCGTTCTCTTGAACGCTTCCGCTTAGCGATCTACAATGGTATGTAGATGTGCTCTTCTTCCATCGTTGCTAGATTACTCCATAGATTGATCTTGGTGACTCGTAGGAAAATTTTGAATTTCTGCTACGTTCCCCAACAGTGGCATCATGAGCTAGGTCTATGCGTAGTTACTATGCACGAGTAGAACACAAACTTGTTTTGGGCATTGATGTTGTTAATTTTCTTGCCACTACTAGTCTTATCTTGCTTCGGAGGCATCGTGGGATGAAGCGGCCCGGACCGACCTTACACGTACGCTTACGTGAGACAGGTTCCACCGACTGACATGCACTAGTTGCATAAGGTGGCTAGCGGGTGTCTATCTCTCCCACTTTAGTTGGAGCGGATTCGATGAAAAGGGTCCTTATGAAGGGTAAATAGAAATTGGCATATCACGTTGTGGTTTTACAGAGGTAAGAAACGTTCTTGCTAGAACACCTATAGAAGCCACGTAAAACATGCAAACAACAATTAGAGGACGTCTAACTTGTTTTTGCAGCAAGTGTTTTGTGATGTGATATGGCCAAAGGATGTGATGAATGATATATGTGATGTATGAGATGATCATGTTCTTGTAATAGGAATCACGACTTGCATGTCGATGAGTATGACAACCGGCAGGAGCCATGGGAGTTGTCTTTATTTTTTGTATGACCTGCGTGTCATTGAAGAACGCCATGTAAATTACTTTACTTTGTTGCTAAACGCGTTAGCCATAGAAGTAGAAGTAGTAGTTGGCGAGACACGATGATGGAGATCATGATGATGGAGATCATGGTGTCATGCCGGTGACGATGATGATCATAGAGCCCCGAAGATGGAGATCAAAAGGAGCAAAATTATATTGGCCATATCATGTCACATTTTGATTGCTTGTGATGTTTATCATGTTTATGCATCTTATTTGCTTAGAATGACGGTAGTAAATAAGATGATCCCTCATTAAAATTTCAAGAAAGTGTCCCCCCTAACTGTGCACCGTTGCGAAAGTTCGTTGTTTCGAAGCACCACGTGATGATCGTGTGTGATAGATTCTAACGTTCACATACAACGGGTGTAAGCCAGATTTACACACGCGAAACACTTAGGTTGACTTGACGAGCCTAGCATGTACAGACATGGCCTCAGAACACGGAAGACCAAAAGGTCGAGCATGAGTCGTATAGAAGATATGATCAACATGAAGATGTTCACCGACGTTGACTAGTCCGTCTCACGTGATGATCGGACACGGCCTAGTTGACTCGGATCATGTAATCCCTTAGATGACTAGAGGCATGTCTATCTGAGTGGGAGTTCATAAGATTAACTTAATTATCCTGAACATAGTGAAAAGATCTTTGCAAATTATGTCGTAAGCTCGCGCTTTAGTTCTACTGTTTAGATATGTTTCGAGAGAAAATTTAGTTGAAAGTTAATAGTAGCGATTATGCGGATTAGGTCCGTAAACTGAGGATTGTCCTTGTTGCTTCGTAGAAGGCTTATGTCCTTAATGCACCTCTCAGTGTGCTGAACCTCGAGCGTCGTTTGTGGATGTTGCGAACATCTGACATACACGTTTTGATAACTACGTGATAGTTCAGTTAAACGGTTTAGAGTTGAGGCACCAAAGACGATTTCAAAATGTTGCGGAACATATGAGATGTTTCGAGGGCTGAAATTGGGATTTCAGGCTTGTGCCCACGTCAAGAGGTATAAGACCTCCGATGAGTTTCTAAGCCTGCAAACTAAGGAAGAAAAGCTCAATCGTTGAGCTTGTGCTCAGATTGTCTGAGTACAACAATCACTTGAATCGAGTGGGAGTTGATCTTCCAGTTGAGATAGTGATGTTTCTCCAAAGTCATTGCCACCAAGCTGCTAGAGGTTCGTGATGAACTATAACATATCAGGGATAGATATGATGATCCTTGAAATATTCGCGATGTTTGACACCGCGAAAGTAGAAATCAAGAAGGAGCATCAATTGTTGATGGTTAATGAAACCACTAGTTTCAAGAAGGGCAAGGGCAAGAAGGGATACTTCATGAAACAACAAATCAGCTGCTGCTCTAGTGAAGAAACCCAAGGTTGAACCCAAACCCGAGACTAAGTGCTTCTGTGATAAGGGGAACAGTCACTAGAGCGGAATTACCCTAGATACTTGGTAGATGAGAAGGCTGGCAAGGTCGATAGAAGTATATTGGATATACATTATGTTAATGTGTACTTTACTAGTACTCCTAGTAGCACCAGGGTATTAGATACCGGTTCGTTTGCTAAGTGTTAGTAACTCGAAATAAAAGCTACGGAATAAGCGGAGACTAGCTAAAGGTGAGCTGACGATATGTGTTGGAAGTGTTTTCCAATCTTGATGTGATCAAGCATCGCACGCTCCCTCTACCATCGAGATTGGTGTTAAACCTAAATAATTGTTATTTGGTGTTTGCGTTGAGCATAGACATGATTGGATTATGCCTATCACAATACGGTTATTCATTTAAGGAGAATAATGGTTACTCTGTTTATTTGAATAATACCTTCAATGGTCCTGCACCTAAAATGAATGCTTCATTGAATCTCGATCGTAGTAATACACATGTTCATGCCAAAAGATATATATAGTAATGATAGTACCACCTACTTATGGCACAGCCATGTAAGTCATATTGGTATAAAACGCATGAAGAAGCTCCATGTTGATGGATCTTTGGACTCACTCGTTTTTGAAAAGTTTGAGACATGCGAACCATGTCTATTGGTGTATATGCATGAAGAAACTCCATGCAGATGGACCGTTTGGACTCACTTGATTTTGAATCACTTGAGACATGCAAATCATACCACATGAGCAAGATGGCTGAAAGCCTCGTTTTCAGTAAAATGGAACAAGAAAGCAACTTGTTGGAAGTAATACATTTTGATGTGTGCAGTCCAATGAGTGCTGAGGCACGCAGTGGATATCGTTATGTTCTTACTTCACGGATGATTTGAGTAGATACTCAGTATATTTACTTGATGAAAGACAAGTCTGAATTATTGAATGGTTCAAGTAATTTCATAGTGAAGTTGAAGATCATTGTGACAAGAGGATAAAATATCTATGATATGATCATAGAGATGAGTATCTGAGTTACGAGCTTTGGCACGCAATTAAGACGTTGTGGAAATTGTTTCACGATTAATACCGCCTAGAAAACCATAGTGTGATGGTGTGTCCGAACATCATAGTTGCACCCTATTGGATATGGTGCGTACCATGATGTCTCTTATCGAATTACCACTATCATTCATGGGTTAGGCATTAGAGACAACCGCACTCACTTTAATAGGGCACCGCGTAATTCCATTGAGACGACACCGTTTGAACTATGGTTATCTTTTCTTAAAAGTTTGGGGTTGCGACACTTATGTGAAAAAGTTTCAGGTTGATAAGCTCGAACCCAAAGCGGATAAAATGCATCTTCATAGGACACCCAAAATAGTTGGGTATACCTCCTAATTCAGATCCGAAAGCAATTGGGATTGTTTCTTGAATCGGGTCCTTTCTCGAGGAAAAGGTCGTCTCGGAAAGTTGAGTGGGAGCATGGTGGAAACTTGATGAGGTTATTGAACCGTCACTTCAATTAGTGTGTAGCAAGGCACAGGAAGTTGTTCCTGTGGCGCCTACACCAATTGAAGTAGAAGCTTATGATAATGATCATGAAACTTCAGATCAAGTCACTACCAAACCTCGTAGGTCAACAAGGATGCGTAGTAGTTCAGAGTGGTACAGTAATCCTGTCTTGAAGGTCATGTTGCTAGACAACAATGAACCTACGAGCTATGGAGAAGCAATGGTGGGCCCATATTCCGACAAATGGTTAGAAGCCATGAAATCCGAGATAGGATCCTTGTATCAGAACAAAGCATGGACTTTGGTGGACTTGCCCGATGATCGGCAAGCCACTAAGATAAATGGATATTTAAGAAGAAGATGGACGTGGACGGTAATGTCACCGTCTATGAATCTCGACTTGTGGCAAAGAGTTTTTCACAAGTTCAAAGAGTTGACTACGATGAGATTTTCTCATCCGTAGCGATGCTTAAGTCCGTCGGAATCATGTTAGCATTAGCTACATTTATGAAATCTGGCAGATGGATGTCAAAATGAGTTTCCTTACCAGTTTTTTGTAAGGAAAGGTTCTATGTGATACAATCAGAAAGGTTTTGTCGATCCTAAGGATGCTAAAAGGTATGCTAGCTCCAGCGATCCTTCCATGGACTAGAGCAAGCATCTCGGAGTCAGAATATGCACTTTGATGGAATGATCAAGGATTTTGGGTTTGTACAAAGTTTATGAGAAACTTGTATTTCCAAAGAAGTGAGTGGGAGCACTATAGAATTTCTGATGAGTATATGTTGCTAACATATTGTTGATCAAAAATGTTGTAGAGTTTCTGGAAAGCATATAGGGTTGTTTGAAAAGTGGTTTTCAATAGAAAACCTGGATTAAGCTGCTTGAACATTGAGCATCAAGATATATGAGGATAGATCAAAAATGCTTAATGGTACTTTCAAAGGAGCACATACCTTGACATGATCTTGAAGGTGTTCAAGATGGATCAGTCAAAAAAAGGAGTTCTTGCCTGAGTTGTAAGGTATGAAGTTAAGACTTAAAGCTCGACCACGGCAGAAGAAAGAGAAAGGACGAAGGCCGTCCCCTATGCTTTAGACGTAGGCTCTACAGTATGCTATGCTGAGTACCACACCTGATGTGTGCCTTGCCACATGTCTGGCAAGAGGGTACAAAGGTGATCAAGGAGTGGATCACCAGACAGTGGTCAAAATTGTCCTTGGAGTAATAAGGACATGTTTCTCGATTATGGAGGTGATAAAGAGTTCGGCATAAATGGTTACGTCGATGCAAGCTTTAAAACCTATCCGAATGACTCTGAGTAGCAAAACGGATACGTATAGTAGAGCAACCATTTGGAATAGCTCCAAGTGGAGCATGGAAGCAGCATTTACAATATGACCTCAAGATTTGCGAAGTACATACGAATCTGAATGTTGCCGACCCGTTGACTAAAACCTCTCTCACAAGCAAAACATGATCAAACCCCAGAACTCATTGAGTCTTGGTCACATGATGATGTGAACTAGTTTAGACACTAGAAAACTCTTTGGATGTTGGTGCATGGCGATGTGACCTATGAGTGTTAATCACATGGAGGTGTGAACTAGATTACTGACTCTAGTGCAAGTGGGAGACTGTTGGAAATATGCCCTGGAGGCAATAATAAATTAGTTACTATTACTATATTTCCTTGTTCATGATAATCGTTTATTATCCATGCTATAATTGTATTGATAGGAAACTTAGATACATGTATGGATACATAGACAGCACCATGTCGCTAGTAAGCCTCTAGTAGACTAGCTCGTTGATCAATAAATGGTTACGGTTTCCTGACCATGGACATTGGATGTCGTTGATAACGGGATCACATCATTAGGAGAATGATGTGATGGACAAGACCCAATCCTGAGCCTAGCAAAAAGATCGTGTAGTTCGTATGCTAAAGATTTTCTAATGTCAAGTATCATTTCCTTAGACCATGAGATTGTGCAACTCCCGGATACCGTAGGAATGCTTTGGGTGTACCAAACGTCACAACGTAACTGGGTGGCTATGAAGGTGCACTACGGGTATCTCCGAAAGCGTCTGTTGGGTTGGCACGAATCGAGACTGGGATTTGTCACTCCGTATGACGGAGAGGTATCTCTGGGCCCACTCGGTAGGACATCATCATAATGTGCACAATGTGACCAAGGGGTTGATCATGGGATGATGTGTTACGGAACGAGTAAAGAGACTTGCCGGTAACAAGATTGAACAAGGTATTGGCATACCGACAATCGAATCTTGGGCAAGTACAATACAGCTAGACAAAGGGAATTGTATACGGGATTGATTGAGTCCTTGACATCATAGTTCATCCGATGAGATCATCGTGGAAAATGTGGGATCCAACATGGGTATCCAGATCCCACTGTTGGTTATTGACCAGAGAACATCTCGGTCATGTCTGCATGGTTCCCGAACCCGTAGGGTCTACACACTTAAGGTTCGATGATGCTAGGGTTATAAAGGAAGTTTGTATGTGGTTACCGAATGTTGTTCGGAGTCCTGGATGAGATCCCGGACGTCACGAGGAGTTCTGGAATGGTCCGGAGGTAAAGATTTATATATGGGAAGTCTTGTTTTGGTCACCGGAAAAGTTTCGGGTTTTATCGGTAACGTACCGGGACCACCGGGAGGGTCCCGGGGGTCCACCAAGTGGGGCCACCATCCCCGGAGGGTAGCATGGGCCAAGTGTGGGAGGAGACCAGCCCCAGGTGGGCTGGTGCGCCCCCCACAAGGGCCCAAGGCGCCTAGGGTTTGGGGAGGGGGCGCACCCACCTAACTTGGGGGGCAAGTTTCCCCTCTTCCCCCCTTGGCCGCCCCCTAGATGGGAACTTGGGCTGGCTGCCGCCCCTAGGGTGGAACCCTAGGTGGGGGCGCAGCCCCCCCTCTTCCCCTATATATAGTGGAGGCAAAGGAGCAGCCCAGGACACGAAGTTTCTTCTCCTGTTGGCGCAGCCCTACCTCTCTTTCTCATCTTCCGCGGTGCTGGGCGAAGCCCTGCAGGATTGCCACGCTCCTCCACCACCACCACGCCGTCGTGCTGCTGCTGGACGGAGTACTAGGAGTATTCTTTACGGAAGAAAAAGCGGTCCCCAAATTGGTAATGATACTGTCGGTGTCAAAACCGGCGGATCTCGGGTAGGGGGTCCCGAACTGTGCGTCTAGGTGGATGGTAACAGGAGACAAGGGACACGATGTTTTTACCGAGGTGCGGGCCCTATCAATGGAGGTAAAACCCTACTCTTGCTTGATTGATATTGATGATATGGGTAGTACAAGAGTGGATCTACCACAAGATCAAGGAGGCTAAACCCTAGAAGCTAGCCTATGGTATGATTGTTGTAATGGTTGTTGTCCTACGGACAAATCCCTCCGGTTTATATAGACACCAGAGAGGGCTAGGGTTACACAGAGTCGGTTACAATGGTAGGAGATCTACATATCTATATCGCCAAGCTTGCCTTCCACGCCAAGGAAAGTCCCATCCGGACACGGGACGGAGTCTTCAATCTTGTATCTTCGTAGTCTTGGAGTCCGGCGGACGATGATAGTCCGGCTGTCCGGACACCCCCTAGTCCAGGACTCCCTCAGTAGCCCCTGAACCTGGCTTCAATGACGATGAGTCCGGCATGCATAATGTTCGGCATTGCAAGGCGGGTTCCTCCTCCGAATTATCCATAGAAGATTGTGAACACCAGGATAGTGTCCGGCTCTGCAAAATAATTTCCACATTCCACCGTAGAGAGAATGATATGTACACAAGTACAATCTGCTGACATATTTCGTGGTCTGACGTCATGCCACTACCAATCCTTTACTTGAATTGTTTTTTATTATACCACCTCAACGCGTTTAGCGAAGCGGTTTCCTTGGCACGTCTTGTCGAAGCAGAGATCGTGTTCCCCTTATTCCGGGATTCTCATCAATACGGATGTGGGTAACCCAACCGCGCCATGATTGTGGCGCTTGGGAGATAAGTGAGTTTTACCAGGCCGATGGGGACGTATAGTCTTCGTCCGCCTATATATAAGGGATAAGGATCCACCTTTTCAACTACGCCTTCTTCCTCCTTTGCTTATCCATCTCCGCGCACTCTCGAGCTCCAGCGCCCAAGTCCGCGCATCTCGCCTCGACCTTCTCCGACCATGTCCGGAGCGGGAGGCAAATGGCTGGCCTCCTCCGTGACAGAGGAGCACATCGCAAAACTGCGCAGCGCCGGATATCTTTCCGGCGACATCGCGCACCGGCTGCCCGACAAGGGGCAGCTCATCCCCACCCCCAGGCCCCATGAGAGGGTCATTTTCCTTCCCCACTTCCTCCGCGGACTGGGCTTCCCGTTGCGTCCCTTTGTATGGCGGCTCATGTTCTATTACGGCCTAGATTTCCATGATCTGGCGCCAAACTTCATCCTCAACATCTCGGCGTTTATCGTCGTGTGCGAGGCCTTCCTTTGCATCCAGCCCCACTTCGGCTTGTGGCTCAAGAGCTTCAATGTCAAGCCGAAGGTAGTGAAGGGCACTCAAGCGGAGTGCGGAGGCGTCATGTTGGGCAAGATGCCCAATGTCCTCTGGTTTGAAGGGGCCTTTGTGGAGTCCGTCAAGGGGTGGCAATCGGGGTGGTTCTACATCACCGAGCCGTGCAACCCTAACTGGGCGGCAGCCCCCGAGTTCAGATCTGGTATCCCTATGCAGCTCACCTCCTAGAAAGAGAAGGGCTTGCTATGGGGTAGTTCGGAGGAGCTGACAGGACTCCAGGCCTGTATCCAGAAGCTGGTGAGCAAGAAGCTCAGGCTGGTCAACGTGGTCCAAGTCATGCCCATCCGCCGGATTCTCCCTAGCCAACAACGGGAGTTTAATTTGTGGGAGTTCAATCCGGCACAGCACCAGGCATTGAGCGGGCTCTTCGACACGACGTACGAAGGCGCCTGGAGGGTGCTGTTCAAGGGCGCCGAGGCTCCCGCATCCGCCACTGAAGATCGCGGATTTCGCTCACAGCATCCAGCTAACGAGGTAAGTGATTCTACCCCTTTACGGGACACTTGTTTTTAATAGTTTGACTCTACGCGGGTTTCTATCTTTCTTTTCCTTTGACAGGACTGGATGAAGAAGGCCAGGCAAATCATCTGCCCGGCTCCCATGCCAGAAAACCCAGTAGACGCCCGTCTAGCGGGGCTGCTGGCTCCGGCACCGCATGTGGTGCCGGAGAAGAAGGCCAAGAAGGTGGCCACGGGTACTCGAAAGAGTTCCCGTTTTCACGTGTCCGACGATTCCGGGGCGGACTCCTCCCCTGAAGGCGAGGAGGAGGAAGAAGACTCTCTCCTAGAGGAAGGAGAGAGCAAGAGGAAGGCTTCCCCGAAAGGGGAGGCCGAAGGGTCCAAGAGGGGAAGGACTATTCCCCCGGACAGCTCCGCCAACATCAACGTTGGCGACGAAGAGTGGCCCTCAAGGGCCAGGCCTCCGGCCAGATCGTAAGTATCCGGATTCCTGAATGACTTATAATTTCTTTTGTGTCACATAGTGTCCTTCTAACACCGCACACTGCCTGCAGTCCGGCCGATGATGATCTCCCCGCTTCGTCGAGCGGGTCGTTGGCTCCGTCGATGTAGATTCCATCCCGACTGCCTGCACCCCTCGCGCCGTTGAGGACGCCGAGGTGGGATCCCGGGAAGGGACCCATCAGGAGGAGGCTCCGGAGGCGCCGCAAGGCAGCCTCCCGGACTTTGTGCCGAACTCCATGCCGGAACCCGCAGTGGTTCCGGAGTCCGGCAGGCGGCCCCTTCGCAAGAAGGGCAAGACCGTGACACCGGCGGCCCCCGTCCAACCAGACGTGCCGGACAACTTGCTGGAGGCGCCCAAAGGCGCTTCCATCGAGGACGAACACCGCACTATTATGAGTGCGGTGATTCAGAAGGTTCAGCTCGCCGAGAGCGGGCTGACCGAAGCCTGCTGTAGCCTTCTAACAGGCTTTGAGGTAAGAAGTTAAAATTCTGTAATGTAATACCGCATAGACAGTAGCCCCTGATGCTCGGTTCGGTGTTCGGAAAGAAAAGCCGGACTGAGGATCTAAAAAGATATACGCAGGGTTGCTAAAAATTATGTCAATATGGGTTTGCAGGCTGCGCTGCTGACCTCTGCCGCACTGACTGCAGAGGTCGGTGCTTTGAAGCAGGACCTCGAGCGGTCCGAGCAAGAGCTCGGCCGTGCCAAGAAGCAGCTCGAGGACAAAGAAGGTGAGTAACACCACTTTGAATAGTTACCTTACAGAAAAGAATTTAGGTTGCAATAAAAATAACAAGGATAACGTGGGTACTGCAGGGGCCACGAATGAGGTGGCAACCCTGAAGGAGGTTGTGTCCGCGGCCGAATGCAATGCGGCCGCGGAACGGGCAGAGCGAGAGAAGCAGGAGGCGCGGGTGGCGGAGGTGCGACAAGAGCTCCAGGCTCTCATGGAAAAGCATGAGAGTTTGGAGCGTGACTCGAAGACTCGGGAGTCCGAGCTTGCCTCGGCTCTCAAAAGTGCCAAAGCCGCCAAGGCCGAGGCCCATAAGGCCCTTCAGGAGGTTGAAGATGTGAAGAAAATAGCGGCGGGTAAGGCATTTTTCATGCAAAGCAAGCATGTTAATGTAAACTACCTGACACTTACCTGAATTCAGAGCTCTCCAGGGGCGTTTGCAGATTTGCCTTGCAGTGTATCCGATGCCGCAGCGTTCTACCGTGGCGAGGAGGGGAGCTCAACGGAGAAGGTCTTCTGGTCTCAGTACGCTAAGGCTGGCCATCCGGTGCCCCCTAGCGACCAGCTGAAGCAACTGGTCGAGCTCCACAAGGTAGCTGAGCAGGCCATGAAGGGCCTCATAGTCCGGCTGTGGCCTGGAGAGGCCATGCCTGGGAGCTACTTCGGCCTCATGCGACGGCTGCTGGATGCGTGCCCCTAGGTGGAGGTCATCAAGCGCTCCGCCTGTATTGAAGGTGCTCGTCGGGCTCTTGCCCGCGCAAAGGTGCACTGGGGCAAGCTGGATGCGGAAAGGCTTATCACTGACGTGCCGCCAGCGGGCAAGGAGTATCTTACACCCGAGATGTACTATAAGTGTCGGTGTACTAAAGTACGGGTACCTTAGTATCCCGAACTTGTGCACGGGCAGTCGCAGCGACCCGCGGCAGGGCTTGCCGGGCGTCCGCCAAGATCCTCAGCGGCTACTTTGATGCCATTCAAGAACAGAATACTCAAGCTAAGGCCCCGGCAAGAGGAGCTTGCCGGGACCAACCAAGGCCCCGGCAAGAGGAGCTTGCCGGGAAGAAGACAAGACCCCGGCAAGAGGAACTTGCCGGGAAGGCTATTCAAGGCATTCCAAGAAAACTTGCCGCGACGCCCCGCGCGTCCCGGCAAGGCCTGGCGAGCGGCAAGCTTGCTGGTGCGACAAGACAAGGGCCGCGGCAAGGCGCTTGCCGCGGCAAGGCTGCCACTCTGCGCCCACGCTCCAGCACATCCAACGACGTGTCGCCACAAGATCGCTCCTGGTGCACGTGGCGGGTAGCTGTGCAGCATGGCAGTGCGAGGTGGCAAGCGAAGCTGACAAGGAGGCCATCGTGGCGATCGGTGGCGCTTCTAACGGTCGTTTCCTTGCACTGTTGGGGCGACCGGACGGGCATTAAATGCCCTTGTCCCCTGCTGCCAGAGTTAGGTAGGGGACACTGTTGGTAGTAGTTGTACCAACCCGCGTTTTTACCTTTCTACCCCTTTTTCTACGCTGCCACCTGTCGGTGACCCCTTTAGGCTATAAAAAGGAGGCCCATGCGCACGTAGAAGAGGTTCGGAATTTTGGTTCCGCAGCTATGCCACACCCGCTCTCTCGAGCAAGAACAATACACAAACACAAAGCAGCAGTAGGGGTTTTATCTCTCCAGAGAGCTCCGAAGCTGGGTAAAAATCCCCCGCGCTCTCTCACCTCGATCTGCTCTTCGTGCAACCGCGCCCCCCTGCCGAACCAAGAAAGGGGCTCTGGTCCGCCGTGGTCCCATAGGTGCTCGTGGGTCAGCCGTCGGCCCCGACATCTCTGGCGCGCCAGGTAGGGGGTGCGTCGAGGTCGTGCGAACCTGATCCGGCGTTCGCGCGCGCTACATCAGCATCTTCATCGACATGCCACCTAAGAAGAAGGCTTCTGAGGTGGCCGCTCCGTCCACATCTATCCTACCACCACCGGAGCAAACGGGCGGTGGGGCGGACGCCGGCGGAGGAGCGGGCGCCAGCGGAGGGACTCACATCGTCACTCGGTCCAAGGACAAGGCCCCGCAAGCTTCAGCGTCTGTACATCCGCCGCACCCCTCCCAGGAGGTGCAGGATCGACAACGCCATGGTGCTCCTAGCACCGTACTCGCGCTAGAACAAGGCCAAGCTGGTGGGTCGCGGGACGCTCAAGGCCAACATGCGTGGCAACATGATGGCACGAGCGTGGCGCGGTCGCTCAGACGAGATGTTGCCCCTTCCAACGCGGTTGGGAGTCCGAGCATATCTCGTTCATCGCACCGTTTGCCGCCACCGCCCGCCTCTCCGGCAAGGGCTTTGGCGCGGAGCTGCCGGTGGTTCTTTGGTTGATCAGAACGATGCCAAATTGAGCCACTGGCCAGACACCCTTCGCTCTGATATACGGAGCGGAGGCAGTTATCCCCACGGAACTCGTATACGGGCCACCTCAAGTGCTCGCTTGTGATGAGCTCGAGCAAGAGCAGCCGCGGCAAAGCGACGCGCTGTTCCTTGGGGAGGATCGTCTTCAGGCTGCTGTGCGAGCCGCTCGCTACCAGCAAACTTTGCACCGCTATCATAGCCGCAAAGTTAAAGCCAGAAGTTTCGAGGAAGGTGACCTTGTCTCTTTGGCGTGATCAGTCTGCCAAGGTTCCCGACAAGTTGACACCGAAGTGGGAAGGCCCTTACCGGGTGAAGCGAGTCACTAGGCTTGGCGCTGTCCGCCTTGGGACCAAAGAAGGCGCACCAGAGAGCAGCTCCTGGAATATTGCGCATCTTCGTAAGCTTTGCCCGTGAGGCGCGGTTGTCGGACCTTGTCCGGCAACCACCCATTTGTACAAAGTCTTGCCGCTGTTGCATATAATCCTTTGTACAAAGCCGGGCGCAGACCCCGTGCATAAAGAGTATGTGCTCAGCACATACCCCGGGAAAGCAAGCGACAGAAAAAGATAAGTGCCACAGTTTGAGCAATCAGACTTCCTTTGAGTTTTTAAGTTATTTTCCTTGAATGCCCGTGCTTTGTATGGAAAACCTGGGCGCAGAGGAGCCGACTCGTAGCTAGTTGCGCCCTTACTGTTGTTTTGAGCCCCGCTCAACAACCTAAGTAAGCTGCGACTAGCTCCGCGACGAGGTTTCTTGTCGGCCGCTGCACCGCCCGCAGATCGCTGACATTCCGCACTCAGCACTCGCGGCAAGCGTGCCAAGCGCCGGCAAGTTCCCTATGTGCGCAGGGTAAAAACCATACAAAGGAAGGAGTCAAGTAAAGGAAATGACACAGCAATTAAATTTATAGAGTTATCTTCCTTGAGCGACCGCCCCTTGTATGGAAGAACCTGTGCGCGGAGGAACCGGCTCGTAGCTAATCGCGCACCTACTGTTGTTTCGAGTCCTCTCGACAACTTAGGTGAACTACGGCTAGCTCAACGACAAGGTTTCTTGTCGGTTGGGACACCGCCGGCAGGGAACCAACTCGTAGCTAGTTGCCTTACTGTCGCTTCGAGTCCGCTCAGCGACTTAAGTAAGCCGCGACTAGCTCCGCGACGAGGTTTCCTGTCGGTTGCAGTTCCGTTGCTGATGTTCCGCACTCAGCGCTCGCGGCAAGGTGCCCGCACCGGCAAGTTCCCTAAAAGCGTAGGGTAAAGACATACAAGGGAAGGAAGCAAGCAAAGGAGATAGCATAGCAAGCATTGCCCGGAATAAAGTTATATTACAAAAGTAACTTGCTGCGGCACTGACTAAATTGTTCCCATGACTTAGATAAACAGCGACAAGGAAAGGAGAAGGGAGATGATCTAATCCACGCGCTCGCCGTCAACCCTCTTGACCTCATTCACCTTGTCCACGATGGGTGCGACAATGGCTTTGAGCTCTTTGAGATCGGCACCCGCCGGCAGCTTCTTGAGGACGCGGGTGAGGTCGAGGCCCGGGTTGCGGAAGAGTATCTTCACCAACACCTTCTCCAAGACCTTGGCGCAGATTGCGCGCGACTCGTCCGCCAGCTTCTTCGGGATCCTTTCCCGGAGTTGCTGGAGGGCCGTCACCACGCCCTTGAAGAAAAGAGTGAGCTTGGCGCTGGGCGGGAGATTTTCGTCAGTGGAGTACCCGAAGCCCGCCAAGTCCAGTTCTGCCAGCTCCTCATCGATAGATGCAGCGATGTTAACGAGGCCCTCCGTCCAGAGCTCCACCGTGACCTTGAAGGTGTTCTGAGCCTCGGCGGCCCTCGTCATCAGCTCTTCGTTGCCCTTGAGATCTTTCCTCAAGTCATCTTCTTGCTTCTTGGCGGCGTCCAGCGTCTCCAACAAGCTAGCCAGTTTCAGCTCCAGATTGACGCTCGAGTCCTTGGCGGCGTTCAGCTCCTTGATCTTCTCGGCGAGCTGAACTTGCAGATCGCCATGGGCCCGTGCATCCTTCTCGCGTTCGCGCTGGAGTGCGGCAAGCTCTTCGTTCTTCCTTTTCATGTCCGCCTCCAGCTGCGTCACTTTCACCTCTAGCTCATTCTTGGCGGCCTCAGCAGCCGCGGCGGCATCCTTTGCCTCCTTGAGTGCCCCGCCAAGCGATTGCTCCCGGGCGGCGAGCTCCTCTTTGTGGCTGTCCAAGTTCACTTTCTTCTGTATCAGATCACCATCCCTCTTGGACAGCTCCTCGGCGGCGAGCCTCTGCTGCTCTTCGGCTTCAGCCTTCTCCAGGAGGAACGCCCTCTTCGCCTCCTCGAGCTGCACCCTCTCCTCGGCAATGGACTAGAGGGCCTCCTGGTTGCGGCTCTTGAGCTCCTCCGCGTGCTTTTCTATGTCAACTCCCACCCGTGCGACAAGCGCTTCCCGGGACTCAAGCTTTGCTTGCCGGGCGCGATAGAGTGACACCAGCTTTCGGAGTAGCTGCTCCTCCTCGGACTCGCCGCTGCTGCTGCTTGGCTCGTCAACCACTGCCAACCCAGCAGAGGTGAGTACTTCTCCGTCGAACTCCTCTCCTTCCACCGGCGCCCTGGAGCTCGACGCCCAGGGAAGCTTGATGTACACGCCTTCGCCGGCCTTCAAGTATGCGCCTGGCTGGGGCTCCTCGGAGCCCGGCACTGCATCGGCAGCGGAGGGATCGGCAGTCGGTGCATCGCCCTTCGCTCCTGCACCCTCAGGGTCGCCAGTACGATTGCCAGACCCTTCGCCAGCTTCTGCGTCAGCAGCCTTGGCGGCTTCTTCGTCGGCGGGCTCATCAGCGCCGGCCTCTTCCTCGCCAGCGGCGGCATCTCTAGTGTTGCCGCATGCACCTCCCTCGCCGGCGGCCTCGGTCTCCATCGGATCTGCGAGAGGGGGATCTGAGGATAGGAGGAGGAAGGAAAAGTCAAGCAAAGATTCAAAAAGAAGATCAGAAGAAGGACCCAAGGGAAGGTTTCCGACAGGGAAGGTTACCTGTGCTGGGCTCTATGACCGTGGGCTCCACCACTAAAGGCTCACTAGTCCCGCCCCTTGCCGGGGAACTGCCCCTTGCCGGGGACCGCTCCCTTGCCGGAGAGCGCTCCCTTGTCGGGGAATCACCCCTTGGCGGCGTAGTCGAAGCAGGCAGCACTTCCGGGGTGGTTACTGATTGCCCCTGATGGGCCTGCTCTGCTCCTACACGAATGAATCAGCAATCAAGATGTCAGCAAAAGGAGAAGCACCCCTGCGCGCCCCACAACGGGAAGTGAACCAAACACTTACGCTGGGGGCTGTGCTGGGGGCTGCCGCGAGGAGAAGGGATCGGATCCGTCAAGGTGGTCTCGAACGTGTCTTCTGCAGTCGTAGCAGGATCATCCTCGATGACAACCACGGGAATCCTGGCCCTCTTCGCCGCCCTCTCGGCCAGAGTCCTGAAATGGAACAGGGATTCAGAGGGAGGCAAATCAGATACAAGATAAGCAACAACAAAGATCAAAGAAGATCAAGGACAGTGAGAAGAAAGCCTCACTCCTCCTCCTCCTCCTCTTCATCATCATCGGAGCTCAGCGCAGAGAGGTCGAAGTCCGGTACCCTCTCTGCGCGGTGTGACGGAGGAGTAGGCTCCCTTCAGCGTTTGCCGGGGGCTGCGGCAGGATCAGGCGTGGCGGCCCGGGAAGACCCCGCCTCAGTTGCCGGCACAGCCTGGGACCCTCCCGCGGCAACGGTACCTGCCGCGGTGGAGCGTGTCCCACGGCGCCGCGGTTGCTGACCAGCCTGCTCCTCTGCCGTATCTCCAACTCGACGGAGGCATCTTCTCGGTTGGAATTGCGGCCGCGCTGAGGGCTCCTCCTGCGGCAAGCTGCTCAACGACGGCTGGCCGCTCGCGCCATCGGCGGGCTCGCTCGCTTCGACCCCGGGCTCCCCCTCGCCAGCGGCCTCTTCGGCCAGCTCTTCCCGATCGGCGAGGCTTGCCGCCTCGGCCGCCTCCGCCTCCGCCAACGAGAAGCCAAACTCGCCCGCAGCAACGGCTGCTGCCGCCTCCTCGGCCCTAGTGGCGATGTACACCATCTCATTGTCGGTGGTGTCGCGGGTGAGAAGCTTCTGCTCGTCGGAGTCGACCGCCACCTCCGTTAAATTATCGAAGAATCGCTGCACATCCTCGGCGGCGGGCTCTATCCAAGTTGCACTTATCCCGTGCGAGTCGCACTCTGGCATCATTGCGCAGATGCGATCGCGCCGGGAGTTGTTGCACAAGGGGATGACGCCCTGCGGCAACCTGAACCATTCTGGATGGTTGGCGTCATGCTTGAACAGCTCCCTCAGCATCGCGTCAAGCTCCAGGACGGTGAAGTTGAAATTGAGGCCTGGGCGCAGCCTCATGATATCCGCCGGGCCGCCAAACTGCCAGGCGGGTCTCCCCCTCTTTTGCAGAGGGGCGATGCGACGGCGAAGGAAATCCGCGCCAACAGCCCCTGCTGTGAGCCCGGCATGCCTGAGCCGGAGGATTCGGGTGGTGGCAATCTTCAGCTTGGCGTCGTCCGGTGACAGAGCGCTCCAGTCGCCGCCACGCACCACCCAGGTCTGGCGCAGCTTGGTGAATGGTTGCGGATTGGCGTCACAGATCCAGCACCACTCCGCCCTCCACTCGTCCCACTTGCTGCGGAGCTCGCCCGTCAAGTACACCTCCTTCATGCCCATCCGGGAGGTCCAGGCGATTCCGCTAGCCAGTGGCTCCCCTTTCTCGGCACGGGGGGAGAAATAATGACGAAAAAGAGCGACATTGGGGAGGATGCCAACAAAGTTCTCGCAGAGGTGTGCGAAAACCGCCATTGTCAGAACGGCGTTGGGGGTGAAATCAAGAAGATGAAACCCATAGGTGTTCATGATGTCGCAGAAAAAATCGGAAAAAGGCGGGCAGAGCCCGCAATAGAAGAACACAGGAAAGAAGTAGTAACCTCTGGGGCACTTTTTCGATTTGGAAGCCTCGGTGGAAAGCACCTGCGTGCGGATGCGCCCGCGTCTCCGTCGACCAGAAGAGATAGAACTCCTCTTGCAGCGCCTGCCGGGTGAGCTCAGGGAGGAAAAGCACTCGCTTCTTGCGTAGCGCCTCAAGCTGCAGCGCCTCGGGCGACTTCGCAGCCTTCGCAGTCTTCCCGGTCTTCGGAGCCATGGCGGAAGCGGTGGGGGAAGGCGAGGGCGACGGCGGCGATGGGCGGCAGAGCGCTGCTCTCTTTCGGCTTGGGAAGCGGAGGGGAGCGGCGGAGCTTTCGGAGGAAGGAACTGCAAGTGGCGAAGGTGGGGGAATGGCCCTGTTTCCTCTGCTTATAAACAGGGATGCGGACGTTACGCATTCCCTGGATTAAAAAATTACCCACGATCTCCCCCACGACGCCGCGTTTGACGCATGCCGTTGCGAGGAGGGGCGTGGTGGGTACAGAGATATGCGGTGTGGGCCCAGGCCGCGCGTGCCCGTGCACTGTTTTGGGCCTGGCCCAACAGCGCTCGGCACCATGTATGGCCCAGGCCCGGGGGCTCCTGTCGGTGTACTAAAGTAGGGGTACCTTAGTATCCCGAACTTGTGCACGGGCAGTCGCAGCGACCCGCGGCAGGGCTTGCCGGGCGTCCGCCAAGATCCTCAGCGGCTACTTTGATGCCATTCAAGAACAGAATACTCAAGCTAAGGCCCCAGCAAGAGGAGCTTGCCGGGAAGGCCAACCAAGGCCCCGGCAAGAGGAGCTTGCCGGGATGAAGACAAGACCCCGGCAAGAGGAACTTGCCGGGAAGGTTATTCAAGGCATTCCAAGAAAACTTGCCGCGACGCCCCGCGCGTCCCGGCAAGGCCCGGCGAGCGGCAAGCTTGCTGGTGCGACAAGACAAGGGCCGCGGCAAGCTTGCTGGTGCGACAAGACAAGGGCCGCGGCAAGGCGCTTGCCGCGGCAAGGCTGCCACTCTGCGCCCACGCTCCAGCACATCCAACGACGTGCCGCCACAAGATCGCTCCTGGTGCACGTGGCGGATAGCTGTGCAGCATGGCAGTGCGAGGTGGCAAGCGAAGCTGACAAGGAGGCCATCGTGGCGATTGGTGGCGCTTCTAACGGTCGTTTCCTTGCACTGTTGGGGCGACCGGACGGGCATTAAATGCCCTTGTCCCCTGCTGCCAGAGTTAGGTAGGGGACACTGTTGGTAGTAGTTGTACCAACCCGCGTTTTTACCTTTCTACCCCTTTTTCTACGCTGCCACCTGACGGTGACCCCTTTAGGCTATAAAAAGGAGGCCCATGCGCACGTAGAAGAGGTTCGGAATTTTGGTTCCGCAGCTACACCACACCCGCTCTCTCGAGCAAGAACAATACACAAACACAAAGCAGCAGTAGGGGTTTTATCTCTCCGGAGAGCTCCGAAGCTGGGTAAAAATCCCCCGCGCGCTCTTGCCTCGATCTGCTCTTCGTGCAACCGCGCCCCCCTGCCGAACCAAGAAAGGGGCTCCGGTCCGCCGTGGTCCCATAGGTGCTCGTGGGTCAGCCGTCGGCCCCGACAATAAGACTGTCCTGAAGGGTGCCCGCAAGATTGCGGATGAGTGCCCCAGAGATGTAATTATTGAGTAAACTCGCTATGTATTATCCTGTGCGCTGAAAACTTTGTTCATATGCGCTAAGCAACGCTTGTTTAATTTAAAATATTACCTTCTGTGCGGCCCTTTATAAAATCTGAGAGATGGCAAGTCGTCGGCTTCAGCCCCCATGCCACTAGTGCCGGGGTGTTCGGGATAAACTTGAGCACTCTTGTTCCCATTTTTGGGTCCATCTCGGGAGGCGCTCAACACAAAGAACAAGGCAACCGGACTTATAATGCTTGAACACTCTCACTTAGCCATAGAATTCTATAATTTTAAATTTTGGCGAAGCCCCTAGTATTCGGAAGACCGAGTTCGGGGCGCTATCCACGCCTTGGCCGGACATGATCTAGTTCTTTGCTCGAAGCGGCATAAGTCTTTAGGGACTCGAAAAGACCTCTCGAACAGCGACCAGTCTCTCGCCTTATCATGCCAGTCAGTTTTAGCTTTCTCCACTGAGGCGCTCACCCAGCTCAACGGGGCGCAGTTGAAGTGGTTCTCCCAGTGCTACCTTAGCCGACGGAACGGAACATAAGGTACCAAAACATGGGAGCCGCGCAAACCCAACTATTGACCCAAGACATGATTCGGAGCCGATTCATATAATGCTATAAGTTCGGGGTGCCACACTTGTGAAAGTGTTCGGACTTATCACACCAAAATGCGGGGAACATAAGCCCCTGGTGTATTTGGTCGTACCAGAATATACGGGTGCAAGATGTCATTAATGAACATATATGTAAAGTGATGCAATTATAGGCAAAAAAATGCTGCATTATTTATTTAAGGAATTCTGCTATGAGTGCGGAATGATACAAATAGTGAGGTAAGCAAGGGATTGGACTAATTAAACATGTCCCCCTCCAGCGATGGGCTGCGGACTGGTGTGTATAATCAAATTTAATGCTCGTAATGGAGACCACCTGAGTGTTCGTCGCAGCCTTTTCCCCTCCCTGGCTGTTGCATCGTGAGTTCGGCGGGTTCGCTGCCGGACAGGGCCTCTAGTGAATGGAGTCCTGTGTATAAAAAGAATGAATAAAAATAAAAAGAGCAACACACTTGGGAGCCCCTGGTGTGATCGAGCCGCACTCTGGGTCTGTTGTGGTCGTGCCCCTTCCCCTATGCACATGGTATCTCCAGAGCGTAATGATGTACGCGGAGGGCTGGTCTTGTAATCATGCAAGGGCTGGGGTTGGGGCTGCATTGCTACGCGTGCTCGGAACGTGCCAGGTGGTCTTGATTGATGTTGCTTCGGGCGCATTTGGCCGTGTCCAGTCGTTTAACGGCCGGACTCGAGAATTGCCTTAAAAGGCTGCTCTGTACTTCTGCCGCGAGAGGCGCTGTATGTTCCTCCGTTCGGAGGGAGCGTTCCGTATTTCCGTTGACCGTGATGACTCCACGAGGGCCTGGCATCTTGAGCTTGAGGTATGCATAATGCGGCACCGCGTTGAACTTTGCAAACACGGTTCGTCCGAGCAGAGCGTGATAGCCGCTGCGGAACGGGACTATGTCGAAGATTAACTCCTCGCTTCGGAAATTATCCGGGGATCCGAAGACCACTTCCAGTGTGACTGAGCCTGTACAATTGGCCTCAACACCTGGTATGACGCCTTTGAAGGTCGTCTTTGTAGGTTTAATCCTTGAGGGGTCTATGCCCATCTTACGAACTGTATCCTGATAAAGCAGGTTCAGGCTGCTACCGCCATCCATCAGGACTCTCGTGAGGTGAAATCCATCGACGATTGGGTCTAAAACCAATGCAGCGAATCCGCCATGGCGGATACTGGTCGGATGGTCTCTTCGATCGAAAGTGATCGGGCAAGAGGACCATGGATTGAACTTCGGGGCGACTGGCTCCATCGCATATACGTCCCTTAGTGCACGCTTCCGCTCCCTCTTGGGTATATGGGT
This sequence comes from Triticum timopheevii, assembly GCA_963921465.1. Lineage (NCBI taxonomy): Eukaryota > Viridiplantae > Streptophyta > Magnoliopsida > Poales > Poaceae > Triticum > Triticum timopheevii. Next base: position 525,093,436 of record OY997272.1, on the reverse strand, counting down.
TGCGTATATCATGTTGACCGTCCGCACTTGTGGGGGGAAACCTTTCTGTCCTCTACTGTTCGGCGGCCGGGTCTCCTCCTCGTCGTCGCTGTGCAGCGCCTTGTCGTTGTTTTCGGCAATTAACTTGCCTGCATGCTTAAATACCCAACAATCTCTGTTGGTGTGGTTAGCTGGTTTTTCGGGGGTGCCATGTATCTGGCAAGAGCGGTCGAGTATTCGGTCCAAATTGGACGGACCCGGGGTGGTTCTTTTAAATGGCTTCTTCCGCTGACTGGGTTTAGAGCCTCGGAATCCGGCGTTGACTGCCGTATCCTCCTTGTCGTCGCCGTTAACGCGGCGTTTATTTTTGCTTCGACGCGACCTGCCATTGTGGTCCTTGGTATCCGGACTACCAGCATTTTTACTGAGGTTGTTGCTGCGAGCTAGCCAGCTGTCCTCTCCCGCACAGAAGCGGGTCATTAGCGATGTGAGGGCTGCCATGGATTTCGGCTTTTCCTGTCCTAGGTGCCGGGCTAGCCACTCGTCGTGGATGTTATGTTTGAAGGCTGCGAGGGCCTCTACATCCGGACAGTCGACGATTTGATTTTTCTTTGTTAAGAACCGTGTCCAGAATTGCCTGGCCGATTCGTCTGGCTGCTGAATTATGTGGCTTAGGTCATTGGCGCCTGGCGGTCGCACATATGTGCCCTGGAAGTTGTCGAGGAATGCGGCTTCTAGGTCCTCCCAACACCCAATTGACTCTGCGGGCAAGCTGTTAAGCCAATGCTGAGCTGGTCCTTTAAGCTTGAGTGGGAGGTATTTGATGGCGTGGAGATCGTCTCCGCGGGCCATATGGATATGAAGGAGATAATCTTCGATCCAAACCGCGGGGTCTGTTGTGCCATCGTAGGATTTAATGTTTACGAGTTTAAACCCTTCAGGGATTTGATGATCCATTACTTCGTCAGTGAAGCATAGCGAGTGTGCGGCGCCTCTGTATTGAGCAATATCACGACATAGCTCAAGGGAGCATTGTCTGCTGTGTTCGGCCCGGCCGGAGTTGTTGTATCTGGTGCAACAGTATTCGTTGTGGGTCGTGGGGCACCCACGTGATCCATAGATGGATCTGGATTGCCTTGCTTTGTCCTCCAATATATCTCGCAAGTCCGGCGCGTTCCCTCGTGGCTTCGTACTTTTGGAGCGATGTCGGGGTACGGTCTTGGTGGAGGGCCTGGATGCCTGTCTGTCGCGACCACGGGGTGGTCGGTCGTCCGTATTGTGCGCTGGTGATGAAGGTATGTATGCTTCCGCCTCTAATCGGAGGAGCAACTTGCGTTTTGGGTAACTCTTGGAGGGACGTTCGAGTTCATACTCTTCGGCCGCGAGGACCTCGGTCCATCTGTCGGCCAGCAGGTCTTGATCAGCTTGAAGCTGCTGCTGCTTTTTCTTTAGGCTATTTGCTGTGGCCATTAGCCTGCGTTTGAAACGCTCTTGTTCGACGGGATCCTCGGGCATGACGAATTCGTCGTCGTCGAGGCTTGCCTCGTCTCCGGAGGGAGGTATGTAATTATCATCCTCGACCTCTTCGTCTGCCGCTCTCTCGTGAGGGCTTGTTTCTGCATCCTCCTGTGCTGAATCTTGCTGGAGGGGATTGTCTTTGGCACTTTCTGGGGTGTTATTATCTCCTGTGCCGGAATCTCCAACTTGCTGTGGCGGGATTTAGAGCGGCGCCGCTGATGTCGGCGCTTGGGCTGTTTCTTTAAGGAATCTGCCTCCGCTGCTTCTTCGCCGTCCCCATCTTTTGGGGTGTCCACCATGTATATGTCATATGACGAGGTGGTCTTCCAGTGCCCTGTAGGTGCTGGTTCTTGTTCGTCTCCGGCATCGTCGTCCATACTGTCGATGTCTTCGGAGTCATAGTCTAGCATGTCGGTTAGATCGTCGACAGTGGATACAAAGTGGGTGGTGGGTGGGCTTTGAATTTCTTCGTCGTCCGCATCCCATCCATCCTGGCCATAATCTGGCCAGGGCTCTCCGGATAGCGAGAGATGCTTTAGCGAATTAAAGATGTCGCCAAAGGGCGAGTGCTAAAATATGTCCGCGGCGGTGAACTCCATGATCGGCGCCCAATCGGATTCGATTGGCAGGGGCGCAGGAGGTTCGGAGTCCAGCAGGGAGTCCGGCACCTCGGAGTCACGAGTTTTATAAGGGACGAGGTCAGTGTTCGGCTCCATCGCCGTAGAAGTTGCAGCTCCCGAGGCGGTGTCCAGCCACCCGTCCTCGATCTGCGTGATCGGCTCCGAATTAAGGATCGGAGCGGATTCGTGTGCGGCCTCCGAGGTACTGTCCGGCGGCAGAGTTAGATCATTCCCATCGCGACAGTGCGGCACGCTCGGCTGCGGATCGGATCCATCGAAGATCATGTCTCCGTGGATGTCCGCCGTGAAGTTTAGGCTTCCAAATCTGACCTGACGGCCAGGGGCGTAGCTTTCGATCTGCTCCAGATGGCCAAGTGAATTAGCCCGCAGTGCGAAGCCACCGAATACGAAGATCTGTCTGGGGAGAAAAGTCTCACCCTGGACGTCATTGTTGTTGATTGAAGAAGCCATCAAGCCTATCGGTGACGACACAGAGGAACTCTCAGTGAAAGCACCAATGTCGGTGTCAAAACCGGCGGATCTCGGGTAGGGGGTCCCGAACTGTGCGTCTAGGCGGATGGTAACAGGAGACAAGGGACACGATGTTTTTACCTAGGTTCGGGCCCTCTCGATGGAGGTAAAACCCTACTCCTGCTTGATTGATATTGATGATATGGGTAGTACAAGAGTGGATCTACCACGAGATCAAGGAGGCTAAACCCTAGAAGCTAGCCTATGGTATGATTGTTGTAATGGTTGTTGTCCTACGGACTAAAGCCCTCCGGTTTATATAGACACCGGAGAGGGCTAGGGTTACACAGAGTCGGTTACAATGGTAGGAGATCTACATATCCGTATCGCCAAGCTTGCCTTCCACGCCAAGGGAAGTCCCATCCGGACACGGGACGGAGTCTTCAATCTTGTATCTTCGTAGTCTTGGAGTCCGGCGGACGATGATAGTCCGGCTGTCCGGACACCCCCTAGTCCAGGACTCCCTCAGATACCCTCAAGTTTATCGATACGAGTAGAGTCTAAATTTATTTTTTCATTAACCATGGGTTCCTTCTCCTTAATATTTTTCAAAGTCATTCCTACCTTAGATCCATATTGAGTAATTTGATTATGAATCTTTTCATCTAGATTTTCAATGGATTCAATGGTAGCAACTTTGTTTTCAATAATTTCAAGCCTTTGCATAACATGCTCCAAAATTAACATAGTTCCATTAACCAAAAGAGGAGGTGAGCCAAATAAATCTATTAAAGCATTACAGGAATCAAAAGTATGGCTACCCAAAAAATTCCCTCTAGTAATGGTATCAAGGATATATCTATACCAAGGATTAGCACCTACATAAAAATTGCAAAGAAGAACTGAAGTAGATTGCTTCCTGGTAGATCTATTTTGAGCATTGCAAATTCTATACCAAGCATATTTTAGATTTTCTCCCTCCCTTTTTTAAAATTTAGCACTTCATTCTCGGGAGATAACAGAGAAGATATAAGACTAGTCATAATGACAAGCAAGCAAACTAACACACGAGCAAACAAAAGGATGAGGAAAAGGCAATGGAAAGAGAGGAGGAGATTGGGAAACAAAGGGCGAATAAAACGGCAAGGGTGAAGTGGAGGAGAGGAAAACGAGAGCCAAATGGCAAATAATGTAATGCGAGAGATAGGGATTGTGATGGGTACTTGGTATGTTGACTTTTGCATAAGCCTCCCCGGCAACGGCGCCAGAAATTCTTCTTGCTACGTCTCGAGCTTGCGTTGGTTTTCCCCGAAGAGGAGAGGATGATGCAGCACAGTAGCGTAAGTATTTCCCTCAGTTTTTGAGAACCAAGGTATCAATCCAGTAGGAGGTCACGCGCAAGTCCCTCATACCTGCACAACACGATAGCAACTTGCAACCAACGCTTAGGGCTTGTCAATCCCTTCACGGTTACTTACGAGAGTGAGATCTAATAGAGATAATATTTTTGGTATTTTGATAGATAGATGCAAAGTAAAAAGTAAAGGCAAAGTAAAAACAAAGCAAGTAAATAAAGTGATATAGATTGATATGATGAGAATAGACCCGGGGGCCATAGGTTTCACTAGTGGCTTCTCTCAAGAGCATAAGTATTCTACGGTGGGTGAACAAATTACTGTTGAGCAATTGACAGAATTGAGCATAGTTATGAGTATATCTAGGAAATGATCATGTATATGGGCATCACATCCGTGACAAGTAGATCGAAACGATTCTGCATCTACTACTATTACTCCACTCATCGACCGCTATCCAGCATGCATCTAGAGTATTAAGTTAAAAACAGAGTAACGCTTTAAGCAAGATGACATGATGTAGAGGGATAAATTCATGCAATATGACAAAAACCCCATCTTGTTATCCTCGATGGCAACAATACAATACGTGCCTTGCAACTCTTTCTGTCACTGAGTAAGGACACCACAAGATTGAACCCAAAGCCATGCACTTCTCCCATTGCAAGAACTACCAATCTAGTTGGCCGAACCAAACGGATAATTCGAAGAGACTTGTAAAGATAACTCAATCATACATAAAAGAATTCAGAGAAGAATCAAATATTTTCCATAGATAATACTGGATCATAAACCCACAATTCATCGATCTCAACAAACACACCGCAAAAAGAAGATTACATTGAATAGATCTCCACGAGAGAGGGGGAGAACATTGTATTGAGATCCAAAAAGAGAGAAGAAGCCATCTAGCTACTAGCTATGGACCCGAAGGTCAGAAGTAAACTACTCACACTTCATCGAAGGGGCTATGGTGATGATGTAGAAGCCCTCCGTGGTGGATGCCCCCTCCGGCGGAGCTCCGGAACAGGCCCCAAGATGGGATCTCGTGGATACAGAAGGTTTCGACGGTGGAATTAGGTTTTTCTGGCTCCCCTCGGTCTATTGGGGATACGTAGGTATATATAGGAGGAAGGAGTACGCCGGTGGAGCTCCGAGGGGCCCACGAGGTAGGGGGCGCGCCCCGCTGGGGGGGGCGCCCTCCACCCTCGTGACCTCCTCGGAAGCTTCTTGGAGTAGGGTCCAAGTCTCCTGGATCACGTTCTGAGAGAAAATCACGTTCCCGAAGGTTTTATTCCGTTTGGACTCCGTTTGATATTCCGTTTCTTTGAAACACTGAAATAGGCAAAAAACAGCAATTCTGGGCTGGGCCTCCGGTTAATAGGTTAGTCCCAAAAATAATATAAAAGTGGAAAATAAAGCCCAATATAGTCTAAAACAGTAGATAAAGTAGCATGGAGCAATCAAAAATTATAGATACGTTGGAGATGTATCACCGGTCTTGTGCCACATCGCGTGCATGCCGCACTCCGACTGTATCTTGCGACGCGTCCACGTGCCCCTTTTGAACGCCCTGGAATTGCGCTGGAAGAAATGCTTCCTTAGGCCACTCAGTGTGATACCTGCAGTATTGTGGAATACAGGTTTTAGTGTACCTAGTTGGCATTTTCATAACATCTTTGGCATGTTGCAGTCACTTGTTTCACTTTTTATTAACTATCAAATTGTAATTGTTTCACCAAGTCCGCGTCTATAAAGAAAAATAGAGCTATAAACAAAGGAATATGTTTGTGCAAGTAGACGGCCGATCGGTGTCTTACCTGGAAGTTTCTCAGGTTGGGTGTAGCATATGCCGTGCTCGTTGTTGATGGTTGGTATGAACAAATCGATGAGACTGAAATCTTGCACTGTCAACACTCACTTTGGCCTCAAGGTGCTCGATCAGCTCCTGATCCGTGGGATCGAACTTGACGTCAGCCGGCAGCACCGGCCAATCCTTCTTCGACTTGCATCGGTAATTCCAGTTATATGGTACTCAATGTATGATCACTCGACTGTTTTAAGTGAATGATGAAAGATTTCGACAGAGTAAAAACTCGCGCTTCTTTGACAGTTGTACGAGAGTAATTGCCATGCCGTTTTGCAAGGGCACTTGTAAAAACTCTAAACTCTATTCTCCTCTTATTTAATGGATGAGGCAAATCTTTTGCCTCCGTTTTGAAAAAAAAGATTTCGACAGATAAGTGGTACTCCAAATCTGAAGTCCGGAATACCCGAATATGCCGCCGGGATTCTTGTGTCACCTCACGCGCAGCGTGTTGTCACGTCAATTCAATGTGTGGACATGATGAATAGTTTGACCGGCGTATACTAGGACTGCTACTGTACTACTTACTAGTCGTATTTAGTGTCACAATTTATACATAGGTTTAACTAACAAGTACGCACTTGAAGCCTAACTGATATATATGTATATATATGGCTTCTGCACAGCATCTCCATCATCATTAAAAGTACATCCTACGCAGGTGAGTTAGGATGCACTTGATCCCAGGAAGGTATCTATCCTTCAAACCAGAGGAGTGCTTCAAACTAACAACAGTACATAATATCCAACAGAAGAGGGTCGTGCTACAGCAGCAGAATACATGGCTCAGTCTAGATATCAGCACGAATCAAGGTGTGCATATTTGCTGTTGGCATGAACCACATCGCCGCATGTCGGGTTTGCAAAAGCCATCCACCGCATGGAAGCTTGATGTCTTTCACACACTGAAGATTACCTGGCAACAAGCTGTGTCGACGAATCTCTGGATATGGTGATTCATGAAACCCATGGTATGATGTGTAAACACAGCCCCCCTCACGAATGGAAGTTGCATAGCAGAGTAATCATCGCCAGTGATATGATCGATGATTGGTTGGATGATCGGATAATTGAGCCCGAGGAACAAGGAGTGGTTGTCGAGGCTGTAAAGCCGCCTCCAGTGGAATACGCTTGGCCCAACGGAGCTGGGATCTTTCTCGAACACGAAACAGCCATAGCCGTCAATGTCACGAACGCCCCACGCATTGTACTGCATGTGGTTTGATGTAATGGTTTGGTCAATTTGGTATGTGCGAATGAGCATCAAATGATCGACGTCAGTTGAACGAGCGATAAACCAGCACCTATCGGCTGGTATGATTCCAGGTCCTGGAATCATGAAGGCCGGCGCATTTGCGTCTGCTGCAACAATTCAAACTGGAGACCAAAAGGACAAAAATAAACAATCATGTTCAGAGTATGTGTGGAATTAAGATTATTATAACAGTGACACATATCATAGACAGAGAATTGCAATGCCGTGGTCATAATCATACCCCAAGTTAAAAAAAATAAGCCAATGGCTTTCATATTCTAGCAACATGTCATGGTTCAAACATCATGTAACAATGAGAGGAAAACAGCTATGACAGCGCCTACTCATATTCTACCATAGCACTTACTACTACTATTCTCATATCAACTCTAAGCAATAACATGCGTTGTTATAAAAATCTTGTAAACGAGAGTAACATATAGCAATCATGATGTTATGCTCATAATATGTATTCTAACAATCATTAGATGCCAATTGTTCTCATATCAACTCTAACAATAACATGTGTGGTCATAAAAATCTAGGAAATGAAGGGAACATATAGCAATGATGTGGTTATAGACATGCTATGCATTCTAAATTTGTAACAAATGAACAGACAGTCGTATTCATAAGGTAAAGATGAGATGAGATAGAACGATTACACGATGATAGATTCCACCAGTATAGGTAGCCAATCTGTGCATCGACCACGTAAACGATGCCATCGTGCACTATAGCATCAGACATAAATGTTGCCTCAACAGGATTGATGATGAGCCATAACCATGTATGGTAACAGGATTCCAGATAGACTAATCCCATGTTGAACAAGGCAATGAGCTTGTAATCCATGTAGTCTTCTGATGGTGTGGGCACTTCATAGATTACAACTTTCTGCAAATAGAGGTCGAGCCAAAAGCTTGACGCGTCTCGTGCATAGTAGGCAGGAGTGTCCGGCGGGCCGCGAGGCTCGATGTCGGCGGTATCCAACGATGGAAGGATGATCTCTTGCTGGGTGTAGATATCCACGAGATGCCACGGACTACCGGTGTGGTGGATGAGGACGATCTAGTTGGCCTTCATGCCCGCCCAGTAGTGGCCGCGCATGAAGGACAGGTGGATGGGTAGTGGTAGCATGTCGAGGGGCACCACGGCAACCTCCGTAGGATCATCAAGTCGGTGTCTGGGCCACCTGGGAGGATCAGGCATCAGCAAGCAGGGTGTCTTGAAAAGAGTCGGCCGGTTGCAGACGAGTAGACGGTACAAAGACACCGAGCATGCGGCCAGATGGACGGTGCTGAGTAGGTCCATACGACTATAGATCTGGTCCAAGAGAACATCGGGGAGGGAATTCCAATCGCGGCTCTGCATGTCAGTCGGTTCTGCCATTGGGGTTTTCGGTGCCTGCGAGCCAGCGGGGAAGTGGATTCGGGCGGACGAGCGAAGAAGCTTCTCCTCGGGTGGCCGAGCAGTGAGCGGGGGGATATGGTACGCGCGAGCTACCAAGGAAGATGGCGCAGGCAGGCGAGCAGTGAGCGGGGGTAAATGGTGTGCGGCCGACGACGGGGAAGAGAGGAGGAAGAAGAAGAGAGGAGGAAGAAGAGTGGAAGACGGGGAATAAAGTGCATTAAATCTCAATTCTACTAGTACTACTACCAGGATATAGGCACCGTATTCTGGAGTGTAAATAGTTACACCGATGACATGTGGGTCTACCATAAGAGGGCCCATATGTCAGTTAATGGAGGACGCAGGTGCGTAGGCGTATTTGCGGAAGCGTGCTCTACTGGCAAACATGATGGCAGTACTGGGTAAGGCTGATTTAGTAACACCAACACGCTGGTTCAGCTTATTAATTACGTGTCCCATCTGCTGCAGCGTGTATTGTCACTTCACTACGAAGACTAGTTGAATAGTTCTCTCTGACCGAGATGGGGAATGATGGATCGCGAGGATTTCCCTTCTATAGTATCCCTATGCCTCTACACTCACTTCACTCATTTTACTCCGTACCTAGTCACTTGTTGAAATCTGTAGAAAGACAAATACTCCGTATTTGGGAACAGAGGGAGGCTTTTACTCTGTACTGGAGTATTTGGGAACAGAGGGAGTATCACCATATGGAGGGAACAGAGGATGCTTGAAATATGAACATGTCAATGGGAGGGAGTAAGCCCCATGCATGCAACATGCAACACTCACATGTACTCCACATGGACGCATGCAACACTCACGCACCCATGCGGCACACAGCACACAACGCAACACACACACTCACGCTCAAGTGCTCAACCTACTCCCTACGTCCGTGAAAGACTGTACATTTAGAGATTTACACATTGACCAGGGTATAATTAACGCCCAAAAGTAGCAGACTTATGTATGCATGCGACCATTGAGATAAGAAGATTAAATGAAGGCCGTTGCATGCTGTAATTAAGGATAGACATGTATCCTATACCTACAGCACAAGTTGGTGCATTAGTCAATCAATATCGATTTAGATTAAAGGCTAAATGCATTGGAAGTGTAGATGTACATCATGTACTACTACACTCTTTGTTTTATAGCCGATGTACACTCTTTGTTGGAAGACCGAGGCAGGACACGTGCATGCACTCACATACACAGCCAGTGCGGTTCGGGCGCAAGGGTTGGACTCATGTGGCGCCTGCGTAAAGTTTTGTTTAACTGATTTCTTTGCTCCGCCAACTGACAGGTGGGACCCAGAAACCAGGTGACAATTTTACCAGTCAACAAAGTGCCACGTCAACTATGTGGCCGGTCAGTAGGGTGCAATACGGTGCTCTACGATGAGCTAGTGATCGTATAATCGACGCAAAACTATATATAGTGACCGTAAAGAGCGTATTGTTACATACGTTGACCGCCAGTCGATTTTTCTCGTTTCAAATTAAGCCATATTAATTGGAAAGGACACAGTATGGACTACTACTAGTACTAGTACTGCTTTGATGTGTCCCGTCAACTCGCCGAACAAGGAGAAGCTTGCTTACTACGCCTCTCCCTCGCCCACGCGCGCGGTGGTTCGCAGGACGAGGAGAGGGTTTTGACTACAGCGCCCTCTCCCTCTTCCTCTCCCTCGCCCTCTCCCTCACCCTCGCGGTGGACGTGCAGCAGTTCAATCGGTGTCAGATTGCCAGCAGCATATTGTACTGTAGTATCATCATTGTTGGACGTTCCGAATAGGCGAAGAGGCAAGTGCAAGGTTCACACGAGTATGAACTGTTGAACCTCCCGAAGAGGCAAAGAGCCAAGCACAAGGTTTTATAGGAGTTCTCGTCCTAGTAGGAGTGTACTACAACTATAGCGAACGATGCTACTGTATGATGCCGCCACGTCACGTATATCCAAAGCTGTGCCACCTTTTTTTCTCAAAGAGCATGTTGGAGCCCGTGCAACAACCACACAAGTTGCACGTACACATAACACATTTACTAGTAATAAATTCTAAAGGACAAATGCCAGTATACCACACAAGTTCATCTCCAATTCATGTGATAAATTTGTGCACGACTAGTCTACATATATTCACAGCGCTACCGTTCACAATTATCGTACTCCACTTACACGTTATAGATGGGCTACATGCATGTCCTCCTCCAGGTTCCAGTCCCAGGTGTTCTTCATGGATGGCACGATCCATAGCGGTGGGCAACGGGAATCATTGTCGCAGCTTTCTAGTCCGGTTCCACACGATGGAGACTCATCCAAGCTGAAGCGGCATAAATCAGGGATAGCGTGTCCCAGCATGTCGTTCATCCGGCGGTGCGCAATGAAGACACAACCATGCTTCATGAACAGCAGGCCTTCCGTGTCGTGCACGGAAGGTGGCATCCGCTTCACAATGGGGTAGCTGTCCCTGATGAAAAGCGAGTACTCTCCAAGAGTGTTCCTCGGCACCCACGTAGCATCACGGGGGTCGAACTCGGCGCCGCTCATCTGGTACACGCGGCATCCCAGATCTGGACACATGGTGATGTACATAGTCAAGGTCCATGCATAATAATGTTGTGCTCAAATATGGCGGTCAGTAATACTGTGCAGCAAATAGTACTACTCCGTTATAGAGGAAGTAAAATAACCGGCTTATTATATATAGCCACTCTTGGCTACATGGATGAGATAGTAAGACATGGAAAAACAAAAATGGTGGCAGCTAGTGGGTTCAAGTCTTCAAGGGCCCAGCTAGCTATACGCGTCCTCCAAGGTAAAAAGTACTCCTACTAGTAGTACTAAGTATACTACTAGTACAACAATGAAAGAGAAGGCGAGAGGGTTAAAAAATGGAATACCTGGGTAGATGGTGACGGTCCGATCGTGGTAGATTGTGTGACCATGTTGCACATCAGTGGTACCATGGGTAACGACTGCTAAGATAGTTGATCCCAATATGCAAAAGTCAGCTACAAGATTCCAGGTTAGACCGAATCGCGGATGCAAATGCACATCCAGGATCGGCGATCTTATTTTGATCGGGGGATGACTGGTCCCTGCAAAATAATGGAGTACCATTAGGGATGCAAATGATGGTTTGTGCATTCCGTTTGTAATATCCCGTACTGTAGGATGGCAACCAGATGAAACAAGTCCCCTGGCTTGTCACCACGAAGATGTGGCCTAGATGGCGCACGGCGTCTTCGAACGTGTAGGGGTACAAATCTGCTGCCGCCAACATGCGCCAGCCTCTGCCATTACTACGTCTTGCCTTGATGGCAATCCTTATGTTGAAAACCGCGATGAGATAGTAATCATCGTAGCCGCGTCGCTTTGTCGGCTGGTCCGAAATTGCTATCTTCTTCAATCTCATGTAGGCGTCATCATACGTATTCAAACCCAGCCTGTCTGGAAGGCCGATCCCAATGCTGGAGAAGGGGTCTACCGGAATGGTCGCACTGTTGTGGATGTTGTGCAAAATGATGGTGGTATCCGGCCGGAGGTATGCAAGCCAAGCTTCGTTGGCACCGACCCAAACCTATATATAAGACGGTGGGCAACGGAGAAATTACGAGATGGAAATGGAATAACTAAGTACTACATGATCAAACTCCATTACTGACCTGCTCATCGGACAAAATCCGACTACCTCTCAACGTCGGCAACTCTAGCAGAGTCAACGTGCAATGATGGCCAGGGAGCGGTGAATTGTTTGAAGGATTGTCCCATAGAAGAACCTTCTCCTCGAGGACGCATGGAAGACCAACAAGCATGGCCTTTTCCCAAACCTATTTAAGCAGCGTCTTGAAAAAGTTGGTGCAGGAAGCACCGAGTCTTGCGGCGGTGAGGACGTCGGAGCGGCGTGCGATTTCTCCCAGAGGATCGTCGTCAAAGGTCTCCCAGCCCCGACGAGGAGGAGAACCGCCTGGCGAATCCATGGGAGTAGCGACGAACTGCCTTCTCTTTGGGGGGAGGGGAACTGGCGAGGAGGAGATAAGAGCGTAGTAACCGCAGGGCCTCGTCCCTTCCAACTGTAGATCGTTCCTCAATGAAGGAGTGAGGCTATTATTTACTACTAGTACTAGCATGATGGAACGTTATGGGATTGCATTATACTATAAATAATAGCACTAGTAAGAAATTTTCGGCACTAGGTAGTAGTTTTTGGCGTGGATTAAGAAATTTTGAGTATGTTTTTGCCATTTTTTGTACATGCCAACTAGTGTCAAAAAACGTCTTACATTATGTGATGGAGGAGTACGTACTCGTACTGTAGCAGTACCAGTACTACTTTTCTCAACTACGAGTATTAGTGCGATGTACTGTACTTCTAGTCTAGTCTAGTATAGTGCACCAGTTTTGAACTCTTGAATCTCAGGGCCAAGGAACTACAGTTGGAAGTGGAGGGTACTACTGTTCTCTAGAACCATCGCTGTACTATCAATGCAGGGGAAGTACACCTGCGTAGTGGCCTAGTGGGTACTCTCGGTGCTATATTCAGCCGCTCCTCTCACATAGGAGTAGCTGCCCTACTCAACCGCTCCTCTCACGCACACACTAGCAGCCTGTTTATCAGCGACGGTTACTGCGGTCTGCGGGGGCAGAACATTTGAGTTATTTGATACAGCGAGACTAGGCTTTTCGCTTCCATTTGTGGAGGTGTAATGGATCTCGTCGAACTTTGTTAGTAGTTCCTTCTTTATGAATGAGATGAAGCAAAGCTTTTGCCTCCGTTTCAAAAAAACACGTCAAGAGGAATTTCTTTTATAGTAGAGCCGATAATGGAGTGAAGTCCATGCGTGCAACGCCACAAGCTACAGAGTACTAATAGTACAGCACTTTACATACAGAGCCATATTGCACAGTTCCCAATGCCCCGCCAGGCTTTTCCGGCTCCTCGGGCTTAATTGGGAGGCGCTAGTTTAAATATGCTACTAGCTGATGAGGAAGCTGCAAGCGAGGTGCGGCTAGGGCGAGCACGCGAGCCATGGGATGCTGGGAAGGAAAACCCGTTCACGTGGCTAGGCTGTCTAGTGCACCCAGATTGTGGGGTCGCACGTCTATTTGACTTCAAAACTCAAACTACCGTGTAAAATATTGGCTCGTAGCGAAGTGTAGTAGTACTATTTTTTTAAAAGGCCGTCGTGCGTTCGGTCGGGATCGAACCCACAAAACGAGGTATACACTCCCGCGACCACTAGTAGTACTCGTTGGAGTACAACGCAACCTAGAATCGCCTTTTTTCGCTAGTAGTACGTACATTGTTCCTTACAAGAAACCCCTAATAATGCAAGAAACCACTAAAATGCCAAGAAACTACTACCACTTGCATACGTGGCAGACTTAAGATAAGACTACCTTATCAACCATTGTACATGCTCTTACCAACCAAAATCCTTGAGTGACCTCCTACCTCCGGCCCGTCCACCTAGTAATCCTCGGCCATGAGACGCAGCTACCGCCGCCGGCAGAAGGCGAGGTCAAAACTGCCGGCGGTGCGGAGCCCACGTTGCGGCAGCCCAGATGCCAGCTCCGTCCGGCGCTCGCGGCCACTAGCTAGCCAAGATAGCTCCGTCCAGCTGCTTGTCTGCAAGGTTTGCTAGCTAGATTGGCACGGCAGCACGGCGGCTTGCTCACGCGCGCCGCGCTTAGGCCAGCCATCTGGCTCGAGCGAAGGCCAGCGTGGCGGCTTGCTCGCTCGTGAGTCACGCCCGGGCCAGCCTGCCAACCCGTGCAGAGGCCAGCGCGGCGTCCGGCCCGTCCGACGGAGCGGCGGCCAACTCGCTCATCACCGGCGCCACCGACAAACACGCATCAGTACTGTTTGAAGTAATGTTCAGGAAAAATAATGATTTGAGGGGGAATAAAAGGATAGAAGGTCAGATGTGGGTCCCTCGTCTCAACGATCAAACAAAATGTGTTGGTTTAAGCTGCCATGTCAGCACGGACGTGTGGGCCAACCCAGTCATAAATGGGTTTAAACGAACCTAATCGGTAGGAGTACTAGGTAGTAGTTTTTGGCGTGGATTAAGAAATTTTGGGTACTTTTTGCTATTTTTTGTACAATAGATTCTTCCTAGGGCTGGTTGAAAGTGGTAGTTTTTTGTTAAATACTCTACATATTGTAAGTAGGAGTGGAAGTTAAGCTTTGGAAGCCAATAAGCAAGGCTAGTTACATAGTGCATATGTGTACATGATTGAAAGTAAATATCAACCATGAGTGACTAATATCTTGATGGAATACTAGAAAAAAATACATGGTTGGAAATTCTAGCAATGTTCATGCCCGTTGCAATGAATCATAATTAGAATAATACTTATTCACAAACTTGGTACAAAACACCCTAGTTTTGATATACATATGTCACTAGAGATATATTATGTTTCAATTATAATATATTCCTTGGGCTGTTTTGGTGAGGTCAGGGAGGGATGTGGTTGGTTTTAAGATACAAATTATGGGTTTTTCTGCAAATTGGTAAACAAGTGGGATGTTGGTGAGAAAAGGAAACAACTTACCTCACAATCGTTAGATGTAGATCTAATGGTCAGAAACGACGGATGGCAGACACACCAGCATCACCAACTTAGTCTTGTGTAGGAGTACTAGCAAGATCCGTGGATTAACGGAACATCAAGATGCATTTTTTTATATAAAAACACTTGTTGTGATTGACCCTTGCGAGAGTAATCCCATGTGTAAAAACTAATGATATCTCGAGAAATATGAGATAAGGTGAAGAGGAGTTGGGTGTGGTGGTGGTTGGTGGTTGGAATGAGCGGAGGCATGGGGATTAACGACGCCGGCAGCGGCCACTAGGCCAGTTTGTTCCAGGGGCTTCCTTTCTTAATTGCTCAACAATGAGGTTTGTTGGAGATAAGGATGAATGAGGGAAGGCCTTGTCTGCAAATGTGGAGAGAGTTGTGGGTATCTTTTAGTTTAATTTCCATCCGTCAGATATAGATCGGACGGTCTATATTGCAAGATGGCACACGTACCATCATCACCAACTTGGTTTTTTATAAAAGAAGAAATATAAGTATGGAGATACAAACGTATTATCGATACTTGCTTCCGTAAAGTAGCATCTACATTCTATTCAACTACTCGACATGTGGGGCCTTAGCACAATGACTTCTTGACTGTGTAAAACAAAGATTTTCCCGTCGCCGACAAGGAGGGGGTGACGGCGCAGCGCTTTTTGGCTTGCTCTAGTCCTAGTAGTCATACTAGGTGGTATAAGCACGTGTAGATTTATTCTATTTCACGTCTCGTGTTCGCCGTACTGCCACGACTGTTGATGAGTAGACAGTAAGTTATTCACAGGGAAACCCATGTTGAGCGTGTTTGCGAGAGAGAGAGAGAGAGTGTGTGTGTGCGATATGTTAGAGATTGAGGCAATGATAAGAGATTCTTTGTGTCTATGTGTGTGGAGGATAGAGAGAGACATATACACGGGGCTTTGTGTTGTGTAACGTGGAGACACATATACATAATTAGAGAGTGAGTGTGTGAGATACACATGCGGAAATGGGGAGAGATGAGGATCCAGATAAATGGGTGTTTGTGCGTGTCTGGGTGTGTTTGTGCACGCGTTTGTGTGTGACAAGGAGAGAGTGTATGTGGAGTAGAGAGACCACTGATGATGTAAACCTAGTATAAGGGAAGGGGGAATGGTGTGACATGTGTAGTAGCGATATAGCACTGGTGTGGGCGGGGGGGGCAGACTATTTGGAAGAGACATCGAGTGTGTGTGTAGGAGAGGGGTGCGAGAGAGAGAGAGAGAGAGAGAGAGAGAGAGAGAGAGAGGAAGAGAGGGGGTGAGAGGGGTCGTTTGTGTCCATAAATGGCGTATAGATAGGGAGACAATGTTGATGTTGTCCAAAATTGGCCTATGAACGGAGACGCAGGGGAAGCGAGTCATCGTGTGTGTGATAGGGACTTCATGAGAGATCTAGAATAGATGGTGTAGAGAACAATGTGCGAAATCGAGAACGATTATACATTAGGGAGCTATGCAAAGAGTCACGACATATATGTATACAGGGAAGGAGCTGGGGCGGGTCCGCATGTGGGAGAGATACAAAGAGGAGAGTGGTGCACAAGGAAACAAAGTGTGCTTGTTTGCAGTGGGGGTGGTGTGTGAGGTGAGTGCGCAAGAACCACATAACTAGGGAGATAGACGTTTGGGGGCGACGTTTTGTGTGTATGGGAAATATACACTCTACATAGTGTGTGTGCTTCGGTAAGAGAGAGATAGCGGGAGACCTAGAGAGTGAGGGAAGAGATGTGTGCATGCCCGGGAGACAAAGTGATAGAGACCTATGTTGGGGTCCGGACTTTACAAGAGAGAGGGGTGTTAATGTGCTCGTGTGTTGGTGTCTGGGGGAGAGAACAACTTCTCTATGTGTGTGTGTGTGTGGTGGTGGGGGGGTGACTTCAGATAAAGAGTGAGGTGTCTATATTTGAGGGACTTCAGCGTAATTGAGATATTGTGCACTCGTGGTTGATCAATTTGTTTCACAGTTTGTACTATGAGATAACGATACTTTTGAACATGCGTGATATACCTTGATGTACTAGAATTACAAACCTAAGATTGGAATTTTGGAATTCGACTCCATCATTAGCTTTTCTAATTCATTTAAACGGAGGTACATTTTTTAAGTCGGAATTTCGTGATTTCAAATTCATATATCAAACCTAGAGATATACACATATGGGCATGTTCAAATTTTATAATCATTCACTTTATTCATACACATACACATTTTTGCTTTTGTCATCATATTTAGGATAAACACATTTGGAATTTCATTTTCATTGGACCGTATGATGGTATTTGCTTGTAGTAGCCCAATGATCCATATTTGAATTGAATGGACAATCTAAGTTTCGAGTTGGAGACATTGATTTGCAAAACAAACAAATTGTTGGCCATGATATCATAGTCGGCCGTACGAGAGCAGAATACTTATTATTTTAGGTGCCAAAAGCTTTCAAACTTCCCGCTCACATTGAAATATCACGCGCCCGAAAGTTTAGCCCTGCGATATTCCTGTTTTACCCCTACCACATGAACGGAAAAGGGCTGCTTTGGTAACTCCATTGTTTTCCCCTCTTTGCCCCCAACATTCTTCCCCAGAGCCCCTCCCCTTCCCCTCCCTGACCCCCCCAACCACGGCAAGCCACCGAATCTAGTCCTCCACTGCAGCGGTGGACCTCACACCCCGCCGGATCTACCTTCCGCACCTTGGAACCCCCAACTGCCAACTCACCACTTCACCGGAGCCGCTTCAGCGACTGGCTTGTCCACCGCTCCAGATCTCCTTGACCGCCATCATGGTCCACCGCAACGGATCTGCTTAATCGGCGCCCTCGTCCACCACAGCGTATGCCCTTCACTGACTCCCTCGTCCGCCCCTTCGCTGGCCCTTCATACAAGCCCTCGAACTCGGCAACAGATCCACTGTACAACGCGCCCGCTGAAGCCTTCGTCCACTGCACCGGACCCGCTCCACGGACGTCATATTCAACTCCACCGGCCCTGCTTTACCGATGCCGCAGCCTCATCAGGTTATTTCGATTTGTACTCCTTCGGTTTTTCTCTTTATCGTGCAACTGTTCACTTATCACAGATGAGCTTTCTTGTATGTCGACAGGCGCCGCAACCGTAGCACTGGAGCGCTTCAACGATGGCGACAACCGGCCCAAACTCAACCGCAACACGAGCACCATCGATGATCCTTAGCTATCAAGTATGACAATGATACCCATACGCCGCCAAGAATCAGGTACTATCATCCAACGGCCGGCGCCTACGTTCACTTTCCTAGCATAAGCACCGCACCTTTGAATTTCTTCAGGGCATCATTCAGTTTTTCATGAGACGCGTTATTCTGCTTGCACCTGTAGGGCCATACTCCTGGCAGTGAACATGTTACATGTGCTAAATTACATACCAGTGCACATATAGTTAATATGCTTTAGTTTTGTTCTGATGCCACCTATTGGTTCCATCAGACCGGTTAATGTTCTCTATGCTTAATTACACATCAGCAAACTAGCATGTGGTTCCACTGCTTTTCGTTCGTTTCACCCTACATTTTCTGATGCTAGCTATTACATCACTGCTCCGAGCCTCTGTTCATTACTTGTTTGTGTGTTCTTGATCTTCCCAAGTTGCATGACTAATTTGATGCTTCTATTAATTATGGAGCTGCCAACCCCATCAAGCAAAATATTTGTTCTTTTGGGGCTGGCACCTCGAACAAGCATAAAAATAGTGGGAAGAAGATATATTGTCGTGTATGCACACACCCTTCTTTCATTAGTTTAGATGAACCATTGATGATCAACTCGGACCAGTGCATGCGATTAAAATTAATTTTACCTAAATAGATGGTGCAGAATAAACTACAACAACTAGATTTGCAACCACAGGATGCTGATGATATTTTCAAAGAACATTGCAACAACAGCTAGGCTTCACAGCAACATATGGTAAGCCAATGTGTTTTAGTACATGTGAAATGTAATGCGAGTGGGCTGCTTTCTTGGCTTGTGCCCTCAACGTGTAATCCTACCGAATTACAAATAGTTCAGTTGTCTGCTTTGCTGTATTGCTTGATTCGAATGCTTGTTTGTTGTTATGCTATACCTGAGTTGGCCAATATGTCAGCAGTGCCTGATGTAATATCGTAAAGAAATGCATGCCTATTTCATTTGAGTCCTTAACTTTTCCTGTCAACTTCATCACAAGACTGTCTTCGTAGTTTATATGAGGCCACACTGTTAAGTGCTTTCTCAGATTATTTCAACTGCTTAGATGCCTTGGCAACTTAAATATAGCGGTTGTACACTCCCTTTCAACTAGGGATGTCAACTGGGTCCCGTTTAATCCCGATTAAAGTCCACTATTGGTATGATAGTTCAAAAGAGTTTTTGTTTTTTGAGGAAAATGAACTAGGGAGGTAGCAAAAACTAACTAGATGGGACTGGCGGATGTCGTTTATTTGCCACTTACATCCCTAGTTTCATCTTACCATTTTAATTTCTTTTCGGCTGATGCTGCTTCGAACCATTCAAATA
This sequence comes from Triticum timopheevii, assembly GCA_963921465.1. NCBI lineage: Eukaryota > Viridiplantae > Streptophyta > Magnoliopsida > Poales > Poaceae > Triticum > Triticum timopheevii. Next base: position 525,073,818 of record OY997272.1, on the reverse strand, counting down.
TAGTTTGCCATGCTCGGCAATAATTCATCCGTCGTTTACCATGTAAGCTTGCTGCCTGGATCATACGATAATTATCTCTTACTTATGTCTAGCGGAAACCTTTCAGGATGCCGTTCACACTAGGACACAATGTACAACCCCAGAATCTATTTGTGGAAGCAGTGTGCCATCCATGTTACCAAATGGTAGCAGTTCAGAGGCAACACCGCCGGAGAGCAGTCTGAGCACAGATATTATAGTGCTTGAGGCTCTACTAGAGGCAGAAAGAGATGGTGTGGCTGCCATGAATGAGGTAATTTTTATCTTGAGGCTGGAAATTACGGAATTAGCAGCACACATTATGCAAGCAACCCAAGAATTGGAGGAAGTAAGAATGTTGCATTTGAATATGGAGGAGGTCCTGCTGTTTCTGCTATCTGAAGCCCAAGATAATCTCGGTTCTTCTTTAGATACCAGTTGAAATTGTCATTAGATTATTGTACTTGCATGTTGTGTCATGTCTCTGAATGGATTATATTGCAAGACCCCCTATGTTGTCCGGAATTCCATGTTGTCCATGTGTTGTAATGATCCGAATTTTTTAGGCGAGGTAATCCTCAGTACTTGTATGATTGACATAAGGTGAACTGTTTTTCGTGTGAGCATATTGTATTGGATGAAATAACTATTTGAATCAGAGTGTATCCAACCTACTGAATTCGAAGATCACGGCATTTCTAAATCATAATCATATATAAAGGTGGAATAAATCTTTGTTGTGGTGTTGAAGAAATAAATAACAAAACGTATAATTATCTGTGGATATTCGTAATCGAATACAAATTGGATTTGAATTTAGTTTGCCAGGTCCCGTGGCAAACGTGAATGCTAATTCTCCCAAATTTTGAACGAAGCGGCTAAACACCCACTATAATTTGTGGGCTACCCGAAGCAAGTGTTTGCGAGATGGAAATTACTGTCTACCCCTGACACTTACATCCTTATCGACCGGATTTACACTGCTGTCGATAGGGGTAGACTAGTAACTTCAATCAGACGTGACACGACGGCCTCTGAGCCCATTCAGACACGGTGGGCGCCAAACATGGGCGGCAAAACACATTTGATTCAAGCTTGTCCAAAATACATGTGTCTCTTCCTCCATTTCCCCATTCATACACGGTGGGCGGAAAAACAAACTCTCCTCGTCTGAAATCGATGTAGGCTAATATTTTAAATAGGGGCAGATGTGTAACTTCCATCAGACGTGACACAACCGCCCTACCTGTCAGTCCCGTTCATACACCGTGGGCGCCAACCGTGGGCGGCAAAACACCCTCTCCTCGCCCAAAATAGTTACCGGCAAATATTTGGGAGATGCGAGATTACCTTCCTATCCCCAACCGACGCGATGTCCGAAATTTTAAACGGGATTTAAGTTTGTAACTTTTCCCCATTTCAGAGAAGCGCGTCCCAAAGTTTGAGATCCCCCCTCCCATCCATTTCCCCATTCATACACCATCGGCGGCACGACAACCTCCGCACTGCGGCCAGCCTTCTCCGTCCGCCACCCCATCCTCCACCTTGCCGGTGCCGCTACCCCTACCCCGTCGTCCACTACAAGAGATGGACGTCTCTCATCCACGGTGCTGGACCAGGATCCTTTCATCGCCTCCTCTCGCTTCATCGGCACCGTCGTCCACCTTGCTGTTGCCGCTCCTACGACCACCTCGTCCACGGCAACAGGATATATCCCCCGACCCGGCCGTCTGCCGTCTAAAGTCTTCTTCCCCGCCGCCGACAGCCATCGCACCCGCAGCACCCTCAACGTATCAGCATAGGCCTACACGCTGTTGCAAGAGAGGTGGCACTCTTCCATATATGCTTAAGTTATTGATCTCACCCGGAAAATAGATCGTAATTTGTTTACTGTACTTTTCTTGTCCGTACCAAATCGTAGTGGCTAGTTGAAAGCAAACATTGGTTGCGAAGTAGCTTTGTCCGGTTTGCACCTTCAGATCCGCCATGGCACAGGCACTATACTCGTAAAGCTTATGGTTTCCCCCCTTTATATTCACTACCATCATCGTAGGTGCTTCGTGTCGTTCTAGCACTGCTCCTCAAGACCTCAACCCAAAGCTTACGTGTTGAAATACGAATCTGATATGATGCTCATATCACTAAAACAGAGAACGTTTAATTGGTCACCTAATGTTCCTATATTCGTTTCGAAAAGCATGTGCACCACCCACTGGTCCAGCTAGTTTCACTTTCCTGATTTTTCTCTTGATGCTTAGGGTTTTCCCCTTTTATCTACTCTACTATGATCCGCGTAGGTGTTTTCTGTCCTACTGGCATTACTCCACCCTTCAAGCTAAACAACACAACACTCAGAATTCAAAAGCTTAGTTGTTCAAATATGATTGTGATATGATACTGATATTAGTTAACCGACACATTTAATTGGTTAGCTAAAGGTCCCACTTGAGTTTCCAAATGCATGTCGCGACATATAGAGAGACAGCATAATTGCATTTCTTTGTCACTTGTTGACCGTACTTTCTTGTCCATACCAAATCTTAGTTGTTATTTCAAAGCAAACATCGGTTGCTAACTACCCTTTGCGCGGTTTGCAGCTTCAGATCTGCCATCCCACTGCCACGGTCAACACTGTACTCATCATGCTTATGTTTTCCCGATTTTATGATGACCACAATCAGCCTACGTGGTTCATGTCGTAATAGCACTGCTCCACCCATCGAGCTAAACAAGCTTAGTTGTACAAATTCATATCTGATATTATTGCTGATATTAGTAAAACTAAGAGATGTTTAATTCGTGAGCTAAATGTTCCTACTTTAGTTTCGAAATGCATGTGAGCCACATATGGAGAGACCGGAAAGAATAGTATTTCTCTGTGCGCTCTGGTTCATCACGGGTGGCCAACTGACATTGTATTGAAAGACTTGTAATATCTTCAATATGCTTGCTCTTCTGCTCTTCTTTAATATGATACTCTTCTCTTGCGGTCGACTGGTCAGGTCGAGTTGTTCTCCCTTAGTATATCTTGAATCTGTCAGGTCGGGTCAACTTGTTCTTCTTTACTATATGTTGAAGCTATCATCTGCGAAGTGTCATCACTTCTGGAGCTCTCATATTTTGAGTAGTAGGCCACATTATATTAATGCACACAACAAATTACAGCATGCAAGGCATCTTTTAAAAGAATTACGGAGATAGCACAAAGGGGTTTACAGGGAGGCAGTATTGGATTAGAATCACTTCTGCATTACAAACAAAATCTCACTTGTTTTTATGTTTTCATGCATGTTAGATATTGAACATTATCAAAATGAATATGATAATGGGTGCACGAGAGGAATATTGCGGAACGATCCACTAGCTAACAAACTTGGCATGGTGGAGGATGGCCTATCTTATTCACCCATCAAGGTACTTGCTCTAGCTTTACAAAGTTGTATTGGTCGCACATATTTTGCATCTGACCTCTTGCATTACTTCTACTTTCTTACACCATCTGCTTAGTTTAAGCATCATATATGATTATAGGCCATACCTATCCATTTTCTGTACCTATTCCATGTGTCGTCACACTATGTTTTTCCAGTCAAATGTTGTTCTTTCGTAATAGATGTCCAAAAGGAAGAGGGTGAGTGCAGATCCTCAAGGAGTACAAACTAGGTATTTGGAAAAGGTAGTGATACCTGTTAAATCAGATAGATTAGCAGCCACAGAAAATACAAGCCCAACTGTACCACACTTTACCCCTACTCCAGTGGCCAAACCCCTATTAGAACTGCTGGGAGCCCAGCGTCAGGTACTGTCTATGATATCAATTCAAAATTTGAACTCCTAAATTTCTGCTTGTGCCTTACCTTCTCTCTTGTATGAAAACTAATTTCAGATGAATCTCGTTGCTCAAAGGATCATACGATCTCAAAACAATAATGGGCTCTGCATTGCTCTCGTCAGTACCTCTCTCCCTTTTGCCTTGTAACGCTGTACTTAATTAATTGCTATTTGATTATGTATCATCAGTCTGCACCTGAGCTTCATTATCCTCTATTTCTTCCAATATTATTTGATATATATTTACTCTTTGCAAAATGTAGAATAATGGCAACGCTTATAAAGAATTTTCTTTGGGGAATTTATTGAATTATCCTTCCATCAACATGGAGAAGGGCTTTGTCCAGCCCGTGTTAACATGTAATGTAAGTTCATCCTTCTCAAGCCTTCAAACTTTGTTCTAGTATAGATTTGGATAGGCATCATTTCCTCCACTACTGTTTGCTTTGTTGTTTACATCTGATTGGATGTTTGCAACAACTACCAGTTTCAAATTGTAGTTGTAAAAACATGTTCCTTTGCAGAACAGATCCATTTATTTGCTTATATAATTATGAAACCTGTTACGTGTCTCCTTATTTCTCTACAGAGTCGTATCTCTTACGCGAGGCAGAAATTTAGGGAAGATAGTGAGCCAAACCATCTTGTGGACAGCGACATGACCCCGAGGTCATGTCTTGATGAAGACAGTGAGTTGAAGCTACTCACCAGCAGGTATGAGACAACCTCTGTGCAGTCGCTGCCTCAATCAGTTTGACTTCTTCAGTCTCAACTTAAAGCGGAAAGGCTTGCTTCAGCTCAGCTCAGACTTGAAGTCAAAGATGCAATGAAGATGTCAGAGGACTGTCGTGCGCATCATCAAGCCTTAAATCTAGTGTTGATGCATCTTTCGTTGACACAACTGAGCTCTACTCAGCTTCTTCAGCTGTTTGGGGGGCCCTTCCTGGCCAGGCCTAGTGCCTTCTGAAGTGCTCTCAGCTTTGTATATTCTTTTGTCGGCGCGTTTATTTGCACTGGTGGCGAACTTTGATGCCCAGTGGATGTAATATGCGATAGCCGTGATAGCCTAGCGTAAGTTGCTTTCTTATTTATTTCCTTGTTGTCTTGTTTATTTGTTTGCTTGTAGTTATTGCAGTTCTTTTTCCGCGGTTTGCTAGTGGCTGCAATAACCTATTTTTAAAAACTAGGCTACAATAACCATGGGCTAATATTTACTGTAGTGACACTGGGCCTCCTACGGGCCGTAGAAATAGTGGGCCTTCTACGGGCCGTAGAAACGATGGGCCTTCTAAGGGCCGTAGAAACAATGGGCTTTCTACGGGCCATATCATCAATGGGCCTTATACGGGCAGTATGATAACATGGGCCAATAACAGGCCGCATTCTGGCCGTAAACGGGCTAGAGTTGGAATCGTCCGTTCATGGGCCGACCATAACGGGCCATTGTTAATAGGCCATATTTCATGACGCTATGAAAACGGCCCAACGTATTAACGGACCACAAACGGGCCGACTGTAACCACGGGCTGAATTTGGCCCACAAGCAGAAAATGACAGTAACAGGCCGTAAGTAAACGAATGCTGGAAATGAGCCCAAGAATAAATGGGCTCCGAGAAGGCCGAAAGATAACATGGGCTGGAAACGGCCCAACGGAATAATGGGCCGTTAATGGGTATAAAGTGATACACTGTTCATTATGGGCCAGTTTCACCACAGGCCGTTAATGGGTGTAAAGTGATACACTGTTCATTATGGGCCAGTTTCACCACGGGTCGTTAATAGGCCAAGAGTTACATAGGGCCTCATATGGGCCGAAAGACGTCATGGGCCATACATGGGCCAGAAATGAAAATGGGCTGGAATCATATTGGGTGGCCCAGATGACGCTACTGGGCCTAATTCGGATAATGCGTAACGGGCCTTGGGTTAGCGGGCTGTAAATGGGCTATATGCGAACAGGCCGTTAACAGGCTTTCCATGGGCCGGCCCGCCACATTTTGACCAAGTCAAACGGGCCGGCCTTTTCACAGGAATGGGCCTCTGTTGGGCCGTGCCACGTGTCGACGTATCATAGGCGCCTTCTGTCCAATGAGTGAATGACATCTGTCCCAACGATGAGCAGACACGTGTTTCCTCCAGCCAATGATGATTCTACACGTGGAAAATCCCCATTGGTCGGGGCTGTTAACGGGTTATCGGATCCAAAACCCGACCTGATAGCTTAACGGCGTTCCATTACGGTGGATGCCACGTGTCGGTCACCCTTGACGAAAGCACTTCTGTGACGCGCGATTTATCGTCATGGAAGTGGACACTTCCGTGATGATAATTTTGGTAATGTCATGGAACACTTGTACGAAAGCACAGGTATGACTATCTTGATTCTGTCATAAATTTGTCATGGATGTACATGCATGACAAAAAACATGACCTACTGTGACAAACATGTATCATCATGGAAGTGTATTTTTTTGTAGTGATGCCATTGCTATGCTAGTGGTTGAACTTGAAAGACAATTTATGCATATGCATCCTTGCATACAAAGAATTTTTCTAGAATTTTCCAATATTGAGCATTCTTTTGTTAAACGCGCTGTTACTATCTTTTTGGCTCATGAGTTTAGATTTATCATAACAGAGGCCAAAGAAATATTTGCGCACTATAGGGTGGACGCCGGTCATCCTCCCATAGAGGCGATCCTCTATGATCAAGAGGAATTTAGGTGTTTTCAATCTCGTTGCTTTTAATGAAAACTTTAGGGAAAAGGTTCCTACCAATGTCTTGGTTGATTGCATTAACGATCTTAATAATGATTTTGCCCTTCGAAACAATGAGCTAGGATACTCGCTTGAGTATAGGCTCACAAGATTTTTCCAAAAGAATGCTTTTAGTGATGAAATAGTTGTGCACTATGAAGGGCCAAAGGAGGAACCCGTTCCTCCTGTGATTGATCTTGGGGACCTTTGTCCCACTAAATTTAGCCCTTTTGATTACTTTTTCTTGCCTCAAAGAAAACTTGCTGCCGAACATAGAGAATATGAGATTAGATTTCAAGATCTATCTTATTATTGTGGCACCACTTAGATCTATCTTTGCTTTTATGCCTAGCTAGGGGCGTTAAACGATAGCGCTAGTTGGGAGGCAACCCAATTTTATTTATGTTTTTTGTTTTTTCTCCTGTTTAGTAATAAATGTTGCATCTACCTTCTGTTTAGATGTGTTTTTATCTTTTAATTAGTGTTTGTGCCAAGTAGAACCTATAGGATAACCTACGATGATAGTTGATTTGATTCTGCTGAAAAAAAGAAACTTTGCGCGCACTAATATAATTTTGTTAAACCACAGGAACGTGATTTTGCGTTGATTCATTTTGCTTCTGTTCAATAAACAAATTTTCCAGGACTTCCTATTTTGGTAGGATTTTTAGAGTTCCAGAAGTTTGCGTTAGTTACAGATTGCTACAGACTGTTCTGTTTTTGACAGATTCTGTTTTTCGTGTATTGTTTGCTTATTTCAATGCATCTATGGCTAGTAAATTAGTTTATAAACCATAAGGAAGTTGGAATACAGTAGGTTTAACACCAAAATAAATAAAGAATGAGTTCATTGCAGTACCTTATGTGGTGGTTTTGTTTTCTTTCACTAACGGAGCTTATAAGATTTTCTGTTGAGTTTTGTGTTGTGAAGTTTTCAAGTTTTGGGTCAAGCTTTTATGGACTATGAAATAAAGGGTGGCAAGAGCCTAAGCTTGGAGATGCCCAAGGCACCCCAAGATATTCAATAACAGCCAAAAGCCTAAGCTTGGGGATGCCCCGGGAAGGCATCCCCTCTTTCGTCTTTGTTCATTGATAACTTTACTTGGAGCTATATTTTTATTCACCACATGATATGTGTTTTGCTTGGAGCGTCATGTATTATATTAGTCTTTGATTTTTAGTTTACCACAATCATACTTGCTCTACACACCTTTTGGGAGAAGCCTATTTGATTAGAATTTCCTAGAATACTCTATGTGCTTCACTTATATCTTTTGAGCTTGATAGTTTTTGCTCTAGTGCTTCACTTTTATCTTTTAGAGCACGGTGGTTTCTTAATTTTGAAGAAATTGCTAGTCTACCATGCTTCACTTATATCTTTTTGAGAGTCTTTTAGAACAGCATGGTATTTTCTATGGTCATAAAGTTGGTCCTAGAATGATGAGCATCCAAGTTGGGTATAATAAAAACTATCATAGGAAGTGAATTGGATGCTATGATCAATTTGATACTTGATAATTGTTTTGAGATATACAGGTAGTGATATTAAAGTCATGCTAGTTGGGTGATTATGAATTCAAAGAATGCTTGTGTTGAAGTTAGCAAGTCCCGTAGCATGCACGTATGGTTAAAGTTGTGTAACAAATTTGAAACATGAAGTGTACCTGGCTTGTGCATCCTTATGAGTGGCGGCCGGGGACGAGCGATGGTCTTTTCCTACCAATCTATCCCCCTAGGAGCATGCGCGTAGTACTTGGTTTTTGATGACTTCTAAATTTTTGCAATAAGTATATGAGTTCTTTTGACTAATGTTGAGTCCATGGATTATACGCACTTTTACCTTTTCGCCTTTGCTAGCCTCTTCGGTACCGTGCATTGCCCTTTCTCACCTTGAGAGTTGGTGCAAACTTCGTCGGTGCATCCAAACCCCGTGATACGATACGCTCTATCACTCATAAACCTCCCTATATCTTCCTCAAAACATCCACCATACCTACCTATTATGGAATTTCCATAGCCATTCCGAGATATATTGCCATGCAACTTTCCACCGTTCCGTTCATCATCATCATGACATACTTTACTTTTGTCATATTGCCATTGCATGATCATGTAGTTGACATCGTATTTGTGGCAAAGCCATCAAGCATTATTTTTCATACATGTCACTCTTGATTCATTGCACCATCCCGGTACACCGCCGGAGGCATTCATATAGAGTCATATCTTGTTCTAGTTTCGAGTTGTAATTCTTATGTTGTAATCAATAGAAGTGTGATGATCATCATTATTAGAGCATTGCCTAAAAAAAGAAGAAAGGCCAAAAGAAAAAAAAAGAAAGGCCCAAAAGAAAAAAAAAAGAAAAAAAATAAAGGGCAATGTTACTATCTCTTTTTCCACACTTGTGCTTCAAAGTAGCACCTTGTTCTTCATGTAGTGAGTCTCATATGTTGTGCTTCAAAGTAGCACCATGTTTTTCATATAGTGAGTCTAATAAGTTGTCTTTTTCATACTAGTGGGAATTTTTCATTATAGAACTTGGCTTGTATATTCCTACGATGGTCTTCGTGAGCAAGCAAGTTGGATGCACACCCACTAGTTTTCTTTTGTTGAGCATTCATTTATAGCTCTAGCGCATCCGTTGCATGGCAATCCCTACTCCTCATATTGACATCAATTGATGGGCATCTCCATAGCCCGTTGATTATCCTCGTCAATGTGAGACTTTCTCCCTTTTTGTCTTCTCCACACAATCCCCATCATCATATTTTATTCCACCCATAGTGCTATATCCATGGCTCACGCTCATGTATTGCATGAAGGTTGAAAAAGTTTGAGATTATTTAAGTATGAAACAATTGCTTGGCTTGTCATCGGGGGTATAGAAGTTGGGAACATCTTTGTGTGACGAAAATGAAGCATACCCTAACTATATGATTTTGTAGGGATGAACTTTCTTTTGCCATGTTATTTTGAGAAGACATGATTACTTTGATTAGTATGCTTGAAGTGTTACTATTTCCTTTATCAATATGAACTTTTATTTTGAATCATTTGGATCTGAACATTCATGCCACAATAAAGAAAATTACATTATGAATTATGCTAGGTAGCATTCCACATCAAAAATTCTCTTTTTATCATTTACCTACTCGAGGACGAGCAGGAATTAAGCTTGGGGATGCTTGATACGTCTCCAATGTATCTATAATTTTTGATTGTTCCATGCTATTATATTACCCCTTTTAGATGTTCATAGGCTTTATTTTACACATTTATATCATTTTTGGGACTAACCTACTAACCGGAGGCCCAGCCCATATTGCTGTTTTTTTGCCTATTTCAGTACTTCGAAGAAAAACAATATCAAACGGAGTCCAAACGGAATGAAAACCATCGGGAGCGTGATTTTTGGAACGAACGTGATCCGGAGAGCTTGGAGTGCAAGTCAAGAAGCAGCCGAAGAAGCCACGAGATAGGAGGCCACCCCCCCCCCCTGTAGGGCACGCCCCCATGTCTCGTGGGCCCCTCGGGCGGCCACCAACGTACTTCTTCCTCCTATATATTCCTACGTACCCCGAAAACATCCAGGGGCACCACAAAACACAATTTCCACCGCCGTAACCTTCTGTATCCGCGAGATCTCATCTTGGAGCCTTCGCCGGCACTCTGCCGGAGGGGGAATTGACCATGGAGGGCTTCTACATCAATATCCGTGCCCCTCCAATGAGTTGTGAGTAGTTTACCACAGACCTATGGGTCCATAATCATTAGCTAGATGGCTTCTTCTCACTTTTTGGATCTCAATACAATGTTCTCCCCCTCTCTTGTGGAGATCTATTCGATGTAAACTCTTTTTGCGGTGTGTTTGTTGAGATCCTATGAATTGTGGTTTTATGATCAAGTTTATCTATGAATAATATTTGAATCATCTCTAAATTCTTTTATGTATGATTGAGTTATCTTTGCAAGTCTCTTCGAATTATCAGTTTGGTTTGGCCTACTAGATTGGTCTTTCTTGCCATGGGAGAAGTGCTTAGCTTTGGGTTCCATCTTGCTGTGTCCTTACCCAGTGACAGAAAGGGTTGCAAGGCACGTATTGTATTGTTGCCATCGAGGATAACAAGATGGGGTTTATATCATATTGCTTGAGTTTATCCCTCTACATCATGTCATCTTGCTTAATGCGTTACTCTGTTCTTATGAACTTAATACTCTAGATGCATGCTGGATAGCGGTCGATGTGTGGAGTAATAGTAGTAGATGCAGGCAGGAGTCCGTCTACTTGTTATGGATGTGATGCCTATATACATGATCATGCCAAGATAATCTAATAACTATGCGCTTTTCTATCAATTGCTCGACAGTAATTTGTTCACCCACCGTAATACTTATGCTATCTTGAGAGAAGCCTCTAGTGAAACCTATGGCCCCTGGGTCTATCTCTTATCATATTTCCTTTCAATCTACTTTTATTTGCATCTTTACTTTTTGCATCTATATTATAAAATACCAAAAATATATTTATCTTAGCATACTATCTTTATTAGATCTCACTTTCGCAAGTGGCCGTGAAGGGATTGACAACCCCTTTATTGTGTTGGTTGCGAGTTCTCAGTTTGTTTGTGTAGGTGCGTGGGACTTTTGAGGAGCCTCCTACTGGATTGATACCTTGGTTCTCAAAAACTGAGGGAAATACTTACGCTACACTTGCTGCATCACCCTCTCCTCTTCGAGGAAAACCAACGCAAGCTCAAGACGTAGCAAGTATCATTTCATTTATATGATGAATTCAAAGAAATGTCTTTACGTAATTTTTGCACGGTGTGTAGGATACCTTATGAGGGAGAATTAGAGGAACCCCATCGTGAAGATGTGGGTGGCTTTGTTAATACTATAGCTGTAGAGGAAGCAAAGAAGGGTTCCGAGGCAAAAGTCTCTAGCATACACTTTCCTGTTTTACGCTACTTTGCCATATTTGCTAGTAGATGCTTGATTGGTCGTGGAAATAGTGGAAACCTTAGTGTTCCTGATATTATCATTCTTGAACATGCCTTGCTTGGAGAAAATACTTTTAGTATGGGTGCCGTTGTTGCTAAGTGGCTAGCCCTGAATCATACAAAAGGTCCCATATTTGGGGGTATCTATGCTGCACGTCTTGCTAAATATTTTCATATACCCATTAGGCACCATGAGAAGGAGGAGATAAAATTGCCTCCTCACATTTTAGATTACAAGAGCATGGTAGCACACAAGTTTATGGTTGACAACGAAGAGAAGATGATTTTGTATAAATTTAGATTTAATAAGAAACACTTTGAGATTATTATTTTTCCTCCGCCTCTGTTGTTTGATTTGCTTGCAGAAAATTTTCTTGTCACACCAGAAGCGGTGAACAATCATCGAGCTCAGGCTTTTACTCCAGAACCTGAACCTGAGCCGAAAACTGAATTGGACCCTTATCGTGCATCATCTGTCCAGTGGGATCCGGAGATGACCAGCCAGTGGTATCCTGATTACACCTCATATTACACCGGGGAGAGTAGCGGCGGTCCTTGGTACTAGACCAACTTAGGCCAAAAGCCTAAGCTTGGGGGAGTACATATTTCTCACCGACTTTACATTCATGTTCACACACTAGTCGTCGGTGCTCATACTCTTTCATTGTATTATCCATGCTAGTTTAAATTTATTTTCCTAGTTTTCTTCTTGTGTGTTTGATAAACCTTAAGAAAAACCAAAAAAAATAGTCAGTTTAATTTCCATGCTTGTAGTAGAAATTTAAATGAAAACCCAAAAAGATTTCTAGATTCTTCTTCTTACTTGTTGGGAGCTTTCCCGTGTAAATAGTTTTATTTTCTTTTCTTTCTTTTGGGGGTCGAGAAGACTATATTGAAAATGCTTAGTGGCTCTTATATGCATGATTGTTTATTTAAATTAGAGCCCATATTACTTGTCTCCTCTCTTGAGTTGAATGCTTGCAGATTCCAGCTTAGTCCAATGCATGTGCACTCTTATTATTATACACATAGTTCGGTTGTGCAAGTGAAAGGCAATAATGACGATATATGATGGACTTATTGGGATGAGAAAAGGTGGTATGAACTCGACCTATCTTGTTTTTGTAAATATGATGAGTTCATCATTTCTGAGTGAGCTATTATGAAGTAAACGTATTTGCAATGACATTTAGAGATTATAGTTGCTTGTGTCATGCTTGATTAGCTATGAGTTATAATGGTTTACCTTGTGTCCCAACATGCTATTAGAATGATTATGATGTGGTATGATGGGATGGTATCCTCCTTTGAATGAATTGAGTGACTCGACTTGGCACATGTTCACGCATGTAGTTGAATCAAATCAACATAGCCTTCATGATATTTATGTTCATGGTGGATTATATCCTACTCATGCTTGTATTCGGTGTGAATTAATTTTAATGCATGTTTATGACTGCTGTCGCTCTCTCAGTTGGTCGCTTCCCAGTCTTTTTTTGCTAGCCTTCACCTGTACTAAGCGGGAATACTGCTTGTGCATCCAAACTCCTTAAACCCCAAAGTTGTTCCATATGAGTCCACTATACCTTCCTATATGCGTTATTTACCTGCCGTTTCAAGTAAATTTGTATGTGCCAAACTCCAAACCTTCAAATGAAATTCTGTTTTGTATGCTCGAGAAGCTCATGTTTCAACTAGGGTTGCCTATATCTTCCATGCTAGGTGGGTTATTCTCACGAGGAGTGGACTCCGCTCCTCATTCACGATAAAGGCCCGGTAACCGGGATGCCCAGTCCCATGATCCAAAAAGATCAAAGCAAATCAAAATAATTAAACAAAACTCCCCCAGGGCTGTTGTATGTTGGAGGCACTCATTGTTTCGAGCAAGCCATGGATTGATGCTTGTTGGTGGTTGGGGGAGTATAAACCTTTACCATTCTGTTTGGGAACTACATATAATGCATTTAGTATGGAAGATACAACCATCTCATAGTTGTTGCGTTGACAGCGAAAGTATGCCGCTCAAAATGTTATTTAATCTCTATTTTAAAATCGAGCTCTGGCACTTCTACAAATCCCTGCTTCCCTCTGCGAAGGGCCTATCTATTTACTTTTATGTTGAGTCATCACCCTTCTTATTAAAAGCACCCGCTGGAGAGCACACTATCATTTGCATTCATTACTATTGGTTTATATTAGGTATGACTTGACTGGATCTCTTTTACCATGAATTACAATGTTTAGTCAATCATTGATCTTTAAAGGTGCTCTGCATTTATGTTTTGCGGTCTCAGAAAGGGCTAGCGAGATACCATTTTGTTATATCATGTTATGATTGTTTTGAGAAAGTGTTGTCATCCGAGTTTTATTATTATGGCTTGCTAGCTGATTATGTTATTGATATGAGTAATTGTGAGACTTAAGTGTTATAGTGAGTATGGTTAGTTCATAATATTTGCTGAAACTTGAATGCTAGCTTTTCATGTTTACAACAACAAGAGCAAACAGAGTTTGTAAAAGTTTTCTTTATCACTTTCAGTTTATCAACTGAATTGCTTGAGGACAAGCAAAGATTTAATCTTGGGGGAGTTGATACGTCTCCAACGTATCTACTTTTCCAAACACTTTTGCCCTTGCTTTGGACTCTAACTTGCATGATCTGAATGAAACTAACCCGGACTGACGATGTTTTCAGCAGAACTGCCATGATGTTGTTTTATGTGTAGAAAAGAAAAGTTCTCGGAATGTCCTAAAAATCCATGGAGGCACTTTTTGGAATTAATAAGAATTTCTGGGTGAAAGAAATACACCAGGGGGCCCAGGGCCTGTCCACGAGACAGGGGGCGCCCCCCTGTAGGGCGTGCCCCCCTATCTGTGGGCCCCCTGGACCTCCACCAACCTCAACTCCAACTCCATATATTCATGTTCGGGGAGAAAAAATTCAGAGAGAAAGTTTCATCGTGTTTTACGACACGGAGCCACTGCCAAGCCCTAATCTCTCTCGGGAGGGCTGATCTGGAGTCCGTTCGAGGCTCCGGAGAGGGGGATTCATCGCTGTCGTCATCATCAACCATCCTCCATCACCAATTTCATGATGCTCACCGTCGTGCATGAGTAATTCCATCGTTGGCTTGCTGGACGGTGATGGGATGGATGATATTTACCATGTAATCAAGTTAGTTTTGTTAGGGTTTGATCCCTAGTATCCACTATGTTCTGAGATTGATGTTGCTATGACTTTGCTATGCTTAATGCTTGTCACTAGGGCCCGAGTGCCATGATTTCAGATCTGAACCTATTATGTTTTCATGAATATATGTGTGTTCTTGATCCTATCTTGCAAGTCTATAGTCACCTATTATGTGTTATGATCCGACAACCCCGAAGTGACAATAATCGGGATACTTCTCGGTGATGACCGTAGTTTGAGGAGTTCATGTATTCACTATGTGCTAATGCTTTGTTCCAGTTCTCTATTAAAAGGAGGCCTTAATATCCCTTAGTTTCCGCTAGGACCCCGCTGCCACGGGAGGGTAAGACAAAAGATGTCATGCAAGTTCTTTTCCATAAGCACGTATGACTATTTACGGAATACATGCCTACATTACATTGATGAATTGGAGCTAGTTCTATATCACCCTATGTTATAACTATTGCATGAGGAATCGCATCCGACATAATTATCCATCACTGATCCATTGCCTACGAGCTTTTCACATATTGTTCTTCACTTATTTACTTTTCCGTTGCTCTGTTACAACTACTATGGAAACCCAAAAACAATTATCTTTACTTTTGCTACTGTTACCTTTATTATCATACCACTTTTGCTACTAAATACTTTGCTGCAGATACTAAGTTATCCAGGTGTGGCTGAATTGACAACTCAACTGCTAATACTCAAGAATATTCTTTGGCTCCCCTTGTGTCGAATCAATAAATTTGGGTTGAATACTTTACCCTCTAAAGTTGTTGCGATCCCCTACACTTGTGGGTTATCAAGACTAATTTCTGGCGCCGTTGCCGTGGAGCATAGCTCTATTCTCTGAGTCACTTGGGATTTATATCTGTTGATCACTATGAAGAACTTGAAAGACGACCGAACTACTATCTTGCCCTCAACTACGAGGGGAGGTAAGGAACAGCCATCTAGCTCTGCACTAGATTCTCCTTCAGAAGCATTGCAGCGATGCCGCTCACGTGTGGGCACGCCATGGACGTGCCTAATAGGATATTGTAATGCACTCGTCTCGTGTCGTTGTCGAGGCCCGAGGGCGAGGCGGCGTCGGTCCAAGCGGCGAGAATATCCATGCCGGGGGTTGTGACGTCTGGCTTGAGGATCTCCGGCGCCAGGAAGTTCGGGCCGCGGCTCGAGAAGGGTGCCATTCTAGGGGAAGAAGGTGTGGGGCCGATGACCGTGCCGTGGAACACGATCGTCGCCGCCGGTGATGTAATGTTGCTTATGTACGCCTTAATCGTTTTCGCGGCAGCGAAGGTGACGGTTGTGACAGGGAAGGTATGGGTGAATTAGTTATTTTTTGCATCATATAATCACATATAGATGGTGTATTGAGACTTTATTGACAGCTAAAATTATGTCTTTTATGTTTACGCCTTTGTATTTTTTGATGATATACAACATATATTGTTGAAAGTATATATGTTAGTCTGTTAATGTTCATTGTGCCTCAATCGCATCAGGGCCTTCATAATGCTAGGGCTGGCCCTCCCAGCCCTTGTCGTCCTGCCAGAATCCTCCAGGGAGGTTCATGACAGACTGGTATGCCAGCGTCGCCGCCAAGGATGCCAGCAGCATAAGCGACCCACGCGTCTCCTTGATCCACTTCTTTTGCCTCTCCAAAAGCTAGTCGTCATTGTCATCCTCATGGAGGACGATGATGCTACTGTCCGAAGAAGGGGCGCTGGCACTGGAACCGGCCGACGCGCCCCCCTGCTCAATGTCGATGTCGATGAAAATGTGTCCTGGAGCACCTCCCGGTGCCCCGTGACGAGACGACATAGTATGCTACCTAGCGCGATCGAGTAGCACACCGTATTTAGAGAATGACAAAGAACCGTGGAAGAATAAAGAAGGGAGCAGTGATAATGCCGCCAATACTACTACAGTACTATCACAATAGGAGGATAAAGAATGGGCATATGCAAGAACGCAATTCACGGTGTTGCACTGATCTAAGTAAGGAATTGATCAGATCATACACAACTTTTTTGGTAATCAACAACATCTGAGATGGGCATGAGGAATTTAAATGAACTGACCTCAAGCCAACCTTGGGCATGACACAACTTCTGTCAATGCAAGCAAGCGAGTATAGCCAGGTGGAGGATAAAAATTGCTTTCTGTGCACAACAAAACCCCTATGCAGTAGTTCCATAAGCGTAGCATTTTTGTAAGCAAAAGCAAGCTCCAGCATGAATCAGGCCAAGGCAAATGGAACATATAAAGGACACTAGGCAACCCGCCATTCTGGAGGCCTTCGCGTGCGCAGTGATTTTTGGCCACCCGATCGAATTAGTGTTGTTCCTTTTACCATGGTTTCGCTTGGTCAGCCATCCATCTTCTTTGCACGCACACGCTTTAGTTGAGACAACATGACCGGTGGGCTCGTTAGTCCGTGAGGCCAAGGAGCAGTGGGTAGCTTAGAGCATCTCCAGCCGCGCCCCCAACAGGCCCTCTGTCGGTGTCAAAACCGGCGGATCTCGGGTAGGGGGTCCCGAACTGTGCGTCTAGGCGGATGGTAACATGAGACAAGGGACACGATGTTTTTACCCAGGTTCGGGCCCTCTCGATGGAGGTAAAACCCTACTCCTGCTTGATTGATATTGATGATATGGGTAGTACAAGAGTGGATCTACCACAAGATCAAGGAGGCTAAACCCTAGAAGCTAGCCTATGGTATGATTGTTGTAATGGTTGTTGTCCTATAGACTAAAACCCTCTGGTTTATATAGACACCGGGGAGGGCTAGGGTTACACAGAGTCGGTTACAATGGTAGGAGATCTACATATCCGTATCGCCAAGCTTGCCTTCCACGCCAAGGAAAGTCCCATCCAGAAACGGGACGAAGTCGTCAATCTTGTATCTTCATAGTCTTGGAGTCTGGCTGACGATGATAGTCCGGCTGTCCAGACACCCCCTAGTCCAGGACTCCCTCAGTAGCCCCGAACCAGGCTTCAATGACGATAAGTCCAGCGCGTATATAGTCTTCGGCGTTGCAAGGCGGGTTCTCCTTAAAGTTCCATGTACCTGCCAAATAGTGTCCGGCTCTCTTGTAAACGTTGTGCTCCTTGGCTTCCACGCCCAATAATGGCCTTCTCCCACGCGTCGCACGAATGCGAGAAGCCAGGGTATCTTTTATGTTTTACCGCCTAGCTGTGCAAATAATCTGCCTATAAGAGAGGCAAGAATCCAGATCCAAATCACACCATCTTCCTTCCGCGACTGCTCATCGGAGCGCTTCTGACCAAAAATCCATTCCCTCATGGACCGTCGACGCGGCTCCTCCTCTCGCGCTCCCAGTCCTCTGCCAGGAGATTGGAGGAGGTGTTTTGTCCCTCACAACGAGCTAGTGATGCTCCAAGCGGAGGGATATCTTCCTCCGGCCTTTATGGTCCTGGTTCAAGCCGGACTGGCCACCTACAAAGGTGGGAAGCAGGCGGAGGCTACCCCAAGTCCCAACAAAGGAGAGCGGGTATGCTTCGTCCCCTATCTGATAAGGGGGCTCGGATTTCCTATACATCCGTTCCTCTGCGGCCTTCTGGAGTTCTATGGACTCCAGCTCCATCACCTCACGCCCGCCTCGATTCTGCATATCGCAGGCTTCGTAGCTCTTTGTGAGCTATTTCTGGGCATTGAGCCCCATTTTGCACTGTGGAAGAGGTTATTTTGCCTCATACCCCGCTCTCACGGGGGGTCCATATATCAAGTGGGCGGTGCCGAAATATGGCGCATCGCCGGGACCGGATATCCATCCGGAACCCCTAAGAAGGCGTCCGAAGACTGGCCTTCCGAATGGTTTTATGTAGAAGACGCTCCGCTGCCGGACCCTGTTCGGATCGGCCTCCCGGAGTTCAAAAATGCTCCTCTGAAGAAACGCCTGAGTTGGCGTCCGCGGAGCCCCCAGCTGGAGGAAGACAAGAGCGTCCACTATTTGATGGGCCGGATAAGGTTACTGGCCCATTCCGGACTGACCATGATTGGAGTCATGGCCACGTGCATTATGCGGGGGGTGCAGCCGCTGCAATACAGGGGCCACCCCATGTGGGATTTCAATGGAGAGAATGATGCCACTCGTCATGGCCGCTAATGGCCGGGATCGGCCGAAGACCTGGTGAAGATTCTGTCTGGCCTATACAAGGGGGAGAAGGAGGACTTCCTCCAGACGAGCCCATTGAATGGGTTCTCCATGAACAACCCTCGAAGCTGGGTAAGCGAATGTTCATTTATCCGACCCACGCTTTCAAAGTTAAGTGCCTTACTTTATGGTTTTGACGCAGGATCTGCGCCGGACTTTGGAGAGCATTCATAGCCCGGCTCCACAGCCCGAGGATCCAGAAAGATCCCTTGATCCGTCCTCCGAAGAGGATCCGGACATAAAGGTGGAGCTAATCGACGGGGTGTTCCATCAACTCAGCATGGACAATGTTCTAGTCGCCATTATGGCTGACTACCCCGGCCTATCTCCGGCTCCCCAGGTGATTGTGACCGAAGTCCTGACACCATTATTCCGTCCTTGCGCATTTATGACCACCGTGTACATGGTGTCTTGCAGGGGGCGCCTTCAGGGCCGGAGGCCGAGGCCACGGCAGCTGGCCAACAAGGGTCAGTCCGGCCCAGCAGGCGGAACAGGAGTGCGGCGCGGATCGAGACGTCGCCGCAACGGTATAGCTCGCGATCGTTATTTAGGACAAAGTTCCTAGGAAGTGTTTGAATGCTCATGACCTTTGCAGGAGAAAGAGTGCCTGCCGGACTGCGGGCGTAGGAGTTGCCAACCCAGCTTCTACCAGCCAGGCGCCAACGCCTGGTCTGGAGGGGGGGCGAGCGCAAGGCGCGAGACGGATACTCCTCCAATGGAGGATGCCGACAGACTGTCCGCCACTAGGTCTGAGGTGGAGAGCGCCATGAACCATAGGCGCCGCCGGACAGTTTTTCATGACGCGTGCTTCTCCCCCGAGGCGTTGAATGCCTTTAACGCGGGGGACACGCACCTCCGTGCTGCTCAAGATGGTTTGACCAGAGCCACAGAGCAGTATGTAAAGGACATACGGGTAAGAGATTTTAATAGTTGTATATGCCAGTAGCCCCTGAGACTTAAAGTAGTTGGAATAACTGATTTAAGGATCATTTGATATGCAGGATCTTACGGAGAAGAATACCCGATTGTCCCAGGAGCTAAAAGAGTGCAAGGCCCAACTGGAGGCCGCACTAGCTTCCGCAGGAGGAAGCACAGAGACCCCTCCTGGTAACACATTATTTCAAAAAAGATAATCGGTGTGCGGCGTGCGTTTAAGCCTGACAATGACATTACAGGTGATGCCGGACAGGATCCGGACAGGCAAGAACTACTGCGCCAGCTGAAGGCCGGCGAGAGGGTGCTGACGAGGGTGCAGCAGGAAAGGAACAAGCTCCAGGATGCCCATGCCCAGCTTGGAGAAGAGCTGAAAGGTGTTCGGGCCGAGCTGTCTGGCTCCGTGAAGGAGAATCAGCGGCTTCGTCGCGGCATCTATAGTAAGTGCTTGAGCGAACTCCTTTGAAAAGAAGAGTTCGGTGAGGAAGTCAATTGACAAAAAATATGTCTGTAGGTGTGCTCACAGGTCGCCCTACGGAGGAGATTCCCGTATCAACGGGTGGTCAACTTCCCGAGCTGGTGCAACTGCTCGAACGAGTTCGGCGGGCAATGAGCGGCGTCGTCCAGGCCTTATGGCCGTCCCTCTCCCTACCCGAGGGCCTTGGGGAGCTTGCGGAGAAGCTTCAGGGAGGACGGCAGCACTTCCGTTTATGGAAGATTTTAGCCTGCCGCCAAGGTGCCAGGGAGGCCTGGGCCATGGTGAAGATGCGGTACAAGAAGGCGGATCCCAACCACATGGCCGAGGTCGGACCTGTGGGGCCCGATGGGAAGGAGATCCCTGTGAGTTTAGTGTACGGCCAAGTATAGTTGGCCACTAAATTTTCCCAACGGGACTGTAAATTAGACAGCCTGTTAGACGGGATTGAGGAAGAATACAGTCAGTCGATTTGACAATGTATTTTAAAATGACATGTAAAATGCCTTCTAGCCGGATTGTAGATCGTTTGTGTTTGCCGACCTTTTCGCTTCAACCTCGAGACCCTAGAGTCCGGAGTGTGTCCGAATACCTTCTCGGTTAAGAAACAACCGAGGCATGCATGGAGACCAGGCGTAGGGGTCATTAGTGCTTTATCAGACAAGTGCCCAACTAGTTATGTTATATTACATGGTTAGTAAGAAACATCTTCCAGGGAGAATAGTTCCGTTAAGGGTTCCTTTCCCTGGGAGGCATGCCCTAAAGTGCATGTCCGGACTGCGAAAAGAGCAGGAAAACATCCGGGGGCAGATAAATAAATAGGTAAAAAATCATCTTTCAAGTCATCGACCGAATATTCCCTTAAGAACGCTAGCTTTCGGCTTCACCCAGTCTGAGGTACACATCCGGCTTACCCAGCAGTAACAATCGCAGAGGTGCTCCCTTTACCTCCTAGCCGAACAATCGGGAATGTAGGGGTAAGCACAGGAGCCAGGCAACCCAGCTTGGCCAAAACTTAAGTCATATCGATGCATATAATGGTGAATAAAAGGTACACGTGGAAGTTTGACACGTGTGCTGGGCATGAAGCCCTTATAATTAAGCTTCTGGTAAAGAAGCCCCCAGGTACAATGAGTGTGGATAGCACATCAATTGTGTGCGAAAAATGTGCAAGTAGGCCTTTTAGGGCTTTTATGAATAGGGGTGAGAGAAAAAAAGAGAAACAAAAGACAGCTGAAGTGTAAAAATTTGGACGGGGGAAGGGGACGAACTCTTAGTCCGGCGCTAGGCATAGAATCTTCGGAGGCGGGCTGCATTCCATGGGTTCGGCTCGAGTCGGTTGTCCGACGCATTTCGCAGACGGTACACTCCGCCGGTCAAGACTTGATCAATAATGAAGGGGCCTTCCCATTTGGGCTTGAGCTTGTCCATTTTCTTGTCCGGCAGGCGTAGAAGTAGTTCGCCAACATTGTAAGTCTTAGCTCGTACTTCTCTGCTTTGGTATCTTCGAGCCTACTGCTGATAGAATGCAGAACGAGCCTTGGCGACGTCGCGTTCTTCCTCCAATGCGTCCAAGCTGTCCTGCCGATCCAGCTCGGCTTCTCTTTCTTCGTACATGCGCACTCGAGGTGAGTCATGAATGATATCGCAGGGCAGAACTGCCTCTGCGCCGTATACCATAAAAAATGGTGTGAATCCGGTAGTACGGTTGGGCGTTGTCCGCAGCCCCCAGAGTACGGAGTCGAGCTCTTCTACCCAGTGCGTGTCAGATTTCGTAAGGGACCGCACTAGTCTGGGTTTGATGCCGCTCATTATTAGACCATTTGCTCGTTCCACTTGACTGTTGGTTTGAGGATGATAGACTGAAGCGTAATTGAGCTTAATGCCCATATTTTTGCACCATAATTTAACCTCGTCGGTGGTGAAGTTCGTGCCGTTATCGGTAATGATGTTGTGGGGGACACCATATCGGTGTACTACCCCGGATATGAAGTCTATCACTGGTCCGGACTCTGCCGTTTTAACTGGCTTGGCCTCTATCCATTTGGTGAATTTGTCCACCATGACCAATAGGTACCTTTGCTTGTGGGTTCCCCCTTTAAGGGGTCCAACCATGTCAAGCCCCCAGACCGCGAACGGCCAGGTAATGGGTATAGTTTTGAGGGCGGTGGGTGGCATATGGCTCTGGTTAGCAAAGAGCTGACAACCGACGCATCTTTGGACTAAGTCCTGAGCATCTGCCCGGGCCGTCGGCCAATAAAATCCTGTACGGAATGCCTTTCCTACAAGGGCCCGAGCTGCGGCGTGGTGTCCGCCTAGTCCGGCATGAATTTCAGCCAGAAGGTTTCGCCCTTCCTCTTCGAAGATACACCTTTGAAGGACTCCGGTTGTGCTTTTCTTATAGAGTTCTCCCTCATGGACCTTGTAGGCTTTAGATCGCCGAACTATGCAGAGGGCCTCATTTTGGTCTTCGGGAAGTTCCTGCCTAAGCAAGTAGACTAGGAATGGCTCTGTCCACGGGGCGATTACTGCCATTATTTCATGGGCTGAAGGTGTTATTTCATCGGCTGAATCGCCGGTTATGTCAGATTGTTCTGTGTCGGTTGGTGCGGCTGCTTTCGGTTTGTTATTTCCGGACTCTTCTTCCCATAGTACGGATGGCTTAAAGAGCCGTTCCAGGAAGATGTTTGGAGGGACAGCGTCACGTTTTGCGCCGATGTGTGCCAATACGCCGGCTGCTTGGTTATTATCCCGGGCTACGTGGTGGAATTCAAGTCCTTCGAACCGAGCTGACATTTTGAGGACAGCGTTACGATAGGCTGCCATTTTCGGATCCTTGGCGTCAAAGTCTCCATTTACTTGGGATATTGCGAGGTTTGAGTCCCCGCGCACCTCTAGGCGTTGAATGCCCATGGAGATTGCCATCCGAAGGCCATGTAAGAGGGCCTCGTATTCGGCTGCGTTGTTGGAGTCCGTGTACATTATCTGAAGTACGTATTGGACTGTGTCCCCGGTTGGGGACGTCAATACGACGCCAGCCCCCAATCCGGCCAACATTTTGGAGCCGTCGAAGTGCATAATCCAATTGGAGTATGCGCCATACTCTTTAGGGAGTTTGGCTTCAGTCCACTCAGCGACAAAGTCAGCCAAAACTTGCGACTTTATAGCTCGCCGAGGTTTGAAAGTTATATCGAATGGTAAGAGCTCAATGGCCCATTTTGCAATCCTGCCCGTCGCGTCGCGGTTGTTTATAATGTCATTGAGGGGTACTTCAGAAGCCACTGTTATCGAACACTCTTGAAAGTAGTGTCGGAGCTTCCGGGATGCCATGAACACCGCATACGCTATCTTTTGGTAGTGCGGGTAACGGGACTTGCAGGGAGTTAAGACAGTGGATACGTAGTACACTGGTTTTTGAAGAGGAAATTTATGCCCTTCTGTCTCTCGTTCGACGACGAGTACCGCGCTTACAACTTGATGTGTTGCCGCGATGTATAACAACATTGGTTCGCCCAGGTTAGGCGCAGCCAGGACCGGATTTTTTGCCAATATGGCTTTTATTTCTTCGAGTCCGACAGTGGCAGCATCCGTCCACTCGAAGTGTTCGGTGCGCCTGAGGAGGCGATAGAGGGGCAATGCCTTTTCTCCCAAACGGGAGATAAAGCGGCTTAGAGCCGCCCCGCATCCAGTCAATTTTTGTATTTGTTTGAGGTCCTTTGGAATATCCAGCTGTGACAGAGCTCGGATCTTGGTTGGGTTCGCTTCAATTCCTCTACTGGATACAATGAAGCCCAGGAGCTTTCCGGCTGGTACGCCGAAAACGCATTTTTCCGGATTCAGCTTGATGTCATATGCTCGAAGGTTGTCGAATGTGAGCCTCAAATCGTCTACTAGAGTTTCGACATGTTTGGTTTTGACGACTACGTCGTCTACGTATGCCTCTACTGTTTTGCCGATCTGGGTAGCCAGACATGTATGAATCATGCGCTGATATGTTGCGCCGGCGTTTTTAAGTCCGAAGGGCATCGTGTTGAAGCAGAATGGTCCGTATGGGGTAATGAATGCCGTTGCGGCTTGGTCCGCTTCTGCCATCTTGACTTGATGGTAGCCGGAGTATGCGTCAAGGAAGCACAATGAATCGTGCCCTGCGGTAGCATCGATTATCTGGTCGATGCGGGGGAGGGGGAAGGGATCCTTTGGGCAGGCCTTGTTGAGGTCTTTAAAATCGACACATAGGCGCCAGGATTTGTCCTTCTTTGGTACCACTACCAGGTTTGCTAGCCAATCCGGATGTTTGATATCTCTGATGAATCCGGCTTCCAATAGTTTGGCTAGCTCTTCTCCCATTGCATGTCTTTTGGGTTCGGAAAATCGTCGAAGAGCCTGTTTGACTGGCTTGAATCCTTTTAGGATGTTTAGGCTGTGTTCTGCCAATCTGCGTGGGATTCCTGGCATGTCTGAAGGGTGCCAGGCAAAGATGTCCCAATTTTCCCGAAGGAATTCTCGCAGTGCGGCGTCTACATCAGGGTTCAACTGTGCCCCGATGGAGGCCGTCTTTGTTGGGTCCGTTGGATGGACCTGGAATTTTACTATTTCGTCCGCTGGTTTAAAGGAGGTGGACTTGGATCTCTCATCGAGTATCACATCGTCCCTATTCACCGTAGAGCGCAGCGCGGTGAGTTCTTCTGCTGCTAGGGCTTCGGATAGTGCCTCCAGGGCTAATGCGGCTGTCTTGTTTTCGGCGCGGAGTGCTATGTCTGGATCACCAACGAGAGTGATTATTCCGCCGGGACCGGGCATTTTAAGCTTCATGTACCCGTAATGGGGTATGGCTTGAAAAATTGTGAATGCCTCTCGTCCTAATATAGCGTGATATCCGCTGCTGAACGGGGCCACTTGGAACATGACTTCTTTGGACCTGTAATTGTCCGGCGAGCCGAACACCACATGAGGACCTTTGTAAGTCGAAAGCCGTCCACTATTGGACTAAGTACCAGTGCGGCTGGTGCTCGGGCTGTTCGGAATTTAGGTTCATCGCTGGCGTTGAAGGTGATTGTTGTGTCGCTCCATGGATTTGTTGTTGCTACTTGGTAGACTTCGGCGAGGCTGTGGATTGTTCGTTTCCGCATATTATTTGATGCGAAAGTCTCGAAAACTGTTGATACCGTACCGGTATCGTTGGAGTGGTTTTCCGGGGCTAGAAGCTCCTCGCCACTTTTGGCCACCTGTCGTAATATCCAACATGCTCGAAGGCTATGTGTTGGGATGGCGCCCTCTGTACTGTGAATTTTACAGGGTCCGCTGAGCCATCCCTCCAGTACGGTTCCTTGCCCTTTATGGGGTTTCTGCTTTTTGGTTTTTGTACCTGGTGCCTGAGTGTGCTGCACCCTTTTGTTACGGACTAGGGTTATATTCGGGGCCAGATTGTCCCAAAACTTAGTTTTGGTTTTTCGGAAACTCTCCATCGCACAGTACTTTCGTACTATGGACGCCAGGTCAGAGAAGCGTGTAATTTCACGGTGTCTGACGGCGTTCAAGATTCCCTCATCCATGCAATTATTGCGGAAAATTGAAATTGCGTTTTCCTCTCGGCAGTCCTTTATCCTGTCCATGACCAGGAGGAATCTGGCCCAGTAATGATGTACTGTTTCAGCGAGCTCTTGCCGGATTAGAAATAGATCGCATATGTCTGGGCGGGTGGGTGGAATTAAGTCCGGAACCCTACCCATCTCGAGGCTCAAGGGCCGAGAAGTTTCCAAATTTGGAAGCTTGGATTGCTGGATGTTGTCCAACGAGTCCGGTCCGATGCCTGACTTTAGGTTCAGTGCTTGATCGAAGTCCGTCCCTCCGTGGGAATCAGGCATGGAGGGTTCGGGAGCCCGGACATGACTAGTTTTCAATACAGGAGAAGAGTCGCCGCGTTGTTCCTCTACCACTGCAACGTGGTGGGTGACCTGGGGAGAGTTAATCTCTCTCAGATCGGTTTTAAGCCCAATCTGATTGTAGTCTGTAGCGACTCCCAGGGCGGCCATGCGATCCAAGAGCTCGTTTACGGACGAGAGCTCTATTGGATCCAGCCGCTCGGCGAATTCCGAGCTGACGTGAAGATTGCTTTTGACGACCTGAGAGGTCATTGTCGAAGCGGTGGCCGAACAGGCGGTCATGAGAAAACCACCTAGCCGGATAGTTTGGCCGGCGGCCAAGGCTCCTTTGGCGAAGATACCGTCCTTGAAGACGGGAAGAGGCATCCTTCCTATCGGTGACGGCACAGAGGAACTCTCAATGAAAGCACCAATGTCGGTGTCAAAACCGGCGAATCTCGGGTAGGGGGTCCCGAACTGTGCGTCTAGGTGGATGGTAACAGGAGACAAGGGACACGATGTTTTTACCCAGGTTCGGGCCCTCTCGATGGAGGTAAAACCCTACTCCTGCTTGATTGATATTGATGATATGGGTAGTACAAGAGTGGATCTACCACGAGATCAAGGAGGCTAAACCCTAGAAGCTAGCCTATGGTATGATTGTTGTAATGGTTGTTGTCCTATGGACTAAAACCCTCCAGTTTATATAGACAATGGGGAGGGCTAGGGTTACACAGAGTCGGTTACAATGGTAGGAGATCTACATATCCGTATCGCCAAGCTTGCCTTGCACGCCAAGGAAAGTCCCATCCGGACACGGGACGAAGTCTTCAATCTTGTATCTTCATAGTCTTGGAGTCCGGCTGACGATGATAGTCCGGCTGTCCGGACAACCCCTAGTCCAGGACTCCCTCATCCTCCCCAGGCGTTTTTTCCGCGCCAGCGCCGAGAAAACGGCCCAGTCACCCCCCAAAAGCCTGTTTTTCGCCGGCTTGGGCCGAATCTGGTGTCGGCGGACCCAGGCAGAACCCGGCGCCCTGGGGGCGCCTGGGGCGCTGGCACAAGCAAAAAGGCACGCGTGGGTCTGCCCTATCGGCGAGCTGAGCGCCTCTTCCCGCCGTCTCTCCCCCTTTTCCCCCAGTTCCCTCCCATTATCTCCTTCCCTCCCACCATTCTCTCTCCCGCTCTCCTCCCAGCCGGCCGCCATGGCACCAAAGAAGTACGTCGTCCCCCGCGCCGCGGCAACCGCGACCGCCTCCGTCGCCCAGCCGAAGCAAAGGAAGCCGAGGGCGCCGCCGTCCAAGCCGCCCGGCATGATAAACGCCGATTGGAGGGTAGAAGTACAGCGACGGGAGGCCGTCACCGCCGACCGGCGGAACAGGGCCCTCGCCAAGAAGGCCCGTGACAACGCAGCACGCGCGGCTGCGGCTGCGGCTGCCGCTGCCACGGACCAGGCCGAGGCCGAGGCGGCACGCGCGGGGATGATGAATCCCCCCGGCAACCACATGCAGTACGCGCCATGGGGAGAGCAAGGTGTTGGGTCTCCGACGCCGCAGCCATGGGGATCGCCGGGCTACACCGACGGGGACGTGCACGGTGGGTTCAACCCAAATGTCACATTCCCCCATGGACACCCGGCCCAGCGCACGCCCTCGCCCGCCTTCACCGCATGCAGTACCCTCCATACAACTACTCGCCGCCCGCGTACGTGTCCTCCCCGACGCCTCCTCTCCGCCGTTGCGCACTGCCCTTCTCGCACCTCGGCGACACCGACGAGACCGAGGCCGACATGGACGATATCATCGCGGAAGGATCGGCCGCGCCCGCTGCGTCTCCCGGGTTCACCGCGGATGAGGCGGTGGATCTCAGCGGCGGCATGGACAGCGAGCTCGGCTACGTCTACGGCGACGAGGAGCAGGAGGAAGAGGACGAGGAGGAGCGGGCGAGGAGGCGCAAGAAGAAGAAGTGGATGGCCAGGTCAGCCGAGCTGCGCATCAAGTGGGCGTCCAAGGAGGAGGAATGCCTCGCCGAGGCATGGAAAGTCGTCTACCTCGACCCGACCACCGGTGCGAACCAGAGCATCGAGACGTACTGGGCGCGCATCAAGGCCGAGTTCGACGAGCACAAGCTCGTCGACCCCTACTTCAAAGGCGTCTACATGCACCGCGGGTCGAAGGCGATGGCGAACCATTGGGGGCGCATCCAGGGGGCATGCAACAAATGGCATGACTTCGTCGAGGAGGTGGTCGCTCGGCCGGAGAGCGGCACCAGCATTGAGGATCAGGTATGCCACGCCGGTCTCCCGTCTCTCTTCGCCGTGTGCGCCCGCCAATTGTTTGTTCGTCCCCGCGCAGTTGCTGCGCATGTTCAGCCTGTATAGGCAGAGCAACAACGACGCCGAGTTCAAGTACCTCCACGTCTACAAGCGCATTGACAAGTGCGACAAGTGGGCGAAAGTTCGGCGCAACCTCAAGAAGGCCAAGGAGACATACAGCCAGACGCGCCGGCTCCGGGCGCGTCAGAAGGGCGGCTGGACGGCAACAAAGGTGCCAAGATGGGGAAACACGCTGATGCGGCCACCGCTCGCATGCAGGAATCCATCCAGCACTGCCTCGCTAACGCACAGGCCCGGGCCGTCCTTCGTGAAGAGAAGACCGAGGCGCGGTGGTCGGCATTGATGTCGACAAGCGCCGTCAAGCTCGACCTACTCCGGACCAACGTCGCCGCGAAGAAGAGGAACACCGACCTGTCTTTGCTGCTGGGCGGGGCGGACATGCTCCAGAGCGCCGACGAGGCGGTCAAAGTATGGTACAGGGCGCATGTCGGCCTCATCCTGGACCAGCTTTCCTCGACGACGACGCCCACGCCCACGCCCACGACGACGCCGCCCACGCCCACGCACACGCCGATGCCGCCGCCAAGCCCGACCGATGATGCCACCGAGACTGCCCGCAGCGTAGAAGCCACGCCGCCAAGCAAAGAGACCCTGTCAAGCCCGCGCATGCCGACTCCGCCGACGCCGGAGGCCGACCTCGCCGTCTGATGCACGATTTTGTTCTTTTTTTGTACGCCGAACTTTGTATCAATCGCCGATCACTGCTTGATCGCCGGATTGTTGCGTTTATTTTTGGGCGCGGGAATGAACTACGTTTGAATTTGCCAAGGCTGGGGGGCGCCTTGGGGCGTGGCTAGGAGCTAGGCCGCCCCCAGGGGCCGAACTATCACCGGCTCGCCCCCAGGGCGCAGTTTTTCGGTGCCCTGGGGGGCCGAACGGCTGGAGATGCTCTTACGCACGCGCGGCGCCGACGAGTGGCCGGGGCTGGGACTGGACAGGTAAAAACCTAACGCACCCACGCATATGGTCTTCCTCTTCCTCTCTCTCACTTTTACTCCCTCCTAGCCACCGCCTCCTCCTCCTCCTCCTCTCTCCCATAGCACCTCCACCTCGCCTTCCTTCTCTCTTCTCTTGGTCGTCCACATGACTAGGAACGGCACGTGGTTCCAGATCGGGCATCGCCATGGGGAGCGGCGGCGGCCGGATCTTCATCTGGGCTGAAGAAGCAGGAGGGACCTGTAGTGGGGAAGCAGCAGCAAGGCCATGAGAGGCCTGCAGTGGGAAGGAGCAGAAAGGCCAGGGCTGAGGAGAAGCCGTGACCGGGACAAAAAGCAACGGTGGCAGTGCTCGTCTCGGTGGGATGGACCTGCAGGGAAGATGAAGGGGATTGGCGGCATGTGGGGGGTGCAGGCCGGCCTTGGTTCGCCGCAGCTGAGTGCATCTCCCTCCCTCCCCCCAATAGTAAACCATGGAGGATTTGAGGGCTGCTCAGGTTCAGAGCGGCAAACTATGGAGGATATGGGGCTACATGGGCTTGGGGCAACAAGCCATGACGGGGATAAGATGCATGTTTGATTTTTTTTTCTTAACATCTCTATAGGATTTTTTTGTTTGAATAGTTAAGAGTATTTCTTTAGACTACTTTGATTCTCTGAAAAATTGGTGTTGTATAGAGCTTTGTGCTTCCGTGCAAGTCCTGGCTTGAGGCTGACTGCAGAAGAGGACAACTCCCAAACGCCAGGACAGTTGAGCTTCTTCATGTCCTTTAGCGATTCCATGACCATCTGCAGTAACAATCTATTGCATAAATGGTTCTCTGAGTGGGCTATGTAATTTTGCCTATGTCAAATGGGGATGATTTGCTTATAGTAAAGAGATAATAATCTATGAAAGCCCAGTTACCTGAATAAGACAGTAAATAATTCTAAGATGCTAATGTTGCAGTTGATAAAACTATGTGAATGATGACTGATGTTGCAGTTGATAATCCTAAATAAGACACTACTGGCTCACTTTTCTTCTTTGTATTTTTTCTTGTTCATACATGAAGAAAATATTTTGGTGCTGATGATTGGTCTAAGTATCATGATTGGTTAATTTTTTGCATCTAAATAGGGGCATTTACGTTTCGAGTTGTGGTTAGTGGTGGTCTTGTCAATGAGTTGGCACACGAGGCCTCGGGACTCCCTCCTCGTCGACGAGCACTGATGTGATTGCAGCAAGCCATTGCCATTCCCGCCACACAGATGCAGGATTCCTCATTGTTTTTAATCTCACAGCCATGTTCTTCTTGTTATAATTTAGCTTTTGTTCATTTGCTATGTTTAGTACAAGCAGGACATTCTCCTTTTAATCTCCCAATCAGTTAAGCTATGTCAACTGGCTAGATCCTTCTCAATTAACTAACCTCATTGGTCTGCACTCTTGTGCTTCATAATTTTCCCAATTGGACACTCTCCTATCTGAAATATTTTTCCCGCCAATTTAGTGTTGGTTCATATGCAGGTTCAGAGAGTAACGCCATGCATGATGACTACTGGTGATGTTTTTATTGCGGGACAGTGCTTTCGAGTTTCATGAGATATGGTCATTCTCAAAAGGTAGTTATTTTCTTTGCCATTTTTGTTCATGAGGAGTACGCTATGCCAACTATATATTATTATTTGACATGCCTCCTTTCTTTTTTGAAAATGAGTGTAATCCTTTTTCTGTATGGTTCAATTGATACCATCAAGCAGGTCCTACTTATTACAGCATGGTATGTGTAATGCCGATTTCCTCCTAGGCAGCTGTAAGTGTGAGGCCTTATTACCTCCAACGTCCAGCAACGACACGGTTTAGAGATAAACGGCAGTCCGTGATACGTAAGATTTTCTCTGAGTGATGAATGTAGATTTTGATTTCCACTATGTTTATGTAGCACAAACTTTGCAGGACTTCAGGATGCCTCCACCACCATTGCCTTTCCTTTATGGTGCCTTTGCTTGTTGGAATAAACTAAGGGAAGGGGAGCTTCATGTTGCTGCTACTAAAGTGGCAAGCCAGACTAGGAGCAATGTCCTTGAGTACATACAGATTTTTGCACGAGTGTGAGCATGAGTCAATGGCGACCCCCAGAGGCAGACATGGTTAAAGTCAACCTTGATGGATCCTTTGTACCAGGTGATACACATGCCGGCTGGGAGGTGGTTGCTAGATCCTCAGACAACATCATTGTTTGTGTCCGTACCGGTCGCTAGGAGAATGTCGAGGAGGTGTTCACTGTTGAATCATGTGCCATGTCCCACACTGTCTTGCTTGCTGCTGATCTAGGGATGTCCTGGTGGTATTTGAGACGGATTCACAGCTTCTACAGGAAGCACTTGATCTTATCAATGTGGACTCAGTGTCCTATGCAGTTGACATTGAGGATACAAAGTTCCAGCTGAAGATGTGGTTCTTGAAACATCAGATATCTTTGTATCGTCGAAGTGCAAACTTTGTAGCACATGAATTAGCGAATATGGGTCGTTTGTATGCACCAGACAACTATGTTGAATGGGAGTCTGATGTACCAGCCCATGTGACCGATTGTGTTATGGGTGATTTGCCCAAATACAGATAAGTTACAAAGTTTTGATTTACTTCCAAAAAAGTTTGTTGAAACGTGCCTATTGACCACCAAACACCACTTTATTTTGTGTGTATGTT
This sequence comes from Triticum timopheevii, assembly GCA_963921465.1. Taxonomy (NCBI): domain Eukaryota; kingdom Viridiplantae; phylum Streptophyta; class Magnoliopsida; order Poales; family Poaceae; genus Triticum; species Triticum timopheevii. The sequence continues at coordinate 525,041,540 of OY997272.1, read as the reverse complement.
CGCCATTTTAGTCCAGTAGTTGATATGCTGCCAACAACTTTTCCGTCCCCTCTTTCTTACTACTTAGTTATTTCCTCAAGCAAGTTGATGGTTATTTCTACTACTTCTAATTTAGTTTTGGTTCTATCTGTGTGCATGGCATGCAGGCCTTCCCACGAGATGCAGTTCTGAAATTTGTCACAGTTCTATGGATCTATCATTGTGATAACTGATGATATATGGCGAGTTGTTTGACACCATCATTTCTCCTTTCTAGCGGTCGAGTTGACAAATTTGATGTAATCAAATAGAGTCCCTGCATCCTAAGATGTCATCCATTTATCACATGTAATGTGTTGTTTTTCTTTTATGCGCCAGAATTCTTTCCTATATTCTGAGGATCGAAGCACTTTTAGATTGTATACTGGACATTGATGATTCTATCTACTTCAATATATGCTTTTATGCTTCTGAAGGTGTCCACTATGTTTATTTGCTTCATGAATTTGACAGTTGTATTTGCTAAGAATAGTGTAACTTTTTGGGTCACAATTACCTTTAAATATCAGCTACGTTCTTATACCTATCAACGAACTAAGTAAAACATGAAAAACCTGGGTTTTCCTTTGTCTCTTGCCAGTGTTATATACTTATTCGATACCTACTATCCTCTATACCTGTGTTTTCCCCGTCCAATGTCGGTGCCTGGACTATGACCTCTACCTTTTGACGGTTTCTTTTCCTTTCTACTAGGTATTGTTCTTGTGTTCAAGATTTTTGTTTTTACAGTTGCCTTTTACATACCTACACATCAATCATTTGCCAAATTAAACCAAATGACACTCTCAAAACATATGCATGCTTTCAACACCCTGAAGAGATGTGTTTACTTTACCCACAAACTTATATACACGAATTCACTGTTTCATGAATTTTAATGTGTGGTTGTGTGATGTATACTTCAGTAAATATTGCCTCTCATATTTACAATATTATTATGGGGAAAATTTGACACATAAAAATTCACACAAGTTATGAATATTTTTAGCTCAATTGACAATTATTTGTCAAAACAGATCACATAATACTCCTTGTTCTGAATTATTTAGATTGAAGCCATACTCTGTGTTATACCTGGCCATGAGAAGCCCGGCCCGGCCCGACACTGCCCCCGGGCCGGGCTCGGGCCTAGATTTTGAGCCCGAAGACCAGGCCGGGCCAGGCCCGAGCCCGTCGTTTTTGCGTTTTCCTGAAGGTTGGGCTGGGCCGGCCCGAAGCCCGGTGGGCTTTTACGTGTTTGGGTCGGGCTCGGGCCCAGAAAACAGGCCCGATGGCCGGGCCCGAGCCTGGGTTTTTTGCGTCGGGCTTGGCTAGGCCCGGCCCGGCCCGAGGTATGGCCAGGTATACTCTGTGTAGACCTGCAGTTATTTCTAAAGTAAAATAAAATAATTATTTACTGGTAGTAAGATCACGGTGGCAAATTACTGTGTCTCAGGTTTGAAAGCTCGGTGGAATAATGAGAAAGTTTGGACATGTCAATTTCTTAAATCTTATATATAATTTCCTAATGTATGATGGTGGAGTTGCATCTCTTTACTGTCATCGAGGAAAATGATGACCAAGCTCTGCAGTGCAATCTTTGTCTTTGGCACTAGGAAAGTTGCCTAAAAGATATATAATGTCGGTCCATGTATTTAGTTGTTTGTGGCGCAGCCTGTGTGCTTCCATTTGCTTTCTCACATTAATGGGGTACATGTACATGTACTAAGAACCGTTTGACTATGTGTGACCATCAGGTGAACTAATATTTCTTGTCATCTGTTCATTTCGGCCTTATCATCTCACCTTCATCTGTATAATATTTCTTGTCATCCGGGATCTTGATCTTATTGCCGACTCTTGTGGCCTCTCCTCCTCTCAATGGGCCACCCGTTACGCCCTAGAAGATGCCTTATTGGTGCTTCACCACCAGTCGGAAATTTATTGGCGCCAACGTGGGGCCCTTAATTGGACCTTGAAGGGGGATGCGATGACGGCTTACTTCTTTGCGATTGCCAATGGTAGGCGCCGCAGATGCTACATTGATTCCCTGGTTATTAATGGCGTTAGAACCTCGGACCAACCCACCATTATGGCTCACATTGTGGGATTCTATTCAAATTTCCTTAGCTCTAAGCCTGACCCTGGGGTTGGCCTCTGTCCTGGATTCTGGGACTCTGGTTCTAGGATCTCTCCTGAAGAAAACTTGGGTCTTATGGTTCCCCTTTCTGACAAGGAGATCTAGCAGGTGATTAACTCGGCTAACACGAACGCGGCTTCCGGTCCTGATGGTTTCTCTATCTCTTTCTTTAAAAAAATTGGCCGCAGTTGCGGGATCTTATCTGTAGAGTTATTCAAGGTTTCTGGTTGGGTACGGTGGATGTCTCGCCTTAATTATGCGGTCATTACCTTAATTCCTAAAGTCAAGGGCGCGGACTTGATTTCGCAATTTAGGCCGATTGCTCTTATTAATTATTTTGCCAAGTTTCCGGCCAAGGGGATGGCTACGCGCCTATCTCCCATTGCCCATCGTACCATCAGCCCTTTTCAGTCGGCCTTTATTAAAGGTCGCTTCATTCTAGATGGGGTTCTGTGTTTACATGAGATCGTTCATGACCTTAAGATTCGAAAGACAAAAGCGGTCATTCTTAAACTTGATTTTGAGAAGGCTTACGATTCGGTTAGCTGGCCTTTTTTGTGTAGAGTGCTGTTGGCCAAAGGATTCGATGGTCCTCTTGTTCACAGAATTATGCAGTTAGTCTCGGGGGGCCACACTGCTATTAATGTTAACGGCCAGGTCAGTAAGTTCTTTGCTAATGGTAGGGGCCTGCGGCAAGGCGACCCCGCCTCGCCGATCCTGTTTAATTTTGTGGTTGATGCTTTATCTCGCTTGTTATCTAGGGCAGCTGCCTCTGGGCATATATCCCCTGTTAGCAATCATCTTATCCCCCCTGGTTTGACCCATCTCCAATACGCGGATGACGCCATTATCATGGTCGAGCTAAATGACGCATGCATAGCGCACCTAAAGTTTATTCTTCTCTGCTTCGAGGCGATGTCGGGTCTTAAGATTAATTTTTCCAAAAGTGAAGTGGTTGTTACTGGGGTTGAGGATTCGGAAGCCATTCGAGTGGCTCACCTTCTCAATTGCAAGGTGGGTTCTTTTCCATTCAAATACCTAGGTCTTCCGATCTCCCCGGATGTGCTTCATGCTAAGGATGTTTCCCCTGTGGTTACTAAGGTGGGTAACAGGGTCCTACCCTGGCGGGGCAGATATAACTCGAATGCGGGTAAAGTAGCTCTTATTAACGCCTGTCTCTCCTCCCTCCCTATGTTCCTGATGGGCTTCTACCTCTTGTCGGCTGGGATTCATGCTGGGTTTGATAAACACCGTGGTGCATTTTACTGGAATGTGTCGGACAATCGCCGCAAGTATCGCTTTGTGAAATGGAAGCTTATGTGCAGACCCAAAAACCTTGGGGGTTGGGGATCCTTAATACGTCCATCATGAACCAATGCTTACTGATTAAGTGGTGGTGGAAGATTATGAGTGTGGAGGACCAGCCTCTGTGGCTGGACATCCTGAAAGCTAAATATTTCCCGTTCTCTAGCCCAATGTTTGCCATGTCGCGTGGTGGCTCGCAGTTCTGGAAGGCGTTGGTCAAAGTTAGGCCGATTTTTCAATCCTTCGTTAAGTTTGTCGTTGGGGACGGCTCCTCGATTAGGTTTTGGTTAGACTGGTGGTGTGGAGATTCACCCCTCTCGGTGACCTTCCCTACTCTGTTTTCTTATTGTTCGGATCCTGCCATTTCTATTGCGAGGTTAGCTTCCCAGGGGTGGAACCTGATCTTCCGGTGCTCCTTGTAGCCTGTAGAGTTTGAAGATTGGCAGCGTCTTACTGCCCTCTTCCCATCGCTCTCGACGGCTAGGGACTCGGTGATCTGGCCGTTGTCCTCCTCTGGTCAGTTCTCGGTGAAATCTCTTTACTCCAAGCTCGTTGGGGGCACGCCCACTAATCGTTTCTCCCAGGTCTAGAAGGCTCGTCTTCTCCCTAAGATTAAAATCTTCTTATGGCAAGCCATTCGGCGTCGGTTGCCTTCGGCTGATCAAATTCGTAAGAGAAATGGCTCGGGCTCCCAGTTCTGTGCTCTTTGTGGCGCTATTGAGGACACTGAACATATCTTTTTTCACTGTCACCTGGCTAAGCTCATTTGGAGTTGCGTTCGGGATTGGTTAAATGTCTCGTGGGCCCCTGCCTCCTTTGCTGAGCTACGGGCTTTGGCCCATGACTTATCGGGCGTCTCTCGATGACTCTTTTGGTTGGGCTTGGGAGCGTTGTGCTGGTCCCTTTGGACGACTAGGAACAAATTTACTATTGAGCACGTGTTTCCTACTAAACCTGCTGACTGCTTATTTCAATCATGTGCCCTCCTGCAGCAGTGGAAATCATTGACTAAGGACGATGACCATGAGGCATTCACAGCGTTAACCTCCAAAATTCAGACGACGGCGTCTCTTCTATGCAGACAAGCGCAGGGTGACTAAGGGCTTTTGTTGGACTGCTTGGCTTTCTACCAGTTGGGTGATCCTTCTTCCGGCCAGCGTGCCGTGTCCTGGCGTGGGTGCCATGTACCAGACTTCACTGTGTTTAATACTCTGGCCGCTGTTGGGGCCTCGGGCTGTTGCTACATTCCTGCGTTGTTATTGTGACCTGCCGTATGGCTTTATTTATAAAGTCGGGCGTATGCCTTTTCTCTAAAAAAAACATATTGTACAATATCATTGTTGTATCAATGCTACCCATCTACCTTATATGCATGTCTTAATTCATAAACCTCGACAAAAGCAAAGAACATGCTTAAACAAAAATTCAATGAACATAGGGTCCACTTGGCACTGAATGGTCATAGTTTGATGGTATGTTATAAATGCCTGAATTGGCAGGGCATGCGGTGCAAAAAAACAAAAATGATAATAATGTGTAGCAAACAGGTCAGCATATTTTTACGTAGTATAAAACATTCATATTCTACTAGCTAATAGGTTTCGGCTTTGATTGACCACCATTTGTTAGGCTATTTTTCTAGCATCATCACTAGAAAAATGGCATCTTTGACAGTAGGACATCAAAAAAATAAAAAGTATGTTAAGTCTAATGGCTGATAAAGAAAATCGTTACTATGCAATTAAATTATGGGCTGACTCGGGTACTTGCACCAGAGGCATAACGGGATATTATCAAGCTCTTAAAGCCCGGCTTGATTAAGGTCCTTGTGCCATGGGCGCAACGAGTCATCTAGTATAATCAAAGAATGCTAAAACGCTGGAGCCTCATATCACGCCGGCGCGCTGTATGGACAGATACATAGTAAGAGAGAATGTTCTGATATGGACAGATACCTTATCGAATGAGGGGCGGAGCGTGGAGCTTGAGTACCGTAGGAGGAGGGGGCCGGGGGCGTCGCTCTGGTCACCGGCGGAGGAGGCAGGGCGCTGGACCTTGATCGACGTCGTCTCTCGTTTGGTCGTCTCGAGCCGTGACTTAGATGCTTTTGTTGGAGCCTTCCTTGATTGTATTTTTATAGCATTGTCTGCCAAACCTGCCGAAGCAACAAGTAACGGAGTTCTCTGCGAGGATATAAGATGCCCCGTTAAGCATCTCCAACAGACGCCGAACGCGGCGGGCGCAAAAAACAGCTTTAGCGCGCGCCCATCGCCTGGTTTGGCACAGCGCGCGGCGCCCGCTCCAGCAGCCGCGCTAAAATGCAGCGCGCGCGCGCCGCTCCAACAGCGCGCAAAAAATGCAGCGCGCGCTCGTTCTACAAACTAGAAATGTAGGTAGTGAAAGCAGAAATTTTAAAAAAACTAGATAGATTGCATAGATTTTAAACGATACAAAGGTATTTTACATCCGAAACATAGATTGCATAAATAAAAACGAAAACAATAAAAACATAGATTGCATTAATAAAAAAACTACTCTAAGTCGCTATCATCATCACCACTATCATCCTCGGCGGTGTCGTCCGAGGTAGTTAGCCAGATGTCCAGCCATCGCTCATCGTTCGGCGTGAAGAACGACCGACCACCTGCTGCAACGAGGTCGGACTGCACATTCGCCAACGCCTTCCACCGACGCTTGTCCAACCGTGTCGCGCGGCGCCTTCGCGTGTCCTCCTCGCGGCGCCTAGCCCAGTAGGCCTGCTCGTAGGCGACGTCCTCCGGGTGGCGCTGGCGCCACTCCACCATGACCCGCTCGTCCTCCAGAGCGACGAGGAGGCGGCGTTGCCGCTCAGCATGCTCCGCACGGTCTTCCGCCGTGTTCAGACGAGGCAGAGGGGCGAGGTTGAGCACTTGCTCGAGCGTGTACACATCTTGGAAGTTCATCTGGCCGCGTGGCCGGCCTAGGCGCCACGCCGCCGCGTCATACGCGCGGGCGGCCTATCGCGCCGTCCCGTACGTGCTGAGGCCGAGCCGGAGTTTGCCGGAGCGTATCTCCGCGGTGTCGCTGCCGTTGGGGCGCAGGCGGACGCCGCGGTAGCCGGACGCTCCTCGGCGGCGCGGCGGCATGGCGGCGCGTCGGTGGCGGGGCGCTGGAGCGGCGCGTGGCAGAAAGGGAGAGGAAGAGGGGAAGAAGAAGCGTGGAGAAGGTGTGTGGCGCGCGCAGTACTTTTATAGGCGCGCGTGAAGCGGCGCGCCAAATCTTGCGCGCGAGATAGCGCCTTTTCGCGCGCGCGCGCAAACGGTTCCCGCGCGTGCTTGTTTCTCGCGGCTGCTGGAGCGCGGCAAACCGCCCCGCGCGCCCTAAAAGCTGGGTTTACCGCGCGCGCGCGTCGTTTGGGGCGTCTGTTGGAGATGCTCTTACAGACTTAAGGAAGGAATACGTCCAGTTTCTTACAGACCAAAGGAAGGAAGATATACAGTTGCGTGCGTACACGTACGGTTTTCTCGTGCCCACCTACGCATTGCTACACTCCGAGAGGTGTACTCGTTAACTGCGGAACCCGGGACGAGCCGTGCCGCAACTCTGCTACGTAGATGCTGCAGGAGGTGTGCAGTTCAGCAACTGCGGAACCAAAACCCACATCACACCGCTGCGACTTTGCTCACTGGCGGCCGCTAGGCAACGGTGATGGGGCTCGTCACCGTGTGCTTGCCGTCGCTCCACGCGATCGACCCGAACATGTACTCCTTGATGCTCCCCTTGGCCCAGATAGTGAAGGTGACCTGGTACTCCTGTGTGTTGTGCGTCGTGCTGAACTGCAGCTTCCGCGGCTTCACGTCCACACGCATGCCGGCAGGGCTCGTGACTGTGGCTCGGTACGTGACATCCACGTTGTTTCCGACATTGCGCACCACGCGGTGTTGTGTGAATACCGCCATGAAGGCCGGGTAGTTGTGGTCTCCCACATAGAAGGAACCCGAGCAGTTGGTCGACGAGCCGTCTCTCGTAAAGACGGCCATCTGCTCGGAGGTGTAGCCAAGCGCGCACACGAAGGTGACATAGTTGTTGGTGCCTGCGTTGTACACGAGGCCTGGGTCAAGGGCGCGGCTGGGGTCGACGTGGCCTGCCCCGCACGCGAACAGCGTGGATGGTTTGCCGGTGGCCATATCCCTGATGACAAGGCCACCATTGTCTACATTGTACGCGGTGGTCATCAGGGCAGACTTGATCGCGGCAGGGCTCCACTCCGGTTTCGCCTGCCGAAGCATTGGAGCGATGCCGCTAACGTGTGGGCACGCCATGGACGTGCCTGATAGGATATTGTAGTCTCGTGTCGCTGTCGAGGCCCGAGGGCGAGGCGGCGCCAGTCCAAGCGGCGAGAATCTCCACACCGGGGGCTATGACGTCTGGCTTGAGGATCTCCGGTGCCAGGAAGTTTGGTCCGCAGCTCGAGAAGGGTGCCATTCTAGGGGAAGAAGGCGTGGGGCCGATGACCGCGCCGTGGAACACGGTCGTCGCCGCTGGTGATGTAGTGTTGCTTATGTACGCTTTAATCCTTTTCCCGGCAGTGAAGGTGACGGTTGTGGCAGGGAAGGTATGGGGGCTATCGACGACCAGCTCGCGGAATTCTTTGATGATCATGAGGATTGCTCCGACGCCACCGGCAAGCTTGACGGTCTCTCCTTGCGCAACAATCACGCTGGGGTCGCACAAAACGATCTTCCCGGCGACCAAGCTGGCGTTGAGCTTCCTAGCTTCGCAGATTTTTGAGCCAGCAGTCCGGCCATGCACGAGCGGTATCTCGGTTGCACCAAGCGGCGGGCCAGCATAGAGCGAAGTGCCAGAAAAGGTATCGCCGTTGCTGAGGAAGACGTCCGCCGGGAAATGGCGGTTGATGGTGGACGCACCGACGGCCAGGAACCACGGCGCGATGTTGATGGTGGTGGACTCGACGGGGCCGGAGTTCCCCGCGGAGGCAGAGACGATGTTGCCCTTGCGGACGGCGCTGAAGGCGCCGATGGCGGTGGAGTCCATATAAAACGGCTGCGCGTAGCCGGAGGAGCCGAATGAAGCGGAGATGACGTCGACCCCGTCGGCGATGGTCCCGTCGAACGCCACGAGGATGTCGGAGCTCGCGCACCCGTATTTCCAGCACACTTGAAGCGACGCGCGTGCCCGGGGCCATGGCGACAGCGTTCCCTCTGGCGTAGTCGTATATGAAGGAAATATGCCCTAGAGGCAATAATAAAGTTATTATTTATTTCCTCATATCATGATAAATGTTTATTATTCATGCTATAATTATATTAACCGGAAACATAATACATGTGTGAATACATAGACAAACATAGTGTCACTAGTATGCCTATACTTGACTAGCTCGTTAATCAAAGATGGTTGAGTTTCCTAGCCATAGACATGAGTTGTCATTTGATTAACGAGATCATATCATTAGGAGAATGATGTGATTGACTTGACCCATTCTGTTAGCTTAGCACTTGATCGTTTAGTATGTTGTTATTGCTTTTTTCATGACTTATACATGTTTCTATGACTATGAGATTATGCAACTCCCATTTACCGGAGGAACACTTTGTGTGCTACCAAACGTCACAACGTAACTGGGTGATTATAAAGGAGCTCTACAGGTGTCTCCGAAGGTACATGTTGAGTTGGCGTATTTTGAGATTAGGATTTGTCACTCCGATTGTCGGAGAGGTATCTCTGGGCCCTCTCGATAATGCACATCACTATAAGCCTTGCAAGCAATGTAGCTAATGAGTTAGTTGCGGGATGATGCATTACGTAACGAGTAAAGAGACTTGCCGGTAACGAGATTGAACTAGGTATTGAGATACCGACGATCAAATCTCGGGCAAGTAACATACCGATGACAAAGGGAACAACGTATGTTGTTATGCGGTTTGACCGATAAAGGTCTTCGTAGAATATGTAGGAGCCAATATGAGCATCCAGGTTCCGCTATTGGTTATTGACCGGAGACGTGTCTCATTCATGTCTACATAGTTCTCGAACCCGTAGGGTCCGCACGCTTAAAGTTTGGTGATGATCGGTATTATGAGTTTTTGTGTTTTGATGTACCAAAGGTAGTTCAGAGTCCCGGATATGATCACGGACATGACGAGGAGTCTCGAAATGGTCAAGATGTAAAGATCGATATATTGGATGACTATGTTCAGACACCGGAATGGTTTCAGATGGTTTCGGGCATATACCGGAGTACCGGGGAATACCGGAACCCCCCGGGGGGTTTAGTGGGCCTAATGGGCCCTAGTGGAGAAGAGGAGGGCGGCTAGGGCAGGCCGCACGCCCCCTCCCCCTCTAGTCCGAATAGGACAAGGAGGGGCGCTGCCCCCCCCCCTTTCCTTCCTCTCCTCTCTCCCTTCCTTCTCCCCTCCTACTCCAACTAGGAAAACGAGGGAGTCCTACTCCCGGTGGGAGTAGGACTCCTCCCTGGCGCGCCTCCTCCTGGCCGGCCGCCCCTCCCCCTTGATCCTTCATATACAGGGGCAAGGGGGCACCTCTAGACACAACAATTGATCTCTTGATCTCTTAGCCGTGTGCGGGGCCCCTCCATCAGATTCCACCTCAGTAATATCGTAGAGGTGCTTAGGCAATGCCCTGCATTGGTAGCATCATCAACACCGTCATCACACCGTCGTGCTGACGGAACTCTCCCGCAAAGCTCTGCTGGATCGGAGTTCGTGGGACGTCATCGAGTTGAACGTGTGCTGAACTCGGAGGTGTCGTACGTTCGGTACTTGATCGGTCGGATCGTGAAGACGTACGACTACATCAACCGCATTGTGCTAACGCTTCCACTTTTGGTCCACGAGGGTACGTGGACAACACTCTCCCCTCTCGTTGCTATGCATCACCATGATCTTGCGTGTGCGTAGGAAATTTTTGAAATTACTACGTTCCCCAGCAGTGGCATCCGAGCCTGGTTTTATGCATAGATGCTATATGCACGAGTAGAACACATGTGAGTTGTGGGCGATACAAGTCATACTGTTTACCAGCATGTCATACTTTGATTCGGTGGTATTGTTGGATGAACGACCGGACCGACATTACGCGTACGCTTACACGAGACTGGTTCTACCGACGTGCTTTGCACGTAGGTGGCTGGCGGGTGTCTGTTTCTCCAACTTTAGTTGAACCGAGTATGGCTACGCCCGGTCCTTGAGAAGGTTAAAACAGCACTAACTTGATGAACTATCGTTGTGGTTTTGATGCGTAGGTAAGAACGGTTCTTGCTCAGCCCATAGCAGCCACGTAAAACTTGCAACAACAAAGCAGAGGACGTCTAACTAGTTTTTGCAGGGCATATTGTGATGTGATATGGTCAAGACATGATGCTATATTTTATTGTATGAGATGATCATGTTTTGTAACAAAGTTATCGGCAACTGGCAGGAGCCATATGGTTGTCGCTTTATTGTATGCAATGCAATCACCCTGTAATTGCTTTACTTTATCACTAAGCGGTACCGATAGTCGTAGAAGCAATAGGTGGCGAAACAACAACGATGCTACGATGGAGATCAAGGTGTCGCGCCGGTGACGATGGTGATCATGATGGTGCTTCGGAGATGGAGATCACAAGCACAAGATGATGATGGCCATATCATATCACTTATATTGATTGCATGTGATGTTTATCCTTTATGCATCTTATTTTGCTTTGATTGACGGTAGCATTATAAGATGATCTCTCACTAAATTTCAAGGTATAAGTGTTCTCCCTAAGTATGCACCATTGCGAAAGTTCTTCGTGCTGAGACACCACGTGATAATCGGGTGTGATAGGCTCTACGTTCAAATACAACAGGTGCAAAACAGTTGCACATGCGGAATACTCAGGTTAAACTTGACGAGCCTAGCATATGCAGATATGGCCTCGGAACACTGAGACCGAAAGGTCGAGCGTGAATCATATAGTAGATATGATCAACATAGTGATGTTCACCATTGAAAACTACTCCATCTCACGTGATGATCGGACATGGTTTAGTTGATTTGGATCACGTGATCACTTAGATGATTAGAGGGATGTCTATCTAAGTGTGAGTTCTTAAGTAATATGATTAATTGAACTTATATTTATCATGAACTTAGTACCTGATAGTATTTTGCTTGTCTATGTTTGTTGTAGATAGATGGCTCGTGCAGTTGTTCCGTTGAATTTTAATGCGTTCCTTGAGAAAGCTAAGTTGAAAGATGATGGTAGCACTTACACGGACTGGGTCCATAACTTGAGGATTATCCTCATTGCTGCACAGAAGAATTGCGTCCTGGAAGCACCGCTGGGTGCCAGGCCTACTGCAGATGCAACTGACGACGTTAAGAACGTCTGGCAGAGGAAAGTTGATGACTACTCGATAGTTTAGTGTGCCATGCTTTATAGCTTAGAACCAGGAATTCAACGACGTTTTGAACGTCATGGAGCATATGAGATGTTCCAGGAGTTGAAGTTAATATTTCAAGCAAATGCCCGGATTGAGAGATATGAAGTCTCCAATAAGTTCTATAGCTGCAAGATGGAGGAGAATAGTTCTGTCAGTGAACATATACTCAAAATGTCTGGGTATAATAATCACTTGATTCAACTGGGAGTTAATCTTCCTGATGATAGTGTCATTGACAGGATTCTTCAATCACTACCACCAAGCTACAAGAGCTTCGTGATGAACTATAATATGCAAGGGATGGACAAGACTATTCCCGATCTCTTCGCAATGCTAAAAGCTGCGGAGGTAGAAATCAAAAAGGAGCATCAAGTGTTGATGGTCAACAAGACCACCAGTTTCAAGAAAAAGGGTAAAGGGAAGAAGAAGGGGAACTTCAAGAAGAACGACAAACAAGTTGCTGCTCAAGAGAAGAAACCCAAATCTGGATCTAAGCTTGAGACTGAGTGCTTCTACTGCAAGCAGACTGGTCACTGGAAGCGGAACTGCCCCAAGTATTTGGCGGATAAGAAGGATGGCAAGGTGAACAAAGGTATATGTGATATACATGTTATTGATGTGTACCTTACTAATGCTCGCAGTAGCACCTGGGTATTTGATACTGGTTCTGTTGCTAATATTTGCAACTCGAAACAGGGACTACGGATTAAGCAAAGATTGGCTAAGGACGAGGTGACGATGCGCGTGGGAAATGGTTCCAAAGTCGATGTGATCGCGGTCGGCACGCTACCTCTACATCTACCTTCGGGATTAGTTTTAGACCTGAATAATTGTTATTTGGTGCCAGCGTTAAGCATGAACATTATATCTGGATCTTGTTTGATGCGAGACGGTTATTCATTTAAATCTGAGAATAATGGTTGTTCTATTTATATGAGTAATATCTTTTATGGTCAAAACCGGCGGATCTCGGGTAGGGGGTCCCGAACTGTGCGTCTAGGCGGATGGTAACAGGAGACAAGGGACACGATGTTTTTACCCAGGTTAGGGCCCTCTCGATGGAGGTAAAACTCTACTCCTGCTTGATTGATATTGATGATATGGGTAGTACAAGAGTGGATCTACCACGAGATCAAGGAGGCTAAACCCTAGAAGCTAGCCTATGGTATGATTGTTGTAATGGTTGTTGTCCTACGGACTAAAACCCTCCGGTTTATATAGACATCGGAGAGGGCTAGGGTTATGTCACACCCAAGATGCGATCCTATCCTAAAGGAACTCGAAGGTCCCACCAAGGATAGAAGCGCATCTTGAAGACGCTTTTGCAAGGTGGATATCATTACATCAACATTACATAATGCATAGGGATACATACAAAAGGCATACAATGCCACACGAATACAACATCGTCATACATAAGAGCACCATCCGACTACGGATGAAACACAAACAGGAACTCAAACGACATCCACCCTGCTAGCCCAGGCTACCGACCTGGAACCTATCCCCTGATCGAAGAAGAAGCAGAAGAAGAACTCCAAAACAAGCAAACATCGCGCTCGCATCATGACCATCGCATAACCTGTACCTGCAACTGTTGTTGTAGTAATCTGTGAGCCACGAGGACTCAGCAATCCCATTACCATGGGTATCAAGACTAGCAAAGCTTAATGGGAAAGGAAGGGGTAAAGTGGTGAGGTTGCAGCAGCGGCTAAGCAAGATATGGTGGCTAACATACGCAAATGAGAGCGAGAAGAGAAGCAAAGGAATGGTTGTGAAGCTAGTAATGATCAAGAGGTGATCCTGAACTCCTACTTACGTCAAACATAACCCAAAGACCATGTTCACTTCCCGGACTCTGCCGAGAAGAGACCATCACGGCTACACACGCGGTTGATGCGTTTTAATTCGAATCTGGTGTCAAGTTATCTACAACCGGACATTAACAAATTCCCATCTGCCACATAACCGTGTGCACGGCTCTCGAAAGTTTATACCCTGCAGGGGTGTCCCAACTTAGCCCATGATAAGCTCTCGCGATCAACGAAGGATATACCTTCTCCCAGGAAGACACGATCAGTCTCAGAATCCCGGTTTACAAGACATTTCGACAATGGTAAAACAAGACCAGCAAAGCCGCCCGATGCACCGACAATCCCGATAGGAGCTGCACATATCTTGTTCTCAGGGCGACACCGGATAGGTCAGCCTACGAGTAAAACCAACCCTCGAGTTGTCCCGAGGTGGCCCCGCAGTCTTCCCGGTTCGAACCAGCACTTAGAGAAGCACTGGCCCGGGGGGCTAAAATAAAGATGACCCTTTGGTTGGCCAACCCAAGGGAAAGGTATAGGTGGTGGTGAGGCAAATGGTAAAACCAAGGTTGGGCCTTGCTGGAGGAGTTTTATTCAAAGCGAACTATCAGGGGGGTCCCATAAATCACCCGACCGCGTTAGGAACGCAAAAATCTGGGAACATAACACCGGTATGACGGAAACTAGGGCGGCAAGAGTGGAACAAAATACTAGGCATAAGGCCGAGCCTTCCACCCTTTTACCAAGTATATAGACGCATTAATAATATAAGAGATATTGTGATATCCCAACATAACCCTGTCCACCATGGAGCAATCTTCAACTTCACCTGCAACTAAAAATGCTATAAAAGGGGCTGAGCAAAGCGGTAACATAGCCAAACAACGGTTTGCTAGGAAGGGTGTCAAAGGTTAGAGGTTCATGGCAATTAGGGAGGCTTGAAGAGCAAATGATAGGTAACGCAGCATAGCGATAGAACGAAGCAACTAGCATAGCAATGATAGTAGTGAGATCCAGCGTAGCGGTCATCTTGCCTGAAATCCCGCAAGGAAGAAGAACGAGTCCATGAAAAAGATGAAGCCACGAAGACGAACCAAGCGTAGACGAACGAATCCTCACGATCGCAATGAAACGGGAACTATCGAGAAGAAGCACACAACATGGTAAACACACCACACATAGACAAGACATGATGCACAACAAGCATGATGCATGACAAAGCTACATGAAGCTACTCATGACAAGATATGATGCAAACAAGAACAACACATCAAGGCAAGTTTAAATGAGGCCGGAAACAACATATAACAATTCTGGTAAGTCCTCATATGCAAGTTTCAAAGTTGGTCCAGAACTGAATAAACCTTAAGTTCAAGTAGTTAAACAGCAAGTTAAGATGCACCAATATGATCTACACGAGATTCTAGTCAAGTTACATATAAAGTTCATTTAATTCGGAGCTACGGCCTAGAAGATATGAGCAAAACAAGTTAAACATGGCATTGATGCAAAATGCATCCAAACATCAAGCAAACACCTCAAAACAAGGATGTAACATGATAATATGAAACTACATGCAAAATCAAGGAAGTTTCATATAGAGCACACTCAAAACGGAGCAACGGTTCAACACATGCACACTATACAAGTTTAAAGGACAAGATGTCCAAAACAGCAACTAGGCATCTAGCAAGCATCAAAACAATATGCTACAGCACCCCAACATAAGAACAAAAGGCACGAGCATGAAGTACAGGTAAAGCATGACAAGACATGAACACTGAGCTATCTCCAGAAACAACTAGAACATGCTCAAAAGGACATGGTAAGATTGCAAATAATAACAGTTTCAAACTTAGCAGAAATAACATCGGGTTGCAATGTTTAGAGCAAGCAAACAACACGTTACAGGAACATATCATGGCAAACAAAGGCATGGCATGAACCTACTAATTGCATAGAACAAAAGTCCCTTACTGACCATGAGCCAAAAAGGATCAGAAGATAAAATGGCACCCATGTAAACATGGCAAATAATATGACAGATTCATACATGGCAGGAACAACAATAAGTAGGCATGTTGGTGAGCTTGAACCACTCACCACAGAGCAATACATGGCATGGCAAGGCAACCAACAATAAGAATACATTTTTATGAAGCTAAGCATGGCAAGAACAAGTTCATAGGGTGCATGGATCACTAGCAAAACACATGGCCAAAACTGAACTTCATGTTAACAGGCTGACAGCGACAGCAACATTGTTTAGCAACTTTGGAGCAAGATAACAACATGATACATCAGGCTATAAATGCAACCAGGGGCACGAATGGATAGAGCATGACATGTATAACAATTCATCCTTAGTGAACATCTCCAGGTTATGCATAAAATAACTAGTAGAAGCATGTTTACATAGCAATAAAATATAACAGAATCAGCCTAGCAAAACAGTAATAGCAAGTACCCTACTTAACAAGCACGATGCACTCAGTACACAAGTCACAAAAATACATGGATAGCACCACTGGAAATATATCATAGCATAGATCAAAACACATGTAGACATCAACCTCATAGGATGCACACATCAAACATGGCAAAAATGACAAATGAGCATGTTATAACAGTTCCAGCAGATTAACATCAACATGCACAGTTGCAATGATGATTCAGGCATCAAGATGATCTCAAATGAACATGATGCAATGGAATGAAATGAAGTACTCGTCAAGTCGAACAATTTGACATATTACACGCACGAAATGGAGCAGTATGCATGGAGATATAGCACGTCAAACAGGGCATGAAAATGTCAGGGACTTGGCAGTTTTTGGAAAAAAAAACAGAGTGAGCGCTAAATGACTATACGTCGCCCGGGGCGGGACTTTGTGGGTTCTCACCTAGTGGGCCTTGGCCCGGTCGGTGTGGAGGCAGGCCAGGACACGGGTCGGGCCGAGGCCCACGGGGAGGGGCGCGGTTAACGGGCACGGCAGGGTCGAGCGGCGGTGGCGCTCCTCCGCGCGGAGCAGAACGACGGCGGCGGTGGCTGCACTCCGGCGATGCAAGACGGCAGGGAAACGACCAGAAGGCGTCAGATCCGGTGCGGGGAAGCCGGATCTGACCGGAGACGGGGTCGGCGGAGAGCTTGGGCGCAGGGGCGCGGAGATCCGGCGACGGCGGCCATGACGGCGGCAACCTACGGGGGAGAGAGAGGCCATGAGGGAGGAGGAGAGGAAGGAGAAGAAGGATGGGAGGCAGGCGGCGCTGGCCTGGGACGACGGAGACAGCGGCTGACACCGGCGGGCGCGGTCGACGGGGCGGCGAGGCCGCGGGCGGTCGAGCTAGAGGTGCGGGGCAAGGCGGGGAGCGGGCGGCGGCACGGGGTCGGGCCGACCCGGGCCCAGATGGGCTTGGCAGGCCCTGCGCGGGCTTGGACGGGCCAGCGGCGGCGGGGAGTGGGCAGGGGGCATGCTGGGGACGCGTGGAGGGTGCTGGTTGGCTAGAGGGGCGATAGGTGGCGGCGCGGCGAGTGGGGCGGCGACACTTGGCGGTGGAGGGCTGGCTTGGCGCTGAAATTGAGGAGGGAGGAGGCTGGCGGCTGCGGGGATCCCGAGGGGGAGGCTAGAGGTAGGTGGAGGGGCTAGGTATGCCAAATTTGGAAGGGGGTGTCCATATATAGGCAGGGATGGCTAGGGTTTGGGTTTAGGGGGGTTTTAGGAGTGTTTTGGAGCCTCCGATCGTGATCCGACGATCAGGAACGGAGGGGGGTTTACGTGGGCTGCAGGTGGGCTGAGAAGAGGGGTTGGGCTAAGAGAAGAGGAGAGAAAGAGAGGCCCAGCGGTAGTTTCAAAGACCGAAACATCCGACGAAGGTACCGACAACGGTACCGCTATATATTTAACGGTTGGGCAGTCAAATGGACTCCGAGTGCGACGAAACTTGACAGGCGCTCTGTCTACACTATAATAAGACCGCAAGCCAAGTTACATCCCAATCCGAGAATATTTTTATGCCACTTATAAAATAATATTTCGGAAGTGCCGCGGGCGCGTGTGAGTGTGTCTGGGCTCGGAACGGACAGCGAAGAGAACCGGGAGAACCCGAACGGATGCAAGTTTTGAAAAAACATGCAGATGAGATGCAGATGATGACATGGCAAAGTGCAACACGCAAGCAAATGACATGGCAATGACGGCGAATAGCTGGAAGACACCTGGCGCATCAAATCCGGGGCGTTACAGGTTACACAGAGTCGGTTACAACGGTAGGAGATCTACATATCCGTATTGCCAAGCTTGCCTTCCATGCCAAGGAAAGTCCCATCCGGACACGGGACGAAGTCTTCAATCTTGTATCTTCATAGTCTTGGAGTCCGGCCGATGATGATAGTCCGGCTATCCGGACACCCCCTAGTCTAGGACTCCCTCAGTAGCCCCTGAACCAGGCTTCAATGACGACGAGTCCGGCGCGCATATTGTCTTCGGCATTGCAAGGTGGGTTCCTCCTCCGAATAATTCATAGAAGATTGTGAACGCCAGGATAGTGTCCGGCTCTGCAAAATAAATTCCACATACCACCGTAGAGAATAATATTTACACAAGTTCAATCTACTGACGTATTTTGT
Source organism: Triticum timopheevii (assembly GCA_963921465.1). NCBI lineage: Eukaryota > Viridiplantae > Streptophyta > Magnoliopsida > Poales > Poaceae > Triticum > Triticum timopheevii. The sequence continues at coordinate 525,023,207 of OY997272.1, read as the reverse complement.
GGCGTGACGTCACACCACTACCAAGCCTTTACTTGAATCGTTTTTATTATACCACCTCAGCGCGTTTAGCGAAGCGGTTTCCTTGGCACGTCTTGTCGAAGCAGAGATCGTGTTCCCCTTATTCCGGGATTCCCATCAATACGGACGTGGGTAACCCAACCGCGCCATTGATTGTGGCGCTTGGGAGATAAGCGAGTTTTACCAGGCCGGTGGGGACGCATAGTCTTCGTCCGCCCATATATAAGGGGATAAGGATCCACCTTTTTTACCTACGCCTTCTTCCTCCTTTGCTTATCCATCTCCGTGCACTCGAGCTCCAGCGCCCAAGTCCGCACATCTCGCCTCAACCTTCTCCAGCCATGTCTGGAGCTGGAGGCAAGTGGACGGAGGAGGCACATCGAGAAGCTACGCGGCGCCGGATACCTGTCCAGCGACATCGCGCACCGGCTGCCCGACGAGGGGCAGCTCATCCCAACCCCCAGGCCCCATGAGAGGGTCGTATTTCTTCCCCACTTCCTCTGCGGACTGGGCTTCCCACTTCACCCCTTCGTCCGGGGGCTCATGTACTACTACGGCCTGGACTTCCACGATCTGGCGCCAAACTTCATCCTCAACATCTCGGCGTTTATCGTCGTGTGCGAGGCCTTCCTCTGCATCCAGCCCCACTTCGGCTTGTGGCTAAAGACTTTTAATGTCAAGCCGAAGGTGGTGAAGGGCGTCCAAGCGGAGTGCGGAGGCGCCATGGTGGGCAAAATGTCCAACGTCACTTGGTTGGAGGGTGCCTTCGTGGAATCCATCAAAGGGTGGCAATCGGGGTGGTTCTACATCACCGAGCCGCGTGACCCTAAATGGGCGGCAGCCCTCGAGTTCAGATCTGGTATCCCCATGCAGCTCACCTCCTGGAAAGAGAAGGGCTTGCTATGGGGTAGTTCGGAGGAGCTGACCGGACTCCAGTCCTGTCTCCAGACCCTGGTGAACAAGAAGCTTAAGCTTGTCAACGTGGTCCAGGTCATGCTCATCCGCCGGATTCTCCCCTGCCAGCAACAGGCCTTCAATTTGTGGGAGTTTGATCCGGCACAGCACCGGACCTTGAGCGGGCTCTTCGACATGATGTACGAAGCTGCCTGGAGGGTGCTGTTCAAGGGCGGAGAAGGCCCCGCATCCTCAACTGAAGATCGCGGATTCAGCACGCAGCGCCCGGCTGGCGAGGTAAGCTATGTTATCCTTTATGGGACACTCATTTCTTTCATAGTTTGACTCTATGCAGGATCTAAACTCCCAATGCCTTTAACAGGACTGGCAGAAGACGTCCGGATAGGTTAACTGTCCGGCTCCCCTTCCAGAAGACCCAGCGGACACCCGTTTGATGGGGCTGCTGGTCCCGGCACTTTATGTGGTGCCGGAGAAGAAGGCCAAGAAGAAGGCCACGGGAACCCGAAGGAGTTCCCGGCGCCAGGTGGTATCGGACTCATCGTCCGATGACTCCAAGGAAGACTCCTCCCCCGAGGAGGGGGAGAAAGAGGCCTCTCCCCCAGCGGGGGGAGAGAAGAAGAGGAAGGCCTCCCCAACGAGGGCGGCCGAAGGGTCCAAGAAAGGACGGACCCTTCCTCCGGACTGCTCCGCCAACACCGACGACGGCGACGAGGAGTGGCCCTCAAGGGCCAAGCCCCTGGCGAGATCGTAAGTGTCCGAATTCCTAGATGATTTATAATTTTTCTTTCTGCCACGTGGTATCTTTCTAATGCCGCATACAACCTGTAGTCCGGCCAAGGACGATCTTCCCGCTTCGTCGAGCGGGTCCTTGGGCACGTCGGATATGGATTCCCTTCTGACCGCCTCCACCCCTCGTGACGCTGACGACGCCGAGGTGGGATCCCAGGAGGGAACCCATCAGGAGGAGGAGGCTCCGGAGGTGCCGCAAGGCAACCTCCCGGACTTCGCACCGGACTCCGCACCAGAACCTGCAGTCGTTCCGGAGTCCGGCAGGAGGCCCCTTCGTAAGAAGGGCAAGACTGTGACACCGGCGGCCTCCGTCCAACTGGAGGCGCCGGATAACTTGTTGAAGGCGCTCAACGGCGCTTCCATCAAGGAAGAACACCGCACTATTATGAGTGCGGTGATTCAGAAGGTTCGGCTCGCCAAGAGCGGGCTGACCGAAGCCTGCAGCAGCCTTCTAACAGGCTTTGAGGTTAGAAATTTAAAATATGTAATATAATACCACATAGACAGTAGCCCCTGATGCTCGGTTTGATGTTCGGAAAGAAAAGCCGGACTGAGGATCTAAAAAGATATACGCAGGAGGTCTAAAAAATATGTCAATATGGGATTGCAGGCTGCGCTGCTGACCTCTGCCGCACTGACTGCGGAGGTCGATGCATTGAAGTAGAACCTCGAGCGGTCTGAGAGCGAGCTCGGCCGTGCCAAGAAGAAGCTCGAGGAGAAGGTGAGTGACACCGTATTGAATTTTTACCTTACAGAAAAGGATTTTGGTTGCAAGAGAAATAACCAGGATAACGTGGGTATTCCAGGGGCCACGAACGAGGTGGCGACCCTGAAGGAGGCCGTATCCGCGGCCAAATGTAATGCGGCCACGGAACGAGCTGAGCGAGAGAAGCAGGAGGCGTGGGTGGCGGAGGTGCACCAAGAGCTCCAGGCTCTCGTGGAAAAGCATGAGAGTTTGGAGCGCGACTCGAAGACTCGAGAGTCCGAGCTTGCATTGGCTCTTGAGAGTGCCAAAGTCGCTAAGGCCGAAGCCCACAAGGCCCTCCAGGAAATTGAGGCGGTGAAGAAAATAGCGGCGGGTAAGGCATTTTTCATGCAAAGCAAGCATGTGAATGTGAATTACCTGTTACTTACCCGAATTCGGAGCTTTCCAGGAGCGTTTGCATATCTGCCTCGCAGCGTGTCCGATGCTGCCGCTTTCTATCGGGCCGAGGAGGGGAGCTCGACGGAGAAGGTCTTCTGGTCTCAGTATGCTGAGGCCGGACATCCGGTGCCCCTTAGCGACCAGCTAAAACAGCTGGTCGAGCTCCACAAGGTAGCTGAACACGCCATGAAGGGCCTCATAGTTCGGCTGTGGCCCAAGGAGGCCATGCCTGGGAGCTACTTCGGCCTGGTGCGGTGGCTGGTGGATGCGTGTCCCTGGATGGAAGTCGTCAAGCACTCCGTCTGCATTGAAGGTGCCCGTGCAAAAGTGCACTGGGGCAGGATGGACGCTGAGAAGCTTCTGACGGACGTGCCGCCAGCGGGCAAGGAGTATCGTACGCCCGAAATGTATTATAAGAGTGTCCTGGAGGGTGCCCGCATGATTGCGGATGAGTGCTCCAAGGATGTAATATTTGAGTAGAATCGCATTATGTTATCCTGTGCGCTGAAAACTGTGTTCATATGCGCTAAGCAACGCTTATTAATTTAAAATATTACCTTCTGTGCGGCCGTTTATCAAATCTGAGAGATGGCAAGTCGCCGGCTTCAGCCCCCATGCCACTAGTGCTGGGGTGTTCGGGATAAACTTGAGCACTCTTGTTCCCATGTTTGGGTCCATCTAGGGAGGCGCTCAACACAACGAACGAGGCAACCGGACTTATAATGCTTGAACACTCTCACTTAGCCATAGAATTCTATAATTTTAAATTTCGGCGAAGCCCCTAGTGTTCGGAAGACCGAGTTCGGGGCGCTATCCACGCCTGGGTCAGACAAAGCCGGTTCCTCGCTCTAAGCGGCATAAGTCTTTAGGGACTCGAAAAAACCTCTCGAACAGCGGCCAGCTCTCGCCCTATCATGACGGTCAGTTTTAGATTTCTCCACTTAGGCGCTCGCCCAGCTCAACCGGGGCGCAATCGCAGTGGTTCTCCCAGTGCTACGTTAGCTGATAAAACGGAACATAAGGTACCAAAACATGGGAGCCGGGCAAACCCAACTATTGACCCAAGACATGATTCGGAGCCGATGCATATAATGCTATAAGTTCGGGGTTCCGCACTTGTGAAAGTGTTCGGACTTATCACACCATAATGCGGGGAACTTAAGCCCCTAGTGTATTCGGCCGTACCAAAGTGTACGGATGCAACATGTCATAAACGAACATATATAAGAAAGAAATGCAATTATAAGCAAAAATTGATGCATTGTTTATTTCAGAAATACTGCCATGAATGCAGAACGATACAAATAGTGCGGTAAGCAAGGGATTGGACTATTAAACATGTCCCCCTCCAGGGGCAGGCTGCGGAATGGTGTATTAAACAGATTTAATGCTCGTAATGGAGACCACCTGAGTGTTCGTCGTGGCCTTTCTCCTTCCCTGGCTATTGCATCGTGAGTTCGGCAGGCCTGCTGCCGGATAGGACCTCTGGTGAACGGAGTCCTGTGGGTAAAAAAAGAAAAAAGAAAAAGAACGACACACTTGGGAGCCCCTCGTGTGGTTGAGCTGTACTCTGGGCCTGTCGTGGTCGTGCCCCTCCCCCTATGCCCATGGTATCTCCAGAGCGTAATGATGTACGCAAAGGACTAGTCTTGCAATTATGCAAGGGCTGGGGTTGGGGCGGCATTGCTACGCGTGCTCGGAACGTGCCAGGTGGTCTTGTTGTATTTTACTCCGGGCGCGTTTGGCTGTGTCCGGTCGCTTAATGGCCGGACTCGAAAATTGCCTTAAGAGGCTGTTCTGTACTTCTGCCGCAAGAGCCGCTGTGTGTTCCTCCATTCGGAGGGAGCGTTCAGTGTTTCCGTTGACCGTGATGACTCCTCGAGGGCCTGGCATCTTGAGCTTGAGGTATGCATAATGCGGCACCGCGTTGAACTTGCAAACGCGGTCCGTCCGAGCAGAGCGTGATAGCCGTTGCGGAACGGGACTATGTCGAAGATTAACTCCTCGCTTCGGAAGTTATCCGGGGATCCGAAGACCACTTCCAGTGTGACTGAGCCTGTACAATTGGCCTCTACACCTGGTATGACGCCTTTGAAGGTTGTCTTTGTAGGTTTAATCCTTGAGGGGTCTATGCCCATCTTGCGCACTGTATCCTGATAAAGCAGGTTCAGGCTCCTGCCGCCGTCCATCAGGACTCTGGTGAGGTGAAATCCATCAACGATTGGGTCTAAAACCAATGCGGCGAATCCGCCATGGCGGATACTGGTGGGGTGGTCCCTTCGATCGAAAGTGATCGGGCAAGAGGACCATGGATTGAACTTCGAGGCGACTGGCTCCATCGCACATACATTCCTAAGTGCACGCTTCCGCTCCCTCTTGGGTATGTGGGTTGCGTATATCATGTTTACCGTCCGCACTTGTGGGGGGAAACCTTTCTGTCCTCTATTGTTCGGCGGCCGGGTCTCTTCCTCGTCATCGCTATGCAGCCCCTTGTCATTGTTTTCGGCAATTAACTTGCCTGCCTGCTCAAATACCCAACAATCTCTGTTGGTGTGATTAGCTGGCTTTTCGGGGGTGCCATGTATCTGGCAAGAGCGGTCGAGTATTCGGTCCAAATTGGACGGGCCCGGAGTAGTTCTTTTGAATGGCCTTTTCCGCTGACCGGGTTTAGAGCCTCTGAATCCGGCGTTTACTGCCGTATCCTCAGTGTTATCGCCGTTAACGTGGCGTTTGTTTTTGTTTCGACGCGACCTGCCATTGCGGTCCTTGGTATCCGGACTGCCAGAATTTTTGCTGAGGTTGTTACTGCGGGCTAGCCAGCTGTCCTCTCCCGCGCAGAAGCGGGTCATGAGTGATGTGAGGGCTGCCATGGATTTCGGCTTTTCCTGTCCTAGGTGCCGGGCCAGCCACTCGTCGCGGATGTTATGTTTGAAGGCTGCGAGGGCCTCTGCATCCGGACAGTCGACGATTTGGTTTTTCTTTGTTAAGAACCATGTCCAGAACTATCTGGCCGATTCGTCTGGCTGCTGAATTATGTGGCTTAGGTCATCCGCGTCTGGTGGTCGCACATATGTGCCCTGGAAGTTGTCAAGGAATGCGGCTTCCAGGTCCTCCCAACACCCAATTGACTCTGCTGGCAAGCTGTTAAGTCAATGCCGAGCTGGTCCTTTAAGCTTGAGTGGGAGATATTTGATGGCATGAAGATCGTCACCGCGGGCCATGTGGATATGAAGGAGATAGTCTTCGATCCAAACCGCGGGGTCTGTTGTGCCATCGTAGGATTCAATGTTCACGGGTTTAAACCCTTCAGGGATTTAATGATCCATTACTTCATCTGTGAAGCATAGTGGGTGTGCGGCGCCTCTATATTGGGCAATATCATGACGTAGCTCAAGCGAGCTTTGTCTACTGTGTTCGGCCCGGCCGGAGTAGCTGTATCCGGCGCGACGGTAGTCGTCGCGCATCGTGGGGCGCCCACGTGATCCGTAGATCGATCTTGATTGTCTTGCCTTGTCCTCCAATATGTCTCGCAAGTCCGGTGCATTCCCCCGTGGCTTCGTACTTTTCGAGCGGTGTCGGGGTACGGTCCTGATGGAGGGCCTAGAGGCCTCTCTATCGCGGCCACGAGGTGGTCGGTCTGCCGTATTGTGCGCTGGTGATGAAGGTTTATATGCCTCCTCCTCTAATCGGGGGAGCAACTTGTGTTTTTGGTAGCTTTTGGAGGGGTGTTCGAGTTCATACTCTTCGGCCGCAAGGACTTCAGTCCATCTGTCGGCTAGCAGGTCTTGATCAGCTCGGAGCTGTTGCTGCTTTTTCTTTAGGCTGTTTGCCGTGGCCATAAGCCTGCGTTTAAAATGCTCTTGTTCGACGGGATCCTCGGGCACGATGAATTCGTCGTCGTTGAGGCTTGCCTCGTCTCCGGAGGGAGGCATGTAATTATCATCCTCTACCTCTTCGTCTGCCACTCTCTCATGAGGGTTGGCTTCTCCGTCCTCCTGTGCTGAATCTTGCTGGAGGGGGTTGTCTTCGGCACTCTCTGGGGTGTTATTATCTCCGGTGCCGGAATCTCCATTCTTGCTGTGGCGGGATTTAGAGCGGCGCCGCTGACGCCGGCGCTTGGGCTGTTTCTTGGAGGAATCTGCCTCCGCTGCTTCTTCGCCATTCCCATCCTTTGGGATGTCCACCATGTATATGTCGTATGACGAGGTGGTCTTCCAGTGCCCCGTGGGTGCTGGTTCTTGGTCGTCTCCGGCATCATCGTCCATACCGTCAATGTCTTTGGAGTCATAGTCTAGCATGTCGGTTAGATCGTCGACAGTGGCTACAAAGTGGGTGGTGGGTGGGCTTTGAATTTCTTCGTCGTCTGCATCCCAACCATCCTGACCGCAGTCTGGCCAGGGCTCTCCTGATAACGAGAGATACTTTAGCGAATTCAGGATGTCGCCAAAGGGTGAGTGCTGAAAGATGTCCGCGGCGGTGAACTCCATGATCGGCGCCCAATCGGATTCGATTGGTAGGGGCGCAGGAGGTTCGGAGTCCGGCGAGGAGTCCGACACCTCGGAGTCACGAGCTTTACAAGGGACAAGGTCAGTATTCGGCTCCATCGCCGTATAGGTTGCAGCCCCCGAGGCGGTGTCTAGCCACCCGTCCTTGATCTGCGCGGTTGGCTCCGAATTAAGGATCGGAGCGGACTCATGTGCGGCCTCCAGGGCATTGTCCGGCAACAGGGCTAAATCATGCCCATCATGACAGTGAGGCGTGCTCGGCTGTGGCTCGAATCCATCGAAGATCAAGTCCCCGCGGATGTCAGCCATGAAGTTTAGGCTTCCAAATCTGACCTGATGGCCAGGGGCGTAGCATTCGATCTGCTCCAGATGGCCAAGCGAGTTGGCCGCAGTGCAAAGCCGCCGAACACGAAGATCTATCCGGGGAGAAAAGTCTCACCCTGGACTGCGTCGTTGTTGATGATCGAAGGAGCCATCAAGCCTATCGGTGACGACACAGAGGAACTCTCAATGAAAGCACCAATGTCGGTGTCAAAACCGGCGGATCTCGGGTAGGGGGTCCCGAACTGTGCGTCTAGGCAGATGGTAACAGGAGACAAGGGACACGATGTTTTTACCCAGGTTCGGGCCCTCTCGATGGAGGTAAAACCCTACTCCTGCTTGATTGATATTGATGATATGGGTAGTACAAGAGTGGATCTACCACGAGATCAAGGAGGCTAAACCCTAGAAGCTAGCCTATGGTATGATTGTTGTAATGGTTGTTGTCCTACGGACTAAAACCCTCCAGTTTATATAGACACCGGAGAGGGCTAGGGTTACACAAAGTCGGTTACAACGGTAGGAGATCTACATATCCGTATTGCCAAGCTTGCCTTCCACGCCAAGGAAAGTCCCAGCCGGACACGGGACGAAGTCTTCAATCTTGTATCTTCATAGTCTTGGAGTCTGGCCGATGATGATAGTCCGGCTATCCGGACACTCCCTAGTCCAGGACTCCCTCAATTAGTTTTAGACCTGAATAATTGTTATTTGGTGCCAGCGTTAAGCATGAACATTATATCTGGATCTTGTTTGATGTGAGACGGTTATTCATTTAAATCAGAGAATAATGGTTGTTCTATTTATATGAGTAATATCTTTTATGGTCATGCACCCTTGAAGAGTGGTCTATTTTTATTAAATCTTGATAGTAGTGATCCACATATTCATAATGTTGAAGCCAACAGATGTAGAGTTGATAATGATAGTGCAACTTATTTGTGGCACTACCATTTGGGTCATATTGGTGTAAAGTGCATGAAGAAACTCCATACTGACGGACTTTTGGAATCACTTGATTATGAATCACTTGGTACTTGCAAACCGTGCCTCATGGGCAAGATGACTAAAACGCCGTTCTCCGGAACTATGGAGCGAGCAACAGATTTATTGGAAATCATACATACTGATGTATGTGGTCCAATGAACATTGAGGCTTGCGGCGGGTATCGTTATTTTCTCACATTCATTGATGATTTGAGAAGATATGGGTATATCTACTTAATGAAGCACAAATCTGAAACATTTGAAAAGTTCAAAGAATTTCAAAGTGAAGTGGAAAATCATCGTCACAAGAAAATAAAAATTGAAACAATGCAGAATAGTTTCGCAACTCACGCCACCCGGAACACCACAACGTAATGGTGTGTTCGAACATCGTAATCGTACTTTACTAGATATGGTGCGATCAATGATGTCTCTTACTGATTTACCGCTATCGTTTTGGGGTTATGCTTTAGAGACGGCTGCATTCACGTTAAATAGGGCACCATCAAAATCTGTTGAGATGACGCCTTATGAACTGTGGTTTGGCAAGAAACCAAAGTTGTCATTTTTTAAAGTTTGGGGCTGCTATGCTTATGTGAAAAAACATCAACCTGATAAGCTCGAACCCAAATCGAAGAAATGTGTCTTCATAGGATACCCAAAGGAGACTATTGGGTACACCTTCTATCACAGATCCGAAGGCAAGACTTTTGTTGCTAAATTTGGATCCTTTCTAGAGAAGGAGTTTCTCTCGAAAGAAGTGAATGGGAGGAAAGTAGAACTTGATGAGGTAACTGTACCTGCTCCCTTATTAGAAAGTAGTTCATCACAGAAACCGGTTCCTGTGACGCCTACACCAATTAGTGAGGAAGCTAATGATATTGATCATGAAGCTTCAGATCAAGTTACTACCGAACCTCGTAGGTCAACTAGAGTAATATCCGCACCAGAGTGGTACGGTAATCCTATTCTGGAGGTCATGTTACTTGACCATGGCGAGCCTACGAACTATGAGGAAGCGATGATGAGCGCAGATTCCGCAAAATGGCTTGAGGCCATGAAATCTGAGATGGGATCCAAATATGAGAACAAAGTATGGACTTTGGTTGACTTGCCCGATGATCGGCAAGCCATCGAGAATAAATGGATTTTCAAGAAGAAGACTCACGCTGATGGTAATGTTACTGTCTACAAAGCTCGACTTGTTGCGAAAGGTTTTTGACAAGTTCAAGGAGTTGACTATGATGAGACTTTCCCACCCGTAGCGATGCTTAAGTCTGTCCGAATCATGTTAGCAATTGTCGCATTTTATGATTATGAAATATGGCAAATGGATGTCAAAACTGCATTCCTGAATGGATTTCTAGAAGAAGAGTTGTATATGATGCAACCAGAAGGTTTTGTCGATCCAAAAGGTGCTAACAAAGTGTGCAAGCTCCAGCGATCCATTTATGGACTGGTGCAAGCCTCTCGGAGTTGGAATAAACGCTTTGATAGTGTGATCAAAGAATATGGTTTTATATAGACTTTTGGAGAAGCCTGTATTTACAAGAAAGTGAGTAGGAGCTCTTTAGCATTTTTGATATTATATGTAGACGACATATTGTTGATTGGAAATGATATAGAATTTCTGGATAGCATAAAAGGATACTTGAATAAAAGTTTTTCAATGGAAGACCTCGGTGAAGATGCTTATATATTGGGCATCAAGATCTATAGAGATAGATCAAGACGCTTAATTGGACTTTCACAAAGCACATACCTTGATAAAGTTTTGAAAAGGTTCAAAATGGATCAAGCAAAGAAAGGGTTCTTACCTATATTACAAGGTGTGAAGTTGAGTCAGACTCAATGCCCGACCACTGCAGAAGATAGAGAGAAAATGAAAGATGTTCCCTATGCTTCAGCCATAGGCTCTATCATGTATGCAATGATGTGTACCAGACCTGATGTGTGCTTAGCTATAAGCTTAGCAGGGAGGTACCAAAGTAATCCAGGAGTGGATCACTGGACAGCGGTCAAGAATATCCTGAAATACCTAAAAAGGATTAAGGATATGTTTCTCGTTTATGGAGGTGACAAAGAGCTAGTCGTAAATGGTTATGTCAATGCAAGCTTTGACACTGATCTGGACGATTCTAAATCGCAAACCGGATACGTGTTTATATTGAATGATGGAGCTGTCAGTTGGTGCAGTTCTAAACAAAGCGTCATCGCGGGATCTACATGTGAAGCAGAGTGCATAGCTGCTTCGGAAGCAGCAAATGAAGGAGTCTGGATGAAGGAGTTCATATCCGATCTAGGTGTCATACCTAGTGCATCGGGTCCAATGAAAATCTTTTTTGACAATACTGGTGCAATTGCCTTGGCAAAGGAATCCAGATTTCACAAGAGAACCAAGCACATCAAGAGACGCTTCAATTCCATGCGGGACCAAGTCCAGGTGGGAGACATAGAGATTTGCAAGATATATACAGACCTGAATGTTGCAGACCCGTTGACTAAGCCTCTTCCACGAGCAAAACATGATCAGCACCAAGGCTCCCTGGGTGTTAGAATCATTACTGTGTAATCTAGATTATTGACTCTAGTGCAAGTGGGAGATTGAAGGAAATATGCCCTAGAGGCAATAAATTATTTATTTCCTCATATCATGATAAATTTTTATTATTCATGCTAGAATTGTATTAACCGGAAACATAATACATGTGTGAATACATAGAGAAAAATAGTGTCACTAGTATGCCTCTACTTGACTAGCTCGTTAATCAAAGATGGTTGAGTTTCCTAGCCATAGACATGAGTTGTCATTTGATTAATGGGATCACATCATTAGGACAATGATGTGATTGACTCGACCCATTCCGTTAGCTTAGCACTTGATCGTTTAGTATGTTGCTAATGCTTTCTTCATGACTTATACATGTTCCTATGGCTATGAGATTATGCAACTTCCGTTTACTGGAGGAACACATTTTGTGCTACCAAACATCACAATGTAACTGGATGATTATAAAGGAGCTCTACAGGTGTCTCCGAAGGTACATGTTGAGTTGGCGTATTTCGAGCTTAGGATTTGTCACTCTGATTGTCGGAGAGGTATCTTTGGGCCCTCTCGTTAATGCACATCACTATAAGCCTTGCAAGCAATGTAGCTAATGAGTTAGTTGCGGGATGATGCATTACATAACGAGTAAAGAGACTTGCCGGTAACGAGATTGAACTAGGTATTGAGATACCGACGATCGAATCTCGGGCAAGTAACATACCGATGACAAAGGGAACAACGTATGTTGTTATGCGGTTTGACCGATAAAGATCTTCGAGAATATGTCGGTGCCAATATGAGCATCCAGGTTCCGCTATTGGTTATTGACCGGAGACGTGTCTCGGTCATGTCTACATAGTTCTCGAACCCGTAGGGTCCGCACACTTAAAGTTTGGTGACGATCGATATTATGAGTTTTTGTGTTTTGATGTATCGAAGGTAGTTCAGAGTCCCGGATATGATCACGGACATGACGAGGAGTCTCAAAATGGTCGAGACGTAAAGAACGATATATTGGATGACTATGTTCGGACACCGGAATGGTTTCGAGCATATACCGGAGTACCTGGGGTTACCGGAACCCCCCGGGGGGTTTAGTGGGCCTAATGGGCCCTAGTGGAGAAGAGGAGGGGCGGCCAGGGCAGGCCGCGCGCCCCCTCCCCCTCTAGTCCGAATAGGACAAGGAGGGGGGGCGCCCCTCCCCCCCCCCCCCCCCCTTCCTTCCTCTCCTCTCTCCCTTCCTTCCCCCCCCCCCCATACTCCAACTAGGAAAAAGCGGGAGTCCTACTCTCGGTTGGAGTAGGACTCCTCCCTGGCGCGCCTCCTTCTGGCCGGCCGCCCCCTCCCCCTTGATCCTTTATATACGGGGGCAAGGGGGCACCTCTAGACACAACAATTGATCTCTTGATCTCTTAGCCGTGTGCGGTGCCCCTCCATCAGATTCCGCCTCGGTAATATCATAGCGGTGATTAGGCAAAGCCCTGCATCGGTAGCATCAACACCGTCATCACACTGTCGTGCTGATGGAACTCTCCCGCAAAACTCTGCTGGATCGGAGTTCATGGGACGTCATCGAGCTGAACGTGTGCTGAACTCGGAGGTGCCATATGTTCGGTACTTGATCGTTCGCATCGTGAAGACGTACGACTACATCAACTGCGTTGTGCTAACGCTTCCGCTTTCAGTCTACAAGGGTACGTGGACAACACTCTCCCCTCTCGTTATTATGCATCACCATGATCTTGCGTGTGCATAGGAAATTTTTTGAAATTACTACGTTCCCGAACAGTAGAAAGCCGCGTCCGGGACGGCGGAGCTGGCGGTTGTGGAGGCGGTGTCCGTGCCATGGCCGAGGGTGTCGAGCGGCGACTTGGACTCCTCTGTCTCGTCGATCGGGCCTCCGAGGTCAACCTCGTACCCCTTGTAGAAGACCTTGGCGCCGACGAGCTTGCCGCTGTAGTACGCCGAGGCGTTGAACGACGGAGCCGAGATGCAGGCACCATGGAACTTGCTGGGCGGCAGCGGCAGCGACGTGTCCGCCGCGAATGCCGCACGATTGATGGGGTACACGCGGTGTCGAGGACGCCGATGACGACGTCCGAGGCGCCGTTGGATGCTGGCAGCAAGCCCGACAATGCCGACAGGCCGAGGAAGGACGACGTCAGCGTGGTGTCCAGCTGCTGCATCACGTCGGGCACGACGGCGAGCACGGAGCGATGGGCCGCGAGGTGCGCGGCCTGGCGACCCGTTAGGCGAGCCGTGAAACCTGTGGCGGCGTGGGAGTAGGAGTAGAGCAGCCGCGGCGTCGGGAGGGACATGTCCACCCGTATGTGGTGGCGCAAAAAACAGGCATACGCCCGGGTAGCACGCAGGCCACAGTGCGGCAGCGGCAGCGCGTGTGCGTGAGCGACATGCACGATGTAGCAGGACCTCTCCTCTTCCTTTTCCTTCGCCGGCGAGGCCGCGGCGGTGGCGACGACTGCGAGCAGGGACGCAGAGAAACGCGAGGAGCCAACAATCATGTGAGGCCCCTCCCAATGCTCCACCTTGTACAGGTGCTAAGGTTGTCAACTAAGCAAAAAATCTGATGTGGCATGGTAGTTAAGAAGAGAGAGTAGTATAGTGACCCATGAAGAAACGGTGCTAAGCACGTGTACCTAGGTGGAAGCACAATTCTGAGTCTACAAACTAATTAAATGCATGAAGCTTAGCACCCAAAATCTTAGCACATTTGCATTGGGGACTTGAGTTGCTAAGACATTTAATATACTTAGCACCTCCTCTAAGCACCTTTGCATTGGAAGAGGTCTGAGATGTTCATGTGATGAGTAATCAGCATTCATTCAAGTAGCCCCTATCCCAACCAGACGGTTTTATGCTCGGCACGCTTTGCATTGCTCAGTCGGACTTCTCCTAGAAAAGAAAACTTTAGGAAATGGGATTGCTAAATCTTAGTCAACTAAGACTTAATGAAGTCTGAGTCGATGTTATATTCATGAGCTCTTGCACAGAGATTCATGCAAAAAAATTTAATATGTTTTAGTTTGACTAAGACTTTGTTAAGTCTCAGTGGGTTGCAATCTAACCCTACCCTTAGGAAAATGGTATCTGGCTAACGTCCATGAGTGCATCACGACCTTTCTCAGCCATCTATTTCTTTGCACGGATCTCAAGGCAGAGAAGAGAGTCGCGACATATTTTTACTAGTTCACTACAAAACAAAATAAACGCAAACGACCTCATCACAAAATGTTACAAATGCATGGGCTAGCTCATTGGTTAGGGCCGTCCACCTGGGAGACCTGGTTTCAAATCCTCCTCCATTTTACTCTTTTTGTAAATAAATATAAGATGTTTCTGAGACTTGACAGAGATAATACTTTTTTAGCGGGGGTGGCCAAATATGCAAAAAAAAAAAATCCATACATGAAAAAATTACAATAAAAAACCTTTTCTTCACTAGGTGGCAAATTTTTTGCAAAAATTAGTTTTAGATACATGACAAAATTATTTTTCCTTTTTCCCTTTTTTTCAATTCATCCATTGCAATTTTATTAATTCTTTTTCGTATTTTAGCATGGCAATTATAGTTTTTTGACTATGTCAACAATATTTTTTTGACTATGGCAAATTTAGTTTTTGGAACATGGCAAATTTAGTTTTTGAACCTTGGCAAAAAAAATTGTGGCATGGCAAAAAATCGGAACATGGAAAATTTCACAACATAACACAATATGCCATGGCAAAATTGCCATGGGTATAGATTTTTTTTCCTTTCAAACCATTTTTAGTTTTTGTAATTATATCATCTTGGTAACATGGCAATTGTAAATTTTAATAGTGTTTCACATAGTCTCATGGCAATTTCACAATTTTTGGGTTTTCAAAAACGACATTTTTTTGCAACTTACTATGCATTATTGTTTTTACATGGCAAATTTTCAAAAAAAAAACTAATTGGACCTAACCTATTTTTCTGCATGTTCCATAACTTGTTGTGCCAGCTAGGGTCTCCTGGAAACACCCCCTGGAGCGGAAACCTAGGTTCGCTCGATCGTCCCCCCTGGGGCGAACGAATCATTCGCCTGGGTTCCCGCAAGAGCTGTTGATCGTATCTTTTTTCATAGAAGGTGAATTGTACAACTCATTATGTCGCATTAAGATGATACAAACACCATAAAAACACATTCAACCTTTGTAAGAGTAGTAAGCACACAATAACTCCGACACACAAAGAACAGAAAAAGAAACATCCAAAATTTCTGTCAAAGTGAACTAAAAAATGCAGTTGCGGTCGTCAACATCACCCATCACCAACAAGGAGGCTCATGACACATCGATGACACAAATGAAAATCTAGCCTGTCACACATGACCATTTTATTCCTCCCAAGCTTCTGTATGATGTATCTCGTCGGGCATAAACATGACATGAATAAATACCCATGTTCCCCTCTGAACGTAGAATTTCAATTTTGTCAACTTATAGTATTGATAACAATATAGATTGTCTTTGCACATACTTGTGTAAGGACAACCTATGTTTGGGTTGCCTCAAGCTAACTGCCCCAACAAAGGGCACTCCGTCCGATCCATATTACTTGAGGGAGTAGTTTGGTTGGAAAAATATTTCAAAAAGGTGGCAAGTTGGTGAGCCAACTTTAGATTTTTGTGGTCTGATGATAGTTACCCGTTTTTTCATGCTACAAGAAATGACTAATTTTGGTGTTCAAAAAAAATGACTAATTTTACCGCGTATTTGACAAGTTTCAGTGTTAGTGTGTGCCTCTGTGAGTTCTTCCAAAGGAAGGTTTTGAGATTTAGTGGACAAAATAACTGCAATTTGATTCTCTTCACGTGATGCACCATGAAGAATTAAAATGATGGTTTTAGAGCATTATTTCATAGATAACTACAATGTAATACTCCCAAGAAACAATTACCCCCTCGGATCATTGTACGAGGTTGCGTCAATTACTCCCGGTCAACAAATTTTACATACATATACAAAGATTACGCACAAAATAATCAAAAACAAGCTTGACCGATCCATATCAACAGTTTTTTTAGTACGGATCCCGTATCAACTTTGGATGCTAAATCTAACCGATATTAAAAGTTAATCAATAAAGTTAGCCATGATGGCATTTCCTCGAAAAGAAAAGAGTTGAGAGATAGAAGGTTAAAAGAGAGTTTAGAAACGAAAACATCACTTGACGATAAGTTGAGGGATGGAAAATGCAATTTATTTTACCAAATAAATAGAACAGAGACCTCATCAGTAAGGGACTGAGACTGCCTCGTGGGCCCAATCAATTCGGAGTCCTTTGTAGCACAACGACGCCAGCACCTCCTCCCGCCCCGCCCCGGCGCCCCCGCATGCATGCCGCCGGCACCCCGGCTTCCCGCGCTCCTCACCGGCCTCGCCAACCGCGCGACAACCCCAGCGGCGGCGAGGCAGCTCCACGCGCAGCTCCTCCTGCGCGGCCTCCCGCTCCCCGCCCGCTCCGCCGTCACCCTCCTCACCGCATCCTCCTCTTCCTCCCCACGCTACGCCCGCGCCATCTTCGACAGCGTCCCCGCGGCCTCCGCCAACGTCTACCTCTGGACAGCGACCATCTCCCTCTACGCGAAGCACGCCTCCTCCCCCGCGCTCGCCGCCGAGGCGTTCGCTCTGTTCCGGCTCATGCTCCGGTCAGGCCCGCCACCCAACGCCTTCACCGTGAGCTCCGTGCTCAAGTCCCTGTCGATGCTCCGAGGGGTCCCTGAGGCGTGCCAGGTGCACGGGTTCTTGGTGAAGGCTGGCCTGGGCTCCTCCGTGCACGTGGGCTCTGCGTTGCTCGATTCGTACGCGAGCCTTGGCCAAGTGAGGGATGCGAGGAGGGTGTTCGACGAAATGCCCACGAGGAACGTGGTGGTTGGAAACGCCATGGTAGCATGCTATGCCAGAGCAGGGGATGTGGAGGCTGCGCGGGAGGTGTTCGACGGCATGGAGGAGAGGGACCTCATCTCCTGGAACACGCTTATGTCGGGGTACCTGCGGCAAGGCGATGCTGGTGTGGCGAGGGGCCTGTTTGATCAGATGCCGCAGAGAAATGTGCACAGCTGGAACATGATGATCACCGCGTGTTCCCAGGCAGGGTCGTGGGCTGACTCGGTAAGGGTGTTCAATTGGATGCGGCTCATGAGTTTCCAGCCTGATGCTGCAACAATGGCCGTGTTGATGTCCGCATGCGCACAGCTAGGTTCCTTGTCGGTTGCAAGGCAGGTGCACGGACTTTTACACAAGGGCTGTGTTGAGGTGAACTGTCATGTGCAGAATTCTTTGATCGACATGTTTGGCAAGTGCGGTTGCATCAGCAAAGCTCGTTTCTTGTTTGGCGAGGCACGTCTGAAGGATGTGGTGTCTTACAATGTGATGGTCACTGCTCTTGCGCAACATGGACATGGCAAAGATGCACTGAAGCTTTTCAACGACATGATCGATGAAGGATTGCGGCCTGATGCAGTGACATTTCTTGGTGTGTTATCAGCTTGCGCCCATGCTGGGCTAGTGGATGATGGAAAACACTATTTTGAGTCCATGGGAACAACGTATGCAATTCAGAAATCTGCAGATCACTATGCTTGCATGGTGGATCTCTATGGCCGAGCTGGGCTTATCGAAGAAGCGCACTCCTTTGTGAAGGTAATGCCCATGAAGCCACATGCAGGTGTCTGGGGAGCATTGCTCAGTGCCTGCCGGAAGCATTGCAATGTTGATGTAGGCGAGGTCGCCGCAAGAGAACTCGTCAGGATCGAACCCATGAATGCTGGCAACTACGTTCTCCTTGCAAACACACTAGCTCAAAGCCAGCGATGGGATGCTGTTGAGGATGTACGACGACTGATGAGGGGAAATGTTGTCGAAAAAGATATGGGCCTCAGCTGGGTTGAAGTGGACACCGTTGTTCACGAGTTTTTGACGGGGGATTTTAGCCATCCCAGTTTTAATCAAATTTACAACATTCTGGAGCATCTGTATCTGCAACCAACCTAAGACTGAGAATTATCACTTCTTACTGCTAAATGTCATCATACATGGCGACAGGACAACACAGTGACCAATATTGATATGTACATACATGCACTTTAACAAGGAGAGAGGCCTCCGAGAAGTCAAAGGGTTCGAGCTCAGGGTAGTTCCAAACTTCCAGTTCACAATGGCTGGATGATTAAGATCATGGCTGCAACCAACACCCTTGGCACAAAAATTCCCTAGCGATTACTCCCACTCAACCGAACAGCACGCCCTCGTCTTTCATGTCATGCAGTACGGCTTGCAAGCGAACCTGACTAACCGGCTCTCTAACGCTGCTGCGCTCGAGCTTGTTGCCTTGAGCTGTTGCAGGATTTCCAGCTCTCTCAGGGTCCGGACGAGCGGGTCATAAACCATGGGGCCCCATTCTCTTCGAAGGCTGCCTATGCACAGCTTGTTCGAGAATATGGGGAAGATGATAACTGGAGGTCGCGAGCTCACCCCAAGCTTAAGCTATTTGGCTGGCTCCTCTTTCGCGGATAGCTAAACACTAGAGCCAACCTTTTCCACAAGCATATGATTTCAGAGGCTAACTGTCCCAGATGCCCGTGCTCCTCTGATGATACTGCTCATCTCTTCATTGACTGCTCCAAAGCGCGCCAAGTATGGGGTCATCTTCAAATCACCCCGACTGCCAGATTCCAAGACCTCTGGTCTGTCGTCGCCCCAGCTGGCCTTGACCCTGCTGTCTGGCCGGAGGTGCTGCTCCCAATCCTGTGGAAGCTTTGGGACTCCAGGAACGTTGCTGCCTTCAGGAACGACCATCATGATGTTTCCACCACTATCCGCAACATTTGTAATGATTTCGAACTCTGGTGCAACCGGTTTAGATATCCGGTAGACAAGATAGCAGCTAGGTCTTGGCTGATCTATGATTCAGGTGGGGACCCTCTCCCCCCGTGGTGATTCCTCAAAAAATAGAGGTCTAGTTTTACATGGCAGCAGAAATAGTGCAAACAATTATAGAAACATGCAGACAAGTGTTTGCTCGTCTTTTCATTAAGAGGAAAAGCAAATGTATATACAAGAGTCTAAATATGTTTGATCGATGTACTTTCATTAAGAGGAAAAGCAAATGTAGATACAGGAGTCTAAATATGTTTGATCTATGTACATCCCCACCAAGTACATGTAATCCTTTCATGTTCAGGCAACAATGTACAGCACAAAAAACTTTAGCATTTCTCCTGTGGTGGAAAGTCAGGTAAAGGTAACATATGCCGCATCATACCCAAGAAGGGTTTCCCCCCACTTTGTATTCCAAAGCACCAACACCGATACAGAGCAGACGCTGGGGCGAGCAGCACAATAAGCCAAAGAAAAAGAAAAAGAAACAATGCCAACACCGGCAGCTCGACAGACGCGAATGATCTACAACCGATGCGCCCTCCGAAATCTACCCAGCACGATCCTAGGCTCCGATCCTCCGAGTACCAAGCAGCACCTCCAGGAAGGAAACGACGCCGACGACGCTGCTGCCCGAACGTATCCTAGGGTTTCCCTCGGCACACGGAGGGTAGAGGGGAATGAAGACCACCGGCACCCTCCAGGGAGGAATGGTGGCACCCGCAAGCGTCACCGCACCGGAGCCGGAAGATCCGGCAAGGATTTCTTCCCACTCCAAACCCCACCGCCCAACCGGATCGAAGCCAACCAACCAGCTCGCCGTCGACCACCTTGCGCCATCACGGTTGCGCCACCACCCATGCCGCCTCACTGCGAACGCCACCACGAGGCCAAGAGACCCGAAGAGAAACGCCAAACGACGGAAGCAGCGGCACCGCTACCGAGCAGGAGGGACCCACCTCCCCCCGCCAACGTGCGCCCCGGCACCGTCGCGGTCGCCGGCCGGACGCGCCAGCAGGGCACACCGGGCCACCCCTGACCCGGCCGGACCCAACGGGCCCGCAAAGCCCCGCCGTCCACGCTGCAGCAATTCGGTATCCGCGTCGCCAGCCTGCCGCCGCTCGCCGCCACGCCCCGGCCTCCTGGAGGTCGCGCCGCAGGCTCACCTCGCCGCCGGCCCGCCCGGGCCCAAATGGGGCCCGAAGGGCCCAGATCTGGGCCGAGCGGGTGCCGCCAGGATGCACCGCCGCACTACCCCGCCACCAACGGCGACGCCGCTGTCTAGCCATCTGCCCGCGCAGCGCCGGGACCCCGCCGTCACGCCGGACCGCCGCCGCCTAGGGACACCCCCCAGCCCGCTCCGTCCCGCGCCAGAGAAAGCCGAGAGGGGAAAAGCGCGGGGGCCGCCGCCGCCAGCGTCGCCCGGGCCAGGCCCGGCGGCGAACACCGACGACGGCGGCAGGGAGGGAAGGAGGAGGGGGGGTCGCTGGAGAAGGAGCTCGAGGCGCGGCCGGTCGCCCGCGGGGGCGACGCGGTCGCGAGAGCCCGAGAGGAAGGGCACTCCTTTAAAAATATATCTGCTCGATGCCACATCATAGAATACACAGAAGAAACAAAGCCCGGTTAAGGGATACTTACTTTATGTATGTTGTGAACAATTGATGTTAGAATAAGTGTATAAATCTATTCAAAATGTTTATTAGATAGATGCAATGTATGCAGGATAGAACTAGGCACTCATTTGTTACTTAACTGTAGTTGTGATGAGGAAACTTGGATATGGATTATTGAATTTCTACGCATCAACCTCCCTGTCACCGTTTAACATCCCTTCAACCTCCAAGAGCTTTACTGAACTTGGTAATACTCTTGTACACACATAAGCTCGTTTTCTTTCTTTTTCCTATGCAGTTTTGCTTGTTTTATTTCAATGGGGTGTCATAACTGGCAATGCAACATAAATTAATCTTTCAGACTATCTTTTGAAATTTGCATAGCATACATGGTGCTTAAGATTGAAAGCATGATTTGTATTGTATTTGAGTGTTGTATGTATATATTATGTAGTCCTAGCTTTATTGTCATGATGGTGTCAACTGGTTTAGTCTTTTTCCTTGTTTTCATTACCTTGTAACAGAATGAAAACATCACCAGGTCTCTGGTTTTTGTTAATGTTATCGCAGAATGCAATGTCTTCATGATCTCTACAGTTTCCCCGTTCTTCAGTAAACTATAGCATCTTGAACCAATGTGCAGTTTCTGTAAAGTAGAAATAAAAATATCATACCGTGAGGCTCCCTTTTCGATACCTAAAGCTAATGACAATGTAAATTCCATACTGCACGCTGAATCTAAACAAGCCGATGGTTTGAATTTAAATGCCATTTCGTTAACAATTTACATGCTAAAGAATCCCTGCAATTAGTATGTGAGAGGAATATTTGTCTTTCTAGTACCAAATTTTGGAGAACATTAATGATTCCATCAGAGTCATAAATAATTGAATCTCCATTCATACCTCTCTTTCTCATCGTTCTTTTCTCCAGTCTGGTAGAAACTTGAAGAAGAGAACAATGAGTAAGTTGATGCTTTAGAATTACATAATGTGTGTTTCAGTTACCTCTACTGTTCCTAATAGTTCTGAGTCAAGCACATGCAAGTTTTTTTCTTTTCTAAATTTCATGACTTGATGAAGAGGAAGCCAAGTATCTATGATCTTGAAGAGTTGGGCCAATCCAACCGCTTGCTCCTGCCAAAGGTATCTTCTTCTAGTGGCAGTTGTTAGCTATGTTAATTGGCACTCCACCAAAGGTATCTCCTAAAATTTTCCAGTGGCAGTTTGGTTAGATTAATATGTAACGTGTTAACATACTCTCGAAAAAAAAAGTTTCCCACCCTCGGCATGCACTCACATAGACCACCATGATCTTTTACGAACGACTTGCTTTCCTTCAATTATAACAACCTTCCAAGTACTTGTCTTGAGCCAAAAGATGTTTGCGGGTTTCAAGAATCCTCGGTGCCACAATCCGCCGTGCACGCTTTGCCTCGACACCGTCAATGATGACGGGGGGGGGGGGGGGCTGTTGCCCCCCTCCACCCAGTGGCGTAGCTAGGATTTTATGCCAGGGTCGTCCAATTGATAGGATTTTTTTACACCACAATGAGTGGAGGATACTTTGGTACTGCAGCAATACGAAAAGATTGGCAAATCAGGGGTCAAAGAACTGAGAATAGTCAAGGCAGGGGAAGAGAAGCAAGAGCTCAGAGATCCACGGGGAAGAAGAGAAGCAACATAGTGTGACTATGGCCCTGTGGGTGGAGCCGTAGAGAAGTAGATGGGGAGAAGGGGTAGCAGGTGAGGAGGAGAAAAGAGGAGACTTACCAGAGTGGGGGGTGGTGAGGCAGGCTCAGGAAGACGACTTAGCTACGCAGTGACTTCACCGGGATGCACCAGAGGAGATGAGGCCGCCGGCGCAGAACTAAGCCGTGGAAGGTGGTGCTCAAGCTGCAACTGCCGGCCACCGCCCAAAGCTCTGCTCTCAATCGTTTAGTATGGTTTGCACCCCTCTCCTCTGTACCCTCTTATATTTCTGAAATGGTAACTAGCCCCTAAAAAAATCACTGTGTTTTTTTCTTGAATACGCATAGCATGCGTATCTTGCATTAAAGAGAGAAAGGGGTACAAGGACCCTCCACCGAGGGTGTTACAACGCACCCACGCCACCGAAGGTGCTACAAAACACCCTCGCCACCGCACCCTAGTCTAGCTCTACCTCTTGTCCATTGCCAACATGTGAATCTGCCCGAAGAAGTGCTCCATGTCCGTCCTTATGAGGCCCGCCGTCTTCCAGGCTCTACCCTCAGTAAGGCACATACGAACTAGCCTAGCGAGCGAAGGGGAATCCCCATCGAAAACGATCCCGTTGTGATGCATCCATAGCTCCCAGAGAGCAAGTATGATGATAGCTCTCACGTCCTTATCCGGCGTGCCCTCAATGTTCTTGTTGAGTAACCACTCCGGCAACGTGTTGTCAGGTCCTGGAGTTCACCCTGGCTTGCCCAACGCCGTGCATATGTGAAACCAAAAACCTCTGAAGAAAGCACAGTGTAACATGATATGGTTCATCGTTTTCTCCTCCTGGTCGCAAAACGGGCAAGCGTCCTGGTGCGGCAGGCCCCTCCTAGCCAAGCGATCGGAGGTCCAACAACGATTGCGAACATCAAGCCAGAGGAAGAAACGGCACTGCAGGGGTGCCCGGTTCTTCCATGTCACCATCGCCGTCGGAGCCACTTCCCTACCCATGAACTTGGCAGCATACACTGAGCGGGCAGAGTACCTTCCATTGTGCTCCCACGCCCAGGCGATCACATCCGGCACTCCCTCCCGGAGTTGCACCGCGTCGACACGTGTCCACAGCTCCATGAATTCCCCGAGCGTCGGCCCGTCCATGTCGGGGCCAACCTTGTGCGCCCAAGATCCGCTCGTTATCGCCTCATTAACATGTAGCCGCTTTCGAATGCGTTGGGGTATTTGGGAATGAATGCCGGGGGCGATCTCTTCGATCCTATAGCCATCAAGCCACCTGTCCTCCCAAAACAAAGCATCCCTGCCATCACCGATCGTCGTGTGCATCGCCGCATTGCATAGCTGTCTGGCCTCCTTCGGTATTGCTAGCGTGAACTCGCTCCATGGCCTCGAGTTGTCGGTCCGAGCCAGCCATGGCCACCTGGCCTGCATGGCCGTGTTCATCCACTGGATGTCCGGCACGCCAAGGCCACTAGCCCACTTAGGGGTACAGACCGCCGGCCATGCCACCGTGTAGTTGCCCCCTTTCGCTTCCGCTTTACCGCACCATAGGAATTCTCGTATGATTTTGTTGATAGCCTTGATCATCTTGGCTGGAAGCTCGAAAGCCAACATCACATGAATTGGCATTGCCGACAGGACAGACTTGACGAGGAGCAGCCGGCCGCTCTTCGGCAGCGCTGATGCTCGCCAAGTGGGTAAACTTGCCGCGATGTGATCAACTAGTCCTTGAAGCTGCGCCGCTGATTGCCGGTGGATGGTCAACGGGAGGCCTAGATATTTGATCGGGAACTGCCCAATGGAGCAGCGAAGGATGTTAGTGACCATGTCCATCTGATCCTGGTGGTTGGAACTGAACAATTTTCCTCTTATCCTAGTGGTTGGAACTTTGCATATATAGTGCATACCAGTATATCGTATAAAATTTATCAAAACACATATTAATAAGGTCTTACAAAGCATATAAAAATCCACAGTTGAATTTCTAAACTTGCATAAGAGAATACCACACCTTATTTGTTAGGCTAACGCCTTCTCAATCAGCGACGGAGCTACAAGCAGAATTATGGGCGGGCCAGATTGAACATGGGCTACAGCTGGGCTGGTGCTACTGACCTGTGTTGCAGTACGTGGGCTGGGCATACCTACATAATTGTATTTTTTTACGGAAAACATGGGCGGGCCACGGCCTTGTTTGGCCCTAACATAGCTCCGCCAGTGTTATCAATGCCATGAAAGTATCGATTATATCATCGTCACTTTGGAGAAACAATCTCGCTCAATGTATGTGACTAGACAATCATCCAACAAACTATCACCCATCTTATTTCTCTGCTTGCTCTTGACCAAACTCATTGCAGAAAATGCTCTTTCGACACTCGCGGTCGACACCGGTAGCAGCAACACCAATTTGAGAAGCAAGTACACCAAATTATAAACTACATGCCTCTTTGTTTGAAGAAGATTAACTGAGAGATCAACAAGAAAGTTTCTTGGCCTCTCTATTTTGCAACAATTCTAAAATAAAAAGAAGTTTGATCCGTAAATTGTCTGTTTGATTGAATACATAATAATCATTAATCAATCAGCTCGATACATAAATTACAAGTTCCAATTTGCAGTCATAGTAAACTTGTTTAAATCGTAAAGGCAAATTATACCTTGAATAAAAAAAGATGGAGATCATACTTCTAATCGGAGGAGATGAGAAGTCAGTCAGCTCCTGGCGATCTTGCCTCGGTCTAAGAGCATCTCCAGCCGGCCCCCAGGATGCCCCCGAGGAGCACTTTTTGGACGTCGGCGCCTAAATTTTCTCCCAGCCGGGACCCAAGAGCTTAGTTTTCGCCAGATTTGGCTGAAATTAGAGCCGGTGGTCCCAGGCGAAACCCAGCCCACCGGGGGGCACTTGGGGGAGGAGAGAGAAGATTTTGCATGTGTTTGGCCCACAAAATAAACGCAAATGACCTCATCACAAAATGTTACAAATGCATGGGCTAGCTCATTGGTTAGGGCCGTCCACCTGGGAGACCTGGTTTCAAATCCTCCTCCATTTTACTCTTTTT